>OX465571.1:0-2515744 GCA_950022955.1 Xestia ashworthii
GCTGCGACCGCCGCCACCACCTCCTCCTTGGTGACGGAGTCGTCGAGCTCCGTCACCTCAATGGCCGCCGACTTTACTGGTCGGGCCACCTTGGCCGAGTCTGCGATGACCTCTTGCAGCTTTGCTGCGAAGAGGTCCGCATGGGCACTCCCCTCGGCCCCCGGGAACTCGAAAATTCGAGCCCCAGCTTGTGTCCGCCGGCAAGACACGCTGCCGATCCCCAGTTGGGTGGGATCGGCATTAGCACGCGCCCGCACCAAGACTGACATATATGTCTCCCCTCGCTCCGCAGCCTCCGCGGTGAGCGTCACCACGACGGCTGCGGTTTTTGGGGGGACAAGCCTCCCTTTTCCCCTCCCTTTCCCCTTCCCGTTTCCCTTGCCGGTCGTCTGCGACCGGCTGGGGACAGTGGTGGCGGGGACGGCTGGGACGGCAGGGACAGCCATCGCCGACTTTTTCCCCTTTCCCTTGCCCTTCCCTTTACGTACCACTTCCGTCCACTCGTTGGACGGGGTGGTGGCAGGGAGGAGGGTGTCTTCCGCCTGGGAGGAGGATGGCCCCGGCTCGCTCGGCTGCCTCTTATCCGCCGCAAGCGGCGGTCGGAGGCGTTTCTCCGGCAAGAGCCGGTCCTCAATGCCCGCTAAGCAGGCCCTTGTGAAGGCCCTCTCCTCCATCACAACCTTGCGGATGATATCCTCAAGGTTGGAGGATGGGCCTTCTGCCGCAGGGCTTGTCCGGGCCTCTTGTGGCCGGGCCGTGGCATCAGCCAGCTTCTGATGAAGCTGGCTGACCTCCGACTGCAGGCGATCCACTTTCGCCTGCAGTTGCCGCGTCTCTTCGGTGGACTTTCGTCGCACCAGCTCCGCGACGACACCGCGCATGCTCGCAGCCCGGCTCTTGAGGGCCTTCTGGAAAGTCCCCTTAAGGTTGGAGGACTTAGAGGCGACCTCCACGATCTCCTCCTCGTCCTCCTCCGCCATTCTTTCCAGCTCCTCTAAAGAGTGGTCCGCGTATATAACGCGGGACGCACCGTACCCGGACTTTGCCCGGGCGACGTGCGCCCGCTTCTCCCTGGCGGCAACTTTCTCCTCCAGCTCTTGCTGGAGCTGCGCTCGCCGGGCAAGGTCCAACTTGCGTTGGGCGTCCGCGAGCCCAAAGTTATGGGTATCCGCGGCCACGGTCGTTGGCTTTTTAGCCTTAGTCCCCGAGGCTTGGGAACCCTCGGATCCACCACTCAGGTGGACCCGCTTCCGCGAACGAGAGCCGCTCGCGTCCGACATACCAAAAAGCGAGTCGTTATCAGACGACTCGTCCGCAAAGAAGCCAGCCGCAGACGGCGCGCGGCTTGCTTCTGACGCCGGAGCGTCGGAGTGGCCCTGAGAAGGGCCTTTTGGTTGGCCCTGAGAAGGACCTTTGGGTTGGCCCTGAGAAGGGCCTTGGGGTTGGCCCTGAGAAGGGCCTTTGGGTTGGCCCTGAGAAGGGCCTTTTGGTTGGCCCTGAGAAGGGCCTTTGGGTTGGCCCTCAGAAGGGCCTTTTGATTTTCGCCCGGAGGCGCTCCGCGTTATTTTTGACATTCAGACAGCTCGTAGTTTTCAAGGCAAGGATAATCGCTACGAGAGCACAGTGCACTTTGGCCGTACCCAGTCTGCCACTCCGTTACGGTGGTCAGAGCTGGGCCGTTTCCAGGGGACGCGACGTGGACGCAAGCACTGTGGGGTGGTCCCCCTCCCCCAACCTAACCTAACCTAACCTTTTTTTTTTTTTTTTTTTTTTGTTGCCGGGGTGGAAAATCCTCAATGGATGTCCTCCGCCCTGGGGAGAGCGGAGGGGTCTGTCAGACTCGTACTGACTAAAAACCACCCCGGTGTTCCCTTCCCACACTTGCACCGGGGATCGTGGGAACTAGTGCGCCTTCCACGATCCCCGGCTAGTGCCGGCCCACCACTGCGGGCCTCCTCAGGTCTGCGGGAGGAGTGAGGTGTACTCTTCCCGCGACGTCCTATAGGGGCGCGCGCGGAACACTACGCGCCACCGCCTCGGGTCCAGTAATTCGGCGGGGCGGCGGACCTCCCCAAGTCCACCGTCCCTCTGGACCCGTCTAGGGGGGCTGGAAGAGGGCATTGTCCGCCCTCCGCCGACGCCCGGTTCGTCTGCTGCGGGTCGGGAGAGTGGTCTCGACCTCCCTCAACCTCTCCGCAGCCTCCTTCTGTGAGATGACCGTTTCACAGAAGGAGATCACCGCATCCCACGACTCTGCGCTCCCGACCATCGCGCGAGCGACGGCCGGCAACGACAGATCGGTTCCCACTTCTGTCACGAGGGCACGGCGCGGCTCCTCCCATGCGGCACACTCTGCCAGCGTGTGCCGCGCCGTGTCCTCCAGACAGTGGACGCAGTGATGACACCGAGCGTCCGGCTCCCTATTTATGCGACACAGGTACTTCCCGAAGCAACCATGCCCCGAGAGTACCTGCGTCGCCCGAAACGACAAGGAGCCATGCCTCCTCTCGAGCCATTCCTCGAGCACCGGTCGGATCGCCTCGATGGTAGCGAGGCCGGCGGTAGGGCGTAAAAGCCTGTCCCGCCACTCCGCCACCAGGACCTCGCGGAGCTGAGACCGACGCAGATCGATCTCTCGCTGCATCGGTCCACCGCCCCGCGTCCGCACCTCCTCGCGCCACCGGTAAAGCGACGCGAGGACTCTCGCCTCTAGGTCCCAAGGTGGCGACCCGGCCAGTGCACAAGCCGCCTCGTAGGAGACTGTGCGATACCCCCTGATTGACCTGACGGCCATCGCCCTCTGCGGTTTCCGCAGCATCGCGATGCTGCCGGCCGTCAAGTCAGAGGCCCACACCGGGGCCCCGTACAGGGCCATGGATCGCAAGACCCCTAGGTACAGTCTCCTACAGGCGGTGCTCGGCCCCCCTAGATTGGGAAGCAGCGTTGCAAGCGCGCCCGCAGCGCCCATCAACTTGGGCGCCAGTCGCCGGAAGTGGGGGCCGAAGTTCCAATGGCTGTCGAGCACCAATCCCAGATACTTCATGGTGGACTCGACAGCGATCGGGGTCCCCCCTACCACAATTTGTGATCCCGGCGGCGGCGCCCGCCGGCGGCCGTGAAAGACCACAGCCTCCGACTTGTTGAGGGCCACCTCCAGGCCCAGGCGCCGTATGCGGCCCACAACCTGTGAGACCGCACAGGTCGCTAGCAACGCTGCCTCCCTGTACGAGCTCCCCCGGGCCGTGACCAGCGTGTCGTCTGCGTAACACACCAAGGCCACTCCCGGTTGGAGCTCGCCCCTCAGCACCCAGTCGTACCCGATGTTCCACAGGGGTGGGCCAACGACCGAACCCTGTGGAACACCGCACGACATGTCGCGCTGGCCTCCGCCGTCGCGTCCCGAGTAGGTGACACACCTTTCCGCCAAATAAGCCCCAACGATGCGGCGGAGGTACGGGGGCACCCTGTGGTAACACAGCGCCTCCCGAATACAGCTCCAGGGCAGGGTGTTGAAAGCGTTGGAGATGTCCAAGGACACCGCCAACATCACCCCGCCCCGGGACACCGCTTCCTCCGCCAGGACTCTTACCCGCAATATGGCGTCCACAGTGGAGCGCCCACGCCGGAAGCCGAACTGGCTGTCGTCCAGATCCGGCCCCTCTCTGTACAAGTGGCCGGCGAGGCGGGCAGCGATAATCCGCTCAAAAAGCTTACCCACCTCGTCCAGCAGCACTAAGGGCCGGTACGCAGACGGCGACTCCGCTGGGCGCCCCGCCTTCCTGAGCAGGACCAGGCGACCCTTTTTCCACTCCCTAGGGAATTGGCCCTGCTCAAGACATGCGGTGAAGAGTCCTCTCAGCTGGGGCTCTAGCTCCTTCAGAGCGAGGGCGAGCGCAACGCCGGGAACTCCGTCAGGCCCCGGGGCAACGGTCTTGGCCCGAAGCCGCGTTATCGCCACCCTCATCTCTGCTTGTGTCACCTCTGGGACGCTGACGTCCTCCTCATCCGTTGGCTCTGTGGCTGTGGGCAAAGCCATCGGTGGTGGAACATGTTCCTCTCTAGCAGGGAAGAGCGTTGCGACCACTTCCTGCAACAGCTCAGGCTGCAGGCTCTCGGTGAGTGGGGGTGCCCAGGCACGAAGTTTCCCTCGGACCGCACGGTAAGGGCGCCCCCACGGATTCACGTCGAGAGCCGACAGCATCTCCTCCCTGGCTCGAGTCTTAGCCTCACCGACGGCCAGCCACAGAGCCTCCTTGGCCGCGCGGTACACCTCATACCGCGCGGCCTCTTCCTCCGGAACCCGGCGACGTCTCCTACGGTAATGGCTGTACTGGCGTCTCGCCTCCACGCACGTCACGCGCAGCTGCGCGATGACGGCGGACCACCAGTACAGCTGGCGTCTTGTGGGTTGGGTGACACGGGGCATTGACGCGTCGCAGATTTGCGTCATCGCCCCGCGGAACCACTGCGCCTCCGCTTCGACGTCGACGGGTTCGTTTGGCTCTCGGACCCAGGCCTGGAGGATTGCGGCCTCCTCGAGAAGTTCCCTGTCGATACGCTTGTATGACCAGCGAGGACCGTCCATCCGCGGGGTCGGCGGGCGACCGCCCCCCGCAGTCTGGGTGGAGACGTCGAATCGAATATATCGATGGTCCGACAGCGTCTCCACCTCCACGGCAACTCGCCAGTCGCGTACACGGCCTGCAACAGCGGGGCTTGCAAACGACACGTCCACTATGGACCCGCCCCGCTGCCGCACGCACGTGTACACCGAGCCCCGATTGAGGACGGTCAAGCCGGTCTCAACCGCCCACTCCTCCAACACCTCACCCCTAGGATCGGTGATCGGGGATCCCCAAGCCGCGGACTTGGCATTGAGATCCCCGAGCAACAGCACCGGGCGAGGGTGGAACCGGCTCACGACGGCACCTAGCTCGACAAGGAACTCCTCGAAGTCAGCGAGACTCTTGTTGGGGGAGAAATACGCCCCAATTGTGACTATGCCGTCCACGAGGGCAGCCACCCAACCGTGTCCTCGGGACGGACTGCCAAGAGTCCCGCCAATGATGGCCACCAAACCGTCTAGGTCCCCTGCCCAGTTATCGCGGGGGGGGACAAAATATGGCTCGGCGACCACAGCCACGTTGATCAACCACTCCGCCATGCTCTGGAGCAACAGATCCTGAGCTCTGGCGGCGTGGTTGATGTTCGCCTGGAGGAAACGGAATTGTGCCATTAATGACACTCCATTTCCTCGGCTCCTCCTTCCCTGGGTCGGGAGTCGGGCTGTGGGAGAGGCGCAGATTCTCCGACAGCTCGAGTCCTCCTATTTCTAGACTTGGGTGCCTTGCAGGCCTTCCCGCCAAGTCTATGCTCCGAGCGTTTCCCTGCAGCTGCGCAAAGGCTGCAGTATGGCGCTACGGAGCACTGGACCGCCTTATGGCCGGGTCGACTGCAGCGGAAACATATTTCGCTGCGGTCGATTTGTGCAGTGCATTGTGCCCGGACATGCCCCTTTTCCAGGCACCGGAAGCACTGCACAGCCCGCCTTGGCAGGAGTTTGACCTTGGCAGACACCCAGCCCACCAATAGTCGCCCGCCGTCTGCAACCTTATTCGCAGCAGCGACCGGGCACCGCACCCAAACAGTGCCCAGCCCATCCGCGCTGCTGCGAATTTTGCCCGCCGCCACGTTGTCGGGCGGACACCCTCCGTTTTGGGCAATGGCCGCCACTACTTCCTCCGGGGTCACCGAGTCGTCCAGCCCCTCCACGCGCAATTCAGCCGTGGTCATGGGCCTGGACACTCGGGCGTCCTCTGGCTTGAGGACTTCCCGGAGTTTGGCGGCCAACTTGTCCGCCCTCTCCTGCCTTGCCGCACCCGACAACTGAAGCATCTTGGCACCCGTGGCTGCCGTCCTGAAGACGAAACCAGCCGGGGTGCCAAACTCGCTAAATTGAAGCTTCTGCTTCATCTCCGCCAGGACCGACTTGTAGGTCACTCCCCTGCTTATGGCTTCGGGCTGCAGAGTAATAACTACAGCCTCGGAGCGTGGGGTAGTGACCTTTGGTGGCCTCGTGCCCACTGGTCGAGCCGGTACCTGGGGAGGTGTCGGCTGCGGCGCCCGCTTCTTGCGGCCCCTCTTAACCACCGTCGTCCAGAGCTCCTGGGTGGGTGGTGCGGACGCCGGAATCGCGGCCTCTTGGGAGGTAGGTGGCGCGGTCGCTCCCGCCACCCTCCTCTTCTTTTTCCTCCTGCGGCGGCCCTCTCCACCTGCCGTAACTTGGGCGGGAGAAGCGGACACCGGTGACTGGGACGGCTGAGCGAGGGGTGCGGACGCAACCTGTACCGGCGTCCCGGGCTCCACCGCGGGCTCTTTGCCCTCCTCTGGAGGCCTCCGCGTGAGCTGCGCGGGCTTCGTCCTCGCGGGCTCTTCCGTCCTCCGCCTGTCCGCTGCAAGCGGCGGCCGGAGGATCTGAGCTGGGGGCAGTCGAGACTCGATTGCCTCCAGGCGGGCACTCACCATGCCTCCACACTGCAACATGCAGATTCTCGCCACCCTCTCTACGTCGTAGTCCGACAAACTGAGAGTAGGTGGCGCTGCAGGTACAGGGGCCGACGAGGGAGCCGCCTGCTGCTGCCCGACACTTTGCAGAGCGGCAAACTGCCGCTTGAGGTCCTCCAGCTCGGATCGGAGACGGCTGTTCTCCGTCCACAACCTCGCAGTCTCTTCCGAGGTCGTGTGGTCATGGAGAACCAGAACCGCCTCCCTGATCCCCTCTGCCGCCTCTTTGAGGGCGCGCGTGAAGGAGCCCTTTAGGTTGCCGGATTTGGTGGCAACTTTAAGGACAATGTCCACGCCGTCCATCACTTGGCGGCTGAGAGCCTCTGCTGTCAGGCTCTCCCCATTGGCCGCCTGGGCAGACCGCCACTCTCGGGCCTTACGGGCCATTTCGGCCACCTCATCGGCCGCGACCGCTCTACTTTGAGCGCGCTTCGCGGCATTGGCCTCCGCCTTTGTGCCCACAAGAGCGACGGTGACCCCTCCCTGGTCGTCGGTCGAGACCGCAGGTGATGCGCGATCTGACCCGCTTGGCACCGGCGTGTCGGGGCGCTTCAGGAAGCGGCCCCGGGTGTCGCGTGATGCTGCTGGACTGCCTGTCCCGCGACCTCTACCTCTCTTCGCTGTTGGCACTTTGGCGGCCGGCTGGTCCTCCTCACTAGAAGACAGACCCGCCGCCGAAACAGCGTCCGTCTGACCGCGCGAACGCTTCCCCCAAAACTTGGAGGAAACGGCCGCAGCAGCCAGCGATGCGTCGTCCGACTCCGACATGCTCACCCCCTCCAGAACCACGCATGGCTCTGCAGACGGCGTGCACCTCGGAGTGTCTGGAGCCTCTGCTCCCGTCCTTGCACCCGGTTTTGGGTCGGGTGGTTTGAAGGAGATCAGGTCTTCAAAAGACCGTGACCTCGATGAGCCTCCTCGGCTCTTGTTGCCACTGGCAAACGGAAAGCGGTGGTTGCCCCCCCCAGAATACGGTGGGGCAGACGATCCCGAAGGGATCGTGACGGATTCTCCAGCTGCTGAGCAGCTGGTACCGCCCTGGGGTATAATATTTCCAGTCGCTTTTTTCATTTTTTGTTCCTTTTAAGGGTGCGGTCCCTGTCTCCCCACTTCATCATTCATAAATAAATAAACATATACACATAAAAATATATAGATACATACATACATAAATTCCCCCCCTCCCACTTGATCCCCCACCACTACCATTCGCCACACTCACAGTCACGTCTGACGGGCAGACGCGTACCAGAGGGCGACGAATGCCGCGATGCAAAATCAAGGAGGATCCCCTACCCTGATTCACTCCCCGAAAACTTCGAAGAGTGAATCACTTATCACGTACCGTCCGATGACCCGCTTGAGCCATCGCACGGTACACGAAGTTTTCCCCTCCCTGATTCACTCCCCGAAAACCTCGAGGAGTGAATCACTTATCACGTACCGTCCGATGACCCGCTTGAGCCATCGCACGGTACACGACGTTTCCCCCGCCCTGATTAGCTCCCCGTAAACTTCGAGGAGTTAATCACTTATCACGTACCGTCCGATGACCCGCTTGAGACATCGCACGGTACACGACGTTTCCCCTGCCCTGATTCACTCCCCGAAAACTTCGAGGAGTGAATCACTTATCACGTACCGTCCGATGACCCGCTTGAGCCATCGCACGGTAAACGACGTTTCCCCCGCCCTGATTCACTCTCCGAAAACTTCGAAGAGTGAATCACTAATCACGTACCGTCCGATGACCCCGTTCGAGCCATCGCACGGTACACGATGAAAACCCCCTATGCACATCGAACCTCGCACGACAGACCCGTGGATCATCGCACGACGAACGATGTGACCCCTCCCCCAGAATATTAGCCACGACAGTACCATTTCCCGATTCCTCGAGGAATAATACTGTCGCGCCCAGGGTGCACCGGCCCAGCAGCTGCTCTTTCCTCCAGACGCATCGAGAGGAACCAGCAGCTGCCAAACTAACGTGGAGGAATTCTGACGCACCCCAACCTAACCTTTTTTTTTTTTTTTTTTTTTTTTTTTTTTTTTTTTTTATCGCTGGGAAAAAATGCATTACGCATACCCTCCCATCGGGGGATGAGAGGGGTATGTGGGACTCCCCGGGTCTAACCCGGTATACCCACTAAAACGACCCAGCGACATTCCCGCTTCGTCCGAGTGGCGGGGGACTGGGAAACCGGCATAGCCTTTACGTCCAGTCCTCCGCCGACGATTGCCCTTCATGGCGGGCCCCTCACAGGGGCCCGGGAATGACTGACGAAGGTGGTGACAGGTGCAATGCGGGCGAGGGCACCCCCGTGCTTGTCGCCCGCCCGTCGCCACCACGAGGAGGGAGAGGACGGTGCCTACTCCGACCCCTTCTTCGTCTGTGGAGCGGCACAGCGAGAGGGTCGACCTCCCGCTCGCGCTTCGTGAGAGGGTGGTTTGGGGAGAAATAGACCCCCACCAGGGCCATGTCTCCCCACGCGGCGGCCACGTATCCCGGTCCCCTCTCTAAGAGCGAGAGGGGAGGGGAGTCAGTGGAAGACCGCACCACCTGAAGGATGCGATGTTCGACCCTATCCATCAGTCGGACATCGCACCCTCCTCCGCAGCCGCCGCAGGAACGACGGAGCAAATAGCAGCAGCAGCAGGCCCGGTCGGCACCTGCGCTTTGCCCCGCTTATGGGGAGGATTACAGTTCCTCCCCTTCATCACGTGGCCTGCCGGGCGGCCACTGGCGGCACACACCGCGCAGTGTGGCTTGGCGGCCTCACAAGAGACGGCTTTGTGGCCGGTCTTGCCGCAGCGGTAGCACGTGTCCGTCCGGTCTACCGTGGACGGACACATGGGCCGGGTGTGTCCGATGCCGAAGCACCGGAAACACCGCAGAGGCTGGTCCTCCAGTGCCCGGACTGCACCCGAGCTAAACCCGACCAGCAGCCGTCCCTTGGCAAGGACGGCTTTGGCAGCGGCGACTGGGCACTCGAGGCGAATCGTACCCATGCCGCCGCGGCCGGGCCTTATGTCCCGGCCTTGCACCGCTGCGGCGCCACAGCCCCCTACCGCTGCGACAGCCGCCACCACCTCCTCCTTGGTGACGGAGTCGTCGAGCTCCGTCACCTCAATGGCCGCCGACTTGACCGGTCGGGCCACCTTCGCAGAGTCCGCGATGACCTCCTGCAGCTTGGCTGCAAAGAGGTCAGCGTGGGCACTACCCTCTGCCCCCGGAAACTCGAATATTCGAGCCCCGGCTTGGGTCCGCCGGCAAGTTACACTGCCGATCCCGAGTTGGGTGGGATCGGCATTGGCACGCGCCCGCACCAGAACGGACATGTAAGTCTCCCCTCGCTCCGCAGCCTCCGCGGTGAGCGTCACCACGACGGCTGCGGTTTTCGGGGGGACTAGCTTGCCCTTTCCCCTCCCTTTCCCCTTCCCGTTTCCCTTGCCAGTCGTCTGCGACCGGCTGGGGGCAGTGGTGGCGGGGACGGCAGGGACGGCAGGGACAGCCGTCCCCGACTTTTTCCCTTTTCCCTTGCCCTTCCCCCTACGGACCACGTCCGTCCACTCGTTGGACGGGGTGGTGGCAGGGAGAAGGGCATCTTCCGCCTGGGAGGGGGACGGCTCCGGCTTGCTCGGCTGCCTCTTATCCGCCGCAAGTGGCGGTCGGAGGCGTTCCTCCGGCAAGAGCCGGTCCTCGATGCCCGCTAAGCAGGCCCTTGTGAAGGCCCTCTCCTCCATCACAACCTTGCGGATGATATCCTCAAGGTTGGAGGATGGGCCTTCTGCCACAGGGCTCGTCCGGGCCTGTTGTGGCTGGGCCGTGGCTTCAGCCAGCTTCTGATGAAGCTGGCTGACCTCCAACTGCAGGCGATCTACCTTCGCCTGCAGTTGCCGCGTCTCGTCGTTGGTCTTGCGACGGACCAGCTCCGCGACAACACCGCGCAAGCTCGCGGCCCGGCTCTTGAGGGCCTTCTGGAAAGTGCCCTTTAGGTTGGAGGACTTGGAGGCGACCTCCACGATCTCCTCCTCGTCCTCCTCCGCCATCCTCTCCAGCTCCGTAAGAGAGTGGTCCGCGTACAAGACGCGGGACGCACCGTACCCGGACTTGGCCCGAGCGGCGTGCGCCCGCTTCTCCTTAGCGGCAACCTTTTCCTCCAGCTCTAGCTGGAGCTGCGCTCGCCGGGCGAGGTCCAACTGGCGTTGGGCGTCCGCGAGCCCAACGTTATGGGTATCCGCGGCCACGGTCGTTGGCTTTTTAGCCTTAGACCCCGAGGCCTGGGAACCCTCCGACCCACCGCTCAGGTGGACCCGCTTCCGCGACCGACAGCCACTCGCATCCGACATACCAAAAAGCGAGTCGTTATCGGACGACTCGTCCGCCAAAAAGCCTGCCGCAGACGGCGCGCGGCTAGCTACTGACGCCGGAGCGTCGGGGTAGCCCTGAGAAGGGCCTTTTGGTTGGCCCTGAGAAGGGCCTTTGGGTTGGCCCTGAGAAGGGCCTTTGGGTTGGCCCTGAGAAGGGCCTTTGGGTTGGCCCTGAGAAGGGCCTTTGGGTTGGCCCTGAGAAGGGCCTTTGGGTTGGCCCTCAGAAGGGCCTTTTGGTTTTCGCCCGGAGGCGCTCCGCGTTATTTTCGACATTCAGACAGCTCGTAGGTTTCAAGGCAAGGATAATCGCTACGAGAGCACAGTGCACTTTGGCCGTACCCAGTCTGCCACTCCGTTACGGTGGTCAGAACTGGGCCGTTTCCAGGGGACGCGACGTGGACGCAAGCACTGTGGGGTGGTCCCCCACCCCAACCTAACCTAACCTAACCTAACCTAACCTAACCTTTTTTTTTTTTTTTTTTTTTTTTTATCGCTGGGAAAAAATGCATTACGCATACCCTCCCATCGGGGGATGAGAGGGGTATGTGGGACTCCCCGGGTCTGACCCGGTATACCCACTAAAACGACCCAGCGACATTCCCGCTTCGTCCGAGTGGCGGGGGACTGGGAAACCGGCATAGCCTTTACGTCCAGTCCTCCGCCGACGAACCTAACCTAACCTTTTTTTTTTTTTTTTTTTTTGACGCTGGGAAAAAATGCATTACGCATACCCTCCCATCGGGGGATGAGAGGGGTATGTGGGACTCCCCGGGTCTAATAAGACCCGGTATACCCACTAAAACGACCCAGCGACATTCCCGCTTCGTCCGAGTGGCGGGGGACTGGGAAACCGGCATAGCCTTTACGTCCAGTCCTCCGCCGACGATTGCCCTTCATGGCGGGCCCCTCACAGGGGCCCGGGAATGTTCGACGAAGGTGGTGACGGGTGCAATGCGGGCGAAGGCACCCCCGTGCCTGTCGCCCGCCCGTCGCCACCATGAGGAGGGAGAGGACGGCGCCCTCTCCGACCCCTTCTTCGTCTGCGGAGCGGCGCAGCTAGAGGGTCGTCCTCCCGCTGGCGCTCCGCCTCCTCCTTTTGCGAGATTACGTCCTCGCAAAAGGAGGCGACCGCTGCCCAGGCCTCTTCGCTCTCCAGCATGGCGTTGACGACGCCGGGAAGCGAGAGGTCCGGTCCGATTACCGCGGTCAGACCGCGGCGCAGCTCAGACCAAGCCGGGCACACCTCGAGGGTGTGCTGCGCCGTGTCCTCCGCCGCGCCGCAGTCGTGGCACGCCGGGGTTTCCTCCCTCCCGATCCGGTGCAGGTGCGATCCGAAACAGCCATGGCCGGACAACACCTGCACCAGACGGAACGAGAGGAAACCGTGGGACCGCTCGAGCCAGCTCCGCAAAACCGGTCCGAGTGCGTCCAACGTACGGCGGCCAAAGGCGGCGTTGGCGAGGTCCTCCGTCCAGTGGAGGACGATGGCGTCCTTCGCCTCCCGCCGCACGGCCTCCCGCTCTTCGGCGACGGGGCGCTCCCCGAGAGCCTTTCGGCGCGCCGTCCACTCATACACTCTGGCGAGCACCCAAGCCTCCAACTCCCAAGGAGGGGTGCCAGCCAGAGCGCATGCCGCCGAGAAGCCCACCGAGCGGTAGGCCCTCGCCACCCGCTGTGCAATGGCCCTTTGGGGCCTGCGGATGGCGGTCGCATTCTCCCTCCTGTGGAGGGAGTCCGCCCAGATGGGGGCCCCGTATAGGGCCATGCTCCGCAAGATGCCGGCATACAGGCGCCGGCATTTCGCCTTGGGTCCCCCCAGGTTCGGGAGGAGCCACGAGAGGGAGTCCGCGGCCTTAAGCAGGCGCGTCGACAGCCCGCTGAAATGCGGGCCGAAGCGCCACCTGTCGTCCAGTACCAGCCCCAGATACTTCATCTGGGGCTGGACCCCTATCCTGACGCCCTCCACAATTATGTGGGCGTCGGGAGGGCAGCGCTGCCGAGGCCCGCGAAAGAACACGGCCTCGGTCTTGTGCAGCGCCACCTTCAATCCCAGGCGGCGGATCCTCTCTGCAACCAAGGATCCGCCAGCCGAGGCCAGACAGGCCGCGTCGGCAAAGTTCCTCCCCCGGGCAGTGAGGAGAGTGTCATCCGCGTAGCAGATGACACTCGTGCCCGGGAGGAGGGCTCCGCGCAGGAGCCAGTTGAACCCGATGTTCCACAAGGGGGGGCCAAGCACCGACCCCTGCGGAACACCGGACTCTGCGCCGTACCGCCTCACGGTGGCCGTCTTGTCAACTAGGAGGACCTCTCGGTCCTCCAGGTAGCTGGCCAGGAGGTCCCGCAGGTATTGGGGCACTCCGTGATACCGGAGCGCCTCCAATATCGTCGAGTGGGGGACGGAGTTGAAGGCGTTGGCAATGTCGAACGACACCGCCAGCACTCCGTCCCCCGCCTCCACCGCCTCCTTCACCTGGCCCTTGAGTAGGGCCAGCGCGTCGATCGTCGAACGCCCTCGACGGAAGCCGAATTGGGCGTCCGACAGATCCGGCCCTACCCCCCGCAAATGGCTGTCGAGCCGGGAGGCTACAATCCCCTCGAACAACTTACCGACCTCATCGAGCAGGACGATGGGCCGGTATGCCGAGGGGGAGTCCACCGGGCGGCCCTCCTTTCGGAGGAGGCATAACTGCCCCTCCTTCCACAGTTTCGGGAACCTCCCAGCCGTAAAGCACGCGCTGAAGAGGTCCCGAAACCTTTCCTCCATGCCGGAGGCGGCGATCGCCAGCACCCGTGCGGGGACACCGTCTGGTCCGGGGGCCGTCTTCTTTACGCGGAGGCTAAGAACCCCCGCGTAAATCTCCGCTGATGTCACCGGGGGGATCTCCTCCTCCGGCGGAGCCGCCCCTTGCGGGGGATCCATCGTTGGTGGGGTGAAGTCAGTCCTGCGCGGAAACAGGGACCGGACCACCCCATCCAGCAACGCTGGCTCGAGAGTTTCCGACAGTGGGGGACCATAAGGGCGGAGCTGGTTCCGCGCCGCCTTATATGGTCTCCCATAGGGATCCCTATCGAGACCCTCCAACATCTCGGCCCTCGCCGAGTCTTGAGCAGCGCCCATGGCAGACTTAAGGACCGTCGTCGCCTCTCGGTAAGAGGCGTATAGGCGGTCCTCTTCTGCCCGGTCCCGGTTTCGGGCACTGCGCCGTCGGCTACGCGTGTAGGCCCTTCTGGCTGCCACGCAGGTGGCCCGGAGTCCCTCCAGCTCCTCCGTCCACCAATAGACGGCACGACGGGGAGGCGGACGGCGAGACCGAGGCATGCTGGAGTTGCACACCTCGGTCAGAGACCCCCTGAGCTGGACCGCTGCATAGTCCACGTCCAGGACCTCGACAGGGGGGGACAGCCAGTCCTGGAGGAAGGCCGCCTCCTTGGCTGCCTCCCGGTCCAGGCGGGTGAGTGCCCACCGCGGGAAGGGAGATTGCCCAGCACGGGTCATCCCCCTCCCCCCCTGCTGGGTGGAGATGTCGAACCGCACATATCGGTGGTCCGACAACGTCTCCACCATCTCTACCCGCCAGTTGACGACGCGGGCGGCCAGCGCGGGGGTGGCAAACGAGACGTCCACCACCGACCCACCCTGTTGCCGCACACACGTGTGGACCGCCCCCCTGTTGAGGAGTGACACACCGCATGAGGCCGCCCAAAACTCGACGGCGCGTCCCCGGACGTTGCAACCAGCGGTCGGATTGCCCCAGGCCGCTGACTTAGCGTTCAGGTCGCCCAACACCATAACTTGGCGTGGCGCCGCCCTCCCTTTGACTGCGGTGAGGATCTCGAGGAAATCCTCAAAGTCCGAGAGAGGGCGGTTTGGGGAGAAATAGACCCCCACCAGGGCCATGTCTCCCCAGGCGGCGGCCACGTATCCCGGTCCCCTCTCTAAGAGCGAGAGGGGAGGGGAGTCCGTGGAAGACCGCGCCACCAACGCCACCAAGCCGTCCCGGTCGCCCAGCCAACGGCCAGGGACCGAGTAGGGTTCGGCGACCACCGCCAAGTCCACCAACCACTCAGCCATGGTCTGCATCAGCAGATCCTGGGCTGCCCTGCAGTGGTTGGTGTTCGCCTGGAGGATGCGATGTTCGACCCTATCCATCAGTCGGACATCGCACCCCCCTCCGCAGCCGCCGCAGGAACGACGGAGTCAGCGGCAGCAGCAGCAGGCCTGGTCGGCGCCAGCGCTTTGCCACGCTTAGGGGGAGGATTGCAGTTCCTCCCCTTCATGACGTGGCCTGACAGGCGGCCACTGGCGGCACACACCGCGCAGTGCGGCGTGGCGGCCTCGCAAGAGACGGCTTTGTGGCCGTTCTTGCCGCAGCGGTAGCAAGTGTCCGTCCTGTCTACTGTGGACGGACACATGGGCCGGGTGTGCCCGATGCCGAAGCACCGGAAACACCGCAGAGGCTGGTCCTCAAGTGCCCGGACTGCACCCGAGCTGAAGCCAACTGTGAGCCGTCCTTTGGCAAGGACGGCTTTGGCAGCGGCGATTGGGCACTCGAGGCGTATGGTGCCCATGCCGCCGCGTCCGGGTCTTATGTCCCGGCCTTGGACCGCCGCGGCGCCACAGCCCCCTACCGCTGCGACCGCCGCAACCACCTCCTCCTTGGTGACGGAGTCGTCGAGCTCCGTCACCTCGATGGCCGCTGACTTCACCGGTCGGGCCACCTTCGCCGAGTCCGCGATGACCTCCTGCAGCTTGGCTGCAAATAGGTCAGCGTGGGCACTCCCCTCGGCCCCCGGGAACTCGAAAATTCGAGCCCCGGCTTGTGTCCGCCGGCAAGACACGCTGCCGATCCCCAGTTGTGTGGGATCGGCATTGGCACGCGCCCGCACCAAGACGGACGCGTACGTCTCCCCACGCTCCGCCGCCTCCGCGGTGAGTGTCACCACGACGGCAGCGGTTTTTGGGGGGACTAGCGTCCCCCTTCCCTTTCCCTTCCTCTTCCCTGCTCCCCTGCCGGTCTTCTGCGACTGACTGGGAGCAGTAGTGGCGGGGACGGCAGGCACGGCCTTCGCCGACTTCCTGCCCCTGCCCTTCCCCCTACGTACCACATCCGTCCACTCGTTGGACGGGGTGGTGGCAGGGAGAAAAGTGACTTCCGCCTGGGAGGAGGACGGCCCCGGCTCGCTCGGCTGCCTCTTATCCGCCGCAAGCGGCGGTCGGAGGCGCTTCTCCGGCAAGAGCCGGTCCTCGATGCCCGCTAAGCAGGCCCTTGTGAAGGCCCTCTCCTCCATCACGACCTTGCGGATGATATCCTCAAGGTTGGAGGATGGGCCTTCTGCCACAGGGCTTGTCCGGGCCTCTTGTGGCCGGGCCGTGGCTTCAGCCAGCTTCTGATGAAGCTGGCTGACCTCCGACTGCAGGCGATCGACCTTCGCCTGCAGTTGCCGCGTCTCATCAGTTGTCTTGCGACGGACCAACTCCGCGACGACACCGCGCAAGCTCGCGGCCCGGCTCTTGAGGGCCTTCTGGAAAGTGCCCTTTAGGTTGGAGGACTTGGAGGCGACCTCCACGATCTCCTCCTCGTCCTCCTCCGCCATCCTCTCCAGCTCCTCAAGAGAGTGGTCCGCGTACAGGACGCGAGACGCACCGTACCCGGACTTGGCCCGGGCAACGTGCGCCCGCTTCTCCTTGGCGGCCACCCTCTCCTCCAGGTCCTGCTGGAGCTGCGCTCGCCGGGCCAGGTCCAACTTGCGTTGGGCGTCCGCAAGCCCAACGTTATGGATATCGGCGGACACGGTCGTCGGCTTTTTGGCCTTCGACCCCGAGGCCTGGGAACCTTCGGACCCACCGCTCAGGTGGACCCGCTTTCGCGACCGAGAATCGTTGGCGTCCGACACACTAAACAGTGAGTCGTTGTCGGACTCGTCCGCCAAGAAGCCAGCCGCAGACGGCGCGCGGCTAGCCTCTGACGCCAGAGCGTCAGGTTGGCCCTGAGAAGAGCCTTTTGGTTGGCCCTGAGAAGGGCCTTTGGGTTGGCCCTGAGAAGGGCCTTTGGGTTGGCCCTGAGAAGGGCCTTTGGGTTGGCCCTGAGAAGGGCCTTTGGCTTGGCCCTGAGAAGGGCCTTGGGTTTGGCCCTGAGAAGGGCCTTGGGGTTGGCCCTGAGAAGGGCCTTTGGGTTGGCCCTCAGAAGGGCCTTTTGGTTTTCGCCCGGAGGCGCTCCGCGTTAGTTTTGGCATTTTCCAGCAAGCTCGTAGATCGCAAGTCAAGGGTATAATCGCTACGAGAGCACAGTGCTCTTTGGCCGTACCCAGTCTGCCACTCCGTTACGGTGGTCAGAACTGGGCCGTTTCCAGGGGACGCGACGTGGACGCAAGCACTGTGGGGTGGTCCCCCAACCTAACCTTTTTTTTTTTTTTTTTTTTTTTTTTTTTTTTTTTTTTTTTTTGACGCTGGGAAAAAATGCATTACGCATACCCTCCCATCGGGGGATGAGAGGGGTATGTGGGACTCCCCGGGTCTGACCCGGTATACCCACTAAAACGACCCAGCGAAAATTCCCGCTTCGTCCTAGTGGCGGGGGACTGGGAAACCGGCATAGCCTTTACGTCCAGTCCTCCGCCGACGATTGCCCTTCATGGCGGGCCCCTCACAGGGGCCCGGGAATGACTGACGAAGGTGGTGACGGGTGCAATGCGGGCGAGGGCACCCCCGTGCCTGTCGCCCGCCCGTCGCCACCACGAGGAGGGAGAGGACGATGCCTTCTCCGACCCCTTCTTCGTCTGTGGAGCGGCGCAGCGAGAGGGTCGTCCTCCCGCTCGCGTTCCGTGAGAGGGCGGTTTGGGGAGAAATTGACCCCCACCAGGATCATGTCTCCCCACGCGGCGGCCACGTATCCCGGTCCCCTCTCTAAGAGCGAGAGGGGAGGGGAGTCAGTGGAAGACCGCACCATCTGAAGGAGGCGATGTTCGACCCTATCCATCAGTCGGACATCGCACCCTCCTCCGCAGCCGCCGCAGGAACGACGGAGCGGCCAATCGGCGCGTGCGCTTTGCCTCGCTTAGGGGGAGGATTACATTTCCTCCCCTTCATAACGTGGCCTGCAAGGCGACCACTGGCGGCACACACCGCGCAGTGTGGCGTGGCGGCCTCACAAGAGACGGCTTTGTGGCCGTTCTTGCCGCAGCGATAGCACGTGTCCGTCCTGTCTACCGTGGACGGACACATGGGTCGGGTGTGTCCGATGCCGAAGCACCGGAAACACCGCAGAGGCTGGTCCTCGAGGGCCCGGACTGCACCCGAGCTAATCCCGACTGGCAGCCGTCCCTTGGCAAGGACGGCTTTGGCAGCGGCGACTGGGCACTCGAGGCGAATGGTGCCCATGCCGCCGCGGCCGGGCCTTATGTCCCGGCCTTGCACCGCCGCGGCCTCACAGCCCCCTATCGCTGCGACCGCCGCAACCACCTCCTCCTTGGTGACGGAGTCGTCGAGCTCCGTCACCTCAATGGCCGCCGACTTGATTGGTCGGGCCACCTTGGCCGAGTCTGCGATGACCTCCTGCAGCTTTGCTGCGAAGAGGTCCGCATGGGCACTCCCCTCGGCCCCCGGGAACTCGAAAATTCGAGCCCCGGCTTGTGTCCGCCGGCAAGACACGCTGCCGATCCCCAGTTGGGTGGGATCGGCATTGGCACGCGCCCGCACCAAAACTGACATATATGTCTCCCCTCGCTCCGCAGCCTCCGCGGTGAGCGTCACCACGACGGCTGCGGTTTTTGGGGGGACAAGCTTCCCTTTTCCCCTCCCTTTCCCCTTCCCGTTTCCCTTGCCAGTCGTCTGCGACCGGCGGGGGGCAGTGGTGGCGGGGACGGCAGGGACGGCAGGGACAGCCGTCACCGACTTTTTCCCTTTGCCCTTCCCCTTACGGACCACGTCCGTCCACTCGTTGGACGGGGTGGTGGCAGGGAGAAGGGCATCGACCGCCTGGGAGGGGGACGGCTCCGGCTCGCTCGGCTGCCTCTTATCCGCCGCAAGCGGCGGTCTGAGGCGTTTCTCCGGCAAGAGCCGGTCCTCGATGCCCGCTAAGCAGGCCCTTGTGAAGGCCCTCTCCTCCATGACAACTTTACGGATGATATCCTCAAGGTTGGAGGATGGGCCTTCTGCCGCAGGGCTCGTCCGGGCCTGTTGCGGCTGGGCCGTGGCTTCAGCCAGCTTCTGATGAAGCTGGCTGACCTCCGACTGCAGGCGATCCACCTTCGCCTGCAATTGCCGTGTCTCGTCGGTGGTCTTTCGTCGGACTAGCTCCGCGACGACACCGCGCAGGCTAGCGGCCCGGCTCTTGAGGGCCTTCTGGAAGGTCCCCTTCAAGTTGGAGGACTTAGAGGCGACCTCCACGATCTCCTCCTCGTCCTCCTCTGCCATTCTCTCTAGCTCCTCTAAAGAGTGGTCCGCGTATATAACGCGGGACGCACCGTACCCGGACTTGACCCGGGTGACGTGCGCCCGCTTCTCTTTGGCGGCTACTTTCTCCTCCAGCTCTTGCTGGAGCTGCGCTCGCCGGAACAGGTCCAGCTGGCGTTGAGCGTCCGCGAGCCCAACGTTGTGGGTATCTGCGGCCACGGTCGTCGGCTTTTTAGCCTTCGAACCCGAGGCTTGAGAACCCTCTGATCCACCACTCAGGTGGACCCGCTTCCGCGAGCGAGAGCCACTCGCGTCCGACACACCAAAAAGCGAGTCGTTATCGGATGACTCGTCCGCTAAGAAGCCAGCCGCAGACGGCGCGCGGCTTGCTTCTGACGCCGGAGCGTCGGAGTGGCCCTGATAAGGGCCTTTTAGGTGGCCCTGAGAAGGGCCTTTGGGTTGGCCCTGAGAAGGGCCTTTGGATTGGCCCTGAGAAGGACCTTTGGGTTGGCCCTGAGAAGGGCCTTGGGGTTGGCCCTGAGAAGGACCTTTGGGTTGGCCCTGAGAAGGGCCTTTGGGTTGGCCCTGAGAAGGGCCTTTGGGTTGGCCCTGAAAAGGGCCTTTTGATTTTCGCCCGGAGGCGCTCCGCGTTATTTTAGACATTTTTCCGACAGCTCGTAGTTCTCAAGGCAAGATAATCGCTACGAGAGCACAGTGCACTTTGGCCGTACCCAGTCTGCCACTCCGTTACGGTGGTCAGAACTGGGTCGTTTCCAGGGGACGCGACGTGGACGCAAGCACTGTGGGGTGGTCCCCCCCCCCAACCTAACCTAACCTAACCTAACCTAACCTAACCTTTTTTTTTTTTTTTTTTTTTTTTTTTTTTTTTTTTTTTATCGCTGGGAAAAAAATGCATTACGCATACCCTCCCATCGGGGGATGAGAGGGGTATGTGGGACTCCCCGGGTCTGACCCGGTATACCCACTAAAACAACCCAGCGACATTCCCGCTTCGTCCGAGTGGCGGGGGACTGGGAAACCGGCATAGCCTTTACGTCCAGTCCTCCGCCGACGATTGCCCTTCATGGCGGGCCCCTCTTACAGGGGCCCGGGAATGACTGACGACGGTGGTGACGGGTGCAATGCGGGCGAGGGCACCCCCGTGCCTGTCGCCCGTCCGTCGCCACCATGAGGAGGGAGAGGACGTTGCCGTCTCCGACCCCTTCTTCGTCTGCGGAGCGGCGCAGCGAGAGGGTCGTCCTCCCGCGCGCGCTCCGCCTCCTCCTTTTGCGAGATTACGTCCTCGCAAAAGGAGGCGACCGCTGCCCAGGCCTCCTCGCTCCCCAGCATGGCGTTGACGACGCCGGGAAGCGAGAGGTCTGGTCCGATTACCGCGGTCAGACCGCGGCGCAACTCGGACCAAGCTGGGCACACCTCCAGGGTGTGCTGTGCCGTGTCCTCCGGCGCGCCGCAGTCGTGGCACGCCGGGGTTTCCTCCCTCCCGATCCGGTGCAGGTGCGATCCGAAACAGCCATGCCCGGATAACACCTGCACCAGACGGAACGAGAGAAAACCGTGGGACCGCTCGAGCCAGCTCCGTAGAACCGGACCGAGCGCGTCCAACGTCCGGCGGCCAAAGGTGGCGGCGGCGAGGTCCTCCGTCCAATGGAGGACGATAGCGTCCCTCGCCTCCCGCCGCACGGCCTCCCGCTCTTCGGCGACGGGGCGCTCCCCGAGAGCCTTTCGGCGCGCCGTCCACTCGTAAACTCTGGCTAGCACCCAAGCCTCCAACTCCCAAGGAGGGGTGCCAGCCAGAGCGCATGCCGCCGAGAAGCCTACCGAGCGGTAGGCCCTCGCCACCCGCTGTGCAATGGCCCTTTGGGGCCTGCGGATGGCAGTTGCATTCTCCCTCCTGTGGAGGGAGTCCGCCCAGATGGGGGCCCCATATAGGGCCATGCTCCGCAGGATGCCGGCATAGAGGCGCCGGCATTTCGCCTTGGGCCCCCCCAGGTTCGGGAGGAGCCACGAGAGGGCGTCCGCGGCCTTCAATAGGCGCGTCGACAGCCCGCTGAAATGCGGGCCGAAGCGCCACCTGTCGTCCAGCACCAACCCCAGATACTTCATCTGGGGCTGGACCCCTATCCTGACGCCCTCCACAATTATGTGGGCGTCGGGAGGGCAGCGCTGCCGAGGCCCGCGAAAGAACACGGCCTCGGTCTTGTGCAGCGCCACCTTCAATCCCAGGCGGCGGATCCTCTCTGCAACCAAGGATCCGCCAGCCGAGGCCAGACAGGCCGCGTCGGCAAAGTTCCTCCCCCGGGCAGTGAGGAGAGTGTCATCCGCGTAGCAGATGACACTCGTGCCCTGGAGGAGGGCTCCCCGCAAGAGCCAGTTGAACCCGATGTTCCACAAGGGGGGCCCAAGCACCGACCCCTGTGGAACACCGGACTCTGCGCCGTACCGCCTCACGGTGGCCGTTTTGTCCACGAGGAGGACCTCTCGGTCCTCCAAGTAGCTGGCCAGGAGGTCCCGCAGATATTGGGGCACTCCGTGATACCGGAGCGCCTCCAATATCGTCGAGTGGGGGACAGAGTTGAAGGCGTTGGCAATGTCGAATGACACCGCCAGCACTCCGTCCCCCGCCTCCACCGCCTCCTGCACCTGGCCCTTGAGCAGGGCCAGCGCGTCGATCGTCGAACGCCCTCGACGGAAACCGAATTGGGCGTCCGACAGATCCGGCCCTACCCCCCGCAAATGGCTATCAAGCCGGGAGGCGACAATCCCCTCGAACAACTTACCGACCTCATCGAGCAGGACGATGGGCCGGTATGCCGAGGGGGAGTCCACCGGGCGGCCCTCCTTTCGGAGGAGGCATAACTGCCCCTCCTTCCACAGTTTCGGGAACCTCCCAGCCGTAAAGCACGCGCTGAAGAGTTCCCGAAACCTTTCCTCCATGCCGGAGGCGGCGATCGCCAGCACCCGTGCAGGGACGCCGTCTGGTCCGGGGGCCGTCTTCTTCGCGCGGAGGCTGAGTAGCCCCGCGTAGAGCTCCGCCGCCGTCACCGGGGGGACCTCCTCCTCCTCCGGCGAAGCCGCCCCTTGCGGGGGATCCATCGTTGGTGGGGTGAAGTCGGTCCTGCGCGGAAACAGGGACCGGACCACCCCATCCAGCAGCGGTGGATCGAGGGTCTCCGACAGTGGGGGACCATACGGGCGTAGCTGGTTCCGCGCCGCCTTGTATGGTCTCCCATAGGGGTCCCTGTCGAGACCCTCCAACATCTCGGCTCTCGCCGAGTCTTGTGCAGCGCCCATTGCAGACTTGAGGGCCGTCGTCGCCTCTCGGTAAGAGGCGTATAGGCGGTCCTCTTCTGCCCGGTCTCGGTTTTGGGCGCTGCGCCGTCGGCTCCGCGTGTAGGCCCTTCTGGCCGCCACGCAGGTGGCCCGGAGTCCCTCCAGCTCCTCCGTCCACCAATAGACGGCACGACGGGGAGGCGGACGGCGAGACCGAGGCATGCTGGAATTGCACACCTCGGTCAGGGACCCCCTGAGCTGGACCGCGGCGGCGTCCACGTCCAGGCCCTCGACAGGGGGCGACAGCCAGTCCTGGAGGAAGGCCGCCTCCTTGGCTGCCTCCCGGTCCAGGCGGGTGAGTGCCCACCGCGGGAAGGGAGATTGCCTAGCACGGGTCATCCCCCTCCCCCCCTGCTGGGTGGAGATGTCGAACCGCACATATCGGTGATCCGACAACGTCTCCACCATCTCCACCCGCCAGTTGACGACGCGGGCGGCCAGCGCGGGGGTGGCAAACGAGACGTCCACCACCGACCCACCCTGTTGCCGCACACACGTGTGGACTGCCCCCCTGTTGAGGAGGGACACACCGCAGGAGGCCGCCCAAAACTCGACGGCGCGTCCCCGGACGTTGCAACCAGCGGCCGGATTGCCCCAGGCCGCCGACTTGGCGTTCAGGTCGCCCAACACCATAACTTGGCGTGGCGCCGCCCTCCCTTTGACTGCGGTGAGGATCTCGAGGAAATCCTCAAAGTCCGAGAGAGGGCGGTTTGGGGAGAAATAGACCCCCACCAGGGCCATGTCTCCCCAGGCGGCGGCCACGTATCCCGGTCCCCTCTCTAAGAGCGAGAGGGGAGGGGAGTCCGTGGAAGACCGCGCCACCAACGCCACCAAGCCGTCCCGGTCGCCCAGCCAACGGCCAGGGACCGAGTAGGGTTCGGCGACCACCGCCAAGTCCACCAACCACTCAGCCATGGTCTGCATCAGCAGATCCTGGGCTGCCCTGCAGTGGTTGGTGTTCGCCTGGAGGATGCGATGTTCGACCCTATCCATCAGTCGGACATCGCACCCCCCTCCGCAGCCACCGCAGGAACGACGGAGTTAGCGGCGGCAGCAGCAGGCCTGGTCGGCGCCAGCGCTTTGCCACGCTTAGGGGGAGGATTGCAGTTCCTCCCCTTCATTACGTGGCCTGCTAGGCGGCCACTGGCGGCACACACCGCACAGTGTGGCGTGGCGGCCTCACAAGATACGGCTTTGTGGCCGTTCTTGCCGCAGCGGTAGCACGTGTCCGTCCTATCCACCGTGGACGGACACATGGGCCGGGTGTGTCCGATGCCGAAGCACCGGAAACACCGCAGAGGCTGGTCCTCGAGTGCCCGGACTGCACCCGAGCTGAAGCCAACTGTGAGCCGTCCCTTGGCAAGGACGGCTTTGGCAGCGGCGATTGGGCACTCGAGGCGGATGGTGCCCATGCCGCCGCGTCCGGGTCTTATGTCCCGGCCTTGGACCGCCGCCGCGCCACAGCCCCCTACCGCTGCGACCGCCGCAACCACCTCCTCCTTGGTGACGGAGTCGTCGAGCTCCGTCACCTCGATGGCCGCTGACTTCACCGGTCGGGCCACCTTCGCCGAGTCCGCGATGACCTCCTGCAGCTTGGCTGCAAATAGGTCAGCGTGGGCACTCCCCTCGGCCCCCGGGAACTCGAAGATTCGAGCCCCGGCTTGTGTCCGCCGGCAAGACACGCTGCCGATCCCCAGTTGGGTGGGATCGGCATTGGCACGCGCCCGCACCAAGACGGACGCGTACGTCTCCCCACGCTCCGCCGCCTCCGCGGTGAGTGTCACCACGACGGCAGCGGTTTTTGGGGGGACTAGTTTCCCCTTTCCCTTTGTTTTCCCCTTCCCTGCACCCTTGCCGGTCGTCTGCGACCGACTGGGAGCGGTAGTGGCGGGGACGGCAGGTACGGCCTTCGCCGACTTTTTGCCCCTGCCCTTCCCCCTACGTACCACATCCGTCCACTCGTTGGACGGGGTGGTGGCAGGGAGAAGAGTGTCTTCCGCCTGGGAGGAGGACGGCCCTGGCTCGCTTGGCTGCCTCTTATCCGCCGCAAGCGGCGGTCGGAGGCGCTTTTCCGGCAAGAGCCGGTCCTCTATGCCCGCTAAGCAGGCCCTTGTGAAGGCCCTCTCCTCCATCACAACCTTGCGGATGATATCCTCAAGGTTGGAGGATGGGCCTTCTGCCGCAGGGCTTGTCCGGGCCTCTTGAGGCCGGGCCGTGGCTTCAGCCAGCTTCTGATGAAGCTGGCTGACCTCCAACTGTAGGCGATCGACCTTCGCCTGCAGTTGCCGCGTCTCGTCGGTGGCCTTGCGACGCACCAGCTCCGCGACGACACCGCGCATGCTCGCGGCCCGGCTCTTGAGGGCCTTCTGGAAGGTCCCCTTTAGGTTTGAGGACTTAGAGGCGACCTCCACGATCTCCTCCTCGTCCTCCTCCGCCATTTTCTCCAGCTCCTCAAGAGAGTGGTCCGCGTACAGGACGCGAGACGCACCGTACCCGGACTTGGCCCGGGCAACGTGCGCCCGCTTCTCCTTTGCGGCCACCCTCTCCTCCAGGTCCTGCTGGAGCTGCGCTCGCCGGGCCAGGTCCAACTTGCGTTGGGCGTCCGCAAGCCCAACGTTATGGGTATCGGCGGCCTTGGTCGTCGGCTTTTTGGCCTTCGACCCCGAGGCCTGGGAACCTTCGGACCCACCGCTCAGGTGGACCCGCTTTCGCGACCGAGAATCGTTCGTGTCCGACACACTACACAGTGAGTCGTTGTCGGACTCGTCCGCCAAGAAGCCAGCCGCAGACGGCGCGCGGCTAGCCTCTGACGCCGGAGCGTCAAGTTGGCCCTGAGAAGGGCCTTTTGGTTGGCCCTGAGAAGGGCCTTTGGGTTGGCCCTGAGAAGGGCCTTTGGGTTGGCCCTGAGAAGGGCCTTTAGGATGGCCCTGAGAAGGGCCTTGGAGTTGGCCCTGAGAAGGGCCTTGGAGTTGGCCCTGAGAAGGGCCTTTTGGTTGGCCCTGAGAAGGGCCCTGAGGTTGGCCCTGAGAAGGGCCTTTAGGCTGGCGCTGAGAAGGGCCTTTGGTCTTTAAAAATCGCCCGGAGGCGCTACGCGTAAGTTTCGACATAGTCTCCGTCAGTTCGTACTTCACAAGGCAAGATAAAATCGCAACGAGATCACAGTGCACTTTGGCCAACCCAGTCTGCCACTCCGTTACGGTGGTCAGAACTGGGTCGTTTCCAGGGGACGCGACGTGGACGCAAGCACTGTGGGGTGGTCCCCCAACCTAACCTAACCTTTTTTTTTTTTTTTTTTTTTTTTTTTTTTTTATCGCTGGGAAAAAATGCATTACGCATACCCTCCCATCGGGGGATGAGAGGGGTATGTGGGACTCCCCGGGTCTGACCCGGTATACCCACTAAAACGACCCAGCGACATTCCCGCTTCGTCCGAGTGGCGGGGGACTGGGAAACCGGCATAGCCTTTGCGTCCAGTCCTCCGCCGACGATTGCCCTTCATGGCGGGCCCCTCACAGGGGCCCGGGAATGTTCGACGAAGGTGGTGACGGGTGCAATGCGGGCGAAGGCACCCCCGTGCCTGTCGCCCGCCCGTCGCCACCATGAGGAGGGAGAGGACGGCGCCCTCTCCGACCCCTTCTTCGTCTGCGGAGCGGCGCAGCGAGAGGGTCGTCCTCCCGCGCGCGCTCCGCCTCCTCCTTTTGCGAGATTACGTCCTCGCAAAAGGAGGCGACCGCTGCCCAGGCCTCCTCGCTCCCCAGCATGGCTTTGACGACGCCGGGAAGCGAGAGGTCCGGTCCGATTTCCGCGGTCAGACCGCGGCGCAACTCGGACCAAGCTGGGCACACCTCCAGGGTGTGCTGCGCCGTGTCCTCCGGCGCGCCGCAGTCGTGGCACGCCGGGGTTTCCTCCCTCCCGATCCGGTGCAGGTGCGATCCGAAACAGCCATGCCCGGATAACACCTGCACCAGACGGAACGAGAGAAAACCGTGGGACCGCTCGAGCCAGCTCCGTAGAACCGGACCGAGCGCGTCCAACGTCCGGCGGCCAAAGGTGGCGGCGGCGAGGTCCTCCGTCCAATGGAGGATGATAGCGTCCTTCGCCTCCCGCCGCACGGCCTCCCGCTCTTCGGCGACGGGGCGCTCCCCGAGAGCCTTTCGGCGCGCCGTCCACTCGTACACTCTGGCGAGCACCCAAGCCTCCAACTCCCAAGGAGGGGTGCCGGCCAGAGCGCATGCCGCCGAGAAGCCCACCGAGCGGTAGGCCCTCGCCACCCGCTGTGCAATGGCCCTTTGGGGCCTGCGGATGGCGGTCGCATTCTCCCTTCTCTGAAGGGAGTCCGCCCAGATGGGGGCCCCGTATAGGGCCATGCTCCGCAAGATGCCGGCATACAGGCGCCGGCATTTTGCCTTGGGCCCCCCCAGGTTCGGGAGGAGCCACGAGAGGGCGTCCGCGGCCTTCAACAGGCGCGTCGACAGCCCGCTGAAATGCGGACCGAAGCGCCACCTGTCGTCCAGTACCAGCCCCAGATACTTCATCTGGGGCTGGACCCCTATCCTGACGCCCTCCACAATTATGTGGGCGTCGGGAGGGCAGCGCTGCCGAGGCCCGCGAAAGAACACGGCCTCGGTCTTGTGCAGCGCCACCTTCAATCCCAGGCGGCGGATCCTCTCTGCAACCAAGGATCCGCCAGCTGAGGCCAGACAGGCCGCGTCGGCAAAGTTCCTCCCCCGGGCAGTGAGGAGAGTGTCATCCGCGTAGCAGATGACACTCATGCCCGGGAGGAGGGCTCCGCGCAGGAGCCAGTTGAACCCGATGTTCCACAAGGGAGGGCCAAGCACCGACCCCTGCGGAACACCGGACTCTGCGCCGTACCGCCTCACGGTGGCCGTCTTGTCCACTAGGAGGACCTCTCGGTCCTCCAGGTAGCTGGCCAGGAGGTCCCGCAGGTATTGGGGCACTCCGTGATACCGGAGCGCCTCCAATATCGTCGAGTGGGGGACGGAGTTGAAGGCGTTGGCAATGTCGAACGACACCGCCAGCACTCCGTCCCCCGCCTCCACCGCCTCCTTCACCTGGCCCTTGAGTAGGGCCAGCGCGTCGATCGTCGAACGCCCTCGACGGAAGCCGAATTGGGCGTCCGACAGATCCGGCCCTACCCCCCGCAAATGGCTGTCGAGCCGGGAGGCTACAATCCCCTCGAACAACTTACCGACCTCATCGAGCAGGACGATGGGCCGGTATGCCGAGGGGGAGTCCACCGGGCGGCCCTCCTTTCGGAGGAGGCATAACTGCCCCTCCTTCCACAGTTTCGGGAACCTCCCAGCCGTAAAGCACGCGCTGAAGAGGTCCCGAAACCTTTCCTCCATGCCGGAGGCGGCGATCGCCAGCACCCGTGCGGGGACACCGTCTGGTCCGGGGGCCGTCTTCTTTACGCGGAGGCTAAGAACCCCCGCGTAAATCTCCGCTGATGTCACCGGGGGGATCTCCTCCTCCGGCGGAGCCGCCCCTTGCGGGGGATCCATCGTTGGTGGGGTGAAGTCGGTCCTGCGCGGAAACAGGGACCGGACCACCCCATCCAGCAACGCTGGCTCGAGAGTTTCCGACAGTGGGGGACCATAAGGGCGGAGCTGGTTCCGCGCCGCCTTATATGGTCTCCCATAGGGATCCCTATCGAGACCCTCCAACATCTCGGCCCTCGCCGAGTCTTGAGCAGCGCCCATGGCAGACTTAAGGACCGTCGTCGCCTCTCGGTAAGAGGCGTATAGGCGGTCCTCTTCTGCCCGGTCCCGGTTTCGGGCACTGCGCCGTCGGCTACGCGTGTAGGCCCTTCTGGCCGCCACGCAGGTGGCCCGGAGTCCCTCCAGCTCCTCCGTCCACCAATAGACGGCACGACGGGGAGGCGGGCGGCGAGACCGAGGCATGCTGGAATTGCACACCTCGGTCAGGGACCCCCTGAGCTGGACCGCAGCGGCGTCCACGTCCAGGCCCTCGACAGGGGGCGACAGCCAGTCCTGGAGGAAGGCCGCCTCCTTGGCTGCCTCCCGGTCCAGGCGGGTGAGTGCCCACCGCGGGAAGGGAGATTGCCCAGCACGGGTCATCCCCCTCCCCCCCTGCTGGGTGGAGATGTCGAACCGCACATATCGGTGGTCCGACAACGTCTCCACCATCTCTACCCGCCAGTTGACGACGCGGGCGGCCAGCGTGGGGGTGGCAAACGAGACGTCCACCACCGACCCACCCTGTTGCCGCACACACGTGTGGACTGCCCCCATGTTGAGGAGGGACACACCGCATGAGGCCGCCCAAAACTCGACGGCGCGTCCCCGGACGTTGCAACCAGCGGCCGGATTGCCCCAGGCCGCCGACTTGGCGTTCAGGTCGCCCAACACCATAACTTGGCGTGGCGCCGCCCTCCCTTTGACTGCGGTGAGGATCTCGAGGAAATCCTCAAAGTCCGAGAGAGGGCGGTTTGGGGAGAAATAGACCCCCACCAGGGCCATGTCCCCCCAGGCGGCGGCCACGTATCCCGGTCCCCTCTCTAAGAGCGAGAGGGGAGGGGAGTCCGTGGAAGACCGCGCCACCAACGCCACCAAGCCGTCCCGGTCGCCCAGCCAACGGCCAGGGACCGAGTAGGGTTCGGCGACCACCGCCAAGTCCACCAACCACTCAGCCATGGTCTGCATCAGCAGATCCTGGGCTGCCCTGCAGTGGTTGGTGTTCGCCTGGAGGATGCGATGTTCGACCCTATCCATCAGTCGGACATCGCACCCCCCTCCGCAGCCGCCGCAGGAACGACGGAGTTAGCGGCAGCAGCAGCAGGCCTGGTCGGCGCCAGCGCTTTGCCACGCTTAGGGGGAGGATTGCAGTTCCTCCCCTTCATTACGTGGCCTGCTAGGCGGCCACTGGCGGCACACACCGCACAGTGTGGCGTGGCGGCCTCGCAAGATACGGCTTTGTGGCCGTTCTTGCCGCAGCGGTAGCACGTGTCCGTCCTATCCACCGTGGACGGACACATGGGCCGGGTGTGTCCGATGCCGAAGCACCGGAAACACCGCAGAGGCTGGTCCTCGAGTGCCCGGACTGCACCCGAGCTGAAGCCAACTGTGAGCCGTCCCTTGGCAAGGACGGCTTTGGCAGCGGCGATTGGGCACTCGAGGCGGATGGTGCCCATGCCGCCGCGTCCGGGTCTTATGTCCCGGCCTTGGACCGCCGCGGCGCCACAGCCCCCTACCGCTGCGACCGCCGCAACCACCTCCTCCTTGGTGACGGAGTCGTCGAGCTCCGTCACCTCGATGGCCGCTGACTTCACCGGTCGGGCCACCTTCGCCGAGTCCGCGATGACCTCCTGCAGCTTGGCTGCAAATAGGTCAGCGCGGGCACTCCCCTCGGCCCCCGGGAACTCGAAGATTCGAGCCCCGGCTTGTGTCCGCCGGCAAGACACGCTGCCGATCCCCAGTTGGGTGGGATCGGCATTGGCACGCGCCCGCACCAAGACGGACGCGTACGTCTCCCCACGCTCCGCCGCCTCCGCGGTGAGTGTCACCACGACGGCAGCGGTTTTTGGGGGGACTAGTTTCCCCTTTCCCTTTCTTTTCCCCTTCCCTTCACCCTTGCCGGTCGTCTGCGACCGACTGGGAGCGGTAGTGGCGGGGACGGCAGGTACGGCCTTCGCCGACTTCTTGCCCCTGCCCTTCCCCCTACGTACCACATCCGTCCACTCGTTGGACGGGGTGGTGGCAGGGAGAAGAGTGTCTTCCGCCTGGGAGGAGGACGGCCCTGGCTCGCTTGGCTGCCTCTTATCCGCCGCAAGCGGCGGTCGGAGGCGCTTTTCCGGCAAGAGCCGGTCCTCTATGCCCGCTAAGCAGGCCCTTGTGAAGGCCCTCTCCTCCATCACAACCTTGCGGATGATATCCTCAAGGTTGGAGGATGGGCCTTCTGCCGCAGGGCTTGTCCGGGCCTCTTGAGGCCGGGCCGTGGCTTCAGCCAGCTTCTGATGAAGCTGGCTGACCTCCAACTGTAGGCGATCGACTTTCGCCTGCAGTTGCCGCGTCTCGTCGGTGGCCTTGCGACGCACCAGCTCCGCGACGACACCGCGCATGCTCGCGGCCCGGCTCTTGAGGGCCTTCTGGAAGGTCCCCTTTAGGTTGGAGGACTTAGAGGCGACCTCCACGATCTCCTCCTCGTCCTCCTCCGCCATTTTCTCCAGCTCCTCAAGAGAGTGGTCCGCATACAGGACGCGAGACGCACCGTACCCGGACTTGGCCCGGGCAACGTGCGCCCGCTTCTCCTTTGCGGCCACCCTCTCCTCCAGGTCCTGCTGGAGCTGCGCTCGCCGGGCCAGGTCCAACTGGCGTTGGGCGTCCGCAAGCCCAACGTTATGGGTATCGGCGGCCTTGGTCGTCGGCTTTTTGGCCTTCGACCCCGAGGCCTGGGAACCTTCGGACCCACCGCTCAGGTGGACCCGCTTTCGCGACCGAGAATCGTTCGCGTCCGACACACTAAACAGTGAGTCGTTGTCGGACTCGTCCGCCAAGAAGCCAGCCGCAGACGGCGCGCGGCTAGCCTCTGACGCCAGAGCGTCAGGTTGGCCCTGAGAAGAGCCTTTTGGTTGGCCCTGAGAAGGGCCTTTGGGTTGGCCCTGAGAAGGGCCTTTGGGTTGGCCCTGAGAAGGGCCTTTGGCTTGGCCCTGAGAAGAGCCTTGGAGTTGGCCCTGAGAAGAGCCTTGAGGTTGGCCCTGAGAAGGGCCCTTAGGTTGGCCCTGAGAAGGGCCTTTGGGTTGGCCCTGAGAAGGGCCTTTGGTCTTTAAAAATCGCCCGGAGGCGCTACGCGTGAGTTTAGACATGGTAGTCTCCGACAGTTCGTTTACACAAGGCAAGATAAAATCGCAACGAGATCACAGTGCACTTTGGCCAACCCAGTCTGCCACTCCGTTACGGTGGTCAGAACTGGGTCGTTTCCAGGGGACGCGACGTGGACGCAAGCACTGTGGGGTGGTCCCCCAACCTAACCTAACCTAACCTAACCTAACCTAACCAAACCTAACTTGGGTTATGGACATAGCAAAAAATTCTGCTCAGAAACAGCCGATCTTTGCAGCCACTGCGGTGGACACCACCTTAGGATGGAGTGCACCGAGTGGCGGGCGGGAAGCGAACCCTCATGCCTGAATTGTATAGCCGCTAAGCAGGAATACAGTGACCATAACGCCTTCAGTACAGAGTGCCCAATTCGAAAGAAAAGAGACGCCATAGCAAGAATGTCTGTGGCGTACTGCTAAGGGCTGCCAAAACGACAACTTCAGATACCCGGTGCTCCAAAGCAATTTACAGCGCAAAAAACTCGCTACGGAGGAGATGCTAGTTGAAGCGGTGAAAAGGAAAGCAGCAATAGCGCTGTTACAGGAGCCTTATGTGGGTGGGTCTGGTTTTATGAGGGCATATCGCGGGGTCAAAATCTTCCAAAATACTGGGGAAGGTACGGTCAAAGCTGCGATCGCAGTCTTTGACCCAGACATGGATATAACACAATATCCCGAATTCACCACAGACAATATCGTTGTGGTGAGCGTAGCCACGAAATTATGGAGAATCACGCTGGTATCGTGCTACTTCGAACCAGATCTACCCATTGGACCATACCTGGAGCACATCACCAAAATCTTCAAAGCAATCAAAGCCGAAAGAGTCATCATTGGAGGCGACGTAAACGCTAAGAGCACCTGGTGGGGAAGCCAGCTGATCGATCACAGAGGAGATGAAGTGACGGGAGTACTCCATGAATTAGACCTTCAAATACTCAACCGAGGGGAAATTCCGACTTTTGATACCATCCGAGGGAACAAGAGATACTCGAGCTATGTTGACGTGACGGCCTGCACTTCTGACCTGCTGGACCTGGTGGAAGACTGGACGGTGGTTGAAAACCTTACAAGCTCAGACCACAATGGAATTAGCTTCTACGTTAGGCTGAAAAAGTCATGTGGGGTAAGTGTCATCAGAACAACAAGGTTATACAATACCAAAAAAGCAAGATGGGATGAATTTCATGAGAAATTCAACCAGCTTAAAATTGATTATGAGCTCACAAATACTGAAATCAATAAAATTAAAACAATAGAAGAATTAGATACATTCATTGAGAAATACAATAAAGCCACTACTGAGTCATGTAATAAAGCCATCCCAAAAAAGAAAAATACTGAGACACTTACCTTACCCTGGTGCACGGAGGAGCTTGCGAGGATGAAACACGAAGTCACCACCAGGAAACGCAGAATCAGGAACGCCGCACCGATACGAAAAGCCAAAGTCTACGAAGAGTACCGGAAACACAAAGAGGAGTATGAGTTAGCAGCGAAGAAGGCCCAGATCGACAGCTGGAAGGAGTTCTGCAGTGTGCAAGACAAAGAATCCCTATGGGACGGAATCTACAGGGTAATAGGGAGGACTGCGAAGAGGGAGGAAGACCTTCCGTTGGAAGAAAACGGTAACACATTGGACGCTAGGGGCTCAGTGAAGCTGTTGGCACAAACGTTTTACCCCGAGGACCTGGAAGAAAATGACAATCCAGTACACCAGGAGATACGGATTCTCGCACAGAAGGTGAATCAGGAACAGGAGGGAGATGCACAAGACCCACCGTTCACCCAAACCGAACTTCTCACCGCTATAAATTCGTTTAATCCGAAAAAAGCTCCTGGTGCCGATGGCTTTACGTCGGACATATGCAGTCAGGTAATCGGAAACGAGCCAAGTCTTTTCCTGGGAGTACTAAACAAGTGCCTCGAACTACATCACTTTCCACCAGTGTGGAAAGAAGCCACGGTCATAGTTCTCAAGAAACCAGGGAAAGACACTTACACGACCCCAAAATCCTATCGCCCGGTTGGACTGCTGCCAGTGTTGGGGAAAGTGTACGAGAAGATGATAGTTGCCAGGCTAAAATACCACCTATTGCCCGGACTAAGCCCGAACCAGTTTGGCTTTGTGCCGCAACGGAGCTGTGAAGACGCCCTCTATAAGCTCATCCGCTACGTCGACAGAAAACTTAAAGGGAAAAAGATTATCACGATGGTGTCTCTAGATATAGAGGGCGCCTTTGACGGCGCCTGGTGGCCGGCGATAAAAGTCCGGCTGGCAGAAGGAAACTGTCCCATCAACATCAGAAGGGTGATAGGTAGTTACCTCGAACATCGGAGAGTAACGGTAAGGTATAGTGGCGAGACGTACACAAAGGCGACCAACAAGGGCTGCGTCCAGGGCTCAATAGGCGGCCCCATACTGTGGAACATCATGCTCGATCCACTACTTAAGAGCCTAGAGCGCAGAGGATACTACGTGCAAGCGTTCGCAGACGACATAGTCATGGTTTTCGACGGTACGACGGCGCTAGAGGTGCAAGGGCAAGCCAATGTCGCCCTCGAACGCGTTCGGGAGTGGGGTGTCGAAAACAAGCTCAAATTCGCGCCACATAAAACCAGCGCTATGGTTATAACACGCAAGCTCAAATTTGACACTCCACTCTTGCACATGGGCGGGATCGACATTGGCATGTCTAAGGAGGTTAAACTTCTGGGAGTCACAATAGATGAAAAACTCACGTACAACACCCACGTGGCCAATATATGCAGAAAGGCAATTGGCATATATAAACAGCTCGCAAGAGCTGCCAAAGCAAGTTGGGGTCTTCACCCAGAGGTGGTGCGCACCATATACGTAGCTGTCGTTGAACCCATAGTGCTGTATGCGGCGAGTGTCTGGGGTCCCGCCGCAGAAAAGATAGGTGTGCGAAAACAGCTGAGCACGATGCAGAGAGGTTTTGCGCAGAAGATGTGTAAAGCATATCGTACGGTCTCCTTGAACTCAGCTCTGATCTTGGCGGGAGTGCTCCCACTCGACCTTCGAGTACGCGAGGCGGCCTCGCTGTACAGGATCAAAAAGGGAGCGGCCGTGCCAGGGCTGGGTGACAGGGAGATCGAGCGACCGACTCCAGCAATGGAAGCCCCGCACCCAGCGCGAACCTCACAGCTGGAATTGATCTACCTTAGAGACCAGGACGACGTGGACGAGAATAGTAACTGTGCAGTCAGGATTTTTACGGACGGCAGCAAATTTGAGGGGAGGGTTGGCGCAGCGCTCTCTATGTGGGAAGGCGATGTGGAAACAAAGACCGTCAAACTTTGCTTGCCGTCATACTGCACAGTATACCAAGCAGAACTACTCGCCATATGTGTGGCCACGAGGCAAATTAGGAAACATGCTTCTACTACATTTGGCATTTACAGCGACTCGATGGCGGCCCTACAAACAGTCACTAACCTCGGCGCCCTCCACCCCTTAGCCACAGAAACGCGTGAGAACATAACCAATCTTTCTCAGCAGAACAAAGCTGTGTCCTTGTTCTGGATCAAGGCTCATGTAGGATTGGAGGGCAACGAGAGGGCCGACCACCTGGCCAAAGAAGCCGCCTTCGCTTCAGCCAAAAGAAAACCGGACTATGACCCGTGCCCCGTCTCCTTCGCGAAGCGGACCCTCAGGATGGAGTCGCTTCGGGAATGGGGCGAAAGGTACGAGTCGGGCGAAGTGGCAAAGATCACCAAAATATTTCTGCCAAACGTGGCCACTGCCTATAAAGTCGTAAGAAAGTTTGAGCCAAGTTGTCAAAGTACACAACTATTTACTGGACATGGAGGAATCTCGGAGTATCTGCATCGTTTTAAATGCAAAGCTAGTCCAGCGTGCATATGTGATCCAAACGTCAGTGAGACCGTCCCCCATATAATACTAGAATGCCCAGCGTTTTGCACGGATAGGTATAATATAGAGCACAAAATAGACACAAGCTTAACGGTAGAGAACATTAAAGATATTATGATAGGAAGATACAGGCAGGAGTTTTTAGATTACTGTTTAAAATTGTTATATAAAGTAATAGATAGAAATAAAACCTAGATAATAGTATAATAATATGATATTGTGGAATATCGTAGACATTATATAAACCAATTGTAATAGTTAGAATAATTAGCAAGTAGTTGTAAACGTAACCTAAAACATAAGTTAGAATAAGAAACGTATTAAATGTAGGTAAAAAATTGTATGTTAATAAGGTGGTGGGTAAATGGTAAAGATTGTATAGCGATAAGATTCAGAAAAAAAAAAAAAGAGCATAAGCCCAAGCGGCACAGCCAAAAAAAAAAAAAAAAATATGAATAGCAATTGGTGGTTTTTTAGCCGGTAGAGTCCGGCACTGCCTGGGTCCTCCCTTCCCAGGCGTCCATGACGGATTTTTCCCCTTTATGCTAATTTATAAAATAAAAGTAAACACAGGCTTTGACTTCAGTCAGAGGAATAAGAAAAAAAAAAAAAAAAAAAAAAAAAAAAAAAAAAAAATAAACCAAACCTAACCTAACCTTTTTTTTTTTTTTTTTTTTTTTTTATTTTTTTTTTTTTTATCGCTGGGAAAAAATGCATTACGCATACCCTCCCATCGGGGGATGAGAGGGGTATGTGGGACTCCCCGGGTCTGACCCGGTATACCCACTAAAACGACCCAGCGACATTCCCGCTTCGTCCGAGTGGCGGGGGACTGGGAAACCGGCGTAGCCTTTACGTCCAGTCCTCCGCCGACGATTGCCCTTCATGGCGGGCCCCTCACAGGGGCCCGGGAATGACCGACGAAGGTGGTGACGGGTGCAATGCGGGCGAAGGCACCCCCGTGCCTGTCGCCCGCCCGTCGCCACCAGGAGGAGGGAGAGGACGGCGCCCTCTCCGACCCCTTCTTCGTCTGCGGAGCGGCGCAGCGAGAGGGTCGTCCTCCCGCTCGCGCTCCGCCTCCTCCTTTTGCGAGATTACGTCCTCGCAAAAGGAGGCGACCGCTGCCCAGGCCTCCTCGCTCCCCAGCATGGCGTTGACGACGCCGGGAAGCGAGAGGTCTGGTCCAATTACCGCGGTCAGGCTGCGGCGCGGCTCGGACCAAGCCGGGCACACCTCGAGGGTGTGCTGCGCCGTGTCCTCCGGCGCGCCGCAGTCGTGGCACGCCGGGGTCTCCTCCCTCCCGATCCGGTGAAGGTGCGTTCCGAAACAGAACCTAACCTAACCTAACCTAACCTAACCTAACCTAACCTAACCTTTTTTTTTTTTTTTATTTTTTTCACGATGTGGAAATCCTCGATGGATGTCCTCCGCCCTGGGGAGAGCGGAGGGGTCTGTCAGACTCGTACTGACTAAAACCACACCGGTGTTCCCTCGCACACTTGCGTCAGGGGGCAACGGGATCTGATGCGACTTCCGCTGCCCCGGACTAGTGCTGGCCCGCTTGACCTACGGGCCTCGTCCCGGGGGGAGTGAGGTGTAAAACTCCCCCCGCTACGTCTATGAGAGGCGCGCGTGGAACACAACGCGCCGCCGTCTCGGGTCCAGTGTGATGGGGGGCGACGGATGTCCCCGAATCCGCCGCCCCTGGACCAATTTAGGGGGGCCGGAAGAGGGCGTTGTCAGCCCTCTGCCGACGCCCGGTGCGTCTGCTGCGGGATGGGCGGGAGCTGGTCATCTCCCTCTCCCTTTCCGCAGCTTCCTTCTGCGACATGACGGTCTCGCAGAAGGACATCACCGCGTCCCAGGACTCTGCGCTGCCGACCATCGAGCGAACGACGGCCGGCAGCGACAGGTCTCCTCCTACCTCTGCAACGAGGGCACGGCGCGGCTCATCGAAAGCGGCACACTCGGCCAGCGTATGCCGCGCCGTGTCCTCCGAACAATGGACGCAGTGATGGCACCGGGCGTCCGGCTCCCTGCTTAAGCGACACAGGTACTTCCCGAAGCAGCCGTGCCCCGAGAGTACCTGTGTCTCCCGGAAAGTCAGAGAGCCGTGCTTCCTCCCGAGCCAGTAGTCGAGTACTGGCCGGATCGCCTCGATTGTGTTGAGGCCGGCGGTAGGGAGGTCTAGCCTCCCCCGCCATTCCGCCACCATGACCTGTCGGAGCTGAGACCGGTACACCGTAATCTGTCGCTGCACCAGCCTCTCGCCCCGATGTTCGGCCTCCTCGCGCCACTGGTACAGTGTCGCGAGGGTCTTCGCCTCCAGGTCCCATGGCGGGGATCCGGCCAGTACGCAAGCCGCCTCGTAGGAGATCGTGCGATATCCCCGTACGACCCTGACGGCCATCGCTCTCTGCGGTCTGCGCAGGACTGCTGTTCGCTCCCAAACCAAGGGGAAGTTTGGGACGAGATGTCCGCGATCCGCGGAGACAATTCAATCAAGATGCCCTTTAATTATAAATATATCAACTCACCTAGCCGCTTGACTGCGCTAGAACATCGGAAATTTCTCAAGGTTACCGGCGCGTCATCACGTGACCATGACGTAATGCGACGCCGCCTCAAGTGGCCGTGCTATTGTTATCGTTTTTTGTATACTCGTTGGGAACGGTTGTAATCTCAAGTGATGTTTTTGTTAGAGCTTATGAATGCCCCATTCAGTTTGGGTTAAGTGTTTGTTGACATTTCGTCTCTAATTTATTACATTAAGTGGTAAATATTGACTATGGTTGAAAATAAACATTATGTGAACTTTAAACATTATTATTTCAAAAAGTAAATCGATACCATATATATTTTATGGCTTTTATTGGTGGAAGGGTTCTATCTTCATAGGAAAAAAAAATAAATACATACCTCATAGTAAAAAAATACTTATTTACAGGCATAAAACTGGCAAAAAACACACTTGACGGCGGTGAAAAAAAATAAACAAAAATTAAATAAATTATTACGACTACACAGTTTCACGAAACTTAAAAATATAGTTACTATCTGAAAGCTACATTCATAGAGGAACTTATGCGTAATTATTAAGTGCATAGGTCTATTCAATATTAGAAATACATGGGATTGATTGAAGGAATTCCCACTCACGTAAAAGCGTACCTACCATTTCTTGTCTTTTTTTGTTTTGTTCAGTGAAGTTTGAGTAAAGAAAATACAATAAATCTAACTATATTCGATAATAAATTACCTATATTATCATTATATTGTAATTAACCAATAAATCAGTGATTTACTCAAAAATACTCAAACAATAAACTTTTTTTCGTTGCACATGTAAACAAAACAATGGAAATTCACAGACTAAATTTGACAATTTATTTCATAACCACAGATACATTTTTGACGGCCAGTGTTGCATGTTTCTAAGGCGGATATTCTCGATAGTTCAATTAAAAAATAGACAACCGACCCAAAACACAGAGGTATAGAGCAAGAAGCAATAATACGACGACCAGTACTAATGTCACGTGCCATCCACCCTAAAGGGGTGATGAGCCGGCAACGGTATAAAAATTCATCCACCCTAAAAGGGTGATGCGCCGGCAAGCGGCTAGGCGCTGGTGAAGTCCTGCTCCGAGGCCATGATTCAGGTCCAGGTTTGATGGGTGTCTGTAGGTATGTGTGTGTGTACGTGAATAGTGTTATGATTTTGTAGTCGATTTCAAACCTGACCGGCTATCAACTGGCGACAGGTTCCAACGCGTTAGCAGGTCACAACAACACAATAGTTCCAGTCTGTTCAATTGTTCACACGGCACGCGACGGGTTCGACCTAACCTCAAAGGGCGCGTGGGTGCTTCAACGTTCACAAAATATACACAATTACTCGGTTCCCAAATCAATGGCGAGGCTTTAGTCAATTTATTTCAACCAAATGGTCCCTGTTTATACGGGATTCAAAGGGATTTATCAATATTACGCCCAACAAACAATAGCCGGCGAGTTCACAAGCAATTTTTAAAGACAAGTGATCAATGACAACTAGATGACAGGTCACGTCAAACCAAAGTGACGGCCGCCATGACAGTCAGCGCGTTCCATAGTCCGCGCGGGACGAAACATCTACCCCCCCCGGACGGGCCTACCCGTCCGCTAATCAATTGGCAGTCTCAAAATACCCCCCCAATGGGGGCGGGCTGGTGAGTCAAACAACCAAGTGACTCCTCGGCGAGCCAATTTGTTACCAATGTCAACCTGGCTCTCATTAAGGAAGGCGTATACTTCCTTCAAATAGTTACTTGTACCCTTGTAGTTGGTACCGCAATCAAACTGATCAAAGAAGGTAACCCTAGGCGAGACAAATCTATCCAAGGTCGCTACAAAGGCCTCTGTCGAGAGGGAGGTTAACAGTTCCAAGTGCACTGCCTTCATTGACAGACAGACACATACACAAGTAAGCCTTGACAATTTTAGAATGGCCAACAGCGCATTGCAACCGGCATGCGAGTTCCCAATGTGACGATCGGTCACCAACAAATCAAATCAAATGGCCCTCTTTGGGCAATAAGGGGGGTGACGAGTCCCATAGGAAGGCTAGAGTGCCTCAACCGTCCTCCAACAAGCAAAAGACCCGCATTATCCAAGAAGGGGCTCAACTTACTCACAGCTCCCGAGCTTAACCCTGCCAGACTTCAAGATCTCGATCTCCTTTTCAAAGTGCCCAGCCTGCACAGAGCGGACCCAATGAGGAGTGACTCCTGTTGCTCTTGAGGAGAGAGAATCGGTGATAGGCGCTTGTCCCCTGGATTCCTAGAATTGTGACCAAGACGCCTGATCCACGAGGTAACGTTCAACAATTGTCGAGGGAGCTGTATCTGTTCAACAAACAAATCAAACGGAGGGTCCTTTGTCCCAACAGCGAGCACCTCAAGCCCGGGCAAAAGGACCGACATCAAGACTGGCGTTCGAGGCCAACCATCCTCGAAACTTGCCTGAAAGGTCATTCACCTTCAGGCCCACTTAACCCGCTAACCAAGACGACAAAAGGCAACTCTGGACGCCGTGTCCAAAATAGCACGGACCACAACAGAGTCACCCAGGGGGCCTGTAGCGGGGCAGACGCCAATTTTCTAACAATGCCTGGGCGGCGACTGATCGCCGCATCCAGGCTGCCGTCGTTCACGACGAGGGTAGCACTCAAATGCTTCGTCCGCGCGGTGTCCCGGGCCGCTCGCCATCGCTGGAAGGGCATATCCCACCGGATGCCTGAATGGCGGAGGGCGCGACTCCAACCGGGGGCGTTCCGCCAGCGGAGGTGAAAGGTAGCGGTGCTGATCTGGCCATTGTTGCCCAGCAGCCGCCGTACAATTGTTCATACGAGGGGAGGCCAAATGGCGCGCACGCGGCTCCCGTTTACCATTACGAGGGGAGACCAACTGGCGCGCGCGCGGCTCCCGTTCAACTTGCGCGGGGGGTGGAGTGCAGCCATCAAAATTGCGGGCCTCTACCCGGTTCTCGACCGGCGTACCAGAGGCCCGGTGCTCGTCTCCGTGGTACCCCCCCCTGCGCGAACCCTCATCAGAAGCTGATCTGCCAGAGCGGTTCGCGTTGGCGCACAAAATCTCAAGATGAGCCCCTTCACAAATTCCACACGGGCGGGGCTTGGGGCAGTCCCGGTGAAAGTGAGCCCCCAAACAAGAGAAGCATAGGCGGCGTGCGTTGGCAATTCGGCGGCGGGCACTAACGTGCAACTCCAAAAAAGCCGTGCAACTTGCCATGCTATGCCCCGTGGCCTTACAAAAAACGCAATCAGGACTATTCTGGGTGCCCGCAAAACGGGGGGCGGGGCGACTATCAACCGGCCCCTTAGCCCTAGTCCGTCCCTGGTCTCTTGGCCGAGAAGGTGGTGGGCGCGACCCCATTGCGCCACAAGTGTTGTCCAAAAGGCGACACTCATCCTCCAAAAATTTGATGAGGTCGTCAAAGGGGGGAAGGTGGGTGGCACTGTCCCCACCATACCTCTGCTCGAAGCGGGACCTCAAGTCCGCGGGGAGCAACTGCAGTACAATGTGCACCAACAAGTAGGACCAATGGTCCACCGGCAACTCCAAACGTCGCAAAGCGTTGGTTGCTGAAACCAACGGGTTCAGCAGATTAGTGCGCAACGCCGACGTGTTCTCAATGGCCGGTAACCCCAAAATCTGGCCGATGTGAACATCAGCCAAGCAGCGCTTATTCTGATACCGTCGGGATAGGAGTTCCATAGCGGTAGGGTAGGCGGAGTCCGTCACAGGCAAGTGCTGCACCAAGGCTCGGGCCTCACCATCCAGGACCGACAATAGGTAGGCCAACTTTTGGGCGGGTCCGAGGTCCGAGCGGGAGTCAACCAGACTCTCAAATTGGTTTAGGAAACTCAGCCAGTGGTCCAAGCGACCATCAAAGTGTGGAAGTTCCAACGTGGGAAGCCTACTCAATAGACCGGGGCCTGAAACAACCGAGGTCTCCGGCTTGACCTGGTCAGGCGCTCGGCTCCTCAAAATCTCCCGGGCTCGCTGACTGACTGCGTCCCCCAATTCCAAAATCTGGTCGTAGTCGGCAACGACCTTATCTCGAGCTGCCTGGCCCCAAGCTTCCAATTCCAAATCAACAACAAACTCGTTGAACCGGGTGAACAACTTATCCACATCACCGAGTCTTACATCCAATTGTTCGGACCGAGCAAGTGTGATCTCCTCCAAATCCAAGCGCTCAACCGTGGCCGCAGCTGAGGTGAACCATCTTAGTTGTGAGACCAAACCAGCGGCCGCCTCCTTTACAGCCTTCAGTGAGGCCATTGCAACCAAATTCAACAATAACACTGTATGTCAAAAAGAAACAAATCAAACAAATCAAATCAATAAACTGTTTCAACAAATAACCCATAAATAAATCTCAATTAGAACCTAGAACAATTTACATAAACCTCTAGTTAACCAACAAATACCACTCAATATCAGTAAATATCAATTAATATCAAGTTACAATTAAATGACAACAATAATTTCAATCACACATGTGTCCAATACACAATACAATATTTCACACTGCAAGTACAATCGACAAGGGGACATATGATGCAATTAATTCCAATCAAACAATTATGTTCCAACTTGAGCCCGGCTGACAAATAACAAATTAGCTCTTGTTCAAACTTCCAATTGACCAGGCACTAAGTAAGTTGTTTTTTCAATTTTAACCACGCTCTGCTACCATTGTTCGCTCCCAAACCAAGGGGAAGTTTGGGACGAGATGTCCGCGATCCGCGGAGACAATTCAATCAAGATGCCCTTTAATTATAAATATATCAACTCACCTAGGCGCTGGTGAAGTCCTGCTCCGAGGCCATGATTCAGGTCCAGGTTTGATGGGTGTCTGTAGGTATGTGTGTGTGTACGTGAATAGTGTTATGATTTTGTAGTCGATTTCAAACCTGACCGGCTATCAACTGGCGACAGGTTCCAACGCGTTAGCAGGTCACAACAACACAATAGTTCCAGTCTGTTCAATTGTTCACACGGCACGCGACGGGTTCGACCTAACCTCAAAGGGCGCGTGGGTGCTTCAACGTTCACAAAATATACACAATTACTCGGTTCCCAAATCAATGGCGAGGCTTTAGTCAATTTATTTCAACCAAATGGTCCCTGTTTATACGGGATTCAAAGGGATTTATCAATATTACGCCCAACAAACAATAGCCGGCGAGTTCACAAGCAATTTTTAAAGACAAGTGATCAATGACAACTAGATGACAGGTCACGTCAAACCAAAGTGACGGCCGCCATGACAGTCAGCGCGTTCCATAGTCCGCGCGGGACGAAACAACTGCGATAGTGCGGGCCGTCAGGTCGGTCGCCCATATCGGGGCCCCGTAAAGGGCCATCGATCGCACGATCCCCACGTACAACCGCCTGCAGGCGGAGCTCGGGCCCCCCAGATTGGGAAGCAGCATTGACAGCGCGCCCGCCGCGCCCATCAACTTGGGCACCAGCCGCTGAAAGTGGGGGCCGAAGTCCCAACGGCTGTCGAGCACCAATCCAAGGTATTTCATGGTTGACTCGACAGCGATCGGGACCCCCCCGACCACAATGTGTGATCCCAGTGGCGGTGCCCGTCGGGGGCCATGAAAAGCGATGGCCTCCGACTTGTTGAGGGCCACCTCCAGGCCCAGGCGCCGTATGCGGCTCACCACCTGTGAGACCGCAGCCGTAGCCAGCAACGCTGCTTCCCTGTACGAGCTGCCCCGGGCCGTGACCAGCGTGTCGTCCGCATAACACGTCAGGTTCACTCCCGGCGGGAGCTCGCACCGCAAAACCCAGTCGTATCCGATGTTCCACAGGGGTGGGCCCAGTACCGAGCCCTGTGGAACACCGCACGACATCTCGCGACGGCCTATGCCGTCGCGTCCCATGTAGGTGACACACCTCCCCGAAAGATACGCCCCCACGATGTTGCGGAGGTAGGAAGGCACCCTATGGTATCGCAGGGCCTCCCTAATGCAACTCCAGGGCAGGGTGTTGAACGCGTTGGAGATGTCCAGAGACACCGCCAGCACCACCCCACCCTGGGAAACCGCTTCCTCCGCCAGGACTCTTACTCTCCTGATGGCGTCGATGGTAGAGCGCCCACACCGGAAGCCAAACTGGCTGTCGTCCAGGTTCGGCCCCACCGTGCACATGTGGCTGACGAGGCGGTCTGCGATTACTCGCTCGAACAACTTGCCCGCCTCGTCCAGCAGCACTATGGGCCGATAAGCGGACGACGAGTCCGCCGGGCGCCCCGCCTTCCTGAGCAGGACCAGTCGACCAGCTTTCCACCTGTTAGGGAAATGGCCCTGCTCAAGGCACGCCGAGAAGAGTCCCCTCAGTGGGGGCTCCAGCTCTTTCAGGGCGAGGACTAGAGCGCGGCCACGCACTCCGTCGGGCCCCGGAGCAGTGTTTTTTGCCCGGAGCCGCATCACGGCCGCGCTCATCTCCGCCTGTGTCACCTCTGGGACGGTTTCGCTCTCCTCTTGTTCGGGCTCTGCAGCTGTGGGCGGAGCCATCGGCGGTGGCTCATGCTCGGCTCTCTCAGGAAAGAGAGCCGAGACCACTCGCTCCAGAAACTGCGGCTCGAGACCTTCCGTCAGCGGGGGGGCCCATGGCCGAAGTTTCCCTCGGACCGTACGGTAAGGGCGCCCCCACGGATCCCCGTCTAGGGTCGCGAGCAGCTCCTCTCTGGAGCGCGTCTTCGACTCGCCGATGGCCAGCCACAGAGCCTCCTTGGCCGCGCGGTACACCTCATACAGCGCGGCTTCTTCGTCGGGATCCCGGCGACGTCTCCTTCGACATCGCGTATACGGGCGTCTGGCGTCTGCGCATGCGACGCGCAGCTGCTCAACCTCGATGCACCACCAGTACACGCGGCGCCTTGCGGACAGAGGGGAGACGCGTGGCATGGACGCGTCGCAAATTTGCGTCATGGCGTCGCCAAACCACTGCGCCTCCTGTTCGACGTCGACGGGACCGACGGTAGCCGACTCCCGAACCCAGGCCAGGACGATGGTGGCTTCCTCGAGAGCCTCCTTGTCGAGGCGTTTCAGAGCCCAACGCGGGCCGTCTCTCCGGGGGGCCGATTGGCTACGACCTCCAGCGGTTTGGGCGGAGACGTCGAAGCGTATGTATCGGTGGTCCGATAGCGTCTCCACCTCCACCTCCACGTGCCAATCATGAACACGGTGCACGACAGCGGGGCTAGCGAATGAGACATCCACTATGGACCCGCCCCGCTGTCGCACACACGTGTAGGCCGAACCCCGGTTCAAGACGGCCAGGCCCGTCGTAATGGCCCACTCCTCTAGCGCATCGCCTCTCGGGTCTGCGACCGGGGATCCCCACGCCGCAGATTTGGCGTTCAGATCACCGAGAAGCAGTATGGGCCGAGGGTGAGACCGGCCGACGACGGCACCCAACTCGACAAGGAAACTCTCGAATTCGGCGAGACTCCTGTTGGGCGAAAAGTATGCCCCGATCGTGACGATCCCGTTCACAAGGGCGGCAACCCAACCGTGACCCCGGGATACGTCGACAAGAGTCGCGCCGATGATGGCCACCAGGCCGTCCAGATCCCCTGCCCAGTTTTCCCGGGGGGGGATAAAATACGGCTCAGCGACCACCGCCACATTTATCGACCACTGCGCCATGCTCAGGACCAAGAGATCCTGTGCTCTGGTGCAGTGGTTGATATTCGCCTGAAGGAAATGGAGTGCCATTACTAACACTCCATTTCTTCGGTTCGTCCCATGACTGGCCGGGAGTCGGCCTCAGAGGTGCTAGGGGGTGCGGCCCCCGCAGCCTTGGTCCAACGCTTGCTGCGCTTTCTGGGCGCGCCGCAAGCGTTGCCGCCTATTCGGTGCCCCGCGGACTTTCCTGCAGCTGTACACAGACTGCAGTTTGGCTCCGCGGAGCACTGGGCCGCCTTATGGCCAGGCTGACCGCAGCGATAACACAGATCGCTGCGGTCTGTTTCGCAGGGGCACTGTGCTCGGACGTGCCCTTTCTCCAGGCACCGGAAACACTGCATGGCCCGGGGTGCCAGGAGTTTTACCCTCGCTGACACCCAGCCCACCAGAAGACGGCCCGTGTCGGCGACTTGCTTGGCCGCAGCCACCGGACACCGCACCCAGATGGTGCCTAGCCCGCCAGCATTAACGCGGATGTCGCCCGCCCGCACATTTTCAGGCGAACATCCGCCACTCCGAGCTATGGCCGCCACCACCTCCTCTGGGGTCACGGAGTCGTCCAAGCCGTCAACGCGAACCTCAGCCGTCTTAATGGGCCTGGACACCCGGGCCTCCTCGGGGTTGAGGACGTCCCTCAGCTTTGCAGCTAGAGCGTCCGCCCTCTCAGTGCTACTGGTCCCCGCCAACTCAAACATCTTGGCCCCCGTGGCAGCCGTTCTAAAACGGAAGCCGTCCGGGGTGCCAAAATCGGCGAAGACCAGTTTGCCCCTCGCCTCCGCCAGTACCTTTTGGTAGGTAACTCCCCGCTCCTTGGCTTCGGGCTGAAGTGTAACCAACACGCCCTCCGGGCGCTTACCTCCTGCTGGAGCTCCTCCATTCTCGTATGGAGACGGTAATTCTCCTCTCGGAGTTTCACCGTCTCCTCTGAGGTCGTTCGATCAAGGAGGACGTCCATCGCCTCCTTGATGGCACTCGCCGCCTCTTTTAGGGCTCGCGTGAACGTGCCCTTCAGGTTGCCTGATTTCGTGGCCACCTTCAGGACAACGTCCACGCCGTCCAGCACTTGACGGCTAAGGGCTTCTGCCGTTAAGCCCTCAGGAGTTGTGGCGGTCTGCGAACGCCTCTCCCTTGCCAGACGAGCCAACTCAGCGACTTCGTCGGTCGCAATGGCCTTCCGGCCCTCTCGCCTCGCGGCATTGAGCTCCGCCCGGGTGCTCACCAGTGTAATGGAGGCATCCCCTTGCTCCACCTGCATAGCCCCGTCGGAGTCGCTCACTGGCTTGTCAGGGGGCTTTAGGAACCGGTCTCGGGAGTCGCTTGACGCTGCAGGGACGCTCGTTCCGGAACGTGGTCCGCGTCCTCTGCCTCTCCGTGGTGTCGACACCTTGGGGGCCGGCAGGTTCTCCTCACTTGAGGACAAGCCCACCGAGCCCGCATCCGACCCACAGTCACGCGGCCGCTTCCCCCAAAACTTGGAGCGAACGGCCGCAACTGGCTGTGGTGTCATTGGTTGTGGAGTCACTGGCTGTGGAGTCACTCTGGAAAGGGGGGTGACCGCGCTGTCGGAGGTTTCCGACAGCACAGTCACCCTCTCCAGAACGACTCGCGGTTCTGCTGGAGCCTCTGCTCCCGTCTTTAGTGGCGTAGTGCCAGAATCTGACACTGCGTCCTTCGCGCGATGCGGTATAAAAGAGGTCAGGTCTTCAAAGGACCGTGACCTTGTTGAGCCTCCTCGGCTCTGGTTGCAATTTGCAAGCGGAAGACGATTGGTGCCCTCCCCAGAATACGGGGGGCTTGACGATCCGTGGATCGTGGCGGATTCTCCAACTGCTGAGCAGCTGGTACCGCCCTTTTTTTTTTTTTTTTTTTTTTTTTTTTAGGATGGGAAATCATCAAATGACTTCTCCCACTCTGGGCGGAGCAGGAGGGAGTGTCAGACTCTTACTGACTAAAACCCATCCATGTTCCTTCCTCGCCCTTTACGTTCCGGGGCCGCGGTATCTCTTTCGAACAGTCTCGCAACCCCGGCAGGCTTCGGCCCTTGCGGGCCCCTCTCTTCTGCTGACATCTCTTTGAGGCGCGCGTGGAACACGAACGCGCCGTCGACACGGCCTGTCGTCACTAGACGGACGGACGGCTAGCTAGCCCATAGCTAACCGTCCACAGGCCCGCATCTACGGTGGCCGGTAGCCACCACGTGGCCCCCGACGCCCGGTGCGTCTCCCGCGGCGGCCGGGAAGAGAGGCTCTCTCCCTCTCTCGTTCCGCCACCTCCTTCGCTAGCATGACTGCTTCGCAGAAGGAGGTGACGGCTTCCCATTCCGTCTCGCTCCGGACCATGGATTGAACTAGGGCCGGACGCGAGAGGTCGCCGCCGCCGATCGCCGCTACGAGGACACGGCGGTGCTCCGCCCACGCAGGGCAGACTTCCACCGTGTGCTCCACCGTGTCCTCCGGTCGATCCTCGCAGTGGAGGCACCCGGGCGTTTCCTCCCGCCCGATTCGGTGCAGGTACCTCCCGAAACATCCGTGTCCGGTGAGGACCTGCGTCAGGCGGAAGGTGAGGACGCCGTGGCGCCTCTCCAGCCACTCCTCAAAGAGGGGACTTACCGCCACTATCGTGGCGTGCCCTGCACGGGGTTGCGACAGTCGCTCTCTCCATGTCGCCATGAGATCCCATGGCGGCAATCCGGCAAGCAGGCCCGCCGCCTCGCGGGAGATCGTGCGGTAACCACGGACCATTTTTACGGCCACCACTTTCTGGGGCGCGTTCAGGTAATGGGCGGCTCGCCGCCTCAAGGAACGCGCCCACACTGGGGCCCCGTAAAGGGCCATGGACCGCACGACCCCCGCATAGAGCCTGCGGCAGGAGGCGTTTGGCCCCCCAAGGTTGGGCAGGAGCCGCCTGAAGGCAGCCCCGGTCCGTTCCAGCCTGGGGGCCAAACGTCGGAAATGTTCCACGAAGTTCCATCGGCTGTCGAGTACGAGTCCCAGGTACTTCAACGTCGGCTCGACGCCGATGGATACCCCTCCCACCGTCAGTGTGGATCCCGATGGTGGCGCATTCCGAGGCCCATGAAAGCACATGGCCTCGGACTTGTGCAATGCCACCTCGAGACCCAGTTGCCGGATCCTCTCAACGACTATCGCAACCCCGCGTGTCATAATTTCGGCCGCCGCCTCGTGCGACCTCCCCTGTGCCAGCACCAGGGTGTCGTCTGCGTAGCAAACGACGCTGACACCACTAGGGAGGTCGGCGCGCAGCACCCAGTCGTAACCGATGTTCCACAGGGGCGGTCCCAGAACCGATCCCTGTGGGACACCGCACGACATCTCTCGCCGGTTCCAATCTCCGCAGCGACTGGGGTAGATGACGGCCCTGTCCGTCAGGTAGTCCCCGATCACACGACGGAGGTAGGTCGGCACCCGGTGATACCGGAGTGCCTCCCTGATGCAGCTCCAGGGCAGGGAGTTGAAGGCGTTGGCGATGTCGAGAGACACCGCCAAGACCACCCCGCCCCGGGATATCGCATCCCCCGTCGTGAGGGCTCTCACGCGCATGATGGCGTCCACAGTGGAGCGCCCCCTGCGGAAACCAAACTGGTTCTCCGCAAGATTCGGCCCCATCCCCTCAAGGTGCTCGGCGAGGCGGTTTGCAATTACTCTCTCAAAGAGCTTGCCCACCTCGTCGAGCAGCACAATGGGCCGAAATGCGGACGGAGAGTCCGCAGGGCGCCCCGGCTTCTGGATGAGGACCAGTTTCCCCGTCTTCCAACGAAGCGGGAACTGGCCTCTCTCCAAGCATGCGCTTAAGAGCCCTTTCAGTCGGGGCCCGAGAGCCTCCGCATCCGAGGCCAGGACCCAGGCTTTGCCAGGCAAGCCATCAGGTCCCGGGGCGGTATTTTTGGCCTTGAGCCTACCTACCGCCACTCTCAGGTCTACCCCAGTCACTTCCGGAGTGTCGTCGTCGTCATAGGGGTCCTCTTCCGGCACCGCAGGTGGCGGAGCCATAGGCGGGGGCGGATGTTCCCCCCGCGAGGGGAACAGAGCGCTCACCACGTCCTCCACGAGCTCTGGCCGGAGACTCTGTGTCAGCGGGGGGGCCCAGGTGCGGAGTTTATTCCGCACCATCTTGTAAGGGCGCCCCCACGGATCTCTGTCGAGAGTCTCCAACATCTCCAAGCGGGCCAGTTCTCTGGCCCGCAGGATAGCCTCCCGGAGGGCGGTCTTCGCCGCTCTGTATCCCTCGTACAGCTCCGCCTCAATGGCTGCCGCATCCGGCGGGCGGATGCGGAGCCTGCGATGCCTGGCGTACAGGCGCCGCGCATCAACGCACGCCTCGCGCAGAGATGTTATTTCGCGCGACCACCAGTACACCTGACGTCGGGCGCTTCCTGGCCGGACTCGGGGCATTGCCACGTCACAAATATCGGACATGGCCTCCTGGAACCACTCTGCCTCACTGTTAACGTCGGCAGGCCTGTCCGGTGATGTCACCCAGGCCTGCACGATCGAGGCTTCCAGGAGGAGCTCCCGGTCCAGCTGCTTCAGCGCCCAACGCGGACCACTCGGGGCCTGTTGGACTGGCGCGCTTGAGGACTGGGTGGAGACGTCAAACCGAATGTACCGGTGGTCGGAATATGTCTCCACCCCCTCCATCACACGCCAGTCGACGACACGCGGCGACAGAACGGGGCTAGCGAACGAAATGTCCACCACCGACTCGCCCCGCATCCGCACACACGTGGGAACAGAACCCCGATTAAGGACGTCCAGGCCCTTCTCCAGGGCCCAGTCCTCCACCATCCTTCCCCGCACATCTGTACAACGAGAACCCCAAGCCAAGTTCTTGGCATTGAAGTCCCCGAGGACAAGCACGGGGAGGGAATGGTTTCCGACGACGACACTCAACTCTGCGAGAGAGTTGTGGAACTCGGCGAGAGTTCGGTTCGGGGAGAAGTATACTCCCACCACGTCGATCTCCCCGAACCGTGCCGCTACGCACCCCCGACCCTTCCTAACATTTTCAAGGGTCGGGGTACCGGCGGCGGCCGATGAAACTATGGTCACTGAGCCGTCAAGGTCCGCCACCCAGTCTTCCCTGGGCATGACAAAGTACGGCTCAGCGACCACAGCGATGTGAATCGACCACTGCGCCATGCTCTGGAGCAACAGATTCTGAGCACAGGCGCAGTGGTTGATATTCGCCTGGAGAAGGCGTAATGGTGCCGTTATTGGCATTCCATTATCGCCTCCTCCCCCCGGACCCCCTGTGAGGGCCCCTCCGCAGGCGAACTTGCCGCGCTCTGGGCGGCGGCGGTGGCGACAGCGGGAGCGGCTGTGGCGGCCACGGCAGCGGCGGTGGCGACGGTGGCGTTGGCGGAGGTGGCGGAGGGCCTAGCTGGTACCGCCCTGGGGTAGTATTTTGCAATGCGTCTTTTTCATTTTTTTTTTTGTTGTTCCTTTTAAGGGTGTGGTCCCTGTCTCCCTTCTTCATCGTCTATATAAATATATAAACATATATATAAACTAACACATAAATAAATAAATATACATACTTATACGACGATTCGCCACGCTCACAGTCACGTCTGTTGGGCAGACGCGTACCAGAGAGCGACGAATCCCGTGACCAAAGATGAAGGAGGATCTCCACCCCTGATTCACTCCCCGAGAACTTCGAGGAGTGAATCACTAATCATGCACCGTCCGATGACCCCGTTCCGTGAGCCATCGCACGGTACACGATGAAGAAACCCCGCCCTGATTCACTCCCCGAAAACTTCGAGAAGTGAATCATCAATCACGTACCGTGCGATAAGCCCGCGAGCCATCGCACGGTACATGACGAAATCCTCCAAAATGCACATCGAACCCCGCACGATAGACCCGCACGTTATCGCACGACGAACGATGTGACCCCTCCCCAGAATATTAGCCGCGACAGTAACATTTCCCAAGGGATGAGAATTTCTTCTCATTCCTCGAGGAAGGATACTGTCGCGCCCAGGGTGCACCAGCCCAGCAGCTGCTCTTTCCTCCAGACGTATCGAGAGGGACCAGCAGCTGCCAGACAAACGTGGAGGAATTCTGACGCACCCCAACCTAACCTTTTTTTTTTTTTTTTTTTGTTGCCGGGGTGGAAAATCCTCGATGGATGTCCTCCGCTCTGGGGAGAGCGGAGGGGTCTGTCAGACTCATACTGACTAAAAACCACCCCGGTGTTCCCTTCCCACACTTGCACCGGGGATCATGGGAACTAGTGCGCCTTCCACGATCCCCGGCTAGTGCCGGCCCGCCACTGCGGGCCTCCTCAAGTCTGCGGGGGGAGTGAGGTGTACTCCTCCCGCGACGTCCTATAGGGGCGCGCGCGGAACACTACGCGCCACCGCCTCGGGTCCAGTTATTCGGCGGGGCGGCGGACCTCCCCAAGTCCACCGTCCCTCTGGACCCGTCTAGGGGGGCTGGAAGAGGGCGTTGTCCGCCCTCTGCCGACGCCCGGTTCGTCTGCTGCGGGTCGGGAGAGTGGTCTCGACCTCTCTCAACCTCTCCGCAGCCTCTTTCTGTGAGATGACCGTTTCACAGAAGGAGATCACCGCATCCCACGACTCTGCGCTCCCGACCATCGCGCGAGCGACGGCCGGCAGCGACAGATCGGTTCCCACTTCTGTCACGAGGGCACGGCGCGGCTCCTCCCATGCGGCACACTCTGCCAGCGTGTGCCGAGCCGTGTCCTCCAGACAGTGGACGCAGTGATGACACCGAGCGTCCGGCTCCCTGTTTATGCGACACAGGTACTTCCCGAAGCAACCATGCCCCGAGAGCACCTGCGTCGCCCGAAACGACAAGGAGCCGTGCCTCCTCTCGAGCCATTCCTCGAGCACCGGTCGGATCGCCTCGATGGTGGCGAGGCCGGCGGTAGGGCGTAGAAGCCTGTCCCGCCACTCCGCCACCAGGACCTCGCGGAGCTGAGACCGACGCAGATCGATCTCTCGCTGCATCGGTCCACCGCCCCGCGCCCGCACCTCCTCGCGCCACCGGTAAAGGGACGCGAGGACTCTCGCCTCTAGGTCCCAAGGTGGCGACCCGGCCAGTGCACAAGCCGCCTCGTAGGAGACTGTGCGATACCCCCTGATTGACCTGACGGCCATCGCCCTCTGCGGTTTCCGCAGCATCGCGATGCTGCCGGCCGTCAAGTCAGAGGCCCACACCGGGGCCCCGTACAGGGCCATGGATCGCAAGACCCCTAGGTACAGTCTCCTACAGGCGGTGCTCGGCCCCCCTAGATTGGGAAGCAGCGTTGCAAGCGCGCCCGCAGCGCCCATCAACTTGGGCGCCAGTCGCCGGAAGTGGGGGCCGAAGTTCCAATGGCTGTCGAGCACCAATCCCAGATACTTCATGGTGGACTCGACAGCGATCGGGGTCCCCCCTACCACAATTTGTGATCCCGGCGGCGACGCCCGCCGGCGGCCGTGAAAGACCAACCCCAACCTAACCTAACCTAACCTTTTTTTTTTTTTTTTTTTGTTGCCGGGGTGGAAAATCCTCGATGGATGTCCTCCGCTCTGGGGAGAGCGGAGGGGTCTGTCAGACTCGTACTGACTAAAAACCACCCCGGTGTTCCCTTCCCACACTTGCACCGGGGATCATGGGAACTAGTGCGCCTTCCACGATCCCCGGCTAGTGCCGGCCCGCCACTGCGGGCCTCCTCAGGTCTGCGGGAGGAGTGAGGTGTACTCCTCCCGCGACGTCCTATAGGGGCGCGCGCGGAACACTACGCGCCACCGCCTCGGGTCCAGTAATTCGGCGGGGCGGCGGACCTCCCCAAGTCCACCGTCCCTCTGGACCCGTCTAGGGGGGCTGGAAGAGGGCGTTGTCCGCCCTCTGCCGACGCCCGGTTCGTCTGCTGCGGGTCGGGAGAGTGGTCTCGACCTCTCTCAACCTCTCCGCAGCCTCTTTCTGTGAGATGACCGTTTCACAGAAGGAGATCACCGCATCCCACGACTCTGCGCTCCCGACCATCGCGCGAGCGACGGCCGGCAGCGACAGATCGGTTCCCACTTCTGTCACGAGGGCACGGCGCGGCTCCTCCCATGCGGCACACTCTGCCAGCGTGTGCCGAGCCGTGTCCTCCAGACAGTGGACGCAGTGATGACACCGAGCGTCCGGCTCCCTGTTTATGCGACACAGGTACTTCCCGAAGCAACCATGCCCCGAGAGCACCTGCGTCGCCCGAAACGACAAGGAGCCGTGCCTCCTCTCGAGCCATTCCTCGAGCACCGGTCGGATCGCCTCGATGGTGGCGAGGCCGGCGGTAGGGCGTAGAAGCCTGTCCCGCCACTCCGCCACCAGGACCTCGCGGAGCTGAGACCGACGCAGATCGATCTCTCGCTGCATCGGTCCACCGCCCCGCGCCCGCACCTCCTCGCGCCACCGGTAAAGGGACGCGAGGACTCTCGCCTCTAGGTCCCAAGGTGGCGACCCGGCCAGTGCACAAGCCGCCTCGTAGGAGACTGTGCGATACCCCCTGATTGACCTGACGGCCATCGCCCTCTGCGGTTTCCGCAGCATCGCGATGCTGCCGGCCGTCAAGTCAGAGGCCCACACCGGGGCCCCGTACAGGGCCATGGATCGCAAGACCCCTAGGTACAGTCTCCTACAGGCGGTGCTCGGCCCCCCTAGATTGGGAAGCAGCGTTGCAAGCGCGCCCGCAGCGCCCATCAACTTGGGCGCCAGTCGCCGGAAGTGGGGGCCGAAGTTCCAATGGCTGTCGAGCACCAATCCCAGATACTTCATGGTGGACTCGACAGCGATCGGGGTCCCCCCTACCACAATTTGTGATCCCGGCGGCGACGCCCGCCGGCGGCCGTGAAAGACCAACCCCAACCTAACCTAACCTAACCTTTTTTTTTTTTTTTTTTTGTTGCCGGGGTGGAAAATCCTCGATGGATGTCCTCCGCTCTGGGGAGAGCGGAGGGGTCTGTCAGACTCGTACTGACTAAAAACCACCCCGGTGTTCCCTTCCCACACTTGCACCGGGGATCATGGGAACTAGTGCGCCTTCCACGATCCCCGGCTAGTGCCGGCCCGCCACTGCGGGCCTCCTCAGGTCTGCGGGAGGAGTGAGGTGTACTCCTCCCGCGACGTCCTATAGGGGCGCGCGCGGAACACTACGCGCCACCGCCTCGGGTCCAGTAATTCGGCGGGGCGGCGGACCTCCCCAAGTCCACCGTCCCTCTGGACCCGTCTAGGGGGGCTGGAAGAGGGCGTTGTCCGCCCTCCGCCGACGCCCGGTTCGTCTGCTGCGGGTCGGGAGAGTGGTCTCGACCTCCCTCAACCTCTCCGCAGCCTCCTTCTGTGAGATGACCGTTTCACAGAAGGAGATCACCGCATCCCACGACTCTGCGCTCCCGACCATCGCGCGAGCGACGGCCGGCAGCGACAGATCGGTTCCCACTTCTGTCACGAGGGCACGGCGCGGCTCCTCCCATGCGGCACACTCTGCCAGCGTGTGCCGCGCCGTGTCCTCCAGACAGTGGACGCAGTGATGACACCGAGCGTCCGGCTCCCTGTTTATGCGACACAGGTACTTCCCGAAGCAACCATGCCCCGAGAGTACCTGCGTCGCCCGAAACGACAAGGAGCCATGCCTCCTCTCGAGCCATTCCTCGAGCACCGGTCGGATCGCCTCGATGGTAGCGAGGCCGGCGGTAGGGCGTAAAAGCCTGTCCCGCCACTCCGCCACCAGGACCTCGCGGAGCTGAGACCGACGCAGATCGATCTCTCGCTGCATCGGTCCACCGCCCCGCGTCCGCACCTCCTCGCGCCACCGGTAAAGCGACGCGAGGACTCTCGCCTCTAGGTCCCAAGGTGGCGACCCGGCCAGTGCACAAGCCGCCTCGTAGGAGACTGTGCGATACCCCCTGATTGACCTGACGGCCATCGCCCTCTGCGGTTTCCGCAGCATCGCGATGCTGCCGGCCGTCAAGTCAGAGGCCCACACCGGGGCCCCGTACAGGGCCATGGATCGCAAGACCCCTAGGTACAGTCTCCTACAGGCAGTGCTCGGCCCCCCTAGATTGGGAAGCAGCGTTGCAAGCGCGCCCGCAGCGCCCATCAACTTGGGCGCCAGTCGCCGGAAGTGGGGGCCGAAGTTCCAATGGCTGTCGAGCACCAATCCCAGATACTTCATGGTGGACTCGACAGCGATCGGGGTCCCCCCTACCACAATTTGTGATCCCGGCGGCGGCGCCCGCCGGCGGCCGTGAAAGACCACAGCCTCCGACTTGTTGAGGGCCACCTCCAGGCCCAGGCGCCGTATGCGGCCCACAACCTGTGAGACCGCACAGGTCGCTAGCAACGCTGCCTCCCTGTACGAGCTCCCCCGGGCCGTGACCAGCGTGTCGTCTGCGTAACACACCAAGGCCACTCCCGGTTGGAGCTCGCCCCTCAGCACCCAGTCGTACCCGATGTTCCACAGGGGTGGGCCAACGACCGAACCCTGTGGAACACCGCACGACCTGTCGCGCTGGCCTCCGCCGTCGCGTCCCGAGTAGGTGACACACCTTTCCGCCAAATAAGCCCCAACGATGCGGCGGAGGTACGGGGGCACCCTGTGGTAACACAGCGCCTCCCGAATACAGCTCCAGGGCAGGGTGTTGAAAGCGTTGGAGATGTCCAAGGACACCGCCAACATCACCCCGCCCCGGGACACCGCTTCCTCCGCCAGGACTCTTACCCGCAATATGGCGTCCACAGTGGAGCGCCCACGCCGGAAGCCGAACTGGCTGTCGTCCAGATCCGGCCCCTCTCTGTACAAGTGGCCGGCGAGGCGGGCAGCGATAATCCGCTCAAAAAGCTTACCCCCCTCGTCCAGCAGCACTAAGGGCCGGTACGCAGACGGCGACTCCGCTGGGCGCCCCGCCTTCCTGAGCAGGACCAGGCGACCCTTTTTCCACTCCCTAGGGAATTGGCCCTGCTCAAGACATGCGGTGAAGAGTCCTCTCAGCTGGGGCTCTAGCTCCTTCAGAGCGAGGGCGAGCGCAACGCCGGGAACTCCGTCAGGCCCCGGGGCAACGGTCTTGGCCCGAAGCCGCGTTATCGCCACCCTCATCTCTGCTTGTGTCACCTCTGGGACGCTGACGTCCTCCTCATCCGTTGGCTCTGTGGCTGTGGGCAAAGCCATCGGTGGTGGAACATGTTCCTCTCTAGCAGGGAAGAGTGTTGCGACCACTTCCTGCAACAGCTCAGGCTGCAGGCTCTCGGTGAGTGGGGGTGCCCAGGCACGAAGTTTCCCTCGGACCGCACGGTAAGGGCGCCCCCACGGATTCACGTCGAGAGCCGACAGCATCTCCTCCCTGGCTCGAGTCTTAGCCTCACCGATGGCCAGCCACAGAGCCTCCTTGGCCGCGCGGTACACCTCATACCGCGCGGCCTCTTCCTCCGGAACCCGGCGACGTCTCCTGCGGTAATGGCTGTACTGGCGTCTCGCCTCCACGCACGTCACGCGCAGCTGCGCGATGACGGCGGACCACCAGTACAGCTGGCGTCTTGTGGGTTGGGTGACACGGGGCATTGACGCGTCGCAGATTTGCGTCATCGCCCCGCGGAACCACTGCGCCTCCGCTTCGACGTCGACGGGTTCGTTTGGCTCTCGGACCCAGGCCTGGAGGATTGCGGCCTCCTCGAGAAGTTCCCTGTCGATACGCTTGTATGACCAGCGAGGGCCGTCCATCCGCGGGGTCGGCGGGCGACCGCCCCCCGCAGTCTGGGTGGAGACGTCGAATCGAATATATCGATGGTCCGACAGCGTCTCCACCTCCACGGCAACTCGCCAGTCGCGTACACGGCCTGCAACAGCGGGGCTTGCAAACGACACGTCCACTATGGACCCGCCCCGCTGCCGCACGCACGTGTACACCGAGCCCCGATTTAGGACGGTCAAGCCGGTTTCAACCGCCCACTCCTCCAACACCTCACCCCTAGGATCGGTGATCGGGGATCCCCAAGCCGCGGACTTGGCATTGAGATCCCCGAGCAACACCACCGGGCGAGGGTGGAACCGGCTCACGACGGCACCTAGCTCGACAAGGAACTCCTCAAAGTCAGCGAGACTCTTGTTGGGGGAGAAATACGCCCCAATTGTGACTATGCCGTCCACGAGGGCAGCCACCCAACCGTGTCCTCGGGACGGACTGCCAAGAGTCCCGCCAATGATGGCCACCAAACCGTCTAGGTCCCCTGCCCAGTTATCGCGGGGGGGGACAAAATATGGCTCGGCGACCACAGCCACGTTGATCAACCACTCCGCCATGCTCTGGAGCAACAGATCCTGAGCTCTGGCGGCGTGGTTGATGTTCGCCTGGAGGAAACGGAATTGTGCCATTAATGACACTCCATTTCCTCGGCTCCTCCTTCCCTGGGTCGGGAGTCGGGCTGTGGGAGAGGCGCAGATTCTCCGACAGCTCGAGTCCTCCTATTTCTAGACTTGGGTGCCTTGCAGGCCTTCCCGCCAAGTCTGTGCTCCGAGCGTTTCCCTGCAGCTGCGCAAAGGCTGCAGTATGGCGCTACGGAGCACTGGGCCGCCTTATGGCCGGGTCGACTGCAGCGAAAACATATTTCGCTGCGGTCGATTTGTGCAGTGCATTGTGCCCGGACATGCCCCTTTTCCAGGCACCGGAAGCACTGCACAGCCCGCCTTGGCAGGAGTTTGACCTTGGCAGACACCCAGCCCACCAATAGTCGCCCGCCGTCTGCAACCTTATTCGCAGCAGCGACCGGGCACCGCACCCAAACAGTGCCCAGCCCATCCGCGCTGCTGCGAATTTTGCCCGCCGCCACGTTGTCGGGCGGACACCCTCCGTTTTGGGCAATGGCCGCCACTACTTCCTCCGGGGTCACCGAGTCGTCCAGCCCCTCCACGCGCAATTCAGCCGTGGTCATGGGCCTGGACACTCGGGCGTCCTCTGGCTTGAGGACTTCCCGGAGTTTGGCGGCCAACTTGTCCGCCCTCTCCTGCCTTGCCGCACCCGACAACTGAAGCATCTTGGCACCCGTGGCTGCCGTCCTGAAGACGAAACCAGCCGGGGTGCCAAACTCGCTAAATTGAAGCTTCTGCTTCATCTCCGCCAGGACCGACTTGTAGGTCACTCCCCTGCTTATGGCTTCGGGCTGCAGAGTAATAACTACAGCCTCGGAGCGTGGGGTAGTGACCTTTGGTGGCCTCGTGCCCTCTGGTCGAGCCGGTACCTGGGGAGGTGTCGGCTGCGGCGCCCGTTTCTTGCGGCCCCTCTTCACCACCGTCGTCCAGGGCTCCTGGGTGGGTGGTGCGGCCGCCGGAATCGCGGCCTCTTGGGAGGTAGGTGGCGCGGTCGCACCCGCCACCCTCTTCTTCTTTTTCCTCCTGCGGCGGCCCTCTCCACCTACCGTAACTTGGGCGGGAGAAGCGGTCACCGGGGGCTGGGACGTCCGGACGAGGGGCGCGGACGCAACCTGTACCGGCGTCCCGGGCTCCACTGTGGGCTCTTTGGCCCCCCCTGCAGTCCTCCGCGTGAGCTGCGCGGGCTTCGGCCTCGCGGGCTCTTCCATCCTCCGCCTGTCTGCCGCAAGCGGGGGGCGGAGACGCTCAGCCGGGGGCAGTCGAGACTCGATTGCCTCCAGGCGGGCACTCACCATGCCCCCACACTGCAGCATGCAGATTCTGGCCACCCTCTCTACGTCGTAGTCCGACAGACTCGGAGTAGGTGGCGCTGCAGGTGCAGGGGCCGACGAGGGAGCCGCCTGCTGCTGCCCGACACTTTGCAGAGCGGCAAACTGCCGCTTGAGGTCCTCCAGCTCGGATCGGAGACGGCTGTTCTCCGTCCACAACCTCGCAGTCTCCTCGGAGGTCGTGTGGTCATGGAGAACCAGAACCGCCTCCCTGATCCCCTCTGCCGCCTCTTTGAGGGCGCGCGTGAAGGAGCCCTTCAGGTTGCCGGATTTGGTGGCAACCTTCAGGACGATGTCCACGCCGTCCATTACTTGGCGGCTGAGAGCCTCTGCTGTCAGGCTCTCCCCATTGGCCGCCTGGGCAGACCGCCACTCTCGGGCCTTACGGGCCATTTCGGCCACCTCATCGGCCGCGACCGCTCTACTTTGAGCGCGCTTCGCGGCATTGGCCTCCGCCTTTGTGCCCACAAGAGCGACGGTGACCCCTCCCTGGTCGTCGGTCGAGACCGCAGGTGATGCGCGATCTGACCCGCTTGGCACCGGCGTGTCGGGGCGCTTCAGGAAGCGGCCCCGGGTGTCGCGTGATGCTGCTGGACTGCCTGTCCCGCGACCTCTACCTCTCTTCGCTGTTGGCACTTTGGCGGCCGGCTGGTCCTCCTCACTAGAAGACAGACCCGCCGCCGAAACAGCGTCCGTCTGACCGCGCGAACGCTTCCCCCAAAACTTGGAGGAAACGGCCGCAGCAGCCAGCGATGCGTCGTCCGACTCCGACATGCTCACCCTCTCCAGAACCACGCATGGCTCTGCAGACGGCGCGCACCTCGGAGTGTCTGGAGCCTCTGCTCCCGTCCTTGCACCCGGTTTTGGGTCGGGTGGTTTGAAGGAGATCAGGTCTTCAAAGGACCGTGACCTCGATGAGCCTCCTCGGCTCTTGTTGCCACTGGCAAACGGAAAGCGGTGGTTGCCCCCCCCAGAATACGGTGGGGCAGACGATCCCGAAGGGATCGTGACGGATTCTCCAGCTGCTGAGCAGCTGGTACCGCCCTGGGGTATGATATTTCCAGTCGCTTTTTTATTCATTTTTGTTCGGGGGCCCGGGAATGTTCGACGAAGGTGGTGACGGGTGCAATGCGGGCGAAGGTACCCCCGTGCCTGTCGCCCGCCCGTCGCCACCAGGAGGAGGGAGAGGACGGCGCCCTCTCCGACCCCTTCTTCGTCTGCGGAGCGGCGCAGCGAGAGGGTCGTCCTCCCGCTCGCGCTCCGCCTCCTCCTTTTGCGAGATTACGTCCTCGCAAAAGGAGGCGACCGCTGCCCAGGCCTCCTCGCTCCCCAGCATGGCGTTGACGACGCCGGGAAGCGAGAGGTCTGGTCCAATTTCCGCGGTCAGGCTGCGGCGCGGCTCGGACCAAGCCGGGCACACTTCGAGGGTGTGCTGCGCCGTGTCCTCCGGCGCGCCGCAGTCGTGGCACGCCGGGGTCTCCTCCCTCCCGATCCGGTGAAGGTGCGTTCCGAAACAGCCATGGCCGGACAACACCTGCACCAGACGGAACGAGAGGAAACCGTGGGACCGCTCGAGCCAGCTCCGTAGAACCGGACCGAGCGCGTCCAACGTCCGGCGGCCAAAGGCGGCGGCGGCGAGGTCCTCCGTCCAGTGGAGGACGATGGCATCCTTTGCCTCCCGCCGCACGGCCTCCCGCTCTTCCGCGACGGGGCGCTCCCCGAGCGCCTTCCGGCGCGCCGTCCACTCGTACACTCTGGCGAGCACCCATGCCTCCAACTCCCAAGGAGGGGTGCCGGCCAGAGCGCACGCCGCGGAAAAGCCCACCGAGCGGTAGGCCCTCGCCACCCGCTGTGCAATGGCCCTTTGGGGCCTGCGGATGGCGGCCGCATTCTCCCTCCTGTGGAGGGAGTCCGCCCAGATGGGGGCCCCGTATAGGGCCATACTCCGCAAGATGCCGGCATACAGGCGCCGGCATTTCGCCTTGGGCCCCCCCAGGTTCGGGAGGAGCCACGAGAGGGCGTCCGCGGCCTTCAGCAGGCGCGTCGACAGCCCGCTGAAATGCGGGCCGAAGCGCCACCTGTCGTCTAGTACCAGCCCCAGATACTTCATCTGGGGCTGGACCCCTATCCTGACGCCCTCCACAATTATGTGGGCGTCGGGAGGGCAGCGCTGCCGAGGTCCGCGAAAGAACACGGCCTCGGTCTTGTGCAGCGCCACCTTCAATCCCAGGCGGCGGATCCTCTCTGCAACCAAGGATCCGCCAGCCGAGGCCAGACAGGCCGCGTCCGCAAATTTTTTTTTTTTTTTTTTTTTTTATTCTCGATGTGGAAATCCTCAATGGATGTCCTCCGCCCTGGGGAGAGCGGAGGGGTCTGTCAGACTCGTACTGACTAAAACCACACCGGTGTTCCCTCGCACACTTGCGTCAGGGGGCAACGGGATCTGATGCGACTTCCGCTGCCCCGGACTAGTGCTGGCCCGCTTGACCTACGGGCCTCGTCCCGGGGGGAGTGAGGTGTAAAACTCCCCCCGCTACGTCTATGAGAGGCGCGCGTGGAACACAACGCGCCGCCGTCTCGGGTCCAGTGTGATGGAGGGCGACGGATGTCCCCGAATCCGCCGCCCCTGGACCAATTTAGGGGGGCCGGAAGAGGGCGTTGTCAGCCCTCTGCCGACGCCCGGTGCGTCTGCTGCGGGATGGGCGGGAGCTGGTCATCTCCCTCTCCCTTTCCGCAGCTTCCTTCTGCGACATGACGGTCTCGCAGAAGGATATCACCGCGTCCCAGGACTCTGCGCTGCCGACCATCGAGCGAACGACGGCCGGCAGCGACAGGTCTCCTCCTACCTCTGCAACGAGGGCACGGCGCGGCTCATCGAAAGCGGCACACTCGGCCAGCGTATGCCGCGCCGTGTCCTCCGAACAATGGACGCAGTGATGGCACCGGGCGTCCGGCTCCCTGCATAAGCGACACAGGTACTTCCCGAAGCAGCCGTGCCCCGAGAGTACCTGTGTCGCCCGAAACGTCAGAGAGCCGTGCTTCCTCCCGAGCCAGTCGTCGAGTACTGGCCGGATCGCCTCGACTGTGTTGAGGCCGGCGGTAGGGAGGTCTAGCCTCCCCCGCCATTCCGCCACCATGACCTGTCGGAGCTGAGACCAGTACACCGTAATCTGTCGAACGTAACCTAACCTTTTTTTTTTTTTTTTTTTTTTTTTTTTTTTTTTTTTTTTTTTTTTTTTTTTTTTTTTTTGACGCTGGGAAAAAATGCATTACGCATACCCTCCCATCGGGGGATGAGAGGGGTATGTGGGACTCCCCGGGTCTGACCCGGTATACCCACTAAAACGACCCAGCGAAAATTCCCGCTTCGTCCTAGTGGCGGGGGACTGGGAAACCGGCATAGCCTTTACGTCCAGTCCTCCGCCGACGATTGCCCTTCATGGCGGGCCCCTCACAGGGGGCCCGGGAATGACCGACGAAGGTGGTGACGGGTGCAATGCGGGCGAAGGCACCCCCGTGCCTGTCGCCCGCCCGTCGCCACCAAGAGGAGGGAGAGGACGGTGCCTTCTCCGACCCCTTCTTCGTATGCGGAGCGGCGCAGCGAGAGGGTCATCCTCCCGCTCGCGCTCCGTGAGAGGGCGGTTTGGGGAGAAATAGACCCCCACCAGGGCCATGTCTCCCCACGCGGCGGCCACGTATCCCGGTCCCCTCTCTAAGAGCGAGAGGGGAGGGGAGTCAGTGGAAAGCCGCACCACCTGAAGGATGCAATGTTCGACCCTATCTATCAGTCGGACATCGCACCCCCCTCCGCAGCCGCCGCAGGAACGACGGAGCAAGTGGCAGCAGCAGCAGGCCCGATCGGCGCCTGTGCTTTGCCCCGCTTACGGGGAGGATTACAGTTCCTCCCCTTCATTACGTGGCCTGCCGGGCGGCCACTGGCGGCACACACCGCGCAGTGTGGCTTGGCGGCCTCACAAGAGACGGCTTTGTGGCCGGTCTTGCCACAGCGGTAGCACGTGTCCGTCCTGTCTACTGTGGACGGACACATGGGCCGGGTGTGTCCGATGCCGAAGCACCGGAAACACCGCAGAGGCTGGTCCTCGAGTGCGCGGACTGCACCCGAGCTAAACCCGATCAGCAGCCGTCCCTTGGCAAGGACGGCTTTGGCAGCGGCGACCGGGCACTCGAGGCGAATGGTACCCATGCCGCCGCGGCCGGGCCTTATGTCCCGGCCTTGCACCGCTGTGGCGCCACAGCCCCCTACCGCTGCGACAGCTGCCACCACCTCCTCCTTGGTGACGGAGTCGTCGAGCTCCGTCACCTCAATGGCCGCCGACTTGATTGGTCGGGCCACCTTGGCCGAGTCTGCGATGACCTCCTGCAGCTTTGCTGCGAAGAGGTCCGCATGGGCACTCCCCTCGGCCCCCGGGAACTCGAAAATTCGAGCCCCGGCTTGTGTCCGCCGGCAAGACACGCTGCCGATCCCCAGTTGGGTGGGATCGGCATTGGCACGCGCCCGCACCAAAACTGACATATATGTCTCCCCTCGCTCCGCAGCCTCCGCGGTGAGCGTCACCACGACGGCTGCGGTTTTTGGGGGGACAAGCTTCCCTTTTCCCCTCCCTTTCCCCTTCCCGTTTCCCTTACCGGTCGTCTGCGACCGGCGGGGGGCAGTGGTGGCGGGGACGGCAGGGACGGCAGGGACAGCCGTCACCGACTTTTTCCCTTTGCCCTTCCCCCTACGGACCACGTCCGTCCACTCGTTGGACGGGGTGGTGGCAGGGAGAAGGGCATCGACCGCCTGGGAGGGGGACGGCTCCGGCTCGCTCGGCTGCCTCTTTCCCGCCGCAAGCGGCGGTCGGAGGCGTTTCTCCGGCAAGAGCCGGTCCTCGATGCCCGCTAAGCAGGCCCTTGTGAAGGCCCTCTCCTCCATGACAACCTTGCGGATGATATCCTCAAGGTTGGAGGATGGACCTTCTGCCGCAGGGCTCGTCCAGGCCTGTTGCGGCTGGGCCGTGGCTTCAGCCAGCTTCTGATGAAGCTGGCTGACCTCCGACTGCAGGCGATCCACTTTCGCCTGCAGTTGCCGCGTCTCTTCGGTGGTCTTTCGTCGCACCAGCTCCGCGACGACACCGCGCATGCTCGCAGCCCGGCTCTTGAGGGCCTTCTGGAAGGTCCCCTTAAGGTTGGAGGACTTAGAGGCGACCTCCACGATCTCCTCCTCGTCCTCCTCCGCCATTCTTTCCAGCTCCTCTAACGAGTGGTCCGCGTATATAACGCGGGACGCACCGTACCCGGACTTTGCCCGGGCGACGTGCGCCCGCTTCTCCCTGGCGGCAACTTTCTCCTCCAGCTCTTGCTGGAGCTGCGCTCGCCGGGCAAGGTCCAACTTGCGTTGGGCGTCCGCGAGCCCAACGTTATGGGTATCTGCGGCCACGGTCGTTGGTTTTTTAGCCTTAGACCCCGAGGCTTGGGAACCCTCGGATCCACCACTCAGGTGTACCCGCTTCCGCGAGCGAGAGCCGCTCGCGTCCGACACACCAAAAAGCGAGTCGTTATCGGACGACTCGTCCGCCAAGAAGCCAGCCGCAGACGGCGCGCGGCTTGCTTCTGACGCCGGAGCGTCAGAGTGGCCCTGAGAAGGGCCTTTTAGGTGGCCCTGAGATGGGCCTTTGGGTTGGCCCTGAGAAGGGCCTTTGGGTTGGCCCTGAGAAGGGCCTTGGGGTTGGCCCTGAGAAGGGCCTTTGGGTTGGCCCTGAGAAGGGCCTTTTGGTTGGCCCTGAGAAGGGCCTTTGGGTTGGCCCTGAGAAGGGCCTTTTGATTTTCGCCCGGAGGCGCTCCGCGTGATTTTCGACATTTTCCAACAGCTCGTAGTTCGCAAGGCAAGATATTATAGAAGCTACGAGAGCACAGTGCACTTTGGCCGTACCCAGTCTGCCACTCCGTTACGGTGGTCAGAACTGGGCCGTTTCCAGGGGACGCGACGTGGACGCAAGCACTGTGGGGTGGTCCCCCAACCTAACCTTTTTTTTTTTTTTTTTTTTTTTTTTTTGACGCTGGGAAAAAATGCATTACGCATACCCTCCCATCGGGGGATGAGAGGGGTATGTGGGACTCCCCGGGTCTGACCCGGTATACCCACTAAAACGACCCAGCGACATTCCCGCTTCGTCCGAGTGGCGGGGGACTGGGAAACCGGCATAGCCTTTACGTCCAGTCCTCCGCCGACGATTGCCCTTCTTGGCGGGCCCCTCACAAGGGCCCGGGAATGACTGACGAAGGTGGTGACGGGTGCAATGCGGGCGAGGGCACCCCCGTGCCTGTCGCCCGCCCGTCGCCACCACGAGGAGGGAGAGGACGATGCCATCTCCGACCCCTTCTTCGTCTGTGGAGCGGCACAGCGAGAGGGTCGACCCCCCGCTCGCGCTTCGTGAGAGGGTGGTTTGGGGAGAAATAGACCCCCACCAGGGCCATGTCTCCCCACGCGGCGGCCACGTATCCCGGTCCCCTCTCTAAGAGCGAGAGGGGAGGGGAGTCAGTAGAAGACCGCACCACCTGAAGGATGCGATGTTCGACCCTATCCATCAGTCGGACATCGCACCCTCCTCCGCAGCCGCCGCAGGAACGACGGAGCGGCCAATCGGCGCGTGCGCTTTGCCTCGCTTAGGGGGAGGATTACATTTCCTCCCCTTCATGACGTGGCCTGCCGGGCGACCACTGGCGGCACACACCGCGCAGTGCGGCGTGGCGGCCTCACAAGAGACGGCTTTGTGGCCGGTCTTGCCGCAGCGGTAGCACGTGTCCGTCCTGTCTACCGTGGACGGACACATGGGCCGGGTGTGTCCGATGCCGAAGCACCGGAAACACCGCATAGGCTGGTCCTCGAGGGCCCGGACTGCACCCGAGCTAATCCCGACCGACAGCCGTCCCTTGACTAGGACGGCTTTGGCAGCGGCGACTGGGCACTCAAGGCGAATGGTGCCCATGCCACCGCGGCCGGGCCTTATGTCCCGGCTTCGGACCGCTGCGGTGCCACAGCCCCCCACCGCTGCGACCGCCGCCACCACCTCCTCCTTGGTGACGGAGTCGTCGAGCTCCGTCACCTCAATGGCCGCCGACTTTACTGGTCGGGCCACCTTGGCCGAGTCTGCGATGACCTCTTGCAGCTTTGCTGCGAAGAGGTCCGCATGGGCACTCCCCTCGGCCCCCGGGAACTCGAAAATTCGAGCCCCAGCTTGTGTCCGCCGGCAAGACACGCTGCCGATCCCCAGTTGGGTGGGATCGGCATTAGCACGCGCCTGCACCAAAACTGACATGTATGTCTCCCCTCGCTCCGCAGCCTCCGCGGTGAGCGTCACCACGACGGCTGCGGTTTTTGGGGGGACAAGCCTCCCTTTTCCCCTTCCTTTCCCCTTCCCGTTTCCCTTGCCGGTCGTCTGCGACCGGCTGGGGGCACTGGTGGCGGGGACGGCAGGGACGGCAGGGACAGCCGTTGCCGACTTTTTCCCTTTGCCCTTCCCCTTACGGACCACGTCCGTCCACTCGTTGGACGGGGTGGTGGCAGGGAGAAGGACATCGACTGCCTGGGAGGGGGACGGCTCCGGCTCGCTCGGCTGCCTCTTATCCGCCGCAAGCGGCGGTCGGAGGCGTTTCTCCGGCAGGAGCCGGTCCTCAATGCCCGCTAAGCAGGCCCTTGTGAAGGCCCTCTCCTCCATGACAACCTTGCGGATGATATCCTCAAGGTTGGAGGATGGGCCTTCTGCCGCAGGGCTCGTCCGGGCCTGTTGCGGCTGGGCCGTGGCTTCAGCCAGCTTTTGATGAAGCTGGCTGACCTCCGACTGCAGGCGATCCACCTTCGCCTGCAATTGCCGTGTCTCGTCGGTGGTCTTTCGTCGGACTAGCTCCGCGACGACACCGCGCAGGCTAGCGGCCCGGCTCTTGAGGGCCTTCTGGAAGGTCCCCTTCAAGTTGGAGGACTTAGAGGCGACCTCCACGATCTCCTCCTCGTCCTCCTCCGCCATTCTCTCTAGCTCCTCTAAAGAGTGGTCCGCGTATATAACGCGGGACGCACCGTACCCGGACTTGGCCCGGGTTACGTGCGCCCGCTTCTCTTTGGCGGCTACCTTCTCCTCCAGCTCTTGCTGGAGCTGCGCTCGCCGGAACAGGTCCAGCTGGCGTTGAGCGTCCGCGAGCCCAGCGTTGTGGGTATCTGCGGCCACGGTCGTCGGCTTTTTAGCCTTCGAACCCGAGGCTTGAGAACCCTCTGATCCACCACTCAGGTGGACCCGCTTCCGCGAGCGAGAGCCGCTCGCGTCCGACACACCAAAAAGCGAGTCGTTATCGGATGACTCGTCCGCTAAGAAGCCAGCCGCAGACGGCGCGCGGCTTGCTTCTGACGCCGGAGCGTCGGAGTGGCCCTGATAAGGGCCTTTTAGGTGGCCCTGAGAAGGGCCTTTGGTTTGGCCCTGAGAAGGGCCTTTGGATTGGCCCTGAGAAGGACCTTTGGGTTCCCCCAACCTTTTTTTTTTTTTTTTTTTTTTATAAGCGGTGAAAAATGCCTGACGCATACCGCACCGTCCGGGGAGACGGTTTGGTTATGTGGGACTTGCACCCACTAAAAAACACCGCCGTGAGCCTACTGTCGCCTTTGCGGATGGGCCGCGAGAACTGCTACGCATGACGTTCGCGACCCAACCAGCGCAGCCCGTCTCCGGGCACCAACTCCTTCGGCGATGTCCGGGCTCACCTGAGACATCGCCTCCACTCGTGAGGGCCGTGCAACGCGACGACGATAGACTCCCCGATCTATCACCCGCTGGCACCTCCTAGGGCGGTATCAGGTCGCCATGGCGCCTTCTCCGCCGCCCTGTCCTCCTGCGACGAATCGCGTCAGCGAGGGAGTCTTCCTCCCTGACGCGCTCCGCCGCTTCCTTCTGCGAGATGACATCCTCGCAGAAGGACGCCACCGCCTCCCATGACCCCCTGCTGTCGATCATGGCCTTGGCCACGGCTGGCAAGGAGAGGTCCGCCCCGATTGCTGCTGCGAGAGCACGGCGCTGCACCTCCCAAGCAGGACAATGCTCGAGGGTGTGAAGCGCCGTATCCTCGCTGCAGCCGCACTGGTGACACACGGGAGTCGCCTCCCGTCTAGCCACTTTGTGCAGGTATTTGCCAAAGCAGCCATGCCCCGACAAAACCTGCACCAGGCGGAAGGACAACGTCCCGTGTCGCCTCCGCACCCATTCCTCTAGGATCGGCTGGATAGCCCCCACTGTCCAGTGACCTGCACTGGGCGTCTCCAGCCTAACCTTCCAAATCCGCAGGGTTTGGGCTTGGGCCTCTCTACGCCACCTCGTGACCAGCTCAGGCGGTGGGCGTCTGCCACTCTCCGCCTGCAGGTCCGCGCCACGCCAGTAGACCTCGGCGAGCACCTGCGCCTCCAGATCCCACGGGGGCGTGCCCGCGAGGGCACACGCTGCTTCCGCAGATACAGTGCGGTATCCGCGTACGACCCTGACGGCCATGACTCTTTGCGGTCTTCGCAGAAGAGCCTTATTTTGGGCAGACAGGGACCCCGCCCACACCGGGGCCCCGTAGAGCGCCATCGAGCGGATCACCCCCGTGTAAAGCCGTCGGCAAACGACGTTCGGTCCCCCCAGGTTCGGCAACAGCCGGCTGAGGGCGGATGCCGTGCCGATCAGCTTCGGCGCAAGCTGAGCAAAGTGCTCGCCGAAGTTCCACCTCCGGTCCAAAACCAGGCCCAGGTATCTCATGCTTGCCCGCACCGCTATTGACGCACCACCAATGGCAAGGTGAGCGTCAGCCGGTGGCCGGCGTCGGGGTGCATGAAATACCAGGGCCTCGGTCTTCTCGAGCGCCACCTTGAGGCCCAGTGCCTCAATTCGCCCCACGATTAGGGACGCGCCCTCGACAGCCGAGCGTGCCGCTTCTTCGTAGCTCCCTCCCCGGGCCGTGACGAGAGTGTCATCGGCATAGCAAATGACGCCCTGCCCGGGGGACAGCAAACATCGCAGTGCCCAGTCGTAGCCAATGTTCCACACGAGCGGACCCAAGACCGACCCCTGTGGAACACCGCACGTGATGGCCCTGCGCACAACACGGCCGTCGCATCCCTCGTAGCAGATGAAACGACCCTGCAGGTAGTCTGCTACCAGCTGCCTCAGGTAGATGGGCACCTGATGGTAGCGGAGCGCCTCCTCGATGCAGCTGAATGGCAGGGTGTTGAACGCATTGGCTATGTCTAAAGACACCGCCAACAACACCCCACCCTGTGCGACCGCATCCGTCGCCTCTGCCTTGAGCCGCAAGATGGCGTCCACTGTCGAACGCCCTGCCCGGAATCCGAACTGGGCGTCCGACAAGTTTGGGCCAGCAGCCTCTAAGTGCCGGATGATGCGGGTAGCGAGAATCTTCTCTAGCATCTTCCCCGCCTCGTCCAGCAAGACAAGTGGCCTATACGCTGATGGAGACTCCGGGGGGCGCCCCGGCTTTTGCAGCAGCACCAGTCGACCCTCCTTCCAGGCCTTAGGGAACCGTCTCGATGTCAGACAAGCGTCAAACAGTTCCCTAAGCCTGTCTCCCAGGGCCGCTTCCAGAGCTAGGGCCAGCGCCCTTGCAGGCACCCCGTCTGGGCCAGGGGCAGTCCTCTTGGACCGCACCCGCAGAATTGCTGCCTCCATCTCCGCGTCGGAAATTGGGGGAGTCTCCATCTCCGCATCTTGCTCAGACTCTGCATCGGCCATGGTCGGGGAAGGGTGATCCGCTCGATCCGGGAAGAGTGTCTCCACGACCCTAACGAGGAACTGAGGCTGGAGGGTTTCCGTCAGTGGGGGGCCTTGGGTGCGAAGCTTCTTCCGCGCTGCACGGTACGGACGCCCCCAGGGGTCCCGGTTGAGATCCTCCAGTGCCTCCGTTCTTGACTGCTCCTTCTCTCGACAGATCGCCAACTGTAGAGCCCCTCGGGCATTACGGTATGCCTCATACAGTCGGGACTGAAGGGTCTCCAGCTCTTCGTCACGGCGGCGCAGCCTGCGCACCTGTGAGTAGGTCCTCCGGGCAATTATACAGGCCGCACGGAGGTCTGCTATCTCCTGGGACCACCAGTAGACCGCCCGCTTTTTAGGTTGTCTTCGGGAGCGAGGCATGGCTGCATCGCACACAACCGTCATGGCGCGGCGAAAGCAGTCAGCCTCGACATCGACTCCCTCTGCAGCAGGCGGTAAGGGCAGCCAAGCCTGTACAATGGCTGCTTCCTCTAGGAGGTCACCGTCAAGCCGCTTCAACGCCCACCGCGGGAACTGCCGAGCGTCAGGTCGTGGAGACACTGTTGGGCCCGAGGAGGTGGAGACATCCATACAGATGTACAGGTGATCCGATAGCGTCTCCACACTCTCTAGGACCCGCCAGCCCTGAACCCGTGCTGCGACAGCAGGGGTAGCGAACGATAGGTCCACTATAGACCCCCCATGCTGCCGAACGCACGTGTTAACGGAGCCCCTGTTTAAAAGACAGAGGCCTGCAGATGCCGCCCATTCCTCGACCGCTGCCCCTCTGACATCTGTCCCGGGGGACCCCCACGCGCTGGATTTCGCGTTGAAGTCCCCCATTACGATGACGTGGGACGGCATCATTCGTCGAACCGAGGTCCCGAGGTGGTCCAGGAAGTCCTCAAACTCCGCTAAGCTCCTGTTTGGGGAGAAATAAACTCCAAAGAGAATTATGTCCCCCCAGGTGGCCGCAACAAATCCTCGACTCCTCTCTCTAATTGAAAGTGGCGCCGAGGAGCTGATAATAGCGACAAGGCCGTCCATGTCACCTACCCAGTTAGGGCGATCTGCGATGAAATATGGCTCCGCCACTACGGCCACACCAATCGAGCGCTCCGCCATGGTCTGTAGAACCAAGTCCTGCGCGCCGGCGCAGTGGTTCAAGTTCGCTTGGAGGAGAGAATGATTACGTACCGGGTCCATAATTAGTCCGTAATCATTATCGCCCCCTGCGACGGCTCTTCCGATCGCACTGCGCTGGAAGTGGTCGACTCCCTGGTAGATCGGACTGGTGGCTTGCAGTCCTTTCTGCCGGCGGCGTGGTTAGCCGGTCGTCCCGCCGCCGCGCACAGTAAGCAGTGTGGGTTGGCGGAACACGCAGATGCCAGATGCCCCGACACACCACAGCGGAAGCAGTGCTTGCTTAGGTCGACGCCTGAGTCACACTTCCGGCATACATGACCCAACCCCCAGCACATGTAGCACCTCATTGGCCGAGCGTCCAGAACCACGACCCTGGCAGAGCTCCAACCCACCAAGAGCCGGCCGGCGTCAGCCAGGTGCTTGGCCACTGCGACGGGGCACTGGGTCCAGACAGAGCTGGCGCCTCCCGGGCCAGGTCGGATTGGACCGACTCGGACCGCATCCGGAGAGCAGCCAGTCTTACGTGCGATCGCGTACTGCACGTCCTGCCCAGTCACAGAGTCGTCATGGCCCGAGATGCGCAGTTCAGCGCACTTCGTCGGCCTGGAGACCCTGACCTCCTCTGCGAAGACCGCTCGCAGTTTTTCTGCGACACGGTCTGCCCCCGCAGTACCTTCGGCCCCTGGAAACTCCAGCATGCGGGCACCGGTTAAAGCCTGTCGAAACCTGACATCCGTTATGCCAAGCTCCTCCAGGTTCACGGCTTGCCTAGCCTTGGTGAGGACGGCCGCGTATGTGACGCCCCTCTCCACTGCTTCCGGCTGCAGGGTGAGCACTACCGCAGCGGACCTTGGCGCACGGAGACCTCGCTTGGCGTTCTTGCCCCTCTTGGGCCTGGACCGCTTGTTTCCCTGAGCGGCAGGGACCGCCGCAGCATTTTGAGGTGAGGAAGGAGAAGTACCTTTGTTCTTCTTCTTCTTCTTCCCATTCCTCTTCCTCCTCACCACCTTCTGCCAGCCCTCACTGGCAGACGCCGATGGGTCTGCATCGGGGACTCGCGTGGTCGCCATTGGAACGGATCCACTCGGAGGAGCTTCCCTCTGCGTCTCAGGCACTTGAGGAGACACCTGAGGGGCCACGGAAGGCAGTCTGTTGCCTGCGCCGCCAGCGTCACTAGCAGCAGCAGCTGCATTTCTGCGGTCCGCTGCCAGAGGCGGACGAACGGTCCTCGCTGGCAGGAGGCGGTCCTCGATGCCCGCAAACCGAGCATCAATCATTTTCCCGATCTGGGAAACGATGGCATGCACCTGCATCTCGCTCATTGGTGGCCTTTGCTGGTGGGACTTCTCAGGAGCCGATGAACACCTGGAAACTTGGGGCTCCACCTGCGGCGGACCTTCCGGTCGCACCCGGAGACCCACGACTTCCTCTCGAAGAGCCACCATCTCTTGACGGAGGGCATCGGCCTCCTTTCGCAGTCGCTCGTTCAGCAGGTGGAGCCGTCGGGTCTCCTCACTGGAGCTCCTGCTGGCGAGGCCCTCTATGGCCAGTCTAACCCGCTCTGCTGCCTCTCTGATGGCCCGCTGGCATGTACCCTTTAAGTTTTTGGACTTCCGAGTGGTATCCAAAACCACCTCGATGTCCATTAGGGCACTTTTTTCAAGTTCCTCTGCAGAAGCAGAGGAATAGTGCTCCATGCGTGGAACCTCAGCGCTGACAGGCGCATCCGCACTCTCCTCTACAACCCTGTTGACGGCCACTTGGCATGCCGGCGACTCGCTTCGGCAGTCCGACTCACTCTCTTCAGAGAGTGAACCACGTGGGGTACCGGTTCGGAGGAACCTACCCCTCCCATCTCGGGCTGGTCTCCGCCCTCTACTTGTCGTCGCCTTAGAAGGTACCTTCCGAGGTGGCAACATCTCCTCGTTTTCGTGAGGCCGTTTGTGAGGTCCCGGAGATGCGAGCATTTCGGAAATACGACCCGACAACTCAGCATCAAGGCGACCCGTATCTCGCTGGCCACTTACCTCTACCATAGTGGTGTCGCTGGACAACGCGCCGTCCACTGTTCTGTGCGCTGTATCGTCGGCCTCCGACAACACATTCGCCCTCTCAAGAACCACGCCTGGTTCTGCTGGAGCCATTGCTCCCGTCCTCTGTGACACAGCGCCAGAGTCTGCCACTGCGTCTGCGTCCGCCGATTGGCGCTCACCCGGTCTGCTGTTGGGGTCTTCGAAAGACCTTGATCCTGAGCCTCCTCGGCTCTTGTTGCCATTGGCAAACGGAAGCGAAATGTTGCCCCCCCCAGAATACGGTGGGGCAGACGATCCCGAAGGGATCGTGGCGGATTCTCCAGCTGCTGAGCAGCTGGTACCGCCCTGGGGTATTAGTTTGCATTTCGACTTATTCATTATTTGTTTGTTCCTTTGAAGGGTGCGGTCCCTGACTCCCCACTTTCATCTAAATAAATATATGAACATATACACATAAAAAATAATATACATACATACATATATCCCCCCCTCCCCCTTGATCCTCCACCAGGACGATTCGTCACGCTCACAGTCACGTCTGACGGGCAGACGCGTACCAGAGCGCGACGAATGCCGCGATCCAAGATCCCCAACCCTGATTCACTCCCCGAAACCTCGAGGAGTGAATCATCAATCACGTACCGTGCGATAAGCCCGCAAGCCATCGCACGGTACATGACGAAATCCTCCAAAATGCACATCGAACCCCGCACGATGGACCCGCAAGTCATCGCACGACGAACGATGTGACCCCTCCCCAGAATATTAGCCGCGACAGTAACATTTCCCAAGGGATGAGAATTTCTTCTCATTCCTCGAGGAAAGATACTGTCGCGCCCAGGGTGCACCAGCCCAGCAGCTGCTCTTTCCTCCAGACGTATCGAGAGGGACCAGCAGCTGCCAGACAAACGTGGAGGAATTCTGACGCACCCCGGGTTCCCCCAACCTTTTTTTTTTTTTTTTTTTTTTTTTTTTTTTTTGACGCTGGGAAAAAATGCATTACGCATACCCTCCCATCGGGGGATGAGAGGGGTATGTGGGACTCCCCGGGTCTGACCCGGTATACCCACTAAAACGACCCAGCGAAAATTCCCGCTTCGTCCTAGTGGCGGGGGACTGGGAAACCGGCATAGCCTTTACGTCCAGTCCTCCGCCGACGATTGCCCTTCATGGCGGGCCCCTCACAGGGGGCCCGGGAATGACCGACGAAGGTGGTGACGGGTGCAATGCGGGCGAAGGCACCCCCGTGCCTGTCGCCCGCCCGTCGCCACCAAGAGGAGGGAGAGGACGGTGCCTTCTCCGACCCCTTCTTCGTCTGCGGAGCGGCGCAGCGAGAGGGTCGTCCTCCCGCTCGCGCTCCGTGACAGGGTGGTTTGGGGAGAAATAGACCCCCACCAGGGCCATGTCTCCCCACGCGGCGGCCACGTATCCCGGTCCCCTCTCTGAGAGCGTGAGGGGAGGGGAGTCAGTGGAAGGCCGCAACACCTGAAGGATGCGATGTTCGACCCTATCCATCAGTCGGACATCGCACCCTCCTCCGTAGCCGCCGCGGGAACGACGGAGCAAGTAGCAGCAGCAGCAGGCCCGGTCGGCACCTGCGCTTTGCCCCGCTTATGGGGAGGATTACAGTTCCTCCCCTTCATTACGTGGCCTGCCGGGCGGCCACTGGCGGCACACACCGCGCAGTGTGGCTTGGCGGCCTCACAAGACACGGCTTTGTGGCCGTTCTTGCCGCAGCGGTAGCACGTGTCCGTCCTGTCTACCGTGGGGGTTCCCCCAACCTAACCTAACCTTTTTTTTTTTTTTTTTTTTTTTTTTTTTTTTTTTTTTTTTTTTTTTTTATCGCTGGGAAAAAATGCATTACGCATACCCTCCCATCGGGGGATGAGAGGGGTATGTGGGACTCCCCGGGTCTGACCCGGTATACCCACTAAAACGACCCAGCGACATTCCCGCTTCGTCCGAGTGGCGGGGGACTGGGAAACCGGCATAGCCTTTACGTCCAGTCCTCCGCCGACGATTGCCCTTCATGGCGGGCCCCTCACAGGGGACCGGCAATGCTCGACGAAGGCGGTGACGGGTGCAATGCGGGCGAAGGCACCCCCGTGCCTGTCGCCCGCCCGTCGCCACCAAGAGGAGGGAGAGGACGGTGCCTTCTCCGACCCCTTCTTCGTCTGCGGAGCGGCGCAGCGAGAGGATCGTCCTCCCGCGCGCGCTCCGCCTCCTCCTTTTGCGAGATTACGTCCACGCAAAAGGAGGCGACCGCTGCCCAGGCCTCCTCGCTCCCCAGCATGGCGTTGACGACGCCGGGAAGCGAGAGGTCCGGTCCGATTACCGCGGTCAGACCGCGGCGAAACTCGGACCAAGCTGGGCACACCTCCAGGGTGTGCCCAGCTTGGTCCGAGTCGGTCCTCGATGGCTCGATGGCTTGCGGTCCTCCGGCGCGCCGCAGTCGTGGCACGCCGGGGTTTCCTCCCTCCCGATCCGGTGCAGGTGCGATCCGAAACAGCCATGGCCGGACAACACCTGCACCAGACGGAACGAGAGGAAACCGTGGGACCGCTCGAGCCAGCTCCGCAAAACCGGTCCGAGCGCGTCCAACGTACGGCGGCCAAAGGCGGCGTTGGCGAGGTCCTCCGTCCAGTGGAGGACGATGGCGTCCTTCGCCTCCCGCCGCACGGCCTCCCGCTCTTCGGCGACGGGTCGCTCCCCGAGAGCCTTTCGGCGCGCCGTCCACTCATACACTCTGGCGAGCACCCAAGCCTCCAACTCCCAAGGAGGGGTGCCAGCCAGAGCGCATGCCGCCGAGAAGCCCACCGAGCGGTAGGCCCTCGCCACCCACTGTGCAATGGCCCTTTGGGGCCTGCGGATGGCGGTCGCATTCTCCCTCCTGTGGAGGGAGTCCGCCCAGATGGGGGCCCCGTATAGGGCCATGCTCCGCAAGATGCCGGCATACAGGCGCCGGCATTTCGCCTTGGGTCCCCCCAGGTTCGGGAGGAGCCACGAGAGGGAGTCCGCGGCCTTAAGCAGGCGCGTCGACAGCCCGCTGAAATGCGGGCCGAAGCGCCACCTGTCGTCCAGTACCAGCCCCAGATGCTTCATCTGGGGCTGGACCCCTATCCTGACGCCCTCCACAATTATGTGGGCGTCGGGAGGGCAGCGCTGCCGAGGCCCGCGAAAGAACACGGCCTCGGTCTTGTGCAGCGCCACCTTCAATCCCAGGCGGCGGATCCTCTCTGCAACCAAGGATCCGCCAGCCGAGGCCAGACAGGCCGCGTCCGCAAAGTTCCTCCCCCGGGCAGTGAGGAGAGTGTCATCCGCGTAGCAGATGACACTCGTGCCCGGGAGGAGGGCTCCGCGCAGGAGCCAGTTGAACCCGATGTTCCACAAGGGGGGGCCAAGCACCGACCCCTGTGGAACACCGGACTCTGCGCCGTACCGCCTCACGGTGGCCGTCTTGTCCACTAGGAGGACCTCACGGTCCTCCAGGTAGCTGGCCAGGAGGTCCCGCAGGTATTGGGGCACTCCGTGATACCGGAGCGCCTCCAATATCGTCGAGTGGGGGACGGAGTTGAAGGCGTTGGCAATGTCGAACGACACCGCCAGCACTCCGTCCCCCGCCTCCACCGCCTCCTTCACCTGGCCCTTGAGTAGGGCCAGCGCGTCGATCGTCGAACGCCCTCGACGGAAGCCGAATTGGGCGTCCGACAGATCCGGCCCTACCCCCCGCAAATGGCTGTCGAGCCGGGAGGCTACAATCCCCTCGAACAACTTACCGACCTCATCGAGCAGGACGATGGGCCGGTATGCCGAGGGGGAGTCCACCGGGCGGCCCTCCTTTCGGAGGAGGCATAACTGCCCCTCCTTCCACAGTTTCGGAACCTTTTTTTTTTTTTTTTTTTTTTTTTTTTATAAGCGGTGAAAAATGCCTGACGCATACCGCACCGTCCGGGGAGACGGTTTGGTTATGTGGGACTTGCACCCACTAAAAAACACCGCCGTGAGCCTACTGTCGCCTTTGCGGATGGGCCGCGAGAACTGCTACGCATGACGTTCGCGACCCAACCAGCGCAGCCCGTCTCCGGGCACCAACTCCTTCGGCGATGTCCGGGCTCACCTGAGACATCGCCTCCACTCGTGAGGGCCGTGCAACGCGACGACGATAGACTCCCCGATCTATCGCCCGCTGGCACCTCCTAGGGCGGTATCAGGTCGCCATGGCGCCTTCTCCGCCGCCCTGTCCTCCTGCGACGAATCGCGTCAGCGAGGGAGTCTTCCTCCCTGACGCGCTCCGCCGCTTCCTTCTGCGAGATGACATCCTCGCAGAAGGACGCCACCGCCTCCCATGACCCCCTGCTGTCGATCATGGCCTTGGCCACGGCTGGCAAGGAGAGGTCTGCCCCGATTGCTGCTGCGAGAGCACGGCGCTGCACCTCCCAAGCAGGACAATGCTCGAGGGTGTGAAGCGCCGTATCCTCGCTGCAGCCGCACTGGTGACACACGGGAGTCGCCTCCCGTCTAGCCACTTTGTGCAGGTATTTGCCAAAGCAGCCATGCCCCGACAAAACCTGCACCAGGCGGAAGGACAACGTCCCGTGTCGCCTCCGCACCCATTCCTCTAGGATCGGCTGGATAGCCCCCACTGTCCAGTGACCTGCACTGGGCGTCTCCAGCCTAACCTTCCAAATCCGCAGGGTTTGGGCTTGGGCCTCTCTACGCCACCTCGTGACCAGCTCAGGCGGTGGGCGTCTGCCACTCTCCGCCTGCAGGTCCGCGCCACGCCAGTAGACCTCGGCGAGCACCTGCGCCTCCAGATCCCACGGGGGCGTGCCCGCGAGGGCACACGCTGCTTCCGCAGATACAGTGCGGTATCCGCGTACGACCCTGACTGCCATGACTCTTTGCGGTCTTCGCAGAAGAGCCTTATTTTGGGCAGACAGGGACCCCGCCCACACCGGGGCCCCGTAGAGCGCCATCGAGCGGATCACCCCCGTGTAAAGCCGTCGGCAAACGACGTTCGGTCCCCCCAGGTTCGGCAACAGCCGGCTGAGGGCGGACGCCGTGCCGATCAGCTTCGGCGCAAGCTGAGCAAAGTGCTCGCCGAAGTTCCACCTCCGGTCCAAAACCAGGCCCAGGTATCTCATGCTTGCCCGCACCGCTATTGACGCACCACCAATGGCAAGGTGAGCGTCAGCCGGTGGCCGGCGTCGGGGTGCATGAAATACTAGGGCCTCGGTCTTCTCGAGCGCCACCTTGAGGCCCAGTGCCTCGATTCGCCCCACGATTAGGGACGCGCCCTCGACAGCCGAGCGTGCCGCTTCTTCGTAGCTCCCTCCCCGGGCCGTGACGAGAGTGTCATCGGCATAGCAAATGACGCCCTGCCCGGGGGACAGCAAACATCGCAGCGCCCAGTCGTAGCCAATGTTCCACACGAGCGGACCCAAGACCGACCCCTGTGGAACACCGCACGTGATGGCCCTGCGCACAACACGGCCGTCGCATCCCTCGTAGCAGATGAAACGACCCTGCAGGTAGTCTGCTACCAGCTGCCTCAGGTAGATGGGCACCTGATGGTAGCGGAGCGCCTCCTCGATGCAGCTGAATGGCAGGGTGTTGAACGCATTGGCTATGTCTAAAGACACCGCCAACAACACCCCACCACCTAACCTAACCTAACCTAACCTTTTTTTTTTTTTTTTTTTTTTTTTTTTTTTTTTTTTTTTTTTCTCGATGTGGAAATCCTCAATGGATGTCCTCCGCCCCGGGGAGGGCGGAGGGGTCTGTCAGACTCGTACTGACTAAAACCACACCGGTGTTCCCTCGCACACTTGCGTCAGGGGGCAACGGGATCTGATGCGACTTCCGCTGCCCCGGACTAGTGCTGGCCCGCTTGACCTACGGGCCTCGTCCCGGGGGGAGTGAGGTGTAAAACTCCCCCCGCTACGTCTATGAGAGGCGCGCGTGGAACACAACGCGCCGCCGTCTCGGGTCCAGTGTGATGGGGGGCGACGGATGTCCCCGAATCCGCCGCCCCTGGACCAATTTAGGGGGGCCGGAAGAGGGCGTTGTCAGCCCTCTGCCGACGCCCGGTGCGTCTGCTGCGGGATGGGCGGGAGCTGGTCATCTCCCTTTCCCTTTCCGCAGCTTCCTTCTGCGACATGACGGTCTCGCAGAAGGACATCACCGCGTCCCAGGACTCTGCGCTGCCGACCATCGAGCGAACGACGGCCGGCAGCGACAGGTCTCCTCCTACCTCTGCAACGAGGGCACGGCGCGGCTCATCGAAAGCGGCACACTCGGCCAGCGTATGCCGCGCCGTGTCCTCCGAACAATGGACGCAGTGATGGCACCGGGCGTCCGGCTCCCTGCTTAAGCGACACAGGTACTTCCCGAAGCAGCCGTGCCCCGAGAGTACCTGTGTCGCCCGGAAAGTCAGAGAGCCGTGCTTCCTCCCGAGCCAGTCGTCGAGTACTGGCCGGATCGCCTCGACTGTGTTGAGGCCGGCGGTAGGGAGGTCTAGCCTCCCCCGCCATTCCGCCACCATGACCTGTCGGAGCTGAGACCGGTACACCGTAATCTGTCGCTGCACCAGCCTCTCGCCCCGATGTTCGGCCTCCTCGCGCCACTGGTACAGTGTCGCGAGGGTCTTCGCCTCCAGGTCCCATGGCGGGGATCCGGCCAGTACGCAAGCCGCCTCGTAGGAGATCGTGCGATATCCCCGTACGACCCTGACGGCCATCGCTCTCTGCGGTCTGCGCAGGACTGCGATAGTGCGGGCCGTCAGGTCGGTCGCCCATATCGGGGCCCCGTAAAGGGCCATCGATCGCACGATCCCCACGTACAACCGCCTGCAGGCGGAGCTCGGGCCCCCCAGATTGGGAAGCAGCGTTGACAGCGCGCCCGCCGCGCCCATCAACTTGGGCACCAGCCGCTGAAAGTGGGGACCGAAGTCCCAACGGCTGTCGAGCACCAATCCAAGGTATTTCATGGTTGACTCGACAGCGATCGGGATCCCCCCGACCACAATGTGTGATCCCAGTGGCGGTGCCCGTCGGGGGCCATGAAAAGCGATGGCCTCCGACTTGTTGAGGGCCACCTCCAGGCCCAGGCGCCGTATGCGGCTCACCACCTGTGAGACCGCAGCCGTAGCTAGCAACGCTGCTTCCCTGTACGAGCTCCCCCGGGCCGTGACCAGCGTGTCGTCCGCATAACACGTCAGGTTCACTCCCGGCGGGAGCTCGCACCGCAAAACCCAGTCGTATCCGATGTTCCACAGGGGTGGGCCCAGAACCGAGCCCTGTGGAACACCGCACGACATCTCACGACGGCCTATGCCGTCGCGTCCCATGTAGGTGACACACCTCCCCGAGAGATACGCCCCCACGATGTTGCGGAGGTAGGAAGGCACCCGATGATATCGCAGGGCCTCCCTAATGCAACTCCAAGGCAGGGTGTTGAACGCGTTGGAGATGTCCAGAGACACCGCCAGCACCACCCCACCCTGGGACACCGCTTCCTCCGCCAGGACTCTTACTCTCCTGATGGCGTCGATGGTAGAGCGCCCACACCGGAAGCCAAACTGGCTGTCGTCCAGGTTCGGCCCCACTGTGCACATGTGGCTGACGAGGCGGTCTGCGATTACTCGCTCGAACAATTTGCCCGCCTCGTCCAGCAGCACTATGGGCCGATAAGCGGACGACGAATCCGCCGGGCGCCCCGCCTTCCTGAGCAGGACTAGTCGACCAGCTTTCCACCTATTAGGGAAATGGCCCTGCTCAAGGCACGCCGAGAAGAGTCCCCTCAGTGGGGGCTCCAGCTCTTTCAGGGCGAGGACTAGAGCGCGGCCAGGCACTCCGTCGGGCCCCGGAGCAGTGTTTTTTGCCCGGAGCCGCATCACGGCCGCGCTCATCTCCGCCTGTGTCACCTCTGGGACGGTTTCGCTCTCCTCTACTTCCGGCTCTGCAGCTGTGGGCGGAGCCATCGGCGGTGGCTCATGCTCGGCTCTCTCAGGAAAGAGAGCCGAGACCACTCGCTCCAGAAACTGCGGCTCGAGACCTTCTGTCAGTGGGGGGGCCCACGGCCGAAGTTTCCCTCGGACCGTACGGTAAGGGCGCCCCCACGGATCCCCGTCTAGGGTCGCGAGCAGCTCCTCTCTGGAGCGCGTCTTCGACTCGCCGATGGCCAGCCACAGAGCCTCCTTCGCCGCGCGGTACACCTCATACAGCGCGGCTTCTTCGTCGGGATCCCGGCGACGTCTCCTCCGACATCGCGTGTACGGGCGTCTGGCGTCTGCGCATGCGACGCGCAGCTGCTCCACCTCGATGCACCACCAGTACACGCGGCGCCTTGCGGACAGAGGGGAGACGCGTGGCATGGACGCGTCGCAAATTTGCGTCATCGCGTCGCCAAACCACTGCGCCTCCTGTTCGACGTCGACGGGACCGACGGAAGCCGACTCCCGAACCCAGGCCAGGACGATTGTAGCTTCCTCGAGAGCCTCCTTGTCGAGGCGTTTCAGAGCCCAACGCGGGCCGTCTCTCCGGGGGGCCGATTGGCTACGACCTCCAGCGGTTTGGGCGGAGACGTCGAAGCGTATGTATCGGTGGTCCGATAGCGTCTCCACCTCCACTTCCACGTGCCAATCATGAACACGGTGCACGACAGCGGGGCTAGCAAATGAGACATCCACTATGGACCCGCCCCGCTGTCGCACACACGTGTAGGCCGAACCACGGTTCAAGACGGCCAGGCCCGTCGTAATGGCCCACTCCTCTAGCGCATCGCCTCTCGGGTCTGTGACCGGGGATCCCCACGCCGCAGATTTGGCGTTCAGATCACCGAGAAGCAAAACGGGCCGAGGGTGAGACCGGCCGACGACGGCTCCCAACTCGACAAGGAAACTCTCGAATTCGGCGAGACTCCTGTTGGGCGAAAAGTATGCCCCGATCGTGACGATCCCGTTCACAAGGGCGGCAACCCAACCGTGACCCCGGGATACGTCGACAAGAGTCGCGCCGATAATGGCCACCAGGCCGTCCAGATCCCCTGCCCAGTTTTCTCGGGGGGGGATAAAATACGGCTCAGCGACCACCGCCACATTTATCGACCACTGCGCCATGCTCAGGACTAATAGATCCTGAGCTCTGGTGCAGTGGTTGATATTCGCCTGAAGGAAATGGAATGCCATCACTAACACTCCATTTCCTCGGTTCGTCCCACAACTGGCCGGGAGTCGGCCTCAGAGATGCTAGGGGGTGCGGCCCCCGCAGCCTTGGTCCAACGCTTGCTGCGCTTTCTGGGCGCGCCGCAAGCGTTGCCGCCTATTCGGTGCCCCGCGGACTTTCCTGCAGTTGTACACAGACTGCAGTTTGGCTCCGCGGAGCACTGGGCCGCCTTATGGCCAGGCTGACCGCAGCGATAGCACAGATCGCTGCGATCTGTTTCGCAGGTGCACTGTGCCCGGACGTGTCCTTTCTCCAGGCACCGGAAACACTGCATGGCACGGGGTGCCAGGAGTTTTACCCTCGCTGACACCCAGCCCACCAGTAGACGGCCCGCGTCGGCGACCTGCTTGGCCGCAGCCACCGGACACCGCACCCAGATGGTGCCAAGCCCGCCAGCATTAATGCGGATGTCGCCCGCCCGCACATTTTCTGGCGGGCATCCGCCGGTCCGGGCTATGGCCGCCACCACCTCCTCTGGGGACACAGAGTCGTCCAAGCCATCGACGCGAACCTCGGCGGTCTTAATGGGCCTCGTCACCCGGGCCTCCTCGGGGTTGAGGACGTCCCTCAGCTTTGCAGCTAGAGCGTCCGCCCTCTCAGTGCTACTGGTCCCCGCCAACTCAAACATCTTAGCCCCCGTGGCAGCCGTTCTAAAACGGAAGCCGTCCGGGGTGCCAAAATCGGCGAAGACCAGTTTGCCCCTCGCCTCCGCCAGTACCTTTTGGTAGGTAACCCCCCGCTCTTTGGCTTCGGGCTGAAGTGTTACCACCAAACCTAACCTAACCTAACCTAACCTTTTTTTTTTTTTTTTTTTTTTTCTCGATGTGGAAATCCTCAATGGATGTCCTCCGCCCTGGGGAGAGCGGAGGGGTCTGTCAGACTCGTACTGACTAAAACCACACCGGTGTTCCCTCGCACACTTGCGTCAGGGGGCAACGGGATCTGATGCGACTTCCGCTGCCCCGGACTAGTGCTGGCCCGCTTGACCTACGGGCCTCGTCCCGAGGGGAGTGAGGTGTAAAACTCCCCCCGCTACGTCTATGAGAGGCGCGCGTGGAACACAACGCGCCGCCGTCTCGGGTCCAGTGTGATGGGGGGCGACGGATGTCCCCGAATCCGCCGCCCCTGGACCAATTTAGGGGGGCCGGAAGAGGGCGTTGTCAGCCCTCTGCCGACGCCCGGTGCGTCTGCTGCGGGATGGGCGGGAGCTGGTCATCTCCCTCTCCCTTTCCGCAGCTTCCTTCTGCGACATGACGGTCTCGCAAAAGGACATCACCGCGTCCCAGGACTCTGCGCTGCCGACCATCGAGCGAACGACGGCCGGCAGCGACAGGTCTCCTCCTACCTCTGCAACGAGGGCACGGCGCGGCTCATCGAAAGCGGCACACTCGGCCAGCGTATGCCGCGCCGTGTCCTCCGAACAATGGACGCAGTGATGGCACCGGGCGTCCGGCTCCCTGCTTAAGCGACACAGGTACTTCCCGAAGCAGCCGTGCCCCGAGAGTACCTGTGTCGCCCGGAAAGTCAGAGAGCCGTGCTTCCTCCCGAGCCAGTCGTCGAGTACTGGCCGGATCGCCTCGATTGTGTTGAGGCCGGCGGTAGGGAGGTCTAGCCTCCCCCGCCATTCCGCCACCATGACCTGTCGGAGCTGAGACCGGTACACCGTAATCTGTCGCTGCACCAGCCTCTCGCCCCGATGTTCGGCCTCCTCGCGCCACTGGTACAGTGTCGCGAGGGTCTTCGCCTCCAGGTCCCATGGCGGGGATCCGGCCAGTACGCAAGCCGCCTCGTAGGAGATCGTGCGATATCCCCGTACGACCCTGACGGCCATCGCTCTCTGCGGTCTGCGCAGGACTGCGATAGTGCGGGCCGTCAGGTCGGTCGCCCATATCGGGGCCCCATAAAGGGCCATCGATCGCACGATCCCTACGTACAACCGCCTGCAGGCGGAGCTCGGGCCCCCCAGATTGGGAAGCAGCGTTGACAGCGCGCCCGCCGCGCCCATCAACTTGGGCACCAGCCGCTGAAAGTGGGGGCCGAAGTCCCAACGGCTGTCGAGCACCAATCCAAGGTATTTCATGGTTGACTCGACAGCGATCCGGACCCCCCCGACCACAATGTGTGATCCCAACGGCGGTGCCCGTCGGGGGCCATGAAAAGCGATGGCCTCCGACTTGTTGAGGGCCACCTCCAGGCCCAGGCGCCGTATGCGGCTCACCACCTGTGAGACCGCAGCCGTAGCTAGCAACGCTGCTTCCCTGTACGAGCTCCCCCGGGCCGTGACCAGCGTGTCGTCCGCATAACACGTCAGGTTCACTCCCGGCGGGAGCTCGCACCGCAAAACCCAGTCGTATCCGATGTTCCACAGGGGTGGGCCCAGAACCGAGCCCTGTGGAACACCGCACGACATCTCGCGACGGCCTATGCCGTCGCGTCCCATGTAGGTGACACACCTCCCCGAGAGATACGCCCCCACGATGTTGCGGAGGTAGGAAGGCACCCGATGATATCGCAGGGCCTCCCTAATGCAACTCCAAGGCAGGGTGTTGAACGCGTTGGAGATGTCCAGAGACACCGCCAGCACCACCCCACCCTGGGACACCGCTTCCTCCGCCAGGACTCTTACTCTCCTGATGGCGTCGATGGTAGAGCGCCCACACCGGAAGCCAAACTGGCTGTCGTCCAGGTTCGGCCCCACTGTGCACATGTGGCTGACGAGGCGGTCTGCGATTACTCGCTCGAACAACTTGCCCGCCTCGTCCAGCAGCACTATGGGCCGATAAGCGGACGACGAATCCGCCGGGCGCCCCGCCTTCCTGAGCAGGACCAGTCGACCAGCTTTCCACCTATTAGGGAAATGGCCCTGCTCAAGGCACGCCGAGAAGAGTCCCCTCAGTGGGGGCTCCAGCTCTTTCAGGGCGAGGACTAGAGCGCGGCCAGGCACTCCGTCGGGCCCCGGAGCAGTGTTTTTTGCCCGGAGCCGCATCACGGCCGCGCTCATCTCCGCCTGTGTCACCTCTGGGACGGTTTCGCTCTCCTCTACTTCCGGCTCTGCAGCTGTGGGCGGAGCCATCGGCGGTGGCTCATGCTCGGCTCTCTCAGGAAAGAGAGCCGAGACCACTCGCTCTAGAAACTGCGGCTCGAGACCTTCCGTCAGTGGGGGGGCCCACGGCCGAAGTTTCCCTCGGACCGTACGGTAAGGGCGCCCCCACGGATCCCCGTCTAGGGTCGCGAGCAGCTCCTCTCTGGAGCGCGTCTTCGACTCGCCGATGGCCAGCCAGAGAGCCTCCTTCGCCGCGCGGTACACCTCATACAGCGCGGCTTCTTCGTCGGGATCCCGGCGACGTCTCCTCCGACATCGCGTGTACGGGCGTCTGGCGTCTGCGCATGCGACGCGCAGCTGCTCCACCTCGATGCACCACCAGTACACGCGGCGCCTTGCGGACAGAGGGGAGACGCGTGGCATGGACGCGTCGCAAATTTGCGTCATCGCGTCGCCAAACCACTGCGCCTCCTGTTCGACGTCGACGGGACCGACGGAAGCCGACTCCCGAACCCAGGCCAGGACGATTGTGGCTTCCTCGAGAGCCTCCTTGTCGAGGCGTTTCAGAGCCCAACGCGGGCCGTCTCTCCGGGGGGCCGATTGGCTACGACCTCCAGCGGTTTGGGCGGAGACGTCGAAGCGTATGTATCGGTGGTCCGATAGCGTCTCCACCTCCACTTCCACGTGCCAATCATGAACACGGTGCACGACAGCGGGGCTAGCGAATGAGACATCCACTATGGACCCGCCCCGCTGTCGCACACACGTGTAGGCCGAACCCCGGTTCAAGACGGCCAGGCCCGTCGTAATGGCCCACTCCTCTAGCGCATCGCCTCTCGGGTCTGTGACCGGGGATCCCCACGCCGCAGATTTGGCGTTCAGATCACCGAGAAGCAAAACGGGCCGAGGGTGAGACCGGCCGACGACGGCTCCCAACTCGACAAGGAAACTCTCGAATTCGGCGAGACTCCTGTTGGGCGAAAAGTATGCCCCGATCGTGACGATCCCGTTCACAAGGGCGGCAACCCAACCGTGACCCCGGGATACGTCGACAAGAGTCGCGCCGATGATGGCCACGAGGCCGTCCAGATCCCCTGCCCAGTTTTCCCGGGGGGGGATAAAATACGGCTCAGCGACCACCGCCACATTTATCGACCACTGCGCCATGCTCAAGACCAAGAGATCCTGAGCTCTGGTGCAGTGGTTGATATTCGCCTGAAGGAAATGAAGTGCCATTACTAACACTCCATTTCCTGGGTTCGTCCCACAACTGGCCGGGAGTCGGCCTCAGAGGTGCTAGGGGGTGCGGCCCCCGCAGCCTTGGTCCAACGCTTGTTGCGCTTTCTGGGCGCGCCGCAAGCGTTGCCGCCTATTCTGTGCCCCGCGGACTTTCCTGCAGCTGTACATAGACTGCAGTTTGGCTCCGCGGAGCACTGGGCCGCCTTATGGCCAGGCCGACCACAGCGATAACATAAATCGCTGCGGTCGGTTTCGCAGGTGCAGAGTGCCCGTACGTGTCCTTTCTCGAGGCACCGGTAGCACTGCATGGCCCTGGGTGCCAAGAGTTTTACCCTCGCTGACACCCAGCCCACCAGTAGACGGCCCGCGTCGGCGACCTGCTTGGCCGCAGCCACCGGGCACCGCACCCAGATGGTGCCAAGCCCGCCAGCGTTTAGGCGGATCTCGCCCGCCCGCACATTTTCCGGCTGGCATCCGCCGCTCCGGGCTATGGCCGCCACCACCTCCTCTGGGGTCAAGGAGTCGTCCAGCCCATCGACGCGAACCTCAGCCGTCTTCATGGGTCTGGACACCCGGACCTCCTCGGGGTTGAGGACGTCCCTCAGCTTTGCAGCTAGAGAGTCCGCCCTCTCGGCACAGCTGGTCCCCGCCAACTCAAACATTTTGGCTCCCGTAGCAGCCGTTTTAAAACGGAAGCCGTCTGGGGTGCCAAAATCGGCGAAGACCAGCTTGCTCCTCGCTTCCGCCAGTACCTTCTGGTACGTAATCCCCCTCTCCTTGGCTTCCGGCTGCAGCGTAACAACTACAGCCTCGGAGCGAGGGACGCGGATCCTGGGGGCCTGCCCCTTGGTGCCCGGCGCTTTCTTGGCCTTACCCCTCTTTCGCTTCTTTTTGCGGCTTTCGGCCGTCTTCCATTCTCCGCTGTCTTTGGGGGACGAGCTGCTCTCCTCGGTGGGATTTGTCTCCCCCGACCCTGCCTTTTTGGCCCCCTCTGTGGGTTTCTTGGGCTTCTGCGTGGCCTTGTTGGGCACGGGTGACGGCTTTTTTGGCGCAGGTGGCGCTTTAGCCACCTGTGCCCACGTCGGCGCAGCCGCTGCTGGTGCGAGTTCCACCTCTTTCCTCCGTGTATCGGCCGCCAGCGGCGGACGAAGCCTGACAGGGGGGTTGAGTCTGGGCTCTAGGCTGTCGAAGCGGGCGGTCATTATATTCAACAGCCGGCTGAACTGGTCTTCCCCCAAAGACCCATTCTGTGGCAGGGCATGACTGTCCGTAGTCGGTACACCCTGCTGCCGGCTGAAGTCCGCCCTCAGGGCACTGACCTCCTGCTGGAGCTCCTCCATTCTCGTATGGAGACGGTAATTCTCCTCTTGAAGTTTCACCGTCTCCTCCGAGGTCGTTCGATCGAGGAGGACGTCCATCGCCTCCTTGATCGCAGTCGCTGCCTCTTTTAGGGCTCGCGTGAACGTGCCCTTCAGGTTGCCTGATTTCGTGGCCACCTTCAGGACGACGTCCACGCCGTCCAACACTTGACGGCCAAGGGCTTCTGCCGTTAAGCCCTCAATGGCGGTCTGGGAACGCCTCTCCCTTGCCAGACGAGCCAACTCAGCGACTTCGTCGGTCGCGATGGCCTTCCGGCCCTCTCGCCTCGCAGCATTGAGCTCCGCCCGGGTGCTCACCAATGCAATGGAGGCATCACCTTGCTCCACCTGCATAGCCCCGTCAGAGTCACTCACCGGTATTTCGCGGGGCTTTAGGAACCGGCCTCGGGAGTCGCGTGACGCTGCCGGGGCACTCGTTCCGGAAGGTGGTCCGCGTCCTCTGCCTCTCCGTGGTGTAGACACCTTGGGGGCCGGCAGGTTCTCCTCACTTGAGGACAAGCCCACCGAGCCCGCATCCGACCCACAGTCACGCGGCCGCTTCCCCCAAAACTTGGAGCGAGTGGCCGCAACTGGCTGTGGTGTGTCGGAAACCTCCGATAGCGCAGTCACCCTTTCCAGAATGACTCGCGGTTCTGCTGGAGCCTCTGCTCCCATCTTTAGTGACACAGTGCCCGAGTCTGACACTGCGTCCTTCGCACGGTGCGGTGTAAAAGAGATCAGGTCTTCGAATGACCGTGATCTTGTTGAGCCTCCTCGGCTCTCGTTGCCATTGGCAAGCGGAAAACGGTTGGTGCCCTCCCCAGAATACGGGGGGCTTGACGATCCGTGGACCGTGGCGGATTCTCCAACTGCTGAGCAGCTGGTACCGCCCTGGGGTACTTCTTTACAACTCGTTTTTTTCATTTTTTTTTTTTCCTTTGAAGGGTGCGGTCCCTTACTCCCTACTTCGTCTTAATAAATATATAAACATATACATATAAACATATTTATATATACATACACATAATATATTCCCCCCTCCCCCTTGATCCTTTATCACGACGATTCGCCACGCTCATAGTCACGTCTGATGTACAGACGCATACCAGAGGGCGACGGATGCCGTGATCCAAGATGAAGGAGGATCCCCACCCCTGATTAACTCCCCGAGAACTTCGAGGAGTGAATCACTAATCACGTACCGTCCGATGAGCCCGCTGTGTGAGCCATCGCACGGTACACGACGAAAAACCCCACCCTGATTCACTCCCCGAAAACTTCGAGGAGTGAATCACAAATCACGTACCGTCCGATGAGCCCACTCTGTGAGCCATCGCACGGTACACGACGAAAAACCCCACCCTGATTAACTCCCCGAAAACTTCGAGGAGTGAATCATCAATCACGAACCGTGCAATAAGCCCACAAGCCATCGCACGGTACATGACGAAATCCTCCCCAATGCACATCGAACCCCGCACGATAGACCCGCACGTCATCGCACGACGAACGATGTGACCCCTCCCCAGAATATTAGCCGCGACAGTAACATTTCCCAAGGGATGAGAATTTCTTCTCATTCCTCGAGGAAGGATACTGTCGCGCCCAGGGTGCACCAGCCCAGCAGCTGCTCTTTCCTCCAGACGTATCGAGAGGGACCAGCAGCTGCCAGACAAACGTGGAGGAATTCTGACGCACCCCAACCTAACCTAACCTAACCTAGGTTAGGTTTTGGGGTGCGTCAGAATTCCTCCACGTTAGTTTGGCAGCTGCTGATCCCTCTCGATACGTCTGGAGGGAAGAGCAGCTGCTGGGCCGGTGCACCCTGGGCGCGACAGTATTATTCCTCGAGGAATCGGGAAATGGTACAGTCGTGTCTAATATTCTGGGGGAGGGGTCACATCGTTCGTCGTGCGATGATCCACGGGTCTGTCGTGCGAGGTTCGATGTGCATAGGGGGGTTTTCATCGTGTACTGTGCGATGGCTCGAACGGGGTCATCGGACAGTACGTGATTAGTGATTCACTCTTCGAAGTTTTCGGAGAGTGAATCAGGGCGGGGAATTCCTCCACGTTAGTTTGGCAGCTGCTGATCCCTCTCGATACGTCTGGAGGGAAGAGCAGCTGCTTTCCAGATTTACTCCGAAATTGTTTAAACGAGCTAGTCCACGCTTACGAACGATAATATCGGAAATACAAGATGCATCGGAATAAATACGTGGATTTATGTTTATTCATAGCTGTGTTCCGCAAACTCGAATTGCGTTGTGATTTGAATTTGTCAACGAAATGTTATTGGTAAAGTTAGGTAAATAAATATCATTTACTAGCTTCTGCCCGCGACTTCGTCCGTGTGAATTTCCCGTTTGCAACATTTCTTATTGCTGCTCCGCTCCTATTGATCATAGCGTGATATATAGCCTATAGCCTTTCTCGATAAATGGACTATCCAACGCAAAAATAATTTAACAATTCGAGCCGGTAGTTCCTGAGATTAGCGCGTTCAACCAAACAAACAATCTCTTCTGCTTTAGTATAGTATAGATGGATCACTCAAATTGGTACGGACACATGGTGGATAGTCAGTGTCTGGTGTTTCGACCGGAATTTGACTGTAATGGTTTTCGACCGACTTCTATAAAAAAAAAAAACTGTAGAATTGCTGAGAAGAGGTCCGCATGAGCACTCCCCTCGGCTCCCGGGAACTCGAAAATTCGAGCCCCGGCTTGTGTCCGCCGGCAAGACACGCTGCCGATCCCCAGTTGGGTGGGATCGGCATTGGCACGCGCCCGCACCAAAACTGACATATATGTCTCCCCTCGCTCCGCAGCCTCCGCGGTGAGCGTCACCACGACGGCTGCGCCCCCAACCTAACCTAACCTAACCTTATTTTTTTTTTTTTTTTTGTTGCCGGGGTGGAAAATCCTCGATGGATGTCCTCCGCCCTGGAGAGAGCGGAGGGGTCTGTCAGACTCGTACTGACTAAAAACCACCCCGGTGCGGTGTTCCCTTCCCACACTTGCACCGGGGATCATGGGAACTAGTGCGCCTTCCACGATCCCCGGCTAGTGCCGGCCCGCCACTGCGGGCCTCCTCAGGTCTGCGGGAGGAGTGAGGTGTACTCCTCCCGCGACGTCCTATAGGGGCGCGCGCGGAACACTACGCGCCACCGCCTCGGGTCCAAACCTAACCTAACCTAACCTTTTTTTTTATTTTTTTTTTATCGCTGGGAAAATATGCATTACGCATACCCTCCCATCGGGGGATGAGAGGGTCGTCCTCCCGCACGCGCTCCGCCTCCTCCTTTTGCGAGATTACGTCCACGCAAAAGGAGGCGACCGCTGCCCAGGCCTCTTCGCTCTCCAGCATGGCGTTGACGACGCCGGGAAGCGAGAGGTCCGGTCCGATTACCGCGGTCAGACCGCGGCGCAGCTCGGACCAAGCCGGGCACACCTCGAGGGTGTGCTGCGCCGTGTCCTCCGCCGCGCCGCAGTCGTGGCACGCCGGGGTTTCCTCCCTCCCGATCCGGTACAGGTGCGATCCGAAACAGCCATGGCCGGACAACACCTGCACCAGACGGAACGAGAGGAAACCGTGGGACCGCTCGAGCCAGCTCCGCAAAACCGATCCGAGCGCGTCCAACGTACGGCGGCCAAAGGCGGCGTTGGCGAGGTCCTCCGTCCAGTGGAGGACGATGGCGTCCTTCGCCTCCCGCCGCACGGCCTCCCGCTCTTCGGAGGTCGTGTGGTCATGGAGAACCAGAACCGCCTCGCTGATCCCCTCTGCCGCCTCTTTGAGGGCGCGTGTGAACGAGCTCTTCAGGTTGCCGGACTTGGTGGCAACCTTTAGGACGATGTCCACGCCGTCCATCACTTGGTGGCTGAGAGCCTCTGCTGTCAGACTCTCCCCATTGGCCGCCTGGGCAGACCGCCACTCTCGGGCCTTACTGGCCATTTCGGCCACCTCATCGGCCGCAACCGCTCTGCTTTGAGCGCGCTTCGCGGCATTGGCCTCCGCCTTTGTGCCCACAAGAGCGACGGTGACCCCTCCCTGGTCGTCGGTCGAGACCGCAGGTGATACGCGATCTGACCCGCTTGGCACCGGCGTGTCGGGGCGCTTCAGGAAGCGGCCCCGGGCGTCTCGCGATGCTGCCGGACTGCCTGTCCCGCGACCTTTGCCTCTCCTGGCCGTTGCAATCGAGGAGTGAATCACTTATCACGTACCGTCCGATGACCCGCTTGAGCCATCGCACGGTACACGACGTTTCCCCCGCCCTGATTCACTCTCCGAAAACTTCGAAGATTGAATCACTAATCACGTACTGTCCGATGACCCCGTTCGAGCCATCGCACAGTACACGATGAAAACCCCCCTATGCACATCGAACCTCGCACGACAGACCCGTGGATCATCGCACGACGAACGATGTGACCCCTCCCCCAGAATATTAGCCACGACTGTACCATTTCCCGATTCCTCGAGGAATAATACTGTCGCGCCCAGGGTGCACCGGCCCAGCAGCTGCTCTTCCCTCCAGACGTATCGAGAGGGATCAGCAGCTGCCAAACTAACGTGGAGGAATTCTGACGCACCCCAAAACCTAACCTAACCTAACCTAACCGATATTTTCTATTCTAGACGTGCGATTTTGAAGCTGTTTTCGGCTTTTTTAGACAAAAATAGGCGTCCGCCTGTGTTCTGACCATATCGCGCGCACTTTACACCCGCGTCTGGACTTCATCCCTTATTTTCAGAGAAATTCCTTAAAATTAATTGTTTTTCCAAATTTTCTTCTACATTTTAAATTAGATTATAGTTGTAATAGTCCTCACCCTTCTTCCCTGAATTCTGGTCCACGTTCCGTGTCCCGGTCTCCAGGTTGTGGGGTGAAATCCCAAATTTTTTCTTTCGAAAACTGGTTGTTTGACCAAAAGTCAAAATTTTTGTTCGGCACCTACCACGTTTTATTCCATATATCGCTAGCCCGCGCGGAGACGCGTCTCTGGACCCCTCGCCCGCGCCCCTAGCACGAATTAAACATACATTTTTCTAAAAAAATAGTTATTTTCATACATCTCTGTAAGTACCAAAATCTACCTAGGGGAGCTAGTCAAAAACTAAAACGTTGATATCTTCTATTCTAGACGTGCGATTTTGAAGCTGTTTTCGGCTTTTTTAGACAAAAATAGGCGTCCAATAATAACATAATTGAAGAGGTAAATGAAATAAAATTTCTAGGAATAAATATTGATAATTTTTGCAACTGGAAATCTCATGTAGACCTTGTTTGTAAAAAAATACACAAATTCGTTTACGCACTTCGTAAAATTAAAAAAAAAATACTAATAAAGAAACAGTTTTAATGGTTTACCACCGTCATGTATGCTCAGTTTTGAGGTATGGGTTAATCATATGGGGAAACTCTACAGACGCCCAGAGAGCTTTTATAGCCCAGAAAAAATGCATAAGGTCAATCTATGGTCTCAAATGGTCTGATTCGTGCCGGCCAGGTTTCACTGATAAACGTCTACTTACACTTCCATCCCTATACGTTTTTGAAATGAGTAAATTCGTTAGAAACCACCTTTCACTTTTTGAGCAAGATGAGAAAGCACAATTTAAAAGGAAAATAGTACAAAAACCTCTGGTAGTACCTCGAAACAGATTAAAGTTATGTGACAGAAACTGCTACACCATGGCGGTGAAAATTTATAATAAACTACCTACCTCAATAAAGATTTATTTATTTATTTACCTGAAAAAATAAGAAAACTAAATTATAACTTAGAATTTAATAGAAATTTAACCAGTTGGCTGTGTAACAGATGTTTTTATTCAATAGATGATTATTTAAATTTTAAGCAGACTTGATGTATAAATTAGTGATGACTTACTTACTTAAATTAAAATTGTAGACATTAATTTTTCATAAATCTAATTAACATATTGATTTTAATGTTCCTAATTAATATTAACGAAGCAAGATTGTAAATTCTAAAGACTATGATGTGTATGACCAATTATTGCATGTACCTGCTAGAAATATTTGCACGACTGATAAGTCGAATATAGTGAGACTAAAATTATTTTACCATGTATTGTAAGCACCTATATTCTGGCAAATAAATAAATTTCATTTCATTTCATTTCATCACTCCGGATCTAGCCTCTGGCCTTACCAGATCCCGATGGGAGAAGGCAGTCGACGCCTGACAGCCTTTGTCACCCCAGACGGGCATTTTTAATTCAAACGCATGCTCTTTGGGTTGGCAAACGCGCCAGCCGTGTTCCAGAAGATGATGAATGGCCTATTGGGTAGGTACGCTGAGGTTCAAGAGTGCTTTAGCATATATGGACGATCTTCTCATTCCCGCGGCGTCCATCAGGGAAAGATTTGAGAGATGAGAGGACGTCCTTAAGCTCCTTCAGGATGCTGGCTTAACTCTCAAATTGTCCAAGAGCAGTTTCTTTGACACAAGCATCGAGTATTTGGGGTATGAGATATCCGCCGAGGGTATCAAACCAAGTGGAAGGAAAATATCGGCGGTGCGAGATTTTCCCGAGCCTCGTAATATCCATGAAGTCCGACAGTTCTTGGGCCTGGCGAGCTATTTTCATCGCTTTGTGAAAGGATTCGGTGGAATTGCCAGACCACTAACTTCACTCCTTAAGAAGAATGCTCAGTGGCAGTGGAGTATAGAGGAGGCCAAAGCATATGAAACGTTAAAGGAATGCCTGGTTAGACGTGCTTTGCTGGCATTATAAAATCCGGAATTAGACACTGAGGTGCACACGGATGCCAGTTCGCTGGGATACTTTAGCCGACAGACCACGCCCGAGGAACGTCAGTATCACTCGTACGAATTAGAGACTGGCGGTGGTCTGCTCGTTAAAAGTTTCGTCTGTATTGTACAACGGGCTGGTGTCCGCAACTCCACGTCGATGCGCGTATTTTGCGTATAGGCTATAATCCACCACGCGGGCCCAGTGCGGGTTGGTAGATGTGACATGTCTTCGAATTTTTGATTCTAGGACATACTGGTTTCCTCACGATGTTTTCCTAAACCGTTTTTGAGAGCAGGTGATCAAATAACTTACACAAAGTAATGTGCCTGCCTGGGTTTGAACCCACGACTTAATGTTCCTAAGTAGGGGCCGCCACCACTGGGCCACCGCCGCACTTTACGGATAGTAGCTGTAATACAAAAACGACCTGAATAAATCTACCAGCTGTCTTGTTACAACATTTTGTTGACCAGTGTCATGTTTCGAGGAGTTCAGAAGGATGGTGGGGGGGGGGGGGCACAATAAAACAAATAGTTACAACTTACATTCACAATATTATATTTACATCTGGCACAACCTGCACGCACAGTTAAACGAATAGAATGTACAATGTGTATCGATTGCATAGTCACGTCACTACCGGCGCGTCGCTCGGGGGCCCGTGCGCGGGACCCGGGGGCCCGGCCGGGGCCCCGCGCGTGGCCCGCTGCCGGGTCAGGGGCCCGGGCCGCGGAGCGAGGCAGCGGTGAGCGCCGACGGGCGATAAGCCACTAAATCTGACGGCTTTGTACTTTATACATATACAAAAAAAATGTAGTAGTCCACGGCGAGATCGTACGGCGCAGCCCGGCCGCGTAAAGCCAATCCCTGAATATGAGCCAATAGATGGTGCTCAATAGTACACAGACATTGTCCTGATCAAGTTTCAAAACGATCATACAACTTTGTTTTGAGCCAGCACCTTAGTTTATACCGCACAGAGTTGGCCCTCTTTAGCAACAGATCAAACAACAATCATGGTCGCTCTCACTCTTGTATAGCAACGCGCGATACCGCAACATGATTGTCCCTTCAAGAAAATAAGCGTCTAGGAATAAATCTGTGCCGAATATGTAGCGAGTTAGAGTGAGACAAGTGTATTGCATCATAATTTACGTTCGTTTATAATTATTATTAGTTACATAGGAAATGCAACTACCACACGCCAAAACTCTTTAAATAAAATCATCCGAGTTAATTCGTAACAGCTTTGATTAAAAAATCACAACACTAGAGGGCTAGAGCGCCCGTTCGTACACAGATATCGGCTTCACGCGGCTCGCACGCAATAGCGTCGCACACCGGGGACCCAGTATAAAAATATACTTCCGTAAAAAGTAAAAGGAATAAAATATGATCGAAGTGCGGGACAGGGTTAGCTGGCGCACTTGGTCTTGCCGTCCAGCAGCTTGCGCCACAGGTCGAACTGCTCGTGGTAGCGCACCATGTGGATGGCGACGCCGCGCTGCACGGCGCACGGGTGCGCCGCCACGCGCTTGTTGTAGAACTCGGGCGCGTGCGTGCGTGCGACGCGCAGCTGCGCCGCCAGCACTCCGGTCACGAACACGTCCTCCAGGCGCACGTAGCGCGCCCCGGGCGCCGCCGCCAGCAGCGGCCGCACGCAGTCCGCGGTCAGCAGGTAGGCGGGGCCCGTCGCGAAGTCCGGGAACACGCGCCCCGGGAACTGCAGCGGCGACACGTAGTACTTCGACTTCGTCGTGCGCTGCGGCAGCGAGCGCCGCATAACCTGCGATACACATCATACTACGTTTCAACATTTCACTGAAATGAAGACAGTATGGGAAATAATGAATTTATTAATAATTGCGTACACTGGGTGATAAAGCTTACGCAGACAACAAATAAGAGCAGACTAAGGTAAGGGCCCTGAGATACTCCGGACTACTCTGCTGGGCATAGGTTCCCCAACTAGACATGTAGTGTAGAGCAAGCACTACAGCTTGTAATCTACTATATTGCTACTCATCTCTCTATACATATATGTATATCTCACATCTATATTGTTACATCGGACCTACTAGAACATTCGAGAAAGCACGTGATTACAGTATGTGTACGTTGAAATTTCTAGGGGTTTCCATTATTATTACTTTTAAAGTTAGGTAGGTACCTACAAACTCGCGACCTCTTTATAAAAAGACATTAGAATTTCGACCGTACGCCTAGGGCATACGGTTCATATTTGTTTGTGTTGTACAAGTAGCAAGTAATAATAATTACCTACCTACCTACCTACTCTTTTGTTAGTGTTTTCTATGACCCTCTAGAATATTCGAGGTTATTCTGGTGTATCTGTTGGCGAGTATAAATAGAGCGCTCAGGGCCGCGACAGTCAGTCTTGTTTTGGCTACCATCGAAGCGAATCGAAGTGAACTTGAAGTGCGATATCTAAGTGAATAGTGAATAGTAGTGTATTGTAGTGTACTTGTGATTAAGTTTAAATTGTTTTGTGATTAATAAAGTTATTGTGTTGTTTAATCGGTAGTAATTAATTTATCTCATACCCAGCTCGTAACAAATTGGTGTCAGAAGTGAGAGATAAATTATGCCAATTCTACCAAAGGACGACATGGACGGTATCCGTACCAGGAGTCAGCGACAGCAGGACATGGACCAAAGGCGGTTTGGAGACTCTCCGACCCAGACACTGGGTGGTGTCCAGCCTACGTCACAGCCAGTCGCTGGCCCATCCGGAGTTTCTCCAGCATCAGTGGCGCCAGACTTGTCAGCTTTAATGGCGCTGCTGCAGGATCAAGCTCGCCGCCAAGAGGAGCAAGCTCGCCGATTGGAAGAGCAGTTACAGCGAGATAAGGAGGAGCAAGCTTGCCGTCAAGAGGAGCAAGCTCGCCGTCAAGAGGAGCAAGCTCGCCGTCAAGAGGAGCAGGCTCGCCGATTGGAAGAGCAGTTACAGCGAGATAAAGAGGAGCAAGCTCGCCGTCAAGAGGAGCAAGCTCGCCGATTGGAAGAGCAGTTACAGCGAGATAAAGAGGAGCAAGCTCGCCGTCAAGAGGAGCAAGCTCGCCGATTGGAAGAGCAGTTACAGCGAGATAAAGAGGAGCAAGCTCGCCGTCAAGAGGAGCAAGCTCGCTGTCAAGAGGAGCAGGCTCGCCGGTTGGAAGAGCAGTTGCAGCGAGACAAAGAGGAGCAGGTCCGCCGCCAAGACGAGCAGATGCTCCTGATAAAGGATCTGCATGCAACTTTCGGCAAGGACCTCAAGTTGATGAAAGATCAGGTTCACCAGCATGAGAACCGCATCTCAGAGGCCGAAGTTAAGATTGCTGGGGTGCAGAAGGCTTTGGGCGAACTGAAGATTGAAGGTGGAACTGTAGCTTCAGTGGTTGCTGCACCTTCTTCGCGTGGTTTTAAGGTTCCGCCATTCGACGGAACATCGTCGTGGTCGGCCTACAAAATACAGTTTGAGGCCGTCATGAAGGCGAATGGATGGACCAAACCACAAGCCATGACCGCGCTCACCTTGGGCCTCCGAGATCAGGCCCTAACTATTCTCGAGGCACTCGGCAAGGATGTAACCTACGAGCAGCTGCTGGAGGCGTTGGAGTCCAGATACGGCGACGCGCACCTGGAGCACGTATTCCGTGCCAAGTTGAAGGACCGCGTTCAACGTAGTGCCGAGAACCTGCAGCAGTGGGCTCTGGAAGTTGAGAAACTCGTTCGGAAAGCCTACCAGTCTGCCCCTGCACTGATTGACGGAAATCTGGTACAGGCGTTCGTTGATGGAATACGTGACTTAGAAGTTAGAGCCGCCGTGAGACTTGGGCATCACGAGACATTGAAGGACGCCTTGGCCCATGCCTTAGAAGTAGAGGCAGTGAGGCAAGACCACCGAACGCACCGCGTCAGGGAGGTTGTAGCATCACCTGTACGCGACCGCCCGCAAGGGTATAGTCCTAGGTGCTACACTTGTGGAGAAAGAGGTCATCTTCGGTCCAGCTGTCCTAAGCGCAGCACCCCGAGAGAAGATCAGCAGGGAAGAGTGGCTGAAGTGACTGCCCAGCCACAGCAGGGAAACGAGTAAATGCCAGGACTGGGGGCCGGGTGCTGGCTGGTATTGAAAGAGCCCCGAGAATCTTGATCTCGCAAGCACATGACGGGAACAGCCTGACCATCAAAGGCGAAGTCAATGGAACACCATGCAAACTGACGTTGGATACTGGAGCTTCTCACACGGTCGTCAATTCTAAACTAGCAAGTCGGTTTCTTGGGGACTACTTCAATAAGCACGACCGTATACAGTTATTAACAGCTACCGGTCAGCACATAAACGTCCGAGGCAAGAAGGAGGTGGAGTTAAAATTGGGTGACAGATTTTATGAGCAGAATGTCATCGTGGCCGACATAGTGGACGATTGCATCTTGGGCTTGGACTTCATGCGGAAATATCGTTGTGAGATCGATGTTGATCAAGGAGTACTGAAATGTGGTTCAGAGGAAGTGTTCATGGAAGGTGCACCGTCAGGAAAAGTGTACTGCCTGAAGAAGATTGTTCTTCCTCGCAGATCAGAAACGATGGTGCCAATTAGTTTACCACAGAATTCTGGAAACAAAGGTCGAAGTGTTCTGATAGAAAGGGTAAACAATGACTTCCCATGGAAGATGGCACGAACTCTGGTCAAGGCCACCAACATCTCAGTAGTACGCATACTGAATCCAAGTGACCAGGAGCAAGTGATTAAGAAGGGCACCTTGATCGGCACTTGCGAGGAAGTAGCTTGGATGCGTCAATTGCAAGATGTCCCTTCCGAAAATAAAATTCGTAGTACAAAATTTGACGTGTCAACGCTTTTGGAAAACTGCGATTTAACTAAAGGAGAAATGGACAAAGCTAAGAAGATGTTACTTCAGTATGCCAACATGTTCTCTTCAAATGATGCTGACATAGGGAGAACTGGACTTGTTCAGCACCAGATTAATACGGGTAACGAGTTACCTATCCGTCAGCGACCAAGAAGACTGCCAGTTGCACGAGAAAAAGAGGTGGAAACCATGATTGAGGGAATGGTGAAGGACGGTGTTATAGAGCCTTCATCGAGTCCATGGTGTTCTCCTGTGGTCCTGGTAAAGAAAAAGGACGGCAGTATGCGCTTCTGTGTGGACTATCGGCGACTGAACGACGTCACGAAAAAGGACAGCTACCCGCTGCCTAGGATCGATGACACACTGGATACGCTGACTGGTATGAAGTGGTTTACCACACTTGATCTGAAGAGTGGCTACTGGCAAGTAGAAATAGACCCCAAGGACAAGGAGAAAACTGCATTCTCAACAGGAAAAGGGCTATGGCAGTTTAAAGTTATGCCTTTCGGTTTGTGCAACGCTCCTGCGACGTTTGAAAGGCTGATGGAGCAAGTACTCGCCGGATTGATTGGGGACGCATGTCTTGTCTATCTGGACGACATAATCATCGTGGGCCGTACATTTGAAGATCACCTTAAAAACCTCAACCGAGTGCTGTCGAAAATCCAAACAGCAAATCTCAAGTTAAGTCCGAAAAAGTGCTCGTTTTTCAGACAGCAAGTGAACTTCTTAGGACACATAGTTTCGGGGGAAGGTGTTCAAACAGACCCAGAAAAAGTAGTCGCCGTCAAGGATTGGCCAGTTCCGAAAGACAAGACACAGGTCAGAGCATTCCTGGGTTTGTGCTCCTACTATCGAAGGTTTGTCAAGAATTTTGCCGATATTGCAAAACCTCTGCACAAACTCACTGAGGAAAAGCGGCAATTCTGTTGGGACGAAGACTGCGACGTCGCATTTCAGGAATTAAAGAAACGTCTGTGCAATACACCTATTTTGGGATATCCTGACACTGAAAATGACTTCATAGTTGACACAGATGCAAGTAATACTGGAATTGGGGGCGTGCTGTCTCAACGGAAAGGAGACCGGGAGGTTGTAATAGCCTACTTCAGCAAGTCTTTATCGAAACCAGAAAGAAATTATTGCGTTACAAGACGGGAGCTACTCGCCGTAGTAAAGACATTGCAGCACTTCAGTAAATATTTGCTGGGACGCAAATTCCAATTACGAACTGACCATGCTGCACTGAAGTGGCTATTACAGTTCAAGAATCCAGAGGGGCAAGTGGCGAGATGGATAGAACTACTACAAGAGTTTGACTTCGTAACTGAGCATCGCAGTGGGAGAACTCACGGTAACGCAGACGCCTTGTCAAGAAGACCTTGTCCTGAAGACTGTAAGCACTGTGCCAGGCAAGAGACTAAGGAAGTAGTGCCCGTGAGGATGCTTAGAACGGATCTCAGCGATGAATGGAAGGAGACCCTACAGCAGGCTCAGCAAAATGACTCGGACATCAAACCAATCTTCGAGTGGATTAAAGCTGGTGTTCCAAAACCCAAGTGGAGTGATGTGGCTGCGATGAGTTCCATCACGAAGAGCTATTGGGCGCAATGGAACAGCTTGGTAATCCAGGATGGAGTCTTGTGCCGTAAATGGGAAAACGCTAGAGGGGACAGCTGTCATCTACAAATGGTTGTCCCCAAAGCTAAGGTACCGGATGTTCTACGGCTCTACCATGATGGATGTTCAGGAGGACATATGGGGGTTAAAAGGACTCTACTAAAAATTCGAGAACGCTTTTACTGGATCCACTGTCGAGATGATGTGGAGGACTGGTGTCGCAAATGTACCAGTTGTGCGGCCGTGAAAGGACCCCACACACGCAGTAGAGGTGCATTAAAAGTGTACAACGTTGGAGCCCCTTGGGAACGGATAGCACTTGACGTTGCGGGACCATTTCCAGTAAGTGAGAGCGGAAACAAGTACTTCCTGGTGGTCATGGATTACTTCACAAAGTGGCCAGAAGTCTTCGCCATTCCTAACCAAGAAGCTACAACTGTCGCAGATAAATTGGTTCAGGAAGTCTTCTGTCGTTTTGGGGTACCCTTAGAAATACACAGCGATCAAGGAAGGAATTTTGAATCGCAAGTATTTCAAGAGACTTGTCGATTGATGGGTACCCACAAAACCAGAACCACCTCTTACCACCCACAATCTGACGGAATGGTGGAACGATTTAACCAAACGTTGGAGAGGTATCTGGCGAAGGTCGTGGAAAGCAGGCAAAGGGATTGGGACAAGCACATACAGCCGTTTCTTCTGTCTTACCGAAGTGCAGTCCACGAAAGTACGACTGTAACACCAGCCTTCGCGAACTTTGGAAGGGAATTACGGTTACCTGCTGATTTAATCACTGGAACTCCCCCTGATGCTCCATGTAGTGTAACAGATTACGCGAATGACTTGCGTAATAAGTTGAACGATGTTTATGAGCATATCCGACAATCCGGCCAACAGATGTCTGAGAAGATGAAGACCCGTTATGACCGGAACGCAAACGGTAGGGGTTTCGACGAGGGTTCACTGGTGTGGTTGCATAACCCAGTGCGGAGCAAGGGGAAGTCTCCAAAGTTACAAGCAAAATGGGATGGACCATACCGAGTCGTGACCAGGATCAACGATGTCACCTACCGAATACAGAAGGGTCCACGAGGTGCGCCTAAGATTGTGCATGTAGACCGGTTGGCGCGATTCTACGGGACTAATGATGCTCGGGACGAGCATGTCTAAGGAGGGGGCAGTGTTACATCGGACCTACTAGAACATTCGAGAAAGCACGTGATTACAGTATGAGTACGTTGAAATTTCTAGGGGTTTCCATTATTATTACTTTTAAAGTTAGGTAGGTACCTACAAACTCGCGACCTCTTTATAAAAAGACATTAGAATTTCGACCGTACGCCTAGGGCATACGGTTCATATTTGTTTGTGTTGTACAAGTAGCAAGTAATAATAATTACCTACCTACCTACCTACTCTTTTGTTAGTGTTTTCTATGACCCTCTAGAATATTCGAGGTTATTCTGGTGTATCTGTTGGCGAGTATAAATAGAGCGCTCAGGGCCGCGACAGTCAGTCTTGTTTTGGCTACCATCGAAGCGAATCGAAGTGAACTTGAAGTGCGATATCTAAGTGAATAGTGAATAGTAGTGTATTGTAGTGTACTTGTGATTAAGTTTAAATTGTTTTGTGATTAATAAAGTTATTGTGTTGTTTAATCGGTAGTAATTAATTTATCTCATACCCAGCTCGTAACAATATTAACCACCGCAAACGGCAAAAGAATTCCGTAACGAGTATACCATTCCGTGTAATTTCTTCATTGAGGTGCCATGCTCAACTCGATCAAAAGCCTTTCAGTAGTCAGCATAAGCCATATCGACTTGCTTGCCACCATTTATAATATCGGTAGAAGAAACATTAAAGGAATCAGGTTTGAACTGTTAGACCTAGCGGGTTCTTTCAAGAGAGCATACAGGAAGGAGTAAGCAGTGGTGGCGTACCTTGCCCCAGATAGTGCGCGTGGCGTTGACCCGGGAAGGCGCGGCCGCGAACTGCAGCAGGCGCGGAATGTTGATGAACATGTCGTCGTCCGTCTTCAGCAGACGCTTGGCGCGCGGGCAGTACGTATCCGCCCACTCCAGCATCGACAGCGTCTTCAGCGTCAGGTTGGAGTACGAGTCGCGCGAGCGGCCCTCGATGACGTCGCCGTACAGCGCGTCCTCCGCGTCGATGGCGGCGCGCAGTGCGGGCGGCGGCGCGCCCAGCACGAAGGCGACCGCGACGTCCGCGCGGGCCGCGTAGTGCCCCCACGTGAGGCGCACGGCGTCGCGCGCCGCCGCGTGACTCGGCGCCGACGACACCAGCACCAGCAGGCGCAGGCGCGCGCCCAGCGCCGGGCACAGCTCGGGGTGCGGCCGCGAGTGGCCCGCCTCGTACACGTCGCGCACCAGCACGGCGCGCGGCGAGCGGCGCGGCGTGGCGGGCGGCGCCGTGGTGGCGCGGCGCGCCGTGCGGTTGGTGGGCGGCGGCGGCGCGGCGGACGTGGTGGCGGGCGCTGGGGGGCTGGCGGGCGCGGGGCGCGGCGGGCGCGGCGCGGGCGGGAGACGCGCCAGCAGCAGCAGCAGCAGCGCGGCGAGGGCGGCGAGCGCGGCGCAGTGCGAGCGCCGCACGGGGCCCAGCATGAGGGCGCGCTCACCGCCGCGACCCGCCACACACCTGCAACGCGACACAACCTCGATCAGACTCTCCGTCCTCTTGTCACATATCTGAGCGTGCCTCGGAGGCGATACAATACGAGAACGCTCTCATTACCTAGGTATCCGTTTCATAGTAAAATATCATTATTCGTTTGTATAATTTTACTGGCTGTTGCCGACAGGTTGGCTAGCATAAAGGTCGAAAAATATCCCGCGGGACCGTTCTACCGGGACAAGAAGCAACAAGACTACGTCCTACTAACCCAACTCGTGGTTTACTGTGAGCCAAACTTTATGGAAATCCGTTGTGCCGTTATGACGTGAAACTCTTCACGTCGTTGACTTTTTAACCGTCTTTAACCGGAAATTCTACGAGTATGTGTGTTCACCGATTACTCGAAGACGCCTGAATGGAAAAATCTTTTTTTTTTTTAAAGAATTACTCCCAAGGACTTCGGAGATATGGAACGGAACTCTTCAATAGTAGACAGAAATCTGTCGTGATTGCTGCAATCACTTGAATGTTTATTGTTTACACAACATCATAACATAACATCACGCTTGTATGCTCAGTGGGGGTACGCTGATGTGTACAATACAACCAGATTTCGATAGTTAAGTATATTAGTTTCCATTTGATTGGGTTTAAGCATAGGTATAGTTCGGTTCAAACTTAATGGCGGCTCGGAAGTTAGCTGCGAGTGACGGTCTGCGGCGCAGGTATAACGGTTCAAACTTTACGGGCGGGCCCTAGGAACATCTAACGTAAAAGTGCTCAAAACACAATGTTGCGGGGACACAGAGGACGCATCGTCTTGACTGTATAATGCGCAGACCGTCACTCGCAGCTAACTTCCGAGCCGCCATTAAGTTTGAACCGAACTATACTACCATATTAACCATGAAATAATATTGTTAACGATGCGAAATAAAAGCATGGCAAATATTTGTAAGTATAGGAAATCTATATATGTCACCGTAAAATTGTCAAATACGTTATCTATCTATCTTCTATCTTCTTCTATACTTATAATAAATCTGTAGAGAGGTCAATTCTGTATACATGAAATATATTTACAAAATAACTATCGGGGGGTGATTAGTGATCGATACTGATGCCAAAAATGCAATCAGTAAAATTTTTGTCTGTCTGTCTGTCTGTCTGTATGTTATTTATAGAAAAAAAAACTACTCGACGGATTTTAACGAAACTTGGTACAATTATTCTACATACTCCTGAGCAGGTAATAGTATACTTTTCATCACGCTACCATTAATAGGAGCAGAGCAGTGAAAGGAAATGTTGGGAAAACGGGAGAAGTTACTTGGTTTTTTTAGCTTCCGTCGCGTGTGCAGCCTTAATGGTTAAAGCTACATAGAAATCATGTATAACGGAAATATTCCACATAAAATTATATAAAAAATATCCCACGACAGCATATGTCTATCTTTTATAGTTGACTCACAATAACACGTGTAACTCCCGATAGCTTAGCAGTTCGGAGAATAAATGTGAATGTAAGTTTGTTTGTTGCGCTTTCACGCGACAACTACTGAACGGATTTGGATGAAATTTTGCACACAGATAGTTTATAACCTGGATTAAAACATAGGATACTTTTTATCCCGGCAGTAAGATTCCATGGGACAATAATCAAACTTCACGCGGGCGAAGCCGCTGGCAGAAGCTAGTATTACAATATAACGTGTATCTATCTAGCGATATTGTAAAGTCTCGAATTATTGTCAACTGAACATACGGAAGTATCTCTGCCCCCATAATCGGGACTTGGGGCACCCCCCCGTTAGGTTAGTTAGGTTCCCCTTTAAACCCTGCACCCGGAAATAGGGGCCCCGCGAAGCGGGCTCCGTCGACTACGCTTTTTAGGGGAATATAAAGTGTTTTAAGGTTAGGTTATATTAATCGCTATTTCTCAGGAACGGTACAATATCTTTTCATGAGAGTTGTACCACTGGGCAAGGTGGACTCCTCCTTCCCTCCACACCGCGTGAGTTGACTACCATCGCATGCATTTCACGTAAAATAATGCGTTTTGTTGTAAGCAGTATGTTCATTTGACAATATTTCGAGATTTTACAATATCGCTACAGATATTACAATATAACGTATTTGACAATTTTACGGTGACATATACATATAATAAAAGAGTAAAACAACTGTGTCTGTACATTGAATATATTTAAAAAATAATAATTGAGGGGGGTTTAGAAACAGTAACAGAGCCCGAATAAAAAAAAAAAGTCTGTCTGTTTGTTTGTTTGTTTGTACACACTAATCTTAGGAACTACTGGACGGATTTGAATGATTATTTTTTTGTTGTATAGATATTAAGTCTGTGCAACATATAGGCTATAATTTATCTAGGAAACTTGAACATCTGATGCAGAACCGCAACAGACCAGCTAAACTATAAGAGATACAAATATGACACAATAGCAAAAATTGTTCCACGTGATGAGTATTTTCTGCTGAGAGAATAAATTTGAAGATCTGGAACACCTGATGTGGAACTCCAAGAGCCCAGCTACACTATAACACATATAGGAATGACGTCTTAGCAAAAGTTGTTCAATTTGATGAGCACTCTCTGTTGACTTATAAATATCGAAGATCTGGGACACCTCATGTGAAATTCCAAAAGCCCAGCTACACCATAACACATTTAGAAATGACGTCTTAGCAAAAGTTGTTCGGTCTGATAGGCACTTCCTGTTGACTTGTAAAAAATCGAAGATCAGAAACATCTGATGTTAAAATTATTGCAAAGCTATCACTAATTTCACTGTATAATTATAAAATTACATAAGCTGGGAGTACCTCCACGCAGTGAAGGCGTTAACAGTTTAGGAATGATTTTCGATGACGATGGTACATCATTGAAAATTTGACTCAACTGGTCAAAACTCCCATTTATTATTTTAATTTTATCGAATAAATATGTCTTCGGGCTTATGTTATTTGAGTGTTTAATTCTTTTCCTTTTTAATTCCTTTACCATATTTTATAGTCGTGACTCGGGAGCCTCTGGTAACGCAGGGTAGCAGTCACTTTGATTTTAATTGATCAGGTATCTTCACAACAAAACTATAACCATGTGTAGAAAAGGTCAAATCTTTTCCAATGTTCCAAAGGAGCTAAAATATTGAGGATCATAAGATCCCAAGAGTCTACCGAAGAGCGTCAGGAGAGATTTGATGCTGTTCGAAAACATCAGGCTGCAACTTGCTCCGTGGAAACCTCTTCGGATCGTGAAGCCTCAGCGCATTTACGCATCTACATCCAGGTCTCTAGAGACAGGGCACGCCACGATAGTGGCGGTAAGTCCCCTCTTTGAGGAGTGGCTTGAGAGGCGCCACGGCGCCCTCACCTTCCGCCTGACGCAGGTCCTTACCGGACACGGATGTTTCGGGAGGTACCTGCACCGAATCGGGCGGGAGGAAACGCCCGGGTGTTTCCACTGTGAGGATCGACCGGAGGACACGGTGGAGCACACGGTGGAAGTCTGCCCTGCGTGGGCGGAGCACCGCCGTGTCCTCGTAGCGGCGATCGGCGGCGGCGACCTCTCGCGTCCGGCCCTGGTTCAATCCATGGTCCGGAGCGAGACGGAATGGGAAGCCGTCACCTCCTTCTGCGAAGCAGTCATGCTGGCGAAGGAGGTGGCGGAACAAGAGAGGGAGAGAGCCTCTCTTCCCGGCCGCCGCGGGAGACGCACCGGGCGTCGGGGGCCACGTGGTGGCTACCGGCCACCGTAGATGCGGGCCTGTGGACGGTAAGCTATGGGCTAGCTAGCCGTCCGTCCGTCTAGTGACGACAGGCCGTGTCGACGGCGCGTTCGTGTTCCACGCGCGCCTCAAAGAGATGTCAGCAGAAGAGAGGGGCCCGCAAGGGCCGAAGCCTGCCGGGGTTGCGGGACTGTTCGAAAGAGATACCGCGGCCCCGGAACGTAAAGGGCGAGGAAGGAACATGGATGGGTTTTAGTCAGTAAGAGTCTGACACTCCCTCCCGCTCCGCCCAGAGTGGGAGAAGTCATTTGATGATTTCTCATCCTAAAAAAAAAAAAAAAAAAAAAAGGTCTCTAGAGACCAGTGAAGACTGACCGCTGATCGTGAACGTCATGCATTGTCTCGCGAGTCGGAGACGTTCACGGATAGAGAATTGCGCTTGGATTCTCAGTGTATCTCTACGCATCTGCTTCTAGGTCTTTAGAGACAAGTGCGGAACGTGATGCGCGACTGTCCGCTGATCGTGAGCGACATGCATTGTCTCGCGAATCGGAAACGGTTACCGATACAGAATCACACTTGATTTCTCAGCGTATTCGCACATCTACTAACAAATCTTTTGAAACGAGTGATGAACGTGATGCGCGACTAACTGCTGCTTGAGATTATCATACATTGAAAGAATTGTTGGAGTACCTACGGCATGAAGAGACAGAAGAAGAGCGCGAAGACTTGGACATTCTCTGAACAGAATGTCGATATCATCTGAAGAATCAGATGTGTCTCAAGATATAACCGTAGGGCATGGCGACCTTCCTTGGGTTGATAAGGAACGGAGTGCATTTACGTATACTCCTATGATTGAATACGCCACATATTCCGCCATCGGAGGTATGGTTCAAAATTGTACTTTTTGTGAAGCTGTTAAATGGCAAAAAGAAACAAACGGTATGTGTTGCTCAGGTGGGATAGATCCGTTACTTTCCCGTCCCCGGGCTCTTAGAATTCGACATCAGACGTTTCAGATTTTCGATTTTGACGACCCCGTTGTCGCTGGCATAAGCAACAGGATCCGCGTACGAAGTCGCGGGCAGAAGCTAGTTACAAATAAAAATGGAAAAATAAAAAAACTTAAGAACTTCAGAAGTCGGTAGCAAAAAAAAACTGAATCGAACAAACAAGTCGCGGACTTCTGAAACTAAAGTTATTTTTCACAGTCAATAATCGTTTTAAGTCTATCTTAATGCATTTTTGGTGGTATTTCTAGAGGCCTAATTCGATAAGCGGAATTCGCAGTAGAACGAAAATTTCTTGACAACACTAATAACCCAATACAATAATCCATTTTGCCAAAAACCTTAGCCATTTGAATCGGATTTTGTTACCAATTTCCTAGGGTGTGTTTTTGTTATTTTCATAAAAATCTGTTATTTTGATATTACAAACAAACAATTAAATTTTATTGATTTTATATGTTTATGTAAAGAGAGTATGAAGGGAGGGTATAACGCTCTAGGGCCCCTAGGTGAAATTTAGAGCGTAGAAGGAATGTGCGCAAAGCTAAGTGCGGCACGGCGCGGGCGATGCTATTGACGATGTTACCCACTACGTCCATGCGTCCAGCCACTGAGCCAAAAGAGCAGTCACGACACGACGAGCAACAGATACCCGTCTCGCGAACTGACCACAGCTGTAAACAAGCGACAGAAGCGCATCAGCGGCCAGCCGCGATCAAGCCTACTCCTCTGGCGACGTTACGTACACAAGCGCACACAATTATCGCGCAACCGTGATCGCGGCTATCCGCGATGATAATTACAAGTGAATACGACAGCATTCAAGCAATCAAGCAGCTTTTCCAACAGTCGGCACGCGACTTGCGAGGGCACACGCATGGGAAGCGGCCCCTGATAACAATGATGAGTTCGTGATGTAACGTCAGCGGCGCGTGGCGTCACTACTCGCAAGTTGTTAGGTAAACGTCAAGTGAAGGTCTCCCAGACATCGACACTCGCTTCATTAAACGGTTCCGTGTGTTGCGCAAGTTAGCGGCGGCCGCGCGGCCCTGCGCTCGTCACGAGTTCACGACGCACATAACGCGCTAATGAGCGCTCACCGCGGAGGTCGTGACCACATCGTGCGAACATCTCAACACTGCGGTGCCGACACAGAGGCGTGACACTCACGTCACCGCACGAGGACACGGACTCGCTCTGCTGGAGCCAGCGAGTAGGAGCTTAGCCCAGAGTTGAGCGGCTGGATGAAGGGCGAGGACCCGATAGCTCATTGATGGCTAGTGTATGTAATTGACGGTGTGATATCCGCGTGCCTCGAATTCATGTCAAGCCGTTGATTCTGCGCGTGCTCCCTCTGCACTTGTCGGATTGCCGTCCCATCGAACTATGAGATTAGAAAAAAGATTACAATAAAAAAGTTTAAGAAACTTTGCTATTAGGAGCTGTTTCTGGTAATAGAATCTATTTCCGCCGCCAAGCGGCGTTGTTATGTTTTGGTTTCGGATGCCGCCTGCCGTCGCCGGCGCCGTGGTAATAACAGTACTCGTAACAGAACGGACACTCGAGACAGTGGGAGGCAACACTGGTGAGTCAGCGGTCTACTCGGGACCGGACGCTTATTCAGAAACTGCCTCATTAGCTTCAAGTAAAGGCTACGGCTACGTGATCAGTTTGTCTGGCAGCTGAGCGTTGTTTGTTTGCGGAGCACTAAGTGAGGAGTAGTGTTCGCCGTCGTGAAGGTCGCGTTGCCCCACCGCGCACCGCGTACCCGACCACTGCTATATTTGCTATCATTTCGCAATGTTGTCGGCAACGGTCGGTCCATGACTCTACAAGTGTCGACAGATGCTAACTGGGGATATCAGTATCTCCTTGAAATCGTTCGAATGGCGGGCGACATCACACCGACTGACTAGTTCGTGTGATGCTCACTTCTGACAAGTTCCTGCTATCCGCACATTACGCTCCTCACAAAGTAGATACATAATTAACTGAGCATGCTAGGTATCCTATTGTTCCATAATGATGAGTACTAAGTATTTCCGTTGCACTCGTGCAATAGCGCTTGCGACTACTACATGTATTGTGTGACAACTCGATACCCACCGTCCGCCCGCGCCCGCGGCCGCGACCGGCGACCCATGAGCTGTGCTGCATGTTTTTTTTTTTTTTTTTTTTTTTTATTTTGGCAACAAACAGTCATGTATTTACAAACAATATTCTTAGAAATTGGTTCCTTACAACAGACCTATAGTGCCGACAATGTGTCTTAAAATATATACAATAAACTCCTGACAAGGAAAAACGTGCAACAAATACATTTATATTATTTTTTGTATGAGAACTGAAATGTTTAATGCAGCCTAATTCACAAAGCAAAGCGAAGACTTTACTCTGTAAATCAAGCTGCATTGAAAAAAAAGTACCTTCGTGGATAAAGTAAATTTAAGTTTAAATTATGTGATAGGTATATATCTACTTTTAAGTTTTTGTTTAAGGCTATTAAGAGAATTGTTAAAAAGATCTATGTCTGTAAATTCTCTATTATAATTGTTAGTGGAACGGTATATAAATGAATTACGAGTGTATGTTTTATTCAGTCGCGGAAGAACAAAAAGTGGTGTTGTACGTGAGGGGCGTACGGGTAGGCGAGCGTATGCTTTTAGTGATATTTTACCAAGTAATGATGGTGAATCAGTCAATGAGTTTAAAATTTTGAACAATTGAATGATGTCGAACATATCACGTCTGTTACGTAGACTTATCAGTTTATGCCTACGCATTGCATCTTCATACGCACCGTAGTAAGTATTATTGCGGTAGTTAAGTGATTTTAAAAACTTTTTTTGTATCCTTTCTATCCTATTTATATGTATATTAAAACATGGGCTCCATACAGTACTACAAAAGTCCAGAATAGAGCGCACAAATGAAAAATAAAGAATTTTTAAAGTGATAACCTTTCTAAACGGTTTACTAATTCGTAATATAAAGCCTAGACTACGAAATGCGGAGCTAACTATGTGGTCGATGTGATGGGTAAATGTTAATTTGGAGTCCATAATAATCCCTAGATCTCTGATGGTGGAAACTCTTTTAAGAGTTAAGCCATTTATGGCGTAGTTGAAATTTAATGGGTGAGTTCTACGCGTATATGACATAATGGAACATTTATCTATGTTGAGAAAGAGTTGATTTGTAGTACAGTAATTATGTAAATTTATTAAATCACTTTGTAATTTTGAGCAATCTCTAACGGACTCAACCACTCGGAATATTTTAGTATCATCAGCGTAAAGTAAGTGATAGCTGTGGTCAAATGTGCTTCCTATGTCATTAATGTAGAGGGTAAAGAGCAAGGGTCCCAAATGGGAACCTTGCGGAACTCCGGAGGGAACAGGGAGGAATTGAGATGAGTAACCTTTAACACAAACCGCCTGACTTCGATTTTTTATATAGGACTGGATCCATCGCAGTAAGTTGCCGTGCACACCGGCCCTCGCTAGTTTGTCAATAAGCATATCATGATTAATTTTGTCGAACGCTTTCGAAAAGTCGGTGTACACGACATCTACCTGTAGATTCTTATCCATAGCGTTTACGAGAAAATCCGAGAAATTTAGCATGTTACTATCTACGCTACGATGTTTAAAGAAACCGTGCTGTTGCTGAGAAATATGATTACGAAATGCGAATGAAATTTGAGATGTTACCATTTTTTCTAATATTTTTCCTAAAACACACAATTTAGAGATCGGTCTGTATTCAGTCACAATGTCCTTTCTGTTGTTTTTGGGAATAGGGGTTATAATTGATTTTTTCCATTTACTAGGAAACACTCCAGTTTCAATAGACATGCGAAATATAAAGGTTATTGGTCCTGCAAGTACCTCAGCGCACCTGGATATGAAAACTGGATGAAGGTCATCGGATCCGGCACCTTTTTTAAATAATGTTACATGACATGCATGCATCAATTAATTAACGTAATACAAATGGTTTGCGCCGTTGTTTATCGCACACAACAGGAACCTGAACAGGTTCTGATAACTAGCACACGATGAACTAGTCGTTAAACATACTGGTCTCATACTGCTGCTCAGTAATAATAATAATAATATTTTATTTCCATTATGGTAGGTACAAAAATGACTTAATCTAATAACAATTTAAAAACTTACTTATGAGGTTGTACGCTGTCACATAGAATCTTTTTATTGATGATGATTAACACTAAGTTTTTATGTGAGTTCAACCTTTTTTGAATAAAATCGTATTGAGTTTTCAAACATGTATCAAAATAACATAGTTTGAATCAAAAGCACTAAGGAGTGTTGATAATTTATTTATTTATTTATTTATTTAAATAACATGGGAGACTTACAGCTAAAACAATCAGATCAAGGACAGTACAATAGTCTGAAAGCCAATTACAGGTCTCCACTTAAGAATAATGATATCAAATTCGAAACAAATCACCGCCAACAAAATAACTTTCTACCCCTTTTTAACCCCGGGATGAATGAAATACGAAACACGTCTTCCATCAATTCTGTTAAAAATGTTGATTGCAAAACTTGAAGTAGATTGGACCAAGGAATCACGTTTTCTAGTACAAACTTTGGACCCCCCCCCCCCCCCCCTTTTTCACTTGTTCGATCTTCGACCAAACCAAAACTTTTGAAAAACAAAACGAATTAAGATTAACTTACAACGAACGATTTACGACACTATTAAGACCTTTTAAAGCCAAACCTTTTGAAAAACAGAACTATCAAGAATTCAAGACATCTACTATTTACTATTTCGAAAAAATGGCCGGTAGACATTGTGCATTGGCGAAAACGCTAAAATTACGTCACAGCACAACGCCATCTATCGAAGAGCTATATTCACTACTGCACGCGTTGATCTCCAGATATAGTCCCTAGATGGCGCTGTTTTAATATTTAATTCGGAAACACTTATAATTTTATAAATTTAAATTTTTTTAGGTGTGAACTGATTACGACACAAAAAAATTAATGTAACTTCAATTTATAATTATTAACGCAAATATTGTTGTGTATTAACGTGAAGTTGTGAGACCAAATTCACATTTTTACTTCTGGTAGGTACTACAACACGGTCAACACTTAAAATTCAAATATCTTTTGATAGACTGAACCGATTGCAATGAAACAAAAACTAAATGTTACTTCAAGTTACGTTTAATCGTTGTGTATAAAAGTTATCTAGGTACATTGATTTCGTATATTTTACGTGATGCTGGTACAAATAAACATACAAACAGACAAAAATTCGAAAAATGCTGGAAATGGGTTCTATTGGTTGTCCTTTAAAACCCTGGCTATATCTTTTTGATTTTTTTTTTAATGTACAAAAACGTCTTTTGTACAGTTTTATTATATGTATGTACATATGTCACCGTAAAATTGTCAAATACGTTATATTGTAATATCTCTAGCGATATTGTAAAATCTCGAAATATTGTCAAATGAACATACTGCTTACAACAAAACGCATTGTTTTACGTGAAATGCATGCGATGGTAGTCAACTCACGCGGTGTGTAGGGAAGGAGGAGTCCCCCTTGCCCAGTGGTACAACTCTCATGAAAAGATATTGTACCATCCCTGAGAAATACCGATTATTATAACCTAACCTTAAAACACTTTATATTCCCCTAAAAAGCGTAGTCGACGGAGCCCCGCTTCGCGGGGCCCCTATTTCCGGGTGCAGGGTTTAAAGGAACCTAACTAACCTAACGGGGGGGTGCCCCAAGTCCCGATTATGGGGGCAGAGATACTTCCGTATGTTCAGTTGACAATAATTCGAGACTTTACAATATCGCTAGAGAGATACACGTTATATTGTAATATAACGTATTTGACAATTTTACGGTGACATATAGATATAGAAGATTATACAATCTTGAGCTAGCGACCTCATACCTATTGGCGGCTTGCAAAAGCTGTTCTGCAACTAACGCCGGGACATACAACTGCACCGGAGCGCTTTTTATTTGTAATTTCATTTAAAGGTAGCCGGAAGTGTCTTCGGAGAATGGTTTTTAGTATGAATAGCTGTCTCACGGTCAGTACGCGGCATTCAGCATATAGTTTAGTGGTTGAATACAATCGAGGCCTATTATGAATTACGAGTAGGTACCTTCAAGACTGCTCGCTGCGATCTTTCCAGCATAAGCAATAAGGTTTTATATGTACCACCCCATATAGGCCAGCACAGATTGGCAGAGGGCAGTATATACCATGTAGATTGTTGATTTATCTGCAGTAGATCTGAGCTTCTTGAAAATATAGATAAGCCGTCGAATACGGTTAGTGAGAGCAACCACCTGTGGACGCCAGTCAAGTCGCTCGTCTAACACTACTCCAAGGTATTTGATGCTAGTCACTCGCGTTAAGGACAACCAGTCACAGCCCGTAGGCTCGGCAATGCTCAGCTGTAATGACAAACAAACGACTACATTGCAGGACAGCTGCCGACCTGGCCACCAGAGCCAGTTCAACTAGTTCGGTGTACTCGCACGGCTCACACACTCTGTGAGCCGTGCGAGTCGCACGACATGGGCGATGTTGATATTGTGACGTCATATTTTCAGGAGTTGATTATAAAAAATGTAGTCACGTGTTCAAGAAGATAGCGTCTTTCGTGATTTGTAGACAGAGAAAACGGCACAGAGGATCAGAGCCAGGGGTGGGGGCAGGTGAAGGTCGTGCTCACCTGCCGCTGCCGACCGCTAGCGCTATCAGCGCCGGCGCCCGGCTGGCCCGGCGCAAGATAAGCGCGGCAATGAACTTGCGCCCGCACACCACCGCACACGCTTCAAACGCGCACGCGCACACTACGCCATGCGCCAGGCGAGGGCGAGTAACAAGACAGTGCCTAATCACAACTCTCACCCCCTATTGTGTGAATTTTCTGAACTTTCACTTTCGTGCTAAAAGGAACTCGTGTGTAAAAAAAAACGACTTCAAAAACACAAAAAAAGTGAATAAGTAATAACTTTAGCTTCAAAAGTCGGTGACCTTTGTTTGATTGATTTACTTCGTTTTTTTTCACCGACTTCTGAAGCTAAAGTTATTTTTCACTTCTTTGAAGTCGGTTTTATTTTTTGCAAAAAAGTTTTTTTTTTCACTTTTTAGTGGTTCACTTGTGCTTACCCCTTCACAGCGTACCGGCGTGATGTTATGTTATGAACTGGTGTAAACAATAGACAGACAAAAGATTTCAGCAATCCCAGTACATTTGCTATCATTTATTGAGAGTTCCGGTGCCTATCTCCGAAGTTCTTCATCAGATCTTCACCAAACTGAAACGGGAGCACTTTAAGAAAATACTTTTCCAAAAACTACCCAAATCGCATCAAGTGTATAAAATTTGAAGAGTTCTCTCAATATCTCCAGGATCCCATCATCAGATCCTGACTTGATGATTATGGGACCACATGGGAAGTATACCCTTTTAAACAAAAAAATGATAATTCAAATCGGTCCAGCCATCTTCGAGTAATCGGGGAAACATACATAAAAATAAAAAAGCAGGTTCCGACGAATTGAGAACCTCCACCTTTTTGAAGTCGGTAATTAAATCGGTAGTAGTAAATTTGATCGTAAAAAAAATTAAATAAATAAATAAAAATTCGTAAATTTCTACACCTAACAGGGACTACAGAGCTCAGTACCTAGTATAAATTTCAACTTGCTAGGTCCACCTGTTCCTGAGAGAATCAGTGGTGACAGACGGATAAGAAAGTGATCTTACAAGGGTTCCTTTTTAACCGACTTCCAAAAAGGAGGAGGTTCTCTATTCGACTGTATGTATTTTTTTTTTTTATGTGTGTTCACCGATTACTCGAAGACGCCTGCCTGAACCGATTTGAAAAATTCTTTTTTTGTTTGAAAGGGTATACTTCCAAGTTGGTCCCATAGAAATATTGTCATGATCTGATCACGAACTTCGGAGATATGGAACGGAACTCCTCAATAAATGATAGCAAATGGACTGGGATTGCTGAAATCTATTGTCTGTCTATTGTTTACACCAGTTCATAACATAACATCACGCCACCGCACCGGTACGCTGTGAAGGGGTAAGCACAAGTGAACCACTAAAAAGTGAAAAATAAAAACATTTTTGCAAAAAAATAGAACCGACTTCAAAAAAGTGAAAAATAACTTTAGCTTCAGAAGTCGGTGACAAAAAAACTTAATAAATCAATCAAACAATGGTCACCGACTTCTGAAGCTGAAGTTATTTTTCACTTTTTTGAAGTCGGTTCTATTTTTTTGCAAAAAAGTTTTGTCCCTAAAAAGTATTTACACCATGCGTTACGATAAAAGTCCCGGAGAGGGTGGAATTACCGACGAAGCACTCAAAACCGGCTCCATTACCTTGTTACCTTACGAACGTATTCAATACCATGAATAGTTCCAAAAGCAATGAGTTCAATTCTTCTACACAACACAACAAGGCGACAAAGGCGATATCGGCAATTTCTTACATCTCACATTTACAAAGTATTTATTAAAGTCATCCCAACTAGCTAAATATCAGCCAACCAGATCAAGCCGGATTACGCCCAAGCTATTCTATACTGCACACTAAAACTAATTTTAGAAAGTAAAATTTTAGAAAGATAGTTTAATAAGAAGATAAATAGATTATACGGATTATAGAATATACGACAGCCTCACACACCCCGACATAATATTATGTCGATCCTTGGAAAACTATGAACATGGTACAAATAGCTCCGCAAACAAAACTTGACATTGCAGGACCTAGTTTTAAAATACAAAGGGGTGTTAAACAGGGTGGCCCGCTCTCTCCTCTGTAGTTTCAGGTAGGTACCCTTGAGGAGATATTTGAGGCGCTGGCAGCCTCAAGAAAGACCAAGGACGTTGAAGTCGGCGATAGGAGGTCGACGAATCTCTGATTTGACTCTGTCGGACATATCTTACAGCTGTAGTCTGTGCTGTGCTGATGACTACTATCACTACTATACGAGTGCATACAGGAAATACACTGTTGTGTCAGTCTGTGGACGACTAGATAGTCTGTGGGGTCTAAGATTTTGGCTATCTGTCTCTGGGATGTGGGCCGCCGTCATGGCGTGCAAAGTGATTGTTTGTAAAACTAAATAAAGAATCGTCATAAAAGTAAACCATCTTTTATTCTAATAAAACATACACCATGTTAATGAGTACCCAAGAAAAACCACGAGTCGACGTATGATCTATTTGGGCCAGTTAGATTGCAATTTGGACGTGTTTGTAGGTGTAAAATGCAATCTTCTTTCTTCAATTTGTAAACCTGGTCCATCCTTTGAGTAAAAGTGCTTTATCCCATTGAATTTATAACTATAGATTTCATGGTCTTGTTTCATTTAATTTATCATGTTTGTTACATAGATTTAATCCATAAGTTAAATTCGCTTATCACACTTGGGAATCGCATCGACTCTTTTGACATCAGTCAAAAAAGTCGATGCGATTCCCAAGTGTGATAAGCGAATTTTCGAAAATAATAGGTATATCTGTCTTACTTCATTGAAGTTTAGGCAAATACATTGCCTATTCCGGTCTCTGCAGATGATGGACAAAGTCATGACTCACGCTTTACGTTTGTAAGTTTTTGTGGAGTGTGGTGCGATGGGGCGCCTCGTAGGTAGGTATACGACCGAGAGCTAAGCTGTGAGCAACATAAGAATGTTATACTATAATACCTACTTACTATACTGTGATACAAGTGAGAGGAATGCGCCCGATCGGCGACCACTTTTGCTTCATTCTAATGGGTTACTTCAATTAGCTTTTATTAGTCAGTTGACGCGAAAAAATGCTAAAGCGAGCAATAGACTAATAGGTAGGGTCATTACGCTGGATCGCGGCCCTGCGTTGTTTCGCGGCCTCTTAGAGGACCAACCGTATAAATATTGCAATAATAAGAATTCTATCTCACTCTTGCCAACGCGTTGTGGCACTTTAAAAAGATGGATAGTTATAGAATGTAATGCTTATTCAAATTGGTCGGTTACCCTAATCCATGTGCCGGAATTAAATCGTCAATTTTGCCAGTCGCGCTGTCAGCGCTCATACATACGCAAAACTGCGAAAAAAATATCGAACAAGTCCCGCTTTAAAAGTAAGTATTTCAAGTTAACGATTACTTATTACTAGTGTGATTGTTTTTGAGTAATCATAGTTGTTTGTTTCATGTTATTTTTCATTTGTTTTGGGAGTAAATCACTTTAATACCAGTTTTTTTTGGGGGCCGCCAACCAAAACAATTTTTTTTTAGTAGAGTTGGTATACGGCCGGGTGGCCGCGGCACTAGCTCTTTGAATGAAATAAGTTGGCTTTCTTTCTTAATAGTAATGTAAATAAAGCTTCGCTTTGTGCAACATTTTTTTATTGTTGGTGTTGGTTTAAATGATATAGTTAGTTCACGGCCGCCAAAATGTAATTTTATACGGATTTATAGCTACTTCGTATCATGTGGCCGCAAACTAACACATGCTAACAAAACAAATCTGGTTCGCGGCCCTCTGAAAATCATATGAAAATTAGAAGGCCGATATCTGACCATAGCATCATCGCAGCCCTCGAGAAACACGGGGTGGACCCAACCCTGCGAGGCTGGATCACAATTATGCTCCGACTGAGAGCGGTTCCAGTTACGGTAAACGACACCACTAGAGCCATAGTGGCGAAGGGCTGCCCCCAAGGTGGAGTCCTCTCACCACTACTGTGGAACCTCGTAGTAGATAGCCTCATCAACCGCCTCAATAGCAGAGGCTACTACACGGTGGGCTATGCCGACGACCTGACTATAATAATAAACGGCACACACGAAAACACACTATGCAACCTTATGCGCCAGGCTCTAAGGATAGTAGAAGACTGGTGCAAGGAACACAAACTAGCAGTGAACCCCACCAAAACCGAACTCGTCCTCTTCACAAAGAAAAGGAAGCTGGCAACGTTGCAACTACCAAGCTTCTTTGGGACAACCCTAAGCCTGTCGACTGAAACCAAATACCTGGGTATCTATTTGGACAAACAGCTTAACTGGGCAAAACACACGGATTACATCATCACAAAAGCCAGTATATCCCTCGGGCAATTCAAGAGACTCCTCGGGAGAAACTGGGGCCTAAGCCCCAAAATCACCTACTGGCTATACACCACAGTTATCCGACCAATTATCACATACGGTTCTTTCTTTAGTATGGTGGCCCAGGACCAACCTAAGTACGACCCAAAAGGACCTTGAGAAACTACAAAGATTTGCCTGCGTGGCAATCACCGGCAGCATGAGAACATCACCAACTGCTGCCCTACAGGTGATGCTGGGGCTACCACCCCTACACCTTGTCGTAAGAGAAGAGGCGGCCGTGGCGATTTTCAGACTCGAGTTAGCCGGCACCCTAAGTAACGACTCTAGAATAAAACATACACGCATCAAAGAAGATGCAATCAAAGAACAACCGATGATGGCATCACCTATCGACAGAACTCTGAAAACTCACTGCTTCAAAAAACACTACAATATAGAGCTCATAGAGGAGTTGTGCGACTATTCAGGCACAAAAGAGCTAAGAATCTACACTGATGGATCAAAAACCAACGATGGGACAGGCGTCGGGGTGTTCTCCGACGACCTCAACTCTGTCTACCAAGCAGAATGTGTAGGCATTATCCAAGCAGCACATGCTATAGAGGCCAGGGAGGTTACGGATACCAACATTCGTTTACTCTCCGACAGTGCCTCAGTCCTTCAATCCCTAAAGTGTAACCAGATCACGTCGAGACTAATGCTAGAATGCTACAAGGCCCTAGAACGAATCACGGTGTTGAATGACAACACGGTAACGCTGCAATGGATTAGAGGACACAGTGGATCACTCGGCAATGATGCGGCTGACGAACTTGCCAGAAGAGGATCCAGCACAAAACCCTACGGACCCGAACCCATTGTGCCCATTCCCTTCAAGCAGCTGAGGAACTGGTTAAAGGATCACACCCGATTACAAGCAGAGAAATGGTGGGCCTCGGCACCAGGTTGTAGGCAATCCAAGGAAGCTATGCCATCCTTGGATTCAAAGCTGACCAGGCGCCTTCTGCGCCTGGACAGAGATAGCCTGCATCTGGTGGCGGGGACCATCACTGGACACTGCTCGTTGCCGACGTTACCAAGATTTGCGAGGAGACCCTGGGAACACCAGGATCACTTGCAGATGTCCTGAGGAGACCGGGAAGTTTAATCTGCTTCTGGAGGGAGGTGGGCTGGTTGGAGTAATCGGCCACCATGGCTCACGCACAATGGTCCATTTCAAGGACTAAGTGCGGAAACCTAAACCCCCATGATAGATAGATAGATAGACCTAGAGGTTAGGAGTTTCGAATAAGGAAAGAAAGGAGGGAAAGTAGAGGAAGGAAAGAAGAAAGGACAGAGGAAAGAATTGTTGCACAAATTATGAAGGTGAGTGGGGAGGAGAAGGTAAAATGCTGTAGAGATAAGAATGGCGAGATAGTAGTGCGTGACCCCAGATATGATTAAAAACTCTTGTGGAAATAAGAAATGTTAGAATAGTGTAAGGCAAGGTTAAGTTAGAGCACATGAAAGGGACGAATATTGAAGAGAACATGCTTTTTAAGAGTACATGACTGTGGAATATGTGGTGTGTGTATGTTTAAGAGTAAGAGCATATGTGGAAATGTATGATAGGACCACTAATTTGGCGGAAAGTGTACGTAATAATTGTATGTAAAACTGGCGGCCGAAAACTAACTCTAGGGTGGCCGCGAACTGAAAAAAGTGGCCGTCAACCGGCATTTTGAGTAAATTTTAGGTAATTATTTATTTAAAAAAAAACTGTTAGAATAGTCCTCCAATACTTATGTCCAAAAATAACTTGACGATATCTGCTACACCTGCAGAAACAATAAGAACCTGAATTATGGACATATCATACTAATTTCATAGAGCAAAGTTGGGAAGGCGACTAAAAGGCCGCCAACCGGTGCAACGACCCTACTTATGCGAATTTAACGTGTTTTGTTCACACAGTGGGCAGGTAGGCAGGTAGGTAATAGGTATGTGATGGAACATCAGCTGTGTCGGGCTCGCTCGTACCGCGGCCGCGGGAGCGCGGAGTGGAAGCGCGCGGGAATGTGGCGCGTCGGCGTGGCCCGGTGGTTCACCCCGCGCACACTCGCGCGCACAAGGTTGCCCCCCCCCCCCCCGGCCCCGCACGCCTGTCCAGCCGTGCACGCGACCTGTGACCGCCTCACGGTCTCAGCCTCAGCCTAGCTGTATCCCACTTGAGGGCTGGCTCGGTCGGCCCCAGTGCAACTCTCCGCTTCAGTGTCAGCGAAACCTGTCTGTGCTGCATCATCGAGCCAACACCGGCATCAGTCATTCCACAGATCGGAATCTGACTTCTCTGCGTGTCCTGTGAGAGGGTCAGAAGACTTCCGAAAATAAAGTGTTTCCGAACCTGACTAATGGCCATATCAATGAGGAGCAGCTCCTTAGTCCCGCGAGACCCGTTCTTGCATCCGTTTTGAGAAGCGGACATAACAGATTTTTCGCCAATTATGTTTAGTGATTTAGCTCTCAAAATTAAGGTAACAACTTCAAGTCAGGAGACACTTAATATGTCTATAATTTTTGGCGACCCCTAGTACTTCCCGATTTATGGAGTAGGTGGGTTAATCCAGCCGTCAGCAACTCGGGCAGCGACCCTGACTCTAAGGCTGTCAGGAACAGGGAACAGTCCGCCATGCGAGCGTGTGACCTTTGGATCCACTTCATCCAGAAGTTGAGCAGCCCGTTCGGCCCCGGAGATTTCCAATTAGGCAACGGACGGACTGCACGTATCTAGTATTGGATCGCATGCTGGCTCAACCTCCCGGATCCATTCACCTTCGGTAGATATTTAAACTGACAGGCAACAACCAGATGCTGCGCCAGAGCTAAACAAATGGCGTCATCCGGCAGATGCGTTTCAGACACACCTAGGTTCGGTCGCTCACATGCTCTTTAAACCCACCTTTCATCTCTTTGGAATGTGCCATTCTGTCTGAGTGTATCGGTCTACCCGCGCCGCTCATATCACGAAAACGGTTTGCCCATGCATATGTTACCGTAAAATTGTAAAACCGTTAGACTGTAATCTATCTAGCGATATTGAAAAATCGATTGTGTACAATTTAACGCATAATTTTTGGGTAGATTATAATCTAACGTAGTGAAACCGTAAAACTGTGAAACGTGAACTGTTTTACGGGATGTAGCGCGCAGCACATTGAATCACTCGAGGGCGGGTGTTGCCCTCCCTGAAGAGCATTAGTTAGCCGATGAGCGTTCTGGTCTCACCAATACGTCGCTCAATCCAGTACTGCCAAGCTGGTACAGCTGGTTTAGGTCGTTTAGCTCTGTCATCCGTAATTTGAAATGAGCTACGCGACATGCCGCTACAACCGCAGTCTACACGTACAAGATTGAATGAGCATCAGTGAAGCTTTCGCATTTTTACCTAAAGTATCGTTACATTCGTCTTAAAAAACCCAAGTGTCCTGAGACAGATACGTAGGAAAAAAATTCAAAATGGCGGATTTTTGGCCAGAAATGGAATCTATACTAATATTATAAAGCCGAAGAGTTTGTTTGTTTGGTTGAACGCGCTAATCTCAGGAACTATACCGGCTCGAATTGAAAAAATCTTTTTGCGTTGGATAGTCCATTTATCGAGGAACAACATATAACATCACGCTATAACCAATAGGAGCGGAGCAGCAATAAGAAATGTTGCGAGCGGGAAAAAAGCTTCCGTTGACCAGGCGATGCATTGCGATGTCAAAACTTCACGCGAACGAAGTCGCGGGCATATTTTTGTAAGTACTCATTTCACGTGAGGAACTCGTGCGTGGCTAAATAATAACAGCCACTCGGGTCGATCTTTAGGTTAGCCGTGCGTGCCTAGGTTGGTCTGTGGATGGGTAACCACCCTTACATAGGTACCGAGTTTCCCCCGTGCCTCGGAAAGCACGTTAAGCTGTTGGTCCCGGCTGTCATTTGTAGATCTTTGGCAGTCGTTACAGGTAGCCAGTGGCCCAAAAATTCTGACAACCAGTCTTACAAAGGGGTATCGTATTAGGTAACGTGCCCACTGCCCAGTATGCAGTACTAACTGGGTTGTGGAGGTCAGATAGGCAGTCGCTCCATGTAACATACTGGCATTCAGCTACATCCGGTAAGACTGGAAGCCGACCCCAACATAGTTGGGGAACAGGCAGGCAGATGATGAACAACTTCACGCGGAGGAGCAACAGCTAGTGTTGCTACGTAAACACGCCATCACACATCACTCCACTATTCCACATCACTGGAACATCAACACGTACCCATTGATATCGACATCGTGAACACGAACAAACAAAACATGAGTTACTAGTTGCAGGACATTGTCTCGGCGCGGGTGGCGCGGTGACGTCACACTCGGTACAAGTGTACTTCACGAGTTCACGACACGCGGCACCACAAGGAGCGCGAAGTGCATCGCCTTGCAGCTCGCAGCATGCTTGCAGCGATACACCCGGCGCGGCGCGGCGCCACATGACTGACGGACGATCAGTCGCACTCGCAGCGCATTCATCGAGGCTATTCGTGTCGTGAATCACACACAAACTGGTTCCGACACACTGAACGCGCTCACTACACGCTAGTCTACTCGAGTGCACAGTGCACACTTGCACAGGACATGGCTAGTAGGTATCTACACACCCGATGCAAGTAATATCAACTATCAATAAATAAAGCACGCAAATTAGATGTCCGAGTTCTGAGTGTTGCTCGAGAGTTCAACTGCAAGGAAAGGGTTATGTTGTTCGCGCCTGTCTTTGTTTGTAATATTCTGTGTTCCCTCATATTATCTTAAAAACCACTCGGTGGTTTTCTTTTAATTAAGGTATCGTTAGATTAGTCTCATTAAGGTTAAGTAATTTATTTTTTAACTTCTATTTCTGCAATATGGGTGTCAAATACAAATAAAAAGGGCTCATCGTGAGAATTTTAAAATGTATTTCATGGCCATTATTAACCCTTTCAGACCTGATTTTTTTTTTTTGGTCATTTGTAATTGATGATTTTTTTATAGTTTATTTGGGTTTAAGATAATACAAAAAATCTGAAAAAATGGTATTTAGTGGAAAACTTTTCGCGAAAATCGAGTTTTTCTTTATGTGCGCAAATATGGACATCCGGCTTATATGATTGTAAATAGCAATGTATGGGGTATTGATTGATCGAATCAATAAAAAGCAGTATGTAAAGTGAAATATTTATTAAAAAAAAAGTATGAAATTAGAACAAAAATCATAGATTAACTTTAAGAAATAAAAATTATTATAGTTTCTGTATAAGTACGCACTAATAACAAACGAAACTATGTTACCAATGAAACGAAATATGAAATCTTACACTAGTACTTATTAGGAACATTTATGTATGAAAAGAGAGAAAACAATTTTTATCTTTGGTTAGGCATAGTTCCCGTGCATTCCGGCAGCTTACATCGCGTTCCAGCCCCCTCATGGGCAGGGAAATGACCCACACCATCGCGAGCTATTTCAGCAGCTGGACGCACTTCTCCTGGTTTTCACGGAATTATCTCTGGAAAAGGGCTGTTGCTGCTTGGACGACCTCGTTTTGCAACCGTCATCTTCTTGCGCAAAACCAGACTTTCAGACAATCGTTGACGAAACTGAAGAAGAGTCAGGCGTTTATTCTTGAGGATTGCGAGCAAATCATTGTTGATGTCGTATTCTCGAAATCCTTGAACAACCGCCAAATCCGAAGCGTGAAATATCATTCGCAACGTCCACTTCTTCGATTTTATAAAGGTTCTATAATAGCTCATAAGTTGATCAAGCAAATCCACCCCTCCCATTGCATGGTGCTGTCTCAACGTCTGGCTCTGCTTCGTCATCGACAGGAGTTTCCTCGTCTTCAGAGTCAGGTGGGTGGTACTCTCTTTGGTCTTGGTTCACTACATCGGCACCTAATCGAACAGGTCTTGTATTTTGGGCATAATTATAAGCAGTCGTATCCTCATCATCCGAAGATAAGTCCAAGTCCGACAGATTTCCATTACGTAGTAAATCAAGGCATTATATTATATTTCATTATATCCAAGGCGTCTGGATCGAACACTTTTAGAAATAGAATTACCTGAAAACATAAAATACACTTCTGAGAATCTTTTGTAACATAAATGATCGTAAAATAACATGTAGGTCTAGGGTATTGAATATTTCGTAAAAAGTTATAGTTAAAACCGCATGTCCATATTTGTAGACATAACGAATTAACGAGATTTATTGTGTAAAACATTTGATATTTGTATAAAAAACACATTATCAGTCATGTATATACCATTTAATAACTCAAAAACATTTTTTGCTATCAGTATTTACACCAAAACAGGAGATTTTGAAATAAAATAAATCACTTACCTTCTCACTTCAAAAGTTCACCGACCACTGGTCAAACTCGGCGAATTAAACCTCATAGGTGATAAAAGATGTCACTACTAGTAACGTTTTTATTTAAGAATAATGTGCTCAAACGATGACAACCGTCTTTTGCTACATAAAAAGTTATTTAAGTAATTTTGTAGGCAAAAAACTTTATGTCCTCAAATATGCACACTCGGTCTGAAAGGGTTAAATCATCCACACGATGAAAATTCTTTTAAAAAATTAGATGTTTACGGAATTTGTAGTAACTAAAAAAACCAGCACAAAATACCAGCTTCACACCAGTATGCAATCCTATTGGATAATATTTCCCCGATTCTCCGCTCCGCAGCCTAGCTCCGCTTCAGTGGACAGGCAGCCTTAACCTTTTGACCGCCACAGCATAAACGCTCGCGCGTGCCCTCCACGCCAAGCCACAATTTCATCTTCTATTTTGTCACATATTTGTGACGTTTAGCGTACAGGGCACGCGCTTGCACGTCACGTATGTGACAATGGCATCCAAAAGGTTAAGGGGCTACCTCACGCCAACGACCTTGAGCGGGTGGGAGAAGTTTAGCAATAGCGTATACCCGTGCGTGAGAGTGGTCAGCGATACACTGCCGCCCGTCGTCGCCCCGAGGAGCCCCGCTTCAATGCGCACCAAGATTATTCGAAAAAACAACCCACCTTGATTTATCAAACACATTACGGATAAAAGCCGTATACTTATATAAAGGGCGTTAAATTGTCTTTGAGATGATCTAAGTTTCATGCAAATACGCCCGATAGTTTTTGCGTGAGGATCGTTTTTTTTGCCGCGTTAGACATTACTTTACAAATTAATTACACTAAGTTATAAAAATATTTCTTCACATTTTCACATATCAAATTATGAAAGAAATGGTCTAGTATAACATATATTTTTTTCAAATAAATTAGACTAGAAGTTAAGACGTGATGATCAATTTAAAATCACTAAAAGTCATGTATCTGCGCCTAGGGAATGCAAATCCGTCCAGTTTCAAAATCCGGATTTTAAGGAACGGATTTTTGGTTAAATCGGATTATCCGGATTTTACGGATTTTTCATGAAAATAAACAAATCTGCCCATATTCGTTTATTAATACGATTTTTCTTATTTTTGTGTGAATGAGTTAAAATATAAACTCAGGAAAATCAAATCATGATTTTTTAAACTTTTGTTACTTGAAATAATTCAAATTCAATACCTTGGTTGGTTTCGTTTTATAACCATTATATTCTTTGTAAACTTATGTTTACATTTGAATCGACGTTGACAGCACTGAATATGCTTGTAAGCGGCCTCCAAGTGAAATATCAGTTTCAGGCTTTCGGCTGATGAGCAAATTAACAATTTCTTATTATTCAGAAAATCCGGATTCGGTTTTCAAATCCGGATTTGAAAGTCGAGTAAAAATGTGGCGAAGTCCGGATTTTTCGGATCACGGATAGTCCGGATTGCATTCCCTATCTGCGCCTTAATATTTTTAACACTAGTGCGGACGTGGAGTCTCTCAGGCTACTATATTCACATGCAAACTTTTTCGAGAAACTGATTCCAAATCTAGTCAAAACCCTATCTTTATCTGAATTTAGGCCTCTTATAAGAAAAAAAATGTATTTGTTATCAACTTTCTTTATTATAAGTAAAGAAAGTATGAAAAATTTACAGTCATTGTACTTTTCCAGACTTTTCAGGGTTATTATGTTAACCCATTAAAAGTAAGTAAATCTTACACTAGAACAAAAAATATAAAATTCTGACAGCAGTCATAATAGATATAAATTACTGACAGTCAGCGCAAAGGGACGAGAACATTGCAGGCACAGAAGCTTGCTGCAAACCATACAAACATCAGTGGTTATTTTATGTTTTTTCGCGAGACGTATTCTACAAGACATGCTTTTCAAGGTCCTTGACTGACTGGTAGTATCTGGACATCTTCAGTAACCACATTTTTACCCATCGTCTGACTGATACGAATCCAACAATACACCATTAAATTTTTTTTTCGAAAGATGGATGGATGCATGTTTTTTTTTTCTGAGGCTTTTGAACTAGAACCACTCCATGTATTCTACCATTTTTCATAACAAAAATCTAAAACATATACAAAAACTATCAAATATTTTATAAGGCATCAATGGACGTGGAGCCTGATAGGCTCCAGCCAATTTCAATGGATATTACTCACGCGTTACACATCCAGCGACGCAACCTCCTCCATCATTGGCTATTTTGATACGAAAAGTAAAGCTACTGAGCCGCTCGGATGGAAGTAGCGAGGGGAAGTATAAGAAACTAAGAATTTGAGAACCGCGCGGAGCCTGTGAGACTAAAAAGCGTAAAAAAAAAAAATCGACTCCACAGAATAGTACATTATGGTACAAGTGTGTAGGTAATGTTGGTGATTACCGCCGAGGCGCCATTGAGACCCGAGCCGTTAGGCGAGGTTCTTAAGGCGATTATACGAGCTAAACGCGAGTTTTATAATTACTAAAAGTATTTTAGTAATTATAAAACTCGCGTTTAGCTCGTATAATATTCACTGCTATAAATAAATATTAAATATTCACTGCTATAAACAAGACCAGAAAAATATATGATATTCTTCAGGATATATGCTAGCATGATACTGTTTTGAAAACATAATACAATTAATTTGGCTCGATAAAAAGAAATCACGAACTTACCTCTAAAAATATCTTTCAAACAATAAAAAACATACTAATATGCATGCGATCATTCTGATTTTTTGGCAAATAATTCTACAAGCAATATAATATTAGCATGATACTGTTTTAGTTTTTTAATCCAATCAATAGTTTTTTTGTAAATCGATCGAATCCACTCATTTCGCGCTATTTGGCCCGCAGTGGCTGACGTAACAACCACTTTGTAGCGCAAGCTGATTAGAACTTTATTCTAACAACATTTGAAACGAAGTTTGAACCACCACAAATGGAGTTGCTAATTTAGCTCGTCTCAGCGCCTTAAGAGAGCCGAGGACGGTAATCATCAACACACACGTGTATCATACGACGTTTTTCAACACACTTGAGAATAAAATAATACTAAAAATAACTATAATTTCAACAGTGAAAACGAGTTGTGAATTTTTTTTCGCAATGGCGGGAATAATTCATCAGTTTTCCTATGCGCGCGCATCTAACAATGGCGATCGGCCATAGACTAAAAGAATGAGGTTTCTTTTTTTTGGCTCTTCGCGGATAGCGTTTTAGCCACGTACGAAATGGGGAATTCAAAGTTTTATTATTAAAAAAAAGTAAAAAAAAAAGAAAACAAAAGTTGCATTTGAGTGAAAGTTTTATTTATTAAAAACTTATAAGTTGAAATTATCTATGTAGATACGAAGTTGTATGAAATGAGCAAGCAATAGGTACATTAATTTATTTGTACTAATGAACACGATCTTTTTTGTATCGAAACTTTTTTAAGAACAAAGCAATTCAACCAATAAAATAATAAAAAAAAACCCTATAACTCACTTGTGAATAATAGCAATGAAAAAGTCACAGTTTGATTACAGGTGTCATTATGTGCCTAATTGCGGTGAAATTAGAGCCACTTTATGAGCAAGTGTGTTGAAAAATTTATTACTTACTCCGAGTAAGTAATAAATTTACTTATAGGTACATAATTTAAGTACTGAAAAGAAAAAATAAGTTCAGTCCAGAATAGACGGGACCCATTAAATAATCTATCTAGACTATCCAATATGGGTCCCGAATATAATATTCTGGACTGAACTTGTTTTATTCTTTTTAGTTTATTAAATGCAATATTATAACAGGCAGACATACACAGAGAGACGAATTAAAAGCCACAGAACCTATGTCAAAAGCGAGATGAAGAGTGTGCGTTACGTACGTTTTATTATCCATCCCGTGCGATGTAGTGACAGAACATGTCAAGACGCACGCGCACATCACAACACTGCACTACACTACACGGTAGCCGCTAGTGTAGCTGACCGTCCTCCCGTCCACAGGTGGCGGCACTCGGCGGCAGCACGTGCGAGACTGCCGCGCGAGCCCGCGACTGACTGAAGCAGTGAGTCAGCGGCTCCCGCTCCGCAGGTGACCTTGCGCGGGCTCGCAGCACTCTCAGGCTGATCTAGTGATCGCAGTCCAGTGCCCTGACGGCGCCGGCCGCTGCTTTGTGCTACGCCTACAATACACTGTACCGTCTGCAGACCTTACGAAAATAAATACTACATTTCTTTGTAAACATAATGTCTGAATGTCTTTTATAATGGCGGTCCACCTCGGTTAGTGTGTCAGTGGTACAAGTGGTACAACCTGCCATCGCAGAGACACATATCCGATCAACACCGCAGTGCTGCTTGTGTAGTAGTATTACTACCCCGGATGTGCTCATTCACAAAGAGCTTCACTACTAACAATCTCTCAACCAATAACAACATAAACATTAAACATTTGGATGCCACCGAGGAGCTTTTAAATAAACTTGAGCGCTTGCAAAATATCTGTATTGGTTTTGTTTTTAACCTTAGGAAGTATGACCATGTTTCCAACTTTCGCAAGATACTCAAGTGGCTTCCAATCCGACTTCGCAGGAACTCTCGGATATTGTGTCTGCTTTTTAACATCCTCCATAACCCTAAAACACCATCCTATCTGCAGCAACGCTTTTACTACTCCCGTCCCTCTGATGCACCTTGCCGGTCGCATCTTAGGAACCTCCCCCCACTCTACCGATTCCTACTCCTACTCCTTTTCTGTTCACACTGTGCGGTTGTGGAATTCTCTTCCGCCTGATATTAGAGACTGCCAAACTATTGCAGTCTTCAAAAGAATAGTAAAAGAACACTATCTGTCCAATTCGCCATAGTTGCATAGATATATTTTTTTTTATTTATTATATTGTAGTTTATAGTTGTGTTATATATTTTTGTCTTGTTAGTATGTCTACTGTCAGTATAATTATTCTTAAGTTTATCGTTTGTTATATTTAAATTGGCTTTAAGTTTGTATGTAAGTATTCTATTTTCTCATCTTTTACACACTATGTCTACATCTTTTTTTATCTACTCTCCTTTCGCAGGTATGCTGGAAGAGATTTCTTTAGAAATAAGCATCACCTTTGTACCTATTTTTTAGTCCTTTCTTCTTTTCTGTATGTAGTATGTAAGTACATAAATTGTTAAATAAAATAAATAAATAAACAAATAAAGTAAAAAAGCGGCCAAGTGCGAGTCGGACTCGCCCATGGAGTGTTCCGTAGCAGTCAGTAAAGTTCTTGTAATTCGTTGTAAATGAAAGGTAAATTGCGGTTTATGATTTATGGCGTATTAAAAAAAACCTACTAACTAGATCTGGTTCAAACCAATTTTCGGTGGAAGTTTACATGGTTAGGTACATAAATTTTTGTTTAGTTTTATTTCTGTCTTATTTTAGAAGTTACAGCAGGGGGGGGACACATTTTACCACTTTGGAAGTGTCTCTCGCGCAAACTATTCAGTTTAGAAAAAAATGATATTAGAAACCTCAATATCATTTTTAAATACCTATCCATAGATACCGCACACGTATGGGATTGTAAATACCGGCCACGCTTCATCCAAATTGTTCCTGAAGCCTTTTAATGTATTTTTTTGTATTTTTGTGTGAACATCTTAATGCGGTTCACAGAATACATCTAATTACCAAGTTTAAACAGAATAGTTCTAATAGTTTCGGAAAAAAAGGCTGTGACATACGGACGGACAGACAGACATGACGAATCCATAAGGGTTCCGTATTTTGCCATTTGGCTACGGAACCCTAACACGTAATTTGAAATTTTATTTTTTCGCGCTATCTGTTAGGGTTGCATGAGGAGTTGAGGACGTATCTCCCAAGATTTTTTAAGGTAAAATGTCTGAATAATAGAATCTTACAGCTTCGAAATGCTTTTTAAAAGTCATCAACACGACCATTTTCACTAATAATACAAGCTGTCATCACCGGAACATTTTTTAGGGTTCCGTACCCAAGGGTGAAAACGGGACGTTATTACTTAGGTGTTAGGTCACAAGTTTGATGCAAACGGAATGCGACTCAAAAGTCAAAGCAATAAGGGAGATGCCGTATGAGCCGTATCCGATCCGACCGATAGGAAGGCTCTGGAAAGATTTTTAGGAATGGTCAACTCTTTGGCATTTATACAAAACTACTCAGAGAGTGTGAATGTACTTAGGTCGTTGTTAAATAAGGAATCGGAGTGGTCATGGGAATCCCAACATTCACAGGCTGAGGCTGTAGACAGGCTAAAAACAAAGGTTAGCAGCAAGAAGTTACCCCCCCCCCCCGCCCTGTAACTTCGAAAATAAGAGAATGATAAAACTAAAAAAAAACATATGATGTACGGTCGAACAAGCTATTTGGTCTACACTTTACAATGTATTTTGCGGGTTAAACTGTAAACCAAATAGCTTGTTCGACCGTACATTACCACGTAAACTTCCACCGAAAATTGGTTTGAACGGGATCTAGTAAGTAGTTTTATTTTAATAGGTACTTACGTCATAAATCGTAAACCGCAATTTACCTATCATTTACAACGAACTACAACAACTTTTACATGATTCAATGTTACTTACTTCTACGGAACCCTTCATGGGCAAGTCCGACAGGTCCGACTCGCACTTGGCCATTTTTTTTCTTTTTCGGTCCACGGGCTTGAAAAAAATGCAGCAGGTTCAGCGAAAACAGAATTTTTTGAAAGTGGTCTAAGTACCAGAAAAAAAGTTTGGGAACCTCTTACATAGACAACTCACAAAGTAGGTACCTACTTCGGTAAGTACTCTATATTAGAGGTTCCCAAACTTATTGTAGCAGTATTCGAAGCATAGTAATTTAAAATAATTTAAATTATCATAGTAGGTACTTCCGCGCGAGCTTCCTCCAAATGAAAAAAAACTTTAATGCAAAAAATAAACACAAAAAAGTGAAAAATAACTTTAGCTTCATAAGTCGGTGACAAAAAAACTAAATCAATCAAACAAAGGTCACCGACTTTTTATTTTTCACTTTTTAGTGTTTCACATGAACTGGTGTTTAAACAATAAACAGACATGAGATTTCAGCAATCTCAGTACATTTGCTATCATTTATTGAGGAGTTCCGTTGCCTATCTCCGAAGTTCTTCATCATCATCAAATTGAAATGGGATCACTTCGAGAAAGTACACTTCCTAAAACTACCCAAATCGCTTCTAGTGTGCCTATAAAATGTGAAGATTTCTCTCTATTTCTCCAGGATTCCATCATCAGATCCTGAATTGATGATTATGGGACAACCTGAGAAGTCTACCCTTTCAAACAATTTAAAAAAAACAAAATCGGTCCCGCCATCTTCGAGTAATCGGGGAAGAATTGAATTGAGAACCTCCTTATTTTTGAAGTCGGTTAATAACGACGTTATGGTAGGTGACTCAAATTATCCGGATAGCCTGTATAAGATTCGGCCGAGTATCGTTAATTTGCTCTTAAGAATTTAAGAGTTCCGTTCCTTTGTCATGGATCCCTTAATCAGAAGTAATCAGAACCTAACCAAATTCTCATCAGTGTACCCTTGAAGTAGGTACATCCTTTCTAATAAAATAAAAAAAAAGAATACCTACATGTCACGGTAATAGGGCTTATCCCCCATAAATGGAACTTAACACACCTAACTGTCGAAATCTGGGTGTATTATACACTTCCGAGTAGGTACCCCCTCAAAGCATACAGGCGTGATGTTACGTCATGATATTGTCTTCTTCTTCTATCTTCTATACTTATAATAAATCTGTAGAGAGGTCAATTCTGTACATGAAATATATTTACAAAATATCTATCGGGGGGTGATTAGTGATCGATACTGATGCCAAAAATGCAATCAGTAAAATTTTTGTCTGTCTGTCTGTCTTTCTGTCTGTCTGTCTGTCTGTCTGTCTGTATGTTATTTATAGAAAAAAAAAACTACTCGACGGATTTTATCGAAACTTGGTACAATTATTCTACATACTCCTGAGCAGGTAATAGTATACTTTTCATCACGCTACCATTAATAGGAGCAGAGCAGTGAAAGGAAATGTTGGGAAAACGGGAGAAGTTACTTGGTTTTTTTAGCTTCCGTCGCGTGTGCAGCCTTAATGGTTAAAGCTACATAGAAATCATGTATAACGGAAATATTCCACATAAAATTATATAAAAAATATCCCAAGACAGCATATTATGTCTATCTTTTATAGTTGACTCACAATAACACGTGTAACTCCCGATAGCTTAGCAGTTCGGAGAATAAATGTGAATGTAAGTTTGTTTGTTGCGCTTTCACGCGACAACTACTGAACGGATTTGGATGAAATTTTGCACACAGATAGTTTATAACCTGGATTAAAACATAGGATACTTTTTATCCCGGCAGTAAGATTCCATGGGACAATAATCAAACTTCACGCGGGCGAAGCCGCTGGCAGAAGCTAGTATAAACAATAAATAACCAAGCGTTTGCAGCAATCACTGCAGCTTTGCCGTGTATTTTGACGACCCGAATGGCGTAGTGGTAGTGACGCTGCCTTACGTTCTTAGGGCAGGACCCTAAGAACGTAACGGTTCGAATCCCGGTACGAGCAAATGTTTGTGTGATGAGCATGGACATTTTTATTGGAGTCATGGATGTTTATATGTATAATAAGTATGTATTTACAAACAAAAAAGTATATAATATGTAGTATATCAACTATCTAGTGTTCACGACACAAGCTTTGCTTAGTGTGGCACTAGGTGGCGTCTGTGTGTTAATGTCCAGCAATATTATTATTATTTATTTATTATTTTTGAAGAGTTCCATTTATATCTCCGAAGATCAGCATCAGATCTTCAGCAAATTCAAATGGGACCACACGGGAAGCACCAGCTTTCAAATGAGAAAAGAACCATCAAAATCGGTTCACCCAGTCGATAGTTCTGAGGTAACAAACACTGTCGAAATCTGGATGTATTGTACACATCTGCGTACCCCCTCTGAACATACAGGCGTGATGTTACGTCATGCATGATATAGTACAACCGATTGCAGCAATCACTGCAGATTTGCTGTCTATTTTTGAAGAGTTCCATTATATATCTCCGAAGATCAGCATCAGATCTTCAGCAAATTAAAATCGGACCACACGGGAAGCACCAGCTTTCAAATAAAAAAAGAACCATCAAAATCAGTTCACACAGTCGAAAGTTCTGAGGTAACAACACACAAAAAATAAAATACATACGAATTGAGAACCTCCTCTTTTTGGAAGTCGGTTGAAAAATAATCGCCCACGGAGAAATCGGTGTTAGGTTAGGTTAGGGCCCCAACCACCTACCTACTTACATGAAAAAAAAGATGCTAGCCGAATACATAACCGCCTCGTTTTATAGTCAGTTAAAGATAGGAACTTCCAATGATCCGTGGATAATGGGATTTATAACGTAGGTCCTTCTTGCCAAAGTTCAAGATCTTAGGATGCGAGAGCTCAGGACTTGGGCTACCCCGACTCGGAAACAGACAAATACCTAGGAGCCCTGCGCAGCGAGGCTTCGTCGAAAGCCTTATTGCAAAATATCTATGTTTACATTTACATACTAACTAAGTTTAGGTCAACTTAACTTACTGGCCAAACTCCGATCCAATCGTATTGGACAGTCCAGAGTTTCAGAGTTGGACTGTCCAAGTTGGTGTCTCCTAGGACTAGGATTAGACATAATTCGTTAGTCAAAGGCACACGCTAGTGGTTTGAACTTTAAGACTTCTTGTCCAAACCTGAGGTTTGGCTGGCCAAACCTAGAAACGCCGGAGCTTTGAAGTTTGACTTTATTAGACACACCCATTTAATGTATATGTCACCGTAATATTGTCAAACACGTTATATTGTAATCTCTCTAGCGATATTGTAAAGTCACGAAATATTGTCAAACGAACATACTGCTTACAATAAAACGCATTATTTTTCGTGAAATGCATGCGATAGTAGTCAACTCACGCGGTGTGGAGGGAAGGAGGGGCTCCCCTTGCCCAGTGGTACCATTCTCATGAAAAGATAATGTACCTACCATTCCTGAGAAATACCGATTAATATAACCTAACCTTAAAAACACTTTATATTCCCCTAAAAAGCGTAGTCGACGGAGGACGGCCCTTTTTCCGAGGGGGTGCCCCAAGTCCCGATTATGGGGGGCAGAGATACTTCTGTATGTTCAGTTGACAATATTTCGAAAGTTTACAATATCGCTAGAGAGAAACGCGTTATATTGTAATATAACGTGTTTGACAATTTTACGGTGACATAGGTATACAGGGCAAGTAACACCACAAAAGCGCGTTAGAGTCGGAGGTCAGCACAATCTCGGCACGTCGCGTCGCGGTCGTCATGTGTAATACATGTACATAACAGTTGTCCACAAATCCCCAACCGTACGAGGAAAAACCTGTTCGATATAGTGTGATAACACGGACTGGTCTCGTGTAGAGGTAGACTGTAGCAGGTAGTCATTAGCATACACATGTAAGCGAACAGCAGCCACGCCACACGCCACACGCCAGCCGCTGACCACTACTCGGCTATTCTGTTCAAGATAGGTGGAGAGAAAGAGAGAGAGAGGCTGTCAACACTTGACTCGCGGGTCTGGTGTCTGGTGGGTGCAGGAGGCGCCGACTCGCTACCCTATCCCGGCCCCTATTATCACAAGCCAAGGTTATCGCTTCAGGTTCAATAAGTTTTGTTTATTAGCAGCAGTGGGGATTTTGGGAAACATCCCTGAAGTTTGAGTGCATGAGTGTTGTGCGCTGCGTCGTCGCGCTTCGCCACCCTATTCATACATATAGGTACATAGTGTGGAGTCTGAAGCGTGACACTGACATCGATATGATGAGGTGCAAGTCAGAACCTTCACCACCACTCATCGAACAGCTATGTTTGTGTAGTACACAGGTGTATCTAACTGTCCAGCGCGGCAGCGTCCAGTGTGTACAGCTGCGACATTCAGATTACTGAACAATACGCAATGAATCGTACCTTATTAGGCAATTAACAGCCGTCCTCAGCCTCATTACGTTGTGTCCACAAAAACAATCGGTAAGTAAACCATTCGATTAGGTTGATTAGTTGTTTAAATCATGTTGGTTACTTTGTTTGAATATTTAATTAAATGTTATTGTCGGTGAAACAGATGGTCACGCGAGGTGGTCGCGCGCGTTCACAAATGTCACACGCTCATTAATATGGGAAAGTTATTTCAGCACATTTAAGACACTGCATCTGCTTATGTTGACATTTCCACAAGTATTGCACTGCACACTGCGCACTGTCACACACAACACATCTGGAGCACACACACACACACAGCAGACTCCACTCCACACCCACAGCCACACTCTGGGAGTGACTGGCCTGCGCCACTCGTACACAAGTACTGAATGTACAGGAAAGATAAATACAATTTATTATAAGAAATAGTAGGTATGTCCTATACACACTGCTATATTTATTATTTGATACTGTAGGTAATTCAATTGATTTTACTTTGTTAGGGAAAAACATTGAATGATCAAGAGTAGGCTACAAGTATGAGCCGAGTTTGTTTTAGAGTTCTCCGAGTGAGTACACACTGATTAGGTTATCAATATATTACACAAGCTTGCAATTAATTTAGCCAATACGTTATATTATCAGAGTAAGAGTAGTAATGAGCTCTGCTGTCACCGAACACTGATTACGTGAATGATAATACACTACTCATAGTCGCAGTTTACTTGTATAGACACTGAACAACTTAAGCTAAACTGGGCATTGGGCTCTCCAACTGGGCTCTCCAACCAGGCTCTCCAACTGCCTACAATGAGCAGTGTCCAAGAGTATTGTACCTGCTTGCTGTATCAAGCCCTTGATCCTACTTCGTAGCGGAACCTTGTCTACATTGCCTTTTTAACCGACTTCAAAAAGGAGGAGGTTCTTAATTCGTCTGAACCTTTTTTTTTTTATTCTTTTTTTTATGTATGTTCCCCGATTACTCAGAGATGGCTGGTCCATTTCGGATTTTTTTTGTTTTGTTTGAAAGGGTATACTTCCCATGTGGTCCTATAGTCATCAAGTCAGGATCTGATGATGGGATCCTGGAGAAACAGAGAGAACTCTTCAAATTTTATAGGCACACTCGAAGTGATTTGTGTGGTTTCAGAAAGAGTACTTTTTCGGAGAGATCCCATTTCAATTTGGTGAAGTTCTGATGAAGAACTTTTGAGATAGGCAACGGAACTCCTCAATAAACGATAGCAAATGGGCTGGGATTGCTGAAATGGTATGTCTGTCTATTGTTTACACCAGTTCATAACATAACATCACGTCGACACGCTGTGATAGGGTAAGCACATGTGAACCACTAAAAAGTGAAAAATAAAAACTTTGGTGACCTTTATTTGATTGTTTTTTTTTTTTGTCACCAACTTGTGAAGCTTACTTATTTTTGAAAGTTATTTTTCGCTTTTTTGTGTTTTTGAAGTCGGTTTTATTTTTTGCAAAAAAGTTTTTTCTTCTGGATGTTTTAATAGATATAGTCAAGTGCCTGTAAGTATCCGACTCTATGAATGAAGCTTACACAGGACTTGATCTAAACAATGTTGATCTAATCCATAGCTACCGCTGTATCAGCCATATCAATGATACAAGCCCCCCGAGTAACAAGGGCCCCTGAGGAGGAAAAAAATATTCTAGATATTTTTTTCCTCCTCAGAGGCAGGGTAAAATTAAAACAACTCATTGTGGTCCAATAAGCTCCAATTTTTCGAGCTTTGCTTGCTTTTCAATTAAAACTTAAGCCTATTCGGATAATGTAATTTTCTAGCTTTTTCATAGAAGTCTCTACCTATGCTAGCCATGATCATGATCGCAGTTACATATTTTTAGGGTTCCATACCTTAAAAGGTAAAAAAGGAACCCCTGTAAGTTCACTTTCTTGTCTGTCCGTGTGTCACAACCGATTTCTTAATTTACAACTTTTTTTATTTTCGAAATTTTCTCTTTACTTGTGCTGTAAGACATTGCTTTAAACCAAAATTGACAATTCTAGGTCAACCAGAAGTACCAAAAAGGTTTTGCAATCTACAATCACGAAATTTGGCAAAAAGCAAGGTCTTAGAGCACATGTAAAGGCATTCAGGGCACTCGGTTCATCCCTACTAGGACTAGCTACGCCACTGATCTAATCTCTTCCTTGTAGTGACGCCACAACTACACAAGCAGTAAAGAACACTCCACAAGTGTCTGCACTTGCTCACAGCAGGAGGGAGCAAGGTGAAGGTGAAGTACTCAACACGTTACCACAAAGTGATGACACATAAGTCCACTCCATCACCAAACTGTTTATTTAATATTATGCAAATGAAACAGGTCGACTCTCATCAGTGTAGAGCTATTGTCTAAACTAATTAGTTAACAATGGCTGCTTATAATGTACATTATGTGTGTTCATAGTCCAGTTGTGTTGAAGACAGCTAACCCATTGTTATCTCAGCCTCAGAGCTCTACCAGACAGACCAACAGACTGATCAATGAGACGCACTCTCAATAGCCGCCTGCGTGTATGGGCAGTCAGTCATGTGCCCTACTACACTGAACATTACATGCCAGCTATGTGCCACCATTCCTTAACTGAAACTAAGAGGTCACCTCTTACTTCTAGTTATGCTTAATTAAGTAGTTAAGGTCTTAGGTTATTTATATTTAAGTTAGCTAAGGTAATTCAGGTAGTCAGGTAGTAACACGTTTAAATAAATTTTCTAGAACTGCAACAATGCTTTATTTATTAGACAAATCACCGTCCTGAGGGAACGTAACAACACATAGTATATGTACAGACACAACGCTCACCACTTTCTCGTGTCCACACGTTGCACTCCTGCCAAGTCTTATTGTAATAGCCACAGATTTGTGTTTATGAGAGTTACAACATAAATATGCAGCCAACTGATCCAAACAAAGAGGTCAACCCAGCATGTTAACATTTATCCATCATTAATATTTATTAGTGCAACCGTGGTGTTGTGAAACACTCGCACACACACACTTGGGGTGCATTGTGTGGAGTGTGTGGCCACACGACAGCGGGACAGCGACACAACACGGTCACCTGCACCGAACGGCCGGCGGTACCGATGGCTATTAACACTAAACAAACCTTCATCACAGGGCTCTGCATTACTGTTTGTACTCGACAACTTCGGCTTTAATAAACGTGAGGTAAACACTTGTGTTGTCAACATTGTAGTACTGTGTCGCTCCAGTACGCAACTACGCACACAGAACAGGACAGAGTGATGCTGCTGCTGCACTCACCATGACAGGCTGCAGGCGCTGCGCTGCGCGGCCGGCGCCAGGGGTCAGCCGCGGCAGGTCGACTTGCGGCGGCGAGCGACGGGCGGCGGCGCTGGCTCGCATGGACGCGGCCGAGGCCGAACTGCGCACGCCTTCTACTCCACTGCAACACTCACACACAATCCTTGCGGCCAGTTCCCCAGCGAAGCTTGCGATCCTAACAGATCGACCAGCCGCACAGTGCCGTCGACTGCGACATGACTACCACGAGCAAAATAAGAAAACTGACTGACTATTAATAACTAATCAGGGTTGCCAACCGTAAAAGAAATTCTCTCGTACAAATGCAGCTAAAAATCTCGTACTTTGACTTTCAAACCTCGTACATTTATTGTGCATCGAAAATGTGCTAAAACTAAAGTTAAGGCATATTAAACTACTGGATTTAGGACTTTTAACTCATTGAAATAAACTATTGCAAGTTTCCTACTAAAAAATAACATCACTGTCGTACTTAAGTATTTCAAAAAATCTTAAGTAAAATCACAAGAAAACTAAAATAATGCTTTAATTTAATTATTTCGAAATTTTGTAAGGTAACTTAATTTTTATCTCTCCAAATATTATGTCAGGAACGGATGTTAAGTGAGTATTTGTCACCGTAAAATTGTCAAACACGTTATATTGTAATATCTCTAGCGATATTGTAAACTCTCGAATTATTGTCAAACGAACATACTGCTTACAATACAAAGCATTATTTATTTCCACGGTTAGCCGGTTTCGTATTTGTCTTTATTAAATTGGCTTTACTTATAAAGCTCATACGCTCAGCTGTTCGTATGGCCATTTTATCGAAATCTCGTACATAATTGTACGAGGTTGATAGTGTCCTTGTACCTCGTACGGAAGTCCACAAATCTCGTATTTGTACGAGGAACCTCGTACGGTTGGCAACTCTGTAACTAATTTATATGTCAAGAATAGTGATGCCCGTACGTAGCTTTACGGCCGGTATCGAAATGCTTTTTTCTCCTTGATTTCGAACCATTTGAAAGCTCGATAAAACAGGACGGGCGTCTCATGTTTGATTTGGCAGATCAAAAATAAGCTCTAGCTAGATGGTTAGCTAGGTGGATAGTTAGGTTTTAGTCCGGTTAGTTAGTAGATGAATCTTCTAACAATGTGCGACGGTGACGTGTAAATAAAAAACTGCTCTTCCATAAAACATTTTGACCGTGTAGATCTTTGAACTTTAAAAATAGCTGTTTTTTTTAAATAACCATTAAGTAACCATTTTTGTTTGTTACGTAAGAATTTACACCATCTTTAAACACAATTTTATGTTTGCTTTTCTACTGTTGTTTCAAATCGATGGTTGTTAGTGGCTGATGGGCACATCACTAAAAGCTCGCATGAATGACGTATTTTATTGACAGTTATTTTGCGTTTTGTTATAGCAGAGCTTCTTGTGGCGACAAGTTATCTCTTGGTAAAATACTTAAATCATATTGAAAACTTGAAAGACGCAACAGTTTATTGTTAAACTAGTAATAGTTTATCAGTATGAAATCTTTGAAGCTCGAAAAAATTATTGTGAATTATTTACATAAGCGACAGATAATAAGCTCGATCTAGTAAGCTCTTACTAAACGCAACATAAACCCAACCGACAGATGATAACCTGTCCCAATATCGACAACCGCCACCTACCGGATAACCGGACCAGCCGGATATGTAAGAACCATCCAATAAGTAAGGGTGTCTTAGAATAAGCTGCGCCCAATCTATTACAACAAGGTCTTGCCTGAATAAATTCAAATCGAATCAAATCAAAATCGTTTATTGCTTGTGGTAAATAAATAATACTTGATAGAAACAACTAAAGGCCCTGTCGGGCAAAGCAATTGTTTTTTCACTTCTCATGCTCTAAAAGTACGCCATTATAGCCCTACGAAGCGGGATTAAAGTGACCGTTTATTCCCTAGGGAGTAAAAAGTAATTTAAAAATGGAACGATCTTTTACTCTGAAACATGGTTACAAAACAGTAACTTTTTTTTTTGTTTTTTTTTTTAATGGATCAAAGGTATTATTGTATTATTTAAATTTCGAATTGGCTTGCAAATAGAAAGCGGTTTATTGAAAAAAAAAAAAACAAATGAACTGTTCAACGCGAGAAAAATTATTGTTGTTTGTGTGCATCGTTGATTTTGAAAAGTATGTGCAATGCCTCTGTTGCTAGCCGCTGCAGTAATGTAGGTACTAATTATCTGTGGAGTGTGGATCATCTTCATTGCGACAATGTTGAGAGTTTGTGTTGTGTTTTAAATTGTTAATCTGTGACTGACCTGATAGAAGAAAAAACTGACCGCTCAGTTCAGAATTTTTGTCGAGTGTAAATTTGTTCGGTTTTAAATGACTATTTTTCTCGCATTCGAAGTGAAAAGTACAGTTTGCACCTCGAGACTAAACGCCAACTTAATATACCCTCGCTTTTTAATGACTCCCTCGCAAGCTCGGGAGTCAAAGCACCTCGGGTATTAAGGCGCGTCCCCGAGCAAAAACCGTTTTTTGTGCTTGTTTTGGAGCCAACTACTCTATAACTAAAAGAAATACCAAGTAATAACAAATACATACAAGTTTTACATATTCTTGACTGCAAAATGGTAGTTTTTTTTTAAGTCTCATAATATTTAATAAATCCATCCCCTCACAATGAAACGACAAAAATAAGAAAATAGTATATTTTATAACGAGGGACTAAACGAAGCCATTATATACCCGAGGTGGTTTGACTCCCGAGCTTGCGAGGGAGTCATTAAAAAGCGAGGGTATATTAAATTGGCGTTTAGTCTCGAGGTGCAAACTGTACTTTTCACTTCGAGTGCGAGAAAAATAGTCATTTAAAACTGAACAAATTTACACTCGACAAAAATTCTGAACTGAGCGGTCAGTTTTCTCATCTATCAGATCAGTCACAGATTAACAATTTAAAACACAACACAAACTCTCAACATTCAAAGTCAAAGTCAAAGTCAAAGATTTATTTGCCGATAAATATGGTTACAAAAGTTCTTTATCGAATGGACACTCCACAGATAATTAGTACCTACATTACTGCAGCGGCTAGCAACAGAGGCATTGCACATACTTTTCAAAATCAACGATGCACACAAACAACAATAATTTTTCTCGCGTTGAAGAGTGCATTTGTTTTTTTTTTTCAATGAACCGCTTTCTATTTGCAAGCCAATTCGAAATTCAAATAATACTTTGATCCATTAAAAAAAAAAAGTTAGGTACTGTTTTGTGACCATGTTTCAGAGTAAAAGATCGTTCCATTTTTAAATTACTTTTTACTCCCTAGGGAATAAACGGTCACTTTAATCCCGCTTCGTAGGGCTATAATGGGGTACTTTTAGAGCATGAGAAGTGAAATAGTAGATTATGCACCAAGGGGCTAAAGTTGTGTCTTATGTCACGGGCGTCATGTTGAATCTCGAGCGCAATGAAGGATTCGGGATTTAACTCCCGAGCGCAGCGAGGGAGTTAAGAGTTTAACTCACGAGCGAAGCGAGGGAGTTAATACAAGAATCCTGAATGCAGCGAGGGATTCAAGCTAGCCCAAGGCAAAGACACCTTTAGCCCAGAGGAGGATACTCTACTTTTTACACCTACTGTGAGAAAATAATAGCCATAAATCAAATCAAATCATTTGATAGTACGAAAAACAAAATATTTATTGAATAAACAAACAGTAAGAATAAATAAATTAACTAATGGTCCAGCCAATTACTATTACGGTATTGCGGCGCGGTACGGTATTTGTTATTATTAATGCCAGTTCTAATGTTATTCCATTCCTTTTAAAAAATGGTTCGTAGTTATCTAATTATTCTTACAATATTATGTCTTCGAAAACATGGCAACGATATGAAGAAGCAGTCGCTATGATTTTGTAGGAAATCGAGAATATCATCCACGCGTAGTAAGGGCTTTCCTCTTTCTGGCACCAAAGAGTGTATGTTAGTACTATACTGCCAATTTAGCTGAGCATGTGAGATTCCAAATTCAAATCACATTATTGACCAGCGGGTCATAATGAAATCCAGTACAACATTATTGACCGGCTGTGCCCCCGGCCACTAATGACTCACTTTAGGTTAAGGTTGCTTAACATATAATTTGACATTTTCGAGCAGGTGGTGTGAAAAAATATTTATAACATGCTTCTTCTCGTAAAGTTAACATTATTTTGATTTCCTTCTTATACTAATGGATAGGCAACTTAATAATGAACATAATGCTAGTTTTTTTTTTTCTTAAAGACGGAAATTTGATTTTATCTATCTTCTTTTATATCTATTCTATACATATAATAAAACTGTAGAAAAGACGTTTTTGTACATTGAAAAAAAAAAAACAAAAAAATATAGCCAGGGTGTTAAAAGACAACCAATAGAACCCATTTCCAGCATTTTTCGATTTTTTGTCTGTTTGTCTGTTTGTATGTTTATTTGTACCAGCATCACGTAAAAACTGCTGGACGGATTTTGATGAAAACTTCACTAATCTATTTAAATAAACTCAGAATAACATTTAGGATATAGAAAATATGGAAAATTTGAGAAAAAGGGGGTGAAAAGGAGGGGCAAAGTTTGTATGAAAAAAAAATGTTAGCTTGTTCTAGAATCATGAAACTCAGATTAAATGGATAAAGCACTTGTTTAGCAGCCTAAACTGCTGATCGTAGAGACCTGAAACTAGCAGGGTGTGTTCTTTATATGATGTAGGCATCCGGTATAGAAGAATTGTCCAAGATTTAACCCCTAAGGGGTTAAAAAAGGGGGGCAAAGTTTGTAAGAGACAACGTGATTCCTTGGTCCAATCTACTTGAAATTTTGCATAAACCTTTTTAACAGAATTGATGGAAGACGTGTTTCGTATTTTATTGAAATGAACCCCTAACGGGGTTGAAAAAGGGTAAACAATTATTTTGGCCATGGCGTTGATTTGCTTCGAAGTTGATTTGGTGCTAATACTCTAAAATTGGAATGTTTCGAAAAGTCACCATATTATATTTGAAGGTTTCAAAGCTTTAGAGGTTATGCACATATAAGACACTGCCTCATGGGACGTAGGTAGAGTTAGTTTGAAATGGAAGATTAAAACATTTTGGTTTCATCATTGTCACCAAAGGTATGTCAATGGAAAACCATAAGTAGAATATAATGAGCGATGAATGCAAAGATTTCCGAGAAATTCAAAATCAAAATATTTTATTTCACATAGGCCTAGATGGGCACATAGAAAACAAATTAAATTAAAATTGTTACCTACATCTACACTAATATTATAAAGCTGAAGAGTTTGTTTGTTTGGTTGAACGCGCTAATTTCAGGAAATGGTGGTTCGAGTTATAAACATATTTCAGTGTTGGACAGCCCGTTCATCAAGGGTAACATCACCAATAGGAGCGGAGCATCAATGAAAAATTTCCCAAAAACAAAGATTTATTCATTTTTCTTTGATTCCGTTGCAAGCACTGCATAACGCGGTTAAAGTTACACAGCAATCACGTACGAAGGAATTGTTCCTCTTAAGCATTTTAAAAAAAGTCCGTGATAGCATATTATGTCTAATTTTTAAGGTTGACTCACACTTTCTCTAACCCTCACTCGGAGACGAAGTTGCGCGGGTCAGCTAGTAAAGAATAAAAACCACTAATTTCGCACTATTCGACCCGCAGTGACTGACGTAAAAACCACTTCGTAGTGCAAGCTGATCAGAACTGTGTTCTAACCACCACCACAAATAGAGTTGCTAATTTCGCTTGGGGTAGCGCCTTAATGGCTTCGTTTAGTCCCTCGTTATAAAATATACTATAAAAATACATAGAGAGAGAGGAATGAGCGCTTTAGAACTTATCCTGTTTAATATTTAGTTTCCATTTTTAGCCAATAATCATAATAGCTATTTTATATACCTACCTATTTCTAAGCTATGGTTACCTATACTTATACAGAATGACTGGGTAGGTACTTTCGAGGACGCGCCCTTTGTGGATCACGTAACAAAAGAAAAAATACGGGTCAAATATTTTTTGATAATCTAACTGACGGACTAGTTATGTGGATGTGTTTATTCTAGAGTGCCAGCAGTTTAAATTCTTTTAAGTCAAAATAAAATCACTATTTTTGCTTGGATATATTTGGCTAGACGTAACCGCTGTGCTAAAATTTGAATTTTAATGAGACCTTAAAAAAATTTAGATAAGTAAGTACCTTACTCGTACGCGCAACCGACCGTCCGCACGAGTATATTTATGTCACCGTAAAATTGTCAAACACGTTATGTTGCAATATAACGTGTTTCTCTCTAGCGATATTGTAATATCTCGAATTATTGTCAAACTGAACATACGGAAGTATCTCTGCCCCCATAATCGGGACTTGGGGCACACCCCGTTAGGTTTTTTTTTTTTTTTTGTTTTGGCAGGAGTGGGAAATCCCCGCGGACACCTCGACTATCTCACTGGAATTTCTCTTGTGAGACAGTCGAGGTAGTGCCGGACTCGAACCGGCTAAAAACCACTCCTGCCTAGCCAGTGTCCCTCTGACATTATCAGAGACCTTTTCCGCAATATTTGTATCTTGTATAGCGATGTAGTTTGTAGAAGGCCGATGAGACCATTCTCTTTGGTCTGGTTTTACTTTTTGTTAACTTTTATTAACCCTAAAACTTGCTGCATTTCATCTTACTTTTATTTTATTCTGTTTATTTTTAGTAACTATTTCCCTAAATAATTTTGTTTGCAACTACAATAATGCTTAATTTCTTAATTTTCTAAATATATACTATTTTATCATTATTCCACTGACTGTATTATTTCTAACTTGTACCTAAATATTTTTGTTTTAACCATATTTACTTACTTCACTTATTACCCTTATATTTATGCCCTGAACATTTTCTACACCTATGTGTTAGGTGTTACTTTTATGATATTTGCTATATGTATTTAATATATATGTCAATATCATACTTTCATACCAACACACAGTATGATGACTAGAGTTTAAATTTGGACCAAGTTCGACACAACTTAACGATTTCACCAGAGTTGGCCCACGGTTCAGCATAATTTTAGTCAGCTTCTCAAGAAAGTGACTACAATTATCATTTTCCATTGAGCCAACCCTGGTGGTTCGCTCAATGCATCTGCTATCTGGTTGTGTCGAAGTGGTCTTTATGTGCTTTGAAGTGGGCGCATCAACGACTTTAGCAATAAGCTATCATTGCTCTCGCGAATGCGTCCCACTTCTTACGCACCGGGCAATCGTCGCTGAATGCATTGTGCCGGTGCTCCCCCAGCTTGGCTCTGGTGCAGTTAACGCACACTGCTGCTTCGCCGATCTGGTTGCTAGGGCAGTCCACCCTGAGGTGCTGTCCGCCGCAGTGGCTGCATAGATCGGCTGGCTCCGTGCACAGGCGTTTGCCGTGCCCGTATGCCAAGCAACGTGTGCACTGCACCAGAGGCGTCTGATCTTCGACGCGTACTCTCTGGAGGTCAATCCGAAGCTTGCCTCCTTCGAGTGCCCTCTTCCAGATAACTGGGGTCACACCACAATGCTATTCACGTGTGGGTTTCGTGACTTTTTTCGGAATTTAACTGACATTTTGAGTTCCCCGTCCCCGAGGCCATCAAAGATCTCCCGGTTCTGGTTCTTAAGGGCTCTCAGTACTTCCTCGTCACTGTGCACTGAAAGCACGTCCCTAAGAACCAGAAGCGGGTTCCGATTTTTGACTTCCTCGACGACGAGGTTCTCTCCGGCCTTCTCTAGTCGCGTTTTTAATTTTGTCCTCTCGTCCGTCGTTGCGCACCCCATAATAACTTTTTGGTCTTTGGCCTTCCTTACTCTCTCTACACGCACCCAGCCCTCCTTCGCGTCCACTGCTTTTCTCACTCTTTCGAGGATTTCAACCCCCGTATCCGTCTCCTGTGTTGAGGTGACAACCACGGAGTGCAGCGTCGTTCGCTCCAAGGCTTGTGCCCCGGTGTGGCACTTACTGACGGCTGCTACACTCGCGTAGGTTGTCTCCCCCACACTTTCTCTGCTAGCCAAACTGTCTCGGAGCCTATCGAGTTTCTCGGAGTTGTCTTTCAACTCCGCAGCATGAGTAACAAACATCCATACATCCATACTCACAAACTTTCGCATTTATAATGTTAGTAGGATTAGTGGGATTAAAAAAAAACTTTTTTGCAAAAAATAAAACCGACTTCAAAAAGAAAAAGTGAAAAATAACTTTAGCTTCTGAAGTCGGTGACGTTTGTATGATTGATTTAATTTTTTTGTCACCGACTTCAGAAGCTAAAGTTATTTTTCACTTTTTCTTTTTGAAGTCGGTTTTATTTTTTGCAAAAAAGTTTTTATTTTTCACTTTTTATTGGTTCACATGGAAAGTGCATACCGTTACAATTACAACAAGCCCAAACACGACTAGGATACATTGTCTCATTATGGAGTTCCGTGACTCTTGGCTTCATCATCAGATCTGATGGTAGAATGGTTCTTATCAAACGCAAATGCTTCACTTGTTGTAGAAAATATAAAAATTGCTGTACGTTATCCTATAAAATTTGAAGAGTTCCCTCGATTTCGCCAAGATTCCATCATCAGATCCCGACTTGGCGACTATGGGACCAACTTGGAAGTATACCCTTTCAAACAAAAAAAGAATTTTTCAAATCGGTTTAGGCGTCTTCGAGTAATCGGGTAACATACATAAAAAAAAAAAAAAAAAAAAAAAAAAAATACATACAGTCGAATAGAGAACCTCCTCCTTTTTGGAAGTCGGTTAAAAACTGCATAAAATAATATTTGCGCAGGATACCCAGTGCGTTGTAGCTTTGTGAAGGGGCTCACAACACTCAGGTACACCTTTTTTTTTTTTTTAGTATGGGAAATCATCCAATCACTTCTCCCACTCTGGGCGGAGCGGGAGGGAGTGTCAGACTTTTACTGACTAAAACCCATCCAGGTTCCTTCCTCGCCCTTTACGTTACTCAGGTACACCTTGCCATTAAAAAAGTCGTCTCCTAGCAATAATATTTGCGCAGGATACCCAGTGTGTTGTAGCTTTGTGAAGGAGCTTACAACACTCAGGTACACCTTGCCTATAAAAATGTCGTCTCCTAGCAATAATATTTGCGCAGGGTTACCCAGTATGTTGTAGCTTTGTGAAGGGGCTCACAACACTCAGGTACACCTTGCCTATAAAAATGTCGTGTCCTAGCAATAATATTTGCGCAGGTTGTTAGTTACCCAGTGTGTTGTAGCTTTGTGAAGGAGCTTACAACACTCAGGTTCACCTTGCCTATAAAAAAGTCGTCTCCTAGCAATAATATTTGCGCAGGGTTACCCAGTGTGTTGTAGCTTTGTGAAGGGGCTCACAACACTCAGGTACACCTTGCCTATAAAAATGTCGTGTCCTAGCAATAATATTTGCGCAGGTTGTTAGTTACCCAGTGTGTTGTAGCTTTGTGAAGGAGCTTACAACACTCAGGTTCACCTTGCCTATAAAAAAGTCGTCTCCTAGCAATAATATTTGCGCAGGGTTACCCAGTGTGTTGTAGCTTTGTGAAGGGGCTCACAACACTCAGGTACACCTTGCCTATAAAAATGTCGTCTCCTAGCAATAATATTTGCGCAGGTTGTTAGTTACCCAGTGTGTTGTAGCTTTGTGAAGGGTCTTAATTAAACCACTCAGGTACACCTTGCCTATAAAAAAAATCGTCTCCTCTAGCAATAATATTTGCGCAGGGTTACCCAGTGTGTTGTAGCTTTGTGAAGGGGCTCACAACACTCAGGTACACCTTGCCTATAACAAAGTCGTCTCCTAGCAATAATATTTACGCAGGGTTACCCAGTGTGTTGTAGCTTTGTGTTCAGGGGCTTACAATACTCAGGTACACCTTGCCTATAACAAAGTCGTCTCCTAGCAATAATATTTGCGCAGGGTTACCCAGTGTGTTGTAGCATTGTGAAGGGTCTTAATTAAAACACTCAGGTACACCTTGCCTATAAAAAAGTCGTCTCCTAGCAATAATATTTGCGCAGGGTTACCCAGTGTGTTGTAGCTTTGTGAAGGGACTTACAACACTCAGGTACACCTTGCCTATAAAGTTGGTGGACCTTATGGTCTTTGTATAATCATTAATGATGGAGTTTTTCTGAGCTACAGGTTGGGATGGGTGACCTAGGTGGGTACAGATTGTCGCACAACAAAGCGGAGGGGCGGGAGGGGCCGGGGGAGTGGGAGGAGGCGCCGGGCGCAGATGCGCGCCTGATGACTGTGACGAGATCCTTAACCACATTTACATTCAATTGAATCCATCTACGCATAATGAAATAAGTTATAGCACAGTTATAGGTAGGTTCCTGATTTTTATTTTGACGACGACGCGACGTATTGAGAAATTGTACCAATATAAGTGACACGTGACTTGTAGTTACTCATCCCCATAATAACATAATATTATGTAAGTATTTACTTATGTATAACCCTATCCTAACTATAATCTATAAGTACTTACTTATATTATTCCTTTAATTTATTATTATTTCATCTATTCTAATATTATAAAGCTGAACTACCTACCTACTAATGGAATTGAAAAAATACTTTTGTGTAGGTATCCTCGTGGCTAAATAATAACAGCCGCTTGGGTCAATCTTTAGGTTAAGCCATGGCCTAGGTTGCAGCCTAGGTTGGTCTGTGGACCACCCTTACATATCGAGTTTTCTCCGTGCCTCGGAAAGCTTGTTATCATGAAAATGTTTTTCGAAACAGCGTCTTTCGCGACTACTTCATTCGAGTCCATGAGCTTTCGAACCTGTGAGGCAGTGGAAAAATAATTCGCAACAGCGTGTGTCGCAACAGCGGCGTTCGAAACAACATATAGGGGACCCGTGTTGGTCCCGGCTCTCATTTGAAGATCTTTGACAGTCGTTACAGGTATTCAGTGACCCGAAGAGTCTCCCCTTGGTGAGACTGATTAGTCTTACCCAGGGGTATCGTATAACCCAGTACTTTACTTTACTTTTTTTTTTACTACTTACTTCTTCTTTTTTAGGGTTCCGTAGCCAAATGGCAAAAAACGGAACCCTTATAGTTTCGCCATGTCTGTCTGTCTGTCTGTCCGCGGATAATCTCAGTGACCGTTAGCACCAGAAAGCTGAAATTTGGTACCAATATGTATATCAATCATGCCGACAAAGTGCAAAAATAAAAATTTAAAAAAACATTTTTATTAGGGTACCTCCCCCAGACGTAAAGTGGGGAGCGATTTTTTTTTTAATTTTGACCCTGACGTGTGATATATTGTTGGATAGGTATTTAAAAATGAATAGGGGTTTTCTAAAATCATTTTTTGATAATATTAATATTTTAGGAAATAATCGCTCCGAAAGTCAAAAACAATGTGTCCCCCCCCCCTCTAACTTTTGAACCATAAGTTTAAAAAATATGAAAAAAATCACAGAAGTAGACCTTTATATGAACTTTCTAGGAAAATTATTTTCAACTTGATGAGTTGAATAGTTTTTGAGTTATATAGCACTTTTTCAAAAAAACGCAAATGATAACTTTGTTTTTCATACAAATACTATGAAAAACAAAGTTATTTTTGCTGACGAAAAATGTTGGTATTTTTAATGGTCTGGGAAGCTACGGAACCCTACAGTGAGCGTGGCCCGACACGCTCTTGGCCGGTTTTTTTTTTATTGCTTTCGTAATATAAGCCATTATTGGCAACTTTTTTGTCATCTTGATGTTATAAGTTAATACCGTAAGTCATAAAATCCAAAGGCATGTAATTAACGATCCACCAGATTTAACAAAATGGAACGGCAAAAAAATCACTTTTGATTGCTAAAATTAGTAAATGATCACCAAAAATTGATCCCCATTTTATCATGAAATTAGAACCAAAAATTTATTTTTTTAGTTAATGACCACCAGGAATTGAACTGATATGCTCTTGCATCCGAGTCGAGGGAGAACTGGTCGACGGAGCTCCGCTTCGCGGGGCTCCTACTTCTGAATGGTTTAAAAAAAAATAACCACGAAGGGTATGGCGGGGTCTATTCGCTCGGTTCGCTCGCTCATTCGACCCCGCCATACCCTTCTAACCTAATCTATCCGTGTCGGGGTGCCCCAAGTCGGCCTAGGCAAAACTAGTTTGTCATCAAACACCTCATTATAATTTGGTGCTCAATTTACTAAATTTGGTGATCAATTGATATTTTAGGTGATAGATGTTAGTGGTCACAAAGTAATTTTTGGTGGTCATTATATTTTCCCCCAAATCCAAACTGTTTTTTGTCTGAAATTTTTGCTTATACTTTTAATGTTTTTCAATTACCCTCACAATTGTTGTAATCAAGTCACCAAATGTCCAAATTATTACCCACTGTTCACTGTTACTGCACATGTTCATTTAACAATTAAATTTACTTAAGTTCTTTATTATTGTGAATGTGTGTGAGTGTTTGTGAACGAGGAAGACTGATCTGCCGTGATACAGTTTTCACTAGTACGGAGGTCAGTGTGAATCAAGACCAAACAACCGCATAACCTACACAGGTATTTATTACGTATTTATATTTACGTTTATTAGCAGACGTGGGTCGTGGAGGTCAGATATAAAATACTGGTATTCAGCTACATCCGGTTAGTCTGGTAGCCGACCCCAACATACACTCGGTTCCAAAAATAACGGGTCAGTCACATAAACCCGAATATCTCCCTAATTACGTATGCCATCCTAATGAAACGAAGATTGTTCAATTGAGAATTTAATTATACAGATAAAAAATAAAATAAAACTTAGTTGCACCCACAATATTAATCTCTAAATTAAAAAAAAACTAAAGTAGTCATATTTTTCTTTAGATTACATTTTTTTATGATTTTTTTTTTGCTGTTTTCATCACTTTCTTCATTTAATACTTTGTATTGCTTCCACGAGCTCTTCTGACAGCTTCAAGGCGATTAGGCATGCCGTACACCAAATTTCGGAGCCGGTGCTGAGGAATACCTTCCCATTCCTCCACCAGTGCTTGTTTGAGCTCGGGAAGCGTGATTGGTGGGGGGTTTCGACCTTTCACGCATCTCTGAAGCTCGTCCCAGGCGTGCTCGATGGGGTTTAAGTCCGGGCTTCGCGCTGGCCACTGCATGAGTTCGATACCGACCTCTTCAAGGTAGTCATGTACAATTCTGGCGGTATGGGGACGCGCATTATCATGCATTAATATGCCATGCCGGTCCATCCTGACCATGAAAGGACCTACATGTTCATTGAGGATCTCTTCCACGTACCTCTCTGCATTTAGAGTTCCATTTTGAATGAGTACCAGCTCGGTGCGGGCCTCAGCAGAAAACCCAGCCCAAACTTGTACGGAGCCTCCACCGTATGCCACTTTTTCCTCCACACACGCTTGATGGAAGCGCTCCCCTGGTCTTCTGTACACCAACTGCCTACCATCATGCTTATAAAGCATGAATTTAGACTCGTCCGTGAACATTACCCTAGACCAATCGTCTAGTGTCCAGTTTAGTCTTGCAATTCGATGTCCCCGTTCCAGTTTGGGGCCATTTGCGGGCCTCAATGGTTTCAAATTTGCTTCAGCAAGACGTCTTCTTACTGTTTGAGCGCTTAAATTGCCACCTCCTAAGCGAATAAAGTGAGTTTTTAGACCAACAGCAGTTTGAAAACGATTTCGGAGCATTGTAGCCACCAGTTGTCTGTCTTCCCTGGCCGTTGTGCATCTTGGTCTGCCATTTCCTGGTCTTCTAAGGTGTGATCCGGTCTCTTGGTACCGCTGGACTACCCGCTGAACAGTCGACAAAGATACACCAATGTTTCTGGCTGTTTCACGCTGGCTCCGCCCAAGTTCCAAAAAAGTTAGGATTCTGGTACATTCCTCTAGCGTGACTGCCATGCTTCACCTCACAGAATAATAATTATGCACGTGGAAGACGTTCACTATATTTTTTTTTTGTGACAGAATAGAAATGGAAGTAATGTTAGGGCTAGGGCGTACCCCACAGGCGACACGCAGGGGCAGCACCCGGCCGCTGCGGAAAGTGGAAAAGGGTTGTCGCATCAGAACGGGTGGGTGCGACGTAAGACGCAAGCCCGGGGAGTAAGAGATGTAAGAATGAGGTGTGCGAGCTGGAATGTAGGTACGATGACTGGAAGAGGAAGAGAGTTAGCAGATGTTCTTAAAAGGCGACGGATAAAAATAGCGTGTCTGCAAGAGACTAAGTGGAAGGGTGGGAAGGCAAGGGAGATAGGAGAAGGATATAAGTTCTATTACTGTGGCAGCGATGGGAAGCGAAATGGTGTGGGTATAGTTTTGGATAGTGAATTGAAAGAATGTGTGGTGGATGTTAAAAGAGTGAGCGATAGAGTGATAGCTGTAAAAGTGATTCTAGATAGTTTGGTGCTAAATGTAGTTAGTGTGTATGCACCCCAGTCAGGAAGTGAGGATAGCGTAAAAGAGAAGTTTTGGGAAGACTTTGATCGAGTGATGTTGGATGTGCAAGAGAGTGAGGAAGTGTGTGTGGGGGGTGATTTTAACGGGCATGTAGGAAGAATGAAGGATGGGTATGAGAGAGTGCATGGCGGTTGGGGGTACGGAGACCGTAACAATGATGACGAGGCACTGCTCCAAGCTGCGTCTGCTTTTGACTTGGCAATAACAAATACGTGGTTTAAGAAAAGAGACGAACACCTCATTACTTATAAAAGTGGCCACCATGCGACGCAAATAGACTTTTTCCTGGTAAAACGGGACAGTATTAAAAACGTCAAAAACTGTAAAGTGCTGCCAGGCGAAGATTTAGTCTCCCAACATAGATTGGTCATAATGGAGATGAAAGTTAGTGTCTCGGCCAGTAGAAACAAAGAACGGCTCCCACCCAAAACAAGGTGGCGTATGATAGAAAAAGAAGAATGTGCAAGTATGTTTAAGAGTCAAGTAGTAGATAAGATGATCGAAATGAAGGATATGCTGGATTTAGAAGGAAAATCTGTGAATGAATGTTGGAAAGAGATGGCGGATTGTATAAGAAGAGTGGCAAAAGATGTGTTTGGAGAATCCAAAGGGAGAGGTATGATAGATAAAGATACATGGTGGTGGAATGAAGATGTGCAAAAGAGCCTAAAAGAGAAAAAGGTTGCGTTTAAAGAATGGCAGGGTGTAGCAAATGGGAGCGACAGTTTGAAAGAAGAAAAGAAGAAGATTTATAAGGAATGGAAGAGAAAGGCAAAAAAGGCGGTAGCAGTTTCCAGGGCTAAAGCCCAAGATAAGTTATATGACTCACTGGACAGTCCTAGAGGCCAAAAGGAGCTCTACCGAATTACAAAAGCAAGAGAAAGGAGAACGAGAGATATAAACCGTATCAAGTGTATGAAAGACGGCGCTGGTAAAGTTTTGTCTAAAGATGATGAAATAAAAGAGAGATGGAAGGGTTATTTTGAAAAGCTAATGAATGAAGAGAATGAATGGAGCGGTGTGCTTAAAGAGGTACAAGTAAACATGGGTTTGGTGAGGGAAATCAGCATGGATGAAGTGAGGAAGGCAGTTCAAAGTATGAAAAATGGAAAGGCCTTGGGCCCCGATGAAATACCAGTAGAAGTATGGAAGTGTTTAAAAGAAGACGGATGTATGTGGCTGACTTTATTCTTCAATAAGTTGTTGTATGAAGGAACGATCCCACAAGAATGGTGCAATAGCTCGCTTGTGCCCATCTTCAAAAATAAAGGGGACGTTCAGGACTGTAACAACTATCGGGGGATAAAGCTCATGTCACATAGTATGAAAGTATGGGAGAAAGTGATAGAGAAAAGGATAAGAGAGGAGAGTAAGATCACTCAAAATCAGTTTGGGTTTATGCCAGGTCGAGGAACAATGGACGCCACTTTTGCACTCCGCCAATTGTGCGAGAAGTACAGACGTGCACACAAAAACTTGCACATGGTGTTCATTGATCTGGAGAAAGCGTATGATAGAGTACCTCGGGATGTGTTGTGGTGGGCCTTGAAAGAGAAAGGTATACCTGGGAAGTACGTAGAGTTAATTCGTGCTATGTACAGTCAATCTTGTACCTACGTCCGCTCAGCTGCTGGCAACACCGATGAGTTCAGTGTGGCTGTAGGTTTGCATCAAGGGTCGGCTTTAAGTCCTTACCTCTTCTTGTTGATCATGGACGCTTTGACGTCGGACATCCAAGAAGAGGCACCCTGGTGCATGCTGTTTGCCGATGACATTGTTCTTGTCGGTGAAAATGGACCTGAGATCCAGAGCAGACTGGAGAAATGGCAACAGAAACTGGAGAACGTTGGCTTGAAAATCAGCAGAAGTAAAACTGAATACATGTTTTGCGATTTTGGCGGTCTCTCCAGCTCTGGAGCCATAGCGCTAGATGGCGCGTCTCTTCCTTTATGCTCCGACTTTCGGTATCTTGGTTCACTCATGCAAAGCGATGGCGAAATAGATCGTAGTGTAAAGCACAGAATTAACACGGGATGGATGAAATGGCGGCAGGTCACGGGAACGATCTGCGACTCCCGTGTTCCCCTAAAACTTAAGGGGAAGATTTATAAAACAATGATTAGACCTGCTGTGTTGTATGGATCAGAATGTTGGGCCACAAAAGGGATGAATGAAAGGAATCTGCATGTCGCGGAGATGAGAATGCTAAGGGGGATGTGTGGTGTTACGCGAATGGATAAAGTAAGGAATGAGTATATTAGAGGAAGTCTGAAAGTGGCGCCGGTGACTGAAAAGTTGTGTGGTACTCGGTTGTCGTGGTATGGGCATGTGATGCGGAGGAATGAGGAAAATGTCGTGAAAAAAGTTTTGGGTATGAATGTGGATGGGTATTTAATAATAATAATAATAATAATAATAATCGTTTATTTATCAAAAGGGGCACATTTACAATTAAGTATCATAACAAGTAAAATAGGGCACTGTTGCTTATTGCCTGAACTAGGTGGAACCTGTGTTTCAGGCTAGAAAGTGCATAAATACCTACTTAAAATAAATAAATTAACATTAAAGGAAATATAAAAGTAAATTACTAAAATTACGACTTACATAGAAAACAAAACAAACAAACATGTCAGCTGTTTACTTGCAGACAACAAGTAAATCTTCTGTCTGTGCATAGGTTATGGGTTGTAAAAAAGTAATAATAGTCTTTTTACAGCTAAAATAGTTCAACTTATAAATACTTAGTTTTCTATTTAATCTATTGTACAGAAATGGGCCTAAAAATGTAAAGAATCTTTCCACGAAAACATGTTTGGAGGTTGCTTTAGAAATGCATACCATATCATTCCGTCTCTTGTTAGTATTGTCAGCATTGTACGTGAGCATGGTGTGCTGTTTTAATACTAAGTGCATAATGAATAGCTGGCGCACAGTCAGCACGTTGCAGGATTTATACAGCTGATCTGTGGGAAAGTAAAAGGGATGGAAATTCGCTACCTTTAAAATTGCTCTTTGAGCTCTTTCGAGGGGGAGCAGGATAGTTTTTGATGCGCCTCCCCATGAAATAATACAGTAATTAATTATAGATTGACAGAGCGCGAAATAAACTTGTGTGATTAATTTAGGATCTGCAAAAGTTCGTATTTTTTTAAATACAAATATTAATTTGCGCACTCTTTTAACCAGACTTTCAATATGATACCTAAAAGAGAGTGTGTCGTCTATTATAACCCCTAAGTATTTAATATTACTGGTTTTGAGGATAGAAGGACAATTGCACATGTTGACTGACCGATTATCACATTGATGGGCATATACATGGAAGTTAGCTGTGTGAGGCTTGCGCATGGAGAAGTGGATGTATTTTGTCTTGTCAGCATTTAGTGTTAGTAAATTGCTTTGAAGCCAATTAGTCACAGTATTAAAGCCAAGTTGAGCGTTTTCAAACAGTTCGGTACTGTTTTCAGCAGAAAATATTAGCGCCGTGTCGTCAGCATATGATATGATTTTGCCGTGCTTGATATTTAGGTCACACAGATCGTTAATATAAACCAGGAAAAGGGTAGGGCCCAATATACTCCCCTGGGGAACACCAAATCCAGTATTTTTCTGCTCATCGCTCGTAAAATTGTCGATCCTAACACACTGGTATCGATTGTTTAAATAGTCAGCAAGTAATGTCAGAGGCGTGCCCCTTATCCCTATGGCCTCTAATTTCCTCAGAAGCACAGAAACAGAGACAGTGTCAAAAGCTTTCGCTAAATCAAGGAAGACTCCCATGACCTGGTTGCCTTTGCCCAGCTCTTCTGAGACATAATTGGTAAGGTGATGCACCGCATCGGCTGTGGATAATTTGGCTCTAAAACCAAATTGCGCCGGTGACAAGATGTTGTTTTTTTCCAGGAAGCTAATTAGTCTGCTGTTTATAATTTTCTCTAGTATTTTTGAGATTGAAGGGAGTAATGATATTGGCCTATAGTTATTAACCAAGTCCCGGTCTCCAGATTTATATATAGGGATAACAACAGCCTTTTTTAGACAGTTAGGGAAAATTCCTTTGGAAAGACAGATTCGAAAAATATGCGTTAAGGGAGGTGTCAATACATGCTTAAAGCGTTTAAGGATCCTGTTGCTTATATTATCCCATCCAACTGCACAGTCATCTTTAAGACCAGAAATTATTCGGGATATTTCACTTTCGTCAGTATCCAGCATTGCAAATGACTTCAGGTTGCAGCTGTTGTTCAGTTTTTGGAAAGAATGATGAGCGCAATGTTTCGGAATCTGTTCGGCCAAAGTTTTCCCGACATTAACAAAAAAGTTATTTACTTTGTTAGCTGATAAGAGTGGTGAAGGATTAGTATGCAGCAACCTCGAATTTGATTCACGTTGTTTAGTCATGTATGTAACGTTTTTAATATGCTTCCAGATTTGCTTGGTATTGTTGCCTGCTTTATTTAATTCATTTTTATCGTAATTATTTTTAAGCTTTTTTAAGAGATTGTTACAGAAATTCCTGTATCTTTTATAGGTGTTTAGAATGATTAAATTATCAGGGAATTTCTTAGTACTCTGATGAAGTTTATCTCTGTGCCTTATGCACCGAATTAGTCCAGGAGTAATCCAAGGTTTAATATTATGAAGACGTTTATTTATAGACACAACTGACGTATTACGCAATATTGCTTGCTGGACATGTTTTATTAAGTACGATAAAGCCGAATTAGCGTCAGCAGTATTGTAAACTAGGCTATAATCAATGTTGCGTAAATCATATTCGAGTTTTTTAATGTTTAATTTGGATTTTGTTTGGGGGCGATTTTGCTTAGGCAGCGTTGAATTTACGGCTAGTAAGACAGAATGGTGGTCGGTTATTGTTGAGTTAGTAACAAGCGTAATAAATGAATAAGTGGTTTGAGTAGAGGAAGACCAAAGAAACGATGGATGGACTGTGTTAAGAAGGATATGGTAAGAAAAGAAGTGACTGATGAGATGACGAAAAATAGAGCAGTATGGAAGAAGAAGACATGCTGCGCCGACCCCAAATAGATTGGGATAAGGGCAGGAGAATTATGATGACAGAATAGAAATGGAAAGCATCCATAATGACATGAAACAAAAATTTTGTTTTTGAAAATAGTTTTTTTTTTTAATTTTGTTTTTCTAATGAAGATTTTTTCATCAACCAGTTCAAATAATATGCTATTAGATTAGAAGTGCAACTAAAAAGTCTTTATTCTGTTTTTTATTTCATTGATCTAACTTTTACAGTTCTGGAAGTATTTCAATTTTTGTGACTGACCCGTTATTTTTGGAACCGAGTGTAGTTGGGAAAAGGCTAGGCATATGATGAGGTAGCCCCTTTCCTGCAACAAAAAAGAATAATCAAAATCAGTTCATAAACGACGAATTAGTTATCCATGAACACTCATAAAAAAGTATAGTAGTCAACCAAGCATTCTGTACATATGAAACTAAATAACTTTATTAAAACGACTTTTTTTTGGGGTGAAAAATCATATTTTGTGGTAGAACTCAATGTAACGCACTTAAAACAATGTGCTGATGGATGGATTGAATAGTACGAGTGTCGTAGAGGTGTTTAAAGTAAAAATCTTACAGTAAAACTTGTACTTATTTAAAAAAAAACTAGCTTCTGCCCGCGACTTCGTACGCGGATCCTGTTGCTTTTGCCAGCGACCGCGACACCGGGTTCGTCAAAGTCGAAGATCTGAAACGTCTATTCATATTCATATTCATTTATTTGCATTCCACAAGGTAAAACATGGTGTTAACAAAAGCTTAGAGCTAAGAACCGTTGTAGACCCTGTCAGGGCACAGCAAAATCTAATTCTTACATGCTAACAATTGAAATATACACGAAACCGAATAATTAGATAAACAAAAACAAGAAAAAGCAAAGAAATATAAATGTCAAAATACTTAAATTTAGAAATTACAATGTCAGTCGTACATAGAAACATAGCCAAAAATTAAAATTAAATTAATACACCACAAAAAACAAAATAATTATTTAAAACTCACAAAACAATAACATACCATTAGCAAACATTTATGTTTCTATTATTAGTAGGCAGGTAGCTATTTCCTTTATATCACTCGGTGCACTATGTTCTTCCACGTTTTCTTATGATTCATATTCATATTCATCCATTTTGCATTCCATAATATTGTATATAAGATGTTACAGAGGGCTTAAACCTAGGTACATAAATATGGACCCTGTAAGGGCACAGCAAGGTAAGAGAGAGAAAGAGGGCTTTAATTTGTTTTTCTTCATTGATAATACAAATCACAATACCCAAAATAAACAATAAAAATATGTGTCTTACTTAAACTTTGTCATTTAGATATTCATTAATTGTATAATAGCATTTATATAATAAGAAATTTTGTAATTTATTTATGAATGAATTAAATTTTTGTTCCTTTTTAATTATTTCTGGCAATTTATTATAAACTTTCATTGACATCACTCGTCTAATTCTAAGAGCCCGGGGACGGGAAAATAACGGATCTTTCCCACCTGAACAATACATACCGTTTGTTTCTTTTTGCCATTTAACAGCTTCACAAAAAGTAAAATTTTGAACCATACCTCCGATGGCGGAATATATGGCGTATTCAATCATAGGAGTATACGTAAATGAACTCCGTTTCTTATCAACCCAAGGAAGGTCGTCATGCCCTACGGCTATATCTTGAGACACCCGATTCTTCAGATGTTATCGACATTCTGTTCAGAGAATGTCGAAATCTTCGCGCTCTTCTTCTGTCTCATCATGCCGTACTCCAGCAATTCTTTCTCTCTCACATTCTAACTGATTATGAATATTTTGTTGTGTGCGTGTTTGGGGCAATGTATGATAATCTCGAGCAGCAGTTAGTCGCGCATCACGTTCATCACTCGTTTCAAAAGATCTGTTAGTAGATGTGCGAATACGCTGAGAACTCAAGCGTGATTCTGTATGGGTAAACGTTTCCGATTCGCGAGATAATGCATGTCGCTCACGATCAGCGGTCAGTCGCGCATCACGTTCCCCGCCGCGCTTATCCCTAGAGACCTAGAAGCAGATGCGTAGATACGATGAGAACTCAAGCGTAATTCTCTATCCGTGAACATCTCCGACTCGCGAGACAATGCGTGACGTTCCCGATCAGCGGTCAGTCGCGCATCACGTTCCCCACTTGTCTCTAGAGATCTAGAAGTCGGTCTACAAATCGATATCGCATCGTACGATCGGCGCTTGAGTACCAAGCGTATCTACGTTTGTTACTCAAGCGCAATTCTCTATCCGTGAACGCAGTCAGGCATCTATTCTTCACTGGTCTCTAGAGACCTGGATGTAGATGCGTTAATACGCTGAGAACGCAGGCGTGCTTCGCGATCGGAAGAGGTTTCCACGGAGCAAGTTGCAGCCTGATGTTCTCGAACAGCATCAAGTCTCTCCTGACGCTCTTCGGTAGATTCTTGGGATCTTATGATCCTCAATCTTTTAGCTCCTTTGGAACATTGGGAAAGGTTTGACCTCTTTCTAGGCATGGTTATAGTTTTGCTGTGAAGATACCTGATCAATTAAAATCTAAGTGCCCTGCGTTACCGGGTAGGCTACCGAGTCACGAAGATAAATGGAAAAGGAAATTAAACACTCAAATAACATAAGCCCGAAGACATATTTATTCGATAAAATTAGTTTTGGCCAGTAGAGTCAAATTTTCAATGATATACCATCGTCATTGAAAATCAGTCCTAAACTGTTACCGCCTTAACCGCGTGGAGGTACTCCCAGTTTTGTTATTTTATAAATGTACAGTGAAATTAGTGATACTCGTAGCTTTGCAATAATTTTCACAGCAGATGTTTATGATCTTCGATTTTTATAAGTCAACAGGAAATGCCCATCAGACCGAACAACTTTTGCTAAGATGTCATCATTCCTATATGTGTTATGGTGTAGCTGGGCTATTGGAGTTTCACGACAGGTGTCTCAGATCTTCGATTTTTATAAGTCAACAGCGAGTGCTCGTCAGATTGAACAACTTTTGCTAAGACGTCATTCCTAATGTGTTATAGTATAACTGGGCTCTTGGAGTTCCACATCAGGTGTTCCAGATCTTCAATTTTTTTCTCTCAGCAGAAAATGCTCATCACGTGGAACAATTTTTGCTATGGTGTCTTATTTGTATCTCTTATAGTTTAGCTGGTCTGTTGCGGTTATACATCAGGTGTTCAGGTTTCCAAGATAAATTATAGCCTATATGTTGCCCAGACATAATATCTATACAACAAAAAAAAAATCATTCAAATCCGTCCAGTACTTCCTAAGATTAGCGTGTACAAACAAACAGACAAACAGACAGACTTTTATTTTTGGATTCGTGCTCTATTACTGTTTCTAAACCCCCTTCAATTATTATTATTTTTTAAAATATTCAATGTACAGACACAGCTTTTTTACTCTTTTATTATATGTATAGATAGATAGATAGATAAAAAAAAGTTGGAATTTTGACCACCAATCAGGTATGGTGTAGAACAAAAAAACTTTTTTTGCAAAAAATAAAACCGACTTAAAAAAAAAAACAAAAAGTTAAAAATAACTTTAGTTTCTGAAGTCGGTGACCTTTGTTTGATTGATTTAATTTTTTTGTCACCGACTTCAGAAGCTAAAGTTATTTTTAACTTTTTGTTTTTTTTTTGAAGTCGGTTTTATTTTTTGCAAAAAAGTTTTTATTTTTCACTTTTTAGTGGTTCACATGTACTTGGTACACATGGAAAGTGCATACCGTTACAATTACAACAAGCCCAAACACGACTAGGATACATTGTCTCATTATGGAGTTCCGTGACTCTTGGCTTCATCATCCGATCTGATGGTAGAATGGTTCTCATCAAACGCAAGTGCTTCATTTGTTGCAGAAAATACCAAAAACGTTATCCTATAAAATTTGAAGAGTTCCCTCGATTTCGCCAAGATTCCATCATCAGATCCCGACTTGGTGGCTATGGGACCAACTTGGAAGTATACCCTTTCAAACAAAAAAATAATTTTTCAAATCGGTTCAGGCGTCTTCGAGTAACCGGTGAACATACATAAAAAAAAAATACATACAGTCGAATAGAGAACCTCCTCCTTTTTGGAAGTCGGTTAAAAAATGATCGTAATGACGGGGAGAACAAGTGCCTTTCGGCTCAGTTGCGGCAAGTAAAATCATAACTTTCATCTAGTGCGGCGACGCGACGACGCGCGACGGGTCGAAATGCGCCCCCAATGATATTTCCGCCAGTGCGTGGCAGGTCTTTTTCGACCCACCATAGGTTAGATTGAATTGCTATAACTTTGCGAAAACATAATGTGTACATTTTTTTTGTACTGATAGTTCGGTTCGCCCCGGGATCGGCCAAATGGAAACGAGAAATAAACCAGGAAAAGCGGCAGGCCGATATCGATCTGAACCGCACTAGAAAGTATTTTTAGTAGTGATGGGACAGACAAAAATAAGGGGATATCGAAAATAAAATAGAATTATCGTTAAAGAAAATAAATATCGCTGGACATTAACACACAGCGCCATCTAGTGCCACACTAAGCAAGGCTTGTGTCGTGGACACCAGATAGTTGATATACTACATACCTAATACCTAATATACTTTTTTGTAATTGTAAAACGTTTTTTAGGGTTCCGTAGCCAAATGGCAAAAAACGGAACCCTTATAGTTTCGCCATGTCTGTCTGTCTGTCTGTCCGCGGATAATCTCAGTGACCGTTAGCACCAGAAAGCTGAAATTTGGTACCAATATGTATATCAATCATGCCGACAAAGTGCAAAAATAAAAATTTAAAAAAACATTTTTATTAGGGTACCTCCCCCAGACGTAAAGTGGGGAGCGATTTTTTTTTTAATTTTGACCCTGACGTGTGATATATTGTTGGATAGGTATTTAAAAAGGAATAGGGGTTTTCTAAAATCATTTTTTGATAATATTAATATTTTAGGAAATAATCGCTCCGAAAGTCAAAAACAATGTGTCCCCCCCCCTCTAACTTTTGAACCATAAGTTTAAAAAATATGAAAAAAATCACAGAAGTAGACCTTTATATGAACTTTCTAGGAAAATTATTTTCAACTTGATGAGTTGAATAGTTTTTGAGTTATATAGCACTTTTTCAAAAAAACGCAAATGATAACTTTGTTTTTCATACAAATACTATGAAAAACAAAGTTATTTTTGCTGACGAAAAATGTTGGTATTTTTAATGGTCTGGGAAGCTACGGAACCCTACAGTGAGCGTGGTCCGACACGCTCTTGGCCGGTTTTTTTATTTACTTATGTCTCTGTCTTGGAAACATTTCACGCAATTGGTTGCATATTCCGCAAGTTTTTTGTCTTCACTTGCTTTTTTTTGCGTTTAATGGGAAACATTTCTTCACTACCGCTATCAATAACTGCAGTGCGAATAATTCTATTTCCCAAAAGTTGTATTTTTCTTTTATTGCTTGCCATCGTTGATTATATCGAACGAGTGCTACGTCAGATCAACTATACAGCACAGCACTAATTTGCGGGGCGCGCGCTCTGTGCGGTATCGGGTCACCCCGGCGGTGGCGGTGGCGGTGGCGGTGGTGGTCCCAGTGCCTCACTAAGTTGTTATGTTTTTCACCGTCAGTGCGAGGTAGGCCGACAAGGGCCTGCCGTGATGTTTGGATGGGGAACACCTATAATTTTGACCGCACGCGCTTTGTCAAACTCTTACGAACACCTAAGATAATTCATAATCGTTCCGCACAAGCGAGGGGAACATAGTTTTCTTCGTCCGCACCAGCTGAAGTACCGCGGCGAGCTGATATGGGCCTGTTCCGCAGTGAACGTGTTTAAGATGTATTTTACACCCTTTAAACACAGCACTAACACTTACAAAATTACAGGTTTCTAGTACTGAACTAACGGTCTCTTAAAAAAAGACCTTAGCAAAACCTCGGACGGACAGACGGACATGACGAAACTATACGGGTTCCTTATCAGTCAGGACTACGGATCCCTAAAAAGTACGGTTTCCGAGGAAAACAACAAACAACATTCTTATGACAGTAGATGGCGCCACTTGTCTTTCGAATCGCAGAGAAACAAAAGTAAAACAAACAGAGTAGGTACAACCCGAATTGATTGCAAAATTCTAAATTAACGCGATTGAAGCGGCGAGCAAAAGGTAATATATATGTCACCGTAAAATTGTCAAACACGTTGGATTGTAATCTCTCTAGCGATATTGTAAACTCTCGAAATATTGTCAACTGAACATACGAAAGTATCTCTGCCCCCATAATCGGGACTTGGGGCACCCCCCCGTTAGGTTAGTTAGGTTCCTTTAAACCCTGCACTCGGAAATAGGGACCCAGAGGTTAGGGGTTTATGGGAATATAAAGTGTTTTAAGGTTAGGTTATATTAATCAGTATTTCTCAGGAATGGTACATTATCTTTTCATGAGAGTGGTACCATTGGGCAAGGGGGACAGATTCAGATTTGATTCAGATTCATTTATTTGCCTGAAATATGGTATTATACAGATTTTACAATATAAAAAGGACCTCTCCTTCCCTCCACACCGGTGAGTTGATTACCATCGCATGCATTTCACGAAAAATAATGCGTTTTATTGTAAGCAGTATGTTCGTTTGACAATATTTCGAGAGTTTACAATCTCTATAGTAATTTAACAATATATCATGTTTGACAATTTTACGGTGACATACAAGGTGTAAACCACCTCATCACAAAGCCAAGCATTCTGTACATCAAAATAAGTAACTTTACGATAAAATTTTTGCTGGGAAACAACTTTTTTTTTCGGTTATAATCACGATTTGTGGTAGAACTCAATATAACGCACTTAAAACATTGTGCTGATGGATAGATTGAATAGTACGGGGGTCGTGGAGGTGTTAAAAGTCAAAATCTTACAAAAAAATCTTGTATTTAAAAAATACTTGTCAAATAGTTGTAGGTAACTTTGACCCCCTATATCTCCGTAACTAGAAGGTAATACTATGGTGTAGAACAAAAAAAATATCGCAATGATAGGGAGAACAAGTGCCTTTCGGCTTCGTGAAGAGGTGTTTTACACCCTTTATATAAGTTGTGCATATTCAGTTTCATAATCGGCATATGAGTCTAGGACGTGCAGGCAGTCGGGCTGCACTTGGCCAGTATTAAATCCGTTTGATCGAGCTCTAAGCTATAAGTATAAGAACAACTTGAAGCTGCGACGCTGTCGTGTGTTCACGACAATTTCGTTATCGTCTCACAATCATCGAGTCCCACGTCGGGCGCCATTACAGTGCGCGGACCAGAAAATTGAATCAGGAAGCGCACACGCTCCGTCGCGCCGTCGCGCGCTGATGGTAAATGTATCGCATCGGGCCGTTATCGCGGCGCGGCAGACGTGCCGCGCGTTACTCTCGCTCTGTTCGTGCGGCAGCCCACACTGCCACACTGTCACATTGCTCAGCATGCAGGAGGCGGGCGACTCGTCCGGCGCCATCGCGTTCGCGCTCATCTACTTCACGTTCTTTCTGGACAACGTGCTGCTCACGGTGCTAGGTCAGTGCGGCTGTGTGTGTGTGTGTGTGTGTGTGGAACACTCGAGTCTGACGCGGTTGGGTTGTGTGCAGTGCCCATCATCCCGGACTGGGTGCGTGGCGAGGCGCTGGCGCTGTGGACGACGCAGGACGCGCCGCTTGCCAGCCTGCTCAACCACACCGTGCTCCACATCGACAACGACTCCGGTAACACCTCTCTCAACTAGCTGGTGCCCGCTGCTCGCTGGCCGCGACACGCGACCTTCGTCCCTGTGAAAATATTATAGAAAAACTACAGACTAGCGGCTGCGTTCGCGTGGTTTGATGTGTATGTGTGAGATTAAAAAATAACATACTATCTATTCTCAGACCTACCAAACATACACAAAAAAAAAACATAAAATCGGTCAAGCCTTTTCGAGGGAGGTCGAAAACAAACATTGTGACAAGAGATTTTTATACAGAGTGTAAACCACCTCATCACGAAGCCGTCAACCAAGCATTGTGTACATCAAACTAAGTAACTTTACGATAAAATTATTGCTGGCAAATAACTTTTTTTTTTTGGGGTCAAAAATCACGTTTTGGGGTATAAGTGTATAACTCAATGTAACGCACTCAAAAGATTGTGCTGATGGATGGATTGAATAGTACGGGGGTCGCGGAGGTATTTAAAGTAAAAATCATGCAATAAAAACTTGTATTTAAAAAAAAAATTGTCAAAAAGTTGTAACTTTGACTCCCAATATCTCCGTGACTAAAAGGTTCCCAGGCATGGTGTAGAACAAAAAAATGATCGCAATGACGGGGAGAACAAGTGCCTTTCGGTTTCGTTAAGAGGTGTTTTACACCCTTTATGGGTATTAGAAGATAACTTCCCTATTTGATTACGGGTCTTCATTATTTTGATCGGATCCAAAATCGATTTTGTAAAATAAAAGTAGACTTAGTTTTTCCCTTATATGTAGATGCTGTGTGACTTAGTTACTCCTTATAACATCAACAATCTGCCAGTAAAAGTCCCGTCACAATCGCTCCAGCCGTTGCAGAGATAAGCCGGAACAAACAGACTTAGCGACTAGCATGCAATAAAGAAGACGTTGCTTTGGAAGACCTCCCGCTAGGTGGACAGATGACCTGGCGAGTCGCACGGGACCGGTCAATGTGGCGACACTTGGGGGAGCCCTATGTCCAGCAGTGGACGTCTTTCGGCTGAAATGATGATGATGATGCAATGCCTGTCCATTGTATTGCAGAAAAGTTATGGTTAACCATCATTTAACAATCCTGTTTCACAAACTTTCAGCTTTTGCTTGTTTTCCCTCTAGAGTGAGTAAATAAAAGAGGAAGAGTTTCTGAAGGCTGCATGTGCTACAATATAAGGTGTGTGCAGGAGGCGGTGGGTCGCAGGCGCTGGTGGGCGTGGTGCTGGGCGCGAAGGCGGCGGCGCAGCTGCTGGCGGCTCCGGTGGCGGGCGCGGCCGTGTGCCGGCGCGGCGCCGCGCCCGTGCTGCGCGCCGCCACCGCCACGCTCGCCGGCGCGGCCATCGGTAGCGCCACACGTACTCATACGTAGCCTGCCCAGCCGACGCTCATTCTAAACAAATCGTTCAGAAGCCTTGCAAAACTTAGCGTCGTCACTCAATATATTTTGGAGGTCTCAAACTCCTTTGAGACATTACACCACATTGCTGAATGCGGGGTTGGACACATCGTAGCAGACCGAGGCCGAGATTGACTTCTACCGATTCCTAGTTCCTACAGACACCTGCGAGTCATCCGTGGCCTTTATTTTTGTAATGTACCCTTGCTTTGCTGCAGGCATTGGCGTACCACAGGGTTCGATCCACCGTTCTGGAGTCGTAGTGAGTGATAGATCTGTGTGTATGTGCGCAGTGTTCACGTGCGTGAGCGGACGAGTGGGGTGGCGCGCGGCGCTGTGCGTGGCGCTGGGGCGCGCGGCGCACGGCGCGGGCGCGGCGCTGGCGGGCGTGGCGGGGCTGGCGCTGGCGACGCGCGCCGTGCCCGCGCACCAGCGCGACCGTGCCATCGGCGCGCTGCTCGGAGCCGTCGCACTCGGTATTTATATGTCGTAGCCAATTCGTATAACACGCCATATCGTCATTGAAAGACGTCATTGTTATGTAATCAGGCGTCCACAGCACGTTCAGCTGGATTGTGATGGCGATACGTTCGACAAAGCTTCGTCCAACGTTCAGCCTTAGGTCTCGTTCCAAGTATGTCGTGACGTCAGATTATGTAAACTGGCTTGTGTATTTAAATAGAGGTGTTCACATATAGGACGACGCGATTACTGTCGTCCACTACTTTTGCCAAACAAAAACCAACGATACATGAATGGGAAAGGAACGGGGCCTTATATTGTCAGCAAGAAGAAACGATCGAACAATACTACGAAAATAAGTCGTCGTAGCCCCACAATGCGGGGCTCCTTTTTCTGTCTGCAGGGTTTAAATTAACCTAACCAAAGTTAACGGGGTACCCAAAGTATTTTTATTTTATTTTTTTTATTTTTTTTATTTATTTGGAAGAACCAACAATTACACAATGTTTATTACAAAAAATAAAATATAAGGAGTTATACAAATGTGCAACCAACAACGTTCTCCACAGATACACAAAAAACTTTTTTTGAAAAAAAATAAAACCGACTTCACACAAAAAAGTGAAAAATAACTTTAGCTTCAGAAGTCGGTGACCTTTGTTTGATTAATTTAATTTTTTTGTCACCGACTTCAGAAGCTAAAGTTATTTTTCACTTTTTTGTGTGAAGTCGGTTTTATTTTTTTCAAAAAAAGTTTTTATTTTTCACTTTTTAGTGGTTCACAATATGTGCATACCCTTTCACAGCGTACCACGTGATTTTTTGTTATGAACTGGTGTAAACAATAGACAGACATGAGATTTCAGCAATCCCAGTAAGAGACACACATTTGCTACATTTAATGAGGAGTTCCGTTGCCTTTCTCCGAAGTTCTTGATCAGATCTTTACCAAATTTAAATGGGATCACTCCGAGAAACTACTCTTTCAAAAACTACCCAAATCGCTTCTGGTGTGCCTATAAAATTTGAAGAGTTCTCTCTATTTCTCCAGGATCCCATTATCAGGATCCTGACTTGATGATTATGGGACCTTCTGGGAAGTATACCCTTTCAAACAATTAAAAAACAAATTCGGTCCAGTCATCTTCGAGTAATCGGGGAACATTGAATTGAGAACCTCCTCCTTTTTGAAGTCGGTTAATAACGACGTTATGGTACGTGACTCAAATATCCGGATAGCCTTTAAAAGATTTGGCCGAGAATCGGTAATTTGCTTCTAAGAATTGAAGAGTTCCGTTCCTTTGTCATGGATCCCATAATCAGAACCTAACCATATTCTCATCAAACTACCCTTGAAGTGCCCTTGCCAATAAAATAAAAAAAAAACTTATCCCCAATAAATGGAACTTAATACACCTAACTGTCGAAATCTGGGAATATTGTACACATCTGCGTACCCCCTCAGAGCATACAGGCGTGATGTTACGTCATGATGTTGTATAAACAATAAACCTACAAGCGATAATAGCAATCACTGCAGATTTGCCGTACATTTTTGAAGAGTTCCATTGTATATCTCCGAAGACCAGCATCAGATCTTCAGCAAATTAAAATGGGACCACATGGGAAGCACCAGCTTTCAAATTAAAAAAGAATCATCAAAATCGGTTCACCCAGTCGAAAGTACTGAGGTAACAAACACTGTCGAAATCTGGGTGTATTGTACACATCTGCGTACCCCCTCAGAGCATACAGGCGTGATATTACGTCATGATGTTGTATAAACAATAAACCTACAAGCGATAATAGCAATCACTGCAGATTTGCCGTACATTTTTGAAGAGTTCCATTGTATATCTCCGAAGACCAGCATCAGATCTTCAGCAAATTAAAATGGGACCACATGGGAAGCACCAGCTTTCAAATAAAAAAAGAATCATCAAAATCGGTTCACGCAGTCGAAAGTTATGAGGTAACAAACACAAAAAAAAAAAAAAAAAAACATACAGACGAATTGATAACCTCCTCTTTTTGGAAGTCGGTTGAAAAGACAAAGACAATGTTGATGAAGTAAAAGTCGAAAAAAATAGATAAATTCATGAGATAAACTCACATACAGTAAAGCTACAAAGGAAAACTATTATAATAATATATTATTCACAAAGATTCTGGATTGTGTCAAGTAATATCTTTCTAAATGATCCAACAGACAGAGCAAATATATCCAGGTTAGAGAAGAACTTATTGAAATTGCCTGTGAGACGACGTAGAGGTGCACGCAAGCCTGCATTCGTGCGACTAGGAGTGACAGCGAAAACAGGGCGCGCGCGCACCTCCCGTCTCTGAACTGGTACAACAAAGCAAATCTTGTTACGGATGTCCACACAATCATATGAGTTGTTACACAGATCGTATAGAAACATAGTATCCAGAAAAGTACGTCTAGACTTCAAAGAGATCATATTATATTTTTTTAGCAAGTCGTTATATGATTGATAAATACGACTTCTGGTACAACGGTAATGCATCGTTTTCAGGAACTTGCGTTGTATACGTTCAATACTGTCATTATATTTATTATAATAGGGACTCCACACTGGCACAGCATATTCAAGTTGAGACCGGATTAATGACCGATACAAATGTAAATATGTGCTCGGGTTGATGAATTCTGCTGCTGATCTTACCACGAATCCATACATTCGATAAGCCTGACTTATGATTTTATCAACATGTGCGTCCAGGTGCAGTTTATTATCGAGTAGTATCCCCAGATCACGAATTGTGTTGACTCTGTCTAGGACTTCACTTTGTAGTGTATAAGGGTGTTTAAGGTGGTTTTTGTTTTTGGTAAAGCTGATACAGCAACATTTGGATATACTGAGTTGGAGTTTATTTTTAATACAATACTCGGCTAAGCGATTAAGATCTTGTTGGAGTAAGTGACAGTCTAGTATAGTTCTAACGGGTCTAAATATTTTCAGATCGTCTGCATAAAGTAGGAACTTAGAGTCATAGAAACATATGTCGATGTCATTAATAAAAATTATAAATAAAAGTGGTCCCAGAATTGAGCCCTGGGGCACCCCTGATGTCGCGGTTATGGCGGTGGAGTGGAACCCATTGACCACTACCTTTTGTGTTCGATTTGACACATAGGAAACAAACCACCGTAACAGATCCCCGCGGATTCCGTTGAATGCTAGCTTCTTTAAAAGCAATTCATGATCGACCCTGTCAAAGGCTTTTCGAAAGTCAGTGTATACAGCGTCCACTTGCACACGAGAGTCCATATTATTAAATAAATAGTCGGTGAAAGCTATCATATTAGTTGTTGTAGACCTTCTTTTTACGAACCCGTGCTGTTGTTGTAATATTTTGTCATGGACAATTGGATACAATTGATCGTGAACGAGCCTTTCGAAAAGCTTTGACAATGCCGATAGAATAGAAATGGGCCGATAATTTTCAACGTCATGTTTTGAACCGCTTTTATGAACGGGAGTAATATTTGCCCGCTTCCAGATTTCTGGGAAAGTTCCCTGACGCAAACACTTATTATAGATAATACACAATGGTGCACATAACGCCTGAGCTGCCCTGTTAAGGAAAATTGGTGGAATACCGTCTGGGCCTGGCCCTTTGGTGCAATCTAAACATTTAAGGGCACTGAGTACTTGGTCAGTAGTAACCTCAAGACTACTAACAACGGAACAATTTTCAGCATATTCATTGTCCTGGGTCTGATTATTTGAGAGAGTAGAAGGTTCGTACACAGAATGGAAAAAGTTTGCAAAGTAATTACAAATCTCCTCAGGATCGGTCGATGATAGGTGTTTATAGTGCATGGTTGAAGGGATTGGAGCTTTAGACTGCCGATTAGACACATAGGTCCAGAAATATTTGGTGTTGACTTTTATACTATCTTCTACTGATTTCAAGTATAGACTGTAACATTTCTTGCAGTCAGCATGGAATCTGGACCTATAAAGTGAAAACTGTTCATAGTCAGATATGTTTTGATAGGTCTTCCATTTGTTCCATGCCTTAAATTTATTTTTAAATATATGTATTAACGATGGGGAAAACCACAATGGAAATTTGGTAGACCTAACTGTCTTTAGAGGAACATGGGCTTTAATAATTTGGTATACAATTTCATAAAACGTATTCAGCGCGTCTTCTGCAGATTGTTCGTGAAGTTTATCAACCCAGTTAATTTTGAGCAGATCGCGATTAATAAGTTCATAGTTCGCCTTAGAATAATTATGCTTTTGAGCCGCCTTACGCATCATCGCACTGCTGTGCAACTTACAGGACACTAAGATATACAGCGGCGGGTGATGGAGATCTGGTTTCAACAGTAAGTCAGTTGGTGTAAAAACAGAACAGTCGTTGTTACTTATCACCAAGTCTAAAATCTTCCCGCTCGAGTTCTTAATATTATTGTACTGGTAGCTATTGAGCAGGGACATAAAAATACTCAAGTGCCTGCAGACTGGAGAACTACCAACACACATTTGTTGCGTAGTGGCCGTGGTGTTGCCACCAGCGAGCCAATCAATGTCAGGAAGATTATAATCTCCAAGTACGTAAAAGTTTTCAACGCGCCCGTCCTCCAACAGGGTTTGCAGGGACTCTAAGTAGGCAACATAAATACTTTCGGGTGTTTTGGGTGGGATATATGCTGAACATATTATATCATATTTTCCTGTCTTTGCGCTAGGCAACCGTAGTATGATGTGCTCAATACTTTTATTAAATTGAAAAGCGGGTTCAACTATATTGGATCTGAGTCCCTTCAAAACTGCAACAAGGGTTCCACCGCCATCCTTCTTTTTTGTTGCCTCGCGATCCCTGTCACATCTGTACACTGTGTACCGATCATCAATGAATTCGGAGTCCAATATTTCGGAAGTGAGCCATGTCTCGGTGAGTATAATGATATCATAACAATTTGATAAAATATTCATATATAGAACATGCAGTTTAGTGCGGAGCCCCCTACAATTTTGATAGTAGATAGATAACTTGTCGTTAGCCATTTTCATGGGGAAGGAATACAAGAAGCATTACAATAATCTGGCCGAACAGAACAGCTTCACGGTTGTAATCAGAAGACGTGATGTGATAGTTAAAATTGTTCTCTTTGAAATCCGACGAACCCAATAAAGTCAAAAGTACAAGCATTGGTAAGGCATTAACATCGCTAGAGTACAGTATAAACATGGACAGCAAAAACAAACATGATACACCTTTTAAAAGGAACATACAACCCCCAGAAAGCACACATTTATAGTAACATTTACAAACTACAGACAACGCAATTACATGCATACTCCGATCGTGGGGCTCAACCAGAGTCCCCTTGATTAAAATCAACACAACTAGATGACCTGCTAAACAATACGACCAGGGTACATCTACACTACACATAGAAAAAATAATGAGTAAGAGCAAACACTTATAAAGCATAATGCCTAGGCCGCTAGTCATCCTTCGCGGCAGCACCGGGTTTGATTTGACCAATATCTTGGTGTGATCGAATGGCAAACGATTTACACTGTTCTTTTTCTCGAACGAGAATTTTGCCATGTTTGATCCACACGAATTTATAATTATTCCTTTGGGCTGCTTCTTTGGTGTCACGAAATAAAAGTTTTCTCTTTAATGTGAGATGTTCATGCATGTATATACGCGACGGGGTACCAGAGATGCTTAGTTGGTCGGAGGTCAGCCCTTTTGCCAGTCGAAAGGCGCTGAGTACATTGTCGCGAAGTATTCGTGAGGCCAATTTTACGACAATGCATGAGGAACACGGTGTATTGCGACAACATCCTTGGTACATACGGAGTAATTAATTTTTGAACCTATGCTTTCCATAATCGTTATCAGGTTCTCATTGCGCCTTTCAGGTACATTACATATCTCCAGGTTGCATTGTCGGGCATTTTGGTCTAAATAGTCAATTTTCGAAATAAGATCGTTTATTGACATCTTCGTATCCCTCTCCTGCATTTTTAATCGATTATTTAGATCAATCTGTTCTGCGGACACATGTTCAACCGAGTTTTGTACAGCTATCAAGTCAATAGCTAATTGATCGTACTTTTTATCCAGTTCGGACAGGCGTGTGGTTAGTTGAGACTGATCAGAACGAATAGTGGCAATATCATTTTTAATTTCGGTTGTAGGTTACAACCGAAATTAAAAATGATATTGCCACTGGGTAAAGGCAGCAATTTCGCCTCTGATATTTGAGACATTATCAGAGATAGTTGTGATTCGGGTATCAAGTTCCCTGCGCCACTCGTTAAGACGCCTGCGGAGCATGCGTATTTCAAACAAACGTAATACCAAAATAATTTGTAAATTAAACATATTGCTAAGGTAGTGTGTATTTATTTCGATTGAATTACAGAATATCTAGGTTCCCAAATACATATTTTGATTGGACACTGATTTTAACAAGAGTTATAAGAAAAAAAAGTTTTCTATAGAACATTTAAATTCCTCATATCTCGTCTTTGCATCACTATTCTCTCAAAAAACATATTTGGGAACATAGATATTCTGTAATTCAATCGAAATAAATACAGACTCTACCTTAATCATTCGCCTGTCTGTTGAGTATTGTGGTCCGAACGTTTTATGTTTATAACTTTGCTCAATCAGTGGAACAAAGATCTTCTAAAAAAATTTTTTGTAATTTGCGGGGTTTGAACCGGCGACCAGTGTCTGCCGCAGTGTAATAGCTGCGCACGTAGAAACGCGCCAAGCGCTACGACAAATACAGTTGCAAATTTGGTTATCCCTAGGAGCGTCAGAGCCCTGCGCAGGCGATGGTGAGGACAGAGGCGGTGTGCGCGGGGGTTATCGAGCGGGCTGCGGGTTGTGGTAGGTCAGGGTCTGAGTTCTTACAAAAAATTTTAACACAGTTTTATCAACTTATCTCAAGTTCCCTTTAAAGTAGCACCGTGAAACTTTCACAAATAGACGAGTCACTTCACTGGCTTTAGTTTAATAATAACTTTATAAGAAAATATCCACTTTTGCCGACTTAGATGATTAAAAACAGCGGAACAAAAATATCAACGTACTTTCTCGATTTCTGACAACGAGGGTATGAAGTAGGTATACCGCGTAAAGGTGCGCTGGATTGGAAAACATCGCTGTTACGTTCAGCCGGACTACAATTCGGCTGAAATAAAGTACGTCGCATTGAATGAGCACTTCGCATTCTTCAAAGCGGCGTAAGCGTACGTATTTTCGGAATTTCCAGTATTTTATTCGGTCGTTTCTTCTTGCTGATAATAAGGCTAAACGTTGGACGCCGCTTTGTCGAACGTATCGCCGCCACAATCTGGCTGAATGTGAGGATGCGGCATTACATAACGGCGACGTTTTTCAATCCGGCGCGGCGCGCCATTATGTAATACGGCGTGTTATACGAATTGGCTGCGACATATACACCCTGTAGAAGAGTCGGTTCTCGTCACACAGACACATTCTCATCCACACACTCTTGGATCGGACACGCTCGGGATGAGCCTCAGCTGGAAACTCACTTTTCCATGCTCCTATCCTTTTCCATAGAGCGAGGAACAGAGCGGGAGTGCTATCGACGATTTGCTCGGCAGCGCGTAACGCCAAATGCGATTCCGTGCTCAAGCTCTTGTATCTACTTAGCTAGAGTCAGTGGCGTAGCGTGGCTCTCAGTTGATCGAACCCACCGAACCACTATGATGAATTTAGCAGATTACGAACTTTTAGCAAAATGACGATGGAGATCGTATTGTCAAAACGAAGACAAACCAAACAACGATGAAGACAAATGTTTCAAAGAAAATTAGTAGTAGCAAAATGTCACAGAACAGAAATGACCTTGAACGTGTATCGCTTGGGTAACCTTAGGTTTTAAACTACCCATTCTGTTTCTTTGATTGATTCATGAGTTCCTTTTTAAAACGTTTTTTTCTTAAGGTTCCCACACGCCCCTATAAAATAATCGTACTTGTGAGTCAGCATAGACGGTGTTGCCAGCAGTCGCTACAAAATACCATTCAAAGGAAGTGGATTCCCCGAATCTGTCACAAAATACTCGTAAGTAAATGAACAATTCCGTGCTCTTTTCAATCGGTCCAAAGTAGTTGCGAATAAAATATGAAATGGTTCAAATATTTTTATTATTTACTATTAAATTTTTCCGCCCCCTAAAAAGTGCCGCCCGGGGCGGGCCGCCCCCCCGCCCTCACTACGCTACGCCACTGGCTAGAGTACACAGCTACATGTATCTGACTGTCCATGGTTCAGGTTCAGCATGTAAGTATGGTTGATTCAGAAACGGTTAAAACAAATCATGTAATGATTGCGCTGCAGACCTGCAGTGGTTGTCGGTTGAGCCGAGCGGTGTGTTGTGTCAGTGTGTACGTGCAGGTGTGCTGGTGGGCTACCCGTTCGGCGGCGCGACGTACGCGCTGTGGTCGCGCGGCGCCCCGTTCCTGCTCATCGCTGCCGCGCTCCTCGCCAACCTCGGTAAACAACGAGCGCTTTCGTTTTGGCGTACCTACACGTGATGACGTGACTCCTTTCACTCAGATAATTGACAAATGTTGATTAATTTCAGCCATGCAATACATGTTTCTGGATAATGAGGAGTATAATCGCGTAAGTATATGTCGGTTTTGAAGTAAATTACTGCTGATGATCCAAACACAAAGACTCCACCAGAGAGCCACGTTAGGCATGATCGTGTACTGTGCAGCCGTGCCTGTCGGGAGGCAGCGTGTCGTGGCGCGGCGTGGCGGCGCTGGCGAGGAGCGGCGCGGCGGGCGCGTGCGCCGGCGCCGTGCTGCTCACCACGTGCGTCATGGCGGCGCTGGAGCCGTGCCTGCCGCTCTGGATCATGCACAAGTTCCACCCGCAGCGCTGGGTGACGGGCGCCGTGTTCGTGCCGGACAGCGCGGGCTACCTGCTGGCCGCCAGCCTGCTGGGCGGCGCGGCGCGGCGGCTGGGCGCGGAGCGCGTGGCGCTGGCGGGACAGCTGGGCGTGGCGCTGGCGGCGCTGGCGGTGCCACACGCGGGCTCGGTGTCGGCGCTGGCGCTGCCGCACGCGCTGCTGGGCGTGGGCCTGGGCGCGGCGGACGCGGCGCTGGTGCCGGCGCTGCTGGCGCGACACCCGCACCGCGCGCCGCACGTGGCCGCGCTGCTGCAGGCCGCCTCCAGCGCCGCCTACGCGCTCGGTAACGTTCTCGCTACCTCGCTAGGCGGTGTCGACTATGTATGGTATGGATGTCCTTAGAAAAGATGTGGACTCCAAACAGTGACAAGAATAGCGAATTAGCAATATCGCCATCTCTTTCTTACACGTGATTGCAATGAAAATAAGCCAAGCAAAAAAAAGTGAAATATCGACATATCGTGTCAATAGGCTAGTTTCCACCATCAATAAATTGCAAATCTAAGTAGACCGTCAGTAATATTGGAAAATAATGGACACGTATTTTTTGTTTTTGTAAATCAACAAATATTGACAAAGATAAAATGCATCAAAACTCGGGAGTGGGGGCTCGTGACGTCAGAACTCACTAAAAATGAACTCAAACTCAAACTCAAAGCATTTATTTCAATTAGACCATTACGGCACTTTTGAATGTCAAAAATACAAAGAAAAATCAAAGCTACAGTCACAGTCACAAGGCATAATAACTTGAGAAAGTACTGTAGTAATGATACCAAACAGTGACGTAGTGACGTAGTGATGCGCGACTGTCCGCTGATCGTGAGCGCCATGCATTGTCTCCCGAATCGGAAACGTTTACCGACACAGAATCACGCTTGAGTTCTCAGCGTATTCGCACATCTACTAACAGGTCTTTTGAAACGAGTGATGAACGTGATGCGCGACTAACTGCTGCTCGAGATTATCATACATTGCCCCGAACATGCACACATCAAAATATTCATAATCAGAAAGTGAGAGAGAAAGAATTGCTGGATGTACGGCATGAAGATACAGAAGAAGAGCGCAACGAACGTTTGAATTCTGATCGACTTCGACATTGTCTGAACAGAATGTCGATATCATCTGAACAATCGGATGTGTCTCAAGATATAGCCGTAGGGCATGGCGACCTTCCTTGGGTTGATAAGGAACGGAGTGCATTTGTTACGTATACTCCTATGATTGAATACGCCACATATTCCGCCATCGGAGGTATGGTTCAAAATTGTACTTTTTGTGAAGCTGATATATGGCAAAAAGAAACAAACGGTATGTGTTGCTCAGATGGGAAAGTTCCGTTATTTTCCCTTCCCCGGGCTCTTAGAATTCGACATCAGACGTTTCAGATCTTTGATTTTGACGAACCCGTTGTCGCTCGCTGGCATAAGCAACAGGATCCGCGTACCTACGTAGTCGCGGGCAGAAGCTAGTCTATACATATAATAAAATCGTTGAGACAAAGTTTGTATGAAAAAATTTTTTTAGATTGTTCTAGAATCATGAAACTCAGAGCAAATACTTATTATTAAAAATAAAGAAATACCTGTTTCAGCATTTAAAAAAAATTACATCCAGAGACGTAAAAAAGAGGGTTTTGTGTTTAAAATTAATAAACTTCATACACCTATAGAACAAAATCCAATAAAGTATAAACCTTTAAAAGTTGCTGTAAATACTTCAAATCTAATACAGGTAAATATAATTTCTCAATTTTCTTGAAATTTGATTTTTGAAGTGAATACGCCCAAAATAGCGGAACTCAAGAAAATCGGCTTTCCTCGGTATAAGTAGTTGGTAATACAGGGTGGAAACGGTAAACGGGGCAGTAAGGGGAACTGCAGCTACACGAAAAAGGTCTTAGAAACAATCCATAATTTTTTCGCTAAATGTTGATCCCCATTCACAGATTTAATTAAAAAATAAAGTACAGTTAGCAAGAAAATTGCCATTTTACATAAAACAATTTTTTTGATGCCAATAATGATAAACCTTCACCGTTGCAGCTACATGAAAATGGTCTTAGGAAACCATCCATAATTTTTCGTGAAATTTTGATCCCCATTCACAGATTTAAAAAAAGTACAGTTAGCAAGGAAATTGCTATTTTACACAAAACATTTTTTGATGCCAATCGATCCTGTTTCTAATACTCAACGGTTAAGGAAGCTCCCCTTTCTGCCCGGTTAATCGTTTCCACCCTGTATTTACCCTGTATTTTTAGACTATACGAATGTACATCAGACATAAAGCCCGAAAAGTTACAAATACAAACGAGTTCAAATCTTACTATCTACAAATAATAAAAATGCTTTGTCCTGAAGGACTGTGATGGATCAACGTCGCACAGCCTTTACCGCAGATTGTAGAAACCTGAAGCTTGGAGGGTGTATTTTTTGTATAATAATTTCAGAAAATCATTTCTTATCGTATGCCTATAATACGATAAGAAAGGATTTTCTGAAATTATATCCCTAAGGGGGTGAAAAGGTGGGAGGCAAAGTTTGTATGAGAAAATGTGATTCCTTGGTCCAATCTACTTCAAATTTTGCTATCAACAATATTAACAGAATTGATGGACGCGTTTCGTATTGCACGTAAATTGATTTCAATGCATATCTTAGGAGATACAACGTTTTAAATAACTCCGCAGCAAAATAATGATCATGTACCGGGCGTGCATTTTCATTATGCGGAAGGATGTGTATGATGTGCTCTTTGAAAATTGTATTATAGGTGCTTACGACCCACTCTCTGTAACCCTCTCTTTCTCTTATGTGACGCAGACGAAGTTGCGCGGGTCAGCTAGTAATATTATATATTTATATAATATTATAAAGCAGAAGAGTTTGTTTGTTTGGTTGGTTGAACGCGCTAATCTCAGGAACTACTGGTTCAAATTGAAAAAATATTTTTGTGTTGGATAGTCCATTTATCGAGGAAGGCTTTAGGCTATATAACATCATGCTACGACCATTAGGAGCGGAGCAGGAATGAAAAATGTTGCAAAAACGGGGTTTTTTTTTCCTTTCGTTTTTCTCTCTTATTTTATTTTATTTGTAGGTAGTAGGTAGACCTACTATCACTTACCACATCTGCTTAAAGTCTGTCTCAACAGTCGCGTCAGTCACAAGACTGATTGCAGATAGGTTCAAAAGAAAAAAAAAGGTAGACCCTGCGTTCATAAACGCTCGATTCGATGCATTCGACATGTCGTAGGTATGTCTGTCTTTTTTGGCATTACGAAAACGAGCGAGATAGATATACGACATTCCGAATCGAAATCGAATCGAGCGTTTGTGTATTCACAAACGCTGAGCACTTTAGGGGTGTTACAGCCAGAGTCTCTACATAGTCGTATAGAAGCTTCCCACAACCTACTCGTAAGCTCTCGGTCGGGAGCTGCAGCTGCAGGTAGTCATGTACGTGCGTGTTCCACAGGGCCGGTGGCGGGAGGCGCGGTGGCGTGGTGCGTGGGGTTCGAGTCGGCGCTGCGCTCGCTGGGCGTGCTCAACCTGCTGTACCTGGCGTACCTGTACCGCGCGCTGGCGCGCCATCCGCTCTCCGAGCAGGTGATGATGACGTGTACCTGTATACTGTGTGTGTGAGATCGGCTCAGTGCGTGCGGCCGGCCTGACGTGTGTTGTGTCATTGTGTGCGCAGTGGGGCGCCAGCTCGCCGGACGACGAGAGCGACGAGGAGGGCGCGCGCGCGGAGGCCACGCCGCTAGCGCCACTGACAGCGCGAGCGGCCCCGGCCGCGGCACCACGCTAGCTCTCTGTCGAGATGTCACTGCCCACTCTATCTCTAATATTTTCTGTTGTCATTCTTCGTCATGCATTCTTAGCGAACATGGGATGTCTTCGTTACTGTAGCCTGGCGGTCCTCAGTGGTTCTATAGTAGGTACCTACCGCTTTGTTTACGCTACTTGAGATATTTTATTGAAAAGTTGATCGGTTACAGTCTACACTTGGATTTTGTTTATAAGTAATTAGGTTCTTAGATCTAGAATTCTTGATTGTGATTATATAATTATTGCCTATAAATACGAGTACGTATAGACATCATGTACCATACGCACGGTGACCAGTCAAGCTTTACAAAACCAGTTTAATAATATGCGGATCCCTCAAAAACCGGAAATCTTAAAAAGGCTTGTTACGAGTATCCACACTAGCAACTACTGTTTGTTTGTTACTAACACTATGTATGAGTATCGTTGGTCGAATTTAATAAATAATATACCTACTGGAAATTTATAGCTACCTACCTATGATATGTAAATATGTACCACGATATGTACCACCTACGTGGTTTTTAAAATAAATACATAACTACGTACCTACCTCTTGTTGTTTCCTTGCGATAGCTTCCCCACTGGGTAGGTACTGGCATCGACGTGTGGTGCTGTGCGTCCCGTACACAATACCAGACGCGGCCCGATGCAAACTGTGCCGACCTTACCCCCACCCCCACCCACTCTCTATGTACCAACGCATCGTCCTGCAAGGTTAGAACCTTTCGAGGTCCACCTGGAACTCCCTGAACCGTCTCCGAACCCAAAATATAATTCCCACCTCGTGAAGTGGGGCTACCTCAATGGACCGGGACCGGCAGGGTGTAGTGCTGCGCTACAAAAAATGTTCAAGAACACCGTGCTAATGGCGAAGGTTTGGGCCAACTAAGTGGTCGACACCCGCAGCATGCTGTGAGTAGTTCCTACTATAATACACTAGACTACACTTACGTCCTCATTGCGGCGCCTTCTTGCTGCTGGGCATCACAAGGCACGCGCAGCGCGCCGCGAAGTTTCGACGTTTGAAACTTCATTTGTTTTCAACAGTCGTGGCCGACGGATCCATGTCAAAATTACCGTAGTTGTACACACCGCAAATTAATTCAATGATATTAAATTTCAGTGAAATCTAAATCTAAAACAAACAAGAAACACACAAAATGACGTCGAAACCGTTGGGTGAGTGATTCTCTTATGCTTGTTTTGAACTGGCGCCGTGCACTGACTGCACTGCTCCTGAGTCTGTTTAAGCAGCATGTGACCGCATTCACAGTTATTACAATGCTATGTTGGAAGTCGTCGTTTATGATATTCCCGAAAATCATGCAAGATGTAAACAAGAAGGGCGCCGACCCTTCAACCATAGAGGGTGTAAACAACTTCATCACGAAGCCTTCAACCAAGCATTCTGTACATAGATATATATGCATCAAACTAAGTAACTTTACGCAAAGATTATTACTGGGCTGGTACACAACTTTTTTTTGGGGTGAAGAATCATGTTTGTTGGACTTGGAACTCAATGCAACGCAATCAAAACATTGTGCTGGTGGATAGATTGAATAGTATCTACGGGGGTCGCTGGTCGTGGTGTTAAAAGTAAAAATCTTACAATGAACTAGTATTTTAATGAAAACTTGTCAAAAAGTAGTAACTTTGGCCCCCAATATCTCCGTAACTAGGTGTGGTGTAGAACAAAAAAATGATCGCAATGACGGGGAGATCAAGTAGCTTTCGGCTTCGTTAAGAGGTTTTTTTACACTCTTTATATATCTGAAGTGGCGCTCTTGTCAGGCTAGTGGCCGCCATGCGCCAGCGCGACTGCAGAGCTTGGGGTCCTACCTTGTTGGGTTTTTTTTCTGTCAAGAATCCCTGGGCATATAGATGCTTTACAAAGTTCAAATTCCTAGGCTGCAGTAAGTCGTGTTTAATAATTTAGTTCCAGTTTATTTAGTTGTTTTATCGTGTTTACTTATAATGAAGAAGTTTCGCTAGCTAATAAAATTATGTCATGTCAGGGCCCGGGCCGGGCGCGTACAAGCTGCCGACGACGGTGGGCTTCCCGCAGCACGACCCCTCGCGGTACCGCAACCCCATGTACTCGTTCGGCACCAACGCGGGCTACCGCGTCAAGGGGCTGGGCCCGGGGCCCACCTACCGCATCGAGCGCGTGACGCGCGACGGCAACATGTCGTCTCCTTGCTGGAGTTTCGGGGCGCGCTTCCCGACGCGCTCCACGCTGCGGACGCCGGGCCCGGGGGCCCACGCGCCCGAGCGGTGCCCGCCGATGCGCGAGCCGCGGGCCCCCGTGTACTCCATGGGCGCCCGGCTGGGCTTCACGCTGAAGCGGCCGGGCCCCGCGCCCAACGCGTACGCGCTGCGCCTGGGCTCCGGCACGCCGGCCTACACGATGGGAGCCCGCGTGGGCTTCAACCTCAAGGCCAAGTCGCCGGGGCCCGCCGTCTACTTCCAGAAGGACACCAACGTGTACCGGTGCAAGCAGCCGGTGTACTCGCTGGGCGCGCGGCTGGAGGGCGCGGGCAAGGCGACGCGCACGCCCGGCCCCGCCGCCTACCCGCCCGACCTCTACAACGTCAAGAAGGTAACATGACCCACCTCTCCAGCTCCAGCTCTCCCTACATGGGTGCAGACTGCCTTACATTTCTAACTTACAAGTATGGCGACGCATTATCGGCGCAACAAGTTGTTCGCCCCTGTCAGCCGTCACGCCAATATTTATTCTTGCTTTCATAATATCATTCCTCACACAATCCTTGCTCTCCTCTCCTCTCCATCCATCAATCAATATTTATTTTGATGAGTGTTGTAGTCTCGTGCGGTACTCGTGATGTATTGTAACATAACATTCCAGAACCCGTACAAGTACTCGTTCGGCACGCACCACGGGGACTACGCGCCGCCGCTCATCGTCAAGGAGGACACCATGGACTGTCTGTAGCGCGGCAGCACTGCATCGGCAGCACCACGCGATGGCTCAACTCTCACAATAGCTCCGCCCACGTTCTAGTGTTCGTTTATTCGAACATTGTTAGAAGTGGATATTTCAGGTTTCTAATACAATACATGTGATGCAGTGATGTCAATGTGTGAGTTAAGTAAACGGTTAAAAATCGTACAGTCCAGTGAAGTAACGTCGGCTTGTATTAGAAATCACTTGGAAATTGATTCACCTAGAACGGTAAAAGTATTTTAGGCAAACGTCGCAAATTATGTTAAAGTGGCTGTGTTGTGTCTGTGTCGTGGACCGAAGGGAATTGAATATATTTTTTACGTAATTTCGGTCATGTCTACATTATCAACTTCTTCATACTATTCAACCAAGTCTTGGGAATTAAGTAACCTAATGTTGGCAGAGTCGATATTGGTGAGCGATGACCGTACTGATTGGTCACAGTATTGCCCAAGTTTATATGAGACAAGATCGGCAAGAATGGACCTGGATTCAAATGTCGGCAGTTGGTACAGTTGCCTCATATCCTCGACTTTGTTCAGTAGTGTATTTAGTTTGTATGTTGAAATACAAATCAGGTGTTAGCGTTGTTTAGAAAACTACTTTTTGTAAATTGTTTGTGAACCGTTTTGAAGTCTTTGTGAATTGAATAAAGCTTTAATTAGTATAACTTGTTTATTGTTTAACAATTAGTAGCTAGTCATAATGAATTCACTATTATATAGGTAGGTAGTCGGTGACACGGTCACACCGCAGGCGCACTAGAACTTGCGCATGGCGCGCAGCTTGTTGTTGCGGCGCATGCCGGCGGCGCGCACTCGTAGCCAGTAGCGCTTGGTGCTGGGGTCGAGCTCGGCGAGGCGCGGCGCGGGGCCCGTGTTCAGCGCCCACAGCCACTCCGGGTATGCGCTGTCCTCTTGTAACTGCACATAATTATGTTACATATTGTCAATTGTTTTCACCTTCACATCTACTGGTTTACTACTTTAAATATTTTATTGACATACCTAGTACAATTTGTTTCACTGAATATTAAACCTTATTACCCATTAGAAAAAAAAAGAAGTTACTGCTGAGATGAAAAATTAGATGAGGAATTTTTGAATGCCACCTGGAGGGAAAGTACTCTGAATAAAGGCTGATAGCAAATTTCACTCAAAGGAAACATTATTTTTAAAAAGAAACAAATCTGCATTCACAGATTTTCGAAAAGTTTGCCACACTCGGTAACAGAAGCGACTCGACTAACTTCGAAAAAATTACACTGTAGGTACTTTTTTGATATCAATCAATAATCATGGATCATTTTTTAGGCTCTATGCATATTTTTCAAGAAAATTTATTTAAATATAATAGCCTCGTTGTTTACCCTTGCAATAAGATCATTTACACGTCTCTAGGTCTCTTACATTCAAAGATTTTAGCATTTCATTGAACATAGGTACCCTAGATCAGCCAATTAGAAAAAGAAAATGTGTTGTGGAGTTAGGAGTATTTATAAACATATTGTATTTGTCAGTATTTGTCGACAGAAATAAGTAAATAATAACTAATGTCCTTATAGTATCGGTAACCGGTTTTACAAGGTGGATACGGTGAACGGGCATGGAGAAGTTGCAACTACACGAAAATGGTTTTAGGAGACTAGGTATCATTTTCAACCGACTTCTAAAAAGAGGAGGTTCTCAATTCGTCAGTATTTTTTTTTTGTTTTTTTGTGTTTGTTACCTCAGAACTTTCGACTGGGTGAACCGATTTTGATGATTTTTTTTTTATTTGAAAGCTGGTGCTTCCCGTTGGGTCCCATTTTAATTTGTTGAAGATCTGATGCTGATCTTCGGAGATATACAATGGAACTCTTCAAAAATAGACGGCAAATCTGCAGTGATTGCTGCATCCGCTTGTAGGTTCATTGTTTATACTACATCATGACGTAACATCACGCCTGTATGCTCTGAGGGGGTACGCAGATGTGTACAATATACCCAGATTTCGACAATGTTTGTTACATTGTCGAAATCTGGGTATATTGTACACATCTGCGTACCCTCTCAGAGCATACAGGCGTGATGTTACGTCATAATGTAGTATAAACAATGAACCTGCAAGCGAATGCAGCAGTCACTGCAGATTTGCCATCTATTTTTGAACAGTGTTTGTTACCTCAGAACTTTCGACTGGGTGAACCGATTTTGATGATTCTTCGATAAATTTGAAAGCTGGTGCTTTCCGTGTGGTATCATTTCAATTTGGTTAAGATCTGACGCTGATCTTTGGAGATATAAATGGAACTCTTCAAAAATACACGGCAAAGCTGCAGTAATTGCTGCAATCGCTTGGTTGTTTATTGTTTATACAACATCATGACGTAAGATCACGCCTGTATGCTCTGAGGGAGTATGCAGAAGTGTACAATACACGCAGCTTTCGACAGTTAGACGTGTAAAGTTCCATTTAATGGGATCCCGGAGAAATAGAGGTAACTCCTTAAATTTATAGGCACACCAGAAGCGGTTTGGGTAGTTTTAGGAAGAGTACTTTCTCGGAGTGATCCCATTTCAATTTGATAAAGATCTGGTGACTTCGGAAGATAAATGATAGCAAATGTACTGGGATCACTGAAATCTCACGTCTGTCTATTGTTTACAGTTCATAACAAAAAATCACACCGATACGCTGTGAAAGGGTAAGCACATGTGAACCACTAAAAAGTGAAAAATAAAAACTTTTTTGCAAAAAATATAACCGACTTCACACAAAAAAGTGAAAAATAACTTTAGCTTCAGAAGTCGGTGACAAAAAAACTAAATCAATCAAACAAAGGTCACCGACTTCTGAAGCTAAAGTTAAGTACCTATTTTTCACTTTTTTGTGTGAAGTCGGTTATATTTTTTGCAAAAAAGTTTTTTTAATTTCGGCAAAGCGATCTCTCGTAAACATTTTTTGATTATTCAAATTGTGTTTATAAATTCAATATCATAGATAAACATGAATAATTAAAACTAATATTTAAATATTCATGTTTATCATAACAAAGCGGCCCCGGAACATAAAGGGCGAGGAAGGAACACGGATGGTTTTTAATCAGCTAAAGTTTGACACTCCCTTCCGCTCCGCCCAGAGTGGGAGGGGTCATTTGATGATTTCCCATCCGAAGAAAAAAAAAGACCCATTGTGAGCGACCACATTTCTGTCCCTATGTAATCACTGGTAACACACACTATTATAGCCATAGACTTTCGTCTTGAGACACTGTGGTAAGTTGGACGAGAAGATACTGCGCAAATTCCCGATCGCTGCCCAGCCGAGTTGGATTCGACGATTGACCTCTTTCTCGAAGTTAGACCTACCTAACTGGACCGTTTGCCCCAGGTACACATAGTCGTTTACTACTTCGAGTGTAGTGTGTCCGATCTTGAAAGGAATGGGAGTTACATGGGCATTCTACGTTACTTTAGTTTCGTCCATGTTAATTTTAAGACCCACTCTTTCGGAAGCTCTACTGAGGTTATCGAGCATTGTGCTAAGGTTCTCATGGTCTCAGCCATGACCACTATATCGTGGGCAAACTGAAGGAGAGTAATGTACACGCCATTGACGTTGATGCCTAGCCCTCTCCAGACCAGAACTTTGAAGACATCCTCCAGTGCAGCGGTGAACAATTTAGGAGATATGACTGACACGTTTTTTTTTTTTGCTTAATCATGCGATCAGTCGAAAGACTATGAGCAGATGTTTTGTAGGATCAGTGGCAAAAAGGTTGTTTTGTAGGATCAGTGGCAAAAAGGTGGGAATTTCTCTATATTTAGATATAGCTATCCAGTATAGGCCGTCGTTTCAGCCTTTGCTTTGCCTCTGTTGCGCTAGTTGGTTTGGGATATCCTTCAACCTAGTTTTGTATTTGAGATTGTTGTTGTTCATTTCCTCTTTCACTGTGTTCATAATAATATGTAGGTTGTTGTGGATTTCAGGAATTTTTAGAAACCATGGAGCGTTGGATGTAGTTTGGACATCTTTGCATTATGCTTATACTGAAGTCACAAGTTGAACCCCATAAGGAGTTAATTGTTGAGAGACAATTTGGAGTTGCAAGCATGCAATACTTACAGTTGTTTGAATTTGAGGTTTATCCCTTTTGTATGTGATGTGTATTCCCTTCTCTCTCTCTCTTTTAATCTTTTTGTATGTGTTCGTATGTCTGTATGTGTTTTCTCCATGTGATGCGACGCCTGACGGTCCAAGTGCATACAGGGGGGGCTACCGGCGGGCAGTCTTCTCTGAAAGAAAAAGTTCCGAAGTCACCAGATCTTTCTCTCTCAAGTGAAAGTTACTTTTGAGCACTGACATCTCTATTTCATCAGCCATGTCTCAATTTGGTTTAAGCTTCTTTGAGAACTATTGAGCCTTCTTTAGGGCATTCACTATGAGCCAGAATTACTGTATCATCTGCAAACGTGGCCACCATTGGTTTGTTGTTCTGAGATAGGTTGTAAGTAAATATTGTGTAGAGGACTGGGCCCAAAACTGAACCCTGCAAATATTGGGTGGAAAGAGGAGGTGCATTGATCTTCTTTTATTTGAAAGATTCTATCAGCTACTTATATATAATTTGATGAGAACAATGTACAGGTATGGTAGGAGTGAATTGATTTTAAATAGCAAGCCCTTATGCCATACTCGATCAAATGCCTGCTGGACATCCAGAAATACTGATGAGCAGGACTCCTTGACATGGTAGCATTTTTGTACAAACATTTCAACACCTCGATATACCAGTAGTTGATTTGGCACCGGTGGAGAGACTTTAGTACAGCCCAACTCTGCATAGAATTGAAGGCTTTCTCGTAGTCCACAAACGCTAAATAGGGAGTCAGGTTATACTCTTTGGTCTTTATTATAATCTGCTGCAGCGTATGTATGTGGTCCACAGAGCTAAAGTCTTTTCGGAAACCCGCTTGTTCAGGAGGCTGAAAATCGTCAAACCAGCTATGGGAAAAGTTTTTTGCAGTTCCTGACTTTCTTAGTACTCCAACATGATTCAGTATTAAAAAAATAATCCATTGGCATCAAAAAAATGTTTTGAGTAAAATAGCCATTTTCTCGCTAGCTGTAATTTTTTTCGAAAATCTGTGAATGGGATCAAATTTCACAAAAAAATTCCTGAGACCATTTCCCTGTGGCTAGAATGGTTAACACAGCACAGTGCCTCTTGCTGCCCCATTAACCGTATCCACCCCCCTGTATGCACTGAATATCTAACTCCTAGATACTCAGTACTGGTCACTCCGGCACCTGGACAATAGTATTCACATTACTCCAGATCCCTCAAGAAATCTAGAGTAGTGTGAATGTGGCCTTACTTTACCCGCACCAATCAATACTGATCCTGAAAACCAATATTTAATGCAAGTTTGTTAGACATGTCCTAACATGACAAGGTGAAAGGTACAGTGTGTCACCTTGACATCTTCGCCGGTGGTGTAGATGTTGGAGCCGCACACATACTGGACGAGCTTGTGCGGGTCGGTCTCCACCGGCATCTCCTTCTTCTCCATGGTGCCCAACTTGCCGCCCTTCTTCTTGCCCTTGCCCAGGCCCATCACACCTGGAAACAGACCCATTCTACTTACTATGTAACGCAGACCACTAGTTAGTACCTTTATTTATTCCCACTCATGGCCTTCCACAAATAAATACTACTCAAAATTTTAGTTGTTAAAGCTGTTGAGAGGATTATTATTTAACAATAATAGATATGAATCACCTCCTGCGGCGGATGTGGTTTTCTTGACGACAGCATAGTTAGCGGCTGTGCTGTGCAAGTGTGATGACTGAACGACCAGCATCGGCCGCAATGGTAATATTGTCCTCAAGAATCCAGGAAACATTGTGTACAACTTTATCAAATAATAACAATATTATTAATTATTGCTAGAGTTCCTGGATTAATAGTGATATTTGAGGTAATGAGGTTATATTTTGGCTTTTATTAAGCTGACAGTGACAGCATTGATAGCTGAATTTCAATCACTCACTGTGACATTTGCGTTTTGAAATGGCGACATTACAGGAAACGTTCATTTGTTTGTTCTACTTAGAATAGCGTGTACTTACACGCTTGTTGGTGACTTCAAAACAGTGATATTTTATTTGTGAACATAATTATTATAGTTGTTCACTTTTATTTTTCCTGCAAGGAAAATGCAAATAAAACGTAACATGAAACAAACAAAATTAAATGATTGTCAAACCAAGTGTCACAAATAGTGATGTTTCGAAACGATTCGAGTTTAGTGTGTTAAATCGGTATGACTGTTTTTGTCATGTTTTGTTTTTGTCATGTCAAAAGAAAATGCGTGTAAAGAAAAAAACTGGGCTATTGCATGTCGGATTCGCGCACGAAGGGTTTCGTACTATTTGCGGGCCGGTTCGAAAGATATACCGCGGCCCCGGAACATAAAGGGCGAGGAAGGAACATGGATGGGTTTTAGTCAGTAAAAGTCTGACACTCCCTCCCGCTCCGCCCAGAGTGGGAGAAGTCATTTTTCTGTGAAAATTTCAACAGTCTAATTAGCACAGTTCATGAGATACGCCTTGGTGACAGACAAACAGGAGTCTTAGTAATAGGGTTCCGTTTTTACGCTTAGGCTACGGTACGGAACCCTAAAATGTATAACTCAGGGTCCTGTTTAAATCCTGGAATATGTGGCAATTTAAAGGTACCTAAATTTAAACACAGGGTTATTTATTTTTTTCTAAGGTCCATGTTCACCAAAAAGATGACAGTCTGATTATCTAAAACAGCTGTTTAAAGCACATTTTTGTATGGTAATATGTCACAGTGACAGCTGTTTTTAGCTAATCAGGCTGTTATCTTTTCGCGATTCTGGTTTTTATTTTGGCAAAGTCCTATTGATGATTTCAGTAACTACTACAAATCTTTAACGTTTTATGACCGCGAATCATATTTTGTTCAACATACAGCAAGACAATTAGTGACACTGACCTAAAAATTACAAAAAAATCAATTTCACTGACTACCCTGGTCGCACTTCCTTTTGTTTAAAATCCTCTAAAAAGTGAAGTAAAATAAAACAACCTTTCAGGAACTTGGTGAAAAAAACACAACTATGAAGTAATAGCAAAAGACACCTTTTGAAACTAATGTTATTGTGCTCATTTTAAAGGTTTTTTGGGAGTTGTTAATTTTTTGAAAAAAAAACGAAAAGTGTACAATGCGATTAAATTATGAACTAAGCCGTAACAATTTTTTTGTAGTTGTGGTACTTGTGGTGTGTTCATAAATTACATAATACTTAATTTATTATTTTCCTGGAGTTATCGCTCATATTGTTTATAAATATGTACCTGTTTACCCTAAAGGTACTCGTATTGTTTTTGCTACTATTGTAAATTGTAATGTTCCTATTTAAACAGTCAGTGTGTAACATTAACTTAAGCGAGACGTGATTTAACAGACTAAGTTCTACACTTTATTAAAGTCGTAAGTATTGTGAGTTATTAAATTAATGTTGAGTTCATTGTGTGAAAATAAAAACAGTAACTCGAAATGCTATAGGTAGCGATTCTAAAGAAATACCATCACGTCATGATCACATCCTTATTCCTTAATACAATCGGTATCGACGGTATCTCCTCACTAGTTTTCCATTCCACCACTCGCTCTGATGCTGGGGCTACACTATCGCGATAACGCGAAGATTTGCGTTGTCGCGACACGTCTGGCCAAAGAATTCGTCCTATCGCGATAAACTTCGCGAATACGAAAGCCCTTCGCGCCGCTGTCGGTAAATTGCCGCACATCAAAGGGTTTTGTCGCGACAAAGTTCGTGCGTTTGGCTACACTTCGCGCGCTCTAGTTGACTGCGATACTCCGAGAGGTTTATACGTGTTTGATTGAACTTATTAATCACGGATTGGAATAATGAGAGGATAAGGAAAGATGCAGTAAATAATTTTTACCCGAGTGCAACCGCCTCTTCCATTTTTTTCCACAAATGAATTATCGCGACGTTCTAGATTATCGCGACAGTAGCAAGGTTTTTTTCAAGTGTGGCCAAGCACTTCGCCATAGAGCGAACACGAACTTTATCGCGACAACGCGAACACGAATCTTCGCCTGCAAGTCTGGCCGTAGCATGAGTGAGGCCAAGTGAGGCCTTTATTTCATTGAGTTTTATTTAGGTAAAAATGTCATTTTATGTTTTCTTTTGGAATATTTGGATTATAACGTGTAAAACCTTGTAAACATGTTTGTTTCATAGACACTTAGTGCAAATAATGAAATTCCGTTCGATTAGATACGGAGAACTCCCTTAAATTCTTGAAAAGTGTAATTAATTTTTATTTTGTGAATTTAATTTCTATGAGCGCTTTGTTGGATCGTAATCGTATCTTGATTTCCTTGTAAAATCCGGAAATTCTCGGGTGCATCGAGTGGTTTGTCCGCGGCTCATACCGAGCGCTGGGCATAGAGGTGATTATGTGACTCATTGCGAGTGCGATGAGTGTTGTGTGTGTCGTGTGTGTCGACGAGTGCCCAACGAGTCAGCGCTCAGCGCTGGCACAGCCGCTCAGTAGTCAGTCAGTAGCGTGAAGTGTAGGCGACTCAGTGAAGTGGAGCGCAGTGTCATTGTTATTGTTTTATAGTTACAAGTGATGAGTTACTCGAATGACTTTGAAGACGACGATTTTTTCAAGGTAGGTGCGTCACGACTCACGAGTGTCTAGAGTGACGGGCGTCGCACGCGGATGCGCCGCTGAACTAATGCTTTATCATTGTCGCATAACTTTATCAGGAGTACTAATATTATATTTCGATTAACAGTCGGCAATCAGCGCAGGTACATACAGGTGCGATAGTGCAGTCCTTCCTTACCCGGAGGTGCTGAGTGTCAGTCGAGTGTAGTGTTTCATACCTGTTGAGCTTGTGTTCTGTAGTGGTGCTGTACACATTGTGCCTGATTGTGCTGACTGTTGGTGCAGGTATTGTGTGCACAGATAACTGGTTCAACTTTCCTTGGCAAGCAGGTAATGTGCCACATTGCTGTGAATACAGCAGCGGATGAGTGTGTCCTTCAATTGTATGCTAAGTCTGTGTACAGTGTGTTGTAAGATAAATGTGAAAAGTGCTGTTATCTAGCTATCCTGTGCTTTGTAGTTTATTCAGATGTGTTATGAATAATGTAGTTTGTTTGTCATTGATAAGAAGTGACATCAGCATTTCAGAATGATCTCTCTATCAGTAATATGTAGAGGTGCGCCTGCACCTGCGCCTATTCTAACTGTGTTTGAATTTAATCTTCAAAAAAGTTTATAAGTCAACTAGGTACAATCTCTCTAGAAATGTTGTAGGAATCAGGTAGTCACTATCAAGAAAGTTAAATGTTGTAGGAATCAGGTAGTCACTATCAAGAAAGTTAAATGTTGTAGGAATCAGGTAGTCACTATCAAGAAAGTTAAATGTTGTAGGAATCAGGTAGTCACTATCAAGAAAGTTAAATGTTGTAGGAATCAGGTAGTCACTATCAAGAAAGTTAAATGTTGTAGGAATCAGGTAGTCACTATCAAGAAAGTTAAATGTTGTAGGAATCAGGTAGTCACTATCAAGAAAGTTAAATGTTGTAGGAATCAGGTAGTCACTATCAAGAAAGTTAAATGTTGTAGGAATCAGGTAGTCACTATCAAGAAAGTCTGACTAGCAGTTTAACCAAGGGGAATTGTATCATCCAGTAGCTGGGTTGTGGTCGTTGTGGAGTCAGATAGGCAGTCGCTCCATACAAAATACTGGTATTCAGCTGCATCTGCTTGGACTGGAGGCTGATTAACTGGCTCCAACCTAGTTGTGAACAAGCAGCAAGATATTCTCATGTTCATGTTATGAAGGATAGGGTTGTTGTGTTTAAAACTGAACTTTGAGCGCCCAAAATGAAGAGGTTGATTGAAAGCCGTAAGTTTTAATAAAAATAAACTAAAATGGTGTAGGTACAGTACAAGATGCTGTTATATTTTGTTTATATTTATGTTGAACATGCAAGTCTGCAACACTAACTCATAGACTCAGGTAGAGTTAGCAACAAAGAGTATTGTGTATCAAGTTGTAATTCAATTAATAATAATAAGATATGCTGCTGGTTCTGAGTAGTATGAGTGTGCCTGCACTAACTGCTAGTGTTTGTGTGGTTATTGTTGCACAATACACAATCATATTTCATTTGATCACAAGACAAGTTATTACTGGCCCCACTAAACATGCCACCAATAACCTACACTTAATAACTTAGAACAACTCTTATACATATAGCCATGCTATTGGCTTAGTTTAAACTTGTATAATGAATACTGCTCTGTAGTTAGATATAGTGCTGTGAGCAAACAGTTGGTGAATGTGTGTTATCTCCGGCAGCAGGCACGCAACCACGCAGGCACCCACACGTTCCGGCTGCGCGGGAAGTGAGCCTGACTATGTCATTGTGTTAGGAGATTGGCCTTCGAAATACTGTTGTGTGCACTGTGGCCTAGCTGCAACCAGCAACATTGTTTACATTTCATTCTTGAGGTAAAATCTATCAAAATCTTCCATCTGCCCCATTTTGTCGATTCAATGACAGATGAACAAAAGATTTGTCAATTCTTTCTTGGAAGAAACCTCAGAGGTATTCATGCTAGGTGGGCTTGAGAGTATTATTTTCTTATATGAACTATGCCTGTGTGTGACCACAGTTCACCTGATGTGAAGCGATGATGTAGCTGAGAGTGGAGCATGCTTGCCTAGAAGAAATCCATTTGCTTGAACATATAGTAGTAATATTGTAATGTTACTTCAATGTGGGAACCAAATCTCCACCATTCTCTGTGCAATGTGTCGCAGGATAGTGTTGAGCTTGAGGGTTGTAAGTGATGTATCGTGTTGTGCGCAGCGCTACCCGGTGAGCGCTCCGCGAGGCCCGAGCATGGAGCTGCTGCTGTGGCTGGCGGCCGCCGTGGTGACGTCCATCCTGCTCGCCATCATCTGCCGCTGCTGCTGCCGGAGCAAGTCGCGCGGCCGGGTCATTGCGCGTGAGTACCACACCTACACCACTACACCATCCGACACGACCCGACGATTAAATAAATAAATAAATGACTGAATATTATATCAAGACAAAATGTTATATTTTTATGTAAGTACTTACTATTTATTAATCATCATCATCTCATCATCATCATCTCAGCCGAAAGACGCCCACTGCTGGACATAGGCCTCCCCCAAGTGTCGCCACACTGACCGGTCCCTTGCGACTCGCATCCACCGGATTCCCGCAACCTCACCAGGTCATCGGTCCACCTAGTGGGAGGTCTTCCAACGCATCGTCTTCCGGTTCGCGGTCGCCACTCCAGAACTTTTCGGCCCCAACGGCCATCCGTTCTGCGAGCAATGTGCCTTGCCCACTGCCACTTAAGTTTAGCAATTCTTCGGGCTACGTCGGTGACCTTGGTTCTCTTGCGGATGTCTTCATTTCTGATTCGATCACGCAAGGAAACTCCGAGCATAGCCCTCTCCATTGCCCTTTGGGTGACTTTAAGCATTTTGATAAGGCCCATTGTGAGCGATCACGTTTCGGTCCCGTATGTAATAACTGGCAACACACACTGGTCATAGACTTTCGTCTTGAGACACTGCGGTAAGTTGGACGAGAAGATACCGCGCAGTTTCCCGAACGCTGCCCAGCCGAGTCGGATTCGACGATTGACCTCTTTCTCGAAATTAGACCTACCTAACTGGACCGTTTGTCCTAGGTATACATAATCGTCTACAATTTCGAGTGTAGAGCCTCCGATCTTGATAGGAATGGGTGTGACATGGGCATTCAACATGACCTTCGTCTTGTCCATGTTCATTTTTAGACCCACTCTTTCGGAAGCTCTACTGAGGTCATCGAGCATTGTACTGAGGTCCTCCATGGTCTCAGCCATGACCACTATATCGTCGGCAAACCGAAGGTGAGTGATGTACTCGCCATTGACGTTGATGCCTAGCCCTCTCCAGTCCAGAACCTTGAAGACATCCTCCAGTGCAGCGGTGAACAGTTTCGGAGATATGACGTCTCCCTGTCTTACACCTCGCTGCAGAAGGATTGGTTCCGAGGCTTGGTCCTGAAGTCGGACTGACATGGTGGCGTTTTTGTACAAACACTTCAACACCTCGATGTACCGGTAGTCAATTTGGCACCGTTGGAGAGACTGCAGTACAGCCCAGGACTCGATCGAATCAAAGGCTTTCTCGTAGTCCACAAACGCTAAACAGAGAGGCAAGTTGTACTCTTCGGTCTTCTGTATAACCTGCCGAAGCGTATGTATGTGGTCCACGGTGCTAAAGCCTTTTCGGAAACCGGCTTGTTCGGGTGGCTGGAAATCGTCAAACCTGCGCGCTAGACGATTTGTGATGACTCTGGAAAACAACTTGTAGACATGGCTTAGAAGTGAGATGGGCCTGTAATTCTTCAACCGGGCATTGTCACCCTTCTTGAAGAAGAGCACCACCACACCCCTGCACCATGCCTGTGGCGTTTTCCCCTCGAGTATGACGGAATTAAACAGCTTCTGAAGGGCCTTAAGTACCGGTTTTCCACCCGCCTTCAAGAGTTCGGCCGTAATTCCGTCATCCCCCGGTGCCTTGTTGTTTTTGAGCTGTTTCAGAGCCATCCTAATCTCGTACAGGCTGACGTCCGGGATGTCTTCGGTATAGTGTCGGGTTAGTCTAGCTCTTGGGTCGTTTGCTAGGTCGACAATGGGTTTGCTGGTTGACGTGTACAACTGTCCATAGAAGCTCTCGATCTCCCTCAGTAGCTCCAGTTTGGCGGATAAGATCCTGCCATCGTCGGTCTTCAGTTTCGTGAGCTGGCTCTGCCCAATAGCCAGATCTCTTGAAAATACCTTGGAGCCTCTGTTCCGTTCGATTGCGTCTTTAATGCGCTCGGTATTAAAGCGGCGGAGGTCGCTCTTCAAGGATTTAGAGATCTGCCTATTGAGCTGTCGGTATTTCAACGCCTCGTCTGAAGACTGCAGGATCATCTCACGCCGCTCCTTCATGAGCTTGAGAGTTTGATCGGAGAACCTCTTTTTCTGATCTGTACGACGTGTCTTGAAGAACTTATACCCGGTCGTATGGACAGTTTCCACGAACCCATCGTTGTATTCGTCCACTGAGCTCCCTAGGCACTCGAAACGATTCTGGAGTTCGAGCTGAAAGCCTTCGGGGTTTTGGATTTGGATCTGTGCTGGACGGAGCGTAGACTTCATCAGTCGAGACCTTTCTAGCTTGATATTGATGTTCAATGTGCCTCTTACCATGCGGTGATCGCTCCCGGTTTTCACCGAATTGATCACAGAGACATCATTGAACATTTGCGTCTTGGTTGACATGATGAAGTCAATCTCGTTTTTTGTTGCACCATCTGGACTCTGCCAGGTCCACTTTCTGTGCTCACGCTTTTTGAAGAAGGAGTTCATCATATAGAGGCCCTCCTTCTCCATAAAACTAGCCAGTTGGTGGCCCCGGTGGTTCCGACGTCCAACTCCAAATTGCCCCACCTGCAGCTCATCCCCGTCTCGTTTGCCCAGTTTTGCGTTGAAGTCCCCCATGACAACGGTGAAGTAAGTTTTGAAACCATGCATGGCTTTAGAGATATCCTCATACATGGTCTCCACTTCGTCGTCGGGGTGTGCCGAGGTCGGGGCGTAGACCTGTATGACCTTCAGCGAATATCTTGAGGATATTCTGAGTATAAGGTACGCCACCCTGGTCGACACAGTCTCGATCTTCACCATGTTGTTCACGAGGGACTTGTGGTCGATAAACCCAACACCACCCTGGGACTGGCGGTCACCCTCTCGGAAATAAAGCAGGTTGCCGGATTTTAGGATTATCGTGTCCTCCCCCTCTCTTCGGACTTCAGATAATCCCACAATACTCCATCGCAGCCTGCTCAACTCCTCCTCGAGTTCCGCTATCTTCTCGTCGGTCCGAAGTGTGCGCGTGTTATAGGTTGCCAGGTCCAGTCGTTGGTATAGGCAGCCGGATCCCATCCGGGGATTCTTCGCACCCCTTGCCACGCTATAACCTCGACCGCTGCCGTAGTCGAGGGTAGACGGGCTGCCGGGCACTAGGGGCCATTTATTTAATGCGGTGTCCATTTGTTTTTGTCATAATCGCCACGCTTGGCAGGCGGGTTGGCGATCGCAGTATGGTTGTTACAAAAGCACAGAGAACGCTGCTGCCCATTCTCTGGTAAGTCCCTTAGTCGCCTCTTACGACACCCACGGGAAGATATGGGATGGTGCTATTCTTTACGTCCGACACCATGCGGACGATTATTAATCATAGTACTTACTTATGTGTCTTATTTAAAAAAATAAACAAAATATTATATGGTAAGTATTTAAGAGGGCTATAACAATTTTTCTAGTATTTTGGTGTTTTAAAGAGTCTAACACTAATACGAGAAAAATTGTGATATTTATTTTGAGCACTCCATAGAGAATTAAACTTACTCGAGTATTTTTTTTTAAATTTTTTGGCCATTCTCTAATCACACATCAAAACTGAGAAGTCTCTACTATGATTAATTCTATAAGGAGCGCTCAAATAAATATCTCATTTTTTCTTGTATTACAGTGTTCTAACACTCAAATACAAGAAAAAATGTGATAGCCCTCTTAAGCTCTTCAACATTTATTTGGATTTATATGCATTTATTTTATAAATGCTACTAATACAATATTACTAGTACTACAAGTATCTTATCAAAAAAAGTATTTATAAAATACTAAGATACCAAACCAAATGTATTTAGATGCAAGATACAAAATGAGTTTTTAAAAAGTATTTCGATACAAGATGGAAATACGTATCTTGTATCTGTATTTCAGATACTTGTATCTAAGATAAGTCACATCTCTGCCGCTGTAGTAAAGCATAATACCTAATACCTATTTAGATTATAGGGGGTTATTTACTAATCATTATTGAACCCTACTTTCCATAACACTTTTTTATTCTAAATTTTTTGTGCTAGGTAAGGACCTACCTAGGTAGGGTAGGTATATTGAAATTTTTAAACTTTTTTTTTATAAGTTTAGTAGTTTTTTAATTAATTGTAGTCATAAACATTGGTGATTGAAATACCTAAATCGGAAATTCCCTCAAACTAGGGTTAAAAATTAAGATACCTACCTACCTAGGCTTAAAAAAAATAACGAAGGAGTCTGAAAATTAGCAAATGACCTCTGCGAATTAGCTATGGCGGGTCCAGAACTCCAGACCCATTCACCCTGTAATATATCAATACACTGTCCACCAACAAGTCACGATGCAGATGGTTGGACAATGGCAGTGAACCATATTATTATGTAAGTACCTAGATCATTGGAGTTTAAAAAAAAACTCGGACTGAGTTAGCTTCGATTCTGTATTTTGAACCACAACTCGTAGCAACAGTTCACCTTCTATCAGATAAAAATAAATTTATTTTGGAACAGTCAGTCAGTCCCTGCGCTATTATGTGTAGCCGCTGAATATGCTCAGCAGTCAGCCTTCAGTTATCTGGGCCGCGTCGATCATTCGATAGCCGTCATAAGTACCTGCCTACATGATTCACGTGTTTTCGGGCGAGGTTTTCCCCAACCGTGGGTACAAGCGAGAGCTACCTCGCGGACAAGTTATCGAGACAAGTTTGTGATGATGATGATAACAGTTGGCTGCGTTTGGGTTTCTCCGCCCACCTAACGGTCCGCACTTGTGTCATCGCGAGTGCTTTCTGCGTTTTACGTAATAGGTGCATACTTTTGTGGGAAAACTCAATAATAGGTATACACGTTTACAATGTTAACTCGAGAACTTGGACTGCACCTCTCATCTGTGTCATTTTATAACACAACCGTTATCATTGTGTTTTGTCACGCATTCCATTTTGTAGGATAAATCTTCATTGATTAATCACAAATAACACGTCACTAAACATAATATATAAGTATCGTACCTATAACCAGCATTTATTGGTAACTCCGCAATAGATGCAGACGTCTGCTCAGCATTTAAAGTTGGCTCCACATTGTGACATGTCATCAACCAACCCATGATTTAGGTACAGTCTCCACCACAGCGGAGACGACTTGAGCGGAGAGAACTCGTGCGAGAATCGACCAATCACGTTGGTCTAAATCCACATTGTTGCGAGTTTCTCTTGTGATTGGTAGAGTCTTGCTCGTCTGCTCTCATCTCTGCCGTCTCCACTTTGATGCAGTCGGGGCATTGAACAATGATGTGCATGTGTGCATGATTGCGAACATGTCCACGGTGTAACGTGTGTCTCATGACCGCTGATGTAACGCTTGGTGTGGTTACAGCGCCCCCTCCCCGCGACGAGTCGGTGCCAGCGCCCTACCCGCAGCAGCAGTACGTCGCGCCGCTATTCCCGGGTGAGAGCGCAGCACAAGGTAGCGTAGCTATTCCATACTCATGCCCACACTAACACGAGGTGCACTGACCACTAACACACACGTTGCCACCGCGTGAGTATCTGAGCGTCCCACCGGCGAAACATTTTAGTACTTACCTAGGTATAACATGTTGAAATCTCTGAATTTCTCTCTTCTCAAGTTAAAATCTTTCATCTCTGCAGACACGTTTGCATACGACTGTTTCGCCGGTTTAAACGTGCAATAAACAGCTGTGGATCGCCGGAACTGGAACTTAAACGATGGATCATTAGGAAGCGAGAGCTGTTACATGACATTTTCAAATCATTTCAATCTTGGCATTTCACAGTTTGTTCTTAAGACTGATACTCCAATCCAAGTTTACAAAAGTGGAGGAACGATTTTGTCTTTGAAAAAGTACCTAGTTCCTAGACCTTTATGAACTTTGAGGGTTGTATTGTTGATTTTGATGATCATAATTCTGTAACTACATACCTACCTATGTCCTATAGTCGCGAACGATATTTTCATCAACATACAACCCAGCACTGGCCTGCAAATTGCAAAAAACGTAGGAAAATTATAATTTCGCGGACTACCCTGACGCTGTCATGCATGGGCTTGGCAAGTTTGTACGAGTATGTAGTGTAGCACTGCCACTAAATGAGTGCAGTATGAAATAAGCTCTTTATAATATCCGTTCTGTGTTCAGTAGCATGTTGTGTTTGTGTGTCTGCTTGTCGACTCTTGTACTAGTTGTACTTGTCGATGTCAAATTAGATTAATTTTATCATCCTAGTACCTACTGCATATGGTTCTGTTGAAAAAGAAAGTCGAGGGATGATGCCAAATAAAATGTGAACTGGTTCTTTCGGAGGATGACAAAAATTAAAGACCGGTGGAACTGTGTGCTGGACAATAAATAGTAGGTACCTAGGGTCATTACGCTGGATCGCGGCCCTGCGTTGTTTCGCGGCCTCTTAGAGGACCAACCGTATAAATATTGCAATAATAAGAATTCTATCTCACTCTTGCCAACGCGTTGTGGCACTTTAAAAAGATGGATAGTTACAGAATGTAATGCTTATTCAAATTGGTCGGTTACCCTAATCCATGTGCCGGAATTAAATCGTCAATTTTGCCAGTCGCGCTGTCAGCGCTCATACATACGCAAAACTGCGAAAAAATTAGCGAACAAGTCCCGCTTTAAAAGTAAGTATTTCAAGTTAACGATTACTTATTACTAGTGTGATTGTTTTTGAGTAATCATAGTTGTTTGTTTCATGTTATTTTTCATTTGTTTTGGGAGTAAATCACTTTAATACCAGTTTTTTTTGGGGGCCGCCAACCAAAACAATTTTTTTTTAGTAGAGTTGGTATACGGCCGGGTGGCCGCGGCACTAGCTCATTGAATGAAATAAGTTGGCTTTCTTTCTTAATAGTAATGTAAATAAAGTTTCGCTTTGTGCAACATTTTTTTATTGTTGGTGTTAGTTTAAATGATATAGTTAGTTCACGGCCGCCAAAATGTAATTTTATACGGATTTATAGCTACTTCGTATCATGTGGCCGCAAACTAACACATGCAAACAAAACAAATCTGGTTCGCGGCCCTCTGAAAATCATATGAAAATTAGAAGGCCGATATCTGACCATAGCATCATCGCAGCCCTCGAGAAACACGGGGTGGACCCAACCCTGCGAGGCTGGATCACAAATATGCTCCGACTGAGAGCGGTTCAAGTTACGGTAAACGACACCACTAGAGCCATAGTGGCGAAGGGCTGCCCCCAAGGTGGAGTCCTCTCACCACTACTGTGGAACCTCGTAGTAGATAGCCTCATCAACCGCCTCAATAGCAGAGGCTACTACACGGTGGGCTATGCCGACGACCTGACTATAATAATAAACGGCACACATGAAAACACACTATGCAACCTTATGCGCCAGGCTCTAAGGATAGTAGAAGACAGGTGCAAGGAACACAAACTAGCAGTGAACCCCACCAAAACCGAACTCGTCCTCTTCACAAAGAAAAGGAAGCTGGCAACGTTGCAACTACCAAGCTTCTTTGGGACAACCCTAAGCCTGTCGACTGAAACCAAATACCTGGGTATCTATTTGGACAAACAGCTTAACTGGGCAAAACACACGGATTACATCATCACAAAAGCCAGTATATCTCTCTGGCAATTCAAGAGACTCCTCGGGAGAAACTGGGGCCTAAGCCCCAAAATCACCTACTGGCTATACACCACAGTTATCCGACCAATTATCACATACGGTTCTTTAGTATGGTGGCCCAGGACCAACCTAAGTACGACCCAAAAGGACCTTGAGAAACTACAAAGATTTGCCTGCGTGGCAATCACCGGCAGCATGAGAACATCACCAACTGCTGCCCTACAGGTGATGCTGGGGCTACCACCCCTACACATCGTCGTAAGAGAGGAGGCGGCCGTGGCGATTTTCAGACTCGAGTTAGCCGGCACCCTAAGTAACGACTCTAGAATAAAACATACACGCATCAAAGAAGATGCAATCAAAGAACAACCGATGATGGCATCACCTATCGACAGAACTCTGAAAACTCACTGCTTTAAAAAACACTACAATATAGAGCTCATAGAGGAGTTGTGCGACTATTCAGGCACAAAAGAGCTAAGAATCTACACTGATGGATCAAAAACCAACGATGGGACAGGCGTCGGGGTGTTCTCCGACGACCTCAACTCTGTCTACCAAGCAGAGTGTGTAGGCATTATCCAAGCAGCACATGCTATAGAGGCCAGGGAGGTTACGGATACCAACATTCGTTTACTCTCCGACAGTGCCTCAGTCCTTCAATCCCTAAAGTGTAACCAGATCACGTCGAGACTAATGCTAGAATGCTACAAGGCCCTAGAACGAATCACGGTGTTGAATCACAACACGATAACGCTGCAATGGATTAGAGGACAGCTAGGAAGCTATGCCATCCTTGGATTCAAAGCTGACCAGGCGCCTTCTGCGCCTGGACAGAGATAGCCTGCGTCTGGTGGCGGGGACCATCACTGGACACTGCTCGTTGCCGGCGTTACCAAGATTTGCGAGGAGACCCTGGGAACACCAGGATCACTTGCAGATGTCCTGAGGAGACCGGGAAGCTTAATCTGCTTCTGGAAGGAGGTGGGCTGGTTGGAGTAATCGGCCACCATGGCTCACGCACAATAATCCATTTCAAGGACTAAGTGCGGAAACCTAAACCCCCATGATAGATAGATAGATAGACCTAGAGGTTAGGAGTTTCGAATAAGGAAAGAAAGGAGGGAAAGTAGAGGAAGGAAAGAAGAAAGGACAGAGGAAAGAATTGTAGCACAAATTATGAAGGTGAGTGGGGAGGAGAAGGTAAAATCCTGTAGAGATTAGAATGACGAGATAGTAGTGCGTGACCCCAGATATGATTAACAACTCTTGTGGAAATAAGAAATGTTAGGATAGTGTAAGGCAAGGTTAAGTTAGAGCACATGAAAGGGACGAATATTGAAGAGAACATGCTTTTTAAGAGTACATGACTGTGGAATATGTGGTGTGTTATGTTTAAGAGTAAGAGTATATGTGGAAATGTATGATAGGACCACTAATTTGGCGGAAAGTGTACGTAATAATTGTATGTAAAACTGGCGGCCGAAAACTAACTCTAGGGTGGCCGCGAACTGAAAAAAGTGGCCGTCAACCGGCATTTTGAGTAAATTTTAGGTAATAATTTATTTAAAAAAAAACTGTTAGAATAGTCCTCCAATACTTATGTCCAAAAATAACTTGACGATATCTGCTACACCTGCAGAAACAATAAGAACCTGAATTATGGACATATCATACTAATTTCATAGAGCAAAGTTGGGAAGGCGACTAAAAGGCCGCCAACCGGTGCAACGACCATCAGTAAAGGCGGGGTTAGTGTAGTGAACAAGGTACTCGTAAGTATGGATGAAGTGAGATCAGCAGTAAATAGAATGAATGGTCTTGAACGTAGGTATATCAGTTGAGGTTTGGAAGTTATTATACAGATGAACGTGGTTAGCTTTATTTGTAGTGTTAAGTTGTTGCTGGAAGAAGCTATGCCTGACAAATGGTGCTACAGTTCGTTGGTGGCCATCTTTGAAAAAAATGGTGATGTGCTGGAGTGCACTAACTATAGTACCTACTTATGCAGTTGATTTCTATCAAAGTGTCAACAGAGCTCGCAGCACAATATTTCAATGTATGCTACATCGTCAGACGCATCGCTAACCTTTTGAATGTGTACAGCCCAACCAGTGACGGTGTACCCGGTCGGCGCAGGCTACCCGACACAAGCGCCGTACCCGACGGCGGCCCCGTACCCCACAGGCGCCCCGTACCCCACGACGACGCCGTACCCGTCTGGCGCCCCCTACCCGACGGGCGCCCCCTACCCGACGGGCGCCCCCTACCCGCACGCGGCCCCCGCGCCGTACCCGCCCGCGCCCACTGCGCCTGATGCCACCGGTACGTCATGCGTATGCGTCACTACACTTGAAGCGCGAACTTCACTTGTAAAACTGAACGCATTATGACGCAGTACTGTTGTACCTACTGACTGCGTTGAGTTTCACTGGTGAACATGGCGCTAATGGTTTATAAGACAATGATATGCTTTCTTGTGTAAATACAACACTCACGAGCCCTTACATTTGTAACATTGCGTTTTTTACGTTGTGAAGCAACGAAATTTTTCAAATCACAAACGTAGCGTCATCGATCATGATTGTGAATGAGTTTCGCAATAGGAGTGCACTGTGCTAGGAGCTTGGCGATGTGAGCGCTGTTCAGTGTGCTTCGGTAACTAACCCCTTGCAATGAACTGTTACCATCATGACAACAGTTGACGAGGCCAAGTTAAATTAGTTAGAGAAACTAGAATAATAGATTTGAAGCCTCTGCTCATATATACTGATCGTCACGACTGTCCAGTTCCGCTCGCTAATATATTTACCTAACCCTATCTGGCCCCCATGCCAATCAAGTGGGTGCCATAGTCAACTAAATAGGTAGGTTTTTTAATACTTAATAAAAAAAATATTATTATAAGTAAGTACTTAACTTAAAAAAAATATATTTTATTACAATTCCTTCACTAGTTAATCGAAAGAACTTCGTTCCATCCGGGTGTCCCTTGACACCTCTCAAGTTTTTTTTAAAATTTTTGTCGTTCTGTCTGTCTGTTTGTTCTGGCTAGAAAAAATATTAGGGTTCCGTGCAAAAAAAATCCTTGAAATGATAAATGATGTTTATTTTGTAAGTAGGTTTTCACAAACACTTTTACACGTCAATTTATTTTTTTTAAACTAGATGGGCCGGTGTTTCGTACCTGACTACCCTGAGAAGAAACAGCCGAAACAAACTCAGAGGTCATAGTCTCTTTTGAAGTCCAGACATACCTAATCTTGCTCAATTCACATGAGGATCATGTAGGTATTAGTGTCTGAGATGGTCTTTTGAAGAAAGGACCACACAGATTTGAGTGAACCTGTCCACTCCGTGCAAGCATTTGTCAATTATCGTGTAGCTCGACTTATAACACAAGGAGCTCAACGAAACGACGAACAATACCAAAGAAAGGACATTTGGGTAGGTCGCTTATAGATCTCAAACTGCCAGACGGTTGAGGGGTAAAAAAAAATAAAATAAAAAAATGTGACCCACATGGTCCTCACATTCACAAAAATAAAATAAAATTAATAATAATTTACAAAATGAATGTCAATAAAAATACGATAATGTCAAATACTTACACACACATAAAACAATAAAAAATAAACAAAAAAAAATGTAAAAAATAATAAAATACTGAACTAAGTATTCATGTCAAACCATTAAATGTCAAAAGTAACAAGTAAATATGCATGTCAAATACACATTATTAACGAAGTCCGATTCAAATAGGGACATAAAATTATATTTTGTAATAATTTCACGCGGACAAAGGTCGCGGTATGACAGCTAGTAGTACTCGTAAATCAACAACTCTCATATACATATAGGTAATACTTTCTTCATTTTCTGTTGATTGATGGACGACACGTAAATAACTGCCTGAACGCGTTCTCTGCGTTTCCGATACCAGTAAAGTATTGCGAATAAACGAGTTTCACTGTGTATGACCCTCTACAATCAGTACATAGTTACATACAGAAGTGAAACAATGTCGTGAAGATAGCATGTGGTTTGTTCAACGTATCCTTTCGATAACATTCGCGGGTTTTTAATAAAATCGTAATTCCGAGTAATTGTGTCGGATGGCACGTTTGGGTCGCCGTCGCACACTTATCTCGGCTGCTCACATAAACGTGTCATCGTCGTCTGCAGAAGTGCAGACAGACGCACTCACACAGAAGTCATTTTGTGATGTTGCCGTCATTTGAGGATGCTTTTATTGGTCACCATTGTCGGAATCGACAGACATAGAATCTGCATAGCCAACCGGCTTTTTCCCAACTAAATTGGTTGACCCCTTCTCTTTAAAAACTATGTGCTTAATTAGAAAATACAAGTCGTCATTATTGCCGAAACAATTACTCGCTACTGTATTCTGTGCCGAGTATCCCCTGGTGGAGATGGTGGTGACGTCACCAAATTGATGAGTTTGTATTAGCTTGTAAATGATCGGTTAGTTTCGGTGTCGGCCGTCAAACAAATTCGCTCGTAATGAAGCGAGTCGATAGTGTACAACTGTACACGGTCCAGGTAAGTCACGCGACCGACTTTAATTCGTCATTCAGTAATGAGACGCACTCATTTTAGATTAGGTATAACTTTATTGTTCCACCACAAGGCAGAGGCTTCTGCGTATCTAATATTAAAAGTAATTTATTCCAATTTATTAGGATACGGCCTCCTTTTTACAGTTCCTCCAGTAGCGAAGGCTCTAAGAGGTAAGCCCGGAGTCTTTAGTGTGAATTTTTCAAAAGGAATCCGGTGGGAATCGAGTTGTGTGAAACCTTCGCCGCTGGTTGGTTTTAGTTGTCAAGAACAAGTGGCGAAACAAACTCCCCAGCATCACATTGTCTGTTAGCTAAGAAGTAAGAACACTGATTGTGTACGACTCTTGGAATGACCCAAGACGTGCTTCAGCTACGATGTATCGCCGTCTCTATCGCGCAATTCTTGTTTGAAAGTTGTGCGAAAGTGACAACAATAATGCTTGAGGTCCGCACAGACTAGAGATTTTTGTCTGCTAAGAACAAAAATGCCTGTCGAGGACTTGCCACGTAATCAGTAATGAACGCACTCGGTGATGTGATGACCTTGGCATTCTTTGTTCTAGTTTTGGTCGGGGACTTCTCTATACTTCTGTGCGGTGTGTCGATATTCTCAGTCACCCTGAGAACATTTTGCATGCGGTACCTACTTTTGAACCGACTTCTGAAAAAGGAGGACGTTATTTTTACGTAGGTACTCCGATTACTCCGTAATTACTGTGCCAATTTACAAGATTTTCATTTTGTAGAGAAAGCTCACGCGGTGGTCCTATACAAATAATTATTAACTTTATTCGAGTAGAGTATGAGTACCTACCGAACTCTTAATACTCTTACCAAAGTATTATATCTTCATGACAAAAGTATGGACTACAGAGAACTAAAAAGGGTAAAAAAACTCTTTCAGCGAACCTTGTGTCCTCGCGCTAAAATTCGTATAGTATAATAATAATAATAAATAATAATAAATATCGCTGGACATTAACACACAGCGCTACCTAGTGCCACACTAAGCAAAGCTTGTGTCGTGGACACTAGATAGTTGATATACTACATATATACTTTTTTGTTTGTAAATACATACTTATTATACATATAAACATCCATGACTTGTATCAGATTCGTATAGTCATTGCAAGAAGCACCTACCTACTTGTATCAGATTCGTATAGTCATTGCAAGAAGCACCTACCTACTTGTATCAGATTCGTATAGTCATTGCAAGAAGCACCTACCTACTTGTATCAGATTCGTATAGTCATTGCAAGAAGCACCTACCTACTTGTATCAGATTCATTCTCATCATCATCTGCCTAGACTTTTCCCAACTATGTTGGGGTCGGCTTCCAGTCTAACCGGATGCAGCTGAATATCAGTATTTTACATGGAGCGACTGCCTATCTGACCTCCACAACCCAGTTAACCCTGAGTAATACCATACCACTTGGTAAGACTGGTGTCAGACTTTTCGGGCCACTGACTACCTGTAACGACTGTCAAAGATGAATAATTGACAGCCGGGCCCCCAGCTTAACTTGCTTTCCGAGGCACGGAGGAAACTCGGTATAGTATCTGATTCATCGGATGACAAAGTTTGATCGTAACCAATTGTTCCGAGCATATCCGCAGTCCGCAGACTTCACTAAGGACATAATGTGGTGCGTGAGTGTGTGCGCTCACTGCTCAGCCGGGACCCGATACGGTCGGCACAGACAGTTCACTAGTGTTTATGGTGGCTCCATACAAGGGGCACGTAGTAGGAAGGAACGTTTATTTGTATTATACGTTCTGATCAGATGATTATGGACCTGCCGAGTACCGACTACTAACTGTATAAAATAATATAGGTACTAAAAGAAATAAGCTCAGTCAATTCAGTTAGTGAATTCCAAGGTATGTATGCGTGTGCCAATTTTATGGAACGCAAAATTAGTTTGATACTATTTTTGTAACTTCAGATAATATTTTAAATAGTCTGTTAGCTTCGATAGGCGCGATACATGGCGTGGCTTAAGGAAAATGCTTGGCTTAAAATAGTGGAAAAGCCCGTTGTTGTGACCACCTCATATTATTTTGTTCTAATTTAAGCGGCACGCCAGATAAAAGTTTCCGCTGAAAGCGCGCTCGTGCTAAAAGTGCACTGTATTTACATACACGAGGAGTACATAAACATATATGTGCTGGTTGGTATGTAATATCCGTGATCCAGCACCACACTACGCTACGCTTTGTCGATACAAGAAACAGGCCGTGCTTCTGTACAGGAAGGTAGTTGCTGGGTTGTGGAGGATAGCCAGTCGTGAGTCGCTCCATGCCATTCTGGTTTCAGTGCGATGCGCGGTGTGGCTGAATGTGCAATGACTAGCGGAAGTCGCACGGTTTTACCCGCATATTTCCCGTACCCGTGGGAATACAGGGATAAAAAGTAGATGTCACCCGGGGAAAGTGTAGCTTCCCAACGGTGAAAGAATATTTTAAATCGGTCCAGTATTTTTAAGTTTATTCGTTACATGCAAACGTACAAATCTTTCCTCTTTATAATATGACTAGCTTCTGCCAGCGGCTTCGCCCGCGTGAAGTTTGATAATTGTCCCATGGGATCTTACTACCGGGATAAAAAGTATCTTATGTGTTAATCCAGGTTATAAACTATCTGTATGCAAAATTTCATCCAAATCCGTTCAGTAGTTTTTGCGTGAAAGAGTAACATACGTCCATCCATCCATACATACTCACAAACTTTCGCATTTATAATATTAAGTAGGATAGTACTCGTATAGATAGATTGAGAAATGGCAGGCAGATGATGAATGAACTTGTTTAATTACTGCACAATGTTGTGGAGTGAGGAGCTGCGTCGCGGCGTCGGGGACTTCCCAGCAGTGGTTCACAGATTGGTGTACTAACTGATGTGTTGTGCTTTACTAAATGGATTCAGATGGAAGACTATACTTACTTACCCTTGTCATATTGATAGAAAAATGTGTCGTTTTACGTGAATCATTGGCATGTGTGGTGCACAATGTGTTGCAATAAGTGTCGCGAACACACACCGATGTAGGTACTTACAGATACGTCGGTGAGCTCGCACTCGGCACGTACCGACTGATTGCTGTTGATATCGATATTATATTGACACACTCGCTGACGATGATGTAGGTATCGGGTGTCTGTCTCTAGTTGTCGTGCCGTGTGTCTGACTCTGAAGCTCTGAAGTAGTCAACATCAAAACTTGTTAAGACTGTTCCTTTTGGTTCCGAAACCATGAAAACTTTTTATTTAAACTACGGTCGAACAAGGTATTTGGTTTACACTTTACAATGTAATTTGTATGTTAAACTGTAGGTAAACCAATTGGCTTGTTCGACCGTACATAGCAACTTATAATTTAGACCAGCGGTCGGCAACACGCGGCCCGCGGACGTCTTACTTGCGGCCTGTGAATGTTTTGTAAATAAGTTATAAATTTCAAAATAAATGCACGAACGAACCGCGATCGACCTTTATAGGTAGTGTGGATTCAGCCTTAAGTGAAACTAGTCGACATTTTTCCCTTAGACATTTCGGGATTGAATTACTCCACTGTTTAACACTGTACATCCAAAGTTTAACATGATATCGTTTTGTTTCATTATTAATTTTGTCTGTGCGGAAACAGAATAGTATAGCCATTAAAAAGTTAAGAGCTACCAAAGATTCGTTTTTATTGCCAGTTTTTACGCAACTTTGGGCGTTTATGTAATAAAAGAAGTGTCAAATTTCCGAAACAAAGTCGGTACCGACAACTACCTAGGCTACCTCAATATGCATATTTTTTTTAGATTTTTCGTCTTTTCTATGGGATAGGAGTAGGACCTAATTAGGCTCCCAGGATTAATATCACAAGTGCGGCCCGCCTTTAGTTTATTTTGCCACCTTGTGGCCCTTGCTCCCAAAAGGTTGCCGACCGCTGATTTAGACGATGTAACTTATTCACAAAAGCACGTCATTGTAGATAGGCATGCAATTGTCTTGGCAAATAAAATATATTTAAGTCGTAAGCCAAGTTCAATAACGAAATAAAAGACGTCAGTTAAAGAAGAGGTTTCAGTTCAGCCGAAGCACAATGTTGCTAAGTTCAATATAAACGAATACAATAAAGTAAATAATAAATGTTGAAGACGTTGAAGTGCATCGCGCCCGACGCAGACGCAGACGTACTACATTACATGAGGAAAATAAATACACTTCTGGACACATCTATTGGCCCACCTTAGAGTTTAGGTTTCGATGGCCCCTACCGAAATATGATTGCTAGATTGAACAAAAACTGTTGATGCAGTTTTAAACCTGATACATTTTACCATCTTTTTCGATCGTATTGTTTTATGATGTGTTTTAAATTTGAATTCAGAATACCATACGACATGGAGCTACGCCTAACAAGTCGGATATGTGCCTTGTTAAAGGCAATTGATTTTTGAATAAAAAACATGTTTTATCAAATAAATGTTTAATTTAATTACGCGTGTTGCCTCCATGGGCATCTACCACAGCTCTCATACGATCAGGCATAGAGTTTATCAACCGCTCTATGAAATTTTGAGGGATCATCTCCCATTCCTCTTCTATGGCAGTTTTCAACTCCTGCATCGTCTGGGCAACTGGCTGACGAGCCCTAACACGTCTTTTTAGCTCGTCCCACATGTGCTCAATGGGGTTCATGTCTGGGCTTCTGGCTGGCCAGTCCATAACTGTGATGTTCACATCCCGAAGATATTCCCTGACGATGCCGGCCGCATGGGCTCTTGCATTATCATGCATAAAAAGGAAGTTTGGCGCGTATGGTATCACGTGAGGTTCTAAGCACTCACGAATGTACCTTTCAGCATTTAATGTTGGCAGCCGTGGTCCTGTAACAACCTCAAGTTGAGTTTTGCCGCTCGCGGATATACCGCCCCAGACAGCGCTAGTCCATGAGCTACCGCCATAAGCAACCCTCTCTTCAAAGCAGCATTGTGCGAAACGCTCTCTTACGTCGGTAGACCTTTTTCCTTACATCATTGCCATGTAACACAATTTTAGACTCATCAGAAAAGAGTACACGGCTCCAATCTCGCTGTGTCCAATTTAAATGACTGCGTGCGAAATGAAAGCGCGCTGTTCGGTGGGCTCGCGTTAGTTTGGGCCCATTAGCTGGCTTGTGTGGTACCATATCGCGTTCTTTTAACCTTCTCCGAACAGTTCGAGCGCTCACAGATACTCCGTGGAAGTCGCGAAGTTGGTTTTGTATCTCAATGGAGATAAGGTGGTGAAGCTGGTCGTCACGATGAATCGATCCTGCCTTTCAGTTGTGACCCGAGATCGTGGCCTTCCTTGGCGACGAACAAAGCCGCCAGTCTCTAGGTACCTCCGATAAACATTTCGGACCGCAGATCTACTTAAATTAAGTTGAGCACTCACGTTTTTTTGGCTGTGTCCGGCCTGAATAAGTGCCACAGCTTGGGCGGCGACTTCAGGTGAAGTATCCATAGATTATTGATAGAACCTCACCTTAATGTTAAGAATAAGTAATGTTTGTTGCAAAACCAAAGATATCAATCACTTTTTCAAGAATTAAATCCAACTAAACCAATAAAACCAAGTTTTCTTAGTATTCGATTGTTTAATATCAACAAACTCTAAATTGTCTTTTGTTTCTTTAAATTCTGTGTTCGAAATTAAAAAAAAAGACTATTGAATGAAATTGTGAATGTGCCAGGTTCAAATCTGCATAAAAACTTTTTGCTCGACCTAATATAAAATTTTAGCTAGGACCAAACGAAACTGAAAATACAAGGTGGGCCAATAGATGTGTCCAGAAGTGTACATTGATCTGCTGCTGACGTCATCAGCAGAGCGCGACCTCAGGCGCTCAGCGATGTACACCGGAATTCACCGGATACACGTTCGACAACCTTTACCAAATGATGACTCGGTGCGAACCGTACACGGTATTATAATTTGATACCTGAACAAAAACAAGGTATGACTGTCATAAACAACAAAAATAAAGTTGAAAACATGTTCAAACAAGACATTCATTCATCACATTTAGGTGGTTCTGGTTTTCATATCACCAGAGCAACATGTTATTAAGACGTTGCGTTGGAAGACCTCCCACTAGGTGACAGATGACCTGGTGAAGGTTGCGGGAATCCGTTGGATGCGAGACGCACGCGACCGGGACATGTGGCGAGTGTGGCGACACGCGCGGGGAGGCCTATGTCCAGTAGTGGACGTCTACAGGCTGACATGATGATGATGATGATGACTCTGTGTTGTCGTTATTACAATTACTTCGGAAAATTGGAGAAATTGTGATGTGAGATATAAATTTGGCAGAGTCACGCTAAGTTGAAAAAAATGGCTAGTTTGTCAAACGTGACTGGTGGGGTATTTATGATACGTTGCACGTTTCCGCTCTGATATGATAATAATGATTAATGTTGTTATTTCTACTAAACTTTATCTAAATTACCATGCGCCTCGATGAATACCAAAATACGAGTATTATATTTTGGTAACTCAAAACATCGACGTTGAACAAACCACTTTATCGTTAATATTGTAATAGTAAAAGTTAATATTCTTCACAATCCGAACGAGTTGATTTTCGACGAAAAATTATTTCATAATTATCGATCGAAGCATAATTGCATCCAGACTCTGAACTGTAAAACAGTGTTTCTCAAAGTAGTGTTCAACTTTTCCAATGTGAATGTTTGTATACTCCGTGACGTGAGTGAGGACTGTCCCTGTAACAGTCAGACCAGGCGAGGCACCTGTTCCAATTTACTTGTTACGTTGATGCCTTGATTACATATATCGAGATTATCGAGTAATCGAGTCTGGGAGAACTCCGCCTAGTAGAGGTCGACAGACGCACTCGGTGGATTGCACTGTTTCTGCTCTGTCTCGGCGTCGGTCGCGCCGTCGCCGCGTCGGCCCAGGGCCTCAAGTCTGCTATTACAATAGTGTCAGAATGGTCTATCATTGATTTCATAATTATTGATTTTGACAAGTTTGGTAATCTACTAATATAATGGCAACTTTCCAATGGTCAACCACTGACACTTCATTGAACGGAATTGCTCTGGTTGGCTGGTGCTATTTACGAACTTCTTACTACTTCAGATTGCATAAAACACCAATAAATAATTTGTAAAATATATATAAATGAAATCTGGCGGGTTTTTATAATAATGGCAATACGACAATGTCAATAAAACACAATTCTATAACGACTTCTCCCACTCTGGGCGGAGCGGGAGGGAGTGTCAGACTTTTACTGACTAAAACCCATCCATGTTCCTTCCTCGCCCTTTGTGTTCCGGGGCCGCGGTATCTCTTTCGAACAGGCCCGCAACCCCGGCAGGCTTCGGCCCTTGCGGGCCCCTCTCTTATGCTGACATCTCTACCCTACGATGCCCTCCGAAACGTACCGACGTAAACAGAGTGCTGATAGGTGTAAATCAACTCAGTGTGGAGTGGGGAGGGTCTGGCTGCAACCGTTATCTTATCGCGTTGCACTGATTCACTCAATATTGTGCGGTTGCCAATGTCAATCACACATATCGTTCGTTTGGATGAACAGAAATACTCTGTTCTGAACTCAAAATTTACGATTATTAACCCATTTTTTTTTCTCATTAATAGCAAAGTGAGAAATGTATGAAGTGAACAAAAACGTTATCAATAAAGTAAGCTTGAAAATATATAGGTGAGGTTAACCAATTATTTATAAAATATCATACACACTGTACAGGTCGCACACTATACATGGTTACTTGTAATTCGACGTATTCCTTGCAGGACGTTATGGTAGGGTTATAATGCACGGAGGACACGGTCTCACACACGGTCTCGGTCTGCCCTGCGTGGTGTCCTCGTAGCGGCGATCGGCGGCGGCTCGCTGTCGCGTCCGGCCCTGTGTGTGTGGTTCAATCCATGGTCCGGTAAGAGACGGAATGGGAAGCCGTCACCTCCGCGCTGCGAAGCAGTCATGCTGGCGAAGGAGGTGGCGGAACAAGAGAGGGAGAGAGCCTCTCTTCCCGGCCGCCGCGGGAGACGCACCGGGCGTCGGGGGCCACGTGGTGGCTACCGGCCACCGTAGATGCGGGCCTGTGGACGGTAAGCTATGGGCTAGCTAGCCGTCCGTCCGTCTAGTGACGACAGGCCGTGTCGACGGCGCGTTCGTGTTCCACGCGCGCCTCAAAGAGATGTCAGCATAAGGGGAGGGGCCCGCAAGGGCCGAAGCCTGCCGGGGTTGTGGGCCTATTCGAAAGAGATACCGCGGCCCCGGAACATAAAGGGCGAGGAAGGAACATGGATGGGTTTTAGTCAGTAAAAGTCTGACACTCCCTCCCGCTCCGCCCAGAGTGGGAGAAGTCATTTGATGATTTCCCATCCTAAAAAAAAAGGGTTATAATGCAAGAAATTAAGCCACCAAATGTTCTACCGAAATTCAGTGGTTTCTGAGTTAGGTCTATTTTTAGTTTTTTTTATGAAAAGTCCCAGATTAAATCATTTAAAGCCAATTCAAAAACTACAACACGTTACTAAGCTTACTAATTAATATTATTTATTCGTTGAATGAAGGTCGGTCTCCTAGACTATTTTAATTGAGTGCGCGAACAGAGAATGCGTATTCGCTGACTCGATTCCACCGCTACTGCGTGACGTGTGCTATCACAAATTTTAATGTGCGCGAACATTTCGGTGAACACGCGCATGTTTTTTTCATGATCACTAGAACGAGTCCACCGAAAAAAACATGTGGCACACTGGTAGAACGTCTTAGTCGAACAAGACGTGTTTTTAAAGTGTGTGTTGAAGTTTAAAAGTGAAATTGATTAAAAATAATAATAATTTACGAAATTGTTTACTTTGATTTTCCGCATACCTTTTACCTTTTTTTTCCTTTTTTACAAAATCAAAAACAAAAAAAAAAAACAAAAAATGACAACACAAAAAACAAATCAAAAAATGTTTTTGTGTTTGTGTTCAGATAGCTGATAAGACAAGGATATTTTTTAGTAATTTGTACATCTGGCGTAGTATTTATCTTTTTATTACGGAATGGCAAAAATTACAAAAAAAAAATTGATCCATTAGTTATTTTTACTAAGAGTTTTCAATTTTTTGAACGTTTAATTATTAACAAAGATTTGCTGCGTCATCAGCTATGATAATAACTTAAATTTTAGTACATTCGCGCGGCTTTAAACGATTTAATCGATTTAATCTGGGATTTTTCATAAAAAAAATGAATTTCGGTAGAACATTTGGTGGCTTAATTTTTGCATTATAACCCTACTATAACGTCCTGCAAGGAATACGTCGAATTACCAGTAACCCTGTATTTCGGTCCTACGTTATAACGTTATAACAAGTTTCACTTTCATCTATTATTTTCAAAATGTATTGGGTGTCTTGTATTTACTGTAAAATAGCTATTTGATGTTGTTTGGATGTACAACGTAATGAATGTACTAACCGCGCTGTTTCTGAAAGTCTCGCCGACAGTCGTTACAGTGACCCGAAAAGTCTGACAACCAGTCTTACCAAGGGGTATCGTATTTCCTAGTACTGACTGGGTTGTGGAGGTCAGATAGGCAGTCGCTCCATGTAAAATCTTGGTATTCAGCTGCATCCGATTACACTGGAAGCCGACCCCAACGTAGTTGGGAAAAGAGTAGGCAAAATGATGATGACACATTACAAGCACTGATGATGATGAACAAATTAAGCATTTTAATTGACCAAATCATTAATTGGCCAGACTTTCAGAGTTCATGCAATAAAATGTCAGGAGCACAACATTGTACATACAGGGATGAATTAAAAGTAAACAATATAATTAGTAATTTGTCTCATGGTGTTTCTTATGTTTATAAGGTTCGTACCATAGATATTAGAAAGAAGATAATTTCTATGGCTCACCCACAAGTCCGAGCTTTATAATATAACGCGTTGTAAGTGTACTAATATATAACTAACTCGTGTTCGCTTTGTGTGAAGCTTTCTATGGAGTCGCACCGCCGGGCTGGAGCGCGCAAGGTGGGTCGTACTAACTCGTACTCATACCATTCATACTCGTATTACTCGTGTTCGTCCAGCTTAGCTTGTTGTGAACAATGTTTTGTACGGTCAACGAGCTAAAATGTTAGGTCGCTACGCTATTGCGAACCATGACCGATGTACGATCGAACAAGCTAATTGGTATACATTTTACAATGTAATTTGTGCGTTAAACTGTAAACCAAATAGCTTGTTCGACCGTACACAGCAGTCGTAGTATTTGTTGAGCCTCTGAGTTCTAACGTACTCTGTTTAGTTTGTTGAGAGTACGTTGTGTCGGAGCTCGTTGCTGTAGTAGTACTATACGCGCGGTATACAGCTTCTATCGATAAGATATGTGCTCATATTTAAGGGTGTGGTACAGACCATCAACTTTATCTATGCGAAATAATACCCAGCTGTCCCACACATAAGTACACGGTGGAATTTTTCAATGCCACCTGGAGGGAAAGTACTCTAAATACTGGAGAAAGCAAAGGAGATCACCCAGCCTTCTTACATTTTTGAGCTATTTTAAAAAGTGCCGGCCAACTTAAACTTATTACTTGAATAGAGCATAACATAATTAACATTTTTTATTATTAAGTATACCTAAGTCGTAAGTCAATTCACCGCAAAGTTATTCAACCACAAAATATCTGAGATCACCCAGATTGGGAAATTGTCTTTTTTGCCGCCCAACTAAAATAAACGCAATAATTCAATAAAGATTATGGATAGAAACGTTGTTTAATAAAGTCACGTAAGATCTATACCTAAGTTTTAAATAAATAATAATGATTACTAAAATATAAATGCTACTGGTCAAGGAAGATCTGACGATCTGCTTGAAGCCAAAACTCATCGATGTGTTTATCCTGCCCGTCCTAACCTACGGTGCTCAGACCTAGTCACTCAACTAATTGCAAAAGTTCCACCTTGGGGCCGACCGAAGAGCAACGGGGCGCAGCACCCCAAACGCCGTCGTCCATCCTCAGGCTGATGATTTCGACGCACAGGCATTTGTTTTGTATGGATTTTATACTTTTTTTTAGTAACATTGAATGTCCCACTGCTGTGTAAAAACCTTCCAGGTGCTCTTCTCTTGCGCCACCTTGAAACACTGCCTTCGTGATGCGCGTTCAGATCATCACACTACCCCTTTCTAGACCGGCCTCGGCAGCGCCGTCTATCTTCAGGCAACTGACGTGTTGAGACCTTTCCAGCGGTCGTTATGCATGCGGCGCACGTCACCTGTCCAATCCCATTTGAGCCTGGCAGCGTTTTCGCCTACGTCTGTAATTCCTGTTTTTGAGCTCACCATTGTGTTCCATATTTTATCTGTTCTCTGACCCAACATGCTGCGCTCCGCCGCTCTTTGGCAGACCCAAGGTGGAACGTTTGCAATAAGTTCAGTGACTAGGTCAGAGCTCGATCGATGAGTTTGTGTTTCAAGGAGATCGTAAGATATCCTTCTATTAACATGATGACTTGGGTATAGAACTTGCGTGGCATAATAAAAAATGTTTATATTCATAAGTTCTATTAATAATTGCGTTTATTTTAGTTGGCCGGCAAAATAAAATACCGCTACCTGGGTGATCTCAGATATTTTGTGGTTGAATAACTTCTCGGTGAATTGACTTACGATTTTGGTTTAATAACAAAAAAGGTTTGTTATGTTATGCTCTATCCAAATAATAAGTTTATTTTGGTTGGACTTTTGAAAATAGCCCAATATGGGTGATCTCCTTTTACTCAAAGAAAACATTCCTTTATTTTTAGAAAGAAACAAATCTGCTTTCACAATTTTCGAAAGTTCGTTTGCCACCCTCGGGAATCGAACCCGGGATGGATCGACTAAAGTACAAAAAAATAACATTCTGTACCTTTTTGACTTCAATCGATAGGTAGATCCAGTAGATATTGACATTTTGTACGGGACATACGTACAGAAAGTTGTTCAGTTTGATAGTCTGTATCCCTTAATCACGAGCACACCTTACTGACACATGCTGTACTGTGTCGCGTTATGTGTGTTGGCGGTACATCTGCGTTTATGTAGCATGTAAGAGTAAAGTGTGCTACACGGTATTATAGGATCGACCTGATTTGGCACAATTGGGCACATTTGAGCGACATTGTGTACATGCGAATTTGCCGCCCGACCTGTGCCGAATTAGGCCGCTCCGAATGTATGTGTACCACCCCTGAGGGTGCGGTCAGATCGACGAGCTGTTAACTAGTGGATAGGGTGCTATTATTTACTAACTATACATATATAGGCGCTGGAGTTTTTAGTTCACAATGTGAGTCTACGACGAGTTAGTTATTATACCGCCGCCGTGTCTCTCTGTGCTGGCAGATCATAAACAGTTGAGCTCTTCTTACACTATGGATTAGCTGTTACTAGCTCTCAATGTGACGCACCCTATAGTTACAGAGGAATTATTTAGCGTTAAACTCAAAATCAGATCATTTGGTCGTATTCTAAATTGCCGCCAAGTTTCACCTCTGTATACTTACTCATGTAAAACATTGCGAAGTGTAAATACATTGATGTCATGGAGTTGTTAGCTTGGCAATGGCGGTCACTGCTTGTTCCCTAATATTTCTTGTACGAACCAGAATAACAAAAAATTATGTGTGTATGTGGCGTATTGAGATAGCTATCGATTCATGATCTTAAAATACGTTAAAATGTAAATAAATTATTTACGATTTTGAAATGAAGAAGTCAATAAATGTGGATGTTTCAATGATCGCCATTGCCGTGCTGGACTGCAACAACTGTACAGGCAGTGTCTGCATGGAGACTGTCTCTATTATATAGTACATTAGTTAATCAACCATAAAGTAAGTAATGTTGTTTATTTTCTGTGTTCTAACATTACTTACCGTTTATAGGTTTTCAGCGTAACGCTAGAGGCCGCGTTCCCACTATGTCGTGACGACAGATAATCGTGTAGTTCTAAGTGCCGTGGCTTGTGTATTTATATGGAGTGTTCACATAAAGGACGACGCGATAACTGTCTGCCATGACTTTTGCCAACTAAAAACCAACGAAAAAAATTAATCGTCATGACATAGTGGGAACAGGGCCATACGTGGCTGTCTGCTATGCTATCGCTACATGTTGTCGATTGAATTGCATCGAGTAGTGACGTTAATAGAATTAGTAAACATGTCCATCCTCGCTTGTGTCCGTCACGTAGTATGTAGTGTTACTTGTGAACTGAGGTATGGAGGACGTTACTTGTGGAAACCAATCATAGTAAAATGTTATGCAAAAATATTTAGTTTTAATTCCGTAAAAATATATCCGACCTGAAAGCTAACCAGTACTGTGCACGCAAGCCTGAATCTATCTCTGGCGGAATAGGGTAGTCGACAAAAAAAAAATAGTCCGTCAGTTAGAATATCAACAAATATTTGACCCGTATTTTTTTTTGTTACGTAAACCAACATTGACGAAGATACGATGCTTTTGAAATTCTCAAAACGTCACGCCTTGGTATATTTTTTAGTGCGTTCTGACGTCACGAGTTTTGATGCGTTTTATCTTTATCAATATTCAGTGATTCACAAAAACAAAAAATACGTGTCCATTATTTTCAATACTCTAACTGACGGACTGAATAGATTTGCAATTTTTTGTTACTGTCGTCATGCCTATTAAAACTAAATAATTTAGCAGACATTTGTAGTTGAAAGTGAACGCGATTTATTAACGTGTTTGTCGTGTTGTGTTCCAGCGTGCCCGCCGTCCTACGACCAGGTCATGAGCGCCGACCAACACAAGCAGCCGCCCTACAACCCGCACGCGCCGCACTAACACACACACACACACACACACACACACACACACACACACACACGTGGGTGAGGGAGTGTCAACTCATAAGCGAAACTTTTCTATAAACGAACTAAATACTTCAGGCGATTGCACACCTCGTAATATATTCACAGATCCGGTAAAAATAAACAAAAACGATTGCCATAAAAAAAACAATCTCTATTTATCTATGAATTAATGTAACCTCTATATGTAAAGGTCACAATTAAGTTACCAAGTGAATGGATTACCATGATATCGTGTTATGTCTGTAGATGTGTGGCGCGGTGTGCGCTCGGCCTAGCTCGCCAGTGTGTAGTGCAGTAGTACGCAGTACTCAGTACTCAGTACTCAGTACTCAGTACTCAGGCTAGCACAAGTACAATCGATACTCGACGTCACGAGCACAACACTAAACTATCGAGCCGATCACTCTCACCTATTCCATCATTGTATCGATACACTGTCAAATGTCAGAATGATCATTTGTGCTCTGTGTTTATCTCGCTCTTTCTATACTAAGTGAGATATATGTCTGTTTCTTTCTACCGTTGTTACTTGGCTCCTTAGTTTAGTTGCTCGATATACTATGGATACGGTCGTTTAGTTAAGTGTAATGATTTAGTGAAGCAGGGTAAGCTACCGTATGTTAAGTATATTATTGTCACTCGCCATTGTCTCTATTAAACGTATTTTTATTATTTACTTATGAGATTCTTTATCAAGTAGGTATATTTTCCGAATTATTTTTCACAGGGATATGTATTTTTTTCTTTTGAAAACATACAATTACAGATTTATATTTTCTTGAATAGTTTTATTTTAAATATGAATATTAGATGTGATATAGATCTCAAATTGTAAACCATATTTTAGTACCGTGTTCACACAGTACATTTAACATTGTATAATAATTCAAGTTTTTCAAATTTTACAAAATGTTAAAGATGCCATCGACGTCACATCTTATAATCGACTAAATTCGTTTACTCTAATCGAGAATTTAGTCGATTATGAAATGTTTAGGTATGGATGCATTTCTAGATATTATTAATAGTGAAGTGTGTACATGGAATTCAATTTTACATCATTTTAAATGTTAGTTAACCCGGGTCAGTACATACTGGGTCATTGTATTGTGACCTTGGTTCAATTAAATAGTAATTTTCATATGAATGATAGTAAATATAAGAGTTGTTGAATGATCTGTTGTTGACTGAGATTACCGTAGTGCAGTGTAAGTGAGGACATGCTTGTGCGTGTTAGAGTGCCGAACTGTGTCTTATGACGAGGTGGGAGGGTTGAGAATAGCATACAACTGAAACATGGACTGTCAACATTGAACTATTTTTGTTGAGTGTTATTAATATTGGAATGTAATCTTTATTCTGTCATCAATGTGTCTCTTTAAAATTTTATCATAGACCGCACTTATTTGCTCTAGCAAAATTAATATTAAACAAAAAAAAACCTTATGTGTTAAGTAACAGGCTTCAAAATTGCCTTTCCTCATAGTCGGTTGTTCAACACTCTGTTTCATCAGAGTGTGTCGTACTGTTCGGTTGTTGACGAATGCTCAGTTTTGTGTAGAATCCTTTACAAACATTGTGTTAGTTGTACGTGTGCGTACTGTAGCGCGTACACGTACAGGTACACGTACACGGTACAGTCGTGCCGACAAGTACTTAATTATTATTAATTTAGACTGCCTCCTACTGTCTACATCTAAAACGATTATTTCTAAGTGAAGGTGGAAGATAATAATAAAACTTGTAACTTATTTCTAAATCTTACTTAGAGGCTACGAGATGAATAGTCACAATAATTATTATATTTAAATGTCTGTAATCGGTTTTAAAATATTCGATAGTGTTTACATTTTATAGAAAATTGTATCCATTGTACAGTTATCTAGTGAAGTGATGTAATACCTCTCCGGTAGTGACCGACAATCGGTCACATTGTATCTTTACCCGATGCAAATTCACAGTCGTAGCAAGTTTCAAATTCCAATGTTTAATGCCGCGAAGAGAAATCTTTGACGCCTTCGGGTGGACCTCTAAGCATTGCAATTTGTATCTTGTAATTAACTTTGGGTACAGATGAAATGCCTCCAGAGACAAATTTATGAGTGACGGAGATAGCGCTATACAAAGCCGACCGTTTTCCAAAGCTCACTGTCCCACATGATCTTGTGTATGTACACTGTTAACAGTATAATGCTAGAAGATTACCTCTATACCTGTAATGCCAATCAGATTGTTGTGTAGTATGTAAACTAGTACAATACGGCGTACAATACGGCGACACTCGTTGTGAAGTCACTAACACATGTTCCAGTCGCTACTCGTCTCACACACATTCAACCAATAGGAGATAACTAGTTAGTCCGTCAGATAGATTTACAAAAAATATAAAAAAAAAAAAATAATAATAATAAATAAAAAAATAATACTTAATAAATAAAAAAAAAATAATAAATAAAAAAAAAATAATAATAATGTAATATTGGAAATATTGAAATATTGGGATTGGATTTTGTTTTTGAATAGTGGGAATATTTTTTCTTTTTTCTCGTAAACCTAGAATGAAGACGATACAGTGCGTCAAAAACTCGTGTGACATCACATATAGGTACACTTAGTACTAGTTTATACCCGCAAGTGACGTCACAAGCCCCCACTCATGATGTTTGATGAGTTTGTAAATTTTTATTGAAACGATAAAACAAAAAATATCCAATAATTTTCGATAATCTAACTGACGGACTAAATAGAATTATAGTTTTCTTATTGAGGAGCATCCCCTGTTGTAAACAAACATTCAAAATGTTCCAATAACAGTAAGTGCTCACTTGTATCAACTAAGATATGCTCTCGCTGTGAGCGTACTTTGAACTGTTTACGTGTTAAGTGTACATTGTGATATGTGGGGAGTACACGATGAGACGTCAGTACACTTAGTACTTCAGATTACTCTTATTTACTCTAGGCTAAGCGATAAGATTACTGTATTTTTTCCAAATATAATTTTGAGCTTTATTTCTTAACCATTAAGGTGCATTTTGTTATGATAAAAACTATTTTCATTTTAGTTTTGTAAGCCACCAAGTGTATTTTAATTTTCATACAAAATTATGTAAAATAAAGTGCGTAACGCATGACCTTGTGGGTTTTATTTGATCACGTCTATCTGTAATAGCACAGATATAATAGTAATCTACCACAGACTACAATACAGGAAATTTTAATACCTGATCCTTGTCGCGGGCAAATATTTCCAGGTATGTTTGTGCATGGAGAGTGAGAGAGATAGCAGATCTGCATAACTATTCACAAACGCTTCGCTTCGATTTCGTTTCGACAAGTCGTATAGACACACACGACTTTCCGATTTCGTTTCGACAAGTCGTATAGACACACACGACTTTCCGATTTCGTTTCGACAAGTCGTATAGACACACACGACTTTCCGATTTCGTTTCGACAAGTCGTATAGACACACACGACTTTCCGATTTCGTTTCGACAAGTCGTATAGGCACACACGACTTTCCGAATCGAAGCGTTTGTGAATAGCTATGGCGAGATCAGCATCTCACTTATCCGCCGGATACAGCTTTACGATGCGTGTTTGATAAGATAGGGCATGACTCGTCGAAGAGATCTAAATCCAGTCCCACATTTGTTCCGAACCGCTGCAAACACTTAGGGCGGGGGCACACGATGCGTTGCGGCGCCGGAGCGGTGTCGCTGCGTCGTCTTACATAAAAATATCACGCCGCAACGCATCGTGGCGCTCCCTTTCCTCTTGTTTGAGATAAATGATTCCCTTAAAACTCACATCATAATATTACAATGGTGTCGATTCTGTTGTGCAAAAACTAAACTTAATTTAGACTATTGCTATCTTTTACTAAAAGGCAGGGCGAGAAAAGGACGGCGATAGCTATGCACTAAGTTAGAAATGTCAAACTAGTTTATGCCTTGTGCTTCACCGTGTTTTTAGTCGACATGATTTTACGTGCACCCTTCATTTGTATGGAAATATTAGTTCGAATTAAATTTGACAGCTCTAAATTACGTCCGTCTCTTTCTCGTTTTATTGGTGAGAAAAAGATAGTAATAGCCTAAATTAAGTTTAGTTTGTGCACAACAGAATCGACACCAATGTCATACTAGAATGCCGCCGGCTGCCATCTCCACAAATAACCAAATGCGCACTCATAATATAGTCCCGAGCGCTGTAAGCAATATAGATACCACGGGTATTCCCCTGGTAGAGACAATTAATACACGTACACTATGCATGCGTTCTAAAATCAACGAAGAATGCGTTTGCGTTGCGCAAAAACATGGAAATAATCGATCGACGTGCAATGGATGTGAAACATGGTTTCTCCCCGTAGATCCGGGGCTTTAGGACAACTGTTGAACATGGTTTCATTAAGAGAATGATTGATTCCGTTCCAAGCCAAAAATATCAACCTTAGGACAAGACAAATATACAAATAAATGTCGCTAAACACTACACACAGCGCCATCTAGTGCCACATTAGGCAACGAGGCTTGTGTCATGGCAGCTAATTGAAAAATACTTAGATACTTTTTGTTTGTAAATACATACTTAGGTAATATACATAGGTATAAACATCCATCACTCGGAAACAAAAATGTTCATGCTCATCGCATAAGCTTTTGCTCCTACCGGGATTCCAACCCGGGACCCTATGAACGTAAGGCAGCCTCACAACCGCTGCGCCATTCGAGTCGAATACAACTAGTATACCTTTAGTCAAATCGTAGAAGGCTGAATACGAGTATGTGCTCAAATGACTAACAATGTAAGGAATCATACACGTAGACGCGCGATGTGAAGCGGCGCGCGACGGGAACAAATGGCTGTACATGCTAGCCCTCAGTAACTCAGCTTGTTGCTGACAAGTTTCATAAGAAGGAACCCAATACTACCCTTTTTGACTGGGAATAAAGCTACACTGATACTGACACTGCCTAACTATTATACTGTTGCAATTTCAACCCTCGGTGCTTAGCTCAACGTTAAAAAGTTTGTACGCTTTTATAAAGCAAATATCTAACCCGGGATGTGGTCCACAGTGGGCAGCGGGTAACCACGTCAGTGATCACAACATCAGATCACGATGCGATATAGCGAGCAATGTAGGTACCTATGTGCAGCTGACTGTACAGAGCTACATAGATCGTGTGGCTCTTGTCTTGACAGCGTTGTTGGTGAACATTCGTAAAATTGTTTGAAAAAATAAAAGGCGTGATTAGTTTGATTTAGGTTGGGCGATCGGCCAAGAGATCCTTGGATAATAGGTGTCCATGTCACGTCGTCACTCGTCTCGCCGGTTGACATGTTTAGTGACGTGTCGTGTGTCGTGTGTCGTGGTCGTGACATGGTGGTGAGGGTCGGGCGGCAGAGCGCACGCGCGTGCGGTGGCGCCGCGCTGACGCGACTGAGATCACGCTCCGCAGGGCTGACGCAGAGCAGCTGTAATTACATTACTACAAGGGATGGGAATATGAAATGAAAAATCCAATTACCCTTTGCTCGGCCTAAGAATCAAATACACAATAGCCTGAAAGCCTGAAAGTTAAAACGATGACGTTTGAAATATACGACCGCTCAATAGCTTCGTTACTTGCACGCAATGTACCTAGACACAGACGATAACACTTTTATCTCACATTGTGGCGACTATCACATCGCCCTCTTTGGTATTTATTTCAATGTGTAACATCACTACGGAGAGGACACATCCCTAGGGCCAGGTGACAGATGATTTATGTCACTCAACCGATGTATGAAAATTACACTACTTTTTCGGATCACAAGAAATTTTATTTCGTATGTTCGGGAGCTGAAATCCCCCGCTTTGGTGACCCCGACGTGATTCGTCACACCTTCGGATGACCAAGCAATATCAGGAGGTGAGCCGTGATCAGTAGGGAGAAAAACAAGTGCCAACGTGGCAACGGAGTGCCAATTCCCTGCTTCTATCGTCACGTTTCAAATAAGAGCCAATAGTCAATTTTGATGTGCATAACGACGCTGCCGACTCCAACCATTCTTAACCATTCACGTTTGCTTGTATTTAATATCTACATAGACACAAAATAATAACAACACTAAGTTGTTTTGTTGTGCTAGTACTATTTTGTGAAGTAAGTGCAGTTCAAAGATATGAGCGAATGATTTAAGTCTCTAGCTAAGTTATTATTATTATTTTTTTTTAATTCTGTTAGAGCCTTTTTGTTTATTTGTAATATTTTGTATGTATTATAAGGTGCAATGCATATATACACTTATATATAACTAACCCACATCAATAAATAATTTTTGGGTTTGGTAAGTCCTGTAATTTTCAAAATTTATTTCATATTGTTTGCTTGTTCTGCGGTGCTCGGGTGTGTGGTATTATTGCTACTTGCTTTGTATAGGTTTTATATCATGGCGGACGAACAGCTTCAGGCACAACTCGAGCAGCTGATAGCAGAAAATGCAGCATTGCAAAACCGACTAGGCCAGAATGAAGTGGAGGCAAAGGTATGTAGGGTAGCAGTTAAATTACCCACATTTTGGGTTGACAAGCCCGCAATTTGGTTTGCACAAGTGGAGGCCCAATTCCAAATTGCTAATATTGTAGGTGATACTACCAAATACAATTATGTAGTAGGTCATCTGGATCAGAGGCTGGCAGGTGAAGTCGAGGATTTAATAACAAATCCACCAGCCGAAGGGAAATATGACAAATTGAAAGAAGTCCTCATACAACGACTTTCAACTTCCCAAGAGAAACGAGTAAGACAGCTTCTTAGTGACGAAGAGCTTGGTGACCGAAAACCGTCTCAATTTCTTCGTCACCTTCGCTCACTTGCAGGGTCGATTCTGTCAGATGATAATATCATACGCCAACTTTGGTTGCGTCGTCTGCCCCAACAAGCTCAAGCAATACTAGCAGCACAGGCTGACCTCAATTTGGATAAAGTGTCGGAGTTAGCTGATAAAATTGTGGAGTTAGCCCCATCACCTGCTGTTTGTTGTACATCGGCAACTTCAACTTTAACTCTAACTACATTAGCACAGCAATTAGAAGATGTGAGTAAGCAAGTGGCAGCACTTTCGAGGCAGCGACACCGTCCCATACGCGACCGATCCGCATCATCCAGCAGGTCAGCATCTTCCAGTAGGTCAGTAAACAATTCTAAGCCCTGCTGGTACCACAGGAGATGGGGCGTTAAAGCAACTAGATGTACTAGGCCATGTAACTGGGAGTCGGAAAACCCAACCAGCAGTCAGTAGCGGCGGCAACTGATTGCGAAAAAATCGGCCGCCGCCTTTTCGTCAAGGACCATGTGACCAGCCGCCCGTTCCTAATTGACACTGGGTCAGACCTGTGTTGTTTTCCGCATCGCTGGTTACCATCACGCAGGCAGCCTACGGATTATGAACTAAGTGCAGCTAATGGAAGCAGTATACAAACTTTTGGAACAGTAAACCTTAAATTAAATTTTGGTTTGCGCCGTGATTTCACATGGCAGTTCGTGATAGCCGACGTCAGCACAGCCATTATTGGTTCTGATTTTTTGGCATTTTATCACCTTTTACCCGATTGCCGAAATAAGAAATTGGTCGACGGTACTACTGGACTAAAATCCGCTGCTTCCACTGCTAGTATTGACCAGCCCAGCGTACGAGCAGTAGCGTCTGGTAAGTCAATATTTACTCAGCTTTTAGCGGAGTTTCCAGATATCACTCGACCACCTGGCCTTCCTAGAGTCATCAAGCATAACACAGTGCACTATATCAAGACCACAGACGGACCTCCTGTTTCCTGTAGACCTCGTCGCTTGGCGCCGCAGAAACTAGTTGCGGCTAAAAAAGAATTTGAGGAAATGGTAAGATGCGGGACAGCTCGTCCGTCAAAAAGTGCCTGGTCTTCACCATTACATATGACCGTCAAAAAAGACAATACCTGGCGCCCTTGCGGTGACTACCGGGCCCTGAACGCCAGGACTATACCAGATCGATACCCGGTTCGGCACATCAATGATTTCGCCCATAACCTCGCTGGTGTCAAGGTATTTAGCACACTGGATCTTGTTAAAGCTTATCATCAAATTCCAGTTTTTGAAGAGGATATTGACAAAACTTCCATCGTAACCCCATTTGGCCTTTTCGAATTTCCATATATGACTTTTGGTTTAAGGAACGCTGGCCAAACCTTTCAGCGTTTCATCGATGAGGTCACACAGGGTCTCGAATTTTGTTTTCCTTACGTAGATGATATCCTCATATTTTCCAGAGACGAGTCTACTCACCTTCAGCACCTGCGCGTCCTTTTCAAACGCCTGCAAGACTACGGAGTGGTATTAAACCCTTCTAAGTGTGTCCTGGGTGTCAGCGAAACTGTATTTCTTGGCTACCATGTCAGTGGTGATGGTACTCGCCCCCCACAGAATCGAATTCAAGCGTTGCTGGATTTTCCACCGCCTGAGACAGTTCAAGGTATGCGCAGGTTTCTGGGTATGCTTAACTATTATCGCCGATTCGTGCCGCGAGCAGCGCAATTCCAGGCTCCTTTGATTGATGCCCTGGTTGCAACTAACAGTAAAGGTGCAAAGCCATTTCCATGGTCACCCAAACTCTTGCAACAATTTGAAGCTTGTAAAAAGAGCCTCTCCAACGCAACTCTGCTGCAACATCCAATCAGCAATGCCAAATTGGGTTTATTTACTGATGCATCTAGTGTTCACATTGGGTCCTGCCTACAGCAAAATGTTAACGGTCGGTGGAATCCACTTTCCTTTTTCAGCAAAAAGTTGACTCCGCAGCAGGCGCAGTGGCCAGCTTATTATCGCGAATTGTTAGCTATATATGAAAGTGTCCAACATTTTCGGTACATTTTAGAGGTCCAACATGCAACCATATTCACTGATCATAAGCCCCTTTTGTACGCTTTTTTACAGCGACGTGAGAAACTTCCACCTCCACAACTTAACCAACTATCTTTCATAAGCCAATTCACGACTGATATCCAGTACATTAAGGGTGAAGACAACATCGTAGCCGACGCTATGTCACGCATTGATATAGATGCCATCACCTTAGACCTAGATCTTGAAGCTTTGGCTAAGTCACAGGCATCAGACCAAGAGCTTGCAGATTTATTGCAACGTGGTTCCAGCCTAACACTTACCAAAATCAGCACATCAAGGACCAATACTCCGGTTTACTGTGACACCTCGACTGGTAAGCCACGTCTCTATCTGACCCCTTCCTTCCGCCGTGCCGCTTTCAACAGGTTACACAATTTGAGTCACCCCGGTGCCCAAGCTACGACTCGGTTGGTAGCAGAGCGTTTTATTTGGCCTTCGGTTAGAAAGGACTGCCGAGCCTGGTCCCGATCTTGTGTAGCTTGTCAGCGCAGCAAGATTTCAAGGCACAATTCTACCCCTGTAGGTAATTTTGAGCTACCGTCCGGTCGTTTCACGCATGTCCATGTCGACATTGTTGGTCCATTGCCCGTCTGTGACGAATACCGCTATTGTTTGACCGCAATAGACAGAGTGTCCAGATGGCCCGAGGTTTGGCCCATGCGATCTATTACCGCGGAGGAGGTAGCTGAGACTTTTACCAAAGAATGGGTGTCTCGCTTTGGCGTGCCGTCGGTTATTACTACAGATCAGGGATCTCAATTTGAGTCGAATTTGTTTTACCGATTACTTCAGCAATTCGGTACCAAACGCATTAGAACCACCTCTTATCACCCCTGTGTAAATGGGATGATTGAGCGAGTTCATCGGCAACTTAAAGCCGCGTTAATGTGCCATAATGATTCGTGGGTGAGGTCACTTCCGATGGTTCTGCTAGGAATGCGTTCGGTGTATAAAGAAGATATCAAAGCCACGGTAGCAGAATTACTTTACGGAGAGCCTCTCAGGCTCCCTGGAGAATTTTTGGTTCCACCTCTAGCATCAGAGAGATTAGAAAACCCAGTCGATTTTGTGGTACAGCTGCGACAAAAATGTCATTGATACGACCACTGCCAGCCAGTCGACATGGTATACCAGCTTCATTTATATTCAAGGATTTGTCGACAGCGACCCATGTATACCTTAGAGATGACTCCATTCGAAGAGCGTTGCAGCCACCCTATTCGGGTCCATACAAAGTCCTGGAGCGTTCGAGTGATGGGAAAACTTTCACCCTGATGGTGAAGGGCAACAAGTCTGTCGTAAGCGTCGACAGACTCAAACCGGCGTTCATTGATAATTCCGTTCCACAAACGACTCACACTATGCAATTGCCCTCCCCGGCTGATTTTCCTTCACGGCAAGCCGTATCAGATAAGTCTTCAGAGCCCTCAATCCCGCAACAGCCAGTACAGGTTCATTTACCAGTAAAGCAATCCTATACCACACGCTCGGGTAGGCGCGTTAGATTTAAGGTTTTTGATTAGTTTCTTCCTTCATTGTTTTGTTTGTGTTTATACCTAATTGTTTTTTTTTGTTTTTTTTTTTGTTTGTTGTAATTGTATTATTCTGTTAGTTATGTCAGCCTGGTTTTGTTCTCTCCGTAGGGGGGTGGTGTGGCGACTATCACATCGCCCTCTTTGGTATTTATTTCAATGTGTAACATCACTACGGAGAGGACACATCCCTAGGGCCAGGTGACAGATGATTTATGTCACTCAACCGATGTATGAAAATTACACTACTTTTTCGGATCACAAGAAATTTTATTTCGTATGTTCGGGAGCTGAAATCCCCCGCAACATCTCTTTTCTTCTGATAAGAAAATGCTTTATCATGTAGAAGGAGAATATCGAGATGGAATCACCTGCACCTCGTAGATACCCGCATTTTGCCCGCTTGCTGGATTATTATCCGCTCCCTCTCCCAAAGAAAAGGCTTTCGTCCCAGCAATGGGAATGTTATACTTAATTTGGTTATGGAAGTTCTATAAAAACTTTTTTACAAAAAATAAAACCGACTTCAGAGAAAACAAAAAAGTGAAAAATTACTTTAGCTTCGGAAGTCGGTGACCTTTGTTTGATTGATTTAGTTTTTTTATCACCGACTTCTGAAGCTAAAGTTATTTTTCACTTTTTTGTTCATTTGGAGTTGGTTTTATTTTTTGTAAAAAAGTTTTTATTTTTCACTTTTTAGTGGTTCACTTGTGCTTACAGCGTAGAGGCGTGATGTTATATTATGAACTGGTGTAGACATGAGATTTCAGCAATCCCAGTTCATTTGCTATCATTTATTGAGGAGTTCCGTTGCCTATCTCCGAAGTTCTTCATCATATCTTCACCAAATTGAAATGGGACCACTTTAAGAAAGTACTCTTCCAAAAACTACCCAAATCACATCAAGTGTGCCTATAAAATTTGAAGAGTTCTCTCAATTTCTCCAGGATCCCATCATCAGATCCCGACTTGATGATTATGGGACCACCTGGGAAGTATACCCTTTTAAAAAAAAAAGAATAATTCAAATCGCTCCAGCCATCTTCGAGTAATCGGAGAACATACATAAAAAAAATAAAAAAAAGGTTCCGACGAATTGAGAACCTCCTCCTTTTTGAAGTCGGTTAAAAACAAAGCAGTGCCACCCCTGAGCAGCGGGCTCAGCGTGTGAGGCGCCGGAGTGTCGCCGGCACTTGTTGCGACGTCGCGTCGACATCTGCACCGCGTCGCGACGTGTTCCAGCTACAGACACGTGGAGCAGTGTCTGAGACACGAAACATGCCCATAGCGCGGTGATCAGTGCTCATTGAACTGAGAATTCGATAGAAGCCCGCGTAGAAGGGCAACTGAGTTTGTAGCTACAGGTCTACGTGCTCTCGTAGAGCTACGAAGTGTAGGTATAGTGCATTTACGCGAAAATCAAATTAAATAAAAGAGTAGAAATAAAGGGTGTAAAACACCTCTTCACGAAGCCGAAAGGCACTTGTTCTCCCCATCATTGCGATAATTTTTTTTGTTCTACACAATACCTGGGAACCTTCTAGTTACGGAGATATGGGGGGTTTTTTTTTAAATACAAGTTTTTTGTGTAAGATTTTGCCTTTTAACACCTCCACGACCCCCGTACTATTTAATCCATCCATCAGCACAATGTTTTAAGTGCATTACATTGAGTTCTACCACTTATCATGATTTATAACTTCAAAAAAAATAAGTTGTGTAACGCGGCAACCCCACGACCCTAGGGTTTATAATAATGTTGGCCACACTGTCAGCATCATCCAATCGGATGATTGCGGGACCAGTAGAGAGGTTGGCGACACTGCTATGCGCAGCGAATCAGACGCCGGAATTCTTACCGCGCAACCCGCTGAGCAGGCGCCTAAAGACGTACCTGGGGTAGGGCAGTCTATTGCTAATACTGATACGTGTATGACGCGGCGTGTTTCAAACCGCTCTCGTAGAACGCCGGCCATTTTAGACCTATAAAGTGATTTTCCATTTGTTCTTCTTGTTTTTTTTTGACATTGTTTGTTCCCGTTTTGTGTTTTGATTATTAAAGTAGTGTGAAATTTAGCAAGGACTTTAACTCAGAGGCCCAAACCCTATGCCCGTCGGCTACAGTTGTTTCCCAGCAATCTTATTTGCGTAAAGTTACTTATATTGATGTACAGAATGCTTGGTTAACGGCTTTGTGATGAGGTGGTTTACACCCTGTATATATATAATTATTACCTATACTTACTGAAAAATAAATCTTACTTTCTTTTTTTTCCCTTTTACTTATCTGCAGTCAGCATTAGCTGGCAGATGTGTTGTAGGATGTGGCAGTTTTCCACTTAAGCCGATTTTTGTAGCTTCTAGTTATTAGCTTAGCCACCAGTTCTTTCCAGCTTCACTTTGTATTCTTCCTTCACCGTTCTCATCCCCAGATGATGGTGTATTTCTGCGTTAGTGATGTACCATGGAACATTACATAGGTTTCTGAGGATTAAGTTCTCCATTCGCTGTATTATTATGATATTGGAGTCACAAGCGCTGCCCCAGAGTTGTTTACCATACATCCAGACAGGTTTAAGGATACTCTTGCATATGAGTACTTTGTTGTCTACACTTACGAGTAGTTTGCTGTTGACTTGCTGCCCAGTATCCAGGAGAGGCGAGTGTATCGAAGTTTGAGTTCTTGTCTCTTAGTTGTGATATGGTGTCTCCATATAAGGCATCGATCAAGGAGTAGTCCAAGGTATCGAACAGTCTTGATGAGGTAGTGTATTGTACCTATCCCAAATGTACCTACAGGAGGGCAATTTCTTTGTCGCAGTGTGAACGTAACATGTACGGATTTTGATGCGCTAGCCTTTATTCTCCATTTTTTGTGCCAATTGGTAATATTGTTAAGGCTTGTTTGTAGTTTTCGTATTGCGAGCACAGGGTTCTGGTCGTTTGCTAAAATTGCCGTATCATCTGCGAATGTGGCTGTAGTGACACTCTCCTCTCTCCTCTTCTGGCAGGTCAGACGGATATATGGTATACAGCATAGGTCCCAGGACTGATCCTTGTGGCACGGTCATTTATTTGTTGGAATTTGGAAGGGGAGTCAGCTTCCTTCACCTAAAAGAGTCTATCTGCCAGGTATGATTTCAGCAGTAGATAGTAACTGTGATCAGGCTATTCTTGATTTTGCAGAGTAGTTCTTTATGCCAAACCTTGTCAAAAGCCTGTTGTATGTTGAGACAGACTGAAGAGCAATTTTCTTTCTCCTCTAAAGTCTTTCTTATTTAATCCACCACCCTATGGACCTGCTCCACTGTGGAATGGTGTTGCCTGAAGCCGAACTGGTGATTAGGTGTGATATTATTTTTCTGGAGTAGGGGTAGCATTCGTTGTAGTAGCAGTTTCTCAAATACCTTAGATAGGATTGGCAGTAGGCTGATAGGTCTGTAAAAGGTAACTTCATTAGCTGGTTTTCCCATTTGTGGACCATCAAGATCTGTGAGTTTTTCCAAAGTCTGAGAAAATACGAGTATTGGACTCTCTGCATGCTGTTGAAGAGTGTTGTTATAAATACTATGGCTTTTCGTAGGAGTTTCACCAGTACTTTTTTTGAGAACTGGGGGGCGATCGCGCTATTTTGTAAAATGAACAAATGTCTAAAGATCGGTTTTGGTTCAACTCTGACTGTAATTCAGTTATAACGAAATTTGGTATCGCGCTAAGTTTATGTGATGACCAAAGTCGAACTGAAACTGAACCATTCTCATAATCAAAACATTAGAGGTGTATCAATGTAACCTAGTATTGTTAGCATAATCGACCGTCGACTCAGCGTTTAAATTGTTGTACCTCTAGTTTTGACAGCACTTGTTTAGGAGTTATGTTGCTTTGGTTGGAGTTTAGGTGGGAATTTCGAAGAATTTGAAGTGGTGACTGAAAAAATGTCGAGATATGATTTCAAGTGGTTACCTATTTAGCTTAGAAAGTTACTTGTATCCTTTCAACATCTCGGGAGTGAATACGTGTTTTAAATATATCAAAAAATCTGTGAAATATTTTGTATTGGTAAGTATTTTAATTCTCTTGAAATAATGGCATTTATTTTATTAATTATAAATACACAAAGATACTTTTAGTAATTCTGTACAATAATTGATTTATGAATAAGATGACCCACTGAACAATTTTAGATAAATAATTAGTTAATTAATGCACAATTACTATTTATTTACTGATTTCGAATACGGAGTCGATGTCGGCTATGCGCCACTAGCGGCCTCCTCAGTTTAAGTCTGTTACTGATAATGTATTTACATTACCTATTTCTGAGTTTATTCATCGAATTTTATAGAAAATGGAGCAACAGCGTCGCAGGTCCACGACTGTTCGCCAACTGGAGATGATGTTGGAGTTTTTAGAAGGCTTTTTTTGATTGGGCCCGTGCAATGGCCACATCACACTCGTGCGCCGTTTCCATGAAGTCTAGGTACATCATTTTAACGATTTTTACTACTTTTTATCACAAAAACACTAAACCAATTCAGAAAAAGTTGCTCCGTAGTAACTTTAACACAACTTGTGCTTATGGTTTGGTTTTGTCTCTGTTCTAGTCCAACTTCGGTTCAAACATCTGTCAACACTTTAGCGCGATGCGAAAAGTACTTAAAATCGTGTTTCGGTTATGGTTTAGTTTTGATTTGGATGGGATTTTTTAGCGCGATCGCCCCCCAGGTCATATTCTGGTGCTTTTTTTATTTCAGCTCTTTGTTGATTGTTTGGAGCTGGTGGCGGCAATATTTGCACATCCTTATTGATAATGTCATCCACTTCCTCGGACTCTAGATCACTTGCCTCATTCGGACAAAACACATTGGCTAGGTGTAGACTGAAGTGTAAACTAAAATTGGGGTTAAAACGAAACCAGGGTCATGTGCGCGTTTCCTTGAAGAGATCTCTCGCCGACTACGCGACTGGTCGATATTTCGCATGATAACTCCTGGCTGACTTTTGTCTTTGGCCAAAGAATAGGCTTGTTTCCACCATCAATAAATTGCAAATCTATTTAGTCCGTCAGTAAATAGATTTGCTGACGGCAAATCTATTTAATAAATACGTGTCATTATTAGAAAATAATGGACACGTATTTTTTGTTTTTGTAAATCAACGAATATTGACAAAGATAAAACGCATCATAACTCGGGAGTGGGGGCTCGTGACGTCAGTAGGTACTCACTAAGAATGATACCGAACAGTGACGTATTGGGAATTTTAAAAGCGTCGTATCTTCGTCAATTTTGGTTTGAGTGACAAAAGAAAAAATACGGGTCAAATATTTTTTGATAATATATGTGACGGACTAATTAGATTTTTTCAGTTAACAAGCCTGTTAGCATTGCCATTCTATGTGGAAATGCTGGCAGTCTTCTGGGGACGTTCTGGGTATGTACCTAGGTACCTACATCGTTGTCGTACGTATACTTTGACTTATACAAGAAATTCCGAAATGGGTTTCTGTTAAGTAATTTATTTATTTTTCTTTGAATACCTATGTATTTAGTTGTAGGAATTCTATTAGTATTGTAAATTGAAAATAACCATGTTAAACATGGAATAACGGGACGACTATTTTATGCCCGTCGACTTCGATAACTGATTGACTCCGGATATATCTTGTGAAATACCTATTAACTATTTTAAGGGCGAGTATTATTTTTATGAGAATGTTATTATGTAAGAAATTAATTACCTTACCTGTGGGTGTAGGTGTTAACTAGAAAGGTCGACTTACCCTTCTGTTCTCCCTGTTGTAGTGGCATAGTGTCCCTGCGTGTCCTGCACAGTGCCTCAGCGTGTCGAGCACAGTGTCACTGTGTGTCTCACACGGTGCTCTCTGTGTCGCTGGCTGGTCGACGACTCACCATTACTAAGACATCGTCGCATCGGACATGATCTCCTCAAGATCTCCTCATTACACATTCAACCTTTTTATAGTTTTACACTTGAGTCGGTGGCGAAGCAGTTGATATGTGAAGGTATTGGTAGGAGAGAGTGGCGCAGTGAGAGTGACAGCTTCTACAGTATGAGACGAAGAGAGAAGAGTTAGGAGTTGAAGGGGTGACCAACTGTTGTGGCTGCTCGTGCGGATACCGTCAGAGGTGAGTCAATGATGATTTTGGTTAAAAGTTAAGGCAGTACTTCTAATAAGGTATTAACTATTGTAGAAAGTAAGGTTAATGGCCCCGCCAGATTGTTCACATTGATGAAATAAATATCATAAAATTTTACTCGACTATGGTGAGGGAAAAAGGAGGGTTCGAGAATCTAAACGACTTAGTTAATTTCGTAATTGGCTAGGCACATCACTGGGTTCTAGCGGGTGCGGTTGAAGATAACATGGCTGCACCAAAACACAGATTACCGGTTAATAAATTACTTGATTGTGACATCAATATGTCACGTGGACAAACCGATCAATCATGTTCTGAAAGTGTTCGAGGATGTTGAAGTGTGTATAGTTGATTGTTGACTGCAGTTCTTTTATAAGCAACTCCAGAATCATTTAAACTGTGAACTACACCGGAATGTTAGGTAGGACTTTATATGGGTAGAAGTCCTACGTATTCGGTGTAAAGAAGAGAATATCTGATCTGTCGCTAGTTTACAGCTTGTATGGTAATAAGATTATAGCGATGTGCAGAGAAGTGCGGACACAGCGATGTTACTCAGTCGTTAATCCACGTGCTGCGAGCGCTGAGCGGGCAGTGTGTGCCGCGCGGCACTTCTAGCGCCTCCGCTCGGAAGGAACCGCGGCTCAACGTGCACTTGTTACTTGTAACCGTTCGTCCCTCTTTGTTTGTTCCGTTTCTGTGAGCTTTCACTAAGCTCGTGTCGTGCTGCTTCAACTACGGTACCTATTGAAAACTGCTACTAATGACATCTTGTGTCGTCCAAAGTAGAGAATATCTTTGTCAATGGGTGCCTAATCACGCGCTAATGACTAAACTGAGCTTAATTATAATTGTAACTATGTTAAACAAATTTGTTAAAGCAAGTCTAGCTTCTATTCAAATTATATTCGTAGCTATACCATGATAAGGTATTTCATAGTTGCTACGTACTACTACGTCGTAGCACTCGCTACGTCCGCGCGTAGCTGCGTAGCACCAGTTCCCTGTTTGCGGCACTGTTGCACAAGTTTTGTCAAAAAAAGAGAGTTATTGTTACATGTACTGAAGTGTTGTAAGTTCTCAGTGGAGATGTTCTAGTAGTGCTGGTGCGCGATGGGCGTGCCGTCGCCGGTGCCGAAGGGGCCGCGGCGCCCCAGTCACGTCGCGTACTACGTGGCGCTCGTCGGGATCCTGTCGCTGCTCATCATGCTGTGCCTATACTTCTTCTACTACTTCATCAAGAAGGTCAAACGTATGTTGTCTGGCAACTCAGACCAAATAAAAAACCAAGACATAGCGCTGGGAACAGTAAAGAGGCATGCGCAAATCTACGTCTCGCTCTGTGCATTCACGCTCACACGCACACATTTACATTAAACTACGCCTCAATAGAAGCACACATGTTTACGAAACTGGCCTCACTTCTCTGTTTGCAGAGTTCCGTCTTAACTTTTTTATTTGGACTGAGTCTAGCACACTGAGCTAGTCTAAAGAGAAACAGCCGAGCGTCGAGTTACGTGCACAGGACAATGATATCTGTATGCGCTGCTGAATGGGTCGCACACACCTTGATTGATAGCTTGAATGATAAGTCACGGATAGTCAAAGATGATGGTTTATTGAATATATTTAACTACCACGTAACTAATGCTAAATGAATAATGCGTGAATGAGTACAGCTGACTATGAACGCTGATTGTGTACTGTCGCTTTACACTATAATTTGTGCAAGGTGACGGAAAAATGCTGATATATGCAATGCGCGCGTGCCATGTACGATACATGACTCGTACAATATTATAAGTAACAAATGGCGCAGATAATTATGTTACCTACACAAAATTCGATTTTCAAAAACGGCACACTATCGCACTCATGAGTACCAAAATATTGTCATAGCACACTACATTACGATTACAAGTCAAAGTAGGATGGCATGATTCAATTATCGCGACCGAAAAAGAGACATATATAATTTGCGATAGTGCTTTGTCTCGTGTAGTAGAAAAGTAGAATAAATTAATCAGATATGACATTTTACCTTTCACCATTTATGCCTAAAAATGCGATTCACCCATAAGTAAGTTCATGTAGTGAAAAGCAATAAAGTAGCAGAAATGTAATGTTTGATTTGTGAAAATATTAAGATAAATAGTATACTTGAATGATATGTGAGTTTTAGATGTTTTGTTTAAATGATTTCTGCAATATCTCATAAAACCCAACGGCCTTTTTGGTGGTTTTGTGTCACTATTACTTATAGGTGCGTGACGTGCGTCCGTTGACGCCGTCAAAGTGTTGCCGAAGTCAAGGTTGACTAATTAGCCACATTTTAAAACTTTCTGAGCGCTTAAAAGGTGTACATAGGTTACTATGTACACCTTTTTGCTTATAATATCATTGGCACAGGATCGATTAGACTAATCGGTCTGCTAACTGATAACCTCCTTTATAATCGTCAGTCCATGACAAAATAGTTGTATTAATAAAAACTTTTTTGCAAAAAATAAAACCGACTTCACACAAAAAAGTGAAAAATAACTTTAGCTTCAGAAGTCGGTGACCTTTATTTGATTGATTTAGTTTTTTTGTCACCGACTTCTGAAGCTAAAGTTATTTTTCACTTTTTTGTGTGAAGTCGGTTTTATTTTTTGCAAAAAAGTTTTTATTTTTCACTTTTTAGTGGTTCACATGTGCATACCCTTTCACAGCGTACCAGCGTGATTTTTTGTTATGAACTGGTGTAAACAATAGACAGACATGAGATTTCAGCAATCCCAGTAAGAGACACACATTTGCTACATTTAATGAGGAGCTCCGTTGCCTTTCTCCGAAGTTTTTCATCTAATCTTTACCAAATTTAAATGGGATCACTCCGAGAAAGTAGTCTTTCTAAAACTACCCAAATCGCTTCTGGTGTGCCTATAAAATTTGAAAAGTTCTCTCTATTTCTCCAGGATCCCATTATCAGGATCCTGACTTGATGATTATGGGACCTTCTGGGAAGTGGTATACTTCAAACAATTAAAAAACAAATTCGGTCCAGTCATCTTCGAGTGATCAAAAAAAAAATGGAACATTGAATTGAGAACCTTCTCCTTTTTGAAGTCGGTTAATAACGACGTTATGGTACGTGACCCAAATATCCGGATAGCCTTTAAACGATTTGGCCTAGTATCGTTAATTTGCTTCTAAGAATTGAAGAGCTCCGTTCCTTTGTCATGGATCCCATAATCAGAACCTAACCAAATTCTCATCAAACTACCCTTGAAGTACCCTTGCCAATAAAATAAAAAAAACAATACATGTCAAGGTAACGTCTTATCCCCAATAAATGGAACTTAATACACCTAACTGTCGAAATCTGGGAATATTGTACACATCTGCGTACCCCCTCAGACCATACAGTCGTGATGTTACGTCATGAAGTTGTATAAACAATAAACATTCAAGCGATTGCAGCAGTTACTGCAGATTTGCCGTGTATTTTTGAAGAGTTCCATTGTATATCTCCGAAGATCCGGATCAGATCTTCAGCAAATTAAAATATAACCACACGGGAAGCACCAGCTTTCAAATTAAAAAAGAATCATCAAACTCGGTTCACCCAGTCGAAAGTACTGAGGTAACAAACACTGTCTGAATCTGGGTGTACTGTACACATCTGCGTACCCCCTCAGAGCATACAGGCGTGATATTACGTCATGATGTTGTATAAACAATAAACCTACAAGCGATAACAGCAATCACTGCAGATTTGCCGTACATTTTTGAGGAGTTCCATTGTATATCTCCGAAGACCAGCATCAGATCTTCAGCAAATTAAAATGGGACCACATGGGAAGCACCAGCTTTCAAATAAAAAAAGAATCATCAAAATCGGTCCACTCAGTCGAAAGTTATGAGGTAACAAACACAAAAAAAAAAAAAAAAAAAAAAAAAAAAAAAACATACAGACGAATTGATAACCTCCTCTTTTTGGAAGTCGGTTAATAAATAAAGCCAAGACCATTAATTATAATTATTACTGTTTCAACACTTGGAACAAAAAAATAATTAAACAGAGGAAAGTACTTGAGGACTATTACATAAGATAAGACTATCCGGAGTTGCTGTTTAGGTTAGGGTAGAACTGAATCGTCATTAACAGGAATGATGACTACAATCATAAAATAAGTACTTACAAGGCTACACGATATTTTGCCGGCCGTCTTCAATTAAATATTGAGCCAGAAGTTTTGGATATATCTCTCAGTTCTAGCCAATAAAGCTATTTATTAAACTCTTGGTTCAGTGTGATGTTGGTTATGATATGTTCCAGAGTTGAGTTCATCGGACACACTGATGTCGCTGCCGACGGCGTCGTGCCGCCCCCCGCCCGCCGCCGCCCCCGCCCCCGCATACCCCGTGCAGCCAGGTACCACACACCACTCACTGCACCCCCTCTCGTGGGCTCTTGGGTTTGATTCCCACGTCGCGGTCGGGCAAAGTGCTACTATGTTTGTGTATTAGACATTTCTCAGACCCCGACTTGGAAATATTGTCTCTGTTCGGACAGTCCGGTTGTGTCGGTTGTGTCGGATGAAGGAAGGAGCAGACGGTGCACCTGTCACTGTGTATACCGACTATAGTTAATATTGGCGTGGTTGAGAACTTCAATCTGTATTCAGTGTAATATGTACGTGTGATACGTCACCTACCAAATGTAACCACTGCCACTGTAGAGTGTAGGGTAGGCTTTGGATATTAGTTGTTTTACTTGAACGACGCAACAGAAGCTCGTGGCTGAATAATAACAGCCGCTCGGGCCGATCTTTAGGTTAAGCCGTGCTTGCCTAGGTTGCTCTGTGGATGGGTGACCACCCTTACATACCGAGTTTCCTCCGTGCCTCGGAAAGCACGTTAAGCTGTTGGTCCCGGCTGTCATTTGTAGATCTTTGGCAGGGTTACAGGTAGTCAGTGGCCCAAATAGTCTGACAACCAGTCTTACCAAGGGGTATCAACCCAGTACTAACTGGGTTGTGGAGGTCAAATAGGTAGTCGCTCCATGTAAAATCTTGGTATTCAGCTGCATCCGGTTAGACTGGAAGCCGACCCCACATAGTTGGGAAAAGGCTGGCAGATGATAACTTGAACGACGCAACTTCCGAGTGCACACAAGCACACAAGCACACAAGCACACAAGCACACAAGCACACAAGCACACATACGACTTTGTGGTTTTAAATAATTTTGTGTTTGTAATATTTCTTTTGACGATGGCTGGTGTTCGCTAATATTGGCCGCCATTACTGAAAACGGTCAAGAGGACTATTACAAACCAAACATCTCATCGTCAGTTCCGTAACTCACTTACTCACTTAGGGAACACCTACTGCTATTTCTGTAGCTAAACATCTGATTAATAATTCAGAAAATAAAAGGGCCATTTAACTAACCAAAACCATGTTTGATTCCAGTGGTCCGCGAGGGAGCGAGTGCGATGGCCAAACTGTGCAAGCAGGTGCCCCCCCCCGGCGGCAAGGGGGACACCGTGTTCCCCACCTCCACCTCCCCGGCCGCGCTGCGGGCCAGCACCGGCGAGGGGCCGCAGCCCGGCGACGGGCCCCAAGCGGCCGGGGAGCGGCCCGACGGGCCCGCGAGTGGCGTGCGGCCTGACAGGACCGAGGACGGGCCGCGGCCCGATCTCAAGCCCCTGCCGGTGCCTGTCGTATCGGTCAGTGTCGCGCCGGACGTGCCTGCGCGGTAGACTGGTAGCTGTGGCCGTGGTCATGTCAACTATACCCCACCGAGTGACGAAACGTGGCTTTACAAGGTTGAATGTGAATGAGTCACAGTTTAGACTGAAAGTGACAATAAGATGATAGAAAGTCAAAAACCGACCGGCAAGCCGGTGACATTCACTTTGGAAGTCGTTGTATAGGAGCTCACGCACAAAACGCTTAAAAAGCGAGTACCACTGAGTGTTCTGTACTCTGTCAGGAGTGTCTAAATGTTCTACTGTTGTCAGAGGGGTGCATCACGCAAAGGCGAGTGTACCAACACAATGTCGTGTTAAAAAAACTGTTTTATATTCCCGATTCCACTTGGAGTTGCTTCATATTTACATAAATTTAATGTCTATAACTACCTCGAATACTTACAACCTAATATCGGATATTTAGTCATTTTTTAACGCCCTTTTTCAAATTTTATCTCTGATTAACGTTTTCTATGTACTTACGAGTGTAGCTTATAGTATGTCGTGTTACGAGTTTATTATTAGTGACGTAAGGCGCTTACAAACGGGCCAGAGTTTTATACTTAAGAGGGCTATTACAATTTTTCTTGTATTTGAGTATTTTAAGAGTTTAACACGGCCATAAAAGAAAAATTGTGATATATATATGTCACCGTAATATTGTCAAACACGTTATATTGTAATCTCTCTAGCGATATTGTAAACTCTCGAAATATTGTCAAACGAACATACTGCTTACAATAAAACGCATTATTTTTCGTGAAATGCATGCGATGGTAGTCAACTAATGAAGGGAAGGAGGGGTCCCCCTTGCCCAATGGTACCACTCTCATGAAATGATAATGTACCATTCCTGAGAAATACCGATTAATATAACCTAACCTTAAAACACTTTATATTCCCCTAAAAAGCGTAGTCGACGGAGGGCCCCTATTTCCGGGTGCAGGGTTTAAAGAAACCTAACTAACCTAACGGGGGGGTGTCCCAAGTCCCGATTATGGGGGCAGAGATACTTCCGTATGTTCAGTTGACAATATTTCGAGAGTTTACAATATCGCTAGAGAGAAACACGTTATATTGTAATATAACGTGTTTGACAATTTAACGGTGACATATACATCAAAAAGATGTGTGATTATGGTTTAGATATGGCCGCAAAATTAAAAAAAAATACATGCCTGAGAAAGCTAGATTATTTCTCTCGGGAGTGTTCTAGATAAACATCACAATTTTTCTTGTATTAGAGTGTTACTCTAACACTCAAATAAAAGACAAATTGTTATCAAAGAGAGAGGGCTATCGCCCTCGTGTTGCTAATTGACCAATGTTTATTACTTTCATAAGAAATGCGTGTATCGTATTGTGCTCAACTTTGTTTTTCGTCCGCAAGCGGCCGTCCAGTTCATTATACGAACAGTCAGCTGCCAGTTTACGGTTACCTACAATTTTACGCAGTTCGTAATATTGGTGTGCAGTTGATAGACTGTTGTTGTGACCAAATGTTTGGTATTTATTAGCCTTAAGCTTTTTTGATGTTGTTTATGATATTAATAGAGAGCAGTATCCCTAAACTTTAAGTAAGTAAAATGTTTCTAAATGTTGTCTAAAACTAAGCCGAATAAAGTTCAAGTAAATCAGTACCTAGTGGAAAATATTTTTAAGTATCTTTTTGTATGTCCTATGCCTAATTAATCTTATTGTTGGTGTATAATTCAGCTAATTTGTCTATACACCTAGACACAGCGTGTAGCAGAAATATGTGGCCATATTGAAGCGGGTGGTACACAGGTGTTAACACCGCCCCCCGTGCGCCCCGCGCGCCCCCGTGCGCCCCGTGCGCCCCCGTGCGCCCCCGTGCGCCCCCGTGCGCCCCCGTGCGCCCCCGTGCGCCCCCGTGCGCCCCCGTGCGCCCCCGTGCGCCCCCGTGCGCCCCCGTGCGCCCCCGTGCGCCCCCGTGCGCCCCGTGCGCCCCCGTGCGCCCCCGTGCGCCCCCGTGCGCCCCCGTGCGCCCCCGTGCGCCCCCGTGCGCCCCCGTGCGCCCCCGTGCGCCCCCGTGCGCCCCCGTGCGCCCCCGTGCGCCCCCGTGCGCCCCCGTGCGCCCCCGTGCGCCCCGTGCGCCCCCGTGCGCCCCGTGCGCCCCCGTGCGCCCCCGTGCGCCCCGCGCGCCCCCATGCGCCCCCTTGGGATCCCATACAAACATGTTGGTTGTACACGCTCATACCTACGACCATGCATTCCTGTGACGTGCTGTAATCATTTGTGTAATGCCAAATAAAATGTGCCAAGTTGTTTACAATAATGATGTAGGTACCAAATTTGGTTGGCGCAGTGGCAGTCAATAGCTGTGGCTACTGCGCTGCGTGTGGCGGGTTCGATCCCCGCACGGAACTAATATTTGTATGCCTACAGGTAGTTGTTCCGAGTATGACTGTTTGTGTATGTGAGTACATCGCACCCACGAAATAGGAGAAACTCCTATTGTGGGGAAAAGTAACAAATACTAAGCGTCAGTTCACACCGAGACGCGACGCGACCAGACGCGGCGCGTCGGTAATGGAAGAGGCCAGTGATATCGCGCTGCGTCGCGCGCCTCCGCGAGATGCATCGCAATCAAATAATTATGTATCTTTTCGTGTAGTAAATAAAGTTATATTTTGAGCCGCGACACGTCGCGTCGTGTCGCGGCTCGGTTTTAATTGACCCTAACAGTTAAGTTTGTACGTTGTCTACAAGTTGTTGTACGTTTATACTCTGTTGTAACAATTTACAATGAATGGGTGTCTGATATCGCTTCTATTCGAGCTTTGTGTCTGTACTCGTATCAATTTGTTCTGTTGTTCATAAATAAACTAAAATATCAATGTGAAACTAACTCAGTTTAGCATTTTTTTAACTGTATTTTCAACGATTTTCTCGTGGTTTTTTGTCCGAAGTGATTCTATTTTCGTCTGTTACCGCGTCAGCATTGGTTTAGAGTAGCGGTCGGCAACCTTTTGGCAGGCAAGGGCCACAAGGTGACAAAATAATGTAAAGGCGGGCCGCACTTGTGCTATTAATTAACCCAAGAAGTTCAATGCACCTATGCATATATCATATGTATAGATCATATCCTATAGAAAAAACGAGAAGCAAAAAAAAATACGAAAGAGCCTTTGGAAAATCGAGCGTTATGAAAAAAAAAATTGTATAAATCAATTACAAATAAAATACTTTGTCGGTACCGACTTTGTTTTGGAATTTGACTCATCTTTTATTTATTACTAAGTTGCGCAAAATTCGATCCACGAGCTACGGTGAGTCCCTTACCTACATCCATCTTTGCTGTCGCTGTGTATTTTCTATTTGTGGTTTAAAGTCAAATTTTAAACAAACCCAATAATGGTCCTTAATAAACCAATAATGGTCCTTAATAAACCTTTGGTAGCTCCTAACTTTTTAATGGATTTTTATCTTACCATTCTGTTTCCGTGCAGACAAAATTAATAATGAGACAAAATGATATCATATTTGACTTTGGATGTACAGATTCAAATAGTGGAGTAATTCCTTCTCGAAATTGTTGAGTAGTGTCACCTTAAGGCTGGATATACCATCGATCGCGGTTCGTTCGTGTATTTATTTTGTTATTTATAACTTATTTACAAAACATTCACAGGCCGCAAGTAAGACGTCCGCGGGCCGCGGGTTGCCGACCGCTGGTTTAGAGTAGTCTCGCTGTCGGCAAGCGGTGCTCAAAATAAGAGTTGCAGTTTTGGATTCGAGTCCAGATGCTTTATTTTTATAATACTAATATTATACCTAATACTTTGGCGACTTTGGGTATTTTTTTAATGTTGGATTATGGCCCACTCCCTCTCACAGAGAAGAGGCCGGTGTCCCAGCAGTGGGAACGTTACAGGCTGGTTATGAATGCTTCATTGCTGATGGACTGGCTGGGTACTTCGTAAGTTGGGACGAGGATAGGTCACAGAAACACAGTACAATAGGTAACATAAACTTTATTAACACGAAACGATTGACTAGAGGTTATGATGGAACTAACACGCAACATGCGTACATTCAGGGACACATATCGTTCAGCAGCGTACCACACTACTTTGCCGTGATATAGTCCGCTAAATAAGAAAGGCAGTCGTGATTTAGATGTATGCACAATTTCCACAGAACATATCCCACGACATCCTCCTCACGATGTCTTTCAAGCGACCGATGATGCACTGTCTTACATTAAAAAGGGACGCAATCTACAGCGTAGACGAGCAATTTCAAATGCAATGGAATTGTAAAGCACTTCACAGCGGTAATGTCTTCGTAAATAGAGTGTGATCAAGAATACAACTAATTGACAGTATCTAACAGAGGAAATCTTTCATGTTTTCACAATAATAATATCATAAAAAATATGTACAGCCGGGGAAATGATTAACTATTAAAGCAGATTTACACCACACCGCGCTCCAAAACACAAATGATTAATTACGTTGTTCAAATAGCCGCTAAGCTAAAGTGGGATTGGACTGGCCACGTCTGCCGCGTGCCCAATGAGCTGTGGGGCAAAATAGACACTTTCTGGAGCCCTGACACAGCCAGAAGGCGCCGCGGCAGACGCAGAAGATGGCGGGACGAGCTGGACAAAACCAATGACCAGTGGCCAACATAAGCCCTGGATCGTAAAAACTGGAAATCATGAGGAATCCCAGCAGTGGTATAATGCAGGGTAGCAGTAACAGTAACAGATGTAGTATACGGAGTGGAAGGGGGCGTCGACGCACAATCGGTTTAGTACACTATACTGAAACCCCAAGCCCACTTACAAAAGAGACACACACAGACTCATGCAAACGATTGAAGGCATACGAAAGATTTTTATGTTACACTCAATATCGTTCACATATTTATGGGTGAATTGCCCAAGCAAAAAAATACACGGCAAACCTGAGAACGGTAGTGCAATGTGCTGATTATTAATTTTATATATTTTTTCTCAACAACGTAAGTATTTCTCTACCTTGGCAAAAAAAATCATTGGTATCTACCCTCTAATATACCCAAAAAAAAAATTACAAAGTGTTATTTTATCATCACGGTGACCTGTCCTGAACCCAATTCCGCTCATAACATACCTTCTCCTGCAAATACATTCGTAATATGGATTTAAATTGATTTTGTTATCATTAAATTATAATATATTCGATCAAATAAAACAATTTTTGTTTGATTATCTTCTTTCTCATGGATTTGACAGGCAGTCAACTTTTGTCTGGAAAAAAGTTATCATTTCAGAGGACAGTAAGTTTTAGTAGAATAGCCACATCAACATTGCGTTGTTACGCCCCTTTCACCTTTTCTCACTCCGGATCAGTCCGGCTTAAGCTCTCGGCGCGAACGCACCGGTCCCAACGTCTTGCGGTTTCCCGCCAAAAAAGTAAGTTTATCATTTCAGTAATATGGGGACAAAAATAGTTTCATTTCGGTGGCTGTTATAACTCGTGCTAGATTTGTTTAATTTGTTTCAAAATTGTGTATTAAATTCGCAGTAAGTACTGTTTTGTTTGAGTAGTGTTCATATTTTTTAAATATTTTTTTTTCGGAGTTAAATGTAGAACTAACCTCTATTTTATCATCTCAGTGTTATCATTTCAGTGGATTCGGTGGACTGTTATACCAATTACAGTCCACCGGAATTAAAAGTATCTCCGAAATGATAAAAACATAAAGTTTTAGAGATCCTGGTGTCAAATACAAAGTCATAGTTTTGTAATGTACCTACTTTTACCTAGAGTGTCGATTAGATTATTAAGGTGTATTTGTTGTGTAATATTTGTGCTTAAGATATATAATATATACATATATCTATGTAGTTAGTACATGTTTACTATACTTTAGATACACATTTGTTCGGCTCAACGAAAATGTGATGAGTGTGTGGGTCACCACAGTGTAGATTATATACCTACTAATTGTCAACAAAATAATTATTTCGAGGGTTTACCTTCAATATAAGTCACTTACCTTTATTTTTATATCATTTATTACGAGTAAATAACAATAATAAATAATATTTGATATAATTACAAAATTTCTTAATTTTACAAGATATAACAAATAAGTTAAAGAGCATTTAAACGTTATATGAAAAAAAAAGAGATATACCTATGTGATGAGAAATTGCCTGTGATAAAAGTAAAGAAACTATTCATTCATATCATAATAAACATTACATTACATTAATATCATTCTTTGAGGTTATTGTAACCTCAAAGAATGATATATGTAATAATACTAACTGTAATATCTGTATATTAATGATGATATTTAAAAAACTGTGTACTGTCCTGTCTCAGTGTTTATCTAAAATTTGTGGAAATCAAACCTAACAAAGTACGGAACCCTGGCTGGGGGCACGGTTGTTCTTAGCTGTATCATTTCGGTGGATTTATCATTTCGGTGGTAATTTTTATCATTTCGGTGGACACTTTTAATTTCAGTGGACTCTTAAAACTTTATCCTTAAATATTTATGTAAGTTTTGATAATATTTGATGTCCACTCACGCACAATGTTATAAAATAGACTAAAGTATTATTTGTCACTAAAAATATATAGATTGCATTGAAATAAAAAAATCCCACCGAAATGATACATAAAAATCTCTTGTTGAAATTCACCCTTATATAACTAAACTAGTCGGTGTAAGAAATTTTATATCCTTCCTTTACGCGAGCGAAGAAAAATAGCAGATCTTGCTTTCCTACTAGGTATAATGAACTATTTGTATCCCTGGCAGTACGTATACAATATGACGGCAACAATAGGTACTACATTCTTATAAATTACTCTCACTACGTGTCATTCCATATCAAATATAATTTTCTTGTAAAATATTATTTTGAACTTTCTCTGATTACTTTCTAAAGTTTAATTACGTTAAGGATGTTCTTATACCTACTATCTCACTGCAATGTGTTAGAGAAATTGAGATAATTGGACACATAGTAAGTACATTCTTTTTTTATTTGTCACACGAGTTACTGACTGCCTTTTTTTAGAAAGCCAGTAAAAAGGTATGAACTCACGGAACGTTTAAGTTTTCTTCAAAGTTCTCATGCTTAAAGTGAAGAATGTCGATTAAATATTAATTGCACGTTGTGTTCAGGACATTTATTATTTAATATCTACTTCACGTTATATCGAAAGCTTGACATGTAAGAGCCGCGAAGCTTTAACAATTACTTACCTACCTACCCTACCTAAGTGTGAAGCATCATTGACTCATGAGATGTAACATTTAACAAAGTTCAAAGTTTCATAAACATTTTGTTACATTGGCTCTCGTTTTTCAAATGTTGTAAGATAAAAAGGCGAGTGTACGTCATTAGTTCGATAAACTAGTGTGTGGCATGTGGTCGAGTGGTCGTCAGACGGACAGCTCACAAGTTCGGCAGATCGTTAGTGCGACCGCCAGTGTGTGTTTAAGATATAATATGTGACATATGACTAAGTAACGAACATAACATAACACCACATTGTACACTTAGTTCAACCACAGATTACTGTTCAACAATAAATGTTTCGGCTTTGGCTTTGACTTTGTTTGAATTATAAGTAGGTACTTACTTTTACAATTTCTATTAACAATAGATGGATTGTTATGCAGAGTTTTATGCGTTTGAGTGTTAAATAAAAAGTATCCACTAGTTCCAGAACCTTATTACTTAGAAATCATACTTCATATATATATATATTAACCCCCGACTCAAAAACGACGGGGTGTTATAAGTTCGAAATGTCTGTCTGTGTGTGTGTGTCTGTCTATCTGTGGCATCGTAGCTCTCGAACGGATGAACCGATTTTGATTTTGATTTTTTTTTGTTTGAAAGGTGAATTAGTCGGGAGTATTCTTAGCTATGTTTGATAAAAATAACTCCAAGAAGGCCACCGTTACAAAATGGATTACATATTTATTGACCAACTCCTTCAATATGGGTTTCAAATGAAAGGGTTTGACTAGTACAATAATGTACACTATAGTGAAAGGGAATAAGTAATATTATATTACTATAATTAAGTACTACACACACAGCATATGACACTTCGTTACTACCCGTAAGCCGCGTTAAGGAATTTCTGACGGAATTTATGAGCCTGAAATTAAAAAGAAGAGAAATTACAAAATTATAAACATCCGACACATATGTCGGAGGTTTATAATTTTAATTTTTAATTTAATTTAACTTGTTTAAACATACATAAATTGACTGGCGCATTAACGATCTGTCGACCAAGGGACTGGTTACACACTCACACACTACGTTGTCGCACTGATGATATACTCGTAATCCCTCTATATGGCGGTCTCCTTGTGGTCGTGTTGCGCGTAGTGCTGCAGCTCGTCGTAGGGAGGAGGGCGCTCCTCCGCCCCCTCCAGCTCCAGGTCCAAGTCGCTCTCTGCAACACACACATACAGGACTGATGCACAGTTTGTTCAGCAGACGGCGCCTTCATAGGGAACATAGACAGGACTCAAATAGACCTTTCTAGGTTTAAACTAAAAAAAATAACCAAGACAGACACACTATCCACGTTGAATTGGTAAGTTTAGTAGGTACACCTAGTAACGATAATTGCGATTTAATAAAAACTGACTTCGTTCTCGAGCACGATTATGTTCAGGTCAATCAATAGGTTGGTAACTGACAATATTCAAGGCTGACAAGCGCTCTACAAAACCTGAAGCTGATCTTTTCATCATCCCACCATCGCCGGCTTGCCCGTAAGCGCCGCGCACACTTCAATGTGGTAACAATTAAGTCACTCATCTATGTGGGTGTGTCATGCACTGTTACATCATACCTGAGAAGGCCCCCGACTCGGGCCGGTGCGGCGGGGCCAGGATGTCACCGTCGCTGGCGTGACGCGCGCGCAGGGCCCCCGGGCCGCTGCGGCCGGGGCCCCTGGCCGCACTGGGCCGCAGCTCGGCCAGCTCGCCCGTCTCCGCCAGGTAGCACGCGCCGCCGTCGTACCCCACCGGCTCTACACGCACGCATGCATGCATATACATATACACAGGAAGCAGTCGTCACAAGCTTATAGCAGAGGTTGTCATTCTTTATAGTGGGACAACCATGAGCGATCACGTTAATGATCTAGAATGACATTGCAGCTAGAAAGGCGCTGTTCATAAAACATTTGTGTAAAAAGATGGCGGCATCATGGGCACGCGACAGAAAGAGCATGCAGCTCTAACAAATGAGACCTTTTGTTGCCAGTTTAAGAAATCTGTTCTTTTTGTAAGCTGGGGATATAAGATCAGACAAGACGCAGTAAGCGATGCAATTTCCGACATGCCTTCAGAAGACTTCAAAACATCTGCAACTGCTCCTTCCTTAGTAATAAATCATTTGGGCAGAGTACAGTTCTCTAGGCTTGAATGCATCCCCAGGCTGGAACGGACCGGGGCTGCCTTCAGGCGGCTCCTGCCCAACCTTGGGGGGCCAAACGCCTCCTGCCGCAGGCTCTACGCGGGGGTCGTGCGGTCCATGGCCCTTTACGGGGCCCCAGTGTGGGCGCGTTCCTTGAAGCGGCGTGCCGCTCATTATCTGAACGCGCCCCAAAAAGTGGTGGCCGTAAGGATGGTCCGTGGGTACCGCACGATCTCCCGCGAGGCAGCGGGCCTGCTTGCCGGATTGCCGCCATGGGATCTGGAGGCGATAGTCCTCGCGCGCCTACACGAATGGCGCGCGGAGGTACTACGCCGGGGGGAAACTCCGCTGCCGCGGCAAATTGCCGCCCAGCGGACTGACCTCCGGCGCGATCTCATGGCGACATGGAGAGAGCGACTGTCGCAACCCCGTGCAGGGCACGCCACGATAGTGGCGGTAAGTCCCCTCTTTGAGGAGTGGCTAGAGAGGCGCCACGGCGTCCTCACCTTCCGCCTGACGCAGGTCCTCACCGGACACGGATGTTTCGGGAGGTACCTGCACCGAATCGGGCGGGAGGAAACGCCCGGGTGTCTCCACTGCGAGGATCGACCGGAGGACACGGTGGAGCACACGGTGGAGGTCTGCCCTGCGTGGGCGGAGCACCGCCGTGTCCTCGTAGCGGCGATCGGCGGCGGCGACCTCTCGCGTCCGGCCCTGGTTCAGTCCATGGTCCGGAGCGAGACGGAATGGGAAGCCGTCACCTCCTTCTGCGAAGCAGTCATGCTAGCGAAGGAGGTGGCGGAACGAGAGAGGGAGAGAGCCTCTCTTCCCGGCCGCCGCGGGAGACGCACCGGGCGTCGGGGGCCACGTGGTGGCTACCGGCCACCGTAGATGCGGGCCTGTGGACGGTTAGCTATGGGCTAGCTAGCCGTCCGTCCGTCTAGTGACGACAGGCCGTGTTGACGGCGCGTTCGTGTTCCACGCGCGCCTCAAAGAGATGTCAGCAGCAGAGAGGGGCCCGCAAGGGCCGAAGCCTGCCGGGGTTGCGGGACTGTTCGAAAGAGATACCGCGGCCCCGGAACGTAAAGGGCGAGGAAGGAACATGGATGGGTTTTAGTCAGTAAGAGTCTGACACTCCCTCCCGCTCCGCCCAGAGTGGGAGAAGTCATTTGATGATTTCCGATCCCAAAAAAAAAAAAAAAAAAAAAAGGCTTGAATGCATTTATACAAATGTTGTTTCATGTTATAAGTAGACAGTGAAACCATGCGTTCATAACAAGTCGCAATACTCAGTACAGAAGTACAAGAGCCGTCAACTCACCGACGGAGGGCGGCGGGAACACGTGGCGGCTGCTCAGACTGACCCGCGACTCGATGTCGTGATGCACGGCGCCCGAGCGGTCCAGCGTGTCCAGCTCGCCCAGCTGGTGGATGACGTCGTCCAGGCAGAAGGTCAGGCTCAGCGGCTGCAGCTCGTCCACCACCGACATCTGACGCGGACGCTCCTTACTCCGGATCGACTCGTTGAACGATTGCTTGTCGTCTTTAGCCTTGTATATAGACTACAAATAGTAAAAATTCCTTTGTGTATAAGTTGGAGAAAATAAAAACTGGAAAGGAATATAAAAAGATTGTAACAGGTGGTTTTCTGCGGTGTTTACATACCCACATGGGAAAAGGCGTAAATTGATGTGTGTATGTGAAATTACATCACTGTTTCAGTGCTGTAGAGAGAAAGAAAAAGTGTACTCTTATTTGAAGCTATAAGAACTCTCGGTAACTATACAATAATATGAACTCGAAGAAACGAAATATAAACTAGGACACCCATCAGTGGCGTGCCCACTGCCCCGGGGTCAACATTACGACAAGTTAAGGTAGGCTTACAGGTTTGGCGGACTGTTCGGCAAGGCGGTACCAAGCTCTTGTACTTGGTACCGCCATCACTAGATCATAGTTAACGAACAATGGCATACTTTGGTGTGCACATCCTCACACCTCTCCTCTACGCTGTTGTTCTTGTTGATAGGAGAGCCCTCGTCCACGTGCTCTCCGATGTAGAAGTTCTGTAGCTGATGCGCTTCAGTAGCTGAGAGAGCGTCGGCTTCAGTGGCGTCGTCGTCCTTGATGTCGGTGGACTGCTTCTCTTTCTTCCTCTTCGACGACTTGATGTTGGTGTGGTGCTTCTTGCACGGCTTCAGGAGATGTTCTTCACTCTTAGCCTTGACATCAACATTTATTTGGAACAGTTAAAGTTTACCATTCTCAAAGATAAACACAGAAGGTAGCTACAAAGTAAGATACTAACGCCCAGCTTCGAAAGTTTTGTTTAGGTCCCATGTAATCAGGGGCGAGCCCTATAGCCATCAACCGGGTACAAATCCAGGCTCTGTGGCTGCCACTGACACCTTGCCCGACCAGGGAATCGAACCCCGGACCTCATGCTCAACAGTCGTTCTTGCGACTACGAACGAGGCAGTTGATAGAGCTTGTGTAGTTTAAAGCTGATGTGGTCAACTTACCTCGATAGAGGAAGACTCAGGAGTGGCGTGCGGCACCTCGGGGCTTTCACTGGAGCTGGTGTGGTGGGAGTGCACCTCCTGGCCGCCCGGCCGCAGCGGGATGTACAGGTCCTTGCTGGAGCGCTCCCAGTCGCGGCGGTGCAGCACCTCGTCGATGACGCTGGGCGCCGAGTGGTAGCGCGTCTCCGGCTCGCTCACCTCGTGCACCGACAGCTTGCGGTGGCGTCCGATCTCCTCGTGGCTGCGATGAGCTGACAGAGACTTCTTGTAGCCTGGAAATTTATGTAGAGAGAAGTTATCATTTTGCATGAATCGCACCCACAGTATAGGGCCAATAAAATAGATCACATTTGACACTTCATCAAAATAAAACAACATAACCTTGTAACGGCTGGCATAAACATATTTTTTCGAAGTTAGAACTGCACAATTGCAATTTTTTTTTTTCAATTAAGTATAATTACATATTTATTGTAATATTGGCCAAGGAAAGTCACCTTTGCTTTGAACAGACATAATATGTCAAATCATCATCATCATCATCATCATCTCAGCCGAAAGGCGCCCGCTGCTGGACATAGGCCTCCCCCAAGTGTCGCCACATTGACCGGTCCCTTGCGACTCGCATCCACCGGATTCCCGCAACCTGCACCAGGTCATCGATCCACCTAGTGGGAGGTCTTCCAACAATTATGTCAAATGTGATCTAATAAATTGGCCTCACTATAGTTTGTGTGTCTAATTAAATATTGTTTTTATTTTTTTCTCACTCCTTCACGCTCAAACAATTTACGGATTAGAGTGAGGCATACGGATCAATCAGGATCTGGATCAGAACATCATCATCATTAACTTATCCTCACCCCCTCTCTTGTCTTTCGATCACGTAGACGTCACCAGGCTGTTAAAGGACATTACATCGATGAAGTCAAGCCTGGCCGAGGTGCAGTGTAAGTTGGAGAAGTCAGATAATACCATCCGTGAATTACGTGCCGAGATAGTGTTGCAACGCAGTGCGGTTTCGGAAAGTAGGACACATGACGATACCAACATGAACACGCGTCGTGGTGCGGAAAATGCTTCGGACAGCAGTTTTGCGTCGGCGAAATTGGATTCGTCATCGACTGCAAACAGCGAGGGCGATGCACCGTGCCCCGCCATCCCCCGCCCCTCTGCTCCGGCAGAGAATACGACACGCGTAGCTACGTTGACCCCCAAACCAGCTTACGCCGCAATTGCTGCCTCATACAATTCAGCGGCAATACAACCTAAGCAGCAGAAAGGGGGAAAGCAGAACCGTCGCTGTGAAACCCTTCCGAGGATTCCGGTACAGCGTTGTCCAGTAAAGCTGGAGTGTGATGAGGACGGCTTCACCTTAGTTCAGAAGATGAAGAAGAAGCCTACTTGTCGCAATCAATGCGGTACTGGACTGTCAGGACCAAACATGCTGCTGCGTCCAGCGACACCAACGACGTTGCTTTATGTGTCCCGACTGCATCACTCTACGAAAGTTGAGGAGGTCGTAGAGTACATGAATGTGAAGACCAGCTGGACCTTGAGGGTCGAGAAGTTGGAGCCGCGTCACAACACTAACTTCAAGTCGTTTGTGGTGCGAGTTCCGACACAATATCTCGACAAGTTTCTCAAAGAAGAGTTTTGGCCGAAGGGTGTTGTCTACCGACGTTTTCGCGGCAGGCTACATGACACCGCACAGCGTAACACGACGCCGCCACTTCGTGTGTCATAGTGTCATAGTACTTAAGTTATATTTTGTATGTATTAGTATATTTTTAAGTTGTAATGTATTTTTGTGTATTTTATGTATGGGCCATAAGGTTGCCTGATACTAAAATGATTGATTGATTGATTGATTACTCGTCATCTCATCAGACACCTCCACTTTCTTGCCATAAAATCCTTTACAAACTACACCCATTGTTTGTTTGAACTTGATCAAGATACTTTGTACCCTGATAGGATCATGATCATGCTCGTGGGACTATTTGCATCCATCACGTGAACGAAACCTTGGGTATGTAAATACAAATCAAAAGCAACATTGGAAGAAAAAGAAAGTCGGCGCTCCTAATCGCTTTTGGACCACATTTATATGTGACGTTTGGCTCGGTGTCAAGACCATGACACAAGTGGGCCAAGGCATTGGTTTTTGCTTTATCCTCTTTAGTAAGAGCTTAGGTCTATGACCTCAATGACTTGCCAAATTACAATGTCTGATTTATAATATTTTATCGTGACTCCCATAACACATACCACAACATAATTTTATTCGATAAGCTCAAAATGTGTCAAACTCCAGGCCGGGCATGATTTAGCGAGGTCTGATGTGGATCGAGTGGAATGGAAGCAAAATATGTGCAGTAACTGCTTCAGGTCGGGTTTTTTGTTCCATAAATAGTACCAAATCTAAATTACAGACACGAAGGTTTGTAGTATCCCAAAGATTTATTACGACTGATCATTTATTTGTTGCATTGAGACTTTGGGAGGTCGTGGTGTTACAAAATGAAATTATAGTGGATTGATTAAGTAGACCTATACGCGACAAAGAAATGAAATTACGACAGTTATCGGTTGGTTAGAATGTGTGCGATAGAAAGTGAGCAGTCGGTCAGTTACCAGATGTGCTAGGCAGGTGCAGCGACACGGCGCTGCTGCCGATGCGTCTGCCGAACAGGTCGCTGGACCGCCGGCGAGAGCCCGACTCTGAAACGAATGTAATGCGAATTTATACATATATCGACATCCTGTTTTCTTATCGAGTGGTACTCGTCCTGCGGGACCACCTGAATATTGTAATCACCGCCGCCAATCTATAGACCAACTTCCAATTCCCAATTGGCGCCCAACGTGGGGCCGAAAACCACGTTGGGCGCCAATTGGCAGTTGAGCATTTTGTTCTTATCATAAGTTTGAATGAAAGGTATTTAAGAAGTTTGAGTTGTGATCTTACCATGTACATGGGCTATCACCGGTCGCTGCGGATGTTTGCCGGAAGTGCTGTCTAAAATCAAGTATTATAAAGTGTTACTAAACCATAACATGATCTATGGCTAGACAAATGTGTGCCCACTACTCAACTGTAAACTGTGACACTTACTAGAACATTGTCAGGTTATACGACATGAATGATGACGTCTCAAATGAAAGTATTAGATCAATTGACAAGCAATTTAGGTAATCAGGAGACAAGTACAAAAGTGATTGTGCAGTTAGTGACCATTATTATCTGATCCCTTCTTAGTAAGAAGGGTCAAGTACTGGAGGGCTCTGACGGCACGTACCCGAGGCGTCGTCAGGCCAGCAGCAGAGCCAGCAGAGCAGCAGCAGCGGCGCGCACACCTCCACCGCGAGCACACCCCCCGCCACCGTCGCCGCACCCCCGCGCCCGCTCGCACCCCCCGCGCCCCCCATCGCACCCGTGCACCTGCACCACAACAACACCACTTCTGCAGTAGTCACCATAGCCGTTGTAGCGACATAGTTCATATACAATAAGGTCTACAGCCACCTCTATGATGAAAGTTAAGAACTAAAATCCTGCATGGCACAATCAAAACAAAAACATGTCAAACAACACCTGTCTGGTCGTAGGATCCTCCCTTTCCGGGGATGGGGGACTGTTCGAAAGAGATACCTTGGCCCCGGAACATAAAGGGCGAGGGAGGAACATGGATGGGTTTTAGTCAGTAAAAGTCTGACACTCCCTCCCGCACCGCCCAGAGTAGGAGAAGTTATTTGATGATTCACCCGTAAAAAGAAAAAGGATCCTCCCTTCATAATGGGGAATGAGGAGTTTGACATCCTGTCTCTCATACCCTCTGAGCCAGTTTTCTCTCTATGGAGAGTATGTAATAGTTGAGATCTACATTGTGTCCCTGGTCTCTCCTGTGATCGATACAATCTTGAACATCCCCTCCGCGCTCCGTTCTGGTGTACACCGGCCCTAAACCTCTACCCTCTGCAAGAGCTCTCATTTGTGAAGGAGTACTACCACCATCATGCAGATGGCCTCGACTTACGAGGCCCAGGTCCAGGTCCAGACCTCAAACCCAGGCCAGATTCAGGAAAACATCGTGAAGAAACCGAGAACCGCGGCGTGACATTTACCAACCCGCACTGGGCCAACGTGGTGGGTTATTGAACCCACTACCTCTCATAGAGAGGAGGCCGGTAACGTGTCTCAGCAGTGCACAGTGGGACCAATATAGAGAGGAGGCCGGTAACGTGTCTCAGCAGTGCACAGTGGGACCAATATAGAGAGGAGGCCGGTAACGTGTCTCAGCAGTGCACAGTGGGACCAATATAGAGAGGAGGCCGGTAACGTGTCTCAGCAGTGCACAGTGGGACCAATATAGAGAGGAGGCCGGTAACGTGTCTCAGCAGTGCACAGTGGGACCAATATAGGCTGATTATGCTTTGCTAACACCATGCTTGCATCGGTGCCGCTGTTTACATAAAACGTTTCAGTTTTGTTTCTACGAGGGCTGGCATCTTCTATGGCTCTGATCTCCATAAACGGCCATTCCCCTTACGATCAAAGCCTTAAGATCCATTTTGCCACCCTTCATCATCATCAGACTTCTCAAAGAGACCTATACCCTTAATATACATCATACTTGTGATTCTCCGTCAGTAGCACGTAACGACAACAACACAATTCCCCGACAGTACAATGATATTGGTTTTGTTCTCCGTCCAATACTCGATGTCGTTTTCGAATGAGGTCAGGGATTTTGGTTTCCATTTCAGCTTATTGAGCTTGCTGTAGTTTTGTTTTTGTTTCAGCTGCAATATATTATGATAATAACTTGTATGTAAAGTAAGTAAGTCATAGTTACTTATAAATAGAAAATTGTTAGCACATACCTGATAACCAGCAGACGAAGTCCTTTAAACGCAAATGTAAACTTTTTTCATGATTTACTGTATCTTCTTATCACTGATCAATCAGTAGGCTTCAATTAATAACAATAATGTTTTTCAGACGGTCACTACTTGCTACAATATTCTCAATTGTTTTCTTGTGATGTTTAGAATGTTTTTTCGGAGTTCACTTGGTTGTAGTAAGTCCCATTGATCTTCTCTTGTTTTCTTGTGCTGACGACCCGGCGATACCGACTGTCACTTGTTTCTACAATATTCCATTGATGTTTAATTGTTATGTTCTGATGAGTGATTGTTTTCAATGTTCACTTGTTTCTATTTAACTGAGTTATTGTGAAGATGTATACAATGTTGGTAGATAGATGGTGTTGTGGTGTAGCGTGGTGTGTGACTGCGACTAGTACACAGTACACGGTGTTGTTTACAGCGGCACTGCGCGGTTCGTCTGTCCGGCTCTCTCCTATGAGAGTAAAACTGTACGGGGAGGACACACCGAGATATTAACAAGGGATGTTGCGGAGTTTTTGTTTGTGGGATTCAATTGGTATATTTTCTCTATTAATTTATTAGCCTATTACGTTAATCACCTCAGAAATCTCAAAACGAAAATAGACTGTCGATGTGTCGTGTGATCATAAAAATAAACCTCTATGTTTTTGGCAACACTATATTTGGTGTGAAGGCTCAGTGCGGATTGGTAGATGTCACAATGTCTTCGAATGTTTGGTTCTAGTTTCCTCATGATATTTTCCTTCACCGTTTCGAGAGCAGCGGAGAAAGACTCGGACAAAACAAACTAACGACAGAAGTAACCACGTGAACAAAACCGTAATCTACTTGAAAAAGAACAACAGTGTCAAACTAGGCAATTACGTCACCTGCCGGGGGCTCCGGGACTGTTCGAAAGAGATACCGTGGCCTCGGAACATAAAGGGCGAGGAAGGAACATCCGGATGGGTTTAGCCGCCTATATCGGGAGGAGTCATTTGACGATTTCCCAACCGAAAAAAAAAAAGGCAATTACGACGAAATTTTAATTGAAAAAGTCATTGAGACGTTCCTTCTGAGTGCCACTGTACAATCTAATATCTCTTGATGAGTACACACTTCGTTGCAGTTGGGTAAAGAGTGATTCCACTTTCACTCCGAGTAGTGCCCGGTGTGTCCCGGGCGGCGCGGCGTGGCGCCGGAGTGGCGGCACTCATCGATCCTCCGCGACACGCACACAGACCCTCCTCCCTCACACAGAGACATGCTGCCACAATCTGGCACAAGACAGGCTCTCACTCATTGGCTGATTCACTCTGTTTAGAGGACGTTCTACATACAGCAATCAGAATAAGTTAAAATCGAATGGTCTTCGACGAATCAAAACGTAATTAGGCTTAAAATAATCGATTGACAAATTAATAATATCAATACAGTTGTGAGGTTAACTTTTTAATGGAAAAATCATTAACTAAATCATTAACGGGTATTCAAATATGTAGACAGCTGAAGATAGGATATTAATTATTCAATTAGGTAAATTTCTTAATATACGATTGTTGGTTTTCCCAAACGATATGAAATAATTTAACTGATAGTAAAGAAAAAATCATAAATGAACTCAATAGTTAGCATATACACAACACAAGGGATGTATGCGTTGACTGTTCGTAGCCCCTGTAGCACTTGTAGCACTCGTAGCACTCGTAGCTCACGTAGTACACGTAGCGCTCGTAGCTCTCGTAGTACTCGTAGCATGCGTAGCTGCTCGTAGACAGGCTGCCCTAAGCATTTATGTAATTTATGCTTTTCCTTATAATCAAAGAGATTTATTTTGATAATCAAGAATGTTTGAAAATATTGTTGGAAGTGTATCAAGCGTACCAAGCCCACCGTAGAATGAATGACAAAATAGCAGATAAATAGAAATACTAGCACATCGCCCGCCACTTCGTCCACGAATATTGTGATAGCTCGACTAATTTGCATGATATAAATATAATTTATAGCTTACGTTACTCGGTAAAGATGTAGCTTTCTAATGGTGAAAGAATTTCAGTTGAGAAGTTCTAGAGTTAAATCGTAACAAACAAACAAAAAAACAAATCTTTCCTTTTCTTTACTTTAGATTGAGATGTCAAAAATGACCCAAAAAAGGTCGTGTTTTACAAATACAAACAAAGTGTGCTGTTAGCCATGACATAAGGAAGCCGCTGCACTAAAGCTTGTGGAATTTGAGAAGAACGAAGAACTTTTGAAGAACTTAATAAATATTTATTAACACGTAACATAACATCACTCCTGTAAAATTTCCGATGGTAAAACTCAATAATACTTAACCCGTCTTGAGAATCGAAGTCAGTACTTCGTGGTCAGCGCGAGCACTTGAGCCACGAGGCACTGCAGGCAGTCTCATTACTTACTAAGTATTAGTTCGATGTCGGTGGCGGGCCGTCAGCCGTGCACGTGCTAACTGACGCCAATGCTAACACGTTAACTTTTAACTTTATGTTTATCTCAAAAGCCTCTATGACTCAGTCAGTGTTGAGAATATTTTCAATTTATCACTGATAATCAGTTAGTATTCGTTCAGTATGACACCGAGTCAGCACCTGTTCTATTATCCTGCACTATATTGCGACGTTTTGGGTCGAAAACCTGGTAGTTCCCGTTGAACTAGAATCACGAAATTTGTCAAAAAGCAAGGTCTTACAGCAAATGTAAAGGAAAAAATCTGAAAACCGTGAATATGTAGTTTAATAAAAAAAAACGATTTTACTATTACAAACAAATAATATATTTGCGGTTGGTGCAATAGCTCTTTCATGGGATCGAACAGTGAAGTGAAGTTTGTCCTTTAAAAAGTTTGTATGGAACCCTCGGTGCGCGTGTCTGACTCGCTCTTGGCCGATTTTTTTATTGTGGTGACATCATATTGCAAAAGAAGTTACTTCTGCCAAACAGCAAAGAAGTTTGTTGGCAGATGTAGTTACCATGTACAAGTTTATATTTTTACTACCTAACATATGGCCGCGGCTTCGTCCGCGTGGATGTCGATAAATTGTCCCACGGGATCACAATCGGGATAAAAAGTATCCTATGTGTTCATCCAGGTTGTAAACTATCTGAGTTATTCAAATCTGCAGCAGTAGTTTATGAGTAAGCGAGTAACAGGCATCCATCCATTCCATCCATTTCTACTGATCCACTGCCTACCCTATCAACGACAACAGGCGTGATGTAATGTGCAGCCTCCGCAGTACAGTCTCCGCCACGAGACTCTATACATTTTATAAACAAACATTCAGCAGTTCGCACCTTTTTCTTGATCCAAAGTAAGACAAACAGTTCTGTAATGATTTTTATTTTATACAAGGATTTAATTATGTTAACACACACAGCTCATTACTGAGGAGCTCGTGGCAAAATAATAACAGCCGCTCTGATTGATCTTCAGGTTAAGCCGTGCTTGGCTAGGTTAGTCTGTGGGTGGGTGACCACCCATTACATACCGAGTTTCCTTCGTGCCTCGGAAAGCACGTTAAGCTGTTCGTCCTGGTTGTCATTTGTTCATCTTTGACAGTCGTTACAGGTAGTCAGTGGCCCAAAAAGTCTGACACCAGTCTTACCAAGTGGTATCGTATTTCCCAGTATTAACTGGGTTGTGGAGGTCAGATAGGCAGTCGCTCCATTTAAAATACTGGTATTTATCTGCATCCGGTAAGACTGGAAGCCGACCCCAACATAGTTGGGAAAAGGCTAGGCAGATGATGATGTACTGAGTCCTAGATCCATTATTATAGGTAGTAAAAAAATAACAATAATTTAATAATTAACAAAACCAACAATTTTCTAGAAAATAATATCAAAAGAAACAATCAAAAACAACAATCCGTGAAAACAGCACACACATACTGAGACGCATTCGAAACTCAAATTCGAATTCAAAATGTTTAGGTTCTATGAGTCTTACGCGCTCCTGGACCTGTAGCTGTACGGTGTACCACAAAACATAAAACGACTCCAAAAATATAACCCCACCAAGTGAAATGGTTCGTTAGTTTCGTATTACACGTATAATAATTAGAGATGAATGAATGATGATTGAATTTGGGTGTATTTGTTGATGATTGTATTGTCGCTACGTAACTTGGTAGAAATTCTTTGTTTACAAAAATGATAGCTTCTCGTGGCGCGTAGTATACGTATATAGTTCAGAGCTTTCCCGATGTAAACAATTACAACTAACTAAGTTCAGTTCTGCTGGCTCGCAGTACATGCTGCTGCTGGCATGGCTTCAGTGTATTATCGTTAGTCTGTCAACACGAGAGCTCTCATAAACTGATGCTCTCTTGTTATGTGTCGTGTACTGCGGAGGCTGCTGGTGACGTCACGGGTAATCGATGGCGCCCGAATGTTCTACTTATGTCTACTATGCTACAGTGATTATGTGAGCTGGCTCAGTGAAGAACGAATCTAACGTACGTACAGTAAACCTTGGGTTCGGACCCAGACAGGCAATTTGATTACTTTAATTAAATCATTACCGGCGTTCTGTTATGTTGCTCAAACTTCGGTTACAGATCACAACAGCGTCATTGTATTTTTAGATCGCACCTAAATAAAAAACCAAGGTCCAAAATTCATTAAACGATTAGATTACGAAGGACTTGAAACGGATGTTAACGGATGTTATGTAACTTAGACTTGAATAATATTTACAGCATGTCAAATGTTTTATGAAGCAACAATTTTTTTTTGTACACTCTTTAAGTCAAGCTATAACTCAACTATAACTCAAGCTCAACACCTAGACGTAAAATAATTTTGAAGCCTTGGATAACACCGGGCCTAATAAAACGAATTTAGAAACAAATCTGCACGGAAAATCAAGCACAAGCGGTAAGTTTTGTTTACTACCTATACATATCACTAATTCAAATAAAATTAAAAGTAAAAAAAAAGGGAAAAAGTTGTTTGTTTAAAGAACTAAAAAAACGTCATTACAAAATTTATACGATATAAAAGCTTGTCGCGAGATTTACGTACGAGTATTTACTTAGTTTCATATATGTTTTATTTAAAATCAATTAAATCAAGTTATTAAAACTTGTCTATCTACACAGGTAAATCTGACAATGACCATGTCCTCGAAATGAGTGCAAGGTGCAACAAGAGACTGAGGAGAGTGCTTTATAGTACCGCAAAAAAAAAAAGAAAAAAATATAAATTCCAGGAGATGCAACCTAAACCTTTTCGTGAAATGTTTCCAAAACAGGCATAAGTAAATAGAATAGAATACTCTTTATTATGCACACCATAAAAAATATAAATACAAATATTTTAAACATTTTACAAGGGGTGACACAATGGGCGGTCTTATCGCTAAAAGCGATCTTTTAAAGACAACCTTTGGATGGATTTAAAGGGGAAGGAGAGACAATACTGCGGGTAGCCTGTGGTGTACCATTTACATATATACAATAAATAAATACATACATATACACACATAAGACATATTAAGTACACTTATATATATGTCACCGTAAAATTGTCAAATACGTTATATTACAATATAACGTGTATCTCTCTAGCGATATTATAAAGTCATCAAATCAGAATCAAATAATTATATAAATGAAATGGCTTACAATAAAACGTCCTCATAGTTTTGGCGGAAGGCATTAATGTCTTGGTTTTGGCGAGCTGCATGTTGACTGACGTCACATCCGAAGTTTAAATAAAAAAGGTTGCAATAATAAAATCTTAGTTACATTGTAATTCAAAACTTTTATCTGTTCACAAAATGTCAAAGTCAAAGTCATTTTGAGTCAATGTTTACAACGTCAACTTCTTGTTAAAAATTGTAATTAAATAAATATTTCCTTGATTTTGTAAATCAATGTCGATAGCTGGCTAGGTGTAGAAGAACGTGGTGCGGTGAGGTGGGTCGTGGTTAGTCGTGGATGCAGGTGTGCAGGTGGGGCGCATGTTTGTAATGTCGACAGTTAAGAAGCGGAGGGAGCGAGGGACACTCGAGGGACGTCGACGGCGTTACTCAAGCAAGAAGCGACTCCCTAGAGACCACCGCAGTGCGCGGTATGTTGCCAAGCCCCGCTCCATTTGTGATTTCTCAATAGCAACCCGGTGACTGTAGTCTCACTAGCGAGTCTATATTCCCCTCAGGGTTAGGCAGATGACCAGGGTTAGGCAGATGACTACCTGCCTATAACACACCCACATTTCGCCAGTCAGGATTATAACACAGATAGTGGCAGGCTTGTATCATAGTAGCTTCTGCCCGGGGCTTCGCACGCGTTAGGTTCGGAAAGTAACCCACGTGAATATAGCCTGTGACATTTGGAGATAATGTAGCTATACACAAGTGAAAGAATGGTCGGAATAGGATCAGTGGTTCCGGAGATTGCATCCTCCATCCAAACTTACAAACTTACGTCTATAAAATAATAGTAAGTAGATAGAATTCAATCATGATTGCCGAATGTTCTAATCTAGGTAAAACCGGCGTTTTACCTAGATAATAGAACACGGTGGACAATAGGTTTGGCATTAAAAACTGGCCTCATTTCAATGGGATGTGAGTCAATTTGTGACATTCACCGTATAGCTGTAGGGCGATCAATCTGCGCTATTCATTATCTACCTGTATCAGGACAAGCCGGCGAGCCCCTCTTACTTTCCCCGCTAGTTCCACTACTCCCCGCAGCGCGGCGCGGCGCCACTACCGAGTCGACCGCTGGGCGCATGCGCGCGACACACCCTTCCCCGCTGTTTATTTATCCGGCGCTACTCCGCCGCGGCTCACGCGTTCGCATCGCAAACATTGGATCAAATACTACACAATTTACTGGGAAATAGTGCTGTGATTTAAGTGCGTTACTTAAAATGTGAGTTGAGAAAACTGTTGCTGGTTTTTTTTGTGCCTGTTTAGGATATCTAGACTGTGTGGTGAGTTGTTGAATAAATATTGCATTGATTGCTCGACCTTGACATGAGAAGGAGGCATGTTGGCGGAGAGTTGGTGCAGAATGACCAACGTTTGCCGCTAATTGTGAGGGATATTGCATAGGTGCATAGCTACCTGCCGGGTCGATTATTCAAACAAATAGCACGCAGTACAGAGGTATGTTTTCAAAGCGATTTGGTGGAAAAAGTAGTGAGTGAAGTGTGCGGTTACTGAAGGGTAGATTCAGGAAGTAGATTGCTGGCGGCGCGTCGCCCGGATTCCCCTCACAGATATGCAAAGGTAGTGTAGTTGCTGTTTAATGCATGAGTAGGGTGGTAACTGTTAACTTAAGTAATAGAATAATGAAATGATTTCATCACAGTCAGCTCTTGATAGGTTAGGTATTGTCCAAGCTTACAAAAATTGTTGGAGCTTCGATGACCGGAAATCTGCAAGAATGTTCCTTTGCGTTCTATTCTCTACTCCTGACAATATTATCAACACTGCCACGTTAGTCTAGTGGTCATAAGAGCGACTGCTCAAAATGGGGCATGAGTTTGATTCCAGGTTGAGTTAATTGTGATTTAGTAGAAGCTGAGCTAATAGACTTGCCCTCATTTAAGGAACTTTAAACACTTTAGGTACAATGCTTATATAGACTGACGCGTTGCTCCAACGGCGACAGTCAGACACCACTAAACGAACTCTACTTGCTCCAATACAATTCAATTCAATTCATTTATTCAATAACGATTTTTACGTCGTGTCTGAATGTCGTCTTGTTTTCTCCACATTCATACAATTCTGGTTCTACAACTGGCGAACTATGGCTTTACTAGGTAAGCTATAACTCGATGTGAAGAATTCATGTTAGGTGCATTTCTATGAGTAAACCATCACTCTGGTACGGGCAGATGGCTGGGTCCGGACATAAACACTAACAAATATTTGAAGAATTAAGTCCGTCACAGACGTACCTAGCTATAATATATATTATTATGAATCATAGCAAAGCATATAACGACATATTTTCTGTATATATTTTCGAGTGACCGCACACATAGCTATAATAATATGTTTCTATGACGTCGCCAAATATGTCGATAAATATAAATCTCGGTATATTTTGGGATCTGCACTTGCGAGTACGGCCGTACACCGAGTGAGGGCGAAATATATATTATGGTATAGCTCCCGTGGGTGGGGGTAGTTTGCTATATAATTATATTATAGCTACATCATTCTGTGACGGGCTTTATAGTAATATGGAGGTGTTCCATTGTCCGAACGAGCCCAATGTAGTCTAATCACCAGTCGTTACTGTGAACCAGTTGTTCTGGTAATACTGGTTGTTGCTGAAACATCTAGTAGGCCCACTTAGATTGTAATGCACAAGTTATCGATGACGGAAAGTGGTGCAAATACTTGATTTACATAACACTTGGCACCGGCAGGAATAACTTGTTGCAGTAATGCCGACACCAGTGTTGATATGGACATAGATTTTTATTTTTGTTTTAAATAACAAGTCATTATGTATAACTTATACAGATTGTTTGTAATTTGAAATATTAATTACTAGCTGACCCACGCAACGTCTGCGTCAGATGAAAGAGAAAAAGCCCACAAAAGGAATAAATATTCCCCGTTTTTGCAACAATTTTTATTTATGCTCCGCTCTTATTGGTTGTAGCGTGATGTTATATAGCCTTTAACCTTCCTTGATAAATGGACTATCAAACACAAAATTATTTTTTCAATTTCAATCAGGAGTTCCTGAGATTAGCGCGTGCAAACAAATAAACTCTTCAGCTTTATAATATTATAATATTAGTATAGATTTTACGAGTAGAACAGGCGCTCGGGTCAATCTTCAAGGCTTGCTTGGAAGACCTAATGTAACACTCTGATCAAATGATGAACTTTCTTACTCTTTGTAACCCCTAATTTTGAATTAATTTAAAAAAAAAATCCGACTGAAAAAACAGGAAGCATAAAAAAGCACATTTAAAGTGAAACAAAGTTCAATTTTCATAATTTAATGTTCAAATGGGCCCCGCCTGCTAGAAGACATTCGCTAGGTACCTGTCAACTTTTGGGAAAAACTACTGCAATCCATGAGTCCATGACTATAATACTCCCAGTCCAAGTGTAATCATAGTGCTATTAGTGGACAGTTTCATGTCTTAATAATTTTCCGATTATGTAATCTAACATAGCATCAATAGTCGCAATAATGTCAGTGTCTTCACAACAGTTGGACGAGCCAGTGCCAGTGAGTCTGAGCCGAGCAGCCACCTAGCAATTAAAATATATTGATCCCAATTACGAACCGGCAGATAATATGGTCCACGGCTTGGTCGACTTACAGCAGGACACTGTAGTGATCAGTACCATACAGTTGTACTACACTAGCACTGCGCCCGCGACTTCGTCCGCGAAAATTGTGATAGCTCGGCTATTGCATAATATCAATATCATTTATAGACTCGGTAAAGATGCAGCTTTCAAATGGTGAAAGAATTTTTAAAATCGGTTGAGTAGTTCTTGAGTTAAATCGTAACAAACAAAAAATCAAAGCTCGTCTCTTAATAATATTAGTTTAGATGAGTAAACGCATTTGGTCCCACGAGAAGAAGTTCTAATCGACTTAGTGGCTGGAGTTCCTTCTGTTAGTACACCTAATGGTGGACATATTGTCTTGAAACCCTGTGACATGGGACTTAAACATAAACGGCGAAATGCAGTACTTAGGCACTTATAGTACACCTCTACCTACTTCTTAAGTATGAACAGGCGTGAGGTTAAGTATGATATCGTGATAAAACAAGGGATTCAATGCCTATTTGACAAATACAAGAACTACTATAATGACAAAAAAAAATATCAATTAGAAAGTTGGTGTTAATAATTGGTATTGTTACGAGCTGGGTATGAGATAAATTAATTACTACCGATTAAACAACACAATCACTTTATTAATCACAAAACAATTTAAACTTAATCACAAGTACACTACAATACACTACTGTTCACTATTCGCTTAGATATCGCTCTTCAAGTTCACTTCGATTCGCTTCGCAGTGTAGCCAAAACAAGACTGACCGTCGCGGCCCTGAGCGGTCTATTTATACTCGCCAACAGACACACCAGAATAACCACGAATATTCTAGAGGGTCATAAAAACAGTAGGTAAGTAGCTAGGTAATTATTATTACTAGCTACTTGTACAAAACAAACAAATATGAACCGTATGCCCTAGGCGTACGGTCGAAATTCTAATGTCTTTTTATAAAGAGGTCGCGAGTTTGTACCTACTAAACTTTAAAACTAATAATAATAGAAAGCTTCTGGAAATTCCAACGTACACATACTGTAATCACGTGCTTTCTCGAATGTTCTAGTAGGTCCGATGTAACAGTATGATATCATTCTGGTATACTATATTACTTGCCTACATAGACGTAGTTAAGTTTATATAAGGAAGGGAAACTAATTGTAGTACATTAATAGCCCTTCATATTTAGTTACGTACATTCCGTAAAGTCATGAATGAAAAATCATAAAATATGTAACACCCAACACATTCCTGAGATTCTAATGTCTTGGTCGACTAGAAAAGAACTTAATTAACTAATTAGTTACTTATTTTCATTAGGTACTTACTAAAATAAATAGTCTTGCTTCATTATGAATACATTACAGTTCGAAACAATACATTTTGAGGAACAAACATTTATATTTAGGTAGTAATATTTACTTCTTGTAACTTATTTCAATTAAGGTTCAGGGAAACACTTACAGCAGCAGAAGTATTGTTATATGTATGTAAATTCCCGAGGGTTAGGCAGCAGAGGTGGTGTACGTTATAGTGCACAGACAAATCGCCAGGTATCAGCATTCGTAATAAACACAGTCTACGTCAGTACGGCTGTAGACGTGGAAAGTCCACAAAGCAAGCCCTAGGGCTTTTGACTGACATTATCTCCTCAAAGGTTGATTGATGGCCACGGGCCATTGGTATTATTGTTGACATGACCAAAGCTTTCGACACAGTTTCTATCCAAATGCTGTTTAAAAAGTTAGATTACCTCCGCGTAAGAGGCATCGCGCGGGACTGGTTTAGAAGCTCTTAATGGATAGACGACAACGACGTCGTTGTGATAGGGAACAATGTCAGCGAAATCCTATCAGTTATTTTTGGGGTGCCACAGGGCAGTGTTCTCGGGCCGACATTATTTACCATGAATGACATATTAAGATTAACTATCCCACGGTCAGATATAATCTGTTACGCCGATTACACAGCAATCATATTTTACGGTGTTATAAGAGCGGATGCCACAGACGCCGCAGAAAACGGCATGCGTACTTCATAGGCCTGGCTTGATTAAATAGAAAATATCTTGGGCCCCTTATTTATTTATTTATCTAATTACAACGGTTATAAAACCAATTAAAAGCAGACACACTCACGTGTTCAAGACCCTTATCTGCCCGTTCTTTTAAACTTTCAACCTTCCACTGAATGAAGATGGACTGAACACCGAATGATGTCATCATGTGACATCATTCGGTTCATGGTAAACATTTGTTTAGCAACAGTTAATCAACGTTGCTAGTGAACTGCGAGAATGCTGCTGGAAACATTGTTTTGAATCAATATGGGTTGTCCACACACGCCAGTCTGCGTTAAAATGTTGCTCGAGGAAGTATTGTTGTTGTGTTTTCTGTAATTCTAATAAAAAAAGATAAAAAGATGGTGTGTGCGAAGCTATCTCCTGCAAAGAGAAAATTTGATGAGTGACCTCAGAATGACAGATGGATCATATTAGTAACTTTACGAGAATGTCAAAAAGTGATTTCGAACATCTTCTAGAAATGGTTGGTCCGTCAATAGCCAAAAGGAAAACGAATATTCGTCAGCCAGTTTCACCAAATCACCAATTGTATTAATTAGATAATTTTATCGTTGCTCCACACTACCGCCATGTCTATAAACCGTTACAAAGACGTCAACACGCGTCAACATTTGTTGATAAACTAATGTTTTCGCTCGCCGGGCGTCAACTCTGCAACATGGCGTGATCAACTCCGCAACACAAGTGTTGCCTGCAATATTTTGACAGTAACTCGCAACATGTTTATGCAACCATGTTGCTAAACAATGTTTACCATGAATATGAGGCTTACTGATGTTTTTAATTATTCATGAGCAGCTTCTCTTCTGTGAACATTTATAAATCCCCCCACCCCCCTACTTGAATCGTTTCTTCCTTAGCCCCCTACCTACATGCTATCTCTTGTGAGCCAAATAGCGGAAATTTTCATTTACCTGTTGCCTGGCTTCCCGCCCCCGCAAATTATTGATATTATGACGTCGGCTATGAGCTATATGCAGTTACGTAACTTTACGTTAGCCGTTCGTGTATCGAAACAGGCCATCCGGACTGCCGAGTCGGAGGCCGTACGCATAACTACGGCAATCCGGTGCTAATAACAACGATAGTAATACTACTCATAGTACACACACACGTTAACTGGGGAAGGGGAAGACAGTAATTATAATGATAGACGTGTGCTGGCAACCGGTGTGTCATTGTGCAACTTAAACCAACCATAATTATAATAATTTTTATTCTTAACGGATACAATAGAATGGTAGAGATACTCGTACATATGTATAAGTATTAAAACTGAAGTGTCTGTTTTAAATATTTAATTGCTTTTGCAATTTATCTCCTCTTATTCTCATAACGTGTTTGGACACACAGTGACAGGCGAAGGACCAACGGCTCCAAGTGCTCTCCGTGGCACGGAGGACAGTGTGTGTCTGCAACATAGTGCTATCAGCAATAAGACCGCCGCCATTGAATCCATAATGTATGGATTCAATGGCGGCGGTCTTATTGTTCAGCACCAACATTCATACCACCAACATGCTAACTCCGATTCGAAACATTTCTTGACAGAGAAACCTTTCCTTTTATTCAACCTTGATTTTAAAAGTTTAACTTCATCAATATTTCAGCCGAATACAAGCTAAACCAAACGAGGCAGTAACAAACATTTACAAAGTAATCATTACAGGTACCACGTAACAACATGTAATGTGAACCGATGGAGTGTAGAGTATCATCAGTGGGTCGGAACATGTAGGTCATACAGTTAGCGCAGTCTACTGCACATCACCGGTAACGATGTGCCATTCAGTTGAAAGCGTCAGAGTAGCCCCGCGTTATTCTTTTCTTACATTTTTTGCAATTTGCAGGCCAGTGCTAGGTTGCACGTTGATGAAAATATTGTTCGTGACTGTAAGACGTATGTAGTTACAGAATTATAATTATCACAATCACCAATGTAACCCTACAAGTTCACAAAAGTCGAGGAACGACTTTGACCTTGAAAAAATAGTTCCTCGACCTTTATGAACTTGCAAAAAACTTAAGAGAATTTGAATTTCGCGGGCTACCCTGGAGCATCCACCTTAACACTAGCTTTAAGTCGTTGCAATAGGGGTCATATTCGTAGTACTGGTATCACAACTGATGTGCGTTTGACTATTAATTCCAGAAACTAGGGCGTGAATTAGTCTTATTTGAAGGAACTAAAAACTTTACTGGTGGAATTAGACGTAGTAGATACCACACATCTGCCGTACCCGCCGTAAAATACAAATGATTGTGTTATGTGTTGTGTGCTAGTCTCCGAGCATCTTGAAGTTATGTCTGAGTTTGGTTAAGGTCTATCTAGGTCGTGTAAAACAGTACGTTTAGTAATACTTAGGTACAACACAGTAGAGGGTAATTCATAATTAGATTACATCTGGCCTATATCGTGGACAAGTGTAGCTATTGCCTGCCAGTAGCGTCGGCAACAAGTCATGTTCATGGACTTTATTGTCACTAGACCGAGATACCGTGGTATGCTTGTTGGCCTAAAGTAATGGGGACTTCATATCAGTGTCAGCGGCGCCAGTAACTAGCGCAGTAAATAACTAGCGAGATTCATGAGCGCCTCTAAAAAAATAAATCCGACTTCAAGAACGCAAAAAAGTGAAAAATAACTCTAGCTTCGAAAGTCGGTGGCAAAGAAAATGAATCAAACACACAAAAGTCACGGTCGTACAGTAATAGTTCCTTCAACATAATTTGTAATTTATGTGATGTACCTTGTTAAAACTTAAGGGAACTGCGTGGTAATTGCGTAACACACTGACCTGGCATGACCAAATGTTAATAGTTTGGTCAATTCAACAACATTCATTGCATTTTAACGCTGTCGAGCAGATGAAGCTTTTAGCATAATTAAGAAACAATGGTGCCGATTCTGTTGTGCACAAACTAAACTTAATTTAGGCTATTACTATCTTTTTCTCACCAATAAAACGAGAAAGAGACGGACGTAATTTAGAGCTGTCAAATTTAATTCGAACTAATATTTCCATACAAATGAAGGGTGCACGTAAAAACATGTCGACTAATAACACGGTGAAGCGCAAGGCATAAACTAGTTTGACATTTCTAACTTAATGCATAGCTATAGCCGTCCTTTTCTCGCCCTGCCTTTTAGTAAAAGATAGCAATAGTCTAAATTAAGTTTAGTTTGTGCACAACAGAATCGACACCATTGTATGTCGAATTCCTGAAAATCGTCCGCAATTTGAGAGAAGTGCAAATGCGACTTTTAAAATCAGTTTATTATTGACATTCAATGTATTTCCTCCACCATCAAGTACTAGTAACGAATTGTACAATTTCCAGCACAATGCAGCCGACGGTCTCCCCGTGGGCATGGGTCTCATCTTGGGACAGACGCGCGCGCACCCGCGCAGCCGGCGAGTACGCGCGCTCGCGCGACCGTGCGCGGGCCCGCGAGCACGAAAAGTACGCCTTCTACGGATTAAAGAAGGATAGCAGACACTTCGTCAGGTACTGTGATGCAACTATAAAGATTATGGGATTTTCCAAAGGCCAAAATGACGACCTTTCATACAAACTACTAGTACCATTAAGTCACTATTGTGACAAGTTGACGTTTTTCGACACTAACAGTTTCGTCCAGAAATTGAAGTCAACGAGGAATAATGCGCACTTGCCTATTAGTTTTAGACGTCAAATAGCTCGGCTATTAGCTTTTAATTTAAACTCAGACATAATATGTGGTATGTCGCAGTCTTTTGTAAATAAATAGTTCCACGGAAATTAGTAATTATACTAATTGTAATTATACACATTTTAGCTTAGATTTAAACTAGTAAGTAAGACAATGGAAGGTACGAGTGATAATTTAGGTAAACTTATCAACTCTAAGGTATCTTCTAGCTCTCAGTTAATTAATTGTCAAAAAGGGGTTAAGCAGAATTCCTTTACATTATTTCATCAGAATATTCAGGATTTTTCTTCCAAACAATTAGAAATCGAACTATTTTTAGAAAAAACCATGTTGATATTATCTGTCTATCTGAACATTGGATGAAGGATTACGAAATGCAATTTAATTACGAGAATTATAGTGTGGGCAGTTGCTTTAACCGGAAGTCTAAGATGCGTGGGGGTTCATTAATCTTAGTTAAAATTGTGTTAAATTTAAGCCTCGTAATGATATTGTCGATCTTTCGGCTGAACATAGCATAGAATTGTCTTGTGTTGAGCTAGATATGCATGTAATAGTGTGCGTTTACAGACCCCCTAATTACCTGAACTACTCTATCTTTGAGTCAGTAATGGAAGATGCTTTAGCAAAACTTGTAACTGGTAGTAAACTAATAATCATCTGTGGTGACAGTAGTAGAGCAGTAGATTTTTAAATCTCTTTAAATCATTTAATTTGTCAAATGTTTTTTTCAGAACCAACCCGAATTACTACAAATACTGCTACATGTATTGATAATGTTTTTTGTTGCTGCGACTACTTAGATAAATCTATCGTAAATTACCTTCCTTCAGATCACAGCGGACAGACTGTTGCTTTCGCGTCTAACAACCAATTACAAAGAATTCAGATTCAAACTAGACAAATAACACCCAGCTATTTAGAAAAGTTTAATAATAATTTAATTAGCAAGTTAAATATACCAGGCCATATTGGAAACAATGTAAATGAATTGTATGAAGAATTCTTTTCGGTAGTGCACACCGAGTTCAATAATACTTTAAAACAGAAAACTAAGACTGTCGGCCCAAAGTTTATTTTCAGTGACTGGGCAACACAGGGTATTAGGAAAAGTAGGGAACGATTGTTTGAGCTGTACGGCCTTAAGCCTTATATCAACACAGAAACTTTTAGTAAATATGTGGCTACTTACTCGAAAATTTTTAAAAACTCTTGCAAGATAGCCAAGTCTCTTTTCATTAGCAAGAAGATAAAATCAGCCGATAACAAAATAAAGACGGTTTGGAAAATTATCAACAGTGAGACTAATAGATCTAACAAACCAAGTAATGACATAACACAAGAGACCTCACATGGTCTCGTGAGTTCTAATAATGAAGTCGCTCAAGAATTTGTAAATTTCTTTACCAGTATCCCACTTAAAACTACTGAAACCTTAAATTCCTCTCCCTTGCTCTCTATGGATTTATTGAAGGCGAACGTTTCAGCCTGCTCAAATGAATTTAAATTTCAGCATGTAAACCCCATGAAAATCATAAAAGCTTTTAAGCAAATCAAGATCAAATTAACCGAAGATCTATGGGGTATGTCTATCAAAGCTTGTACCTCAATTGTTGAGACTGTAGCGCCGTATTTAGCCTCAATATTTAATTAGTGCGTGGATCAAGGGGTCTTCCCGGATCTAATGAAATTCAGTAAGGTAATACCGCTTTTTAAATCCGGGGACAGTAAAGACACCAACAATTACAGGCCCGTATACGGATACGGGCCTATAATTGCCGGTTTTCAGCAAGGTGTTTGAAAAGATAAAGCTCGATCAAATGCTTAACCATTTTAACACCAATAAAATCTTACACGAACATCAGTATGGTTTCACCAAAGGACGTTGTACGACTGACACTGGTGTCACTTTATTAAAACACATTTTTACTGCGTGGGAAGAGGCGCAAGATGCCATAGGAATCTTCTGTGACTTCTCGAAGGCATTTGATTGCGTAAATCACGAAACCCTGATTTTGAAGCTTGAGCATTACGGCTTAGGTAAACTTGCACTCAGTTTAGTAAAATCATATCTGAATGATAGACAGCAGCATGTACAAGTAAAGGGTGTAAATTCGATGGGTTTAAAAGTAAAAATGGGTGTACCACAAGGTTCGATATTGGGTCCCTTCCTCTTTTTAGTATACATTAATGACCTACCCCATTTATTTAACAACCATCCGCAAATGGTGTTGTTTGCTGATGATACTTCTTTAATATTTAGGATAAACAGACGTGCCACAAATCTTGACGACGTAAATATCGCCCTACTGCAGGTTCATAATTGGTTTACCGCTAATAATTTAGTACTAAATGGGAAAAAAACTAAGTGCATAAGATTTGCTTTACCAAATGTCAAAAGTAGTGATTGTGACATAGTATTGAACGACCACAGGCTACAATGGAGTCCTCATTTAACATCTCTTGCAGGCCGGCTGAGCTCAGCAGCGTATGCTGTTAGAAAAATCCGTCAATTTACTGATGTTGATACGGCGAGGAAAGTCTATTTTAGTTATTTTCATAGTATTATGTTATACGGTATTTTTATATGGGGACGGGCTGCAGACATCGAGTCTATTTTTATTCTGCAGAAAAGAGCCATCAGAGCCATATATGAATTACGTGGACGCGATCCTCTAAGAGAACTGTTTCACGAAATTAATATCATGATGTGACAGTACCTTGTAAATTAAAGGTAAATTCGCGATAAATACCCGTTTTTATATGTTTTATGATGTTGTCAATACATCTATGAAAACATCATGTACGTTAGGAAAAATCTGCATTTATTCAGTAAAAGAGGTGACAGACACCACTATAATACTATAATACTAGAAATAGGGACCAACTAGTTCAGCCAGGTTTCAGGCTTGCTAAAGTAGATTCATCTTTCATGGGGTACTGTTTAAAATGTTACAATAAAATACCTCCCCACATTCTACAACTGAATGAGACGAAATTTAAATCTTGTGTAAAACGCACACTATGTAGGCAAGTATATTATAAGCTGGGGGATTACATTGAGGATAAAAATGCTTGGCTAAATGCTGGTCCTGCTCCGCAACCATAGATGCAAACTTATTGGACAATTATTGTGGTAGCTGCAGAAGATTGTAAAAATATTCTTGCATTGTATAGATTCCATCTCTTAGTATTGTATAATTGCATAACACATGTGTGAGTACCATGTACCGTAAAGCTACCATTTGCATTTAGTTATCTTTCATTGACTTGAATATGCCTTGGTGGCTGAGAGAATGTCATGCTCGCTTAAATGTCTTGCTGATGGTGGCGGATGGGTCGGGTCATTTAGTTCCCTTCAATATGGTTGAATTGAATGGCGCTGATCCATGCGTCATGTTCGTGAACGGGCCCTGTCAGTCGGGACTGGTCATCTCTTAGCTGCCATGGATCATTTGAATTGCTTTATTTTTAATTGTTGATTTATTTTTTTTTACTCTGGACGCTCTTATTGTGCACGTCTTTCTACATCGTTCTCACATATATGTATAATCTCAACATGAAAGATGTAACCAAGATTTTGTAACAACATTTTTGATTGAAAAGAGTGTCCATGGAGTTTCTTGCCCGTTCTTCTCCATAGAGATCTACGCTAGGGAATGGGCAACTACAGTACTTTCTCAAGTTATTATGCCTTGTGTCTGTGACTGTAGCTTCGCTTTTTTTTCGTTTTATCGACATTCAAAAGTGCCGTAATGGTCTAGTTGAAATAAATGATTTGAGTTTGAGTTTGAAACTTTCTTTCTCTACCTAACAGATGATGATTTTTCAGATATCCTTCCTTAGTGCTCACCTGTATAGTAAAACTCTTGTACTATATTGCATGCTTCTAGGTTCTGCAGTGTTAAAAGCTATGTGTTGTCTCAGAATGTGTGTCAGTAAGTGAATGGTGTGTCAGTGTATGATTGTTAGGTCAGAATTCCTGCGACGCTGTCGTGAGCGGCGCGTATTTTGCTACATATTTCTCGCTGATGTACGCGACCAACCGTACGGGACCGACGTCAGTGTAGGAGGAGTTCCTTACCATGTAGTGCATGCTGACAGTTGGCAGGTGGCCACTTGAGAGAGCGATAGAAACAACGTGTTGCAAAAGATTAATGGAAAAGGAACATGCCAATATAATAGACGACGATATTATTGAACTGCATTATAAGCTAGAACCTTTGATCTTCCAGACTGGACCCGATCGCCAAGGGGCTGCTACTGAACAGACAGTGGGTCACCAGCGCGCCCGTCACGTGGCGCGTCGACCGCTTCCACGACTCCGAGCCCTGGGCCGTGCCCGACATCAAGGTGCGTGCTGTCATCATACCTTCCAGACTGGACCCGTCACTACAGGGACTGTAGCTGAACAGGCAGTAGCAGCTTCAGTCTAAGATTCATCGTTCTACATTTTACGAGACCACAGGCTACCGCAGGGCATTGGAGCCATTTGGCCCGCTCCCTCTCGCAGAGAGCAGGCCTGTGTCCCAGACGAACAGTCTGATCGTTTCGTGTAGACCGCATGTGTACGCATCGGAACATACTGATGATGCAGATTGGTAGTCCCCACTCCGCATGTGTAGTAGATTAAAGTTGCGCTCAAAAATCTGTCCTACCAGATGTGACTGAGCGTTTAAGGAATAAATAACCCGACAGCAAAATTAATACAGGCTTACTGTCTCCAGAACCTGCAGAACTACCGGCCGTACGAGCCAGTATCCATCGTGCTGCCGGGCGAGACGGGCGTGCAGGGGCCCGCGCTGTCCCACAGCGCCGCCGGGGCCCCGCGCACCATAGGCCCCATCGCGCACAGTTGGTCATACGGGGCCCGCAGCTGGGTGACCGGCGCCGTGATCCTGGCGCTGCTGGTGCTCCTCATCAGGGTGGCCGAGAACTGCCTCCACAAGAAGCTGTTCAGAGCTATCTATGCGCACACAAGTGAGCGAGGTCTTGTTACAACATTGACCGTTATTATGCCTGTTATTATTTGAATGAAGATTTTGGAAATCAAGTTTTAACCATAGTTCTAGGTCTTTTCCGACTCCCTTTTGAAATACTGCTTAGTGATTAGACTGAAGACAACATCGCTCTGGGTGGTTTCTGATTTGCGTATTTTCGGTGCGTATCAGCGCTGTTTTAGAAGTGCGTGTAGGCGCAGGCGTGCCTTTACCAAAGGCGCAATTTGTACGACCGCAAGCTGCGAGAAACGCCCCTCACGCGCCCACTAACACCGCGTGAACACCTCGGAATAAGCGCGTGTACGCGCGTCCCGTATTAGAAGCGCAGAATTAAAGGTATCAAAAATAAGTGCCGCAAAATACCCTTAACTGAAACTCTTTCAATCTATGGGCAATAGTGTTGCCCAAATGCAAGACCAAGACGAGACCTTAGCCAGTCTTGGTCTTGGTCTTGCGTCAATACACCTGGTCTTGGTCTTGGTCTTGGTATTGCGCTCTCAGTCTTGGTCTTGGTCTTGGTCTTGCAGCAAGAGTCTCGCAAGTCTTGCGAGACTCTACTGTTTAGACTAGACTAAAAGGAAAACGGACGAAACGTCGGGCTTATATTAAAGGTAACATTCGCGATAAATACCCGTTTGCATATATTTCATAATGTAGACTAGACTACTTGCAAATACCTATTAGCCTATTGCTATTTACATACATCTTCAAGGTCATTTAGTTTTATCCTCTTGTCCCTACCAAAATAGGTAATAATTTTGTGTGCCTCTGTCCGTACTCTGTGGCGGCGCATGCGGCGCTCAAACTGTGTCAAATGCTGTGTGATACACTTGTTGCAGTCTTTGATACACTGCGGCGTTGTTGTCGGTAAATGATCAAGTAAGTAGGTACATAATACACCAACCGACCAACGGTTTATTCGCGGAACGTCAAATTTTCCCAATCAATCATGAACCTTAATGCTTTAGCGATAAAGTTGAAAATCTGTTATAGAAATTTGGCAGATTGTAGTAGCTTGATGTGCTGGCATCTGTTCCATAACATTGGCTGGCCTAAAACCTGTTACTAGACCTACTCGACTCGCTAATAGTTTTAAATTTTGCTGAATAGAAGAATAATATAAACTTTGAAACATAAGTACCTACATAATGTTTACCAACCTACTAACGTTAGATCTGCACATTAGACAAGCATAATATAATACTATAGGTAGAAATACCTACAAGGTATGACATTTCATACCTTGTAGGTATGAAATGTCACTTTGCCAGAAAATTATGTTAGGTAAGTACATTTTTATCACATGGGAACATAAATTTTTGAGTAAAACGCTACCTACTTAATAAATAGTCGAAATATAATAATCAATACAATACCTTTTAGTGTTATGACGATACGGTTTTGATACTGGGGAACGACTCTCACAATCGGTATTGAAACCACATCCCTACTTAATAACGCCCAAATCTCAGTTTGACTTAACTGCGAGACGCAAGAGTCTTGCAGGCTTAGTCTTGTCTTGCTCAAATCTTGCAGGGTTCAGTCTTGGTCTTGGTCTTGCTACAATACGTCGGTCTTGGTCTTGGTCTTGGTCTTGCAAAAATGCAAGAACAAGACCGAGACTGCAAGACCAAGACTGATTTTGGGCAACACTAATGGGCAACTCTAGTCTCTTTATTATACTTAGTCATTATAGAAGTCGTTGGTCTAATGTAATAATTGTCCACGCTCAGATATGGGAGCGGGTGAACTTCAGCAAAACGAGATGAGACCGGGACACTACAGACTACAAGGAGGTTGGTACCGTTTAGATACCTCCTTTTGTTAACCTTTATTTCAAAGTCGAGATTATAACCGTTTAGTCGTGGCATAGCACTAACTTGGTTGGTTGATTTATTATTTGGTTAAGGTCCGATAGTAATCTTTGAGCTACAAAAAATAATCTCCTAAATAAAACATAGATAGTCTCTTATCCATGAATTTTCATGAAATTTTGATCCCCATTCACAGATTTCTAGTTTAAAATACAGCTAACAAGCAAATGGCCATCTTAATTTTTTTTTAATTGATGCCTTTCGATCCTGTTTCTAATACTGATAAAAACTTCAATGGGACCAACCCAGGATGACCTACTAATAAAGATAAATTAATTTATATTTGTTTGTATTTCAGTAAGAAGACAAGAGTCGGATGAATGGTCTACGCCAAACGTGTTGGCCACCAGTCGTAAGTACCTACCTATTCGAAAACTTAAAATGAACTGCCTCCAAACTACACATCTCACTGCGGTTGTCTGTCGTGTGTCTGAAGTTCTGAGCGCGATAAACTCAAAAACTATCGAATGGATTTTCATGCTGTTTTCACCAATGTTATGCTATGTTAGGGTTTTGTGTAAAAAGGGCAAAATAAATGATGACAAACACTGTTATAGCTATTACGGTTCACAACTAAACTTAAAAGTCACTTACGGGATATCTTCCGTGAATGTTATTTACAATGAGCTCCCGATATTTCGACGCTGTTGCACTCCTTAGATTAACATATCTCATCAACCGGACACAATTCCTTACACCGTGGCTGGTACTCAGAAATCCTTTGAGGCCTGCGGAGCATGCGAGTTTCTTACAAACGTAATACCAAAATAATTTGTAAATTAAACATATTCTTAAGATAGTGTGTATTTATTTTGATTGGATTACAGAATATATAGGTTCCCAAACACATATTTTGAATGTCACTGATTTAAACAAGAGTTATGAGAAAAATAAATTTTCTATAGAAAGTTTAAATTCCTCATATCTCGTCTTCATATCATTGTTCTTTCAAAATATTTATTTGGGAACATAGATATTCTATAACACAATCGAAATATATACACACTACCTTAAGAATATGTTTGATTTTATGTTATTTTGGTATTACGTTTGTATGAAAAACGCATGCTCCGCAGGCCTCTTATTACAATTTTACACGACCTCGGAGTAGAACGCTCACTCTCATCATGGTCAGCAGTCGTGCTTGCTAATAATATATTATTTTCGACATTCCAGTGCAACTACAACACCGAGACTTTGACGCCGGTTCGATCCCTCGCCTGGAGGACATGGAGGCGCGCCCCCCCCCCTACAGCGCGTGCGCGCCGCACAAGGCGGGCGAGGAGCCCCCGCCGCCCTACTCCGCCTGCTACGTCGCCTACACCTGCCCCAAGACCTCTGACCCACAGGTACACATACGGCGACAGAACCTTCCAGACGAGCGACAGCACACTAGCACTGACATCGACAACGCGCAGAACGATCTCATTGAAAACAGGCTCAGAGCTGAGTCGGTCACCGCAACCAGTTCTGAAGAAACCGCGGAGAGAACGGAACTAGTGTTCGACAACGGTAGGATAGTGGAGAGGCCGAGCTTAGAAGATGATGACACGGGAGGAGTTAGTAATGATAATGTGGAAGAGAGTACTAGACGAGGAGAAGTTTTAGACAAAGTCGTGTATATTGATGAGACTGCGTCGGAGAGCACGACGCCTGAGAGAGCGTTACGCGTGTAATGCGAACGAGTGTCGGAGCTAGAGTCTACCGCGAAGCGATAAGCGGTGTTGTCGCTGACAATGTACCTTCACCCACGTAACCACGAGTCTGTATCGCTAGAATCGAGTTGCTGTCGCAATACGAGCGATGCCTGTGAACGCTACAGATGCAGAATGAATTCCGTCGAGAGCTGCGCGTTGCAAATGCGACGACACGTGATAGCAGCGATGCAGAAGGAACAGGTTCGCTACAAAGGACCTTAATCCCGATTTACATCGGTCAAGTGTTTAGCGTAGTAGATATTTACAATGGTGTAAACCGGTCGAACAATAGCTACTGAACAGTAATTTCCTAGGTTTTACCGCACGCTGCTGAATTCGTAGTCGCTACTTGCCACTGTCTTTTTCCAATGAAAATCGGGCATTACACTTTGTGATACTGTGAGTGAGTTGTATTATAGACTGCAGTTATTTTTAGGGTTCCGTAGCCAAATGGCAAAAAACGGAACCCTTATAGTTTCGCCATGTCTGTCTGTCTGTCTGTCTGTCTGTCTGTCCGCGGATAATCTCAGTGACCGTTAGCACCAGAAAGCTGAAATTTGGTACCAATATGTATATCAATCATGCCGACAAAGTGCAAAAATAAAAATTTAAAAAAACATTTTTATTAGGGTTACATTTTTATTATTATCTCCCCCAGACGTAAAGTGGGGAGCGATTTTTTTTTTAATTTTGACCCTGACGTGTGATATATTGTTGGATAGGTATTTAAAAATGAATAGGGGTTTTCTAAAATCATTTTTTGATAATATTAATATTTTAGGAAATAATCGCTCCGAAAGTCAAAAACAATGTGTCCCCCCCCCCTCTAACTTTTGAACCATAAGTTTAAAAAATATGAAAAAAATCACAGAAGTAGACCTTTATATGAACTTTCTAGGAAAATTATTTTCAACTTGATGAGTTGAATAGTTTTTGAGTTATATAGCACTTTTTCAAAAAAACGCAAATGATAACTTTGTTTTTCATACAAATACTATGAAAAACAAAGTTATTTTTGCTGACGAAAAATGTTGGTATTTTTAATGGTCTGGGAAGCTACGGAACCCTACAGTGAGCGTGGCCCGACACGCTCTTGGCCGGTTTTTGTATAATAATGTAATACTCAATACTTAGATTTGTGAGAATCAATGAAGAGCGACGTAACGTCTCGGTATGATCTGAGTTTAGAGAACGCTCAAAACAGTGACAGTGGGCATACGTTTTGATAATTAGACTAGCTTGTATAAATCTATGAAGATCTCGATATGTTTAAATGTATTAATACGTACCTATATGTCATTAACAGTATATTGTAGTTAAAAGATCTGTAGCAGTAGTCTTTGATCTGACTTGGACGGCAGAATTCTCAGTGTTTACAAATATTAAACCCTTCCTTGAATGATGCATCTTAATGGACTCGAACAAACTATAATTTTTATTACTACTATTTTGAAAAATGACAATGACACAGAGCACCGCTGAACGTTGAGCCGGTTCTCACGTAGCCTAGGCTTGTATTAGATCCGTTGATGCCTAACACTCGTACAACGATGTCGTGTCTTGTGACGTCTCAAGAAATACATCAAAAATAGTTTATTGATGTGTTAGTCATTGCTTTCACAAATGCTGCTTTCATTGCAAGACATTATTTGTTTGATTGTCTTCAGTTCTGTAATACTTGTTTGTGAGTGCCATAGATATAATAAAGGAGATATGCCCGTTAGAAGAAAATGTATCGGAACCCTGTGTCTCCACTTTATCCCTACCACACGGCAACTACTACACATGCAGTTCAGTAAAACTAATAGATACGCAGTCGCGCACACACTCGCATTTCTTAAATCCGAACGTAGTAGACAATCAATTATAAACTTTACGCTTTCAAACACATCGTGTATTTACCAAGCACCATACAACTTACCCACTCAAAAACATCCGCCGCCACTACGCTACACTACGCATGGTTTGGTGATTTTTACATTGCTTGTCCAGTTACTTATTTTATTTTAGCAACAAACTTAGGTAGTGGTTGAGGAGCAATGTATTTATTGCAAAATCGTCCTAAGAAAATGGCTTATGACTGGCACAGGACGTCAGGGTAGAGAGGGGTCTTGTGCCAGTCGCACGAACACCGACACGCCCTCTTGCCACTTCTCCTGTTTTTTTATATTTCTATAGTGAGTGCCTTGTGAAGTTTGCTCCAAAGTCCAAGCTCATTATATTAACGGTTTTATTTTCTCGCGTGATATATGTACATAACAATACATGTAACAGAGGTATTCGCTTACCAAAGACACGTGACCCGTAGACTAGAGGTCACTCGTAACAACGGGCTACAGACTATTTGCAAGACAACATGCAGTGCAATACGTAGCGGACGCGCACTTGTGTATAGTGTGTCCACGAACAGGATAAATAACAGGGTGTGGGTGGGAAGGGTTCCGTACAGAGCCGTCAACCAAGCATTATATAAAGGGTGTAAACGAAGCCGAAAGGCATTTGTTCTCCCCGTCAGCGTCATTGCGATTATGTTTTTGTTCTAGACCATTCTTTCTAGATTTGAAAATATATGTTTTCAATGTAAGATATTTACTTTTAACACCTCACCTACTATTCAATCCATTCATCAGCACAATGTTTTGAGTGCGTTATATTGAATATTACCATATAACATGATTTTTCACCCCAAAAAAAAGTCGTTTCTCAGCAATAATTTTTGCGTAAAGTGACATAATAGGATGTACAGAAAGTTTGGTTGACGGCTTCGTGAATGGTCTAATTATACCCTGTATCTGTACATTGAAAATATTGAAAAAATAAATAGCGGGGGGTGTTGCTGGATCGATACCAAACCCAAATATGTGATAAAAAAAATTTTTGTCTGTCTGTCTGTGTTTACTACCGAGCTGGTAGTGTTGAACTTTCAACTTTGTGTGAACACTGATAGGGTAGAAATAAAACCAAATCGTGTTCTGATCTAAGCTGGTAATATATTTTCTAAAATTCACTCGGACCCAACCAAATCGCGGTAACGCAACGATTGCGACTTCTAATTTGACTACAACGCCATCTATCGAGCTTGGGGTAAAACTTTGGAACTTTTACGATAATAACATTACGGTTTCTGCGTGAACATACCGCCCACCAAGGACATTTAGTGACGGAATGTCCTTCTTAAATTATCCTTGAATCTCAATTTTGCACTTAGTATACAGTATATACCATAAATCTTAAATGTAAACATTATACTTCACTAATCTAAAAAACAACAAAAATAAACAGTCTTCAGAGTTCCTAATAACTACACAATTTTAAAATCTTATTATATAGTTAAAATGTGCGATAAAGATGTAAAGAGTAAAAATAAACCTATAAAATGTATAAACTAAAACATGGTAAACTTTGTAAATATACATTTGATCTTAAAAATAACATTAAAAATTGGATCTGTAGAGGTTTACATTAGCTTGATTAAAAAATAAACAATTCATTGAGCGATTGGTAAAACACATAATTTGGAAGTTGGTCTCTTAATTGTAGAGGATTTGGTACGCAATGTGACCACACGGGTGATGTTATCATCACCGGGGTGCTTCTCCAAAACCCGTCCCAACAACCAACGACTTGGTGGTAAATCATCTTCCTTGATCAAAACAATGTCCCCGATATTGGGCTCCGGAACTTGACAAGACCATTTGTATCTGTTCATGAGATTTGACAAATACTCGTGGGACCATCGTTTCCAAAAAGACTGCATCATACGTTGAACTAATTGCCACCGAGTCAAATAATTTACATTTGAACTTTCCAAATTTTTATCTGGCACATTCACTATCGGTTCGCCGATCAGAAAATGTCCAGGGGTTAACGGCAGGGGTTCACCAGGATCAGCAAAGTTAATGACGCTGATCGGTCGCGAATTTAAGCATGCTTCCACTTGGTTGAGGAGTGTAGACATTTCCTCGTACGTAAGTGTAGATTCGCCAATTACCCTTTTAAGGTGAAACTTGGTGGATTTTACACCTGCTTCCCAAAGACCACCGAAATTGGGAGCATGAGGCGGTATAAAATGCCACTCAGTATTGTTTGCTTCCAGGTGTTCTGCTATGGCTGGCTGTATAGAGGCCAAGTGTTGTAACTCTCTGGAGGCACCTACAAAATTAGTGCCATTATCACTCCACAATTTAGCACAGTGACCTCGTCTTGACACAAATCGCCGAAAAGCAGCTAAAAACGCCTGTGTGCTCATATCACTGGCTACCTCTAAGTGAATAGCGCGTGTGGACATACAAACGAAAAGGCATATGTATCCCTTGTATGAACGATAACCACGGCCTTTTGTCGTTCTTATGTTTATGGGTCCAGCATAATCCACTCCGCTATGTAAAAATGGTCTTGCTGGCCTACATCGGACTGATGGAAGATCACCCATCAGTTGATTTCTAACGCTAGCTCTCTGTTTAGCACAAATAACGCATTTGCGAACATGTTGTTGAATTAGAGACCTAGCACCTATTATCCAATAGGCTGACCTTAAAAAGTTTGATAGCAGCTGAGGACCACCATGCAGTGTTTTCTCATGCGCATCTGAAACTATAAGATGAGTCAGATGGCTGGAATGTGGTAAGACTATCGGATGTTTCGAATCTTCGTCTAGTTCCGACTTTGCAAGTCGTCCTCGAACTCTCATGATACCCTTCGTGTCAAGAAAAGGGCAAAGGGACTTCAGTTTGCTAGATTTGATATTTAAATGCCCTTGTTCTTTTAGCTGTGTATATTCTATTGTAAATGTTTCTCTTTGAGTCTTCTTTATACAGGTTTCTAGTGCTGCTTTTATTTCTTGATCCTTTAAATATGTACTATTGTATTTGTTCTTATTTAAGAATCGTCGGCAATACGCTACTACTCTAATTAGTTTGCGTAGACTAGAATACTTTTCTAGAACTATGTGCTCTGGCACTACAGCTGCGTGAGACTTTATTGTTTGCTCTAAATCTACTTTTAAATCTTTTGGCCTTTTGTACTCAATTATTTTGTTTTTCAGGAATGGCGGCCCAGAAAACCATAACTCATTACTGATCAATGAACTGGGTAGTATTCCCCTTGAAGCGCAGTCTGCTGGATTCTCTTTGGTCGATACGTGAAACCATTGAGATGAACTCATTGTACTCAATATTTCAGCAGTCCGATTCGCAACAAATGTTTTCCACCGGCTAGGATGGCTGTTAAGCCATGATAGCACAACTGTCGAATCGGTCCACGCTGAAATCCTATCTTTGGGTATATTTAATACCTCTGCAGACTCTGTCAATAGCTTGGCTAAGAGTACTGCTCCACATAATTCCAATCGAGGAATGCTGACTTGTTTGATTGGGGCAACTCTTGTTTTTGCCACCAACAATGAAACATTAACCTTGCCAGTTGTATCAATGACCCGCAAATAAACGACTGCTGAGTATGCAGCTTTTGAGGCGTCACTAAAACCTTGCAATTCCAGATCATCATTTGGACTAGTCCCAAGCCAACGACGTATTCGAATCTTGGTAAGCAATTTTAACTCTTCGCGGTAAGTACTCCACTCTGTTCTTAATTCTGTAGTTAATTCCTCATCCCAACTAACACCTGCTAGCCATAACTTCTGGATGAACACCTTTGCTACAACCACACTGGGAGCTAACCATCCTAATGGGTCGAACAAACGAGCTATGTCTGATATTATAGATCTTTTTGTTACAGGTGCTGTCGTCAACGGTGGAAGATTTACTGCATACTGAAATGAATCTTCATGGCGGTTCCAGGTAAGTCCCAATATTTTTGTAGTACTATCTAGTTTAATTTCTCTGTCCTTATCATGTATTTCCTTTTCCTTTTCTATCATGTCCTGATTGTCCTTCTTCTTAGTGTCCTCATTTATAATGCTTTTTTGACCTGTTTTTAGAATTATTTCATTCTTATCCATAGAACTTATCTTATCTAATAATTGCTGATTATTACTGTTCCATTTCTGTAATGTAAATCCTCCTTTCCCTAATAATTCTGCCAATTGATTACAGATTTCTACACCCTCTTCGAAATTGTTACATCCCGTCATCAAATCGTCCATATAAAAGGAATTTAAAACTCTGTCTGCTGCAATTGGGAATTTGTCCCCTTCATCATATGAGACTTGATGGAGCGATCTTACTGCTTGGTATGGTGCAGATGACGTCCCGAAGGTCACCGTTATCAGCTCATAGTCTCTGATTGGCTTTTCAGGATTGTCTCGCCAGAGTATTCGCTGGTAGGCAGCATCTTCATCAGCCACTCTTACTTGACGGTACATTTTAACTATGTCCGCTACTATACCAATACTATGCATTCTCCATCTTAAAACCGTATGCCTTAAATCTGCTTGCAGCGTTGGTCCTACCATTAGAGTGTCGTTTAGTGATACTCCATTCTTATTCCTTTCTGAAGCATTAAAAACAACGCGAACCTTAGTTGTGACCTTGTCATCTCTTATCACCGCGTGATGTGGGAGATAGACCGCTTCATCCTTTTTGCTATCCTCTTCTTTTACAGGTCGCATGTGTCCTAAATGTAAGTATTCATTGATGACCTCTGTATATTTTTCTTTTAAATCAGTGTCCTTACTTAATCTTTTTTCTAACGACTTAAATCTTATTTCAGCTATTTCCCGTGAACGTCCGGCCTTACAAGCGGGTTCTTCATCTCGGAATGGCAGCCGCACAATGTATCTGCCTGTATTGTCTCTCTTAGTGGTTCTCATATAAAAGTCTTCACACCGTTGTTCTTCTGGATTAAGTAACTTCTTTGTACTAGTTTGTTCTTCGATCTCCCAAAACTTCTTTAACATGTCATCTTCATTGAACTGTGCACAATGTACCTTTATATTTTTTGTGTGATGCTTTGAACTCTCGCAACTTGGACTGACTACACCTGATAGGACCCACCCTAAAGTGGTGTTCTGCGCCATGAGAGTGCCGGATGGACTCTTGACTATACCTTCCTTTACAATGTAGCAGTAAGCATCTGCACCCAAAAGAACATCTATTCTATTGGGTATGTTAAAATTCGGATCTGCGAGACACAGATCGTTTATGGAAATCCAATCCAACGAACCTGTATTCACACATCTCTCAGGCAAGTATGAGGTGATCTTACTCAACACGTAGGCATTTATTTTAAGCTGAAAGTTGAGATCAATTGTTGACTTAATTGTCAGAGTCACCATGTGCTTTGCAATGGTTGACCTATCGTCACCTAAGCCTGAAACTAGACCTCTGACTGGAATTTTCTTCAGTCGAAGAAGTTGGACTGTGTTCTCTGTAATAAAGCAAGCCTGTGAACCTTGGTCTAATAATGCTCGAACTGTTTGAAATTCACCCGTCTTGGACTCGGCTTTTATTAGCGCTGTGGCTAATAAAACCTGTCTGGGTTTAGAGACCTTTCCCGTAGACAAGCATGCGACTATCGGATTATCACTAGTTGAAGAACTAGAGTTATCCGTAGCCGGCTTTCCGGTAGCATCTCGGCCTTCGTTCTCGCCGTTAGGTTCCCCATTCAGGTGCAGTAATGAATGGTGGCGCTTATTGCAAACTTTACAGACGGTCTGCTTTTTACAGTCAGATACTCTATGATTGCTGCCCAAACAGTTAAAACATATTTTATTTTTTGCTACGAATTCGCGTCTACTTTCTGTGGGCTGTTTTGCAAATTGCTTGCAAAAACACAGCTTGTGGACTTCCGAACAGTATTCGCATCGCATATTGGACGGCTTCGTGGCTAGCATTGCTTTTGAACTGTGAACCTGTGAACTATTACTGGCCTGGTGAGCCCCGGCTTTTCTCGGCTCTATACATTCTAATGCGCGAAAACGACTTTCAATAAACAATTTAAGTTCCTCAAAGGTAGACAACTTATTGCTCAAATCGTTAGAACTGCTTAACTCCCATTGCTTTCGCGTTTCACTATCTAATTTGAACGTAACTATATGGATGATCATAACATCCCATGTGGTCACATTGATGTTTAAATTTGTAAGCGCATTGAGGCAGTCATTCGTGGTATCTAATAGCTCTTTTAATGCGGCAGCTGATTCTACATTGATTCGCTTCTGACTAAACAACCTTCTTAAAATGCAACTGACTAAATACTTTTTATTAGCATAACGCCTTTCCAACTGCGCCCAACATTCACTATAGTTGGCATCTGTGATTGGTGTATGCCTAATCAGCTGTTCGGCTTCACCAGTGAGATGACTTTTAAGATAGTGCAGTTTTTGCACATTATCTAACGAAGCGTTGTTGTGCACGAGCGACTTAAAAAGATCGTGGAAGGCAGTCCATTCATTGTATTTGCCCGAAAAATTGGGAATTGTAATTTTGGGCAACTTAACTGATGAATTGAATGACTTAGAAGAATTATTATTGTTAGATCCACTATTTTGTGGTACCGGTTCTCTCAGATTAATCTTATTAAGCGTGGTTTTCATCAGAGATTTACATGAAATATATGTGTCTTCGGTGGAATCGTATATATCGACCACCTTTTGACCTAGTATGTCTTCTAACTTAAAACGACCATAAAGTTGAGATTTAGTTTCCTTAAATGAAGACCAATCATTTTCTAATAATTCAAGCTTTGTCTCGATATATTCTACGGTTAATCTGTCTTTAGGACTCTTTTTAAAATTAGTAAAAGCCTTTTGTATAACATTTTGGAGGTCTTTCAATATATTAATCTGACCTTCCATCATGAACAACAACAATAATATTTAATTAAAAAAACTATAATTTAATAAACAAAACTTCAACAAACCTAATAAAAGCAAAACTAGATCGAAAGTTAAAACTTACAAGTTTAGTTCTAAACAAAATGTATTGAATTTTTCTAAGTCTCAATAACAGCGAAAAATTTTACAAGTGTTTTTAAAACAAACACTGCCTGATAGAAATCGGGCATAGATTCCCCGTTCCGTCGTTTTTTTTATAAAACTATTCTAAGTCCTTAAACTAACATGCACAATTTTAAAGCTAAGTAAATAAAAGTTAAAGTTAAAATGTTCTTTAAAATAAAGTTCAAAATTGCTTGGCAAAATCTTCTTGTAAATATAGTTCAAATTTGCTTGGCAAAATCTTCTTAATCACTGCTATTAATTTTTATTTAAATTGTACTCACGTTTGCACTTCACTCACACTTTCCAGTTGATTTCGTAGTGGTGGCGCCCCCTTGCGGCGTCACTTGGCACTTCAACTGCTGGTTGTAGACGTCGATTTCATTCACCTTGCTGAACGAAGCTTCTCGCCTGTACTCGAATACTGATCTTCTGTTGAACTGATGGTGGCGCCCCCTCGCGTCACGTTGTTGAACTAACCACAGCGGCTGAGCTCATCCACCTTGTTGGACAAAGCTGTTGCTGCCTCTGTGGGATACCCGGTACTCCTGCTGCAGCGATCCACTGCGAGTACACAGGTGCGGTCCAAAGCTGGCACCGCTATTCTCAAAAACTTCAGACTTTCTGGGTCTGATCCAGGGTCGATGGACCAATGTTTACTACCGAGCTGGTAGTGTTGAACTTTCAACTTTGTGTGAACACTGATAGGGTAGAAATAAAACCAAATCGTGTTCTGATCTAAGCTGGTAATATATTTTCTAAAATTCACTCGGACCCAACCAAATCGCGGTAACGCAACGATTGCGACTTCTAATTTGACTACAACGCCATCTATCGAGCTTGGGGTAAAACTTTGGAACTTTTACGATAATAACACACAGACGTATAAAGAGTAGCAGACCAAACATAAGCTAAAATTTGTGAAGTCATTACACACACATATGAAAAAATTGTCTAAACAGGGCCGGACTAAGGCCGGTATTAGTAAGTATTGTAGGACGTTATAGGTACCTACATATTTTCAAACTTTTATCATTTGTAATATACGTTGGTAAGCATTCTCTGTGACCTTGTGTAACGGTCGCAATTAAATCAATAATGTTGCGACGCCACACTAATACAGGAGACTGACAGACGCAGTAGCACCATAACAGTAATTAGCAGTGTTCGGAATACCCAGTGCCATTTGCTGTTAACGACCTGAAATATTATATTATTAGTATAGATACTTGGGGGAGGCCTATATCCAGCAGTGGGCGTCTTTCGGCTGAGATGATGATGATGATAGATACGCCTACGGGAATGCAAAGTTTCAATGCATTCATTAATACTTTAACCCCAGATAAGGACCCAAAAAGGAAACAAGTTTTATTGACTGCATTTCTTCTAAGGTTAAAAAAAAAACACGTTGTTTATATTATTTTTTATTTGGCAATGTGCGGAATGTATTTCCTCTAAACGCGCAATAACATTTTTCCAGAACGGTCTCATCCGTCATCGTCGCCTGATGCCCAAAAGTAGTCAAGTTACATGCATTAATTCATTCACAAAAATATTCGCACCTTTTGTTACATTTTTTCGACATGGCTTGCTTGGATATTAATATTTTACAATTTTCAAATTTATGTAACAGAAAACTTGTAAACATCGCTTAACATGCATGCATGTCCAAAATACCCCCACCGCTAAATTGTAGTACTTCTTTGAGAACCAGAAACAATTGTCCCAGCAGTAGTTCGTTTTATTGGCAAGGTTTTTTGGAGGTTAATAACATTTTCCTTATCCTGTAAACAAAAGACAAACAAATTTATTATGAAGACCAGTTTAATATAAAACAATTTGTTACTATAGTAGCATACTATTACATACATGCATAGCCAGAGGTAATTCGGTAAACAGTGTAGGAATTGATAGACATAGTCTTGTTTGAAAGACGCTGGCATCTATCAGTGTGCTTCAAAATGCTTCGAACAGAGTTCACCAGTAGGATTAGGTTGGAGCTGCATGTTATCAATCCAGGCTTTCTTTAAATTTTCATGTTTTGGAAACCTGGAACAAAAAATATTACTATTATTTTTATTTACAGCACCAAAATATCAAAGAAATATGAGTAGCTTATAATATGTGTGTGACCTATGCCTATTTCATATCAACATTGAATTGTGATAAACTGATACATTGTAGGCGTTACATATTATTGTTATAAAAAATTAAGCCTGTTGGATTTTTCGACTTCGTAGTAATCAATAAGCCTACGCACCTACAATAAATGCATTAACCCAATAAGTAAACAATCATAATAATATTTATTAGATTTAGCATTTCGCAATACTAAATCCGTCCCCGGTTAATTCCACAAGTACTTGAGCTGTCATTAATAGTAAATATAAGACAATTTTATTTGTTTATTATTTTTGTACGGTTTATTCTAAGTAAGCGTGTGGGCAAATTGCATGGCAGTAATTGGGCTACGATAAAAACGATTAAACTTCATCGAAACGGTTGATTAATTTCGAAAAATCGACAAATTGTTTCAGTTTACAACAACGTAAATAAAAACTTACCGATGACAGCTTATTCCAGGTATTTTGTTAGAGCTATCACTGTCACACCGGTACGCACTGCACTTCACCATTTTATTTTACGTGTTTCAAGTCTTTAGTGGTACAAACAATTAATATTTTTTCACATAACGTGATTGACACCGTAGAGTGTTCTTATAGGTTATAAGCTTATCAATATGGCGGCTCAGAAAAACAGGCTTCATGTCAAAATTTGTCTATGTGTGTGGCAGTGTGGCTACACGTAAAAGAACGAGACGCCATTATTAAGTTTTTGCTTGATAGAACAAGGATAAAGAATGATGGATATATTATAGGTATAACTAGGAATTTATGTTTGGTCTGCTACTCTTTATACGTCTGTGTAATAACATTACGGTTTCTGCGTGAACAGTCTGTCTGTCTATATATGCAGGCATCACGTGAAAACTAACGGTTCGATTTCGATGAAACTTGGTATAATTATACCTTATTATCCTGGGTATAAAATGGGATACTTTTTATCCTGGAAAAATACGTAGAAAAAAAAACTTATTTTTCATCGACCGACATCCGCGCGGACGGAGTCGCGGGCGGAAGCTAGTAATATATAAAACTACGCAACTAAGTAAGTGCTGCACATATAATATTGCTGGATAAAAGATTTTTTTGGTGTGAGTATTCTCGGCGCTCAATGTAAATCAGCATGGATGTATTGAATATAATACCAACAGGGACCGTGAAAGTATTTAAAGTAAAGGTGTACCATTTAAAACCTTCTTGGATGTTTGACCTTCTATATCTGGGTAGATTGAAGGTTCAGCTTCAGGAAATGACGGGAAGAAGTCTATCGGTTTTATTTTTTGTTTTCGGTGTTCTAACACCCATAATGGAATAATGTTGCATTACGTGTTGCGTTCAAATCAAATCAAATAATTTGTTCGCATAATATGAGTAATAAATGGTACATAACTGTTACATTACATTATATAACAATAACAATCCTCATGTTAAACATTTCTTGGAAACAAAACATCAAATAAAAACTAATAATAACAACGAAACGAAATTAAATTGGGGGCATATGGAAACATAGTGAGGTGTAACAATAATGCTCTATTCTTATAACTAAGGTACTCCTGGGTCGTGTCGTGCATTGCGTTACATGTCGTGTTGCAAATACTCTGTTCTCGGCTTGACGTTATTTTGTAGTAGTTCCCCTTGAGGTGGCACTGCAGCACTGTAGCGACACGTAGCCATCACACACAACCGCTGTAACATACTTGTCCTAGTAACTAGTACATAACAGTACATACTCGTATTACTCGTACATAGTCCCCAAATCGAATACAATTTTTAATAAATTTTATTTAACTTATATGTTGTTTCATTGCCCCTAAGAGACGATCAAAGAAACGATAGATAGATTATGTGATGGATAATATGGCAAAGTAATAGCTAGGTAAGTATGGAAGAAGATACGAGTATGCTGCGGCGATCAGAAATAAATTGGGATAGGTATATTGGGGCAGGACATTCTATAACTAATGACGATGACGGGGAAAAGTAAACACAAAAAACGTTTCAGATTGACAAAAGTTATCTGAGAGTTTACATTATAATGTTAAGATTCGTTGCAGATACGAAAGCTCAACTATTATAAGGTTTAACCCAAATAATAGTTAAGCAAAGATATGCATGGTTATTGTGTTTGTCCATCAGGTGTCCCTCAGAAGCAGAGAGACTAGTGCCCGACAGATGGCAATAGTGTCGCACTCCGTTCCTTTACACGTAGGTACCTATTCAAATCAAATCAAATCAAAGCATTTATTTCAAGTAGGCCAGTTACAGGCACTTTTGAATTGTCGAAACAAAAATGAACATTTAAAGTAGCTACAGTCCCAGTCACAAGACATAAAAACTGTGAAAGTACTGTAGTTGCCCATTCCCTAGCGTAGATCTCTATGGAGAAGAACGGGCAAGAAACTCCATGGACACTCTTTTAAATCAAAATGTTGTTACAAAATCTTGGTTACATCATTCATGTTGAGATGGTATATTATCTGAGAACAATGTAGCAAGATGTGCACGTTAAAAGTGTCCATAGCAAAACAAAAATAAAATACAACTCAAAAACAAAATAATTAATTCAAATAAACCATGACGACTAAGAGATGACCAGTCACAACTGACAGCGCCCGTTCACGAACATGACGCATGGATCAGCACCAATCAGCTCAACCATTTTGAAGGGAACTAAATGGTCCGACACACGCGCCACCATCAGCGAGACATTTGAGAGGGCATGACATACTCTCAACCGCCAGGGCACATTCAGTCAAGAACTGCCGTAGGTTTCCAGTGAATGATAGCTTACTAGTACATAGTACTCACAGAATATAGGCTATGCGATTATATAATACTAACATTGAATCTATACAATGCAAAGATAAGTTTGTACAATCTTCAGCAGCTCCAACAATACCATTTAATGCTATCAATTTTTGCGCCCCTGTCCATGTGGAGCAGGACCAGCATTAAGCCAAGCATTTTTATCAGCGATATAATCGCTCAACTTGTAATATGCTTGTTTACATAGTGTGCGTTTAATGCATGTTTTAAATTTCGTCTCATTCAGTTCAAGAATACTTTGTGGAATTTTATTATAGCATCTCAAACAGTGACCCATGAAAGATGAGTCTACTTTAGCGAGTCTAAAGCCTGGCTGAACTAGTTGGTCCCTATTTGTAGTACTGTAATTGTGTCTGTCACCTCTTTTATCAAAAAGATGCAGATTTTTTCTGACGTACATTATGTTTTCGTAGATGTATTGGCAATGAACCGTCATGATGCCAATATCCTTAAATAGTTCCCTTAGAGAATCGCGCCTACGAAGATTATATATGGCTCTGATGGCTCTTTTCTGCAGAATAAATATAGACTCAATATCAGCAGCCCGTCCCCATAGCAAAATACCGTAAGACATTATGCTATGGAAGTAACTAAAATAGACCAGTCTAGCGGTATCTACATCAGTGAATTGACGGATTTTTCTAATGGCATATGCTGCTGAACTTAAGCGCCCCGCAAGCGATGTTAAATGAGAACCCCATTGTAGCCTTGAATCAAGCGTAAGCCCCAAGAAAACAGTTTTATCTACGAATTCGAGTTTCTCTTTATTCAATATTATCTCACAATCACTACTTTTAACATTCGGTAATGAAAATCTTATGCATTTAGTTTTCTTTTCATTCAATACCAAATTGTTTGCTGTGAACCAATTTTGGACCTGAAGTAGGGCATTATTCACTTCATCTAGATTTTAGGCCCGTCTATTTATCTTAAAAATTAGGGAAGTGTCATCAGCAAATAGCACCATATTTTGTGGTTGGTTATTCAATAAATAGGGTAGATCATTTATATAGACTAGAAAAAGGAAAGGACCCAATATTGAGCCTTGCGGAACCCCCATTTTTACTTTCAAACCCTGTGAATTGACACCATTTATTTGAACATGTTGTTTTCTATCACTCAAATAAGATTTTACCAGGCTAAGTACAAGTTTACCCAGTCCGTAATGCTCCAGTTTCAAAAGTAATGTGTCGTGATTTACGCAGTCAAAAGCTTTGGAGAGGTCACAGAAAATTCCTATTGCGTCTTGGGACTCTTCCCACGCAGCAAAAACGTGCTTTAATAAGGTTACACCGGCGTCAGTTGTACAACGTCCCTTGGTGAAACCATACTGTTGATCATGTAAGATTCTGTTGGTGTTAAAATGATAGAGCATTTGATTAAGCATTACTTTTTCAAAAACCTTGCTAAAAACTGGTAACACGGATACAGGTCAATAATTATTGGCATCTTTACTGTCCCCAGATTTGAAAAGAGGTATGACTTTACTGCATTTCATTAAATCAGGAAACACTCCTTGGTCTACACATGAATTAAAAATTAAAGCTAAGTACGGGGCTATGGTCTCAAGTATAGATGTACAAACTTTGATAGACATTCCCCATAGATCTTCGGTCAGTTTGATTTTAATTTGCCGAAAGCTTTAATAACTGTCATAGGGTTAATGTGTTTAAATTTAAATTCAGCCAGGCAGCCAGACACATTCGCCTTTAATAAGCCAATTGAGATTTCAGGTGAGGAATTAAGGGCCTCCGTAGTTTTTATTGGTATATCGGTAAAGAAATTTACAAATTCTTGAGCTACTTCCTGATTAGAGCCAGACTTATTATTAGTTACATCTCCGACTAAACCTTCGTGGATTACAGGTTTGATGTTAAGTAAATGAATAATTTAGGGGAATGGGGTGGCATAACATCTAGCCACTCAAGTCAATCCTCACCTGCACGTGGTACCCCTGCTGACAGACGAACGAGGACATGACGAAAACTCACCAGGACACACTGGCCAGCGTGGTGTTTTAAGGCCAACTACCCCCTTTCAAATATGAATACTGGCAAAACACCTGGATCAGGGAGGCACAGAACGGAGAAGCGTGGCGGAAGAACGGGGAGGTGTATTGTATACCCAGCAGTGGGTGATTCCGAGCTGATGTGATGATGATGAAATAAATAATTAAATAATCTCTCTGTCTCATACATTAGGTCGAGTAGGTATTGGAATTTTGTATGGGGCCGTTGATTATTTTTTCCCGATTACGATGGTGGCCCCATGGAGAATGTTGTTCAGTTTGATTGTGTGATGGTTTGATCTACGCTAGGGAATGGTCAACTACAGTACTTTCACAGTTTTTATGTCTTGTGACTGGGACTGTAGCTACATCTAATTTTCATCTTTGTTTCGACAATTCAAAAGCGCCTGTAACTGGCCTACTTTAAATAAATGCTTTGATTTTGATTTTGATGGTCTGTAGCACACCTTTTCATTTGAAAATACCCTTTCTATTACCTACACGTTGTACATGTATAAAGAGGTGCCACTAAACATTTAATTCTTGAAAAAAGTCCCAACAATACTGGAGACGGACGCACTTGCAGTCAGGGAAGGAAAACCATGGAACAAAATAAATACAATGGAATAATATTAATTATGGTTACTGCTAACTGAAATCATAATTTAGTTAGTTGTGTGTAGCTCATTGCATTGTATAGTCCTGTTTATACCTACTGCGATCGTGCGATGAGGTTGAAGATATCCAACCATGGCATCAAGAGTGAAATCAGCTTCAAAAGCAATGGACAAACAACTAAAACGGACCCAAACAGAATGTAAGTAAATTAAACAAATAATTTCATAGTTAATTAATTAATTTGGTTGCGCAATTTAAAATACTTTATGTCTCTGTACTTAGTATTGCAAAATAAATAGTTTTTCCGGGTACCTACATCGTCGTCACCTATAAAATAATAAGGGATTTTTTTTTTGTCATTATTAGGCATGTTTGTTATTCAAAGGGTTCATCTCCCGTAACCTGCAGTTCTAACTATATGATTGTAACCGAAGTGATTGTATGTGGGTATAGTTGTAGGTAGTTATAGGTATAATTTTTGGTTCTAACCTTTGCAAAACCCGGGAACGTTAAAAGAGGCTCATTTATTAAAAAAAAACATAATCAATATCATGCTCGCGCGATTATTTCATATAACTTTAGTGTCACGTCCCGCCATATTATTATGTCTTCCATAGGTTAAGTCGGAGTACTAGCAATAAGAACTGACGTTTACTATTAATACTCAACAACAGCTACATTTTTTTTATTTTTTCTTTTAAGTGTGTTTCCCGAGGCATGGGATGATGATATCAAGCGTCAGATCGATCAAGTTTTGAAAGAAGTGAACTTGCCCCGAAGGAAATCGGACAAGAAGCCCAGCCCAACATGGCCTTCCCACGACGTGAATCCTGAAAAATGGTCACCAATGGACACGAAATCGATCGAAAAATTGTTCGAGTATGACAAGCAACTCGAAAACGAGAGGGATTTGTGGAAACCCCAACATAGTTACGAGTTCAATCACCACTACGATCGCGGTATTCAGGATATACCCAAGCATGACGCCCGCTTTGATAACTTCGACTTCAAGGTATGCGTGAACTTCTACTATAGATACACTATACCAGTACTACGTCTCATTACCCTTTAATTTTTGTATTCAGGATATACCCAAGCATGACGCCCGCTTTGATAACTTCGACTTCAAGGTATGCGTGAAAAAAGAAAGTGAAACCCACCCACCACCACCACCACCCAGAAAGTGGTGGCCGTAAAAATGGTCCGTGGGTACCGCACGATCTCCCGCGAGGCGGCGGGCCTGCTTGCCAGATTGCCGCCATGGGATCTGGAGGCGATAGTCCTCCGAGGCACTACGCCGGGGTGAAACTCCGCTGCCGCGGCAAATTGCCGCTCAGCGGACAGACCTCCGGCGCGATCTCATGGCGACATGGAGAGAGCGACTGTCGCAACCCCATGCAGGGCACGCCACGATAGTGGCGGTAAGTCCCTTCTTTGAGGAGTGGCTGGAGAGGCGCCACGGCGTCCTCACCTTCCGCCTGACGCAGGTCCTCACCGGACACGGATGTTTCGGGAGGTACCTGCACCGAATCGGGTGGGAGGAAACGCCCAGGTGTCTCCACTGCGAGGATCGACCGGAGGACACGGTGGAGCACACGGTGGAGGTCTGCCCTGCGTGGGCGGAGCACCGCCGTGTCCTCGTAGCGGCGATCGGCGGCGGCGACCTCTCGCGTCCGGCCCTGGTTCAATCCATGGTCCGGAGCGAGACGGAATGGGAAGCCGTCACCTCCTTCTGCGAAGCAGTCATGCTAGCGAAGGAGGTGGCGAAACGAGAGAGGGAGAGATCCTCTCTTCCCGGCCACCGCGGGAGACGCACCGGGCGTCGGGGGCCACGTGGTGGCTACCGGCCACCGTAGATGCGGGCCTGTGGACGGTTAGCTATGGGCTAGCTAGCCGTTCGTCATAAAGAGAGGGGCCCGCAAGGGCCGAAGCCTGCCGGGGTTGCGGGACTGTTCGAAAGAGATACCGCGGCCCCGGAACGTAAAGGGCGAGGAAGGAACATGGATGGGTTTTAGTCAGTAAAAGTCTGACACTCCCTCCCGCTCCGCCCAGAGTGGGAGAAGTCATTTGATGATTTTCCATCCTAAAAAAAAAAAAAAACAAAAAAGGTATGCGTGAACTTCTACTATAGATACTTACACTATACCAGTACTACGTCTCATTAACCTTTTCATTTTTAGGGCCAGCACGAAGGAATTCATTAGGTACTGGTTTGGACAAAACATCTGATTCCTCTTCGGGCTGTAGAACTGACGAAATGTTGGTGTACTGTCTGGAGTGTCTGGTACACCTCTGCTTAACCTGTCAAGGATTACTTGGTGTTATGTTACGTAGAACATACGAACTTTTTATTTAATTGTTTGCGAGTACTAAAATTATTTGAATTTGCAGCCGTACATGCCGCCAACACCTGCGCCACTGCCGTCGTCGGCGCACGCGGGAGCGCTCGCGTTTCGGGCACTGGGCGGAGCTGTGGGGGGAATACTGATGCTGATCTTACTAGCATCCGCTTGCAAGCAAAAAGGCAGCCGTAGAGGTACGTTGGAGGCAGTTCTTGCTCTAGTTCTTGTAACGGCATCTACACACAATGGACGACGTCGTTTGCTGAGTTGAAAGGCGCAGACGAGGAGACCTACGCTGTGGAATGTGCAACTACGGTCCTCTCATATTTATTATGCCGTGTGGCTGCACTGTAGCTTCGTCTTATTCTAAAGTTCCTGCTACTTAAATCGTACGGTTCTTTTTTCAAAAGACCATTTCAGAGACTAATCTGCATAGTTTTCATGTGAGTTGAGCAAGATTATGTCTGGACTTTAAAAGAGACTATATGACCTCATGAGTTTGTTTCGGCTGTTTCTTCTCGGAGTAGTCAGGTACGAAACACCGGCCCATCTAGTTTAAAAGAAAATGTCGTGTTTGTAAAAACTTATTTGCAAAATAGACATCATTTACTGGTCTATATTAAATAAATGCTTTGAGTTGAATCCCATGGTCAATCGTGGACAATCACGACACGATGCACGGCACACCACAAAGTACCAGGTACATCCATTTATTGCCAGCATTGGCGCAGGATTGTGACGCGTTTTCGTATGTTCATAATTATGTATGTCTTCGATCACTGCTATAATTTCACGAAAGAAAATAAACACATCTAAAATGCGTTCTAAAACTGAAAGTTTGCTGACCTGCTCATGTGGTCACTAAATACCTTCGCTCGTTAGTTGGAACTTTACAATACTAGGAAAACATAATTCAATAATTTATTGTGAAATAGACTTTATAAAGTTCTGAGTTCGCAACATAGCTGTCGTTCATTTGTTTAAGGAAAACCCCATTTTATTTTTAGCTATGTTGATGACGTCACACTAACAGCGTTGATAGGGAAGAATATATGCTCCTTGTAAAACCCCGCAACAATGAAGTGACCTGTGCTGTTAGGCACATAGTTCTAGAATCTAACATTTTCCCAATCAATCTTCATTAAAATGATACCATTTTCTTGAACAAACAAGTGCAATAATTTAAGCGCAATAATTTTGACCTTCAAGAATTGCAAGCAACTGTTTACACACGGATAGGTACTACCTACTTAAAAACTTGAAAGCAAATATTATATACTACCAACAATCAACACCCTCACTCACTGCACTCATATTTGCAAATGAAGAGAGAATCCAATTGCATACAAAAATTGTATATAAAATGATTGTACCTATGTGCTGTTTATACCAAAAACAGTTTTGAATAGAACAAAATCCTAATAGTAGCAAGAATGTGACATGTTGTTTAGACGATGCCAGTCATTTATTGCTTCAATATTATTGTATGCAACAGGCTGAAAATGGACACTGTGGTACCATTTTATAAAATTAATAGGACAAGATAGTCATTCGTTCCTGCAATTTGTATGACAACTGTCTTAATAGTACATTTTGATGTAAGTGGGGAGAAACTGTTATTGCTTTCGAGGCGAAATTTCCACTGACCTGCAGGCGAGGGTGTTATGAAGCCGATCTTCGAAAACTCCAATTTATTCATTGTTTTAAAGAATGTTAATGACGAGGTCGACAATACACTTTTATGTTTGATTTCTGATTTACGTTATCCTTATTACGTTTCAGGTGTACTTCTTACTCCTCGCGCTGCGGCTGGAGCGGGCACAGTTCAGCCAGACACAGAGACACATAGGAGGCCTTCCGGGCAAGGAGAATTCCCTCCCCAGCTCGTCATATGTCAGCCATCAGGTTACTAATCAGTCCATTTTAGTATGATACTCCCTCGTTGGTTTACTGGCCGTAAGCGCGACTGCCAAGCATTGCGAGCGAGCAGTGTTGTTGCCAATGAGTCTGGACTTTTGGACCCGGTTGATGGCAATGGACTCGCCCTTATTACATGGAGATGAGCGAGCCTGTTGCTTTCAACCGGGACTTAATCATAACTGACAAAATGTGGGAGTACCGGAGTACTATTAAATAGGTACACCTGTGCCTTCTTCGAGAATTACAGGCGACCCAATATACTCATTTCTTAGTTAAATACCCATTCTCGTAATTCCACACTATGATACCCATATGTCATTCTGTACTTACCGTTTCTTAAAATGGTTCCTTATTGCTACAAATCCTAAAAAATAACAATATTCAGCAGGTCCTCCGAGTTTTGACCTGCCGCCATCGTACTCCGAATGCATCACCAAGAACATCAGTGAGCCACCACCGTACACTAACCCTGCAGAGACTGCACCTCTAGTACACAACGGTCTGGTTGATATCGGGTTCAGAAACGATTGCGTTGACACGACAACTTCTCCTGAAGGCGTCAAAACGGAATTGGTATTTGACAACGGTAGAATAGTGGAGAGGTTGAGCTTGGACCTGAGTAAGGAAACAGGACAGGGCACTAAACATGCAGACGTTAAAGACAGAGTTGTGTATGTTGATGAAAATTCAACAGCTACTCAAAGGCAGTTCTGAAGTGATACACAAAGTGGAGGACGACGGCTGTGCTGTCCTTGAGTTGCTGTGAAACTAACTTACTACCAAACAATGGAATACCACTTGCGACGTTGTCATTATCTTTTAAAATAATTTCCTTTTAAATAAAATTGATTTTTGTAAATCATAATCATTTCATTCATGTTTTTTCTCATAGGCCCTTCGATTCTCTCTAACCATGGAGTTGCTGGCCGGTTTTTTTAAAGCTCTACAAATTACAGCCGGGACCAACGGCTTAAAGTGCTCGCAAATCATATTTTTATCAACATACAACGTGCCACTGAGCTAACCCAAGATAAAAACTTTTTTGCAAAAAATAAAACCGATTTAAAAAAAACGTCGGTGACAAAAAAATTAAATCAATCAAACAAAGGTCACCGACTTCAGAAGCTAAAGTTATTTTTCATTTTTTTTGTTTTTTTTTAAAGTCGGTTTTATTTTTTGCAAAAAAGTTTTTATTTTTCACTTTTTAGTGGTTCACATGTGCTAAGTACTCATGGAAACTGCACACCGTTACAATTACAACAAGCCCAAACATGGCTAGGATAGATTGTCCCATTATGGAGTTCCGGTGCCTGAATCTTGGCTTCATCCTCAGATCTGATAGTAAAATGGTTCTTATTGAACGCAAATGCTTCACTTGTTGTAGAAAATACCAATTTTTAGAAGTCGGTTAAAAAATTGAATTTCGCAGGATACTCTGGCGTTCCGACGAAACCGGCACGAAGGAGACTCAGTACGTAATCGTATTACATACTAAGTTTCCTTCGTTCCACCACGGACCAACCTAGGCAAGAGATGCATCACGAGCTCCACTTTTTGTCAATACTACGTAGTATTATATTGTCTGTGGTCAATACCTACTTATTACAATTTTAATGAGGAAAAATAAAGGAATGTGTCAACCTGGGAATACAAATACCAATTTAAATGACACAATAATATTGTATCGCCGCGCGCCGTACCTACCCCTGATGTGTCACACGTAATACCCACTATATTATTAAGTATGACGCATCAGACGCTCTCAATCCGCGTCTCGGATATTCCGCGGTGTCTGATATACTAGCGCACAGAGCATCAATATATACTAGCGGCACATGACGTAAATGTCGTGGCCCTACTACATTTTTTTGTGAATGACATCTTGCAGGTCAACCTAGGACGTCATCGGCTGCTTGACCACTTCTCTTTGCCCCAAGACAGGTGAAAAATAACCTATGAAGTAAGCACATAGGTAGAGGTAGGTACTCGTACGTTCTAAAGATATACCCTGTGGGGTACGAATCTTGGCTTAGGGCGTGGCTGGGGGAGGACAGCAAGGAACTTACGACCTTCTTTCGTTTATTTACTTGTAAGATTTCTTGTCATGGAGTAGCACTACTAGTGAACAAGAGGTCCTACCCTCCTGGGGTCGATTCCTAAGTTGCGCAATGTGATATTGGTTCTCATCAATAGGGATTTCTCAGTAGAAACTACGGTTATGTAAAATGAAATTCTTCAGTAAAGTAACGAGTAACTGAGTCGTTGAGGTCAGATATGCAGTCGCTACATGTAAAATACTGGTATTCAGCTGCATCCAGGGTTGGACAAGAAGACAGATGAGTATGAATTTTTCGATCTTTCATTTTGGAAATCTTAACAAAATCGACCGGACATGTATAATGGTACCAGTAACTGTAACCAGTCAATGCATCAAACTATATTTTTCACTAAGAAAGGAGAATGGGATACAGTATCTGCTCCTGGCCACAGAATATAATAGTACAAGCGCCCAGGCACGCCCTTCAGTAGCCGCGAACGATGTTGGCAGGAGGTTTCGTGGGATAGGGTTTTTCAAGTAGAACATTAGTTTTGTTACAACTAAGGTCAAATATTAACTTAGTATATTTATAAAGGTCAAATAACGAATACGTGTCGTATAGGACCTATACCCTTCTATAGCAACATTGTTAATACACCATCGGATAAAGCTCTGAAAAAAAGCCCTGAAAAAAAAACTTCAATTAAAGGTAATTGGCAAGCTTGCGATCACTTTTTAACCGATGAAAAAAGAGGAGGAGGTTCTCAATGAAACGCGTATACTTATATATGTCACCGTAAAATTGTCAAATACGTTATATTACAATATAACGTGTATCTCTCTAGCGATATTGTAAAGTCTCGAATTATTGTCAATTGAACATACGGAAGTATCTCTTGCCCCCTTATACGGGACTTGGGGCACCCCCCCGTTAGGTTAGTTAGGTTCCTTTAAACCCTGCACTCGGAAATAGGGGCCCCGCGAAGCGGGGCTCCGTCGACTATGCTTTTTAGGGGAATATGAAGTGTTTTAAGGTTAGGTTATATTAATCGATATTTCTCAGGAATGGTACAGTATCTTTTCATGAGAGTGGTACCACTAGGCAAGGAGGACCCCTCCTTCTCTCCACACCGCGTGAGTTGACAACCATCGCATGCATTTCACGAAAAATAATGCATTTTATTGTAAGCAGTATGTTCATTTGACAATAATTCGAGACTTTACAATATCGCTAGTGATATTACAATATAACGTATTTGACAATTTTACGGTGACATATATAAATTTGTTTATTATTTATACATATTTATATATATTCCGATAGTGTATCCCTCAGTATTACTCCGAACACACTAACCTTTGACCTCAGTCGTGATAAACTTTTGTTCTGCTTATTAAAAATGCCTCTGATCCGTTCGTGAGCCAATTATTTATATGGGTGGACCCAACACTTCTCATTCACCTTTTTGATGGAAAAAGTGACAAACAATACAACATATTGTTTGTGTCCTTTGAATTGATAAGGAAAAAATATCAATACATAAGAATAAGCCTGGCAATGACTAAAATTAGTCAGATACCTAATTAGTAGTGTTTCGCTCTCCGTGCAGAGCAGTCGTGACTTTAATAATATTGTGCAATGAATCAAACAGCATTCTTCGAGAATATCTTTGAGCGTGTCTTCAGTTCGAGATCGCTCTTCAACGGCTCTTCTTCGATACCGTTAGAGAAGGGCTTCGTGGGACCATCAGGACCGACGGGTCCCACTGCACCACCTTTCTCCTTGAGGCCTACTCCACCACCATTCTACTTGAGGCCTACTGCACCACCCTTCTACTTGAGGCCTGGCTCAACACCGATCGACAAGGGACCTAACTTAAGACCGGTCTACAAGTGGACTACCGTGACACCATTCTATAAGTGGCCTACCGTGACACCGTCTACTAGGAGACCAAAGTGGAAGTTCTCATTGCCCACGACGAGGCAGCGCTGGGACTTGAAGCCGCCCGATGAGGTATGCGTCAACTTTCACTATAAACTATAGACAAGTTGATCAAATATTGGGCAAGGAGATGTGATTATAAGTCCACGGTTCTGTAATATCAAGGTCTTGCAGTCAAATTGATGTTGATGTAACATATAATACGAGTCAAATTCATCAAACTGTGTTAATGTCAATGTTATGCATTTTTACGGACTGTTTTGCATAGTAACGATGCTACTCTCTACTACAGACCTTGGCCATTCGATCATAATAAACGATAGATACAAATGTAACTGTATATCACTGTTTATGTTTTGTGCGATTTACTTTTGGATTGATAAATAAAATATTTGTTTTCCGACGGTGGCAAAATTAAATAAATATTCGCACGAAGCGCTTTGCTTCATTGTTCATTGTACGCACAGCCAAGGAGTGGAATTCCCTGCCTGCGTCGTCGGTGTTCCCAAGTTCATGTGACCCCAATCTATTTAAGTCGCGAGTTAATGGGCTTCGTATGGGTCAGCTCATTCCAGCGTCGACCTCATCTCTGTTCTCAGGACAAAATTGATGTCAAGTATAGGCCCATTTAATATTAAAACAAATGTTCTGACGATAAACTCAATACAGGAACCTACTACTCGTATTAAGGATGAAATGAATATCCGGGAACCAAATAGTACAAATTTTCAAGTACGAAAATTTAAATGACCTAAATTAATAGGTCCTAATACAACAAAATACATAGTCAACCAACATAATATGCGTCATTATTTGTTACTTGTCCTCATGAACAATGATGACAAACAGGTATTTACTATGTTATTTTACCTCTGACAGCAGCAAGCAAATGGCAACCTTATTATAACGATTATAAAGCTCACTGCTGTTCTGACAGACGTCAGAAGTGTTAGTAGCAGAGACAACAATCCTAAGGCCGCGTTCCCACTTTGTCGTGACGACAGAAAACCGTGTAGTTTTAAGTGTCGTGGGTTGTGTATTTAAATGGCGTGGCTTGTGTATTAAGCATACGAGAAGTCAAGAGAATTCAATAAGCCCATATTCCTTTGCTTTGTTGATTTCTCCAAAGCATTCGACTCGGTGAAATGGCCGGTATTGTGGAAGACCTTGCTGGACATTTGCACACCAAAACATCTTGTACAACTTTTGAGATATCCATATGAAGGGGGCACAGCCTCAGTTCGCACAAATGATGTCCTGTCAAGTGACTTCCATCATAGCGCCGGAGTACGCCAGGGTTACATTATATCACCGCTCTTATGCGTACGCAGAGCTGGCAATGCGTATCACTTTGGAAGACTGGACGGATGGTGTGACAATTGGTGGATACAATTTCAGAATAGCATTATGTAGATAAGACTATATAAACCTACAAATTGTAAAATTACCACTGAATTTAAACCACTGGCACCCAAGCTAGGATTAAACTAGTGCTATGGGTGTCAGGGCTCTCTTTTTATACATTGCCAAGATAATTTAAACAAGTTCGGTTGAAACAAGTTCGGAGTTACATAGTGATAAGTGTCACTAGCGATTGCTGGAGCAAGCAGTACAGTTAGTATGAACTTAAAACTATGGACTGTAGCCATTCTCGGAGTGTGTATATGTCAGCGTCACATTGTAAAAACCGTTAGATTGTAAAATAACTAGAGAGATAGTAAACTCTCGAAAGATTGTCAAACGAACATACTGATATGACGCATTATTTTTCGGTAGATTATAATCTAACGAAGTAAAAGCGTAATATTGTAAAATGCATGTGACGGAAGTATCTCTGCCCCCATAATCGGGAATTGGAGCACCCCCACATTAGGTTAGTTAGGTTCATTTAAACCCTGCAGACAGAAATAGGAGCTAACCCAAATAAATAAATAAAGAAATAAACTGACCTGATCAAGTTTGCCATTCGAGGGTCAGTCAACGAATGCAGCAGGATGACCTCTAGCAGGCAGCGGTGGCGAAATGTCGTGAAGTGCATCACATCTGCCCCTTCCAATACTGCTACGAGTACTAAACGGTCACGATCGCTCTGTCAAGAGCGTACTGGATAAGAAGAAGAAGTTCACATTTAGGGTGACTCGATTACTGTCGTCCACGACTTATGCCAACGATAAATAAAATTAATCGTCACGACATAGTGGGAACTGGGAACGCGGCCTTACCTACTTGTTTGTATTATAAATGCGAAAGCAAGTTTGTTTGTTACTTTTTCACGTCTAAACAACTGAACCGATCATCCTGAAATTTTGCATATACCTTGTCAGGTGTACGGAAACGGACTAAAGGTACTGCAAATAAGTACTATTCCTGAGAAAAACAACAATAACGTTCCTATGATAATACAAGAGCCACCTCCGCCGCTTTAATACCGAGCTATTGAAAACGCGATCGAGCGGAACAAAGGCTCCAAAGTATTTTCAAGAGATCTGGCTATTGGGCAGAGCCAGCTCACGAAACTGAAGACCGACGATTGCAGGATCTTATCCGCCAAACCGGAGCTACTGAGGGAGATCGAGAGCTTCTATGGACAGTTGTACACGTCAACCAGCAAACCCATTGTCGACCTAGCAAACGACCCAAGAGCTAGACTAACCCGACACTATACCGAAGACATCCCGGACGTCAGCCTGTACGAGATTAGGATGGCTCTGAAACAGCTCAAAAACAATAAGGCTTCGGGTGATGACGGAATTACGACCGAACTCCTGAAGGCGGGTGGAAAACCGGTACTTGAGGCCCTTCAGAAGCTGTTTCTGAATTCCGTCATACACGAGGGGAAAACGCCAAAGGCATGGTGCAGGGGTGTGGTGGTACTCTTAAAGAAGGGCGACAATGCCCGGTTGAAGAATTACAGGCCCATCTCACTTCTAAGCCATGTCTACGAGTTGTTTTCAAGAGTCGTCTCGCGCGCAGGTTTGATGATTTCCAGCCACCCGAACAAGCCGGTTTCTGAAAAGGCTTTAGCACCGTGGACCACATACATACGCTGCGGCAGGTTATACAGAAGACCAAAGGTATAACTTGGCTCTCTGTTTAGCATTTGTGGACTAAGAGAAAGCTTTCGATTCGATCGCGACCCGGGCTGTATTGCAGTCTTTCCAACGGTGCCAAATCGACTACCGGTACATCGAGGTGTTGAAGTGTTTGTACAAAAACGCCACCATGTCGGTCCGACTTCAGGACCAAGCCTCAAAACCTATCCTTCTACAGCGAGGTGTAAGACAGGGAGACGTCATATCTCCGAAACTGTTCACCGCTGCACTCGAGGATGTCTTCAAGGTTCTGGACTGGAGAGGGCTAGGCATCAACGTAAATGGCGAGTACATCACTCACCTTCGGTTCCATGGCGGTGGTCATGGCTGAGACCATGGAGGACCTCAGTACAATGCTCGATGACCTCAGTAGAGCTTCCGAAAGAGTGGGTCTAAAAATAACCATGGACAATACTATGGTCATGCTGAATGCCCATGTCACACCCATTCCTATCAAGATCGGAGACTCTACACTCGAAGTTTTAGACGTTTGTCCCAGGTACAAAAATACAAAAATGAGAGACAAACGGTCCAGTTGGTAAGTCTAACTTCGAGAAAGAGGTCAATCGACGAATCCGACTCGCCTTGGCAGCGTTCGGGAAGCTGCGCGGTATCTTCTCGTCCAACTTACCGCAGTGTATCAAGACGAAAGTCTATGACCAGTGTGTGTTGCCGGTGCGCAACGTAGCCCGAAGAATTGCCAAACTTAAGTGGCAGTGGACAGGCACATTGCTCGCAGAACGGATGGCCGATGGGGCTGAAAAGTTCTGGAGTGGCGACCGTAAACCGGAAGACGACGCGTTGGAAGACCTCCCACTAGGTGGACCGATGACCTGGTGAAGGTGAACCCGTTAGATGTGAGTGGCATGGTTTCCTTTGAGTAAAATTAGCTTTCTCCAGTATTTAGAGTACTTTCCCTCCACGTGGCATTCAAAAATTCCATCCTGTACCTATAGTGTGAATAGGATGTATGTGCAAGGGCATAGCTAGGATTTTGTTAAGAGGGGCAAGCATAGATAAACCAAGAGTATTCTACGGTAAATGCTGCATGGGACAGATTACGTTAAAAAGGAAAAACAAACATAGTCATCTTATAAAATTCGCGTGACGATAGAATCAACTTTGTTTTTGTTTATTAATAGGCTACCTTATAGGGTACGTAATATTACTTTACGGTTTGTCATCATTTCTGCATCTTATAGGGGGCCACCTGCCCCCCCCCCCCCTGCCCTTACTTCGCTTTCAACATTCACTACTCAGGTGATGCTGTGTTTAGCTGATATCCGGCTACACATGAAGCGGGTTCCTGTATCCGTCTAAATTACTATCCGTTTCATCTTTATCAGCAATTTGAGAGTAACATATTATTATTTCAATTTGTGCAGGTCAAGCCGACACACTCAAAAAGTGACACCGGATGGGGCCATCCAAATTTGGAGAACCTCATCTGGGTGGCACTAGGGGGTTTTGTGGTAATGGTGCTGCTGGCGATCTTCATGAAACTCGGAAATCCTATTCGCAGAGGTACGTTGGAAGCAGTTCCAGCCATTGACTTTGGATATCTTCTTGCTTGAGCGATAGACGGAGGAAACACGGTATGTAATGGTTCATACCGAGTCTCCTCCGTGTCTCGGAAAGCAAGTTAAACCGTTAGTCCTGGCTCATTTGAATATTTTTGAGAGTCGTTACAGGTAGCCAGTGGCCCCAAAGTTTGACTACCAGTCTTACCAAGGGGTATTATATTAACCCAGTACTAATTGGGTTCTCGAGGTTCAGAAAAGCAGCTGTTCCATGTTAAATACTAGTATTTGGTTGCACCCGGTTAGACTGTGTGTCAATGAGGTTGCGAAAAGGCTAGCAGATGATGATAAAGACGAATATCCGCGGCGGATGGTTCAGATTCTAGAAAAATCATGACGCGTGACTTTATCGTATTCTGGTTTTTACCTACGGTACTTTTATCAATTTAAATATTTTGTTACAGTCAGAAGACAACTGTCGAACGCACGGCCTGCTCCAAATCGTAGACGTAAGTCTTTCAAAAACATAACTAAGCCAGGTGTTTTATTATACTTTAAACTTTTGAAAAAGCCTATTATTACCTACCAAAAGTTTTTGTGCTCAAATTATTATTTTCGTTCGGAATTTTTGTTATCTGTCAGCTAATTTCAGTTTTCAATATTTCAGAGGAGCCCGACAGCCGCAACTTGGACATGGGCTCTCTACTTCGCCTGACGGACGCGGACGCGGGGCCGCAGTACGACGACCCGCCGCCGCCGTACTCCGAGTGCGACACTGAGGAGCCTCCGCCGAGCTTCTCCGCCTGCTTCGTAACTTACACCAACACCAAAGATACAGAACCAAAAGTACATATTGAACGAAAGAACGTTCTTTTTGAAGACGAGTCCTTTGCCATGAATAACTCTGAGCACATTGACGGGATGAGAACAGAACTAGCTCTTGTCAACGGTAGGATAGTCGAGAGGCCAAAGTTAGATATGAATAGCCATAATAATGAGACAGAAATAGCCAGTAATGTAGAAGCAAAACACAGTAGAAATGCAGATTTTAATGGCAGAGTTATGCATAATGATGAAACTGGTCATGTTAAAGTCAATATTTATTAGGAGCATTTGTGAGATCGAATTCGACGAAGTAGGTACCTACGTCGTTACAGTTCAAAATGATGAGAATTTAGAAAACGCTCTCTGGTAAACTTTATAGTTTTAATAATAAGTTAAGATTGTGAAATTCCATGAAGATCTCGGTATAAGTATTCTAGAAAATAGTTTGTGTCATTCATCGCTATAGATAACTTCTTCTTAACAATCTATAGCGGTCGCTTAATTATCTTATGTTGACTGCAGATTTTCTACTTTTGACAAATATTTGAATTGTTTTCAAAGCAATTAAATATTACTTTGTCTTAAATATCGTTTTATTTGTGGTTTTCTTTTCACAACGAACAGCTACTCATGAGCTACTCGTAATATCGCGTTTACAGTATGATTGTATGGATTGTGGCGAAAAAGATTTACCTAGTATCTTAACATAAAATTAATTAAATAAAAGCCCATTTTAATAGTCGAAGTGCTTTATTAATACAACTTACATCTAACGTTTAAATAAATAACTTCTATCTTAAGGTAGTTTCTTAACTTTTAATTAATATATTTCGAGAACCATGCTTTCTCAAACTTTTCTTTAATTTCTCTTACAGTTTCAAAGTCGCAAATATGTTGATAAAGATGAAATTTACAATTGCATTGCAAGTGATGTCGCTTGCGTGTCTCATCATCAAAGCCCAGTTATTAGAACAAATATGTACATTTATATGTATCAGTTGAAGACTTCATCATCATTATTATCTTTCAGCCCTTGGCCCATGTTAATTATTGTCGGTGCAAAACGTTTTATTTTTTCTAGTTGAAGAAAGCATGGTTGTGATAAATCTTTACTTATTAACAAATTATAAATGCAAATTATTGAGCTTCAATACATTCCCTCCATTATCTAAGAAGTAGCTAGTGTAGCATAAACGAGTATTTCTACAGGGAAAACGTAGGTAATTAATATCTTCCTTCTTAATTTAACTGTAAGTTAAGAAAATATGAAATGAGTATAAGTGGTGAAATAATTATGACAATCTACGAGTATTATTGAAATTCTGACTAAGTTAGTATTGAATTGTTTGAAAGATGGTCATTAACTTATTGTATAGTCTAAATTGATAAGAGATCTCGCCCTCCATTTCTATATATTTTGGTACGAACCTACTTAAATAGTATAATTATTTCGATACAGTCTTAATGTCACAACGTTAAGTAGCAATAGCACCAAAATTACCATAACATAAATATTACATAACGCTATAGGAATACATACATTTATATTTATAAATCATTTACTTTAATACTTTCAAAATGTAAGAAATAAATTACAAAGTATGATTGTAGAGTTAGATAGGGCTTATCACCAGCTTCCAAAATTATCATACAATAAGTGATAAAAAAAATAAAAAATTGAATTTATTTATCGAATTGTGAAACATTGTATTTGGCAATCAAATAGCGTAAATAATCTCATTTGGTGGTTTCAGTGATAATAATATGGTTGTGGGAGTATATCTAGATGACGTTTTAATCATTTTGAGTAAGAATTGTTATAGAAGATGCTATGCCTGGTTCTTGTGCATGACTTAAACCTAAATGATATAATAACTGCAGTGTATTGGGTGATTTACTTAGAGTTCGTTGTTCTGGCGACGACGCACGTACCTCGCGAAGTAGTCCGGTCTCCAGCACTTGCAGGAGCCGGGGACCAAGAACCAGTCGTAGTACAGACGGACCTGGAAATTGATTGAAGTTGTAAATCATTCTCCTGGAATAGTATATTAATCTCCAGAGTTGATATAAAATGTTTGGTAGGAAAAATAAAATTAATAGAGGCAGGTTGGGTAGGCCAGAGAGATGACTAAGGAATGTGTGGTAGATGTAAAGCTGCAAATATACACTAGCATAAATCCTTACGCAAAAGTTTATTGTATCAAATATTCGATGAGACTAGAGGTGACTAATATACAAATTCAAGTTCATAATTAGAGTATTACCTGATAGCACCCCATCTCGTCGTGTCCGTCGCAGTGCGGCGGCTTGTCAGTACTAGTGTCAGTCTCCTGAGCCGCGTGGTTCTGTACGTACTGCTCGTAGTCCTGATACGATACAAACATATTACTACCTTATGGTTCAATGTTATTTGCATTTTTGACTTTCAAAAAGTTCTGAGAGTGCCTCTACGTAGTGTCTACAGTAACTTAAGAATCAGAACTTTCCTGAAGGGAAACCGAAACGAATCGGCTTGTTAGGTGCCTTCGCAGCCTAGTTGAAATAAGTGAGTAATGATGTAGTACCTGCACGTGTTTGTTCTGCCGCGGAGGGTAGTGTAGCTCAGCGACCAACAGCGACACCCAGCGCGGAGAGCTGAGGCATCCGCCGTCCAGGTAGTGACAGCGCGACTGCATGCATCTGCGGGGACGTACTACACATAACATCACGCCTGAAGGGTTAGGTAGAGGTGTACCTAATAGTACACTCACATTTCGCCAGTTATATTTGTCCCAAATAATAAGGACGAGCCTATTGCTCCCAACCGGGCAAAAATCCAGACTCCATGGTTGCTACTGAGAAATTTCTACTAGAAAAACTCAATAACACTTTGCCAGACCTGGGAATTGAACCCAGGACCTCGTGCTCAGCAGCCGCGCTTGCGACCGCTTGACCAACGAGGCATTCAGTAATGAAAAAATATACCTATTTCCTATAAGTTGCTCAGGCTGGCCAGCGGCCGCTGCAAATCCAATCTACTACTGATTTTAAAACCCCTTCACAGGACAAGTCATATCTACTTTCCTGCAAATCATGCTCAAAATTGATCCAGATCGAGGTTGAATCGTCAGGATTATGAGTGACAGAGCAGTTCGTGACGTCAGGTGATGTACCTGTGACGTGAGTTACTTATGTCATAAGACACATCACTCTGACAGGTACTCGTAGAGTCGTGACTTCACCGCGCGGTATGACGTACCTGGTGACCTCGACTGTCTGCGTGAAGTATCCCTCGTATGGTATCTGCACGACGTAGCGCCACACTCCCTGGTAGTTGCGCGCGAACACCGGCGTCGCGTACTCCACGCGCGCGGGACACGGCGTTGGGGGGCCCTGGAGTCAATAGAGGGTTAGGTACAATAGCAGTGCTTAGATCTTTTGGTACTTGAATAACACAGAAGGGCAACAAGATGGTATAAAGATGGATGATGGCATTGGTTTCGATATGAAAGGAAAGAATTAATATTTTTTTTTACGGATGCGAAATCGTCAAATAAATTTTCCCACTCTGGGCTGAGCGGGAAGGAGTGTCAGACATTTACTGACTAAATCTCTTTCGAATAGTCCCGCAGCCCCGGAACGAAACAACCTCTACGTTTTTAATGTCCAGACAATTACTAATGATTGGCTACGTGACACAGGATCTGCATACCTGCACTATTCTATACCTGCGTACTGCGTACTATTCATATTTATATGGTGCAGAATTTAATAAACAATGATACTTATTAATGAAATATAGTGCAAATTCGAAAGGATAAGTAAATGACACAAGCTGGATTAGGTTTGTGTCCAACAGTAGCTAAGCTTTTACACATTTTTTTTAAATCCTTAGATGGTATGTTTGGATGAAGGGTTCCTATCGCATCTACTTACCTCATATCTGTGATGCGCAGGGTGTTGCGTGGCCGCCCCGTGCGCCTGTGGGCCGGGGTCCTCGCGCCGCTCTACTCCCGCACTCGATTCGCTGTCGCCGTTGATAGCACGGTAAAGCATGCAAAACCTGTGAGACAAAAAGAAAGTTTTATAATAATCATGAAGTGATTCGTTAACAAAAGTATATTTTTAAACTATGCTATAAAACCTTTCACAATGAAGACACACGTCAGAAAACCGTGTGTGAAACGAAACGTTATTACAGTTTTGACATTGACAAGTTACTAGTTGACACTTGACGTTTCATATTTCGTGTTACTTTAGAGGTTAGAACTGTATAGTGTATTTCCGTGTTGAACTGCACGTAAATGTTTTCTCTACGCATTGTTGCCCTAAAATGTCTTCAGCATTAGTGCGACAGGCTCTGGAACTCGTCGACCAAGAAGGTACAGACCAAAAACTTAATAATTTCGTCCATATTTTATAACTTTTTGGCAGTATTTTTCAATGTTGTTATTGTTTCGTAGACAGTGGCGAGGCGAAGCGTGGATCTCGAAGAAATCGGCCACGACACGCGGGTCAAGGTTCGTCCAAACTTCAGCGAGTTGCGACTGATATACATATCGTTATTACGTCACGTTCGTCACGACACTCACGGTGTGTCGCGAGTTTATTGCGCCTATTACAACGATTAGACACGCCGGCTTTATTGCCCATTTTATTACCAACGGTCCTTTCTTACATAACGTAGGCATGCTCGATCAATTTGTCACAATTTCTTGTTCAAAACGATTAATTGAGAGTGTTGTGTAGATCACAGGCACTTGTTCAAGAGTAAGAGCAAGAAGCCGTCGGCGCCTGCGAAGTCGAAGGAGCAGCTCGCTGAGGAGAACGTGAACAAGTTGCTGAAGCTCAGCAAACCTGTGGCACACATCAGTGTGGCTGACAAGGTATGATGTCCTAGAACTATTCCCGTATTAACAAAATTAAACTTGTTAAGAGCTGTGGTGTCCTTCAAACAAAGTAGACAGAAGCTGTTGGAGAACCTATATTGCTTACTTTGATAAAATATAAAAACAAATATTAATCCCTTACTTAATTAATAAAAAAAAATACATTCAGCAAAAGACAACACAAATTAAGCCAGATCGGTCTAAGATCTCTAGATGCTTGAAATTTTGCATAAGAATACCTCCTATCCCTAGGCTGCACAGTAAGAAAGGGTTTTAAAAAAATGTTGTCTAATGTTTAAACAACACACAAGTTGGAAGTGTTCTCAAAGTCTGTTGTACTAGCTTAAGCCTCCTCGGGGTGACTTCAGCTTGTACAGATGTGTGGAAGAACAGACATGCTGTGTTAAACCCACACTGAGATAACGCAGCATGACACATTTATCTATACTTAGGCATCTAACACAGCAAATGATTCTAGATTGGGGGTAACCCATGAATAGAATCAGTAATTTATTCTGTTATTGACAGGATCAGTTTATCAATTAGGAGTCTCTCTATGGAAACAACCTCGAAGTTGTTTAATAAGGACTCGGTCTTTAATTGATATTCCTATTCAAATTGGAAGAGTGTCCATTAAAGAGTGTCTTACAGAAATAATAGTTTAGAAATAGGTATATTAATAGTTAAGCATTGTTGTCTCAAGTAATGCATCACAACATTGCTGATAAGATAACTATAATGCTCACACACACACACACACACATACACAAATAAGAGGGGTGTGTGAGTGTGTGGGTGTAGTTTACAGTGGTGAGTGGTAGAAGATTCAATTGTGTTTTTGATACTGTGGGTTGCTGTAAGTTTTACTTTACACAATATTTCTTAACACTCATGCATTAAAGCAGCAAGTTGTTTAAGATTATAAAGAGGAAAGATTAGATTTTTTATTTGTTTCTTACGATTTAATTCAAGGACCTGTCAACTGATATAAAAAATTCTTTCACCATTAGAAAGCTACATCTTTACCGAGTAACATAGGCTATACATTATATTGACATCATGCAAATCACCCGAGCTATCACAATTATCGCGGGGTAAGTGCTAGTTTATAATAACTTTACAGAAAGAACTAGCTATTTGCATCGGAATATGTTCTGTACAATTTTGGTTCATCTTTCTTCCTACTAATATTAGAAATGCGAAAGTTTGTGAGCATGGATGTTTGTTACTCTTTCACGCAAAAACTGCTAAACGGATTTAGATGAAATTTAGCAAACAGATAGTCGCGTAGTTCCCGTTCCCGCAGGAGTATGGGGATAGAATATAGCCTATGTTACTCAGGGTGAATGTAGCTATCCATTGCTAATTGATAAGGCAAAAAAAATAGTAAACCTGACTGTAAACAAAGTGAAGTTAACATATCATTGTTAGTTACCCTTCAAGCTATCTCATATAGAATGACGATGATATTTGTAACATGTTTGTGTTATCCGTCAAGCTAATTAGAGCCGTGATATTTTATTATTAGGAGAACTTATCCTTATATTGAGAGTTGGTGTGATATTGTGAATGTAATGTTAGTTGTGTTTGTGATAAAAATAAAATGAATGGAGCTCAAGTATAAATCAGCCGGGACCATCGATGAATATCATTATTATTTATTATCATTCGTCTTCATTTACCCCAATTTGTTTTTGTTCTTCCATGCTTCTGTACAAGGTACTGCTTTGCATACTGCTAATTCAGGGATGTGCTACAGTCCAGACCATCAAACTGAACAAGTTTCTCCATGGGACTACCAGCGTAATACCTTGTGTTACTCGCCTTGCTAACCATATCATACTTCACACAGTCCATCCATCGTCAGTCTTCCTCTACTCTTATAGACTTATAGTCTACATTCATAATCAACATTTTCCTCATTCCATAACACGACAACTGATTACCGCACCACTGTGTAGACTTCCTCATAAGTACTGTAATACTGCGGTATTTTTAATGAAAATTAACAGCCTGTTTTGCTGAATATGGGGTGCTGAGCTTATTTCTCAGGTCATGTAGTATAAATAAATGGGTGATTCAAACCATGAATTTGCTCAGTAACCCAGTCTTATTCCCTAATCTGCAGCCCTCATGTGAATTGAGCAAGATTGTCTGGACTTCAAAAGAGACTGTGGTCTCTGAGTTTGTTTCGGCTGTTTCTTCTCAGAGTAGTCAGGTACGAAACACCGGCCTCATCTAGTTTTAAAGAAAAATGATGTGTAAAAATGTTTTTAAAAACCCACTTCTGACTAAACATCAATTATTACTATTTTGTCCTGCTGATGGCAATTAACTTACCTTACCTTCATTACGTGAGACATAAACATAAGTACCTAAGTGCCAGAGATGTGCATAACTGTTCACAAGTAAGTGTGATGTTATGATCTTTAACTATTCAATAAAATTGACTAGCTGTACAAATTCGAATCGAATTGATGTTGAGCAGCGGTGGCCGAGTGGTGGCGGCCCCGACTTAAGAACAGTAAGTCGTGGGTTCGAACCCAGACAGGCGCATTACTTTGTGTAATTTAATTCATCACCGCTGTTCTCAAAACGGTGTATAACATCACGCTACAACCAAAAGGAGTGGAGCTTAAATGAAAATTGTTGCAAAAACGGGGAACATTTATTCCTTTTGTGGGCTTTTACTCTTTTACGTGACGCAGACGAAGTTGCGTGGGTCAGCTAGTCTAGAATATACGCTATCTTGACACCAAATTTCATCCCAATCCGTTAAGCCGTTTGAGCGTGAAGAGTAACATACAAACATACAAACTTTCGCCTGTAAAATATTAGTGTGAACCAACCCAAATAGTAATGAGATGACTGTTGCATGTACTATCAAAATGTTTTCTTGTCTTAAGAGCGCGTAATCCAAAAGTTGGCAACGTCGCATATAGCTGTCAAATATTTACATGTTTTAATTAATTTGGAAATGTTACTGTATGAAAATAAGAAATATGGCTCTGTAGTGCACTAAAAAATTGAATTTGAATTGCAATTAAAACCCTAAATTTGATGTTGCAAACGTTTCAGGTGTAAAAAAGGCATTTGGCTAGTTCCCAAATACTTTTTTTACATCTAAAACCATATATTCGGTGTTACTGTCACCGTAAAATTGTCAAACACGTAATATTTTAATATCTCTAGCGATATTGTAAACTCTCGAAATATTGTCAAATGAACACACTGCCTACAATAAAACGCATTATTATTCGCGAAATGCATGCGATGGTAGTCAACTCACGCGGTGTGGAGGGGTCCCCCTTGCCCAATGGTATCACTTTCATGAAAAGATAATGTACCATTCCTAAGAAATACCGATTAATATAACCTAACCTTAAAACACTTTATATTCCTCTAAAAAGCGTAGTCGACGGAGCCCCGCTTCGCGGGGCCCCTATTTCCGAGTGCAGGGTTTAAAGGGAACCTAACTAACGGGGGGTGCCCCAAGTCCCGATTATGGGGGCAGAGATACTTCCGTATGTTCAGTTGACAATATTTCGAGAGTTTACAATATCGCTAGAGAGTAACACGTTATATTGTAATATAACGTGTTTGACAATTTTACGGTGACATTACGATATTAATTATTGCATTCCCTTATCCATTTTTTAATCCACTACAGAGCCATATTTCTTATTTTCACACAGTAAAATTGCCAAATTAATTAAAACGTGTAAATATTTGACAGCTATTTACGACGTTGCCAACTTTTGGAATACGCGCTCTTAATTGTCTCAATGTCAAATAGAGCAATATGTACTTACAGATAACACAATAAGAATGATGTCTCGTGATGATGTAAGATGTTTCGTAGTTGTTTTCATAATTTCTATAAGTGTAAGCAAATAAATATCTACTAAATATCGTGGAGTACACTACAAATGATGATATGCCTCATATCTCGCCATCACACTTAATGCCTGAAGGGTTATTCAGAGGTGGTGTTAATACTACATCCACACTTCGCCAGTTATGTTTAAGTCCCATGTAATCAGTCTATTGCCAACAAACCCTGAATCCGTGACTGCTGCTTAGAAATTTCTGAAGGACAAAATCCAATGAGACGACCTGGGAACAGGGCCCAGGACCTGATGCTCAGCAGTCCGATAAGAGTACCTACTTATTAGTCTATATTTCGTATTGCACTTATTTAGCTCCTGAAATGTGAGTATATCTCTGCCTACCCTTACGATGAGAACAGGCGTGATATTAGGTTTACTTTTACATTTTTTAATCACATAAGTATCTCGCACGTACATTACTATACTATAGTAACTGTTCGGCTAATAGGATTGGCTGGCGACCTAGCAATCCTAGTTGCAGCATACATAATGTATTATAATTATGTGATACATTTTAATCGGTTTATTTAAGTTTTACGTAAGTTGATTCTACCGCGACCTTCTTCCGCGTAAAATTAGTATAAAAATATTACTTTGAAGTCGGATTTTGTTAACAATTTCAAAAGTGTTGTTTGTAAAATAAAAGTAAGCCTAAGTTACTCCATAAAACATCAGCTATCTGCCAGTAAAATCGGTCCTGTCAAAATCGGTCTAGCCGTTTCGGAGATTATCTGGAATAAACAGACAGAGAGAAAAGCAAAAATTGAGACAATTGCGTTTTTGTTACAAGTTCTATATATTTTCATAATTCTGCATTCAGTAAAAAGCTGTTATTTTGATATTAAGTACAAACAGACACTTCAATTTAATTTATTTTTATATTATACTAGCCAACCCGACAGACGTTGTCCTGTCAACTATGAATATTTAATTCGAATTGACCTACTATCTACCACGTACCCACTACATACCTACCACCTACCCACTACCTACCTACCACCTACCCACTACCTACCTACAACCTACCTACCAACTACCTACCTACCACCTACCCATTACCTACCCACTACCTACCTACCACCTACCCACTACCTACCTACCACCTACCCACTACCTACCTACCAACTACCCACTACCAACCTACCACCTACCCATTACCTACCCACTACCTACCTACCACCTACCCACTACCTACCTACAACCTACCTACCAACTACCGACTACCTACCTACAACCTACCCACCAACTACCCACTACCTATCTACCACCTACCCATTACCTACCCACTACCCATTACCTACCCACTACCTACCTACCACCTACCCACTACCTACCTACAACCTACCTACCAACTACCCACTACCTACCTACCACCTACCCATTGCCTACCCACTACCTACCTACCACCTACCCACTACCTACCTACCACCTACCCACTACCTACCTACAACCTACCTACCAACTACCCACTACCTACCTACAACCTACCAATTACCTACCCACTACCTACCTACCACCTACCCACTACCTACCTACCACCTACCCACTACCTACCTACCAATATCCACTACCTACCTACCACCTACCCATTACCTACCCACTACCTACCTACCACCTACCCACTACCTACCTACAACCTACCTACCAACTACCCAACCCACTACCACCTACCACCTACCCATTACCTACCCACTACCTACCTACCACCTACCCACTACCTACCTTCAACCTACCTACCAACTACATACCCAATACCTACCCACTACCTACCGAAGAAAAAAAAAAAAAAACAAAAAAAAAGTATCCTATGTCTGTCTCCCGGTGCTAAGCTACCTCTCCACCAATTTTCAGCCAAATCGGTTAAGCCGTTCTTGACTTATAAATAGTGTAACTAACACGACTTTCTTCTATATATGTCACCGTAACATTGTCAAATACGTTATATTACAATATAACGTGTATCTATCTAGCGATATTGTAAAGTCTCGAATTATTGTCAACTGAACATACGGAAGTATCTCTGCCCCCATAATCGGGACTTGGGGCACCCCCCCCCGTTAGGTTAGTTAGGTTCCTTTAAACCTTGCACCCGGAAATAGGGGCCCCGCGAAGCGGGGATCCGTCGACTACGCTTTATAAGGGAATATAAAGTGTTTTAAGGTTAGGTTATAATAATCGGTATTTCTCAGGAATGGTACAATATCTTTTCATGAGAGTTGTGTACCACTGGGCAAGGGGGACTCCTCCTTCCCTCCACACCGCGTGAGTTGACTACCATCGCATGCATTTCACGTAAAATAATGCGTTTTGTTGTAAGCAGTATGTTCATTTGTACATATATATGTCACCGTAAAATTGTCAAATACGTTATATTGTAATATCACTAGCGATATTGTAAAGTCTCGAATTATTGTCAAATGAACATACTGCTTACAATAAAACGCATTATTTTTCGTGAAATGCATGCGATGATAGTCAACTCACGCGGTGTGGAGAGAAGGAGGTGTCCCCCTTGCCCAGTGGTACCACTCTCATGAAAAGATACTGTACCATTCCTGAGAAATATCGATTAATATAACCTAACCTTAAAACACTTCATATTCCCCTAAAAAGCGTAGTCGACGGAGCCCCGCTTCGCGGGGCCCCTGTTTCCGAGTGCAGGGTTTAAAGGAACCTAACTAACCTAACGGGGGGGTGCCCCAAGTCCCGTTTATGGGGGCAAGAGATACTTCCGTATGTTCAGTTGACAATAATTCGAGACTTTACAATATCGCTAGAGAGATACACGTTATATTGTAATATAACGTATTTGACAATTTTACGGTGACATATATAGATTATTATAATGAACTATCTCTACTTCCAGATCCTGGAGCGCGCCCTCAAGCGCAAGCCGCTCGCGGACACCATAGAAGTCAAACAAGACGATCACAAGTCCATCCTATTCCCTGAAGGAGAAACTTTCCAAGACTTCGAAAAGGAACTTTTCTGCAGTTAAATCTAAACTCTACTACCCAACCAATAAGTTTCAATATCGCAACGAAGGGTATTCTACAGACAAATATATGTTCAATTCGTTATAGTATAAGGTTGAAATTGAAGTGATGCGTATATATGGACATTCCTGATGCGCTGATTGGTCGACTGCTCCTGGTGTCAACCAGTGCGGTGTTTGTTCTACTGTCCTTTTGGGTGAACTCGTACCCTTTTATAGACGAAGGTGAGTTTCTTTGTTTTACATCGATTTTGGATTACGTGATGTTGCTGAAACCAACTTTACTTCTACGAATTAAAGACTAAAGTCAAATATTTTCCATGAACGAGCGGTTGTCAAATAAAGACCTGTCTCAGTTTGGCACATAAAACGATGAATAGTATTTGATACTAAAACCTTCCTCGATAGATAGATATAAAGAAGCTTTAAATAGGCAAAACATGTTGGCTTTACTAATGTAGTAATAACGTCTTCTTTGCATTCAGAATGGGAATATGGATAATTCCTGACTAAAAAAATATGAGACAGTTTAATCTGTCTGTTAGATTATCGAAAAATATTAGATACGTGTTTTTTGTTTTATCAAATTAATATAAATTGATGTAAGTAGATAAAACGCGTCAACATTGTGTGCAATATTTTTTGGATCTATCTGACAGACTAATTAGATTTTTTGTCATCTATAGTCTTTATTACAACAAGTAACTTTCGACGTAGTTGCTATGACACATAAGCGAGTTACGTAATTATGGTAGAGGTCTCTCTTGAACATAAGCCCGTAATTTCAGGTGTTCTAAATATGAAGGAATCCTCGTGGAATGTTCCAGATTCGGAGGTGTACAGCTTGGTCCCGGACCCACAGTGGTTCCTACTGTTGTGCGGCGCGTGGGGTCTACTGTTCGTGGGGGGGCTCATGTCCTTCACGCTCTACCACCTGCTGCCGCATCTCTGACGCGTCGCTCACTCCGCTCTCGCCTGACACCGCTCTGCTCGCTCACGGCAGTCATGATGCCGTATAAGAACTCTTGGATTATCATCGGTAAAAGCCTTTTCGTATATTTTGTTAAATCTCTTGTTTTTTAGGGCCTTTATCATCTGCCTAGCCTTTTCTCAACCATGTTGGGGTTGGCTTCCAGTTTAATCGGATGGAGTTCAATGCCAGTATTTTACATGGAGCGACTGCCTATCTGATCTCCACAGACCAGTTAGTTCTGGGTAATACGATACCACTTGGTAAGACTGGTTGTTAGACTTTTTAGGCCACTGACTACCTGTAGCAACTGTCAAAGATGGACAAATGACAGCCGGGGCCAACAGCTTAACAGCTTTTGCTTTCCGAGGCACGGAAGAAACTCGGCATGTAAGGGTGGTCACCCATCCACAGATCCACAGGAAAGCACGGCTTAACCTAAAGATCGACCCGAGCGGCTGTTATTATTTAGCCACGAGCTCCACCTTGTTTTTTAAAGCCTTAATGTTCTTTTGGGGCAAATCATAATTATGTTATTTTTGACACTTACTTCTTGCATAGTAGTTGGCTCGATAATCGCTGCGTCAATAGTGTTTTATGTCCCCTAAAGTAGAACGACATGGTTTTGTCGAGAACACCGCATCCAGACTAAGTGACAGAAGGACCTTAATACGTTTCCTTTTTACCAGGAATATCCGGCGTGACGTGCGGCGGTAAGACGTCGCTGTCCAACCAGCTGAAAGAGAGTCTGGTCCCCGTCCACGTGTTCCACCAGGACAAGTACTTCTTCCCGGACGACAGTCCGCGACACGTCAAGTGCGACGGACTCGAGCACAACAACTACGACATACTGTCCGCGCTCGACATGCAGGCCATGCATGCCGACATATGCGATACCATCAAGGTACACTCACACTACGACATACTGTGCGCGCTCGACATGCAGGCCATGCATGCCGACATATGCGATACCATCAAGGTACACTCACACTACGACATACTGTCCGCGCTCGACATGCAGGCCATGCATGCCGACATATGCGATACCATGAAGGTACACTCACACTACGACATACTGTCCGCGCTCGACATGCAGGCCAGGCATGCCGACATATGCGATACCATGAAGGTACACTCACACTACGACATACTGTCCGCGCTCGACATGCAGGCCAGGCATGCCGACATATGCGAGACCATCAAGGTACACTCACACTACGACATCACACACGGCGAAATTCGACCCGTGTAAACCCCTCATTAGACCTAACTCGCGAAATACCTCTGCCTAACCGTTCGGGGATGATTTTATATTATTTTTATGATTTCAGGGCAATGACAAAGCGCACGACACATCCCTGAGCGACGGGGAGCATAAGTTCAAGATAGCCGGCAAGAAGTTCCTCATAGCCGAGGGGTTCACTGTGCTCAACTATGAGCCCATCATGGAGTTGTGTGATTTGAGGTGATTCTTTCTTCATTTCTTAGGGTAATTAAATCACCACTGCTCTCAAAACTGTGTGTGAAACCATAGTTGGGAACCGGCAGGTCCTAGGGCAAACAATCAAATCTTTCCTCCTTACAATATTCATTTAGATAAGCTTATGGTTTTTGTTGTGATGTTTTTTTAGGATTCCTAATTAAAAAGAAGCTAAAAAATCAAATAAAGAACTTCATAGGAATCTCAGAAAGAGTAGCGCTTCTGCAACTTAAGTTTGAAGATATAGATCTCTCAATAATACAAGCATACGCGCCCACCGAAAAATCAAATAAAGAAGAAGTCCAGAAAATTTACAACGACATTAAAGAAGCACACAACATAGCTGACAACAAAGTAATCGTAATGGGCGACTTTAACGCAAAAATAGGACATCCAAAGAAGGAAGAAAAGATTATCATGGGCAACTACGGCTACGGAGAACGCAACAAACGAGGAGAAGAATTAATTGACTATGCACTAGAATACAACCTATCTATAATAAATACTTTCTTCAAGAAAAGGCCAAATAGAAAATGGACGTGGATATCACCAGATAACAAAACAAGGAATGAAATAGACTTTATAATGACCAATAATCCTAAAATGATTACAAATTACGAAGTACTGAGCAACGTGATGTTCCCTTCTGACCATAGATTACTGAGAGCAACATTCGTCTTGAATCACCCTATAAAAAGCAGAAAAAACTTTACTTCACTGCCGAGAACCATCAAGTCCGAAGAAGAGGCTCAAAACTACCTCAGATGCTTGACAAGGAAATTAGAAAGTAAATCAGAAGAATCAAATGTTCAGGAATATTACAACAAAATAGAGGAATCAATACAAAACAGCATAAAACAAAGAACCGAGTCGCAACACAAAAAGACTAACAAAATCTTCAGTGAAAATACAATAAGACTAATCAAAGAACGTACCGAACTAATGTTTACAAAGAAAAAAGACCCTGGAATGAAAAATAAGCTGTTTAAAGAAACAAGGAATTCTATTAAAAAAGACTACAGCAAACATAGACATGAAATAATAACAAGAAATTTAAGAAAATATAGAAGCACCAAAAGAGCCATAAAGGAACTAAGTCTAAGCAAATCATGGATACAAAAACTAGAAATCAACAAAGAAGAGACAAAGTCAAGAAAAAACGTAATAGACCACGCAACCAAATTTTACAAGGAATTATATAGTAAAAATGGAAACAATATAGTAGAAGCAATAGACGAGACGTTCAACACAAGCTCAACAGCGAAGCCAATTGAAGAAAGAGAAGTATTTGAACATATAAGACAGCTAAAAGCCGAAAAAAGCCCTGGCCCAGACGGTTTGTCTAATGAAACCCTCAAAATAGGTGCACCAATTCTACTTCACCACCTAACTCACTTATTCAATATGATACTAGACTCAGAAACTGTACCAGAACAATGGTGTACATCAAACTCAACTCAAACTCAAAGCATTTATTTCAATTAGACCATTACGGCACTTTTGAATGTCAAAAATACAAAGAAAAATCAAAGCTACAGTCACAGTCACAAGGCATAATAACTTGAGAAAGTACTGTAGTTGCCCATTCCCTAGCGTAGATCTCTATGGAGAAGAACGGGCAAGAAACTCCATGGACACTCTTTTAAATCAAAATATTGTTACAAAATCTTGGTTACATCATTCATGTTGGATTAAACATATATGTGAGAACGATGTACAAAGACGTGCACATTAAGAGCGTCCAGAGAAAAGATTAAATCAACATCATAAAAATAAAGTAATTAAAATTAACCGTGGCAGCTAAGAGATGACCAGTCTCAACTGACAGCGCCCGTTCACGAACATGACGCATGTATCAGCACCATTCAGCTCAACCATATTGAAGGGAACTAAATGACCCGACACACCCGCCACCATCACCGAGACATTTGAGTGAGCATGACATTCTCTCAGCCGCCAAGGCTTATTCAAGTCAAAAAAAATAAAATAACTAGATGTAAATGGTGGCTTTACAGTGCATAGTACTCACACATGCGCTATGAAGTTATATAATACTAATATATGGAATCTATACAATGCAAGGATCTTTTTTACAATCTTCTGCAGCTTCCACAATAACTAAACTGGGAATCAATTGGTTTGCCCCTATGGTTGTGGAGCAGGACCAGCATTGAGCCAAGCATTTTTATCAGCAATGTAATCCCCCAACTTATAATATGCTTGCCTACATAGTGTGCGTTTTATACAAGATTTAAACTTTGTCTCATTCAGTTGAAGAATGTGGGGAGGGATTTTATTGTAACATTTTAAACAGTACCCCATGAAAGTTGAATCTACTTTAGCAAGCCTGAAACCTGGCTGAACTAGTTGATCCCTATTTCTAGTACTATAGTGATGTCTGTCACCTCTTTTACTGAATAAATGCAGGTTTTTCCTAACGTACATGATGTTTTCATAGATATATTGACAAGGTACTGTCATGATATTAATTTTCTTGAACAGCTCTCTTAGAGAATCACGTCGACGTAAGTCATATATGGCTCTGACGGCTCTTTTTTGCAGAATAAATATAGACTCGATGTCTGCAGCCCGTCCCCATAGTAAAATACCGTATGACATAATACTGTGAAAATAACTATAATAGACTAGCCTCGCGGTATCGACATCAGTAAATTGACGGATTTTTCTAACAGCATATGCTGCTGAGCTCAGCCGTCCTGCAAGAGATGTTAAATGAGGGCCCCATTGTAGCCTTGAATCGAGCGCGATTCCCAAGAAAACCGTTTTATCGACAAATTCTAGTTTCTCTTGATTCAATACTATGTCACAATCACTACTTTTGACATTTGGTAGAGCAAATCTAATGCACTTAGTTTTTTTCCCATTTAGAACTAAATTGTTTGCGGTAAACCAATCATGGACCTGCAGTAAGGCGTTATTTACGTCGTCAAGATTAGTGGCACGTCTGTTTATCTTAAATATTAAAGAAGTATCATCAGCAAACAACACCATTTGCGGGTGGTTGTTAAATAAATGGGGTAGGTCATTTATATAAACTAAAAAGAGGAAGGGACCCAATATGGAACCTTGTGGTACACCCATTTTTACTTTTAAACCCATTGAATTCACACCATTTATTTGTACCTGCTGCTGTCTATCACTCAAATACGATTTTATTAAACTGAGCGCAAGTTTACCTAAACCGTAATGCTCAAGTTTCAAGATCAGGGTTTCGTGATTTACGCAATCAAATGCCTTCGAAAGGTCACAGAAGATTCCTATGGCATCTTGTGCCTCTTCCCACGCAGTAAATATGTGTTTTAATAAAGTGACACCGGCGTCAGTTGTACAACGTCCTTTGGTGAAACCATACTGCTGCTCGTGTAATATTTTATTGATGTTAAAATGGTTAAGCATTTGATTGAGCATTATCTTTTCAAACACCTTGCTGAAAACCGGCAACACGGATACGGGCCTATAGTTATTAGTGTCCTTACTGTCCCCGGATTTAAAAAGCGGTATTACCTTACTGAATTTCATAAGATCCGGAAAGACCCCTTGATCCACGCACAAATTAAATATTAAGGCTAAATACGGTGCTACAGTCTCAATAATTGAGGTACACGCTTTGATAGACAAACCCCATAGATCTTCGGTTAATTTGATCTTGATTTGCTTAAAAGCTTTTACGACTGTTATGGGGTTAATATGCTGAAATTTAAATTCATTTGGACAGGCTGAAACGTTCGCTTTCAATAAATCAATAGAGAGCAAGGGAGAGGAATTTAAGGTTTCTGTAGTTTTAATTGGGATGCTGGTAAAGAAATTTACAAATTCTTGAGCAACTTCACTGTTGGAGCTGACGAGGCCACGTGAGGTCTATAATGTGAAGTCATTACTTTGTTTTTTATTTCTATTTGTTTCACTGTTGATTATTTTCCAAACCGTCTTTATTTTATTATCGGCTGATTTAATCTTGTTGCTAATGTATAAGGATTTGGCTACCTTGCATGTGGTTTTAAAAATTTTCGAGTAAGTAGCAACATATTTATTAAAAGATTCTGTGTTGATATAAGGCTTAAGACCGTACAGCTCAAACAACCGTTCCCTACTTTTCCTAATACCCTGTGTTGCCCAGTCACTGAAAATAAACTTAGGGCCAATGGTTTTAGATTTCTTTTTTAAAGTATTATTGAACTCGGTGTGCACAACCGAAAAGAATTCTTCATAAAATTCATTTACATTCTCTAAATTAGGGCCCGGTATACTTAACTTCTTAATTAAATTATTATTAAATTTGTCTAAATTGCTTGGTGTCATTTGTCTAGTTTGTATCTGAATTCTTTGCAATTGTATATTGGACGCGAAAGCAACGGTCTGACCGCTGTGATCAGAAGGAAGGTAATTTACGATGGATTTATGTATGTAGTCGCAGCAACAAAAAACATTATCAATACATGTAGCAGTATTTGTAGTAATTCTAGTTGGTTCTGAAAACACGTTTGACAAATTAAATGATTTAAAAAGACTTAAAAATCTACTGCTATTTACATTATTTTCTAAGATATTAACATTGAAGTCACCACAGATAATTATTGGTTTATTACCAGTTACAAGTTTTGCCAAAGCATCTTCCATTACTGACTCAAAGATAGAGTAGTTCAAGTAATTAGGGGGTCTGTAAACGCACACTATTATATGCTTATCAAGCTCAACACAAGACAATTCAATGCTGTGTTCGACCGATAGATCGACTATATCATTCCGAGACTTAGATTTAATACAGTTTTTAACTAAGATTAATGAACCCCCACGCATCTTAGATTTTCGGTTAAAGCAACTTCCCACGTTGTAGTTATCATAATTTATTTGCATTGATTCATAATCTTTCATCCAATGTTCGGTAAAACAAATAATATCAAACTTGGTTTTTTCTAAAAACAATTCTATTTCTAATTGTTTGGATGAAAATCCCTGAATATTCTGATGAAATAATTTCAAAGAATTCTGCTCAGCCCCTTTTTTACAAATAGTTGATTGAGAGCTAGAAGATACCTTAAAGTTGACAGGTTTAACAAAATTGTCACTATTACCTTCTGTTGTCTTATTTACTAGTTTAAATCTAAGCTAAAATGTGTATAATTACAATTAGTATAATTACTAATTTCAGTAGAACTATTTACAGAAAACTGCGACATACCACATATGTCTGAGTTTAAATTAAAAGCTAATAGCCGAGCTATTTTACGTCTAAAACTAATAGGCAAGTACGCATTATTCCTAGTTGACTTCAGTTTCTGAACGAAACTGTTAGTGTCGAAAAATGTCAACCTGTCACTATAGTGACTAGCTAATAAACACATGCGATTGTTTAGGGTATGGATGTAATGATTTTGCCTGCTTGACAACTTTTCAAAATAAGGAAAGGCACACAGAATTATTTTCTTGCAATTTAGTTTTAACAGTTGAGTGACATTGTCAGTGATATCATCAATTTTTACGTTTAAACTGTTACCAACAAATACAGTAACAATGGCATTAGGATCTATTTCCTTCCTAGTTATGGATGACATTATGTGGTTGTAAGAAGCCTGAGGTGTACAATAATTTTGGGAAGAATGACTCAGATTGTTACTTATTAATTTTCCTAACCCTATTCCGATACTGTCTGTAAACATAATGGAGCAACCACACTGTGAACTACTAGAAAGGGGAGAACTATTTTCTGTTTGTCTTACAGGTGTAGAACCTTGTGTAATGAGTGGTGAATTTTCAATGGGGATACAGCCCGGAACACTGCCTAACCGGGTCCGGTCCTCCACAACCTCTGGTAGGAGAGTGTCCGGGCTCGATTCTATTTGTGATGTACATTGAGTGCTGTTCAAGGTCATCATGTCTACATAGTCATTACCCCTATTAACTAACTCGTTTGCAGCAAGGATATGTTCTTTAATTTGTTTTTGAGAATTCACATACTTAGAATAACACAATTTTAGTTGACTCTCTAAAACTTGAATTTCGGACTGTAACTGTTGAGTGTCTGTTTCATAAAACTTCTTACTATCCTCTAATTTAATTTGATAATTATTTAACTTTGTAAGGAGAAAAACACGTTCCTTTCTTAGTTTAATGTTGATGGAACTATATTTTTGTTGTTTTTTGAACTTATTGCATTTCTTTATAATTCTATTTAGTTTTGCATATTTTTTTATTTTATTTTGGCTAACTTTATAACTGCTACAATTATATTTCAGAATAGAATCTTCAGTAAGATCTATTGTAGTTAAAGAATGTGGGTTGCAATTTGAATTTAATAATTGATTATAAAGGTAATCTGTTTCCCTAACCTGAGTACATTCTCTTTCTTTTTGAAACTTAATAATTTGATTGTTAGCATGAAGCAGTTCATCTTCTAAGTCCCTAACTTTACATAAAGCCGTCTCATAATAGTTACTACAGTTGTTAAAACCATCTGTGACCACCCGCAGTTTGTCCCGTTCATCAACAACCTCCATGTATTGTTGGTGCAGGTCCACGAGTTCCCGTTTCAAGCTAGTGTTTTTGTGAACGACTTTCTCGATTTCAACCTCATGTTCCTCTCTATCCAATAACAGCTGCTGACATTTGCTGTTTGATTCCTTAAGTTCATCAAGGGCCGTTCTCAACTTAGCTTGCAACTCCTGGGTAGTAGCCTTACGGGTCATCACAGGCATGGTTTCAGGGAATAGAACTGAAAGTAGAAGTAGGTACAAAAAATGGTGAGAACTAATTGGATGGACAAAATTAGGAAAGCTAGAAATGAAAGGAGAAAATCAGAATAGACTAGAATATGTGATTATTAAACTGGTAACTGAGGTAGGCTTGTGTGTCTCACAATAATATTTCAATATGATGATTAAATTAAGTTGAAATTACACTTATTTATGTCTTTTACTTTTTTCATAAAGTGGGTAGACTCTTGGCATAAAATTATTGGACCTAACTGACTAAAAACTACTAAAAATGTATAAATAATAAGCAATTTTCTCTATTGTTTTGTCCTTAGTTGATTAAATAGATAGACAGTTACTATATTAACTTCTTACAAACTACACAACTACCTACTTATTTAACAAGTGATACCTGACACTGAACCTAAGTTTAACTAAAAAAGAGTACCACATTAATCAGAATAATGATTTTAGTGTTACATGAAAGCTATTAATTAACTAATGTGAGCTATTTATACAACAAAAGGAAACAATTATACTCCCCAGATTGATCCACCGGAACAACAGCTGATCGTGATATAGGTTACCGGTTGAGGTGGGCAACCAAACACTATGTTTTATGGCGTATTTTTCCGTGAAAACAATAATCCTGGGTATTTATACACTGAGTAGTATTTTAATTACAATAATACATGTATTTTACACTTAAAAATTAATTAAAACTAATTTTAAATTACGGAGCGAAATTTTGACATGTCACTCAACCAGTGTTGCCCTATCGTCCCAACATCGGACATCATACTGCTCTATAAAAAAGGCAATCCTATGGACATCGGAAACTACAGACCAATTAGTCTACTGGCGAGCATCTACAAACTCTTTTCTTCAATACTATTAAATAGAATAGCTAAAACAATAGATGAATCACAACCGAAAGAGCAGGCGGGATTCAGGGCAGGTTTCAGCACAACCGACCACATTCAAACATTGGACCAAATTATGGAAAAATATAAAGAATTCAACAGAAACCTATATGTCGCCTTCATCGACTACAGCAAGGCATTTGATAGCATCAGCCACAGCGCAATATGGAACGCCCTATCACAACTAAATGTTGAACAAAAATACATCAACATCATAAAAAACATATACGCAAAAAGTACGAGTCGAGTAAAACTAGAAACAAAAGGCGACGAAATAAAAATCGAGAGAGGGGTCCGACAGGGCGATCCCCTATCACCCAAAATCTTTATTGCTGTCCTAGAATGCATATTCCGAAATCTTAACTGGGAAAGAAAGGGCATAAGCCTAGAAGGCTGTAATCTCAATCATTTACGTTTTGCGGATGACATAGTCCTAGTGGCCGAAACTGCCAAAGAACTTGAGGAGCTTATACGACAATTAAACAATGAAAGCACAAAGGTTGGCCTACATATGAACGCCTCAAAAACAAAAATCATGACCAACAGCCACCAAGTACCAATCAAGATAGAAGGGAAAAATATAGACTATGTCAACCAATACATATACTTGGGAAAGCAAATGTCATTTTCAAAGTCGAACAATGAGGAAGAGGTAGAGAGACGAGTAGGCTTAACATGGAGAAGATTCTGGTCACTGAAAGAAATCCTGAAGGGTAACTATAACATAAACTTAAAAAAGATAGTTCTTGATACATGCCTTCTGCCCAGCTTGCTCTATGGCTGTCAAACGTGGACCCTCACAGACAAAATAAAAAGGAAAATAAGAACCACCCAAAGAGCCATGGAAAGAAGCATTCTTAAAATAAAAAAAGTACAAAAAATAAGAAGTGAAACCATAAGAGAGCAGACTAAAGTTCAAGATGCACTTACCAAGGCCCTTAAACTAAAATGGAAATGGGCTGGACATGTGGCACGCTACAATGATAAAAGATGGACACTAATAGCAACCAGGTGGAGAGGTCCCACAGGAAAAAGACATGTAGGAAGACCGTTTAAAAGATGGAAGGACGACATAGAAGAAACAGCAGGGAAAGACTGGCTGCTCAAGGCAAAGGACAGAGGAAAATGGGACAAGCTGGAGGAGGCCTTCACCCTAAGAGGGGTCCAACTTAAAGATTGACTTGACTAACATTACTAACAACTAGCCTATAAAAAGACCACTAACAATCTTACTAACGACATTTGAATTGTAAAATAAGTTAACTAGTTGGAATAAATGGCTTTATTATTATTATTATTATATGGTTTTTGCGTTAAATATCATGAGTACGTATTGTTAATATTATGACAAAAGAGCATTGTTTTTAAATTAACAGCTAAAAACAGTTTTTCGGTGGAATCCGGCTCGAAGGACCATGATATTTTAGCAAGTGTTTTGCAGCAGATGTTGAGTATCAATCTGTGCTTACTTACAGGTACTACTTCGTGCTGGAGTACGGCGAGTGTGTGACGCGTCGCGTACATCGGCTGTACGACCCGCCCGACATCGACGGGTATTTCGACCAGTGCGTGTGGCCCGAGCACATCAAGTACAGAGCCGAGGTATGAATATTAATACCACAACGTGTAAATACACCCTTCCCAAAGCCATTTCATTATTCTGTACATCAAACTAAGTTACTCCACACACATTTTTGCGGTGAAAAATCACGGTTTACAATAGAACTCAATGTAACGCACGCACAACTAGAAGGTTCCCTGGTATGGCCTAGAACAAAAATATGATCGTGATGACGGATGTTCTTCATCGGGGGGCACGGCAGTGCCCCCGCCAAGTCGAGCGGAAGCAAACACTGCCGTACCATCCTTTACTGGAACCATTTCGCCGCATTTTCAGGCCCCTATTTGAGAACCTCTGGATAAGACCAGAGCGCAGAAATTTTCGGCATCCAGTAAGCTATAATCACATACTTAAAATCCAAAATTTCATGTCTTTAGGTCATTTAGTTCCGAAGTTAAGCGAAAGCAAAGTTTTGCATTTATGACACTTACTCACTCACTCATGATCATCAAAATAGAACTACTACTTCCCATAAACTCAGAGAGCTGAAATTTGGTACAGAGTTAGAGTTTAATGGCCACATATAGGGAAAACTATAAAAACTAGGATAATCGAAGATCTGGAGTACCTGGTGACCCTGATCAGAAAACACAAGAGCCCAATCAAACTATTATTAGAGAGATCGACATACCGCCTTTACGAAAAATATTCAACTTGGTGGGCCGCTTCATTTGATGTCAAAATCGAAGGTCTGAAGTATCTGATGAAGAACCCTCAGCTGGTCTCAGCTGTTTTAGAGACTATGCTTCTGCCCGCGGCTTCGTGCGCGTGAATTTCCTGCTTGCCACATTTCTTATTGCTGCTCCGCTCCTATTGATCATGGCATGATTTTATATAGCCTATAAGCCTTCCTCGATAAATGGACTATCCAACGCAAAAATAATTTTTCAATTCGAGCTGGTAGTTCCTGAGATTAGCGCGTTCAACCAAACAAACAAACTCTTCTGCTTTATATTATTAAGTATAGATATTAGTATTGATATACATATGGTAATGCCCCCTTCCACTATTGACACATAAAAAAAATCGACTGTCATTGCAAAAATCCAGCGTAGTGGGACTCATCTTCCAATTTAATCTAGCCTATAGCGTCCCACTGCTGGGCGAATGCCTCCTCTTCTGCTTTTAATCCACATATAAATAAAATTAAAGGAAAACTCTGAATATGACTAGACTGGCTTTTATATTTACAAGTTTACAAGAAGAAATTGTCGAACGATTAACTTTATTCTACTCGAACATTAAGTAGGTAACTACACAAATTAAATAAACAGATTACACTAAAATATTAATTTCGCATAGAGAGGAGGCCTGTGTCCCAGCAGTGGGAATATTAATAGGCTGATGATGATGATGATTATTAATTTCGCTCAATTTTTTTTTTCATAATAAAATGCATTGGACTAAGAGTGGCGGTGATACCCTCAAACGTCGCTTGATGGCGCTGTCTGTATTTTAAAACGCGATTGTTTTTCCGATAACCTTATATGGCGATGGCAAAGTGGCAACCGGCCGCGTTACAGTCGTTTACGACATTCTTCTACTGCGCTTGAAAACGTTTGCTAGGGATTAGGAGGAATTATTTGCATTTCGTTGATTTCGCTTATTATTTCGTGAGGTTTGTTAAGGTTAGCAGGTTGTTAATATAACAATTCGAAGATTTGAATAGATTAGAAATTTTACGAAGAAACAGTACTTCGAAAATTCGCTAATAATTTGATTCACAAATGATTGCCTATTAAGTCAAAATTTGAGATCATACCCCGGGCATACGTGTACAGAGAACAATTCCCAATCTGTGTGGCGTATGCCCTAACAATTCACAAGAGTCAAGGTCTAAGTCTAAAAAATGCCCTCATGGACATTGGCACCTCTATATTCTCTTGTGGCCAAGCCTACGTGGCACTTTCACGAGTAACCAGTCTTCATGGGGTGCACCACATAAATGTTGACTTCAAGAGTATAAAAGCTCAAGCTTCAGCGATCAGCGGCTGCCTTACGTTCATAGGGTTCTGGGTTCGAATCCTGGTACGAGCAAATGTTTGTGTGATGAGCATGTGCATTTATATGTATAATAAGTATGTATTTACAAACAAAAAAGTATATATGTAGTATATCAACTATCTGGTGTCCACGACACAAGCCTTGCTTAGTGTGGCGCTAGATGGCGCTGTGTGTTAATGTCCAACGATATTTATTTATTTTTATTTTATCACCGAATACAACCGGCTTAGGCGTAAATAAAAACGGAAATTAAACAGTCTTAAACGTCTAAAAGAATAAATAATTAACGCGAATGGGCAATACGAAAAACTGTTGCTACCGTACAAAAATCTGAACCGGAAAAAAAGAAAAGAAAGATTTGTAATAATAAAAAAACTACTCCTAATAAAAAAAAAAAACTGTGTCAAATAAGAAAATCTAATAAAATAAATCAATATGGCCCACGTTTCTACAAAAAGAAGTGAAATCCCACCAAAAACATTCTGTAAAAAATAGCCAAGTCTCGATGTAGCTGCTTGTTTATCTCTAAAAAGTATTGAAATCTAGACAAAGTCGTGCCAAGTCTAAGGTTCCTTACTGCGATTTCTTTATTATTATATTTAATGGTGTGTGACTTGGCCGTTGAACATTCTTTCTACGTTACTGGGGTGCAAGTCAAGTCAATTTTGTAGTTACAACAGATATAACATTACGTGTAAACAAAAGTAATGTTCAACGGCCAAGTCACACAACATTAACTATAATAATAAAGAAATCGCAGTAAGGAACCTTAGACTTGGCACGACTTTGTCTAGATTTCAATACTTTTTAGAGATAAACAAGCAGCTACATCGAGACTTGGCTATTTTTTTACAGAATGTTTTTGGTGGGATGTACATTTCTCTATTATTCATCATCTCATAAGACACCAGAGACATTGCAGCCAATATTTTTTTCATATTCCAAGGCGGTATTACCCAGTACTAACTGGGTTGTAGAGGTCAGATAGGCAGTCGCTCCATGGAAAAAAACTGGTACACAAGTGCACCTGTGTGTTTTTTATTAACCCGGTTAGACTGGCAAAAGACTAAGTAGATTATGATTCTACTCTCATGTTAACTTTACGTTTCAGATTGAGAAAGACAACCGCGTCAGACTAATAGATGGCACACAACGGAACGCTTACGACATCGTCATGTCCGACCTGCGGGCCTTGCGGACGTAGCTGACATACATCCAGGGTCACACCACACTTATGAGCTCCGCACCAGTGCAGCACCACCCCACCTTAGTTTTACTAACTACACTATTGAAGAATCCCAAACGGCCCAAGTAGAGGCGATATTGAGACGGTACAGTGCTTATAAGTGCGCCGTGACCTTATTTATTACGTAAGTGGTACTCGGCAAACGTTCGGCTATCTCCGTATAGCTTCGGTTTGCCGCATTTTATTGTATAATTTTTATTATATGTATAGATATTCTGATTAAGTGATAATATAAGTCTTAAACCAACGGCCAACGGCCGCGGGTAGTTTGACAACATGGAATTATGAGTTTTGAAAATTAGTTTTTTAAAATTCAGGTTCGATTACTCGCGGTTATCCAGCAGATGACCCCGCGTATGGCTACAGACACTAACCTATCCCTACTTTAAGCTGAACTTTCCCAATACTGAATTATTTTAACCGACTTCAAAAGGAGGTTACCACATCGACCCGTATGATGTAATATTGTCAAAACTCTAATGAATTGTAGAAACTTGTCGTCATGCTAATTTATTTACATAGCTGGCAAAATGTGGGTGTACTTTTTACTTACTTCTGCAGTTTCGTTAAGTAATTCCATTTCACTTTGTATTCGTGCACTATCACAAACATTTAAAATAGAACTTATAGTTATCGTGTCGTTACGTCTAAGTAAAGAAATTATATCTGTAACTACACAAATAGCAATAGAAATAAGTAGTGATGTTTTAATTTGTAATAGAGTCTATTATTTATCATATATTTTTCTATACATTATAATAATATACAAATATGCTATCCTACCTGTTTTATACCGCAAGTCGCCTTATGTATGCACAGTTCGCTTAGTCTTTATACAATAGGTGGATTATTTACCGAAGAGACTGTAAGTATAAGACAGCGCTATACAACATCCGAGAGTAAGAGAGAATCGGCTATATTTCACGAGTGTCTTCGTTAAATAATCCTCCTATACTGGTGTATATTTTATACAGAGTTATATGAAATGTCAGAATTAAGGTTAGTTCACACGACACGAGCGGTGGCGTTGATGCTAACATTGATATCTCATTGTATCAATATCCCGCGTCAAAGTCGATGCTTTAGAAATTATACTGATTTTGTCTCAGAATAAGGCTTACTGCTTAAAAATATTTTGTGAGTGAGTTCAAAAATCGAATATAACAGATTGACTTTTAACCCAGTAATCGTATTACCTATCACTGGGTTGTGGAGGTTAAATAGCCAGTTGCTCCATGTAAAACACAAATGTTTAGCTGTATCGGGTTAGACTGAAAGCCAATCTAACTTAGTTTGGGAAAAATCAGGCAGGTGATTAGTTAATTGCCAATTTATTTTGTATCTCTAAAATATAAGGGAAGAGCGGAGCCTTCAACTACGGGCATTTTTATGCTTATATGGAGACTCCTTGACATACAATGTAACCCAAATTGATACGTAATAAACTTATTTTATTTTATTTATGATCAATATGGGTGTACGGTTGAAAAAGCTATTTGGTTTACATTTTACAATGTAGTTTGTTGGTTAAACTGTAAACCAAATAGCTTGTTCAACCGTACTTTCTGCAAAAGGCTACTCAGCTTATCACGGATAGTAATTGCTTCGGATTGACTTTTTTTAATAAATACTGGCTAGTGGAATGTTCTGCTCCGAACACTTTCTCAAACGCTAGACGTCACCGATAGTGGAAATTTAAAGCATTTGCGATTGTGAGCGTTACCGCTCGTTCGTGTGAACTAGGTCTGAGTGTTGAGTGACCCTCGTGAGTGGCGAGGAGTGTTCCATCGTTGTAGTCAATTGTATGTTATGTAAGTATTGTTAAATTATTCATTTTTAATATACTTTGATCATGTAAGTGAACGTTTTATTTGGAATATCATAAATACTGCTTTAGTATTATCAAAATATTCTTGAATATCGTTAAGCTCCTTGATTTTGAAGCCTCAACAACTAGCGTAAGCAACGGTTGGTCGGCAACTAAAATGCACAAAGCTTTCCAAACAATCCGGCTCGAAGGACCAAATTGTCGGAGTACGAAACGAGGTGTCGGGTGTTGTAGAGTAGAAACCAACGTCTGTTTATTGTCTCATTCTCAAACTGTTCTTAATGTTATTGTTATTAAACTGTTTGAATACACCCGGCTCGCTCGGTAGACAAATGTGCACTCAATATAGGTAATATAAAAAAACTTATTCGGGGAAACAATTTTTTGATGAATATACAAAATCGTTTGATTTACAAAAACAAAAAATACGTGTCCATTATTTTCCAATACTAACTGACTGACGCAATAGATTAGCTATTTTTTTTATACCTACTGTCATCATGCCTATGCTTAGTTGAGAGCTTCGTGTTGAGTCTGTGTGCGCCCTGTAGTATGGTGCGGGTAAGCGTACTCACACTCCTCCATTATCGCAGAACTTCCTGCTCTCCCGCGGCGCGTCCGCGACGGCGGCGGCGCGGTGCTCGGCGGGTAGCTCCGCGGACGGCACGCCCTCACTGCGGAGCGTGCCGTGATCTGCTTCCGCTAGGGAACGCTTACTGCGCTCCTCCAGTCTGTGGAGAGGGACACTTTATAATGAACTTACATTGAAACAAAAATTTAAAAAAAAATTACACATGGGTCATAATTTCAAGGTGTTTACGGATAATTCGATTTAGTAGAAACCGTCACGTAACGAAATGTCGTATACTGTGTGTGTGTGTAGTATGTAATATAAAATTCCTCATTTCCTTTCAATATAATGTACATTATTGTACTAGTCAAGCCCTTTCATTAGATACCCATATCGAGGGAGTTGTTGAATAAATATGTAATCCACAAATTCCACAATTTTGTGGCGGCGGCCATCTTGGACTGATTTTTATCAAACATGCTAAAAACACTAATTCACCTTTCAAACAAAAAAAAACAATCAAAATCGGTTCATCCGTTCGGGAACTACGATGCCGAACTACGACAGACACACACACAGACAGACACTTCAAACTTATAACACCCCGTCGTTTTTGCGTGGAGGGTTAAAAAAGAAAAGTACAGAGTATCTCTATAATAGTCTTACAAAGTAAGAAAAGATCCACGGCCAATTATATCCGGCACCTCAGATGAAAGCCTGAAATATGTGTTAGCTTTTTCTGTAGTTTGCCAAAGATTTGGCCCCGTATTTAAAATTATAATAAACCTAGCTCAACAAAGAGGTTCCGCTACGGAGACTGTGTACAGTCTTCTATCGATTCTAGAACTTCGCCACCGAAAAGTGACACGAAAACCAATGAAAAAAAATGTCTTGTTTATTCAGTTACTATTTGGAAGTTTTTTCAGGACAACTGTTTTAAACAAATGTTTCGCAAATACTCAGTACTTTTATACTTCTAATTGATTATAAAGTACTTTTTCATTACTCATACTCGGAAAGTACAAATATTTCTTTAAAATAATAAAGATTTGGGCAAAATATTTACTATTTTTTCAGTGACGAAAGTGAAAATAAAGGCTGAATAGCCGGCTACAGAAAAAAAATAAACAAAATAGGCGGGAAAGCGGCAATCCGATCTTAATTTTTTTTTCGAGTGGTTTCGTGTTTTTGTTTTTATTTTCCTTGTATTCGTAATGAAAAGCACAGTGTTTACCTCGGGTTAAAGACTTATTTAGTCCCTCGAGCTATTAGCGCCCGCGCTACGCTTGGGCGCCAAACCCCGTCTCGGGACTAAGTAAGTTACTTTCACCCCTTTTTTTTTTTTTTTTTTAGGATGGGAAATCATCAAATGACTTCTCCCACTCTGGGCGGAGCGGGAGGGAGTGTCAGACTCGTACTGACTAAAACCCATCCATGTTCCTTCCTCGCCCTTTACGTTCCGGGGCCGCGGTATCTCTTTCGAACAGTCCCGCAACCCCGGCAGGCTTCGGCCCTTGCGGGCCCCTCTCTACTGCTGACATCTCTTTGAGGCGCGCGTGGAACACGAACGCGTCGTCGACACGGCCTGTCGTCACTAGACGGACGGACGGCTAGCTAGCCCATAGCTAACCGTCCACAGGCCCGCATCTACGGTGGCCGGTAGCCACCACGTGGCCCCCGACGCCCGGTGCGTCTCCCGCGGCGGCCGGGAAGAGAGGCTCTCTCCCTCTCTTGTTCCGCCACCTCCTTCGCCAGCATGACTGCTTCGCAGCGCGGAGGTGACGGCTTCCCATTCCGTCTCGCTCCGGACCATGGATTGAACCACACACACAGGGCCGGACGCGACAGCGAGCCGCCGCCGATCGCCGCTACGAGGACACCACGCAGGGCAGACTTCCACCGTGTGCTCCACCGTGTCCTCCGGTCGATCCTCGCAGTGGAAACACCCGGGTGTGTCCTCCCGCCCGATTCGGTGCAGGTACCTCCCGAAACATCCGTGTCCGGTGAGGACCTGCGTCAGGCGGAAGGTGAGGGCGCCGTGGCGCCTCTCAAGCCACTCCTCAAAGAGAGGACTTACCGCCACTATCGTGGCGTGCCCTGCACGGGGTTGCGACAGTCGCTCTCTCCATGTCGCCATGAGATCGCGCCGGAGGTCTGTCCGCTGAACGGCAATTTGCCGCGGCAGCGGAGTTTCCCCCCGGCGTAGTGCCTCCGCGCGCCATTCATGCAGGCGCGCGAGGACTATCGCCTCCAGATCCCATGGCGGCAATCCGGCAAGCAGGCCCGCCGCCTCGCGGGCGATCGTGCGGTACCCACGGACCATTCTCACGGCCACCACTTTCTGGGGCGCGTTCAGATAGTGGGCGGCTCGCCGCCTCAAAGAACGCGCCCACACTGGGGCCCCGTAAAGGGCCATGGACCGCACAAGTTACTTTCACCCCTAGGATAACAATGTACTATTTTAACTTATTTCGCAATGTTTAAAACGATCACAATATCTTATCCCCTGACTGAAAGTTGACTGGTCGCTTCGATAGATGGCGATGTACCTCCATCCTGAATCGCGCTATGGTTTCGTTACGCGGACTGACTAACCCCTGTAGCGCTGACAGTGACACGAGTCGAACAAGGCTTGCCGAAACGACTAGTTTTAACGATTTTTGACTGTTGTACACCCGCAGGGGTAAGTACAGCATTTTAATGATTAAAGCTCAGGAAGGAGCCTCAAGTGCCAAGCCTGTATTCTGTCTGATATTTTTTTTTTCTCCATAAAAATCTACGCTAGGGAATGGGCAACTACAGTACTTTCTCAAGTTATTATGCCTTGTGTCTGTGACTGTAGCTTTGATTTAGTTTTGTATTTTTGACATTCAAAAGTGCCGTAGTGGTCTAATTGAAATAAATGATTTGAGTTTGCGTTCAGAACCCTTCCTTTTGACTTTGCCGTAGTCGGGTAGTACTCGTAATTGTATACTTTCCATTTAAAGTTTAAAAAAAACACAAATTTTGGACAGTAATACCTAGTAGGTACTTTATATAACGGCGCTGACGGGTGTATTTCCTCGAATAGTGGTCAAATAAAAAGGGGAAGCTCCCATTTAACTCAAAAATTGGCTTAAGTACATTAAAAAGGACATGCCAAACAAACAATAGAGCGGACACTAGGAATATTTTCGATTGACACACGAAAGCGAGCGTATGACACCACAGTCCGGCTTGTAGGTAACTAAGTACTAAGTAACTAAAATTGTATAACAATTTCCTTCGTCTTGTTTAAATGTCTTTGCAAACAAGTTTTCAAAAATCCGGGAATAAAAGGAAAATAAATCGGATAATCAACTTGAAGCTTGGCACAAATGCTTGGTTTTTCCTTTAATTTAATTTTATTACTTGTTGTTATATTATAGATGTCAATACCGATCATTGCCCTTTCGCTAATATCTCTTCGCTTCGTAGGAACCAAAACAAATGAATTTTGCATTGTTTTTCATTAGAAAAAATGTTGGAGATAACGAAAGATGACGATTCGATACTTGAACAGGCTTATTTTTGTATTTCAAAGTTAAGAACTTTAATAAATGTAGGTGGGTCATTGACCGATATTGTGGTATAGTAATCTCACCGGTTGTGCTGCAGCTCTGGTGTCGCGTGTGTCGGTACAGGCGCGGACACGTGCGCCACGCGCGGCAGTGTGTCGTCAGCGCGCAGCACGGGGAGCGTGCGCGACAGGAAGCGGAGCGTCTGGTTGCGGATCAACTCGCTAACAACAGAACAGTTCGCCAATTAAGAGACTTCGTACCATGATCTTGTGAACCTTAAGAAGGATACAGGAGCCAAACGCAAGTTTTATAATGCTTGAAAGTAAATGATTCACTGCTATAAACAAACCCAGTAAAAATATAAGATATTCTTCAGAATATAATATGCTAGTATGATAGTGTTTTGAAAGCATAATACAATTAATTTTACTCGATAAAAAAAAATCACAAACTTATCTCTAAAACTTTCATATAACAAGTAAAACCATACTAAAATACATGCGATGAATTCTGATTTTTTGGCAAATAATACTACAACCAACATAAGCATCATAGTGTTTTATTTTTTTAATCCAATCATTAGATTTTTTGTAAATCGATCGAAACTACTCATTTTGCACTATTCGGCCCACATAGTGCGACTGACGCAACAACCACTTTGTTGTGCAAACTAAGTATTAGAACTTTATTCTAATAGTATTTCAAACTAAGTTTGAACCACCACAAATAGACTTGCTAATTTAGCTCCTATAGTCCCCTTAAGTTCTTTTGATTTTTATTTGGTGTTTACACAAGGTCATTGAATCCAGTTCAGATCGTTGCTAGCGGGTTTGTTTCTCCACTTCTTCACTTCAGCTGTAACACCAGGGAAGTGGTGACGGACAAGCGTCTCGAAGACTGTCTTATGTAATACGTGCTAATTTGAATAAATTAATGTACCTACATTTTTCAATATTACCTACCCCTAGCTGCATAAGCCCTACAGTTAGAGGACCGTAAGCTTCCGCCAAATTTGCGGTCCTCTTGAAAGGGCATAATACTCACCAGGGCTAGACTAGGCTAGGCTCTCCAATAAGATTCTGTCCCATGGGGTTGGATATGACCTATCCTCAACCTATGAATGAGGATTAGATTTCTCCTATCTTTCTACATCTATCGTGTGGTTAGTGTTTGACAACCTGCTGTCAGAGTTTTTATGCCGCCTGTGGGGGTCCGACCTCCTAGTTTAAGGATATAATAGGTACTCACAAGGGATACGGCTCTCCATTAGGGTTCTGCCCCATAGGGTTCAGAGGTATGACTCCACGGTTGAGATCTCCGCACAGGTTATTGGCCGACACGTGCGGCTTGTTGGACTCGACTTCAGCGCATGATGTCGTCACTTGTCTGTAGGGCGGGGGGCGCACTCTGAAACACAAATACGTTACGTTCACTATGATTAATCTTTCAAAATTAATCTTTCTTTAGATTTAGCGTTCATCAGTTCTTGTAATAAACAAACAGGACACGCAAGACACGATATTAAGTGCTCCATCGTATGTGGAACAGCACCACATTTACACTCCAAGGCAGAGTCAATAATGAATCTCCACCTGAGCAGGTTTTCCTTGCTGTGGTTGACCTGGGTCAGGTTTCTCCTTTATTCTTAGTCTTCAAAAGCATCATTCATGACAAAAGGCCTAAATAACTGCAGACAAGCTGTCAAATTAAGCATACATTCGTTGTAACTATAAGCTAAAGTTCAAGTCATGAATCAATAGTTGAAAAGAGTTCACAGTTGCCGCCCATATTGTTGAGGGCAAATTCACAGTCGATCAATCATCTCTTGTAATGCATGATCTGTAATTTGTATTGTTACAATATAAAGCACGTTTAATGACGGACAGATGTCAATAAAGCTTCACATTAGTCCAGCAGATGTTAGTGAAAGTGAGTGCTAGGCGCCTCGCCTTTGACGTGTTGTCTGAGTAGGTATGTTCGAGACTTCGAGAGTTACTTATGCTTTGTGCACCCAAGTCTCGGTCGGCGGGACTGTTCGAAAGAGATACCGTGGCTTCAGAACACAATGGGCGAAGAAGTTTGTCAGTAAAAGTCTGACACTCCCTTCCGCTCCGCCCAGAGCTGGAGTTGTTTGATGATTTCTCATCCGAAAAAAAAGGATACTTAAAAATAGCCTTTGGCGTAGGTAGAAACGATTGTCACATAATAGGCTTGTTTCCACCATCAATAAATTGCAAATCTATTTAGTCCGTCAATTAGAGTATTGGAAAATAATGGACACGTATTTTTTGTTTTTGTAAATCAACGAATATTGACAAAGATAAAACGCATCAAAACTCGGAGTGGGGGATCGTGACGTCACTGTTCGGTATCAACTCACTAAGAATGATACCGAACAGTGACGTATTGGGAATTTTAAAAGCGTCGTATCTTCGTCAATTTTGGGTTATGTGACAAAAGAAAAAATACGGGTCAAATATTTTTTGATAATATAAGTGACGGACTAATTAGATTTTTTCAGTTAACAAGCCTATTGAAGACTATTTGATAAAAGTATGAAAGAAACTGTGAGACGAATCTATAGAAAAAAATATTGAAGTCTCTGTTTGTTATTTCAAAATAACTGCTTTTTAAGGTGCTATATAAAAGTCACAAAAAGGTTCCTACGGTACTTACAACAAAAAATATTTGTATGTCTGTCTGTATAATCAAGGTAATATCCAAAACGGCTGGACCGATTTTGACGGGAGTTTTACTGGCAGGTAGATATCTGATGACTATGTGGCTTCTACACCTACACCTCTGATTCATCTCAACTCCATCGGTGAACAAAGGCGCGCGTAATATTCAGTTGATGGACAAACGAAAGCGTAAACTGCATAGTTTGAACGATAATGTGTACTTTCATACAATCTTGATGATCTTCAGCGAGATGCATCTAACACTAGATGAAAGTGCAAACATTAAGTTCGTGTTTGTACTGCGAGTGCGACTGCAGACAAGTTATGTATCTATTATGTACTGATAATAATTTGGCAGAGAAAGTTCCTAGGAAATAACAAGTGTATGAGGTATGTTCGGTAGACTTCTGCGCGACGGTTGAAAGTTGAACCGTAATCATTGTTATTTGTGGCTCGTCTCGCGTCGCTTGTTTATACTGTAATAAATGACAATCGTGGAAAGTTACGTCACAAATACCTAACCACTTCACGCCCACGATAGGGTAAGGAGGGGGAATGGCGTTCGCTTAAGAAAAACATGTTGTATTTTTTTAAATATTTATTATAAATCAAAATTAAGAAAAATAACAAAGTCTTTAACTATCGAGTTATCAACAATTCAATAACAAAAGCATATATCTTTGTCGTACTAGTAGTAGAAAAACATTATAAAAAAAACAAGTTTGGGCGGCATTGCCCCTGACTTTGGGTAATGGCGCTCAGGGTACGGGGTAAACATGTTTTTAGAATATAACAAGTACGATACATTTCAATTATAGATAAATTAATGAGATCAACCTTATACAATAAAAGTAAAGTCTACAATCACAAATTAGCATCAATTATCCCCATTTGTACGTAAGATTAGCCTTTTTCAATTTATCAATATAGTATAGTCTTCGATGTCAAATGAACTTCAATTATTGTAATATAACATAAAATATTTTTTATTATTAGAGGTAAGAGAAATTAGAAATAGTAATATTTTATTTATGGACATATAAATCACAGATGTATCCATCTGGCGAATCCCATCCTGAACTACATGTTCAGGATATTCATATCATATGCATGAACCCACAGTCCGCAGATGATGCAGCGATACCACAACTCGTTATTCTTTCAAAATTCTTCACAAATAATATATTTGTTACAATTTTCATCATCTACATTCCTTTCATCATCACTGACATCGTCGCAAAGGTGCTCTTCATCTTCACTCTCTGAAGAAATTTCTTGTAAATTTTTTCTCTTATAAGATTTTTGTTTCATATGATTGTTCTTCTTTTCTTTAACAACTTTTTATGCAGTTTTAGCAGATTGAAGGACTTCTTCGTTCCAAGCCGCTTTAGCGGTGGCCCTTTAACGATTTCTTGGCATATCTACAACAATAAAAAAATAAGTCTCTAAGGGGTAATGGCGCTCAGATGAGCGGTAAAACCCCAAACGGTCGTTTTTTAATTATTTTGAAATTTAAAAAAGAAACATACACAGTTGTTGAAAATTGATTGCATTATCACAAAATAGAATGCTTTACTGACAGAAAAGTACAATTAATAATTAAATAAGCATTAAAGTTTTGGACTTACCGACTAAAAACACGTAACCAAAAATTAGATAAGCACGGCTGCAAACGAAGAAACGCACTTCACGGTCACATGACGCGAGCTGATTGACCGTTTGCATCGCTGTCTGTTAGAGGCCCCCTGCTGCCGCGCTTCACGCGACGTGACGTGTTGCTACGTTCCATTTTGACAGAATTACTGAGGTGAGCGCCATTACCCAGTGAGCATTATAAGTAAACATATTACTTCTCTATTTGAGTGGGTAATGTTAACAATTTCAAAGGTTTAATTTTTTGCACGGAACCCTAATCTCTTATCTATACTAATATTATAAAGCAGAAGAGTTTGTTTGTTTGTTTGGTTGAACGTGCTAATCTCAGGAACTACCGGCTCGAATAGAAAAAATCTTGCGTTTTTCACTTTTTAGTTTTTCACGTTTCGCTTGTGCTTACCCCTTCACAGCGTAGCGGCGTGATGTTATGTTATGAACTGGTGTAAACAATAGATAGACATGAGATTTCAGCAATCCCAGTCCATTTGCTATCATTTATTGAGGAGTTCCGTTGCTTATCTCCGAAGTTCTTCATCAGATCTTCACCAAATTGAAATGGGACCACTTTAAGAAAGTATTCTTCCAAAAACTACCCAAATCACATCAAGTGTGCCTATAACATTTGAAGAGTTCTCTCAATTTCTCCAGGATCCCCTCATCAGATACCGACTTCATGATTATGGGACCACCTGGGAAGTATACCCTTTCAAACAAAAAAAAAGAATAATTCAAATCGCTCCAGCCATCTCCGAGTAATCGGGGAACATACATAAAAAAAAAGGTTCCGACGAATTGAGAACCTCCACCTTTTGGAAGTCGGTTAAAAATATCGATCAGCCTCAATCAATCGCTGACGGGTATCTTCTTTAGACTACAGGCACCAACCATATAGATCTAGTAATCACTTCTGTTCAGAACTCGAAACCTCGCGTGCCTCGAGTAAAGTACAGGAAATTGAGTAACATTGGGCAGTGGACTCATCACTCATGGTCTACGACAAATATATAGCGCCATAGTACATAGTAATAGTCTCATTAACCTCGTCGCTAATGTCGACGACACACTCTCTCGCAACTCTAAACTGCTCATATAAACAATAACGTGGCCGCTTATACGCAGCATATCAAGTTCGTAGTAAAGGGCTGGGCTTTTAAACGCTGTTTTAAGCTATCAGGGTTCACAACTAAACTTATATTGTCATTTACGGGATATCTTCCGTGATTGTTATTTATAATGAGCTCCCGATATTTCGACGCTGTTGCAAGCGCCATGATCGCGGGCCGTTTTGCCGTGTCTTTTAGTGTCGATTTCCAGAAGTGCGCGTAGCAAAAGACAAAGAAAGAGGGTAGACAGATTTGTCTGCTCCGAACCATTTTTTCCATCCACTCGCATTCTCCAGTGAACCCCCGCTTGCAACAGCGCCGAATTATCGGGAGCTCAATACTACGACAATCACGGTAGATATCCCATAACTGACATTTTAAGTTTAGTTTGACTGGGCTTTTAGTCCTACCAATCTCTTGTCTCACCTTGGTGGTGTGGCGTTAGGCGACTCCACAAACGCGTAGTACCCTTCGGGAGGCTCCTCCGAGTCCCCCAGGGCTTCATCACGGGGTTCCGCAGAAGTGTCCGTGGAAGGCGCTGTAGGCTCCGGCAGCACCAGCCGTGTGGTGATGCACAGAATCTGAGGAGAGAAGGAGAATTTGTTAGATTGATGAAGTGATCGGATTCACGACAAATGACAACTGCCTGGGAACAAAAGCTATAGTTTAATTTGGGATGTAGATAATCATCTGCTATGTGTATTAGAACACAGAGTCCGTGCCATGCATATATCTATCCAGTAGTACCACAGCGCCATCATCTGCTATGTGTATTAGAGGACAGAGTCCGTGCCATGCATATATCTATCCAGTAGTACCACAGCGCCATCATCTGCTATGTGTATTAGAGGACAGAGTCCGTGCCATGCATATATCTATCCAGTAGTACCACAGCGCCATCATCTGCTATGTGTATTAGAGGACAGAGTCCGTGCCATGCATATATCTATCCAGTAGTACCACAGCGCCATCATCTGCTATGTGTATTAGAGGACAGAGTCCGTGCCATGCATATAATTATCTATCCAGTAGTACCACAGCGCCATCATCTGCTATGTGTATTAGAACACAGAGTCCGTGCCATGCATATATATCTATCCAGTAGTACCACAGCGCCATCATCTGCTATGTGTATTAGAACACAGAGTCCGTGCCATGCATATATCTATCCAGTAGTACCACAGCGCCATCATCTGCTATGTGTATTAGAACACAGAGTCCGTGCCATGCATATATCTATCCAGTAGTACCACAGCGCCATCATCTGCTATGTGTATTAGAACACAGAGTCCGTGCCATGCATATATCTATCCAGTAGTACCACAGCGCCATCATCTGCTATGTGTATTAGAACACAGAGTCCGTGCCATGCATATATCTATCCAGTAGTACCACACACTGTTAAAAATTATGTAATTTTACATGCAAAAAAATTACATAATCCTGTAAAATTCCCGAAACATCTGGGAAATTTACGGGAAAATATGAAATTTTAAATAATTTTCGTCAATTTTACATTTTTTCGTTAAAATCAACAATTTTTATGTAGTTTTACATAAAATTTATGTAATAATCACCAAGCCATGGATATTTACATAAAATCTGTAAAACTACATGGATTTTTGGGATAAATACATTTTCGTATGTATTTTTTACGATGGAAAAGGGAATTTTACATAAAATTCTCGTAATTTTACCTATTTTCCTGAAAAATACATTTTGATGTAAATTTACTTACGTCTTATGTAATATTCCAAAAATAATCAGTAAAATTACAAAAAACATAGTGAAATTTCCCAACATTTCTTTAATTTTAAATATATTCTGTTGAATTTACTGTTTAAATGGTCTTTTTACTTTATAAATATGTAATAATCACTAAGAGATGGAATTTTACATAAAAACTGTAAAATTACATGGAATGTTTGCGACAGATACATTTTTTTATGTGTTTTTAACAATTAAAACGGGAATTTTACAGAAAAATCTTGTAATTTTACCAAAGTTTTTGAATAATACATTTTTATGTAATTTTACTTACGTCTAATGTAATATTCCGAAATATGTCCGTAAAAATACTAAACAATAATATGAAATTACCAAACCTTTCTTAAATTTTACATATTTTCTGTAATTTTTCTGTTTAAATGTGTCTTTTTACATAATAATTGAGTAATAATCACTAAGATATAGAAGTTTACATAAAATATGTAAAATTATATGGAATTTTTGCGACAAATACATTTTTTTATGTGTTTTTAACAATTAAAACGGGAATTTTACAGAAAAATCTTGTAATTTTACCAATGTTTTTGAATAATACATTTTTATGTAATTTTACTTACGTCTAATGTAATATTCCGAAAAATGTCGGTAAAAATACAAACAATAATATGAAATTACCAAACCTTTCTTAAATTTTACATATTTTCTGTAATTTTTCCTTTTAAATGTGTCTTTTTACATAAAAATTAAGTAATAATCACTAAGAGATAGAAGTTTACATAAAACATGTAAAATAATATGGAATGTTTCCGAAAAATACATTTTTTATGTGTTTTTAACAATTAAAACGGGAATTTTTTCAGAAAAATCTTGTAATTTTACCAATGTTTTTGAATAATACATTGTTATGTAAATTTACTTACGTCTAATGTAATATTCCGAAAAGTGTCCGTAAAAATACAAACAATAATATGAAATTACCAAAATTTCTTAAATTTTACATATTATTTTCTGTAATTTTCTGTTTAAATGTGTTTTTTTACATAATAATTAAGTAATAATCACTAAGAGATAGAAGTTTACATAAAAAATGTAAAATTATATGGAATGTTTGGGACAAATACATTTTTTTATGTGTTTTTATCAATTAAAACGGGTATCTTACATAAAAATCTCATAATTTTACCTAATTTTTTGAAAATTACATTTTTATGTAAAGTTACTCACGTCTTATGTAATATTCAAAGAATGTCAAACAAAATAAAAATAAATTACAAAAAACATTATGAAATTTCCAAACATTTCTTTAATTTTACATTTGTATTCTGTAGAATTTACTGTTTAAATGGTCTTTTTACATAACAAATATGTAAGAATCACTATGAGATAGAAGTTTACATGAAATAAGTAAAATTACATGGAATGTTTGGGACAAATACATTTTATTATGGGTTATCAACAATTAGAACGGGAATTTTACATAAAAATATCTCGCAAATTTACCAATTTTTTTTAAATACATTTTTATGTAAATTTACTAACGTCATAATGTAATATTCCGAAACATGTCAGTAATATTACAAACAATATTATGATATTTCCCAATATCTCCATTTTATACAATTTTCTGTAAATTGACTGGTTAAATCTATAGATAGATAAATCCGTTATAAATCGACATAATACCACCTAGTTTGGGCTCGTATGATTCGTCTTAACGAGTACCTACTTTATCTCTAGATGGTATCCAGGGTCTGATGATGGAGCAGGAAAGTGGCATATCACACAAACATGGTAAGTATAGAAATAATAGAAAAATCCCTAAAAATATTTTGCCACTAAAAAAACTTACGCTGCTTTTTTTCCACTAAATTTAGTGGAAAAACCCCTAAGTTGGCACCCCTGATTCTTGAGTGCCCAACCTGAACCATAGCCCAACCCATCACTCACTATAGGTACTGGCCGACATAGACTAAACTGGCCGATGTTACTTTTATTGAATCTAGTGCAACAACGCAATCATAGCTAGGTAGGTATAACGTTTATTAAACTAGGTACATATACTCAGCTTGTTTTCAGTATAATTAGTTTTGTTTTATCTGAATGTTATAATATTTCCATTTTACTTCCTGCCCCAAAATAAAAATAAATACAACTAAAACAATGCAAAAGTTGGCAGAAGAATATTTTTAAAAGCGTGGTCAATCTTTTAGGCAACTAAAATGACACAATAATCAGATTTTATGCGTGCCAGTAAACCATATTAAACTTTAACTCAATAGCAATAAGACCGCACCGTAATGATCGCCAAATCGTCATCGTATCCCTCTCTTGGAAGAAACAATTTTGAACTCTAATCTCATAGTAATAAGGCCCATTACTTCGCGTCCGCGTTGTGTCTATCTACCAACCAAACCAAACGATAAAAACGGTACGTAGGTAAATTATTATGACGACATGATGAGTCACACACACCGTCACACGCCCGACGCACCGGGTGAGCGAGTTTGAAACTTACTTAACAAAAATATGTAGGTACATGACTGAATATTAATAGTAATCATTATTCCATTTCTTGCAAAATGTTTGAATTTTGATACATAAGTATGTTTGTTTTAATTATGTTTTTATTTTGACTACAGGACATACGTACCTACCTATAGTTATAACGCAATTTCATTAACAGTGTATATTTTTATTAATATACGATAATCAAACCTCATCACGTTAGTATTTATCGCTTGTTTTTCAAAAGAAGCAATGATGATGATGATTAATATTCTATTTTGGTTTATTTGACTATACAGATTTTTTATAGATTTTAAGTTAGCATACAGTTTCTAATACAGTTAAATGGTTCAAGGCATCTGGTAACACTGACGGAATCATTCATTTGGTACCGCCTTGTTCAAGCTTCACAAATATTCACATTGGCACACACAAGACATTATGACGTAGTTACAGAATTATAATCATCAAAATCATCAATACAACCCTCCAAGTTCAGTCATTCCTACGAATGACTTTGACCTTGAAAAAATCATTCCTAATCCAAAAAAATTGCATTTCGCGGTAGGATTCTTCAAATAGCGAATATTATGTACTAGTTAGTTCAGAGTAAAAAAAACAGATGCACTATCTCGTAGTTTTGGTTCAAATTAATAGAATAAGTTAGGTGCTAGATACACAGTACACTAGATAGCAACAACAGTGAAAATGACGCTGCGAACAAATTATACTAGAGTCTGTTCTTATCCTAAGTATAAATACACCACTAGACATCATAGATTCCTTTAAATTCCACCACTTTGCTGACATCAATTTGACTGTGACTCTCATTATATATATTGTAGTCTTTGACTGTGACCTCCAACCCCAAAAACAAAAATGTAACATTTCAGGAAACGAAACGTAACTTACGACTCAAGGGCCCTGGCAACACTGATTCACAACAATCAATCTTTCTTTTATTCTTTCGCGCGTTCGGAGCCGGTAAAGATTCAAGATTGTGAAGCCTGAACAAGTTTTAACCTGCAGGCTGCTGTGTTTGTTTGTTAATTGTTTTGTTTGTGCTCACACGACACCGTAGTACTACAAAGGTGAGGTGAGTATTAGATATACTTTAGTTTCTTGCATCAACAATCTAGTGAAATCTGCATTACACTGTAAAGCGTTACATATTATACTGTTTTAGAAAGAACTTGTGGATTGTGGAACTGTGGAAGCAGCTTGCCTTGCAGTTGGCTCACGTTCAGTTCAGTGTTCACGTCCAGGGTGGACGAATGATCTTGTTGAAGTCGTTTGCCATTAAATAAACGTAAGTACTTGTACCTGCGTACTAGATAGGTACTTACATCTAAATTTAAAATAGTCCAAGCCGTAATTTGATTTTGTAGGTTAAACAAACAACCGATTCGTTGCGAGGTTCCATTTTCAAAAACTTTTGGCTGTGGCGGGTGAACAATTGTTTCATGGATGACACGACAGGTGCAGGCGTACCTAGCAAAAAGCGATGATACATTTTTTTTTATTAAAACTGCTGCGCTAATAATTAGTCACTTCACTAACGCTAAGAAATTATTATTCTTTCACAGTAAAACATGCCCATCGTGAAAATTTGGTCGGCAGACCAAACAGTAAAGAAAGCTGTGCCAATATTGGAATTAACCGTGGAAAATGTAATACAGACAGGTAAATCTAAATTAAAAATCTTTTTAGTTTAAATAGATTGTAGAGTAGACTATTTGGATAGGTACGGCAATAATGTGCTGTCAAACCACATTCAATATTTTGCAGTAAGATGTCAAGTCAATTAAACAATTTAATGGTTACAGTTGACTTAAGTATTGCAAAATTTTTGCTAAACAGTATCCAATTAGGTATGTAGATTGTATTTATATAGAAGCCTTATTTTCTGTCACATAAATGTGAATGGAAGTATTAAAGCAGATATTTAATTACATAGTACCACATAGCACTAACTTGAAAAGTCACAATTACCTAAGCACAGAAATTTGTTAAACATATTACTTGTATTAGTGATCGGTAACAATGTTTAAATTTCATGGCAACGTTCATATGAAGGTTATTAACCATTATCAATAAGTTTAGCTGAATTTTACTACACAGATTGCTTTAAGAGTCCCCGGTAAGGTGGGTTCTTCATACAAACTTTGTTACACTCTCATTTTAAAACAGTTGCTAGCTTGCTCTGAAACTTTGTAAGTACTAACAATAGGATAAGGTATATCTATGTCTGTAATTAGTTTATGTAACTTAACACGTCGTGATGAGGTTGTGAGACTAGAGCTATATAAACTGGGCCTATATATACCTTATGTCATTGTATGTGCAAGTTTCATTATAATCCAACCCGTAGTTTTAAAATGAGAACGAAACTCCGTTTGTAAGTGAAGGTGAAATTCGGCCGAGCTTGCCAGGGACTTAACTCAACAGAGTTAGAAGTAAAATTCAGCTAAAATTATTGATAATGGTTAATAACCTTTATATGAACCCGACTGTCTCCTTCAAAATTGTTACTTTCCTTTACTTTAACTCCAGCAATGAAATTAAAACTTTGTTACCAATATTTGAGACACTACATATTAATGCCGGTGATTAGCAAATTGACTACTGAGTTAACTCACTGGTTTTGATAGTTTATTTCTAGAAAAAAATTGTCAGAAACTTATTACTGTTTTAAATGTCGTGCAGATAAAAATGTCTGAGTTGCCATCTTTAATTGTATGTATTTAGCAATAGAGATGACATGAAATATAATGTGCTTTTAGTTTCTGTAGTAAGCTTGCTTTGCAACTGGAGTAGTAGACCGGCAAAATTGGATGAGCTGCCTCAGGAGACAACGATGCCGCAACTGTATTGTAGTTAGTGAACTGCTACAAAATTTAGTAAGTTTGTTATATGGGGCATTTTCTATGAAAAGGGACCTTATTGTCGATGGCGCTTTCGCCGCACAGCGTCGCGCAGCATTGTATTTATATCGAAGCATCGTTAATAATAGCGTAAGCGCCATCGACAATAAGGTCCCTTTTTACAGAAAATACCACATAAATATGTACATTTGTGATGTTTTCAGACAAGGTAAGTGCATCAGTTTTTAACCGACTTAAAAAAAAAGAAGGTTCTCAGTTTATGCGATTTTGAAATTAATAACCATCCGGTTATTTACTTTTCACGACACCAGCTGGTAAAGGCTCTCTTGTTTGTTCAAAATCTGATAAGAAAGTGGCTCTCAATGATGGTTGATGGTTGTTCATACATAAATGATTTGATTACTTAATTAATATTTTTTAGCAAACAAGCGTACCTAGGGCGTTTTTTTTATTATTAAAACCGGCCAAGAGCGTGTCGGGCCACGCTCACTGTAGGGTTCCGTAGCTTCCCAGACCATTAAAAATACCAACATTTTTCGTCAGCAAAAATAACTTTGTTTTTCATAGTATTTGTATGAAAAACAAAGTTATCATTTGCGTTTTTTTGAAAAAGTGCTATATAACTCAAAAACTATTCAACTCATCAAGTTGAAAATAATTTTCCTAGAAAGTTCATATAAAGGTCTACTTCTGTGATTTTTTTCATATTTTTTAAACTTATGGTTCAAAAGTTAGAGGGGGGGGGGGACACATTGTTTTTGACTTTCGGAGCGATTATTTCCTAAACTATTAATATTATCAAAAAATGATTTTAGAAAACCCCTATTCATTTTTAAATACCTATCCAACAATATATCACACGTCAGGGTCAAAATTAAAAAAAAAATCGCTCCCCACTTTACGTCTGGGGGAGGTACCCTAATAAAAATGTTTTTTTAAATTTTTATTTTTGCACTTTGTCGGCATGATTGATATACATATTGGTACCAAATTTCAGCTTTCTGGTGCTAACGGTCACTGAGATTATCCGCGGACAGACAGACAGACAGACAGACAGACATGGCGAAACTATAAGGGTTCCGTTTTTTGCCATTTGGCTACGGAACCCTAAAAAAGTGTCTAGTTTTTTAGACACAACACACCACGTTATGCTAAAATATTATAACTACTTAATTGTAATAATCATTGAAATATGTTGGAACTATCCGTAGGTTCTCATTAGAGTTATTGCTGCATATTTTTTGTTCATGTTAATTGTAATCATATTATATTAAAAAAATATATTTATATTACAGCAAATGAAAGAAATATATACGGATCTAAGATTTTTTTGATGGATGGCACAGAAATAGAAGACAATGAAGCTCTCAAAGAACTCCAAAATGAGGTTATACTTATAGGGGATAGTTGGGAACCTGATCAATGTCGCACAGCAACAGCGTCTACAATCATGGCTCCTAGTTCACAAACGACAAGCACATTTAGCAATAACAGCGACAAAGCATAAATAGCTTTGCGTTTAACATTCCCTATGACAAACTTCCATCGACGCTTTTGACAAAATTACATGATTGTGAACCGATTTCTAATACCGATGTCAACACTATTGTGAGAACTGTAACAGATGAACTCTTCCAAGAATCAAAAGTAGCATCAAGATCAGCTTACAGAGTGGTTTCACGGGATTTGTGTGACAAATTTCCACAACTATATGATAGAGATGCTGATACAAAAGAACTAATTGGAACAGGCTACCACACAATTTTTAAAAAATTGAAGAAAGAGTTATCTCCAAAGGCCGAATAAAAAAACAGGTATACGTGCCGATACCTTAGGATCAAGAAAGAAATCTAGAGTCATCAGAAATTTGAGTGCAGGCTGTAAGGAATGGCAACCCAGTGATCCCTGTAATGTGGATCTTGAAACTTTAGATTCTAAAAAGGACTGGCTCAAATCGGTTTCTTCCATAAAGGAAAGAGATGAATCACAAGTTGAATTATATATGAACGAGACCTATGCACAGCAAAGGATATTTCTGAACTGGGCACCTACACATAACACAATATTCTTGACGAGTGGCCAGTATTGTTAGAGGAGAAATATATGATTTCGCATTTTGATCGTATTTGTGCCTTGAATTTTGGCCAGTGCATGGACGCCTTTCAAAACAAAACGACTTCATGACATCATTGAAAGCTATGATCGCGAAGAAAAAAAATAAGTGCACTGTTAATGACAATAACTTAAATCACAACCTACAGATGGTTGCAACTTATTTCAATGAAGATATAAAACACATATACCAAACACATGAGGTATCTATATATACATTTTATTTAGCCTTTATAGCCATAAATACCTATATATTTTGTATCATTCATAACTTTTTTCCCAATGTGGTTCCATGCTAAATATAGTAGTTCCATTTACTAATTAACTTTTACTTTTTCAGGAACCATTAACTAGGGTTCAAGTTGCAACAGAGCTATCCAAAGTAGCTGCGCCTAACATTGTATTTTTAGGTGAGTATTAATTTATATTAGAATTGTAAAATGCCTTACCTGCGAAGCATAACACTGTACGTTTCGTATAATTTATAATTAATCATAATATAATTTATATGAAATCTACAGTGTTAAAACGTAAATGAATTGAATAAACTTGTGGCCCCTACATACCCTACCTACTCTGTAGGGTAGTTAGGGTAGGTAGGGGCCACAAGTACCCTACCTACCTAAGAACCTTCTCCTGACAATAACAAACACAAAAAAAGAATTAGCGAAATCGCTTCAGCTACTCTCGAGATTTGCGCTTAGCAACACATTCAGCGATTCATTTTTATATTTTAGATTTATTTAGTGTAATGATCAGTTTTTGAGGTCCCGGTTTTTAAGTAAGTTATTATAAAATTTAGGAGCCTATATTGCCTGTTTTACTCATTTTGTTTTTTGCCCACAGATAATAAAAATATATTATATTACTTGCTGGTAGAAAAAACGATTGTTAGCGAAACTGCGAGTCTGTCGTCTACGTCGTTACAACTGTTGATGGCGGCTTACTTCAACTTGAATATGGAATATCCAGTAGAGTGTCAAAACACATTAGAATTTATACAAAGGTATGTTTTTAAGATAAATCCTAAAGAAGGAAGTAAAGGACGCACGCTGACTAAGGTATTGTCATTAATGAGTAAACTTAACAGTATATTATAAAAGATATTATGTCATTTACATGCGGTTATTGTGGCGAGAATTTCTCCTCAGTGATTTCGTACAATAACCATCAAAAAAGTCACAGGTTCTGTAAAAATGTTAAATTTCCGTGTGTTGATCCTTTGTGTAAGAGTATTTTCAATAATTATGAGTCTTTTAGAAATCACAACTAGCCGACCCGACAGACGTTGTCCTGTCAACTATGAATATTTAATTCGAATTCACCTACTATCCCTACCACCTACCCACTACCTACCTACCAACTACCCACTACCTACCTACCAACTACCCTCTACCTATCTACCACCTACCCACTACCTACCTACCACCTACCCACTAACTACATACTAACTACCCACCACCTACCTACCACCTACCCATTACCTACCCACAACCTATCTACCAACTACCCTCTACCTATCTACCACCTACCCACTAACTACATACTAACTACCCACTACCTACCTACCACCTACCCATTACCTACCCACAACCTATCTACCAACTACCCTCTACCTATCTACCACCTACCCACTAACTACATACTAACTACCTGCTACATACCTACCACCTACCCACTACCTACCTACAACCTACCTACCAACTACCCACTACCTACCTACCACCTATCCCTACCTACCTACCCACTACCTATCTACCACCTACCCACTACCTACCTACCACCTACCCACTAACTACATACTAACTACCCACTACCTACCTACCACCTACCCATTACCTTCCCACTACCCACTACCTACCTACAACCTACCAACCAACTACCCACTGCCTACCTACCACCTACCCCTACCTACCCAATACCTACCCACTACCCACCGACGAAAAAAATTAAAAAAAAAAGTATCCTATGTCCGTCTCCCGGTTCTAAGCTACCTCTCCACCAATTTTCAGCCAAATTGGTTCAGCCGTCCTTGAGTTATAAATAGTACACTATTTAACAATAGAAATCGTCTTTTATATTAATATAGAATCTATATATATAAAAGAAAGTCGTGTTAGTTACAACTAACACGACTTTCTTTTATATATATAGATTCTATATTTACCTATTTATAAGGTTTTTATCAGTATTGAACTCGAACTAAATTTTGGTGGTAACTGCTGCGAAAAAATGTTCGCACCTTTTACCAGTAGTAACTACTGGGAAATAAAAATTCCCGGTAACAACTTGGAGGTAACTGGTAACAGCTGGAAATAACCCATCTGTTGCTGTCATGATCCATTTCTGTTTAGCGTCTTTCATCATGTGACCAGCTCGTCGCCATTTCTATTGTTAAAAAAACACGCGTAATAAAGATAACACCCATATAGGAAATAGGTTTCCGTTATAGGGGTTTATATACCAATATATTTTTTGAAAATTTACTTCATAGTTGATATAGTACACACATCTAAGACCAATTTATTTTCGTGTCGAGTAGTGCAGGCTGTGAGCGGTTTATAATGGTTTCGGAATACCCATCAATAATACTTTATTAGGTATTATATAATTTACGTGCTACTTAAAAGACTCATAATTATAAACATATGACTCATAATGCATTTTATAATTTATAAATATGCAAATATCTACGTCATAAAAAACGGAAATGATGTGCAGAATCGCCCTTTGGCACACATGTTGTACTTGATGAAGCCAAAACAACAGTTTTGACCTGCAAATTCCTAATAGTCCAGTCATTATAGGGGTTGACCTCGGAAAATCGATATACCCAGTATATTACCACATGAAAACTTGTATTTTGGAATCCTAAAAGTTGTCTCAAAATTCACATAGGGTGACCGCGTCTATTATAAATCTAAGGTCAAAGGTCACAAAAATCGTTTTTTTGCAAATATCTCGTTTTATATGGGTTTATCGCTATTTGTATGTATGATTAATATTGTAGAGAATTAAATTCTCTACAACTTTTCCGTTCAACATTTTTTTATATCTTGAACTGTCGAGATAGAAGGCATTAGGCTAGTTTCCACCATTACTAAATTGCAAATCGAATTAGTCCGTCAGTTAGAATATTGGAAAATAATGGACACGTATTTTTTGTTTTTGTAAATCTATGAATACTGACAAAGATAACACGCATCAAAACTCGGGAGTGGGGGCTTGTGACGTCACAACGCACTAAAAATTATAGCACGGCGTGACGTATTGCGAATTTTAAAAGCGTCGTATCTTCGTCAATTTTGGTTTACATAACAAAAGAAAAAGTACGGGTCAAATATTTTTTGATAATCTAACTGACTGACTAAGTAATTAGATTTTTTCAGGACACAAGCCTATTATCTGAGGTCAACTGGTAGTCTCGATCAAAAACTCGTAATGTTAAGGTTATAATTTATTGCTAAACATATAATTATGTATCATTTTTTATTAACTTTGAGATTAAATTGATAATTATATGTTTAGCAATAAATTATAACCATATTACAAGTTTTTGATCGTGACTACCAGTTGACCTCAGATAATTCTCTGACCGCGCGCTCTACGCCCTCTATCTCGAAAACCGTTCAAGATACTTATAAAAAAAGTTAGAAAGAAAAGTTGTAGAGAATTTAATTCTCTACAATTTTAGTGATATATACAAATAGCGAGAAACCCATAGAAAACGAGATATTTGCAAAAATAGATTGTTGTGACCTTTGACCTTAGATTTTTAATAGACGCGGTCACCCTACCATATGTGAATTTTGAGACAACTTTTAGGATGCCTAAATACAAGTTTTTATGTGGTAATATACTGGGTATGGCGATTTTCCGCGATATGTACTTAATTTGTCCTAAAATGACTGGACTATAAAAGAAACTTAGAATAATGATGTCCTCATTTATTGTATGGATGGATGTATTTGCGAAAATGTTATAAAATATTTTACAGTACACTTGTATCGTAATGTACTATTATTATTACTGTGCATAGGTCTCGTTCATGTACAATTCAACTCGTGATTTATCTCTCATTTATACTACATTAGAAAATTCGTTAGCTTTAACGATATAGTTATAAAAGTGCCTACATAATATTATAATTTATGTATTGGATTGCTGTTAGCTTTTAATTATTTCATTTTATATGTTACTGTAATAACCAAGACGGTTACATTGTTGTTATATAATTCTGCAGGGCTCGTGTTGCCCGCAGGTGACACAGCTCGCACATCAGGGCCTGCAGTCTCTACACTAACAACGACGCTACGAATGTCGCTGTCGTAAAATCGTAAACTTTCTTTAATAGATTTTCAACCTTATGCTGTTGAAATAAAGCTGAAAATCTATTAAAGAAAGTTTACGATTTTAAGATTTTAATTATATTTTATTGTGTTGAGCAGAGGTCTAATTGCCGTACGAAATTAATGGTACAATTAATGGTATAGTGAAACTAGCTACAACAGGCTTTCTCCCATAAAGTACAAAAATACAATATAGAGGTGTAACAATATTATTGGAGGTACAGAGGATTGTGGGATTCAGGAACCCAAACTAGGATACCCTGTGCTATGGACTCCAGGCCCCCCTCGCCGAGACTGAATTATCATTATTGTAGAACATGTAGGACTATTGTAGAAGCCATTGTGTGAGCTTCCTCACATTCCATCCTAGACAGATTAACAATTGCTAGAATTTTGTTAATCTTATTGTATAGTCTGCTAGCTCTGGAACTGAAGAAATTTGAGGCAAATGACGTTTTTACAGGGGTTGTTTCACAGACTTCATAGTATCACCTAGAATTAGCCATTTGTTTAACCTTAGAAATGTCTATAGAAGAGTGTTTTTTCATAACTGTTAGTAGTACCTATATAAGCAATTATTATCCCTAAGTATTTTATTGATTCTGCTTTTGATATCACACATGTGTGTGCATACAACTTGAAATTAATAGGATTAGATGCTACATTATGTATTGTAAACTGTATGTATTTCGTTTTACTGACATTTGTTATGTGCAAGCCAACGAGTTACTATATTGAATCCTTCTTGGGCCGCAACAAAAGTTTCGTCCCATGAGTTACCATAAAACGTTAAGGTAGTGTCATCGGCATAAGACATTATATGACAATTTGTGATGTTTAGCTGGCAATAAATGGTTTTTTTTTATTTTGGAGTTTTGTTTTTTTATTAGATAACCTCCAAACTGTAAATTGCTTGTTGTTTGTATATTATGACTTATAAAATTAGTTAATTTTACATGTTATCAGGCGATATTTTCTATAGAATTCAATACAAATTTTGTACTTTTACATGCTATCGATAATTCTCAGCATTTTGCTATTGGCAAGTTTGATTTTTTTTTTCTTATGTAAGTATTTTAATAAATGCAGTTGTCGTCATCAAAATAAAACTAACCGATCTGGATTAATCTCTTGTCACGTCTGAATAATATAACTGTGCGCCTAATATTACAGGAGTGATATAGTATTTGTAAACTGTGTGTGTGTTTAAGCAAATTATTCAATAACAATAAAGTTTTTGGTTTTTAATTTGCTTTGAGGTCACACCTTTTAATGAAGAATATATCACCCCTAATAAATGTTATATTGGGTGGACTGTTGCTAATACAGATGCAGCCAGTGTATATACATTAGATCGGTTATTAACTTATTATCCTGATTGACTTATTTCCAAGTGATTTTTTTGTCTTGACAAATACGGCTGCATTAATTAAAATACATAAGAAAAACTAACGGCTGGCTATGGCTAATAACTAAATCCGGAGAATTACCGACAGCACGTAAATGTACAGAATTTGTATTGAATTTTACAGAAAAATATCCCCTATTAACATGTAATATTACCTTATTTTACAGGTAATAATACGCAAACCACAAGTAATTTTACCGTGCCCATATTTAAAATCACAGTTTTCTTATGTAAAAACACATACATTTTATCAGTAATATTACCGAATAAAAAGGAAAAATACTTAAAACATAATTAATAATACACAAACTTTATGTATTTTTACATAAGAAATCTGTAACAAAACACACAATAATTGTGTAACATTACCGAATAAAAAGTAAAAATACTTAAAAAAACATTAATAATACATAAAGTTTGTGTAATTTTACAGTCGAAATCTGTAATAAAACACATATTATTTCTGTAATATTACCGAAAACAATTTAAGTATACATAAAATGTCAATAATAATACAAAAACTTTGTGTATTTTTACATACGAAATCTGTAACAAAATACAAAATAATTGTGTAATATTGCCGAATAAAATGTGAAAAAACTTAAAAGAACATGAATAATACATAAAGTTAGTGTAATTTTACAGACGAAATCTGTAATAAAATACATAATAATTCGGTAATATTATTGAATAAAATGTAATTATACATAAAATATCATTAATAATACACAAACTGTATGTATTTTTACATACGAAATTTGTAACAAAACACATAATTACTATGTAATATTACCGAAAAAAAATTAAAAATACATAAGTGAAATTTTACGGATAAGTATATAAAATTACATACGAACATGAAAATTTAAAGAATATGTAAAATTACATAAGTGAGATTTTACAGATTATGTAAAATTACATAAGTGAGATTTTACATATATATTCTGGTAGTATCATTATGTAAAATTACATAAATGTAATTTTACATAACCGTCAATTTGTTTGATTATGTAAAATTACATATATGTAAAATTACATAATAATGAAATCAGGTCGATATGTAAAACTACATACGCCTTGTAAAATTACATAATTATGTAAAAATACAGAAACGTTAGGGCAACGAAAGTTGCCCTAAAATTATGTAGAATTCCCTGAAAATTTTTAACAGTGCAGCGCCATCAATGAAACAAATAAGGAATGCGCAATCACAGCTCCCCGCGAGTTAAGAAGATATAGAAAAACCCAACAAAAACTGTCTGCTCAGAGGATCCACCTTTTATAATAGGGGATGAAAGATCTCACAACCTCTTCCTTATATACCTAAAATCGGACTAAATCTGGGTTTTGAATTGAATCAGCGTTGATTAGTATTTTCGACGATGTTGTTTTGGCTGATACATGTTTCTATTACGGTTTTAAGTGGTGACAATTAACTATCACGGAGTTTAATCAATTTCTCACAAAGAGAATATATCATGCAGAACCTGCCATATTTTATGTTGATTCGAACATAAAACATCGATCAACATGTGATGATACACCTTGCACGCAAGTATACCACTACTTCACAGCAAGTCTCATGGGAATCCATTTGATGGAAACATGAACGTTATCGTGATTAATGTACTCTCGTCACGGCAGCTCAGTAACGGGAGACCATGCGTTACCTACTATGTGGCAGCCAAAGTCTTTAGCAGTTAGGTATATATGGGTTCACAAGCTTATGCATGTGGAGTTCGGCAATTGTCCCATGGGATCTTACTATTATACTATCTGTGAGTTAATTTGCGTCCTAATCCGTTCAGTAGTTTTCGCGTGAAAGAACAACAAACATCCATCCATCCTCACAAAATTGCGCATTTATAATACTAAAGTAGGAAGTAGCATCAGCATCAGTAGCATAAAAAAAATCAGCCTGCACTGTTCCCATAGCTGCGCTACAGGTTTCTTCCCTTCTTCTACTTTGCGTGTCGAACTGTCGACTCAAGTAATCAATATTGATCCAGTTTATAGACACCTGCACAGCGCGATCGTTAGCTAACTTCGTTTAAATTCTGGAACGTGTAGGTAGATGGCCAAGAAAAGAGGTGGGGCATATCCTGCAGAGACCCTCCTTACATTGGCATTGTATTTGGGGTGAGTCGAGGAGGTTTGGCCAGGATATTTTTACAACATCCAACCCGAGTCCGCCTTTGGCTCAAAGATTAAGCATTTACATGCTTAAGGTGCATTGCCCCGAAGTCTTATAGGCTGAAAACACTCATGGGGGTCCTTTAGCATGTCCCCCATGAGTGTTTTCAGCCTATAAGACTTCGGGGCTTCTTTCGGGAGGTTCCTGCATTTCTGTGACACAAGAAGCCTATGTGACCTCACATAGGCCGCCCCTTAGAGAGGGGATGGACCGGTCGGCAGGTAGTCTACAGCGTTGTGGAGGAATATTTTGGAACCATATTTTATTTTATAGTCACTTAATTTTAAACTTCTGGGATATAAAAGTGTTAGGCGTTTTGTATGTTAACAGGTATGTATAGGTATGTGGTCTTACTCACAGTAATCTGCTGAAAAGCTTTATAGTATGTCGGCCAAATTACCTTGTTATGGTATATTTAATGTGTTATTTACATACATTACCTACAAATTAAGGTTTACGCGCTTAACGGTGGATCTGGTCGGCGTGGTACAGAACAGGGACATTCACCCCGCACGCCGCGTGAAGACTTGAAAGTGGAACAGACATTCTAGATCTTAAGAGCAATAAACTTGAGCAACATGAAATTAAAGTAGATGGATGAGGAGCAAAGGTCACGGGACTTGTGTGGCGCACCAAACAAACATGACGGTATGAAATGAAAATAGGGTTGTTATGTACCTATTACAGCTGGGGATGAATATTACCAACATTTAAACAATTTATGAGGTCATCAGGCAAAGCAGTTTCTTCTTGTAGCTTACGCCACAGTGCTGAACGAGATCGAATGCATTTGACAAATCCATAAAACAAGCAAACAGGGGTTTTGTCTATAAAGTACTGTACGCAGGAAAACGGCTGTTCTGTGGAAAGTCCTAGAAAACCCCTGAATATTGTCAGCTTCATATAAGTATCCACATTTTCTGCCTAAGTCTACGAAAGTAGTGAATATTGAGAATATGAGATCCAAATTAAATAGAATAACGGATGAGGTTAGTCATGTTTTGCCTAGGTATCTACGAGTACACTATGCTTGGCAAGGGCTTCCTCACCTACTAAGGAGGAATGAGCATTAAATCACCAGCGCCGCGTTTTTTAAGTTTTTTATTTACTGGAAAGTATGTCCATAAAGTTTCAGTACGATTATAGAATTACCTTATAATTCCAGCTTTCTTTCATCATTAATTACTGCCAGTGATGGTCTTATCAGAAGCTTTACCTACCTACTTATTAATTACCCTAGAACAAGTTTTAAACTGTGCTACCCTTTTACAACTATCGTAAATGTTAATACATTTATCTTTAGCCATTTCTGCTTTTACTGCTATCATTTCTATCTCAACCTTGTTTTACTTATCTTCCTATCTATTTCTACCAGGAGACAGTACCACCACTTAAAGTCTATTTAGGTCTAGTTTCCAGTTGCTGACATTATACATAAAAGACTTTCAACTCTGTGCTGGTCGCAATATGGTCAAAGTCAAAAGTCAAACCATTTATTTCAATAGTGTCACTAAGAGGCTTTTGAACGCTAGACTTTAAAACAAAGTAAATAGATTTGCAAGGGCAGTTTTGTGTGGATAAGAATTGACAAGAAACTCCATAGTTAGGTAGTCTTTTAAAATGTTTGTCAATATTTTGTGTACTTACATAAATTAAAATGATAATTAGGTACCTATGTTTCTGTGGGCTGGTAATTATGGCACGGCTACAAAGGGGTGGCTCATGAGATGACGACTAATAGAGAAGTACCTATTGAAGATTAAGATAAGTGATGGCCGACCTTGAATAATAATAATGGAATTCGGGCAGGAGAATGAATGGAAGATGCTTGAATAAATTAAATTAATTTTAAAGTGACTAGCACTATTGAAAATATTATAACATGTTCGAAATTGCAGTAGAAAATAAACCATACGTGTGGGTGGTAAAGTTGTTTTTCCAAAAGAACTTGTTTGGGAAGACAAATCGCGACCGTCCGCGTCGCTTGGCTTAGGCATTCGGCACACAGACGCGATCCCGCGATAATCTAGAGCCGGCCGCGCCACGCGCCACTGCCCCACTTCAGTCTGTGGCACACTTGCCGCCAGTTCGCGGACAATGTCGCATTGTTGACGCGTGACGCGTGACGCGAGACGCGAGACGTGACTGCTGTGAGCGACAACCGTAAGTGTGGCGCACGCCTAATTTGGAATTCTGAGTAGACAGGTTGATACTTTTATATCTCTGTGATGAGTTAGCATGATTTGTTGTATTTAGGTGAATCCGGCTCAGCTGTATTGTTTGTTGCCCCTGTTTTTGAAGTGAAAATTTCTTTAGGCGAGTTGAGCACTTTTTGAGTGAACAAAAATCATAGAAATCGCGTGACCGTCACGTACGCTTTTTATAGCACTGTTTACGAGTTTTGTTTTGTAAGGTACTTTGTCACACTAGTGAGCAAAAGCCCGTTTTCTTACAGAGAGCAATGATTACCACACTTGCTCAAGACGGGTTAGTGAATTAATCTAGACTGTCTCATTAATTATAAGTCCGGGGTTCCTCGCGATTTTCACTGATGTCAATGATGCCCAAGATACACTTTGTTTTGTTCTTGAAATTCTTAAGGAGGAAAATGTTTGCACCTGTGGCGCCCGTTTATGTCTTTTGTAGGCAGTGTTGAACAGCCACCGTACAACGAGTATTTAAAGTGTTTCGATTTCAAATCATTCTGGCAGGAAACCTAGCTCTCAACAAGGGTATTCAATCCTTCCTCACGCATGGCACTTCTCAGTCGCACCCAGTGGCGTAAGTAGACTTAGTAGGGCCCAGTATCAAGTTTTTATGGGGGCCCTTTCCGCACTCAACCCAATCCAGAACGCTCCAATTGTCAGGATGCTATGCTGACAATTGGAGTTTTCTGGACCGTGATAAGTTATATTTTCATTTTATCTATTATCATGAAAAATACACATTTGAAGTTGTGAGAAGATTTTGTGTTTTTTCCTCATCAGGGGCCGTCGGGGCCCGGGGCCCCGCGTCATTGATATGGCTAATACAGCGGTAGCTAGGGCCTTAGTCGCACTTAATGGTTCAGACAAACCATAGTACGGACACCTCTACACAAATTGCACTGAAGTACTTAAGTACGTTACGTACCGCCGCCATTCCACATACAGTCCGGTTTGAATCTTTTCCTTCATTAAAACCTCTACATTAATGAAGACCTGACTCATATGCACACTTATAATTGTAATAGTAATTAATTACAACTACAAGAACATCTCAACAACCTGCGTGCAGTGCTCCACTTGCAAGCAGCTCGCATGTGGTCGCGTGCGCTGCTGCCATGCAGGCTGTAGCCCCGTAGGGAGGCGTCCCAGACGGACCGTTAACGCGCTGACCCGCATACCTTGCTGGCGATACACTTGCGTGAGCCGAGAATAGTGCACACCTTGTTGCTATTAGACAGTGGGTATCATTCATCAAGTTCTGCTTAGCCAAAGACATGACAGACGTGACAAGACACATAAAATCGTAATCCATTACTTGTTACTAGTTAGTAAAAAATCGCTCTGTGTAGTGTTATAACGAGTGAAATCGTTGTGAACCGGCTTCGCAACGACTTCCGACAGTATTGATATGGGATTGGATATGTTTGAACTTTCCAACAGTCTGTCACATGAATTTGTTGCATGATTGACATAACAGCCATAGACAGAACATGGCAGATGCCATATTCTTCTGCTTTCAGTCAATTTCATGTTTGCCTATTTTTTGGTTTATAGTTAACCTCCGAAATTATTCAATTATTGTCATCTAGCAATATTTTGATTGTATCTTATTACTACTTATTACGTTGACCGTGTTGTTGATGTGGTCGGTAGGTACGCATGCCGCGCTTCGCGCGCCCATACCTGATGTATGAGAGTCCTATTCGAGTATGAGAGTTATTATTCTACCATCAATTTCAACAGTAATGGTGTCAAATTAATTTTAGTAATAACTGCTATTATTACAAGTTTCTATTCGGTAGTTTCTATCGCCGATTCTTAGGAAGATAATTTTCTGTAATTTGTCGACAAGGTTGAATGTGTAAACATTAATTTGAAGCTTATTAAATCCTGAGCAGAAATTAGTAAGTAGAAACTATATTAAACATAGTGAATTATACAATAATTATGTCAAGACAACGCGCAGCCTGAACTTTTGGGTCTACCCTTCTACAGGCTGAGTTACTATAAATCTGGAAAAGCAATTTACATAAATGGAGATTATTACAGTGCTACCAGACTTAACTAATTAAGACCTCTTTTATAAGTATTTCATGAGCAATAAAACTCGAGCGCGACTACGTGTGGCTAAACTTGATAATTTCTAAGTGAAACTGGAAAGTGTAGAAGTTATTATAGACAAGTGAAATGTTTTTCATTACAACACTAGTCTGGAATGATTTCTATGAAAGTGGCGAAATACAATGTTGCTTCTTCTAGGTTTGTCGATAGCAAAATATGATGTATATTTTGCTGTCAAAGCTGTGGAAAAATGGTTGCATCGTCATCCTGATTGGCAAAACTGATGCTTGCCTAAAAAAATTGCCAAACGTTAATGAAGTCGGTCCAGAGATTAAATTGTTGGTGTAGACATTTAGAGAAGGAAACACCACTATCAGAAAATCAAGATGCTAAAACAAAAGGTATTTTGGATTGAATAGTCAAGAACCATAAGGACACCGAAAATGATTTGGAAAACAGGAAAGATTAAAATGGGAAAAATATGAAGACAAACAAAATTGAATCAGTGTTGACAATGTCAATGATACACTGATCTGGTATTCTTCAGAGATCAAATCTGAAAGAACAAGAAAGCCTGCTAGAAATGTCACAAATCTGCCAATGGGGCAGGACTATAAAAGCAATGTAGATAGCATGACCACGGCTAGTCCCAATATGGTCAATGAGTGAGGTCAAGCTATTTCGAAACATAAAAGGACATTTGACTAATTTTCAACCAATGACGATGATCTTCTTTTTTCGTATCGATGGTACGACTTATTTGCTTGCTTTTAATGACGATGAGATAGTTCAGTCTCTCACAACGTTATTCCTCGCTCGTGCTCCACTGTAACCTTAGCATTAAGTAACTTGTGTAGAGAAAATAAATTGATATTTGATTATTATTTATTTATTATACCTTCCCCATTGTCTGCTTTATTAGAAACTTCACAACTACTAAGAAAGACCTCATCAATGTTCCACGCACTGTTTCCTTCAGAAATCTAAAAAAGTCTCCTCCGCCTTATAAAGTATGAACGATTCTGTCATCAAACCTACATAGTCAGGTAACTGTAAAGATGGAGCTTGCGACAGCTCCAGCTGTTGGCTCATAACTGTCACACGTATTTACCCGCGGTTGTAGGCAACCACATCATTATACCTGCCTCCTAGCGCCATCTCTTATCCCAAAGCATTAAAGTTTATTTTGGCATGATCGCGATCTCTGATATTTGTGTCATCTTTGGGTGAAGACTCCCATGTAATTGTAGCACCAGTTTAGGCTATCATGGCTCTTATGACTTAGTTATAAGGGTGATGTTGGTGTGTATTTAGTGTCGTATTCATGTCATCTTTAGGTGGTCATTAGCGATGGCTGCCAACCGTGGTTTGTGTTACGTTGCTCTGCCATTCATGGACTAAGATTCGTGTTAGTGGAACATTTTTTTGTAGTTGGTTTACTTTTTTTTCACACTATCCCTGCATTGTTTTGATGAATTTCTTGACTTATCATACCCACAGCTGCTTCGAATGAAACTTTTTAAAACAGGCTGCCATTATGCAAAGTTAGCATTTAGGTGAAGCATTCGATACAAAATGCCATGGATGAATTGTGTGAGTGATAATAAAGCTAGAAAGGGCTTGTTAGAGGTTGCAAACCTATAAGTTTAATATAAACTACATCTTGTCTACTGCTTAAGGGGCTACCTCACGCCAACGACCTTGAGCGACTGGGAGAAGTTTAGCAATAGCGTATACCCGTGCGTGAGAGTGGTCAGTGATACACTGCCGCCCGTCGTCGCCCCGAGGAGCCCCGCTTCAATGCGCACCAAGATTATTCGAAAAAACAACCCACCTTGATTTATCAAACACAATACAGATAAAATCCGTATACAAATATAAAGGGCATTAAATTTGTCTAGAGATGATCTAAGTTTCATGCAAATACGCCCGATAGTTTTTGCGTGATGATCGTTTTTTTGCCGCGTTAGATATTACTTCACAAATTAATTACACTAAGTTATAAAAATATTTCAAATATTCACATTTTCACATATCAAATTATGAAAGAAATGGTCTAGTATAACATATATTTTTTTCAAAGAAATTAGATAAGAAGTTAAAACGTGATGATCAATTTAAAATCACTAAAAGTCATGTGTCTGCGCCTTAACGTGTCCTAGCAACCGTAATAATGAAAGTCTAAAAAATATATTTTTCTGTTGTACTACAAATACGTATTTTCCTTCTGCAACTGTATCCCATTCTCTAATAGGGCTCAAATGCTTAGATGACCGATGTACTCCACCAAAAAAGAAATCAATAAGAATAAAGGGCATGACAATGACGATGATGATGATTGACTGTATCCATACTATTTGTAGACAAAGTGCAATTCAACTTCAAAGAATTAATTACATTTGAACTATTTCTATGCACTTTTAAATGTCGAGGAGTCAGTCAGTTACTCGAACCCATTTCCAAACTGAAGAACTACTTTTTACTCTACGGAGAAGAACGGGTAGAAATAATGATGGGAATACTTTTATATCATAAAATCTTTAGTACATTATTCTGGTTGTTTCTATAAGTGCAACCCTGCAATAAAGTAATCACTTTCATCATGGAAGTGAGACGCCTGTCGCACAGCTGGTTCCCTTTCATTATCACAGCACGATATTATATTGTAGTGACACACATTTTTTACTCGCCGCCAATAAATTGCACTTTCATGCGTCGCGAGAGTTTTTTTGTAATACTTTTTTCTTAATAATGCGGTTTAAAGCTGCTTTAATAGTTTATATGTGTTTAATTAGAAATTATCAGTTGTTAGGTGACATACGTTGAATTTTACGCATATTTTTACTGAGTGAGTAAAGCCGTTGAGTTCATTTTCTGTGGACATTTAATAGTGATCTCTAACTCTTGATTATCATCTTACAACAGTTACCTTGTTAGATCTTTAGAAATATTTTCTATCCTTTGACGATCGCTTTGTTGATCGCCCATACTACTTCCTAATTTAATTATATTCCTCTACTTTGTGGTCATCTTATTCTGTGTTACAATATACTTTGGTTTCGTCCACGTTTGATTCAGTTGTTCCTGTCAGGGACCATACGACAGAGTTGATCTTAATGTTATGATTTTTTATTTGTTGGGTCAATCTGTTTTCAAAATCAAAAATCAAAATCAAAGCATTTATTTCAAGTAGGCCAATAACAGGCACTTTTGAATTGTCGAAACAAAGATGAAAATTAAATGTAGCTACAGTCCCAGTCACAAGACATAAAAACTGTGAAAGTACTGTAGTTGCCCATTCCCTAGCGTAGATCTCTATGGAGAAGAACGGGCAAGAAACTCCATGGACACTCTTTTAAATCAAAATATTGTTACAAAATCTTGGTTACATCATTCATGTTGAGATGTTATATTATGTGAGAACAATGTAGCAAGATGTGCACGTTAAAAGTGTCCATAGCCAAACAAAAACAAAATACAACTCAAAAACAAAATAATTAATTCAAATAAACCATGGCGACTAAGAGATGACCAGTCACAACTGACAGCGCCCGTTCACGCACATGACGCATGGATCAGCACCATTCAGCTCAACCATTTTGAAGGGAACTAAATGGTCCGACACACGCGCCATGATCAGCGAGACATTTGAGTGAGCGTGACATACTCTCAACCGCCAGGGCACATTCAAGTCAAAAACTAAAGTAGGTTTCCAGTGAATGATAGCTTTCTAGTACATAGTACTCACACAATATGGGCTATGCGTTTATATAATACTAAATAGATTGAATCTATACAATGCAAAGATAGTTGTACAATCTTCAGCAGCTCCAACAATACCATTTAATGCTATCAATTTTTGAGCCCCTGTCCTTGTGGAGCAGGACCAGCATTGAGCCAAGCATTTTTATCGGCGATATAATCGCTCAACTTGTAATATGCTTGCTTACATAGTGTGCGTTTAATGCATGTTTTAAATTTAGTCTCATTCAGTTCAAGAATACTTTGTGGAATTTTATTATAGCATCTCAAACAGTACCCCATGAAAGATGAGTCTACTTTAGCGAGTCTAAAGCCTGGCTGAACTAGTTGGTCCCTGATTCTAGTACTGTAATTGTGTCTGTCGCCTCTTTTACCGAAAAGATGCAGATTTTTTCTAACGTACATTATGTTTTCGTAGATGTATTGGCAATGAACCGTCATGATGCCAATATCCTTAAAAAGTTCCCTTAGAGAATCGCGCCTACGAAGATTGTATATGGCTCGGATGGCTCTTTTCTGCAGAATAAATATAGACTCAATATCAGCAGCCCGTCCCCATAGCAAAATACCGTAAGACATTATACTATGGAAGTAACTAAAATAGACCAGTCTAGCGGTATCTACATCAGTGAATTGACGGATTTTTCTAATGGCATATGCTGCTGAACTTAAGCACCCCGCAAGAGATGTTAAATGAGAACCCCATTGTAGCCTTGAATCAAGCGTAAGCCCCAGGAAAACAGTTTTATCTACGAATTCGAGTTTCTCTTTATTCAATATTATCTCACAATCACTACTTTTAACATTCGGTAATGAAAATCTTATGCATTTAGTTTTTTTTTCATTCAATACCAAATTGTTTGCTGTGAACCAATTTTGGACCTGAAGTAGGGCATCATTCACGTCATCTAGATTTTGGGCCCGTCTATTTATCTTAAAAATTATAGAAGTGTCATCAGCAAACAACACCATATTTTGAGGTTGGTGTTTCAACAAATAGGGTAGATCATTTATATATACTAAAAAAAGGAAAGGACCCAATATTGAGCCTTGCGGAACCCCCATTTTTACATTCAAACCCTGTGAATTAACACCATTTATTTGAACATGTTGTTTTCTATCGCTCAAATAAGATTTTAGCAGGCTAAGTGCAAGTTTACCCAGTCCGTAATGCTCCAGTTTCAAAAGTAATGTGTCATGATTTACGCAATCAAAAGCTTTCGAGAGATCACAGAAAATTCCTATTGCGTCTTGGGACTCTTCCCACGCAGCAAATATGTGCTTTAATAGGGTTACACCGGCGTCAGTTGTACAACGTCCCTTGGTGAAACCATACTGTTGATCATGTAAGATTCTGTTGGTGTTAAAATGATAAAGCATTTGATTAAGCATTACTTTTTCAAAAACCTTGCTAAAAACTGGTAACACGGATACAGGTCTATAATTATTGGAATCTTTACTGTCCCCGGATTTGAAAAGAGGTATGACTTTACTGTATTTCATTAAATCCGGGAAAACTCCTTGGTCTACACATAAATTAAAAATTAAAGCTAAATACGGGGCTATGGTCTCAAGTATAGATGTACAAACTTTGATAGACATTCCCCATAAATCTTCGGTCAGTTTGATTTTAATTTGCCGGAAAGCTTTAATAACTGTCATAGGGTTAATGTGTTTAAATTTAAATTCTGCCAGGCAGCCAGACACATTCGCCTTTAATAAGCCAATTGAGGCTTCAGGTGAGGAATTAAGAGCCTCCGTAGTTTTTATTGGTATTTCGGTAAAAAAATTAACAAATTCTTGAGCTACTTCCTGATCAGAGCTTTTAGGACCACATGCTGTATCTAATGTAAAGCTATTATTACGTATTTTCTTTCTGTTAGTCTCGTTATTTATGACTTTCCAAACGGTCTTTATTTTATTTTCTGCTGTTTTGATCTTGTTGCTTATGTGCAGGGCTTTAGCAACCTTGCAAGTATTTCTAAAAATCTTTGAATACGTAGCAACATACTTGCTAAAAGTTTCAGTGTTTATAAAAGGCTTAAGGCTATAAAGCTCAAATAGCCTTTCCCTACTTTTTCTGATACCTCTAGTTGCCCAATCACTAAATATAAATTTAGGGCAAATACTCTTTGTATTCTTTTCAAAAGTTTTGTTGAATTCCGTGTGAACTAATGAAAAGAAACGATCATACAATTGATTTATATTAATATCCTCTTGGCTCATTACACTTAACTTGTTCTGTAGGGAAATATTATACCTATTTAATTTGCAAGAAGTTATAGGTCTAAATTTAATCTGAACTTTTTGTATTGGAGTTTTACAACTAAAAGTTACAGTTTGTCCGCTATGGTCAGACGGCAAACAATTTATTATGGCTTTATCTAAGTAATCACAATCGCAGAAAACATTATCTATACAAGTAGCAGAAGAAGTTGTGATTCTAGTGGGTTCAATAAAAACGTTAGTCAAGTCAAATGACTTAAAAAGATTTAATAACCGACTGCTATTTGAATTTTCTTCTAAAATATTGATATTAAAATCACCACAAATTATTGTAGCTTTATTACTGGCTGCAAGTTTTGCCAGGACATCTTCCATTATTGATTCAAATATGGAAAAGTTTTGATAGTTTGGGGGTCTGTACACACACACAATAACATGCTTATCTAGCTCAACACAGGACAGTTCGACGCAATGTTCAACCGAGAGACCTACTATGTCATTACGTTGCTTATATTTAAAACTATTTTTTATTAATATTAGGGAACCTCCACGAAGCATAGTTTTACGATTAAAGCAGCTACCCACCATATAGTTCTCATAATTAATAAGCATTTGGTAATCCTTTAGCCAATGTTCAGTAAAACAAATAATGTCAAACTTACTACTTTCTAAAAACAATTCAATTTCTAATAATTTCGAACAAATGCCTTGGATATTTTGGTGGAATAATTTTAAGGTGTTCTGCTGAGGCCCTTTTTTACTAACTAATTGAGTGCAAGAAGGTACCTCCCTAGTAGCAATTGCCGTTGGCTTCCTTATGCCAACAGTTGGGAATGTATTGGCAGACGGTTAGTTGTTCCGCCAACCTAAACTTAAAATAGGCCCATTGTCATAAACATGCACTATTTGCCCAACGAATAGCCAACAAAGGGTCTTCTGTTACTATTCCTACTGTTGGGTGATTTTTGCAGGGATTTCAGTTATTATAACACCATTGGGCCAACTAACGACGGGCCTCCTGCATCTATTCCTACTGTTGGGAGATTTTTGTAGGGATTTAAATTACTAAAACAACATTGGGCCAACTAACGACGGGCCTGCTGCTTCTATTCCTACTGTTGGGAGTTTTTTGTAGGGATTTAAGTTATGATAACAACTAACATCGGTCCAACTTAAACCTTTCAATGGGCCTGTTAGGGATGATACGTATATACTGGTACACCCAGTATGAGCTTACTAGTACAGCTCTCTTAACTCTTAGTAACTCTTAGATTTACGAAACATATTTTTTAGGGTTCCGTAGCCAAATGGCAAAAAACGGAACCCTTATAGTTTCGCCATGTCTGTCTGTCTGTCTGTCTGTCTGTCTGTCTGTCTGTCCGCGGATAATCTCAGTGACCGTTAGCACCAGAAAGCTGAAATTTGGTACCAATATGTATATCAATCATGCCGACAAAGTGCAAAAATAAAAATTTAAAAAAACATTTTTATTAGGGTACCTCCCCCAGACGTAAAGTGGGGAGCGATTTTTTTTTTAATTTTGACCCTGACGTGTGATATATTGTTGGATAGGTATTTAAAAATGAATAGGGGTTTTCTAAAATCATTTTTTGATAATATTAATATTTTAGGAAATAATCGCTCCGAAAGTCAAAAACAATGTGCCCCCCCCCCCTCTAACTTTTGAACCATAAGTTTAAAAAATATGAAAAAAATCACAGAAGTAGACCTTTATATGAACTTTCTAGGAAAATTATTTTCAACTTGATGAGTTGAATAGTTTTTGAGTTATATAGCACTTTTTCAAAAAAACGCAAATGATAACTTTGTTTTTCATACAAATACTATGAAAAACAAAGTTATTTTTGCTGACGAAAAATGTTGGTATTTTTAATGGTCTGGGAAGCTACGGAACCCTACAGTGAGCGTGGCCCGACACGCTCTTGGCCGGTTTTATATTTTTGTTTATATTTGAGATTTATGGTTTATATTGTAAGCAAAGTACAAAATTGAAAATTAAGGATAATTTAAGAAGGACATTCCGTCACTAAATGTCCTTGGTGGGCGGTATGTTCATGCCGAAACCGTAATGATAATATCGTAAAGGTTCAAAAGTTGTACCCCAACCTCGATAGATGGCGTTGTAGTCCAATTAGAAGTCGCTATCGTTGTGTTACCACGATTTGGTTGGGTTCAAGTGAATTTTAGTAAATATATCACCAGCTTGGGCGCTGGACAAACACGAGTGGCGTACGGCGTATGGCGGTGGCGCCGAGTAAGTGGCGCCGCTACTTGCTACTGCCTCGCCCCCCGCGTACCCGCACGCGCGCCAGCGCCATACGCCACTTGTATATGACCCGCGCCTTAGATCAGAAAGCAATTTGGTTTTATTTCAACCCTATTAGTGTTCACACAAGGTTATTAGTTCAACACTACTAGCTCGGTAGTACACATTGGTAGTAGTTGGTTGGTTGGTGGTAGGCAAATCCACGTTGGCCCCATCGCAAGTTGGGCCTTCGTAGGCAAATTCACGTAGGCCATCAGTTTTGGGCCCAACCCGCAAACTGCCCGCCAATTGTATGCATTTGCCAACTAACCAGAGGTATGTGGCCCAACTAAATGCCAACAAAAAATGCTACTAGGGCTTGCTGTTGGTAGGATTAACAAAAATATTGTTAATGGTACCTTCTGTTGTCTCACTTTCTAGTTTAAATTTATATTTGAAGTGAGGCCGGAGACTCCTGTGCCATCCTCCGACGATAAGAAATTCTTCAAAGCTATTCTGCCACTGAATACCAGAACAACTGACAGTACGAATCTATTTATTTGTCTTCCTATTATCACCACAGCGTCACACTTCACACCTGCCTGCCAGGTCACCTGTACACCTGTGCTTCTCCTACTAACGTTATGCGTAACGTTACTGCCTGCGCACGCGCCGATGTGGTGCCGTTACGACGCAACCAGAGCGCGTCACCGACCCACGATAACCGGATCTTACACCCTATGTATTGTAGGAAAATTAAAGTATTTTGTCTGCAGGCACACACTAATGATGGGCACAAACGAAGAGGGGCGTCTGCCTAGCAGTGGGTGACATTGGGCAGCGGGTGATGATGATGAGTATACCTCTATAATGAAAGATGTCGCGATTTGTGTTTGGTCTGACTGACACTTATTGGTTGCCACAACATTTGATAATGGTGACACTTAAAAAATCTTACTTACTATGTCTCATGCATGACACACAATTTAACAATCACAGTCACAGATTGCTGGCAGCATTGCCATGCAACGTGGCAAATGCTGCCAGCCTTCTGGGCACTTTTCTTATTGACAACGACGTGGACGAATGTTTGACGCCCTGTAAATCTTTACCTTCCTTAGTCTGTGACTCGTTGTTTAAACTATTGTGTCTACTTCGCTAAAGGATGAAGGTTTATTAGAAAACAACAAATAGATCTATTTGTTGTTGGAACGAAGTTCCTTATCGCGCGTTGTGAAAGGGGGCTAGACGGAAAAAATTCTTACGAAAATTTGTCACGACACTTTTTTTCTTTTTAAAAATAAATGAAGGTTGCAATGCGTTTGTTTCATTTATTTCTATTTCGCATTGAACAGTGTGGTGTCGCGACGATTATTTTATTACAATTCCTTCACTAGTTAATCGAAAGAACTTCGTTCCATCCGGGTGTCCCTTGACACCTCTCAAGTTTTTTTTATTAAATAATGTTCATCATAGATTTAATATTTTGAACGTTTTCAGAAGCGAATCACACTCCTCGGCTACCAAGTTATCGTTGTTGTGTAGCCATACAACTGCGAATTTTCACACGTTGTGTATGCACGATATGTGATTATCTATGTAAGTAGTGTTATGTGGTGTTATCTAGATAAACAGTAACACAATACTATAACCAGTAGGTGGCTTGTAATGTGTAATTAACTAGACATCTGTGGAGACGACACTTGAAAGAATGATTCGTCTCACACATTGTAGAATGAAGGATTTTCTTTTTCAAATCTTCCCTAGTCGCCGGATAGATGGCGTTGGTCTGACTACGTTACTGGAAGGAACAGAACGTCACATAATTTCACTTGGACCTAATGATTACATTCGGAAGCTTATGCAAACGAAAGTGTCAGTCAACGAGCGTATGTGACGTGAGTTTTTTCAAGCGTTTTGGCTTTGGCACCTAGCAACGTAGTCGGATCAACGCCATCTATCGAGTTTATGGAAACTATTTTTTCTTTTTAATTCCCAAAAAGAAAACTTCTCATTGGAGGAGACAGACCATTATCACCACTCTTGGTAAACACTTTGGTAACTAGACCAGCAAAAACATTTACGATAATAGATAGGCTAGCAGAAGTTAGAGGACACTTTGAAGTAAAATAACATGTTTGTCGAATTTAATATTTTGCATTAAAACTGGTTGAACGAGCAATGACAGAGTTGCGTTTGGAAGCAGATTGCGGTTTAGGACGCGTCGTAAGGAACCCCGAATACTAACATCACTCAAAATTTAACCTAAGGGCTGCTTAACATCAGGTCCCAAACTTTATTTTATGGCCAAACGTCACTTTTGAGTATCTGTCAAATTTAAGTCCTACTTTGAGTGACGTTACAGTTTTCGGGGTTGAGTGTCTTGTAAGTACTGTCCCAACTGCTCTGTAGGTATGTAGTGGGACACTGGTCAGTGGACAGCGCTGGTCAGGTCACTGACCCTGCGGCCAAGCTCCGAACTGGGTGAAGGTCACGCGCACCTCCGCTAACGGTACCCTCTCATACTGACGTCATACACAAGTATTTAGGTTGCTGTTTACTAGTTGTTGTTCTGGGTTCGTAGCATAGGCATTTGCTGGGCAGATCTTGGTGCATAATGTTTGTGTTTACAATTAACATTAGGTACGAATATAGTCCCCGTATACTTATCGTAAACACACTTTCGCCAGTTATGTTTAAGTCGCATTTGTATGCGAGTTACCTTATGCCCTATGGTTATGCACATATATGGGGGCACCCATTGCCATCAACCGGCTACAAATCCTGACTCCGGACCGCAACTGAGGAATTTCTGAAGGAAATGCAATAACACTAAACACGAATAGGAATTTTTGGTCGCAAGCGCTGCCGCGCTTAGCTTTAGACTAACGAGAGAATTGTAGTGATTCGTCTATCTAAGTAAAACTGAGTCGGTATGAGTTGATTTGAATCGATCTGGGTCGATCTGAGGCGATCTGGTACCCAACAGTGAAGTGGTTGCCATTAACTCGCCAAAAATTCTCCAATAACCTCCGTAAGTTGTACGTTGAAAAACAAAACTAAATTCCGTAGAAACAAATCCAATAGATATTTACGATCATGTTTTTATTACATCTGATCATTGAACCAGATGACGCCAGCAGCACTTCTGATACTACTTTCTCTTGAAAAGAAAAAGCGAATCAGCAAAAGCGAAATTGTTGTGAATGAAAAAATGTTTCCGTGTTATTATTATAATGTGCATCAAAGTTATTTGGAAATAAGGCTGCAAACGTTTCTTGCCAATGTCAATCTGTTTCGGATTTAATAACACCTTCAAGAAGGCCCGGACAAGGTAACATTCTGTTCACAATAACGATGACAGAAATACAAAATCAGAATGTTGTGCCACAAAAGGGATGAATGAAAGGCATTTGCATGTGGCTGAAATGAGAATGCTAAAGGGGATGAGTGGTTATATACGCGGATAGATAAAATAAGAAATGAGTAATAAGCGGAAGTCTGAAAATGGCGCCGGTGACTGTAAACATGCTAAGGAGAAATGAGGAAAATGTAGAGGGGAAAATGTTGAATAACAATGTAGAGGGCTATTATACATAAAAGTAAAGGAAGACCAAAGGAACGATGAATGGAGTGTGTAAAGAGTGATATAGCTAGAAAGAGGGGTGACTGCTGAGATAATGAGTAATAGAGAAGTACGAACGACATGGGCAGGAGAATGTTTAGGACTTACATCAGATCACCGAAAAGTGTCAATTCCGATTAAAGTAGATGTAGAAATATGTAACGTAACGCATTGAAAACGTTTACCACTTGTCTTGCCCCCAGACCAAGTAAAAAAAAACAAAAGAATCCGATAATGTAGCACCAGTAAATAATTAATTCAAACATAAAGTAAGCCTTTAGGACAAGAATCAAAACCAATATCATTTTCTATTCAAAGCATCAAGTACTGCGGAATGCGCACACCCAGAAAGGGCTGATGAATACTGATATGACGGATACATTAGATTAGTACTAAACTACTGTTTATAGTTTAAAAAGACAAATAAATAAAACTGACCCTGAACAAGGCACACGACTTAAGGAAGTAGTCATAGAAAACCTTCGACTTCTCAGTGAAGTAGATATGAAAGTGTAGTAAAAAGAATTCCTTAACAAAAATTGCCGTTAAGAAGACCTTAATAAGAGAGTAGCTACAGCAAACTACACGGACCTCAAAGGTATTCAGTGTGAACAGCGTTAGCAACAGATATGAATGAGGAATTTACAGAAGTAATTTATGATCACAATAAGTAAGATCCAATCCAACCATGTTTGTTTCCATGAATAAAAATCCCATAACACGAGCGAGGACGCGGTAAAATTAAACAAAATTTCCGCTTAGGAACCTATTTATCTAATTCTGTGATGTTTTTTGTTCGGAGCGAGCTGATCTGAACTGAAGTTGGGCGAAAGCTGGCCATCAAAACATAACATCAGTTCCAAAGGAATGCGACCACCAATCGTTTAAAGCATTGCCCACACTGCCACGCGCGGCTCGTGACGATCATTGACCCGCGGCAGCCGGCCACTGGGTGAAGGTCACGACTTATAGCGGTGCTCATGACGTCACGGCTAATTATCAATGTTGTATTAGAAAGTGCAGCCAGGGACGCACGACAGGTGACTGATGAGCCAATAGAGACGTGTGACGGTGACTGATTGTTGAGGTCTTGAAAACGTATGACAGGTTACTGATAGTGCAACCAATGAGGATATATGGCAGGTAACAGACAGTGGAGATATATGGCAAGTGATAGATAGTAGATTCAATTGGGACCTAAAATAAACGAAATTTATTAATTTAATTCTCTTATTCGTATTATTAGTTAAGAAAAAAATCAGTTTTACTCAAATCGATGTCAAATTTACACGTGCTTGAAATAGGTATTCCAGTATTTCCGGCAGGAGTAGTAGTAATTGGTTAAGAGATCAAAATTACAAATCATCATCTTCAAAGAAAGAAGATAGGTACGTAAAAGCTGTAATAACATTCAATCTTGACAGGTGACAGATAGGTCAGTTGAAGTTGTGACAAGAAACCGATAGTTTGGCCAGGGGAGACGAGTGGCAAGTGACTGGATAGTAGAGCCAGAGACGCATGACAAGTGTCCGACTTACCTGCAGTAGAAATTGTAATGATGAACTTTAAAAGAAGATACTCATATAGATTGGAACTAGTTCGAAGAGGAGGAAAATTAAGAGATTTTGGTTCAAAACTCATTTGTTGTCTGCGAAAGTTGGTGGTTAGAAGAGAAAGCTACTTAATTTGTTTTGGGAAAATCATCGGAATTTAGGTCATGTATGTGGATTGCGGAGTTACAGAGTGAGACACCAAATAGATTAAATATTGTCTTGTCGCATGACTCTTGTGGATATTTTCAAAACAGCTTGTACTCCTATCGCTATTCTTCTCTAAAAACTATGAATATCTCAACTCTTTTAAAGTTTTGGTCTATTTTCTTCAGTTTACGAAGTTCCTTAGTAACTTTATTAACCGTCAATATTGTTGTTCTTTAATTTCTCGAGTGGAGCATTCCCAATTGTGGCAAGTTTAGCTTCAAAATTGCCAGTATCGTCAAATGGAATGGAACAGCTTCCATTGATTGATTTTATCATTATGATCATCTCCTACAGTTTTCACGGGCAATGAACTTCTAACCATGTAAAATTTTAACAGTTTTCAATGTCGTGATATGTCACGACATTGGAAACTGTTAAAATTCCCTGTGTCCATATAATAGTAGTACTATTGTAGGGACACAGGTAATGTATCTTCTAGCTTCGTTAATTTACGCTCGATCGTTATGATGAATGGTTTCGCGAATTCTTAATACCCTCTTGATTGCAAACATGCCCTTAATTTGCTATTCTACTAATTACAGTTAGAAATGGCCTGTCTACGTCTTTTTAGGGTTCCGTAGCCAAATGGCAAAAAAACGGAACCCTTATAGTTTCGCCATGTCTGTCTGTCTGTCTGTCTGTCCGCGGATAATCTCAGTGACCGTTAGCACCAGAAAGCTGAAATTTGGTACCAATATGTATATCAATCATGCCGACAAAGTGCAAAAATAAAAATTTAAAAAAACATTTTTATTAGGGTACCTCCCCCAGACGTAAAGTGGGGAGCGATTTTTTTTTTAATTTTGACCCTGACGTGTGATATATTGTTGGATAGGTATTTAAAAATGAATAGGGGTTTTCTAAAATCATTTTTTGATAATATTAATATTTTAGGAAATAATCGCTCCGAAAGTCAAAAACAATGTGTCCCCCCCCGCTCTAACTTTTGAACCATAAGTTTAAAAAATATGAAAAAAATCACAGAAGTAGACCTTTATATGAACTTTCTAGGAAAATTATTTTCAACTTGATGAGTTGAATAGTTTTTGAGTTATATAGCACTTTTTCAAAAAAACGCAAATGATAACTTTGTTTTTCATACAAATACTATGAAAAACAAAGTTATTTTTGCTGACGAAAAATGTTGGTATTTTTAATGGTCTGGGAAGCTACGGAACCCTACAGTGAGCGTGGCCCGACACGCTCTTGGCCGGTTTTTTTCTTTGTTCACGGCATAGCTTTTACTCATTAATCTCCGTTTAAGTGTGGCCTTAATTCTTTGACGACGGTTTAGGAGTCGTCTTTATGAGTGACCAGAGAAAGCTTAACGGGACTCGTCGTATCCTCGGAAATCGAAAACGTGTGGGTAGCTTAACGATATATTCGCTAAACCAATTTATGACACAGATTGCAAAATATTTAAAGGTTAGTCACCAAAAATCCTAAAAGCAGTCTAATATTCAGATCGAATGATCGTTTGAACGGTATTATGGATTTCTTCAAAATTGTAATAAAAGAAAACAATGAAATATTTCTGAAGAGTATGCGTGCGTTGAAAATTGTGGCACACAATAAAAATTACAAAGCATAGCGAAATGGTAACTTGAATGAAAATAATCATCTCGATTTTAGTAGGTTTTTAGAGCAATGGCAAGCCAGAGACAATGCACGATGTACTGGTCTATGGCTCTACGGAGAACTCTGTAAAATATTCATTGGTAACGGAACTATATCGGACGCGTATCGATTATCAATCCAATACGCTCGCATTCTAAGATTCTTAATAGTGGGACATAGGTTTCCAATCCAAAACCGTGTTTTCGATCTTCACTTTTGCCTTGACATAAAAGTGATGTTTTTGGAAATTGACGCTTTGATTTGGATAGGCAGATGTTAGAAATAAATACATGATTAAAGCCTTTTGGTTGACATTATTAACGAATAAATTCTCAAGTTGTGTAAAAATGGAGCTAAGCAGTTCAAATTTTTTTTTTTGGGCCATAAATTGTACTCAGCGTTATAGTTACCGGTACGTTACATGGAGCAACTGCCTATCAGACCGCCACAATCTAGTTCCTGGATAATAGGATACACCTTAGTTCCTTCCAATATAACAAAAAAAAAAACCGGCCAAGAGCGTGTCGGGCCACGCTCACTGTAGGGTTCCGTAGCTTCCCAGACCATTAAAAATACCAACATTTTTCGTCAGCAAAAATAACTTTGTTTTTCATAGTATTTGTATGAAAAACAAAGTTATCATTTGCGTTTTTTTGAAAAAGTGCTATATAACTCAAAAACTATTCAACTCATCAAGTTGAAAATAATTTTCCTAGAAAGTTCATATAAAGGTCTACTTCTGTGATTTTTTTCATATTTTTTAAACTTATGGTTCAAAAGTTAGAGGGGGGGGGGACACATTGTTTTTGACTTTCGGAGCGATTATTTCCTAAAATATTAATATTATCAAAAAATGATTTTAGAAAACCCCTATTCATTTTTAAATACCTATCCAACAATATATCACACGTCAGGGTCAAAATTAAAAAAAAAATCGCTCCCCACTTTACGTCTGGGGGAGGTACCCTAATAAAAATGTTTTTTTAAATTTTTATTTTTGCACTTTGTCGGCATGATTGATATACATATTGGTACCAAATTTCAGCTTTCTGGTGCTAACGGTCACTGAGATTATCCGCGGACAGACAGACAGACAGACATGGCGAAACTATAAGGGTTCCGTTTTTTGCCATTTGGCTACGGAACCCTAAAAATGACACAAAGATCCTTGCGCTCAGAAGTAGCCACAAGCGATCAACGCACGTATAGCAAATTACATACCTACAATACTACAAAAGTGGTTGCTACGTGCATCACCGATGCGGAAAAAACCTTAACCTCTTTTCGAGAGTCTCAGATTTCAAAAAAGTGGAAGTGAAGTCCAAGATGCGTTGACAGCGAGTTGCACCAGTTATTGTAGGGAGAAAGTTTTTGTTTATGTGCTGGTAACGTCCTCGAAAACAACTCAGCTGATTTACATACGTTTATGTTATTTACCGTTTGGTGCGGCGCCAGCGAGCGAAACAAAAGCCGTTGAAATATTTGTAGTATTTAGGTCTGGGGAGGAGAAACTGGTTTTACTTTATAATGATGATGACGAAGATTCTAGTAATAGTCGTAGTCGAGATGAATCATCGGAGGATAAAGAAGAAGCGACTCCAAATAACGGGACAAGACTTAGTAAAAAAGATGAGGATTACACAGTTACAGGAAAGTCGAGACGCACTGCTAATAGATATATATTTAGCAGGGTGTAATCAAGAACCAAACGAGCTTGACCGAAGCGATGATGGTTAAGATTGCAGTCATAAATAAATTGAATCATTGGAGGATAAAAAGAACAACAAAAATAATTCACGCAGTAATATAAATAGGTAATAAAAAAAAGTAAATAGCCATAGTGAACCAAACGAATTTGACCGAAGCGTAAATGGCTTAGTATTACTAGCAATTACTAGAGATAAATCATTGTAGGACAAAACATGATGATCTCTAGTATGTCTTTGGTTGGTATGTGTACATATTATGTAAATTCGCCAAGTGTGGAGTTTCTGGACTTTTACATGATTGTGACAGCTATAACTTCTTGAAAGTCTGTAGAAACTATTACAAAATCTTCGGTATCAACTGTTACAACATCGGGTCTATAACAGCTCTAAATTTTAATTAATCGATTAGTTTCTTAAATATCATCATTAAGAATTTAGAAGTTGATCTAATCGTTACACCGAGAACCGTGAACTGTTGCCCGTCCACTATTGGTTTATTGGTTATTGTTGAGTTAAGCTAGCCAATTAACCACACCTTAAAATTGTTCATGTTGTTGGCCATAACAAGATGTAGAAGCACTCTCTTCCAGAACAATTGCTATAGCATGTCGGTCAAAATTTTCAATAAAATACCGAAACAAATCAGAGCACTACCAATAAATTATTTCAAAAGGAAACTGAAGAAGTGGCTCTGTAATAACGTGTTCTATACAATAAACGAATTTTTGACAAACCCATTTGTAATGGGTAAATAGCTTATATTCCTATTTTATTGATGTTAATATTTTAACTTTTTTATTATTTTTTCTTGCCTTGTATTGTTTTTTTATTTTATTCTACATATGAGTATTTTTAATTCTGAAATAATAGTATTGTCAAAGATAAATTGTCATTTTAATGCTTCTTAGATGTCTTGTTAAATTCATAACTACGTACATTACGAGTAAAATGTGTTAAATATTTTAATTTTTAAGTTTGCATGCTGATAGAAGCCAGCGAAATATGTGAAACCTTTTAATTTATAAGACCACCATGTAACATACCATATTTCATGCAAATAAAGAATCTTGAATCTTCAAAATCTACTGTGTAGGTACTTGATATAGATGCAAAACCTATATGGCATTGTTTGACCTAACACAATGTTAATTAGTAAGTACATAATTGTCAGTCAATCATTATTAGGAGACACCATTTAAGTTCCAAACATACTTTTAGTTTACTGAATGTTTCAGACCAAATCATCGTCCCATAAGTGTCCGAATTGTCTCAAAACCTGCAGTTCTAAAGACCCTGCAAACGTCTTTAATTCGGAAATTGGCAATGTGGCGATGGTTAAATTATTAAAACCATAGATTTGAGACGAGCTAGAAGTCTATGTGTCTTGATCCAACACTTCACCATCATCGTCATTCTATTGCCCTTGTCTCAATTCATTTGGGGTCAGAAGCAAGTCTTTTTCTTCCGTACTTCTCTATTCTCGTCATCTGATTAGACACCTCCTTTCGTGCCATATCATATCATACACACAGTCCATACATTGTTTCTTTTATCTTTGTCTTCTTCTACTCTTACTCTGTGTGTTGATCCAACACTTCACCAACGACCATCAATTGACTCTGACTCAATCTAAACCGTTCTTACTTTGCAATGCATTGGTTTTTAACCACGCAATTGATAGCAATTACCATAACTTGCTCATCAATGTATGTAAGCAGGACAGTAGGGTGACATGGATCGTCTTTTACAGTTACGAAATTACCATTTATGTAATAGGCTACTTCAGGTTTAAGCATGTTGTTTGGTTAGGCTAGAACCAAAGTTCAACATGTTTTGCAATGTTGCGATTAATGGTCTATTTTAATTAATAGTCTTATTAATAGCTATTCTATCACGACTGTGGTTATAACTATTATTATTCATCATCATTATCTGCCCAGCCTTTTCCCATCTTTGTTGAGGTCGGCTTCCAGTCTAATCGGATGCAGCTGAATACCAATATTTTACATGGAGCGACTGCCTATCTGACCTCCACAACCCAGTTCGTACTGGGTAATAAGACTGGTAGTCAGACTTTTGACTTTTTTAAATCATACCATTTTTGAAAACTCAATTGAATCGGGACAAAATTTGGAGATGAGTTTGGCACCTTCAGTAGTTTTGAATACAGTGTGTACTTTGTGCAGATATGAAGCTATCACAGATTTTGATGTAAGTATCTGTATTGTAACAAGATTTAGAAATTCCTGGCCACTAATAAAAGGCACCATTCCGTGTTCTACAATCTACAGGATTGTCCCTTGCTGTGATCAGGTGATGTTGCTGAAACTGGACTGAACTAACTACATAATATGTAACTCTTGCAAGTTATAAATTGTCAACTAGGCATGTACATTGTACACTTTTTTGTCTCGCCAAAACACCAAATGGTTTCGAAATTTAAACGACAATCATAGAGAAACGCTATCACCAGAGCGTATAGACAATTTTCAGCAATCGCTTCGCTCCGAGATGTAGAACAATTTTATTTGCCTTACTCCTTTTGTAATCGCACAATTTCTCTCCAATCGCAGCTCTGTAGCGATCGCTTTCTACCTCAGCAGCACACACAACTATGTCTGCACTTACTTATGAGACTATTTGTCATTTCAATTGAGTTTCTTTCGTAGAATTTGTTATTGAAATAGGTTTGAAATAACTGTCAATGGAATCGTTTTACTAGCTGTCAAGATGGGAAATTGAACTTGGAACATGCGGCTTGAGCTTAGTTAGTACAGTCAATAGTCTTATTAGATACTTTTAATTTGGTGTTAGACTATTTAGAGTATGGAAGGAATCTAAAAATAATTCAACTTATCATGAGGGCGAAATATATTAAATCTTAGATTCTAGAATTTTCTTTACTTAATACGATTGGATAGTAAAAAATATAAGATTTTTAAAATTATTATTATGTTTTGACTTACCAATAATATTAACGTATGTCCCGCCATATTTAACGCAGAAACCGTAAAAATAAATCACAACACTAAATTATGAAAGTAGCACAATTCACCTGAACATTTAACAACTAAAGTCAAATGAAAAACTAAATATTTAAATAAAATAAGAAATATTCTACAACAACTTTCCAATATGGCGCGCTTGCGTGCGCGGTCAGCGTAACTTTTTAAAAGTTTTTTTTAGTGGTGTAGGCGCGGTCGCGTTCGGCCGGCGCGTTCGGAAGTGTTCGCGGCGCTGACTGTGCACTGCTGCTTGCGGGACATACAGAGAACGGGAAATTGAAACTGTGAGGAGAGAGGACATCACATAGAGCTGTGAACACGAAATTTATGCTTATTTAAACTTATATTATAAAGAGGAAAGATTTGATGTTTCGTTTGTTTGTGTGATACGATTTAACTTCACCATTAGAAAGCCATGTCTTTAGTGAGTAACATAGACTAAATTTAATCCCCGGGAACGGGAAATACGTAGATGAAACCGCGTGACGTCCGCTTGTAGTTAAAATACAGACACTTAGCACGAATCTTCGTATCTGTGAAAAGCGTATCGTTACTATGTTGGAGTTGGCTTTCAGCCAAACGGGTTGCTGCTGATTTGACACTGTGTGACTGGCTATGTGACCTCCATAAGTCATTAGCGAGTGACGCGATTGATCTTGGTGTTGTCAGACATTCAGGCTCTAACTACCCTTAACGGCTATCAAGTTTCTACGAATGTAAGCCGGCCTGAAGACTTATACGATTACTTTCAACTTTCAAACAATATACTGGAAGTGTCACCATCACCACTCCACACTTACGACCAGGATTACGTCCTAGTTCTCTCGAATGTCGGACATAATCACTACACTTCACGCTACACACGCCTTTCGTGTTCGCAACCTTCGTCCATAAGTCCCTAACCCTTAACTTGTCATTGTCACAGTTTAATTTTACTTTTCACGCTGCCATGAGCAGCAGCTCTATAGAGTTCCTGCACGACCGCCACGATACTATCTAGTAGATCAGTCAATGGGAGGTGGTTGTGGGCACTAGGCCGAGTAGTCGTCGTGTATGTACTAACTAGATGGAACCTAATATGAAAACCGGCCAAAAGCGTGTCGGGCCACGCTCACTGTAGGGTTCCGTAGCTTCCCAGACCATTCAAAATACCAACATTTTTCGTCAGCAAAAATAACTTTGTTTTTCATAGTATTTGTATGAAAAACAAAGTTATCATTTGCGTTTTTTTGAAAAAGTGCTATATAACTCAAAAACTATTCAACTCATCAAGTTGAAAATAATTTTCCTAGAAAGTTCATATAAAGGTCTACTTCTGTGATTTTTTTCATATTTTTTAAACTTATGGTTCAAAAGTTAGAGGGGGGGGGGACACATTGTTTTTGACTTTCGGAGCGATTATTTCCTAAAATATTAATATTATCAAAAAATGATTTTAGAAAACCCCTATTCATTTTTAAATACCTATCCAACAATATATCACACGTCAGGGTCAAAATTAAAAAAAAAATCGCTCCCCACTTTACGTCTGGGGGAGGTACCCTAATAAAAATGTTTTTTTAAATTTTTATTTTTGCACTTTGTCGGCATGATTGATATACATATTGGTACCAAATTTCAGCTTTCTGGTGCTAACGGTCACTGAGATTATCCGCGGACAGACAGACAGACAGACAGACAGACAGACAGACAGACATGGCGAAACTATAAGGGTTCCGTTTTTTGCCATTTGGCTACGGAACCCTAAAAACGAGCCTTTCCGGTGAGCCATCCGATGCTGTGTTTACCGATACCGATCGATATTGATCAGAAGATATAAAGGCGTTTCTTAAACGACTAGCAAAGAGGTTCTGTGTTCGATCAGTATTTCTGTTTATTTGTCCGATATTTCCCCGAAAACAGTTCAACCAATTTTAAAGGAGTTTTCACTAAGGTACACTAATATTATAAATCCGAAAGTTTATTAGGATGGATGGATATTTGTCATACTTTCACGCAAAAACTACTGAACGGATTTTGACTAGGCTTATAACCTGGATTAACACATTAGGACAGATACTTTTTATCCCGGTATTACGATCCCGTGTGATGTTACCGATCTCCACGCGGGCACAGATATTATAATACTTCGACGCGGGAGAAGAGCTGCGGGCATAATTAAGTGTTATTTATAATTTTTTTATATGCCATCGATGTTCGGGAGATTTTACGACAGCGAATTACTGACTCACAAACCTGCGCCTAGCCACTTTTCAAAAGCAATGAATTGCATTCTCTTTGAAAGTTGCTAAAAAAATACGAAACAATATTTCATTGGTTAGACTGGGCTGGTACCGGTAAAAAGGAGCAGATATTTTCAACTGGTCAATGTAAGATAAAGTAACGCCATCATGATAAAAACTTTTGTGAGTTAGAAGCTGTTAGAAGGCCTCGCTATTCACCATCAGGCAAATAGTATCTAAAGTCAATAGAAGAAGTACGATAAAATTTTCAAAACATTGAATCCAGCACAACAGTCAACACAACAACAGTCAACAGTCAACAGTCAGTCAGTCGTCGAGTAACAGACGAAGCATGACATGCTACACCGACACACAATGAATTGATATAAGGGCTAAAGAATGATGATGATGATGAATCCAGCAAACATAATGGAAAGGAAGGAATTAGGTCTTTGGACCTTCTTTCCTTTCATGTTCCTTCCGATGTTAGCTAGATTGAGTGACAGAGGACGAAAACCCAACAATCTACATTGTCCATTTCTTTCATGATAGTATCATTATGAGATAACAATAGCGTAACAATTGACAGAGGGTGGGTAACAAGGGGCTCGGGGGCAGGAAGATGTGATGATGGATGAAAATGTACCTAAACTCTTTTATTTTTGTTAACCATTCATAAGTAGGTAGGTACTAAACAGAGTTCCCACGTACCAACATATAAAAATAATTAAGAACTCTAATACAAACTTAGAACCTAATTGATTCCTTTAATACGTTTTTAGACCCATTGATCCAAGAATGAAACAAAAGCGAATCATGCGTCATGAAGTTCTAACAACCAGAACTGACGGACAAGACAAGTAGGTTCTAATCCGTAATTAATAACTAATTTAAGAATCAAATGATAAAAACTGAAACAATGGATATTGCGACAAAAACAACAAACTGATTGCAATAAAACTGTCTAGTTAATTGGAAAAAAGAGCGAGCGGACTGCTTCCGTGTCGTGAATAAAAGTAGTTATCATTCAATGAGATTTTTGTAATGAACATGATTTTAATTCTCGTAGTTACAAAATGAGGGCTATCGTTTTTGAGTTCACCAGGTGGCGCCACTGGCGAGTAAGGTCCTGTCATTCATTCTATAAATTGATGCGGCCCGCGGTCGTCTTACTTGCGGCCCGTGAATGTTGGGTAAATAAGTTATAAATATCAAAATAAATGCACGGACTCCACTCTTTGAAACTCTACAGTCATTACGTATGATATCGTTTTGTCTCATTATTAATTTTGTCTGTGTGGAAAAAGCATAGTAAAATAAAAATCCATTACTTAATAAGTTAGGAGCTACCAAAGATTTGTTTTAATGCCATTTTTAAAGCAACTTAGTACTTAATAAAAGTAGTGTCAAAATTCCAAAACAAAGTCGGTATTCAATAAATTTTATTTGTAATTTTTGTATACAGTGGTTTTTTTTTCATAAAACTCAATTTTAAAGGGTTTTTCGTAGTTTGGTTTCGCTTTTCATTTTTTCTATGGGATAATATGACCAAATATACATAGGTAAATTGAACTTCTAGGGTTAATATCATGCACAAGACAACCTGAGTGCGGCCTGCCTTTACTTTATTTTGTCACCTTGTGGCCCTTGCCTGCCAAAAGGTCGCCGACCACTGCTTTAAAGTACAAATAATTTCATAGAAAGTTTATTTTATTACTTAAGGTGCATACTTTAGATTCATATTTACAATATTGCCCCTAAAATGAGCAAGCATTAAACATTTAAAAATATTTTTTCCTTCAAGTACTAACAAATTAGATGTTGAAAATCAAACTTGTTACTTAAATTCTTCAAGTCATTATTAATCAGGAATGGCTCAATCTAGACCACAATTGCGAATATTAGTAACAAGTAAATAAAATAAAAAATTTGAACAATGTACTAAAAGTTAAATAGAAAATAATTCGATAATTCGCCATTTTGTGGTGGCGGCCATCTTGCATTTTAATTTATCATAGTGTATAGTATTCTACTAGTCAAGCCCTTTCAATTGATCCCATATTGAGGGAGTTGTTGAATAAATATGTAATCCGTCATTGTGCGGCGGTGGCCATCTTGGATTGATTTTTATCAAACATAGCTAAGAACACTCCCGACTAATTTACCTTTCAAACGAAAAAAAAATCAAAATCAAAATTGGTTCATCCGTTCGGGCGCTACGATGCCACAGACAGACACACACACACACACACACAAACACACACAGATACGTCAAACTTATAACACCCGGTCGTTTTAGCGTCGGGGGTTAAAAATACGTGATAAAGAAAGCACGCAACGCGCGAACACTATATGACATCTTACATTCCGGAAGACCTTACTCTACACGAGCGCCCCTTGCGGCGAATTCACGCGCGATAGTCCCCATTACGCGATTCGACACGGACTGCAAATTGCGTAATAAATTGATTTTCGTTACCCTGGCGTTTTCACCATTCATAGGTTTTCGGTTTGTAGGTATTTTTTTTTTAATATTATAGAATTTCTCTTCATTTGAGTACCTATCCATGACTCAAAACCTGTGAAAACTTACGATTACGTATGTTAGTGCACAGATAAAAACAAACAACACACTATAACAAATCATCATCAGCCTAGCCTTTCCCCAACTATGTTGGGGTCAGCTTCCAGTCTAACCGCATGCAGCTGAATACCTGTATTTTACATGGAGCGACTGCCTATCTGACCTCCATAACCCAGTTAGTACTGGGTTATACGATATCCTTTGGTAAGACTGGTTGTCAGACTTTTTTGTTCCACTGACTGCCTGTAACGACTGTCAAAGATCTACAAATGATAGCCGAGACCAACGGCTTAACGTGCTCTCCGGAGCACGGAGGAAACTCGGTACGTAATGAGCAGTTACCCATCCATATACCAACCTAGGCAAGCACGGCTTAAACTAAAGATCGACCCGCGCGGCTGTTATTATTTATCCACGAGCAAAAAATATAATAAAATTATATAATACAATACTATTTACTGTTTGGCACAACTACCCATGTTCGTTTACAAATTTAAATACGTCTGTAAAAAAATCCAAGAATAGATGTATAAGATAACAGTGAGTTGTTGACAGAATATTTTATGATGTCGATTTTCGGAGAATAGATGAATTCTAATGGATTCTTCCATTAGGATTATTATTTTGATAAGTTATAATTTAATATAAATTGATGTTTGATTAATAACAAGATAGAGCGGCGGAGAAACCTGAAGTAGTAAATCTCGATCATCATCGAATCATCAACTGACCCCTCTCCCGCTCTGGGCGGAGCGGAAGGGAGTGCCAAACTTTTACTGACTAAAATCCATCCATGTTCTGTCTTAGCTCTTTGTGTTTAAGGAATCTCGTTCGAACAGTCCCGCAGCCACGGCAGGCAACGGCCCTTCCTTATGCTGATATCTCTTTGAGGCGCGCGTGGATCACTCGCGCGCCGTCGACACGGCCTGTCGTCATAAGACGGACGAACGGCAAGCTAGCCCATTGCTCACCGTCCTCAGGTCCGCGCCTATGGTGCCCGCGGGTGGGGGAAGGGGATGCCCAGTGTGTCTCCCGTGGCGGCTGGGACAAGAGGTTCTCTCCCTCTCACGTTCCACCACCTCCTTCGCTAGCACCACACAGCACGACACTGGACCCCCGTGATGGATTCACTCGCGGGAAGGAGGCCTGTGTCCCAACAGTGGGAACACTATAATAATATATGCTGACAATGCTTATGCCGCAGTGCTGACAATGCTTATGCCGCAGGTAACAGCATGGTTGGCGTACTGGGTTCGGCCCAGTACGCCAACCAGGCTGTTGTGTCATTCTCAATCTTCTCAGTCGTATCAATGTTACTTTTATATGTTACACAGTTTAGGTGACCACGTTCATTGCAGCTATTCAGGTTGTCCAGAATGCAGGTAAACGGACAGCTGGTACGTTCCAGCAGGTGGGGCATAGTTTGGCCCGGAGTTGGAGGAACCAATAATATCCCATTTTACGAGATTGTGTTTGCAGGCCCGCAGCCTACTTGGGTAAAAGAACCTTTACAACTTATATATGATACTGATGTTGTGTGCTGGTTTAATCACTCCAGTGTCTCAGACACGCACCTGACCGAAGTAAGTCAGTGACATCAGTGACTTGTCATTTATGAGGAAGTGTCACACACACATAGGTACATACATCGCGCCTGGGAATACCCTATATGATGACGACCATTTTCCTTAAGCGTGGGTAAGTAAACGAGTTCACGCATATATTGTTTGTAAACACCTCCTTTTACGATTAGTAGGCATTTGTGATACTGATAACATTACAGCAATCAAATGATTAACGAAGTATAAATTAAACAAATTCTCTTCCAGTGGTCACAAACACAAACACTAATAATAAACGTGAGGCCCACGGGACCGGTCGATGTGGCGACACTTGGGGGAGGACTGCTATGTTCAGTAGTGGACGTCTACAGGCTGAAATGATGATGATGATGATGATGAGTAGAGGTTCTGAGTTCGATTCCTAGGTCGCGCGAAAATAATCATTAACACTTTGATAATGATTATTTTCACCAGCATATTCTCAGAGTCTGTATTTGTGCCCGGTTGATGGCAATAGGCTCGCACCCTATTCACATAAGGCTTAAAAATAACTGGCGAAATGTGGGTTCTTCTGCCTAATCCTACTTAATTAGTGAATAATATTTTCATGAAAACTGGGTTTGTAACGAAAAAGATAAGACGCCTATCAAGCAATCTTTGTTTATGTTCTACTAAATGTTTCAGAATCTTATTTTCCTTGTACACCTAGTTTTCCACTAACGACAAACAAAGCGTAGGAAAGTCACGCATCAACACAAAACACTATCTGTTCTATGATTAGCTCAGTAGGTATTACTGCAGCGGCCAGTGACTGGCACATAGGCTCACTTTCTTTGCTATAAAATGTTTTAGTGTTGTAGAGTTGCGAAAATCAGTTTTGTGACGACTTCGTGTAGATTTATCGAAGATATACCCTTGCTAAGGTATAATAGTGATCATCACATCGTGGCTGCTTGAGCAGGAATAAAAAACTTTCTGCTGAAACAACTGTCTTCCAAAAAATCACTAAAATAGTCTAAAATAACTTTACTTTCAGAAGTCGGTGACTTTGTTGGTTTCATTGATTTTTTTGCCAGTTGTAGTATACTAACACAAATTCTTGTTACTTATGAATTAATTTTTACATTGTAACTAGAAATTGATTAAGGGATCATCATGTCGTCAACATAGCCCAAGAAGAAGAAATAGTTACAATATATTAAATTAAAATAAAACAAATTACTGAACCGATTTTATGAGACCAATCAGATATAGGATATAGGATAAAAGGATTTTTTCAAATAGGTTCCTATATGACTACTACAATGAGAACCTCCTCCTTTTATTGAAGTCGGTTGAAAAGGCAAATTCATTGAGAAGCTCGATGTACTAGACAAGGAAAATAACAAAAAATACTACTTACAATAGGTACACATTGAAATTACAGCAGAATAATCGTGCGTTCATGTTCGCAGCTTTGATAAAAGCCCTGTTGGACGCTCACACACTTCAGTACCTCATCATCTGAGCTAGGATGAAGTTGTGTGTGTTACTGTGTGCCGTGCTGGCGGGGGTCGGCGCCGACAAACATCATCATCTACTACAGAATGGAACAGGTGATGACGTGTTTTGTTTACCTTTTGGTACCTGTAACGGTGAACATTTTGGAAATGTGTGTCAAATCTTTCCTATTTTTATTGCTTTATGGAGTGCGTTTGTTAATATTGTAAGAAATTATAGAGAATGAGTAGATGTTTATTTTCTATTTTGCCGAGTGTACACTATTAGTCTACAATATGAATTCATCGAATTTGAAGTTATTTATCAACGGCAAAAAATATTTCAAAGGAAATTAAAAAAAAAAGTCGCGGCCGGTGAATTTTTTTTTTAACTTTCTTCTCCCCTCCTCTAGGAACTCAATGAAAAAAGTCCCATGAAAATGCGACCACTATAGGTAAACTTCGTTCCACCTTATTGTCTAATTGCAAACGACTAATTTGTTTTTATACAAGTTAAACTAAAAACCACCATGTCTCCTAGAACCAAAAAATCGAAGACATGTGACATCTACTAATCCGACCTGGGCCCGCGTGGTAGATTACAGCGTATTCGCTCTCATAGCGAGACAGCCTTTGTCCCAGCAGTGGGAACGTTAATAGGCTGATGATGATGATGATGATGATGAAACTAAAAACCATATAGCTTCAAAGTGTTACAACTTACGACTGCCTCGTGGGTCAAGTGGTCGCCAGCGTGACAGCTGAGCGTGTGGTCCTGCGTTCGATTCCCAGGTCGTGCCAAGTATTATTGGGCTTACCCATCCGGAATTTCGCAGTAGCAGCGAGTCTGGATTTGATATTATTTGATTTGATCAAATCGTTTATTTGTGATACATGGGTTACATGCAGGTGTTCATTACATAATAATAAACTAATAATGTTCATTCCATGATCATTGATCAGCCACTTGGGCATACAAATTATTGAAAAACATAATGAAAATATGACTCGAAATTCTAATTCCATATAAGATTAAATATAATAGTACATTATGGTACAAGTGTGTAATGTTGGTGATTACCGCTGAGGCGCCATTGAGACCCTAGCCGTTAGGCGAGGGTCTTAAGAGAGCCGAGGACGGTAATCATCAACACACACGTGTATCATACGACGTTTTTCAACACACTTGAGAATAAAATAATACTAAAAATAACTATAATTTGTTGAAAACGAGTTGTGATTTTTTCGCAATGGCGGGAATAATTAATCAGTTTTCCTATGCGCGCGCATCTAACAATGGCGATCGGCCATAGACTAAAAGAATGAGGTTTCTTTTTTTTGGCTTTTCGCGGATAGCGTTTTAGCCACGTACGAAATGGGGAATTCAGTTTTATTTAATACAGAGAAAACAAAAGTTACATTTGATTGAAAGTTTTATTGATTAAAAACTTATAAGTTGAAATTATCTATTAGTAGATACGAAGTTGCATAAAATGAGCAAGCAATTTATTAGGTACATTAATTTATTTGTACTATTGAACACGATCTTTTTTGTAACGAAACTTTTTTAAGAACAAAGCAATTCAACCAATAAAAAAAAACCCTATAACTCACTTGTGAATAATAGCAATGAAAAAGTCACAGTTTGATTACAGATGTCATTATGTGCCTAATTGCGGTGAAATTAGAGCCACTTTAAGAGCAAGTGTGTTGAAAATTATATTATTACTTTTAGTCATGCATGACAGACACAAGACAAACAACAACAATAAAGTGTCGTCAAGCGGACATGAAACATCTAAAAAGTTCTAGTAATTAAAAATTCATCTACAGAGTAATAACACAACTCTCCACAAGGAATTAGATCAATTTATTTTTAAAGGTATTATTATTGCTACAATCTTTTACGTCATTAGGAATTCTATTGTAGATCTTCGTGGCCATTGCACTGGTGAGCTTAGGCTTGCCGCTTTTCTGGTGGTCGCCACTGTTGATTCTGGCTTTCAGGAGTTACATACAGTGGGCAGGGAATAGTGTGGCGGGCTTATGGATATACTATTACGGAACAACTCTGCCCAATTCTTTGATAATTATGGTGTTATGTTATATTAAGTTAGAAATGTTTTGTTTGTATTCAGAAGCAACCACATCATCGCCCACGGACCCGATAGCGCACAGTGTATCAGGACACTTCCGAGGGTCTTTCATGCTCAGTCGTCGCGGGAAGAAGTTCCAGTCCTTCAGGGGCATCCGGTATGCACAGCCACCTGTCGGGGAGCTGCGGTTTCAGGTAAACTACACTAGATTACCTGGAAAGAAAATAATGTGTGTAGAAATTGGTCTTACTGGATCATTCGTTCATTTGTCCTTAGGTAATTTTGAACAGCGTTCCTTGTGTTTTTGCAAGTGAACCGTCATAATTATTTTTCTGGACAATCAGGATTTTTGTGTCGATTAAAACTACACGCGTTTGGTCAAAGATAAGATAAAGATTTATTTCTCACCACAATACATAATAAGATTATTGGGCTTAGTGAACAATATACGCTTAATATTCATTTTATTATACTGTGCAGGGAGTCTTATGCCTAAGCTAGGCGACAGGCCTGTATTTTAGGACACCAAGCCATCCTCTCCTTCGGAAGCAAAATTATGCACAAGCACAAAACAAAGTTCATTTAAAACTCTGTCTCTGTTGTGCATTAGCAAAACGTACGCGTACGCATGTAGGTTTTATAACTGATTTAATCTGTTGACTTCTTTGTTATGATCTGACTTATGAGTAACGACAAACTATTCTTATGTATTTTATATTTCTTTCTTTCTTCCGGCCAGCCACCACAGATGATCGTGAACTACACCACAGAGGTGGACGCCACACAGGACGGCCCCGCGTGTCCGCAGCCAGTCTACGACAACTATCCCGTGCACGAAGACTGCCTGCGTCTCAACGTGTACCGCCCTGATGGTAACATGTAAGTCTGACCTCCTTATCTTCCACTCTACACTCGGTGCAGTCTTGTACATTTTTATTGGTCTTTTGTCTTGGGTCTTTTGTCTTAGCATTCTTTACACAGGTGAAGAATATACTATACCAAGTACAATGGTGTCTGATGAGGTGACAAGTTATATAGAAGTATGGAAGAAGAAGACATGGTGCGCCGAACACAAATGAATTGGGATAAGGACAAGAGAATGATGTCTTGAGATCCTGGAATCAACAAAAAGGTCAGGCATAAAGGTATTCGGTTTTTCGGCGGCTAGGAGTTTAATTTTTGGCGGTATGATACCCCAGTGCCTATAGAAGCTAGTGAAGCCGTTGGTCACGCCTGAATTCTCTGCGGTGTTGTTGCTTTGCCCTCCCTGAGGTCTTTGACAATGAGGGAAGGAAGAGTGCAACTCTGTGGTGCCCATATACTTAATTAAAACATTAACCATGTTGATGAGTACCAAGGGTACCGACGTAAATTGCCAAACTTAAGTGGCAGTAGTCAGGGCACATTGCCCTCAGAACGGATTGCCGATGGGGCCGCAAAGTTCTGGAGTGGTGAACGCGAACCGTAAGACTTTGCGTTGGAAGACCTCCTACAAGGTGGACCGATGACCTGGTAAAGGTTGCGGGAATTCGCTAGATGGGAGTCACACGAGACCGTTCAATGTGGCGACACTTCCAGCAGTAGTTGTCTTTCGGTTGAAATGATGACAATGATGTTGATGGCTTGTCGAAACGGTCGAGAGGACTAACCAGTCACAGCGAATTTTAACCTTGTTACTTTATCAAGTATCCTCAATAGCCATGTTCTCCTGGTACAGTAAAAAGCTGCCGGTGCTGGTGTTCATGCACGCCGGTGGATTCTACTCGGTGTCGGGGCGCAGCGACGTGGCCGGGCCCAGCCATCTCATGGACCGGGACATTGTGCTCGTCACCATCAACTACCGGCTTGGATCACTTGGTGAGTTTCTTTTTAGGGTACAAGAGTAAATATCATCATTGGCTGAACCTCTTCTACACTACGCCTATTTTGGGTTCGGCTTCCCGTCTAACTGTATGCTGGATACCAGTATCTTACAGAGAGCGATTGCTTATCGGGTATTTTGCAAAATACAACAGAATATCTTTCATTCATTTTTGACCTTATTCTTCTTTATGGGGTTTTGGTTTCCGCGCTTACTGCTACTGACTGTTGTGCGTCAAAAAATGACCTTAACTTAGTTAGGTTGGTTTCTAAACTTAATTTGCGACCCGTTACAAGCTTAGGTATCATGAACATAATTATTTGCCATCTACCTCATTACAGTATACCAGCCTGTCACATCATCATCTAGAAGTCATCATCAGTCTACAGCATATAACTGCTGGACATAGGCCTCCACAATCGCACGCCATTTAACACGATTCTCAGCAACTCTTATCCACTTACTACCAGCAGCGAAGATCGTCGCTCCACCGAGCTTGAGGGTGTCCCTACGTTAGGCGAGTCGCGATCTCCACCCAAGAACACGTCTATCCCAACGGTCATCGGTCCTATTGCTAATATGACCGGCCCGTTGGCACTTCAGCTTTCTTTTGGTGTCATTCACCGGCCCATTGCACTTTAGGTGTCATTATCACACTATCGTTTCCTCCAGGATTCCTAAGCACAGGCGACAAGTTCGCCCCGGGTAACAACGGCTTCAAGGACCAGGTGATGGCTCTGCGCTGGGTGCAGAGGAACATCGGCGCGTTCGGCGGAGACCCCGAGCTGGTCACCATCGCCGGGTACAGCGCGGGCTCCTTCAGTGTCATGCTGCATACCGTATCGCCGATGTCGAAAGGTTGGTAGAAGGAACATGTTTGGTTCAGGGCCTAAGTCTACCGTATTTCGAGAATGTGCTTGGGCCCTTAATCTGTACTAAGATTATAAAGAGGAAAGTTTTTTTTTTGTTGTTTGTACGGAATGAGCTCCAAAACTACGGAACCGATTTCGACCATTTTTTCACCAGTAACAAGTAACATAGGCTATGGAACTAATGGCGCTAGCACCGCTTGCACCAAACATAACCATTTTATATTTCTAAATAGTCAAAATAGTATAGACCCAATCTGACCAATGAGGTTGGTCAGATTGGGTCTATGCGGTGAATGCGCCATCTACAATCAGCTTCGATTGGCCTTCCCCATTGTTGCGGATGATGTCGCGGGGTAGTGCTAGTTAGAATTAAATGGGAACATTATGTGGTACGAACCGATAAAGAAATAAATAAGTAGGACAGACAAAGAGTTCAACTTTATTATGGTTTCTAAAATCTAAATTAATACCCAAAGTTTCTGTAATTTCCAAAAAAAACATAATGTACCACTACTTTTTAATTAAAATAATTTAAAATGTAAAAAGAAAGCAAAAAGATTCTCTCCGGCGGGGAATCGAACCCCGGTCTCCCGCGTGACAGGCGGGGATACTTACCACTATACTACCGAAGACTTAATTACTAGACTTGAAATTACACACCACATAACTCCAATAGGATATGTTTTTACTCATGACGTGTTTCAATGCTTATCTATAGGGCGATAATACATATAAAATAACGGTAAAAAACAAGTTCGCAGAAAAAAATGTCAGATAACGACCTATCTTTCCTACATTACCTATATACATAGGTACGTACCTCGGTACACGCCTACGATTGTCCTCAATTCGAAGACATTATACTCGAAGAAAATGTAATTTATAAACGTATTCTTGAATACCTCATTACCTAATAGTTTCCACAAATGCGACTGTTTAACGTCCTAGGTTAATGGATGGGTAATCCCCAAGTCAAAGTTGTCATCACCACAACACAAGATGTCGCCGGCGGCTGCAATCCCCAAATGGTTTGGCAAACGTGTCTCCTGGTACACCCACATTTTGCAAGTTATACAGGTTGGAGTTTTCCAATGCCACCTGTAGGGAGAGTACTCTAATTACTGGAGATAGCAAATTTTACTCAAAGGAAACGTTACTTTATTTTTTAAACGAAACAAATCTGCAATCACAGATTTCCAAAAATACTCTTGCCACATTCAGGAATCGAACCGACTAAAGTTGTAAAAAATAACATCTTTTACTTTTTTTACATCAATTGCTAGGCCTAGAGGTAGTCATATGGATCAAATATTTTTTTAAAACATGATAAATTAAATAAAGCGAAAACCATAAAATCTGAACTTACAATTTCCCTTCAATGGGATAGTTAAACGGGGTGTTAGTGTATTTGAAATTTTCATTAGCCCGGTTTCCGGATTTGAACCCGGTTAAAGACCCTATTACTTAACTGAAACTTTCAAAAAGTGGGTGTATCATCCGCCTCTATCTACTCTTTCGATAAATCCAAGCGTAATGTTTACTATAGTTTCCATATCCTCCTGTTCCACACGACTATCATACCTAGTAAGTAGTGTGAACACAACTGCCTACTTCTTCAACAAACACAGGCGTAATATTAATTTTTCCTCCTCCGTCCCAGGTTTATTCCACCGCGCGATCTCAATGAGCGGCTCCCCAATCTCCCAAATCGTGATCCCTCGCCACCAGCGCCACCTGGCGGTGAGGCAGGCGGAACTGCTGCAGTGCCCCACCAACAGCTCCCAGGCTATCATCGAATGCCTCAAGACTAAGACATCCAAGCAGCTTGGGGACTCGCTGGATAAGATGTTTGTAAGTGATCTTGCACCTGCATTTTAGAGGACTAAAAATCACCACCGCGGTGGTACTGTGCCAGAAGGTTCTATGTGTTCCTACTGTGCCAAAGTAATATGATGAGAATGAGAAGATTGCATCCGCAAGCTGGGAAAGTCATAGGTACCATACCTACCTATGACTTTTAGGACGGCTGCTGGCTAGGTGGAGCTTCTGCTATACATCTCTATTGATTATTATTTTTATTGTTAGCCTAGCCATACAATTGTTTATTAGCATCGTTTCTTTGGTGACTACTGACTTCATACTCTATAATCTCTTATCAGGACTTCGGCTACGACCCTGTCCTGCTGTGGGTACCGATACAAGAGCAAGACTTTGGGCAAGGCGAGATGTTCATGCCCAGGCAGCCGCTTGAAGTGCTGTGCTCCGGGGACCTGCAGCAAGTGCCGTACATCATCAGCCAGACGCAGGACGAGTTCTTTTGGAAGGCTCTCGGTGAGTAGTGAGATGTTCCTGCCCTGGCAGCCACTTCAAGCGCTGTGCTTCGGAGAGCTGTAACAAGTGCATTATGATCCCGCATCATCATCTTCCAGTCCTTATCCCATGTTACTTGGGGTCCGGCGCAACACGGTTTTCTTCCAGTTTCCCCTGTCAACCGTCACGCAATCATAAACACCTTTTTCCTTCGTATCATTCCTCATACAATCTATGCATCGTTTCCTTATGATGACTGAAAGACGAAAACCCTGAAATCCCCAAATACGGGAAGCACATGTGTTGCCTGTCGCCTACCTGTTTAAAAATGATCTTTGATTTCTAGATGTCCTCCGCAATCCATCTGCCTTCGAGTCCTGGCGCTCTGACTGGCCGCGCCTGGCCACCATCGCGCTGTATCTCTCAGGCAACAACTCGGCCGTCATCACAGCCGCGAACAAGCTGAAGGAGGCCTACCTGCCGGGCACGGAGCTGACCAATGATACGGCCTCTGGTGAAGGATTTGGGAAGCTGTACTCTGATGCTATCATTGGGTTTGGAGTTCACAGGTAACTGAATATGTGGGACGAGTTGCTGAATTACTCAATCACCCAAATTGTCTAGAAATTTCGTTATTCAACTCTTTTAGGGATTTATTTTTGTGAAAAGGACACTTCACTTATTGAAAGTCATTCAGTAAGTGCCAGAACTAATATTCTGTCAGCATATTTGTCTTTGTTGACGCTGCAGAACCCTGATGGGGTAAGACACAACACATTTTAGCCACCCCGTAAACCAATAGTCCGGCGCAGCGTCGAAGCGCGTTATCCGGGTTCGGGGGACTTTCGGGACCAGGACCACAGTCCCGGAGTACCCCCCTAAAATAATATTTTTGAGTGGTATTTTGGGACCACAACCGTGGTCCCGGATTGGGACCACGGTCCTGGTCCCGAAAGCCCCCCGACCCGTCATCCGAATCGTATATGAGGCGAATGAATGACGGCTTTTTGGCTCTTTCTGACTAGTTCGAGAACATTCTGGATTGATATGTGGTCGCCCAAAAAACGAAGTGTTTATAATACTAAGCCATTATACTCAGCCCATGTTCCTCTGATATAGACTGGTGAACCTGATGGCTCGTCACTCCTCGAAGCCGGTGTACTACTACGAGTTTGGCTACATCGGCAACAGCAGCCACTACGTCGACCCCGACACCAAGAAACCGATCGGTGAGTTCCCATTGACAACCACGAGACATGAACTTCTAAAATATGATGATGCCAGTCCGTAAGCTCATCAATCATGAGCTAAAAGCAGCTAGTTACGTATGTTTAATGATCATAACTAATATTACATAGAGGAAAGATTTGAATTTTTGGTTGATTGTTACAATTTAACTCAAGAACTCCTCAACCCATAAAAAAAAATACACTAAAAGAAAGCTTCGTTTTTGCCGAGTAACACAGGCTATAAATTATATTCATATCATGTAAATTAGCCGAGCTATCACAATTTACGCGGACAAAGTCGCGGGCGCAGTGCTAGTCAGGTCATGCGTATCATCACCCATTTACAGGAATGCACGCAAACGCATGACGACAGTATGAAATTTTAAATCTATTTAGTCCGTCAGTTAGAGTATTGGAAAATAATAGACACGTATTTTTGGTTTCTGTAAATCAATGAATATTAACTAAGATAAAACGCATCAAAACTCGGGAGTAGGGGCTCGAGACGTCAGAACTCGCTAACAATTATACCAAGGCGTGACGTAGGTATTGAGAATTTTAAAAGCGTCGTATCTTCGTCAATGTTGGTTTATGTAACACAAGAAAAAATACGGGTCAAATATTTGTTGATAATCTAACTGGCGGACTTGTCGTCTGCCCTATTAAAGCATCCTATATAACGTGTTATTGTTCGAACAGCGGCAGCGCACCACGACGACCTGCTGTACCTGTTCAACGTGAGCTTCAACTTCCCTCCCGTGCCCGTCTCCGACAGCCAAGACTCACAGATGGTGGATAAAATGACCGCCATCTTTTACAACTTTATGAGATACGGGTAAGAAAATTATAACTTGTGTAAGTGATTTCTTGGTATGATTGGAGTCTGGCTTTCTATCATATGCCTCAACAAAACTGCAGCTTGCGAAATGTGGTTGTAGGTGTCTATCTACTTTACAGCTCTGACTAACATTCATTTGAGGAGTTACCAAAATAGCTTGCAGTGTAAGCACGAGTGGCAATGGGCCCGCCATGCGCCATGTTTGTCGAGACCGATGGCCTATGACGACAGGCGTAGTATAGGTCGCCAGTTAGCTATTTTGACAGACTGAATGCGGATGGCAAGATTTTGTGGCTCGGCTTGCCAGAGGCTGTGTTTAGCAGTGCTCGTTCGTTGCGATCGTTGATTGATAAATCATCATCATCTGTCCACCATCACTTAGTCCTTAAAGTGGACCATTATACGAGAACCATGGTATACGATACGATAGCCATGGTATACGAGAGCCATGGTATACGATACGATAGCCATGGTATACGAGAGCCATGGTATACGAGAGCCATGGTATACGAGAGCCATGGTATACGAGAGCCATGGTATACGAGAGCCATGGTATATGAGAGCCATGGTATACGAGAGCCATGGTATACGAGAGCCATGGTATACGATAGCCATGGTATACGAGAGCCATGGCGGCTATTATTCCAACCAGCTCACCTTCCTCCAAAAGCACATCAATCTTCCCGTCTTGTCAGGACATCCGCATTGAATCTTGATGTTCCAAGAGTTTCCTTGCACTCGAGGAGTGTATGCGCTATCGTTTTCTCCGCCTCCATGACAAAGGACTGTCAGTGATACCTAGGGTGTGAGGTTTTCTGTCTACCTTTTTCTAAGCTATGTTGGGGCTGAAAACCGACCGGTTGGTTTTCAGTTTGACCAGTGTTTTACAAAGAGCGACCGCCTATCTATGACCAAACTTATGTTGTAACTAACCAATTCTCCTTCTCCCCGCAGTGATCCCAACCCCAAGCCCGACACCCCGGAGCTCTCCTCGCTGAGCTGGCCGCAGTACAAGCTGGAAGACAGGAAGTACCTCCGCATCGACAGCCCCTTCTCCGTCCAACAGAACCTCTTCGAGGATCGGTTCCGAACGTGGGAAGACCTGTTCCCATTGGACTATCAGACGTGTAAATCAAGAGGTGTTCCGGTCAAGACGACTTAATTAACTTAAGGTTAATAAGTTCAGCAACAAAAATATTCAGAAGTAGAAATGCTAGATATGTTTAAACTCGAATGTCTATCTTCTTTAGTTGCTATTGCTGACCGTATGTAGATAATAAAGTTTAGTTCCATTCAAAAACGTTAAGATCTGAAAGAAGAGCCGCCATCACAATATAATACCCAATCAACTTTGAAACTTTAGCTTTATCGATAAAGTTGAAAATCTGACCGATTGAAAACTTGATGTCCTGGCGTCGGTACAATAAATAATACAATAAAGATATTGAAATTCATTGTGTCATTTAGGGTACGTAAGATCTGTCTGATCTTTTCCTAAGTTTTACGAAATAATTTTCATTTTAAAATAAAAAAGAAACACAAAAATCAATGCACATTTTGATTGACTTTCCTTAATTTTTAAGAACCTATTTGGAATAATTTAATTTTTAAGAACCTATTTAAATGGAGCGATTGCCTATCTGACCTCCACAACCCGCAACTAGCACACAAGCTGCTTCAATGACTTCTTTACAACCGGAATGTTCTACAATTGCTGTTCAAGGGGTTTACTATAATACTTAAGTGGTACAGTAGCGTATTAAATCGTTCTTTAACAGGCTTGTGGTACAATAGCCAAAATCAACAGTAAATATAATCCCAATCGAGATACAAAGGCAAGAGAAATTTATTTATTTATTTATTTATTTATTAAAACTTTATGCACAAGTAAAAACTGTACAAAGGCGGACTTAATGCCTTGGGCATTTTCTACCAGTCTACCTTAGGGTGATGCAGAGACAATACACAGTAGGTGCAATAACAGAAAACAAATAGGTACGAAAATATTATAACTAAAATAAAATATAAGAATAGATACATAAATACATACATAAAACATAAATACATATATATATATATATATTTATATATATATATATATATATATATATATATATATAAAAGTAATGAGAGGTAAACCAATAAAAAAAACTACAACAACTTAGTTCTGAGACGAATCTGCCAACGTCTTGTGTATGTGTTCTCGAGCTTTCACTTTAAATGTGAACCGATTGGATACCGTCCTGATATTCTGAGGGAGCGCATTCCAAAGGAAAACCGCCTGGACAAAGAAAGAAGATTTTATAAAACCAGAGCGGCGAGAAGGACAACGAAGAAGACGATTATTCTCGGTACGCGCATTCAATATAAAGCAGAGTTATCAATACCTTTTAAAACAACGCTAGGTCTTGTAGAGGGCTTTAATAGTTATGAGTGTTTAAATGGAGTTACAAGAGCTTCCATTAAAGCGCTTTAGGTGGTATATTGCATATTTGTAACTCTATATCTACAGCAGAGAAACAGGTTGTACAACGGACTATCAATAGTCCGTCCTTAGACTCTTAAAAAGATATATTAATTACCGATATACACTTATAGAGTACAATAGAGCGTCAATACCACCATCATAGAACTGAATGGTCGATACTAGCGGCTAAATCGATAGAGTGGTTCTAGTAAACTCTGAAGGCTGTTTGTAACCGAGACGCCACTATACTCGTAGTTTATAATAAAAACAATTCTCATAATTATTTACAATTTATTTATATCATAAATATGTATAAAAACCGAATTCACGTCACTCTTTCTCACCCAGGATTCTAAAGAAACTACCTAGAAAACTAAACTTACTTACGTAACGTCTTAAATAAACTAAATTCAAAATTCAAACCCTTTATTCGAATGTTCTTTTTATCCAAAAAACTGCATAAACAGCAGGCGACTACAACAATGTATATGTCACCGTAACATTGTCAAACACGTTAGATTGTAATCTCTCTAGCGATATTGTAAACTCTCGAAATATTGTCAAACAAACATACTGCTTACAATAAAACGCATTATTTTTCGTAGCTCAACTAACCTAACGGCAGGGTGCCCCAAGTCCCGATTATGGGGGCAGAGATACTTCCGTATGTTCAGTTGACAATATTTCGAGAGTTTACAATATCGCTAGAGAGATTACAATCTAACGTATTTGACAAGTTTACGGTGACATTTATATTCACAATACAGTGGCACTCGCACTGGTACTTTGCATGCATAAAAGGAAAAATCAACACTACTGTTGTTTATTTTCCAATTCATCCATCAATCAATCATAAGTTAAAATTTCAATTAGTTTTGTTAATTTCCCCAAAATATCGTTACTGTAACCCTAATATAGATCTGTAAACTCTAATTCAGAGATACAGACGCGTTTAAATATTCGCGATTTGAGCTCTACGGTCGCGCTACAAGAACTTATTTTAGATCCTGAGCCGTACTCTACCGCTCGCATAGCACCGTTGTATCTCCGTACTAACACATCTGTACGACCATTGTAGAGACATTGTAGAACCTTAGGCTGTATTGCGTGGGACTCTTTCGGGGGTACAGCGTCGCTAAAGCCGTTTCTCCATCTACTGTAGAACTTATCTATGGAAGCCATTACATTTACTAAAAACCTCTAACCGGCCGGTGTGCTAACACTGTTTTTCAAACTTTCGGGCCACTGACTACCTGTAATGACTGCCATAGATCTTCACATGACATCCGGGGCCAACAGCTTATTGTGCTTTACGAAGCACGGAGAAACCTCGGTATGTAATCAATGGTCTCCCATCCACAGACCAACCTCGGTAAGCGCTGCTTAACCGTAAATATCCAAAAGCTCCTCCAAACTAACTGTGAACCAATTGAACATTTTCTTATGGTGGATATTTTGCTTGGTGTACAAGCCTGACGACACAAACATGCTTTTTCCCTAGGGATAGGCAGAACTGCTGAACGCCCCTTGCGTCATGATATGACCATTGACCTTGGTCGAAGTGCAGGAAAACTTAACAAATGACAATTGACCCGTGATCTACCAGACAGCATCATAACAGAATTCGTCATCACTTGTAAGTAGGTATTCTGTGTGATTCACGGAAACAATTAGAGGAAAATAACAATACACAATATAGGTAAAAGTATTGGCATAAGACTAAGGTGAGTACTACCTAAACTTATAGGTGCGCAGTAATGATTCTCGTTAGGAAAAAACCCGATGAGTAATGAAAACACCATGTTGTGCATGTATAATATTTCCCGAAGAGGAGAGGTGTAGTGTACCTGGGCCTCGATTCTGCTATTACAATAGTGTCAGAGTATTCGATCATTGATTTCACAATGATCAAGTTCTGTCAAATTTTGACAAGTTTGTTAATTCTACTATCATAATGGCGTCATTATGACTTCTCAATGAACACCCACTGACACTCCATTGAAAGAAATTTCATAGAATATTAATCTCGTACATGAAATCTGGCATGAATAAATGTTCGCATTTAGTAGTAGATTTCGAAAACCATTTGTACTAAGGGTTTTATAATAATGACAATACGAAAATGCCATTAAACCACAATTTTATTACGAGACCATTGACCGACCATTGTGAATTTAGCAGATTACGAACTTTAAGCAAAATGACAATGGGATGAGAATGGAATCGTGTTTGAGTGACGAATTTATTAAAATAGCAGAATTAGGCCCCTGAGTACCTGCTTATTGTATTGCCACACAGTAATCTTAAAGTCCCATAAATCTGTATATAATGTTCCCACTGCTGGGACACAGGCCTCCTCTCTATGAGAGGGAATAGGCTATAACCCACCACGCGGGCCCAGTGCGGATTGGTAGATGTCACATGTCTTGAATTTTTGGTCTAGGACATGTCGGTTTCCTCGCGATGTCTCCTTCACCGTTTTGAGAGCAGTTGTGATGAAATTTACACAAAGTAAGGTGCCTGCCTGTCCTGTCTTTGGTTGGGCAACCATCCTTTACATATCAAATTTCCTCCCGTGCCTCAGAACACACATTTAGCCGTTGCCGGCTGTCATTTGTAGATCAGTCGTTACAGGTAGAAGTCTGACAAAAAGTTTTTATCCAATAAGGATAAGGACATTTAAGGTTCCCATGGGTTGACAGGGGAGACTGGAAGAAAAATCGTGTTGCGGCGACCCAAAGTAACATTGGACAAGGGTAGGAAGATGACGAGTAGGTCCCCGTTGCATAATTCCCGACAACAACGGCCTAAAAGCCAGTAACATAAAATACAAAACCTTGCAGAATAGACCTCTCATATCCACAAAACTCCCCGCGTACCTATATAACCTGCAACTTGCCGGTCCTCGCCTCAGTCGCGCCCTCTGTACCGGACCGCGCGCACCATGTTGTTCCTCGCGCTTCTGTTTGCGTTGAGTGCATGCGCGCACGCGCACGAACATACACACGCGCATCATGCGGATCATACACAACAACAAACGAATCAGGCAGGTTAGTTTGTAAACAAAATGTGTAGTGGTGAATATTGATTTAAGAAGCGCGGGTGATGATGGCAAAATCAAAATCACAGCATTTATTTAAAGTAGGCCAGTTACAGGCACCTTTAAACCGTCGAAACTAAGATGAACATTAAATGTAGCTACAGTCTCAGTCACAAGACATAAAAACTGTGAAAGACTGTAGTTGCCCATTCCCTAGCGTAGATCTCTATGGAGAAGAACGGGCAAAAAACTCCATGAACACTCTTTGAAATCAAAATATTGTTACAAAATCTTGATTACATCTATTAGATATTATTCATGTTGAGATGGTATATTATGTGAGAACAATGTAGCAAGATGTGCACGTTAAAAGTGTCCATTGCAAAAACAAAAATAAAATACAACTCAAAAACAAATGGATCAGCACCATCAGCTCAGCCATTTTTAACCGACTTCCAAAAAGGAGGAGGTTCTCTATTCGACTGTATGTATTTTTTTTTTTTTTTTTTATGTATGTTACCCGATTACTCGAAGACGCCTAAACCGATTTGAAAAATTCTTTTTTTGTTTGAAAGGGTATACTTCCAAGTTGGTCCCATAGTCGCCAAGTCGGGATCTGATGATGGAATCTTGGCGAAATCGAGGGAACTCTTCAAATTTTATAGGATAACGTACAGCAATTTTTATATTTTCTACAACAAGTGAAGCATTTGCGTTTGATAAGAACCATTCTACCATCAGATCTGATGATGAAGCCAAGAGTCACGGAACTCCATAATGAGACAATGTATCCTAGTCGTGTTTGGGCTTGTTGTAATTGTAACGGTATGCACTTTCCATGTGAACCACTAAAAAGTGAAAAATAAAAACTTTTTTGCAAAAAATAAAACCGACTTCAAAAAGAAAAAGTGAAAAATAACTTTAGCTTCTGAAGTCGGTGACAAAAAAATTAAATCAATCATACAAACGTCACCGACTTCAGAAGCTAAAGTTATTTTTCACTTTTTCTTTTTGAAGTCGGTTTTATTTTTTGCAAAAAAGTTTTGAAGGGAACTGAATGATCCGATACACGCACCACTATCAGCGAGACATTTAAGTGGGCATGACATACTCTCAACCGCCTGGGCACATTCAAGTCAGTGGCAGTGGACAATAGGGCACCTACGCTCTTTGAGCTCCTATGTATAGCATCCTCCATGATGAGCTTCTTTTTTAGACTCTTTTTCTTTAGAATGATCACAAATTGGGCCAAAAATGCGAAAGAAAACCAAACAGTCATCTCTTATAGGTTTGTCAAACAGTGAAGTGCCTTGCGAAGTGACAAGTATACGAGACTTCTTCTTCGTCTTTTTATTCCAGACAATAGACACACACACGTTGTTTCTCTGGTATCCCTTACTGGGTTTGCCATGTACAGCTCTTCTCTGTCTCTTCATCAACGTTTGCTGAGTAGCATTGAGTAAAGACTCACGTTCGCCTTCGTCCCAGTTCCAGTGGTAGCAGACGTGCCCTCGTACATCGTGAACCCGGACGGACCGCTAGTCCGCGGAGTGTCGGGGTCATTCCGAGGGTCATGGATGGAGACGCGGCGCGGCAGGCGCATCGCAGCTTTCCGCGGTATACGCTACGCCGAGCCGCCGGTTGGCGCGTTGAGGTTCCAGGTGACGAGAACATACTTTTACTAAACACGAGAAATCAGTACCTAATTGTGTCTATCTTGCGGGTATCGTAGTATACAAGGTGGAAGGAAGATCGACGCTAAAACGGTAAAGTCCCCCCCACATATACATTTTTCGTCCGTTACCCCCGACTGTACCCCACACTGGAGGCCTATTGGTGACCGACTAATCGCCAGTCGGCTAAATAATAGTCGGCCCATCACTAGTTTTTTTTCTAGCGGCTGTTTTTTTTCGCGATTTTAGGGTTACCCACAGTAAAAGTTGTTTATAAGTACAGTATACTCAAAATGGCCTCGTTACTGCACATTGGTACTGTAGAAAGTATCTATTTATACTTACCAATAAAAAAATTGTTTTAGGATTGGTTTAGTAGAACAAGGTACATACAGGCCAATGTCATTTCAACGAGCACTGATGATAATTGTGTAGACTGTAGACAGTCACGAGACAGGTGCACCGCTTCGGAGCCCACGCGTAAACCCACAACCAGTTTAGTAGTGGAACAGGAAAATGTTGCCGCGAACTTAACCTTGAGTGAAGGTGTCGCTCAAATATTGCACACTTAGGTATGAATGATATAAAGACGTATGACTCAAGAGAACATCAGTATGTGTTACGCATTAACAATACAAATAATACGAGTATCCCCCTCTAGAGCCCTGACCACCGCGCTAGTAGCTTGGATCCCATAATTATACTCTTTGTTGGATCTTGTAACCGATACCGCAGGGTTATTGTGCTTTATATTTTTTCAAATGTAATTTTGTATTGAAATTAATAAAATCGAATTAATGTCACTCCAGAACTTTTCGGCCCCATCGGCCATCCGTTCAGCGAACAATGTGCCCTGCCCAATCCGTTGGTTGCGACACTTGGGGGAGGCCTATGTCCAGCAGTGAACGTCTACAGGCTGAAATGAATTAATGTCTACGTACAGCAATAGTACAGGAAATAATAATTTATGAAAGTACGTCAAAGTGAAGTCTTTTTGCTCAAAATGTGAACAAGGTACAAAGTTATACAACAAGAGAGTTCCAAAACCATATCATAACATTTTTATTGTTTTACTGGGTTATACAGGTGAGATATAGACAGTCGCTTCATGTTAAATACTGGTATTCAATCGATTCCGGTTAGACTGGAACCTAACCCCGACATAGTTTGAAAAAATGCCAGGTAGATGCTGACTAAAGCCGAATTATATCGCGATCAAGAACAATCACTACCACTTTCAAAATAATGATGTCAATAACAGTAGCGAAGGGTCAATTTTTGTAAGAGGTAAGCCGGAATACCTACATCTCATTAATGTGATTAATTGTTTAGATGATTTGTCCATAGAATAATAACTGTGTCATTTTCAAAGGGAATCCGGTAGGAATCGAGTTGTATGGAACCTTCGCCACTGGTCATTAATTCTTGAACTCGGTTGAAAACCGAACTGATCGCGTTCAGTTTCATCACGAACCTAACCCCGTCTCTCCGCAGCCGCCGAAGCTGAAGCTGACGTACGAAGGCGAGGTGGACGCAAGCGAGGAAGGCCCCGCGTGTCCCCTGCCGGCGCCCCCTACCTACTACGTGGACGAGGACTGTCTTACCATCAACGTGTACAAGCCGGCTCAGTATAACTCGTAAGGATACCTTTTCTTCTTCGTATTCATCTCCATTTCCGTCTAGAAAAGCATTGATGCAGTCGCTGAAGAACTGCTTCCAGCCCACACTGGCCCAGTGGTGGTGGCCCCGACTTACGAACAGTAAGTCGTGGGATATAACCTAGGCAGGCGACATTACTCGTTGTTATTTATTTCATGACCACTACTCTCAAAACGGTGAAGGAACAACTTCGTGAGGAAACCTATCCTGCACTGGGACCACGTGGTGGATTATAGGCTATAGCCCACTACCTGTCATAGAGAGTAGACCTGTGTCCCAGCAGTGGGAACATTATGGGTTTATTATTATTGACGACCCGAATGGCGTAGTGGTAGCAAGGCTGCCTTACGTTCTTAGGGTCCTGGGTTCGAATCCCGGTAAGAGCAAATGTTTGTGTGATGAGCATGGACATTTGTCTCCGAGTCATGGATGTTTATAATATGTATAATAAGTATGTATTCACAAACAAAAAGTATCTATGTATTATATCAACTATCTGATGTCCACGACACAAGCTTTGCTTGGTGTGGCGCTAGATGGCGCTGTGTGTTAATGTCCAGCGATATTTATTTATTATTATTATTATTATTTATTATGCTTATGCTATACAGAGCAGTGATAACAGCGAGTCCCATAAGCGCTTTGATGAGCAGTTTAATGACTGCACGGTTTGGCACACGCCAAATAGACAGTATATTTTCTAAGTTATCTGGGTGTCTACAGCCGAAAAATCGAATTTAACAAGAACTGGTTGGTGAAAGTATATGATGTTTAGCCTTCGAAGAATGAACCACTGTTAAGCTACATAACATAACATCACTCCTGCAGTCCTTCAAGATTTAGGCAAAAGTATACCTATGGTACACACCTATTTTGTCAGCTACGTACTAAGCTAAATACCACCATAATGGTAGCGAGCCTCAAGCGCCTAAGCGTTGCTAACAACCTGTCAGAGGTCCAGATTACGAGTCGCCACTGAGAAGTTCCTATTGGGAAAGACAAACAAGGAAGAAGTAAGGTTTTCTTCATCTTGGAAGCTTCTAATTCCACTTTGAATCCTGTCAAATACGCTTCTAATTCCTTTGCAAATTCTATCAATAGTACCTATGTGTGTTCCAGCACCGGTCCCCTACCGGTGATATTCTTCATCCACGCGGGCGGGTTCTACGCGATGACCGGCCGCAGCGACCTGGCCGGTCCGCACTACCTGCTTGACAGAGATGTGGTACTCGTCACCATCAACTACAGGATTGGATCCTTGGGTAAGGTGTCTAATGATATATTACTACTTCATATGAGAGGTTCTTTCATTTAAAAGTGAGATTTTTCTTAACACAATGGACCTTATCCAGTGATCTCAATTTTCTTCTGGCTTTGCGTGTCCTTAGTTTTCTCTTTTGTGTAGCTGTGTTTAAATGTTTCCCTCTAAGATAATAATTTGTTTGTTTTCCACAATTGACATCCAACTTTTTCAATTCTCCACATCTTCTACTCCACAGTTTTGCTTTCTACCTACAGATTCCATGCATTCTTCCCCTAACTTTCCGCTAAATAAAAACAGCCGCACCATTACATTTTCAAGACTAAGCAACGTTTGTCGAGGCGGATCTGTAGATGGATAATCATCCATTAATTTTCATCGTTACATACCTACTGGTGCGAATCGCGATTTGGGGAACTACCTCATGTAATTTTGACAAGTAGAGCGGTTGCGAAAATACTATAAGCAAAAGGTACCTGATGATTTACGACCTCTAATAAAATTATACCGCTTCTTTCAGGATTCATGAGCACAGGCGACGCTTACGCCCCCGGTAACAACGGCATGAAGGACCAGGTGGCAGCCCTCAAGTGGGTGCAGAGGAACATCGCCGCGTTCAGCGGAGACCCAAACCTCATCACCATCACCGGCTGCAGTGCGGGGTCTATCAGTGTCATCCTGCATATGATCTCGCCTATGACTAAAGGTAGACCAAAAACAATTTATTGCGTTCATATAATCATTACATCACGTCTACTGGTCCCGAAGTTAGGCAGACTGCCTCACTGGTGTACCAGTACACCAGTTAGGCAGACTGCCTAACTAACATCGCAAGACTCGCAAGCTCGTATTGAGCATCAGTCCATACATGTGTGCGATGCCAAGGACGGGCAAAGTTTCATTGGGTTTTTCCTTATTAGGCATAACGCCGAGTCCATAAGTTTGGAATTGTGGTCTGGTGTTAAGGTTCGCCCCCTTTTATGGCCATCAAACTTAACTAGCAGATTGTGGCTGAACTCTTGGTGCACTTCGTCCTTCACCTCACCTTTATATCCGAAGCACGGGGATAAACTTAAATGTAACATGACAGTAGATCATGTGGACCTGTGGTGTTAAAATTATCTCAGCTGAATGGATAGCGACGCTGATAGTCATTCGGTGATGCCCACTACTTTTTCAGCGCAAAACAATAGTGCTTCATTTTTTAAGCCTTTCATCGCTTACAGGTCTCTTCCACCGAGGCATAGCGATGAGCGCGTCCCCCGTTGGCTCTCGCGTGGCGCAACTGACGCACCAGCGCCATCTCGCAGTGCGCCAGGCAGAGATCCTCAACTGTCCCACCGACAACTCCTCCATCATCCTTGACTGCCTCTCGACCAAGCCCTGGAAGGAGCTCGGAGACTCGCTACCTAAGTTCTGGGTATGTTTTGCAGAAGAGAGTTTTTGCACTAATCTATACTTAATATTTTAAAGCAGAAGAGTTTGTTTGTTTGGTTGAACGCGCTAATCTCAGAAACTACCGGCTCGAATTGAATTCTTTTTGCGTTTGATAGTCCATTTATCGCGGAAGGCTATAGGCTATATAACATCACGCTATGACCAATAGGAGCGGAGCAGCAATAAGAAATGTTGCAAGCGGGAAATTAACGCGAAGTCGCGGGCAGAAGCTAGTACATGAAGAAAGAGGAGGACAAACGAATTCAACAAGTTCAAACACGTACATGTCTTTAAATGTTCATGTCCTCATAATTTCTAGGAGTTCGGTACCGGAGATCCAGTGGGTCTGTGGGGCCCGGTGCTCGAGCCTGACTTCGGCCAGGAGCGGTACCTCACCATCAACCCGCTAGACGCCATCAAGCAGGGCAAGATGCACACCGTGCCCCTCATCGTTAGCCAGACCACTGATGAGTTCTTCTGGAAGGCTTTCCGTGAGTTTTTAATTGTCGTTATCTATGTCGACTCTGTCTACTCTTTATTTTTGCTATAAGTAGATTCAGATTGGCCTAAATATACAAATACAAAAAGGTTGGGAACTGGTGAACAAAATTCTAAAAGTTTATTCAATGAATCCATCGTTCAGTAAAACTATGAAATCTATATCAGCTGATGTGATTGGGTAATTTAAATAACTACTAATCATAGAAATCGACGTGATGCCTTTTGAGCAAATAAATGACATCAAACTATTATTATTGTCCTACTGGATGGCAGACACATTTTGAGCATTGATCACAGTACTAGTTCAAAGCGAATTGACGATTTATGGCTTATACTTTTGAAACACCTAACCTAACCTGTATTTTTCCAGCGGTACTCCAAAACGAGACCCTCCTGAAGAAGATGAACGAGGAATGGGACAGAGTAGCCCCTATATCCTTCATGCTGCCGGAGGAGAACCGCTCCGTGGCGGTGAACAGGCTGAAGGAGGTCTACCTGAAGGGGAAGAAGTTGGCCAATGACAAGGAGAGTGAGAAGGCGCTGGGGATGCTGTATGGAGACTCTGTTGTTGGGTTTGGAGTACACAGGTGAGACACTTTTGATAACCGTCTTATACATCTGTTGACTGTGATAAGATTCTTTGTTTTTAGGGTTCGATAGTCAACTAGAAACCCTTATAGTTTCGCCATGTCTGTCTGTCCGTCCGTCCTCGCTTATCTCTGTGACCGTTAGCACTAGAAAGCTGAAATTTGGTACCAATACGTGTATCAATCACGCCGACAAAGTGGTAAAATAAAAATTGGAATAAAATGTTTTATTAGGGTAGCCCTCCTATATGTAAAGTGGGAAGTGATTTTTTTTTTAATTTCAATCCTAACGTGTGATATATTGTTGGAAAGGTATTTAAAAATGAATAGGGGTTTACTAAAATCATGTTTTGATAATGTCAATGATTTCGGAAATAATCGCTCCAAAAGTAATTTAAAACAATGTGTGTCCCCCCCCCCCCCTCTAACTTTTGAACCATAAGTTTAGAAAATATGAAAAAAATCTGAAAAGTAGAACTTTATAAGGACTTTCTAGGAAAATCATTTTGAAATTGTATGGAAACAAGTTTTTGTACAAAAAAGACAAAAAGTTGTACAAAATAATCTCAGGACTAAGTTTGTAGTATAATCGTATATGCAAGCATTTTTTTTAACTTCGTTTACATATTTTATTATCCTGAACGTATCTTTTTTTAAACAAAAAAAGAATTATTAAAATCGGATTGGATTGAACACTTATTGTGACGGACGGGAAACTACGGAACCCTACACTGAGCGTGGCCCGACACGCTCTTGGCCGGTTTTTTGATACGGTGTTTGTACCCAAGTAGATATCGGCGAAATTATGGCTTATCAATTCAAGTACATGACCATGGTCTCATCTTTCTTTCGAAATAAGCGTCCTTGTGTCTGATAAGAATAACTGTGATTACTGCCTCCGTAAGTAAAAGGGGCGTCTCTGCAGATAAAAACACCGAAACTACAAATGCCACGTACTAATAAATAGAACTGAATACATATTGACATAAACAAACAATTTCCTACCGACTGTACTTTGACTGACGAATCGTATAAAAGTGACGAATCGACGAAACTGGCAAATTATGGAAACTGTCGAGTTGACGCAACTGTCGAATTCACACAACTGTCCAATCAGCTAAAGTGACGATAATCAACGAAACTGTCGAATTAAATAAACTGACGAGTGAAGGAAACTGGCCAGTGTTACGCGGACTCTATAATCCGGTGTGACCAAATAGGCACTTAGGTGCTTCCAACTGGAATGCTTAGCGTAAGGAAGAAGATATAAAGATCAGAGTAGTAATCTAGAATCAAAGGTCACAGTCATTGTGAAAGCCTGAAAGGACTGTAGCATACCACTTTTGGTTAGTTCCTCATGGACATGTGGAAGAGTTAGAATGAATGAGTGGTTGAATGTTAAGTCTGAAAGTTGCGCAAGTAACAGATATTAAGTTGAAAGGAAATTGACTGTCTATGTATGTACCATGGGATAAAGAGGGATGAATTGCATGTGACTGAAACAGTAATGAATATACATGTTGATGGATCGAGAGGAAGAGGACCAAAGAAAAGATGGACCATGTATTGTAAGGACCTATATTCTGGCAAATAAATAAATTTCTTTTCATTTCATTGTTTGAGGAATAATATGAAGGAAAAATGAGTAAAATATGATAGCATGATGAATGACAGGTAAGAATGGAAGAATCGCAAATAACAAGGACAAGTATCAGAAAGATGATGAAATAATGAGTGGTTGAACTTTAAGGATCAATACTACCAGGTGATCACTAAACAATACTGTTGGTTCTAGTTATAATAATCCTCTTCTTACCAGGATGGCAAACCTGATGTGTCGTCACTCCGCGCACCCGGTGTGGTACTACGAGTTCGCATACATCGGGAACAATTCGCACTACGAAGATCCTCAAGGAAAACCACAAGGTAAATTAAATACTGTATCTTTGTTGATGCTCAAAACTTATGCACTTTAATACCAATAACTTCGATAAATAGGTAGTCTCCGCTGTTTTCGTTTTCGGTCAGGCGACACGGCATCATTTACTCCTTTCTCTTTCATATCATTCCTCATACAATCCATCTATTTTTTCTTTGGCCTTCCTCTCCCTTTTATCCATCGACATTAGTGCTCAAATGCTACATTGTTTCCAAACCACCATTGATGGTGATCAATCCTACTATTATACGCTGATTTCTGGTTACATTACCGAAAAGAGATTGCAATTTCTTCAAAATTATTCAGAATCTTACGCTATTTCTACTTCGTTTGAGTTGAGGCTTATGTCTTGCAGTCGTAGTGACGTTGTCTATTAGCAGACTATGATGATACCTACTTAAACAACGTAATTTCTTACAGGTGCAGCCCACCACGATGACCTCATATACCTGTTCACGCTGAGCTACCGCTACCCCACCATACTGCTAAACAGTTCTCATTCACACGTAGTCGACGAAATGACTGCCATCTGGTACAACTTCGCTAGATATGGGTAAGGAATGCTTTCTTACAATCATACTCGCCTAGTAGCCTGATACTAACCATAGACACACCGCTGGCTGAAAAGTCCTCGTTCACACGTCGTCAATGAGATTGATGTCTGAAAACTTCGCACGATATGGGTGAGGAACACTTCCTTATGAACATAGCCTATAGAGATGTTTCGGTTACGTGTGTGCTTGGCTTGGGACGTCAAGATGACGAAAAAAGTTCAACTGATTATAAAACAAATGAAAACGGGAAATACCCGTTTTCTTTTTTTAATGTGTGATCGTGAAAGTCAAAAAAAGACAAACGTTCAACTGGTTTAAAACTTGTCTCAAGTTGGCGATAGGACAGCGCGCAGCGGTTTGAAAATATTTGTGTAATAGAAAAAAAGTGTAAGTTTGTGACAGATTGGCCGGAGAAAACCGCACAGAGAGAATAATGGAAGGCTATGGAAAGGCCTTTGCCCAGCATCAGTGGAACAATCAAGGCTCAGAAAAAAAAAGAATTAAGTGTTTGGAAATTGCATGCAGACCCAGTTAAAATACTATAATTATATTCTTTGTAGTGCAGCGTTATACGTTTAAATCTTCATTAATCTCCTTAGTCAGGACAATTCTTGTGTATCGCTCATCAATTTTGGTTTCCTCCCCCAGTGACCCGAACCCTCGCGCCGACACTCCCGAACTGGGCAACCTGTCGTGGCCCGCCATGAAGCCGGACAAGCGGAGCTACCTCCACCTCGGAGACAAGCTGCTCATCCGGGAGAACATGTTCGAAGACCGGTTCAAGGTGTGGGATGAACTGTACCCGATACAGTACTGATACGTGAGGACGTGAGGATGGTGGGAGCTGCAGTCTCAGCATCAACATGTATTAAGACGCCATGAAAGAAGTCAAACTTAATCATAATGTTATTTAATTTGAGTATAATAAATTGTGTATTTTTGTAATAAAATTGCTTTCTCTTTTATTCACCTTCACCGGCTAAATAATAACAGCCGCTCGGGTCATCGTCTGCCTAGCCTTTTCCCAACTATGATGGGTTCAGCTTCCAGTCTAACCGGATGCAGCTGAATACCAGTATATTCATGGAGCGACTGCCTATCTGACCTCCACAACCCATTTTGTACTGGGTAATACGATACCCCTTGGTAAGACTGGCTGTCAGACTTTTTGGGCCACTGAGTACCTGTGACGACTGTCATAGATCTACAAATGACAGGCGGGACCAACGGCTTAACGTGCTTTCTGAGGCATGGAGGAAACCTGGTATGAAATGGGTGTTCACCCATCCACAGACCAACCAAGGCAAGCGCGGCTTTTATATATATATATATATATATTATTTTATAATTTTATAAAAAAATATATTTAAATAAATCTTTGGGCTGGGGTGTTGGAGTCAACCACAAGCCACAACTCTATGGCTGCCGGAGATCGTTGTGTACCCTTCGGCTTCCGGTGTGTCTGCTGCTCCATTCCTGTCGTCTCCTTTGGGTTCATCACTGCCTCGTAGAAGAAGACGACGGCGTCTCACGCACTCACGCTCCCGTCTATCCTCTTGCGGTCGTGGTTTAGCCACGACCGCAAGAGGTTATGCGCTCCACCGACCGTCGGGACAAGATGACGGCGGTGCTTTACCCAGAAGTGTAGGTGGAGATGCAGCAGTGTTCTTACAAACACTAGTTACCAATAAAACGTAAACATTGTAAACACAAAAGTATAGGAAACAAACGAACACTGAGATGACGATGCAGCGATGATGCTGTAGACAGAACATGACGGCTGCACCGCCCTAAAAATATGACACAAAGTGAAAGAGAAATCGATGCACAAACGATTACGACGTCTTCAGTAGGTTAGGTACCTATATCAGTCCGTACCGGGGAGTTTGGAATCATATGTGCCTCCAGACTGTGTAAGTGTGTAGGTACGTATGTACAAGCGAGATGTTGACAAGCAGTAGAGGCCCAGTAGTAACGACCCCATAGGATATTGGTTCGAATTTCCACCCCATTTTTTTTTCCGGATGGAATATCATCAAATGCCTCATCAAAACCCATTCAAGTTCCTTCTTCACCCTTTGTGTTCCAGGGCCGTGGTATCTCTTTCGGACAGTCCCGCATCCCCGGCAGGCATCGATTATCAGTTGATGATCTAATTTACCTGATTGGAAACTTACGTGACACGAGTGTGAGTCTTTGACTCTTGATAGTGCGATACAAAAGTCATTCCCAATGAGCAATATTTTACATTTATTTACCTTATAATAATTGAAGCGAATAATTGAAGCATTGTCTTATAAGATGAACCTAAAATAGCCAAGCATGAAGACAATTGTATGATATAATTCTTTATGCTAGACTATAATACCGATAACATTATAATAGTGAATACTAGAATTACTCGTATTCACGTTTTTCTCAGTATTCTCTCTTTCTTTGAATGTGTCAGTTCTCTCGCGGCGTCTTAAGAAACATGTTGGCGCTTATAGTGTGGCTGTTGTGTGCTGCGAGTGTAGTGATGGCGTCAAATAAAGATACAGGTCAGTGGTCAAACAGTGAATCATTTGATAATGTCAATAAGTAAAAGGACTCAGCCAAAACCTGAAAAAAAAGTATTACTAACAATAATAATAAAAAGTTAATTTAAATATTTTGGTAAATGATTAACAGATTTAGAAAAGAACTCTTATGTAACAAAAAATATTTTAATTTTTTATTTTACTCGAAAAGTCTAATTTACCCCTAAACTTTGTCTTACAATATTATTGTAACAATTTGATTGACATAAATGTCATCATCGTCATTATTTCAGCCGAAAGACGTCCACTGCTGGACGTAGAGACCACCCCCAAGTGTCGCCACATTGACCGTGGATCAGTGCGACTCGCATCGAGCCCTTTCCTGCAACCTTCACCAGGTCATCGGTTCACCTAGTGAATGGTCTTCCAACGCGACGTCTTTCGGTTCGAGGACGCCATTCGAGTACTTTGCGGCCCCATTGGCCATCCGTTCTGCGAGCAATATGCCCTACCCACTGCCACTTCAGTTTGGTCATTTTTCGGGCTACGTCGGTAACCTTGGTTTTCTTGCGGATGTCTTCATTCCTGATTCGATCACGCAAGGAAACTCCGAGCATTACATAGCCCTCTCTATTGCCCTTTGGGTGACTTTACGCCTTCCAATAAAGCCCATTGCAAGCGACCACGTTTCGGTGGCGCATGTAATCACCGGCAACACACACTGGTCATAGACTTTCGTTTTGAGACAGTCTGGTAAGTTGAACGAGAAGAAACCGCGCAACTTCCCGAACGCTGCCCAGCCGAGTCGGATTCGACAATTGACCTCTTTCTCGAAGTTAGACCTACCGAACTGGACCGTTTGTCCCAGGTACACATAATCGTACACAACTTCGAGTGTAGTGTCTTCGATCTTGATCGGAGTGGGTATTATAACATGAGCATTCAACATGACTTTGGTTTTTTCCCATTTTAAGACCCACTCTTTCGGAAGCTCTGTTGAGGGTGTCGAGCATTGTACTGAGATCCTTCATATTCTCAGCCATGACCACTATATCGTCGGCAATCTGAAGGGGAGGGATGTACTCGCACTTGAAGTTGATGCCTAGCCCTCTCTAGTCCAAAACCTTGAAGCCATCCTCCAGTGCGGCGGTAAGCAGTTTCGGAGATATGACGTCTCCTTGTCTCACACCTCGCTGCAGGAGGATAGGTTGCAAGGCTTCGTCCTGAAGTCTGACTGACATGGTGGTGTTTTGATACAAACACTTTAACACCTCTATGTACTGGTAGTCCATTTGGTACCGTTGGAGAGACTGCAGTACAACCCAGGTCTCGATCGAATGAAAGGCTTTCATTGGGGGGTTTTGCCATAATCGCAACGCTTGGCAAGCGGGTTGGCGATCGCAGTGTGTTTCTTACAGAAGACACAGAGAACGCTGCTGCCCATTCTCTTGTAAGTCCCTTAGTCGCCTCTTACGACACTCACGGGAAGATATGGGATGGTGCTATTCTTTACGTCCGACACCGCACGGACATAAATGTATGTTATGCAGATTACAAACCTGCTTTTCGCCGGTAATGTTATTGTTAAAAACGAATAGATTGTCTCAGTTTGATTTTATATCTGTACATTCTGGGGAACAGTCTTATATAATTTTTATTCATGTCCTTTTAAGTTTTGATTAAAAGGATAAATAGGGTCTTAAATAGGCGAGTTATATTCCACAGGATTGGTAACAGTGAAAAATACGATTTTTGGATGAGGACCGCTATTAATTTAACTTTATTTTATTGTTTTGATTTCTAATTATAGCGGCCATTATCTACCTATAATAGTTCGAAGGTAACAGTCCTGTGACCGGCGGACGGATAGACAGCGGAGCCAATCGTGTACCGATAGCACTCTTTTGGGTACGGAACCCTAAATGTTGTTTTGTTTGTGTTCCCTGTAATGTTATGAAGTTTCGCTGCGACTTAACCGTGTATTCTCTAACTCGTATCGATGCTGCTCTCGTAGGAACCCCAAGCACTCGGCGCCCCTCGCAACCTGTCTCCCGGCGCATCGTTAAGTCTATCGACTGGCCTGACTACTTTCAATTGGAGGAGTTCATCAGATGGCCTGACTATTTCCTTGATTGGAGCAGGCAATCGTGTGAGGACTTTGTAGTTCGTTTCTATCTTCTTCTCACTCTTTTCTTCATCGTATTGATGATTCCCACAATTATCTTATAAACTAGCTGTGCCAATGCACCTGTCCAATGCACTTTTCCTACTTACTATCTCCGTATACTGTTTACTACTCTGCTGTACCTACTTACCCTACCTACCTACCTATCTACTCCACTTATCTACCTACCTACCACCTACCCTACTTACCCAGCACTACTTACCTTACCCTAGCTACCTACCCATCTACCATCCCTACCCACCCTAAGCTACTACTACGGTCTATTTGATCGTCAAAAAGACGAATGGTTACATTAGAACATGGCCGTTAAGTTTTCTTAAATTGTCCGAGCAACTTTTGTTTTTTCCTTTTATAGAAACCTTCTCCTCGCTTTAACAGACATGACGAAATAAGAATTAGCGTAATCGGTTCAACCGTTCACGCGTGACGCCGTGACCAAGGGAAATAGAAACTCATTTTTCCAGATTAACATCGACCAGTCCTCGGCCGGATTCATGGAGTTGGCCGGGGTTTCAGATATACCCGGTTCAGCGCAGCGCGATCTGGAGCTTTCCAGTCAGCAGCACAGAAGGTGGGACATAGTTTGTGATGAGGCACCGCGCTCGCACAATGCTTCTTTTCTCTCTGTCGTAGAAGTGCTGAAACAACAAGATAAATGCCTACCATAGCAGCCTAGTTTTGTTCTCATATCGAAAATTAGTTTGTTAGTTTGTTTGTTTGTTAGTTAGTTTGTTTGTTTGTTTGTTAGTTTGTTAGTCTGCTACATTAATTCTTTCACTGGCAGAAAGATACATTATTCGTGGGTGTTATAGGCTATAAATTATATTTATATCCTGTATATCAGCTGCGCTATCACAATTTTTTGCGGACGAAGTCGCAAATAAGCGCTTAAATGCTTAAGTGCGCTTAAGCGCTTGAATAAACGTTTCATTTGTTGATAATCTTAGACTTGTTGAAAAGTTGCACAGTGCACTACACACATAAAAAGTAACCACCTGTCTGGGTGCGACAGCCCCGACTTACTCATGGTGGAATGAGAGGTTTTCTTTTTGAGAATTTAAAATAAAAATAGTTCCCAAGAACACACGTCACATACGCTCATTGACTGACACTTTCGTTTGCATAAGCTTCCGAATATAACCATTAGATCCAAGTGAAATGGTGTGACGTTCTGTTCCTTGCAGTAACATACCGAGATCAGCGTCATCTATCCAGCGACTAGGGAGGAGTTGAAAAAGAAAATCCCTCGTTGTTGTATACGCACAGAGCATCTATGTGTACAGCTTTACATGTTGTGTGTGTGAGTCGACTATTTGTTCCGCTTCCTAGTTTGTTAGTACTAATAAGACTACCGCCGCCGACAGCCTCGAGAGATACTAAACCCAGTAAATAATGATTATTTCATAAATTGGTTTTAAAAAAAACTATACCTATATTTTCAAACTAGATGGGGTCAGGGATTCGTCGCTGACTACTTTGGGAAGGAAAATTGAAACAACCGCTGCGTCTAAGCGTGAGTTCACAGTCTCTTTTAAAGTGCACATATAACGGTTTAAAGACACCCCTAACCCACCACACCACTAAGCCGAAAGGTACCGGGTCTTCCCGTCAGATTAAGGTCTTCAATCAGTACGTCCTGCCTTTTATGACTTACGGAGCCGAAATGTGGACACACACGGTACGGTCGGTCCATAAATTCAAGAACGGGCTATACTTGGAGTCTCTCTGAGGGATCGCATTCGGAACGAGATGATCCGACAGAGAACCAGAGTGGTCGACAGCTCATAGATTAAGTTAGCTGAAGTGGCAATGGGCCGATGACAGTTGGGGTAGACGTGTTATTGAGTGGAGGCCGCGAATCAGCAAGTGTTAGGTGGGACGCTCTCAGGCTGGCTGGTAGCAACTAGATGAGAGTTGCCGAATTTTTTTTTTTTTTTTTTAGCATGGTAAATCATCAAATGACTTCTCCCACTCTGGGCGGAGCGGGAGGGAGTGTCAGACTCTTACTGACTAAAACCCATCCATGTTCCTTCCTCGCCCTTTATGTTCCGGGGCCGCGGTATCTCTTTCGAACAGGCCCGCAACCCCGGCAGGCTTCGGCCCTTGCGGGCCCCTCCCCTTATGCTGACATCTCTTTGAGGCTCGCGTGGAACACGAACGCGCCGTCGACACGGCCTGTCGTCACTAGACGGACGGACGGCTAGCTAGCCCATAGCTAACCGTCCACAGGCCCGCATCTACGGTGGCCCCCGACGCCCGGTGCGTCTCCCGCGGCGGCCGGGAAGAGAGGCTCTCTCCCTCTCTCGTTCCGCCACCTCCTTCGCTAGCATGACTGCTTCGCAGAAGGAGGTGACGGCTTCCCATTCCGTCTCGCTCCGGACCATGGATTGAACCAGGGCCGGACGCGAGAGCGAGCCGCCGCCATGTAGGGTAATACCTTAGTTAGGGAAATGTCATAGGTCAAAGTTGCAACATTTCACACTTTTTATATTAGTTTTAATCCGTGGTAATTAGATGCTCGCGACCATAAACCGTAATTTTTCATATCAAGAAATTAAGTCGTATGTAGGCCGACAATAATTTTTGCGCAGTGTTTTTTAGGATCCCATAAAGTTTCGTCATGTCCGTCTGTCCGTGCGTCCGTCCAAGGTTTTGCTCAGAGACTGTTAGTACTAGAAAGCTGTAATATTGTGGAGGTGTGCATATCAATTACGCCGCCAAATGGTAAAAAAAAAATGGGTTTTTTCTTTAAGGTTGGTCTCCTACATGTAAAATAAGGATATTTTTTTCCTGGTCTATCCCATCGCGTGGGGTATGGTTGATTAGGTCTTCTAAAATGCCTTAGGAGGTGCAAATCCAATTTTTCGGTTTAATAATCCATTTACGAAATATTAAACATCAAAGTGCAAATATTTGTGTGAAAAGCTAAACTGCTGGCTTGAAAAATCTCTAAACCGTAATTTTTCACACCAAGAAATGAAGTCGTATTAGAACGACAATATTTTTTTCTTGTTTTTTGGTTAAATGTACAGAATGCATGGTCGTAAGAGTCTGTTTGCACACTGTTAATCTTTTTCTTTGTCGGTGTAGCAACACCTACTAAGACCGACGAACCACCCTTCACACGCTCTATGATGGGGCAGTTCCAAGGGTCGTGGATGATGACGCGGCGCGGGAGACGCTTCCAGGCTTATCGCGGGATACGGTACGCAGAGCCACCTGTGAAGCAACTGAGATTTCAGGTACGACAGGTTTTCGTTCAATAATAATTCTTGATCATAAGTACATTGCTTGTACGCGAAGTCTTTTTCCAACTATGTTAGGGTCGGTTTCCAGTCTAACCGGATGGAGCTGAATGTCAGTATTTTAAATGGAGCGACTTCCTATCTGATCTCCACAAACCAGTTAGTACTGGGTAATAACGATACCTCTTATTAAGACTGGTTGTTAGATTATTTGGACTACTGACTAGCTGGACCAACTGCTTATATTAAGGTGAAAGCGTCAGGATAGCCCGCGAAATTCAAATTTTCTTGGGTTTTTTGCAATTTGCGGGCGAGTGCTGGGTTATATGTTGGTGGAAGTACCGTTCGCGGCTGTGGGGCGTATGTGGTTGCACAATTGTAGTCATCAGAATCATCAGTGCAGCCCTCCAAGTTCATGAAAGTCGAGGAACATATTTTTCACGGTCAAAGTCGTTCCTCGAGTTTTATGAACTTTGAGGGTTGTGTTGATGATTTTGATGATTCTTGTTCTGTGACTGCATATGTCTTGCAGCCGCGAACGATGTTTTCATCAGCGTACAACATGGCACTGGCCTGCAAATTGCAAATAACGTTGAAAAATTTGAATTTCGCGGGCCACCCTGGAGCATCAGCCTTAACCTGCGTTCCTGGGTTGTGGAGGTCAGATAGGCAGTCGCTCCATGTAAAATACTGATATTCAGCTGCGTCTGGTAAGACTGGTAGGCGACCCCAACATAGCTAGAAAAAGGCTAAGTAGATGATGACCTAATGAAACTGATCTTTTCCCCCGTAGCCTCCAAAGCCTATTCTGAAGTACCATAAAGTGGTAGATGCCACTAAGGATGGCCCCGCGTGTCCCGCGCACACCTTTCCAGGCTACTACGTGGATGAGGACTGCCTGGTCATCAACGTTTATACTCCTGGACATATCAGGTAATTTAGTGAAGTTCAGAGAATCGCTGCTCCGGCAGTGTATAGTGACGGTAGTTCTTTAATATTAGTTCACTGGAAGTGCGTTGCACGTAGGTACAACTTCTATCACGGACGCCAGTTTCCATACGTCAAACGCGTCATAGTATAGTGAACTCCCGTGCTATGTGAGCGAACCAGACAAATACCATACCTATAGTGGGAAGAAATATTCGGGAGGCACGCTAGTTCTTAAGAGTTCCCCACCGGAGAATAGACAAGTAGACCTAGCCTACATAAAGTGAAATATTTATTGGATTGACGTAAGCAACCAAAAAACGTATGTGAATCTAAATTCCAGTTGAAAATCCTTATAGAAACGTGATAGGTATACAAGAACCGCGTTGAAAGCGATTTCCATTACCTACCTTAGTCTGATAGGTTCTCTGGTGCAAGTCACAGGAATACGAGATGCGAGGCACGGTCGTTGTCGATTCTTGGGAGCTTATACTTCCGGCATTGAAATCGACGTCACTTCATCTTCGACGATGGTTCGATGGTTCTATCAGCTGCTAACTCTTATCTTTTGCAGTCCAAAGCTTCTACCGGTGATCGTCTTCATGCACCCTGGCGCGTTCTACGCGATGTCAGGGCGCAGTGACGTCGCGGGGCCACACTATCTGTTGGACAAGGATCTCGTACTCGTCACCATCAACTACAGGCTTGGTTCCCTTGGTGAGTTACCAGAATTATATTCGAGGTTTTATTCCAAAGCCATAAGAGCCGTTGCTTACTGTGTTATAGTAATAAAAGACCTTAAAAGTTCTTCGTGAAGTCTACTTAAACCTTTTTGAAACACCTCGAAGACATACAGTGGCAAAGAGATCAGAATCGCAGACCACATACATAATTATGCATATTCAATTATTCAGCAAATGCTCCCGCTATTGGAATACAGGCCTCCTCTCTGGAGAGAGTGGGCTGTAATCCATTACGTGGGTCCAAAGTAGGGGTAGGTAGATCCGGAAGGGGGCTGCGCTGGATGGATCGCGAACATCATGCGTAGCAGTTCTCGCGGCCAATCCACAAAGGCGACAGTAGGCACACGGCGGTGTTTTTAGTGGGTGCAAGCTCCATATAACCAAACCGTCTCTCCGGATGGTGCGGTATGCGTAAGGTATTTTTCATATGTCTTCGAGGTTTCGGATCACTTTCCTCAAAGTTTAGGGAGAACTGTTGACCAAATAAATAAATTACACAAATTCACGTACGAACATTTCCAACTCGTGATTTAAAAACTCGTAAGTCGAGACCACTACCCAGATTGGCCACCATTACTGTACGCAGACCTTGCCTTTACCTCTCCCAGGCTTTCTCGCTCTGGGTAACAAGCTGGCTCCCGGTAACAACGGCTTCAAGGACCAGGTGGTGGCCCTCAAGTGGGTGAAGACAAACATTGCCGCGTTCGGCGGAGACCCCGACCTGGTCACCATCGCGGGGTGCAGTTCCGGGGCGGTCAGCGTCATGATGCATATGGTATCGCCTATGTCCAAAGGTAAGACAACGTTTTACTTCGGTATCAACCGGAGGAGCATTTAGTATCCCTCTACTGCTTTTCGCTACCAGAGTGTAACCACGCATATATCGCAGATTCTACTTGAACCTGTCGGAAACAGTACCTCAACTGAACCACTTATAGGGTGTAAATAAACCCTTAACGATGCCGAAGGACACTGTTTTTTTTTTTCTAGACAATACCTGGGACGAACTAGTTACGAAGATATTGAAAGTCAAAGATAAAACGTTTTCCATAAGTTTTTCCAAATGTCAAATTCTTACTTTAAAAAACCTTCATATCCCGTTTACTATTAAATGCGTCCATGAGCATACTGTGTTGAGTCCGTTTTATTTGGTTTATCATAAACGAGACGTTTCACCCCAAAAACAAGTAGTTTTTTGCGTTGAGTTACTTAGTTTGATGTTGTTACAGAATGCTTCGGTGGAGGTTGCGTCAAGGGTCTGTTTACGGGCCTGTATAGGTTGAATGTTTTCCTATACTTGACAAACATTCACCGGCGTCGTCTGCTTTGAATTCTTTAGCAATGCCTCTGACTGTTATACCCAGGTCTCTTCCACCGCGGCATATCACTGAGCGGATCTGGTACCGAGAAGGTGCCGCTCCCCTCACACCGACTGGACCTGGCTGAGAAGCAAGCTCGTGCGTCCAAATGCCCGACGAACAACATCACCGCGCTCTTCAAGTGTTTGAAGACCAAGGGCTGGAAGGACATCGCTGGTTCACTTCTGAAGTTCTTTGTGAGTCTTTACTGCTCTTTATACGTCTTAAGGTGGATAATCGGTCACGGTATGGGCATTGATGCGGAGTTATGAGAATAATGTCGTGAGCAAAGTTTTGAGTGGGTATGAATATGGATAGAGATATAAGAGTGGAAGAAACGAGAGATGAACAGTAACTGTGTTAATGGTGATATGGCTAGAAAGGAAGTGAACTACGACCAAAAACATATAAAACCGACTTCACAAAACATAAAAAAAAATAAAAGTAGCTTTAGCTTCAGAAGTCGGTGACCTTTGTTTGAATGATTTAAGTAAAAGTTATTTTTCATTTTTTATGTGTTTTGTGAAGTCGGTTTTGTTTAAGTATTGTAAATAAGTTTTTATTTTCACTTTGCTTGCTTCACATGTGCTTACCCCTTCACAGCGTACCAGCGTGATATTATGTACTGGTATAATGTGTACTGGTATAAACAATAGACAAACGAGATTTCAGCAATCCCAGTCCATTTGCTATAATTTATTGAGGAGTTCCGTTGCCCATCTCCAAAGTTCTTCATCAAATTTTCATCAAATTGAAAAAAAAGGTTCCGACAAATTCAGAACCTCCTCCTTTTTTAAGACGGTTAAAAATACAATAGAATATGAATAAGACATGGCCTGTCCCAAATAAATTATTGCGAAGGAGAATGATAATGAATATAATGGTAATGATACTTCGGTAGACCGAAGTATCTGCACATATTAAACATGGATGGGACTACATGCACATATTATATTAAACAGTTTTAATTTGAGCACATTCCGAAAGGGAGATCCTAAAGATTGACACCAGTTGACCTGCTTAACTGACTTGGCGTAGCAAAGAGCGTTCTTACAATAGAAAGAGAGGTCAGCTCATAACAAATAAAGTTGATAATAATAAGTGTATCTGCGCACTTCCACATTTATGGGAAAACTACTTATTAAAATTATCTAAATCTCCAGGAATTCGGTTACGATCCCGTCAGCCTATGGCGGCCAGTGGTCGAGCCGGACTTCGGTCAGGAGCGGTTCTTGATAGAGGAGCCGATGGTCTCCATCCGCGAGGGCAGGTTTCACGCCGTGCCTTTCATCATCAGTCAGACTACCGGAGAGTTCTTCTTTAAAGCGTATAGTAAGTTACTTCACAAGATTTGAAGTTATATTTGGACCGTTTCTAGACTTGTTACGCCTCAGAGAGTACCATAACATAAGCAGACCAAGTGTGTCAAGTCCTCTGATTTTTCGAATTCATGTGCGAATTGTTAAACTATGTACTTTTCACTTGCTTCGCTTCGGTGAAGGAAAACACCATGAGGAAACCAGCATACCTGAGACATACATTTATTGAATTTCTCGACAGCATGTTAAGCCAAGTCAGAGATCCATGGCTGCATATAAACACTGACACCAGGTTAGGTCTAATCACGATAAAGAGAGAAAGAAGAAGAAGAACAGGCAGACCTCGACAATCGACATACATCACTTTCTTCTTGTTATCTGTGCCGACAGTATTTTTTTTTTACAAACATTGAACCCCTTAAAATGAGGCTAGCATGACCCATGATCCAATAAGACTGCGTAGCGTAACTTTATCAATTTGGTACTTATCAAACCTTTCTTGCACATCTTAACAGCGATCCTGAAGAACAAAGTACTACTAGAGACGGTAAACAAGGAATGGGACCGAATAGCTCCGATATCATTCATACTCCCTCGCAACGAGACCAAGGCCCGGCTCACTACACTTCGGAGGACGTACCTCGGAAACAAGCCAATACGCAACAACACTGCCAGTGCGAGGTGGTTGGGGAAATTGTATGGGGACGCGGTCGTCGGGTTCTCTGTACATAGGTAGGTCATCATCATGTGAATAGCCTTTTTCCGACAATGTTGGGGTCCGCTTCCAGTCTAACCGGATGCAGCATATCTGACCTCCACCCACAACCCAGTTAGTACTGGGTATTAATACGATACCCCTTGGTAAGACTGGTTGTCAGACTTTTTGGGCCACTGACTACGTGTAACGACGTTCAAAGATCTACAAATGACAGCCGGGACCAACTGCTTAACGTGCTTTCCGAGGTACGCAGGAAACCCGGTATGGGCGGTATGTAATGGGTGATCACCCAGACAGTTCAGTTTTAATAAAGAAATAATATATCCTACACCTAGTCGTCCTGACCGTCGTATAGAAACAGTGAATTTAGAATTTCATATCATGATTTTACGGTGCTTCATTTCAGCAGTTCAAGGTGATAAACAAGGCCAGTTTGAACCTCGGGTTATCGAAGTCAAAATTGTTGCAAATTAACCAACATAATTACTAATTAATTAACAGCTACTATTTCAAATAATGTACCTAAATAACGATCACCCTGGCCCCTGGGACAGAAGTCACAACTTTTGTAAATAACGATCACCCTGGCCCCTGGGACAGTAGTCACAACTTTTGTAAATAACGATCACCCTGGCCCCTGGGACAGGAGTCACAACTTTTGTAAATAACGATCACCCTGGCCCCTGGGACAGTAGTCACAACTTTTGTAAATAACGATCACCCTGGCCCCCGGGACAGTAGTCACAACTTTTGTAAATAACGATCACCCTGGCCCCTGGGACGGAAGTCACAACTTTTGTAAAACTACATGGTCAAGGTCAGGAACAGTTAATGATCTCTGTCGTCTGTTCTAGAATGGCGAACCTGATGTGCCGCTATTCCTCGCAGCCGGTGTACTACTCGCTGTTCGCGTACGTCGGCAACCACAGCCATTACGAGGATACATTCACTGGAAAAATAGTTCGTGAGTGACACCTGCAAAGATCATATACGAATAAAAGGCGTAAAAATATCCTTAACGAAGCTGAAAGGCACTTGTTCTCCCCGTCCGCCATTACGATCACATTTTTGTTCTACACCACAGATAGTATAATACTTCGTCTACACTTAACAAAATCCTGGCTACGCCCATGACCGACTTGAACCGACCACGGCAAGCCTTCCTTCACCCACAAGATTGACCCTAGCGAATTCGGTAAAAAATATGTATCAAAATAGTTTATTTAAATCTCTTCAATAACGTGCCAGGTCCACTCGCAACCCACCACGACGACCTGATGTACTTGTTCTCGCTGACTTACCGCTTCCCGCTGATAGAGGTCGCTGACACGCAGGATTCCAAGATGGTTGACAAGATGACCGGAATGTGGTACAACTTCGCTAAACACGGGTGAGCAGGGGGGTGAAAGTTCCATACATTGGCGTCAAACAAAATTTTCATAGATAGTGCTGCCATCTGTGTGTTTAAGGACACAAACTTTTCAACTATTTGATTGTTTTACAACTGTCATAAACAGAACAGCTATTTTATAGAACTTTCAGTGAAGTAGATAGCCTAGCGGTGACAGCAGTTGCCTTGTGACTAATAGTTCCCAGGATCGAATCCGTAGTCAAGAATTACTGTTTGTATTTATTTTGTTGAACAGTAACTAACAGTGCCATCTAACAGTTGACGTACACAGTTTTAAAAACGAAAATCAGAGTTGCGCATCTATCTTGTATTATATTAGTGTATTATCTATGCGGGTGAGTTACAAATGTTACAATACCACATTATAAATATGAAATGTTTAATAAATTAAAAACAACAAGTTCATGACTTCATGAGGTCAATCGTACGGCCTTCTCGGCAAATACCTTTAATATCGGTTTTATTTGTATGTAAACCTCTTTATTGATGTGCCTCCGGAAAACATACAGCATTGTAGAAAGTTCTGAAAGAATTCGAAAAGCGAGAGCGGTGCCCGCGTCCTAGCATCGGCGATAGTTACAACATCTATGAATATTAAGTTAAACTTAGCCATAAGATTTCCCGCGCAAAAGCTAATTATACACTGCTTTTTCCGACTAAATGACCACATTTTAGAATAAAATTCTTGAAAGAAAAGTTGATTATTAGAAAAATCAAGCAGACTCAAGACAATAGGCTTGTGTCCTAAAAAAATCTAATTAGTCCGTCAGTTAGATTATAAAAAAATATTTGACCCGTATTTTTTCGTTTGTTACATAAACCAAAATTGACGAAGATACGACGCTTTTAAAATTCGCAATACGTCACGCCGTGCTATAGTTTTTAGTGCGTTGTGACGTCACGAGCCCCCACTCCCGAGTTTTGATGCGTTTTATCTTTGTCAGTACTCATTGATTTACAAAAACAAAAAATACATGTCCATTATTTTCCAATACTCTAACTGACGGACTAATTAGTTTTGCAATTTGTTGATGGTGGAAACTAGCCTATTGTAACCGAGCTTAATATTTAGTGATATTTTTACTTTCAATTTTAAACTGAAAGAAATTAGGGTAAAAGCGCCTGCCAAAAATGGTCTAGCATACCTTTGACAAAAAGATTTAGTTTGCGTGCCTTGTTTCTGAAGGCTACAACTGGCTTTACTATTGTTTTCAATAAAAGTTTACGTTCAAGTCCCATAAGTAGACATTAAACTCATTTCATTAATGTAAAAATAAAACACTAAGAAAATCTAATGTAGGCACCTACCTACTTCTCTAGCAACCAAATAAATTATAATTACCAAATGATTATTCTCCCCAGCAAACCTATCCCCCGGGTCAGGAATCCAGCAACCTCTGACTCCTGGCCAGCCATGAAGCCAGCCATGAAGAACTACTTGCGAATTGACAAGGACTTCGAAGTGCTGCAGAATCTCTACGAACCCCGGTTCGAAACCTGGGACAAGCTGTATCCGATACGGTATTACTGAGGAGTTTGAAGGCAGAATGTAACATCACGCATTTACATACGTTAGGCAGAGGTGCACACCCATTTTATTTTAAGTCAGCCAAGGGAATTAATAAACAAAAAAGTAAAAAAAAAAACATGTTCGAGAGGGAGAGGAAGAACAAAGAATAGAAGGATGGATTATGTGAGGAATTTTATGAAGGAGAAGGTGTAAATAATAGCGTGGGAGAAAACATCGTGTCGGGCCGCTTCATTGTCACTAGTACCAATAACAGTTCCATGATGGAACTAGTGTTGTTTTTTAGTATCACCAGTTCCATTTTGAAAGAATCTGAAAATAATGGAACTAGTGTGGTTTGTTTTATCACTAGTTCCATTAATAAGATAAAGAGTTACATGATGGAACTACTGTTGTTTTTGTTAATCACTAGTTCCATTTTGAAAGAATCTGAAAATAATGGAACTAGTGTTGATTTTTTGAACTGGCGATAATAAAAAACAACACTAGTTCCATCATGGAACTGTTAACCCAAGTAACATGGGACAAAAGGCAGGAAGATGATGACTTATAGATGTACCTAAATAAATTATTCTAGAATATCACTGTGTTTTATTGTCGTTGAATGAACACCTATGTACCTATTACCCATGTTTGCAAAGAACAAATGATTTGATTTTTTGATTTGCAAAGCGCTGTAGGTATACATAAAGGGTGTATAAAACCTCCGAAAGGCACTTGTTCTCCCCGCCATTGCGATCATTTTTTTGTTCCACGAGCACAATGTTTTGAGTGCGGTACAATATTGAGTTCTACCACAAAACATGATTTTTCACCCCAAACAAAGAAGGTTTCCCAGCAACAATTTTTACGTAACTTAGTTTGATGTACAGAATGCTTGGTTGACGGCTTCGTAATGAGTTGTTTACACCCTCTATGTTCCTTGTTTGAGCAATCAATCATCCCAGCCGTCCACTGCTGGACATAGGGCTCCCCCACGCGTCGCCACAACACCTGGTCCTAAGCCCCCTGCAATCAGACTGACCCGACCTCCTTTATAATCGGAACTACAGGCGCATCTTATTTTTCAATGGAATTATTTCTCAACTGCTTAATAAAACGCCCTCCAGTCCTGACAATAACATTCATGCGCCAAAACAACCATGTTGCAGTATACAGCCATATTAGATACAGTAGGATTCTGCTCATGTCCTTGACATGATCCCTCACTTTTATTTGAACTGAAACTTCACTTCTCAAATAAAGCGCCTGCCCTAAATGTCATCGCAATGTGTCACTCGCGGGATTTCAAGTTCATGTCCAAGAATGACTCATTTTAATCTCAAAACTAATTATTTAAACCTTAAGAAAATCCAACAAAACTTATTATTCAATGGCATAGTAAACATAGTGAATATGACAGAGTAAACGCATTCGGAAGTAGACTTTACTCATCGAAGTTAAGGGTGAGTTTCCCATGTGAAGGGTTGGAAGTATAAGGCCTTCGAACGCCCTGACGCATGCGTACCGTATCCACTTATTCCCTACCCTTGGTATAGTGCTGTGAATATTAGAAAATTATTAATTATCGACCGAAAGTCGAAGGATTCGCTAACTAGGTTTTGTTTTATTAATTGATTTGTGTTTTTTTACTTAATAGTTTTATACATTTATTGCAATAGAAAACCCAAAATGCATTTTTGGCATTTAAATAGGTATGTAAATAATTATCCATACCTATATCGATGGCAAGTATTAATAATTCTTTGGTACTTAAGTATTTTATTTTATCAAAGAAAAATATACATCGACATTCATTTTATCTACATAATACCATAGGTACTTCATTATATCCGTAAACTAAGAAGATAAAATGTAAACTAATATTTGTAGGTTGGTAATAGGTATCATAGTAACGATTATGAACAGTCCACTTTATCTGATAAGTGATACATTGATTACAGTCTGTGCAAGTTCTTTTGCCAGACTAAGGCTAAGCCCAAAATATCTAACTCAGTTCCGATTTGTGACAATAACGTTGGTTTTAAATCTCGGGACTTGAATCTGCAAGCGGATCCAGGTATGTTCTTACAGTAATCGAGTGTCTAATTGTGTAAATTATAGCATCAAACGCTAAAAAGGCGTCAAGGTCAGCGTAAATACTTAGGTACAATTGAAAACGAATCAGTTGAGTTCTTTTTAACAAATTCACCAGAAACTAACTTACATTCAATCAAATAAGCAGCGGATACGAACAGCATCGCAATTTCACGTTATAGATCGGTCATCGACCGCAATAATGCGTTCGCGAAACAGTATCCCTCGCTGTGAAAACAATCGCTCGCATAACAACACGCACTGTCGAGCAAACACCATCGACTGTCGATGTGTGGCGCGGCGCGGCACCTCCCTCGAGCCGCCATGACACTCCGCGCGCGCGCCCTACGCGCCTGGCACGTACCAAAATAGAATATTCGATTTTTAAATAACAATAATCCGGCCAGGAATCATCTGAAAAACACAAGTAAGTCGATTATTTTTGCTTTATTTTTTGTTACTATCATCACTAATTGAATTGATTTCTTTTTGTTTGATGGAAGTACTTAGGTACCTATTCGTCCTATTTTGTTTTTTTTTTGTGTCAAGTAAATTGATTTCCTACCCACAGAAAACCGATCAAGGCCTTTGATAATATAATTTGAATATTGATCTTTGTTGTTGTAAATTTTTTACGGTTTTTTTCGTTTGTTTCTTTCATATTTTCTCATCTACATGTTAGAAGGATTACGACATGACAGTTCTACCGGTACCATCAATATCAGTTTTTTGTTGGTATCGACCATAGATATGGTATCGACTGGGCGACTGCTACCTATTTTTTTATTGCTTATTATGACACTTAAAGGTATCACACATAACGTTAAACCTAATCAGTAAAAAAATTAAATAAGTACCTATTACCTAAGTAAGTAGGCTAATAATTGTTTTTTCAGTTGCCTACGGCTCGGGCTACATCACGTTTTTTGGTCATAGATCAACGAATCTTACAGAGGCGACAGGTTTGCGAGTGTATTTTTTACTAACAAGGAAATATTGTTTTTATTTTTCAGTTGTATCGTGAAGGGCCTTGCTTTCGTCATGGCGAACAATTGGTGGAGAGAACCCGACATGGGGGGTAAGAAACATGTTTTGTTTACTCAAGTTTTATTGTTTTTATTTGACTCATAGCAACACCCTGTTGTACCTATTATTTTTGCTGGCAATGTTGACTGAGATTATGGAATTACTTACCCATTGTTTTTCCAATAGTAAAATAGCATTATTTTTTTGGAATATTATGCATGTATTTTTTTCTTCACATAAATCAACCAAGTACAGTACTATCAACCCAAGAAAATAACTATTAAACGTTAAAATAAAATTACAATGACATGATAGGTAAAAATATAGTCAAAAGGTTTTATTAGGTAGGTAGGTTTAGCGAGGGTACATAAATATCAAAGGTGCTCGGATTACTGAAATGTCAAATTATTTCATGACACAGTGAACAAAATTGACATTGTGGGTCGTCGGAAATAACTTGATACTTTAGGTATTATTTGTAAAAATATGCGCGAATGCGAACAGAACATTATTTCTTTCATTACTCGAGTCCTTTCTTCAATGTATCGCTATTTTAAGTACTAACTTCACTTTGACACAGTCATGTGCTGTGTATAAATAACTTCTCAGATTAAAGTTCTGTTATTGAGATCACTGTTAAACAACGCGTTTGTCTGAGAAAACAACCGGTCTGAATATTTTTTAATTACCGTTAACTGTGCAAAAACGAGAGTTTGTTCGTTGTTTACCAGTTTTTATATATATGAATAGTTGACTCAATGTTGTTTGTAGGTATCTAACAAAGTGGCAACTTTACTTTGTTTGGAATTCTATTCTTTCTTGGAGAAACAACTCATGAAAACCTTTAAGGTACGACAAGGTTAGTGGTTAGGCTAGAACTAAATGCTGAAACAAGGTCTGCGTGGCGATTTGATAAATTTGTGCCAGACACGCGAAAGGCCTTTGGGGTTACCAACGCTAAGGTCGTTGCCACCTATCGGGACTCACCTAAAGTCCTGAGTGTTAGGACTTAGGACTCAACTGGCTCTCTATGTGAATGTGTAGTTGACATAATTAATATTCAGTTAGAATTTAATTGAGCCCACTGATGCACTGATACCTCCGAAGCTTCTTAAATGGTTGGTTGCATGGTTTTTGGACGGCTCATCAGGACAAACAACAAACAAGCCGGATCCGGACTGTCAAACAAGATAATTATTTGGGTGATGTTATTTTCAGTCACTCAGTCAATACAGCTGCATAATTTTGCCTTTAAGAAAAGGGTTGGGTATTTTATTTTAGCTAAACAGCTGTTCCCACACTGCTAGACAAATGCTCCCCTCCAATCTTTTTCTCTCAATTTGCTGCCGCATGACCACTAGTGACTGAATCGTAAAATTCTCTATATTCCGCACTAGCCCTGGATCGCAAAAACTAGAAGTCATGAAGCTTTTGGTCAACAGTGGAATGATTTATGCTAACAGTAATTTTCTCTGTTTCCAGTGATGTCAGCCCCAGTGCCGTCGGGCGAGCCGCAGGGCTGCTCCGCCATGCGCATGTGGCGTAACGCCTGCAACACGCTGGTGGCTCCGGATGCTGACGACGCCTGGAAGCAGGTGGAGAAGGCGTCCCCGCCCGAGTCCCTGTGGCACACATTGCGGAACTGCGTGGCATATCAGGTACAGCTCATAATATGAGCAAGCTCTCCAATATCTGGACTGGTGATGAAGTCCACCTTATTCTGCTGGATGGGAAAAGCCCCGCCCGAGGTTCCATGGCACAGACTGAAGAACTATGTAGCTTAGCAGGTGTAGCTAATTATAAGACAAGGTCTAATTAGCTAACGGAACTGTAGACTTACGCCTCAACCAAATAAAAAAGGTAAGCCGGAACTCTGCGACTCTGCTCTGAAGTGAGGCCGTTTCGTAAACATATGTGCATTTATTGAGGCGTAGTTTAATTGTAGTTTGATGTAAATGTGTGCGTGTGAGCGTGTATGTACAGAGCGAGACGTAATTTTTGCTCTGGCTTCACTTTATTGGTCGCAGCACTGTCTTGATTTCTTATTTGGTCTGTGACAAAACTTAGGTATAAAAAGTTCAAGCCTTATTTTTTCCTTTTATTTCCACGTTTCGGCATCTGTGGCCTAGGTATGTAGTACCTGTGGTAGGTAGTACGTACAAGTCAAGTATGCTTGCTATCTCTTTCTCTCGTAGCAGGAAATACTAACTTGAGGCCACAAGTAATCAGCATGGTTAATAATATTAATATTACCATCGGCTGATTACATCAATGTTTTGATGTTGTGTTGATTTATCCTATATCTAAAATTAATCAATCAATTATTTATATTACGTAGTTAGATTTGTTACCAAACAATTTTAAAAATAACCGCGATTCTTTTGGTCGTTGTTTTACAACATTGCAGCCAAATAGATTCACCGCATCCAACTTTCTCACACTACGTCTGATTTCATCTTGAACCCTTCATTCCAGTGATTCACACACATGAACATCTCAAACTGGCATCCCTATACAACGACGTGTATTTCATTCGATCATAATTCAAATTTCGCTATCCATTGCTGGTTTACAGGCAGGCGTCTGGCAGAACTTGCTCAACAAAGGCATGGACGATGTGATCCAACCGGCGGCGTTCAAACTCGCGATAGTGCTGAGGCACACGCCGTCCGAGCTAACTGTGAAACTGCTGTCTGACCTGCTGCGCTTACATCCGCAGTCTGTGAGTATAACAACAATATTCTTTATTTGATAACAAGAGGCGATCAAACGACACAACAATATTACATGCAATCTGTGAGTTGGATTTGTAACTGATGCAATTTGAACTCATTATAATAGGTATGTAGTCATGGTAATATCTGTTGATTCTTTGTTCGAGTAAGTAGTAGGTATGTAATTATCTGTTTGTCTTGATCACTAGCATTAAATAGTAAATACAACTTCATTCTGAAGACATTATTTTCGCGAACTAGCTCGTAAGTTATTGTTGTAGGTATGCCTATTTCTGCTTTGTAAAAGTCAACTCAGGTCAAGTGTGTTCTGTGCAGTCCAATTTTGTTGTAAGAGGTCTACAATATAATTCGACTCATTGAGTAAATCAAATGCAGCTCATTCCAAAACACACTGCTGAAAAATATGAATTTCGGGCCGAAATATCTATTCTAAAGACTCGATGCGGACAAAAACGTTCCACTTTGTTGACAATCAAATCTGTGAAACATCTCGCCCCCAATTTCAATAAAAATAACAGTCATTCTATTTCGCAGTGTCGCATATGTTATGATAATTCCATCTGCTTGTTACAAATGAGATTAAGGTCAAAATGTCCTATTTTGTTCGTCTCTCTGTTATATTTTGACTGCCTAGTCCCTAATACATTTTCCTCCATCCCACCGCTTACGTCGTTGTAGGCCTTTCGTAGCCTTGAAGTCATTGCATGAACCTTGATAATACTTGTAATACTTATAGCCACATTTGTCGGGTCGTGTTTACCCATCTGTGAAGGGGACGAGCGTATTAAATAACTGTTTCCAAGACAATGTGTACTTAATCAATTGGTTGTGCCACAATGATTTCCAGTCAATTGATGCAAGAGGCAATTTACTCGGCAGCATTTTGATAGTTACTTTAGCAATCTGTGCTAATATGCTTTCCATAGTCCATACAAAGTATTTCACACAGAGCAAAAATCATGAATGTTCTGGTCTCTTTTATTTTTTACTTCTAAAATACTTGGAATTCAAATTCATTCCTATTTAAAACAAATAGCAGTACCTAATCTTTTTTATAACGTCAATGAATGTAACAAAAATCGCACCAAAGATCAACAATTAAAACAGACCCGTCACTCCACAGCAAGACCTGACATCGTACATCCTAGCTCTCCTCACAGACGACGAGGCCACGTGGTGTGGGAACTGCAACAGTTCTGAATCAGCTGCTGAATCTTCCACCCCCTCCTCCCCCGCCAGTTCCGCAGACGAAGAGTCCTCCACCACCGACCAAGTGGAGACCGACGCGGACGCAGCGGAGGCCACAGATGTCGAGACGAATGAGGCCGCTGGAGGCCCTGCGGATTCGGCCTCGGCTGCGGCCGCGGATTCGGAGGCGACCGCAGCCGAAGCTCTCGCCACAATCCCACCATCTCCCTTCGCAATCCCTGTACCGCCAGTAGTACCGGATTCGACGACCGAATCGAATGTTCCGGATTCGACGACGGCTGATGATCCTATCGATGGTAACTACATATATTTGTACAGTTATTTTGGCGAGTTTATATGTAACAGTTTGGCTATCAGCTCAAACGACATGCGTCGTAATGCGTCAGTGTCTGCGGAAAACACAAATAAAAAAAAGCAGCTAAAGCACACACAGAGTCAAAGCGGCGGTATTCACACGAAGGAACAAATGACGCTCGCGCATTTCGGATGACGCAATCCGTGACACTACTCACATCGCCTCGGGGCGTGAATGGGGCTATAATGTTTTGACAGATTGGCACTATTAATGAGTTGGACTAGAAGACGTGTATGATCCTAATGACTGTCCTTTCAGAAGTAGACATGGGGGAAGACGGAGAAGCGATGTCTCCGGAATCCGCCGACTCGGCTGTGAGTGCGGGGTCGGGCGGGGAGACGTCGGGCGGGGAGGGGGAGGAGGGCGGGGATACCCCGGCCGGGCCGGCGCCGCTGCGCGACCTGCAGCTGTTCGGGGACTGCGAGCTGGCCGTGCTGGCGGCTTCTAGGGAAGAGTACGACGCACACGCTAAACTTGTGAGGGCCGAGTACTCGAAGCTCACGCATGACAACTATGTTGAGTTGAGGATTAAGGTAAACAATTTAATGTTCCCACTTTTAGATCAAAGGCCGCTATGTGAGAGGGTGAACTATAAATTAATAAACCATCAATTTTGCTCTACTGAGGTTAAACCGTTGAACTGATGACCACCGAGGTTCTCGTTTCTTCTAATGCCAGTGTTAAATAAATTGCTGAAGTTTATCATTTAATAGATACCCAATCATTTTGTCTGAAGATTTTGTTTGTTTTTCTGTGAAGACACTATTGCCTCCTATATTACCTACATCTGTACAAAACCTTTTTCTCCAAATTCCAGGTGCTAAACCAATTCAGCCAGATTCCAAAACTGTTCCACACTCCGGAGTTCGAATGCTTTGAGTCCGCGGCGCGCGAGAACATCGAGCGAGAGATCCTCACGCTGCGAGAACATCTCCTCACCGGAAGGAAAGACTAGTATTACGCCCCCCAGGATTTTGACGTTGACTATGATGAGGAACAGCTCACTGATTGCAACTAAATAATTACTCGAACATCTAGCTTTAAAAATTACCTGAGCACTTTGATGTGGGCTAAGAAATTTAAAAAATCGATCCAGAAATCGAGATTTAAACCGTCGAAATTGTCTTGCCTAAAGTTCGGGCTGTATCGTCGTCAGAAATTGGGAGTTATGAGATTAGGTCATCATCATTCAGTCGAAAGACATTCACTGCTATATAAGATCTGGACCAAGTATCGCCATAACGACTGATCTAGTACATCTCGCCCCCAATGGATTCCCGTGACCCTCACCAGGACAACGATCTCCCCGGGGGCCTAACACTTTAAAAGCAAGTTCCATACCTATTCTTAAACCTGATTAGAGTAAGCATAACGCCACGTGCTACGACCAATAAATTATTTAGGTATTTTATAAAAAACGTGTTACATGAAGATAAGTTGATAAAGAAATAGAAAAAAGAAATAATCAGTAGCAAATATAAATCGGGTGACACGGCGGCACCTAGATAAGCTAAGCTCACACATTAAACATCATAAATCATATCATCAATTTATCATCCCAAAAAATTGGGCAAAAAAAGTTACAATAAGTTGCTGCTCAAGGTAATTTTAAGAAACGTTTGAGTAAACTTTTATTGCATGTTCTGTGGTACCAACCTACCACATCAGTACTTCCTCTCGTCGTCAAAGAACGTCAAATTCCTGGCAAGCCTAGAAGGCGCTTGAATTTAACTTGTGTTACTCATTCACTCATGCCACTAACACAAGTAAGCTTCTCGAGCATAATGTGGCTTGCAGGTTACAATCAAAGTGATTGTGTTTACGCAAAGGACATTTCCAGTGTAGTGTTATTCTTTAGATTGGTCTGTTTATAATCTAGATATCACTTACTTTACAAAAGTGAGCCGTGAAAAGGCACGTCTAGTAATTATTTGTTTTCCAATTTATATGTGGCGTAGTATTTAGGAACGCCTTACCATTCACTTAATATTGTATACCTACCGACATTCCGTAATCGACAGAAAATAAACGTATTACGCTTTCATAATGTTTAACACTTAAGGGGCCGGCGGAGCATGCGTATTTCATACAAACGTAATACCAAAACTATTTGTAAATCAAGTATATTCTTAAGGTAGTGTGTATTTATTTCGATTGGATTACAGAATATCTATGTTCCCAAATATATTTTTTGAGAGGACAATGATACAAGGACGAGATATGAGGAATTTAAAATTTCTATAGAAAACTTATTTTTCTTATAACTCTTGTTAAAATCAGTGTCCAATCAAAATATATATTTGGAAACCTAGATATTCTGTAATTCAATCGAAATAAATACACACTACCTTAGGAATATGTTTGATTTACAAATTATTTTGGTATTACGTTTGTATGAAATTTGCATGCTCCGCAGGCGTCTTAAAGTATAGGTATAATAATATGTACCAGCAGTAATTGTATGCATTTAGATTTAAATCACTGTTTGTCAGGTGTAAGTAATGCCATTAGATTAAAAAAAATGACTGAACGTCTTTTTATGTTCAATATTGGAATATTCCTAAAAAAGTATTTGGAACTATGGAAATAATATTTTACAAAAAAGGGCATTATAGGGCTTAAGGTGGACGCACACTTATCCGCGCCGAAGGAATCGACCGCGCCGAAAGAATTTTTTCTCATACGTATGACGTCATCTATTCGTCCGATTCGACGCGGATAAATGTGCGGGGTTTAGTAGGATTTCATACAAGTAATTCTAAAATTCGATTCTTTCGGCGCGGTCGATTCCTTCTGCGCGGATAGGTGTGCGTCCACCTTTATTGTCTGTTCTGTTCAACTATTTAGTCTATGTTACTACCTAAGTATCTACGTAAGAATGATTGAAGATAAGTATTGTTCCGAATTCGGCGCTTATTTCGATGTAGTCAGTAGTTAGATAGCTAGGTATTCTATAGAATTTCTGTTAATAACTAATTTTATCAATTTACTAGCATTTTATGACATGGTCAACAAAATAAAGTAAAAAAATATTGAATCGTGTGCTTTTTATTTTCTCGATCCCCACTCGTGAAATAAAAGAATAGGTAATATGCTTACAAAATTAGCTCCAGGGTAGCCCACGAAATTCAAATCAGATCGAGGAATGTCTTAGACCTTGAAGTCGTTCCTCGACCTTTATGAACTCGGAGGGTCGTATTGATGATTTTAATGATTATAATTCTGTAACTAGGTGTCCACTAGCTGGACCGATGACCTGGTGAAGGTTGCTGGAATCCGTTGGATGAGAGTCGCACGGGACCGGTCAATGTGGCGACACTTGGGGGAGGCCTATTATATGTCCAGCAGTGGACGCCTTTCGTCTTAAATGATGATGATGATGAATTCTGCAACTACATACGACTTTACAGTCGCGAACAATATTTTAATCAACATACAACCTAGCACTGGCCTGCAAAATGCAAAAAAACGTAAGAAAATTTGAATTTCGCGGGCTACCCTGGGGCCTGGAGCATCCACCTATATTTATTTTCATAAACGGATTTCTATCGATCAAATCTTCATTCGACATAACCACGTGAAAAATTTAAACTTTGACCCCTCCGTAGACCGTACCTAACTAAAGGGTTCCCAGGTATGGTCGAAAAAATATCGCTAAGACGGGAAGGACAAGTGCTTAGTGTATTATACACTAAGTACTGTATTATACAATGTGTAACAAAAAGGATACAATAGTCATAAGAAAGGGTGTGCTACAGACCATCAAACTGAACCACTTCCTCCATGGGACCACCATCGTAATCGTAAAAAAATAATCTGATGTCTCATACATTTGGTTTAGTGGGTATTAGAATGTAGTAGGGGCCGTTGATTATTTTTTCGCGATTACAATGGACAACTTTCTCCATGGGACCACCATGGAGAGAAAGTTGTTTGATGGTCTGTGGAACACCCTTTCATAAATGATTTATACCCTTTCTATTACACGTTGTATGGACAAGTGCCTTTCGGTTTCGTTAAGGATATTTTAGACCCTTCTTGTCAAAAAAGGAAAATTACATAAATGCAGCGCGAAAGAATAGAGTTTCCATTTATTATTATATTTTTCATGGCAAACCCTGCAGCCTGCCTGCATCATAAAACAGCTTTTATCAGTAGTAGCTACTAACAAGACGGTAGTAACGGACGAAAGATCGAGATGCCATTCACTCAAGGATTTCAAACAAAGCACAACATCGCGGGCTGGCTCAATCAAGACGTGTAGGAAAAAGGGCAGCTGCAGGTCAGTGAATGAACTAGTGTTATTTATGAATAATGCTTACTTTGGCAGAGACGTAGTCCAGCTTGGTCCAGCTAGGTCCAGCTATACCATTCTTGGGCTATTTCTTCAATGCGTGAATCGTAACATGACTTAGTTTTTATGATGTGCACTTTTCTGATAACGAGTCAATTCAATTTGATAGTCGATTTAAAAGGAAACACTCTTATATTACTGTCAACAGGAAAAAGCCCAAAAGGCTGCCTAATGTTGTGATATGCCACGTTGGACGTCATTGCTGATTTAAATGCCAAATAAACTTTGATCTTATTTCAGATTTCAAGCAAAGGTCGATAAGGGTTTTCCTTTTCCCAAGTTTTTCTGAAAAACAATCGGTTGTTTGCTGATTGACATAGTTTTAGTAACCGCGTCTCTTGAAAACTCTATCGTCTATTACGTCAACAATTAATCGAAACGTCAAACGTCAAAGTCAAAATTGCATTAAAAAACATGGCGTCGACGACGCATTTTCATTGAAAGGCCGTGATTAGGAGTTATAAAATACAATTAGAATATTTCCATTGCTTCAGTCTATTAAAACTATCGTGTGAAGTGTTAACCGTGTGTTATTAAGGCCATACATTGTCGTCTCAGTGACCGCTACGCAGGTAAACAATAGTACGGCGAGGAGAAAGGTTATTGAACGGCGATTATAGGCCAGCCAACATGGAGGCAACGGGACTGCGGCGTCGAACGGTTTGTGAGTACAGTCGCTTTATTCGTACGGGTGATGTTCACAGGCGTGTGCGATGTCGTGGCGAGGCCGTGACGAGAGGAACTCGCGCTGGGGCGACGACAGGTGGGCCGAGGGCCGGGCGCGCTCGCCCGCCTGGGAGCCGCGTCGCAGCGCCAGCCCCGAGCGCCGCGCCGAGCGTCACCACCACGAGCGGCCCGACCGCGAGCGAGACCGCTACGACCGCGACCGGGATGACGACCGTGACCGCCGCGACCGCTACCGCCGCGAGCGGTATGACCGTACCGAACGCCCGCGCGATCGCGACCGCCGCCGCTCGCCCAAGCGTTACGAAGAGCGCGAACGCGATGTGCCGGCACCGCCGTCTCCGCCCACCATAAGCGAGATGGATCGCAAACCCAGTTCTAGGTCTAGCAGCCGCTCGGGCAGTCGCGAACGTATGGACTTAGACTACGAGAGTAAATACGACACCAGAGACAAACATGACGAAAACCAGACTATCAATGCTTCCCCGGGGGATTGGTTCTGCAAGTGTGGACTGTACAACTTCAAGAGGCGCCAGGTGTGCTACAGACGGAACTGTCAGGGAAAGAGGTCAGATGGCATAGTCTATGGTGGGGATAACGAGAGAAACCTCCTGTCTGAGAGTGCAGGCATCACTAAAAGGTTGTTGTTTAGAAGATTAGATGCTTTGACTACTGAGGAGAAAATATTAGAGGTAGTAAAGGCAAGATGCTCAAAGACTGTTTTAGATTCTATTGCAGGCATCACAATTGGTAGAGAAACTCTAACTGGGGCGTCAAAGTGCTTAGCTTACATTAATTTTAATTCTATTGCTGACTCTACAGCTGCTCATTCTGAGTTGGCCTCTCTGCAACCGCCGTTAGAGATAGATGGCCGCGAGGTCCTTGTTAGTTTCTATAATGAACCAAAGAAAATTTCAAAACCTCCAAGTGCAGACTATTCTTCGTATTATGCTCAAATGTCTAATTATACTTCCTCTGCTCAGAATATGTCTGAGGCAGACCGTGTGAATGCAGCTGCAGCCGTTGCTCAATCTGCTATCTCAGCTGCACAAGCTCGGCACATGTCCTGGACTCCCGTGAGTGTCCCAATTTTTGTGACTTCCACTGCACAAACTGCTCCCTCAGTCAAAGCTCCAACTGGTGATGGTAAAACAGTATACACTGCACCTGATGTTAGGACTTTCATGTATGATGAGACTTCCGGCTACTACTATGACCCCGCCACAGGTCTGTACTATGATGGCACTAGTCAGTACTTCTACAACAGTCAGACAAATCAGTACATGTACTGGGACTCCACCAACAACACATACATAGCAGCTACACAAGCACACCAGAACACTGAGCAGCCTAAACTACCCAGCCCACCAACCGCCACCACTGAGAATACCATAGCTAAAGAACCAGAGGAAAAGAAAAAGAAGGATAAAGAGGACAAAGTGAAAGTTGCCAAAAAGATAGCTAAAGATATGGAGAGATGGGCACGAACATTGAATCAAAAGAAAGAAAATGCTAGAAGCAATATTGTGATGGAACAGCCTTTAGACACAGGGGCAAGTAAGGGCTCTGCTGACATAGGCTTTTCAGTGTTAGGGTCTGGTCCATCCTTGACTCATGTCAGGGAGATATCTCCCCCACCTACGGGAGATGACTTCCTAATGAAAAGGGTAGCTGATCAAGAACAGGCCTTTGACAGCGACGAGGGCATAATAGACTGGGCCAAGCTGACTTGCCTCATTTGTAAGCGACGCTTCCCGTCCGCCGAAGTGTTGAACAAACACAAGTCACTGTCAGACTTACACAAGCAGAACCTGGCGGAGTATCGCAAGAAGAACGAACTCATCCCGCAAATGAATGGCTACAGAGACAGAGCAGCAGAGAGAAGATTGAAGTTTGGTGAAGATGAACCGCCTATTGTCAGAAAGCGATATGATCCGCCCGACTCGATGCCTCCACCGATGGCGCCGCACCCTCCTCCCTCAGTCGTCGACACGATTGGTGGGAAGATGCTGCAAAAGATGGGCTGGTCTGAAGGGAGAGGGTTAGGTAAAGAGGAACAAGGAAGAATCGCGCCCATAGAAGCTGAACAAAGGCCAAGTCTAGCGGGACTAGGGCAGAAGAGAGGCATCTACACTCCCACCCCCGGGGAGACCTACAGAGACACGGTCAAAAAACTTATGATAGCCAGATATAAAGAGGTTGTTGGACAAGAGGAAGGGAAATAGGTGGGTTTTGAACTTTATTACTTTCTGCATAACAATAATTTTTGTTTGCAGGTTTGGATTACAGGTCAGTTGAACATTTCCAGTCAATATATCAGAATTATTATGTAATTTTTATCTAGATATCAGGTGATCAAGGTTCTTCGCTAGTCATGTTTGAAACAAGACTGATAATAAAAAAGAAAAGACTTATTCTTTACTCATTAAGAACTATTTTGTGCTTGTGAGTTATAGTAAGTGATAACAAACAATGGATTGTGTAATTATTTGCTCCAAGAGACTCAATTTTCATAAAAGATAATTCTTCAAGATCTCATGTGAAAAAAGGCTTTACATTCAAGTTCATAAGATCCAAGGTTGTGGTACATTGGTTTGCAAAAATATTCCGATTCTAATGGTTTGATTCTGGTTTCACTACACTAGATGTCGGCGCTCAATGCTTCTTCTGAGGGTCGCCACTCAGAAATCTCAACGTCCTACATGGTAAGTATTGATTCTACAAGAATCTCCTCTATTCCTGTACCCTAATCATGGTTTTATTCACAGTGGGTAAAGGTAAAAGTATGAATTGTGAAGCAGCCCGAAATTATGATATTCAAATTATCAAGCATGAATCTGCTGAGAGTTGACTTAATAAATTTCTTCAAAAATTTGAATCTTTAACATTCATCTAAATCAAGTTGGTGCAGTGTGTAAGAAAACAGGTGTGTCATCATGCATATGTTTAAGATTTTTCTTTTTCAATGTGACTATCAAAAATTAAAATTCTAGTGGTAGAAGTAAGTCAGGCAATTGATGTTCAAGATTGGCCATAAAATAACTATAAGTATTGAACTGTGACCTTTCAACTAGGTAGTATTCAAGGATTTATAACAGCGAAGACTGCAATCAATAACGTTTAATTTATTCCAAAATCAATATTTCCTTCGTCTAAATATATCTACAACGATAATGGGTAAGGTTCAGTAATAAATATGGCTAAAGCTGTTAGCTCAACGGAATAGGGCTGTCAAGTCGAAGCAATGAAGAACCAGGACAATGACATTGGACAGAAATGTGATAGAGAGACTGTAGTGTTGTGTTCGAAGAAAACGGTGTCTAAACCGACCCATGGCAGTATACTGATGACTATGACCATTTACCTTACAGAGACTACATGCCAGCCGCTGCTGCGAGTTGCCAAACATTATAACAAAACCTGTATACTCATAGATAAGATAGACTAGACCGAATAATGAGATTACAAACTTGAAAGCAATTTTTTTTGTAGTGATCTGCGCTCCAACTTGCTTAAAGTTCTAATTGTAAAATTTTGTCTATTTTTTTTAACAGTTTTAAAGAATTTGTTAAATTTTTAATTTAAATTCAAAATGTTTAGTTGTTATTCATAATGTACAGGCACCTAGTTGAGTTTCAAGAAGTATATTTGAGATTTAAAGACAATGAAACACGCATTGCATTTATTTTTACTTTGTTAAATCTTAGATTTTAAATCGTTGGCAGTCTAACAAATAATTGTGGCAGGGTGTTTAATTGACTATAATGCTAGATACACATTGTAGATAATTTAATTAGGTAATTAGGAACAATTAGTTGTGAGTGTTTCTTTTTTCTATTTTATTTTCTGAATTATAAATCTATTTACGTAATGGTCAACGATTTGAAGAACGCAATAATATTAGTATTATATTATTGCAATTGCAAGTAACTTACCTACATGTTTTTCTAGAATCAGGCTAATTATTTTAGAAGTTTTCCACATTACTTATAAATATTTTATAATTATATAGAGACTTATTATATTCATAGTTAGGTGATAATAGATAGTAAAACTCAACAAACTCCCATATATTTACAATATTGTTGAAATGTGATTATATAAGCCTAAACACATGTAGGGACATTCAAGCACATAGAACACAATACAATTATGTTACGTTAAGCCAAGCAAACCAAATAAATAAATCAGATTTCGCTACTACAAATTACTAGGTACCACGAAAAACTCAATTTTCACATTTTATTAACTATTTCGCTTTCTGGTAAAACTATCATTAATATTATGGAACTGTGTGCCAATTTTCTGGCTTGGCTCAGTAAGAAAAAAGGTTTTAATGAGTAAACCAATGAATTGTGCGCTATTTGAAAGTGAGTTTCTCCTACTCTTTTGATTGTAATTTCTTGTTCATAGAGACATAAATACGAGTATTACCTATTTTGGAACTCATACTGGTATGCAGTGAGTCTAGTCTGAAAGTATGGAACGTTCACGAGAAAATCGCTTTTGAAACTATGCTAAGTGTATGTGTGATAATAAATTATTGTGCTTGTGACTACTGAAGTACAGTCGCTAGCATATCAAGTTACCATGAACTGTCAAGTTTCTCCAAATGATTTCAGACCTTAGAACGTTCTAAATTAAGTTCAAAATCGAATGAGACAATTTGACAGTGTGTAGTAACTTGATACGTGACTGCACCTATTGTAATAACTAATTTATTAGTCTGTTCATGAATACAAATTACATAGTGACATATCTTTAATAAAAGAGTTTTTAACCACTACGTAAACTATTATGTGCTCTTGGCATCTCGTAACATGGTTCGTTTTTCGATGACACAATCATGTTGATAATTGATTAAAAAGCAGTAATTAATTAATTATTAGTTCGTTAACAACAGATACAATTTTGCAAGTTTTTAGATCGCTTAAGTTTTATATTGAGCATCAAATATAAAATGTAAAACTGAAATGTTTGTTTTTTCATTTTACTTCCCGTAGTCATGAAACGATAAAGTAGGAAGGTAGGAGACACTAAAGTACTTTCAGAGCTATAAGCAGGCGCGGTCCGAGGGGGGGGGGGGGGGGGTCACAGGGGACATGACCCCCCCTAAAATCTAAGGTCAATTTGAAAAATCACAAAATCTTGCCAAATAATAAAAGGAAATTTCTAGCTATCCCCTAACAGCGATAAACATCTAGTGGTGTTTTTATTAGCAATACTCTATGTTTAGTGTAGTGAGTGACCCCTCCAAAATTTCAGGCTTCGACCGCGCCTGGCTCTAACAATTTATTTATGCCCCATTGTTGCAGTCGTTACCGTAAAATGGGGTGAATAGAAATGCAGGGGTGAATAGAAACAAAACTTTGGAATGGATTTTAAAATTGAATTCACATGATACGGTACCAAAAAGTACTCTATTGTGTTAACTAAATTATACTTAATTATAAAGGTACCTTGTTGGCAATTTACAATATAAGTTCAGCGATAAAATCGCTTTTAAAATTTTGTTTCCATTCACCCCTGCATTTCTATTCACCCCGTTTTACCCGGTACCAAGCCGTAGCATAAGTTCTTTTACTATTATTGTTATTTGATGGGGGATGGGTTAATCTTTTCAACATTCGTAATGGTTTACTTATTTCAATGTTTTATGTAAATTCAATACTACATTTGAAGATGAGACTAATTCATTTCAATTCCACAACATACATAGAAATGCCATACCTCATACATGCAGCTTGCTGATGAACCCGTGTCGGACCTTGCAAAGATTTCTGGCTAAACTGACTGCCTACCTACTCGTAGTTGGTCTTGCTAGTAGGTGGTTGCAAATACTACCGACTGCTGAGTCAGAGGGTTATGGTTTTTCGATTCCCAGGTCGAGTTGTGCTCTATTGGGTTTTTACATCAGTAACCTACCTCTGCCTAACCCACAAAGGTAAATACAAACGTTATTCTGGTAGAACTTGAGATGTTAGAAGAGCTGTAAAGGAAATAAAAATACCACCATACAAATTAAAGTTATGGTTTATTGTAAGAAACTAAATATTAACTGCCTCTGTAGGTGGAGTATCCGTAGGGACTGAGTAGCAAAGGTATGTGGTAGTGCTGGTCATCTTTGGTGTTAAATGTTATCTGGAAGATAAGAAATGGTTAATTTTTTTTAGTTTTATGAATTCGGAACAGCTAACGCCATCTCGTATCGAATAGACACACTAGTGTTTCGTGATCTCTGTACAGATGGCGTTGTCATAAAAAAATATACGGGTCGAATCAATCTTTGCCTTTGTAGACATTCAATTACACTGTATTAATGATTTAATTAAGAGTTGATTTCGCTCCTCATGAAGAAATAAACAACGGGAGATATCGTGAGTATAGGTTAGGTCAATGAACTATGACCCCCTCGGTAGCGGAATATCTACAGTGGCACTGTAATACGTAGCGAATTCTCAGATAAGATAACCTTATCGTGTCTATAGTAACATGGTACCTACCTACTAGTTCCCTACTAGTAGGTACTTAGATAAATTATTTGAAGGTTAACCGCGAACAAAACAGCTAACTTTAGTTATAAAACTATTCGTAAACAAAATAGTTTCGCAAGAATTCCCAATGTTATGAATTATTCATGTTGTTATCACGGTTGATGAAGCCAGTAATGTAACACAATCATTATTAAAAATGTAAGTACCTACCTAGGTAGCTATTCGAGTTGCGGTTTGCTCTGGATATCAAGTTACCAAGTTGCAATGAAAATGTTAAATTGGCTCTTTGTTTCTGTGACTTTGCTGTTGTAGATGACTTAACGTAAGTAGGTAGTTACCCACTTACTCGGACTTTATCAACATAGAAAATGGGATACCTAGGTACCTATTTAAGTAGGTAGGTACCTACTTACCATACGTTTAGTATTTGTTATAGCCGTAGGTACAGATTATTTATTCAACACAAAGACTGTAACTTGAAAATGCAAATGTTTTGGTTCACCGTTCACTCTTATTTCAAAATAGCAAAAGGTACCTACCTATAGAGTAGATATAGATATACCTACCTACCTACATAGAGAGGTAAATAGATAACCATACTAACTACAAAAAGTACCTAATAGTAAACAAATGCTAAAATACATACCTCAACAACCGGGTAAATAGTTTCCTTATCAATCATTTTATAGTAATCACCAACTTTGAACAACAATTTATAAGTCCCTCCCGCCATCGAATCATTTGAAAATGGAAACTGTATTCTTCCGTCACTGGATGTCATTGTACTGTGCCACAGAACCCATGTGCTGTGCTTGGTGTTCTTGTATAATTCAACAAAAACTCCAGCTGCAGGGGTCCCGGTAGATGTGTCCAACACATGAGTTGATAATACAGGTCGTGACATAGTGCACGTCTACTCTCAGCGGCAGTTGAGAAACAAACTACACGAATTACACGATAAAGATGTTTTCTCTCGACGAATGCTTATTAATTCATAACGGGACAGTTGGACTCTAATCGCTTGTGATAAGCATTGTTTTAGATTACGACGTGTTTAAGCATTATATAGATAGTAGGGAATCGCTTTGCGATTATTTTTACCAGATTAGGTATATTTTGTTTCTCTTCTTCTGGTCATAAATTATCGCAATAAACTGGTTTGTCGTCGAACAAAACAAAACAAAATAAAAATCTTGGGACTCCTGTTAGTAAATGTTTAGCAATATTTAAGATAAGGACACATTGCTCAATAAGTTTACTAGGCGCTTTTGTCTTTAATCTGTGTTAAAATGAACATTGTTTACTCTCTTCTACTCTCTCTTTTAGTAGGTACTCAGTTTTAAAATACCTAAATTGATTATGTAACATCTAGTAATAGGAAACTATTAGCATTACACTAAGCCTGTATCACTGGCCTGTTTCTATACCTACTCAACTGATGGGATTAACTTCAAGCTTAATAGACTATCTCTGGCAAATACAAATCTAAATAATAATCATTAATTAAGTAGGAACATATACCTAGGTACTGTGAAGATATTATGAAATCTATTTTGGTAAAGGTAATTTACCACCCAATGTGATCTTTATATCAACATTCGGTCTATCGGAATTGTCGTATTAGGTACATATGTATATTATAGGTTGATTAACCTTATAATACGGGTTTATAAACCTTTAACTATATAAGGGTTTTTTTTATCCAACTCGTTACCCGTGTAACGTAACCTTTTCGGTCCCTGCTTGGAAACATTTTATTATGCGGTCATAATCAAAAGTGCCACACAGGCAAAATCCAATTTCTGGACAAAAGCAAGCCATAATAAAAGTTAACAGAAAATGGGGGGGGGGGGGGGGGGTTAAAAACACACACGGACTCAACTTTACCTACATTTTATTCGAAAAGATCCTAAGATAATACCACAGTTATACTAGTCTACCTAATCGATGCCGGCGGAATTTAATGACACAAGATTCTTTTTCCTGCCGTGGTTCTTGATGTACACATCTGGATGCATCACGTGTGACCGCGCAGCTGGTTCTGGAAGGCTGTCTGAGACGAGGACGTTAGGTCCTGTCTTTACAAGTTTCTCCTTCAACCGGTCCGGTACACTTCCAAAAACGTTCAGGCCCGGTTCACCGTGTTTCTGGTAGTCGATCCTCCAAACGGGATCCTCGCTATCGTCAGCATCCTCTTTGTAGTTTATTCTACCCCCCTTCTTATTTAATTCTAGAACTCCCATGTTCATCTCCGGAACCTCCACGGACATGGACAGCTTCTCCTCCGAGTAGTCTTCGAAGTCTTTCCTTCCCTTCATCTTGTCTTTGTACTTTATCTTGTGAGGATAAAACTTCCTGATCTTCTTACGTCCGTTGTAATGCACTCTCGAGCCTTCCGTTTTTGATTTCGACCGTTTCGCCTGTTCCCTGTCTCTAGTAACTTCAACGTTGATCTTGGCTGTTCTCTTTTTGTGCCTTTTGTTTTCTTTTTCTTCTTTGTTTTTGAAGTTCATTGAATTGCTGACTTGTAGAAAATTAGTGAGGTCTTCGCTGTCAACTGATGGGAATAACGTTAAGTGATAAACGGCAGGAGACTGCGTCGTCTTCTCCATCGATAGTTTCTTATACTTTAGCTGCTGTATGGATCTCTGTATGAGGTTCTTGAGCGTTTCGTCTTCTACGATCATGTCGCAGGGTATGGTGGGGAAGTTCCTGCAGAGGACGTTTTGCATCGTGGACAGAACATCCCTCTGATGCTGTTGATGCTGCTGCCGATGATGCTGCTGTTCATGTTGCTGTTCATGTTGTTGTCCAGTTATCGAGTTGTCTTTCTGGAAGTCCGACACCATCTTGGATATAAGCGCGTCGTTTCTCATCATCATTGAGTGAGACTGGATGAAGTAGAACGTTAGGAAGAGCAGCTTGAAGAATAACCGCGTCATCTTTGGTTCTAGTATCTGGAACGAATGAGATATTTAGCGTTGATGTCGGAACGATAAATATGTTTATATTTTTGGTTTGTTTAATAAACAGGTAGTTTTTGTTCTATAATTCGCGGATCTCTCATTACGTTTCTGAGGTGATTGAGCGTTGTCAATTTCCACCTCCCAATTATCAGGTCGTGTCCATTACCTCACCGACGTACCGAATAACATTTGGAGATACTTAGTATGTTTTATCGCCTTTATTGATCGAAGTTTATCGCCATATTATTTCCTAATTACCTAATTATTGCAGTAAAGGTGTACTGTACATATTATTATGTATGACGTAGGCGCACTTAAAATGAATTGATACGCAAAAACGTTCAACATTGAATTTAAAATTCTTTCGTCTAAGGTGCATATTATTATTGTATGATATAGCCTAGTGACATTTGCCACATTGGGCACCGCTTTAACGGCACCTGGCTCAGGGATGTTTTTAAAGTGCATAAAAATGAGTAGATAGGTAAGCTCAAAGTGATTTTTACGTAGTCCAGACTGGAGGCTCTCGACTGAATTACTAATGCATCGAACAATCCTCACTACACACCTGGTGAAAAGGGTGCATTTATCTGTGGAAATTTATAGAAAATGGTTGGTGCTGTGGTAAAACTGACTGCTATAGCCGGAAAGGTCTGCTGGAGAACTATTAACATACAAGGTAATAAAAAAAGGTTTAATGTTCACTTACTTTTGCCAGCTGTACGTACGTATGTACTAATTTATTCCTTTACTATGATTTAAACAGGTAGGTAAATCATCACGCAGTGCACAGCGGGGAATCAGAAGTTGATCACAAATGTTTCTAATCCATGGCACAGCTCGTAATGAGAGCAACTCTGCGGTGCAGTAGTACAGGATGCCGTGCTCTCGTGTGTTTGTAAATCTCGCCGTGTTTGCGAGGTGCAATCGCCGATTGTTTGTAACAATATTTAGGAATGAGCGCGTGATTTCGATGTTTGCGAAATGGACGTATGGTTTACCGTTATGAATTAGCTGATATTTTACGTAAAAGTGCGTTGTAGATCAGGGCCGGATTTAAAGGTGTGGAGGCCCTGGGGCAATCAAGAAGTGGACTAGTATTTTTTTTGGAACAGACGAAAAATGTAGGTAGGTATGTTTTAAAAGGTACCTATAACATAAACTTAACTATACAACCTTTCGTGTGATGTCTCGAACCATGAACTTGGTCATGGACAAATGTGGCGGCACACGGGAATAAACCTTTTTTTTTCTTTTGTGGAGGCCTGGGGCAAGTGACCCTGTTGCCCTTCCCTAAATCCGGCGCTGCTTCTTTTTCTTTTGGTAAGTGCCTATTACAGTGTCACAGTTTTTATGCAACCCATGAGCCTGTGACTTTCGAGTAATATCTCTCAGGCATACTGGATTCTTCACGGTGTTTTCCTTCACCGAAACAAGTGATAAACAATACGTACGTGAATCCGAAAACTCAGAGGTGCGTGTTTTGGGTTCGTAGGTACCTACTTGAGATTTTGCCAGTACGATGGTCACAACACTTAATTATCCTAGATCACATTAACCAGTACTAACTGGGTTGTGGAGGTCGCTCCATGTAAAATACTGGTATTCAGCTGCATCCGGTTAGACTGGAAGTCGACCCCAATAAAGTTGAGAGAAGACTAGGCAGACAATGATTACTTTTAATCCCAGTAGTATGACCGTGGGACAGTTAGGTCCCTAACTTCACTCACTAGTAGTATAACCGTGGGACAGTTAGGTCCCTAACTTCACTCACTAGTAGTATGACCGTGGGACAGTTAGGTCCCTAACTTCACTCACTAGTAGTATGACCGTGGGACAGTTAGGTCCCTAACTTCACTCACTAGTAGTATGACCGTGGGACAGTTAGGTCCCTAACTTCACTCACTGCAGCATCTCTATTTGTGGTGGTTCAAACTTCGTTTGAAATAGGTACTGTTGGAATAAAGTTATAATCAGCTTGCACCACAACAAAGTGGTTGTTACGTCAGTCACTGCGGGCCGAATAGTGCGAAATGAGTGGTTTCGATCGATTTATAAAAAATCTATTGATTGGACTAAAATAATAAACACTATGTTGCTAATATGTTGCTTGTAGAAATATTTGCCAAAAAAACAGAATGATCGCATTTAGTTTAGTATGGGTTTTACTCGTTAAAAGATTTTTTTAGACATAAGTTCGTGTTTTTTTTTTAATCGAGTAAAACTAATTGTATTATGTTTTCAAAACACTATCATACTAGCATATATCCTGAAGAATATCATAGATTTTTCTGGTTTTGTTTATTGTAGTGAATCTTATACAATTAAAACTCGCGTTTAGCTCCTGTAGTCGACATAAGAAAGCCACTGTCTAACCCTTTGGAGATTACAGGTGTGATGTTTTTAGGAGGTATTTATGGTCTAACTTCTTACAACATGCACTTCACTGGGTACCTGTGTAGCCTGAGATCCACGATGACGAGCTAGCGTAAACAACATTGGGCAATGTTGCTAAGCTAGCAACGCAGAGCACAGCAACAGAGGCAGGGGCAGACTACCAGATCAACGCCAAAGATTTCAGGGTGACCTTTGCTCAATCTCAGGAATTACCTACCGGTTCGAATTGAAAAAATATTTGAAAAGACTCAATATATTTGAATGTCTTTGTGCTATGGCATCACGTCACGACAAACAGGAGCGGAGCATCAATGCAAAATGTTACAAAAACAGGGAATGTTGTATTTTTATAATGATTTCAATGAAATGGTGACAGCATAAATGGCAATGTGGGGTAATTGGCGCACTTTATATTCATTCATGCTAAATCCGTATAGTGTCATCTATTGGTGAATAGCACTAACATCGTCAACAGTGTGCAACAATTGAATAAAGTAGTTCTGCTATTCGTTAACAGATGTCGCTGCTACACTCAAAATGACTACTTGGTACCACTTCAGAAAAATACAAATTACGAACTGTGTGTCGCAGGGGTGAATCGGGATAACATTTTTAAAGGGATTTTATATGTCATGTGGCCTACAAGGTCTCTAAATAATACAGTGAATTGAATAGAGCACTTAATTCTCCGTTAAATTTAAGTTTCCTCCGTGCCTCGGAAAGAATGCTTTTGGTCCCGACTGCCGTCTGTAGATCTTTGACAGTCGTTTCACGTAGTCAGTGGCCTGAAAGTCTGACCACCAGTCTTACCAAGGGTTATAGTAGTACCCAGTACTAACTGCGTTGTGAAGGTCAGATAGGCAATCGCTCCATGTAGGTAAAATACTCGTATTCAGCTGCCGGTTAGACTGGAAGTCGACCCGACCTCTCACTCAACATAGTAGGGAAAAGGCTAGGCAGATGATGATGAGGATTTTTTCATATTTCTTCAAATAACGTTTTGGTCAGGACATTACCGGACATTCGTACAAAATAACGTTTTGGTCAGGACATTACCGGACATTCGTACAAAATAACGTTTTGGTCAGGACATTACCGGACATTCGTACAAAATAACGTTTTGGTCAGGACATTACCGGACATTCGTACAAAATAACGTTTTGGTCAGGACATTACCGGAAATTCGTACAAAATAACGTTTTGGTCAGGACATTACCGGACATTCGTACAAAATAACGTTTTGGTCAGGACATTACCGGACATTCGTACAAAATAACGTTTTGGTCAGGACATTACCGGACATTCGTACAAAATGAGTCTACTTGACTCATCATCATCATTGTCTTGCCCTTATCCTAATTCATTAGGGGTCGGTGCAGCATGACATGTCTGCTTCTACCATACTTCGTCGTGGTACTTGTCGTTTTTTACTCATCCACATTCACACTCAAAACTTTCCTCACGACATTTTCGTCATTCCTCCGCATCACATTTTCCTCCGCATCACCACGACAAATGATTACCACACAACTTTTCAGTCACCGGCGCCACTTTCAGACTTCCTTTTATGTACTCATTACTTTTTTATCCAATCTCGTGTGATGACTCGATAATGACTCAATAAAACGAAAAAAAAAACCATTAAGTAAGTACCTACCTTTAATAAATAAAAAATAGCCCCAAAAAGCATCAAATAGAAAATAACTTCTAACTGGCTTCGAACTCTGTCCGGCACGCGACCACACTTTACCGTCACAAAACGACCTCCTTGACACAAGCCACAAGCGGGGAAAGGGTTGAAAAAACAAACGTTTCTCTGAGTGGAGGCCCTCCATCAAACTCACTTGCAGGCTAGTAAAACGGGCAAGTATAGTGAACGTACGAGTCGAGTAAAAAAAGTCTACGTATGGGCAGTTGCTGAGTGAGCGGCGTTTTTGTCGGTCAGCGGAGATTAGCGTAGTGTGGATGGGGCAGGTTAGATGTTATTAAGAAAGTTTTGTGAAGCATATAAAGTAGACATGACGACAGTATAAAACAATTGTAAATCTATTTAGTCCGTCAGTTAGAGTATTGGAAAATAAGGGACACGTATTTTTGGTTTTGTAAAACAAAGAATATTGACAAAGGTAAAACGCATCAAAACTCGGGAGTGGGGGCGCGTGACGGCGTGACGTATTGAGAATTTGAAAGCGTCGTCGTTTCTTCGTCAATGTCGGTTTAAATAACAAAAGAAAAAATATGGGTCAAATATTTGTTTATATAAACTAACTGACGGACAAATTTTTTTTTTGGTTGTTTACCCTATTGTTATATTAATGATCTATACGAGCGCTTGCATAACAAAATCAAAATCAAATCAAAATCAAAGCATTTATTTCAAGTAGGCCAGTTACAGGCGCTTTTGCATTGTCGAAACAAAAATGAACATTTAATGTAGCTACAGTCCCAGTCACAAGACATAAAAACTGTGAAAGTACTGTAGTTGCCCATTCCCTAGCGTAGATCTCTATGGAGAAGAACGGGCAAGAAACTCCATGGACACTCTTTTAAATCAAAATATTGTTACAAAATCTTGGTTACATCATTCATGTTGAGATGGTATATTATGTGAGAACAATGTAGCAAGATGTGCACGTTAAAAGTGTCCATAGCAAAACCAAAACAAAATATAACTCAAAAATAAAATAATTAATTCAAATAAACCATGGCGACTAAGAGATGACCAGTCACAACTGACAGCGCCCATTCACGCACATGACGCATGGATCAGCACCATTCAGCTCAACCATTTTGAAGGGAACTAAATGGTCCGACACACGCGCCACCATCAGCGAGACATTTGAGTGAGCATGACATACTCTCAACCTCCTAACTGAGTAATAGTCCCCGATTTAGGAGTTCGACTTGAAAACACCGTGAGCAAACGCAAAACATTATAGGTTGACTGTAAGGCCCCGTTCTCGCTATGTCGTGACGATTAATTTATCTGGTTTTTAGTTGTGAAAAATCGTGGACGACAGTTATCGTGTCGTCCTATATGTGAACACCTTCATTTAAATACACAAGCCACGACACTTAAAACTACACGATTATCTGTCGGCACGACATAGTGGGGAACGTGGCTTAAGGTATAATTAGTAGTCCTAAGGGGCAATTTATGAAGTCCCTTACACAAAACTGGAAATGTCTGAAGAGCTTTATTTTTGTAAAGATGGTCACCAGGTGACGTTTAATGACATTCACTTTAAACTTGACCAAGCAGCAATGCTGGGCGCTGACGTGTCATCACACATTATTGGTTTACTCTGTGATGGTACGCATATCAGTAAAGTCACACACTACAATCAACACTGCCGCTAAAAATAACATGCCACTCTGGCTATAAGACCGAGCAGCGGGTGATTCAGGCCTGAACTGATGATAACAATAATGAACGGATATGCAATGAGTCATGTATTGCAGGTGTGTAGCTTGTAAATTAAATAGCTCGTAAAAAAGGCACTTTGAAAATTTTGTACCCCCAATAGGTATCGATAGTAAGGTCAATACATAGTTATGGTCTTCATGTGCCTAGTCTTTTCCCAACTATGTTGGGGTCGGCCTCCAGTCTAACCGAATGCAGCTGAATACCAGTATTTTACATGGAGCGACTGCCTATCTGATCTCCATAACTCAGTTAATACTGGGTAATACAATACCACTTGATAAGATTGGTTGTCAGACTTTTTAGGCCACTGACTACCTGCAACGACAGCCGGGACCAACAGCTTAACGTGCTTTCCGAGGCACGGAGGAAACTCGGTATGTAAGAGTGGTCACCCATCGACAGACCAACCTAGGCAAGCACGGCTTAACCCCCCAATAGGATCATTCCCTATATCATTGATATACTTTCAACATCTTCTGTGCGGACCGCTTCATGTAATAGGCAAAAATGTTACAAACCTTTAACTGGGTGGAATAGGCATGTTAGAAGTGTTCACTTTCAGGCTCGGCTTGCTTTTCAGATGTGGCATTTACGTGGAAATCCAACTTCAGGATCTATTTATGAGAATATGCGAAATACACGTAATATTTTCAAAGCCAAATTAAAGTGGTGTCGCAATAATCAAACACAAATAAAACTAGACATAATGGCTGAGCAGCACAAATCTAAAGATTTCGGAAAGTTTTGGAAGAGTACTGGTAAACTGAACCCCAAGCCGAGTCTGCCAGTGAGCGTGGCAGGAATTTGTGACCCTCAAGCCATTTCAAATTTGTTTGTGAAACAGTTCCAAGTTGATCCCAAAATATAGGATATAGGGAAGTATATCAATGATCCCTTGTCGGGATCGGTTACGTCCGTGTCTTCGTCGGTGATTGGCGCTGAGGAAAATTCTCCGTGTTTAAGGTTTTTGGCAAAAGATATAACCGATGTAATTAAAAAGATGCTTAGAGGTAAGTCTCCGGGGCATGACCACCTCAGCGTCGAGCACTTGCGATACGCGGGAGTTCATTTACCGAGGGTGTTGGCAACATTTTATTCACTATGTATAAGTCACTCGTACTTGCCTGATAAGCTTATGAGAACCATAGTCGTGCCAATAGTTAAGAACAAAACGGGCGATGTTACAGACCCCACAAACTATAGGCCTATTTCCTTGGCAACTGTTACAGCTAAGGTACTGGACTGTTTGCTTGATACCCATATGGCGAGTCGTATAAATCTTCATGATGCCCAATTTGGTTTCAGACCCGGACTATCGACGGAGACTGCCATTATGTGTCTTAAGCAAACTGTTCAGTATTATGCTGACAGGAAAACTCCGGTCAATGCATGTTTTCTGGACTTATCGAGGGCTTTTGACCTGGTCCCATACGATATCTTATGGGAAAAACTGCGAAAGGAAAGCAGCGTAGACTGTACTGTTATTTCTTTGTTTAAGTTTTGGTACGAGAATCAGACGAATTATGTCAGGTGGGGTGGAACTCTGTCTGATGTGTATGGGTTGAAGTGTGGGGTGAGGCAGGGGGGTATTACCTCACCTCGTATCTTTAACCTTTACATTAATCAGCTGATTGTTGAACTTAGCAGCACCCGTATAGGCTGTCACATTGACGGAGTTTGCGTTAACAATATAAGTTACGCGGACGACATGGTGTTGCTGAGTCCATCAATAAGCGCACTCAGGCGTCTTGTAAAGATGTGTGAAGACTACGCGGTCACGCAGGGACTCAGGTACAATGCTAAGAAGTGTGAGTTATTGGTATTTAAGGCTGGCACCAAATGTTGCTCTAACGTGCCAGAAGTGACTATAAATGATACTCCGCTATCCAGAGTAACAAAATTTAAGTACCTGGGTCATTGGGTCACACATGACCTGAATGATGACCTCGACATGGAGAGGGAACGCAGGGCGATGGCTGTCCGAGGTAATATGCTGATCCGCAGATTTGCACGTTGTACGACGCAAGTCAAAATAACCCTTTTCAGAGCATACTGCCAGTCTTTTTACACGTGCAGTCTGTGGGTCAGGTATACGCTGAGGGCATACAACGCCTTGCGTGTCCAGTATAATAACGTGTTCAGGATGCTGTTGGGTCTACCACGCTTTTGTAGCGCTTCCGGGATGTTCGCCGAAGCCAGGGTTGATGGTTTTCATGCCATTATGCGGAAAAGGTGCGCATCTATTCTCAGTAGAGTACGTGCTAGCTCCCACAGCATTCTGAATGTGTTTTGTGATAGGTGGGACAGCCCCATGCTGGCTCACTGGATACGGCTGCACATGTAAGTGTAAGTCTTATATATTTTGTAATTTTTTTTTCTTTTTGTTTTACTAACATTAGGTTAAGACTTACTAACAACATATGGATTGTATGATCTGAAATAAATTTATATTATTATTATTTCGTTTATTCAGTCTAAAACATATTGTTTACATTTTTAAATATATCTTAAATAAAAACTAAAAAATACATTTAAAAACATAAAAAATAGTGGTCCACCGATATCGGGAGCAGGGTCCAAGCTACCGGTGGTTAGGGCTGCAGAGACAGGAACCTCCTCACAATGCGAGCCGTATCGAGGAGTACTGCCTTCTGTATCAGGCTCTTGATCCAGCCGCCTAAAGAGAGCTTCGATAGATGGTCATCGAAGCTCTTGGCAATAAGGCCATTGGCCGTCACGACAATCGGCACAATGATAACCGAGTTCATATTCCACATGTCGCGAACCTCGTGTGCCAAGTCGAGATATTTTATTTGTTTCTCTTTTTCAGCTTTCACGAGGTTCTCATCATGCGGAATGGTAACATCGATTATCATTACGCGGCGCGCTGATCGGTCTATCACCACTATGTCAGGCTTATTGGCGACAATAGTCCTGTCAGTAATGATAGACTGATCCCAGTACAACGTGACATGGTCTTTCACGAGAACTGGGTCGGGCACATACTTGTAGTACGGTACTTCTGATTCCACAAGATTATATTTCAAGGCAAGTTGCTGGTGAATAATCCTGGCTACTTGATTGTGTCTGTGCAAGTACTCGCCGTTAGCTAGACGAGAACAACCAGAAATAATATGTCTGATGGACTCACCCGGAAGGTGGCATGCCCGACACACGTCAACCGTCCCGTCCTTCATAATATATTTCCGGTAGTTGTTCGTCAACATAACTTCGTCCATAATCGCACAGACAAAACCTTCAGTTTCCCCAAAGAGGTCGCCAAAACGTAGCCAGGACACGGACGCTAGAAAATCTACATCGGGCCCATGAAGAGCCCGGTAGAAGCGCCCGTGAAGCTCCTTGCCCTGCCATTCTTTCTTGCGGTCATCAGTAGTAAGTACCACAGGTTTGCGCCAGTTCTCTTTAGCCATGGACAACGGGGTGAGTCCCTTGTCCACTGTGACCACATCCTGATGCATACCCACCTCGACTTTTAAAAAATATTCTCTGAGGCTGCACACCTCGCGGTTGTGGAGGGTCTTGGCATTTAAAAAGCCTCGACCCCCGCACTTCCGCGGGATGTACAGTCTCATCACCGATGATCGTGGGTGATGCATCCGGTTTTCGGTCAACAGTGTACGGACTCTTCTATCCAGAGCGTCGAGCTCGGTCTGAGTCCATTTGAGTATGCCGAAAGAGTACATTAAAACCGGCATGACCCAACCGTTGAAGGCGCGCACCTTGTTCCCACCTGAAAGAAGGCTATTTAATACCTTCTTTAGGCGACCGAAGAAGCGCTCCCTCAACGATTGCTTCATGTCAGTTACGTTAATGCCTAACGCTTCCGACATACCCAAATACTTATAGCTCTCGGATGAGGAAAGGGATCTTAGGTGTATGGAATCCGAGAGTTGAAGTCCCTCGGATCCCATAATCTCCCCTCGCTTTACATACATGACTGCACATTTGTCCACACCAAATTCCATCCTGATGGCGCTACTAAAAGTTTCGGTTACTTTCAATAGCTCCATCAGTTGCAATTTGTTGGGGGCAAAGAGTTTCAGATCATCCATGTAAAGCAGGTGAGATATGACCTGACCATCTTTCCTCAACCGGTAGCCTAGCCCTGAATTCTCCAGCAAAGTGCTTAGAGGATTCAGGGCTAAACAGAACCAAAGTGGACTCAGACTGTCGCCCTGGAATATTCCCCGTTTAATCCATACAGGTTCATCGTTCCTCTGGATCTGTCGACATCCTGGATATCGAAGGACCGTCCTCCATTGCCCCATACATGACTCAAGGAAGGCGCGTAGAGTTGCATCTATCTTGTACAACTCCAGCACCCTCATGAGCCATGAATGTGGCACCGAGTCGTAGGCCTTCTTGTAATCTATCCAACATGTTGACAGATCCTTGCGGGATCGACGGACCTGTTGGCTAATGGCCATGTCGATGAGGAGTAGCTCCTTAGTACCGCGGGACCCATTCCTACATCCATTTTGAGAGGCAGACATAATAGAGTTTTTGTCAATATGAGTATTAATTTTCACTCTCAAAATGGATGTAAGAAGTTTATAAACCGTCGACAAACACGTGATTGGTCTATAATTCTTGGGTTCCGCGGGACTACCTGACTTATGGAGCAGGTGGGTAACGCCTGTTGTTAAAAACTGCGGTAGGGACCCAGACTCTAAGGATGACTGGAATTGGGATGCCAGGCAAGTGTGCGAACTACTGAGCCATTTGAGCCAGAAGTTGTGCAGTCCGTCCGGCCCCGGTGACTTCCAGTTTGGTAACGGACGAACTGCTTTGGCTATATCTATTGGCGTAATAACAATTGGCTCCATTTCTGGAATAGGTTCACACACTCGCTCGACATCACGCATCCAGTCAGCCTCAGTATGACAAACGGGTGCCGACCATATGCTGCGCCAGAAAGAACTCGTAGCGGCATCATCTGGGCGGCACACGTCGGTCACATTTTGCTCAGGTCGCTCCCAAGCTCTGTAAACCCACCTCTCATCGCTCTGGAACATGCGATTCTGCGAGTACCGATCAACCCGCCGCTTATACCGCCGAATACGGTTCGCCCATGCATAAACTTTCTGCTTCAGGAAGTCGATGCGCTCTGTGACACGGGACATGTATTCTTGAGGACTGATTTCAGTCCCCGAGAATGCCCGCCTCACAAAGCGCATCACTCGTGGTCGTGTATTCCCCTCCCTGAAGCAGTATAGTTTGCCGATGAGTACCCTGGCCCCGTCGATACGTCGCTCAATCCTGTGCTGCCAGGCTGGTACGGCTGGTTTTGGTCGAGTAACAACGTCACAATTTGGGAACTTGACATTAGCTACTCGACATGCCGCAACAGCCCCACAGAACAGAATCGAATGTGTATCAACGAGATCCTCGCTACTCTCGAATATATTCTTGAGTTGCGAGTCCAAGGCACACACCAACGCCCTATTTTTCTTATGCATGGGTAACCGTGGTAATCGGGGCCTAAGTTCGGTAGGGGTTGACCGATATTCACGAAGCGCATCCTCCAGAGCGCTCCTCAATCGGTCGTTGCACTGGCTACTTACCGTGGCAACCCTATCATCCTCCTCTACAACAGCAGGTATGGACCGCGGTGGGGTTGCATCAATAGCTGACGCTTGTACCGCGGTTTGTGCTGGAGTTAAGATGATACAGTTGCTCAGTACCTCTGAGCGCAGCCTATCAAGCGTGGCGTCGTCCAACAGATGATTGCGATGGATGGCCCGCACTTGATCCGACAGTCGTTGGGCCGAGGTGTTGACGGTTGGCTCAAGATCCTGAAACACAGACAGCATCCTAACACGGTACGCAGTGAGGTTAGTTCCCCCCTCTGTAGACCCGTAATATGCGCGCATGACGTTCTCGTTCATAGACTGAGTCCATCTCATGCGCTGCACACAACCATCGGTAGCGGGGACCCGGCTCGGGGCCTGTTGGCTCCTAAGTCCCAAGCTCTTCGGTGGCCGGCCTCTCCCCGCACGACGTACAGGTGTTGGCGACGTCGGCGGAGAGAAATATTCGTCGCTGGAGCTCGACGCAACTGCCGCAACCGGTGACACAGGTGACCCGGGGTCCGGCGGCGGCGAGGCGGAGCTGAGCGACGAGTCCGGGGGTGGTGGGCGTGCGCGTCTTGCTGCTGCTCTCGTAATCATGTCGTTATTTTTCGTTATATCACATTCTTATGGCTTATTGTTGGTTTTTTCATTTTCGGTTTCATTTTGACTTTTACAAACGTCATGTCAACTCGTGGTGTAATATTTTGATTATTCCTCTTTTGATTTTCTTGGTGATTTTTGTTATAAAATTTTTATTTGTATGATTTGCGTTGGATATTAAAATTACAGCTATTGTATATCTGTATCAAAACAAATTAAAATAAATTTAAATTAGAAAGGTGATATTGAATCGACGTATGACTTACGGTGTTGCCAGCTTATATTATTATTATTATTATTAACCTAAAGATCGAGCCGAGTGGCTGTTATTATTTAGCCACGAGCTCCTCAAACCCTATTTAATCTAAACGCATAGGAATGGTCCCGTATAAAAAAAAATGATCGCAATGACGGGGAGAAAAAGTGCCTTTCGGCTTCATATGGTATTTAGTTTTTTGCTCCCATAATGTCCTCCCTATTCTTTCACCAATGGGGATGGCAACTGTGGAACTAATGGCGCTAGCATAGTTTGCTCCAAGCATCGTCATTGGTAGAAAATCTGGTAATGTCATTTTAAATTTCAAAATGGCTTGACCTCATTGGTAAGATTGGGAACAAGCTATGCTAGCGCCATCTGATTTAAGCTTTCACCGGCCAACCCTGCAACCGTCGGCGTCGCGTCAGCTTCGGTGACACAGCGCCGTCATTTGTGGCGCTGACCGCTGTGTGTGTGTGACTGACGTGACTGTGTACGAGTAGATGTGTGTGTGTGTGTGCGATTTATAAACGCTGGAGCAGTCGTGTTGGCGGTTTGGAGGGAAATGTCTTCCGATTAAAGTAATGGATTTGTTCTAAATTTGAATATTTTGACCATATTGGGACTATCCACCTTACTTTCTTCCTTACTAATATTATAAATGGGAAAGTAAGTTTGTTTGTTACTTTTTCACGCCTAAACCACTGAATCAATTATCCTGAAAGTGTCAGGTGTATAGAAACGGATATAGGGTACTTTTCATTACGAAAAAAAAGTACTGCTCCCGAGAAAAACGATGATATTAGATGAGAATAGTTGTCGAATTATGATTGAGTATTACTATTACAAGCAGAATAGAACTCGAATCGATTGTCAATTTCTAAATAACGCGAGCAAAGCTAGTTCTTGATAAATAAATTATCATACTTGCCACAAAAAAGTAACTAGGATGAAATTCAGAGTACCACTTAGTGCACCCATATTTTGCCATGTAGTGGGGGCGAGCCGATTATCATTAGCCGCGTACTGACTGAGCGAGCAGCCTCGCGAGGCAGCTTCGGACGATTGCTTCGCAACGTTTGCCACGCGAGGCAGCCTCGGTCTGTATTTAAATATGCATGAGGCTGCCGCGCGCGGCAAAGCCGAGCCGGAGCGAGGCTGAGCCAAAGTCGAACGACGCGAAAGCTAGAACATAGGCCACACGAGCGTAGCGGATATTCAGTTCTGCTCAAGATTGCCATGAAGCCGTGCGTTTAAAAGGCTATCGCCACCACTGCTGTTCATCAACTTGTATAAAAAAAGAAAAGTTGGTATAATCAGGACATTACGCGTCCCAAAGTAGTCTACGAGTATATTTACCATATTATAATTGTTTTAATTTGAGACACTGTTCTTTATTCGTGATTCCGTTTTCTTCGAACAAGCGAGGCAAAACACAACCGTCTTGAGAGAAGAATTGAACCGGTAAGTTTGCCTCGCGCACGAGGCAAACTTACCAAGGCGCTTTTGAGCATGGGCAAAAACCGACAATGTTTGGTTCGGGCCGCGGCACGCTCGGGCGAGGCAGCACGTGGGTTTGCCTCGGGCGAGGCTCGTCTTGAACGACCGCGGATTTGCTTCGCGCGGCTGCCTCGCGAGGCTGCTCGCTCAGTCATTACGCGGCTATTGACACGAATCCAGTATCTCAATTCTGCTATAACAATAGTGTCAGAATAGTTCATCATCTAATAGTCTTATAATATAATTGTCAAGTTCTGTCAAGTGTTGACAGGTTTGGGAATCTACTTATATATGGCGTCATTATAACTTTCCAATGGTCAACGAACAACAATGACACTCCATTGAAAGAAATGAAAAAAAATATATTACTCGAGACCATTGACCAACCAATAATCGACCATTATGAATTTAGCAGATTACGAACTTTTAGCAAAATGACAATGGAATAGGAATGGAATCGTCTTGGAGTGACGAATTTATAAAAAATACCAGACTTGGGCCCCAGATTCCGTGGCTGCAACTAAGACAGTCTTGACAGAAAAATAATAACACGTTGCTCTACCTGGGAATGGAGTCCAGGACGTCTCTCTCAGCAGTCGAGCTTGCAACCACTTGACCAGCGCGGCAGTCCCAGTCAGTCGGTGATTCGGTATGATCTAAGCCAAGGTGTAAATAAACACTTCACGAAACCGTCAACCAAGCATTTAGCACATCAAACTAAAAGTAATACTCTACGCTAAAATAATTGCTGGGAAACGACTTTATTTTATTGGGTGATGTATGTATTTATTTATGGCTTTAATTTAACAATCTTACATCATTTAGTTTCGCTTCTTAAAATTAATTTGACACCGGTAACTTAAGATTGTCTTGCTTTCCAGCATAGGCCTCCCCTAGAGCTTTCCACTGCGCTCGGTTATGCGCTTGTCTCATCCAAGTAGTACCCGCCGTTCTAATAACATCATCCGACGTATTATTACTTATTTTATTTAATTATTGTGAATGTGAGGACCTTGTGGGTCACTTTTTGTTGTTTTTTTCCCGCGACTGTCTGGCAGTTTGAGTACTATAAGCGACCTACCCAAATGTCCTTTCTTTGGTATTGTTCGTTGTTTCGTTGAGCTCCTTGAGTTAAAAGTCGAGCTACACGATAACTGACAAATGCTTGCACTGACTGGACAGGTCTACTCAAATCTGTGTGGTTCTTTCTTCAAAAGACCATCTCAGACACTAATCTGCATAGTTCTCATGTGAATTAAGCAAGATTGTCTGGACTTTAAAAGAGACTATGACCTCTGAGTTTGTTTCGGCTGTTTCTTCTCAGAGTAGTCAGGTACGAAACACCGGCCCCGTCTAGTTTTAAAAAAATGACGTGTAAAAGTGTTTGAGAAAACCTACTTGCTGAATAAATATCATTTATCATTTGACGTTGTCTCCCTTTCTTTCTTTTGTGTTGTCTTGGACACCACTCTGTTACATTCTTTGACCATTTCTCCTTTATACTCCGAACCATATGGCCTGCCCACCTCCACTTAAGTTTCTTAATACAGTGCGTAGTATCAGCAATTTTAGTTCGGTTTCTTATAGCGTTTAGTTTTATTTTAATTAGTATTTTGATGTTAAGTATGCTCCTAGGGTAATGTAAAAACTATATTATTACACTGAGCTGATGGATGCACTGAATAGCACGGGGATCGTAGAGGTATTTGAAATAAAGTTATAACATTTAAAACTTGTAAATCATTTGTAACTTTGACCCCCAATATCTCCGTAAATAGAAAGTTCCCAGGTATGGTGTAGAAGAAAAAAATAATCGCAATGACGAGGAGAACAAGTGCCGTTCGGCTCCGTTGAGGGTAGTTCTCTTTATTTAGACAGTTAATATACAGAACCTACTCAACCCAGTCAAAACACTCGTACATTTCTAGGAATGAAACTGGAAACTCAAACTGTCTCAGATTAATTCAGTAAAAATAAACTTTAACTATGTTCCAGACTGTTTTATTTTATTTATTTACTAGAAAACTTGGTACTGCGAAGGTATTGGGGCAGGCCTTTGCCCAACAGTGAAACAGTATTAGGGGGGGGGGGGGGGGGGGGTTTCGGTCCCATAGTAAAAGCCAGGAAAATCCCGGTTCTGTATGCCCTAGACAGTATAGGCTAGTTTGTCTTGTCGATGTTCAAGGTCAAGCCATGACCATTCACTAGCAGCCAATTAAGGTGCTGGTTCCCTACCCACATTTGTAGTTATTTGACCATGAAGCCAAAGTCGGATGAACAGTCTTACCACGAGGTATCTGAGTACCCAGTAGCTGGGTTGAAAGGGTACTGGTATCCAGGTGTATCTCGGTGTATGTTCGGCTGGATACCGACGCCGGCATAGTTGGAAAAGGCTGGATGATGAGTATAGACAAAAATAACTCAAGCTGGCGAGTTCAAAAATATTAAATAAGCATTACGTATTGTAATAACTTGGCGTAGCACCTCGTAGACAGAGCTACGATTTCGTAGCACGCTGCTACGGTTATTTCTGTTTCTGTTGTAATGTCGTAGCGGTCATACTTTGCTGCGCTTTGTTGCATGCCAGTTTGATGCTGTCATATATTTTTCACTTCTCATGCTCTGAAAGTTCGTCTTTATGCCGTGCGTAGGAGACATAAAGTCGCTTTTTGCTCTAGAGCATAAAGTAAAATCTTCGTAGAAGATTAATATAAAGCAATCGGTCCAACAGCTATACATAGAATAACCTCTTTATTGTAATTCGTTTCGTTAATATTCTAAGAACAATGCAAGGATACAAACAGCCAAAGTACACAATATAATTTCATGAAATAAACTTATATTTTTCATTTCGTCCATTTATTATTTTATACATGTTGCTGTTTCATTTCCTCGCAATCGAAGCGAAAAGTAGAGTGTACAACTCGTCCATAAACCCCATTTTTCACTCTACTTTATATCCATCCTCGCTCGCAAGCGCGCTCGGATGGATAAACGTCCAGAACTAAAAGATATCGCAATCACAAAGAGAACAACAGTGTCTTTCGGCTTCATTAAAGGTACTTTTACACACCTCATTTTATTATTAAAACACGGATAAAGTGGGAAATGATATTATATAGGTGAGTAGGGAGCTAGTTTTCTGTCTACCTGTAGCTAAAAACAAACTGGAATTTCTCATCCATGGTGATTATGGAATCCTCTTCGGTCTTTTTCGTAGAGGTCACTAGAATGTTCAGCTGTGTGATTCTGTAAGACCTCATTTTAAACTTTGAATCTGAATCTGGTGTGAGTGTCTTGATTGGCATTCTAAAACCTCGTTTGATAATTCGAATTTATTCTAGAGCCAGCTTTGCGAGCGTGTCAGCAAGTTGAACTAAATTGACAGAGAGATTTTGACAGATAAAGTATGAGATGAAGGTGAAGTGGCATTCTGTAAGGTAATTCCCCTGTCACTTCGACGCTCACTTAGCACTCGAACCCGATTCAAAGTGTCAAATAAAAAGAACGTTATCATAATCATTTTATTATCAGGCAATTAAGGCCCATACATAAAATAACATTAAACCACAAAACAATCCGAAGTCAGAGTGAATAGCGATGTGAGATGCGAGTTGTTGTTTGAATTTTACAGAATCGACCGGCAGTAATGGGTATAAGGACATATCTATTACCGTTAACGACGACGACGATATAATAAAGTACTATGTCCGCACAACTCGCACGTAGCGATGGACAACTCCTGAGCTATGAGTTCGCCCACCGATTTGCATATGGTCACGTCAAGACCGATTTGATAAGGGATGGTAAAAAAATTGTTGATTTATTTTGATTTTGTTGTGCTGCTAATTGTTTATTTATATCTAAGCCATATCTGGGATACATTAACATACAAAATCTACAGAAGTGACAACACTTAAAGGCTATCGAAGCTAGTAAGTGTAGTAGTGTACCTAGTAGTGAGTGGGCGTGTGCCTACTATCACACTATCACTCACATATCTGAAGTCGTACCGACACGATATAGGCATACCTAATTAGCCTTGATGTTTGTACTGTTGGGAAAAACAGCCTCCTTTCTATGAGATAGACTGGTAGCTGGTTGGTAGATGCCACAAGTCCTCGAAGTTTTGGTACAAGAATTTTTCCCACACGATGTTTTCCTTTAACGTTTTGACAGCTGTGGAGGTGAAATAAAAGACACAAAGTAATGCCTGGGTCAGAAGTCAGAACACACGACTTACTGCTCGTAATTCGGGGCCGCCACGATTATAAATGTGAATTTTGTGAATTGAATGAAATTTTTATGATTTGTAATGAATTGAATGATATTTTTATGATTTTTAATGATTTCTTTGCTACTACAAACAAAAAAGTACATATGTAGTATATCAACTGTCTGGTGACCACGACACAAGCCTTGCTTAGTGTGGCACTAGATGGCGCTGTGTGTAAAGTCCAGCTATATTTATTTATTTACTATTATTTTATCGGGTTCAATTGTATTTGTGGTCTACTTATGGGTATGTTTGCCTGCAATAAAACACTATTTTTTTTTTATTATGCCACCGCTGCTCTTTACCAACGCGATAGAAGAAGTAAAAAGCCTTCCCTTATCATCATTTGCCTAGCCTTTACCCAACTATATTGGGGCCAGCTTCCAGTCTAACCGGATGCAGCTGAATATCAGTATTTTACATGGAGTGACGTGACTATCTGACCTCCACAACATCTTCCAGAAACACCTTAAACACCTTAAAAAACCTTCCAGAAACACGAAACATACCCATCATACTACATTTACATCTTACTGTCTACCGCAGCTCGCAGTAGGCAACAACTCCATTGGTTGAAACTCGTTCTCATTTCAAACACCTTTCGTCTCGCAACAGTATCGCTACAGTTTCCACCAATAGTGGGAGCTGGAAACAGTTTCAAACGCCGCGATTGGTCGGCACGATGTAGCGAAGCGGGGGCGTGCCCACTTCATTAAGGCGGATGTCGCTAAAGTAGGCTTTTTTCTGACGTTTGTTTTTAGGGATAGTTGTGCTGTATGAGGGGAGGAACAGTGGGACTATTTTAGAGAGCCTTAAGTATGTTATTTTGTAGGTAATCCATTTAGTAGTAAATGAAACAGCAATATGTAAGTAATAATAATGTTAAGATATTAGTATGTACCTAAAGGGTGTAATAAAAGATCCTTTACGAAAACAAAAGGCATTTTTTCTTCATACCATTGCAATCATTGTTCCGGACTTATTAGTTACGGAGATATTGGAGGTCAAAGGTCAAAATTATTCATACGTTTTCTTTTTCAAAAACTAGTTTTTAAAGTCATAACTTAACTTTAAATACCTTCATAACCCGTTTACTATTAAATGCGTATATCAGTACAATGTTTTGAGTGCGTTACATTGAGTTTTACCGCAAAGCGTGATTCTATCACAAAAAAAAAAGTTTTCCAGTAATAAATTTTGCTTAGAGTTACTTAGTTTGATGTATAGGTAGAATGCTTCGTGAAGTGTCCATTTATACCCTTATACCCCATAAAAAAGTTAGTAAATTAAAATTAAGTTCAGAAATTACGATTTTCCGAAGATGTACCTAACAGTACTTAAAAGATTCCGCGCAAGGAAGATGCTTAGAAAATGTGTTGAAACAGAGTGTTACAATTTATTGTAAGTACTACAAAAATTCGAGTAAGTTCAAGAAACAAGAAATATATTGGCACTCTATTGCGAAGAATTGTAGATTAAGTTCACTCAAGTTCGAGTCAAGTTAGATAAACACAAAAATTCGATATACAAGATTTTGTTATTACTTAACGAACGTGATGAACGAACGTCACATAAACTACACTGGCAACCATCATTGACAATGGCAAGAAGACTGATTTACAAGAACACAAGAATTACTACCGACTCATAAACTCATAACTTACTTTCCGTCAACATAATTCCAAGAAAATGTAATTCTAACTGACACAAAAGACACACAGAACCTCCATCCTCAAGACGAGGCGTCCTCACACAAGGCTATAAGATAAAGGCACACACTACAACACAACACAACACAACACAACACACAGTATATCAGAGAGCTCTCGTGTCGCTAAATTACTTGCTCAACACAATATCCGGGAGAACAGCTTGGAATGAAGAAGCAACGGCGATGTGGTAGGTTTCAAAGAAACAGTAAACGACGATATCGTCAAAATCGCACGAAACACCTGGGTGAGGGTCGCATGGAACTGGACAGTGTGGCGGAAGAAGGGGCGTTTTTAATAAATAAATAAATATCGCTGGACGTCACACACGGCGTCATCTAGTGCCACACTAAGCAACGAGGCTTGTGTCGTGGACACCAGATAGTTGGTATGCTACATAGATACTTTTTGTTTGTTTGTAAATACATTATTATACATATAAACATCGATGACAAGGAAACAAATGTCCACGCTCATTACACAAACATTTGCTTCTACTGGGATTCGAACCCGGGACCCTAGGAACGTAAGGCAGCCTCTTAACCTAGGCACCATTCGAGTCGTCAATCACGACTTTTGCAGCGATTTGTTTATTGTCATACCTACTTACTTGTTACTCCATGGCAACACTCTTGTGTGTCTTTGAGTCGTCGTGGAAAACTCCAGCCCAACTCGAATATCTTCAGGAGTTGTTCTCGGTCACTGTGTTTTATATCCTAGAGTAGTAAGCATGTGTCTTTTGCCGTTTTAAAATAGCTGTTGATAGATTTATTCATTGATTGCTTAAATTGGCCGAGTAAAGAAAAAAGCTCATACCGTTTATTTCAATAGGTACTACATTACAAATTTCAAAATCATATGCCTAGCCTTTTCCCAACTATGTTGGGGTCGGCTTCCAGTCTAACCGGATGCAGCTGAATACCAGTATTTTACATGAGCGACTGCCTATCTGACCTCCGCAACAACAAACGTACTTACTGGGTAATACGATACCACTTGGTAAGACTGGTTGTCAAACTTTTTGGGCCACTGACTACCTGTAATGACTGTCATAGATCTACAAATGACAGCCGGGACCAACAGCTTAACGTGCTCTCCGAGGCACGGAGGAAACTCGGTATGTAAGAGTGGTCACCCATGCACAGACTAACCTAGGCAAGCACGGCTTAATCTATATGTCGACCCGAGCGGTAATTATTAGTTGCGGGACTGTTCGAAAGAGATGCCGCGGCCCCGGAACGTAAAGGGCGAGGAAGGGACATGGATGGGGTTTAGTCAGTAAAAGTCTGACACTCCCTCCCGCTCCACCCAGAGTGGGAGAAGTTATTTGATGATTTCCCATACTAAAAAAAAAGTGGTTATTATTATATAGCTCCTCACTTACAAAATCTTATCACGCTTACTAATTTCATGGCTGGTTGAGAACGCCACAAAAGCCAGCTCTTTATGTTTCTATTACCTCCTCATAACAGCTTTTTGTCTAGATCTTTTACCTTTCTTTTACCACGTGATTTAAAACGAATAACTCCCCGGAAACCAACCACATGCAATGCCTACACAGAAAAAGTAATTTAAAATAAAACTACTAAGGATACCTTCCTTATAATATTATCTTCCGGACGTTGCAGGGGGTGAGGCTGTGAGGGCGGGAGGCAAGGGAGGGGGGGATGGTAGCAGAACGATATTCAAATTGCGAACATTTCATTTTAACGCTTGCGAAGATATTCGCGCGCTCCCACGCTTGTGTAGGGATGGCAGACGTGTGGTTTTTGGCGGTCGATAGATATGATACTTATGAGATTTCGGTAATTTGTCTTATAAAATAAACGAAATTTACAAATAGCTACGCACTGCCGGTAGATTCTGTAAAATTCAAACAACTCGCATGTGAGATGCGAGATGTTTGAATTTTCGTCGCTATTTACTCTCACTTCGCATAAGGTTCAAAATGACCTTGTGTTTGCATTCTGTTTGCATCACCTTGTCACGGGAAGTGACTGGGGAATTACCTTACAGAATGCCACTTCTTACGTAATCTCATACTTTATCTGTCAAAATCTCTCTGTCAATTTAGTTCAACTCGGTGACACGCTTGCAAGGGTGACGCTAGTGTAAATTCGAATTATCGATCGAGTTTTTAGAATGCCAATCTTGAAACTCACAGTGGATTCAGATTCGAAGTTTAGAATGAGGTCTTACAGAATCACACCGCTGTAGTGGCATTTTTGAATAAACTCTATCTGCACTTAATTATCATAGTCATTCTCTTGTCCTTATTCATTCTTCTTCATAGATACGCATTGTAAGTGAATTTCGCGTCTGTTCGCAATATTCCGTCTGTTTTGAAATGTGGTGAGGAAAGTTTTGAGTTTGAATGTGGATGAGTATAAGAGTAGAGGAAGACCAAAGAAACGATAAATGGACTGTGTGAAGGATGATAAAGCACGAAAGGAGGTGACTGCTGAGATGACGAGTATTGAGAAGTATGGAAGAGACATGGTGTGCTGGGTCACAAATAAATTGGGCCATATGATGTTATTCCGTCTGTTGTAAGTATGTATTGGTTACTACATTTTGCTGTTGTCTCAAGTTCTCAGTAGCCTTTCCTATATTTCCATTATTATTACTTGCTCGATAAAGACCACCGAACTTTTAAAGTATATCCCAAAACCATCGACAGCACCCCATCCCTATCCTAAGTTGAGACGTTTGCGAAATGTTCACATTTCGCGAATTGATCGTTGCTCTGCGGAATTCTCATTTGCGCCTCGTTCCTGTACCTCACCCCCCTCCAGATCCCCTACCTCTGCCCCCCCCCCGCGTCACCCCCGCCGTCGCCGGCGCTCAGCCACACCTGTATCTGTTACGTATACAGGATGCTCCGATTTTGAGGGAAATATTTTCGTGTGTGGGAATTTCAAGCATCGTAGTGGGTATAGTTTTTTTTTGTCAGTAAATAAAGAGAGGTTAATGTTCTGGCTAGATACAAGCTGCAAAACGACTGGATACCTCTAACAATACCATTATTTTTCACTTCTGAAAACTAAGTCCTATGAACTAATTATCTAGGTTAAAGAAAACCTACTGCACCAAACACTTACTTTTAGTTAAGCTTCCTGCACTTTTCTTACTATGAAAAAACTATTGCAATAAAAGTAGGTCATGGCAGGCGAATTGCTGCGGGAGGCCCCTGATGACCTGTAATACAGGTTTCTATAGAGACCTACTTCAAGCACTAGTCTCTCACAAAGCTATTCCTCGCTCGTGCTCCACTGTAACCTTAGCTTTAAGTAAGTTGTGAAAAAAAAAAGATATTTTATTATTAAAAAAAACTGTCCTGCACAGCCAAGAAGTTCCAACGCAACGTTCTTATTATAAAAAGCTAACAAATTCTCAAAACATCATCATTCACCTGCCCTAATCCTAATTCATTAGGGGTCAGCACATGGTAGCATGTGTTCCTCTTCCACATTTTCTCTATGTCATCACCAAATTGCCAACCCACCCCATACAGAACATCCCGATCAGCTTTAAACACAAAACGCGCAGATATTCAGTTATACATTGATAATTACTCGTCAACCTTCCCGCCCCGTCCCCCTCCCTGGCCCTCCCGTCACCTCCCAGCCCTCTCATTGTAATTTAAATCGAATTCCCGCCGACAAGTAAATTGAAATATTTCAATTTGAACGCACCTTCCGCTCTGACGTTCGATATTTGAATTTAGAATTCGAAGATGGCGACGGTTACCGTTAACTTTGAGTTTTTATTAAAAGTTAAGTGATCTCTTCTTCTCTTGATCTTTGAAATATGTAATTGAATAGGTCTTAGTATTAAATATAAAGTATTTTTGGTTTACACAGACAGCCATAGACTCTATAAGCCATTAAGTCCGTCTCTGTACTTTGTGCTTGAAGTGTTAAATAAATAAATAGGTCCTGTGTATAAGTCATAGTATTATCGAACCTTGATTTACATCTCTATTCCAACAATCTGAGTCAACACAATGAGTTACCTAGCTGTTGAAACAATACACAGTTGAAAACGTTATCAACTCAATTAACAAATCTAATTCTGACCTTTTTTCGTCATTATACATAGGCTGACAAATTTCGACTATTTCTAGTTCTGTTATTTTGTAAAAAAAGAACAAAATAAAACACTACATTAGGAGAGACTACTAACTCATTTAACCATTGTCGACTACTCAGTCGACAGATTGAAGAAGGAAACTCACATAAATGGGAAACTTTCCATGATTATTTAGGCGACTACGCTAAACTCGGAAGAAGACAACTAAAATACTCTATTCAGATACTTCTTATCATCATCATCTGCCCTTATCCCAATTCATTTGGGATCGCAGCATCTCTTCTTCTTCTATACTTATCTATTACTCGTCATCTTATCAGCCAGCTTATAAATGACAGCCGGGACCCTGTTGGCACCGGCTGTCATTTGTCCACCTTTGACAGCAACACATAACATGCTTTCCGAGGCACGGAAGATACTCGGTATGTAAGGGTGGTCACCCATCCACAGACCAACCTAGGCAAGCACGGCTTAACCTAAAGATCGACCCGAGCGGCTGTTATTATTTAGCCACGTGCTCCTCTCGTCGTAGATACTTCTCAAAAGACATAAATAAAAGCGTATGCGAACATCATCACCCAACCAATTTAAAATCACTTTAAAATCACAAAAGAGCTTCCAATAAGCTTCAGAACATCAGACAAAAATATCACAATACAATAATGACAGAAAACGAACAACTAATGTGCAGTATTCCCTGTGAAACATAATTTAGATGACAAGATATACCAGAAACAAAACAATTCCATAGAAATATGCCAAAACGCATCACACGGAGAGCTAACTACAATATGACCAACAAAAGTTATCAGAATCATCTCCAAGTCGAGCATATTCCACGCATTAAAGACCACAATGAACTAAACAATCAAACAAAAAAAAACTTCAGAACAAAAACGAAACGGAATCCACGACGCGAATAACAAACATAATTGTGTTTTTTGTGATTCATTCAATACACTCTTTGTCCGCAATAAAAAAAACTGGTTCTCAAAAAAGTCACGTTTATAAATTAAGTTTCAGCATTCGCTAACCAATAGGAACACAGAGGCGGGGTCTTCGGGACCCGCTATTGGCTAAGCCGGGCCTCTCATCTTACAACATTTTATATAACCGGATGATACAACATATACAGTTAACACTACAGTGTGAGAGGGACAGAGGTATACGTTTGAATACAGTGTGTCGTTTCGCTCTCTTTCCTTCTCTGTCGCGCAGTCGGCAGCAACTGTTCGGTTCAAAATGAATCAACAGTGTTCGAAACAACTCCGCGGTGTGAGTCGCCTTAACTGTAACGTTCGCGTTCCACATTCGAATTGCAATTCCTTTTTTAAAATTGGTTTATTAAAATAATAAAGTGTTATTAAAATACAATGTTGTTGTGGTGTTGTTAGCTGTAACAATCAGTTGTTTTTGGTTGTTATTTGTTGTTGGATTGTTGTTATTTTGATGGAAATGTCACTTCCGAACGGTGTCGATGTGTCTCAGTTGGTGCAGCACCCGGTGCTGGCTGCCTTACCGCCGTTCTTCCTCAGAGCTTCGGAAAGATATCAGGTAGCTATTATATTATATTAATATTTATGATGAACATGTGTTGAGGTATTACTGAAAATATAGTGTAAGTATGCTAAATTTCTGAAAAAGCTTTGGTTTTTTCAATTCTTCGAAATTCTTACAAGGTTTAATCGTGGCTGCAGAAAAGTACTGTGCTTGATGATTTGTAAAAATCGTACCTAACTTATTAAAAAAAACTTTACTTATTTAAACTTTTGTTCATCACAGAAAAATAGGTTTTCGGAGTTACGTAAACTGAAACTTTAAACTTGACTTATAATTTTAAACAAATACCTACTTATTATTAAGTTCTAGGCACCTACTGCAACAAATTAATCTAGGTATGCTATATTTTTAATGAAAGCTATGTTTCCGAATTCATTTGAAATAGAATCTGTAGTTTAAGTTTGAGGGACTTTTAAAGTTAAAATACATGCATACAGATACAATACATTACTTAGGTACTAAAATGTTGATACAGAACTATTCGTTGAGTTACTTCAGACATAAGGGAAGGCAATAACGATATCTACTAAATACTGTGTGATAGGTAAATAGTAATAACAACCTAAACCATGTGAAGTCCTCACAGAAGGCCGGTGTCCCAGCACTCCCAGCAATGGGGACTCAGGCCTCAGACCCAGGACTGAGGGAGTACCTTACCGATAGGCAGTTAATGCATCCAACTATGAGGTACTTTTTTGATAAATTTCATTGCAAGATTCAAGAACACAGATTGTGTCTCGGTCTTCATTGTCTCGGCGCTTTTCTGGTGGTCGCCACTGTTGTTTCTGAGTTATAGTGGTTTGGTAACAGTGTGGCGGGCTTGTGTCATTAAAAAAAACATTAGCTAGAGATAACTACTTGGGCAGCATCATTCACAAGTTCACATTGATCTTCTTTATTAAGGGTGTAAGCAACCACTTAACGAAGCTGAAAGGCACTTGTTCTCCAGATGAGATTTTTACCTCCACGACCCCCGAACTATTCAATCCACCCAACAGCACAATGATTGATAATGAATGATGATGAATGGTGACAAAACATGATTATACACCCCAAAAAAGAAAGTCGTTTCCCAGAAACAATTTTTGCGTAAAGTTAGTTTGTAGACAGAATGCTTGGTTGACGGCTTCGTGATGAGGTTGTTTACACCCTGTATTAAACTGCAGTTTCCTCAAGACCATTAACTAGTTATCTATACTTAATAATATTACATAGAGGTCAAATTTGTTTGTATGTAGGGAGTAATCTTCGGAGCTATTGACCCGAAATCCAACCAATTCCAATTCACAATTATTTCACTAACGAGAGGCTACATTAACCGCGAGTGTCATAGGCTACATTTAAAACTTTCCCGCGCGCCGCGGGTTAATTTCTGAACGCAACGGGAACGAAATCGCGATGAAAAGCTATTTAGTGTTTTTATGAATAAGCGCTGTCTGAAACCGTAGCGTCGGCGGCGCGGTAAGAACTGGCGACGGTACTTCAGAACCTATGATGTTCTGGTGACAAATAATACAGTCAGCAATGAACTGACCAATAGCATTAAATTTACTTTATATGTATAGCACTGCAAAAAAATACTAATAAATCCGTCAGTTAGATTATCAAAAAATATTTGACCCGTATTTTTTATTTTGTTTCGTAAACCAAAATTGACGAAGATTCGGCGCTTTTAAAATTCTCAATACGTCACGCTTTGGTATAATTTTTAGCTAGTTCTGACGTCACGAGCCCCCACTCCCGAGTTTTGTTGCGTTTTATCTTAGTGAATATTCATTGATTTACAAAAACAAAAAATACGTGTCCATTATTTTTCTCACACTCTAACTGACGGATTAAATAGATTTGCACTTTTTTGAAATGTCGACTTTGGCAGAATGGTCGACATTAGGTTTGTTTGCCATAAGTATACAAAATAGAATAATGATACATTAAAGTACTTACAGGATTAATTCCGTGATTTTCTTTTGTTTTGAGCGCCCTAGCGCGAGCACCCGAGCACCCTTAGAATAATGATTTATTTACTTTATGCTTCTTTCTTGTAGTTAGCGCCTAACCTGGAGTTCTTATGCCGCTCATGACCTGGCATTATGCTAATCGACATGACGACAGTATCAAAAAATTGAAAATCCGTTTAGTCCGTCAGTTAGAGTATTGGAAAATAATGGACAAGTATTATTTGTTTTTACTAATCAATGAGTATTTTTAAAAAAAAACAAAATGCATCAGAACTCGGAAGTGGGGGCTCGTGACGTCAGAACTTACTAAAAATTATACCAAGGCGTGACGTATTGAGAATTTTAAAAGCGTCGTATCTTCGTCAATGTTGGTTTACGTAAGGAAAGAAAAAATACGGGTCAAATATTTTTTGATAATCTAACTGACGGACTAATTAGATTTTTTCTGTCGACTACCTTATTAAAAGGCTAAAATATTTATTTCTGTGTATACTCCGATCACATTAAAAACATTCTTTTTCGTCGACAGTTCCAGCCAGGCTATCGAGTGAGTGATTTTGAACAGATTTAATACAATTAGAATAAATACTTTAGATCAATTAATTCTGCTTATTTGAGACAAAGCTCTCTTGTGAATTATAGTGTCAGAAGTTTTTTGATCTAAAATATTCAGTGCTATAGAGCCTTTATAACCGACTTTTAAAAGGAGGAGGTTATAGCCGTATGGTCTACTCTTTCTGAAATTTGAAGATCCGGTAAAATTATTAAAATTTCTGTAGCCCAACAACCGCTGATTTTTTGCAATAAAACCGAATGTCAAAGGGTTTTTTTTTGGTTTTTCACTCAGCACATAGCTCATAAATTTTTCGATATTAGATAGCTCGAAGTCTTGATTTGTATGCAGACTACACGACTAATGACTTGGCCATAAAAGGCGAATTTTAGGTGTATTGTAGGAGCTCCTCTGTCTCACCCTTCTGGTATTTCAGGCGTGATGTTATGTAAAATAAAACGGCAATCTAATTATAAGAAAAACATCGACCGCTTAGCATCATCATCACTATTCTCAAGCCCTTATCACATTTCGTTGGGTTCGAATCCCGGTAGGAGCAAATGTTTGTGTGATGAGCATGGACATTTGTTTCCGAGTCATGGATGTTTATATACATCTATCTATCTATCTTCTTCTTCTTCTATCTATCTTCTTCTTCTATCTTCTATCTTCTATCTTCTATCTTCTATCTATCTATACTTATAATAAATCTGTAGAGAGGTCAATTCTGTACATGAAATATATTTACAAAATAACTATCGGGGGGTGATTAGTGATCAATACTGATGCCAAAAATGCAATCAGTAAAATTTTTGTCTGTCTGTCTGTCTGTCTGTATGTTATTTGTTGAAATATGGCAATGTAATTGTCAAAGGTTAATATTTTTTATTGTTGGCAATGTTGTTCTTGCCTTCCGCTCTCTCACTCGCTAATGTAAAAGTGTACTGTAAGTTGTGAAACAAATAAAGAACATTTCGTTATTAAAAACTGTCTTTCGAGTATTTATCTCTTCAGGTTATGGGCCCAGGCACATAATTCTGCATAAGAAGAACTGTAATAAGACAGGAAGTTCATCTCGGTGCGTTGGAAGTTTTCCTCAAAAGTGAGGTTAAGTCTGCAAGACAACGTGGCGTCGACGTCTCGGCGAGACAATACTTGTTCAATCTGAGCAAGGCAGCAGGACAACGAAATGGAAGTCAATCTTAACTCAAGTGCCGGCTTAATGAAGTTGGAAGGCGCAAGTAACTGGAATATTTGGAAGTTCCAAACCACAGTTCTATTAAGAGGTCAAATGTGGTTGGAAATAGTCGAAGGGAAGTGTGTAAAACCGGAAGATGCAAGTGCACGAGCCGCTTGGGAGACAAAAGATGCCAAAGCACAAACACTATTAGTCACAAGGATGTCTGAAAATGTCATGCTCCATATTATTTCTTGCTCAACGTCAGCTGAAATGTGGAAAAAGTTGCAAAGTGTTTATGAGCAAAAAAGTGACACTAATATTCACATAATACAACAGCGTTTCTTCCAGTACAAGTATGAACAGGGTACTGATATGTCTACATTCCTATCCAAAATTCAGGAATTACAAAATAAACTCAAGCAAGCTGGTGAAGAAATCTCCGACAAGTTGGTAATAACAAAGGTATTAATGTCACTGCCAGAAGAGTACAAGCACTTTGTGTCTGCTTGGGAGTCAACATCAGATGACAGACAAACAATCGACAATTTAACCGCAAGATTGTTGGTGGAAGAAGAAAGGAGCGAGGCTCAACAACAAACTCAGAGCACATCTGCTTTTGTTGCTAAGAAGAAAAAGAATATGAAGTGCTTCAAATGTAACAAAGTTGGACATATTGCTAGTGAATGTAAAAGTGATAATAATAACAGTAAAAGTGAGAAACCCAATAAGTGTTTTTATTGTGGTAAGACTGGACATAGCAAAACACAGTGTTGGTTTAGAAAAAACAAAGAATCTAAGAAGAGCAACGCCTTTGTGGTGTCAAGTTCATTTGAAGAATATCGAAAATCTCATTTCCTTGTAGACTCTGGAGCGAGCGAACATATGTGCTGTGACCGTACCCTATATTCATCATTTACCAGCACTACTCAAGAGTCTGTGATTGTCGGAAATGGCGCGAAAATTAAAGTGTTAGGCTATGGACAAATGGCTGTTGAAGTGAATGATGGAAATGAATGGATCGAAACGACCATAGACAAAGTATTGTTTGTGCCAGACTTAAAAGTTAACCTTTTTTCTGCTAGCTGTGTGACGGATAAAGGTTACGTCATGTTGACAGATGTCAATTCGTGCAAGTTTTACAAAAACAACAATGTGTGCGCGATTGCAAAACGTGTTGGTAATTCATATTACTTGGAATTTCGGCACAAAAACAAAATGGCAAGTATTGCTAAAACAGTAAATAGTACACTGGAGGAGTGGCACGAAAGATTGGCGCACCAAAATTTTGATTACGTGCGAAAGTTTCTGTTGAAAAATAACATTGATGTAAAATTAACTTCAGCTCCAAAATGCGAGAGTTGTTTGGAAGGAAAAATGCATCGCCTGCCTTTTGGTAAAAGTGAAAGCGTGAGCACTAGAACATGTGAGTTGATCCATGCAGACACTTGCGGCCCCATGGAGATAACGTCGGTCGGCGGTTCCCGGTATTTCGTAATACTCAAAGACGACTTCTCAAACTTCAGGTCAGTTTACTTTGTTAAGAATAAATACGACATAAAGAATTGCATTCAAGATTTTATAAACAAGGCCGAAAATATGACTGGCAACAAAGTAAGAGTGTTCAGATCAGATAATGGTCTAGAATTTGTGAACAAGGAGGTAAAAGAAATATTCTCTAGATGTGGCATAGAGCATCAGACCAGTGTTCCATACACTCCCGAAAACAATGGGAAAGCAGAGCGAGAAAATCGCACCCTAGTTGAATCCGCGAGAACTATGTTAAGTGCATGCAAGAGTTTGCCAAAAACATTATGGGCTGAGGCTGTTAACACAGCAGCGTTTGTCTTGAATAGAACGGGGAAGAGCAAAGATGAAGAAAAGTCACCATATGAAGTATGGTCTGGAAAAAGTTATGACTTTCATCAGCTAAAACCTTTTGGTATCCAAGTGTACGCACACATACCTAAAGAGAAAAGAAGAAAATGGGACAGCAAAGGAGAAAAAGGCTTTCTGGTTGGCTATGGTGAGACAGTAAAGGGGTATAGAATATATTTTCCAGATAAGAATAAGATAGAAATGAAAAGGGATATAGTATTTTTAGAAAAAGAAGCTCCTACTATTTTAGAACCTATGGTTAAGCTAATCACATCCAACAATAAAGATACATCACATCCAGAAGAAAAAACAGAAGAATTAGATACCACGCCTGCAAATGAAAGTTCATTGACCCAAAATGAGCCTGAAGAGTCTGAAAGTGAATTTAATCCAGATAGTGATGAGGGCGACAGCTCATTGGAATCTTTAAATATATCTAATATACCTCGAAGGGAACCCAGTAAGCGTGTTAGGAAACCAACTGTTTTCTACAACTGTCAGAGTGCTTCTTTAGAAGAAAAAGAACCCAATACATACAAAGAAGCTATGATGAGAAAAGATGCCAAGTTGTGGAGTGAAGCTGTTGAGAGAGAGATGCAAACATTAAAAGAAAACAACACTTGGGAAATATGTCATGTACCAGAAAATGAAGAAATAGTAAGTAGTAAATGGGTTTTCAAAATTAAAAGGGGTAGTAATGGTGATTCACAATATAAAGCTAGGCTAGTGGCAAGAGGGTTCGAACAGGGTGATAGTTTAAATCTAAATGATATTTATGCACCAGTCGCAAAATTATCTACTCTAAGACTATTTGTTGTGATTGCGACTAAACTTAAATTGCCAATTTTTCAAATGGATGTAACAGGGGCTTTCTTATATGGCGAGATAAATGAAAATGTCTATATAAGCTTGCCAGAAGGGGCATATTCAGATAATAACAATATTGTAAAATTAAATAAATCTCTTTATGGGCTGAAAAGTTCACCAAAATGTTGGAATAGTAAATTTAGTTCTGTTATGCTTAAAGAAAATTTTATTAGGTCAAACTGTGACCCTTGTCTTTATACTAAATGTAATGATAATGACCAAATATATGTTCTGTTATATGTCGATGACCTCTTGATTTTTGGAACTAATGATGTATTAATAATGCAGTTAAAATGTGTATTAAACCAAGAATTTAAAATGAAGGATTTGGGTTTGGTAACAGATTTTTTGGGTATAAGTATAAAGCAAAATGTAGAGACAGGTATTACTGAATTGAGCCAAAGAGATTATTTGGAAAAGGTCCTTAAAAGGTTTAAAATGGAAGACTGTAAGCCTATGCAAACACCTATAGATCAGAATTTTAACAGAAAAATACTTGAAAATGATAATAGTGTTGTAGATAAAGATATTGTGAACTTATGTCAACAAATTATAGGGTCTCTTATGTATGCTGTGTCAGGCACTAGACCTGATTTATGTTTCACTGTCTCATTGTTAAGTCGTTATCAAAAATGTGCAAATGAGATCTTATTGTCAGCATTAAAAAGAGTGTTAAGATATGTAAAGTATACTCTAGATTATAAGTTAATATATAAGTGTGAAAATAATATTTTAGAGGGTTACTGTGATGCAGATTGGGCCGGTGATCTTACAGACCGAAGATCAACTACAGGTTATTTATTTAAATTTAGTAATTGTTTAATTTCATGGACTTCCAAGAAACAAATGTCTGTAAGTTTATCATCCACAGAATCTGAGTACATAGCACTAAGTATGGCAGCTAGTGAAGCCTGTTGGTTGATAAACTTATTAAATGATTTTAAAATTGAAAACATATGCCCAGTTAATGTTTATTGTGACAATCAGTCTGCCATATCAGTAGCTTCTTCTGATACTGTTAAGAGATTAAAACATGTAGATATACGATATCATTTTATTAAAGAATTGGTTAAAGATCACAAGTTATGTTTGAAATATATTAAGACTAGTGATCAACCAGCTGATATGCTAACTAAAACTCTGAATAAAGAATTGATTACTCGTTTTTTAAAAATGTGTGCTGTTGGTTATACAGCAGAGTTGTAAAATTCAGTTTGTATTTTTTTTTGTTTATTATGTAACAATTACATTGAGAGGGGGTGTTGAAATATGGCAATGTAATTGTCAAAGGTTAATATTTTTTATTGTTGGCAATGTTGTTCTTGCCTTCCGCTCTCTCACTCGCTAATGTAAAAGTGTACTGTAAGTTGTGAAACAAATAAAGAACATTTCGTTATTAAAAACTGTCTTTCGAGTATTTATCTCTTCATTATTTATAGAAAAAAAAACTACTCAACGGATTTTAACGAAACTTGGTACAATTATTCTACATACTCCTGAGCAGGTAATAGTATACTTTTCATCACGCTACCATTAATAGGAGCAGAGCAGTGAAAGGAAATGTTGGGAAAACGGGAGAAGTTACTTGGTTTTTAGGGTTCCGTAGCCAAATGGCAAAAAACGGAACCCTTATAGTTTCGCCATGTCTGTCTGTCTGTCTGTCTGTCCGCGGATAATCTCAGTGACCGTTAGCACCAGAAAGCTGAAATTTGGTACCAATATGTATATCAATCATGCCGACAAAGTGCAAAAATAAAAATTTAAAAAAACATTTTTATTAGGGTACCTCCCCCAGACGTAAAGTGGGGAGCGATTTTTTTTTTAATTTTGACCCTGACGTGTGATATATTGTTGGATAGGTATTTAAAAATGAATAGGGGTTTTCTAAAATCATTTTTTGATAATATTAATATTTTAGGAAATAATCGCTCCGAAAGTCAAAAACAATGTGTCCCCCCCCCTCTAACTTTTGAACCATAAGTTTAAAAAATATGAAAAAAATCACAGAAGTAGACCTTTATATGAACTTTCTAGGAAAATTATTTTCAACTTGATGAGTTGAATAGTTTTTGAGTTATATAGCACTTTTTCAAAAAAACGCAAATGATAACTTTGTTTTTCATACAAATACTATGAAAAACAAAGTTATTTTTGCTGACGAAAAATGTTGGTATTTTTAATGGTCTGGGAAGCTACGGAACCCTACAGTGAGCGTGGCCCGACACGCTCTTGGCCGGTTTTTTTTAGCTTCCGTCGCGTGTGCAGCCTTAATGGTTAAAGCTACATAGAAATCATGTATAACGGAAATATTCCTCATAAAATTATATAAAAAATATCCCACGACAGCATATGTCTATCTTTTATAGTTGACTCACAATAACACGTGTAACTCCCGATAGCTTAGCAGTTCGGAGAATAAATGTGAATGTAAGTTTGTTTGTTGCGCTTTCACGCGACAACTACTGAACGGATTTGGATGAAATTTTGCACACAGATAGTTTATAACCTGGATTAAAACATAGGATACTTTTTATCCCGGCAGTAAGATTCCATGGGACAATAATCAAACTTCACGCGGGCGAAGCCGCTGGCAGAAGCTAGTATATAATAAGTATGTGACTCTAAGAACGTAAGGCAGCGTCACTACCACTACGCCATTCGGGTCGTCAAAAATTTATAAACAAGAAAAAAATAATATATGTAGTATATCAACTATCTGGTGTCCACGACACAAGCCTTGCTTAGTGTGGCACTACATGGCGTTGTGTGTTAATTGTCAGCAATATTTATTTATTTTATTTTATTTATTTATTTGCTGTCGTCGCAGCATGTCTTCATCTTCCACACATCTCTATTACTCGTCATCACATCAGACACCTCCTTTCTAGCTACGAGTATCATCGTTTACTTAGTCCATCCATCTTTACTTTGATCTTCCCCTGCTCTAATAACCCCACATTCATACGCAAAACTAATTTAGAATAGAATAGAAAGTTTTTATTTCAGACCGGAGTCCATAGGGTTAGTTACAATTTTACTTAAGTTCTAGTGTTAGTAGGCTACAGACACAGATGAAAATATGCAATCAAAAATCAGCATGGAGTTGTATCCACCTCCGCAAATCGGGAAATCCCACCGATCTGCGAACACACTGAGAATACTGTTCGTGCTGTGAACAGTATTCTCGGTGCCATTTACAGCTTATCATGAAATCAAAATAACCTTTGGGAACAAATTATTTTTTCAAGAGCAAAATTTAGAGCCTTTTATTTTTATAGACGACTAGCTTCTCTCGCTTGGGGTCGGAGATTATTCCACTGGAAGGAACGTACTATTAAGATAATTATGTCAATTATGTCCTAAACCAGGTTATGGTCTACCTGCGTGCCAAGTTTCATCGGAATCCTCCCAGCCGTTTAGGCATAAAAAGGTTACAGACACAGATTTATTGTCACGTTTATGTAGTTGGAATTTTGAGAAAAATAGAGAGCATTTTATAAATATGATTCTAGTCGGTTAGCTTCAACCCCTATCTAAACATTCCTGGCCGCGGGCGAGTGAAGCTCTGTTCAAACACGGCGGTGGCGTTCAAAGGCAGCACGGCAGTCGAGTGTGAACTTGAAGATAAAAGCAAACAGTTATAGTTAGTGGCAAGTCGAGTGACTATGGCAAACTAATGGTTGAGTCGCGAGTTTGCGATCCATTTAATGCAGTGATAAACTTCATTTTGTGCATAGGTATAGGGTAGGTACTTCTTGTAGATTTGTTGATTCTCTCTCAAATGCCATTTCACCCATCCATCATCCCACGTATTTTTCCCAGTGTTGGCCCTCCAACAGCCGAGTCTGTCGCTTCAGCGGACCTGGTTCTCTCGTGATCAGGGTTAAAATGATAACGTCTAAATCCCTAATTATTCGTGTGCTATGTTTAGTAGGTAAAATCATTATTGATACATCATGTTAATGAGCAGGGTAAAATCTGAGTAATAATAAAACTCAGTCTAAACGGACGAAATAGCGCAATATCGAATGTTCCGAGCATTAGAATGTAAAATTAATTCCACCCGTTTTGACTATCTATTTCATCCGTTTTTAGGGTTCCGTAGCCAAATGGCAAAAAACGGAACCCTTATAGTTTCGCCATGTCTGTCTGTCTGTCTGTCTGTCTGTCTGTCTGTCTGTCCGCGGATAATCTCAGTGACCGTTAGCACCAGAAAGCTGAAATTTGGTACCAATATGTATATCAATCATGCCGACAAAGTGCAAAAATAAAAATTTAAAAAAACATTTTTATTAGGGTACCTCCCCCAGACGTAAAGTGGGGAGCGATTTTTTTTTTAATTTTGACCCTGACGTGTGATATATTGTTGGATAGGTATTTAAAAATGAATAGGGGTTTTCTAAAATCATTTTTTGATAATATTAATATTTTAGGAAATAATCGCTCCGAAAGTCAAAAACAATGTGTCCCCCCCCCCTCTAACTTTTGAACCATAAGTTTAAAAAATATGAAAAAAATCACAGAAGTAGACCTTTATATGAACTTTCTAGGAAAATTATTTTCAACTTGATGAGTTGAATAGTTTTTGAGTTATATAGCACTTTTTCAAAAAAACGCAAATGATAACTTTGTTTTTCATACAAATACTATGAAAAACAAAGTTATTTTTGCTGACGAAAAATGTTGGTATTTTTAATGGTCTGGGAAGCTACGGAACCCTACAGTGAGCGTGGCCCGACACGCTCTTGGCCGGTTTTTTTATTATTTTTTTTAAAGAATCTATTTGAAGCACGATCATTCTTGTATATATTTTTTTGAAGGCTTACTAACACTGAGCTTCAAGTTTTGTACCTGGGTTCTTTCAAACTCTGGGTTCTTTCAACCCCTGGGTTCTTTCAAACCCTGGGTTCTTTCTGGGTATTTTGATTTTCATTTTTGGTATTGGACTGTTAAACCTTTCTACACCCTTTAAATTATGTTGTCTTTGATTATATACATGTTGGTATTCTAGTCATTGAGTGGAGGGCGTGTCAAGCAGAGGGAACATAACAGGCTGATGATGATGATGATGATAATGATGATTCTAGTCATTGACAGATTTGCGTTGAATTTTCTCGGGAAATAAGGTTAACCTTAATGATCACCTTCTTATAGTTCATTTTCTAAATCATCATTCAGTCAAATCCTCGCAGTAACCGGCGATTTAAATACTCACATAAAATTCAAATATTTTCAAATCCAAAAGGACAGGTTTCAATCACACCATTACTTACGTTTAGGGTGGTTGATTTAAAAATATAATTTAAATAGTGACACACATTTTCTCGGACATCACAGACGTCGGTGAAGGAAAACATCGTGACGAAACCTGGACTTATAAATTTAGAAGTCTGAAATCGCAAACCCGTCTTGAGCAAGCGTGGTGATCAATGCTCGTGCCTTCTATGTTGAGAAGAGACTTTTGCCTAGCAGTGGGACATAAACAGGCTGGTTTTACTATTATTTTATAGTGACAGACAGATAGACAACGTAGCAACAAAATTAGGGGTGTCATTCTCAACTTAAGAACATTTTGTCTGATAACCCTAATTACCTTGACCCACATAGAAACATTACAACAACATCGAAATGTCAGTTTCAAATAGCACTTCCGGTGAAAACTGCACTTTAATAACAGTTTCTTTTCAAAAATTTGTAAGTAATTACGCAAATTACGATATTGTGTCAAATTCTCCCCTTCTTATAACACTTTGTTACATCGTAATATAACACTCTTTGTTTGTAATCAATTACATGGTATAATGTAAATGTAATTGTTACTTTGTGATGTTAATGTAATGTGATATTTTTGTAATGTTTATTGAATTAGGAAAGGTACTCGTATAAAGGGATTATGAACATAAATGATACATGTTTTTGTGTGTGGCCAAAATATGGGGTTTTGAAATATTGGTAATTGTAGGTTAGCCGGCTAATTTGATTTTGAGTAAGTTATAGTGCAGCTGCCTTTATGTAAGAATGCTACAAGGTGATCTTACAAATATTACCTATAAATGCAAAAGTTTGAGAAGATGGCTGAACCACAATCACACATCAAAACTGAGAGTTTAGATTATGGTTTAAATACTATAGTCCGAAAATTAAAAAAAAATGTGCCCGAGAAAGTTTAATTATTCCTCTCGGGAGTGTTCTAAATAAATATTTTTTTTTTGGTCCTTTAAAATACCTACGTGAAACTAACACAATTGGGATTGTGTTAGTTTCACGTAGGTATTTTAAAGTGTCGAACACGATTTTCATCCGTCCCTCTGAGTTGAGGGACCACCCCGTTGTCTGTACTCCAGTGGAAATCGATTAGAGTGTCATGGGATAACAAACAATTTTGGACGCTGTTGAGAAGTTATAAATATTGAATTGCAGTGCCAAGTGAGAGCAGGCCGCCGTTTATATTATTTTATACAAAGTCAATTAGTATCTTCGGTTGATTCGTCCGTTCCAAATTACCTGACTAAATTAGTTTTGGTTTTTAATCTTGAAATACCGATAAACTCGCTCGACGCATCTGTTTCTAAGATTTTATATTATTATAGCTAGCCTGTATTGTCCCACTGCTGGGCAAAGGCCTCCCTCCATTCTTTCCAACGTTCACGATTCTGTGCTCTTTTTTTTTAAATTTTCAAGGAAGACATCCAGTTCGTCCCTCTCCTTCGTGGTCTGCTGCGACTCCGTGTCACTGTTTCAGGGCACCATTTGTTTCTAAGTATCAAGTTGCAATATCAATTGTTTCTAAGTTTCAAAATAATAAGCGCGGGAGAACAATTAATTTGGATTTCAGCTCTTTTTTAAAACTAGATATTGTGTCGAAGGTCGTAGAACTATTCAAACCCAAACCATTTATTTCAATTAGACCATGACAGGCACACAAGAATGACAGAAAAATAAAGAAGACGCGACAGTCACAGACACAAGACATAATGGAGAAAGTACTGTTGTTGCACATTCCCTAGCGTAGATCTCTATGGAGAAGAACGGGCAAAAAACTCCATGAACACTCTTTTATTTAAATCAAAATGTTGTTACAAAATCTTGTTTAGCTTCATTCATGTTGAGATTATTGTAAACAAACAAGGGGTAATTTTGAATCCTAGTCGAAACTCAGGACCTTGTCACAAAAGACATAAATAATCAATTTAAATTACGATACCCGGTCAAATAAGTAATTATGCTGCTATTTTTAATTGGTAAAATTTGACAGTATTTCAGAATAACACGAAAGATAAAAGAATCACCCATCACGCGACATATCTCTGTGTGTGTGAAGGCGCGGTTGTAGGGCCAGTTACAAAAGGGCTGTGTTTTAATAAGGGTGGTTTACACTTACCAATTTCCGTAAATAAGAAAAAAAACTACCAATTATATTATGGATTCGGGTTGAGAATCATTAGCATAGATAACTCCTTGAATATGCTCAGGATGCAGTGTGACACCTTGTATATGTGAGAACTATTCTACTAAGCCACAGTATAAATATGGACCGTACCGAAACTAAGCCTAGTTGATGCAATAATTACTTACGCTCCATTGAAGCTGTAGGGTTGTCCCTTATATTGTTGTTGATATGGCATTTTTTAAAACATTGGGAGATTTAAATTTACACATGGCCACTCGTCTCGGCGCGGCACGCGCTACTGACATCACTGCAACGTCCGCTTAGGGACCCCGTCGATGCGCATGTTTGTATGAGTGTGCGGTTTCGAGCGTTTGTAGGTAGTTTCCGTACTGTCCATATTTATAGTGTGACTTAGGACTTCATTTTGACGACAAGCTAATGATAACCATCCCATCTCTTTCATACCCAGATACTCGAAGACCTCTACAACTACACCACCACCCTTAACCCTAAAAAGAAGTTGCTACATAATAACCAGTCTGCTTTGCCCCACCAGCGGACTCCGAAGTGCGCCCGTTGTCGCAACCACGGCGTGGTGTCGGCGCTCAAGGGGCACAAGCGCTACTGTCGGTGGCGCGACTGCGTCTGCGCCAAGTGCACGCTCATCGCCGAGCGGCAGAGGGTTATGGCTGCACAGGTGAGTGTTTAGTGCACAGTGCACGGTGCACAGATAGGTATAAAACCACGCGCGTGCCTTCCACGCCAAACTTTCATTACATTCACTTACCATTTTGTCACAGATTTGGGTCATTTGACGAACAGGAAAAGTTGCTTGTCACGTATATGGGACAAGGGCAAAAGGTTAAAGATACAGCAGTTGGTCTGCACTGCACCTAAAAGCAAGATATGTCAGGCATTTACTCAATCAGTTGAAAACTGTATTCAGTCTGGCCACATACTGAAAAGAATTTACTACGCAACTGAAACCACCACCATCACAGTCATTTTTTTGCATTGATTCCTGAAAAAAATTAACCACCTTTATTGCATTTGTGCAGTATTTAAAACAATTACATGAGCACAGTTAATCCTAGGCCGCGTTTCGCGTTCCCACTACGACGTCGCGTCCGTCGTGACGATTAATTTTTCGTTCGTTTTTAGTTGGCAAAAGGCGTCCTATATGTGAACACCTCCATTTAAATACACAAGCCATGACACTTAAAACTTCACGATTGTAAGTCGCAACGACCAAGTGGGAACGCGGCCATAGACTTACAAATCTCTTTTGGTAGGATCTGACACATAAGTACCTATACAAGGTAGAAGTGACACCGGCGCTAAAATAGTTACCACGTATTCAGTACTTACATCGTTTTGAACCCCCCCAGGGTCTCGTTGTTAGCGTCGGTGTCTTTTCCACCCTTTAAACCCATCATCATCAGTTCATTCCCAGAATCACCCACTGGCTATAGTCCTCCCGGCTCTACGCCTCCCTCCTCCAACACAACATATATCCAACCTGTATGAAACTTGAATGATATAGTGCTATGTGTAACTACATAGTTCCTACAGCCAGCTCCTTCTGTGCAGGTGGCACTGCGCCGGCAGCAGGCTCAGGAAGAGAACGAGGCCCGGGAACTGAACCTGTTGTACGCCAGTCAGACGTCCTCCGCACCGCACCACTATGGGGACATGCCGGATGAGTCGCCAGGTAAGGATGTGATTTTGTTCAAGTAATGGTGATGGGCAAATGTTTTTTTGGGGTGCCGTACCGTACCGAAAGGGTAGAAACGGGACCAAATAATAAATATAAATATTAATTAAAAGGGGCTCTCCTACTGAATGGTACGGAACCTTTCATGTGCGACTCCGACTCGCACTTAGCTGGTTTTTTTTTTCAGAAAATGTCACTTAGTGGTTGGGCAATGCGATTTGAGTCTCACAACATTACATTCTCGTTACACCTATCTCAAATTTATACGACATGTAAATAAATGAATATATAAATAAAAATAAAATAAATAAAAGTATCGAACATTTCATTAATATCTATCTCTACGCTAAATTAAATAAATAATTCAAAACAGAGAAATGAATTGAAAGAATTGAATGTTATTTTGGTAATCGATTTCCACTATTATAGTATTGTATAACGGGCGGGTGTCCGCAACTCCACGTCAAAGCACGTAACTTGCGTATGGGTGAGAAATTCATTCGATCCACCCTAACTCCCCGAGAAAGGTCAGCAGCGCCTTGATGTTGCTGACAATCTCGCGGAGAGTACCTACCTGGGTTATCGAAATAAACTTGTACTACTAATAGTCCACACTATTAGAGTTCCAAGTTTGAATGAATTGGTATCTTCTAGACAAGTGTGTTCCACCCTAAACCGGATCATCGCGACTATAAGGTGTAAAATAAAAGATTTTCTTAATTCAAGGTTTTGATTTTGGATCTGCAAACCCGTTTTTATTGGTGACCACTCTTCAACCGGTTTGCAGACGGTCTGTGGTCTGTTGCCCAGCCTTTAACAATTAAATTAATAACGCGTTTATGTATAAGGGACAGACAAACTATCAAAGTACTTAGTTTCTATATCCCAAGCTACGTCTCAAAGTCACAATTTTCCCTAACTAGAAAGTAGTAGTTCGCCTCAGGCTATCCTATATCACTAGCAGAGAGTGTCGCCAAGAATCTAATCTTACTTGTCCGTAGGCGAGCGCTTCCTTACCCCTGTCTTTGAGTGTCACTTACACTTGCCAGTCGAGTTACTGTACTGGTAAATGATGTGGATGTGAAGGAAGCATGTGGATGATTAGTTTTAAACATGGCAGACTACATAACGCTTGGTTGCCTAATTATACAAGAGAGCAAAGACTAGTGAAAATCGCTTTTAAATCATTTCATATTTCTAAATAAAATAGATCGATATTCATGCTGAGCTTTTCGGTAATTTATGTCAATCCGGTATGACATAAGGTATCGAAAAGCTTATGTCAAATCAACACGTTTATTTAAAAAAATTCCGGCGATAGACTGACAATTTGTCTATGGCCGTAAGTATAATCTTTACTGGCACCCGGACGTCATTGATGATTAAACAAAGAAAAAGTATTTTCCAAAGTACCAGGCATAAAGAGGTTGATACGTTATAGATATAGATAGATGCCCATCCCATGAATGAATTAATCCCAGCTATGAATGAATCCAATCTATGTTGTGTTAACACTCAAGTACCAACGCATTTCATCCGAAAAATCGATTTCATACTGGCTCCATTGAAAAATAAAAACAACAGCAACTAAAACTCCCCTTAAACGGTAAAAAAAAATACAGTTTAAGAAAATAAAAAGCGCAGTGGTACCAATTAAGCTACAACAGTGAGTGTTGCCACTCTTGCCACCGAGCGCTGGGGGGTTAAAAAAAAGTAAAAATAAAATCGCGAGGTATTGTAGCAGCGTTCAGCGGCGGGTTAGAACACTGCTACGAAACAGAGCAGTTTTATTTTTTTGGTGGCTGTTTTTCTTTTATGCCAATAATAATTTTGGAAAGAAAATGTGTTGAAACAAAAATGGCGGATTCTGCTTTAAAATTCGTTCGTTTTTTTAATTCTGTTTGGATTTTCTGTTTTTGTAATAATGGTGTATCTTGATGTAGTAAACTGTGAATGGGAGAGGCTGTAATGTAATCCACCAGGCAGGCCAGTATGGTTTGTTGGGTCTACCTTAAAATGTTTGGTTCTAAGACGGTTATGGTTTTCATCTCATTTTCAAAGCAGTGCTGCAGTGGTTGCTAAAACGTTACCTACATTGATCAATCCAAATAATTGCTGCTTTTATCATACTTGCGGAACAATCGCAGTATCTAATTTGAGATTTGTCTACATCACTGCCAAGTCAGACACATTTTCAGAGTTTAGAAAACAAAATACTTAAGTACATATTTGTCCATATAAGTTCAAAATTATGAGTCAACGACATACCGACGATATCAGGGTTTAAATATACGGATAATATTCGGACATATGCCCAAAAAAGTCAGCAGCGTCTCAAGAACCAAGTATTGGAGTTTTTCTATAACCAACATTATCAGGGTTTCAAAAACAGTAAACCATCATTTGATCAACCGTACTTGCAAACTCCACTCCTTATTACCTCCAGCCATTCGAATTTTGAATTCGATTTGACTCGTTATTTCAAGCCAGCTCCTCTACATCCCTGCTCCTTGGTACAATGGCGCACACAAGTGCTTCACGTCTCCCGCGCCGTCACTCGATACAGTCGCGCACAACACGTAATTACTCGTTTACTCGCAGACGCGTTCGCTTGCACTTTTGTCACTCAATATGAGGCGGTAAGATGTGTGGTGTAAGTTATAAGAGAATGCGATTTTTTGGTGAAAGATCAGTAAAGCGACATATTGGGCGTAGTAAGTTTAAAGATTTTTTTGGATCGACACAGAATTCTAAATGATTAGAAAAAAAGATGTTGTCTTCCTTTATGAATCTACACATTCACGAGACTTGTCGAGTTTTATCTTTAGATTGGAGTTTTATTTTGTTTTACATAATCTAAGGATTATGTAAACTAGTGTTGGGTAGTAAGCCACAAGGAATTTACTCTATTTTAATGTGTCTTTCTTTTTTATCGTGTGGTCAGTGACTAACATGGTATCAGAGTTTTTATGCCACCCATAGGCCTCTGACTTGGCTTTACATACCGTAGAGAAATATCTCTCAGGCATGCTGGTTTCCTCACGATGATTTCCTTCACCGAAGCAAGTGATAATCATACAAGAACTCGTGTCTTGGGTTCGAACTCGAGAGGTATGACTATGACTTGTCAGTCCGACGGTAACACCACTAGACTGTTTGCTCACATGCTCGTGAAAATTACTTTTAAAAGTTCGCTTTTCTCAGAACCCCATTATTCATTAAATATTATCTGCCTGCCTATCCCCAATTATGTCGGGGTCGGCTTCCAGTCCGACTGGCAGCTGAATACCAGTATTTTACATGGAGCGACTGTCTTATCTGACCTCCACAACCCAGTTCGTACTGGGTAATACGTTACGGTCGGCTTTCAGTTGTGACTGTCAGGAGGTAGAAGGGTAAGGGGTATATTACCTGCGATACTTCTTGATAAGACTGGTTGTCAGACTTTATGCCCACTGACAACCTGTAATGACTGTCAAAGATCTATAAGTGACAGCCGGGGCAAACGGCTTAACATGCTTTCTGAAGCACGGAGTAAACTCGGTATGTTAGGGCGGTCACCCATCCCCGGACCAACCTAAGCAAGTGTTGACTAACCTTAAGATTAACCCGATCTCCTAATTCATCATAACATAATCAAATTCGGGTCTCACTGCTCCCAGCGAAAGTGCCAAGTCTCCAAGAGTTTCAGTCTGGCAGCTGAATGCCGAGTTTCAGTTGAAAGTACTTGTATTCACACAAACGTGTTAATTGCTGCGTTCACAGCTTTCTTTATACAAATGTTTATAATTCGCATTGCGAGTCCTGTGCTGCTACATCAAAGTGTGCCCCTACCATGAGGGAGTTTAGGGGAATTGGATTATTTAGAGCCTGGAGTTTTGGTGACTGGTGTCGGGGCTCGTGGTTTAGAGTCGATCAAAGGTTACACTTACTGTGAAAGAGTGACATTAATTATTTATCGAACATTATTCACCTCCCGATCATTCGAAGATCTTTGGCAGTCGCTACGGAAAGTTCAAAGTTCGAAATATTGTCATAAGTCTTACCAAGAGGGGTGTCTTACCAAGAGGGGTGGGGTCTTATGGGTGTTACAATACCTCTGACTGACGAAGCTGAAAGGAACTTGTTCTCCCCGTCATTGCGACCATGTTTTTGTTCAGGACCATACCTGGGAACTATCTAGTTACGGATATAATGGGGGTTATAGTTACAACGTTTTACAGTGGTTTTATTAAACAAATCCTTAGTTTTATAACTTTATTTTAAATACCTCCACGACCCCCTACCCACGTATTCAATGTTTTGAGTGCGTTACATTGAGTTTTACCGTTAAAAGTAATAGATTCCTAGAAATATTTTTTGCGTAGTTTAATAGTTTGATGTTATAGAATGCTTGGTTGATGGCTTCGTGAATGGTCCGTTTATATCTTGTATTCACGGTTGCAAAAGTTTTTTTAGTGCAACAATAAAAGGACATAAAACATGTCTATCTGGATTTGCAAATCTATTTTCAACACTATATCATATTGTCAATGCGCTTTGTTAACAGTATCCAAAGCCGATTATAGAATGTATCGTGGATTCAAAGCGAGTCAGATTACCACTAGTACCGGCTGTCGGTGACTTGGTACTGTTAAACAAACTGATAGGTGTCCAAGCAGCTAGTTTCCTACTACATACTTTGAAGAGCGTTGTGAATGTGCAGAAAAATGAATTCTTTTACATCACTCTGTTAAATGCGTTGTGTTAAAGAAAATAGTTTAGAAAACAACACGTTTTCAAGGTAGACGAAGAGCTATTGTGTTTTATAATGTGGGTAAATTTATTGACTCTAAAAAGTTAATACAGCGAAATTTAACATGGGCCATGTCATCATGCCTAGCGTTTTCCCTACTATGTTGGGGTCAGCTTTCAGTCTAACTGGATTCAGCTAAATACATCTCTATATATGGAGCGACTGCCTATCACACCTCCACAATTCACCCACAAATCCTTGCCTGTACATCCTACAGTTTGGTCAACTGTACCCACACTCAGTTGGTTATTAAATCTGCTCCGAGGTACTTTGAGTCGCGTTAATGTGTTTTTTCTTACACTTTCTAAATTAAAGGTACTGAATGACGACTTAACTTGAAACTAGCTGCACACTGCACACTGCGCCCTGCTCTTGTTAGCAAGGGGTTACTTGCTTGTGGTTAGACTTACAACTTTTATTACGTTTTCTGACGTAAGTACTTGGTGTTCTCAGAATTCAGGCATACTTTTTTTCGTTACTGTAATGGATAAGTTTTGTTTTCAGTAATGAAGAAAAGCTCTTTCTTACATAAAGAATGAGGGTTTTGGGGATTTTTCTTTACTGTAGGTACCTTACATTTTTTTTGGTGCAAATTGTCACATGGATTACAGATTCATTTACGTAATAGTCGTTTCTAACACAGTTTAAAGACTCTTTAGATAATGAGTAGGAACCAAATGTGTCGCAATTCAGTCAAATTGCGGAGTCCGAAGCCGCTTCGGCAATTAGTAAACTCGAACTCAATGCATTTATTTCTATTAGGTCATAGCAGACACTTTTGAGTGAGAGAAAAACAAAAAACCGGCCAAGAGCGTGTCGGGCCACGCTCAGTGTAGGGTTCCGTAGTTTCCCGTCCGTCACAATAAGTGTTCAATCCAATCCGATTTTAATCATTATTATTTTATTGTCGGAAAAAAGATACGTTCAGGATAATAAAATATGTAAACGAAGTTAAAAAAAATGCTTGCATATACGATTATACTACAAACTTAGTCCTGAGATTATTTTGTACAACTTTTTGTCTTTTTTGTACAAAAACTTGTTTCCATCCAAGTTCAAAATAATTTTCCTTGAAAGTCCTTATAAAGTTCTACTTTTCTGTTTTTTTTCATATTTTCTAAACTTATGGTTCAAAAGTTAGAGGGGGGGGGGGGGGACACATTGTTTTTTACTTTTGGAGCGATTATTTCCGAAATTATTGACATTGTCAAAAATGATTTTAGTAAACCCCTATTCATTTTTAAATACCTTTCCAACATCATATCACACTCTAGGGTTTAAATTAAAAAAAATATCACTTCCCACTTTACATATAGGGGGGGGGGGGGGGGGGGCTACCCTAATAAAACATTTTTTTTCAATTTTTATTTTACCACTTTGTCGGCGTGATTGATACATATAGACATGGCGAAACTATAAGGGTTCCTAGTTGACTACGGAACCCTAAAAAGGCGAAGCTACAGTCTACTTTGGAAGGTACTGTAGTTGCCCATTCCTAGGCGTAGATCTCTATGGAAAAGAATGGGTAAGAAATATCATGGACACTCTTTTCGTACACGTACCGGTAGGAGCGAACGAAATTGGAAAGTATCCCCATCTCAGCAAAAACGGTAACTTAATCGTCTCCTAACAGAAAACAAAAGAGACATTTAATAAGTGTGGCGGCTGACACGCAATATAAAGAGAGTAATGTTTATTACTGTGATATAAGTATTGTGAGGCCCAGCGGCCCAGCGGCCCAGGGAACAGGAGCCCAGGGGCCCGGGTGCCTGTATAACACTTCGCGCCCCGCATACCGACACGCTTGCGATAAAACTACGGTCTGAAAGATAAGCGATAGCGGGATTATAGAGTCTTTGCGTATCTACAATATGAGTACGACATGTGGCAAGGAAATAGTCTCCTTTATTTGAATTGTCATTCGTTTGAAACAATGAAAAGGTAATTTTCTTGTGCCTCAGTTTTAGTCTTCAGTTTAAAAAACTTCTGGAAACTTTCATTCATTGTTAGGTATGACGGAATAGCGTGTGCCCTCGGCTTCGCCCGTGTGGTATTTGGTACTGACCCACGGGATCGTGTGACACCGAATTATGATATTTGTTAATAAATAAAATAAATAACAAAATAAAAATATTTTATTGTCAGGCATCAAGGCCCATAGGGTGTTAGTATTACATTTTCCTTAAAGACTATGTTAGTAACAACCAGGAACAGTAAAAAAAGAACAAAGACACAGAAAAATAAAATAAAAAATAACAGGAAGTTTTAACAAGCTTTGTTGCCAACGTGTAGCTTGATTAATCCAGATTTTAAAATATCTGTGTGCAAAATTTCGTGAAAAAGTAACAATCCACTCTCAAAAACTTTCGCATTTATAATATTACTAGGAAGTACGATACGAGTAAGTATCAAGAGTTTTCAAAGTAAAGGCCCCTAAATAAACGTTTTTATTCGTCAACTCGCTACCTCTCATGCCTTGCTCGGTACAAAAGCAATACATTGCTACGATATTGCGGTCCGCGTCGGAATGCGAGCCATATAGCTGCGACATAGTGTAATATTACTTTATATTTATCGCATAGTATAGCTGCGATATACTGCGGGGCGTGGGTAGTTAAGGGGTCACCACTCGGTTCCAGTAGTGGATTCTTTTTTTTTCTTTTTACTCCTTTTTTTGTTTTGTCTTTTTCCTTTTTTATTTCATAGACCTTCACCCTGCCTGGCTACTTTAATAGAAGCTATCACATTTCCCAGTGATAAAACTCTTGACGGCATGAAAAGCCAATTCAGAAGCATATGGGCGGAATAAAAACTCAGACACCAAGTAATAAGCCACTAACAACACGTAAAAAGTGATAAAACAAACAATTTATAAATGGAATTCACTAGTGAAAGAGACTCCCTTTTACGTTTTATTTTTAATTGTCTCGTTACTTTCTTCTAAAAATTTATTGATTATGTCGAATGAGTAACAGCAAGAGCTGTTCAGAATCTAAAACTACTCGTAGTATTTGAATAGACTATAGTAGTTTTAAATCACGTTAGAAGCCTTTCATTAACAGTTCACCTAAGGAAAACATTAAGGTTTGAGGTTTGAAGGTTAACATTAAACACATTCGTCGATTACATTACATCAGCTCATGGTAACAAAGAATCTCATGTTCCTCACCCGCTCCGCTTTCTCTTATACTTTGACACCGCGCCTACAATACATTGGTGCGATATTGCGTCGTCGGAATGCGCGCGTTTTATTGCCGATACACTGTGTATTGTGTACTCTTTGTGTATTCAAGCACAGTATTTGTGTATAATGTACTTTTATTTTGTAATATGTGGGGGCGAACTACGTACAAAGAACATATTGGTCATACAACTCGGTTTGTATTCGTCTTAATGAAGGGCAAAGGACTCTTTTTACATAAAGAATAAGTGTTTGATGTCTCTGTTTGATGAATCGATTTCGTATCATTATGTCAAGGCTATTTTATGTTCTTTTCCCCTAAATTCAGTTGCGTAAATTCACGCAGGAACTATAGCTGACATTATAGAAGATCACATACTATTAGAGTAGCCAATACAGGGTGTAAACCGGACCACTCACAAAGCCGTCAACTAAGCATTCTGTACTTACATCAAACTCTATCTATGCCATATTTAATGCTGGGAAAAGACTTTTATAAATTGGCTTGGCTTTTTTTACTTGTATGGACCATGCCACTTCTTCGTTGATTAACATTATTATGTAGGTAATGCTTATTTAGAGAAAATCATCACTGTGATTCATACTATCATTCTTTTAGAATTTAGTTCAAAGTTATGTGTACACTTTGATGATGATCATCATCATCATTCTCTTGGCCTTGTCCGAGTTCATTTGAGGTCGACGCAGCATCTCTTCTTTGTCCATCATTTGTGTTTGTTATATTTTTGTTTTGTTTCTCTATTACTCGTAATCTCACCAGGCACTACTTCTTGCCTCTTTTATACAGTTAATTATCCTTCGTTTCTTTGGTCTTCCTCTACTCTTATACCCATCATACTCAGAACTTTCCTGACGACATTTTCCTCATTTCTCTGCATCACATGCCCATATCACGACAACCGATATACTTCTGCCACCTTGTATTCAAACTGTTGGACTTACTCCATTCCGATCTCATTGTCTAATTACTAAAATATAAAGTTTGTAAATCAATTGACCTTCTTGCTAATGGTTGTATTGTTCGCAATGTTTGATTAAAAACTTAATCCAATCATTGGGCCAACATCACTCCATCATGCAATCTTAACAAATATTGGACCAGATCAGTATTTTTAATTTTCATAATACTTTAGAAGCGTTTTCGAGTATTCTTCGTGTTTGATCAAGTTGGAATAATATTAAGTTAATAAAGATTGATTAATGTTTGTGTTTCTATAAGGAAAATTAGATTTTTGGCCGATTTGAAACCTGCATTTACTGTTGATACTCGGGCTTTTATTTAATTAGTAGACGTGTGTTTAAATCCTGATTATTGTTGTTTAGCTAAAAATAAAGTCTTTTCGTAAAAAAATATCCTCCCGAGTTCTTCTTTCGTGTCAATGGTACAACTTTTATTTTTTATGTCCTCCATTATGGAGGTTTTTGGACATATTGGACATTTCAGCATCGCCATGATCTGGTCGCCGTCACATTGCTCGCAGGGCGGATGGCCGATTCGGCTGATAACACCGAAAAGTTCGCAAAACCACAAACTGTCTTCCAGTTCGCGGTTTTGCGAACTTTTCGGCCCTTTGCGTCGGAAGACCTTCCACTAGGTGGAACGATGACCTGGTGAAGGTTGCAGGAATCAGCTGGATGCGAATCACACGGGAACAGTCAATGTGACGACATTTGGGGGAGGCCTATGTCCAGCAGTGGACAGGCTGAAATGATGATGATGCATTTCATATGATGATGACTTGCCAGTTCTTAGTGGAGAAAGTATAAAGTTGTAAAGCAAGCTATCTTATTTTCAAAAATTCAGTTAAATTTACAAAAACGGTTTTTCATTTTATACATTTCTAATTTAAAGCGATCTTCAAAAACATACTCATAATAGGCTCTTCAGTTCGTGGCTAAAAATAATAACAGCCACTCCGATCGATTGTTAGGTAAAGCCGTGTTTACCTAGGTTGCTCTGTGAATGGGTGACCACCCACACAAGTACAAAGTACATCAGTTTCATATAAGTACTAAGTTCCTCCGTGCCTTGGAAAGCACGTTAAACCGTTTTTCATGGCTGTCATTTGTAGATCTTTGACGGTCGCTAGGTAGTCAGTGGCCCAAAAAGTCTGCTGACAACCAGTCTTACTAACTGGGTTGTGGAGGTCAGATAGGCAGTAGCTCCATGTAAAAAACAAGTATCAGCTGCATCCGGTAAAACTGAAAGCTGACCTCAACATAGTTGGGAACAATGTATATATACTAGCTAGTACATAAGCTTAAGTACCCCAATACTCAAAGAAAAGCGCAGTATGCACTGCAATGCGTAATGTATTTATCATCTGCAGATAATTACACAATGAATAAGTAGGGATGTCGAATACTAAGTAAGCAATTGCAGTCAGTTTATCAATAAACTATATATAACTAACTAATAATTTTGGTGTTTTTCTATTTGGTAATATTACGTTTACATAAACGGTTCAATAAAAACAAAGTGACTACGCAGGGGTCTACGCTGCTACGCGACTGTGCTACGATGCTACGCGGTGCTACGAAAATGGTCTATTTTGTCTTATCGCTGAAATTAAGGGGGTGGTATCTGCTAACGAGAGGTTTTCTCCATGTAACTCCTCTTTGATGAGTGAATATAAATGTGCAAAAAAATATATGTTGCTTATTAGACTTTAAACTTTAATTTGGACAATTGAAATAATTCCAACTTTATTATTACTGTATGAAAAAAATGTTCAAAGTAAAGCATTTTTTCATTGAAATTTCGTAACTACTGCTAAACGGCATTAAGTTAGTTAGTTTTTTTTACACACAAATATTTGTCGCTATTTTCTTTACAAAGTGTAGGTACAATTGGAATTTTGATCTAATGATTTATTAGGCTACAATTTAATAAAACTACTACTACTGTGACTAACGTAACAACGACTTTGTAGTGCAAGCTGATTAGATCTTTATTCTAACAGTATTTCAAACGAAGTTTGAACCACCACAAATAGAGTTGCTAATTTAGCAGATACCACAGCCTTAAGACTTTTGTTATTTCTTTGTCTAGAATTTAGTGCTGGACAGTTCTTTTGTGATGTGTATCAAGGTGTGTCGAACAATTTTAAATCGGTGTCATTTGTTATATCATGTAGCAGGTGAGCAGTTAACACGTCACTAAAATGTATAAAAGGGTTGAATGAACATAAATAATTGAGACTGAAGATGAAAGACAGCTTCTCTTACGCCAGTATAAATTGCCAAACAAAAACACAAATACAATAGTAGAAACCAAATACTATTGAGGAGACTACACCGAATATGTCTACTACCTTGATAATAGTGATCTTGTGACAGACGAGTAAACATTCTAAACGTCTTTTGGAATTCTGCATCCAAATCTTGATCTAGCTCTTGCAGACTTTAAACTAACATTTTAATCATCATCATCTTCCTACCCTAATCCCATGTTACTTGTGGTCGGTGCAACACGTTCTTCTATTCTCCTCTGTCAACTGTTGTGCCATCATAACTCCTACTATCATCATTTAGACGACTCGAATGGCGTAGTGGTAGTGAGGCTGCCTTACGTTCATAGGGTCCTGGGTTCGAATCCCGGTAGGAGCAAATGTTTGTGTGATGAGCATGGACATTTGTTTCCGAGTCATGGATGTTTATATGTATAATAAGTATGTATTTACAAACAAAAAAGTATATATGTAGTATATCAACTATCTGGTGTCCACGACACAAGCCTTGCTTAGTGTGGCACTAGATGGCGCTGTGTGTTAATGTCCAGCGATATTTATTTATTTATCATTTACTCTTTTTTCTTTCATATCACACAATCCATCCATCGTTTCTTTGGTCTTCCTCTCCCTCTCCATCTATCAAACTAAAATTTTAATATCATCTTTATTTTGGATATCAGTGATAGCCTAGTGGTGTGACCGTCGGACTGCCAAGTAATAGATAGTTAGTTCGAACCTCAGACACGCTCCTCTGATATTTCGGATTTATGTACGAATTGTATTTATCACTTGCTTCGATGAAGGAAAACATCATGAGAAAACCAGCATGCCTGAGAGATATTTCTCTACGGCATGGAAAGCAAAGTTCATTCTAATTCTGACACCAGATTAGGCACCACATGATAAAGAAAGATAATAAGGGTTTCCGCAAAAGAAACGACTGATTTCAAAACTTATTACTAAGCAATTGCCTTTTTAAAACATTCACGCGACCCGGGGTGCAATCCAGTCGAAACGTCGGGCTTAAATTAAAGGTAAAGTTCGCGTTAAATTCCCCGTTTGCATAAGTTTTATGATGTGTTATTTCTAAGCTAAACAGTTTTTTACGTCAAAACTTTTTAAAAAGAAACAATCTGTAAGTAACCAAAATGATCACCACATTTTTTTCCATAACTTAATTCTAAAATCCGACCAGTTAGTAACAGAATCCACGAATCGTCCAAATGTTTGCTCACATATCGGGTTACATGACAAATGTTGACGATGCAATCATTGCGACAATGGTGACGTAACATGATAGGCAGAGGGACACATGGACCACTGGTTTTAAGGGCAATGTTTTTTTGGGAAATCGTGTAATGTTATGGATACGTAATTAGGGTGCTTTAAATAATTGGGTGAGTAGTTTTGTGTTCAGACCAAACTTTTTTACACGACTAATTACTATTGTCACTGAACACTGTGTTCCACTTAGTTTGAAAGTCTTTTTTCTTCCTCATAAAATGTGTTGGTGATTTTCTATAAAGTCATTTTTTTATTTTATTGTTTTATTGCTGTTGGAAACAAAAAATCATCTGATTGGGGAATCGTATAAAAAGACTAACTAAAGTCTAACTAAGTAAAAGCTTTTTGAAGTGTATTACATCACATTTATTCCTCGATATTAATTATCAGAGGAGGTGAACCTGTAACTTTTTCAAATGTAGGAAACTGCGACATTGATTCACATCAGGGCTGCCATCATCCGTCCCGATACACTAGAACAGGACTGTGTTATTAAATTCTATTGTAATTATTCAATTTCCAATCATAATCATAATCACCCACAGTCCGACTTCACCCACTGGGTACAGGCCTCTCTTTGTTTGTGCCAAGCTCCTCGCTCTTCTGCTAGTCTCATCCAGGATATTCCCGCAATAGCAACCATATCGTTTGCCCATCTCGCCGCTGGACGACCAACACTTCTCTATCCAATAATGTATTATGATAACGAAATTTTATTTCAATTTTAATTTATATTCCATTTTTACGTCTTGCCTGAAATAAATTAATTTTATTAACTCATTTGTCTCTATTTCAAAGTTCCTAGTTATACACTTAAAGTACTTACGGGATTATATCCGTAATTTTCTTTGGTTTAAGTGTAGTGAAAAACCGTGAAAGTCTAAAACAGTTCTTAGTTATAATTTGTAGTATATGAAGTAGCTTTTTACTTTCCATTACGTTTGCCACGGATTCTTGCAAAAGATACCAAATACATATTTTAGTATTTGATATTCTCTTAGTTTTTCTATACACTTCAATGACATGGGTGGCCAATGAGACATCCTTTATTCAAGTTATTCCGTCGCGCCTATTAACTTTTGAAGATAATTTTGAAGCAACAAATTGAACAGTATATTTATTTAATCCAATACATTTATTTACCCTTTAAACAAAGAAAACTTCCATCAAGTAGGGATGCACGATACATATTTGCATTGGTATCGATACCTACTTTATATCGATAAAAAACCGGCCAAGAGCGTGTCGGGCCACGCTCACTGTAGGGTTCCGTAGCTTCCCAGACCATTAAAAATACCAACATTTTTCGTCAGCAAAAATAACTTTGTTTTTCATAGTATTTGTATGAAAAACAAAGTTATCATTTGCGTTTTTTTGAAAAAGTGCTATATAACTCAAAAACTATTCAACTCATCAAGTTGAAAATAATTTTCCTAGAAAGTTCATATAAAGGTCTACTTCTGTGATTTTTTTCATATTTTTTAAACTTATGGTTCAAAAGTTAGAGGGGGGGGGACACATTGTTTTTGACTTTCGGAGCGATTATTTCCTAAAATATTAATATTATCAAAAAATGATTTTAGAAAACCCCTATTCATTTTTAAATACCTATCCAACAATATATCACACGTCAGGGTCAAAATTAAAAAAAAAATCGCTCCCCACTTTACGTCTGGGGGAGGTACCCTAATAAAAATGTTTTTTTAAATTTTTATTTTTGCACTTTGTCGGCATGATTGATATACATATTGGTACCAAATTTCAGCTTTCTGGTGCTAACGGTCACTGAGATTATCCGCGGACAGACAGACAGACAGACAGACATGGCGAAACTATAAGGGTTCCGTTTTGTGCCATTTGGCTACGGAACCCTAAAAAAGCGTGTGTTAAGCTACCCGAAACTGTAAAATGTTCCCAATCAACGTTGAACGTAATGCTTTAGCGATAATGTAGAAAATCGTTTAAAGAGATTTTAGATTGTTGTAGCTTGATGTTCTGGCGTCTGTATTTACGACTTATGAATGTCTCTAATAATCTGGACAAAATTCCAGGAATTCATTTGTTTTGTCATTCTGTGATTTCATTTTGTAATGTTTAGTTTTAAATTGACTGATTATGCAATTTATGACAATTAGGTGAGATACAATCTATTCATTCCGGTACTTGTGTATCGATCCTAGTATTGTATCGCATTCCTTTGTATCGATCTAAATGTCGGAGTACCGCATTATGTAGTATCGATACCGTAAAGTACACATCACTACTACCAAGTAACTTCAACTAATATGAACCTCTTCAAAACATCTTTAGATACCAATACAAGTACTATCCACTCCAGCGCATTGCTCTATACTCCCCTCCCTTTCACACACACACGCACACCCTATTCGCATCTCTTTCCTCGCCAATCCGATACCATTTATATTTCAAGTGGCACTTGAAACGTATACCTGTCCTTTTCGCTCTTGTGGGGAGTGTGTATATCCGTCTCTTGTCCACTTCGGTCAGCGTGGGATGAAACCTGAGTTTTCATTGTAAAGTATGGGATAATGAGAGCGCAATTTGTATGGGGGTGAAAGGGTTGGCTTTTGATGCTTACAATTTGTGTTTTATTCCTTTAAATCAAGAAAAATGTGTAGTTGGAGTTTATTTTTTAAACAGGATCTTTTAAAATTAAATACTGGATAGCGTGTTAAGTAAAATGCTGACCGGAAATATGTTGTTAATTAAGATACTTTTAAACCGCCTTTTAACGCCCAATTTTGATGAAAACGAAAACAGCATCATTGGCGTTTTGGAAAAAAAAAGGAATAGAACCTATTGATGCTGAAAAAAATGCACACTTTATTATTACACCATTCAATGGTGTCGCTAAGAGAACATTCTTTGAAGTAATGACGTACGGCTTTGAGTATTCTTCGCTTTTCTTCAATATAGTTTGGGATTTGGTCATCCACGCTCTCTTAAAAAAACCACCTTGATTTATTTTACTGTCTTGTTTCCAACAGTTTTGGCGAGGTGTACTTTGGTACTTACTAAGGTCGATAAGATGTAAACTGACATATAGAGCTAGGTACATATTTTAAGGTTCACTGACATTTTTAAAGAAGAATTCTTAAAACAAATCTCGGAGTTTGACCCTCATTGGCATTTAGCTTAATCAAACTTAGCATAACGTTAATGTTAACGTATAAAGTCAATAAGCACGATCAATGACCCATTTGTAAAGAATTTGTTTTCATACATTTAATTATCTACTCGAACATATTCAATAATAACTTCATATTCTCAGAAAACGGTCAAACTTCGTATTATTTAGGAGAGCTCTCGAAAAGTATAGAATAACTCAATAATGAGATCTTTTTCAACAAACCTCTTCAACCACTGGCCGGTTATTGAAACCTTTTTATTTCGAGAAAAAAAAAACTCAATTCGAATCGCCACTTGAAATCCGTACGTCTTCGGAGCATTTAGCAATGGAATTTCAACCTTATTCGTCAGTTGCAGGATTTCAAACTATTTTGGCAATTCAATAATAAAAAGCTAAGCATCTTCGCGACAGTTATCATTCAAAATTCAGTCGTGTCTACCACTAACAGAATTAAAAACCAATTGAGTTATCACATGATCTCCCAACTATTTTGCAACAAAGAACAGTAAATTCTATAAGAACTTTATAGGGTATGTTTTGGGTTGTGTGCATGTTTGTCTGTTTGATTCGAGTGGTGCTAGAAGGTTAATGGTTCAGTAATCGACAGTGCCCGGGGGTTGAGTCGCGAGTGTGTTTGATATGTTTACAGAAATAAAGTTACGGTGGAATCGGTAAGACAAGATCACATTTGAAAAATAGTCTATTGATTAAACAGTTCTCGGGTTTTTAGCGATTTGCAACGTTACAATTAGTACCTTTTTTCTTAATCACTACTAATGCATTACCAGACTCCATATCTTCGGTCTATTTTTGTATATATCCTACTATAATTCATAAATGCGAAAGTTTGTGTGGATGGATGGATTCAATGTTTCTTACTCATTCACACAAAAACTTCGCAACGGATGTGGATGCAATTTAGCGCACAGACAGTTCGTAATCTGGATTAACTTGGATTCATATTATTCCGGTATTATATTCCTGTGGGACAATTATCGAAATCCACGCGGGCGTTATAATTTAATTAGTTTCGTTATCATTAAAATAAAATTATGAATTTATAATTTTGACTTAAAAAACATTAAAATTATTTATGAAGTAACGCAACTATAAATCCTATTTTTCTTCAACCAAACTCCAAACAAACAAGGTAGGTGTAGGTACTTACGCTCACCCCTGAACCACGCTCAATCTAACTCCATGCTCTTGTTCGGGAGGAGTTCTTTCCGTTTTTATTAGCGCATGTAACTGATACACGCTACACGATTGATTTATTAAATATTTGTTTCGTAAAAGTGAAGTGTAATCGGCGCAAAGCTGAGCGAGAACGGGGCGAGGTTAGCGGGCTAAAAGAGGTTGATGTAGTGCATCAAATGCTTTTGATAAAATCTTTGAACGGTTTAAGTAAAAATGTTTTGAGAAATATCACTCACTAGCTTATGTCCGCGGCTTCGCCCGCGTTTTGTGCTGTTATTGTCCCACGGGATCGTACTACCGGGATAAAAAATATCCTATATGTTAATCCAGGTTATAAACTATCAGTGTGTCAAATTTCGTCTAAATCCGGTCAGTAGTTTTTGCGTGAAAGAGTATCAAACAAAAAAATCCGAAAAATTGTGAGGATCGACGAATGGATGGACATTCGTCGATCCTCACAATTTTCCGATTTATAAATATTAATATTATACTCGTAGGATTATTAATAGACAGGGCTTTATACTGGTGATTACTAGATAGGCCAGTAACCGCCAAAATTTGACTGTTTCACCCTTAAGAATAATCAGACAAAATTAAAACACAATTTTTACAAAAATATATCTTCCCAAAGCTGAGCGAGTCCCTGCCTCCTGTACCCACCCGTGTAAGCCGACACCTCACTGGCGCGGCTTCCGAACATTTTTATTAAACGCCACTGAACACTGTGACTACGGGAGTTTTTACAATTGATTAAAGAGATCTTATTACCGTTCGATATTGCTGTAAGGTTCCGGTCCCACCGCCAGCGAGTAGCGAGTAGAGTTAGGAGCTATACGAGTTGTTTGTTTGACAGGGTTCTCTCCGGTGGTACAGGTCAGACAAAGTGTTGTTGGGTTTTTTCCATTAGGAATTTCTGAGTAACAGCCATGAAGTCTGGATTTTTCGCGGTTGATGGCAATATTATCGCCTTTAAAACATAACTGGCGAATGTGGGTGTAGGCACACTCCTGCCAACCCTTTGCGTATTACAGGAGTGATGCTATGTTATGATACTATATCATTATGTATCTCGTTGACTAACACGGGATGACAGGACCTTAGAATCTTTTGTACGCTTCTTGAACATGGAAATAGTTGAGAGGAAGTTGCTTCCTCGTCGGTGGCAGCAGGGTGTGCTAACGTGGAGTTCATTATTGGGTGACGTGCGTTGTAATGTGATAGTTTTTGTTTTTTTTTGTTAGGGGATTTCTTTTTAGTTCGTACGTTTATAAAAAATATTACAAGAAATAGGGAAACCTCTTTAAAAAAACACCTCTGTATTTTGAGAAAAGAAAAGTAAGTTCATTGTTTAACTTTTCTCTCGAATTCAAATGAATAATTAAGTCTTGTTGTGTCTTTAAGTCTAGATACGTAAGATAAGATTAATTGAAATAACAGTGCTTAAGGATTTAACTCTCCAACCATCAGTCGACCACATGTAGTACATACATTGATCTATATAAACACTATCATAGATAGTCAAATACTAATTAACAATCGTTTGAAGTGACAGTGTCAATCGTTATCTGATGACGTTACAGGGGTCGTAATGTCACAAACAATGACATGTTGTGATGTCCTGATGTCATCAGTAACATGGAAACTATTGTTTTCATGTTTAGGGTAGCGTAGACAAGTACGGTCACAAGTAACTGTTGAAGTATTAAAACCTACTTTACTGCTATGAAATTAAGGTGATTAAAATTGTTACCGTGGACGTGTGGTTGATTATGCTCAAAAGTTTGATTGCATTTGCAGTATTCGAGGATTGAAGTTTTGTAAGGGTTGAGTTTTGTTTTAAAAAGATTGTGATTTTGTGACATTTGATGAATGGCAACTATGTAATCTATAGTAAAATGAATGTCACCGCTCTAATTTATGGTATCACAAACCTCTAATAAGTATATCTCGTTGGTCAAATGGTTGCAAGCGGTACTGCGGAAATGAGGTCCTAGGATCGATTCCCTGCTCGTGCAAAGTGGAATTTAGTTTCTCATCAGGTATTTCTCAGGCAGGTTGTTGCCAATTGGCTTGCCCCCTATAACATATGTGACTTAAACGTAACTGGCGAGATGTGGCTGTACTACTTGGTACACCTCTGCCTAACACTTCGTTGATAACATCCGTGATGTTATGTTATGTGAATATCTGTAGAGAAAATCATAGACCCTCTCTATTTTCAATCATGTATTATATTTATAATAGACATGATTTTATTATATATTGCGCTCTGAGGAATAAACATATAATAGAAATAGGTGCGTTGCCTTTGAGGAATACCTCGATTTTTTTTTATGACTGAAAATGGTTGACAATTCAAAACTTAGAATCCGGAATCCCGATTAAAAACGAGAACAGTATCACAATATTTGACAATCGTGTCACTCCAGCCAGCACTCCTATTACAAACATCAATATACGAGTATCTCACCCCTCACGAGACAACACGGGTGCTCCATACAAAATATAATCCACTTTAAAAGTATTAATACAATTACCGTCTCATATTAAACTCGTAATATATCCGTATACAGAGTGTTTATACCGGCAGATCATTCATACAGGGTGACTACTTTTGTTGAAGGACACAATGACGCTCGGGGCAATATTAAATACTGAACTGTAATTTGATTTGGATATTAGTAGGGTTGTTACTTTGTTGTTTGTTAGTATTTTTGGGTTGGCTTGTTTTTTTTGGAATATTAAAATTACAATTGTTAAAGATGATTCAAATTGGCGACAAGAAAACCTTTTAGGTTTCAATACTAATATTTGCACGCGACTCTGTCTTCTTCTTCGAAGAAAAAAATAAGTCCTTAGATGATAATAAGTTAGGTCACTGTGTAGTAATGTAACTTTCCATTATTGAAAGAGTTTTTGAATGTGTGTAGTTTCGGAGATTACCTCCTAAATCCAAACTTTCAAACTTCACCTCTTTAGAATGTTAGTATGAATAAGAAAAAGAAAGAACCTAACTATTCTAAAAAATCAATAAAATCAGTTTCGTTAAAAACCTAATTATTCAGACTTTTTTTTGTACAAAAAGACTTAAATGAGAGGAAAGCTTTATAACGTACTTTTATTGTTAATTCAAACAAATTCGTGACAGGCGTGGCTACTCCTAAACAAAAGAAATAAATTCAAATACTCTAACCCCCGCAGTGCCAGCCCTGCCGAATAATTGCATCCCAATAGAACACTAATTCCTCAATCGAATGTATAACCACATCACTAACCATCACCCCAAAAACCAACTCTATTTCAACGCAACAAAACTCAATTTGCACCACCAAACTTAATAATAGAGATCGCCAACAATTGGTTTTATTGTTACCGCCCGCCGATTCAAAGTTACTCCGTTCAGACTGCAATAAATTTCGAACAATTTTAAACTTTATTTAAATGGAGATTAAGTGTAATTTGGTTTGATTAATGTGGGGCTGTAAATTATAGGTGTCGGGTACAATCGTGGCGGGTAGTCAGAGTTCATTCTGTATTGCTAATCACTTGAGAATGGACTTAGTTCGGGGGTACAAATGAAGGGTCACGTCGTAACTCGTAGCGGGGGTGTTTTTATTAATTTTGCAGTCATTTGGATATTAATATTGGATAAAAGAGGGTTGGCTGTTTGTATGTGATTAGAAATCGACAAATGTTGAGTTATGGTCTGACATGATGAGGTCATGATTAATGGGCGGTTTTGGAAAGTGGATTTTAATTTTAACAATGCATGCGTATGTTCAAACAGGAACATAATGGAGAATAAAATTGAGCTAGGGTAACCTACTGACGCGTTTTTAAAGAAAATTAATCCGAGTTTTCATTCAAAACGTTTAGTGTCTTGCTAACTAATGAAGGACATCAACGTCACATACTCATAATAAAAACTCGAACTCTCCGTGATAGAAATCTTGCTACTTTATTTAAAAAGAACATTTCCATTATAAAATATGAGTAAACCTTTCAAAACACACATTTAAACAAACCAAAAAACAAGCACAACAGCCACAAAGCGAAACTTCACAAAAGGTTTAAAAACAAGAAATGTTTTGCAAAACTGTTTACTAATTACTTTATACTCGTATTAACTCAAATGTGAGGGTCAGTAATTAGCGGCCACTTAGCGGTTTATTTTTGTTAAATTGCATACAAATTGGACGGCGGACTGTCGAGAGCTTTTATGTATTTACTGTTTGGAGAAATACTGGTATTCAGCTGCATCCGGTTAGACTGGAAACCAACCCCGACATAGTTGGGAAAAGGCTAGGCATATGATGACTGCTTGGCGAAAGACTCTGTGATGTTCGTGGATTTTTAGAAAGTTTTTAGGTGTAACTTCTGTTTTCAGCGGAAAAGTCATAGAAATGAGGAAAACATTTCCAAAAGACTTATGGTATTCTAGTTAATATTGTAATCCATACAAATATGTAATTTGTTAACTTATTAAATATATTATGTAGAAATTCAATGTGTTCTGTAACTGGAGCTTATGTCTGGCTTTCACCAGATCCCGGTTTTCATAGATATTATCTCTAGTTTTCATGGAAGGTACCCACACCGTCGCAAAAGAGTTTTATTATTTTATTATGGCCTAAAATTCTAAATTATAATAATTATAATAAATTGGCAATGCAATCTGTAATGACTTTAGAGTAAAAATAGTACCCGAGAGTGAATTTCCGTTTTTGTAGATATTCTTTGATCAGCTAGGTACTTCTTGCAAGTGCAAAACATAATGGGTGTAATAGTATTCGTAATGAAGCCGAAAGATACTTGTTCTATCAGTCCTTGCTATATTTTTTTTGTACTGGACCGTACCATAGTTTGATGTAGAGAGAGATGAGCATCGTGAAGAGTCTGTTTACAACCTGTATGTATTGTTTAGTTTGTGCATGTAGCAAGTACTTTTAAAACCAATTTTATAACATGTTAAGCCTAAAGCCAAGCCAAACATCCCTTTCCCGAAGTAACACAAATGAATAGTAATGCTAGTGGCGTACAGTCAGGGCCAGCGTTCACTAAATCTCCCGCACAATAGGCGCGGCCGGGCGCGGGCGGCGCGCGGCGTGGCGGCATTGTGCCCAATGAGTTATAGCCACGACTGTACACGCTATGTTTCAGTGACGGTGTAAACATTATGCAGTAGACTGTAATTATGTATTTATATCATTTTGATATAGTAGCATATCAAGTCGGTTCACCTTCTTTTCCATTTTGTACTCCCCACTTTCCAAGTGCGTTGTTTTATTCGATGCGAGCATACCAGAGATCCTAGATAAGTGGAGTTTGTTTCTACAACACGTTCAACAAGATTGACATTTGTTTTTTGGGAGCTTATGTCAATCTTATACATTTTAACTTCTCCATCATCGTTATTGCAGATGTAATTTGGGTTTGTGAATGTTCCCAGTAGTTTCTTTATTCATGTATCTGTTTTGTGATTCGTTTTTGTCTTCTGCTCCGAAACGTGTACTATTTGCACAGAGTGCGGTTTTCTCTATCATCTTTAGTAATTTATCTAATGTTGTCGATGCATTTACTAGATTGCTGATCTAACCCTACTTGGGTTTGATTGAAAAAATCTCATTTTCTATTGGAATCTTATTGTGTAGATAATCGAAGCTTGAGTTTTTAAACCGGAAAAGATTATAAGGAACGGAACTTTTTAAGATCAGTTTGAAAAATTATTATCAGAAGCTACAATTGGAAACGATGAGTGATCCGTAGTTTCCTCAATGGATTGACTGTGTATTTATGATGATATGGCTAGAAAGAAGGTAGTAGCGAAGAGATACAGAAGTATAGAAGAAGGAGACATGGTGTGCTAACCTCAAATAAATTGGGGTGAGGACAGGAAAATTAGGACAATTAGACAATCATCAATAAAGACAAATACTGGTTATTTAAAATGACGTCTATCATGTGTGAAAATGCCGTAGGAAGAAAAAATAGAAGACATCTGACACCAACCCGCACTGGGCGTGCCTGGTGGATTTTATCTCACTCCTCGTATGGAGGTCAATTTCCCAGTAGTGGGAACATTATAATCTGATAATGCTTACGCTACATTGTTTCGTTGACATGAAAACTTATTCGAATGAGTCCATAAACTGAATTCAATAATCGTGGAAATCCAGTCCTACCATAAAGCACCGTATATCGGCCAGTACAGCGCTTCAACAATAGTTGCCGCGACATTATTATGCACACAATACAATGCAGCTTTTGTTCGCGCCACCGGCCAGTGTTATAAGCAGACGCATAAATCTACGCGAAACATTGGCGGAGTGTCGAAACATGCGCGGTTATTGTACGGGAGGAGTTTATTGTTTGAATGTATAATGGTTTGCTGGTAACGTTGATGCTTTGTCATCGGTTAATGAAGAGAGAACGAATAGATTCAACGTTTCAGCTCGCTACTAAATAGAAAACACAGAAAGCAAAAGTTCACTCAAGTATTTTTGTAAGACTGATCAAACCAAAAAAATATCATCATCATTTCAGCCAAAAGACGTCCACTGCTGGACATAGGCCTCCCCCGAGTGTCGCTACATTGACCGGTCCCGTGCAACTCGCACCCAACGGATTCCCGCAACCTTCACCAGGTCATCGGTCCGCACCTAGTGGGTGTTCTTCCTACGAGTCGTCTTCCGGTTTGCGGTCGCCGCTCCAGAACTTTTCGGCCCCATCGGCCATCCGTTCTGCAAGCAATGTGCCCTGCCCACTGCCACTTAAGTTTGGCAATTAAAATAGAACTTGATGAACCTTCCGAGAAAAAAAAAAGTCTTCGGACATGCAAATTCCGTCGCTGAATGCAGGTCGGCTCAACTCGATTCTTCGATCTAGAAATAGGTATTCAATTTTGCGCACTAGGCCAGCCGATTGATGCCAACAGTAACATGCGACAAACACTTTCACACACTGATGATCATCATCATCTGCTTGCCTTTTCCTAACTGTGTTGGTATCGGCTATCAGTTTAACCGGACGCAGCTGAGTACCAGTATTATACATGGAGCGACTGCCTGTCTGACCTCCACAACCGATAGTACTGGGCAATACGATACTTCTTGGTAAGAATGGTTGGCGGACTTTCGGGCTACTTACTGTATTCCCGTAACGACTGTAAAAGATCTACAAATGACAGGATAGGACCACGGATTAACGTGCTTCAGGGAATCGGTATGTAATGGGTGACCACCCATCCTAAGACTAACCTAGGTAAGCGAGGCTTAACCAGAAGATAGATCCGAGCGGCTGCTTTTATTCAGCCACAAGCTCCTCAGATAAACACACTGATCATCTTAGCTCATTACTAATTTAAACATTCCTAAAACTTTGCCCCAAAACAGTTTTGTCACATGCCATGAGTAGGTAAAGTTTCGTCATCCCCAAAAATTGCGTCTCAAAATAGTTTCCAACTACAAAAATATTGACTCAGTTCGAATTTCAATTAGCACGGGGACCCCCGGATTACGTATCCATCAAATATTTGTCAAATTGATTACGTTAAAACTTTTAAGCCTTGATTCTATAGAATTTACGTAATAAACTTATTTGACCGTGGCTATGTGTTCAGGATTTTTAAAAGTCATAGTAACAGAATTTCTCGGATCGGTCATCATTGCCAACGTTGGTCCGTGGATGTGTGTGTGTGTAATATGTAATGTTCAACACAATGTAATTATTGCTAATGAATAAATAAAATGAATGAATGAATGAATGACCACCCCACTGCATACAGAGTTTCCTCCGTGCCTGGAAACTTTGGCATTCGTTAGAGGTAGTCAGAGGCCCGAAGTCTGACAACCAGTCTTACCAAGGTGTATCTTATTACTCAGAAATTGCCTATTTGACAGTCACAACCCAACATAGTTATTGTTATGGAGGTCAAAATACAATCTATACAGCTACACAATATATTACCATTGTACTATATAAACTTTATATTCTGCGCATAGGTTGTTAATCAGACAATCAATTGAAAAGGCGGTCAGCTACGCAATTGCTCTATTTTATATTTCAATTGTATGGAAATCAGTACTTAAGTATATAATATTCCAGTATGCAATGGTTTTGTGATCTCCCCTCTCATAATCCTGTATGTGCCAAACATTGTTGATACACAATAAATAAAAAATAAAACCAAAACAGAATAGCATCATTTACCAGCAGATGTCTATATTAATTCTACTTACATTTCAATAGCTCTATTCATCTCTTTCACACGAATACAAAACACTATCCCCATCTCGCTCCCACACATAATGAGATTCAAAATGGCCAGTATTCGCTTTATTGTAATTCAATAAAAGTTGTTTGTATTGTATAAAAACTGTTCGTATTATTTTAATGAAAATTTTTCGTGCGAGGGCGTACCTTTTATTAGAAAACACAAAAACGATTCACATTTTTTTCTTTTCATTCGATTTTTTCTTAAAGAACGGTTTACATTGATGATTGTGTTCAGTGAATTGGTTCACTTATACTCAGTGTCTTTTCAATGTAATCGTTTTTTGCGGACGCTCGTGGGTTTCGATTACATTTTAATGGTCGCAGTCGATTTATTTGAATGAGTGTTCACTCGAGATGCTTTTGTGGTTTTTAAATTGACGGATGGCGTTCCATTTTTGAATATTGAATAAAATCTTTTTTTTAACGTTGATGACAGCTACCTGTTATTTTTTGGTCTACTTCTTTTTTAGTAACGATCAAAAAGAGGTCACGAATAAAAGCTTCGATTTGACTTAGAAATTAATTACTTTATTCGATCACTCAAGTTCCTACTTACTCGTACTTATACCTAAACCAGTAGCTATTCATCTGCCTAGCCTTTTCCCAACAATGTTGGGGTCGGCTTCCAGTCTAACCGGATGCAGCTGAATACCAGTATTCATTCAGCAGTAGCTATTACTCGTACAAAAGAAAAATCTTATTACTAAATATCTTAAATTCTCATACACCGAAGACCTAAACCATTGCATGGCAATCAAGAGTCCAAGAGGCAAGGGATTGCAAGGGATGCAAGTTTATACAGAAGTACGTTATTTCGGCCGATTTCACAAAATTCAAACTATTGCACTAAACATTAAATCCCTACCCTGCAGGCTTTCTTAAAACTGCCTACAACCTCCCACCAATAAACCAAAGCTATATCTATTAAAACCTTATTAAAAAGCCAGCCGAACCGACTCTCGATACCCCACGTCAACGTTTAAACGTAAAAAAAAAACAATAACTTGGGCCATTAAATTGGTTCACGCCACTGCGCTGACTTGCTTTAATTGCGGCAACACAATGACTGGTACGACTTGTGCACACCCTGTATAAGTGTAGCCGGGAATTTAAACATGCTGGGTATGAGATTTAGGTGTGATTTGAAGAAACTTTTGTGGTTCTAGTTTTTGTAAGCTAATGATTTGCTTCTTAGCAATCATTGATCAGCATCATAACTGATGATACACCTCACCTATAAGTCTCCTCTCGAACACATGCCATTCCATTCTTGACAACTATTATTTAGCTGCTACCCAGCGAAGATTGTCGCTCCATCTAGCTAGAAGGCGTCCCACCACGACGCTTGTCGATTCGTGATCTTCAAGAACATAGTATACGCCATAGATATAGGTAGACCTAGATAACGCAAGATCAACTACTTCGCGTGCCTAGTTTACGATCAAACATACGATAAAAGATCGTAAGTGGCCACTTTCGCGCTCAGTCTGCATCGGTGTATAGCGCTAGTCGGACGTCAGTTTTGAAAATTATGGCAAAGGTATCTAAAAAGTAGCACGTCGACGGCGGCGTCTTTGAATCGATTTGATTTTTCCATCACTAAATAGTACTTGTGGTGTCACAATAGGTAGTCAAAAAATGGCACGCTTGATTTTCATACAGATCGTGATACTTGCGTTATCTAGGTCTATCTACAGGGTGTAAACCACCTCATCACAAGCCGTTAACCAAGCATTCTGTACATCAAACTAAGCAACTTTACGCAAAAATTTTTGCTACAACTTTTTTTTTTGAGGTTATAAATAACGTTTTGTGGTAGAACTCAATGTAACACACTTAAAACATTGTGCTAATGGATGGATTAAATATTAAGGGGGTCGTGGAGGTGTTAAAAATCAAAATCTTACAAAAAGAACTTGTATTTAAAAAAAATACTTGTCAAAAAGTTGTAACTTTGACCCCCCATATCTCCGTAACTAGAAGGTTCCCAGGTATGGTGTAGAAGAAAAAAATGATCGCAATGATGGGGAGAATAAGTGCCTTTCGGCTTCGTGAAGAGGTGTTTTACACCCTTTACATATATCTGTGGTATACGCCAGCAGTCATCGGGTCTATGGGTAACACAGAGTACTTTTATGATGGGTAATACGGCCGGCCCGTTGGTACTTTATTTTACTAACTACTTAGGAAGTACCAAATGAAATTTTAATGATTCCAGTCTCTTCTGTAGACATATACGGTTTATCTTCTTTTGCGGCATCATCACCAGTGTTAGCCTTTTGGCACCCAAAGAGTCTCAAAAAGCCCAATAGTTTGTCCTTATTTTGAAGAAGGCAGTTTGTTATTCTTGGATGCATAAAGCAGGCAAGCCCCATAAAAATAAGCTTCTTGTCATAACAACTAAATACCCCGTCGTATAAAATATGAAAATCCGGTGTCCAATCCTATATAAACAGAAACTATTTAAAAACATTTCACCTTCATTTGTCAACCATTATTTCAAGTAAACCCACATTAAAAGTAAAACATCAGTCTATGTACACCCCACCACTCAGTGTGCACGCTGTTTCGCCTTTTTTGTTCCCCGTTGTTGTTTGTACTTTTGTTCTCGACTGTATTATTTTCTCGCAGCGCTGTGTACTTTGAATTTCGAAACGAATGTGTTTCAGAGAAACGTTCTTTGTTTGTTTGAATTCGTTTTTAAAAATTGATTCGTTATTTTTTGATGGTTCTGGAATAATATTTGAATGTCTTTTGTTTTTTTTTAATATGTTAACGTGCGTTAGTGCACTAAGGCGTTGGTCAATAACTTCTTTAAAATTATGATTTCTTCAACAACCAACCCTGATAGTATATTATTTAAGATGCTTTTTGTTCCTTTTCTGCTGCCTCTCCAACTACTGTACTGGTTGGCCATATAAAGTGGATCCGCTCAGCAACACTAGTGACAGCGGCCCATTCACGAATGTTGCTTTGCAACCAAGACTTAGGTGCTTATTAGGTAGTACTCGTATAGTTGAAATGCTACAGTACTTAACAGATTTGAATGAAAAAGTGACTCTGATGTTTTTTACTTCTAATCAACCGTGACTTCGACAAGTATCTACCGTATTTAGCATATCTAACCTATTCCTCTCTTTGTCAACAGTTCAAAAACGCGCACGCATCACAGAAGTCTGCTCCAGTCCATCACCACCAACAGAATCTCAACAAGAATCGAAAACACCCGCCCCCACCCCGCCGCTGGCCACCCCACCCCCTCGCTCACCCTCAGACCACGAACTGAACGTGGAAGAAGAACTCGAAGAGACAGAACCTTCGCTCACACCTGAGAACCTGTCAATGAAAGAACAAAGGGACGAAGTTCCCGTCAAAAAAGAAGAAGACGACAAATGGGATAATCCTGACTTCAAATATAAAATGTTTAGACGAGAGAGAAAGGAGACAGTGGAAACTGTGACAGAAGATCCATCTCCGTATCAAAAATCACCAGTAGACGTACTAATAAAGGTATTCCCTAGACGCGGGCGGCAAGAAATCGAAGGTATCCTAGCAAGATGCAAAGGAGACGTGGTAGCTGCTATGGAAATGATGATCACCGGCGAAAACGCAAACCCGTACCAAGTGACTCAAGAATCACCTCCTTATATGCAGTACCAGTCAAAATCTGCCTTCTCTCCTTTGTCAAATCAGAGTTTCAAGTTCTCCCCGTCGCGACGGTTCTTAACGCCTCCATACAGTGGTACGGGGTACCTACCGACAGTGATCCGACCTCCTCCTGAATACCTGTCCTCGTTTATGCCACCTTCAGAACTTATGTATGGTCGACAGCTGCAAGTACCCTCACCTGGGACCTCGCCAACGTCTGATAACACAAATAATGATGGGTTTTCTGATTAGTATGGCTTGAAATGTTGGACTGTGCTATAAGAGCTTGGTTTTCGTGCCATCGTGTGGATAATCAAGATTTTTTGTGAAATGAACTAGCGCAGACTTGGGGAGTCCGCGTAACATTGGTCAGTTTCCCTCACTTGTCATGCAGTGTGTTCTTAAGGCAAAAAACTGTATTGTTTTTTTATTGAAGAATCCAATTGGTTCTTCTGTTTGTTTCTAGTGAAAGAGCAGCATTCGTTTACGTACTTTGCTTTTGTATTTATAGAACTTTGTTTGAGTTCTGAGACCTAAAATTCAGCACAAACCGGACCTCGAGATACAGGATGGAAGCAGCAAACAAGTACTACGTATTCCGAACATCATACCGAACGGTAATTAAACAAAGAAACAGCTTTTTCCTACAAAAATGCAATACTTAAACGGTAAAAATGTATAGAAAAGCTGTTTGTTTTTTTAATTATTTGGATTGGAACTGTTTGTTTGTCGAAGTTTTACCATCCTCTATTATTTTGAAAAAAAAAAAAAAAATAATAACAAAATATACAAAATAATATTGTGTATATTTTGACGCCTGGCTGAGCCGAATCCGACCAACCCGAGGTAGTTTGCAACACGCCTTAGAATTTATTAAATATGGTCACAATTAAGCATAAGTTATGATGTGTGATTGTAACAATTGCTGAAAATTGAATAATGTTTCCGAAACAAGAAATTAGTTCACTGATTTATAAATTTTAAAGCAGTTCTATGTCACTAACAATTTTAATAATTATTGTAAATATTTAAATGATTGCTTGATTATAATACTAACTAAATAGATTAATGTTAGTGTTATTAAACGTATACACTTAACTATTTAATAATAATTCAGAATAGTTAGCAGTAGTCTTTCTCAGTAGATTTGTAGGGAAATATAGATTGATTACATTTTAAAACTGTAGCGTGCAACGCTGTACAAAAATGTAAATATTGATAATAATACTCTAAGTACTATTAATAATACCCACTCTCACTCTCTACATTTATATATAGTTGAATGTAATAACTAAACTATCTAACTTTATATGTAAAAGTATGATTTCAATGATCTGCTAATATTTTTTTCGTTTTTCATTAACTTAGAATAAAATACTCATTTTTTTTTCGCAGTTATTATATTCATTAAATAATAAGAATGTAAATAAAACAAAATCTGAACAGATATTCGTAGATCTGAAGTAATAACATAGTTTCTGAATTTAAAAAAAAAACAGTGATTTACTTTTTAAATAATAATAGTACTATTTAAAGTGTTTAGGCAACTATTATTATTTACGTATACTTTATCGATATAATTATGTACTTATGTAATAATAATATGTAATTGTAAAATTTCGATGAAATACTCTCTATTATTTAGTGTTCAATAGTTAGATAATAATAGATAGAGGTAAATGTAAATAATAGTAATAGCGAAATGTTTACCCGTGACATTTAGAGATGATAATAATTATATTGTAATGTAAAATAATTATAAATAAACGTGCTCAATAAATCATAAATGAATATGTATTATTTTAGAACATTCCCAATAGTACATAAAATCTGAAACTAAACACAAGCAAATAGTCTGAAAAGAGAGTATCTTCTTTTCATCTATATCATCATCATCATCATCTGCCAGCCTTTTCCCAACTATGTTGGGGTCGGCTTCCAGTCTAACCGGATGCCGCTGAATACCAGTATTTTACATAGATCGACTGCCTATCTGACCTCCACAACCCAGTTAGTACTGGATAATACGACACAACTATTTAAAACTATATTTTTTTTTGTCACGGGATATCTTCCATGATTATTTATTGTTTTGAGATCCCGATATTTCGACGCTGTTGCAAGCGCCATGATCCCGTAAGTGAAGTAAGTTTAAAGGTTAGTCTGTAATGGTAGATGTATGTTGATATATAAATAAATAAATCATACTGTGGTTCATCTTGTGTGGCCCAAAAAGTCTGACAACCAGTCTTACCAAGTGGTATCCTATTACCCAGTATTACCTGGGTTGTGGAGGTCAGACAGGCATTCGCTCCATGTAAAATACTGGTATTCAGCTGCATCCAGTTAGACTGGAAGCCGACCCCAACATAGTTGGGAACAGGCTAGGCAGATGATGACTGTGGTCCACAGATTAGTCATCAAGCTATCATTGAAATGAAATGTTGTCAGTTTTATCTGTACCAGCTCTCAAACAATTGTATTAGTAACTAAAATGAGTGTAAACTAACATGTACCACAGTCAGCACGCAAGAGACAGAATCGTCCTGTTTCTACATGTCTACATATACCACGGCTATGTAAGTAGAGTAGTAGCCACACACTGCACCCCCATGTGTCGGCACAATGCGTCTTAGTCCACAATGGCACGTTATCGAGCGCCGGACTAATTACTGGCTTCACTGGACAGAAACTAGGATGCCTACCGCTACCGCATTCTGGGAAGTAATAACATACGGCAAACTTACTATTCCTTAAAAAGTTTCGGATATGGCCACCCACGCTTCGTGAAAAATTCAACCTGTATACGTGTACAGAGAATGCAGTCACTACAAGGTAAGATATCGGTAAGATTTTGAGGAAAGGATGTTGATGGTATATGGAATGTTGAAGTCCAGAAAGAATATCGAAAGGTTTCCATCAGTGGATTATTATAGATTCCAACTGACAAGGTATAAGGTCACCTTAATTGGTCGTGTAATCTCGTAAACTCAAGGTGACGTTGTATTGGGCAGGTTCTTTTACAGTTTTAATTGAAACAGCCAACTTGAATAAACCTAGTGTACACAATACACATACCAGTCAATCAATAATCCTTGCTACCAACCATGTAATGGAAAGACGAAGACGAAATTGTTTCCCCAGAAAACTTATCTCATCGTACCAAAACCCCTGGCATTTCCATTTTTCCATATCCAAATTCACAACCAGCAACTGACCACCTGAAACTCTATCAAAAACCAAACAAAAAAAAACAATATCACATTGACAGCTAACAACTTGAACCAAAACATCTTGATACTTGTCACTCAACCCCCTATTGGCTTAGCAACTCGACGTCAACGGTCACTAAGCTGACGTCAACTCGACGTCGACGTCGCCACAATGGCGTCACTCGTGCGTCGAGAGGACGTATGGACGTCTGCGGGACGTATTGTCCGATGCAAATTGGATGATAGGAAGGCAAGGCTCGAAGATTGTCGTTTGTTTTGCGTGCAGTGGTCAGATGTATATTCAGTTTGGGGATTGAATGATGATGATCTTGTTCCCCTCATGACGTCGTTTAAGTTCTAACACCAAGTAAGCCAATTTTTGCCATTTTTGACATTTTGATGCCGTTTTCTAGAGTTTGGGAAGAAGAGTTTGCGTTGTTTCAGGCAATCAGAATCAAGAAAAGCATCTATCTAATTTGATGCATGTCCTGTTACGTCTTTGTGATGTTGTATGTCGTAGTTAGTAAAAAACTAGTTTTTACTAGAGAAAACGTATAATAACTAAGATTGGGTTTTAACTGTAACATACTCGTATGTAATGATCCATGTAAAACTATGTAGTTTTTCACTCTCCTGTAAAATTTCTATATTTGACTTACGTAGTGTTGGAACTACGCAATCGAGGACTGTTGGAAAATATTGGAGACATTTTATAAAAAAAAATCGATACTTCTTCTTCTTTCTTTTTTCTTTCTATCTTTTCAGCATTCATCTCTCACGCCCACACCAAAACAAGGGCGTATAAAACTTTAAAAATAGTTTGCAACTGACAGCTAAAACTCAAATTCAAATACAGAATCAGAATGCATACGTCACAATACATTACCACTCGCGCTCATTTGATCTGATTACGTCAGAGCGTTCGGACGCCACGCGACCGGTACAACGCGAACTATTATTTCAATTTAACCGCTTTTTAATTCATTGTTTGTAGGATTTTAAATACCGGAGGGTGGTTTCAAATAATTATTGTAGGATTTTTAAAGTCCGTGGGAATGGGTTGCAGATTTATTTGTTGGTGATTAGTGGTCGGATTATGTATGGTAGATTGATTGAACTTATGTTTGATGTTGTTTGGTAAAGAAGGGAGGAGAACACTTCATTTTGATTTAAGGGTTCATAAATTAAAATTGTTATTTCTGATTATCAATAATTTTAGTCCTAGTGGCCCATTTTTTCATAAAAGTAGTTTTCTTACATCCATTAACGTTCCAAAAATAAATAATAAAGTTTTTTATGTGTACAAAAACTAATAAGGATAGAAGGAATGCAAGTTCTACGACACTAAAAAATTCGACTCAAGATGCTACGGCGTAGCTGCGTAGCGGTTTCGTAGCACTAGTGAATTGTTTGGAGATGTTGATTGAAAATACTATTCGTTACTATTTTTGTTGATATCCAAAAGTAGCAAAAGATTCCTAGAATATTATGTACTATGTATTTTAGTACTAAAACATGCAACAATGGTTTGTGTACTGAAAACATCTAATTAGTCCGTCAGTTAGATTATAAAAAAAATATTTCACCCCTATTTTTTGTTTTGTTACATAAACCAAAATTGACGAAGAAACGATGCTTTTAAAATCCTCAATACTTACGTCACGACTTGGTTTTTTGGTTTAATTTTTAGCACGTTCTGACGTCATGAGCCCCCACTCTCAACTTTCGATGCGTTTTTATGTTTGTCAATATTCATTGATTTATAAAAACAAAAAATACGTGTCCATTATTTTTCAATACAATACGGAGTAAATAATATTATTATTGATGGTGGAAACTAGCCTATTATTCCAAAAACAATTGATTGTGACAGATTTATATTAATATATTTAGAACCAATTAATAATATTCTTCTTAAGTTCCTCACTCTTGCATTAACCCCTCCATTAAAATCTGCCATAATTCAATACTTTCTTCCAACTTCGCTATCACTATTACAATAAGTTCCACTAGACAGGGAGGGGCGTACGACTTCGTAACACGAGTGAAAGAGAGGGAAGATCCTTTTGTAAAAGTTTCTGCCCCTACAATAGAGTCAAGATGGAAAATTGTAAAATTTTAACGATTAACCGCTAACTGTGGTTACTGGTTCAGAAATACTTGGGTTAGAAGTTTTACTCTTCACGCTTTGGATGAGGGGTAAGCAGGAATTTTAAGGGGTTCCTTATAGAGGCTCCATAGATCAGATATTATAAGGTTACGAGCAGGGTTTGAAAACCGGCTACCGCACCTCAAAAACAAGTTTGTACTCGCTTTGCCTATGAACCGGTCAATGACTATAAAGCCTCTCTTTGGAACCGGTAAAATAAAGGTTCTTAAAGGTTCCAATTTAGGTTCTGGTTCCTTATCAGGGAATAGGTACCGGAACCCCTAAATACCGGTACTATACCGGTATTTTGGAACCGTTTTCAATTTCTGGTTGCGAGTGAAAGATTGTTAATATGGTAGACGACAAAAATTATAATTAGTCCGTCAGATATATTATCAAAAAATATTTGACACGTATTTTTTGTTTTGTTTAAGTACCAAAATTGACGAAGATACGACGCTTTTAAAATTCTTAATGCGTCACGCATTGGTATAATTTTAAGCGAGTTCTGATGTAATGTCGAGCCTCCACTCCCGAGTTTTGATTTTTATCTTAGTCAATATTCATTGTTTTACAAAAACAAAAAAAGCGTGTCCATTTTTTTTCAATACTGACGGATTAAATAGATTTGCAATTTCTTTATACTGTCGTCATGCATATTTGAGACTTAAGTGTATCAGTCAGAATGCCTCAGTAGTCTAGTGGTCGGAAGTGCAATCACTGAGCATGAGGTCCTGCAACAATGGGTTCGATTCCCATTTTGGCCGAAGTGTTTTTGGGTTTTTCCATCAGGAATTTCTTAGTAGCAGCCACAGAGTCTGGATTTGTGACCGGTTGATGGCAATAGGCTCGTCCCTATTACTTGGGACTTAAATATAACTGGCGAAATGTGAGTGTAGTATTAGGTACACCTCTGCCTAACTCTTTGGGGATTACAGGCGCGATGTTATGTTGTGTTATGTTGTGTTATGTTATGTTATGTTATGTTATGGGATCGTACTATGTAGATAAAAGTATCCTATGTGTTAATCCGGTTTATAAGCTGTTTACGTGCAAATTTCAGTGCTGGGACACGGCCTCTTCTCAATGAGAGGGAATGGGCTATAATCTACCACGCGAGTCCAGTGCTGATTGGTGGATGTCACATGTCTTCGACTTGTTTTTTTTGGTTCTGAGACATGCCGGTTGCTTCACGATGTTTTCCTTCACCGTTTTGAGAGTAGTGGTGATGAAATAAATTACAGAAAGAAATGCACCTGTCTGGGTCCGCCAGCGATTGGCCACCGCAACTAATTTCATCCTAATCCATTCGCCTTTCCCCAACTATATTAGGGCCAGCTTTCAGTCTAACCTAAGTAGTTACGAGCTCATCAATCCATTCAAAAGTCACGGTGTTAAAATATATACGAAACAGAAAGAGTTACTTTCGCATTTAAGTAAGTATCTATTAGTATGGCAACTACCTATTTTAGCATTATTGGTTCTACCAAGTTAGGTAGGTACTTCAACTTGTACACCCCACCCCCACAAGTTAGCCAGCCAATCTAACCATACACAAACATTTTAATTACTCAACTCTGCCCAGTGTCCACTGCAGACGTAATAAATACGAATTAAAAACAAAAACAAAATGTCCGCGGGGTTAGACCTCGGAGGGGGGGGGTGTAACGGGGCGAGGGGGTGCTGTACGGGCGGCGGGAGGGGGGGACGTGTTTCAATAATAAAAATAATTACCGAGTGAGTGTTAGTGACAGCGGTGGACCGGTTGACAAGTGTGGAGAGGGTTTTGTGGTACTTTGCTGTGTGACTATAACTGTTTCATGAAACACTCATTCAATGGATTAAAATGAACTTAAAGGGTTGTATTCATGATTTTAATTTTTATAATTCTGTAAATACATACGTGTTACTTGCAGAAATCATAATATTTTCATCAACATACAACCTGTCGCAGACCTGCAAATAGCAAAAAACGTCAGAAAATTTGAATTTCGCGGGCTACCATGGAGCTTTCACCTTAGCAGCAATGTCTGACAGCAGTAACTAATAACATACTTTCATTAGATGACTTCAGTGCTTCTACAGTGGTGACTCCAGAAAACATACGAGTTGCGTTGTCATGAGCTGAGTGAAATATCGTATTATTTCGCTTTAAAATGTTTAATGCCCTGATTAATCAGGGCCTCGATTCTGCTATTACAATAGTGTCAAAATAGTCGATCATTGATTTCATAACGGTCAAGTTCTGTCAAGTTTTGACAAGTTTGTTAATCTACTAATATAATGCTGCCATTATGACTTCTCAATGGTCAACCACTGACACTCCATTGAAAGAAATATCGTAGAATGGTAATCTCGTACATGAAATCTGGCATGAATAAATGTTCGCATTTAGTAGTAGATTTCGAAAACCATTTGTACTAAGGGTTTTACAATAATGGCAATGCGACAATGCCATTAAAACATAATTTTATTACGAGACCATTGACCGACCAATGATCGACCATTGTGAATTTAGCAGATTACGAACTTTAAGCAAAATGACAATGGGATGGAAATGGAATCGTGTTGGAGTGACGAATTTATTAAAATAGCAGAATTAGGCCAGTGGTTGCCAGTTATCACTTGGGTTACACTGCATGTTACATTATGGTGACATTAGTTATACACATTGTTTCATTTTGTTAAAAGAGAACCAGGTTGGATTCGAATACCTTCTTTATATCATGTGGTTAGTTCCAGAGTGGTGGTGTCAGAGTTTTTATGCCACCTCTGAGGAAACCAGCATGCCTATGTGCGATATTTTTCAAACATCGTGTGGAAGTTCCACACGATGTTTCAAGTTGTTTACACTACCTAGACTACCTCTGCTATTACATTCGAATACCGAAAACACTGTGTCAAATCTTGTTAGAACCGATTAAAATCAGTTCAAGAAGAGCCGTTTCCATACTTTCCCAACCCTTTTCAAGAGCGGCGCGAATATAAAATGTACGAGTCGCGCGCCACAAGTATTGCGAATTAATCGAAACACCAATACAATCGAGTTCACCCCCTTTACCCCGGGACATCCCGATATTACCCCGGTGTTACCCCTTTATTACCCTTTGGGAAGGCGCCTGCCTTAGACATTGATATTTGGTTATCTTATCTTTCTTTCGTTTTCGTGCATTTAGTGCCAAAACTGGTGTCAGAGTTTTTATGAAGACCATGGTTGTCTGACCTGGCTTTACATGCCGTCCAGAAATATCTCTCATGCATGCTGGTTTCCTCACGATGTTGTCCATCACCGAAGTTGGGTTCGAACTCGGGACCCATGACCATTTTCCCAACTATATTGAGTTCGGCTTCCAGTCTGACCGGATGCAGCTGAATACCAGTATTTTAAACGAAGTGACTGCCTATCTGACCGTCACAACCCAGTCAGTACTGGGTAATACCATGTCCTTAGACACTTAGATAGACTTCTGGGCCACCGACTACATCCAAAGACTGACGACTGTCAAAGACCTACAAATGACCTACTTAACGTTCTTTCCGAGGCACGGAGGAAACTGAGTATAGTGCTCACCCATCCACGGATAGCCCTAGCTAGCGCGGCTTAAACTGAAGATCGACCCACGCGGGACTTATTCCCAGAATATTCACGAGATGTAACAAAATTACTCCAAAAAGTTTCAAAATACGAAACCCAATAGCTTTTTCATTGCGGTCATTAAATCCAACACAATTTCTCCTCTATTGTGCAATTTAACAAAAACTCAGGCAAACCCGAGCTAACGAGTAGTTAAAACGTCAGAAAACGTCATTCGAAACCATTCGAGTACTATCAATTACTATTGTGCAATCGATTTATGAATAACAAACCTTTTTTCTAAAAAAACCTTTTTTATTCTATGCCCTAAATATTACCAATTTTAATCCTGCCTGTTACATAAGCCATATTTTAAAGGGTTATGGTTCAATTTTCAGTTATTTTGACTGTACGGCCAAATAGTTATTTATTGTGTCAGTTATGCATTCTCTGTTGCTTAAGAAATAAGGTTGATTTTTGTTTAATTTAGATGTATTATAAAAAAAAGTTTTGCGTGGGTTCAGATAGAGTTGAATGTATTAATTGTTTGTTATTTTTTTTTGATATTGTTGACATGTGAACAGGGTTTGAAAAGTGGAGAATAATGTATTATGTTAAGAACCACATATTATTGGCTTTTATATTGATTTGCTAATACTCTCGAAGCTAAACATGTCAATTCATAGACGTAGGATTATTTAAATCGGTCTTTTGAAATGTAAACCAGTTTAGTTGATGAATAGTTCATTGATAAAAGGTTTCTCTAGGTGGGTAACCCAGACAATTTGTAAAGCAACAGAAGTTTCCGTCTTCCTTGTTTTTGATATAAGCTAATCTTTAATTTTACATGGAGCGACTGCCTATCTTACTTCCAAGACACAGTTAGTACTAGTTAATACGATACCTCTTGGTAAGACAGTTTGTCAGGCTTTCTGGCGACTGACTACCTGTAACGACTGTCAAAGATCTACAAATGACAGCCGGGACCAATAGCTTAACGTGCTTTCCGAGGCACGGGGGAAACTTGGTATGTAATGGGCGGCCACCCATCCACAGACCAGCCTAGGCAAGATCGATCCGAGCGGCTGCTATTATTTAGCCATGAGATACTTCTCAAAAGACTCACTCGCTCATTCAACTCGAAAAAGGGTATATTATTGCTACTGCTGCCATAGTATCGTAGTTTTGGTCATCATATTTAGAAAAAAAAAAATATTGACGATGCTTCAACAAAATAAGTAATTACTTTAAAAGGCTTCAAAAAACCTTACAATGCTGATTTGTAAAAAAAAACTGCCAGGCAAATTAAAAGTGTAACAAATCAGCTAACCGTCTAAGCGTACGGAAACAAATTAGGGCGAAACCACACGTGCGTCCGTGCGACCGCGCGTATAATCGCAAATTGTGCAAACAGCCCGTCTGAGGGGAGCCTTCTGCGAAGATCAAGTGTCGACAGATTTAATTCTGTTAAAATCATGCGATTTTTTTTTCGTCTTGTGTTTGGACTTGAATTGAATTTTAGGAACTGGAAACTGTTTTTTTCTTCTTTCTTTTCGTCTTTACAACAGTATAAGATTTGCTTTAATTTGTATGTGTGAATGGCCTTTTTTTTTTTTTTTTTTTTTTTTTTTTTTTTTTTTTTTTTTTTTTTTAGGATGGGAAATCATCAAATGACTTCTCCCACTCTGGGCGGAGCGGGGGACTAAAACCCATCCATGTTCCTTCCTCGCCCTTTACGTTCCGGGGCCGCGGTATCTCTTTCGAACAGTCCCGCAACCCCGGCAGGCTTCGGCCCTTGCGGGCCCCTCTCTGCTGCTGACATCTCTTTGAGGCGCGCGTGGAACACGAACGCGCCGTCGACACGGCCTGTCGTCACTAGACGGACGGACGGCTAGCTAGCCCATAGCTAACCGTCCACAGGCCCGCATCTACGGTGGCCGGTAGCCACCACGTGGCCCCCGACGCCCGGTGCGTCTCCCGCGGCGGCCGGGAAGAGAGGCTCTCTCCCTCTCTCGTTCCGCCACCTCCTTCGCTAGCATGACTGCTTCGCAGAAGGAGGTGACGGCTTCCCATTCCGTCTCGCTCCGGACCATGGACTGAACCAGGGCCGGACGCGAGAGGTCGCCGCCGCCGATCGCCGCTACGAGGACACGGCGGTGCTCCGCCCACGCAGGGCAGACCTCCACCGTGTGCTCCACCGTGTCCTCCGGTCGATCCTCGCAGTGGAGACACCCGGGCGTTTCCTCCCGCCCGATTCGGTGCAGGTACCTCCCGAAACATCCGTGTCCGGTGAGGACCTGCGTCAGGCGGAAGGTGAGGACGCCGTGGCGCCTCTCTAGCCACTCCTCAAAGAGGGGACTTACCGCCACTATCGTGGCGTGCCCTGCACGGGGTTGCGACAGTCGCTCTCTCCATGTCGCCATGAGATGTGTGAATGGCCTGTACTTACAATAATGACCATACTGGGCCACTATAACGCCCATGTTTAAAGTGTACACAATGATAAACAATGTTTTGGCCGAAGCAAGGAACACTCCTGGGGCTGGATGTAAATGTGGTATGCTAAGGGGATACTGAATATCATCCAGTGTATCTTGTTGTCTGGACGTTACAGGAGCTGATATATATCCATCTACTACTACTACTGAAGGTTTATCGTCAAAATTTGGTTCAACTCAATTTTGATTGCCTTCGACTCACTTTTTTTCCAGCATTCATGAGAGAATATTTCATGACGGCACGTAATGCCAAGTCATTGCCCATGGGCGGCTTAAAATTGACACCAGCTAGGTACACTAACTACAAGAAAAAGATCGACTCCCTTAGAAGAAGTCAATCACTATAATGGTACTTTGCGGTATGTAGGAATTTTTAGCCATTCGTTTGAATATGCAAGCCATTCGCATCATTACAGATCCATTCGCATCATTTAAGATTCATTGAGGTAAGATCCTTTTGGTTTTATTTCAGAAAGTATTCAATAGATCGATCCAGCAAAAATACAGTTTGTCTCTATTTTGCGATCCAAACACACAATCGTAACAGGTTGCAACAAAAAACGTTCTGTTTTTATATTGCATTGGTAGTACTAGTATCGATTCCCATGGCGATCAGTATCATGATCTAATCGCCAAAGGGATATGTTTCCAAAAAACCGACAGAATCCGCCCTCAGAACCATTGTATCAAAACAGAAATCCACTTGTTGGTACAATGGTTCACCAACATTTGACAAAGCTACGCCAACACTTCACCAACAGTTGGTTTGGGACAATTGCGCTAATGTCTATGAGATCAGGAGATAGTACACAATGGTTACAGAAAAGGATGAAATTGTTGTATTTTGGGGGCGTTTTAGAAGCCTTTAACTTTTAAAGACTTTCCTTTCCACTGTTTGTTGGTTTTATCGTTTATTATACGAACGGATGAGGGTGTGCGTTATTGTAAAAGAGTTATAACAAACGATAAAACCAACAAACAGTAGAAAGGAAAGTTTTAAGGGAAAGAGTTACTGAACACAATCTACAAGTTTACATTTACAAGATTTTATTTTGTGTCTAAAATATAACCTAAAATTAATCATAACTGTTTTAATGAACGTCTAAATATTATCGTGCTCGGTGTCACGTAGTGTACATAAAAACGGGTGTTAGCGTTTTTAAAAGCATAAATCTAAAATAAAATCTATCGAACCACTGTTGGTACACAGGTTTCTCTATGCGATGGTGTTTTAAATATTTATACAAACATTCTAAGACTTTCAATGCTAGTTCAAGCTCTTTGAACTCAACTGAAGAATGATTTGTTTTATTTTTATTTTATTAATTTTAAGAAAAGTTACAGCTAATACATTCGAGTAGTAAAAAGTAATATGTAGAAAAAAGCCAATTACAACTTTCCACTTATAAATGATGCTCCTGTTCCTCATCTGTAAAGAGGAGGTCTTTCCCCACGAAATTATAAATTGCTATTCATATAAGCTTGGATATAGCTAAAAGGTAACAATAATATTGCACAAAAAGATAGGTAAGACAAACAGCATACCTCACCAAAAACAACAAACAACCTTTACTTCAATAACTTAAAAAAACCACCCTTGTGCTACAAATCGCCTGAAGCGACACACACTTGCGGTGTATTCGTCCATATCAAACTGATATCGGTTACATCTCCCACGATTTGTGCCCAAAGGATTGCATTGTACGCAGGAGTGCAGGTGGGTGTCCCACGGCTTGTGGGAGAATGCTTATTATTGAGAGATCTTGATAAGAAAGTTTCTTTGGTACCTTTACTAAACGTCTTTCCGATCTGTGGTAGAGCAGCGGTGGACCAATGGTGGCGGCCCCGACTTACGAGCATTAAGTCGTGGGTTCGGACTCAGGCAGGCGCATTAGTTTTTGTTATATCTTTCATCACCACTGCTCTCAAAACGGTGAAGGAAAACATCGTGATGAAACCGTCCGCGTCATGTTAAAAAAATCGAAGACTTAAGTGACATCACCAAACCGCACAGTGCCCGTGTGGAGATTATAGCCCATTCCCTCTCATAGAGAGGAGGCCTGTGTCCCAGCAGTGGGGACTGTAAATGCTGATTATCCTTCCAATCTGTGATCTGTCTTGAAAGGCGAAGATGGTTTTTATGTCATCATTTGCCTACAGTTGACCATCCACTGCTGGACATAGGCCTCATCAAACACACGCCACCCAACTAGATTCTCGGGAACTCTCAACCATGTGCTACCAGCCACCCTGCGAAGATCGTCGCTTCACCTAGCGTGAGCAGTCATCTGAATTACTCTCAATACAGTGTGCTTCGACCGCGTATCCGACATTGTGTTGTGAGACTGACGACCTAAAAAATATGGCTAAGCAATATGGCTGCGGACGGCAGCAACGCGGCGATCACTATCAGTGTGAAATAATTTTAAACTTTGTTTACCTATTTATTTATTTAGGATCTCCAACAAAGAATGTACACAAAACACGAAAAAGAAGAAAAAAGTAGCACGTAGGTGTACTCCTTCATTTACAGGAGACCACAGCATGCATAATACTCTTAAAATGTAGGTATAACTAAGCAAAGCTTGTTCCCATACTTAAAAGACCAGTATCGCTTGAAAGCTTGAAATGGACTCGAAGTCGCCTGCGCGGTGCCACGAGCGGCCTCGCGTCGCTGCTGGCAGCCACGGGCAGAACTACCGACAAGCGATACTGGTGTTTTAAGTATAAGATAAAGTTTGCCATTCCAGTGTGGCTCGACCCTAAGACCACATCGATGCATTTGGTGGAGGTCAGTGGTCAGTGTGATGGGGCGCAGCTTGGTAGCTTGGTATCCGTGGACTGCAATAGGGCTAACTTGATTACCATTGCGAACTAGGGAAGTGCTTATGCTTATTATGACAACACATAACCTGCGCATGTCATTTTCCCCGAATAGTGAACAGGGAAGTATATACAGCAGATATGTTAACGTCTCATGCAATAGGAGGCGAGGGCGAGCCTATATTTATTACCTATTGACATCAAGGGAGACATTCTAATAATTGGAAATTTTACAATTTCCAATTATTGAAAATTCTATAACAGGACTCCGGACCCCATAGTTGGTAGAAGTTTGCCACCCGTATACCGCGAAGACAGACAGAACCATTTAAAGCACAAATCCTACTAGTATTATACGAGTAAATGCGGAAGTTTGCGAGGGTGGATGCATGTTTGTTACTCTTTCACGCAAGAATACTAAACGGCATTGGATGAAATTTAGCATATAAATAGTATATAACCTAGATTAACACATTGGATACTTTTTATCCCGGTAGTATGATCCCGTGGGATATTATCGAACCAGTCTTATAGAAACAAGCCCACAAAAACGCAGTATGTCCTCTCTTATATTCCACTCCCAACTGAGCTTTTTAGTAACTGATATTCAAGCAATTATATCAATTACTTCTGCTCAATCTCCCCACAAAGGTATCACAATTAATCAATAACGTTCTAAACAATGCCCCCTGCATTCGGCCCCACAATACATGTCGCCACACGATACCTATTGACTGCATTCTACTCGAGCACCGTAACGAGAACACTACACATTGTTTTATTATTTTCTTTATTTATTCACTAAATAATAATGGTACTCCAAATAATTGTTATTGAATTATATTTTTTTTGAAATTTGAATTTATTCGATTGTGGTTCTTATTTTGTATTTCATAGAGTTTTTAACAGTATTTTTAGGACGGCTATAAAAATTAAAGCACTTAAATAATTGTTTGTTGATTTTATTAAAAATCACCTTTATTATATACTGAGTAAGGTTATTATTCAAGTTATAACCTTTTAGTTTATCGGTGGTTATTGTTCGTTTATTGTTAAAGGCGTGGCTACTTTAGCCGATAAGTAATAGTTTGATAAATAAGAGATTTATTACTAATTGGACCCCTTGCGGTTTTGTTAACGTGCTTATAATACGTTTAAAACCACCACGTTTACGAGAAAGTGGTTAGAAAGCTGCATTTAAATGATTATAATAGGTAATTTGATAATTATACTGTATTGAGTTACAACTGATTGGATTGATTCGAAAGAATAAGCCGAAGCACTCAATTATCCACAACGGACACCAGCCGGATATAGAAGCAGTCACCAGCTCATCAAGTAGTAAAAAACTACCAAATTTTCCTTTTGAACCTAATACGTTAGCGATAAAGTTGAAAATCTATTAAAGAAATACCAATTCCAGCAGCTTGATGTGCTGCCTTCTGTAAAAAACCATATAAAGTTAAGAGAGCAGATGTCAATAATTACCTAACTAAGAGCAACATTTTAAAACATTCTTAAAAGAAACTCAGAGAACTGATTAACCAAAACAACCACTTCTTCTCACATAGGTAGAGCAGACCTGTGTTCCGGCGATAGAAACTGTGATTATTTATTTTTTTATATTAGCCAGCTCTGTCCCACTGCTGGGCAAAAACATCCCCAATTGGCTTCCCAATCCTGTTAACAATTTGCCCTACTCTATTACCAATGAGTTCAGATCGGCATGCCATCGTTTCTTGGGCCTGCCTGTTACAATAGCCGTCTTCGGGCACCCACTATGTGACCATCTACGCCCATCTGTCCGGCTTCATGCTAGAAATGAGACCCACCCAGACCCATTTTTATCGTCAATATAAGACTTAAGTTACGTAATTATGTTATGCTTATGAAATACCTGAGTGCTGATTACGAAAATACTTGAGAGTAATTCAGCAACTCGTCCCACATGCCCACGGCCCATTTGTGTCGAGTTGATGAAAATCAAAATAAATAATATTTTCATTCTGCAACTCGTCCCACGTTTCTTTTTGTGTGGAACTTTAAACATTATCAACCTTTGGTACAGTTATTAAGACAAGATATAACAACAATCAAAACAAAAGTGCTAGGCTATCAGGAATAGTGAGTAATTGGTTTCAGTAACTTTTACTGACGAAATAAAAACTCCTTTTAATCCGGAAGTAAATCTTATTGAAATCGAAGACTAACTAATTGCTAGGCTACACAATAGTTTCAAACAATAGAATATACCATCGTAGGAACAGAAGGGCTTTCTCTGCGACAGGAAAACAGATAACCGATCAAACTTTCGATATTGGTAAACATTTCCTTTCTAACTCTTTTAACGTAGTGAATTGTTTTAGGGTTCCGTACGTCACGATTAAATTATTAAAACCAAAAAAATAACAGAACAGCTATCTGTGTAAAGTTCGAGATGATTATGAAATAAGATACAGAACAAGAATTTGTGTGGCACTGGCAACTAATAAACCCAACTACTGAAAAATTTAATCTAATTATATTCGAGGTTTACAAGGTAAAATCGTCTCCTATTGTTGAAGTCAGCTAAAATGTAGTCTATGTTACGAGTACCTGGGCCGTATTAACGAATCGATTGACACCTTTTTCAACAAAATCGAATGAATAGTTTAAGCGCTGGAACATACGTAAATACAAACAGACATACGTTGACTGCTAAAATGATAACCCTTCTTTTTGGCTTCGCTGTGGTCGGGTAATAACAGAACGGCTATGTGTCTGGATGATTACAATTATCATCATCATCATCTGCGTAGCCTTTTCCCAACTATGTTGGGGTCGGCCTCCAGTCTACATAATTATAAGCTACAGAAATGCTTTTTTTTTTGGATGTGAAATCATCAAATAACTTCTCCCACTCTGGGTGAAGCGGGAGGGAGTGTCAGACTTTTACTGACTAAAACCCATCCATGTTCCTTCCTCGCCCTTTATGTTTCGAACAATCCCGCAACCCCGGCAGGCTTCGGCCCTTCACTGTGCTGACATCTCTTTGAGGCGCGCGTGGAACACGAACGCGCCGTCGACACGGCCGGCCTGTCGTCATAAGACAGACGGACGGCGAGCTAACCCATAGCTCACCGTCAACAGGCAACATAATCAATTTGGCTGAAAAACGTTTTCTGTTTGAGATAATGAAGCCACTTCAAAACGTCGCCACATCCACCAGTCTTATGCATCACGCTTTCAATGGAAATCCTTTACGCTCCAGAATATTTTGTTGCAAATCTGTATAAAATAAGTATTTCTGTCATGAGGTTTCTTGTCGGAAGCTGGTCAAAGTGAGTGAGTTAGTGAGTAGTAAGTTAATTTCGGCATTACTTTGTGTTATTTATTTTATTACCACTGCTCTCAAAACGGTGATGGAAAACATCGTGAGGAAACCGGTATTTCCTAGAACTAAATCGAAGACATTATGTGACATCTACCAATCCACACTGGGCCCGCGTGGTGGATTATAGCCCATTCCCTCTCATCGAGAGGAGGCCTGTGTCCCAGCAGTGGGAACATAATAGTCTGATTATGCTAATGCTAAGTTAAATTCTTATTCCTTGCTCTTTGGGCACTGTGGAAACTTTTTAGTTAAGACAACATTTCAAATTGAAATGGGAACATGTGTTTTTAATAATGACTTGTGTCATTCAACTGGTAGTAAAAAAAAATCCACGTTTTTACTTCCATATCCTAGTTATCTATATTTTATCAAAAGGCACGGAACCTTCAACAGCCTACATCGACTCGCGATTTTGATAAAGTATCTCCAAAGCAAGGCAACTGTCATTTAATACCACTACACCATCAGCTGTTCACCGCAGTTTTTAATTGTATGAATAGACTCCTTGCAGTACAATGGCAGGTAGTTCGTAATACGTATACGTACACTCGCGATCAATTGAAACCCTTTTGCCTTTTGTATGGGAGTGTACAGCCTTGGGCTTAGATGTCTATTAAAGTGTATTGAATGACATGGTATCTTTAGTTCTTTTGGTTAAGTTATTTTTAAGTGATATTGCTTTGAAATAACTTCTAGTTATACCTATTTCAGTAGTTTGCAAGGTTCACGGAACGAAATGGTTTCAAAACGGGCGTGTGTGAGCGCGAGTTTCAAAGTAAAATGTATTTCAGCTTTGTCTCGGGGTTTATCAATGCCACGCCGTCGACGTGGCCTAGTTCTGATCAAAACTGAATAATTAACAATAATGGGATTCATCAACACGAAGAAGAAGTAAAGAACGCTAGCACGAAGCAAACAGCATAAATATAACATGTTATGCGAAGCAAACAAGTGCACGGCTAATAGAAAATTTCTGCGTTCATTGAGCGTCACTATTTCATAGGAGTAGCGGTGGCCCAGTGGTGGCGGCCCCGACTTACGAACAGTAAGTAATGGGCTCGAACCCAGACGGGCGCATCACTTTGTGTAATTTATTTCATCACCACTGCTCTCAAAACGAAAACGGTGAAGGCAAACATCGTGAGGAAACCGGCATTTCCTAGACTAAAAAAATCGAAGACATGTGACATGTATCAATACTCACTGGGCCCGCGTGGAGGATTAAAGCCCATCATTCCCTCTCATAGAGAGGAGGCCTGTGTCCCAGCAGTGGGAACATTATTAGGCTGATGATGATGATGACAATTTCATAACAGTGAAGACATGGGCAGATTTTGAATGCAGTTTAGGTGTGTGTGTGGTCTACTCAGGTATAGTGCATTAGTCGAACTTTATCTATAATTCACATTATGTTGTCAATTTCTGTGTGAGTTTATGTAACTTTGGTAATCTACCAAGATTAAATGTTAATAAAATCGTAAGGAATCAGGCACACTTGATGCTTGCAATGCAAAAACACGGTAGCGGATCCACACCACATTTCCCTTCAAAAATAACATTGCGAAATAATCACATTAAACTATTAACAACAAATAGATTTCCACATCAATACCTTACTTGCAAAATATTATTATACCGAACAAATAAGATGGAGAACAATAACAAAACTATTATATAATAGTGTTCTATAATAATATCGGTTTACTTACCAGTATCGCGTTTCCCACTGTTGGGTAATTGTTCGGCAAATGTAAGTTTTTGTGGAAGCGACATGAATGGGAGTGAAAAAATAGTTGTATGGGTAAATTAGTGAATGTATGGCAGCAGGTAGGTATGGGTTTGTTTCATGTTTTTTTTTGGTGAAAGATTTTTGAAGAGCAGTTTCGTAGTGATGGGCCTTATAAGGATTGATGATATAAGACCCATCACTACGAAATAATACGAATTATTTCATAGGAATTTTTGCCCCGTTTGATGTCATAGGCTGGCTCCTGGCATTTTTATACAAATATGTAACCATATTGTAGTTAAGTAATTTAGTTTAGGAAATCATAAAAATATAAGTATTTAAATGAAACTTTTCAATATTTTAAAATGTTTAAAAGAATTAGAAGCGACAGATAAACTTATCTTAGTTGTAATCGACTGAGTGAGCTTCTTCGAATAAAAATTCTTTGAATAAAATAATTTGAGGAAAAACATTCAAAATTAAATATAAAATTCGAAACCGTAAAAATGTCATTAGTAAATCTGTGTTAAAACTTAACAAACAGTATTAAGAAACCTATTACAATGACAAATATATTTGCATTCCGTCTCAACCTTATTGCTATGTAAATAAGATTTAAAATCATTGTGTTATTATTAACTATTTTGTTTGCACATACCATTAGAAAACCAACTAAGACGCACACCTACAAAAACCAAACTCCACCTTTAACACATTCCAATAAAGATTGAAATTGAGTTTCGAAACAGTAAAAGTAAAATTGTAAAAATACATTTCGGGGTACAGACGTGCACAGAAAATGGAAATTTCTAAAAATGTCCAAATAGTAGAGGCTTGGTATGGCGTGAGCGGTGTACAGTCAAACAGAGAAGTGCAAACAGTCGCCCAATATATCGGAGTGAGGCGATCAAGCGAGCAGCGATCATGTTACTGCTGACTGGACTGGCGAGGACACAAGTGTATTGGAGTAGGTAATGTTTTTAGTAATAAACTTTGTTTGGATAAAGAGTCCCTCATTGAAAGATGTGCGACGTTACTTTTCTACTATCAAAAACAGTCTAAGTCAAGGCTGCAAAGTCTGCTACTATAGCAGAACTTTTGTCAAGACTACATAATGATGGGCATTTGGAACCGGGTTTCGCTTGCCCTATAAACAATCAACACTTTTTATAATTTTACATCTGCAAATCTGTATCGTAATGGTTTTGTTTCTGGAGTAGTAAGTAACTGTGTTTCCATAATAACTTTATGATAATAATATAGCAGTGATAGCCTAGCGGTGTGACCGTAGGACTGCCAAGTAATAGGTCTCGAGTTCGAACCCAAGGCACGACCTCTGATTTTTCGAACTCATGTGCGTATTGTATAATTATTTTGCATTGGTGAAGGGAAACCATCGTAGGGAAACAAGCATTGACTGTATTTTTTCTTGACTGCATATAAAGCCAAGTCAGAGGCATGAGCGGCATACAAACTCTGACACCAGGTTAGGCACTAGCCACACGACGAAAGAAAAAAACTGTAATAAAACTGAATACGCGTACTTAGAATTTGACTTTAGCTACCGTAGCTTAGTTAGAATAGGTATTGTTTATTGAAAAAGCTCCACAATATTTACGATTCCTTGAAAATCCAGTAAATAAAGGGATCTTCAAAAAAATCACTCATCATTAATCAAGCTTCTGCAAGTTATGAGTAACACTTGTCTCCACGACTGTACCGAATTCGTGTCTTTGAAGCGGGTTAATTGCGAACAAACAATGGAATTAAGTAAACCACAGATTATAGTTGCGTCACGTTACACTGTATGTGTGTGTGTGTGCGACTGTATGTGTGTGTCGGGGAGGCAGTGCGAATGAGTCTAGATTTATCTGAAACTGAGTTTAGCAGATAATCTTTAAATAATTTTAATAACACTTGCCTCCGTTTCGGGAAAATCTGTTTAAGTCTAATGAGATTTCAAACCTCATTCCATTCAATTCGTCGGAAACAAAATGACAAAAGCTATATTTATCATTATAAATAAGATACTTACACCAAAAAATTATGTACCATTAACATTCTAATCCTAACTATCCTAACTAATATTATAAATACGAAAGTAAGTTTTTTTATGACCGATCATACTATTGAACTTCTGCATTATGTGTCAGGTGTACAGAAAGGGACATAGGGTACCCTACCCTAGGGGCTACCCTATGTCCCTTTCTGTACTTTCATCCCGAAAAAAATGCTGTTCCCGAAGAAAAACAAGCAATTTTTATTTAACAATAAAGTTATTTATTACAGGCAGTGTACAACTCCAATTGATTGTCAAATTAGGATATTATTAATAATGGTAAATCCGCTCCGAAGTTATTTTTTTTTGTTTTAACATTAAGCAACTCTATACTCTTGCAAATGTGCCTTCCAAAAAGTATCTTTAGTGTGGATACACCTTAAGACTTTCATAAACCGAATTTTTTCCCATTAACAGAATCTATTAGGACTCTTTAATTATTATTTATCGAAGTATGTGAGACTATCATCAAGGCGAAGCACACATGTATGAGAAATAACGAAACTCAATAAACACGTATGTGTGTGTGTGCGTGTTATGTTAACAAGGTAAATGTATTTTCCAGTTTTTGGATTAATATTTTAACGTCTGCTGTGGAGGCGGACAGACAGCAAAAAAAATGTTACTATTTTTAACATAACATAACATCACGCTTGTAATCCCCAAAGAGTTAGGCAGAGGTGTACCTAATAATACATATATTTCGACAGTTATGTTTAAGTCCCAAGTAATAGAGGTGAGCCTATTGCCATCAGCCGGGTCAGATCGGAGAATTTAAAAGGTGTAAAACTAAAGACCGTCAAAGAAAATAAAGTTAGAAATTCTAACTTCTGTCAGTTCTAACTTCAAGAGATTACTAAACTACCGAATAATAATCGTATCTTAAATCCGAATAACTTTTATTCAAGTAGGTAATCACTTTGACTTGTTTATAGTAGACTAGCCGATGCCCGCGGCTTTGCCCGCGTAAGATTATATTCAAAAACCTTCCTCTTGAATCACTCTATATATTAAAAAAACCCGCATCAAAATCCGTTGCATAGTTTTAAAGATCTAAGCATACATAGCGACAGACAGACGCAGCGGGAGACTTTGTTTTATGATATGTAGTGAAGTGAAGTGATACCTCCCGTAGGTATTTATTATAAACGTTAGAGTAATGTCCGTGTCCTTATATTTCCCGCCGCGCCGCAAAAGTCCAAATAGGCTTTATTTCTTGGAGAGTAAGTTGAATTTCCTTTCTATCTGTACTTGTATGTAGGCACAGTACCAACTTATTATTATCTTCGGTTGCATCGCTTACCACACGGTTGTACGACCTTGTTGCGCGGTTCACGGACGAGCTGTACCTCATAGCTGCTGTGAGGTACACACCGCACATAGGGAGTCAAAATAATCTTGGTCTTATCTCTTTTAGTTTCAAGATATACGAAAGCAGCTTTCGAAGGACCATGAACAAAGGTCGACTAGGAGAGGGTGGCTAAATTAAACACTGGACTTGTACTAAGCGCGTATAATACTATAATCACAGTGCTTGCTGCTCACGAACTGTAGTTCCTCTTCCTTCCTTGCGCCGCCCGTCCAGTTGAAGCCGACCGCCCACCAGTGATGCTTCGCCGCTTGAACCACCAACTGCTCCCGGCTCCTTCCGGTTCCACTTCCAGGTACAGGTCCAAGAACCTCTCACCTGGTACCCCAATCAAGGGGATGCTCTGGACAGCGATCCACTGCCCAGTAATGACGCGAAGGATGGTATACTACCACCACCGGAACCACCAACACTCCCGTACCACACCCGGCTCTCGAAGGACCAGAAATGTCATGGTGAAACTATCGATATATGTATCGTTTAGCAGTTCTACATCGTTCTCACATATATGTATAATCTCAACATGAATGATGTAACCAAGATTTTGTAACAATATTTTGATTTAAAAGAGTGTCCATGGAGTTTCTTGCCCGTTCTTCTCCATAGAGATCTACGCTAGGGAATGGGCAACTACAGTACTTTCACAGTTTTTATGTCTTGTTACTGGGACTGTAGCTTTGCTTTTTTGTATTTTGACATCAAAAGTAATGGTAATGGTCTAATTGAAATAAATGCTTTGAGTTTGAGTCGCGCCATGTAAAATATTGGTACTGTATTGGAGGACTATGCTCAGGTAGATACTGTAAACATCTGCCTCTGCATCTTCCTGATCTGCCCTGTAATAAGGAACATGGTTAAGTAAGTAAATAAGCTAGAAATCATAAAAAGGAATTAAAATAACCAAATTCAAAACTTCAAACTTTGTTTTTGAATTGTTACACTTCACGTTACATAGAAAGTCAGAACCCTTATTATTTTTTAATCAAAAGTAGCCTAAGTTACCCCTAATAACGTCAGCTATCTGCCAGTAAAAGTCTCGGTCCAGTCGTTTCGGAGATAAGCCGAAACAAACAAACAAACAGACATACCGACACACACACGGAGAGACAAACAAGAATTATGACAAAAAAATTTGTTATAAATAACCGTATTAACTTTTATTATCACGCATCCAGTAAAAAGAGCTGTTATTTTGATATCACAAACAGACACACACATTTTATTGATTAGTATATATTATGTCAGCGTCACATTGTAAAAACCTTTAGATTGTAATATAACTAGAGAGATCGTAAACTCTCGAAAGATTGTCAACTGAACATACTGCTTACAATATAACGCAATATTGCGTTGACAATATTACAATTTAACGTGTTTGACAATTTGACGGCGACGTATATTTTAATTGACATTCTCAAACAGAAACACGAGTACCGTATTGTACCCTGAAATAGAACAGCCTCCTCACGAATAAGTTTACACGGGTTTTCGGGTCCACGTGTATGTCTGTGAATAATACTTGTATTGTTCACAATTGTTCTGTTATTGTTGGCGATGCGTGGGTGTATTCGAATATATCTCTGTCTCTACTCCTATGGGGGCGTAGACAAGATTCTGTCAGAAAGAGTCTTTTGAATGAGCATGAAGCACTAGTAATTTTAATAGGAGCAGCGGCGGCACAGATGTGGCGGCCCCGACTTACGATCATGAGTCGTGGGTTCAATCCCAGGCAAGCGCATTCCTTTGTGAGATTTATTTTATCACCACTGCTTTCAAAATTGTGAAGAAAAACACCGCGGCGAAACCGGCATGTCCTAGAACCAAAACTTCGAAGACATATGACATCTACCAACCCGTGTAATAGTCCATTCCTTCTCATAGATAGGAGGGTGCTATTAGCGTCCCAGCAGTGAGAACTTTATACGCTGATTACGCTCCTAGTAATTTACTTGTTTCTGCAGGCTGAAACACTATTCAAACAGAAACATAGTTTTCTTTTTCGTGTCGCTGGCACGATATTTTTACGTTTTGTTGGCAGCGCCGAGGTCACCTCGACTGTATGTTTTTGAACTAACAGGGCAGGATAGGAGGTGGAGCATAGTTTGTGACACAGGTCACCACCACACCCCGCTGCTATTTCATTGAAGTAGCCTCATTAACGAGGTTGGAGTTACATCTTCCTACTTGAGTCTAGGAACAGTTCAAGGACTTCGAGGAGGACCAAGGAAGATTGAGTACAGTAAGAGACTGATCATCATAATCGTTCTCCAACCCTTATTCCAGTTTATTGGGGGCTATGTATTCATACCGCCTTTCTGCTTCGTCTTCTACCATGGTCGAATGCTCTCTCTGTTTTAGGTGCTGATCACACTTTTAGGCTCGAAATAAGCTTGATCAAGTCGGAAAGAGCGTTCAGTGCGTGCAACAAAGTTGAACATGGATAGACGTAAGTACAGTTTTTTCTGGCTGGCGGAAACCGATTCCGCGAAAATGTTTGATGTGATGTTACAGGCATAATAAACTTCACATTGTTGTTTTAAATATTTAGATTTCTGCAAACCTGACACATCTTTTTACAGGTACTAAAGTTACCATATTAGTTCATGTTTCAGCTCCGACACCATGTTTTGACCACGGCACTGACTGTCGGGTACGTCCTTTGTAGATCCGACGATGCCCGAAAACCTTGAATTTAAAGATGAATACAAATTATACCAAGATAAAGAAGCGATGGAAGCTAAAATATAAGAAAGAAGACAACGTAAACTTTAAAAACCCTTTAAAAATTCCAAACCAATACCTTTTTTTACGAAAAAATAACCAAGAATAACGTTAAACAATCTAGTTTTTTGTGTGCACTTGCGACCGTTCCCAGTGTAGCCAATAAGTGACCAAATATTGTCACACTGAGCCGATGCCAGTGTCCCGTGACCGGTGCTCTGTCTCCTTCTCATAGCCGAGGAGTGAGGGGGATGGGAGATCGATGGAAGAGCGAACCACTTCGCGACAAAGCTGCCGACTAACAAAATACTATCATGGTGGCAATGCAGGGATGGATTCAGATGTCGAACTGGTTTCTACTGAGAGCTGGTTGCACTTTTAGGGTTGGTTACTGCAGTTGGTTAAGTTCAAATCAATTGGGTCTGCAGTGAAAAAAAAGTGAAATCATTTGTGGTTGCCATAGTGCCATTTTTAGTAGGAACTGGTGCAGAATGCGTGAAATCCTAGTTGTGTTGTGGATAAAATATTCGAAGGGACATAATAGCAGCACGAAGAGAACTGGTGCCTTCACATTCATTCTCTAGAAATGGCTGCTACCGTTGATTTTTCAATTCATATAACTTAGGTAAGTTTTTTTCCAGGATTTCCACTCCTGAAGAAGATCATGTGCCTAACAATAATGTTGTACTTATCACTAAAATTGTCCAATATGATACCTAAGTAGTGACTCGGACTTTGATCTGCAATCGATTGGATTGTTCTAAGGTACTGCTACTGTCCATTGCAGTAAAAAAACTTTTTTTTTTTGCAAAAAATAAAACCGACTTCAAAAAAAACCAAAAACGTGAAAAATAACTTTAGCTTCTGAAGTCAGTGACGTTTGTTTGATTGATTTAATTTTTTTGTCACCGACTTCAGAAGCTAAAGTTATTTTTCACGTTTTTGGTTTTTTTGAAGTCGGTTTTATTTTTTGCAAAAAAAGTTTTTATTTTTCACTTTTTAGTGGTTCACATATGTGCTTGGTACACATGGAAAGTGCATACCGTTACAATTACAACAAGCCCAAACACGACTAGGATACATTGTCTCATTATGGAGTTAAATTCCGTGACTCTTGGCTTCATCATCAGATCTGATGGTAGAATGATTCTTATCAAATGCAAATGCATCACTTGTTGTAGAAAATACCAAAATTGCTGTACGTTATATCCTATATAACATACCTAACTGTCGAAATATGGGTATACTGTACACATCTGCGTACCCCTTCAGAGCATACAGGCATGATGTTATGTTATGATGTTGTGTAAACAATAAACATCCAAGCGATTGCAGCAATCACGACAGATTTGCTGTCTATTATTGAAGAGTTCCGTTCCATATCTCCGAAGTTCGTGATCAGATCATGACAATATTTCTATGGGACCAACTTGGAAGTATACCCTTTCAAACAAAAAAAGAATTTTCCAAATCGGTTCAGGCGTCTTCGAGTAATCGGTGAACATACATAAAAAAAAAAATACAAACAGTCGAATAGAGAACCTCCTCCTTTTTGGAAGTCGGTTAAAAATGTACAAAAGACGGCTGTAATAAACATGCCGAAACCTATATTATGCATGTGTGGCATGTTTTAGAATAATACACGTGGAAACTTGTAATTATTTTAGCAAATGTCACTACTTATTCATAATATTCAAGATTGTTATTAGTCTGTAAGCTTTCTTTAAGGTGAAATAAATAAATAAAGCAGCTTCTCAAATCCGTCCCCGTGTTTCACTTATAGCGCGCACTCAGCTAGTAGCCACGCGGAGAACACATCGACTTTGTGACACTTGCCGCTCTGCACCGTCATACATACACACTACACACATTCACGAGTATTTTATGAGCCAAAGAGCCCACGTTAAACAACGGTTTTAATAGCCACACACCTTTCAAACAGTTTTGGAACGATAAAAGGTTCAAATTAGGTTATTTTTCGTCATGATACTCATGTTACGTTCATTTTACGCTGGATGCAGTATCAAGACACCTACTTTCAGGAGGATGGTAAGAGGAAGATAGAACTGGACAGTTTATGGAAAAATTCAATTACGATATTGTTGTAGTAATGATAAGGAAATCAAAGATATATTCAGGTCTCATGAATTGAAGAGGAAGATAAAATATCATGAGGTGTATGAACGCAGACGAATCCAGAAGCAGTTGACGTAAGGATTGTAGCAGATGGTGCTCCATGTTGGCTGCCTACACCCATAGGAAAAAGGTAGCAGATACAGAGAATAAAATTAGGGAAAGGTTTCATTTTCCTGCTCATGCTGTTCATTCGAGTTCATGATTCTACTTACGGTCGGCGCAACAAGATTTCTTCTTCCATTCTATAAGACTTCACGGCATCATTACTCCTCTACCATATCATTCCTCATAAAATCCATCCATCTTTTCTTTGACCTCCCTCTCCCTCTCCATCCGTCAACATTCATATCCATCACACTTTTAGTTACATGCGCTTCATTCCTCCTCATCACGTGTTCATACCAAGACAGACCTCATCATCATTCTCCTGCTATTATCCCAATGTATTTGAGGTCCGCGCAGCATGTCTTCTTCCTCGTTATCTCATCGGGCACCTTCTTTCTTGCCATTGCATCTTTTACACAGTCCATCCATCCACAGTGCATCTATTTATACGGGGAACATCCATCGTTCCTCACTAAGACATACCCCTTGAATTAAATCTGCAAAAAAGGAAATATTTGGCAGTTGTTAAAATAATATGATTACAAATAAATCGTGAAGTTGGAAACTCACATCACATATTAAATAAAAGACAAAATAAAAACTCAAACTAAAATGCTAATACTGGCAATATCCCTCAAGGAAACACTCTTTACTGGCGTAAACGGTTCCGCACAAAAATTAGGGTCCCTCACACCGTACGGAACCCTTCTATTATTGTGGTTTTTATTGTGCTCTTGCATTTTATTACTTTTTTATTTCTTTTTAACGGGTGCGGGGGTCAGTCACTGATATTTTGCTTAGGGTTGCCGCAGACGGAGTATTACGTTTATTTTGTTTTTTATTTTTGTGTAATTCGATCTCTGTGGTGTTTTCCTTGAAAGAGGGTTTGAAGACTAAAATTTATGAAAGGAATCGTCTATTAGAACCATCTATTTTGTTTATTGTTGTATTATAACTTAACTGTTGTATTCTCTTGAGAATTTTAGGTAGGCACAATGAACACTGACTATTTGATTTCGACAATGTGACATATAGCACACAGCAAAAGAGTCTTATAAAATGTAACGCTCCAAGATTTTAAATCAAGAATAAATATGTGCTCGTTAAGCTGTTGGTCCTGATCTCTCTCCGGATTTTTCGGATTACTGGCCGTCGCATATATACGAAAGTAAGGAAGGGAAGGGAGAGTCGAAAGCCGTAAAGTCTAAAACGGTCAGGAGGACTATTATTTTTGTCAAAAACTTGCCTTGTCTACAGCTAGAAAGACCTCTACCACTATATCTTCAACTAAACCCCCATATCGACTATTGTCACCCCTACCCCCAGTGAAAGTGTTGGGGTCATCTATCAGTTGCAACACCCCGCTGCCCTACAGTTATATCTTCTGCATTCAAATTATTTCTTACTTCGAGAGTGCTTCAGATACCTCTTCCTTGACGATGGAATTTATTTCTTTTTGGCCGAAGAGATATTTATATTATCTAGCCTATAAAAAATATTACTTCCCTTTTTGAATCAGATAATGTTCCCAATTTTAAGGATTTTAAGTTTTTTGCACGGAACCCTAATTAAATAAAAAGTTAGACCTTATAACATCAGGTATCTAGGAATGAAAGTACCGTCATAATCGGTCTAGTCGTTTTGGCGATCAGCTAGAAAAAACAGACACACAGACTAAAATCCCCAGATCTCCTTTTGTGGATCTTTATTCTTGTTGAAAGACTCCAAGTTTAACTTACTCCACAATTTACTTCCTTATTACAAATCTACAAATGTCACGAATTCTATTCGGTTAGTATGACAATTATGTACATTATAACATTTTTCCCCCATAGTGGCACTGCATTCTGACCTTTTCGAATTGAATTACTTCTTGACCCTCAATGTATTAGTAGTAGCAATCAAAAGTGTCGTTTTCCTTGACATTCTTAATGTTTAGGCGGTGTTGTATTTATTTATTTATTGGCATCAGACACAAAGATCCATTCTGTATTGTGTTTAGTACAAATTGTGTAAAAGGTTTTTCGATACCGGCAAGTTTCTTTCAATAGTTAGCTGAGAAGATCAGGGTGTAAAGTGACAAAAAAAAAATATATCTGAAAATCTTTGACCTTTGTCCCTCAGAGTTCCCATGAGCCTCCGACTTGGCTTAAAATTCCGTCGAGGAATATCTCTGAGGCGTGCTGGACACTGCTGGTTTCATCACGATGTTTTCCGTTACTAGCTCGTGGCTAAATAATAACAGCCGCTCAGGACGATCTTCAGGTTAAGCCGTGCTTGCCTAGGTTGGTCTGTGGATGGGTGACCACCCTTGCATAAGGCAGCCGGGACGTTGGTGCCGGCTACCATAGAACATTGAAGATCTTTGGCAGTCGTTACAGGTAGTCAGTGGCCCAAAAAATCTGACAACCAGTCTTACCAAGGGGTATCGTACTACCCAGTACTTACTGGGTTGTGGAGGTTAGCTCAATCGCTCCATGTGAAATACTAGTATTCAGCTGCAACCGGTTAGACTGGAAGCCGACCCCAACATAGTTGGGTAAAGGCTAGGCAGGTAATACCGTAACTATGTAGAAGGTTGGTAGATATATGGTCAAAACTGCCTTTCGGCTTAGTTGAGTGTAGTTTTACACCCTTCAAAACTTCAAACTTGCGTCTACAATAACGTCAATTTATAGTAGAACAATGTCGTAAAGAAAAGAGGCAACAATACAAAACACAACCCACTCCTTCTCCACAATCGGATAAAAACAACTCGACATTACAAAAAAAGAAATAATTAAAAATAAAAGAAAACCACAAAACACAGATGCGAACGGAAATCTCAAATTGGATTTTCAAAGAGCGACGGAAAGAGATAGCAAGACACGTTAATGTGAATGTTGGAAAGAGACGAACATATAGCCGAGATCACAAAGCCAAGTAATTGTAGACAATGGGAAACTGAAAAAGACGTTTCCTTTATAAGATTTCTATCTCAAGAACATTTTGCCTTAGGACGAGAGCGCCAACTTACTTTTACTGCTCTCAAAACACACATTTGTATCTTATTTCTACTTGTTAAAGTTCAATGTTGCTTGGCAGATGTGGTAAAAACTAACATGGTAAAGTCTAAGCGACTGTGAAACCACGTCTAGCGTAAAACAAGATTTTGTCAAAGTATAATATTGTACCAACATAAGTTGAGCTCTGAGGTTTTGAACAACGTTAGTAAGGTGAGGTCTGTTTAATTCTGCACACATACGTTTGATATAGAAGTATATAGCGATAATTATAATGTAATTGTGAGCCTGTATTGTTGTGTTGAGTGGAGATTGTGTGATCAAGTTAATAATGTCACTGTTTAATTAAATATCCTACAGTAGAAGCATTGTAGAGCCTCCACAAGTTACGGTAGATACGATCTTTTGCAGTTCGGTTTGCCTTTCTCATCTTCTTGTCGATGATGCTTTTTTAGGGTTCCGTAACGAAAGGGTAAAAACGGGACACTTTACTAAGACTCCACTGTCCGCCTGTCACCAGTCTAGTTATAGCTAGACTGTTGAAATGTTCACCGATGATGTTTTTCTGTTGCCGCTACAATACACATACACATAATAAAACAAGTTCAAGGGGTACGATGATGGTACGGAACCCTGCATACGCGACTCCGACTCGCACTTGTCCGGTTTTTTTTAGTTCCATACCCGAACAGTAACCAACTAACCGTCCGTCCGTCTGTCAGTCAGCGGGTTGTACCTATTTCATGATCCGTAAAGGTGCCTTTCCGATTGGGGCTGCAGACCGTCAACTGTAGATCGCAAACTGCAAGCGACACCACTTGTTTCTATGTGAATTTATATGAAATTGATTCCGAGCGCAGCGACGGCCGACTGCAGTGCCCAGTGGTGTCGCCGAGAGAACCGCAGAGAGTACGCACGTTAAAAATATTTCGCAAGCTGACGAATAGAAGTATGGTTCTATGCATTGTGTAGCCGCGACATGTTGCCGCGCTTGGAGTAGAAGCAGCCGCAACCGCAGGCCGCACTGCGGTCTAACTGCAGCCGCTAGCCACAGTGCCGCCTGCGGTTGCAGTCTACAGCCCGTCTCGGAAAGGCACCTTAATAACTAGACAGTTGAAATTTTCACAGAATGTGTATTTCTGTTGCCGTATTTCAGAAAGCTTTCGGCTTTTCAGGCTTTGCGACACGAGGATATTTAGATGTAAAGGGTGTCTTCTGTCTGAAACCATTTTGGCTCTTTCGCTAGAGCTTGCCACTGTTCTGCGAACTTCTGGTGGCGCTATTCTTCGGGCCACTGACTACCTGTAACGACTGTCAGAGGTCTACAAATGACGCCGGGACCAATGGGTTAACGTGCTCTGCGGAACATGGAGAAAACTTGCAGTCTTGCAGTTGCTGGGCAGTCACCCATTCAATTACCAACCTAGGCAAGAGCAGCTTTACCAGAAGATTATTGTAATTATTGAACTACGAGCTCCACACAGTTTGACATCCATCTTAAAATATTATCCACCATCCAATCCCTTGTCAGAGACAGACTCACCCACCACACAGTTTAAAACGTCATGCGTCAAATAAATTAGTTTCTTTGTAGTTCGTCGCGTGCCAAGGATTAGTCGCCATGCCAATTAGTCGAGCGGGGGTAGACAGAAGGGCGCTATCGGCTCGATTGAGTGTGTGATATTTAATTTACTTTTTAATTTTAGGCTGGGTGATCTTGGTGTGAAAAGTTAATTAATATTATCACGCTTTGGTTGAAAAGGGAAGGGTAGTGTGGTTGGATAGCTACGTTTTTGTTGAAGATTTGAACCTGGTGAAACACTACTGATTGCCTGTTTAATTAGGTACATCGGATTTTTTAAATCAATATTTTCAGTCGTTTCAGGTAGTCAGTGGCCCGATACTCTGACTACGAGTCATACCAACGGGTATTCGTATTATCTACCCAGTGTTATCTGGGTTGTGGAGGTCAGATAGGCAGTCGCTCCATGTAAAATACTGGTATTCAGCTGCATCTGGTTAGAAAGGCTAGGCAGATGATGATGATTTTCAAAAACCAAATTCCAACAATTAACTTCTATTTTTATTGGCAGTTATTTTATTAAACGTATGTACGTAATTCAACTGGTAATTCTAATATAATAACAATAATTGTGTGCAGAAAGAGCCTTTTTTAAGTGCTTTAAGACCTTAGGGCTTTCTTTGCGCAGCTGCACCTTCACCTTCTCCTGGACAAGGAACGCATAGTCTAATGAGGTTGTTTTTCGGTTCACCGGCTGCCTAGGCCTTGTTCCTGAAGCCGATGAGCCATCACTGTTTTATATTTTAAAAGTTTTTACTAAAATATTCAAAAATTTAAACTGATATGAGAGAAAATGACTAAAAGAACTTTGTGTCCAGGTATACTTCCTTGGAAAAACTTTAATAATTATCTTGAAGTAATTTATCTTTCATTCAATACATTTACAATGGAAGAGTGTTCATTAGAACATGTACTTACAATAAAATACACTGTCACAAAACGACTTGTGCTGCCATCTATTAGCGAATAGACGAACTAACTAAATGTACGTCTGCAGCGCCATCTATTGTCAAGTAGCTAATATAAGAACCAAAGAACCATGAGTCCCAGCTAGTTAATACTGAAATGTGGCTCTAGATGTCGTTAGATTCACCACAAACTAAAGAACAGCTTTACGAAAATGGATTTCGCGGTCATTTTAAATTACATTTTCATTGAAACGTAGCTCCAGTGGAGCATATTATTATGGGGATTTGAAACGCACTTGTCCTACATGTTCACAGTAGTTTGTTCAAGAGGTTTTCTACAAAATAATCCTTCAACTTTAAATAAATGATAACCTACATGATTTGCTGTGTTACAAGTAGGTTCTAAATACGTAACACCATAGTTGGAAAAATAGTTTTTTTTGTACCTATTAAGTAAATAAAAATAATAATAAATTTCCATACATTTTTAACCGTGGTAGGTGCCTACTGCGGGTTTGTATGAAGAAGCTGTTACTAGCCTGTGTCATCCCACTGTTGGGCAAAGGCAAACATGAAACAGCTATTTTTGTTTGGTCCTGGGTTCGATACCCGGGTCGGGCAAAAAGTGCTATTGGGTTTTTCCATTAGAATTAGACATTTCTCGGCAGTACCCCCGAGGTTTGAAGTTGGCGGCATGATACCCCTGTGCCTCGGAAAACACGCTAAACCCTTGGTCCTACGCCTGATCTATCCTGCGGTGTCGGATTGCCGTCTCATCGGACTAGGAGAGTAAAGTAACAGAGAGTGCACCTGTACCTGCGCAGACACGCCTGCACTATAATATCTCCCACGTCGATGCCTAATTTTCGCTAAGATTACACTCCGTGACCGAAAACTGTCAGGAGGACTATAGGCTTGTTTCCACCATCAATAAATTGCAAATCTATTTAGTCCGTCAGTTAGAGTATTAGAAAATAATGGACACGTATTTTTTGTTTTTGTAAATCAACGAATATTGACAAAGATAAAACGCATCAAAACTCGGGAGTGGGGGCTCGTGACGTCAGTACTCAATAAGAATCATACCGAACAGTGACGTATTGGGAATTTTAAAAGCGTCGTATCTTCGTCAATTTTGTTTTATGTGACAAAAGAAAAAATACGGGTCAAATATTTTTTGATAATCTAAGTGACGGACTAATTAGATTTTTTCAGTTAACAAGCCTATTATCCTTTGTCTCAATCAACAGTATACTGAGCCTATCGCAAGCTACAGCTGGGCATAGACCCCTCCCAGCTGTACAGCAACATTCTGTCCTCTGCCTTCTGCTTCCAGTTTGACCCAGCCATCACCTTCTGTTATCTTTGTCTGGGCTCGTAATCCTAATCCTAACTAGTAATATTATAAATGCAAAAGTAAGTTTGTTTGTTACCTTTTCACGCATATACCACTGAACCGATCATCCTGAAAGGACTTGCCCAAATGAGCCTGTACCCCAGCGTGAACAGATATAAAATCTATGTCATTTAATTGTAAAAATCTTCCACAAAAATAAAAAGGTGTGTATTGCTCAGCAGTTTTGGACATAAGTTATAAAGGTCTAAAGAAGTGGTTTTTATCACTAGGTATGTCTAAAGTACTTTTATCTATATTCTAGTGTATATTATGTATATTTATCTGGGTAGGGATTTAATAAACACATATGTACAGAATATTGGTTAATAAACACTTAACACACACTGGGACACAATTATTCTTAAAAATGAGACAATATATTCGTTTCTAACAATAAGACCACCGGGGAAAAAGCAGGTATGTAAACTCTTTGCTTTACACTAACAGATTTCTAGCACAAAACAAAACATATTAAAATTATAACTATATACAGTTACGGTAGGTAAGTTACGAATATTTTATACCGGTATGAGTTTATTTTCCCCTGTTCTGTTCTTGTTAATATTGTATGGCAACTTTTAGGGGTTAATCTGACTTTTCGAGTGAAATAAAAAAATTAATAAGTACTTTTTATTTTGAGTTGTATTAAAAATCTGGTATCATACATACGTTAATCATTTTCGAAAATTCTTAACTTTTTTATTGTAATTATTTTTAATACTTTTATTTTTGTTCAATTGGGGCAGGATTTTTCCATGTCCTTTCCATGTCCATGTCCTTTGTTCATGTCCTTCATATATGTTGTCAGTTGTACAGACTCGGACATATACCTAAATTTCATTCTAAAAAATAGTACTGTTCTCGAGGAGACCAACAAAAACGTTGACATAATGATAATAGATGTCGCCGCGAGTCTTTAGAATCATGGTTGAAATATTATGACAACCCGAATTCACCGAATTGATTGTCAAACACTAAATTAACGCAAGCGAAGCCGCGGGCAAAAGCTACTAGTCTTTAAATAGTCATCAAATAAATCAATGTCGTAAAGTCGTTCACCCCTATGAGTTTCAAGATCAGTGATAAACATCCTCTCCGCGTCAATAAGGCTCTAATCATGACTGATCGGCTAAAGTTTCCGATAATAATAAGGCTGAAAACGTAAACAAAAACAAAATGAATGACAAATAAGATAATTCTGGAACATCATGAATACAGGGTATGTATGCTGAACCGTAGTAAGGATGTGTATGGCTGTTAGAGAAGACCGAAGATCAAAGAAACGATGTATGGACTCTGTAAAGGATGATATACTGGAAAGGATGTGACTGCTCAGATTACGAGTAATAGCGAAGTATGGAAGATCACATAAAATAAATTGGGAGACGAGCAGGTGAATGAAGATGATCCTAAACTGTTGGTAGTTGACACTACAGCATCTGACCATGCACTCAGACATTACGACCACAGTCAAAATGCCAAGAGAACATACAGGCTATTTTACCCTGATCTGTGCTTGATAGCCGTGATTAATTTCATGGATGAGTTGGGCTACTGCTGCCCAGTTTGTCCACATGAAAGTTGTAATAACTCAGTATTTAATTTAATTGTCTAAGTCTAGACTTCTCAAACGAAGGAGTTTCTTATTTAACTTAGTTTTATGTAATCTTCTGTATGTATGAAGGAGGTGAGAAATACGTGGTATCTTAGACATTCAAACTGAACAACTTTCTCTATGGAACCAAAACCAAAGTCACGAAAAAAAACAGGTCTCCCATACAAAATTACAATTACTCTGTACTCAATCTAAATGTATGGGGAGGCCACACCTTTAACATAATTATGACCATACCTCACTGACACACTTTAGAGCAATATGCAATAGGGTAGAAACACAGGTAGAAAGTTCTTCATCCACCACTGAAAAGGAAAGAATTCCGACCAGCCGGGTGTTGTGTGTGGTGCTTCGGCCGGCGCCGATTGTTATCGTTTGCAGGTTTTTTATCCCATAATGTTAAATTCTGCTATTGTTAAGTCTGCAATACATTTAAAGTACACGAAGAAGTAAATAGTTTCACTCCAAAATGGATTCATAACATCGTCTGATATTTCAATGTGTTAACAATCTTATTGTCACGATATAACAACTAACACCTTGCGTCGTGATCACAATAAATTGGTGTAAAAAGAAAACACCATAACATACCGTAATGGAATATTATAAATTTATTTGTCATATGTACTCGTGGCTAAATAATAACAGCCGTTCGGGTCAATCTTTAGGTTTAGCCGTGCTTGTTGGTTGGTCTGTGGATGGGTGACCACCCATTATATACCGAGTTTCCTCCGTGCCTCAGCAAGCACGTTAAGCAGTTGGTCCTTCTGTCATTTGGAGATCTTTGACAGTCGTTACAGGTAGTCAGTAGCCCAAAAAGTCTGACAATCAGTTTTACCAAGGGGTACAGTATTACCCAGTACTAACTGGGGTGTAGAGGTAAGATAGGCAGTCGCTCCATGTAAAATACTGGTATTCAGCTGCATCCAGTTAGACTGGAAGCCGACCCCAACATAGTTGGGAAAAGGCTTGGCAGATGATTCGTCATTTGTACAACTCTTTGATTCTCCTCTCAAGAGAACAGTGAAGGAAAACATCGCAAAGAAACCGGTGTCTATGTAGAACTAAAAATTCGAAGACAAGTTACATCTACCAACCCGCAGTGGACCAGGATGGTCGATTACATCTCACTTACAAATGGTACTGGTACTGGCACCGCACAGGTATAATTAAAAAGGTTTTAAAATAATTCCAGGACTGGTGAACTACTGAATACTGAACTGATAGTGAATACCAGAATCAGCACCTCAAATTCAATAGTATCTCCTGTTCTTATCTTCTCTCGGCTCTTTCTCTTATGATAAATTAGATGAATGGTCCATATTCATAAAATTAATAATAATTGCAAACATATTAATAATTGCTTACTTACTTACGAATAAGAAACGGGTGCGGCTTTGTTTCTGCAAACTAGATACATACATTTATTTATTTATTTAGGAAAAACAAACAGTAACATTTTATAGATTTATTATAAGACTTAAATAATAAACTATGATAAATATGCTACCCACAACGTTTTTCACAGATGACTATAAATATTGAACAACTAGAGAGACTATTTATGAATGTTAACTATAAATTTAAAAACGTTAAACTATAAATTGGTAACAGTTATAGGTAACAGTAAGTCACATAATTATAGTTGTGTGATGTACTTACAATATACAAAAAGATACATTAATCGGCACACAATACGTAACATGTAAATATATGTCACCGTAAAATTGTCAAATAGGTACGTTATATTGTAATATCTCTAGCGATATTGTAAAATCTCGAAATATTGTCAAATGAACATACCTACTGCTTACAACAAAACGAATTATTTTTCGTGAAATGCATGCGATGGTAGTCAACTCACGCGGTGTGGAGTGAAGGAGGGGTCGCCCTTGCCCAGTGGTACCACTCTCATGAAAAATACTGTACCATTCCTGAGAAATATCGATTAATATAACCTAACCTTAAAAAACTTTATATTCCCCGAAAAAGCGTAGTCGACGGAGCCCCGCTTCGCGGGGCCCCTATTTCCGAGGGCAGGGTTTAAAGGAACCTAACTAACCTAACGGGGGGGTGCTCCAAGTCCCGATTATGGGGGCAGAGATACTTCCGTATGTTCAGTTGACAATATTTCGAGAGTTTACAATAAAACCGGCCAAGAGCGTGTCGGGCCACGCTCACTGTAGGGTTCCGTAGCTTCCCAGACCATTAAAAATACCAACATTTTTCGTCAGCAAAAATAACTTTGTTTTTCATAGTATTTGTATGAAAAACAAAGTTATCATTTGCGTTTTTTTGAAAAAGTGCTATATAACTCAAAAACTATTCAACTCATCAAGTTGAAAATAATTTTCCTAGAAAGTTCATATAAAGGTCTACTTCTGTGATTTTTTTCATATTTTTTAAACTTATGGTTCAAAAGTTAGAGGGGGGGGGACACATTGTTTTTGACTTTCGGAGCGATTATTTCCTAAAATATTAATATTATCAAAAAATGATTTTAGAAAACCCCTATTCATTTTTAAATACCTATCCAACAATATATCACACGTCAGGGTTAAAATAAAAAAAAAAATCGCTCCCCACTTTACGTCTGGGGGAGGTACCCTAATAAAAATGTTTTTTTAAATTTTTATTTTTGCACTTTGTCGGCATGATTGATATACATATTGGTACCAAATTTCAGCTTTCTGGTGCTAACGGTCACTGAGATTATCCGCGGACAGACAGACAGACAGACATGGCGAAACTATAAGGGTTCCGTTTTTTGCCATTTGGCTACGGAACCCTAAAAATGAATACTCATCAACTTCCTGGCCTTATTCCATGTTATTTGTGATCAGCGCAACACGTTTTCTTCTTCCATTCCCCTCAGTCAACAGTCACGCTATCATTAACTCCTTTATCTTTCATATGATGCCTCACACTATCCACCCGTCGTTTTTTTTGGGTGTTCTCTGTCCCTCCATCGGCATTCATATGAATACTACATTAAGTTAAGAGTTCTCTATCAAAGTTCAAATCAAACGCAAATAATGAACATTATATCATATGCGGATTATACTTACTATTGTGCGTGTTGGTAGTTTGTGAGTTCAATCGTCTGCGCTAATCAGTCGGTCCCCTCCAAGTAGTGAGCGTTGAGACCAATCCTCTCAATTGCCCATTAGGACAATGATAGGTCCAAGGGTCCAATACTGTTGGGTCCTACGACTTATTTGTGTTGGCAAATATGCACTTGATTGATATTATGCTCAGATTCAAAAATAAGGTAAAAAAATTGTTAATTGAAAGTGTATTACTTTAGTCCTTTAGTATTTCAAAGAAAATAAATTATTAAATACGAAATAAATACATTTGAGAATTGCTATGTCCAGACCCCGTTACGCACTTTTCTTTGTATATTTTATTTGATCACCGTTTGCACTGAAATCGTCGAAGAAAAACCTCGTAAGGAAACTGGTCCTCAACCGAAAATCCAGAGAAGAAACTATGAACAAAATAAGTAAACACTTGTTCTGTATGTTATAAAAAAAAAAAAAAATGTTTATTTCAGACTAGTGCTGTCCATACTTTGTTAGTAGCATTCAAATTAAATATCTTAATACCAAGTTAGTAGCAATGTATGTAGGTAGTTTAGATAATTATACGAATTAAAATTATTATAACTTAATGGGGTAAATTAAATTGAAATAAACAAGATTAATTAATGCCAGAACGTAATAAATTAAATTGCAGGATTGATTGTTATGCAGGTATGACCACACCTCATCTCATAGAACAGAACTAAGCTTATATTTATATTACTATAGCTTATGTCAGCGACTTCGCCCGCGTGGAGTTCGGTAAATGTCCCACGGGATCATACTACCGGGATAAAAGTATCCTATTTGTTAATCCAGCTTATAAACGGTCTGTGTGCCCATCCAAATTGCGTTCAGTAGTTTTTGCGTGGAAAAGTAGCATCATACAAACAAACCCCATCCTCACAAACTTTCGCATAGAAGACAAAAGAGTAAAATATAAGTCCAATGAGATTCGCAAATACTTCAATGCACCGTTTTGTTATTTAAGCCCATAGAAGAATTAAATTCACGAATCTTCCTTTACAATAATTGACGATTGTGTCAGATTTCAAGTTTATAGACCCAGTATTTTAGTCAGACGTTGCCTGTAAGTCAACTTAAACTTTATTTAGGTAGTAATCTCAAAAATACACATCATAAGTTACTGCAAAATGGCTAACTGAACTCTATTTGGTTACTACTTAAATGAAACTAGTACACGATTTACCTGAAAAGTACCGATTTCACCAGTATTGTTACGTACGTAATATTTAGACAAACAGCATATATATATATACCAGGTAGATATAAGTACTTATACCTGAAATACCATGATATTGTTAGAGTAGCCGTAGAGTCTTGTAATCTGTCAAATGTAGAGTCACGAACGGAGGCTGATAGCGACACAGACGGTGTGTATTACGTGTGCGGATAGAGAGTCGATGCTATGATAGATAGAAAGTAAATCCTATTTTTTTTTTTAGGATTTGGCTCTAAAATCGCATGACTCGGTATATCTATACATTTATACAAATAAATAAAATTGAAGAGCTTTTATCTGAATGCTGAATTTGTTTTCACGATTTCAGGGTTGGTCCCATAGTAAAAGTTGTTATCATGAGTATCGTACACTAATTACCAGTCACTCTATATATTACAGGCGTTTATTTATTTATTTTATTTATTTATTATAGGTCTACCAAAAATTGTTCACACTGGATACCGGGACATAATTCACTCTTAAAATTAAATAACAGCGCAACAATTAAGTACTTGTAAACACAACGCATGCACAATACAATAAATTCGAAAGAAAAGCTAACTTATAAGTAAGTACTAAGAGCCAATATTCAATTAAATTAAATTAAAACTTGGGATAGTAAAAACAAGAATTTGACTAAGTCGTTTGAAAAAATAAATAAACGACGTTACGGTACTTATATCAAAAAAACTTTCTTTGATTATTTGTCTATAAGTACGGGTCTCTCTGTTTGTCCCGGCTAATCGCTGTATCGGTTTTGACGGGACCAGATAGCTGACATTATAAGGGACTCCTTATAATATCAGCCGATTCCGATTTTATTTACAATTTCTTAGATTTTAAAATTTTTTAACGGAACGCTAATCTTTTTTTATTAAAATAAAAGTAGCCTCTACTAAGGTCCATGTTCACCGAACAGATAATGGTCTGATTATCTAAAAACAGCTGTCAGTGTGACATGTTCCCATACAAAAATGTGTTATAAACAGCTGTTTTTAGATAATCAGACCGTCATCTTTTTGGTGAACATAGGACTAAGGTCCACGTTCACCAAAACCCGAACCCGTGGCTCGGTCGACGGACCGAGCCACTTTGTCTGGGTGCGAGTTCATTACCCAATACCAATACGTGTCCTGTGGAATCATTGTGTTACAGCGTTCACTTTCCTAATAATTATTTATTTTGACCATCTATAAAAATAAATAAAATTGAAGTGTTTGTTTCTGATATAAAAAAAAAAAAAATTAAAACAAAACAAAAAACCTGACTGCGTAAAACTAATTTTAAAACCCATGCCCATTCAAATTTTACCAATCAAATCTTCCCAAGGGGCCCCCGACTGTAAGTTGTTCTGTTCTGCTTTAGATTTTATGATTTGTTTTATGTGTGTATCGATTATAAAACTATTTCAATTGTGTAGTTACTTATTTAGTATTATTTAACAGAAATCTAAACTACTGGGCTTGTTTCTTTCTTTTTAGTTTTTAATTGAGTTAATTTTTTCACGTATTTTTTTAAATTAGTTTTACGCAGTCGGGTTTTTTGTTTTGCTTTAAATTATTATTTTTTATTTTATACTTTTTAGTTACGATTCATTGACTTCGCTAAAAGATGGTAAATTTCGCAATCTAGTCATTTCATTGAGGGAGTTAATATCGCTGTTTTTTTTGTTTGTATACCGTTTATACTTGAAATAAAAACTTAAATAACTTAAATCAATAAGTAAGAAAATTAGCGAGAATGATTGTTTTGTTAAACAACTTTAAATCGTTATATATCCTAAACTATTATTTAAAATGAAAAATGATAAAAGGAACCTAAAGATGATTTTAAAATACCTATTCAACGACACCCCACTTGACATAGTTCATCGACTTTTTTTTTTCATTTTGACAATATGGCGTCTGGTTGTCGCTGTGGTGGATTTTGATTACTGTCATGTCTTTAGTGACACTCGCAAGGTTAAGACGAATCGATTGACGTAAGAATTATCAAAATCGGCCTACGCATTTGGTCTCTAGAACGCCACATAGAAACAAACATACATACATACATAGACTGATAAACACATTACCCTCCTTTGCGTCGCGCAGTCGGGTAATAATAACAGCGCACACGGAACACAAAATGAATATAAAATACAGAGTGATTGACTGGTGGGTGATTTTCTAAACTCTCACGATCAGAACACATTATAAAACATATGAATACGGGTATTTATCGCGAATTTACCTTTAATTTAATCCCGACGTTTACCGGATTGCACCAGCCGTGGTCGCGGGGAGACTGAAGTATTGGAGGTACCGCGACAGCAATATGAAGGCGTTTATTCAATTACCCTCACTCATCTTCATAAATGTTAATTAGGGCCGGTTCACACTAGGACAGTACACTACACTAACAGTGTCCGTATATTGAGGCGATTTCACTTGACGAGTACACTTAGTGATCACTGGATTCCACGCTGAAGAGAGGTTGAAGCCGTCTTCGCGATTGAAATTAGGGTACTTCTTGATCTCAATCGCTTCCCGAACCATTCTCTTATAATATTGCTTCTCATAGGCAAGGATTTTTGGGTTGTGTAACTCCATCCAGTGGTTGGGTCCTGAGTCTATCACATGCTCCGCTATAGCAGACTTGTTTGTTTGTCGATTTTTGACCGCTGCTATGTGTTCTTTGACCCTTTCAGCGACTGTTCGCTTCGTTTGGCCTATGTAGGAACGCCCGCAGCTGCAATCGATCTTATAAACACCAGGAACCTTGAATGGTACTACATCCTCTGGTGCACGCAGACGCTTCGCCACTTTGTTTAATGGAGCATAAACAGACTTTATTGAAAGCTTCTTGAAAAGGTTCCCAATTTTGTCCGTTACCCCCTTCACATAAGGCAAGAACGCTGGCTGTCTGGTTACCTCGAAGACGGCTTCAAACTCTCTTCAGCGTGGAATCCAGTGATCACTAAGTGTACTCGTCAAGTGAAATCGCCTCAATATACGGACACTGTTAGTGTAGTGTGCTGTCCTAGTGTGAACCGGCCCTAATTAACATTTATGAAGATGAGTGAGGGTAGTTGAATAAACGCCTTCACTTTGCTGTCGCGGTACCTCCAATACATCAGTCTCCCCGCGACCACGGCTGGTGCAATCCGGTCGAAAAGTCGGGATTAAATTAAAGGTAAATTCGCGATAAATACCCGTATTCATATGTTTTAAAACTTAAAAAGTTCGGTAGTCCGAAACCGCTCAGATAGGACCCCTAGTTATCGGGGTTAAATTTACTGCAAATCTGTTCTAGTATCATTTCAAGGCCAATTACCAATCATCCTGTATATGTATAGTAATAATAATAAGAAAAAAATATTTTTTTCGATTTTTGTAAATATAACTCCGAAATGGCTGGATCGATTTTGACATTCAACACTAGGTACTGTGATGATGGGTGTTTTTTTTTAAACGTTGTCCCTCACTAGCAATTCCTCCTGTATTGTGGGTCCTTTTACAAAAACTTAAACATACTCGTACTTCAAGCAGCCCCGGAACAACTATGTGCTTGTAGATCATACAAGCACATAGCATAGCATATTCTATTCTATTCCGTGCGGAGAGCGATCCTGCGACACGCAGCGCAGCAGCCAATCGCTCATCAATCTGGCAACTGATCTAATGACGTCCTTGATTCCCACTCAATATTTTATTCTCCAATCTCCATCACGATAGCAATAGCGACTGCCTCACGTAATAGCGCCTCATCTCGTGTTATCAGTGTACGTACAGTACATTGTATGCTCATCTCCGCTCAGTTGTTGACTGTTACCAGCGGTGAATACTTGTGAACTCGTGAGGTGAGCTAGTGCTGACTTTTAATCAATTTTCTTTTGCAATGAAATTTTTTTTTTGGATTTGGTAATTTCATTTTTTTTTTTGAGTGTGTTTGTGGATCAGAGGTATTTATATTGGTCATATTTATTAATTGATACTTTCATATTTAATTTAATTTGGAATACAAATTATTTTTTATGATGTTGATAGATAAATACTCGTATACTGTCCATTAAGTAGTGTTTTGTTTAATATACTTTTAAATCCGGAACAAATTAATTATTTAAGTTGCCTCTTGGAAAACTTATTGAAAGATCAAAAGCCTAGTTATGTAATAACAAAAAAATCGTCTTATATGATCCTACCAGTGTATTAACTAGGATCCACAGTTAGTGAAACCAGCATTACTTTTACCAATAAATTGTTACACTTTAAATATAATTAATTGTTTTATACAATTAATTTGGTAGGTATATATTTTAATTTTCTAAATCGATAGCATGTCATCATTTTTACATTTTAATAATAAGTAAGAGAAGGTTTTTTAAATAAAATAAAAACAAAGTCTTCAATACAAGTAGATCACTATAAAAACCTGCACAACCCCATGAATTACTAATTACAGAACACTCTATGTAAGTATCTAGTTTTGAAGTTCATTGATATTCTAACTACTATTGAAGAACAGAACTATACAGAACCACATTCTTTCACAAAACAAACAAAGACAATTTATATTTTCTATATAGAAATAATACTACAAGCGCGAGACACCGGCAATCACATGACGTTAGTTTATCCACGCGGCCGCTAGAGGCGCCACCGTCGCGATGTATTTATAGCCGAGTTACAATTGTATTTGTTTGACTCCATTAAATAAGATGATCCTTATATTGACTTGTTATTGATAATAGCGGCACTGTCTGATACTACAGCGTGTAAACAACCTCATCACGAAGCCGTCAACCAAGCATTCTGTACATCTAAGTAACTTTCCGCAAAAATTATTGCTGGGAAACAACTTCTTTTTTGGAGTGAAAAATCATGTTTTGTGGTATAACTCAATTTAACGCACTCAAAACGTTGTGCTGGTGGATGGATTGAATAGTTCAGCGGTCGTGGAGGTGTTTCAAAAGTAAAAATCTTACATAAAAAAAACTTTAAATAAGTTGGTAACTTTGACCTCCAATATCTCCGTAACTAGAAGGTTCCTAGGTATATGGTCTAGAACAAAAAGAGATCGCAGTAATGAAAGTTGACATGCAAAGTATTTTTCCCATTCTATGTTGTTTGTTTGATTAAGGAATATCTAAGTCAAAGTCAAAGTCAAAGTAATTTATTTGTTAAACATAGGTAAAGGTACATGGTATAAAAAAATAAAAAAAATGTGTATCACTATGTTTTGCCTTGCAAGGCGTACAAATTAGGCATAAAATACAAGCTAAATAAGTCTATGTCAAACAATTAAAGTCATAATACATATGATAGAATAATAATAATATAATAATATCTGAGTTCGCGCAGCTCATTGGCCTGGAAAATAATGGGTTTATAAGCCCATTAACGAATCAGAAAGTCACTAGTTCGGCTTGTCATTTCGATTTTGTTTTGTTCTAAACCATTGAATCTTCTAGTTCCGGAGATATTGGTGGTCTTACTTGGACTTGAAGCTTCCAAGTTTTATTTTAAGGGGGAAGCGTCAGCGTAGCCCGCGAATTTAAAATTTTCTTACGGTTTTTGCAATTTGCAGGCTAGTGCTAGATTGTAATAATGTTGAATAAGTTAGTTTGATGTCCAGAATGATTCAATAAATTAATCAATCAAATCATTTATTTGCAATTAATGTAGCTTACATATGGAGGAGCCCGAGGCTAAAAAACACCAGCCACCGCTCGGGTCGATCTATAGGTTAAGCCGTGCTTGCCTAGGTTGGTCTGTGGATTGGTGACCACCCATTACATACCGAGTTTCCTCCGTGCCTCGGAAAGCACGTTAAGGCGTTGGTCCCGGCTGTCATTTGCAGATCTTTGACAATTGTTACAGGTAGTCAGTGGCGTAAAAAGTCTGACATCAACCAGTATTACCAAGGGGTATCGTATTATCCAGTACTAACTGGGTTGTGGAGGTCAGATAGGCGGTTGCTACGGTTAGGCTAGTCAGTTGATGAATGTCATCATCAGCCTCTTAATGTTCCCACTGCTGGGACACGGCTTCCTCTCAATAAGGGAATGGGTTTATATAATAATCCACCACTGGGACCCAGTGCGCATTGGTAGATGTCACATGTCTTCGAATTTTTGGTTGATGAATGTAGGTAACATTAATTAAAATATAGGAGTGGAATGTAGTGAGCCATGTATATTCTGCCTAGAAATTGGCACGCCTAATTAAAAAAAAATGTTAATAGCTTGGTTGGCGGCTTTATGAAAAGTCCGTTTACACCCCGTATGTGTTCCTGATAAAAGTTTTTTGTTAAGTCCTTCTCTAGGTAGAACCAATTGCTGAATTGCATCTGTAATTATTGGTCAAATAAGTTGAGTCTAAGTTTATTATTAGCTTGTTGTTCTAAAATGATGAAATGATGATGATGAATGACAAGATCATGATTGCCATGCTTGCATTGCGTGTTTGTATTTGTCATGCCTAGTTAGTTGCTTGTCAAATGATTTGTAAATAAATTTTCGGTGAAATGTCAGGAGTCAGGATCCCAAAATGTATGAATCAACCTTGTTTTATATATGTCACCGTAAAATTGTCAAACACGTTATATTGTAATCTCTCTAGCGATATTGTGAACTCTCGAAATATTGTCAAACGAACATACTGCTTACAATAAAACGCATTATTTTTCGTGAAATGCATGCGATGGTAGTCAAATAACGCGGTGTGGAGGGAAGGAGGGGTCCCCCTTGCCCAATGGTACCACTCTCATGAAAAGATAATGTACCATTCCTGAGAAATACCGATTAATATAACCTAACCTTAAAACACTTTATATTCCCCAAAAAGCGTAGTCGACGGAGCCCCGCTTCGCGGGGATTTCCGAGTGCAGGGTTTAAAGGAACCTAACTAACCTAACGGGGGTGTGCCCCAAGTCCCGATTATGGGGGCAGAGATACTTCCGTCTATGTTCAGTTGACAATATTTCGAGAGTTTACAATATCGCTAGAGAGAAACCCGTTATATTGTAATATAACGTGTTCGACAATTTTACGGTGACATATACATTTTGTTTTATGTTTGGGTTTGAAAGACGAATCCAGCCAAATTCTACTGCCAACTTATATTTTAAATGCGAATGTTTGTGAGGATGGATGGATGTTTGTTACTCTGTCACGCAAAAACTACTGAACGGATTTAGATGAAATTATAAGCATACATATTGCTTCAGAATCAGAATCAGAATCAGAATCTTTATTTGTTAAACATAGGTATTTACATAAAGGTGTTAGGTTAAACATATTTGAGCGCTATGATTTGCCGCGAAGGCATACAAATTTTAAATAAAATGTAATTATAAAAACTAAAATGAAATACTTAAAAAACGAATAGTAACAAAATAATAAAACAAAACGAAGCATTCTAAAAAAAGTTAAAAATTATCATTTATAAAATCTGGAACAGTATAATAACATTTTTCTATTAATAGCTTATAACCTGAATTAACATATAAGATATTCATCTGGATAATATAATCCCATGGGACAATTATCGAACTCCTTGCGGAGCCGCGGATGGAGCCGCGACAATTTGCTAATTCAGATAATTATGTTCCATCTCAATTTTCTAAACCAAACAGTTTACAGTACCGAAATACAGGAGTCAGTTTTAGCAAACAGTTTAGTAAACTGATGAGAATGATTACATATGTAACCATAGTTATGCTCACACCGTCTCTCATCTAAATACAATTGAGCATAACAATATGCAGTTCTGCGCAACCTAGAAACATGTTGTTTACCCCTGCTAATATTGACCGCCATGCGTGGTTTGCATCACGAATTTAGGATATGAAGTCCCTTACATGGTTGCTTTAGTCTTAAAATATACGAGTACAGGGTGTAAAGTACCTTTTAACGAAGCAATCTAACTAAACTAAGTAACTTGACGAAAAAATTTTTGCTGGGAAACGACTTTTAAGGTGATAAATCATGTTTTGTGTAGAACTCAATATAACGCACTCAAAATATTGTGCTGATGGATGGATTGAATAATACGGGGGTCGTGGAGTAAAAAATCTTACACTAAGAACTTGTATTTAAAAATAACTTCTCAAAAAGTTGTAACTTTGACCCCCAATATCTCCGTAGCTAGAAGGTTCCCAGGTATAGTGTAGAAGAAAAAGAAAACACTATGACGGGGAAAGCAAGTGCCTTCGGCTTCGTTAAAAAAGTTTTTTTACATCCTTTAAGCTTTGGCTTAGGTGAGCGAGTTTCCTCCACACCGCTCATTTAATTACCTAGTTAATTGAAATAGGGTATGAATTTTACTGTTCTATATCAATCAAAATCCATTTGCAGGCTACAGTCCCAGTCACAAGACATAAGAACTGTGAAAGTACTGTAGTTGCTCATTCCCTAGCGTAGATCTCTAAGGAGAAGAACGGGCAAGAAACTCCATGGACACGCTTTCAAACCATATCAAAATGTATAAGATTGCCCCAATAAAGATACTGACAAACCGGTCAGGACAACTTGCGGACACAGAGAGATATTATATGTACAGATCAAACCGAATCTGTTCAATGTCCTTCTTCTTTCTTTATAGTGTGGTTAATTCTTTGCTTTGATGTCAACGTGAACCGGAATCTCTACATCAAGCGTTCACCTCACCAATAGATCAACTAGTAGGTCGCTGAGCTACCAACCCAAACAAACATTCACCTTCTCTTTCCACCCCCAGAAATAATGGCAAACACACTAGAACCCGGCGCAGTAATTCGCCCCACAATCGACCACAACGGGGTGAAGCTCCTAGCCGAACGCCTCTACGGGATCTCAGTACTAGAGCTGACAGATCTGAACGGCTACGATGACAAGAACTACAGGATCGTCGAAGATCCCAATGTGAAGAATCCCCTGATTACGAAGCACAGTGAATATGGGTATGTGCTGAAGATAATGAACTCGATGGACTCCCAGAATGGCGACGTTGTTGATGCACAGAATGAGATTATGAATTTTTTGGGTAAGTTGCTTTTTGTTTTAGATCCTACAGCTCATTCATTGTTACCATAAGCTCATGTGATTATGCATTATATAATCCCTCGAAGAGAATAGGTTTGGATTTTTCACTAGAAAGTTGTCAGTGTTTGCTTATTGCAGTCCATTGCTGGACAAAGGCCAAGCTTCACCATAACCCCTGGTTCTCCACCTGGCGCATCCATTCTGGTCTGGCAGGATTGTTAAGATCGTCGGACCACCTAGCAGCTGGGCCTCCCACACTTCATTTGCCGGTACACGGTCTCCACTCTGGGACTCACCTTCTCTACCGCTTTCGATCCTTCGCCAGACATGGATATTTCAGCTTGGTCATCATCATCATCATCTGCCTAGCCATTTCCCGGCGCCAGTTGTCGGTTTCCAGTCTAACCGGATGCAGCTGAATACCAGTATTTTACATGGAGCGACTGCCTATCTGACCTCCACAACCCAGTTAATACTGGGTAATACGATACCACTTGGTAAGAATGGTGTCAGACTTTTGGGGCCACTGATTACCTGTAACGACTGTCAAAGATGGACAAATGACAGCCGGGACCAACGGCTTAACGTGCTTTCCGAGGCACGGAGGAAACTCAGTATGTAAGGGTGGTCACCCATCCACAGACCAACCTAGGCAAGCATGGCTTAACCTAAAGATCGACCCGAGCGGCTGATATTATTTAGCCACGAGCGCCTCAGATAGATATTTATAGATATTTCAGCTTGGTAACCCTGAAAAAATGAAAGTTTTTCACTAGGTAACTTATATTTTATTTTTCTTGACAGCAACCCGTTCCATAACCTGCCCTAGGCCGATCCGCAACGTCTACGGCCACTTCCACTCCATCGAGAAAATCGGAGGCAAGCAGCATGCGGTGCGACTCCTGGAGTATGTGCCCGGAGACTTGCTGCAAGGAGTACCCAAGTCTGAGGCCCTGTTCTATCAGCTCGGGGAGTTTGTCGCCAACTTGGATACCAAGCTGCAGGTCAGTGCCTTATGGTGTCCTGGTAGTTTTATTATTTTCGTAATTATTTCTTACATAACTTAACACACAATTATTATTATCAATTAATTTTACCTGAACAACCTGAACACATACTCAATAGTCGTTATCTATCCCTAGCTATACCTAACTATGCTAGTTAGTCTCTGACAAGCCAAGGTTTCCACAATTTGTATTGTATTCTCGTTACTAGTCATTGTACGTCATGTACAACAGTGACAGATAAAATGAGGTTTGATGTGCGTAATCATGGCTGAGAATCCATGGGAAACAGATTAGATTAGATATATGTTTATTGTGTGGACCTGGCGAAGGTTGCGGGAATCCGTTGGATGAGAGTCGCACGAGACCGGTCAATGTGGCGACACTTGGGGGAGGCCTATGTCCAGCAGTGGACGTCTTTCGGCTGAAATAATAAATAAGAATAATTATTATTTCGAAGTTATATTGTCTTCCATACATCTCTATTTTTAATCACATCCATTTTTCAACTTTAGAGATTTATGGAATTCTTGTGCAAAACTACTCGTACATACTTCTAAAACCAGAGGATTAAGCTTTGCGCTGTCTGTCAGGAAATTCATTTTAAGATTAATTGTGAATGACGTTCTAATAATACTGACCGTTTGTCCCAGATCCATAGACTTTCTATTAAATATTAACTTTATTTGTCCTGCAGAACTTCAACCACTCAGGACTGGTGTCCCGGGAGCACATGTGGATGTTGACGAAGGTGCCCGAACTGGAGAAGTTCAAGTACGTCATCAAGGATACTGAGAAACTGGACCTGGCTGAAGAGGTAAGATGCGTCACATTTACGAACAAGTATGTGAAAAAGTGGATTGTAAGGAAGACGACATTTAATCAAAATACGTGAAGAAAATGACGGGAAATCTTCATGAGGTCTTAGATGGCCATACGTGACCTAATTCATGATATGCTCCAAAATGTCAGGTGGGTAGCGCTCGCAGTCGGTGTATGACCAGAATATGTAAGTACGCAGCCGATCTTTGCAACTGTGTTTTTAATGCTTTAATGCTTTTAAGTTTCCTCACGGTGTTACCTTTCTCGGTGGGAGTGCACTATGAAGCGAGGACGTTTTTCCCGAAATTTCCCTATTGTATAAATATAAATCCCACCAAAAAACATTCTGTAAAAAACTAGCCAAGTCTCGATGGAGCTGCTTGTTTATCTCTAAAAAGTAATGAAATCTAGACAAAGTCGTGCCAAGTCTAAGGTTCCTTACTGCGATTTCTTTATTATTATAGTTAATGTTGTGTGACTTGGCCTAACCTAACTTATCCAGAGGTTCTCAAATAGGGGCCTGAAAATGCGGCGAAATGGTTCCAGTAAAGGATGGTACGGCAGTGTTTGCTTCGCGCTCGACTTGGCGGGGGCACTACCGTGCCCCCAGATATAAATATAAATATAAATATCGCTGGACATTAACACACAGCGCCATCTAGTGCCACACTAAGCAAAGCTTGTGTCGTGGACACTAGATAGTTGATATACTACATATATACTTTTTTGTTTGTAAATACATACTTATTATACATATAAACATCCATGACTCGGAAACAAATGTCCGTGCTCATCACACAAACATTTGCTCCTACCGGGATTCGAACCCAGGACCCTAAGAACGTAAGGCAGTGTCACTACCACTACGCCAATCGGGTCGTCAAATGTATGGCAGTAGTATGTAGCTTCCGAAGTGTAATATGTCTTATGTGTGTATATGTATGTATTTATTTATTGTATATATGTAAATGGTACACCACAGGCTACCCGCAGTATTGTCTCTCCTTTCCCCTTTAAATCCATCCAAAGGTTGTCTTTAAAAGATCGCTTTTAGCGGTGTACATAATAAAGAGTATTCTATTCTATTATATTCTATTCTTCCGAAAAGCATGGTCGTACGACGACGCACCAATCCGATACTGGAATAAATTGGAAGATATTCGAAAAAAGGACCCGTAAAACGTTTTCTGCTGTTGTTAGCTGCTCATAGCGTATACTCCAACTCATACAAATCCGCCCCCAAGAAGACCCAGTCACCCCATTTAGTCATTATTGTCGTTGATCAACCATAGGCATAATTTTGAAGTTGTGTGCCACTTTTTGAACTCATAGTCTAGGTCATCTCTAGGGCACTATGACATTATCTTGATCAGTTACTTATAACTTACATAACTGCATTTATATAATGACCTAGAAGGGATCATGTGTGTGTCAAGTATAGATTTAATCGCATGCATGAGCCCTACGCAATGTCTAATCTATTAAAGGTAATTTATGTGTACCAGGTTATGTACTACAATAGCTTTTGCCTTCGGTTTCAAACACATGCCCGCCTGGTTATTGAACCTCCTTCTTTTTTATGTCGGTTATTAAGAACCATAATCCTACCTACTAATGCTGGGCGGTCTGAGAAGAAGATGGATAGAAAAAGATTGCAGGTAGTGGAGATGGGAATGGGATTATAGATTGCAAGTAGCGGAGGTGAGTGAGGTGGTGTGACAAGAATGGATAAAGTATGTGTTGAGATACAGTATACAGTCCACTATCTATCAAGACACCGAGTTTTAATCCTCTCAAACCCATTCCTCTTTATGGTCCTTCGAGCCGGATCGTAAAAAGGAATGGGTGATATCCTCAGGGTGCTGAGAGTATTAAAACGCTGTGTCTTGATAGCAAGGATGAGTATAATTATTAGAGGAAGTTTAAAAGTTGCGAAAGTTACAGTAAAGTTCACGTAAAGTTGAAAGGGGATTGTCATGGTAGTACATGTGATGACAAGGGACGAATTGCATGTGACTAAAAGAGTGGTGATGATTAGTGAGGGAGAGAAAGACCACTAAAACGATGGATATATTGTGTGAGGAATTATTTGAAAGAAAAACAAGTTGCTCCGACCCCGAGTAACATAGGATAAAGGCAGCAGGAAGTTGAACCTTACGCAAGTAAATTGTATAGGAAAGCGTCGTATGCGCTAACGCAGTTCATGTTCTACTTGCCTTTGTGTCAAACTTCATCGAAATATGTACAGAAGTTACTAACAGACAGACCGACATTCAGACACGAGTTACTATCGCATGTACTTGTATTATACTAGAATGGATATAGTAGCTGAGCTACTATTATAGATATAGCTAGATTTGAATAGCACGCACCCGATGCATTGTTAGTGCAAACGGTGCATTCGCTACAGTTCGTAACGACAGCCATTAAATATGATGTTTATCGGGCCTTATTTACATTTATTATATGTAGTTCTAGACGTTTAGTAGTGAGGTAGGGCTTGGTTGTCTGTTGCTTGTTAGATAAAGTCGCCCTTTAGAGTTTCTTGTATGATGTGATGTTTTTCAACGCTCCTCCGGGGCTGCGGGACTGTTGGAAAGAGATACTGCGGCCCCGGAACATAAAGGGCGAGGAAGGAACATGGGTGGGTTTTAGTCAGTAAAAGTCTGACACTCCCTCCCGCTCCGCCCACAGCGGGAGAAGTTATTTGATGATTTCCTATCCGTAAAAAAGGGTAATTGACAGGATCCAGAACCTTAGTTTTTCGTCTTCGTCAAATTCCGTTTGCTTGGCATTATGATGTAGGTTTCAATCTTGGTGGATTCGGTTTAATTTAAACTTTCATTCATCATCACACACCAGTGCATGGTCGTGATGAAGTACTTTCTTTTAGTCAGACATTTTATCCTCTAGCCGTGTTTTGAACTTCATCACAGGTTGTACAGACTTTCTTAAACTAGACTTGCCAATAAGGCTTTGTAGATTTCTAGGTGCCTGTTAACTTTTTTTTTAACTTTTTTATTCTGGTTTTAAGTTTTTTTTTTATGTAGTAGGTAAGCAACGACTTATTGTCGGGCCTGCGCTGTCCCTCCATACTTAAGTACTAATGCTGTAACATAATAATATTGTAATACCAAATCTTCCTAACTGGAATTATTTATTAATAATTATTTACAATATATACACACTACACTATAATAGAAATAAAAATATGTACAAGTATCAAAAAGGGGTTACAGGGCATCGAAAAATTCGTCCAACAGGAAAAGTGCCCAGAAGGCTCGCAGCATTGCCCCGTTGGATGGCAATGCTTATTCTTTGGCCAAAAAATAGGCCTGCTCTCTGGTCGAGTTGACCAACCGTTTGGTGATTTCCCGAAATACTAGGTGGGCACTCGGACCCAATGGCCCTAGTGTTTCAACCCCAAACGGCTCAAACACATAATATTACCAATTAAATTATTGTATTTGCGCCGTTTGAGGTTTTCAAATACAATAATTACCAATAATAAATACCAAATGATTTGAAAAGAGTAACCATGAAGTTTCTTGCCGGTTCTTCTCCATGGAAACGACCAACCCGAACCGTGAACCTTTCTCGACGTTTTATAAGTGCCTGCATGTAGGCAGATGTTAAATTAAATATTATGATTTTGAAATTCTCAGGTAATAGAGGAGTTCAAATACGCGGTGCTGCCTCGTATCGGGGAGTTGGAGAAGGGCGTCATCCACGGAGACGTCAACGAGATGAATGTGCTCGTGGGGCTCAAACCGGGAGGCAGGTTCGTTAATGTTGCTTAATGTTCTTACTAACATTTAACATAACATAACATAAACACCTGTAATCCTCGAAGAGTTAGGCAGAGTCGAACTAGTATTACCGACCGAGTAGCCTACGCCAGTTATGTTTAAGTCTCATGATGGGTGAACCTATTTTCATGAAGCGGTCGCAAATCCACACTCCGTGGTTTGCTACTGAGAAATCCCTGATGGAAAAACCCAATAACACTTTGCCCGACCCGGGAATCGAACCCAGGTGAGAGCTCAGCAGTCGACCGAGGTAGTGAGACTGACAATTATTATCATTGAAAAATCACCATGAAAGAACAGTCCGTGATTTGGATATACATTTTTGTACTGCAGCCTTGCAGTGGCGTAGGTTCGATACAATACTATTTCTACTGGCTTCCCTTTGAAAAGTGGCACAGTCATTATTCTATAGACATATTAATATTCACATTAAAGCTATGGATTGCGACTTACCTCTTGCTTTTATAGAAGGTTACAGGGACGCTTAACAGACCATCACAAACTGGCGTCATTCCGACCTCGCCTAGGTCCGTCGAGACGTCCCTATTAACTCCCCCCCAACTCTTGCTCGGCTCGAACCAGCCCGGGACGCTGAGCCAGTAGTTTAAAATCAGGCCCTAAACAATGATCTCGCTCAGAACCAGCCTGTCCCTTTGCTTTCCATTGACGCACTAAACCGAAACTATCCACAGGGTGTGTCCTTCCGGGGTTGCGGGCCTATTCGAAAGAGATACCGCGGCCCCGGAACATAAAGGGCGAGGAAGGAACATGGATGGGTTTTAGTCAGTAAAAGTGTGACACTCCCTCCCGCTCCGCCCAGAGTGGGAGAAGTCATTTGATGATTTCCCATCAAAAAAAAAAAAAGGGTGTGTCCTTAGCGCTCTGTTGCTTAATCTATAATTTGTTGCCTCTGGCTTGAGGCCTTATACTCAAGGCACCTATAGGATAGTCCGGTTAAGCAGAAGTCAGCCTCATTGGCTGGAACTGCGAGATGCCATTAAAAAAACAGTCACATTCCTTGTTTTATTTGTTATTGGTAGTTATCCTGCCTGGCACAATATCTCTGCTGTCATAGGTAAAGTAGTGTAATTGCGCTACAGTACAAAACAACGGTAAGTTTTTTGGAAAGCTCTGGCAATCTTGTAGGTAGACTTGAATCTGATAGGTGGAATCTTCTAGTGTGAATTAGGTAGCAATTAGGTACCTAACTGATAAAACCGCTTACAATGTGTTGGTTTTGTGACGTGTGCGTTGTCATTTTTGTTCATTGATGTATCGTTCAAGTAGTGAGCATCATCTTGTGTCTTCTTGTACTGACATCAGACATTTTAATAGAAAAACATTTTTATCATATCCATCAGATCGTTGGTCTGTTTATTTTTCATGTTATTGCAAAGATAATGGCATTCCGTAATATCTTTTCTTATCACGAGATTGAAGTGATGAAACACCATTGAGATAACGGTTTGTATAAACACTGCATCTAGTCGAACTTTTATAGAAACGTCTTTTTGAATTTATTCATTCATGAATACTTAGGGACGTCTTGCTTAAATTTTTTGTATTGCATTATTAGTTTTGCTACTCGCCAACAGATGGCAGTTTTACTAAAAATCTTTACCATTTAATTAGGCCCCGGAAAACATCAGTGATGAAGGTATGCAATGAGATTCTTAACGGGATATTGTTGAGGTGAGCCAAGTATGTATGTATGTTTTGGAATCTGGATTATTTGGCTTCAAAAGTGATAATAATTAGGTATCTGGTTTGCTTCGAACTCGGCGCTGATGCGGTTCATGTGGTATGGGCACATGTATGGATACAGGTATGAGCTATGGAAACAGGTGTGGGAAATACTTGTAATAAAATTATATGTGATTTGTAGGTACCTTCCTATACCTAATTAACATAAAAATGTCAATTTTCTGAGGATCTCAAACCCCAGCAGTCGAGGGTTGCATGAAAAATACGCATGAACAATAAATGTACCTATTTTTACCTATGTGTTACAAATAAACACATGTGAATTTGAATTTGAATATGAACCAATCTTCGTTGCTAACATCCCAAGCGGATTTTATGGAAGTCTTTATGTTGCTTTATTGTATGATATTCGTTCTAGAAACTCAAATTAATTAGCAAGTGAAACTTTAAATACACGTTAAGCATCGATAACTAAATGTGCCAAAACAGTAAATGACTGCAGGTGTGTGATATTGTAGGTATGTCACTCCTTTGGATTTCTGCTAACAAATTATAAAATATGTATGGCTAACCGAAGTTATTACCGAAAAAACAAGTAATATTGAACTGTTTTTATAATAACACGACTTTTTCTCTATACTCACAGCAAAACTGATTACCGCATCACAGGCATCATCGACTTCGGTGACATTCAGTATTCTTACTACGTTTTCGAGTTGGCCATCACCATGACTTACATGATGCTGATCACCGGAGACCCTCGCGTCGGAGGATACGTCCTCGCCGGGTACACCGTCAACAGGCGCCTGCCTGATGAAGAGTACAGGCTGCTGAAGGTAAGAAAAGCCAACAGAAATTATTAACAGTGTAGTTGTGTCTATTCAATAACAGATGGCAGCACGTGTTTGTGGTGTGCTAGTTGTCTTGATAGTTTGATTATTTGTCAATAGATGGCAGTACTTGTATGTGGAAAGCTGCTTGTTTTGATAGTTTCACTACTCACCTATAGATGTCACTAGCTAGGCATTAGTTTGAAATTTAAATACCTACTGCCTACTGTCTCTATTCTCTTCACAGACGCTGATCTCAGCCCGGCTAGTCCAGAGCTTAGTCCTAGGTGCTTACACCTTGGAGCAGGATCCCAACAACGACTACGTGTCATCAACAGAGAAGGCCAACGGCTGGGAGCTGCTGAAGAAGATCCGTAAGTCGAAGGCGACAGAAGAAATCGACCCTACTGACTGGAAAGAGATTGCCAATGAGTACTTGACTAGGAGTTAATAAGCGTTAAACTGTGGAAAAGATCCTTTTTGAATTCGTGTAGAATCTTAAAAGTCGTGAAATCTTTTTATGATTTTATGCATGGTAACGAGACTTTCTTGCAGGGAAAGACTAAAAGAATTTTGAAGATTTTACATGAATTGTAACATTGTGTTCTCTTGTGTATTTCCTATTATTTTAGTTTTTAATAATTTACGATGTTATGATAATGCTCTGTTGTAAGTTTGATATGTAATCAAAATATGTACTGTAATAAAAAAAAGCAATAAATAGAGTCGAGTTTAGTAAATTAATAAATAATATTAGGTACATAGACGTTTTAGTAGATCTTGCTATAATTATATTTAAAGCTATTCAATTTTTTGATAGTAATGTTAAGAAAAGAAGGAACCAATAAAGATTACTTATGAAATCAGAAACTAGTTTCTTTCGTTGCATTTGATCTGCAGTCATTTCATATGTATTTTAGTTCTAACAGCAGCAATCCAACAGGAACCTTACGCAAGCGATAATAAAGATCACTATCATTTTGGTACATTTTTCAGCAACCTCAAGGCGAAGAATATTAACTGTTTTAGACTGCTGCTCGTAGAAACAATAGAAAATCACGAATATAATCCCGTAAGCACTTTAAGTGAAGAAAATGAAGATCACAGTGCTTTATAGTCAGATTTAAAATGACTACAAAAGACAAGTAGGTACCATTTCATTAGTAGTACAAAACCTTAAAAGCGAGATCATAAAGAATAGTTTGAAAGCAATAGCTGGCTTGCTATGAAACCATAACGAAGCTGGAGTACCTACCGATTTTAACTACCCTTGTTTTGAGCTAGCCAGAAGTTCTCTAATCTTACTTTATTTCCCCATTCCTACTCTATCATCGGACGAGCAGAGATACAGCGAAGCGTCATCGATATATGGTTGAAGTTCTACGGAACTGAACAAAGCGTTATGCTTTCACTTTTGATTCCACTGATGGCTTCTCTATTTCCCGATCAATATAATTTGAATCTCTTCAAAATTCGAGTGAATTTCTTCTAGGCAAGCGTGTCTTACTTTAGACCCCGGTCATAGCTTCTAATCAGGCGAGGTGTGGCCAAATAATCTGTTGAAAAAAAAATATACAAATCCTTTTTCTTACTAATCCTACTAAGATTATAAATATTAAGCATCATCATCTGCCTAGCCTTTGCCCAACTATGTTGGGGTCGGCTTCCAGTCTAACCGGATGCAGCTGAATACCAGTATTTTACATGGAGCGACTGCCTATCTGACCTCCACAACCTAATTAATACTGGGGAATACGATACCGCTTGGTAAGACTGGTGTCAGACTTTTTTGGGCCACTGACTACCTGTAACGACTGTCAAAGATGGACAAATTTTCCGAAACACGGAGGAAACTCGGTATGTAAGGGTGGTCACCCATCCACAGACCAACCTAGGCAAGCCTGGCTTAACCTAAAGATCAACACGAGTGGCTGAAATGATTAAATTAATTATAAATATTAAGCATTTATAATAAATAATAATGGATGTATGGATGTTTGTGACTCTTTCACGCAAAAACTACTGAACGGATTTCGATGGAATTCAGCTGACAGATAGTTTATAACATTAATTCCGGTAGCATGATCCCGAAGGACAATTATAACTCTATGCGGGCAAAGCCGCGGGCATAAACTAGTTATACATAACTTAAAATTAAAAATACTCCAAAAAGTAGCCTGAGACGATCAGTCTCAGCCGTATGTTCTACAACAAACCTAACACAAAAAGCGTAACCACAGCTCATCAATAACACATGGCTATCAATGGTCGTCCATGGTGGGCCACACACATCACATTATACGAACATTATATTGCGTTTATTGCCTTTTAGAACGTAATGGTGGGTTTATTTTAAAACATCCTGTTTGTATGATGATCACATAATATGATGTATGGTAGAAAATGTGTGATTAATTGCGGTTGTTATAAAAACTGATATTTATTATTGCGGTCTCACCTAGTATGGAATTATGAGCTTGGTTTTATTTTTTTACAAGTTTCATTTGTTCCTGTCATTGTCTGGAAAGCAGTGGTGGAAAGTCGGATGACCAGTCTTACCAAGGGGTATCGTAATAACCCGAGTACTAACTATTTTGCGGAGCTCAGATAGACCATCGCTTCGTGTGCAATATTGGTAATCAGCTGCATCCGGCTAGACTGGAAGCCAACCCCAACATAGTTGGGAAAAACCTAGGCAGATGACTTTGTGTCTGTTAGAAATTATTTTAGTTATTACGGGTGAAATGATAATGATGATGATTGCTTCCTGAAATTAGGAATTATTACATGGACTAGAGCCTGTTTCACCATCTATGATTAAGTTCCCGTTAACATACTTGGCAGATAATGTAATACAAATTCTGTTCCATTTTTTAATTTATTCGGTAAGTAGTGGCTATTCGGATATTGTGGAACAGGGTTGAAAGGTTAACGCCAATATAATAAATAGGTCATTAAAATAACAAAAAAAAAATCTTAAAGAAAGAATTAAAAGTTAAATAAACGCCATCTATCATCAAGTATCAGTACTAAAACAGCAAAAACGTTAACTTAGTCCTCGCAATTCTAGATGTTATCAGTAATTCCCTTTCCCAGAGTCTCAGCAATAAATTGGAGCTTTATTTATATTTCATACGAAACCGACATGATGTGGTTATAAGTGACTGATATGACAACCAGTGCCTCTGTCGGCGAAATGTTGAACTAAACCACCTTTATTTATCGCGATTGGAATTTTAGATTTTTAAGTTATTTTATTACATCGTTTACTTCATATAAGGCTACATTGTAATAAATAATATTGAAGCGGACTGTTATGTCGTTCACAATAATCATAAAATTATAGTTATTTTCGAAAATATGCAATAAATCTCGACATCTGTACATTAAAATTGTATACCAACAAAGTTGACAACATTGAATTAACCCACAAGCAGTTTTCCGAATACATTAAAATTCTCATCCTTCCCAGTACTTACAAAATCTGAAACATTCAAAAAATCACAATTAAAAAAAGATGTGGCGTTTTCTGCTGATTGCAATTAATTAAGCTTATAAAGACAAAAATGTTCACTTTTTACTCTTGCAATGCTCATCGAGTTTTTTGTATGTACGAGTATGTCCTGTTTGATTACGTAAGCTGCGCGCTCTGGTTGAAGCGTCTTCGTATACATTACGTTCGACGAAAAAACTTAATTAAATTAAGAGTAATTATCTTATGAGGGTATTACCGTATATGGTTGTAGAGTTGTATTCTCATACAACTACGGCTTAATATGTGGAACTTACGAGAAGTAACATGGTAATTTACCTTTTTTTTTTAGGATTGGAAATCATCAAATAACTTCTCCGGGAGGGAGTGTCAGACTTTTACTGACTAAAACCCATCCATGTTCCTTCCTCGCCCTTTACGTTTCGGGGCCGCGGCAATATCTCTTTCGAACAGTCCCGCAACCCCGCTGGTAATTTACCTAATTGATTCTTAAGAATAAATTTATTGAATCACTATCGGACGTCACGCGTTTTTACCCGCGTAGTTCCCGTTCCCTTGGGAGTACGGGGATAAAATATAGCCTATGTTACTCAGGGTGAATGTAGCTTTCCAAAGGTGGAAGAATATTTGAAATCGGCTTAGTACTTTTTGAGTTTATTCATTACAAACATAATGTATACACACACAAAAATACAAGTTTTTCCTATTTATAATATAATTTGTTGATGTTGTACATGCGAGGTAAGCTGAAGGCAAATGAGGAACATCTTCTTACAAAAAAAAAAATGATATTACAATAATAAAAAATAAATAAAAAGAATTCTAAGAAAATGAATAAAAAATAAAAAATTCTAATTTCGTTTGAGAGTGAGAGTGTGTTACGTGTGTGTTTCTTTTCACCTATGCGAGGACAAACAATAATGAAAGAATTAATGTTCCTCTGTATACCTCCAGGTTTCAAAGTTTAATGTTTTTTTTTGTTAAATTGATGTTTAATGTTTTTTTTTTAATTTGTTCTCCCGTCTTGGCTTCGCACTGGTTCATAGGGGGCATAATGTAGCATTCTAATGGTGAAAGAATTTTAAAATCGGTCCAGTAGTTTTTGAGCTTATTTGTTACAAACGTACAAATCTTTCTTCTTTATAATATTTTAATAGTATATTTGTATGGAAGTATGGATTATTTGATGAAATTACGAAAGCTTCGGTCTTCAGACACTAGCTATTCCAGTTGGTGCTTTATCTGTTTGTGAGAAGAAACAACCGTTTTGCTTTTGGCTTGTAAACTTTTGCTCTTGTAAACTTTGACGTTCCAAAATAGGCTTGTGTACGGTCGAACAGGCTATTTTGGTATATAGTTTAACCTACAAATTACATTGTAAAGTGTAAACCAAATAGCTGGTTCGACCGTACTGAAAAAATCTAACTAGTCAGTCAGTTAGATTTAAAAAAAATATTTTCTTTTGTAACGTAAACCAAAATTGACGAAGATACGACGCTTATATTATGCTTAATACGTCACGCCGCGCCGTGGTACAATTTTTAGTGCGTTCTGACGTCAGAACGCCCCACTCCCGAGTTTTTACCCATATTTGCAAAATAAAATTCTATTCTATTCTATTCTTTTAAGCGTTTTATCATTGTCAACATTCATGGATTTACAAAACCAAAAAATACGTGTCCATTATTTTCCAATACTCTAACTGACGGACTAAATAGATTTGCAATTTATTGATAGTAAAAACTAGCCTAATTTCAATATATGACGTTTGGTTTCGATTTTGAGTCCGGTGTCCGGAGACGCGTTCGTTATTTTTTCATACCAGCATGATCAAACCTTAATGAAATCCTTAGGTACCAGGTATTAAGGAAAGTCTTACCTCTTGCCTCTCGTCTAACCCAGTTAATCACTCCAACTAATTACTATCAGTCTAGTCTATGACGTCACCGCTAGAGGTCATGTTACTCGCTGTCAAAACTAAGCGGTTCTAACGTTCATGTAATTAATCATTTATCTAACATTGGTAATTATGCGTAATTATAGAGATGAGCGATTAAGAATATTAACAGTAAATTAATATTAGATATACGAGTATAATGTGGATTTCGCTTTCGAATTTCATTTATTTTTGGAGGACTCGGTGCTCTAGAGGTGGCAAACGCTATTTCTGAGTATGAGGTGCACCTCTGTTCAACCCTTCAGGGATTCCATAATATGTAGTTCACCCACATTTTGCCAGTAATTTTATTTTTGTTTTATTTTATTTATCAAGGAATATAAACAGTTATACATTAAAACCTTACACAAAGTTATAAATATACAAGGTTTATAAATGTATAACCTACGACATTTTCCACAACATATTAAAAGTTATATCAAACAGTGCTCTTAGATAGTTAAAAGTGAACTTAAACTTAGACAGTCATGTCAATGTCAACAATACAACTTCAGGAAGAAATACATTGTAACAACATGTTCAGTAGCAAGGGGGAACCTAGCACTTACTTTTAAGATAATGTTATATTGTAAATTTTTTTCAAATTTTGGGGGGATGTAGTGTAGGGACACAATGTAAGCGTGAAAGGCTGAACGCATGATAAGCAAAAATGTACGCGAGTGAGACGAATGAACGGACGACCAGTTACTGCGCACTGGTCCGATCGGAAGGTTGTCATTACGGGTTCCTTGTGAAATAAACGCGGACATTCTTAACCTATAAATAGACTTTGATTTGTGTGACTCCGCAACCTTCCACGACCAGACGAAGCAGTGCTCACTTGGGGGTACACGAGCCACATACTAGGGCAAACTAATACACGGCACACGAACCCCCAAACAAACAACAGAGAAAGAGAGAGGTACATGTTACAGGGGGCAAGCTTTTTTCGATCAAACAGGCACAAATGTAAACTCCGTTGCTGCTACTGACAAATTCCTGATGGAAAAACAAAATAACTATTGTCTCGACCTGGAAATTGAACCCCGGACTTAATGCTCAGTAGTCGCGATTGCCACCATTTGATCAAACGAGGCAGTCAATAGATATGCAGTAAAATACCCTGTATTCTCCAAAAGGGAACTGTCATCATTATTTTCCACAGAGCGGCTAAATACCATCTCCACAACAATCTAATTACTGATAATACCGATATCCTCACTCCGGTAACAGTATTTCTTATCCATCCATATATCTATACAAATAAACCATATTAAAGTGTTTGTTTGTTATTTGAAAATGACAGCTTTGTACAGAATGCATATGAAAGTATTTTAAGTATTCTTGGAGATTTTTTCAAGTGGGCAAATCTGAAACTCGAATATCGAAAAATACTCAAAGAAGTCTCGAACCCGATTTTGATAAAAACTTAAACTGCATCATTAGATTTAAAAAAATAAAATAATATTCCAAGCCGTTAAAAAACACCGCTGACTTTGAAAAAAAAAACACACTGATTAATTACACCATTCCATGTATCGCTAATAGGGATCAAATTCTAAAGACGAGTGAAACAGAGCTTAATTCGGTATTTTACAGTACTTTTTTCGAATTTAATATTAAATAAATTGATTAGTAAATCTTGATTGGTACCTGGCATTCTTACTAACCAGGACCACGCGAGCAAAGCCGCGTGCCAAACCTAACGTAAGTAATATTTATGAACATAACAGACCACATTCAGAGCAGCGCGGCGGGTACCGGCTCTTCATTACAGCACCCTAATGATTTATAATTAAAGAGTAACGGAGAACCCCCGCCGGGCTATGCGTTCCTGGTATCTGGCTATACGTACTAAGTTTTAATAGGTACATTATTTTTATATAGAAGCCGGTAGAATATAACGTGGTTGTAAAAAATTATAAAATTTCCTTGCAGTAGGTGTAAAAATTTGAGTATACTTCCCGTGGATAAAACTTCAATCCCTCACTGCTCTCAGGATTCAAATCGTCGCTGATAGAATGTTTAGACTCTGGTGGATTTTTATTGTGTGATTTAATAAAAAACAAACAGTAGTAGAGCAACTGGATGACTGAATTTATGGAGAGCTGCATACTTTTTACTTTTTTTACTATGCATTTTTTATTAAAGGCATAACATCTAATAATCAATTTAAAGGTCGAAATATTTAATGTAAAGCGAGAATTACAATACATATATTCTTTGTGCATTTTTGTTTCTTTTCCTTTGATTCAAAATGTCAAGGATAAATATCCAACAAACCTTTTAAGAGATCCTCTGTCTGGAGTTTTATTGAACTTCACAGTACTGGTTTTGGGGAAAACCTGAATATGTTATTGTTAAATAAATAAAGAATGTAAAATGACTCCTAACGAAGCCGAAAGGCACTTGTACTCCCCGTCGCCATGCATATTAGCCACCTTATCAAATTTTTTGCAGATGAAGTCGCGGGTGAACTGCTAGTAAATAACATAGAGCTCACCTTCTTTGTTCTAATACTCGTAATGCTTCAAAATGACACCCGCACATAACGGATAGAACATGTCTGACACTGTTCACGTTTGCAAACTGCATTGGGAAACACGCGTAATTTTTTGAAAACGGTCGAAAAGACGACTTTTAAAAGCAGTGTATCTCTTAAACCGTAAATATTTTTTTCAAATAAAAAAAATGATATTTATTTGCATACAGTGATGGAACTCAAAACATAATTTATCAAACTTTAATGCATCAAAAAAAAATTCAAACATACTTCTTAATTTCTTTAAACGCAGAGTATCAAGGGATACTCTGCATTTACAATGATTATTATAATTCAAAATTACCATATTTCAAATGCTAAACTACATCCAGTGATAGATAATTAAATAGTTATAATTTCTAATTTTATGGTCCATGTTCACCAAAAAGAATACAGTTTTGTATGGGAACATGTCACAGTGACAGCTGTTTTTAGCTACTTAATCAGACCATCTGATCGGTGAACATGGGCCAAAATCGATCAAAATCACTCATTTCGTACAATTTGGCCCGCAGTGACTGACGTAACAACCACTTTGTAGTGCAAGCTGATTAGAACTTTATTCTAACAGTATTTCAGACGAAGTCTGAACCACCTTGCTTATTTAGCTGATGTTGTCGCCTTAAACTGTTAATTAAATACACGATAATTGTGTCAATCATACCTTTTACTAACTTCGACGCTTATCTGCATCTACATGAGCCTTTTACCGGCTGATGTGCTATCAAGATAAGCGTTTTAGTCAGAGTGTAGGTTTTTGTTCCCTACTTAATAGTCACGTATAATAAAAATACTTTAGACGCCATTGCAGCATTGGCACGAAGTGTCCCGCTGTGCTTGTCCTGTCTTAAGAGGAATGAAGTAGACTGTTAGGATAATCTTATCTATCCTATCCAACTAAATGAACAATATTTGTAAATCTGAAATCACAAAAACCGGCCAAGAGCGAGTCGAACTCGTGCACTGAGGGTTCCGTACAAACTTTTAAAAAGGACCAACTTAACTTTGCTGTTCGATCCTATGAAACGGCTATGGCATCAACCACAAATAATAAGTTTGTAATAGTAAAATCGTTTTTTTTTGATTTATTTATTTATTTACATTTTTCAGAGTTTTCCCTTTACAAAGACGTTGCGTTTCGCAAAACTTCTTGATTCTAGGTCAACGGCAATTACCATATATACAGGATGGAATTTTACAATGCCACCTGGAGGGAAAGTACTATACTCGAGATAGCAAATTTTAATCAAAGGAGACATTCCTTTATTTTTCAAAAGAAACAAATCTGATCGACTAAAGTTCGACTAAATAACATTCGGTACCTCTTTGACATCAATCGATAGGACCGATCATATGGATCAAATCTCTCTGACAAACATGATACATTAAATGAAAGGAAAACCATGAATAAAAGTGCTTCATCTTGTTGAATTTATGCCATTGAATTTATAACTGTTCTGTAGATTACATGCTTTTCCTTTAATTTAATTTAGCATTATTATGTCAAAGGTATTATGTAAAAAAAATAGACATTTGGAAACTTTATTATTACCTACAATGTTTTTCTTTACACTTAAAAAAAATAACCTGGTCATTAAATGTTTTCCACTTGTAAAAATGGCCTTTTCAATGGCAGTTTTTGGTTTATTTTTTGACATTTCAGTCATCAGGAAAAAATTACATTTAATTAGTAACCTGGCCCAGATTTTACGATTTCAAAAAACCTCGAGATTTCTTTAACACTATGTAACACACCTTCTTCTAAAATAAACATCTGCCTAGCCTTTTCACAACTAATAGGTTTGGGTCGGCTTCCAGTCTAACCGGATGCAGCTGCATACCAGTACTTTTAGATGAAGCGTGCCATGCCTATCTGACCTCTACAACCACGATAGTTCTGGGTAATACGATGCCTCTTGGTAACACTGGTTGTCAGACTTTTGGGCCACTGACTAAAAAACCCAGTAACACTTTGCAAGACCCGGGAATCGAACCCAGGACCTCATGTTCAGCAGTCGCGCTTGCGACCACTACACCAAAATATATTTTGATTAATGTATCTTTAATATTTATAGATATCTATCTACGTCGTTGTTAGTTTTTACAGTTCAAACCGCTCAAAGTTAAATAGGACACAGTGTGCCACCTTGTTGTATCCCCTCAATAGCAAACCTTTTAACACAAATTTTCTCATATTATTGTATCTATTGTTAGCGCATCATACGTACATCGCATTATTTTAATAATACTCGTCTGTGTGTTTTTTTAGATATTACTTTATCTGACGCTCAAATTCTGTTTATGTGCAAACCTAAATAAATTATCGTCGTCCTGCCCTGGCTTCTATTCTCCCGTGTTAATCGTGACGCTATCATTTACTACTTTTTCTCTCGTATAATTTCTTACGAAATCCACTAAGTAATTGTTTTTAATCTGCCTCTCTCTCTCCATGCGTCAACATTTATATAATTCATTACTCTTTGAGTCACATGTGTTTCATCTGTCCTCATCACATGTCCACAACAAGACAAAAGACGGTTCCACTTTTCTGTAACTGGCGCATCTTACAAACTTATTCTACACTAATAATATAAAGAGGAAAGATTCGATTTTTTGGTTGTTTGTTACGATTTAACTCAAGATCAACTCAACCGATTTACAAAAATCTTTCACCATTAGAAAGCTACGTTTTTATTTTTACCGAGTAACATAGGTAAATCATATTGATATTATGCAAATTAGCCGAGCTATGTCAATTTTCGCGAAAGAAGTTCTGTAATATAATCATTTCCGACTTTATCCATCTGTGACATTGAACTTAAAATTAAAAAAAAAAATTGTCTAAACACTTGTCATTAATGGGCCAAACTGTTGAGAACTGAGACTGAAGAGAGACTGGGAACCAACTCCGTCAACTAAACCCTTGATAATAATTAGAAAACGTTACGTTTATTATCCCCGCGTCAATTTCCATACAATGGTGGCACTTGACAGCGAGCACATATCAGTACAATCAGATAAGCGCAATTATGTTCCTTATATGAACGTAAAATAGAGCAAACTATCGACTGTTACTAAATCAAACGGGAAACAAGTGGGGCTTCTATATAACTTGTTATAAGCTGCATTGAACTGTACCTATTGCAGCTTAGCCTAACGCCAGCACTTCAAACTACCTGAAAATGTAAAGTTTACCCAATCCACCTTAAAAACTAATAATGAAAGGGTTTTAAATTAAATAGCCGGTCTAACTTCCACCATTTTTTTTTCACGTTACCGAGATATGAGCCAGTCCATTCACTGATGGCATATTCAGCTCAACTTTGATTTGATTAACCACACATAAAACCTGTATCCATCGATAGCTGGCATCAATACAAACAAGGTTTATATGAGACAGTGTTTTTATCACGTTTCCAAGATATATATAAGCATAGGTCATTGGCAAAACACAGGGTAAAAACAAAAGGGTAAGATATTAGTGCCAGCATTCGCTCAGAGCTTGATGGAAGTTGCAAAGTTATGGACCAGCATATTACAGTCGTGCCAGTGATACGAAAAAGAATAAGAAGCGACTAATTCCTCTGGAAACATCTACTATAAGTAGCTTTAAATTTCTGTCTAAATTATATATTCCATAATATGCATATTGCATTTATTTCTACATATATTCAAATTAAAACGAACGCAATTGCAAGTTGTCATCGTAACCTAAGATTAATCTGATGTTATTTAAATTACATCGTCGCAACGAGGATTAAGATTACCGATAGTGTCACATCACTACCGTATTAGGATCAAAGGCGCCGCGGTTGGGACTGCGTGTGAAATTAGTGAAGGGTATCACTGATTTTTATCGATAAGCACAATTTTGTTAAAAACTGTTTTAGACTGACTCAAGAGATGACGAGCGAGCGAATTGTATGAAAGAAAACATCCTGCGCTGACCCCAAATAAATTGGCATATGGGCAGGGATATGATAGTCAGACAGCAGTGTAGACTTTAATTTGGGAATGTAAATATTCCAGTTACTGATTTAAATCTTATTTAACATCGAAGTATACATAGAAATAAGAAAAAACTTTTTTGTTAAAAACTAAACGATGAACTCGAATACATAACCTCCTCTTGCTTAATTAGAAGTCGATTAAACACGTTTTAATTATCACAATCACGCCTGATATAAAACGTCTGGATGAGGTCTATGACGGAACAAGCGTACCCAGAAGATACCTGTTCGTTTTTGCTAGGGTATATGTGGGAGGTTGTTTTCGCTATAAATAACAAAGGATTTTCGAGAAAATAAAATCAAGAAATAATTCGGGTTTAACTGCAATCAAACCAAAACTTTACAGCCTGATCACAAAACAGGTTACAAACATGAGACCCGTCCTAATACTTTGAGTGCATTTACCTTTAAGTCACATTGGTATACAAATTCATTTATAACATTATCAAATTGACGAGGCGCTATTCACAATTTTGTCCATACCAGTGACCTCATGAGTGTTCCTCATGATTATGATTTCCCTCTTTTTCCAGGTATATCGGGGTCGATTTCCAGTATACCTAGGTGCGGATGAATATCAATATTTTACCTGGAGCAACAGCCTATCAACGATCAAACAAATGTATCTATATCAATGTTGAGGGATAGAGAGAGAGAGAAAGACCACGCCCAACTAGCACACAAGCTCTACAACAAGCCGTACAGCGGCCGGTTAGAGGTTTCTAATAACGGCATAGCCTCTATAGATAGGTTCTACAGTAGATGTACAAGCGGCTATAGCGCCGCTGTACCCCTGAAAGAGGCCCACGCAGTACCGCCTAAGGATCTACAATGTCTCTACAATGGTTGTACAGAGGTGTTAGTACAGCGCGCTCTACCGCTCGCACCCTTTGTAGCACCCTTGGATCTACAAAGGTGCTATGCGAGCGGTACAGTGCGCCTCAGGATCTAAAATAAGATCTTGTAGCGCGACTGTAGAGCTCAAACCGTATTTAAACGCGACTGTATCTCTGAAATGAACAAAACAAATTGAAATTTTAACTTATGAGTGATTGATGGATGAATTGGAAAATAAACAACAGTAGTGTTGACTTTTCCTTTTATGTATGCAAAATACCAGTGCGAGTGCCACTGTATTGTAAATATATACATATGTTTTAGCTAAAATTTCCACGCGCCTGCTGTTTATGCAGTTTTTTGGATAAAAAGTAAATTTGATTTTGATTAGAGGGTTTGAATTTTGAATTTAGTTTATTTAAGACAGTTTAGTTTTCTATGTTGTTTCTTTAGAATCCTGGGTGAGAAAGAGTGACGTGAATTCAGTTTTTATACATATTTATGATGTAAATAAATTATAAAAAATCATGAGAATTGTTTTCATTAAAAACTCTAATGGCGTCTCGGTTACAACAGCCTTCAGAGTTTACTAGAACCATTCTACCGGTTAAGCCGCTAGTATCGACCACTGTAGACCTTTCAGTTCTATGATGGTGGTATTGACGCTCTATTGTACTCTTCTAGGTCTATATCGGTAATGAATACATCTTTTTATGAGTTTAAGGTGGTACAACGGATTATTGATACTCCGTTGTACAATCTGTTTCTCTGCTGTAGATATAGAGTTACAAATATGCAATATACCACCTAAAGCGCTTTAAAGGAAGCTTGTAACTCCATTTAAACACTTTAAACTATAATTGCCCTGTTTTACGGCTAGTGTACCACCTGCCTGTTAAAGAGCGATTGAATACGCTGCTGTACCACTTAAGTAGTGTAGTAAACCCCTTGAACGGCTATTGTAGAACATTCAGGTTGTACAGAAGTGATTGAAGCAGCTTGTGTGCTAGTTGGGCGGAAACGATGGCTGGATTGTTGAGGAATGATATGAAAGAAAAAGGAGTAAATGATAGCGTGACGGTTGACAGAATGGAAAAAAAAACACGCGTATACCGACTATTATCATTATCAGATCATTTGCGTTTACAAAGTTATTAGAACAAAAATGTGCAAAATTAAAATCCAAATCAGGCACCACTTGAGGCACTTTTCAACTGTCAAAACAGACACACAATGAAATGAAGCTGCTGTCACAAGACATAAAAACTGTGAAAGTACTATAGCTGCAAATTTCAAATCGTAGAATGGCAGGAAAATCTATGGACACTCTTTAAATATACTAACCGATATGGGCCTTGTTGTTCGAAATAATTAATGAATTGAATAAAGGAGAATATTATTACAAACAGTTACAGCATTCATGTTAAGATGGTACATTATGTGAGAACGATGCAGAGCTACAACTTGACAGAAGATGAAGAACAAGACTGATGCTGATGGCGAAGGGAAGAGAAACCAACCACGACCCAGCAGTGGGTGATTCCCGGCTAAAATGATGATGATGATGTGATGACTGCCTAACCAACCTCTGTTACTCGCTAACAAAGTAACACAATATCCATTGGAGATACTGGAACTAAACTTTCCCATCGATTTATCGATATATGCATGTCCCAACACTACGTGTACTAGTGATGTTGTCAAAGCTCAGCGAAGTGAGCTTAACGAGTAATTTGTCGATCGTTGCGCCATCACTAGTGTCAAGGAATTAATTTATTCTATCTCCAATATGTGCTTACTCGAAATGTTAGTGGATTTTAATTTATCGGTTATGCAAGAGGAAAATAACATCGTTTGAAAATGTAGGAAGTACATTCGTCTTTGGTTATGTCATAATAGTCACAGGGTCGATTTATAATAACTCCAACCAACCCGTAGTTGGGAAAAGCTTGGATGCGAAGAGTATAATGATTACCAAGGAGTTAATCTGCATTTCCGTATGATGAAATATAGTTACAATGTCTTCATTTCTGATTCGATCACGCAAGAGAACTCTGAGCATAGCCCTCTCTATTGCCCTATGGGTGACTTTAAGCCTGCTGATGAGGCTCATTGTGAGTGAACACGTTTCCGTCCCGTAATCACTGGCAACACACACTGTGAGGTATCAAGCTGAAATTAATATTAAATACTCCAATTACTCACAAGTTAACGCGATCAAAATTGTCATTTCACAAGAGAATGAAAACCTGTACTCACGGTACTTTTCGTGAACCAAGAATCGAGAAATTTGGTAAAGAAAGAAAGAAAAAGCAGTAATTAGCCCGCACAGGACAAAACACATAAAAAATAACAGTATTTACAACTAATAAAAAATAAACATAGACAAAAGAAATGCATGGTAAGAAGCATGTCTATAGCACATGTAAAGGAAAAATCTGTAATATTGTTTAATAACAAAATATATAATACGGAACCCTCGGAACGCATGTCCAACTCGCACTTTGTCAGTTTTTTATAGGACTCAAAATAAGGTTGAGAAAAATGTGGTGTGTTTGGACGCGTTGAAATCTTTTGAAGGAAGGAAAAAAGGTGATAAGTTACGTTTATGTAATCCAAAATTATTTCTCAATCAACAATATTTGGGAATTTTATTTTAGCATATAATTGTTGCAAAACTAGTTTCTAAAAAATGCATCAATTTGGAAACAAGGAAAATAAGTTAATATTTAAAATCTATTCAAACTTAAAAAAAGTGGTCTGTTATTGTTCGCTCCCAAACCAAGGGGAAGTTTGGGACGAGATGTCCGCGATCCGCGGAGACAATTCAATCAAGATGCCCTTTAATTATAAATATATCAACTCACCTAGGCGCTGGTGAAGTCCTGCTCCGAGGCCATGATTCAGGTCCAGGTTTGATGGGTGTCTGTAGGTATGTGTGTGTGTACGTGAATAGTGTTATGATTTTGTAGTCGATTTCAAACCTGACCGGCTATCAACTGGCGACAGGTTCCAACGCGTTAGCAGGTCACAACAACACAATAGTTCCAGTCTGTTCAATTGTTCACACGGCACGCGACGGGTTCGACCTAACCTCAAAGGGCGCGTGGGTGCTTCAACGTTCACAAAATATACACAATTACTCGGTTCCCAAATCAATGGCGAGGCTTTAGTCAATTTATTTCAACCAAATGGTCCCTGTTTATACGGGATTCAAAGGGATTTATCAATATTACGCCCAACAAACAATAGCCGGCGAGTTCACAAGCAATTTTAAAGACAAGTGATCAATGACAACTAGATGACAGGTCACGTCAAACCAAAGTGACGGCCGCCATGACAGTCAGCGCGTTCCATAGTCCGCGCGGGACGAAACATCTACCCCCCCCGGACGGGCCTACCCGTCCGCTAATCAATTGGCAGTCTCAAAATACCCCCCCAATGGGGGCGGGCTGGTGAGTCAAACAACCAAGTGACTCCTCGGCGAGCCAATTTGTTACCAATGTCAACCTGGCTCTCATTAAGGAAGGCGTATACTTCCTTCAAATAGTTACTTGTACCCTTGTAGTTGGTACCGCAATCAAACTGATCAAAGAAGGTAACCCTAGGCGAGACAAATCTATCCAAGGTCGCTACAAAGGCCTCTGTCGAGAGGGAGGTTAACAGTTCCAAGTGCACTGCCTTCATTGACAGACAGACACATACACAAGTAAGCCTTGACAATTTTAGAATGGCCAACAGCGCATTGCAACCGGCATGCGAGTTCCCAATGTGACGATCGGTCACCAACAAATCAAATCAAATGGCCCTCTTTGGGCAATAAGGGGGGTGACGAGTCCCATAGGAAGGCTAGAGTGCCTCAACCGTCCTCCAACAAGCAAAAGACCCGCATTATCCAAGAAGGGGCTCAACTTACTCACAGCTCCCGAGCTTAACCCTGCCAGACTTCAAGATCTCGATCTCCTTTTCAAAGTGCCCAGCCTGCACAGAGCGGACCCAATGAGGAGTGACTCCTGTTGCTCTTGAGGAGAGAGAATCGGTGATAGGCGCTTGTCCCCTGGATTCCTAGAATTGTGACCAAGACGCCTGATCCACGAGGTAACGTTCAACAATTGTCGAGGGAGCTGTATCTGTTCAACAAACAAATCAAACGGAGGGTCCTTTGTCCCAACAGCGAGCACCTCAAGCCCGGGCAAAAGGACCGACATCAAGACTGGCGTTCGAGGCCAACCATCCTCGAAACTTGCCTGAAAGGTCATTCACCTTCAGGCCCACTTAACCCGCTAACCAAGACGACAAAAGGCAACTCTGGACGCCGTGTCCAAAATAGCACGGACCACAACAGAGTCACCCAGGGGGCCTGTAGCGGGGCAGACGCCAATTTTCTAACAATGCCTGGGCGGCGACTGATCGCCGCATCCAGGCTGCCGTCGTTCACGACGAGGGTAGCACTCAAATGCTTCGTCCGCGCGGTGTCCCGGGCCGCTCGCCATCGCTGGAAGGGCATATCCCACCGGATGCCTGAATGGCGGAGGGCGCGACTCCAACCGGGGGCGTTCCGCCAGCGGAGGTGAAAGGTAGCGGTGCTGATCTGGCCATTGTTGCCCAGCAGCCGCCGTACAATTGTTCATACGAGGGGAGGCCAAATGGCGCGCACGCGGCTCCCGTTTACCATTACGAGGGGAGACCAACTGGCGCGCGCGCGGCTCCCGTTCAACTTGCGCGGGGGGTGGAGTGCAGCCATCAAAATTGCGGGCCTCTACCCGGTTCTCGACCGGCGTACCAGAGGCCCGGTGCTCGTCTCCGTGGTACCCCCCCCTGCGCGAACCCTCATCAGAAGCTGATCTGCCAGAGCGGTTCGCGTTGGCGCACAAAATCTCAAGATGAGCCCCTTCACAAATTCCACACGGGCGGGGCTTGGGGCAGTCCCGGTGAAAGTGAGCCCCCAAACAAGAGAAGCATAGGCGGCGTGCGTTGGCAATTCGGCGGCGGGCACTAACGTGCAACTCCAAAAAAGCCGTGCAACTTGCCATGCTATGCCCCGTGGCCTTACAAAAAACGCAATCAGGACTATTCTGGGTGCCCGCAAAACGGGGGGCGGGGCGACTATCAACCGGCCCCTTAGCCCTAGTCCGTCCCTGGTCTCTTGGCCGAGAAGGTGGTGGGCGCGACCCCATTGCGCCACAAGTGTTGTCCAAAAGGCGACACTCATCCTCCAAAAATTTGATGAGGTCGTCAAAGGGGGGAAGGTGGGTGGCACTGTCCCCACCATACCTCTGCTCGAAGCGGGACCTCAAGTCCGCGGGGAGCAACTGCAGTACAATGTGCACCAACAAGTAGGACCAATGGTCCACCGGCAACTCCAAACGTCGCAAAGCGTTGGTTGCTGAAACCAACGGGTTCAGCAGATTAGTGCGCAACGCCGACGTGTTCTCAATGGCCGGTAACCCCAAAATCTGGCCGATGTGAACATCAGCCAAGCAGCGCTTATTCTGATACCGTCGGGATAGGAGTTCCATAGCGGTAGGGTAGGCGGAGTCCGTCACAGGCAAGTGCTGCACCAAGGCTCGGGCCTCACCATCCAGGACCGACAATAGGTAGGCCAACTTTTGGGCGGGTCCGAGGTCCGAGCGGGAGTCAACCAGACTCTCAAATTGGTTTAGGAAACTCAGCCAGTGGTCCAAGCGACCATCAAAGTGTGGAAGTTCCAACGTGGGAAGCCTACTCAATAGACCGGGGCCTGAAACAACCGAGGTCTCCGGCTTGACCTGGTCAGGCGCTCGGCTCCTCAAAATCTCCCGGGCTCGCTGACTGACTGCGTCCCCCAATTCCAAAATCTGGTCGTAGTCGGCAACGACCTTATCTCGAGCTGCCTGGCCCCAAGCTTCCAATTCCAAATCAACAACAAACTCGTTGAACCGGGTGAACAACTTATCCACATCACCGAGTCTTACATCCAATTGTTCGGACCGAGCAAGTGTGATCTCCTCCAAATCCAAGCGCTCAACCGTGGCCGCAGCTGAGGTGAACCATCTTAGTTGTGAGACCAAACCAGCGGCCGCCTCCTTTACAGCCTTCAGTGAGGCCATTGCAACCAAATTCAACAATAACACTGTATGTCAAAAAGAAACAAATCAAACAAATCAAATCAATAAACTGTTTCAACAAATAACCCATAAATAAATCTCAATTAGAACCTAGAACAATTTACATAAACCTCTAGTTAACCAACAAATACCACTCAATATCAGTAAATATCAATTAATATCAAGTTACAATTAAATGACAACAATAATTTCAATCACACATGTGTCCAATACACAATACAATATTTCACACTGCAAGTACAATCGACAAGGGGACATATGATGCAATTAATTCCAATCAAACAATTATGTTCCAACTTGAGCCCGGCTGACAAATAACAAATTAGCTCTTGTTCAAACTTCCAATTGACCAGGCACTAAGTAAGTTGTTTTTTCAATTTTAACCACGCTCTGCTACCATTGTTCGCTCCCAAACCAAGGGGAAGTTTGGGACGAGATGTCCGCGATCCGCGGAGACAATTCAATCAAGATGCCCTTTAATTATAAATATATCAACTCACCTAGGCGCTGGTGAAGTCCTGCTCCGAGGCCATGATTCAGGTCCAGGTTTGATGGGTGTCTGTAGGTATGTGTGTGTGTACGTGAATAGTGTTATGATTTTGTAGTCGATTTCAAACCTGACCGGCTATCAACTGGCGACAGGTTCCAACGCGTTAGCAGGTCACAACAACACAATAGTTCCAGTCTGTTCAATTGTTCACACGGCACGCGACGGGTTCGACCTAACCTCAAAGGGCGCGTGGGTGCTTCAACGTTCACAAAATATACACAATTACTCGGTTCCCAAATCAATGGCGAGGCTTTAGTCAATTTATTTCAACCAAATGGTCCCTGTTTATACGGGATTCAAAGGGATTTATCAATATTACGCCCAACAAACAATAGCCGGCGAGTTCACAAGCAATTTTAAAGACAAGTGATCAATGACAACTAGATGACAGGTCACGTCAAACCAAAGTGACGGCCGCCATGACAGTCAGCGCGTTCCATAGTCCGCGCGGGACGAAACAGTTATCATTCACAACGAGTTTGTTAAATAAATAAATAAAAACTCGAAAGTCAGAGACGCCACAAAAATTAACAGAAAACATAATAATTACATAAGAGAACGCAATGAAAGACTACAATTTATGTTTATATCGAAACGGACTGTAAATAATAAACAAATATGGTCAGAAATCAATTTGTTTCGTGAACTGGGGCGATGGCGTCGTAAAATAAGTCTTAATTACACTCTCCTTTGATTGCTTTCTTACGTAAGACGCAGATGTAAAACAATTACTGTATCTACTGCTATATTTAGCAGCTTTTTAGGGTTCCGTAGACAAGTAACCAACGGGACCCTGTTACTAAGTCTTCGTCTTCGTTGTCCGTCCGTCTGTCTGTCAGTGGGCTGTATCTCACAATCGGGAATAGGTAGACAGTTGAAATTTACTCAGAATGTGTATTTCTGTTGTCGTTATAACAACAACTAGCTGTTGCCCGCGACTTCGTCCGCGTGAACCACCCTTGTCACCTAGGGGTATAAAAATAGCCTACGGCTTGTTCTCTGACCTACCAAATATACACAAAAAATTTCATTAAAATCGGTGAAGCCGTTTCAGAGGACTTCGATAACAAACACTTTTATATAGAGATTTTTATATATTAGACAGCTTTGTCTGTGGCTTCACTCGCGTTGAAATTGGGGTAATTTTAAATAAAAAAAAGGAGGGGTTTTCACTGCGCAAAACAATGAGTAAGTACAATTCAAGATCCAGCAGAATTTTAAAGATATACATATTCAGACGTTGCTCATAAATTAGTTGGTTTCAAAACAGAACAGAGGAACTTATCAGAAGTAGGTATTATGTAAAATCTGAAATTATTGTCTAGTAGTCCATTTCTACTCATTTATCAATAGGAGTGCTCCTGTGAAGTTTCGAATGAAATAGTCTTACAAACTTTGGAGCCCCGCTTCACCCTTTTAGAGGGTGAATTTTGAAAAATCCTTTCTTAGACCCAGCGGTTTGGGCTGTGCGTTGATATATCACCCAGTCAGTCAGTCAGTCAGTTTACCATTTTATATATATAGATATAGATATAGATAAGGTATAGTATGTACTATTAGATACGGCGGCCACTCATCATTGGGTATATGTAACTCAGTGAAAACACAACGATAGCACGTTTTAAAATACTGTATACTGTACAGTGCGGTACCGATAGGTTCAAACTAATACATTTACATCCTCCATCATCCCTTATTTTATCCCCATGGGGGCTGAATTTATCAAAATCCTATTTAAGCGGACGTCTTCATCATAGTAGCTCCAATCTTTAATATCAGTTCAATCAGTCGAAAATCTAAGAAGAGTTATACAAACTTTCATCCCCTATTTTATCCCCTAAGGGGTGGAATTTATCAAAATCCTTTCTTAGGGGATGCCTACGTCATATTAGCTTTATGCAAGCAAAAGTCTCAGCCTGATCGGTTTAAAATTGACCAAGTTTCATACAAACTTTCATCCCCTATTTTATCCCCTTGGGGGTAGAATTGATCAAAATCCTTTCTTAGCGGATGCCTACGTCATAACATCTACCTGCATGCCAAATTTCAGCCCGATCCGTCCAGTGGTTTGGGCTGTGCGTTGATAGATCACTATGTCAGTCAGTCACCTTTGAGTTTTATATATTTAGAAGATTATTTATTATATATAACAACAATTAATAAAACTAAATCAAAAAAATAAATCGGAACCCTTCCTAGGCGCGACTCGCACTCGGTTTTTTTTTCTCTGAAAAATTTTAGAGCTTTAGACTAGATTTTAAACTAACCTGGAAATCAAACCCTGGACAGTTTGCTAGCAACAGAGTCACGACGCACTTAGCCACAATAGCAAACCTACGACAAAGCTCGTTCATGTAGTCTGACGGGTCTAAACTCGTACGATACACAAGTCGCCTGCGGCTTTGTTCATAATAACTTCTTTGTAAAGATAAATGTTAGAAATTAATTAAGATTTCACTCAACAACGGGCTTGTCTGTCGTGACATGAGTAATCATAGGCAGGTTTGGTTAGAGCAAGGACGGTTTTTTAAGACTTTTGAATATGAGTCGGTTACCTAATAACAGTTTACTCTACCTGGGAATCGAACACAGGACCTCATGCTCAGTAGTCGCACTTGCGACCTCTAGAACAACGAGGCAGTCAGTGATAAACTGTAAATAGTAAAAAATCCCTTGCCTCCTTCCACTTATCACTATCTAGTGATGTTGTTCGCCAATCCTTGTGGAAGGAGTCGAGTTCATCCCGCCATCTCCTCCTGGGCCGCGTTGCCGTTTGCTGCTGTTTGGGACTCATTTAGTGGTAGCTTTAGCCCTTAGCAGCTCCAGCATGCGACAGATGTGGCCAGCCCAGTTCCATTTGAGCTTGGCAGCCGTGTGACCTACATCGGCAATTTGAGTTTTGGAACGCAGTATCGAGTTACGCCACCCCTACACACCACGCCCACGCCTTTGCCCTGCAGTGGGACACAAGTGGCTGATAATAATAGTAAAAATCAAATATCTGGATCTGGCTTACGAGGTGGTCGACATGTGGGATGTGAATACAGCAGTCATTATACCGATAGTCGTGTTGGCCAATGGCTTACTAGCCAAGAGCCTCGACCAACATCTTTGATTCAGAAAGCAGTACTTCTGGACACGGCGCGTATTGTTGGGAGGTTCCTCTCTCAAGGAACTGTTCCCAGCGCTGGTGGGCTACTATTTTCTATATTTTTAAATGTTTTTTGTTTATACAATAAATATTTTTCAAAATGTAAATCAATATGTAAAGAAATGAATAAACGAAATAATAATAATGAAAATTGAAACAATTGTTAAATGTTGTTTTACGTTTTTTGTGTAGTACGTGACAACCTATATTGTCGGACCTACGCTGTCCCCCCATACTTAAGTACTAATGCTGTAGCATGTACATTGTAATTAAAAATCATTTTAGAATACTAACCCGGTAATGGGACGACCCACCGGGACCACGACAAAAAAAAAATGATTTTGAATTCCAACTACTATTTTTGCTACTAACCAAAATTATACAAATACACATTGGAAGCGTGTGGCTTTCATGTTTGTTTTGGCAGAAGCTTGTAGGCTCAAACTAAAGTGAAAGTATTCTCGGAGACTTGCTCCGACTCAATGAGTCAAGTATTCTAAAGAATTTATTCATCTTTGTCGTCACTCGATATCTATTCATCGCTACTCTAGATGACGAAAGCACAGTATCAAAATAACTGTAAGAAAAATATTTATGTTAATACTTATACATACATAGGTCTGTGGTAATCGATTATCGTGGTGCAAGTGAGGAAACTGTCTTGAGGAAAGCTTTATGTGTCAATGTGGATGAATAAATAAGAGTAGAGGAAGATCAAAGAAACGATGGATGGACTGTGTGAAGGATGATTATGGCTAGAAAGGTGTCTAATTAGAACATGAGTGATAGACCCAAATAAATTGGAATAAGGGCATGAGAATGATGACGACTAAATCCAAGACACTCCGCAGACCGCAAACTGCAAGCCATCATGATACCACTTGTTTCTATGAATCTCTATGTAACTGCGCGCCGCGCTCGGAATCAATTTCAATTTAGTCATGTTCTGATCAGATACCTCCTTTCTTGCCATAATCTTATCATAATCAATCTCGGAAAGGCACCTTTATAAGTTTGCGGTGGTGACGTCAAAATGTCTTGGTAAGCGCAGTGGCTGAGTGATTGGGCTTTGGTGCTAGGTGTTGTGGGTTTGATTTTTGCAAGGAGATCATACATCATTACAAATTGTACACTTTTGAAATCGAACGAACGGCCATATCATTTGATCGCGTTGACGTACAATTTTGAGATTTTTGTTGCTGCTGGGGTAGCAGAATTAATTTCTACAAAGCTTTTTCAGCGAAAACGGGTTTTGAGAAACAGTCGTCTGGACAACTAAGTGATCCTATTAGGGTTTCGTTCCGGAATCCTAAAATCAATTGTCTCGTTCACATACCGTTCACACATTACAACGTCACTCCCGGTTTGAAAAAGGACAATTAAATTTGGCATACCTTTTCTAAAATTAACACTTTCACTGCACAAAGCGTTCGCCATAAATCATGGTATCAGGACAGGGAATGTTCCAACTTTCAGATGACTCAGTCGCGCGCCAACATTTTATCACAAGAAATCTTACTCTCAATTATTTTGAAACCTTTTTACCAGGAAGGAAGGGTCATGTTTTTCGCGGCTATCTTTATGCTTGTTTCTAACTTTATTACCTCGTATCTTCCAAACGGCTGGACGGTTTTTGATAGTTAAGGTTTCTTTATATTTGTCTTAAAAACCCAATTGTCCTTTAAGGAAAAAATGAATGGATGTTTGAAAAAAAAAACCAAATTGCGAATTATGGAACTTGTTGGACTTCAAAGTTTTCAAATTGTAAGCTCGTTTAGATATGCGGTGTGAAGGTGAGTCACGAACGAGTCGAAAATTTAATCTCAAAATCTTAAATTCAAACACATACATTTTATTGCATTGTTTTGTATTGTACAACGGGCTGGTGTCCGCAACTTCACGTCAAAGCGCGTATTTTGCGGATGGGCTATAATCCACCACGTCTTCGAATTTTTGGTTCTAGGACATGCTGGTTTCCTTCACCGTTTTTGAGAGCAGTGGTGATGAAATAAATTACAGAAAGAAATGCGCCTACCTGGGTTCGAACCCATGACTTACTGTTCGTAAGTCGGGGCCGCCATCACTGGGCCACCGCTGCTCTCTCATACACATAAATAGCCGCCTGCAATTCCCTAGCGGTCAGGCAGTGGTGTACCAGCTAGTGTCAGTTATGTTTAAGTCTCATGTAATAAGGAGCGAGCCTATTCCCATCATAGTGGAACCGAATCCAAAATCATGCTCCCAATCTTTAAAATGGGGTATAAAAAGAGATTTTTGAGGTGGAGCCTCGTTTCGATGCGAGGGGTTAAGATGTCTTGCCGGGGCTGCGGGACTGTCCGAAAGGAATACCGTGGCCCCGGAACATAAAGGGTGCGGAAGGAACATGGATGGGTTTTAGTCAGTAAAAGTCTGACACTTCCTCCAGCTCCACCCAGAGTGGGAGAAGTTATTTGATGATTTCCCATTAGAAAAAAAAGGGGGTTAAGATGTGTGATGTCCTGGTTACAATATTGTTGCTTCTATACAATGTGTAAGTAACGGACCATCAAGATGCCGTCAACCCAGCATTATATACATCAAACTAAGTAACTCTCTGCAAAAAATATTGCTGGGAAACGACTTTTTTGGGTTTATTGTAGGACCCATGTATAAAGCACAATTCAATATATTTCGATAAGGATAATCTTGTCAGTTATTCACACTGGCAAACTCGCGATCGAGTCGAAATTTCGATCCCAAAATCTCACTCCGATTTTTTAAATCGTCGAATCAAAAGAGAGCTTTCAAAGTCATGCTGGAGCCTCGTTTAGATGTGCGGTCTAACCCCTCAGTAGTGTGACACCACGCCAGTTGCGCGCGCGCACGATCTATCAACACTTAGATCACGCAAGTGTTAAAAAGTGATAGTGAACGGATAAAAAATCGGTTGGCAATTTTCAAAAAAACGGAATATCTTGCGTAGAGATGGGAAATACATGAATAATTCAATAATCGAGTGTGATTTTTTATCGATAGTGTTTTTTTTTTATGGTAATACGAGTTCTTTCTTAGTAATTTAATCTTTTGGTGAAATTGAAAGTGTATCTGTTTTTTATGGAAAATCAGTTTTTGTGGCGTTGTTATGGTATTTTACGTGGGATTATGGTGTATTTGGTAATCTGGATACGAAATTCCTAAATTTCCTATTTCCTTCCTAAAATAATACTGATCTTATGTGACCTATTTAAGATAAGCGATTTCATAAGTACCTAAACGTAAGACAAAGATGAACTTTTATGTTCGGATAAGTTGGCTTTGATAGTGGTTTACAACCAACAATGGAGCAAATATAAGTATAAAAACGCTGCTGATAGATTAGTTGATGAGCTAATAAAAATTCTAGCTTACCTATCTTTTCGTAATTTGTAGTGTCCGACCGAAACAGGATTTTCAGCCGAAACCGAAACCGAAACCGAACCTTCGGTCTTGGTCCCAGTTTCGGCCGAAACCGAAACCGAAACCGAAACTTATTTAAATTTTTATAGCATGTTAAATCTTTTGTATTTTTACGCGTATATAGACAGTAAACACGTCTTAAAAATTAAATGCAACAATTAAAGTACCAATGTTTCAAAAATATTTCTTAATTCATAAAATACTGCTTTTAAAAAAGAATGGCAAATAGGATTCTTTTCTTTTTGTGTCATTTTTTACCTGAAAGAAATCAGTCACTATAAATAAATAATATCTCACAGATTAAAATACAAACCCACTAAGGTAAACATACGTATGGCAGTCATTATTAAAAGGAAAATTAATTCAAGTAAATAATGAAGTATAACTAGAAAACTTTCACGTACAGTACTACTGTACTACGGGTCCGAATTGACTAAGCACCTGGCGTACTAAAGGGAAAAAATGCGACATGACTGAAGGTCATTCACGGTAACAGTTAAATCACCGGAGGTGTATCGGATTTACGGGGTGGTTCGAATACAGGTACAAAATGAAACCAACAACAATTAAAAACAAATAGAGTAATGTTTGAATCAAACATCACAAGTCAACAAACATCACAAACAACAAATACACATCTTTTAGGGCGCCTTCAAATTTGCCACGCGGTGGCAGCGCGGCTACAGCCGCGCTGGCCGCCTCGCTGCTTGGTTGATCCATATAATTAAAAAACGCACGACTGCAGCGCTGCATGCGTGACAATTCACGAACACCTAGTTTCGGCGGGGCCGAAGGTTCGGCCAATTATTGGCCGAAACCGAAACTGTGGCCGAAACTAGATTTTTTTGGCCGAAACTAGCCGAAACCGAAACCGAACCTTCGGTCGGTCCTTAGTAATTTGTACTTTTACGTAACAATAGTTAGGTATTTATAGCATCTATAAGTTCGATTTCAAGAGTAACTGCTGTTATTCGAACTTGTTTCTCCTTCATCTGGTAATCTGACAATTTGGCGACTGGAACATAACTTCAAAGTAGGCGTAACAATACATTGAAGTTACTTTTGTATAAATCCTTCTTGGTGCTTTTTATTTTTTTTTATTTAAATATTTTTTTTTAAATTTTGGTGCCAAGAAAATCAATACATGAATTTAAATTAATTTAGATCATTCTATCATATTAAGACACGCACAAAGTAATGTAAAAAGTACATCTGAATTATGAATACCTACTTATGTTAATATTAAATGTTCTAATATCAACAAGGCCTACATAAACGTTTTTTTTATTTTGATCAATACTACTCGTACATAATTTTTACCATTTATAAAATAGTTCGATTTCTGAGGCATACTGTGGTACCTAACACTTATACTTTTTTTTATTTATCATAGGGATGTTCTGTTGTGTCTTCTCAGTTTTATCGATATTTTACATGCCGATTAACTAAGCTAAGCCGAGATAAGCCTAACTCTTTATTTTTTGCAATAAAAAAATAAATTATTCTCTAAGAAATAATTATACTGGTAACTTATTGCACTTGCGCCTTCAGGCCTATTTATGTTCCGTTGTGTCTTCTCAGTTTTATCGATATTTTACATGCCGATTAACTAAGCTAAGCCGAGATAAGCCTAACTTTTTGTTTTGTGCAATAAAAAAATAATGTATTCTCTAAGAAATAATTATACTGGTAACTTACTGCACTTGTGCCTTCAGGCCTATTTATGTTCCGTTGTGTCTTCTCAGTTTTATCGATATTTTACATGCCGATTTACTAAGCTAAGCCAAGATAAGCCTAACTTTTTATTTTTTGCAATAAAAAAATAATTGATTTTCTAAGAAATAATTATACTGGTAACTTATTGCATTTGTCCCTTCAGGCATATTTTGACAAATGATACTTGTGTATCCACTTCGTGCTCAGGTCTAATGGGTAATCGTATCTGTCACGTTCTTATTTAGCACATGTAATATAATAAGTATATAGGCAAGAATATTATAATGATTTTATAATTTAAAAGCAATAATTTAATTTATGCAAGTAACGAGGAACTTGTACTTAAGTGCATAAGTTTCTTATTAGACAGGGTGGAATTTTACAATGCCACCTGGAGGGAAAGTACTCTAAATACTGGAGATAGCAAATTTTACTCAAAGGAGACAGTCCTTTATTTTTAAAAAAGAAACAAATCTGCATTCACAGTTTATCGAAAAATATTTTGCCACACGCGGTTATCGAACCTGGGATGGATCGACTAAAGTTCGACTAAATAACATTCTGTACATTTTTGACATCAATCGATAGGGTCAATCATATGGATCAAATCTCTCTAACAAACATGATAAATTAAATGAAAGGAAAACCATGAATAAAAGTGCTTTATCTTGTTGAATTTATGCCATTGAATTTATAACTTTTACCTCGAATTCATGTTTTCATTTAATTTATCATGTTTGTTAGAGTGATTTGATTCATATGGTTGGCCCTATCGATTGATGCCAAAAAGTACAGGATGTTATTTTTCGAACTTTAGTCGGTTCGATTCCTGAGTGTGGAAAGCGAATTTTTGAAAATGTGTAAATAAAGTAATTTTCCTTTGAGTAAAATTTGATATATTCACTATTTCGAGTACTTTCCCTCCAGGTGGCATTGAAAAATTCCACCCTGTGTAAGCAAACAAACTGTACCTACGTTTTATGCTACAATTAGATAAGAAGATCTTAGTATGAACATAGTGGATCTACTTAATGTTACGATTTATTACAAAGTATTTCTTCCGAGCAAAATATGTCTAACGAAGGAAACACACAAGAAACAACAATGCTTAACACTACAATAATAAGCCGCCGAACTTATTAAAAATTAAAACAAAATAAAAACACTAAAATTTCTATGATAAATATTTATACCAGTTTTTTTTGGCTTCTTCCTAGTAGTTTGGGAGTGGATTACACCGTAAAGTTTAATCAGCGGTTTAATATTTACTGAAGATTATTCAAATTAAATCATTTCTTACAAATATTGAATGAAAACATTCAGATTTCAAATTTCGAAAAGTCTAAAAGCTGGAATTTTGCAAATTAATCCGGACCTTTTTATTTGAAATCGTTATTTTGTCAGTATTTAATTTACTTTTCTTTATTTTTAAAAATCCCTGTTTTTTAGGGCAAATGACTAGGCTAGCCAGATAAGCTCCAGGCGGACGAAAAAATTGTTTCTATATTATTTTAATGATTACCGGTGGACAAGTTCTTATTGTTAATATTAATAGCTGTTTGAGCTATTAATATTAACAATAACATATCATATTATTTAACATTGCGGCTCGCAAAGCATTGTAATGCGTGTTGAAGAAGCTTGATGTGTAATAAAGTTAATTGCATACCTATTGTCTGCGCATCAATCACTATAATTTCAAAATACTTAAACGTAATAGCCAGACTCTGTAGCTGATAGAAACGGATTATGTCATTAATTTTAGTTAAAACACACTTTTTTAAACTATTTGATAGCGCCGGGTTGGAGGCAAAACCAACTATCTCGATTTTTTTTAATTCTTCACCATTGGTAAAGAATTAAATACCGATTCGAATGGTATATTTAAGTGAATAACTGCAAAAAGTTTTTTCTCTAACCCGGCGATACGTTAACAATTATATTCTTATTAAAAATAGGAGAAAATTTGTAAATAAAGTTAGTAAATAACAACGTCAAAGAATTAAAGCTACCTATAGAATAAGTTAAATTTTTATCATGGAGTTTGTAAGTTTGGATGTAAGAAATAATGTCTAAAACTTCAAATGTTGTACTGATGGAAAGCTAAAATATTGTAGAGTACTACGAGGATATGTTTTATGTTAAAAAAAATAAACTCCACAAGTACAAAGTCGAAGAAAACGATACTAAATAGATAAATTTAACAATTTAAAGATTAACCTGAGCTTGTAAACTCCAGTTAACATCATGGTTTCATCCGTCCGTGATTTGTCAACATTGAAATAAAATTAACATAACGAGATTTAATAAATCACATAAGGAACATCGCTAATATTGGTTTAGTATAATAATATTATGTTAAATGATTATCGTTATACACGGTGATCATATTTTTTTTCGTACCTCTTGGATTCTTATATATGTCGGAGAAGCAGCATCCTCCTCGACATCATCAGTGTTCACGGAGTCTAGTGGGCTTCATTTGGGTGAAATGCGAGCACAAAACAAAGTATTCACTGATTCACACAATTTAATGGCAATATTTCACAATAACTAGTTTGCTTAGCAATTATATTCGAGCAGCAGGTTCGCGACACTAATCTAACTTCTTCACCAGTAATCCCCCTGGATCCTCCATCCACCACCGTTCTCCAAGCAATCCTTGCTCTGTCACCGCATGTCAAGCCAATCAATACAGTAAAGATGGCGCCTCGAACCCACTCTAGATATTTTATCCTCAGCTCAGATTAGACATTATACAATGCAATGACTTTATATAGAAATAAGTTGGATTTTGAACAATATTAAAATGTAGTAAATCAAATCACATTAAATTAGGATTTAACAAGTTATTTTAAATTAGCAATCGATTGATCGTAAGCAACCAACAATCAACTCTTCGTTTACTTCCTCTTCCTCCGACATATTATATATTCTTATGATTATGTAAGCACGAGTATAATAAGAATGCATTTACAAACAAAAAGTATGTTTGTAATACATCAACTTTCTGAAGTTCACGACACAAGCCCGTTGCCTAGTGTGGCACTAGATGGCGATGTGTGTAATGCCCAGCGATATTTATGTAGGTATTTATTTATTTCTATTTTATTCATCATTATTTCATGTTCCATAATCAACAATTAACTTGATTTATACCCAACTCCGTAACCTTCCTACAGTTGGGACACAGACCTTCTCGCTTTGAGGAGGAAACTGCCTCGTTAGTTTAGTAGTTGCAAGCACGACTACTGATCATGAGGTCCTGGGTTTGTATTGTCGATTCCCGGGTCGGACAAAGTGCTATTGACATGTCATTGTGACATCTACTCGTAACAATCCGCACTGGGCCTGCTTTGTGATTCCCATTGGAAGCCCATTCCCTCTCAAAGAGAGGAGGCCCGTGTCCCAGCAGTGGGAACATTAATAGGCTGATGATGAAGGCAATAGTCTCGCCCCCTAAATGGGACTATTTGATAGGTACCTACACCCCTGACTAACCCTCCAGGTATTACAAGGCATGATCTTACGTTAAGATATTACTATTTTTAAGAAGATGAGCGGGTTTTTTATTCCTTCAATATAATAGCAGTTGAATTATCCGTATAAAACATCATGTCATAACACATTCTCTGCTGATTTACTTAAGACGCCTGCGGAGCATGCGTATTTCATACAAACGTAATACCAAAATAATTTGTAAATTAAACATATTCCTAAGGTAGTGTGTATTTATTTCGATTGAATTACAGAATATCTAGGTTCCCAAATATATATTTTGATTAGATACTCATTTTAACAAGAGTTATAAGAAAAATAAGTTTTCTATAGACATTTTAAATTCCCCATATCTCGTCTTTGTATCATTGTCCTCTCAAAAAATACATTTGGGAACATAGATATTCTGTAATCCAATCGAAATAAATACACACTACCATAAGAATATGTTTGATTTTCATATTATTTTGGTATTACGTTTGTATGAAAAACGCATGCTCCGCCGGCCCCTTAAACAAACATACGCTTTCTTGAAACACCTCTTAACCTGTGAAGTGTTGTTCTTATAATTCTTGTGACGCTGATTTAAAAAAATCAAAGAAATAAAATTTTATAATAAGAGAGGAGTTTCTTCCACAATGTTTAAATCCGTTGTCTGTTAGTTTTATTAAAAGCTGTGACTTGTTTAAATTTTGATTTCAGTTCTTACATTTATTAATCTTAAATTAATCCAAGCAGCATTCGATAATCAATCTTGTTGCAACTACAATAAAGATCACTTTGCTGTTCCACAAACAATAATGGGACATAATCATGATATCGATCCTACGTACGAGCCCTGATAACAGTTTGCCGCCTGTGGTAGCACCAAACTCGTAGCTAACTTCAGAGTCGACTCACTAAAGAATGCCCTATACGGTAATAAGAATAACCGTGAAAGGAGTGACGTCTTTGTTAGCTCTGGCAATCCTTACAACCGTAATAAAAATGAGACCGGTTTATACAAGCCAAAGCAAAGACTATAATCTCTCAAATCGAGCACAGGAAACAAAGCCCCTAACCTACCCACTTTCACTGCCCATCTCGCTAGTGTAAGCAAGCGAAAGGATTAGGCAAATCAAGTAATTAACTCTGTCGCCTTCAGCTGTCAGTGTGACAGTGACACCTGGCTGACAAATTACGCGCCAAAGCTTACGTCAAGCGCGCAATGAGGTGAGTTCTGTGTCGCGAAATAGTGATGGTTGTGTCTATCGGTAGAATGGCTATACTAATTAAATATTATAATGCAAATGTAACTCTGTTGGACGTAATCTCTTACTACGACCTACGAATTATGAACTGATTAAAGTTGATCGATAGGAAGCACGGGATCTGGAGAAGAAGTGAAGAAGATTAGGCTATTTTCTATCTTGTATTATCTGGTATCAGCTATCTAGAATCTTATGAGTTAGATATCTGAGAGGTAAAACTGTGCAGATCATTTATTGTATCCGTTATAAAATCCAAAGTTTCGTAACAATTTTTCTATTAAACATTTTGTTTTTTGGGAAATACAACTTTTGTAACTAAGTTATTAATTATGTGAATATTTTGAGTATTTCGTAGGTATATTTAAATTTGGTTTTTTGAGCAGTATAATTTTAAGACTTCCTCGTTCTTGTTTCTGCCACGTTACTATCACTTTTGGGATGGTTGCCAATTTTCCATAGGTATGTAACCGAAAAGAAACAAATCTTTGTTACATACAGGGTGTAAACCACCTCATCACGTAGCCGTCATCCAAGCATTCTGTACATCAAACTAAGTAACTTTATGCAAAAATTATTGCTGGGAAACGACTTTCATTTTGGGGTGAAAAATCATGTTTAAAAACTTGTATTAAAAAAAACTGGTCAAATAATTGTGACTTTAACCCCCAATATCTCCAAAGAACAAAAAAATGATCGCAATGACGGGGAGAACAAGTGCCTTTCGGCTTCGATAAGAGGTGTTTTACACCCTCTAGGGTAAAGTAATATAACAGGCTTTGTTAGATAAAATGCTGCCAGGAGATCTGGTTTCAATTTACGTAATAGTATAGAAGTACGAAACTATAGTACAGAGTAGGTAGGTAGGTACGTAAGTATAGTACAGGACGAAGTGAGTCCGGGGTCCCCGAAGATCATTAAAACTTAATATCTCTGTCTCATTGTCTCGACTTTCACTCATGTTGTATAATATGACAGTATCTTTCTAAATCCGATTGTTTTGATATCCATCTGGGTTATTTATTGTCAATTTCGTTCACTTTGTCTAACTGACTCTGGCAGGCGATGTTTTGAAAAAGAACCAATGAATTACGATTTTCTTTCAAAATCTTTTGGATTGAGTTTAACGAAATTGGAGTACGGGTACTGTATAAGTAAACAATTACTGGTTCTACTTATTGATGTACACACAAAATACTTAACAAGATATTACATTAAGATAGATCAGTATAAAGGTACTGCTGATTTCATAAGAAATCTCTTCCAGCAGACTTGCGAGAGGAAAGTTGGATTAGAAATGTAGACGCAGTGTGTAGAAAAGACAAAACAGGCAGGCGGATATTTTAAAGACATATAATATGTTTAAAGTTTCTACTATACATTGAAGTACAGTTCAATTGTCACTTCGTCGACTACGGAACCACTTACCAAAACCAACAAAAAGACTTAATTCAATTAGTGCCCACTCGTTGTGGAATCAATCACAGATGTATACGATACGATTCTGCGAGTGAATCGGACAATCAGGTGGGCTGACACACTTAATTATTTAGCGGCCAAGATTAATCGATTTACTTGCGAATTATAATGTGATGCGTATACATACCTGCATGGACCCGCTGGTGGCTAAAACTAACAGCCGCATAGGTAAATATTTAAGCTTAACGCTTGCCAAGGTTTGGTCTGTGGATGGGTGACAATCTCTTTTATGTTGAGTTCAGTCCAGGTGTCATTTGTAGAGTTTCGACGCAAGTCGTGCGCAAGTCGCACCACAGTCGCATCGCAGTCGCATTGCAGTCGCATCACAAGTCACATCACAGTCGCAGCAAATGTCATATAACAGTCGCGTCCCAACTCCCATCACAACTTAAATCACAGTCGCATCACAGTCGCATCGCAGTCACATCACAGTCGTATCACACGATCACAAGTCGCATCACAGTTGCATCTCAGTCACACCACAGTTGCATCACAGTACATCACAATCGCATCACAAATCACATCACAGTCGTGTCGTAAGGTGCAAGTCGTGAACGAGGCGTAAGATTAATCGATTGAGTTGCGAATTATAATGTAACATACATACCTACATGGACAGGTGATCATGTAATAGAACGCACTGTGTCAATTATTGATGAGAAATGAGCTACGCTAGTTTGTGTTGTACCCTCGGGCTACGACGCGTCAAGCTCGGGCTGGGCTTTTGCAAAGATTTGGTTAATACAAAATAGCCAAGTACTTCCATGCTTTTAACAGTTCTAAAGGGTGTAAATGTCACCGTAAAATTGTCACATACGTTATATTGTAATATCTCTAGCGATATTGTAAAATCTCGAAATATTGTCAAATGAACATGCTGATGACAACAAAACGCATTATTTTTCGTGAAATGCATGCGATGGTAGTCAAACTCACGCGGTGTGGAGGGAAGGAGGGGACCCCCTTGACCAGTGGTACAACTCTCATGAAAAGATATTGTACCATTCCTGAGAAATACTGATTATTATAACCTAACCTTAAAACACTTTATATTCCCCTAAAAAGCGTAGTCGACGGAGCCCCCTTCGCGAGTCCGAGTCCGAGTGCAGGGTTTAAATGAACCTAACTAACCTAACGGGGGGGTGCCCCAAGTCCCGATTATGGGGGCAGAGATACTTCCGTATGTTCAGTTGACAATATTTCGAGAGTTTACAATATCGCTAGAGAGAAACACGTTATATTGTAATATAACGTGTTTGACAATTTTACGGTGACATAAATATAAAGTGAACGAAGCGGAAAGGCACTTGTTCTCCCCGTCCCCGTGCCTCGTACGGGACACCGGCGGTCTGTAATGAAGGTGGAGTGCGCTAAGGAAAGGGCGAGGATGGCGCTTTTTTCTCGCCGTCATTGCAATTTTTTTGTTCTAGACCATACCTTTTTTTTTAGTAAGAAAATCAACGTGTATACCCATAAACCTTCTAGTTACAGAGATATTGGGGCCAAAGTTCCAACTTTTTCACAAGCTTTTTTAAAAAAGACTGTGTTTACGACCCGCCCGTTCTATCAAATTAATGAAATGAATCATTCACAGTGCCTACAGACGTTGTATTGTATTGTATTGTATAACGGGCTGATGTCCGCAATTCCACGGCGCGGCGGCGAGGCGCGTATTTTGCGTACGGGTGGGAACTTCACTCGATCCATCCCAGCTCCCCAAAGAAGGCCAGCAGCGCCCCGATGTTGCCGACAATCTCGCGGAGAGTACCTGGACGACCGAAGTACTTTGCCCTATATGATGCAACCGCTGGGCAGTGTAGAAGCACGTGGGCTGCAGTCTCGTCTTCCTCCATGCATGCGCGGCACAGGGGGCTGTCTGTGACTCCTATGACAAAGAGGTGTTTGTTAAAAGAGCCGTGACCGGTGATGGCGGCTGTAATTGTACGCACCTGTGGCTTGGTTAGCCTAAGCGCGCGTTTGGTGAAGCGGCCGTCGATGGCAGGAAGTGCCTCCTTGGCTTGCCTACACTCGCCGTGGTCAAGCCACAGCTTGTGGTGTATTTCACTAGTTCGTTTCCTTACCAGTGTGCGTAGGTAACCGAAAGGGAGTGGTGCGATAGGTTCTGGTCCTACCGCTGCCATGCTCGATCCCCTTCTAGCGAGTTCATCCGCCGCGTCATTGCCGCGGGAATCGCTGTGTCCTTTGATCCATTGGATGGTTATGTTATTGAGATTACCAACCTGGTTCAGGCGTTGGTGACACTCGTGTATTAACCCGGAGTTCACTGTATGGTTGTTTAGAGCCAGCAGCACCGCCATGCTGTCCGACAGTATACGAATTGAGTGGCCCACAACTTTCCTGGCTATGATGGCCGATGCCGCCAGGGAGATGCCCATGCATTCTGCCTGAAATACCGTGTTGTGCGCCCCCAGAGGTGTGGCTATGTGGATGTTGAGGTCTTCCGAGAAGACTCCCGCCCCAGTGCCAGTACCTGTTTTAGATCCATCTGTGAAGATCCGTAGTTCCGCGGGGTTTAATCCCTCGCAGCGGTGGTCCTCGTGAAGCTGGATTTTGTATTTCTTGTCGAATACAAATTGCTTCGGTATCCGATCGTTGTGTGCTTTCGACAAGGGGAACTCGCAATAGAATTCCTCCAGTATCGCATTGTGCTGTGTTGTCTTCTTACCCCAGAGCTGAAGTGTTTTAAGGCGTACTGCCGTCATCGTCGCCTCCTGCTGTATGAACAGATGGAGCGGTGGAAGCCCCAACATGGCTTCGAGAGCAGCAGTCGGTGTAGTCCTCATGCAACCAGTGATTGCCATGCAGGCAAGCCTTTGCAGGCGCTGCAGCTTGATGGCTGCTGTACTTAGTTTAGTGCGTGGCCACCAGACCACAGCCCCATAGGCAATCATGGGTCGGATCACCGCGCAGTATAACCAGAGTATAATTTTCGGGGATAGGCCCCATTTCTTACCTATCATCCTCTTGCATTGCCAGAAGGTTATGCAGGCCCTGTTTGTCTTGTTGTCTAGGTGGCTACTCCAGTTTAACTTACTGTCTAGGATGACACCCAGATACTTGACCTCATCGGCCTACAGACGTTGTTATTTGTTTTGTTTTTGTAAGCCATAACGGTCCCACTCCTGGGCAAAGGCCTAATCTCATTCATTCCACTTTTCACGATGTTGCGCCTCTTCTCGCCAATTACCGAGAATGCCAACGAAGACGTCCCGCCATCTTCACATTGGCCTGCCGCGACCCCGTCTAGCTGTCTCACGGCATCAGCTTTGCGATATCATCAGCATCATCATTCAAGACGTCCACTGCTGGACATAGGCCTCCCCAAAGTGTCGCCACATTGACCGGTCCTGTGCGACTCGCATCCAACGGATGCCCGCAACCTTCACCAGGTCATCGGTGCACCTAGTAGGAGTTCTTCCAACGCAACGTCGCCACTACAGAACTTTTAAGATTGATCCCATATGACTATTAACTTAATAATTTAATAAGCACTAAGATAACATATCTTTGGCATTTACTTTTTGCCTATATTCCTTATCTTAGGCTATGTAGTTATTAATAAAAACTGTGGCATGCATCCCGTCACGTACACATTGAACTATCCTAGACAGTATAATAATAAAGGAGTGTCTACATCGCGACTTCGAGCATTCGAATGCGAGCGTTCAAATGGGGTAGACGACAAAAAGTAATAATTAGTCCGTCAGTTTCATTATTAACAAATATTTGACCCCTAATTTTTCTTTTCTTACATAAACCAACATTGACAAAGACACGACGATTTTAAAATTCTCAAAACGTCACGCTCTGATTATAATTTTAGTGCGTTCTGACGTCACGAGCCTTGATGTTCCCCGAGTTTTGATGCGTTTTATCTTTGTCAATATTCATTGATTTACAAACGCAAAAAATACGTGTCCATTATTTTCCAATACTTTAGCCGACGGACTAAACAGATTTTGCAATTTTGAATTTTTTGATACTGTCATCATGCCTATTGTTACAACAATTCAAATTTTCTGATCATCTTAACAGTGGTATACACGGTGACCAATCAAGTTATACTAAACCAGGCTTTGAGGTTTTTAGCTTTACGGGAAATCTATACAAATCGAGGCCATGTTATACTGGAAGTGTATAGAATGTGTACAGGCAATTTGCGGACCATCTGCGGATAACAGACAGTGATAGATCAGAGACTGAAGTAAATCTTTCTATTGAGGTTTCCTTGCATTTGTCCGTACCAGTTTGACACAAGTTTAAAATAATTGACCAAGCTCCATGTGAAACCATTGGGAACGCACCCGGTTCTCCCTTGAAAGAATCGCGTAGAGCAGTGTCCATGCTCTAAAAGCATGTATTAGGTATGGACGCACCTTTAGAATTGTTAATATAATAATTATAAATATATATTACCTATATTAGGTCTGAGTTTCCGCAAACCACAATATATATGGGAAAATACTAATTGTTTATTAATACATAGTAATGCAAATAGTATTTTCCCCCTAACCAATAATGGAGGAGGAGATGTAACAAAAAAGGATTGCATTAGTTAAGTATATGAAGCTATTTTTACCATAACCATGTCACATTACTAATTTTCTTTAAAGAACAACGGTCGCCAACAAAACTACAAATAAAAAAAAGTGAAGTGTAAAAAAAAACAAAAACGTCAAAAATGTAAATGCCACAGACTCAATAAAAAACAGATATGGCATCGAACGGTAAAACGCCAGAAATTACAACCAATTTCGATACAATCGATTTGGATAAAAAAGACGGAAATGGAATGTCGCATCTGGAAAAAAATGGGCAATTCAAAGGGCAATTTGCCGTTCATTTGTCGGCGTTGAACGGGCAATATGATGGGAATTGCTTGGGTGTGCCTCGTACGGGACACCGGCCGTCTATAATGGAGGTGGAGTGTGCTAAGGAAAGGACGAGGTTGGCGCTGTTGAAGCAATGTTCCGCCATCTTGAAACAAGGAGACCAGAAGTATACGAAGGAGAGTTTACATCGGACATTTCAGGATGAGGTGAGTTTTCATTTGTTTTTTTAGACGTACTTAATGCAACAGTTACTGTTGACTGCACATCAGTGGTATCGAAACCAGCACAAGATGGCCTTTTGTTCTATTCAATTATTTGTTACGGTTGGTCAAGTTAAGGTGGAAGCGCCAGGGTGAATTTCGCGGACCCCGGCGTTTTTACCTTAAAGTGATAATGATCTCACTGACGTGAAACCCTACCGTAACATGGGCCAAATTACTAAACCAGTCTGAACGGAAGACGGAAGGACTAGCAATATTTTTTTAACCTACTTCAAAAACAGGAGGAGGTAATTATTGTTTAAACTTATGTACTCTGAATTCCTTTGCCATGTTTTTTGTCCAATACAAGTGTAACCGTCCCTTCCCACTAGTTCCCACATACTCCTAAGTACGTTTATTTAAACAAAAAACCAAACTACAAGTAAAATCCCTGTTCTAAGAATCCATACATTCATAATGATCATCGTTTTATAATGAGTCACTAAATCATACGCTCTTATTACCACGAAATTCAAATATCATTGCGCAAACTTCAATCAGTGAGTTCAAAGAAATCAATAGCTACCTAATGAAAAAAAAATCATAAAAAGAATACTTCGTAATTGAATTAAAATCCAACCATTGAGTAAGTTTAAGTGAACTCACACATTAAGACAAGTTTGCTCAACAGCAACACTGTTATAGTCAACCTTCGTTTTGCTCATCTTATGTATATCGCGCAAGGCTGCTACATTAGCTTGGCGTTAAATACAGAAGGTTTACTTTGGTACAAAAATTAAAAAAAAACAGAAATCAAAAAAAAAAAAAAACTTGAGAGGTGTCAAGGGACACCCGGATGGAACGAAGTTCTTTCGATTAACTAGTGAAGGAATTGTAATAAAATTTTATTTTTTTTAAGTTATAATTATATTTTTTTTATTATTAACAAATATAATGATCAGTCAACAAAAATAATCGTCGCGACACCACACTGTTCAATGCGAAATAGAAATGAAACAAACGCATTGCAACTTTCATTTATTTTTAAAAAGTGTCGTGACAACTTTTTCGTAAGAATTTTTTCCGTCTAGCCCCCTTTCACAACGCGCGATAAGGAACATCGTTCCAAAAGTATTTGGTAAACACCAAATATTTTTTTTTTACTTTTGTATGAAATATAACAATAAAAATATAAAAGACGAAAAATATTTTTTTTAACTAAAAATATATTGACATTTATTCTTAAAAAAAAGACTACCTCGTTGTTCTAGTGGCCGCATGTGACTTTTGAGTCACAGACTACCTTTTACGATTCGTCTGTCTACAAATGACAGCTGGAATCAACGGGTTAACGCGCCTTCCGAACCATGGACGATACTTGGTATTAAATGGATGGTCACCCATTAACAGATCGACCTTGGCAAACGCCGTTCAACCTTGAAAATTTACCTAGCAGCTGTTCCATTTATTGTGCTCTATACTTCTAAATCGTAGTGGATCTTTTGTACCAATTTTCGCAACAAACTCGCAACATCATTACACACAAATTAAAAGCTCGTTACAGTACGAATCGCGCACATTTTGCACGCACAGTCGTGACGCGTGGCCTTAAAGTTCTGGAGTTTGAAAGCTTTGCAAGTGAGGCTTGAAGATCTATTGTGTGGCTGTGAAATTCGCGATTGTGATTTTACAATACAACAATGTGAGGAAACCGAAATGTACTAGAACTTTTATTTTTGTCAGTCCATTTCACAGATAAGGCCCGTTTCCTAGCTGTGGGATTATTAAAGACGTTGAGATGTGCTAGAGTTTCTGGTATTTAAATACCTACAAGTTTAATCCTCTTCTGGAAAGTTCACTTTGAATCCCTTCCGAAGTATAAGCACACAATGAAATCGAACACATTTGAAAGTAAATTGACGAGTCAATGTTACAGTTTCGAAATCGCAATTGGAGAGTGAATTTTTTACCCGACTAAAGCTAAATCAAAAGGAAGAGCTACGTTTTTTATTGTGGCAATTATAGTTACAGTCGTCAACACATCGTCGCAATCGAACGGAACAGAGGCTCCAAGGTATTTTCAAGAGATCTGGCTATTGGGCAGAGCCAGCTCACGAAACTGAAGACCGACGATGGCAGGATCTTATCCGCCAAACCGGAGCTAGTGAGGGAGATCGAGAGCTTCTATGGACAGTTGTACACGTCAACCAGCAAACCCATTGTCGACCTAGCAAACGACCCAAGAGCTAGACTAACCCGACACTATACCGAAGACATCCCGGACGTCAGCCTGTACGAGATTAGGATGGCTCTGAAACAGCTCAAAAACAACAAGGCACCGGGGGATGACGGAATTACGGCCGAACTCCTGAAGGCGGGTGGAAAACCGGTACTTAAGGCCCTTCAGAAGCTGTTTAATTCCGTCATACTCGAGGGGAAAACGCCACAGGCATGGTGCAGGGGTGTGGTGGTGCTCTTCTTCAAGAAGGGTGACAATGCCCGGTTGAAGAATTACAGGCCCATCTCACTTCTAAGCCATGTCTACAAGTTGTTTTCCAGAGTCATCACGAATCGTCTCGCGTGCAGGTTTGACGATTTCCAGCCACCCGAACAAGCCGGTTTCCGAAAAGGCTTTAGCACCGTGGACCACATACATACGCTTCGGCAGGTTATACAGAAGACCGAAGAGTACAACTTGCCTCTCTGTTTAGCGTTTGTGGACGACGAGAAAGCCTTTGATTCGATCGAGACCTGGGCTGTACTGCAGTCTCTCCAACGGTGCCAAATTGACTACCGGTACATCGAGGTGTTGAAGTGTTTGTACAAAAACGCCACCATGTCAGTCCGACTTCAGGACCAAGCCTCGGAACCTATCCTTCTGCAGCGAGGTGTAAGACAGGGAGACGTCATATCTCCGAAACTGTTCACTGCTGCACTGGAGGATGTCTTCAAGGTTCTGGACTGGAGAGGGCTAGGCATCAACGTCAATGGCGAGCACATCACTCACCTTCGGTTTGCCGACGATATAGTGGTCATGGCTGAGACCATGGAGGACCTCAGTACAATGCTCGATGACCTCAGTAGAGCTTCCGAAAGAGTGGGTCTAAAAATGAACATGGACAAGATGAAGGTCATGTTGAATGCCCATGTCACACCCATTCCTATCAAGATCGGAGGCTCTACACTCGAAATTGTAGACGATTATGTATACCTAGGACAAACGGTCCAGTTAGGTAGGTCTAATTTCGAGAAAGAGGTCAATCGTCGAATCCGACTTGGCTGGGCAGCGTTCGGGAAACTGCGCGGTATCTTCTCGTCCAACTTACCGCAGTGTCTCAAGACGAAAGTCTATGACCAGTGTGTGTTGCCAGTGATTACATACGGGACCGAAACGTGGTCGCTCACAATGGGCCTTATCAAAAGGCTTAAAGTCACCCAAAGGGCAATGGAGAGGGCTATGCTCGGAGTTTCCTTGCGTGATCGAATCAGAAATTAAGACATCCGCAAGAGAACCAAGGTCACCGACGTAGCCCGAAGAATTGCTAAACTTAAGTGGCAGTGGGCAGGGCACATTGCTCGCAGGACGGATGGCCGTTGGGGCCGAAAAGTTTTGGAGTGGCGACCACGAACCGGAAGACGATGCGTTGGAAGACCTCCCACTAGGTGGACCGATGACCTGGTGAAGGTTGCGGGAATCCGGTGGATGCGAGTCGCAAGGGACCGGTCAATGTGGCGACACTTGGGGGAGGCCTATGTCTAGCAGTGGGCGTCTTTCGGCTGAGATGATGATGATGACGTCAACACATCCAGTTACAACAAACTGACAAATTTCTCCAAATCATTTTAAACCATAAAATGTTAAAGGTTTAAATTGTATTGTTAAAAGTTCAAAATTGAATTGATAGAGAAAATTTGACAATTTATGGTAACTTGATGGGTTGGCAACTGTACCCTGATCTAGCGTAGTACGAACTTTCAATAAAATAAAAGACCAGTTTATAATGTTTTGTGACTACTAACGACGGCCTACCGCATCGACTGGCTGCTGATTACATAAAACAACTTAGCAACTGCAACTGTTCTCCTAAAGGGCAAAGTCCACTTAAAAGTTTTCAAATTAGATAAGTACCTACTTATGTCATTGTAATTAAATAAGGGCCTGTCAGTTTGTTTGCAAACGTCTCAATGTCAAGCACTGTTCAGTTTTTTAAGCAATCATTCGCGACCGCAGGCGTCCTCAATTTGTAAATAAATAAAACTTCCTTACTTAATATTACTATCGTGTACGGTAAATATTAATAAAACTGGCTGCCTTCCGTGACAACATTAGTTATGACTAATGCTGTAAAAGATTTGTTTAGGTTGGAGCCGCTTCCACCTTCTGTTTAACAAATTATTAATTTATTTACTAAAAAAAAATACATTTACAATTTACCAATCCAAGGTATTGAACAGACAAACAACAGAATACAAGAAACATATTTACAGTATCATGTGACAAGAAAATTAAATAAAATACTTAAAAAAATAAAAAAATGAATAAGTAAAAAAATGAATAATAAAAAAATCATCTCACAAAGCTATGATGAGCTAGAATTATCTTTTTAAGTATTGAAAACTAACATAGCCTATATTAAATAAGCAATCTTCATAGTCTAAACGAAATGTCTAAAAATCAAGTGAAGGAAATCAAAGAAGTCAAAACATAGATAAGTCAAAAACAGCTACAAATAAAAAATAATAATAAAAAACCGTTAACAAAAAGGATTTAGGAAAACCTGTTCTCCAAAACCGCTCTTACTCTGGCCACAACACACACACGGATTACAGAAAATGTATACTTGTTACATGTTACATGTGTGTGTCATAAAATTTTATTTCAATAGCACTATTCTGGTTTTTTCGTAATTCTGTGCTTTTGATGATACAAATAAAAATGAATGTCTATAAACGGATATCCACGCGAATTTATTCTTTATTACGATGGCATTAGTTCTGTTTACTTTCAAGACAAGTGTAAACTTAATTTGGGTAATCAAATAGTATATTTGTAGATCCAAAAGTGTTTTTATAGTAATTGCGACCTTTTTATCGACCCATTTAGAGTGTTCACTAAGTTTTAAAAGAGCAAAGTTTAATTTGTTACACATTTCCTAAGCTGCCAGATTGAGATCTTTAACGAAAATTCCTAAATTACTCTTGCATTTAAGTTGTGTGTTAATTTATAAGTACATAAATTGCGACTGTTATGTTATGGATTTATTAATTTACGATCTTGCAATCAACACTTAATAATTTCAAGTGAGACTCAATTTTATTGAGACTCTTAAAGGTTCTTTCCTCAGATCCGGTTTGGCTTTTATTTTGTTGTATTTTAACGGCAACATCCCAACTTGTTACTTTCTCAATTCCATGACAACTGAACAAAAAACGTGAAAAACTAGTAAAAAATAACCTTTTTTCGTAAAAACAATTCTCATAAAAAAAATCAAAAGTGTAGTGGAACTACTTTTTGGCCAGCATTTATGTAAAATATAGGACTGATATCGTAAAACAACAGGTAAGCCAGTAAATACTACTACTTAGTCTACACTATAGTATAATGTAAAATTTGATTTAATGGTTTTCTCATACACTGAGTCCCATTTCATCAACATTGAGTCCCATTTCGTCAACATTGAGTCGCATGTTCTGTTCACATGCAGCTCCAAGTTACAAGGAAACTTCTTGTAACTGCAACATTTTTTCATTCTCTGGTACACAAAGGTTTGTTTTGAGAGAACTCAATTTAGTATTTGAACAAAAAGTACTAGGAGAACAGAATCATGAAGAAGATTTTGGTGCCGTTACAATAGCCGAAGGATGTAAAAAAAAACGTAATAATTTCTTTGTAAAAGTATGGCTTTCGAGATCTCTTATTGATAAAAGAGACTTACTTACTTATTTGTACATAACAGTTGTCATCACATCAAGCTACCCGGAACTTACAAATATTCCTAATCAACCTTGAACCTTAATACTGCGAAAAAGGTGAAAAGTTCATCATCTGCTTAGCCTTTTCCCAACTATGTTGGGGTCGGCTTCCAGTCTAACCGGATGCAGCTGAATACCAGTGTTTTACATGGAGCTACTGCCTTATCTGACCTCTTTATTGCAGTTAGTACTTGGTAATACGATACTACTTGATAAGACTGGTTGTCAGACTTTTGGGCCACTGACTACCTGTAACGACTGCCAAAGATGGTCAAATGACAGCCGGGACACAGAACCGGAGAACAGCTTAACGTGCTTTCCAAGGCACGGAGGAAACTTGGCATGTAAGGGGGTCTCCCATCCACAGACCAACCTAGGCAAGCACGGCTTAACCTAAAGATCGGCTCGAGTGGCTGTTATTATTTTGTTGTTTAACCACGCTCCTAAAAAGTTGAAAAGTTATTAAAGTTTGACGGATTGTAGTAGCTAAGCTAGGTATGTGTTTACATGTGCACATAGCCGACTTGTCTGCAACAATGTTGTTGAAAAGGAGCTTTTATACTTAGTTCCTTGCAAGTGCAACTAATGTACGTACTAAGTTATGGTCTCGTTAGCATTCCCCTACAATGTTCCTAGTTAACAATTAGATATATTGCCTCCACTTAGCTACGAGTTACACGTAACTGCATAATAAATGACTTAATTTATGTAGCTGGCTATTTTCGTGAGAAGTAAACAATCTAGGTGGACCGATGACCTGATGAAGGTTGCGGGAATTTGTGGGATGCGAGTCGCACTGGAGCGGTCAATGTGGCGACACTTGGGGGAGGCCTATGTCCAGCAGTGGGCGTCTTTCGGCTGAAATGATGATGATGATTAAATGATCTTTTTGGTCATTAATTCTTATTCCTCTTGTCGGCTTCTGTTTTTTTTTCTTCAATCAAGCATCTTTCCTGTACGTGGGTCATAATCATAATTCTACTGCAGTTATTCTAATTTATGTGGGGTCTTCTTGCTATAATTTGGTTCGGAAGCCAAATTGGAAGCAACGAAGCGTTTGCCGTTATTCTTTATGTGTAACGTTAATATTGTAGCTTATAAATAATATGGATTATCATCATTCTCTTGCCTTTGTTTCAATTCATTTGGGGTCGGCGTGTCTTCTTCTTCTATACCTACTTCTCTATTACTCGTGATTTTAACAGACACCTAGTTTCTGCCATATCATTCTATACACAATCAATCCACCGTTTCTTTATTCTTTCTCTACTTTTATACCCAATATGAATGTCTTTAAAATTACTGTCAGTTTTTAAATATGCTTTAAAGATGGCAACAGGGGATATCAATCCATTCTTACCTCCCCATTACAGCTTAATCAAGAGTAGCACAGGCATAACTTTGACCACCAAACATGCTTGACGAAGCAAGTATGCAATCAGTGTTGATTTGCCATGTCAGCCAAGTTTGATGGTCCTTGAATCAATAGTAAACACAGAAAAGAATTTGCAACAAAACTAGAATCACCAACCCACCTTGCAAATTCAAACCTTTACAGAATTACAACACACAAAAGATTACAAACTAGATCACTTGCGCAAGATGATCAATCAGCACACGTCATTACCATATGAATGGCTATTTTGACAAATGGCCGCCGCGCCTGCACTGTACGCCGCTCGTATCACAAATATAATTGCTTTGGAAAGTCGCCGATGGTATCAAGTGTAATATTTCACCAGTTAACATACGCTGCTGGCTAAACGGCTACTGAGCGATCGATCTCAGTTGGGCAATGGTTGGTTGGATGAATGATTGGTATTCACACCTTGGTGTTTGAAAAGCTGTTCGTATTTCTTTGGTGATCGGATTCATCAATGATGCTTAACACAAGTTATTTCTGAGTGTTCTTCATTTGTGGGAGACTCTCATATCATTATTTACCTGTCCGTATATCTCAATTTGTTTGGGATCAACACAGCAGGTCATCGTACGCTGTACGTTTCAGTGAATTGGAATCAAATGAATGATAAAGAGGTATATCTATATTTTTTATAATTGAACTTACTAGGCTCAACATGTTGCATAAGATGAGTAACATGGAGAGGGAGACGAAGGTCAAAGAAAAGATGGCTCGATTGTGTGAGGAATTGTCACCGTAAAATTGTCAAACACGTTATATTGTAATCTCTCTAGCGATATTGTAAACTCTCGAAATATTGTCAAACGAACATACTGCTTACAATAAAACGCATTATTTTTCGTGAAATGCGTGCGATGGTAGTCAACTCACGCGGTGTGGAGGGAAGGAGGGTTCCTCCTTGCTCAGTCTCATGAAAAGATAATGTACCATTCCTGAGAAATACCGATTAATATAACCTAACCTTAAAACACTTTATGTTCCCCTAAAAAGCGTAGTCGACGGAGCCCCGCTTCACGGGGGCCCTATTCCGAGTGCAGGGTTTAAAGGAACCTAACTAACCTAACGGGGGGTGCCCCAAGTCCCGATTATGGGGGTAGAGATACTTCCGTATGTTCAGTTGACAATATTTTCGAGACTTTACAATATCGCTAGAGACAATATAACGTGTTTGACAATTGTACGGTGACAATTCCTCACACAATCGAGCCATCTTTTCTTTGACCTTCGTCTCCCTCTCCATGTTACTCATCTTATGCAACATGTTGAGCCTAGTAAGTTCAATTAAAAAAAATATAGATATACCTCTTTATCATTCATTTGATTCCAATTCACAGAAACATTTTATCTTATCAGTACTACACATAAATGTCATTCAACCTTCATTCAGATTGATGGCTAAGTCTCCCCCCGCCTGCGCTGACCAATGGAATGACCGCTTGTAATTAATTGACCAATCACAGATCGACAGCTGACAGGGTAGGTCAACTGGCTACATGATATACTTTAACCTCATGCTGGAATTATAAATAGAATAAAGGTAATTGCACACTTTCCGTGTAATCTAAATGTTCTGCAAGTTTATTTTACAAAATATTAATTATTTTATCAACTCATGTGCTTTCTGTGGTCTCTTTCTTATATTCAACAGACTTCTTTTGTTTCGTTGATGCAGTTTTTTCCTCATATAAATGCTGCTTTCTTCTGTTCCAATTTTATATGTTTGTTCACTAGTATATAAGTTCGCTAACTTACGGTTCTTATATTTGGTGCTCTGATCGGAAGAATAGCTGGATATCCGGTAACTATGTAGCATCGTTTCTGTTCTCACGCTTTTTTTTTTAATTGTTGACGACTTGGAGACACTAATCTCTACATGTAGAGCTTAAAACGATTATTGGGCAACATCAAATTTAGTCGTGCATTTATGAACAGATATTGTAATTGAAATTAAGTAAGACAATTCAAACAATGATATCAATTTAAATTCTCACACACAGAGCCCATATCATAAACATAGGCATTAAGCCAAACCCGTTTCTAATAATACCTGACTTATGACTTATAGACTAAGACCTAGGAACAACCTAACCTTCCAGCCGTACCCACGATCTACATACATCGTGACATTGCCTTGAAGTCTAGAAGGTGCCTTGTGACGTCATTCGATATAAGCAACAATTACTAGAGACAATTACTATCCCTTCACATGTGCTACAACCTTGCGTTCACATTTATAACTTCCATTGGTCAGGTAGTGTGGGGTGCAGTACATTAAAAGCGTAACGACCAATCAGAGACGGATTTATTTTCTAAGAATTTTGAAGAAAGAATTGGGGGGAATTGATAGGTTAGATTTTAATGAGTTCTAAGTATTACGAGTACTTTGTAAGCGATTTCGTAAATGAGGATAGCATTGATATTATTATGCAAATAGGCAGGTAATTAAGATAATCATTGATAAGTATTTAAAAGTATGTCAAATAAGCAACATCGTTAAATAAAATTAGGAAACAAAAATTACGCTAAACGATACTGCAAAATTGACAAAACGTATTTACGTAAGCTTATACTTATCACCCTTATCTATAAATACTAAGTATATGACGATGACATGGAATAACCAAGTCGAACTTCTGGAACATAGGGCTATTTGGCCATTTAGTCTATATTATTATGACAAAAACCACAATAACAGCCGCTCGTGTCGATCTTCAGGTTAAACCGCACTTGCCTAGGTTGGTCCGTTAATGGGTGACCACCCATTTCCTCCGTACCTCCAGAGTGGAAGCCCGTTAAGCTGATGGTTCCAGTTGATTGCAGGTCTTTGACAGGTTAGCAGATGATGATGACAAATATATGACAATCAGATTTGAAAATGTTCGTAATATGATCCGGCTCGAAGGACCAATCCGAACTAGACATATAACTTTTCAAATCGAAATTGAATCGAAGTTTCTGAAGACGGAGGCAGAAGCAGTTAAAATCAGCGACATGTAAAGTAAATCAGCTCTGATAAATAGTCGACAGCGGGTAAAGTTATGATAAAACTCAGTGGTGTTTACACAGTGAAATCGTTGGGCAATCTTACTGTCCAGCTAGATCAGTCTAAATTACTGATGCAGGTGGCGGGGCTACTAAGAGTTCTCGTTCAAAACTCGATCATCGTGTGAAGAGAGTGGATGGTCAAAGAGCTTAAAGCGTACCTCACATAGCTAAGAGTAAAATAAAGTACTAAAACTAGTTTATAAGCTTCATTGTTACAAACAAATATGTAAGTTACAATTTTAATGCTTAATGTATCATATTACTATAAAAATATTAACCTAATTACTTAAACACCATTGTTACTAACATTAAAATACTAACAAAACCATGGACTGTGGTCTAAAATTAAGTTAAATTTATTTATTTAAATTATCAAATCTGGCGTTAGTATGCGGACCTACATTAAATGTTATGCAGAATATATTATTTTAGTGTAAATTCCACAAAAAAGATGTAAGGGAAAATAGTAAATTGCGTCTTTGGCTCGGATTTCCGATTGTATGAGGAATAATATACAAGAGAGTGGAGTTAATTTATATCGTGACGTCTGACAGGGGAGAATGAAAGAAGAAAACGTATTGCGACGACCTAAAATAGAACGGGACAAAGGCAGGAAGATGATTGCTCGTACTTTGTGACTTCTTACTGAACGAAACGATCTTTTAAGAAGATTCTTTTCGATGTATATTATATTTATTATATCATGAATTCAAAACATGCAAAAATATAAACTAACCAGCGGACGTCACGCGGTTTCACCCGCGTAGTTCCCGTTCCCGTGGGAGTACGGGGATAAAACATATGCCTATGTTACTCAGGGTGAATGTAGCGTTCCAATGGTGGAAGAATTTTTGAAATTGCCAAAATAGTTTGTGAGTTTATTCATTACAAACATACACACACTCAAAAATACAAATTTTTCCTCTTTATAATATTAGTGTAGACTACATCTAGTTTACTGTAGTCATCTCGAACACACATCACCAACCACAATCGAGTAACCACCGACTTCTGATCGACAACCCATAGTACCGCATTATTAATTTACTACCCACTTACGGCGCGTCAGGTAGATAACCAAACCTATTAACTACATACATATGCAATAACTCTTATGTATTATTTCATGTTAATTCCGACCATTACATACGAAGTCGTATATTAGGTTTTGCAATCACAGCTGGATTGGATACATTTGAATTTTAATTTTAAGAACTCAATGTGTAAGAGGGTTTTTAGAAATACGTATTTTGTTAAAAAAAAAAACATTGTGTCCTTTACCCAGACTGGTTTAGATAAACTGTAGTCAGAGTTTTGGGTAGCTCGTTGATTTTAATTTTCTTGGCAAGAATGGCTGCTATCTCAGATAAATAATAATAGCCGCTCTGATCGATCTTCAGGTTAAGCCGCGCTTGGCTAGGTTAGTCTGTGGATGGGTGACCACCCATTACATACCGAGTTTCCTCCGTGCCTTGGAAAAGATATTACGCCGTTGGTTTCGACTGCCATTTGTACAACTTTGATAATCGTTACAGGTAGTCAGTTGCCGGAAAGTCTGACAACCAGTCTTACCAAGGGGTATCGATTACCTCGTATTAACTGGGTTGTAGAGATAGATAGGCAGTCGCGCCATGTAAAATACTGGTATTCAGATACATCCAGAAGTAATTTTCTATTTTAGAAAATAATTAATGTACGAGTACATTACGAATTCTGAATTGATTCTGAGGGCAGGATCCGGATTTTATCAGAAAGTTCTTCAAATTCAGATTAAACCTCATCGATTTTTGGAAACAATTCTTGTAATTGTGCTATACTAGTTCCACTACCCTTTATTTTTATTCGAACCTTAGACCCCACGCTCGGCAGTCTTTCAACCGCCAGAGCAACTCGCCGTGCAACTAGTTTCACCTCAACTATAATGTTCAGCTATGTCCAGTGATTTATAGCTTAGCTTATTAGACACACTGCTTATGGTAACTTGTTAGCCGAGTGTGCGCGGGCGCAGGACGCTTATCAGCCCTGATCGATACCGATCGTTAACTGTAGATCACTACTCTATATACGTAATCAGCCAATTAAGTTGTTCTTCAAGGGAACCCGGCAAATGGCTTGGAATTGGGAAAAAAGAGGTTTATTGTGTTTGGAATAAAAGCGGAAAAAGAAGTAACTCATCTTGTTTTGGTTTTCGTTTGGTGAATGAGCTCGACTCGCGCGAAAAAAGAACTGGCTCTGAAATCACAAACATGGCATGGAACAGCTGATTTCTTTTATTCACAAGTTGCTCCCTAAAGTTGTTTAAAACGATGAGGATAGAAGTCAAAAATAACAAATTTACATAACTAAATGACACTATTTTAATAATTTGTGGTCAATTCAAATTATATAGAGACGTTGCTTATAATTCCGTGATTGGCTGAAACAACGCGTCTGCCGAGTCTCTAGAAACGGCATCAAAATGTCAAAACCGCCAAAAATTGACATACGTGGTGTTAGCTAATTTCAAAGATTTATCGTCTATACTTCCGTACTAAGTGATTTCACTCATTTGAACCTTTTTGAATATGGTTCTAAGAACCGTAAGTACAGTAAAATGCTTGAATTACACCTCAATAAATTTAATTTGACAGCGCTCTTTGCGCAGTGGCTGAATGGTTGGCTGCTGCTACTGCGCTGCATTTCGCGGGTTCGGTTCCCACACGGAACAATCATTAACATGGCCTACAGGTAGTTGTTTCGGGTCTGGCTGTTTGTGTATGTGAGTTTAATCTAAGCGCATCCACGATACAGGAGAAACTCCTAGTGAGGGGCGCAAAGATTCTTAAGAAAAAGTGCAGTGTTGGGTCATCCGGCTCGAAGGACCATTAAATGTAAGCTCTCGCAGTATAGGCTTGTTTCCACCATCAATAAATTGCAAATCTATTTAGTCCGTCAATTAGAGTATTGGAAAATAATGGACACGTATTTTTTGTTTTTGTAAATCAACGAATATTGACAAAGATAAAACGCATCAAAACTCGGGAGTGGGGGCTCGTGACGTCACTGTTCGGTATCAACTCACTAAGAATGATACCGAACAGTGACGTATTGGGAATTTTAAAAGCGTCGTATCTTCGTCAATTTTGGTTTATGTGACAAAAGAAAAAATACGGGTCAAATATTTTTTGATAATCTAAGTGACGGACTAATTAGATTTTTTCAGTTAACAAGCCTATTGGCACCTTACTCTTGTAGTTTAAGTAAGAAGCGGCCAGTGAGTAAGTACTTTGAGTTAAACCGTACATGCAGTTTTACGACATGTCGTAAAGAAATAAAATGTAAATGTCTAAAACATTTTTGATAATTTTAAGTCTACATTTAAGTACCTACTTACATATTTTCACAACTAATTAGTATCTCAATTAATCCGTCGCCGCGTCAATCGTGACTTCGCCGACATTATACACAAATAAATCATTACAAGAACGTTCGTAATCTTGTTGAATTACCCAACAACACGTCGGCCAACCTTCACTATTACTTAAATTAATAAATTTAATTTATATTGAAGTAATGAACATTAAAATAAATAAGCCTTGGTGTTGGTCCCGCCAAAATAATCCACACGACGACATACGTAAACATTGAGTTTGACGCAAAATAGAAGTCACATTTTATTCTAGGTGTCACTTTGCCAAATGAAAAAATGAATAAGAATTCCGTTTTTAATTTTTCTTACTTCTGAAAATGTTAATATTATTATATTCCTGTACCTACCTACCTTAAGCCCAAAGAAATTAGGGAAGACAAAAAACTAGATTTTTTCTTCATGAAATCCGAGTGCTCAAACATCTCATGTAACTAAGAGTAAAAGAGAGCAAAATGAGCTGTTTGCTTTCTGGTTTAAAGTTAATTGATTGGTAAGGCTTAGTTGATAGCACCAATCATAAATAATTTTCGAGAACAAATTGATTTGGTCAGAAGACATGGATATTTGCAATAAAAGAGTTCTTTCATCATTAAATTTTAAGACTAATAATAATTTTTCAACCAAAACAATCTTGAAAAACCACCACTGCAACCTTGGGTTAGCAATGACGAATGTTGACTGATATGCGCATAAGTGTTCTTTTCAAATTAGTTAGTGCTCACAACTAAAACACCTCATTGATACAACTGTCACCTACACCCACATTCAAGTTGACATTGAAGTAACTTCTAGACCGCGTCGACTTTTACACAAAATAATTATAAGTGTGCGGCCCCGAAATAATCGTAATGCAATCGAAAGTAGATCGATAAAACGAATCGATTTGAATCGAGAATCATTCGTTATGTGTGACTAATGTGACGGGTTAAGGTGTGGTTCTGTGATCTTGTTTAATATTAAATAGCAATGGCTTGATTATCAGCTGATCTATATATAAATTACTGTCTATTTATAAGCAGTCAGGTTTTTAAAACACTTTTGCACTACTTGAATAATTTTTATTTATTTACACATTAAATGCTATGAAAAATATTTAGTTTTAATACCGCTAGACAAAAATATCCTGGTCTGAAAGCAGGACACAAATCCCACCGTCATGCATATGCACATGCACATATGGGCCCACCCTCCCGCCCTCATGCATATGCACACATACAAAACAAGTGAGAAATAATTAGCATGCCATGCAACCAAACCTTTACTCGACACGTGTTTCGCCCCTCCACGGGGCATCCTCAGGAGTTGTTGACTCGTCGAGCGTTCCAACTCGAATGTGCTAGTCGCATTTTTTTTTAGGAATGACCACTCGTAGTTGCAACTCGATAAGGTTGCTTAACTACTTAACCGAACTATCCTGTGGGTGGCCAAAAATTACTTTAAGGCCCCCAGCCAGGGCTTACAAACTAAAAATATTTACATTTAAATGACGATCACTAAGGGCACCCCCTGTGGGGTTCGGGCCTCGACTTAGTGCGTCATTATCGGGAGGGCAGCAAGGGACAGGCTGGGTCGGATTATTAATTGGGGAGTTTATCATCGTTACATGCTCAGCGTCGCGGGCTGGCTCGTCGAGCAAGGGTCGGGGAGTAATGATATTACTGGGAGGTCGCGGCGTGCCTCGGCGGCGAGACCGGATTCGGGGTTTGTATGTGTGTCGTCTTGTGTGCTTTCTGAGAATGCTGGTTTCCCTACGACTTTCCTGCAAGAGAGTGATGGGGTCATCGGGCTGGAGGAGGGTGGACCTCGGGCGTCGGATCCTAGATATCGCGGAGGGGACATAACTAGCTGCTGAAACGACTAACGGGTTAGGGTGTTTTTCGGCCCTATCGAAAAAACCCTTAGTGAGTCGCTTCATACACTGCTGGATGGTGGGGATCTTGAGGTCAACGTGAAGTTGCTCATTCCTAACGTACCATGGGGCTCCCGTGGCCTTACGTAAAAATCGGTTTTGGAGGGTCTGCATCCTATGAAGGAGATGGGGTTTGGCGTGCGCGAACACGGGGCACGCGTACGTCATGATGGGCCGAATGCACGCGATGTAAATGCGCAATTTGCACTTAAGTGACAATTTGCTACGCGCATTCAGCAAGCAGTGGAGCCTACCGAGAGCGAAGGCGGCACGCGAACGTACCGTCTTGATGTGCTCACCGAATCTTAACCGCCTATCGAGAATGACTCCTAAGTATCTGGCATGCTTCTCCCAGGGGATCGGCTTGCCGAACATGGATATCGGACTAGGGGAGGGGGGGAATCTTACGCGGGGGCTAGAGAACAGAACCGCCTGACTCTTATCGGGGTTGACCTCGATTCTCCATTTCCGGAACCAATCGCCTAATGCTTTGGCGGAGTTTTGGAGAATACGGCAGATGTTGGATGGACTGCTACCAGAGTAGTAGATGGCCGTGTCGTCGGCGAACAAGGCTAGCTGGGCTGATCTACTCTTAGGGATATCGCTGGTGTAAAGCGTGAAGGCTAGTGGGGATAACACCGATCCCTGCGGGACGCCTGCACGTATCGGATGAGGGGATGAGAGCGCACCATCAATACGGTATTGGAATGTGCGGTTCGACAAGAAGTCTCGTAGTATCAGTACGAGTCGATCCGGCACACCGAGCTGGTATAGCTTGTATATCAGCCCGTTGTGCCAGACCTTGTCGAAAGCCTTCGCGATATCGAAGAACAAGGCACCGGTCATCAGTCCCCGCTGGAAGCGGGCACTGATGTGCTCGACTATGCGGTGCACCTGTTGGACGCAGGAGTGTTGAGGTCTAAAACCAAACTGCTCTGTCGGAATTAAGCTCTTTGCTTCGGCGAAATCTTAGAGTCGCTTGTAAATAAGTCTCTCATAGATTTTACCAAACACATTGAGCAAACTAATGGGCCGGTAACTACTCGGCGAGGACTTGGGCTTACCCGGTTTGGGAATACCTATTACGGTGGCCTGTTTCCACGCTTGAGGGAACACGTTATTGGCCATGGCGCTATTGAAGATAGCGGTCATTAGCACTATAAGGGCTGGGGAGAAGAGTTTGAATACCCTATTGGTGATTCCGTCTGAGCCAGGGGCTTTCCTATGCTTAAGTCCCTTGATTATATCCTCCACCTCTTCAGGGGTGACTGAGGGTAGGGGATTATCAGGGTCTTCTACGGGGGGTAGTGAGGTCCGGCGTTCGACTTCAGCATCCACCTCAGCGAGGTGAGCTGGGTCTACTGGCTGGGTACTGGGGGAACATTGCGCTTCTAAACTAGCTGCCAGGCATTCGGCTTTGTCGTCGTCGTCGAAGGCGACGGTATTATCTGGGCGCGTGAGGGGAGGCATGGAGGCAACTTGAGAGGATTGTAGTTTCCTCTGAAGTTCCCAAAAGGCCTGGTGGGTCGGTTCGAGTTCGCTGAGCGTCTTGTCCCACTGCTCGTCACGAAGCTTTTTGATGCATCTGCTTACTTTGCGTTGTAAACGGCGCATAAAAACCTTGTTTTCTCGCACAGGGAAAAGAAGTATAAGCACGGACGGCCGCGTTCTTCTCGGTCAACAGTTCACGTACATCGTCCGGGAGTTTCCAGCGGTGGTCATCCGCTGGAACTTCCCTTGAACAAACGTTCAGGACTGACTGTACGTGCTCTGTGAACGAGTCGATTGCGGCCTCCGTGTCAGCTACAGTCACAATGTTGTCGGGGATTTTATCCAAGTGAGGGGATTCGGTGGATTTCAGCAATTCGCTTACTTTCTTCCAATCAGTGATCACTTTGGTGGGAGGGGGCTGAGAAGGGTCCGAATGACCGTTTCTCGGGGAAAACTCTATTATCACGGGTCTGTGATCCGAATTAAGCTCGTCGATCGTCTCTATAGAATGTAATCGCAAGTTTACGTTCTTTAGAAGCGCGACATCTAGCACGTCGGGTCTGTGATCCGGGTTATTAGGGTAATGCGTGGGACTCATCGGAGCGATGACATCGAAGTTGAGAGAACAGCAGAGATTATATAGGGCATTACCCCTGCTGTTTGATAGATGGCTATTCCACGCGGGGTGTTTAGCATTAAGATCTCCCGCCAGAAGGACGGAGTCACTTAGATCGAAAAGAACTTTGAGGTCATCGCTCATCTCGTTATTCGCGACCGAGGAGCCGGCTCCTGAGGGCGGGATGTAGGCCGAGACGATCGTGAGGGGTTGGTGTCCCGTCATGCCCAGCCGACATACGGAGACTTCTATCTTGGAAAGAGAAGGGGGGTCTAAGGGGATGCAGTACAAACTAGATTTGTAATAAATCAGAGTACCTCCTCTGTGACAACGAGTCCTGTCATTACGAACTAACCGGTAGTTGGCAATTTTCGGGTCTCGGTTGTAGGGTTTCAAGAACGTCTCTTGAACTAAAAGGATATCTAGGCGATGGTCGCGGAGGAATGTGGCGATCTCATCACGTTGGCCATTTAGGCTCTCGGCGTTAAAGGTCCCTATCCTAAGGGAAGTCGGTTTGAACCTACTGTGGGGTGACCTATCCATTATAGATATTTCAAGTAGGGGAGGTTCTTAATGTCTTCCTGGATGTCGTGGTATTTGGCCCAGACTTGTTGAAGCTGTTGCCAGTTACCTCTACAGGCCATCGTTTCATCCCGCATTTGTAGAGCACGCGGGCTATAGAAAACGGCAAAGGTGCTACCTAACACAAATACGGGGTCGGTGGGGTCAAAGTTCGGGGGCAACGGGGGTCTTGCCACTGAAGGTGGAGGGGTGGCCGTAAAATTAAAACACGCAGGGGGGACGGGGTGCGCCCTGGCTGGCATGGGCGGGCACCTGGGATCGCGGGGGTGAGGGCGGCCTGAGAGCGCTCTGCGGGGCGCTGGCGGTGCGGCGTTCTGAGATGCGGGTATAGGGGGTGAGGGCATGGCAGGCAATGCCATCAGTGGTGGAATTACCTGTGAAGCAGGTGTTTGGGTAGGCCTCAGGGCCGGGAAGTGCGCTTGGTGATTAAGCGCATTCCAGGGGCTGGGGCGCTGGGGTCGGAGTGAGGCAGGGGGGTCAGTAGTGAGAGATGGGCTCTCTCGCTGCTGTTTGTTGTTGGCCCGTTTCGCCAGTTTGGGGGCCGACGATTTGGGGGCCTTAGGGCATCCGCGGTAGTTAGCGGGATGGCCGGACTCGCCGCATAGAACGCAGCTGGGGGGTTCGGTGCACTGTGTGCGGTCTTTAGGGCGAGGGCAGTCAGCGGTGCCGTGGTCGCCCAGGCACTTGACGCAGCGAGGTTTGCCGAAACAATTCCTCTGAGCGTGGCCATATAGTTGGCAGCGATGGCACTGAGAAAGCTCGCCGAGTTTAGCGGGCTTCTCAATGCGGATGCCTGAGAGGTTACACACTTTCGAAAGCTTGTGGATTGGGTGATGCCCATCCACGCGGTCGCAAATTACGAGCACCATATTATATGGTGCCGAGCTAGTGCGACCGCCAACCTTACGGTGCATTCGGTGCACTTCTCTAACTGGGATGCTTTGCGCAACTAAATCGTCTTTAATCTCCTGAGTGGAGATTTCTAAGGGGACATTCTTTACAACTACGCGGACAGGGATGTCCTCTTGCAGTGCGTGGGTGTGGTATAAGATGCTCCTATCCCGGAGGAGCTTTGTGAGGGAGCGGTAATCACCTGAAGTTGGGCATTGTACCTTAATGCCAACCTCTACCGCACGAGCGTTTGTGTAATTGATTTTACGCTCGTTAAGTGATTTGGACAATTCTATCCATTTTCCCTTCTCATGGATGTAGATGGGAGGGGGACGGACCGTTTTAGGGGCGTTATTCGCCGGGGTGGCGGATTGTGACGAGGAAGAAGCCGGGGTGGCTGAGGCCAAGGGGCTGTGCGGACGGCTCTGTGTAGAGCCTACAGCCAATTTGGGGGAGCGTGAGCCCTGAGTTGCCGGCTTCTTGGCGGAGCTGCTGGCGGGGGCTTTGCCCTTCTTCCTCTTCCCCTTACCGACGATTTGGTAATCGTCCTCGGAGGATGAGGTGGGCGACGATGCTTCGGAGCAATCCGAATCGTTAGAGGCGGAGGTCGCCTCGTTATCCGAGATGTGTATTTCCATCTCTTCTATCGGGGAAGGAGTTTCCTCGCTGGGAGGGGCCTCTATTGAGGCCTGGGGCGCGGACGCGGGGTCAGCGGGGGAATTCAGCGCGTCGCTGAAGTCCATGATGGTCGATGGTATTTCATCGACGACGGCGGTTTCCGCTTCTTTGAGGCGGTTGCTCTCCTCGCGGAAGGGAGCGAGAATCTTAGCGTATTTTTCATTGTTGTCCTTGAGGAGGACATCAATGAGCGCGTCGAATAAGACAGCCCACTTATTGGACTGCGCCATTGTTGGCGGGGACTAGACTCGAGTTAAGCTCATGCCTAAGAAAACCTAGTCCCGAGGAGGTACGTCGAAACGTGAACCCCTCGGGAAGACAGTTCCCCGAAAAACGAACCCACCCAGTGTTTTTCCTAGTGCTATGCTGTGCGAGAAGAAAAACACAAACAAACTCGCCAGCTACACTACTGTCTGATTGGCCAGAGGGGCCTGAAAAATAGCTAAAAGCCTATCACCTAACACCTAGCTCCCCGGGTAGGTGCGCCCGGGGATGTGTGGCCTCTCCTGAACTTGTGCGAACAGGGAGGTGAGTACCTAAGGTGTGCCCTAAGCTTGTAAACCTGTCGCCAGTCTTATTGTGCGACAGGGCCCTAGTCCCACAAGGGGCTCTAGTGCGAAGGGGTAGACACTCCCAACCGACACTAGGTGTGTAGCTGTGAACGAAGTCGAAGACTAGGTTTGACGAGGGAAGCCCCCAAGGCCAAGGTCCTAGCTCCCGATGCCAATGGGATGCCTCGCCCTGAAGGGGTCCGGCGGGTTGGATTGGGTCACCACCCTCTTGACTTCGTTAGCACCGTTAGGTTTCCCGTCAAGAACCACAAAACCGTGGATTTTCCCTGAAGGGGTAACAAAAACGCGAATGTCGATAAAGAAATAATAGTCTTGAAAAAGACTGTTTTTTGTCGCTGAGTGACACCGTTGAGTATGTGTACTAATACAAGTACTAGACACACACTAACAATGCCACTATGGGACAGCAGGCGCGGGGCCTTCGATGCTCGGCGTAGCGGCGAAGCTGCGGCGACCAAGACGGGGGGCGCGGGGTGCGCGGAGAGTCGACGGAGGGGAGCGGAACGTACGTGTGCACGCTGCGGCGTCCGGGCGTCGAATGATGTGTGCTAGTCGCACCGCTGTCGGCCCTTTATATACCGTTTCGATGACGCTTTTATAACGGTCGATACAACGTCACAAAGACATCTGTGTCGAACTACCTGCAATCATACTTAGAAGTGGTGATGGAATTAAATTTGTTTGGTCATTCAACAGTGTATATGCATTGTTATTGTTATGTTTTGATATTTCTAGCTGTTCCAACACACTCAACCGGAAACCCTTATCGCAAACATGCAAAATGTTATAGGAATTGTTGTCGCTCAAGGAGTGGCCGGTGTCAATTAAATGTTTTGCGAAATGTGATTTATCTGGATGGCCATTCCTGTAAGCGGCAACATGTTCCCTGTACCTAGTTTCGAAACCACGGCCTGTCTGACCTACATAGACCCCGTTGCAATCATTGCACACTAATTTGTAAACTCCGGACTTTTTTGAATTCTCTAATTTATCTTTACCGTTACATAGTTTACGCAAGTTATGATCCGATCGAAATGCTACGTAAACATTGTGTTTTCTAAGAATATTCGCGATTCTATCTGAAATTGGGCCTATGTAAGTGAGACTTCCGATATTCTTGTTAATTCTTTCGGGGGGACATGCATAAAGTGCTGAGCGTGCCCGGTCATTCTGCTTTTTCTTAATTATATTATCAATAACTTGTTTGGTGTAACCGTTTGAAGTCGCGATTTGATACAATATTTTGAGTTCTTTGACGTAACTATCTGTGGACAGTGGGAGTGACATTAAACGGTGGACATAGCTGCGGAAGGCTGCTAGTTTATGCTGTAGTGGGTGACAGGAAGATGCGGGAATCGTTGTGTCAGTGTGCGTGGGCTTTCGATAAATTTGGAAATCGAGTTTGTTGTTGACTCTTGTGAAAGGGCCGACAGCGGTGCGACTAGCACATTCGAGTTGGAACGCTCGACGAGTCAACAACTCCTGAGGATGCCCCGTGGAGGGGCGAAACACGTGTCGAGTAAAGGTTTGGTTGCATGGCATGCTAATTATTTCTCACTTGTTTTGTATGTGTGCATATGCATGAGGGCGGGAGGGTGGGCCCATATGTGCATGTGCATATGCATGACGGTGGGATTTGTGTCCTGCTTTCAGACCAGGATATTTTTGTCTAGCGGTATTAAAACTAAATATTTTTCATAGCATTTAATGCCATGGATTTCCGCAAAGTAACGCCTGATTCCATAACTTATTTTATTTACACAGCATTTACAAACTGTAAACAAACTTACAGTAAATAATAAAAATTGTAAAACTCGTCCCCAACGCAGTCAACAGGAAAAGTACCCAGAACACTCTTTGACCAACATAAAGGCCCGCCCTGCTTCACGTGAAGAGTCGACTCTGTCTGTCACGTACTCCTGAATTATTGGTCAATTTATCTTGGTTTAGAATCTTATTTCAAAACGTTCATACGTATTGGGCAACTTACAAACACATTGTCTACCTCGATGAATATTTCTGTAGCAGCCACGGCGGCGTCTGGATATATGCCCAGTTGATGGCAACAGGCGCGCCCCTTATTATACATGGGACTAAACATAACTGGCGAAATGACCTGTGTACTATTAGGTACCCTTTGAGGATTACAGGCGTGTTTTTATGTTTTACAGTTTATTTTTTATTAAAATATTATGGAAAAAAGGAAGCATCATTTTTCTCCAACATTACCTTTACCAATTCAGGGCCTCGATTCTGCTATTATAATAGTGTCAGAGTATTCGATCATTGATTTCATAATGATCAAGTTCTGTCAAATTTTGAGAAGTTTGTTAATTCTACTATCATAATGGCGCCATTATGACTTCTCAATGAACAACCACTGAAACTCCATTGAAAGAAATGTCATAGAATATTAATCTCGTACATGAAATCTGGCATGAATAAATGTTCGCATTTAGTAGTAGATTTCGAAAACCATTTGAGGGTTTTATAATAATGACAATACGACAATGCCATTAAAACACAATTTCATTACGAGACCATTGACCGACTATTGTGAATTTAGCAGATTACGAACTTTAAGCAAAATGACAATGGGATGAGAATGGAATCGTGTTGGAGTGACGAATTTATTAAAATAGCAGAATTAGGCCCCAGTTTGTTCGTGAGTGTGTACAAAATTACATTCGAACCACACCTTAATTTAACATTAGAGCAATCTAACAGATCTGCCGACCATTAATACACCGATCGTTTTAATTAGAAAACATATCGATATGTAATTTTATAAGTAATGAGTTCTTCACCCAACAGTCACGTTCAGAAGGATCACTGCAAGCAAGAGCTGTCCACTTATAAAAATCCTACTAATATTATAAATGCGAAAGTTTGTGAGGTTGGATCTATGTTAGTTACTTTTTCACGCGAAAACCACTTAGGTCCATGTTCACCAAAAAGATGACGGTCTAATTATCTAAAAACGGCTGTTTAAAACACATTTTTGTATGGGAACATGTCACAGTGACTGCTGTTTTTAGATAATCAGACCGTTTTCTCTTCGGTGAACATGGACCTTAATAGATTTAAATATTAAGGTCCAATTTAGCACACCGACAGGTTGTAACCTGGATTACCACACAGGATACTTTTTATCCCGGTATACAGGGTGTAAATATAGTCTTCACGAAGCCGTTATCCAAGCATTCTATACATCAAACTAAGTCATCCTACGCAAAAATGATTGCTGGGACATCGCTTTTTTTTGGGTTGAAACATGACTTTTTATGGTTAAACTCAATGTAATGCGCTCGAAACATTGTGTTGGTGGATGCATTAAATAGTGTGGGGGTCGTGGACATGTTTAAAGTCAAGTCCTTAAATTAGAATTTGAAAAAAATACAAAAAGTTGAAACTTTGACCCCCAATATCCTCAAACTAGAAGATTTCCAGGTATAATAGAAAAATATCGCACTGACGGGGAGAACTAGTGCCTTTCGGCTTTCTTAATAGTCTTTTTACACCCTTAATAACCCCGTGGGACAATTATCGAATTAGCATTACCTGACACCAGAACTTATTGTGAAAATTTTTCCAAAAAACTTTTACCAGATCTTCTGTGTTGCACTAATATCACCGTATACCATTGCCAGATGTGTGCTTGTGGCAGATGGTAACTTTGCCCTACAAGATTAATTTCAGTGTTACTTTAAACATATCCTAATAAATGCCAAAGTTTGTGTGAATGGATAGATAGCTGGATATATGGATGTTTGTAACTCTATCACACAAAAACTTTTTTGCAAAAAATAAAACCGACTTCAAAAAAAAACCAAAAACGTGAAAAATAACTTTAACTTCTGAAGTCGGTGACGTTTGTTTGATTGATTTAATTTTTTTGTCACCGACTTCAGTGAAGCTAAAGTTATTTTTCACGTTTTTGGTTTTTTTTGAAGTCGGTTTTATTTTTTGCAAAAAAGTTTTTATTTTTCACTTTTTAGTGGTTCACATATGTGCTTGGTACACATGGAAAGTGCATACCGTTACAATTACAACAAGCCCAAACACGACTAGGATACATTGTCTCATTATGGAGTTCCGTGACTCTTGGCTTCATCATCAGATCTGATGGTAGAATGGTTCTTATCAAATGCAAATGCTTTACTTGTTGTAGAAAATACCAAAATTGCTGTACGTTATCCTATATAACATACCTAACTGTCGAAATATGGGTATACTGTACACATCTGCGTACCCCCTCAGAGCATACAGGCGTGATGTTATGTTATGATGTTGTGTAAACAATAAACATCCAAGCGATTGCAGCAATCACGACAGATTTGCTGTCTATTATTGAAGAGTTCCGTTCCATATCTCCGAAGTTCGTGATCAGATCATGACAATATTCTATGGGACCAACTTGGAAGTATACCCTTTCAAACAAAAAAAGAATTTTTCAAATCGGTTCAGGTGTCTTCGAGTAATCGGTGAACATACATAAAAAAAAAAAAAAAATACATACAGTCGAATAGAGAACCTCCTCCTTTTTGGAAGTCGGTTAAAAATCTTCTGTACAGATTTGGATGAAATTTAGCACACAGATAGTTTATAACCTGGATTAACACATACAATACTTTATATCCCGGTTGTATGTTCCTGTGGGACAATTATCGTCCTCCACGCAAGCCAAGCCTCGGACATAAAATATAGTAAGTAATATCTCTGTGATCTTTGACCACATTCCACTAGAAGAATGACATATAAAAACCTGGTCCTTCTATACGTACCGGCTTACTGGTCCTAGGTGCTAGGATTACGACATTAAAGTCGTCGGCTTATGTTAATGTAGCGTACATTAGATAGCTGTTTACACTTACCATGTGGGCAGTCTGAAGCTGCATGTATGTACTGCTTAATGTTCGCCAAACTGGTTTTAGATGGAGATATTTTACTCGACGATGTGCGATGGTAATCGCTGTTTCTTTGGCGTAATTTAGTCTCCAAATAAAAATATCACAATCAGACATCGGTTGTCATTCGGCGTGTGATGCGGAGGAATGATACGGAACATTTTGACTGCAACACTCGGGACCCATTGGATGTTATGATTATAATCTAGATTATCTAATGGGTCCCGACTGTCGCAGTGAATATATTCCGTATTAGAATTTATTATTGAGCTTGTTTTTTCTTTTCAGTGTTTATTTAATTTTTTAAATTATTTTTTATTTTATACTTTTTAGTTAGGTGCGATTATAATAACATGGAGAAAGAATAAGAAAATTACACTTGAACCACACCTTAACTTTACAAACTTGGCTACCAGATAACCGATGACCACACAATTTTGCTATAAGTAGTAAAAAATCCTGTGCGTAATTCGGCGACAACTACTGACCTGTCAAACATGACTAGACTACCGGAGTTGAGGCAGTGTCTCAGTTGTCGACCACTTGATTCATTAAGCTCTGCTTAAGGCGACTACAGGAGTTAACGCGAGTTTTATATTGCCTAAAAGTATATGATTCACTGCAATAAACAAAACCAGAAAAATATATGATATTCTTCAGCTATATATGCTAGTGTTGCTGATGTTTTGAAAACTTAATACAATTAATTTTACTCGATAGAAAAAAATCACGAACGTATCCCTAAAAAATCGTTTTTAACGAGTAAAACCATGCTAAAATACATGCGATCATTTTAATTTTATGATGCAAATAATTCTACAAGCAACATATTAACATCATAGTGTTTTATTTTTTTGTCCAATCAATTACATTTTTTGTAAATCGATCGAAACCACTCATTTCGCACTATTTGACCCGCAGTGACTGACGTGACAATCACTTTGTAATGCAAGCTGATTAGAACTTTATTGTAACAGAATTTCAAACGAAGTTTGAACCACCATAAATAGAGTTATAATTTAGCTCATGTCGCCTTAACGAAACGATTAAAAAATGTGTCTCCGATGTTAGTTGACTACCTCATTAGTGGGTGAACGTGGGTTGAAAATTTTAGTTAATGAAATAAAATTGATTACCCTTCTTTTGGAGTCTATTGCAAGCGCAAATCATCTTCTATATATCTATACTTATAATAAATCTGTAGAGAGGTCAATTCTGTACATGAAATATATTTACAAAATAACTATCGGGGGGTGATTAGTGATCGATACTGATGCCAAAAATGCAATCAGTAAAATTTTTGTCTGTCTGTCTGTCTTTCTGTCTGTCTGTCTGTATGTTATTTATAGAAAAAAAAACTACTCGACGGATTTTAACGAAACTTGGTACAATTATTCTACATACTCCTGAGCAGGTAATAGTATACTTTTCATCACGCTACCATTAATAGGAGCAGAGCAGTGAAAGGAAATGTTGGGAAAACGGGAGAAGTTACTTGGTTTTTTTAGCTTCCGTCGCGTGTGCAGCCTTAATGGTTAAAGCTACATAGAAATCATGTATAACGGAAATATTCCACATAAAATTATATAAAAAATATCCCAGGACAGCATATGTCTATCTTTTATAGTTGACTCACAATAACACGTGTAACTCCCGATAGCTTAGCAGTTCGGAGAATAAATGTGAATGTAAGTTTGTTTGTTGCGCTTTCACGCGACAACTACTGAACGGATTTGGATGAAATTTTGCACACAGATAGTTTATAACCTGGATTAAAACATAGGATACTTTTTATCCCGGCAGTAAGATTCCATGGGACAATAACCAAACTTCACGCGGGCGAAGCCGCTGGCAGAAGCTAGTTGCTAATAAAAGTTCTAATAACATTATAACTATCCTCCGACCAGACGAGTGGTGTCCAGTGAGCTACTGCCCGACAGTTGTTGTCGGATTTTTCTAGTCTAGTCATAAGTTAGCGCTATACAGAAGAATTTTGATGCTAAGTTCTTAATTTGTGTTATAGATAGCGCTGAAGTACTTTTTGTATGGTTCGCTACACCACCATTAGGACCAAAAAGGTCGTGTCCAATCTACCAGACCGTTATCAATATTTATTATTTCGACAACTTAAGACTCTTAGAGGATTTTACACCGTTTCGTCATGTTACAGAGTATCTTTTTGTCTTTTAATTTAATCCTAGTATGTACCCTAGGACCAGTACTGCTAAAAAAGGAAGCTAATACTAATTCTATGAAAGCTATTAGCTTTATCTTACGCTATTAGTGCCCATCTCTGTATGCAGTTAATAGTTCCACATTCGGATATGGTAACCATGGGGACCACTTATGTGAGTTTGCTTATTAAATTGTAAATGGTCTGATTTGTATAATTAACTTGATGTTTTGTTGTAAGGTTTGTTTTAATGGCAGTTTTGATTTTAATTTGAAACAACGATTTATTCGATCGAAGAAACTAACGCAGACATATTATTATGAATAGACGCGGAGGTTGCTGATGGGACAAGGCTTTGTCCAAGTGGTGGCCAACAAGGTTTTTTTTTTTTTTTTTTTTTTCAAATAAAAATAAAAAATAAAAAGTTTTTATTGTTTCTCATACAATTGTTCTACAGCACAAAATTGAGGCAGCCCCGTTAAGTTATAGGGATACTTGTGATGGGGCTACTTCGCAACTTCCCATGGTTTACAATTACAATGTTGAGGCAGAATTAAAAAGAAAGTAAAAAAAAAAAAAAAAAATTAAGTATTTAAGTAAGTACGACAAAGACAATGTGGCCATCCTAGAGATCGTTGTCGATGTTGTCAAAATCACAGGAAAGACCTAGAAAAGGGACGCATGGAACCGGGAAGTGTGGCAGAAGAAAGGGGAGCTCTAAACCCTGCAGTGGGAGATTCCGGGCTGACATGATGATGATGAAACATAATCACAGCAAACTTATTTATCCGTGGTGCTAGGCAACTGCGCTTATCCTAGTTTTGTAAGCGTCCCTTTGTGCCTATTGACCTTGTTCCGTTCTGTCTCCTGTTGATATAAAGAGGAAAGTGGAAATTAGGGTTTAAATAAACTCTCTCTCTCTCTTTCTTTCTCTACCTCTAGCTGTTTCTCTAGGACTTCGTCGAGCTTCATTGTCTCGCTTTTCTGGTGGTCGCCTCTGTTGATTCTAACGCACATGAAATTCAGTGGTTTGGGAATAGAGCGGCAAGACTATCCAAAAAAAAAAATGGTACCTTCGACGTGTTCCAAATTCAAATGCAACTGTTTAGCAAGAACAGATAAATAAATAAATAGTCAATTATTCGATAAGCATCGTATCGATTAGAGCTCAAAACATTAAAGTATCGAGCGGCGATCGATCACAGCTTCGTGACTGGCTCGAGATAATTATATCACTCTGGCTCAGATATGATCGATTGGTGGGCGCGCGTGAGGTGATGGGTTCGACTGCTGGGTGAGGTTTTTTTTTGTGTCTAGTTGATGTTGGCTACTGTTTTTTTTGTAAGTTATTTTGGGGTGAGTCATGATTGATTGGACAACGATTTTCATGTATTGAAGTTGTTGTTGTTTGTAGCACTAGCTTAGAAAGCGGTAGCTACTAAAGTATTTAAAGAATGTGCTTGTATAATAATATGTATGATGACAGTATCAAAAAAATGCTAATCCATTAGTCCGTTGGAAAATAATGGACACATATTTTTTTTTTGTTGTAAATCATGAACTGACAAATATAAAACGAATTAAAACTCGAGTGGGGCACATAACGTCAGAACTCGCTTAAAATTATACCAAGGCGTGATGTATTGAGAACTTCAAAACCGACGTATCTTCGTCAATTTTGGTTTATGTAACAAAAGAAAAAATACGGGTTATACTCGTAAGTATATATGTTGATAATCTAACATTTATTATTTTTTGTCGTCTACCCTATTGTCACGCGAGACATGTCTTTCTTCTTAGTCGTTCACTCTTGACAGAGTGATCGTGGTCATGAGGGGTCACCCACAGCTGGGGTCGCTGCCTTCGCGATCTTATTCCACCGCTCAGAATGTGCACATTCTGCCTGGTCCTGCTGAGTCTGTATATCGGGATGGTGCCGATTAACCACGTGTTCTTGGGCATTTGACCCTGTATCACAGGACTTGAGAACTGGTCTTTGGGGTGAAGCTTGGGGGATCCCTCTGCCCAGCAAAGAACCTGCCCGAATACTGGCAATGGCGGGCAATTTCAGCGGAGATTTGACATTACATATTTATGTATATTATAAAGGGTGTAAAACACTTCTTCACGAAGCTAAAAGGCACTTGTTCTCCCCATCATTGCGATCATTTTTTTGTTCTACACCATACCTGGGAACCTTCTAGTTACGGAGATATGGGGGGTCAAAGTTACAACTTTTTGACAAGTTTTTTTTAAATAGTTTTTTTTTGTAAGATTTTGACTTTTGACACCTCCACGACCCCCGTACTATTCAATTCATCCATCAGCACAATATTTTAAGTGCGTTACATTGAGTTCTACCACAAAACATGATTTATAACTACAAAAAAAAAAGTTGTTTCCCAGCAATAATTTTTGCGTTAAGTTACTTAGTTTGATGTAGAGAATGCTTGGTTAACGGCTTTGTGATGAGGTGGTTTACACCCTGTATATTTATGTGTCACTGTTTGTTTTCTCACTCCCATGTTTATATCCAATGGGATGGGGGCACGACAACCGGAATGCTTAGGCGCAGAACTAACTGCTAAACGTTAAAGGTATGAAATCCAAAAAGGTTCAAATATGAAACTTCCACGGGGGTCATTCTGAGATAACAGCAAATAGAGAAGTGTCTCTTAGAGCACGTCTTAGGGATCATGAGATACAACTCGTGGCAGACAGACGGACGAATCCCCTAGTCTGGTCGGTTACCATTCGCGTACGGAACCCTAAAAACATGGATCAATCTAAGCCTTTTATAGCTACAAGACAGATCATTTGTAGTAGTATGCTAATAATTATGTTGTCTATCAGAAACTCCCAACTACAACATCTCAGAAACAAGCCCAAACAATGCAACTCACCCACTGGGTGTCAAGTCGGGGACCACACATAACACGGCTACCGACGACTTTGAGAAGCTTGCGACTACATAACAGCTTCGTGGGGCGATCTTCTTGGTCACGCCTCTTAGGCGCTTGCTAAAGTCAGTCATGGATCAGTGTCCATCATCCATTCCACGAGTGCCCTCCGTGCCTTAGAAAGCACGTTAAGCCGTTGATCATTGTTGTCATTTCTAGATCTCTTACAGTCGTTACAAGTAGTCTGTGGTCTGAAAGTCTGACAACCAGTCTTACCAAGCGGTATCGTATTATTGTAGTAGTGAAATAGGCAGACGCTCCATGTAAAACGCTGATATTCAGATGCATCTTGTTAGATTTGAAGGGTCCACTGCAATAATGATGAATGTCCATTGTCCTTTGTTTTAAGATAACTGGGTTTTAAGTTTATAATCGGTGTGAAAAAACTCGGACCGGAAGGTAATGAAATGTTGTTTATTAAAGTTAAAGTATATGTATTTATTTATTATTTCTTTGGAAAACAATTATTCTTAGGGTATTATAAACTACTACTGGACATTCATCGTTATTGTCGTGAACAACTGTGACGTTAAGCGTTCTAGCCGTGTAGCCTAAATATTAAAAACGTTTTATCTCGGGACTGTCAGCGATATTGCTAAGTTTGTAAACGCGATTTCATAACTACATAGTCAAGTGACCGAATGGCATTACTGAATAAGAAAAAATGTTTTTTGGACATTCATCATTATTGCAGTGGACCCTTCATTTGAGATCGATCCCAAGATATTTGGGGAAATGTTAAGAATATCTTTCTTTATCGTGTGGTTAGTGCGTAACCTTGTGTCAAAGTTTTTATACCGCCCATGAGCCTCTGACTTGGCTTTACATACCGTCGAGAAATATCTCTCAGGCATGCTGGATTCCTTGATCCTCATGATGTTTTCCTTCAACGGAACAAGTGATATTATACAATTCGCATATGAATCAGAGGTGAGTGTCTTGGATTCGAACTTGAGACATATGACTTGAAAGTCCAAGGTTGACATCACTAGGCTATCACTGATGATGAACCACCAACATCTACCACCCCAACATCTCAGCTACATTGCATCCCACCCACCAGATCACTAAGTGTCCCCCACACATACCGCGGCTATCGACGACTTTAACATCTAAAATGGATGCCAATTACGCGTCCATATACAAAACACGGGCGACTTTTTGTCGTTCGTCTGAAAAGGCACTAATTATGGTTTCCGGTTAGACAGAGGGAATGTTGGGCGCGCGGCAAAAAAGTCGCAGAGGTGTGCGCGACGCGGTGCGACGCGCGACTGTAGCTAGGGTAGGGTTGGCACTGGTGATCTGTGAAACGTATGTACTTTTGTTTTGGATATCATGATTCACGAAAAATATAGTAAATATATATAAAATATATCATTAACAGCCTATCATGGACTGGTCGCATCAATAAGAAGATAATGGTGTTGTTTTTTGGGGGCAGTCAACTAATAGGGAGCTTATTTTCAGGATGCAGAAAAGATGCATAAGATCAATGTGTGGTCTGAGAACAACGGATAGTTGTATTCCTCATTTAAAAAAATTTAAAATATAAACCTTGCCATCTCTGTACATATTGGAAACTGCGTTATTTGTAAAATCGAATCAACATTTGTTTAAAAAATATTCATCTGTTAAAAAAAAACCAATTCGTGCCCAATATGAGAATTAATTATGTTCGATCAAGTGCAAAACAGCGCCATTGACGAAGAGCTTCTTTGGTATTGCTCCGAAAATTTATAATAGACTACCAGATAGAATTAAATGTTTGCCTTTATATAGATTTAAGAAGTCCCTTCAAGGGATACTACTAGACAAATGTTAAGTACTATATACAGTGTTGATGAATTTTAAAATGATAATTTTTTGGTATGAACTATTCTGACTTGTGATTTTACGCGTTTTAGTTAGCTTTTTGTTATGGTTTTCTTTTAATGATTTTTAATTGTACTGGCATTTTATTCAATATATTATTGACTTTTAGTATTTGTGATTTTTATTTTCATTTAATTGACGTTATATAATTGTAATCTATTATTTCAGTTGACATTTTATTTGTAATTTTAATTGTTTACTTTTTTTCTTTTCCTATTCTTTGTATGTCAAAATGACAAAACATAGCAAGATCATCACTATTTATAAGATCTGTAATGTTTATACCTATGTTTAACAAATAAATAATTCTGATTCTGATAGAAATGTATTTTCCAAATTAATCAATCAATCAATCATATAATTTTATGTGTAAGTAATTGTGGATCATAGGTAGGTACATAATACAGGTCTTAAAATAGATTGTGATCAGCTATGTCCCGCCCATTGGGCATACAATAGTTAGTTCTCCTTCTATTTCTGGTTAAACGCTACAACTACACTACAACTAGTGTTGTTTTATAGCGTTGTAGTTGTAGTCAACTACAACGCTATAAAACGTGGTACAATAGCTTTTCAATTACCAGAATCCATATGAGCAGCTAACGCCTCATTCTCAAATCATGTCGGAGGCTAACCTTTGACTGCAGGAGAATATTTTGTAAATATTTCGGCTAAAGAATACTAAAGGCAAAAATTGCAGATATATTTAGCTAAAAATGAAAAATGCTTACGGCACCTTGACTGGTAACTGGTTTAGTACTAACGATTTGATGCAAACAACTTGATGAGTATATGTTAGCTTTAAATGACGTCCACTGTAACCAGTTGGCATCATGAGGATGATGATCGTGATCATGATGTTTACGATGATGGAAAAAAAGATACTGTGACTAACCTGGGAGTTGAACACAAGACTTCATGCACAGTCGCAGCAGCAGAATACACAAACAATAGAGATATTAGACACCTAGACACGTAGAGTGCCTTGTTCCCGAAGGGAAACCGGCAGGAATCGGATTCTCAGGTGCCTTCTGGCCTGCTAAATTTCGTTCTATGTAGCTGTGACATTTAATTTTACAAGCCTCCAAACTGCAAGAGTAGAAAAATAACTCCTCCATATCAGTGCCAACCCTGACCCAATACCTCTAAAGCGACTTCCATTAGTACCACCATCACGTACGACCAGCACAGAGTAACGTACCTACAAGCACTAATGAATATCTTCATTGCGGAACACATGTACCGAATTACTGATACTCCATCAAGTTGCAACTAACGGGTAGCTTTTTGTAGAGATATCAATTTTTATTGAGAGAAATATGAATGAGTTAGTGAATGAGATACTGTTCTGAAGTTATGATATGAGAGATTCTTAGTTGAAAGAGTGTCTATGGAGTTTCTTACTCGATCTTCTCCATAGAGTACACTTAGGCTTTGGAATGGCAGCTCCAGTACTTTTGCAGTTTATATGCCTTGTGACTGAGACAAGTAGTTAAGTACATTTCATTGTTATCTGTGTTTCGTCAGTTCAAAAGTGCCTGTAACTGGCCTACTAGAAATAAATGCTGTGATTTCGATTTTTGAGAGACTGTCCAAATGGTCAAGATTGCACGTCAGATACTTAGGTCCATGTTCACCAAAAAGATGACAGTCTGATTACCTAAAACAGCTGTTTAAAACGCAATTTTGTATGGGAATATGTCACAGTGACAGCTGTTTTTAGATAATCAGACGGTTATCTTTTCGGTGAACATGGACCTTAGTCGAGCAAAATGAATGAAAGTTTTTTTGTTGTCCTATATCTGTATATGTAACTGCCCCGTCGGTCTCGTGGTCGCAAGCGCGACGGCTAAGCGTGGGTTCTGGGTTAGATTCCGGGTCGGGTTAAAGACTGCTATTGGGTTTTTTCACTAGACATTTCTCAGTCGGTGTCGGCGGTATGATACCCCAGTGCCTCGGAAAGCACATTAAACCGTTGATTCAGAGTTTGATCTCTCTCCGGTGGCGATAGCCGTCCCATCGGATTGTGAGAGTATAGGATTTAAGAGAGCACCTAAGCCTGTGCACACACTTGTCACTATAATATATCCCGCGCCAATAGCTAATCTCCGCTAGAATTTGCCGTCGAGACGGAAAATGGACAGGAAAACTAATGTGTGTGTATATTTGTATATACATTATCAATTTGTCGGATTAGTAAGCTTTTAAAATAAAACAGAAGCGCGTTTAATTGGCGTTGGTAGACTTTAGAACTATGGTGTCCGATACGAGCCTTAGTCCCATGGATCCACAGTGACTGTTCGGGCGTGGTCGCGACACATACTGACCAAGGAACATCAAAGTATTTGAGTGATTACAAGTAAAGGTGAGTTGTAACCATTTTATACACACCTACGAAGGAATATTTTCTTCGATGAATATTCGTGTAATGTTGTTTTGGATTTTACAAGATCTCGCCCTACTTCGCTTTGTTGTTTTGATCTTGCTTTATTGTTATTACCTGTTGGGTTATCGTGGTTGCGAGCGCGTCTGCTGGGCGTCCTAGGTTCAATTCCACGGTTGGGCGGAGTGGGCTTTCAGGTGCGTCTTTGTTTGACCTACGCTTTGGCAGGCGTGATGTTATGATACACCCTGAATGTGTTACTTTGATGACGACTTTTTATGCCTGAGAGATATTTATCGACGGCATGCCATTTAAGCCAAGTCAGAGGTCCGTGGGCGGCATACATTATGCCACCAAGTTTGGCACTAAACACAATATAAAGAAAGAAGAAGAAGTGTTTTTGTACATAGAAGGTTATTTTAAAAGTTTTAAAGTCAGCAAGACTATTTCAATGTTGAATAAAAATAATTAATTTTGCACTACTTTTTAATTAACATCATGTCAATCAAATTGGTTTCAAGAATTTGATTGACGTGACAGACGTCAACTTGTATTAATTTATCAAACTCTTATTTAATAATTATGAAAAATTCTTTGCAAAAAATTGCATGAATAATGAATTAAATTCTCTGTGGACACATTGCTCTGTGTTTTCAGATGGTGTTGAACAAAAAGTGAACAGTTTCGATCAAACAGTGACAATCAGTTGTAAAATAAATGGACTTAGAACCGTAAAATGACTCGACTCCTTGAGACATATCGTTGAAAACAAATTTTATTATTCCTTTATTCAAATTTTTACAAATTTTCTACATTTTTAAATATTAAGAAAGTATATAAAAAACATTTAAAAATATAAAAAATTGTAGCCCACCGGTATCGGGAACAGGGTCCAAGCTACCGGCGGTCAGGGCTCCAGAGAGAGGAACCTCCTAACAATACGAGCCGTGTCAAGGAGTACCGCTTTCTGAATCAAGCCCTTGATCCAGCTGCCTAACGAGAGCCTCCTCAGGTATTGGTCGAGGCTCTTGGCAATTAAGCCATGGGTTGACACGACTATCGGCACAATGATTGCTGAGTCCACTTCCCACATGTCGACAACCTCGCGAGCCAAGTCAAGATACTTGATTTGTTTATCTTTCTCGGCTTTCACGAGGTTCTCATCATGCGGGACCGTTATGTCAACAATCATTGCGCGCCGCTCTGATCGATCCATCACCACTATATCAGGTCTATTAGCTATAACAGTCCTGTCAGTGATGATGGATTGATCCCAGTACAGTGTGATACTGCCATTATCGAGAACTGGGTCGGGCACATACCTATAGTAGGGCACTTCCGATTCCACAAGATTGTATTTTAGAGCAAGTTGCTGATGGATAATCCTGGCTACAAGGTTGTGTCTATGCAAGTACTCTCCGTTAGCTAGACGAGAACACCCGGAGATAATGTGACGGATTGATTCGCCTGGACGGTGGCATGCCCGACATGTGTCAACCGTACCGTCCTTCACAATAAATCTCCGGTAGTTATTCGTCATCATAACTTCATCCATAATTGCACAGACAAAACCTTCGGTTTCTCCGAAGAGGTCCCCGGATCGTAGCCAGGACACGGACGCTAGAAAATCGACATCAGGCCCATGAAGAGCCCGGTAAAAGCGCCCGTGAAGCTCCTTGCTCTGCCATTCTTTCCTGCGGTCATCAGTAGTAAGTACTACAGGTTTGCGCCAGTTCTCTTTAGCCAAGGAGAGCGGGGTGAGGCCCTTGTCCATCGCGACCACATCTCGATGCATCCCCACGTCAGCTTCTAGGAAATATTCCCTGAGACTGCATATCTCACGATTGTGGAGGGTCTTAGCGTTTAAAAAGCCTCGACCCCCACACATCCGCGGGACATACAGTCTCATTACCGAAGAACGCGGGTGATGCATTCGATATGCCGTCAACAATTTACGGACCTTCGTATCCAGGGCGTCTAGTTCTGTTTGAGTCCATTTGAGTATGCCGAAAGAGTACATTAAAACCGGCATGACCCAACCGTTGAAGGCACGCACCTTATTTCCGCCTGATAAAAGACTATTAAATACTTTTTTCAGGCGGCCAAAGAAGCGCTCCTTCAACGATTGCTTCATGTCGGCAACATTGATGCCCAACGCTTCCGACATACCCAAATACTTATAAGTTTCGGTTGCTGAGAGGGATCTAAGATTTATGGAATCTGAGAGCTGGGTTCCCACAGATTCCACAATCTCCCCTCGCTTTACATGCATGACCGCACATTTGTCCACACCAAATTCCATCCTGATGGCGCTACTGAAGGTTTCAGTTACCTTCAGTAGCTCCATCAGTTGCAAATCGTTGGGGGCAAAGAGTTTCAAGTCATCCATGTAAAGGAGGTGAGATATAACCTGAGCATCTTTCCGCAACCGATACCCTAGCCCTGAATCCTCCAGCAGCGTGCTAAGAGGATTCAAGGCTAAACAGAACCAAAGTGGACTCAAACTATCGCCCTGAAATATACCTCGCTCTATCCTTATCGGCTCGCTATTCCTCTGGATTTGCCGACATCCTGGATAGCGAAGGACTGTCCTCCATTGCCCCATACACGACATCAGGAAAGTGCGCAGAGTTGCATCAACTTTATACAACTCTAGCACCCTCATGAGCCATGTATGTGGCACCGAGTCATAGGCCTTCTTATAGTCTATCCAACATGTCGACAGATCTTTTCGGGAACGACGAACCTGTTGACTAATGGCCATATCAATGAGGAGTAGCTCCTTAGTACCACGGGACCCATTCCTACATCCATTTTGGGAAGCAGACATGACAGAATTGTCATCAATATGTTTACTAATTTTAGTTCTCAAAATGGATGTAAGAACTTTATAAACTGTCGGGAGACACGTGATCGGTCTATAATTTTTGGGTTCCGTAGTACTACCCGATTTATGGAGCAGGTGGGTTATACCTGTTGTCAGGAACTCTGGCAGCGACCCCGACTCTAAGGCTGACTGGAATAGGGTCGCCAAGCGAGCATGCGACCTTGTTAACCATTTAATCCAGAAGTTGTGCAGCCCATCCGGCCCTGGAGACTTCCAGTTAGGCAACGGACGGACTGCACAAGCTACGTCTTGGGGGCTGATAGTAATTGCCCCCATTTCTAGTACTGGATCGCACGCTCGCTCAATCACCCGAGTCCATTCACCCTCAGCATGGCTGACAGGCACCGACCAGATGCTGCGCCAGAATGAACACATTGCATCATCATCCGGCAGGCGCGTGTCAGCCACACCTTGGTCCGGTCGCTCCCAAGCCCTATAAACCCACCTTTCATCTCTTTGGAATGTGCGATTCTGAGTGTATCGGTCCACCCGCCGCTTATACCTACGAATACGGCTTGCCCATGCATACACTTTCTGCTTCAGGAAGTCGATGCGCTCTGTGACACGGGATATGTAGTCTCGAGGACTGATATCAGTCCCCGAGAACGCCCGGCTCACAAAACGCATCACTCTAGGGCGAGTATTGCCCTCCCTGAAGCAGATCAATTTGCCGATGAGTGCTCTGGCCCCACCAATACGTTGTTCAATCCTGTACTGCCATGCCGGTACGGCTGGTTTTGGTCGTGTAGCTCTGTCATCAGAAAATTTGACATGAGCTACACGACATGCCGCAACGGCCGCACAATACAGGATCGAGTGAACATCGGTGAGGTCTTCGCAGTTATCAAAATAATTTGACAACTGCGAATCCAGAACAGCCACCAGCATCTTATTTTTGTTATGCATGGGCAAATGAGGTAAACGTGGTCTAAGTTCGGGTATCATGAACCGATATTCTCCAATCGCACCCTCCAAAGCTCTCCTCATATCCTCATTGCACTGGGTACTTACATTAGTAACCATGTCACTACTCACATCGCCATCACGATTTGGTATCGTGGTAGATAGTGGTAAAACCACAGCCTGCGACGGCGGCGTGGCAATGACATGACTACTCTGCATTTCAGTTCGCAAGCGATCAAGTACGGTGTCATCCAACATACGATTACGCTGGATGACTCGCACCTGATCCGACAGTCGTTGTGCCGACACGTTGACAGCTGGCTCAAGCACCTGAAACAGAGAGAGCATCCTAACACGGTACGCGGTCAGGTTGTTTCCCCCCTCTGTAGCCCCATAGTATGCGCGCATGACGTTTTCATTGTTTGATTGCGTCCATCGCATGCGCTGCACACTTCCGCCGGGAGCTGGGACCCTATCAGAAGCCGGTGGGCCTCGAGGTCCTAAGCCGTCCGGCGGCCGGCGTCCTCCCCGTCGACGAGCAGGTGGTGGCGTCGTGGGCGGAGAGAAATACTCGTCGCTCGAGCTCGACGCAACTGCCACGGCCGGTGTCACAGCACACACGATGGTACTGGGTTCCGGCGGCGGCGAGGCGGAGCTGAGCGACGGGTCCGGAGGCGATAGGCGTGCGCGTTGAGCTGCAGCTCTGGTCAACATTGTCGTTTCATTTTATTTGTTGGAGTTTTCACAAAATGTACATGTGACATTTATGTCATTACGGATCACAGATATTTTTTTTCGTTTCTTCATGTTATCGATGGATTGTACTTATTATTTATTTAAAACTATTTTATTTATAAAAACGGAGATGGTATTTGGTTTATTAAAATAATATATGTAATTATAAAATGCAAATAAAAATATTTTTTAAATGACAACGACTTGTTGACTCTCTGTGTTGCCAGTTATTATTTTATTAATTATTATAATATTAATTAATTATATTGTGTCAAGATCTCATTATAGGGCTTCATCATCGGCCTATTAATGTTCCCACTACTGGGACAGGCCTCCTCTCTATGAGAGGGAATGGGCATTATTGGGCTTATTTTGGAAATAAAATAAAAACGACCCTTTCAGAGAAATATTTTTTTTAGTGTGGTAATAAAATTCATACATTCTATAGTCCTCTTTGATATTGCCTTTGTACATATTTGCTGTAATCAGCTGAAAAACTAAACACTAAACTTAACATACAACTACTACACACACAACTATTCTGTCTTAATGAGTTTTAATGAATTTAATGAGTTTTACAGCAATCGCAGTGGAAATTAATTTATTAAATAGCGTCATATGCTGTCTAAGAGGTTAATCAGAGTGCCTATTTAAATCCGTTGTACCGAAAGACAGACAGACTTTAATAATAGAACCAAATGAAGGCACATAAGGAATATTCTCGCTTCTTCACTAAGTTAAAAACATGCCCTAACCCAATAATAAAATTGTCAGAATTAACACAAATATTCTCTTCAGCAGATTCTAAGTTATGTTAATTTTGCACAATTTTCTTGTCCACTAACATGATCACATTACCCGCAACGATTTCATCTCCTTGACTCCATAAAGAACTAATTGTAGGCAAGAAGTTTCCACACTGCGTAGGCGCAGTATTCCCGCTACGTGCATGTAATTGCGTATTTCACAGGAATAAGTATTATTTAAAGTTTTTGTGGACATAGTTTTGATGTCCTATCTGAGTGATAGATGCGATCTGTCGCGATGTTGTTTGACGAGATGCATGAACTTACCTACCAGACTCGAAGGCACTTTAAAAACCGATTCATGCCAGCTTTACATCGAGTAAAAGACACTCGACGACGTAGTGTCTAATACCTACTATGACTTATGGAATCAAAGAACAAGAAAATAGAATAATTAAGAAAACGAATGAGTGACGGATCACCCATTCAGTTTCCAGAGATTCCTTCTTGCCATGGAAAGCACGTTAAGCTGTTGGTCCCGGCTGTCATTTGTAGATCTTTGACCGTCGTTACAGGTAGTCAGTGGCTTGAAAGTCCTGTCTTAGCAAGGAGTATCATATTACCCAGTGCTAACTGGGGTGTGGATGTCAGATAGGCAGTCGCTACATGTAATGCTGGTATTAATCTGCATCAGGTTAAACTGGAAGACGAACCCAACATGGTTCGGAATAGGATAAGCAGATGACGATGAGTGGTCTGCGATGTCCTGAGTAGATTGATTGATTGTATTGTGTATGTGTAATCGAAAATGTGTTTTACTACTTGTCCTTCTTGAACTTTAGCCTAAGAATATATTTTTCTTAACTCTTTCAAGAACACTGTTTTAGGCTTTCACGGTTTAAAACTAAACTCCCCCGCGATCATGGCGCTTGCAACAGCGTCGAAATATCGGGAGCTTAAAACAACAAATAATCACGGAAGATATCCCGTAAGTGACAATATAAGTTTAGTTTTCTTTCAAGAACCTTGCTTAGGGCACGATTTATAAATTTTGTTTTCTCGTAGATGTTACCTATACTTTGTGTCAAACGTGCTGGAATCCATTCAATATAGGCCTAGACCCACAAACGCCTGTTTAACTTGATCTCATCACATAGCGTTGACGAAGAATCATTGACAACATATTTGATGAACGTGTTTTTACAGCTAGCTACGTTCTTACCTGAGCAATGTTTTAACTAGTTTCACATAAAGTTAATTTGTAGTGTCAGTAATTGTGGCGATTGGCACTTTATGTATTTACCGGTTGTCGTTTTACTCAGCAGGATACACATTGATCGGTTTTTTATCAGTTTTCATAACCCATTATACGTGAAGCGACTTCGTAACACACAAGATTAATTTATATAGATTTGTAGGAAGTAAACTAAACCCAAAACTGACCCGAGCGGCTGTTATTATTTAACCACGAGCTCTTTTAAATAACCACGACCGCATTCTTGCAAAATCTTGAATTAACTGAAACCTCGATGGAAAAATGGCCTGTACTGTCAATCTATCCCTGTAAAATATCGTCACTATTACCTATATTTGGCAAACTCTAAGTTACGGTCGCAATCAGCCCGATGAGACCAACTTCCAACTCCACATACGTAGCGGGGACATGTTGGCTCACATAATTAACGTCACCGACACACCACTGTGCTGTCGCTCCAACACACGTGTGCCGAAGTGAGCTGGTTGGCAGTTAACATGCTCTCGTTACCTTATACAGGCAAGTAGATTAAGTATAAGCTTCTAGGATTTAATAAAAGGGAAATAATAAACTTGTTACGACAACGTGCGTTAGGGAGAAATAAATTGTGTTCGATTTCCTGATCTATCATGCAATGTACTTTCTGGTTCAAGTCAAAGTAACGCTATCCTATCCAGGGTTATTGATACTAATGTTTTACATCACAAAAAACGGGGTGGCTAACCTTCTTGCCATTGTGATGTTGTATTCGCTGGCAGGTATATCTGCACCAGATGTTCGCCGCGAAATAGCAAGTCGCTTAAAAGGCAGGCCGTAAAAGCTGTTTAGAATTCTCGACCTCCTTAGTAGCCGGTGCATCAGACGAGAGATGCGAACTGCAGTGGCCAATCAAATCTCTTACCGATTGCGAGCCCAGGTTGGCTGCTGTAGATATAATCTGGCCTAAATGGGGTATCCTCCATCCATCGCAAACAGATTGCCAGTGTGCAGGATATGCTCCACTTCCTGTCATGCTCATTCTGCGCAACCACTTGCACCTATCAAGATTTAAATGGAGCAAATGTTAGATATGTGCAGGTGGTTACAAACTGGTCTAACTTAATTTGAGTTCACCGACAGGAAGAAGAACATCGAAAAAGAAAAACATCATTAGTGAGATATAATCACAAACATTAGCACACCTAAGGACCTAGAAATAGGAGTACCTTGAGACCTAGTCGTGATCTAACAAGTGACAGACATCACCGTCAACAGCGCGTCACCATTGGTCGTCAGTCGTGCGATGTTAGCCAATAGACGGGCGTCTCAATGACCTAGATTCTTTCAGTCCTGCAGTATCGTACCTAGACTTTGATTAATTTGTTTCTGTATTACTTTATTTCTTTTGTCCTATTCTTGTTCATACACAAACTTCAAACGCTCGTTTCGACATTACACATTATGATCTACACTCATCGTTACTTACCCTACGAGTACATATATTATATCAATTTGTTACTAACTCTGCCTCGCTGGTATAGTTGTTCACGTTATTGGATTTTTCTATCAGGTATTGCTGAGTAGCAGCCACAGAGTCTGGATTTGTGCCCAGTTGATGGCAATAGGCTTACCCCCTATTACATGGAATTTAAACATAACAAGCGAAATGTGGACCGATGACCTGGTGAAGGTTGCTGGAATCCGTTGGATGCCAGTCAACGTGGCGACACTTGACACAATTTAACTGTCTTGGATCCTGCAACGAAATTAATCAGAAAAGTATAGCGGAAGAGTCTAAAAAAAAAACCGTTAATTTCCACTTCCCTCCATATGGTAAGTCTGGCTGTCAGACTTTTTGGGCATCTGACTACGTAGTCAGAGATTTGTCAAAGACACATGTCAAAGATCTACAAATGACAGCCGAGACAAACTGCATAACGTGCTTTTCGATGCACGGAGGAAACTAATAATACTTCATATAATTGTACTTCTGTGTGTTGTGCTGTCTTTTGTGTGCACTAAATAAATTATTTATCTATCTATCTGAACTCGGTATCTAATGGGTGTCACCCATCCACTGACCAACCTTGGCAGGCACGGCTTAACCTAATCGACCCGAGCAGCTGTTATTATATATCCACGAGCTCCTTGCTATCTAACTATCTATCCCTATCTATTCAACCAGATCACCAATTAACCAACAATTTTAATGAGAAGCCTCACATTGTTTCTTCAACCATTTCTCCACGACAGCCGTCATTCCATCAACGTTGTACTACTCAATTGAATTATTTCTTGTCTCTGTCCGACGCGTAGGAGTCGTGGCAGTCATGAATTATGGATGCGCGTGAGCAGCGCGCGCCGGGTATCGATCACGCCGCCCTAATGATCTAGTATCGGCCTATGATCTATAGTGTGATGTTGTGGGGTGACTATGAGTTTTGAGCAGTGATAGACCCGAATGGCGCAGCGGTAGTGGGCTGCCTTCCGTTCTTAGGATCCGGGTTCGAATCTCGGTAGGAGCAAATGTTTGTGTTATGAGCATGGACATTTGTTTCCGAGTCATGTATGTTCATAAACGAATTGATAACCTATTCCCTTTGGAAGCCATAGAGCTACGCTAGGGAATGGGCAACTAACTGTAGTTGCCCATTCCCTAGCGTAGCTCTATGGCTACACAAGACATAAACACTGTGAAAGTACTGACTTTCACAGTGTTTATGTCTTGTGACTGGGGCTGTGGCTACATTTAATTTTCATCTTTGTTTCGACAATTCAAAAGTGCCTGTTATTGGCCTACTTGAAATAAATGCTTTTGATTTGATTTGAGTCTGCTACTCTAATAGAAATGAATGATAGCCTCATCGGTGCGGTGTGGATAAAATAAAGGATCTGACCAGTAGGCTGACATGACAGAGAGTAAAGGGAATTGCCATAGAAATTACGGACCCAACAGGATGCAGCTGAATACCAGTATTTTACATGGAGCGGCTGCCTATCTGACCTCCACAACCCAGTTAATACTGGGTAATACGATACCGCTTGTTAAGACTGGTTGTCAGACTTTTTTGGCCGCTGACTACCTGTAACGACTGTCAAAGATGGACAAATGACAGCCGGGACCAACAGCTTAACGTGCTTTCCGAGGCACGGAGGAAACTCGGTATGTAATGTGTGGTCACCCATCCACAGACCAACCTTGGCAAGCATGGCTTAACCTAAAGATCGACCCGAGCGGCTGTTAACCCCGAGCTTTGAATTTCGAACCCAATGTAAATCGGATAACAATCATGGCTTGCTACTTTTCTCGATTCCGCTTCACCGCATGGTCGCCCATCCATTATACTATATACAACATTCTCCTACACATATGGCTGCGCTCGCGTCGACCGCCTTCTGTTTAGGTCGTGATTTAAGTGCTAAACTCGCATTCCTATCAGCACGCTACTTGCCTTGAAGGGTGGGTAGAAATAAGGAATGGCTGGTTCTTGCTGGGGTAGACTGAGTTATTGGCTCCTATTTCTATAGTTCATATTACCAGATCATAAAGTGCCTTTTCAGTTAGAATGGTGAAACTGGAAAGTAACGTCTTAATATATTTTTTAAACAGTTAAGTGGTTGAAGTCAGTTCTGAACTCCCGTCCCCAAAAACGTATCTAGGTTTGGTAAACGTATTACTTTTGGATTTGTTATACCCAGTCGATAGAAATTAGGTCGCTTTCTTAAGTGTCTCGCCCCGGCTTCGTATGAGTGCAATGTATGTCGAAATTTTTCTCTTGAATCAGTCTATCTATTGCTGAAAACTGCATTAAAATCCGTTCCGTAGTTTAAAAGATCTAAGTGTACAAACAGCGGAAACGACTTTGTTTTATAACATGTTAAAATATTTAATTATTTCTTATGAAATATGATGTAGTATTTTGGGAAGTAAGTACTTCTCTGCTCACCCTTCGGCTAGCGTCTTAAAAAAGGCATGAATATATTACCAACCGTTATAAATTCATTTCTATTTCAAGAACACATCCAGCTCAAATCAAATCGCCTTTCACGCATCACAAACCAGTTACAAGCTCATACATTACATCTTATTGTGAATGATTGAATAATTTCATACATTGTCTCGCTGGCCGGCCACAGGCTACGCGATCAAACGACGCCTGTATTACGACGGAGACATCAAATGAGAGAAATTTCTTAGCGCATGCTTGTTCGAGCCACCTTTGAAGTGTCGATCTTCTAGTGTAAGGCTTGTCAAAATAACTTCATTCATAGGAAACCACTTTGTGCCTCGGAAAGCACGATAAGAGTGCCCGGCTGTCATTTTTAGATCTATGACAAGTAGTTAGAAGCCTGAAATCTGATAACCAGTGCAACCACCAGGTTATCGTGTTGCACAATAACGCGTTGTGGAGATCAGATTGCCTATAATAAAACAAAAAAAAAACAGGGAAAAATACATGGGTAGACTGGGCTTCCAGTCTGCCCCAACATAGTTGACAAATTGTTAGGTACATGATCACGATGATTCTTCGAGCGTGCCACGAATCATCGTGACGCGATAATGCTCACGCGATAGAAATAAATGAAGCTTTCGCGTGATAGTCGCCGCGAGTGATATCGCCCGAGGGTGTGTACAAGGCCGTATGGAGTTATAGTTTAATACATTGTCTATGAGGTTATGGTTTGATGTATTGTCTCTGGTCTATAATCACGCTGTGAGCGATTGGGCGTTGTTTATGACGCGCAGATTATGATTTGATTGAATTTGCTGTCGGGTGTATGTTGGGCAATGTGATTTATTATACGTGGAGATAATTGATAATTGTGGGATAATTTATTTGATCATTTGAACTTTATTTTCGTGGAAGGTGGTCGATCGTTGTCTCGGTGACTTTTGAAGCTAAATTAAGGGGTATTCAGGTCGGCGGCGGCGACCTCTCGCGTCCGGCCCTGGTTCAGTCCATGGTCCGGAGCGAGACGGAATGGGAAGCCGTCACCTCCTTCTGCGAAGCAGTCATGCTAGCGAAGGAGGTGGCGGAACGAGAGAGGGAGAGAGCCTCTCTTCCCGGCCGCCGCGGGAGACGCACCGGGCGTCAGGGGCCACGTGGTGGCTACCGGCCACCGTAGATGCGGGCCTGTGGACGGTTAGCTATGGGCTAGCTAGCCGTCCGTCCGTCTAGTGACGACAGGCCGTGTCGACGGCGCGTTCGTGTTCCACGCGCGCCTCAAAGAGATGTCAGCAGCAGAGAGGGGCCCACAAGGGCCGAAGCCTGCCGGGGTTGCGGGACTGTTCGAAAGAGATACCGCGGCCCCGGAACGTAAAGGGCGAGGAAGGAACATGGATGGGTTTTAGTCAGTAAGAGTCTGACACTCCCTCCCGCTCCGCCCAGAGTGGGAGAAGTCATTTGATGATTTCCCATCCTAAAAAAAAAAAAAAAAAAAAAGGGGTATTCAGGTTCAACACCCCATAATTTAGCTATATGTAGCGATTGAGTTAGTCTGGATGCCAATCACAACATAGTTGGGAAAAGGCTAGGTGATGATGATGATGAGGTTATTTATCAGCTTCTTGTTTTTGCTGTCAGTTTAAGTAAAAACCAACTAAATAAGCACTTTGAAGTTTTTTAACTTTTGTTGAGCGCCAGTACGGTTTATTTTTGTCGTTTTCGCCCAAGAAAGAATATTTAATAAGATCTTTTACAAAAGACGATAGTGACTGATTATAAATGCGAAAGTTTCTGAGGATGGATGAGTGTATGTTACTCTTTCACGCCAAAACTACTGAACGGATGAGTATGAAATTTTGGAAACAGATAGTTTATAACCTATATTAACATAGGATACTTTTATCCCGGTAGTGTGGTCCCGTTGCACACACAGGTGAAGCCGAGCCCATAAGCTAGTCCTACATTTTATTGAAGTAAAACTCTAATGCGACTTCTAATAAGGTTGCATTAAACGTTGAACGCTACCATGGAGGGGGTATGAAAGCACTGTTGCGTTAAACGTTCAACGCTCCTGGGGAGGGGGAATAGAAAGAGACAGAGCGAGAGTGAATGCGTGACACTCGAATGTTAATAAAGTTTGTCTTAAAGAAACAATATGATTTCAATAAAAATCAATTTCTACATTGATTTCTACCCCTTCCTATTGTCCTTTCCACATTACGAAGTTTGACTTCCGCGCGCGAGTGTCCGTGTCCTTTGATTTTTCTATAATGTTGGCTTGTGGCTAGGCCTTATACCGGTTCACACACAATGCCTAGTTACGGATATAATAATTATTATCATAAAGCACGATATCTATGCCTGTACTGTATGTCAAATATTGACATCGAGAGCTTATAACACACTTTCGCTGTTTCTAACCATGGCCCAATTATAAAGACTTGGCGCACACTTGCGAATACAAGTTTTTTACTAAAAAGATTTGAATGAAATTATCTGAAATAAAAGCAGCCTAATTAAGACCATATAATGTCAGCTGTCTGTCAGTCAAAGTCCCGTCAAAATCGGTCCAGCCGTTTCGGAGAATAGCTGGAACAAACAAACAGACAAACATCTAAACAAAGTGTGTTATTGTTTTATTTAAGTGCAGTATATTTATTATCTTAATACGCATTCAATTAAAAGCTGTTATTTTGACATTACAAAAAGACATCTGTTGCAATTTTATAAATTTGCATAGAACGAATTGATTATGCAACTAAGAGGCACTTTATAAAAAGAAAATAATTGATTCTAGCGCCCATTCACAAAGAACGTTTCATATTGAAGGTTCACTTTTGACCCCATGATCATGGAATACGAATCCATTGTGTTCAGACTATGTTTGATTAACCCCTGGCCTGTGGTTGAACAAAGCATGAAGATCAAATCGAGAAAACATTTGACGTGAAACAAGACAACAGACTTCATAGTCGTAAGTGAATAGAAATAGAGAGGCCAGAAGTTAATCAATACAATATTGTAGAGCATTTAATCTCTTGGTAGGATCAAAACTTCATCTGCCTTTACCTAACTGCGTTAGGGGGGGTGCCCATCCACGAATCAACCTAGGCAAGTGTGCCCCGCTGAAAGTTATTTTTTTGCAATTTCTGACTTTTTGAGTACTCCGGCCTGGGTTGGTCTGGAAGAACTTTTTCATCAGTATGAGAAACAGGATCCATTGGCATCAAAATTTTTTTTTGTGTAAAATGGCAATTTTCTTGCTATCAAAATTTTACGAAAAATTATGGATAGTTTCCTAAGACCATTTTCATGTAGCTGCAACGGTTAAGGTAGCTCCCCCCTTACTGCCCCGTTAACCGTTTCCACCCTGTAATTATGTAGTATAGCATTAGGTCCTTCTTTGCTATACTACATAGATTATTCTAGTATAGCGTAGTTTGAAAGCAGCTTTACACACTATATAATATAAATACCTACGCACAATACCAGATACCCACTCGTTCTTTAATAGACTACTTACTCCAACCTGAAAATTGAACCCGTGACCTCATTTTCAGCAGTCCATCTTTTCGACTACTAGACCGACCACGCATTAATATCTTACTCAATGACATGTTTTCTTTTTGAGAATTAAAAAAAAATAACTTCCAAGAATTGGGTAGATGGCGTTGAACTAACTACGTTACTAAATGCCAAAGCCAAAACGCTTGAAAAAACACACGTCACATACGCTCATTGACTGACACTTTCGTTTGCATAAGCTTCCGAATATAATCATTAGGTCCAAGTGAAATGGTGTGACGTTCTGTTCCTTGCAGTAACATACCGAGATCAGCGTCATCTATCCAGCGACTAGGGAAGAGTTGAAAAAGAAAATCTCTCATTGAACTCAAAAGCACATCTCAAACGTATTAAAACAATCGAACAACAATCCGTCAGTCGCAACAACGTAAGTGCGTGTACAACATTATAATCGTTCGCTCACGATTGTCACATTATGACGTTATGTATCAAAGTCTTATGTCGCGTGTTGCAATGATCTAGTTGTGAGGTCGACGTGTCGTTCACGCGTTATAGTGTGGTAGGCAGGGATTGAGGTGTGCAGGTGATGGTTACAGATTGTGTGGGTGTGCGCAACGCACCTCTTTTATACTTTTTATATTTTTCTATTATGTTTTGTTTTTATGTTTGAAGGGTGGTCTTGTCATTGTGAAAAATTATTACATGCTCTCATATCCTGAACCAGCGGTTTTAATTATCTAGTCGCTAACATATTGATCCGGCTCGAAGGACCAATATGTTAGCGACTAGATAATTAAAACCGCTGGTTCAGGATATGAGAGCATGTAATAATTTTTCACAATGACAAGACCACCCTTCAAACATAAAAACAAAACATAATAGAAAAATATAAAAAGTATAAAAGAGGTGCGTTGCGCACAGTGGGAAAAAAGCTACTTTTATATTACCAGCGGATCTAAAGGTACCAGGTACCTTAAATCTAACACCTATCGCATTCGTAGTGAAAATAGTCTTTCCAATGCATATTTCATGTACATATGACAAGTACAGACTCTTTTTATTTCAGCTTAGAATCCGAACGTAAACAAGTGGTACGGGGATGACCTCTTAGTGTTTAGCTGATGTCCTAGGACCACAGGTATTCCCTGACTTGCCCTTTTGACACATTATCTTTTTATCTAGTTGGTATGTTATAGTTGGGTGCATCGAGTGTTTTTCGAAGGTGTGTGTTGTCGAAGCAATGAGTAACAGGAACAGTAGTGAGTGGCAGGAGTAGTAGGAACTAATTGTTATTCGAAATTGGGACTGTGTTGAAACAATTAATTGACGAAATTCAGGAATATTTCGCTCGTCAGTAATATGTGATTATATAACTTTTGATTGCTCTTTATTAAAAAATGAGATGATGTGTGCATGTACCGTGTGTGCTATTATCGCGAACATAATGCATTGCAAAATTCCTAAACATAATTTTGAGGAATCAAGTTTAACAATATCAACATTTTGGTCAACAAATATATCAAGTTTGCTACGGATATTACACTTTTTATTACACGTCTTTATGAGCGGAAACTGAATGTCAGATTACTTACATTTATTATTTACATCCGTTTTACGTGGGCTATAAGTCACTATTAATAGTGTGTGGAGAATAATTAATAATCATTTAATAATGTTTCTAGAGCAGTGGTGGCTCAATGGTAACAGGTCCGGCTTACAAGGTATGGGACGTGGGTTTGAAGATCCTACTTATATTTTAAATGCGAAAGTTTGTGAAGATGAATGAATGTTTGTTACTCTTTCAAGTAAAAACTACTAAACGGATTTGGATGAAATTGTAATCCGCGCTTACCTAGGTTGGTCTGTAGATGGGTGACCACCCTTCCATACCAAGTTTCCTCCGTGCCTCGGAAATCCGGTTAAGCTGTTACTGCTGGCTGTCTTTGACAGTCTTTACAGGTAGTCAGTGGCCCAAGAAGTCTGACAACCAGTCGTATCAAGTGGTTTCGTCTAGTCCAGTATTAACTGGGTTGTGGAGGTAAGATAGGTGACTGCCTATCTTACCTCCACAACCATTACATACACAAGTATTTTTTTACATGGAGCGACTGCTCCATGTAAAATACTGGTATTCTGCTGCATCCGGTTAGACTGGAAGCCGACCCCAACATAGTTGGGAAAAGGCTAGGCAGATGATGATGATAACACAAAGATAGTTTATAACCTGGATTAACACATAGGATACTTTTTATCCCAGCAGTACGATCCCTTGGGACATTACCGAGCTCCATGCGGTCGAAGCCGCGGGTATAAGATAGTTTGGACATAAAACATAGCATTTAAGGGGCCGGCGGAGCATGCGTTTTTCATACAAAAGTAATAACAAAATAATATGAAAATCAAACATATTCTTAAGGTAGTGTGCATATATTTCGATTGGATTATAGAATCCCTAGTAGCATTTTTTGTTGGCATTTAGTTGGGCCACATACCTCTGGTTAGTTGGCAAATGCATACAATTGGTGGGCAGTTTGCGGGTTGGGCCCAAAACTGATGGCCTACGGGGATTTGCCTACGAAGGCCCAACTTGCGATGGGGCCAACGTGGATTTGCCTACGAAGGCCCAACTTGTGTGAATTCTGGGGGGACGGCGCGAGCGCAGTCCCCACTATCAAAAATTACCTAACAACTTCATTAATTAACAAAAAATACGCATCAGAGTTATCCACGTTAGGGATAATAATCGCAAGGGTCAACCTAACCGCAATGCAATGGGAAGGCCTCGCCCTCGCCCTCTGGGGGAACCGCCTATTTGATCACGGTTTCTCCTATGCCAGGTAAGCACAGAACAACAAGTAAGTATGATTTCACTACAGTACCGCGCGAGGGTCGTTCGACGACGGAGAATCTTAACACCGCGATTCAGAAAGGGTGGTCACCCTTCCATACCAAGTTTCCTCCGTGCCTCGGAAATCCGGTTAAGCTGTTACTGCCGGCTGTCTTTGACAGTCTTTACAGGTAGTCAGTGGCCCAAGAAGTCTGACAACCAGTCGTATCAAGTGGTTTCGTCTAGTCCAGTATTAACTGGGTTGTGGAGGTAAGATAGGTGACTGCCTATCTTACCTCCACAACCATTACATACACAAGTATTTTTTTACATGGAGCGACTGCTCCATGTAAAATACTGGTATTCTGCTGCATCCGGTTAGACTGGAAGCCGACCCCAACATAGTTGGGAAAAGGCTAGGCAGATGATGATGATAACACAAAGATAGTTTATAACCTGGATTAACACATAGGATACTTTTTATCCCAGCAGTACGATCCCTTGGGACATTACCGAGCTCCATGCGGTCGAAGCCGCGGGTATAAGATAGTTTGGACATAAAACATAGCATTTAAGGGGCCGGCGGAGCATGCGTTTTTCATACAAAAGTAATAACAAAATAATATGAAAATCAAACATATTCTTAAGGTAGTGTGCATATATTTCGATTGGATTATAGAATCCCTAGTAGCATTTTTTGTTGGCATTTAGTTGGGCCACATACCTCTGGTTAGTTGGCAAATGCATACAATTGGTGGGCAGTTTGCGGGTTGGGCCCAAAACTGATGGCCTACGGGGATTTGCCTACGAAGGCCCAACTTGCGATGGGGCCAACGTGGATTTGCCTACGAAGGCCCAACTTGTGTGAATTCTGGGGGGACGGCGCGAGCGCAGTCCCCACTATCAAAAATTACCTAACAACTTCATTAATTAACAAAAAATACGCATCAGAGTTATCCACGTTAGGGATAATAATCGCAAGGGTCAACCTAACCGCAATGCAATGGGAAGGCCTCGCCCTCGCCCTCTGGGGGAACCGCCTATTTGATCACGGTTTCTCCTATGCCAGGTAAGCACAGAACAACAAGTAAGTATGATTTCACTACAGTACCGCGCGAGGGTCGTTCGACGACGGAGAATCTTAACACCGCGATTCAGAAACGTGACGTAATTGTACAGCGCCATCTAGTTTAAAGATACGAACTAAAACGTGCGGTACTTACGCGTCTACTTTCCCAGAATAACGGTACCTTTACTTAGATTGCACTCACAGTACAATGTTAACAAGTTAATATATCAAGTACCATTGACAAGATTGCACTTGGTGAGATATCTAAGTAAGATAAATTGAGAACAATCAGTTACGAGATACTGACGGATCATAGCAACAAGGGAATTAAGTCATCTTCTTTAGTGGTGTGATATATATTTACTAGACTATAATAAACAGGGTGGAATTATACAATGCCACCTGGAGGGAAAGTACTCTAAATACTGGAGAACGCAAATTTTACTCAAAGGAGACATACCTTTATTTTAAAAAGAAACAAATCTGCATTCAAAGATTTTCAAAAAATATTTTGCCACACTCGGTAATCGAACCCGGGATGAATCGACTAAAGTTCGAAAAAATAATATACCTTTTTGACATCAATCGATAAGTTCAATCGTATGGATCAAATCTCTCTAATAAACATGATACGATTTAAGTTCGACAATACAATAATTGTACCTATCGGGTACGGACCGGGTTTCTGCTATACATACCCAGTCTGCGTACTAGTAAGCTCATACTGGGTAATTATACCTGTACCAGTATATACGTATCATCCCTAACAGGCCCATTGAAAGGTTTAAGTTGGACCGATGTATTTTATTTATTTATTTTATTTATTTATTTAACAATTTATGTACACACTTATTACAGAAAAGAAGAAAGGAACAGAAAATAGTACAAAGGTGATGCTTATTTCTAATGAAATCTCTTCCAGCATACCTGCGAAAGGAGATACTAAATAAAGAGATGTAGACATAGTGTGTAAAAGTAGGAGAGAAAATGGAATACATAAAACAGATTAAATATCTTAAATATATACAAAATTAGAATACATACATACTCATACATACAAAAAAAAAAAAATATTATAAAACAATAAAAAAAAAATACAAATAATAAATACTTATGCAACTATGACGAAATGGATAGGTAATGTTCTTTCACTCTTCTCTTGAAAACTGCAACCGTTTGGCAGTCCCTAATGTCAGGCGGAAGTGAATTCCACAACCGAACGGCGTGGACAGTGAAGGAGTAGGAGTAGAAGTCGGTAGAGTGTGGGGGAGATTTGAGGAGGTTCCTAAGATGCGACCTGCAAGGTGCATCAGAGGGACGAGAGTAGGAAAACCGTTCCCGTAGATAGGATGGGGTTTTAGGGTTGTGTAGGATGTTAAATAGCAGACACAAGATCCGAGAGTTCCTGCGAAGTCGAATTGGGAGCCACTTGAGCATTTTGCGAAAATTGGAAACATGGTCGTACTTTTTAAGGTTAAAAACGAAACGAATACAGATGTTTTGTAAACGCTCAAGTTTATTTAAAAGCTCCTCGGTGGCATCCAAATAACAGGCATCAGCGTAATCTATGATGGGTTGAATGAGAGTTTGCGCAAGGGAGATTTTGGTGTTTAATGGCAAGAAGCCCTGGAGGCATTTCAACGAGTGGAACGTGTAGTGCACTTTGCGGCTAACCTCAGCCACATGTGCAGTCCATGATAAATAGGAATCCATTGTCACCCCCAGATTTTTAGCTTTAATTGCGTAATCAATCTGAACTCCACTCAGACTGAGTGGAGACAGCGACGCAACATCGAGCCTATTCCGCATATACCTGCCGCCGATGATCAAGGCCTGAGATTTCTTAGGATTGATCTGCAGCCCAAAGGACCGCGACCACTCACTAATCAAATCCAGATCCTTGTTCATGGCAGACACGGCGGCTTCCGCATCTTCCCTTACGAAATGACGGTAAAGCTGCAGGTCGTCTGCGTAGAGATGGAAGAAGGAGGAAATGACTCTGGTGACAGAGTTTATGAAAATAGAAAAGAGAAGAGGAGAGAGAACGCCACCCTGAGGCACACCCGCGCTGAGAGGACACCAATCAGAGGAAGATTCATCAAGATGAACACGCTGGGAGCGGCCTTTAAGATAGGAGTCAAACCAACCAATAGAGGAAGAGGAGAAATTGAGAGATTTTAGAATCCCCAGAAGGATGTCAAAATCAACCGAGTTAAAGGCGCTACTGAAGTCTAGAAGAACAAGTAACGTAAGCGACTTGTGGTCCATCGCCCAGCGGATATCGTCAGTAACCTTTAAAAGAGCCGTTACAGTGCTATGGCCAGGACGAAAACCAGATTGAAAAATACTAAGAAGGTCATTCCTAGAAATGAAGGCCGTGAGTTGCTGATGGACAATGTGCTCAAGAACTTTAGAGAGATAAGGGAGGATGGAAATGGGTCTGAAATCGGTTGGTTCAATCGGATTTGAGATTTTGGGTAAGGGGATGATATGGGCTTGTTTCCAGACCTCAGGAACCGTACCAGAAAACAAGGAGTAGTTAAAAATGTGAGTCAAAACTGGAAGTAATGCGGAAAGGATAGGGGAAATCATTCTTGAGCAAAGGTTGTCATTACCAACAGCAGAAGAGGAGATAGCAGAAATAGATTTTTTGACCTCAATTTCACTCACAGGCTTTAATTCAAAAGTAGAACATTGTGGCAAGGGCAAACAGGAAAGTTTATTTAAAGTAGCCGACTTGACGTGCGGATCCAACGTAACAGGGGGGAGTGAAAAATGTTTGTTAAGTGCACACACGTCAACGTCGTTACCAGAAACAACTGGAGACTTGCCAATGCCGACAGATTTTAAAAACCTCCAAACATCAGAAGAGTTGCGGTTATCGAGAGATTTGTGAAAGTAGTGTCTTTTGGCATCTCTACACATACGACTGCAGCGATTACGCAGAAATTTGTACGCAGCAAGATTGCGCTCGGAAGGACAGCGTTTTAGCCTTCTCTTGGCTCTGTCTCTATTTGCCATCGCATCCTTAATGGCAGGAGTAAGCCAAGGAGCCGGAACATACTTAACCTTCACTCGACGAATAGGGGCGTGACGATCATATAAGCTTAGAATTTTGCTGTTTAAAATACGAACCATTTCGTTGATACACGAACTTTCTACAATGTCCGTCCAGTCGATGCTACTGGCATCATGCAACAATGCCTCCAGGTCCATGCCCTCGTAGTTCCGGAGGAGAATATATTTCGGCTTGCGCTTAGGAGGGCGTAACTTATATGACAAGAAGACAAGATCATGGTATGAAAAACATGCAGTAAGTTGTCCGTGGGAAGAAACATTATTAGAATTGGATACAATTATCAGGTCCAAGAGAGAAGGGGTGCAGTTAGGGAAATGATGAGTAGCAGACAGAGGCAAAATGCTGAGATTAAAAGAAGATAGGATAGATTGAAGTTTGTGAGTACGCGTGTCATTTTTAAGAAGGCAAGTATTTAAATCACCCATCAGGACTACGTGGTCATAAGCTGGACATAAATCATTTAAAAGCGAATCAAAAGAATCAAAGTAATCGATGGTGAGGTTAGGACTATAGATAACCCCCAGCAGCATTTTAACGCGATGAAGTGTAATTTCCAGAAATAGATGTTCCGCTGATCCCGAGTACGAAGATGGTGACATGCTAACAACCTTATAAGGAATATCAGCACGTAAGTAAATTGCTACACCTCCGCCACCCTTACCAGTTCTATCATTACGGATAAGAACAAAACCAGGAAGGGAAAAATGTACAGATAAAAGAGATGGTTTAAGGAAGGACTCTGAAATCAGCAAAGCATCCATATGAGCACTGTCAAAGGAAGCCAGAAGATCGGAGTAGTGGCCAGGAACACTCTGAGCATTAATGTGCGCTATGTTGAGATTGTTAGGGAGGTTTGAAAACAAGGAGGAAATCTGATCACTAAGAGTCGGGGGGGAGGAAGAACCACTTCCCGCACTGAGGAAACTGCTGGAAGAGGAAGAACAGGAGAAAAAATCATCATCATGGTCGACATTGATCATAGTTTGCATAAATAATATTAAAGTACTAATAAAATATACTATAAATATATATATACAATATTTATGGATGGTTATAAAATTACTTAACTAAATCACTAAACTAAACTCAGCTATTATTGTTTGCTTTAAACAATAATAGCCAAATACACAATTATCTGATAAAATCACCTGGTCGCTGTAGCTGGCAGAGATATTAACAATAGTCAACATGATTGGTAGGCATGTAAAAATATGAAGGATATCAAAATTATGTGGTAACAGAAACATTAAAAGAAAAATAAAAATAATACCAACTAGAATATCAGCCACAACATTTGCAAGAACACAAAAATAATGGTAAAGGTGGAACGGAACGTTAAATTGCAAAAGCAAAAATGACACTTGACAGTGACACTTTGACAGACGTCACAACTCACAATATTACAACAAAAACATTAAACATCTACCGGCTAGTAAATTTATAGATTGGAAAAAGTAGTAATAAAAACGAATAGTAAAAAAAAAACAAAAAACTATGGGTACACAAACATTTAAACATGTACCGGCAATAACCGTTGTAAGTGTAGCGAACCAAGAAAAACTTGGTACCAAGTTTAACGACGAGCCTTCCTCACAAGCTTCCTTTTGGGGGTTGAGGTAACAGGCGATGCAGATGCCGCTGCTGGCGATGTAGCATCAGCAGGCACAGGGTCACAGGGAGTGGCAGCACGGGCGAGAGCGGGATAAAGCGCAATTAAAGTTTCAAGCTCACCCATAGTTGATATCGTCCGGCGTGACTTGTCAGGCGTCAGGACAATAATCTTCCCTTCTGCTGACCAGCAGTTATTGATGCTGAAGTGCTTGCGGGCGGCCATAAATACCTGGTGTCGTGTTTTGGTCAGGAACTCGGAGATAGTGATACCGGTGCCCTTGAGTGTAGTTTTACCGTCCCAAACTAAGTTGTTATCATGACTTAAATCCCTATAAAAACTCCCAACAGTAGGAATAGAAGCAGCAGGCCCGTCGTTAGTTGGCCCAATGTTGTTTTAGTAATTTAAATCCCTAAAAAATTTCCCAACAGTAGGAATAGATGCAGCAGGCCCATCGTTAGTTGGCCCAATGTTGTTATAATAACTGAAATCCCTGCAAAAATCACCCAACAGTAGGGAGTAACAGAAGGCCCTTTGTTGGCTATTCGTTGGGCAAATAGTGCATGTTTATGACAATGGGCCTATTTTAAGTTTAGGTTGGCGGAACAACTAACCGTCTGCCAATACATTCCCAACTGTTGGCATAAGGAAGCCAACGGCAATTGCTACTAGGGATATCTATGTTCCCAAACAAATATTTTGAAAGGACAATGATATAAGGACGAGATATGAGGAATTTAAAATTCCTATAGAAAATTAATTTCTCTCATAACTCTTGTTTAAATCAATGCATTCAAAATATGTGTTTGGTAACCTATATTTATGTTTTTAAAACACTATCATACTAGCAATATCCTGAAAGAATATCATATATATTTCTAGTTTTCTTTCAGGCAGTATAAGACTCGCGTTTAGCTCCTGTAGTCGCCTTAAACAATAAACTTAAAAAATGGCTTTAGAAAACTCCTCCTTAACGCTGTGAACTGGTAATTATATCCCCAGGAGACTCTCGGCGTTACCACACTGTATGGCAACGCTAAGCCTTTGGCCAGGGTAGAAGCCATCCAGCCTAGGGTCACGGGAAGTGTTAACTAAGCGTTCTAAAATTTTCTTGAAACGACTGAGCACTCGGACCCCATGGTCCTAGAGTTTAAACAAAACAAAGGGTACTGTCGTGTTACTTATCCCAAAAAAAAAAGTAACACAAACAATTAATTTATTTAAATAAAAGTCCTATCACGCTTCACAGAAAAAAAAAAATTAGAGGAAGGTCACGATACTTGTTGGCAACTTCCTACGGCTTCAGGGCTTGAGCAACCTCTGGGTCCAACTATATGAAGGCGAACAGCTTCCAAGTCAGCTTCAGGGCTTGAGTAACCTCCGGGTCCAACTATGTGAAGGCAAACAGCTTCCAAGTCAGCTTCAGTGCTTGGGGCGCGTCAGAGTGTCAGCGCCACCAAGGTACAGCTCCAACCTCCTGGTCCAGCTCAGTAGAGCGCGTGGAGTACTGCTTCCTGATCAGCTTCAGGGCTTGGGGCGCGTCAGAGCGTCAGCGCCACCAAGGTACAGCTCCAGAGGGCGAACTTCACCGTGAATTCGGTGACTTGATATAAGTAATATCTTGCTTCAGATCCCGTAGTAGACTGACTGAAATGTGTCAGGAATGCCCTTTTATACCCAAAAATTCTTTTTTTGTTCAGTTTTTTCCACATCAGTTGTTTTATTTTAGTTCTTTCATTCTCTCTGATGACTCATCTTTTCCTTCTTTCCTTCTTCTATAATAGAGTTCTTTGCGGCCCATTAAAAACTCTATTTATTTTATAATTCATTCATCGATTCTTACACCATTATAAGATTTTTTTTTTAATCTTTCTTTTTATCTGTTCCGATCAGATATCTCTAAGAAGTGCTTTTAGGTACAAGTTACCTAACCTTCGTGTCAACTAACTCTACAAGTTAGTATGACTTGTTTCTTACTATCGACTCTAAAAGTTGATTGGAGCGGCTGATAACTCCATAAAAATAAGCCCGTATATATCAACTAAAGTTGATTTGGAGCGGCTAATAACTCCATAAAAATAAGCCCTTATTATAATTATATCAACTAAAGTTGATTCGGAGCGGCTAACAACTCCATAAAAATAAGCCCTTGATATACTAATAAAAAAAAATCTCTATATTTCATTTCATTATAGGTTTTAGACGAGAGCGGATTACAACTCCGAAAATAAAGTTAAAGTTATTGACTTATCAGGTTGATTGTGGTAGTGATCATTGAATGTGAATCCTACCTGACCTAACTACGTAAGATGTCGGTGTGATTGAATGAAGTATGTACGTTTTGTGAATGCTGTTATACTTTAACCTTACAAAATTTTTGTTCTAGACCAAAAATTTTCTCGGGGTCGATGGGGAAATATAGTATTTTCATGTTTCAGACACTCTATACTTATGAGGAAATGTAGTATTTAGACACTATAGGTACTTACACTTTTTACTATCATTCATATTCATTATCCTTGTATATTATTTTTACATCTAAGTCGCGCTTTGGCAGTAACTATTTTAGCTCGCGTTAGTTTCAATCTAGAACGATGTTTTAACATCGATTTTAGCTGAAATAAAAATAATTTTTCAATATTTACTTTTTTGACATTACGTCAATTGTCAAGCTGTCAGTTACTTTTCCTCTACTTTTAATTTTCTTACTGGCCTAGGCTTATGAAGGTTTCTTTTGATTTATATAATTTTATTTTATTTTATCAATATATTAGCTCGAGTCGTCCAGCTCCTCGATAACACGGACATAGTAAGAAGGCTCAAAAGGACTAAACCTTTTGAGTTAGTGTAGTGTAATGGAGTGATATTATTATATTTGTGAATTTACCGTGAGTGAAATATAGTACCTAGCTATATAAGTGGACACAAGAACAAAGTAACATCGCCTTAATAGACGCTAAGTAAACGCAATGGACGTGCTCTTAGATATAATTTTACTTTTAGCAAATTAAGTTAGATTAAAATTGCTTATTAGCCTTATTAGGCTAGATTGTAATACAAATAAAAAACCAAAAAAAAAAAAATATATATATATTAGCTCAAATAATGTATTTTAGAGTTAATTACGATTGTTTACTAAATAACAGTATCTTATCTTACTTTTATAAAATTAATTAGCACGCTCACAGAATTCTTCGAGGAAGTTTTTTACTGAATAATACTGGTCGTTTTAAATACAGGCAACTCACATTTTTGATTTTAAAATCAAAATAATCTAGAGAGAATGAAAGAACTAAAATAAAACAACTGATGTGGAAAAACTGAACAAAAAACCCGGAGGTTGCTCAAGCCCTGAAGCCGTAGGAAGTTGCCAACAAGTATCGTGACCTTCCTCTAATTTTTTTTTTCTGTGAAGCGTGATAGGACATTTATTTAAATAAATTAATTGTTTGTGTTACTTTTTTTTTTTGGGATAAGTAACACGACAGTACTATGGCCTTATCGAAATAAAATGGTCTGTGCCTAATTATGACATAATTAGGCACAGACCTAAGCTAACCTCCGAAGAAAGAGCACAGGGATACACGCATAAAACTTTACGTTACGACAGTAAATTATAGGTAACAACGGATAAATTATAATGTTCACAACCTTGTCCTGTATGGAATGAGTTATAACGTATTATCTGCCTGTCCCTTTACGTCTAGCTGTCGTGATGTCATGACGTCATGATTCGATGATGTACTGGTTCAATTCTCACGCCCTAAACGTATGTTGTGCAATCACAATATGTGTGTGTACTTATATTAGTGGGACATACGGATGTGTAGAGTGTCGAGCATGTCTCGTCTTGGTTCAGTTAAGTTCAGAATAAATTAACACACTGAAATTTGACTTTTCTATTCGTTTGAACGCATCGTACTATTTACATAATAACATTATCATTTTAAAGTACCAGGCAAATAGGTTAAGAAGAAGTCAGCCACCATCTATATTTTCAAACCATGTGTTTTAAAGATATTGGCGACTGGCTGGGATGCCACGTTTTCTTTAAGAACTATATATATATTTATAATGACGTTTATACTTTTAGAACAGAAGAAAAGTTTTTTTTTAGTTAGTTGTCAAGTGTCACTGATTCCTTTTGCCTTGTACATACATAACTTTTGTCTCTTTACTGTGTTAATAAATAGCAATTACTCATTCTTACAGTGTTTCCATCATCCTCCAATTCATTCAAATACCTGCAGTCCATTTTCTCACCAACAAAAGGGTATTCTGATATGAGGCATAAAAATAGAGGAAGACCAAAGAAACGATGGATGGACTGTATAATGAATGATAAAGCTAGAAAGGAGTTGACTGCTGAGATGTCGAGTAATAGAGATGTATGGAAGAAGAAGAGATGCTGCGTAGTGCGTTGACCCCAAATAAAATGGGGAAAGGGCAAGATAATGATGATGATTTGATAATTGGTATATATTTTTGGTTGGTATCGCATAGGCAAGTCAAACGGACCTAAAATATTAGAAAACCTTGTCTAAAAGATGTCTAGAAGCAGCGGTAGCTCGAAACTCTCGGTCATAAACCGCCTAACGACTCATTTGTTACAAGAATACATAGTCAAATCTTCCAAGATATGGAGTTTTGGAATTTGTGTCTGCATGTAGTCGCATTGCCACTAGAGAAAACCCCACTAAACGTCTAAAGATATGCTCTCAAAACTTGTACGAGCAAGCTCGCTATTCTACACATCCGTATGCCCCACAGCCCGAGGCAACTTTCATAAGTGTTACAGTTAAAAGCGATTATGTTAATAGCCTCTATTTCTATATGATTAGCATTTATTTCTATAAAGTTTATATAAACTACACTTCGTCATGTAATTGGGACATTGATAGTGTAAACAGATATTACTTATAAACGTTGCGCTCTTAGAGGTGGAAGGGAAAACAGTTTAGTAGGAGCTTTAGTGGTACAGACTGACAAGGTTCTAATACAAGGTGTATTTAGTTTTGCATCCTAGTCGATAATCAGGAGCTTGTTATCGATACTTCTACTATACTTAATATTATAAAGCGAAAAGACTTGTAATTTTGTATGTAACGTAAACAAAAAGAAATAAAAGAAATTTTCAAATCGGTTCAGTAGTTTTTACTACTGAACCGATTTGAAAATTTCTTTCAGCAATGGATAGCTAATAAATCAGCGAGTAACATAGGCTATATTGTATCCCCGTACTCCCACGGGAGCGGGAACTACCCGGGTGAAACTGCGTGACGTCCGCTAGTAATTAATAATAAAGCTGCTATTTTTTTAAATTGCTTACATTGGACAGTTTGTCAGAATACTTAACACGAAAGTAATAGAAGAATCACCTAGGTATCGCGCGCCATGTCTCTGTGTGCATTTATTTGTGTGTGAGAAGGCGCGATTATAGGGCCAGATTCAGACAGGCTGCGTTTAAATACGGGTGCCCAGGTGGTTTACACTTACCGATTTCCGTTAATATCGATTCGGTTCGAGAATCATTATCAGAGATACCTCCTTGAATTTGCCTAGGATGCAAAGCGACAACTTGTATAATAAAATTACCTATCGTTAACATGAGCTCGATATCACCTACAATCTCTGGACCTCGGGCGATGCAGGTGCTCTCAAGGCATGGCTACTTTTAGGAAGTACTTGTCCTTGTCGTGGACAACGCCCTCTCTCCGCCCCCTAAACAGGTCCAGGGGCGACTGAATAGGGGGATATCCGTGGCCCCCTGTCATACTGGTTCTGAGAAGGCGCTGCGTAGTATTCCAAGCCCGCCTCTCTCAGAGGTAAGGGGGATTCATACACCTCTACCCCCTTTAGTATGAAGTGCAGTGGAAGTCGCATTAGATCCCGCTGCTCCCCGACGCAAATTTGCCAGGGAACACCGGTATGGTTTTAGTCATCATGAGTCTAACGGACACATCAGGACATTCATTGAGGAAATCATCGAAAAAAAATAAAAATGATCCTTGGATCTAACTTGACCGATACAGAATCGCAAATCGTTTGTGTAATCAGTTTAAATAATTTTTCGTTTACCATATCTTCTAAAGCGTCTTTATCTTCATCTTTTATTTACATCACGTTTTATGATAAAAACTACACTTTGCCATCATTAAGTACAACCTACCCCAACACATCGTGACTGCACGCGGTCACATAAGGGATCAGTCGGTAACTAATAAAGATTTATGTGCTGACTGTACTGATAAGGTTGTATGTGTTCATAACACCTTGATACATCACGACCACGTTGTGTTACGTAGGTATAATATGGGTTAGCAGGTGCAGATTATGATAAATCTCATCACCAGCCGATTAATGTTCCCACTGCTGGGACACAGGCCTCTTCTCAATGAGAGGGAATGGGTTATAATCTACCACGCGGGCCCAGTGCGGATTGGTAGATTTCACAAGTCTTCGAATTTTTTGGTTCAGGACATGCCGGTTTCCTCACGATGTTTTCCTTCACCGTTTCGAGGGCATTGATGATGAAATAAATAACACAAAGTAATGCGCCTGCCTGGGTATAAACCAAGACTTATTGTACGTAAGTCAGGGCCACCACCACTGGGCCATCGCTGCTCCTGGTTTGATGATAAATTTAATCAAACCTTTGCCACGTTTAATCAATTTTTTTTTTGGCCCCGAACCCGGTCTCGGTTTTGCAACATGCGAGCCCACAGCATTGTCGGCATCTAGCAGACAGTTAGCAAGTTGAGTTTTGGAGTGCAGTGTGGTGTTTCTTGATAGTTTAACGTTAAGTATGCTAGGCTCGATTGCTCGATGACCTCAAATCTTGGACCTCTGAATGGTAGTCAAAGACCAAGTATGTGCAATATTAGTACCCGGAGTCCATTGGTAAACTATTTTACATTTGTAATAAGATGATATATAAAGTGCAACATGTGTTGAACACACAGCTACAACTACAAGCAGTGGGAACTCACGATATGGTCATGTCGTCGTGCAGTGTTTCACTCTACTAACGAGAACAAACATCATGGACTACTTTTATATTCTACTTGTATGTTTGTAACAAACAGAACAAACAGACAATCATGGAGTAGCGACAGTAATAGGGAATATGCATGTAATTTTTTCTTCACTTAAATCAATAAAATACACTATTATCAACCCTAGAAAAGTATTAAAAGTTAATTTCAACTACTGCTTGTCGCTCAGAAATAATATTAAACTACTGCAATTTTCTATGACAGTTCTAACGTCCGTCATTGTCGCGGCCACAATGTGACGTCATTTATCAAAATCTACCTTGTTTAGATCTATTTTTTTGGCCTTAATAAAGTAATTTTACTACTTGTATGTGCTTTATTCAAGCAAAAATTGCAATAATGATATTATAATAAAATCGTATTGAAACTTTACCTAAATTTCAAATAAAAGTGTTTTTTGACACATGGCTTTTGATGTCACTACCGCCGCTATCGAGGACGACGTATTTTGAGAGTGCGTTTCGTTTCACCAAAAACGTGCTACATAAAACAATAAATTGTTAAATAAGTGATGTTTTAGAAACTTAAGCAAGTATACCATAATGTTTTTAAGCGCCAATACAAGGCATTTTTAATTAATAAACAGAGATTTGTATTTTTGCATATTCCCTATTGCAATGGATTATGAGAAATATAAAATTACTATACTATTAGTGCACATGCACGTAGAACGCTGGCTACCGGTGCCGATAAGGGCCGAACGTCGCCGACAAGTTCCGACCTGCTTACGCTGTCAGAAATTATCGGCGCTTATCCGCGCTGGGTCGGCACAAACTATAGAGACTGCCTGCGCCGACTACCTGCGTGCGTGGACCGGTGCCGATAAGCGCTGGCAGGTCGGCGCCCTTACACTGGTTTTCTCCGCAATGGTCTGCAGAGGTGTCTAATCTCTCACTACTGAGAGAATCGCGACTAGAGAGTGTGCCTATAGAAATACATACGTAGCGCCACTATAATATCGCCGCGATTCTCTCGCTCATTAAGACGGCCCCTTACAGGTAACCGGTAAACTATGGTAGTGAGGAACTAGACACCTCTGCAGACACTTACAGAGTTGACAAAGGCCGGGTATAAATTTAGTCTTCGGGCTCCCTGAGAAATTTCCCCGACCTAATGAGGAGCATAGGTAATAAGACTAACGACACACGACTCAAACAAGCACAGTAATTTCTCCTAAAAAAATATTATCTTAATGATTTTGTCCTATCTAATATTTAGCACACCAAACATTACTTTGCCCACAGACAAGGAAGTCTAAGAGAATTGCACAAAAAAAATCCTGTCTAGCTAGAACATGAAATTGATCCATTAAAATATTTAAACATCATACACATTGGCTGATTTTAAAACACTGTAATTAGCATTCAACCATTGTTTCTACAGACAACATAATAAACAACTCTAAAGCGTTAATTGGCCAGTTACTGTCAACTCTAACCGCTGTCGAATGTCAAGCTGTCAGTGACTGACAGCCGATAGCAACGCCCCCTCGCGGCGTGACTCGAGATTATCTTATCTTGATGTGAAATGACGGGGGACGCCTTAAAAGTGTTATTAAGTCTTGTAATAGGATTATTTGTGACAAAACGCCTACGTCGGTATGGAAGGGCTGGGCTGTGGGCACTTTCTTGTGAAGAATGTCGTTTAAGTATTTTATTGGTGATGAATTACATAAAGGGTGTCAAAAGACTCTAACGACCCTAAGACCGGAGACGAAAGGCACTTATTCTCCCAGTTATTGAGTTTTTTTTTGTTCTGGACCATACATTCGGGAACCTAATAATTACGGAGATATTGGAGGTCAAAGTTCTAACTTTTTCACAACCTTTTTTTAAATACTTACTACATTTTAAAGTCATAACTTAACTTTAAATACCTTCATAACCCGTTTACTTTTAAATGCGTCTATCAGCACAATGTTTTGAGTACGTGACATTGAGTTTTACCGCAAAACGTGATTTTTCCCGATTTTTTTTCTTTGAAAAACTTAAAAAGAAAGGATCATGAGGAAACCAGCATATTCTGGGGCCAAATCACTTTGACTTTAACTTGACTCATGTAAAAGTCCAGTTAATCCGATACTGACAAGTTGCGGACTAGATGCGCCGGACACCGACAGTCACTTCAGTCCTTCAGTATAATATCTGTCAGAATCTGGGTGTCTATAGGTCCGTATCGGATTGTCTTAAACTTTGTTAAATCAGGTCCGGTATCGTCAGCATCATCATCTGCCTAGCCTTTTCCCAACTATGTTGTAGTCGGTTTCCAGTCTATCCGGGTGCAGCTGAATATCAATATTTTACATGGAGCGACTACCTATCTGATCTCCACAACCCAGTTAGTACCTACTGGATAATACGATACCCGTTGGTAAGACTGGTTGTCAGACTTTTTGGGACACTGATTGTCGGTGTCCGGCGCAACTAGTCCGCAATTTGTCCGTATCGGATTGACTGGACTCCTACACATGAGTCCAGTTTAAGTCAACGTGAAATTGGTCCTGGACATGCTGATTTCCTCATGATACTTAATATTTCCAAGTTTTAAGCAGATTTTTAAAGTATATGGTGTAGTTGTGTAGTATATCAACTATCTGGTGTCCACGACACAAGCCTTGCTTAGTGTGGCACTCGATGGCGCTGTGTTTAATGTCCAGTAATATTTATTTATTAACTGGCTACCAGTAACGACTGTCAAACATCTACAAATGACATGCAGCCGGGACCAACGGCTTAACGTGCTTTTCGAGGCACGGAGGATACGGTATGTAAGAGTGGTCAGCCAGCCACAGATCAACTAGGCAAGCACTGCTTAATCTAAAGATCGGCACGAGCGGCTGTTAATATTTAGCCACGAGCTCCGAAAAATAACAAAAATAAAATATGGCAAAAACACATGAATATTTTATATGATAGGTAACACCTTTTACCAAACTCATACGAGTTTCCTAGGTATTTTATTAGGTATACAATCATTTCCAATGTCATAATCTGGTCCGACTAGACCCGACCCAGTTAGTGCATTATCTATGGACCCAGTTGCCATCGGCTAGACACACTGACTGACACTAATCATAATCTAAACACACAACTCGATTCATATAATTTGATCGAATCAACTTATCGAGTAACGACACGAGCACGTCACATCGAATCGAGTCAAATCGATTGCAATCATCTTAATTGGAAACTATTCGAGTAAGCTGTTGACTAGATGAAGGAAAACTAGATATATTATGTATTTGTGTAGGTAGGTATATAGTTTTTGTCTATAATAATTCGTAGTCAATAAGCATTTTTTTTAAAAACCTATGGTAAATGTGAAAATGTTTTGTCTGTCTGTTTGTTATGCCTTAGATCCTAAACCGCTGAACGGATTTTGATGAATATTGGTTCAACGATAGGTTTAATTCTAATGTATGATTTATGCAGTTTTTTTTAAGCCAGCTTATTGTGAGTCGGGCTTATTAATGAACGGCTTTCGTAGTCCCAAACTGTTACAGTTTATTGCAAACTTTTGTCTGCTGAAACTTTGAGACCGCAATATTTTGAAACAGTATCTTACCAGAGATTCTTGCTGAGATGATGAGTAATAGAGAAGTATAGAAGAAGAAGACAATATGTTGCGCCGACCACTAATAAACTGGGATAAGAGCAGAACAATGATGATGATGATCTTACCAGCGATTCAAAGAAGATGACTCGCCATCATAGAAATCTCACGATATTACCTCACCATTAGATACCTGCGCTCAGCCCTGTGACATTAAGGCCCGTATTAATAAACGTCCCTCAACACCGTACTCAAGTACGTTATCATTTGATACGCCATTATGACGTCATCGGCACCTCAAGATTGGTGCTAATTAATAGACGCATAAGTACAGTACCTCAGTTACCAAGACAGCTCCTCAACTAGCTGTACTTGAGGGCTTGATCTCATGAACGATGTCGTCACATTGACCGAAGTTTTGAATGATACTTCTCGGTTTTCTATAATACTCTTCAGAAATAGACGGCAAACCTGTCGTGATTGGTGTAATCACTTGGATGTTTATTATATAGACAACATCATGACGTAATATCACGCCTGTATGCTTTGAGGGGCTACGCAGATGTGTACAATACACCCAGATTTCGACATTTATGTTAAGTTCCATTTATTACATGACATTTGTTCACAATGTAAAATAAATTCATGGGAAATATTTGCTTGGGAAAAACTGAAAATGGAAGAATAAAAAACCTTTTTGTAAAAAATAAAAGCATTTGTAAAATTGTATTATGTATGTAGTTAATTACTTACGATATTACATACTCGTACTAACCTAAAATGATGCTGTTGCAAAAAACCTAAAAGTAAAAAGTACGGCTATTTCTGGAGAAATTAGGAGACCTCTGTTATTATATTTTACGAATGAGTTTTTGATTATGTTAACACTGCAATTTGAACAAATCTAGATCGTTTTTTTTTATTTTAGGTAGGTAACAAAAGCATCGCATATATAAACTTTTGAAAAACGAAATCCCAAAGGCCACAAAATGTCGTCATAGTAACCTATTTCATCGTAATAATTAATATTACATCACTCAAAATATTTTCAATTCCATGTTTCGCGCCACGCTAATCACTCCTCAAGTCATGGACGATCTGCACTCACGATATAGCATCTCAGGGACCCGCGCTCAATGTGTACTTGAAGGGTCGAGTTTCGTTTATTAATCAGTCCATCACTCAGTTGATGACGTAAACCTAATCCGTATCTTGAGAACATGTATAATCACGTTTATTAATACGATCAGGCTCTCAACATTCATATCAAGTGCGGTATCTTGGGCTGAGTTACGTTTATTAATACGGGCCTAAGAGCGCGTATCCCAAAAGTTGGCAACGTCGCAAATAGCTGTCAAATATTTACATGTTTTAATTAATTTGGCAATTTTACTGTGTGAAAATAAGAAATATGGCTCTGTAGTGGACTAAAAAATTGATTAGGAAATGCAATAATTAATATCGTAATACCGAATATGTATATAGTTTTAGATGTAAAAAAGTATTTGGGAATTTGCCAAATGCCTTTTTTACACCTGAAACGTTTACAACATCAAATTTAGGGTTTTAATTGCAATTCATATTCATTTTTTAGTGCACTACAGAGCCATATTTCTTATTTTCATTAAAACATGTAAATATTTGACAGCTATTTGCGACGTTGCCAACTTTTGGGATACGCTCTCTTAAAACGTCGTATAGGCTTTCACTTGCACTGTCGGATTTTAAAACCTTTTTTTTTCGGTTTGGAAATCATGAAATGACTCCTCCCGCTCTGGGCGGAGTGAAAGGGAGTGTCAGACTTTTAGTGACTAAAACCTATCCATGTTGCTCTTAGCCATTTGTGTACCAGGGCCGCGGTATCTCTTTCGAACAGTCCCGCAGCCCCGGCAGGCTTCGGCCCTAGCGGACCCCTTCCTTATGCTGACATCTCTTTGAGGCGCGCGTGGAACACGAACGGTTATACATAGAACCCTTTTTTATTTTTTAGTTTTAGGATGGGAAATCTTCAAATAACCCCACTCTGGCTGGGCGGAGCGGCAGGAAGTGTCAGACTTTTAATGACTAAAACCCATCCATGTTCCTTCCTCGCCCTTTACGTTCCGGGGCCACGGTATCTCTTTCGAACCGTCCCGCCACCCCGGCAGGATACATAGAACCCTTACACAGGGAAACCAAGTAGTAAATTAAAGCTTGACCGAAAAATACGAAATCCACACAGAAGACGTCGCGAGACAAACGAGTATTAGTATTTTGTTTTTATCCTTTGACCTTTAGCTTAAAAAACTGTTTAAATAAGTAGTAATCGTTCAAATATTGGAGTTAAAATGTCATGACGAGATGATGGCAGTATGTGAGTATCATTAGACAGAATACAACGCTATTTTAAATCCTTGCAAGATTTTCAGTTATTTTCTTTTGAAAATTACAAAACGTCGTTGCACGGGCTACTAAAAATTTTGTAAGTAGTTCTTTGGCATTTATGTGCCTACAGGCAGTCGTGTCTTGTATTAAATTGCTCAGTGTTGCCGAGTAGATGAAATTGCCAAAAATTGCGCAATTGAGTTGCCCGTATGCATCTTGAGAAAAAGACTGTGATTAACGTCATTTCATAGTGTTCTATTTTCAAAGAAGCGTAGTGTTAAAAGGATTGGTGTCTCATTCCATTTTTAAATTGTGTTCGGTTGTGTTACGATCCTTTTATTTGATTTTGATGCTCCGTTTTTTTATTTTTATTTTAAACTGGTTTTAATTGTTTCAGGATTTGTTGGAGCGAATATTTCGCCTGTTCGACGCAGATTCGATAGATCATTTGGATCAAAATGATTGGCTTGAATACTTGAAAGAACGGCTCACGTAAGTTGCTAGTTTTTTCTCTCTTTAGTGACGAGCTTTTGAATGAATTCTTGTTAAGATCCCGGTAATTCTATCTGGCAGACTTTTATGCAAACTCGATTACCTAATTATTATTCTTCTAAAATATAGTGGATTTTTTTTTCTTCAAATACTGTGAAAGTGATAAAATTCTCTTCAATCAAATTATTTAGAACTAAGTTCCAACTTCCCACGCATTGAAGTAGAGACCGGGAGCACAGTGCCATCTATTGACGAATAGAAGAAGCATTTGCCAACATTTTTCTTTGTTTACAGGGAAGACAAACAGATAGACTTCATTGAGCAGTTAGAAAGTGTAGCTTATGTATTATGCGGGAATGGTGTGATAACATTGGATACATTTCAACTCATCCTAAAGAATAAAGTTGTAAGTATAAATTTGTTGACAGCGCCATCTATTAGCAAATAGCGTAACCAACTTCGCTTGTAGAATTTGGTTTACACAAAAGAGGGCGCTGTTTTTAAACTCTGAAAGTGTTAGAATCACCGTCCAGCAAAAAGGCGGGTAACTTTAACAAAATATTTTCCACCTTCACCCATCACAACACAATTTTAATTTATTTAATATAGTGTCGATCAAAGTTTTTTTCTCTAAATATCTAGTGGTTTTCAGGTGACAAACAAATTGCTCAGGGTTGTGGACACGGATGGTGACGGCTATGCGACTGCTGACGAAATCATGGAGTTCCTATCTACAGTTACCAGTAGCAGGTAACTTTTACCATCTTTCCTAAAGGTTACTTCGTCTGACTAGTACTTTTATACGTAAATACGACAAGCATCTTCGGATTCTTCTTTACCAACAATGATTGCCAATAAGTCTTGTATATTATTTGTAACTAAATATGGTGACAAATAGACTATTAGGTATAAACAAGGGCAATAAACACTTAGGTGACAACTTTGGTTAGACAGTAACGAGCCAGGCAGCACTACAACGAAGAGAAAAGAATTTTTATGCCTGTAGCACACCTCCGCTGCGAAACTCAAAGGGCGAAACCGCAATAGTTTCGCAGTTGTGAGTTCTTTGGCGGCGAAACAGGAGCGAAGTTCCCTACTCTAACGTATAAAACTGACTATGATGTTGTCTCTTTCTAACATGATTTCACTCATTTGCTCAGGCGCCATCTACATCTCCACCCGTTGGCCGATAATTTGGAGCGGTTCCGCGTGTGACTCGGACGACTGTTTATGAGAGCGAAATAGGAAAAATGGATTTGGAATTTACTGAAAAACTTATACAAACAGTGAAAAATAGACCAGTTTTGTACTTACTAAATCACCCTGACCACAAAAACAACACCAGAAAATAAAAAATAAAAATTGTTGCTATCATGCACCAAGGTACTACGCCTTTTAGGGCACGCCACGATAGTGGCGGTAAGTCCCCTCTTTGTGGAGTGGCTAGAGAGGCGCCACGGCGTCCTCACCTTCCGCCTGACGCAGGTCCTCACCGGACACGGATGTTTCGGGAGGTACCTGCACCGAATCGTGTGTTTTCACTGCTCTGATCTCGCGGAGGACACAGTCTCACACACGGTCTCGGTCTGCCCTGGGTGGTGTCCTCGTAGCGGCGATCGGCGGCGGCGACCTCTCGCGTCCGGCCCTGTGTGTGTGGTTCAATCCATGGTCCGGTAAGAGACGGAATGGGAAGCCGTCACCTCCGCGCTGCGAAGCAGTCATGCTGGCGAAGGAGGTGGCGGAACGAGAGAGGGAGAGAGCCTCTCTTCCCGGCCGCCGCGGGAGACGCACCGGGCGTCGGGGGCCACGTGGTGGCTACCGGCCACCGTAGACGCGGGCCTGTGGACGGTTAGCTATGGGCTAGCTAGCCGTCCGTCCGTCTAGTGACGACAGGCCGTGTCGACGGCGCGTTCGTGTTCCACGCGCGCCTCAAAGAGATGTCAGCATAAGGGGAGGGCCGAAGCCTACCCCGGAACATAAAGGGCGAGGAAGGGACATGGATGGGTTTTAGTGAGTAAAAGTCTGACACTCCCTCCCGCTCCGCCCAGAGTGGGAGAAGTCATTTGATGATTTCCCATCCTAAAAAAAAACAAAAAGGTACTACGCCTTTTAAAAGTTGTTGACCACAGTAAGATTAGTTCCTCCTTTGATTCCGAAAGCGACGACATTTTCTTTCGATTGTTATTTCTCAACTGTTCTAAGTGAAGTACTGTTGCAGAGCGAAACTCACGCAGCGGTTTCGCAGTTGTTGTTTCGCAGCGGAGGTGTGCTACAGGCATAAAGGTAAAAGTAGTTTTAGTTCCCCTTACTGCCGCGCTGAAAATGTCCACCCTTTATAATATGATGAGAACACTAGGGAAGTAATGGAAACGGTACTTTCATCTGAACATCACCATAACAGACGTAAATTTCTTTCAGACCGCGAGTGGGCTTCGACAAGCACAGTGTGGACCGACTGGAGAAGTTGTTCCGAGCGACCGTCGGAGATGAGAAGGAGATCACCAGAGAGCAGTTCCAGAAGATTGTCGTGTCCAAGAATGTGAGTATCTATTCAAACTACGCCATTCATGTAAATCATCACCGTCTATGACCTCTGAGTTTGTTTCGGCTGTTTCTTCTCAGAGTAGCCAGGTACGAAACACCGGCCCCATCTAGTTTAAAAAAATTACAAGAAAAGTGTTTGTAAAAACGTACTTGCTAAATAAACATCATACATCATTTATCATTCATCATTTGAACCGAAAGACGTCCACTGCTGGACGTACGCTCCCCCAAATGTCGCCACATTAACCGGTCCCGTTCGACTTGCATCGTTGCTTCTCGCAACCTTCACCAGGTCATCGGTCCACCTAGTAGGAGGTCTTCCAACGCAACGTCTTCCAGTTCGCGGTCACCACTCCAGAACTTTTCGGTCCCATCGGCCATCCGTTCTGCGAGCAATGTGCTCTGCCCACTGCCACTTAAATTTGGCAATTCTTCGGGCTACGTGTTCATTAGAGTATAAGTGATTTCAACACAGAGCCGGGTTTATATTTTGTATGAGGGATTTTTTTGTTTTAAGTGTACTTGCCTAACCTTGAGGTCAAGCGCAATTTTTCTAACAGATGTCACTTGTTTCGTGATAGCGGGAATCAACACAGAGGGAATGAATCAATGATTCATCAGTATATAACAGTTTACTGGGGGACATACGATACTTATTTATGACTAGCTTCTGCCCGCGACTTCGTACGCGGATCCTGTTGCTTTTGCCAGCGACACCGGGTTCGTCAAAATCGAAGATCTGAAACGTCGAATTCTAAGAGCCCGGGGACGGGAAAACGGATCTTCCCCACCTGAGCAACACATCACGTTTGGTTCTTTTTGCCATTTAACAGCTTCACAAAAAGTATAATCTTGAACCATACCTCCGGAATATGTGGATTATTCAATCATAGGAGTATACGTAAATGAACTCCGTTTCTTATCAACCCAAGGAAGGTCGTCATGACCTGTGAGACACCCGATTCTTCAGATGTTATCGATATTCTGTTCAGAGAATGTTCTTTCTCTCTCACATTCTAACTGATTATGAATATTTTGTTGTGTGCGTGTTTGGGGCAATGTATGATAATCTCGAGCAGCAGTTAGTCGCGCATCACGTTCATCGCTCGTTTCAAACGACCTGTTAGTAGATGTGCGAATACGCTGAGAACTCAGGCGCGATTCTCTATCCGTGAACGCAGTCAGGCATCTATACTTCACTGGTCTCTAGAGACCTGGATGTAGATGCGTAAATTCGCTGAGAACGCAGGCGTGCTTCGCGATCGGAAGAGGTTTCCACGGAGCAAGTTGCAGCCTGATGTTCTCGAACAGCATCAAGTCTCTCCTGACGCTCTTCGGTAGATTCTTGGGATCTTATGATCCTCAATCTTTTAGCTCCTTTGGAACATTGGGAAAGGTTTGACCTCTTTCTAGGCATGGTTATAGTTTTGTTGTGAAGATTCCTGATCAATTAAAATCTAAGTGCCCTGCGTTACCGGGTAGGCTACCGAGTCACGAAGATAAATGGAAAAGGAAATTAAACACTCAAATAATATAAGCCCAAAGACATATTTATTCGATAAAATGAGTTTTGCTCAATAGAGTCAAATATACCATAGTCATTGAAAATAAGTAATAAACTGTTACCGCCTTAACCGCGTGGAGGTACCTACTCCCAGTTTTTGTTATTTTATAATTTTATTATAAGTACAGTGATAGCTTTGCAATAATTTTCACATCAAATGTTTCTGATATTCGATTTTTATAAGTCAACAGAGAGTGCTCATCAAATTGAACAACTTTTGCTAAGACGTCATTCCTATATGTGTTATGGTGTAGCTGGGCTCTTGGAGTTCCACAACAGGTGTCCCAGATCTTCGATTTTTATAAGTCAACAGAGAGTGCTCATCAGATTGGACAACTTTTGCTAAGACGTCATTCCTATATGTGTTATGGTATAACTGGGCTCTTGGAGTTCCACATCAGGTGTTCCAGATCTTCAAATTTATTCTCTCAGCAGAAAATGCTCATCATCTGGAACAATTTTTGCTATGGTGTCATTTTTGTATCTCTTATAGTTTAGCTGGTCTGTTGCGGTTCTACATCAGGTGTTCAGGTTTCCAAGATAAATTATAGCCTATATGTTGCCCAGACATAATATCTATACAACGAAAAAAAAATCATTCAAATCCGTCCAGTACTTCCGAAGATTAGCGTGTACAAACAAACAGACAAACAGACATACTTTTTTTTTTGGATTCGTACTCTATTACTGTTTCTAAACTCCCTTCAATTATTATTTTTTAAATATATTCAATGTACAGACACAGCTTTTTTACTCTTTTATTATATGTATATAGATATAGATAGATAAGAAGGTAGTAATTGCCTAATTTACAGTTACTAGCTTATGCCCGCGGCTTCGTCTGCGTGGAGTTCGATAGTTGTCCCACAGGATCATGCTACCGGGACATAAAGTATCCTATATCTTAATCCAAGTTATAAGCTTTCTGTAGGCTAAATTTCATTTAAATCCTTTTAGTAATTTTCGCGTGAAAGAGTAACATCTATCCATTGATCCTCTCAAACTTTCGCATTTATAATATTAGTAACATTGGTAATCTAAAATTCTGCGTGCACCAGCAAGTAAACTAAGCCAACCAATACTAAGAAGCTTGCGTGGAAACAAAAATAAGCACCCATGACTTCAGTTCTAGGTAGTCAGATGCCCGAAAGTCTGACAACCAGTCTTACCAAGGGGTATCGTATTACCCAGCACTAACTGGGTGGTGGAGGTCAAGTCAGTAGCGTCATAGTATACTTCACATGGAGCGCCATGTGAAGTATACTGAGTGGAAGCCAACCCCTACATAGTTGGGAAAAGACTACGATGATGACTTGAACCAGTTCCCTTCACAATAGAAACCATTTCTAAATACCCGTTCTTCTTTTATTTTCAGCCCTTCTTCACGGAGCGCGTGTTCCAGATCTTCGACGAGGATGATTCAGGCGCCATCTCTCTGCAGGAGTTCATCGCGGCCGTGCACCGCTTCGCCGGCCAGACACCTGAAGACAAGATACGGTTCCTCTTCAAGGTTTATGATTTAGATGGTAAGGCTTGATTTTTGAACTCTCAATAGCTAAACTGATTTCAATATTGAACTCGGGTAGGGCTTCGCCTATCTTAGGCGCAAAACGAAACGTTGAGGAAGCTCGTAATTATATGTATTTTGAAATTATGAAGGAAGTAAATATTGTAAAATTTGACTGTGTCAATGCTAGCATCAGATTCTACAATGGTTGACCCAGTGGACTTTTCATTATAAATAGAGCTTTTTCCTAATTTTGGTCCGGTACTTCTTATTCAATATTGAACACAGATCTCGTCATTGTGTTAAAGTCAGATTGAATTAACCAAGAATTCGGTTATAGTGTCCCTTGGAATACACGAAGATTTGTTATTATTCTAAACCATCACTCCACAAAAATAATAATACATTAGTAGCAGAAACTCGCTAAATCTCGTTAAGCCAAGCATGGTCAAGAGCAATTGAGAATTCGGATTCAACATCATCTCATACCAATTTCACCAAAAGACTGTTATTCTAGCGAAAAATCTTCCCAGAGCATCAATCACTGATAAATTCCACAGTCATACCCTCAATGTTCCAGGTGACGGACTGATCCAGCACCGCGAGCTAGCGCACGTGATGCGCGCGTGTATGGAGGAGAACGGCATGCAGTTCAGTGACGAACAGTTGCTTCATCTCACCAGCGCCATGTTCGAGGACGCCGACACCGAGCTCAGAGGTGCCATCACATACGAGGCGCTCAAGAAGCAGCTCGGGAACCATGATGGCTTGTTGGAGAACCTGTCTATCAGGTATGACTGTTGTTAACTCAGTATGGTGCTGTATCTCATCAAGCGTGTCGTCAGCATCTGCATAGCCTGTTCCCAACTATGTTGGGGTCGGCTTCCAGTCTAACCGGATGCAACTGAATACCAGTGTTCTACATGGAGCGACTGGAAGACTTTACCAACACAGTTGGGTAATTGCTAGACAGATGATGGTGTTGTATGTGGTAAGCGCCATATTCGAGGATACAGATGCTGTGCACGGAGGAGACATCACTAATGACATGCTCAAAATGCAGCTGGAGAACTATGATGGATTGTTGGAGAATGTTTCTATAAGAGTAGACAATTCTCAAGTCTAAGCTTTCATATTACCCGTAGAACCGATGATTGTAGGGGTAGACCGATAGACGTGTAGACATAGCTCGCAGAAGAAATAAGCTGAAGTGAATATGAGCCAGCCATAATTATACGGATTAGTAGTATGATTCAGGGGACAGTTAGAAAACTTCACGCGGGCGACAAAATGTCGCTTTGCAACCTGGTCAATTTCAAGTGTGTGGTACAGACCATCAAACTGAAGAATTTTCTGAATTTTCCCTTTAGTTAGAACGATGTCTGTATAATCAGATGTCTCATACATTAGGTCATGTAGGTATTGGAATTTTTTATGGGGCCGTTGATTATTTTTTTGCGATTACGATGGTGGTCCCATGGAAAAAGTGATTCAGTTTGATGATCTGTAGCACACACTTGAATTGGTTTAGCACAGGAGGGTCATAAAGTTTTGTTCCTCCCACAGCATAGACCGGTGGCTAGTTCCTCCGAAGCAAGACCCTCAGCCCCTCTCCCTCCGGCAGCGCGTGTGGAAGCTGAAGCCCTACCAGCTCTCCCTCCCGTACTTCCGGAACAACTACGTCTTCCTCACCTACTTGGGGCTGTTCTTCCTCGTCAACGCGGGACTCTTCATCGCGAGGGTCGTGGAGTATCGGAAGATGAATGCTAATGCATTTGTTATTTTTGCTAGGGCTTGTGGTAAGTCGAATCGCGTCTAGCATTTGTATGTTCTTTAAAATCTTTCTAGCGTAACAAGATGCAGTTTCCTTATATTTGGATTTTAAAACACTATCACAATGACTGGTTCCAGCCTTCTAGTCTTCATTACTTTTTTTTATGAACATAATAAAAGATCTTGGATGCTTCTTATACTCTCGACTTCGTTATCACTCAGACACCGGCTGTCCCGGTCTTCATTTAGAAAAATAAGTTTTCTACCTTCAATTTTGGTTTTATTGTAGATTTCACTAACGTTAATTTCTATTGTATAATAACTTTTATACGTCTGTATCTTCCCCATATTCTCTGTTACCGAGTTTTGTGCCTCAGAAAGCATGTTAAACCGTTGGTCTCAGCTGTCAAATGTCGATCTTTCTACATTGTTCTCACACAATATACCATCTTAACATAAATGATGTAACCAAGATTTTGCAACAACATTTGAATTTAAAAGAGTGTCCATGGAGTTTCTTGCCCGTTCTTCTCTATAGAGATCTACGCTAGGGAATGGGCAACTACAGTACTTTCACAGTTTTTATGTCTTGTGATTGGGACTGTAGCTACATTTAATGTTCATCTTTGTTTCGACAATTCAAAAGTGCCTGTAACTGGCCTACTTGAAATAAATGCTTTGATGTTTTTTTGTATCCTGGGCTTGTATGTTCCAGGTCAGTGCCTGAACTTCACGTGTGCGTGGGTGCTGGTACTGATGCTGCGTCACTGCCTCACAGAGCTGCGAGTGCGTGGGTTCAGTTCGTATCTCCCGCTAGATCATCACATCTACCTGCACAAGCTCACCGGGGTGCTCATCGTCATCTACAGCGCCGTGCATACTGTCATGCATTTGTGTAATTTTAGTAAGTATTTTACTATTATTAATCCCCGACGTGAAAACGACGGGTGTTATAAGTTTAACGGGTCTGTGTGTGTGTGTATGTCTGTGGCATCGTAGCAGCCGAACGGATGAACCGATTTTGATTTTTTGTTTGTTTGAAAGGTGAATTAGTCGGGAGTGTTCTTTAAGCTATGTTTAATAGTCATTAGTCATTTATTCTTAACAATATACATTTGTGTCGAATAAAGAATAGCACAATAATAATAATCAATAAAAGTTCCAATCAATAATATAGATAAAAAGTCAAAAATAAAATAAAATATATATCAACAACATAATTAAAATAAAATAAAAAAAAAAACAAAAACACAATTAGCCTAGTCAGAAAATAAAACAAACATTCAACTTAATCAAGCAAGTCAAGAATTAGACTTAAACAAATAAACAAGTTACACTGTGGCATTATTTTTGTCACTAAAAAACTCTTCTATACTATAGTAGCACTTCGTTAATAGGAATGAGTTTAATTTGAATTTAAATATTCTTGGACTATTAATCATTTTTAGTTCTAATGGCAATTTATTGACACACACACTGCACTTTAGAGCTATGTTTGACAACATTTAATTTTGGCTGCAAATAATTAGGCAAATCTTTTCTGCGCGTTTTCACCCTAGTTTCCCTTTCTTCCTTTGTCTCGTATTTGTCTAGGTTTTTTATAAAACTACTTAGTAGAACCAAAATATAAAGACAAGGTTCCTACAGGTAGAATTTTTAATTTCACAAAATGCTCTCTACAAGATTCAGTCTGGTCTATGTGAAGTATAGTTCTAAGGGCTCTTTTTTGGATAACAAAGGCTGCATCCATATTGTATTTATAACTGTTCCCCCATAGCTTAATACTGTACCTCAGCTTGGACTCAACTAAGGCAAAATAAACATTTCGTAACTGAGCAATCGTTAGTTCGTCCCATAGACTTCTCAAGGCATAGCATGCATTGCTGAGAGAATTTGTGATTGCTTCCAGTTCTTGTTTCCAGCTTAAGAGCGCATCAATTTGTATCCCTAAAAATCTTAAGTTTTGTACAATTTCGACTTTATTTCCCAATGAAGCTATTTTAATACTATCATTATTCCTCACGGTTGATTTGAATAAAAAACAATCCAGGATAGCCGCCGCCACAAATTGATGGATTACATTTTTATTCAACAACTCCCTATATGGGTATCAAATGAAAGGGCTTGACTAGTAAAATACTATACGCTATAATAAATTTCAAATCCAAGATGGCCGCCACCAAAAAATGGTGAATTACATTTTTTTTCACAACTCCCTCAATGTGGGTCTCAAATGAAATGGCTAACACCAAAAACCGGGAACACCTTAAAATTATAACCCTACGTGTCGGGGTTTTTTTAAATTTTTAATTTAATATAACTTGTTTTACTATGTTTTTTGGTGTCGTCGTAAAGTTGGATAATAATCTTCGTTGAAGTTCAACTACTTAAGTCCATAATAGCAGCTGTACAGGAGAGTATAGAGTGTAGATAGTTTAAAGTCATACCTAGGTAATAATAATACTACAATAACATTTTATAATTTGTGTCCACTTTACATAGATAGAGATGTTGTGATTCTCTGATTGGCTAAAATAACGTGTCTTCCTATTCTCAAGTAAACGGCATCCAAAATCTAACTGTAAATTTTTTATTGTAAGAGAGACTCAGCGGATCTCACAGTTAACTGCGTAAGCAGTTTTGTGGGGCAATGTACCTAGCTTTAAGATTTTTTTAAGTGAATAAATCATTCATTGATTCAAAATCGCTACAAGTTTACTTATGTGGTGTTGGAACTTCAACGACAGTATGTTTTTGGTAGAATATTGTAATATATGCTAGCCACTTGAGAGCACATGAAAGCACAAAAAAGCTCTCGACAACCACCCTAGAAAGCCATCGCATGCAGTCGCGTGGCCATAGTTACAAATCAATTACAATATCATGGTAATCACAAATGGTAACCCTAACTTGGGGTTGAGAACTAGTCAAAGTCTAATTTAGCATAGCGCCAGAGTTACTTTTTTTATTTACAATTTGCAGTAGCATGCCCAATTCCATCTCTGTTCTACCAAAAAATATAGTCGTTGAAGTTTTTGTGTGTTTCATCGCTCAATTACCTCAGCCTGTCCAGTCCACCGCTGGACCTAGTCGGTAGATAGGGTGGCGTGACGCAGTTTAGGGGTGTTTGGCATCCAGCCTGAATCAGGCACATTTTAAGACTCGTCTGCTCTTAAAGTATCTGACATCACAATACTCTTTTTTGGACAGCCATATTAAATACTCATACATAATAAAGCACTTAATACTCCATGACGCCCAATTTGGGTTTAAGTCGCTTTTATCCACCGAAACAGCTATCCTATGTCTCAAACAGACTGTTCAATACTATACAAGTAGGAAAACTCCTGTATATGCATGTTTTCTGGACCTCTCCAAGGCTTTCGATCTCGTGTCTTACGACTGCCTATGGAGGAAATTATCAAATATTAAGGACCTTCCAAGCGATCTCATAAGAATGCTGAAGTTTTGGTATAATAACCAATACAATTATGTTAAGTGGGCGGGTGTCCTGTCAGATGCATACAGGTTGGAATGCGGAGTGAGGCAGGGGGGACTCAGCTCACCTAAGCTTTTCAATCTGTACGTAAATGAGCTGATCTGTGAGCTCAGCAATACCAATATCGGGTGCTCCATTGACGGGCACTGCGTAAATAACATCAGCTACGCGGATGATATGGTATTGCTGAGCCCATCGATCAGTGCACTTAGGAGGCTTCTCGGCATCTGCGGGGACTATGCGGTGGCTCATGGTCTCAGGTACAACGCGACAAAGAGCGAACTTCTGGTATTCAAAGCGGGTAACAAATGTTACGACACTGTCCCACCAGTCACACTAGGGGGCGCTCAGCTCTCTAGGGTGACTAAGTTCAAGTACCTGGGGCATTGGGTCACCGATAGTCTGTCTGACGATGAAGACTTGGAGAGGGAGCGCAGAGCATTGGCAGTTCGATGTAACATGCTGGCCCATAGGTTTGCACGTTGTACAGAAGAGGTAAAAATTACACTCTTTAGAGCGTATTGCCAAACTATGTACACTTGCGCCCTATGGGTCGGCTATACAAAAAGCTCGTACAATGCTCTGCGAGTCCAATATAATAACGCCTTCAGAGTTTTGTTGGGACTACCACGCTTTTGTAGTGCATCAGGGATGTTTGCGGAGTACGGCGTGCCTGATTTTTACGCTCTTATGCGATCACGAATAGCCTCCCTGATGCGGCGAGTGCGTGGTAGTTCTAACAGCTTGGTGGCTATCATGGCCAACAGAATGGACAGTCCAATGATGTGGCACTGGATGACCACTCATCGTGCGTCATTTATATATTTAAAATGAAATTCTGTTTATATAATGTATGTTTGTATCTTTTCATTTTATGTATGTTTTGTGTTCTTTCGTGTATGTGTTTTATGTATGAACGATAAAAATTGTATGTTTCAAATATGGACTCGATGGTCTGAAATAAATTTTATTATTATTATTATTATTATTAAATGAAAATGAGAGTCAAGTCTAATCTGAACTGACTGACATGACACAAACCACCAAAGTATTTGATCCTCTATTAATTTACTAGAGATTGATCTATTACTGATGATTTATTATGACTGTCCAAAATGGGAGTATTGTGATGTCAGAGATTAGATTTGCGATGTATGTGTAAGTAGAGCCGTTTTAAAACCTATCTATAGCCACTATACGAGTACAGCAGATAAAATATGATTTCATCTTTACTTAAACTAGACTCCTATCTTCTTATCTGGAGGTTAAAAATACCTTTACAAAGATTCATTAAAGAATCAACAATTTTTTGTAAGTTGGCAATAAATTCAAAAGAGTATTCTGCCGAAACCCGGGATTGAACCGGGGACCTCTAGATCTTCAGTCTAACGCTCTCCCAACTGAGCTATTTCGGCGATATACATAGTTGTGAAATAATGATTCGGTATTTGCCTGTTTGGTAACTTGCTGTGGCTTCGCAATTTAATTATGCTGTACCTATTATATAGCACACGAGTAGGAAAACGGAACCTATAGGTATTTGTGCGGGGTCGATTACCTATTCAGGGAGCAAAATGGGTTTTGCAAAACGATATTGTTATTAATTAAATTTGGTGAAATATTGTGCATTTTCGTTCGTGGAATTATTAGAATAAAAAACCTACAAGGTACAGTTAGCTACAGTACTTAAAACACAAACACATTCCGAATACAATGTTTGAGAGACTCAACTGTTTCTGTGACGAAAAATATGGATGCTACAAAAATTAAAAGCACAACCAGTAATAACTTGTCTGCTGATTAATGACAACATTCAGTCAACCACAGTATTTGACTTAGTACATTTGATTTTGACGCTTCTGCAGATCGCCAACAGGTTGCAATACTGAGTTTCCTGACGCTAGGCCTAGTGGTGAGCTAAGCTAACCTCTCCCAACAAAATGTTCACAAAGCACAGCATAAATCGTCGTATAATGTTCCCACTGCTGGGACACAGGCCTCCTCTCTATTGGTGCATCCACACCGCAGTTACTTGTAGTAGGGGAAGGTTTCAAAGTTTTTGTTATTGTTAGTTTAAAGGGTGTAAAACACCTCTTAACGAAGCCAAAAGGCATTTTTTTTGACTATTAAATACATCCATCAGCACAATGTTTTAAGTGCGTTACATTGAGTTCTACCACAAAACATGATTTTTCACCCCAAAAAAAAGTCGTTTCCCAGCAATAATTTTTCAAAACTAATTATTTCTCACTTGTTTTGTATGTGTGCATATGCATGAGGGCGGGAGGGTGGGCCCATATGTGCATGTGCATATGCATGACGGTGGGATTTGTGTCCTGCTTTCAGACCTGGATATTTTTGTCTAGCGGTATTAAAACTAAATATTTTTCATAGCATTTAATAATTTTTGCGTAAAGTTACTTAGTTTGATGTACGTTGACGGCTTCGTGATGAGGTTGTTTACACTCTGTATGTTGCCTTTTGAAAACAGTCAACACGTGTAACACTAATGCTAACATAGTTAGAGAATGTTAACTCAACAGGCGGTGTGAATGCACCGTATGAGAGGTAATGGGGTATAATCCACCACGCGGGCCCAGTGCGGATTGGGATATCACATGACTTAAAATTTTTGGTTCGAGGACATGCTGGTTTCCTCACAATGTTTTCCTTTAAAAAATTGACACACAACACTTGCAATCTAAACTTGACCACCTACAGGAGAAGCTAAGTTCAATGACTAGCAAATATAATACCTCTGCATGTTATGAGGGAATATGTGTTGGCGATGAATGATTTGGTGAACTCACAAACAAACAACTGTGAGCACTGTCAATCAACTTCACATGTAAACACACCGGACCATTCATTGACAACATGTAATACCACCTTACCGCAGCCAAGTGTTGATTTTCATACTCCTATGAATAGTTTCCATAAACAATATAAAAAAAGCGTCAACAATGACATAGTAATTTTTTGTGATGAGATTGGAAAAGACTTAGGTAATTTGTTAACAGATGAATATCCAGGACACTCTGTAATAAACAATTGTATGCCAGGATGTTCTCTATATCATATTATGAAGGAAATGATTAAATGTAAGTTTAACCAGGACACCATATTATTAATTTTTATAGGTAATAGAGGAAATGTTAACAAAGTAGAATTGCTCCAGTATTATAGAACTTTGACAAACTTAAATCTAAGAAAAGTTGTGTTGTTTACATTTCCCTATAGTAATAGTTTGCCACAGGAAGAAAATAACTTTCGATATAATATTAACAAAACATTGCATAATTTGACATATAATAGTAATGTATTTCATTTAATAGATAATATTAACAATTATATTGGTGACAGATTTTATTTGACAAAAGATAGAAATCTTGTGGACAGGTGCTATCTTTCAAACTTTTGCAAAAGACAGGTAGCTGTGTCGCTATCATACTTTTTTTCTATTACAGCCAAGAACTTGGCTAATCAAGTTGCCTCTGTTGAGCAATGCAAGACTCAATTAGATTATTCTGCAAATGATTTGTCTACATTAACTGAATCAGTGAATCATTTAAATAAGAAATTGAGACAACAGAGGCAACCTCTTGCAATATTATAAGGAAGCCAGATAATAAATCAGGCGAACGTTTTGAGAGTTTTAATAATATCAACCTGGTTCACCAAAATATTCAAGGATTATTGAACAAAGAATTAGAAGTAGAATTTTTCCTGAATTGTAACAACATAGATATTCTTTGCATAACGGAGCACTGGCTCAAATGTCACCAATTAATTTTCAATTTTAGTAATCACCAGGTTGGTAGTTCATTCTGCAGGGTAAATGCTATACATGGCGGCGCATTAATCCTAGTAAATAATCATCTTAAATTTAAAGAACGCAAGGATATTGTAAGCCTATCTGTTGAGCGAACAGTTGAAATAGCCTGTATAGAATTGGAGCAGTTTATCATTTTAAGTGTATATAGACCTCCTTCAGGGTTGTATGATTGTTTTGAAAACGTAATGGATGAAGTATTGCATAAAATCTGTAGTTCTAAGAAGTCTCTAATCACTTGTGGTGATTTTAATATTAATTTGTTAGAAAATTCTGGGTTAGGTACAAAAATTTTAAGCCTGTTTCAGTCATACAATCTTGAAAATAAATTTCTCGAGCCCACTAGAATAACCCCAACTAGTGCGACTTGCCTAGATAATATTTACACTGATATTATACCCACCCAAAAGGGAATTATTAATTTAATCGATTCAGATCATTGTGGGCAATTGATCACAATTCCAAATGTAAACAAGAAAGTCACTAAAAAGGATATCATTGTTAACCCAAAAAGTAAAAATCGCCTGGAAACTTTGAAAACTAAACTTTTATCAAAACTACCACTTTCGTCAGCTAGTGATGATCCCAATCAACACTATAACGATTTTTTCAGCATGTATTGCGCACAATTTGAAACCACATTTGTCCCTAAGACAATCTCGGTAAATAGTAACGCTTCTTTCAATGACTGGGCCACCATTGGTATTCATAAGAGTCGAAAACGACTTTATGAACTGTATGAAGAGCGGACTTATACAAACACTGTAGAATTTAATTTGTATGTTAAGAATTATTCAAAATTATTTAAAAAAGTTTGTTTCTTAGCAAAGTCACGTTACTTGAGTTCAAAAATTAAAAATAGTAGTAATGTAATTAAAATGATATGGAACATTATTAATAGCGAAACGGGAAGGTCTTGCAACCGAAATAGTGACTACAGCCTTGCTATTGGCGATAATATTTTAAATTCAGACACTCAAGTTGCCACAGCCTTTGAAAATTTCTTTGCAGATATTCCCGTATCGACTACTAAATCGCTTAACTCGTCACCTGCTGCTGCCGAGTCTTTACTAAAGGAAAACGTTTCAGTCTGTGATTCCGAATTTAACTTTCATTATGTCACCTGTAAAGATATTATTAAAACTTTTCACACCTTAAATGTTAAAAAGACCGCCGATCTATGGGGTCATTCTGTGGACGTTGCTAAATCCATTATAAACGTTGTAGCTCCTTCTTTAGCTGTAATATTTAACGATTGTATTGACCGTGGTGAGTTTCCTGATCTAATGAAATATAGTAAAATAATACCATTGTTTAAATCGGGTAGTACATCAGACCCCACTAATTATAGACCCATTTCAGTACTACCCACTTTTAGTAAAATTTTTGAAAAATTAATTTTGGAACAAATGCAAAGTTATTTCAATAAACATAAGTTATTGCATAATTAACAGTTCGGTTTTACAAGGGGTCGTTCAACTACTGATGCCGGTGTTGAACTTTTAGGACACATTTATAATGCTTGGGAGGACAAATGCGATGCTTTGGGAATTTTTTGCGATTTATCTAAAGCTTTCGATTCCGTTCTTCATGAAACATTAATCAGGAAACTACACCACTACGGAATCCGTAACGCCTCGCTGGATCTTCTTACTTCATATTTGAGTGACAGGATTCAGAGAGTTGATGTTAACGGGAAAAGATCTCCCGGATCCGTGGTAAAAATGGGGGTACCCCAGGGCTCAATTCTTGGTCCATTTTTGTTTTTGATTTACATAAATGACTTGCCTTACCTCATAAAGGATAATCATGACGTAGTATTGTTTGCAGACGACACTTCTCTTTTATTTAAACTCAAACGTCAGCAGTCAGTTATGGATAATGTTAATAGCGCCCTGGCAAAAGTCGTTAATTGGTTTAATGTTAATAATCTACTCTTAAATGAGAAAAAAACTAAATGTATTAAGTTTACGATACCCCATGTAAGACAAGTTGAAACTACTGTACTAATTAAGGATGAAGAGTTGCAACTGGAAAATAGCACAGTGTTCTTAGGCATAACTTTGGATGCAAAGCTTCAGTGGGGCCCGCACATAGACAAATTGTCGAAAAAACTTAGCTCTGCAGCATACGCCGTTAGAAAAATTCGTAAATTAACTGATTTAGAGACAGCCCGTTTAGTTTAGTTTAGTTATTTCCATAGCGTGATGTCGTACGGTATTCTCTTGTGGGGCAATGCCGCCGATATTCAAACAATATTTGTTTTACAAAAAAGGGCAATTTATAAACTAAGTCCCAGATACTCCCTCAGAGAAAAATTTAAAGAGATTAATATTCTTACTGTGCCCTCTCAGTTTATTTATGAAAACCTTTTGTACGCACACAAAAATATTAATTTGTTTAAAAAATACAGTGATATCCACAACATAAATACGAGGAACAAACACAAATTTATTATTCCTGCAACGAGGCTCAAAAAAATAGGGGGTACGTTCAAATGCCAATGTATACGTTTTTACAATAAACTTCCGAGCCATATTCAAGCACTAAGCCTAAATAAATTCAAATCGTTTATAAAACGGAAGTTATGCCTGAAAGCCTTCTATCATGTTAATCACTATCTCGAAGATAAAAAGGCTTGGGATTAAGCTGCTCCAATTTGCTCTGTGAATGTTGAAATTTCGGGCTTCGCTTGTTTATTATTGATTCCTTTATTTTATACACTGTGACATTGAATGATTTGACATGAATACTTAGTTCAGTATTTTTTTTTTTTTACTTTACTTATTTTTATTTTTTATGTGTGTGTTTACTTGACATGAATATTTACTTGTGACTGTCATGACATTTAATGATTTGACACGAATACTTAGTTCAGTATTTTATTATTTTTTACTTTATTTTTGTTTATTTTATGTGTGTGTTTGACATTTCGTATTTTTATTGACATTCGAATTTGAATTGTAATATTATTATTTATTTTATTTAATTATTGTGAATGTGAGGACCTTGTGGGTCACTTTTTGTTGTTTTTTTTTTCCCACGACTGTCTGGCAGTTTGAGTACTATAAGCGACCTACCCAAATGTCCTTTCTTTGGTATTGTTCGTCGTTTCGTTGAGCTCCTTGAGTTAAAAGTCGAGCTACACGATAACTGACAAATGCTTGCACTGACTGGACAGGTTCACTCAAATCTGTATGGTTCTTTCTTCAAAAGACCATCTCAGACACTAATCTGCATAGTTCTCATGTGAGTTGAACAAGATTGTCTGGACTTTAAAAGAGACTATGACCTCTGAGTTTGTTTCGGCTGTTTCTTCTCACAGTAGTCAGGTACGAAACACCGGCCCCATCTAGTTTAAAAACATGACGTGTAAAAGTGTTTGAGAAAACCTACTTGCTGAATAAATATCATTTATCATTTATCATTTATCATTCATTTATAGTTTTGAGAGCAATGGTGATGCAAATGTTCTTAAAACCTTGGAGACTGCTAATAGAGGTGAAAACTAAGTAACTTGTGAATTATTCATGTTATCGCCACTTTTTTTTTCGAAAACTCTACTCCTACATAAACATTAAATTATTTACTTTCTTGAATCGATATCAATCGATAAATTCTAATATTCGACAATATCACTACTTGAGTAGCGAAGTACTTTCGAGAATGTTCAATTGAATAGATTCGACCCAAAATAAACTGTTTCATAATTACATAAGATTGATTTTGACTAACCGTTCTATGAAAGCGTTCGGTACCGATACCGCGACCAAAGAAGTTTTAGTATTTATGTTTTTATTAAACACCTCAACCACAAACGTATAGAGGTGGACTTAATGCCATCAAAACTTAAAATGTCACATCTTCCGTGATTGGTATAGGCTTGTTTCCACCATCAATAAATTGCAAATCTATTTAGTCCGTCAATTAGAGTATTGGAAAATAATGGACACGTATTTTTTGTTTTTGTAAATCAACGAATATTGACAAAGATAAAACGCATCAAAACTCGGAGTGGGGGCTCGTGACGTCACTGTTCGGTGTCAACTCACTAAGAATGATACCGAACAGTGACGTATTGGGAATTTTAAAAGCGTCGTATCTTCGTCAAATTTGGTTTATGTGATAAAAGAAAAACTACGGGTCAAATATTTTTTGATAATCTAAGTGACGGACTAATTAGATTTTTTCAGTTAACAAGCCTATTATAGTCTGAGACCACTGGTATATCTTAATTATTGTGTAGTGGTAACCCCGGTAGTTGTACCCGACGAGATATTTCCCCGCGCTTGCGCTCTCCGTGTGACGATGTTATTGCTCGGCTAGCATTAGCCTGGTTTCATGTTCAGTGACTATTTTTACATAATAAACGGCCACCCCAATAGCCTCCCCAACGCTATAGTATTTACATTGAGCTCCCGATATATCGACGCAGTTGCTGATGTGAATCCCGTGTTTTTAATGGCATCACTTCAAAAAGCCGTTAACGTTCCCAGGTCTGGTGGTAGTGCACGACCCGGTGCTGAACTCTGCGAACTACACGCTGTCGGAGTGGTTACTGACGGAGAAGCCGCGACTGTTCGGTCTGGTGAGCGGGTGCGCGAACCCGACCGGCGTCGCTCTCGTCGTCATACTGCTCGTCATGTTCGTGTGTAGTCAGCCCTTCATCCGGAGGGGAGGGAGCTTTGAGGTGAGAATTGAGTTTTTCATCTTGTTATTATGTTTAATAATGCTATACTAGGATGTATTTAGCTATAGTAGGGAGTATAGCACTGGTAAAAATAATAACATTTTGGGGAAAAAACACACACTAAAAACTCCCGGAGACATTTGATTGCAATGTAAAGCCGTGTACGCACGTAAGAACAAATTTGTAGCGTTGCATGATACGCAACAACTTGGTTCGCACGTGCGTACCACTAACGAACATCGAATACTCTGTTCGTCAAACTTGTTTGCGTCGATCCTTTAGTATGTTCTTTATGGACGGTGTTCGAAGAGCTTTAATAAATGTCGATCGATAACTTCCAACAGCGCCGCCATGACTATTAAGATAGAGTTCACGGCTGTTGTGCGCGAACTCGACTCGAACTATGTTCGCATCCGTGTTTGAATATGCCGTCCATACGTACGAACCAAATGTTCAGATTTGATTTTTGTGTTCGCTATGTGCGTGTTCGTACGTGTGTACACGGCTTTATAATTATGTAACGTTTTACCAATAAATAAATAAATAACGCAGCATTATTAAAACCTGGTGAAACTAATATCCCCCAGGTGTTCTACTGGACACACCTGCTGTACGTTCCCTTCTGGTTGTTGCTGCTGCTGCACGCGCCGAACTTCTGGAAGTGGTTCGTGGTGCCGGGGACTGTGTATCTCTCCGAGAGGATCATGAGACTGGCCTGGATGAGGTGAGATAAGTCTTGCATGTGTTTCTCTCTACTTCATCATCCACAGCTTGACTTTAGCCATTGCTGAGTCCCTATACATATACTACTTCATGCTCCGCATAATGTTGGGCAAGATAGATGCATGGCAGTGTACTCAGCCAAGTTTGAAGACAATCGTTACATTTTAATTTAGTCATTTGCATATCTGGTAGGGTAAATCTTTTAGAGTTTTTGTAAGGAACTTGGTTGTGTTGATGCAAAACTTAATTCGTACCTTGAAGTACTTGGTGAAAGATACATATTAGGTGTCACTTGACCAAAATATAAATTAAGCATAGCATTGCAATAGTCTTGATTTCGAATTGTCATCTACATCTACACTAATGTTATAAAGAGGTTTTTCGTATTTTTGTATGTGTGTATGTTTGTAATTATTAACTCAAAAATACTGTGCCGATTTCAAAAATTCTTTCACCATTGGAAAGCTTCATTCACCCTGAGTAACATAGGCTTCCCGTACTCCCACGGGAACGCGTACTACGTGGGTGAAACCGCGTGGCGTCCGCTAGTTAAACCATATTTGGTAACAACATAGAAGTCATGGTCTAGCTACACGAGAAACAGTCTACAAGTGATCAAAATGACAGAGGACTGACGTCTTGCATCAATCCTGTCAAACCATCAATTGATCTTTATTATTTACCTTTTATAATAATTTGATTTTCATTTATTGTTTGTTTTGTTGTGTTATTAATTATTTAAATTTAAATTTTATCATTCGCTAAGTGAATTATTAATGTTATAATTATTAAGTAAAAACTCGCGTGACCGTCACGTACGCTCTTTATACCATTCGTAGCCCGACGCTACGGCTACGCCGCTACGCCGTAGCGGATCTCTACGAATTTTCATTCTATGAGCAGTCCCCAATGACTGTCCCGCATGTTATTTTCATTATCTTTGACGTCTTTCGGGTGTAATGTTTAATGGCAATGTTTTATTTAACTAAACTACGTGTAAATTGTTCCGAAATAAATGAGTTATGACGTTGACTCCAGGTCGGAGCGCGGCAAGAGCTACATCTCGTCAGGCATCCTGCTGCCATCCCGCGTGACGCACCTGGTGGTGAAGCGTCCGCCGCTGTTCCACTTCCACGCGGGGGACTACGTGTTCGTCAACATCCCCGCCATCGCGACCTACGAGTGGCATCCCTTCACCATCAGCAGTGCACCCGAACAGGAAGGTTAGTGCATCTCTCTCCTCACGCACCTGCTGGTGAAGCTTCAATAAATTAAATTGAAGTCAGAAGCAAAGAAAATATTATATCGACGTGACAGCTGTATAAAATGACAAGTTAAGCAACAGCAATATGCTACAACAATGCCCAACGTAGGGGCAATCCTATCGCTGAGCAATCATCGCCAGGACCGTGTTGTAGGTAGCCGCACAGTCCGCACTCTGCGCAACAGGACAAACATGTCCGCGAGGCGCTGCAGTGTTGGGTCGCGGCGCAGCTCCAACGCTGCCCTGAACGTGTTGTTGTGTTGGACACGAAGGGCACTGTGACCAACTTGTGATTAAGATGCCCATAGCCTGCTCGTGTATTAAGCAAGCAAATACTAAACACAAACTCAAATATACCATTATAGGAACTTTTATATTGTCAAAAGCAAAAAGACGAAGTACCAGTCCCAGTCAAAAGACATACTAACTGTGAAAGTAAGGTGAAAGTACTATAGTTGCACATTCATACTTGGAACTTGCCGAATCCTCAGAGTCTTTATCTTAACCCTCGCGGCACTGCTGAAGGTCTTGTAATTTTAGGCCAGTTGTCGTATTGACCGGGGCGGTAACTTCTCCAATACCTTCGTTTTCGAACGTGAATACCACTGTACTGACAGAGAACTGGTTATATAACACAAACACCACCTATTAAAAGGCCCTTCCCAGCCCGTCTATCGTCAACGCGAGTGTGGTCGAAAACTTTTTGATTCATCCAAAGCCACAGCGGTGATATCCTTTCAACTCCCCAGTCTTACCTAACCCCGACCCCGCACTACTCATCTCCCGCGCTGGTATCAATACACACAAGTTTTGTAAAAGGCAAAATTTTGTAAAGTGTCACGTTTCCGAGACACGAGCTATCAAAGTGCCAGTGCATTCAATGATGATCTACAGCACAACTTTGATTTGATCAGACACGCACAAAACGTGTATCAGTCGATAGCTAGCATCAATAAAAAAAAGTCACTTATTAGTTCAAAGATATATATTGTGAAAGATATATCTATGAACTAATAATGTAAAAACGCCATAGTCACTTACGAGAGTTTATATGAAAAGTGTGACGAGTCGGCCGCTCTTAATTCTTCTATTCTCTTTTAGTTACTAGTTCTTATAAGTCCAAAATGAAGCAAGTTTTGTTGGTATCGCAGACTACATTTGGCTGCACATCCGCGGCGTGGGACAGTGGACCAACCGACTGTACTCGTACTTCGAGCGGGAACAAGCGAGGCTGCACGGAGAGGAGCTGCCGGCTATTGAGAGCGGACATGAGTAAGTTACTTAACTAACTAGTTAATAGCGTTATTTGAAATACTTGGTGGTGTCAGACGGCTACTTGATCGCCGAGTCTGCCACACAGTGGTGAACGATTCCACCAATTTAAGGCACGGCGGAACGCATCTTCAGTGGGTGGAGCGCGGGAGTGTCACCTGCCACCTGTAGTGGTAGAATTCGTGGCAGATGCGACTCCACCGACGCTATCACTACCTGTGGTGGTAGATGTGACAAATACAAGGTGTAAACTACCTCACCACGAAGCCGTTAACCAAGCATTCTGTACATCAAACTAAGTAACTTTACGCAAAATTATTGCTGGGAAACAACTTTTTTTTTGGGGTGAAATATCACGTTTTGTGGTAGAACTCAATGTAACGCACTCAAAACATTGTGCTGATGGATGAATTGCATAGTACGGGGATCGTGAAGTTGTTAAAGAAAAATCTTCAATAAAAACTTGTATTTAAAAAAAAAAACTTACTTAGCTTTTAACTTAAAAGTTGGAACTTTGACCCTCAATATAATAGTAGGTAGGTAATGATGTAGAACAAAAAATGATCGCAATAAAGTGGAGAAGAATTGCCTTCCGACAACCATACTACGATAAAACGATCTACCATAAAACGTGATATTTCACCTCGAAAAAAAGTTAAAGTTACTTAGTTTGATGTACAGATGGCGACGACCGCGGCACGACAGGGCGACGTTTAACGGCTTTGTGAAGGGTCCGTTTACACCCTTTATAATGTCTTCTGTTTTATGCTTTTTTCCAAAAAATGTTAATCCGACGAGGAAGGTAGTAGGACAACTTGAATGTTATCCTTTTAAATTAACAAAAAGTACGCAGAATCGTGAACAAGTGAAATAATGGAGGAAGGGGGGATGGGAATTGAATAGTATGGGGTAACTAGAATAGAAAATTCGTTCAAGAAAATTAGACAACCTTCATGGCTGCTTCGTACTACTGAAGACAAGAAGAAATACCTCATTCTTTTCTGGACCTACCAAGTACTCAAAAATCTCTCGCGTCTTGTTCACTGTCTCCACCATCGCTTACATTACATGAATATTGCACTTTTTCAGGAAATTAGCGCGTTCAATATCCAGTCAGAGTAAGAAGAGTCGTAAGAGTTCCATCGCGAGCGCCAAGAAGCGCTCAGTGGACTTCTCTCCCAGGAGTTACTCCAACGACGCGTATGTAGGAGATGATGTGAATGGAGATGTTAAACAGAATGAAGGTATATTTTGTACTATAATCTCTTTTTTATTGGATTCTGCATTGTGAATCTGGGTGGTTTTTTAAAGACATGATTAATGATCATTGTGCATCCTGTTGGGTACAGCAAAACGGGAAAGGCGCCCAAAGCTTTATCATCAACATCAAAAAACTGATATTATACTGTAGTCTTATTCTGTTTTTGTACATTGTGTGAATACATGCCTTAAAACCGCCCCTAAGACGACCCACTGACCGGCTCCGTCGACTACGCTTTTTAGGGGTACCTATATAAAGTGTTTTGAGGTTAGGTTATATAAATCGGTATTTCTGAGGAATGGTTCATTATCTTTTCATGAGAGTGGTACCATGGTGCATGGGGGGACCCTCATTTCCTTCCCCTCCTCCACAGCGTGCGATCTGACTTCCATCGCATACATTTCACAATATTATGGTTTCACTTCGTTAGACTGTAATCTACCGAAAAATAATGCGTAACACTGTAAGCAGTAGGTTTGTTTCACAATCTTTCGAGAGCTTACAATCTCTCTAGTTATATTACATTCTTACGGTTTTACAATGTGACGCTGACATATAAAGTATATCAACTATCTGGTGTCCACGACACAAGCCTCGTTGCGTAATGAAGCACTAGATGGTGCTGTATGTAATGTCCAGCAATATTTATTTATCATTATATTTATTTTGTATTCACTAAAGAGGTTACACAAAGTTCTTCAATGTTTCCTATACTTCCAGCAGCCAGATCTCCCACAAAGACGACATTCCATCCCTCCCAACTGTTAGCTCCGCCGCGCGCACTGTTAGAGAAGTCGCGCTCGATGCCGGATGTACAGAAGAACCTCAAGAAACGACAACGGCTCATGGCGTGAGTAATCACATAAGTTGACAACTTTGTGGACTTAGAACACTGATGTTATGATGGAGGGAATAAAGACCATGTTTGTGTTTGTTATGCAAAACCTAGTCATAAAAATTCATAAAATAAAAAATAAAACGCTGGATAAAAAATACATATAATACAGTTAGAAGGTTTAATTGAAGTCACACTAAGACTTTAACACAGCTAATTCTTGAATCACAATTTCTGGCCATGGAGGAGGAATGTGCTCAAAAGCCGCGCGTCTGGTGACACCAACTAAGGAAAGGTTTATATCACAAGTCACTGCGACTAACAGCACTCAAGCGACTGTAGCTTGCCACAAACAACCGCCAGTAACATCGCCAGAGGTCATACCCGACCTACCCGCGCCGTTACACAACATATTTGTACGTCAGTATCATTCTCACGTCCATCTTCAATCTCTCCAGTCTCCGCTCGTTCATGCGCTCGGAGTCGGAGCGTCAGCTCGACGAGAGCGCGATGCTGAGCGCGCGCAAGACGTTCGCTCTCGCCGCTAAGATACCGCAGAACAAGTCTCTCGCGCACAGCTTCCGGTACATGCGCACCAAGCCGACCATCATCGCCTTCAAGACGCCGAGCTTCGAAGATAGGAGGAGGAGCAATGATAGCATACTGACGCTTGGTAAGTCAACAACATCATCTGCCTACACATTCCGCAGCTCTGTTGGAGTCGGCTTCCTGTCTAACAAGATACAGTTGTGTACCAGTATTTTACATGTAGTCACTGCCTGTCTGACTTAAACCCCGTTCCTCAACAAAGTGGGAAACACAATCCAGTAACTGGAAAACAAGACCATGTTGTAAGACTGGTAGGTCAGATTTTGGGTTACGAACTGACCGTAAGCGACTATGTTTTCTTATTTATAACCATTAACTAAGACACGCTGGATTGTTTTAACACATTCTTGGATTCATAATTGGAAGATGTTAAGTACATCTAGATTGGTTAAAACATTCGGATAACTTCTCAACTCTTTAATAGTCACAAGAGTATTATCCATATTGTCATTTCTATAGGGTAAATATTCAGAGTCTAGAGAACTTTTTACTTCAATATGAGTTAAGTAGGTAGGTATAGCAAAATGTAGAGCATCTGCCAAGCCCTACCAAAACCTTGACAAGATTACGAAGACTTTTTCAAATAATTCTTACAATCATTAATCTTTAACAGCACGTCGTCGTCTATCAAAGAGTCTGTCACCGGACAGAGACGTGGAGTCTGTACCAGAGAAGATCATGGAGGTTGAGAATGATGGTTCAGAGGCTACGGATGACTTCGAGAGGGACTACCCTATTGGGAAGCCGTTGGAGGTATGTATATCGTATCTTACTCTTCTGAAATTCGTTTTAGTGTTTCTTAAGTATTAACTCTTTTACTCTCAGATGGAGCCATTTTAGGATTTCATACAAACATCCTGAAACTTTGTTTTAGACATGCTGTTTTGCAGAAATATTCCTCGCTCTTTTTGCAACTGTCTTTATTTTTTATGCTAACATACCACGTTCAGCAGAATAAAGGCTCCAAGGTATTTACAAGAGATCTGGCTAGTGGGCAAAGCCAGCTCACGAAGATGAAGACCGACGATGGCAGGATCTTATCCGCCAAACTGGAGCTACTGAGGGAGATCGAGAGCTTCTATGTACAGTTGTACACGTCAACCAGTTAACTCGTTGTCAACCTAGCAAACGACCCAAGAGCTAGACTAACCCGACACTATACTGAAGACACCCCAAATGTCAGCCTGTACGAGATTAGGATGACTCTGAAACAGCTTAAAAAGAACAACGCACCGGGTGATGACGGAATTACGGTCGAACTCCTGAAGGCGGGTGGAAAACCAGTACTTACGTCCCTTCAGAAGCCCCGGTCGCAGCGGAGAATGGAACCGGCGAGAGATGTCGTGCGGTGTCCCACAGGGATCGGTTCTGGGACCGCCCCTGTGGCACATCGGTTACGACTGGGTGCTGCGCGCCGACCTCCCTAGTGGTGTCAGCGTCGTTTGCTACGCAGACGACACCCTGGTGCTGGCACAGGGGAGGTCGCACGAGGCGGCGGCCGAAGTGATGACACGCGGGGTTGCGATAGTCGTTGAGAGGATCCGGCAACTGGGTCTCGAGGTGGCATTGCACAAGTCCGAGGCCATGTGCTTTCATGGGCCTCGGGATGCACCCCGTCGTCTAATCGACTACCGGTACATCGAGGTGTTGAAGTGTCTGTACAAAAACTCCACCATGTCAGTCCGACTTCAGTACCAAGCCTCGAAACCTATCCTTCTGCAGCGAGGTGTGAGACAAGGAGACGTCATAATTATCTTCGAAACTTTTCACCGCTGCTCTGGAGGATTTCTTCGAGGTTCTGGACTGGACAGGGCTAGGCATCAATATCAATGGCAAGTGCATTACTCACCTTTGGTTTACCGACGATATAATGGTCATGACTGAGACCCTGGAGGACCTCAGTACAATGCTCGATGACCTCTTGATAGCGGGAATCAACACAGAGATCTGTGTTGATTCCCGCTATCACGAAACAAATGACATCTGTTTTAAAAAAAAATGCGCTTGACTTCAAGGTCAAGTAAGTACAATTAAAACAAAAAGTCCCTCATACATAGTATAAACCCGGGTCTATATTGAAATCACATACCTAAATGAACACAAGAGACATCAGCAAGAGAACCAAGGTTGCCAACGTAGCCCGAAGAATTGCCAAACTTAAGTAGCAGTGAGCAAGGCATATTGCTCGCAGAACGTATGGCCGATGGGACGAAAAATTCTGAAGTGGCGACCGCGAACCGGAAGAGTGTCTTGTGTTGGAAGGGATCCCACTAGGTGTACAGATGATTTGGTAAGGGCTGCGGGAATCCGCTGGATGCAAATCGCACGGGACCGTTCAATGTGGCGACACTTGGGGAGGCCTATGTCCAGCAGTGGACGTCTTTCGGCTGAAATGATGATGATGATGACCTATGCACGCTAGGGTCATATCATAGGTCCTGTATTGTTTCAGATCTACCTGGACGGTCCGTACGGCGCGGCGTCGTCGCACATATTCCTGGCGCAGCACGCAGCGCTGGTGGCTGCTGGTATAGGGGTCACTCCCTTCGCGTCCATCCTGCAGGCGGTCACCTACCGCTACTGGGCCGCCAGGCACGACTGTCCCAAGTGTGGACATGTGTGGGCTGACGACATGCCCAGCAGTAATATGAATCTGAAGAAGGTGGGTCTTTATGTTACTTTAATGTTAATGATAATGAATGGAGAGTGAGAGGGAGGCCATAAAAATGGTTGATGGATTGTGTTTGGGATGATTTGAAAGAAAATGGATCAAAAGATGCCGTGACAGAGGAGAATGGAAGAAGAAAACGTAATGCGCCGTCTCAAGAAAAATGGAGGGCTGGAAGGCTGGAGATGTGTTACAACTTATTACCAAGGAACGAGCTCAAGGAGTGGATCAGTTTTATTGGATTTTTCAATTAATTTTTTCAGCCCCGGAGGCTGATTTGTAGATATACTGTTGATGGAAATGGACTTCCTCTATATTACATAAGACGTAAAGTGTGCCGTCGTGTCCTATTTATTTATTTCACTAGCTATCACTGCATTTGATGTAACACACTTGTCGTTATTCGCTTGTTCATGTTACTCTTGAGCCTGTGATAGTTTAATCATGCAACCTTTTAACTTAGTCACTCTCATTCCCAGGTGGACTTCTTCTGGATAAACCGCGAGCAGCGTTCGTTCGAATGGTTCGTCTCGCTCCTATCCCAGCTGGAGATCGAACAGGCTGAGTTAGGAGGATCTTTCGACCGGTTCCTGGACATGCACATGTACATCACCAGTGCGTTGCAGAAGTCTGATATGAAGGCCGTTGGACTGCAGCTGGCTTTGGATTTGTTGCATGAGAAGGTGGGTTTCGTGTTATATAAATAGTAAAAAAAGATTTTTGGCACAAAATGGCCTTCATTAGAAGTTACCATCGTATTAAGTGGATCAGCATTACTAGGATTGAGCCACATACCTGTAGTACGACGTTTTTCGTGACCTTAGTATGACGGCAGCCCCTGACAGTCACCACGCCAACATCAATGCATCGCTGTGCTAGAGTGACAGTTTTCAGACAGTGTCTTCTAAGAGTTGTATTTTTCAAAGTCCCTTGAAAGACATGTCTATCTCGATCCCAAATTCGCATAATCTCTGAGTTGCCAAATTTCCGCATCATGCGCATGATAAGCATGATTACAGGCATGATTGATACACTCAAGAATCAGAAAAGCAAAATTTTAACTTCCTAACATTTTTTACAAAACTTTCTACTTATTTCCAGGAAAAACGCGATCTCATAACCGGCTTGAAGACCAGAACCAACGCAGGTCGTCCGAACTGGGACAAAGTGTTCAAGCAGCTACAAGAACAGAACAAAGGCAAGGTGACCGTCTTCTACTGCGGACCACCACAGCTCGCCAAGATCCTGAGAGTCAAATGCGATCAGTTCGGCTTCGGGTTTAGGAAGGAGGTCTTCTAGTGGATGAAAAAACTTAGTAATTAATCCTGAATTTTCAACTTTCGGTGCTGAGCCGAGCTTTGGAAATCCAACAGCACGCTTAATGTTTTATACGACATTTTAAATATCTCTAACTGTCGTTGTACATTGTCATTCAATTGTAAGACTTTCGCTGCTAAACATAAGCTTCCCCAAACATCATCACGTCGTTCATTATATCCAATGGGCTCCTGTGACTTTCTATATTTTGGGGAGCTTATTGATGTCGAACCTTCTGGTTAGCGGTCGACACTCCCGCACTTTTTGACCCCAGCGATTGAATTAGCAGGAAAACTGGTGGAGTTTAAGATTTGGAAAATTCTAAATTGTACCCGGCCCATGGCCTTTTTAGTTCATCGGGAATTTTATTGCTAGTTTATCCATGACAAATAATACTAAAGTAGAACAGAACAAGGGTGAGATGACCGTTTTCGATTTTAATTTTGATTTTTATTGAAGATTTTGTTTTCAATATTAATTATATGATTATTCAATGTAATAATGCAATTTTAGAACTTAACGGTGTACTAGCGTAAAACTATGTAGATATTTTATGAGATCATTGGATAGTGTTAAATTTATTTATACCAGGCCATAAAAGATTACGTTTTTATTATCTAATTGGAAAATGGCTTTCATTGTTTTATATTATTCTAGTTTTTTTTTTAAGTTTCACGCAATACATGATCAAAAAATAAAATACTAACACATTCGTTAGACAAGCTTATTAACATCGTTCCAAAACTATTTTTCAAAATCATTTTTTTTTAATTTTTTTTTTTAAGAGACCCAGTAACTAAAAATATTTATTTACTGTCATCAAAAAATCTGGGTCTTTTTTGATCAAAATTATTTTGTTAGATTAACTTGGCGGGGTACTCTACCATGCCCATAAATAACTTATAAGTTACCTACTAAAGTGATGTTATTTGTACCTATACATAAATTAAGAAAACAATTATTTTAATTATGATGTAATTATTAGTAATTAAGAATAAACTACAATAGTTACCACATTGTAAGTCATCGTATTGAAAATATTTCGACATTTTTGTTACCTAATTAAAATAGAATTTATATGAGAAATCTTCTGTTTCATTTTTAGGGTTCCGTACAAAAACGGAGTCCTTATAGGATCACTAGTGCGTTTGTGTGTCTGTCCGTCTGCCTGTCAAGAGCCTTAATCTCGGGAACGCGTCAAAGTATCGAGTTGAAATTAAAACCACATACTCAAGTCTACAGTCTCATGAAACTGTGAAAATCAACTAAACTTCTGAGAGGACTATCAATTTTTTCTTGTATTGAAGAGTCTAACACTCTATTAACCTCTTGTATGCCGTAATTATAGACACAATTAAAAAGCCATTGTGTCTTGTGTGGATCCATGTTCAAAGGGTTATAAGTACGAAGTTATAAATACGAAGGATTAAAAGAAAAAATGGTATGGTACGGGCATACATATTTTTTAATTTATATCTAAACCATAATCACACATCTAAACTCTCAGCTTTGATGTGTGATTATTTGGCTACAAAATTTAAAAAAATATGCCCGAGAAAGTTTGATTATTTCTCTACGGAGTGCTCAAAATAAATATCACAATTTTTCTTGTATTTGAATGTTAGACTCTTAAAACACCTCAATACAAGAAAAAATGTGATAGACCTCTTAACAATTTAATAAAAATTATAGGGTAATTTCCGTTGACCTAGAACTATGAAATTTGGTAAAAACATTTTACATTATTTGTTGGATTATTAAACCAGCCTAGCACTCAATTTTGATGGACAATTAATTTACATAGACTTAAACAAATGTAAAACATGTTTAAATAATACAGCTAGCTTATGTCCGTGGTTTTGTCTGCATGATTCTCGGTAAACTTATTGTACTTACTACGGGATCGCACTACCCAGATGGCTGGACGCGAGAGGACCCACTTTTTAGTCATTTTAGACTCCCTTTTTTTCGGTTGGGTAATCATCAAATAATTTCTCCCACTCTGTGCGGAGCGGGAGGGAGTGTCAGACTTTTACTGACTAAAACCCATCCATGTTCCTTCCTCGCCCTTTATGTTCCGGGGCCACGGTATCACTTTCGAACAGTCCCGCAGGGCAGGAACAGTCGCGGCAAATTTTAGACCCCCTGAACTCACCACAACGATGAAGGAAGAGATAAAAAGAAAGCATTAAATACTCCTTAAAAGTGACCCAGACTGACCACGAGACAAAAGCAGAAAAAAAACAAACATCATCAGTGGGGTCGGCTTTCAGTCTAACTGGAAGCAGCTGAATATTTTACATGGAGCGACTGCCAAGCTGACCTCCACAACCCAGTTAGTACTGGATAATAGGTACGATAACCCTCGGTAAGACTGGTTGTCAGACTGTCTGGCCACTGATTACCTGTAACGACTGTCAAAGACAGCCGGGACCAACAGCGAGGAACGGAGAAAACTCGGTATGTAAGACTGGTCACCCATCCACAGACCAACCTAGGCAAGCACGGCCTAACTTAAAGATCGGCTGTTATTATTTAGCCACGAGCTCCTACAATTTGAAAATAAAATCAAACATAAAGCCGTTAATCAAATTTTTAATTTCACAAAAAAGCGTACTGTAGCAACACTACAGTATAGTTAGCTAGCAAGCACAAGATACTGATCTGCAGCGCCGCCCCTACGTGGAACAGACCACACACGCGCAACTTGCTGAACGAGGACCGCTGCAACCGCAACACGTTTTTACACAGTTTTCTTTCGTAATCTGCAAGTAATTTTACTATATAAACCAGGGGGGGTGAAACTCCCATACATCATCATCATCATCTGCTTGCCTTTTTCCAACTATGTCGGGGTCGACTTCCAGTCTAACTGGATGCAGCTGACCAGTATTTTACATAGAGCGACTGCCTATCTGACCTCCACGACCCAGGTAATATTGGCAAACTTCCACACATTGGCTTCAAACAAAATTTTCATAGATAGTGCTGTCATCTATGTGTTTAAGGACACCAACTTTTCAACTGTTGAAAGCTTACAACTGTCTTAACAAGAACAGCTGTTTTAGACAACTTGTCAGTGATGTAGATATAAATATAATTCCTTCATCGAAACTTACGAAATTACGGTTTCGTAGACGGCCGAAGGGGTCCAATCAACAGAGGTGAGCTATCCGCGTTTAGCGTTAAAAGAAATTACCTGAACAATTTGACTTCAAGATGAGTGCACAAGAATCTCGAACGTTTTCCACAGCTATATAAAATGTCTCACATCGTTGCATGAACATTGTCTGCCACATCAAGTTCTTGCTCAACCAAAGTAACAGGGACTGCAACCCTAGAAAAGGCCCGCGCTGTAACAGAATCAACGTTAAATGATATATTTATATGTATTTATTTGTACCTCGCAAAGCTTGATAAGCCATTGGGACCGCCGTTCCCAGTTGTAAACATCCCTTTGTACCTATTGGCCTTGTTTCGTTCGGTCTCCTGCTGATATGGCGAGAAGTGGAAATCACGGTTTTTTCCTAATCCTCCGCTATTCTTTTTGAGTAATGTCGTTGCGGGATCAAAGACAGTTAAATTCATTCTCTGGGACTTCGGCTTGAATTCACCCAAAGGGCAATGGAGAGGGCTATGCTCGGAGTTTCCTTACATGATCGAATCAGAAATGAAGAAGAGAGAACCAAAGTCACCGACGTAGCCCGAAGAATTGCCAAACTTAAGTGGCAGTGGGCAGGGCACATTGCTCGCAGAACGGATGGCCAATGGGACCGAAAAGTTCTGGAGTGGTGACCGCAAACTGGAAGACCTCCCACTAGGTGGAGCGATGACCTGGTGAAGGTTCCAAGAAGCGAAGAGGAGAGTCGCACGGGACCGGTCAGTGTGGCTACACTTGGGTGAAGCCTACGTCCAGCAGTGGACGTCTTTCGGCTGAAATTATGATTATGATGATGGTATACGCATACTCACCATGCTATTGTTCCTGGCGCCTAGCTTCAACGTTTCAATTGTCACTTGAATGTGAATCAAAGACTGCAAGAACACTTCTCCAATATAATATAGAATCTGAAAAGTGATAGCAGAAGAAGTCATTTAGATTAATAATTAAATCTATTTCAATAATGTGAAGGTTTAAAGTTTGTAAGTTTGGATGCAGGGGCCTTTGCAATTACTGTCCCAATTCCAGAAACTCGTTCACTGATAGGAAGCAACATTATCTCCGTGTGTCACAAACTATAATACGGTGTATGGGGACAGTAGACTGATGGAGTGAATTCAGTAATTATCATACTACTGACCGGAACAAGAAATTATTTCAGGAACGTAATGGGAATCCAACGATTTTTTTTGTTTCCTCATACGCAATGTATCGTTAGTAGAACAAAACGCACTTAGCGAACAGCAAGTGCGACGACGACTTCGATAAACTCTGTAGATAGGCAGGAAGCGAATAAAGTAGATTGGTAGCCAGTTACTTACAAGTGCCTGAAAGCAAACTTTATGTATTTTATAACACTCCATTATATCTACATAGGCTTGAAACATTTTCCTACTGAATTCTTCACCTCGTGTCCCTTCTATTTCCAAAGAATTTGTAACTAGATCATTCCATAACTCAAGTTTATTTTCTAACAATTTCATGAGTCGTATTGCGTGAAGGATATTTAGGTCGAAAACAAACAGAAGGCAATGGATACAAAAATAATACCAAGGCAAAGACAACTGTATGTTAAAATAAGAGAAGAAAAAGAAATATAAACCAAGAGCCAAGATAACCGAAATCCAGTTCCAAGTGATGAATTGATTGAAACTTGTTTCATTGTTCAAGAGTCTGTGCAGTTTTTGAAACACTAAGATGAATTTTATATTATTTTTGGACTGAGTGACGCCGATGACAAAGTTAATTGCAAACCCGAATGTGTAGAAGGCACAGTCAATAAAAGGAGTGACTTTCATGAATTTTGAATACCAGAAATGGTTGTGGAAGATCAGCATATAGGTACGGAGTATGTACAAAGAAATGAATATTACAACACCGATCACTGAAAATAAGTTGAAGATAAGGCTGTTTGGAGTAATATGATTGTTTTTGACGATATATTTAGGAGTAAACGAGATGAATTGTAACACATTCAGAGGCCACAGCATTAATTGTATATCTTTGTCCACCATATTGTCAAAAGCACAGTAATCAGGAATAATTTGTTCGAAATTACGAAAGCTTTTCATTATGAATTTATCGATAACAGTACACCTAGTTTACTAGTTGACGATTGATAGGTACAAATATTCGATAGTAAATGTATTGACATCGTACATCAAATTAATTTTGTTAATGATATAAATGTGATGGATGGAATGGAATATCCCACTTAAATTTAGTCTACAGGTTGTAAACAATCTCATTAAGAAGCAAACCAAACATTCTGTAGGTACATCAAACTAAGTAAGTTTACTAGCGGGTTTTGGCCTCAGCCATTCTCATTATTTCGAAAATAAAATGTTAGGTACCTGTTTCGATATCCAGTTGACAATCTTAACAAGAGATAGGTAGTACCTATTCCCAAATCTTCCCACATACCTACTGTGAAACAACTACCTTGAATCATAATACCTAACTCAAACATCGAAGAGATCTATTAACACATCGCAATTAAAAATCAACCACAATAACGTTTGAGATAGAATCCATTTTACATAAGTCGATACATAAATACGTTCTACGTCATCACATTGTCATCGGAAACACGATAACGTACGTATGAATGTGCTAAAATTGTTCGCAGAAGCGTCACTGACCTTCACGCCAAGGTTTTCAACGCAAGTTCAATGCCGATATCATGCCAAGGGCGACCTTCTAAGCAAGGCCAAGCGACCTTCGAGCAAGGACGCGGCCTTGGCCAAGGTCGTTTTTCCAAAGCTCTATAATTAAGATGGTTGTAATTTTTTTTGGGCAATTGCTTGCTGAATTATAATGTTTTATGACGTAGGGTGTAATGGGAAGAAAAAGAATTGATATATTTTGACCTTGATTCAAGGTTTTATGACGTCAAGACAAGGTGAGGTTATAATAGATCTTGAAAAATTTGAAACAGCTTTAAAAAAAACGATCACGTCATGATTAACATTTATATTAGAAAGATCTTATTAATATTGTTCATATTCAATTTTAATGTCTTACATTCTGCACAAAATTTTTTTTAGCTATTTGTCTACAAGTGACATCTATTGATTCGTATAATTACTACTTAAAAAGTCAACAACGCCACTGATACAGCTATTGCGCTATAGATGGCGCTATACGCAAATTAAGCCAGCTTGCTTCCCGCTAAATGTTTTTCAAACGTCATTCTGACAACTGACATGTTGTACAACACGTAATCAATAATGTCACCGTAAAATTGTCAAACACGTTATATTGTAAAATAACTAGAGAGATTGTAAACTCTCGAAATATTGTCAAACGAACATACTGCTTACAATAAAACGCATAATTTTTCGTGAAATGCATGCGATGGTAGTCAACTCACGCGGTGTGGAGGAAAGGAAGGGTCCCCCTTGCCCAATGGTACCATTCTCATGAAAAGATAATGTACCATTCCTGAGAAATACCGGGCCGGTTAATATAACCTAACCATAAAACACTTTAACTATATTCCCCTAAAAAGCGTAGTCGACGGAGCCCCGCTACGAGGGGGGGCCCCTCGTAGCTAAAATATTTCCATTATATTGCGTAGTATAAAATATTTCCGAGTGCAGGGTTTAAAGGAACCTAACTAACCTAACGTGGGGGTGCCCCAAGTCCCGATTACGGGGGCAGAGATACTTCCGTAGGTAGGTTCAGTTGACAATACTTCGAGAGTTTACAATCTCGCTAGAGAGATTACAACATTTTACGACAATTTTACGGTGAAATATATAAAAATCAATGCCATTTTTAGTTGTAATTTTATAACTCAAAAAAGCGGCCAAATGCGAGTCGGACTCGCCCTTGAAGGGTTCCGTAGCAGATTTCATGAAAGGTTAATTGCGGTTTACGATTTATGACGTATTAAAAAAACTACTTACTAGATCTCGTCCAAACCAATTTTCGGTGGAAGTTTACATGGTATTCTCGTATTTTAGAAGCTACAGGGGGGGGGGGGGGGGGACACACATTTTTCCACTTTGGAAGTGGCTCTCGCGCAAACTATTCCGTTTAGAAAAAAATTATGTTAGAAACCTCAATATCATTTTTGGAGACCTATCTATAGATACACGTATGGGTTTGATGAAAATAATATTTTTGAATTTCTGTTCTAAGTATGGGGAACCCCCAAAATGTATTGTTTTTTTTTTTCTATTTTTGTGTGAAAATCTTAATGCGGTTCACAGAATACATCTACTTACCAAGTTTCTACAGCATAGGTCTTATAGTTTCGGAAAAAAGTGGCTGTGACATACGGACGGCCAGACAGACAGACAGACATGACGAATCTATAAGGGTTCCGTTTTTGCCATTTGGCTACGGAACCCTAAAATCGGGCTCACCTATCCATACCAAATATTTAGGCTTTGTTCGGACACTCGGACTCGGTGTTGGAGGAACCAACAATTACCCCATTTTGCCAGATTGTGTTTGCAGCGGGCTACTTGGGTACGCAATCGAGTCAGAGCTTTCCAAATCTAGGTCACTGTAGTTCACTGCCGGAAGCCAGGTGTTCTGGGGGCTTCATGAAGTCGTTGGTGGACACTTCTCTTGCCATAACTTGCTTCGTACTTTAAATGGCCTGTCTTGGATTGCCTGAGTGGAGCGAAAGAAGCTTTTGCGGTCTCGACCTCATACCAAGCGCGACTGCTGGGCAGCTAGTCCTGCTCCTGCTAGTCCGATTCCATCCTCAGGTCGGTCAGGGTCTTTTTTCATCAGGAATTTATCAGTGGCAGCTACAGAACTTGGATTTGTAAAACAGGGTGGAAGGGATCCGGGGCTGCACGACTGTTCGAAAGAGATACCGTGGCCCCGGAACTTAAAGGGCGAGGAAGGAACATGGATGGGTTTTAGTCAGTAAAAGTCTGACACTCCCTCCCGCTCCGCCCAGAGTGGGAGAAGTTATTTGATGAATTACCATACAAAAGTACCATAAAAAAGTAAAGAAAAAAAAGTTCGGTCACAGTGTTCTTCCGTGGGTTTTGTCATCAGGAAAATCTCAGTGGTAGTTCGGAGCCTGGATTTAATAATAATAATAATAATAATAAAATCTGTTTATTTCCGAAAAAAAAAAATTACATACATTTCAAATCCAATTAAACTTAACTATAATCTTACATGAATTAAAGATTTTACAGTTAAGCAGTTGCTACCTTACTTAGGAAATGTTTTTTTAGTACATATTTAATTTGTTTACATTTTTTTTTTTCAATTTGACCTACTATGGCTTTTGGCAGCCTATTAAGTATTATGGGCAGACTACATTTCCACACCCACTCACCATACACATTGTTACATTTGTTTATTCCAAAGGTTGGAAGATATGACAGATTACGTAAGTTGTTAGGTCTTGTCATCTTATTCAGGTTACCTATATGGTGACTATAGTGAGTTACAATGGCTAAATCTCGCTTATCAAATATGCTCATAACTTTACAATACTGAAACAAGTTATGGTAGTTATCTTTGTTAATGAACTTAATTTTTAATGGAACAATTGTTTTTAATATTCGTAGTTGGAGATTATAAATGTCCTTAAGATATGTTTTATATGTTCTACCATAACTAGCTAGCCCATAATTAATGACCGACTCTGCCAGTGACACATACAAAAGTCTTAATGTCCTGTAGGGCACTTTATGTGTTAGTGTACATAATTTTGACAATATAGCTCTAAGTTTATTACATACCTGGTTAATGTGTGGACCCCAGTTAAATTTACTATCTATTTTTAGTCCTAGGTAAGTATGTTCGTTCACAATGTCAAGAGGTGAACATTTACAGGAGTTGTTATTTAAATGCATACATTTGTGCTCATGAGCGACGATATTAGGCACATGACTCGTTTTCTTATGAGTGGAAGGGATCAAGGGGCATCGATGCTAAAACGGTTCATCATCTTTCTACCGTTATCTTATGTCACTTGGGGTCGGCGCAACACGGTTTTCTTCCAGTTTCCCCTGTCAACCGTCACGCAATCATTAACACCTTTTTCCTTCATATCATTCCTCATACAATCTATGCATCGTTTCCTTGGTCTTCCTCTCCCTCTTGCTCTCCATCCATGAACATTTATATTCATCACTCTTTTTACGCATATGTGATTCATTACCTCCTCATCACATGCCTATACCAAGATCCCTTTCAAATTTTCTGTAACTGGCGCAACTTTCAAACTTCCTCTAATTTATTCATTCCAAGGTGGCTTGGTATTGGAATGTAAGGAAACAACAAACTGTTCCATATAACGTAAGTTTATTTAACGTTAATAAATATAACCATAATACTATAACTTACTTATACAATATTAAGGTTAATCTAAAAATAGGTAAATATAAAAAAAGGATAATTGCCAGCCAGCGTAAACTTCAGTCGGTGGAACTATGGTTGTGGAGGGTTGGAGATAATCCCAGTAGCTACTGTTGCTTTTTCAAACGTTTAAATAAAAAATTTGGTTCTTACTAAAATATCATGGTTCAAAAACCTTCCAGTTTTATGAATGTGAATTGTTATTAAATGGGCGCCAGGGACTTGAAGAGTCCCAGGTCCCTAAGCCGACAAAGATGTCCAATATTCTTCCAGTTAAGCGTAGGTGTCAAACTCGGGGTCATTTAATTAAATTTAGTTGAAGACTGACTTTTAATTTTGAAAACCGGGCTGGTGATACACTGGTTCTTATATGAACCGGTCAAAAATAATAAAAGGTGTAAGTTAATCTATATTAAAAAAAATCTAGTCACGGACTTATTAATATTTAAATAAATTAAAAGGTTTAAGTTTACCTATATTAAAAAAAAATCTAATCACGTATGTACTTATATGTTATTTAAATTAAAACGTGTAAGTTTACCTATTTAAATTAAAAAAATCTAATCACGGACTTATATTTTCTCTTCAATTTGAGGGGCATCCGTGGGTCGCAAAGTTCATCATTCTGAACTGAACTCCCCACATACCTAGAAAACGAGTCAGTTATTAAAAAAATAGCTGTTTCTCAAAACTTTTGCGTACACCTCTGCTTAACCCTTCTGGGATAACAGGAGTGATGCCGTGATATGTTATGTCAAAACGACGAAAATGTCACTCATTGACGTAAAAATATAAATACCTATTTCCAAAAATCGAGGAGGAGTTTGTGGCCAATTAATAACTGCCGCTCGGGCCGATCTGATTAAGCCGTGCTTGCCTAGGTTGGTCTGTGGATGGGTAACCTATACATACCGAGTTTCCTCCGTGCCTCGGAAAGCACGTTAAGCTGTTGGTCCCGGCTTTCAGTCGTCCATCTTTGGCAGTCGTTACATGTAGTCAGTGGCCCAAAAAGTCTAACAACCAGTCTTACCAAGTGGTATCGTATTACCCAGTATTAACTGGGTTGTGGAGGTCAAATAGGCAGTCGCTCCATGTAAAATCCTGGTATTCAGATGCATCCGGTTAGACTAGAAGACGACCCCGATCCCTATGTTGGGGTCGGCCAGATACCTAGTGAGTTTTGGAAATAGGTCGTCATCAGATGATGATGACCTATTTCCAAAACTCACTAGGTATCTGGTTTTTCCAACTATGTTGTGGTCGGTTTCCAGTCTCATCGGATGCAGTTTACCTAATACCAGTACCAACTCAGTAGGTACATACCTATTAGATCTTCCCAAAAGTGCATGAATCTTTATAGTAGAATATATTTTGTTTTTTAAATTACGTTAGTCATTATAGTTTCGCCAGAAAAACAGAAGAAGTAAAAAAATGTTGCAATATCCGTTGATCAAATAATAAAAGTAATTAAAGACATACATGACGAACGACGAAAACATAAAACTGGCATTCTTTTCCTTGATAATGGTCTGAATCATGTGTATTTCGAATCGGTACTCTGCCTGATGACCTCTCATTGTACAGCAACTTCATGCAATGCTGGGTCAGTTTATACTGGGTTTTCTCTTATTTGATAATATACAGTATACCTACAACAGTATGCAGTAGTATAGTTTCCAACGTCAAATATGACGTTGAAAACTTATTGATGACATACATATTATAATGTTAAGCCCGTCCGTCTGTATATCATAGAACATATCGAAAAAGATAAGCGAGGATACAACGATAACAAATAGATATGCAGCGATATAAAGGTTGTTGTACACTGATACGTAACAAGGCTTTGACAAAAAGACCAAGGACCACGGACGGATCTTTGACAGTCGTTAAAAAAACGAGTGTCTAAGGAAATATCTATACCTAAAATCCGCTCGCGAGCTCCGAGGAATTGGTGGCTTACTTAAATCATCGGTGATTTTATTATCTCATAAAACACACAAAATACCCTCATAACATGATTCCATAATTAAGTTCGCGCGGAGCACTAACATGAAATCATTCTATGAGGGTATTTTGTGTGTTTTATGAAATAAAATCACCGATGATCCAAGTAAGCCACGATTCCTCGAAGCTGGCGCGCGGTCAGTACCTATTTAGTTGAAGTTTATGGTTGACGAAATGGGATTCAATGAAAATAGTTACAAAATGGGACACTTTTTTTCACTTGTATGGCACGTCTTTTGTTTAGTTGTCCAAATGGGAAAGTTAAACGAGACGGTACGTAGCCTTCAGATATAATCAAGTTGTAAGTTGGGATGCATGAGGTTCTGAATCTCTGAGAATTTTCATAAAATTCGCCGATAATAATAAGAAGCTGCATTAAATTATCCCCGAATAGCATAAGTGATATTTGATTCTCTGGTTTTATTTCTCTGTTTTTTGAATTCTTGTGCGTATTGTATAATAATCACTAGTTTCGTTGAAGGAAAACATCGTGAGGAAACCAAACCAGCACGCCAGAGAGATATTTTTTGACGGCATGTGACGCCAAGTGAGAGGCCCATGAGCGGTATAAAATCTCTGTCACCAGGTTTTTTTTTAAACTTTGTAATATTATATTTTAAGACGCCTGCGGAGCATGCGTATTTCATACAAATTTCATGAAAACGAAATTTCAATTAAACATATTCCTAAGGTAGTGTGTATTTATTTCGATTGAATTACAAAATATCCAGGTCCCCAAATATGTATTTTGATCGGACACTGATTTTAAGAAGAGTTATAAAAAAAATAAGTTTTCTATAGAAATTTTAAATTCCTCATATCTCGTCTTTGTATCATTGTCCTCTCAAAAATATATATTTGGGAACATAGATATTCTGTAATCCAATCGAAATAAATACACACCACTTTAAGAATATGTTTGATTTACAAATTATTTTGGTACTTATTACGTTTGTATGAAATATGCATGCTCCGCCGGCCCCTTAAAATATAATATTACAAAGTAACCACCGCTGCTTTCAATTGAAAGCAGCGGTGGCCCAGTAGTGGTGACCCGTAAGTAAGTACGTATTTACGTAAGTAATAGTAAGTACTTACGAACAGTAAGTCGTGGGTTCGAAACCAGACAGGCGCATTACTTTGTGTGATTCATTTCATCACCACTGCTCTCAAAACGGTGACTAGAACTAAAAAAATCGAAGATATGTGACATCTACCAACCTGCACTGGGGTCGCGTTGTGGATTTTAACACATTCCCTCTCATAGAGAGGAGGTCTGTGTCCCAGCAGTGGGAACGTTAATAGACTGATGATGATGACGATGATGATTTCTAGAAATGTGGCCAATAAAGTGGTACCCTGCATTCTCGTTATAACAGCCTTTCAGCTGTGTTCAGTAGAAAATGTTTACTTTCTACTAGAATGCACCTCATCATTGGAGCGTGCGGACTATCGCTCGCATGTTATATTTATAGGAACAGCTATTTATACCTATTTATATGAACTCGTCGCTTGCCAACACACGTGGACGAGCGATCGTAAACAAAACTGTACATCGTTCTTTTAATATTAACATGGCAGCCGCTCGGGTCGATCTTGTTGATCTGTGAATGGGTGACCACCCTTACATACCGAGTTTCCTCCGTGCCTCGGAAAGCGCGTTAAGCTGTTGGTCCCGGCTGTCATTTGTGAATCTTTGACAGTCGTTACAAGTAGTCAATGGCCTAAAAACAATGACAACCAGTCTTACCAAGAGGTAACCCAGTACTAACTGGGTTGTGGAGGTCAGATAGGCAGTCACGCTATGTAACATACTAGTATTCAGCTGCATCCGGTTAGACAGGAACCCAAACCTTATAACATATTTAAGAAAAGGCAGGTGATCAAATTTTAGATGCAACATTTACAGTCATGAAAATGGTTTCTACTGAATGACGATTAGACAATAACACCCGGGTGCAAGTCTTTTTTTTTATATAGTGTATCATTTTAAAATTTCAACACAGGTGATGTCACATTATGAAACAACCTAATAAAATGACACAACGTCCGGAAACCATCATTCATCGACATGTCTTCTTATCAATATTTTTGTGTTTTCCCGCCAGGATTTTCTCAGTTGCAGGCATGGAGTCTAGAATAGGTATGACGACAGTATCAGAATATTGAGAATCTATCTAGTACATCAGTTAAGTATTGGAAAATAATGGACACGTATTTTTGGTTTTTGTAAATTAACATTTGAGATCATGAAGATCAAGTGCAGGTAGTTGAATAAACGCCTTCACTTTGCTGTGGCGGTACCTCCAATACATCAGTCTCCCCGCGATCACGGCTGGTGCAATCCGGTCGAAACGTCGGGCTTAAATTAAAGGTAAATTCGCGATAAATACCCGTTTTCATATGTTTTGTAAATCAAATCTTCTTTTTCCATTCTATTACTCGTCATCTTAGCAGTCACAGCTGCTTTCTAGCCACATTATCCTTCAGACATACCTACAATTTAAAGTATACGTTGGGTACTGACTGCATCGTTGGTGGAGTGCTCGCAACTACTTGGCATGAGGTCCTGGGTACGGTTCCCGGGTAGGGAAAGTATTTTTGGGTTTTTCCGTCACGAATTTCTCAGTTACAGCCATGGAGTCGGAATTTGTGCCCGGTTGATGGTAATAAGCTCACCCCGTATTATGTAGGACTTAAAACATTAACTGGTCGGATGTGGCCATGTGGGTGTACGATCAGGTACATCGCTGCTAAACTCATCGGGGATACCTGGCGTGATCCGATGGTTTCTGCACTGTCATGTGGTTCCGCATAATGCCAAGCAAACTCGCAAACAAGCCTAGACGGAGATGGTGGTATAAACTAGACCCCTCCTCCCCAAGCTTATATTTGACAACTTTAGACAAAGAGAGGTGGAAGTTAGGTAGGAGGTCTTTACAAAATAGTAAGAAAAAAAAGTGGGGATCGAACGATACCGTATCCCCGCCTCTAATAAAGTCATGACATAAACACACCATAAAAAACCGGTCAAGAGTGAGTTGGACTCGTTCGTGTAGACTTGTAGGTATTTTATTATGAAACTACATTTTACTGTTCACAGATTTTTTCTTTTACAAGTGCTGTCAGACATTGCTTATTGCCAAATTCCATGATTCTAGCTCAACGAGAAGTACCTACGTGAAATCGCAAAATATGCGACATAAATGTTTACATAACATATCATTCGATCGCATTTACTTACAAGATTTATATTTTCATTGCTCCAAGGGGTATCAGATCTGAGTATTTAAAATTAATTTCAGCTTGATACCTTTACGCGTTCTTGAGATAAGGGTCTTGACAGACGTACAGAAGAACATCAAAGTGATTCAATAAGAGTTTTGTTTTTGCCGATGTACGAAACCCGAAAAATCGTTCCGCAAAATCGCCTGATAGCGTATTTTCCAAGCTACAATGGTACCATACGATCTGAGTCGTCTCATGATGTTCAAGCGTTCGTCTTGCAACTCCACTTACTCTTCATAGTGCGCGCCTGTCCTAAAACCATTATCAGTACACTATAATATATTCCTTACCGCTTCATTCAGTGTTGAGCTAGACTTCAAAGTGAACAGACGTTGCGTCTGCCGGTGCAATAAATAAATAATTTATGTACTTTAAGTTATGTTAAAGTGACAAAAATAAACATGAGAGTGCTAATTAGTTGTGTCGCGTTGTTGACGCTGTTTGGCGCTGCTGTCAAAGGTAATTAAAATCATTTATTAACTACCTAATTACTTTAGTCATTAAGGTGCAATTTTGTGTGTAAATAGTTGATGAATGTATCGTTTTGTTTTCTGGTTTATTAAACGAGTTCAGAAGTAAATAATAGTGGGACTTTGTATTATTAATAATAGCAGCAGACAGGATGACGCCAATAACGTTCTAAATAGACGACTATTTGTGCGTCCACGTTTTGTGTTCGTATACAAACAGTGTATTGTATGGAAACTTTCTTAGTCCAAAATTTCCACAGTACTTATAACTTTACGAAACACATATATAAACTCAGATCTTTTCTCATCAGTACATGCACTAGCTTTACACATACACACTTACACGTACACTTTCGTACATAGGTACTCCTTTTTGTCCACGTTCTTACTTTCGGCCATATACCTACGCACGCCGCGCCGGTTGCGAGTACTACCGTACTACTGACCTGACCTTTCTGAAGAACAGGGAAAATATCTTTCTTAAATCATGATAAATGATTCGGTTTGTGTCTTTAAAATATTGTTATAGATATTGTACACAATATTTTAAAGAAACCCAAGGAATTACAGGCGTAATTTTATGTTTAATACAGGCATGGTTTAGATTTTACTTATGGAATAATTAAAAAACAACGACATCTGAAATGTTGCCCAATATTTTAGTTATAAGGAATTTTAAATTAGTCATAGATATCGTTTTTCTTTCGATGTTTTTTTGAAGAGGGATTTGTATACTGATTGATAAGCATCTAGCCACTGATAGCAGTACTTATCAGAAAGTGATGTGTTATCGTATGATTAGGTAAATACCCTTTAATTCACGGGACAAAGGCATCTGCTCATACAAGAAACGGACATTCGAGCAATGATGACCAAGCTTGCTTCATTTTAATCTGCTCCGTTTCAGTTTTAGTCAAATTTTCCGCGAATTCGTTCCCAAAAATTGTGGTAACTCGGCTAAATTTCATGATAATTTGAATGATATAAATATAATTTATAGCCTTTGTTGCTTAGTAAAGATGTACCTTTTTAATAATGAAAGATTTTTTTGAATCGGTTGAGTACCTAGTTCTTGAGTTAAATTGTAACAAACAAACAAAAAATTGAATCTTTACTCTCTATAAAATTAGTGTAGATTAACTACGATTATCAGCTGCTTCCAGTTAGTCTGGAAGCCGACCACAACGTAGTTGAATAGAGGCTAGACAGATGATATTTTACAAAATAAATAGGTTGTAGTGTCAACCAGGTTCTCTAACTAAGTCAGGGAAAGTGTTACTGGGGTAATACAACGGGCTTGCCTCCTTCCACTAAGGACTTATACTTCTACTGAGAATAGAGGAGTGATGTAATATTGTACTATTTTACTAAATTAAGCTCTGTGCTCATGTCACGAGAATGGACAGATGTCTGCTATGTACACAACATAATACAGAGCTAACCACCTTATATTGTTTATACTGCTAGAAAAGCAGGCCTCGTCTCTAAGCCACCAGTATAAAGTACGGTCGAAAAAGCTAATTGGTTTACAGTTTAACCCACAAATTACATTGTAAAGTGTAAACCAAATAGCTTGTTCGACCGTACATTGCCGATTTTCTTAGGAGCATAAAGAGGAACATAAGTGGGCCCAACAATGGGCAATCTCCTTTAGCAAACCTGGTGATAAAACTGACGTGACCGAACGACATAGCTGTCATTTATGTACCATTTATCTACTGACTTTATTTACTTGCTATACCTATAGGTAGTCAGTAGATATAAAATGATTAACCCATGAATAAAACAACAACTTTATCATAATCTGTCAAGTGATTTACGATCTTTGAAACACAAAACAAAGTAAATGTATAGCTAGGTGAGACTGTACACCTATAACAATTTTGCTAATCTGTGTAATTTAGTGTCAATTAAATAGGCAAAAATAAGTTAGGAGACTGTTTAAAAACCTGTGAATCGAACCTTACACTGTACGGCCGAACTAGCTATTTGGTTAACATTTTACACTGTAATTTGTGGGTAAAACTACAAACTAAATAGCTCATTCGACCGTACATAAGTCTAACGCTTCAGCTACAATATCATCTTAGATAGTCGACGCCAGTTTGATTTCCGATCGCAGAAAAAATACATAGGTATCATTTTGTTTGTCTAATTATGGAAAATTCAGTAAATACACCTATGTCTTTGTCTATGTCTTGTTTATCTTAACACGCAGTTACTGGATTACGGAGGTCAGATAGGCAGTTGTTCCATTTAAAATCTTGGTATATAGCTATATCCGGTTATACAGGAAGCAGACCCCGACATTGTAATTGGGAAAAGATGATAGATGATTATAAAAGATAAGTTTTTACATTTCTCGACATCATTTATGTCTCCCTCTTGCTGTATCATTTAAATGATGTTCTACATCAATTCGGAAATAAAACTAATTGTCTAACAAAGCCACTCACTTAATTAGTTTGATAACAAATATTTCCTGCTAATGCGATAAGACATTTTTGAGTCATGTTTCGGCAAACAAACAACTCGAAAAAACTGTATTAAAACTAAAGGTTACTTTAGTGAACTAGTTCTTGTCGTTCAATTAATGATATGACCATTTTTTTTGTATTTCTATCAGCATAATTAATACCCGCAGCATATAAAGACCCGGAAATCAAACCCAGGACTTCATGCTCGGCAGTAGTTCATGCAACGACTGGAGCAACGAGGCAGATAATTATTCAAATAATTATTATGTTTTACCCGAGGCTTCATTCGTTAAAGATTCCGCATTAATATTTCCAATGACACTCGGAGATAATAAAGCTTCCCTTGAGTGTAAGAATTCAGAATTAGATCAGTAGTCTGGAAGTCTACCCTCTTTTTTTGATGAAGGATGGGAAATCATCAAATGACTTCTCCCACTCTGGGCGGCGCGGGGAGGGAGTGTCAGACTTTTACTGACTAAAACCCATCCATGTCCCTTCCTCGCCCTTCATGTTCCGGGGCCACGATATCTCTTTCGAACAGTCCCGCTGCCCCGGCAGGCTTCAGCCCTTGCGGACTCCTTCCTTATACTGACATCTCTGGAAGGCTACCCACTTAATCCAAAATTTACTCCAAACTCTTCGTTATAATAGTGTAGACTAGCCCGTAGCTTCACCTGCGTAGACTTCGTAAATTGTCCACGGGATCATACTACGGATATCCTAATGTTAATCCAGGTTATAAAATACCTGTGTGTCAAATTTCACCCAATTCCGTTCTATACTTTGTACGAAACAGCGTAACAAACATACATCCCCACAAAATTTCGCATTTATAATATTTAGTAGTAAGATTTACATGCTTTTTCCTGCTCCGTTCCTTTTACATATGTCTTGTTAAGCTCCCGGGCCCACTTCCAATACGGTACTTACTATTAACTGTAATACCTTGAAGGTCGCACTCGTGGACTACGTGACATAGTGGACATCGGCTTTCGGTGTTGTTTCAACTATCAGACGACTGTGATATCATCGGCGTTCATGCCCACTAATTTGGGTTATTTTTTAACCGGTTGGCGAATAAAAAGGGTGAGGTTCATTGGACGCATTTCTATGCTTCTATGTATGACTATATGCATATCTTTTTAAAGAACAGTCTGATGTAACCAAGATGTTGTGACAACAATTTTAATCGAAAAGAGTGTCCATGGAGTTTCTTGCCCGTTCTTCTGTGATGTAGTAATTGTAAGGTATATAATAAGGTATCTTTATTCCAATATAGTCAGTGTATTCTCGAACCTCATTCGTTTCACTTGTCTCCTAAACACCCGACCTTACATGGCGACCCTGCCAGTAACAGTAGTCGGCACAGGCCCGCGCGCGTGTAAACCATAAAAGGACAAAATATTATAAACAATCAGTGCTGTTAATGTGGACTTTAAAATGAAGCAAATATACACTGGGCTCCCTTACCACGAGGCGTGTTTTACTGTTGTGTATTCGCGCGTATATTTCAAAAAATGGGAAACACACACAATAAGGAGGAAGTAGTCATTGCTCAGACTGCTGGAGTCGGTAGCAATACGGCTCGGACGCAGCAGCTGCAGGAGACGTCAAATACCATATTGGTGGTTATATGTACCATATTGGCGATTGGACTATTAATAATACTTTATAAGCTTTATAATCGTTGTCACAAAAAGCAAATACAGCGACGCATAGATGAGGTGACATTGAAGCGATACTCCAGTATTCTACGCAGGCAGCAGGCATACATGGGTGCTGTGCCGCAGCCTGGCAAGGCAGAAGTTCTCGACATGTAGCTACGACGGCGAAATAACTCATGACATCTTCAAGGCTCGTAATTCTATGTTCTACGTGCAAGTGTAGTGTTGGTGTGAAAAAGTAGGCAGTGATGTGATCATTCCAAATATCTATATTAGTGGCAAAGTACTAGTAAGTGAATCAAGGTAATAATGAGGTTTATTTTGACAACCTATTTTGTGAACATTAGGAAGTGCCTGTCTCTTGATGATAGTATTTAAGTTTTATATTTACATTTACCTATATTTTATTTTAAGAGAATTTTCTAAGTAAGTAACTAATTGTTTGTGCAGAATTATTATGTGCATTTTCTTGAAATAACAAATACATGAAATACGTAGCATAGAACAAGCACTAGTGACTAATTTAAAGGCTAATGTGTTATGGCTGAGGATTTAGGAATAATATTAAACGAGTTAAAAGTTATAAGAAGCTACTTGATAAAAATTGGTCCTAGCCGCCGACAAGGAAAGATTTCAGAGATAAAAAGAACAGAGGCGAATTCTGTCTTAGTCAAGTACAATAAGTTTTTAGAAATCTATACAGAAAACTTGCAAAACTATACAAGTTCCGAAATAACATTAATTAAAAAGATTTGTGAAGAGTTCGATAGGTTATTTTTAGAAATAAATTCTTTGTGTAGTTTAACAGAAGAGAAAGATATAATCCCACTACAAACCATGGCGACGGATTTATTCGATTTAAGAACTGCGCTACATCTTATGCCCGTCATGGATGATAGCATTAATAACACCAAGCAACTGATCGAAAATATCGAATATTACGATACTATGTTAGACACACCGGCATGTAAAAACAAACTAATTCAGTTTATATTGAAAAGTAGATTATCCCAGCGTGCAAAGTTACTATTGTCTCCAAAATATGATACTGTCGAAGAGCTTACAAAGGATATGCGTAAATTACTACTACCTCAGAAAAGTTACATTGCTATTCAGTCAAAATTACAGTTTTGTAAACAAGAGAGTAAAACAATTACAGATTACGGCAAAGAGGTGTCAGAACTCTTTGTAGATTTGACGATATCGCAAGCTGACAGTGATACAGCAAAGTATGCTTTATTGAAACCCATGAATGAGAAGTTAGCAATCAAGCGATTTGCGGATGGTTTGCGGGATCGTCGACTAAGCACCATAATTGCCGCGCGTAACTTTTCCTCTTTAACAGAAGCAATCCAGGCAGCTCAAGACGAGGAGAAGCCCGGTCCTAGTGGCTCATCAGAACTTATAGGTATGTATAGACAGTCGCATTACCAGGGTCGGCGAGCCCAACGAGGTTACCGAGGTCAACGAAATTACGGCGCAAGAGGTGGTGCACAAAATGCACACCAGCATCGGGGTCATCGGCCACAGGTACCATATGGTTACAGCAATAGCAATTATTATCGTAGTAATTATAATAATCGTTATCGCAAAACTTATAGACCACCGCGTAGTAACCGCGGCCGGGGTGTCGGGTTGAAAAAGGATATCAATGTCATAACAGAGAATAGCCAGGTAGCAACGAGCACTTCGAATAATGAGTCATTAAATCATTTTTTTCGTGACTGATGTCATTTTCACGTGTAACATTTTAAATAAGGTGTTGTTTAAAATTGGTAACTATAACCATAACATGCTAATTGACACGGGCGCTTCTATATCGGGAATAAAGTTGGAATGTTTAGAGCGTTTACAGATTCCTTACCATAAAGAGAGAGCTAGCGTAAAAGGTATTGGTGGACATTTGTTTTCCGAAGGGTATGTGTATTTAACTCTCAAACACAACGAATATAGATTTCCATATAAATTTACAGTATTTAAAAATTTACCATGTATTACTCACGGCATTTTGGGTCAAGACTTTTTAACACATTATAGAGCTATTTTAAATTTTGAAGTCAATACGATACAATTGACCAATGACTCTAAGTTAGTAACATTATCGTTCGAAAATAATCAGTCAGCGCATAACGGCTACTATCTAACTATACCAGCACGTAGCGAATCCACGCATTATATTCATACCACACTAAAAGAAGAGTGTGTGGTGTCAAATCAACAATTATGTGATGGCGTTTATTTGGCGAGTAGTATAAATAAACCAATTAACGGAAAAATGCCTATTCGTATTTTAAATACTCGAGACACAGATGTAAATTTAAATTATTTTCAAGTTAGCACTAATAAGTTAAATGAATACTATATTTGTCAATTTAATAGGAGTACAGTGGATTCGGAAAGGGTGAAAAAATTACTTTCCTCATTAAACTTAAAAGGCTTGAATGTAGAGGAGCAGAAATCGATAGAATGTATTTGTGCAAAATTTCCTGATATTTTCCATCTACCAGGGGATAAATTAACCACTACCCCAATTTATGAACAGACAATTGAGATGAAACCACATACTGTTCCAATTTATACCAAACCATACCGAGTCCCTTATTCTCAAAAACCGGAAATAGAGAAACAAGTCAAAAACATGTTAGATGACGGCATAATTGAGCCATCCCGAAGCGCATGGTCTAGTCCATTATTGTTAGTCCCAAAAAAATGTGACGCGGCCGGTAATAAAAAGTGGCGTGTCGTAATTGACTATCGCAAGTTAAATGAAAACATACAGGACGATAAATTTCCCTTGCCCAACATCACCGAAATACTAGATTCTTTGGCAGGAGCAATGTACTTTACTCATTTAGATTTAGCTCAAGGATTTTATCAAATTACATTAAAAGAAAGCTGCAGACCTTATACGGCATTTACTACAAGTAACAATCAGTATCAGATGACTCGCATGCCGATGGGGCTCAAGTCTAGTCCCAGTAGTTTTAGCAGAATGATGACCATTGCAATGTCTGGCCTCAATTATGATAAATGTCTCATTTACCAGGACGATTTGGTAGTAATGGGTAGAAATCTGAGTATTCATAATCAAAATTTGATGGATGTCTTTTCTCGATTACGAAAAGTAAATTTAAAATTGAATGCCACTAAATGTGTATTTTTGCAAAAAGAAATTCTTTATTTAGGACATACAGTCTCCGGAAAGGGTATTTTACCAGACCCAGAAAAAATAAAAGTAGTAGAAAGTTATCCAAGGCCACAAAATGCTGACGAATTAAAGCGTTTTGTAGCCTTTGCAAACTATTACAGAAAGTTTATTAGAAACTTCGCCGAGTTAGCATCTCCTTTAAACAAATTGTGTTGCAAAAACGTTAAGTATAATTGGACCAAAGACTGTGAGCATTCTTTTCAAATGTTAAAATCAGCCCTGACAAACCCACCTGTCCTCCAGTATCCAAATTTTTCAGAAAATAATGAGTTTGTATTACAAACCGATGCATCAGGTATTGCAATCGGTTCGGTGTTATGTAACGGAGATGGACGGCCAGTGGCTTACGCAAGTCGAGGTTTGAATAAAGCCGAAATTAATTATCCTACTATTGAAAAAGAACTTTTAGCAATAGTATGGAGTGTTAAATATTTTCGACCTTATTTATACGGAAGACGATTTAAGATACAAACCGATCATCGACCCTTAGTTTATTTATTTTCAATGAGAGATCCATCTAGTAGATTACTGAAATTTAGACTGCAGTTAGAAGAATTTAACTTTACAATTGAATACTTGAAAGGACAATCAAACTCAGTGGCAGACGCACTGTCGCGAGTAATAATTACGTCGGAAGACTTAAAATCAATGAATGAACAGATAGTTAGTGTAATGACTAGGGCACAATTACGACAATTAAATATGAATAATGATAAGACCAATAATAACCAGTCGGTGGATAATATGGACACAAACTCGAGGCCTGATCAACCGAGAGTTGTGGAAGTAATTAAAAAACCGAAGGAAATTATTGAATTTTCTTTAATAAACACTAGGCAATTAAATGATTTACAAAAGAAAGGAATAATAGTGGAGAGATACAAATATTTTATATATGTGCCCAGTAAATCTATTATTTATTTACAAACAATTTCTCGATCACCGATTACGCGAGTCGAATTGGTGAGAGACTTGTTATATTTATGTAAAAAGTTATCGATAAATGAAATATGCATAATAAGAAACGACTACAATAAAGATTTTATAAGTGGGCTTATAAATGAAATAAAAAGTTATGAAAAGTGGTCCGGACCACGAATTTGTGTAGTCAGCAAAGTCCAGAGAATAAATAATATAGATAACAGGCGTGTGATATTAAATGACTTCCACCTATTGCCCACAAGTGGCCACGCGGGCATTAGGCGGATGGTAAATAATATTAAAAAGAATTATTTTTGGCCAAGTTTGGAAAAAGATGTCGCTGATTATGTCTCTAAATGTGAGCAGTGTAAGAAACAAAAATATTCTAAACATACCAAGCAACCAATGCAGGTCACAACGACTGCCAATTCAGCACTAGAAAAAATATTTTTAGATATTGTGGGGCCGCTACCAACAGACATACATAGCTACAAATATATTTTGACTCTACAGTGTGAGTTATCGAAATTTACGGAGGCGTACCCTCTACACAATAAAGATACAGTAAGTGTTGCTCGTGCGTTTGTTGATAATTTTATTTTAAGATATGGCATACCTAGAGAAATAGCGACCGATCGTGGGTCCGAGTTTATATCAAGTACTATGAAAGAAGTATGTCAAATCTTAAAAATCAACCAAATTTCGTCTACAGCATACCATCATGAAAGTATTGGGGCGCTGGAAAACAATCATAAAGCGATGGGTGCGTATCTTAGGATTAATTGTGAGAATCAAACAAGTACATGGAGTACTTGGTTGCCGTATTGGTGTTTTTCTTACAATAATACAGTACATACGGAGACCAAGTACACACCACATGAATTAGTGTTTGGCAAACGCTGCGTGATACCGACAAATTTAGAAGGACATACGGTAGATCCCTTGTATGCTCATGACAATTACGCTCTTGAGCTAAAATATAGACTACAAGTAGCGCAAAAAGATGCACATAGTAATTTAATTAAGAGTAAGATTAAGAGAAAGCATAACTATGATATTAATATAAACCCGGTGTATTATAAAAAGGGTGATTTATTATTATTAAAAAATGTATCAGATAGTAAAATGGACCCTATATATTTGGGACCATATGTAGTTATTGATGACATGGATACTAATGTTAAAATTTTGAAAAGTGGAAAGGAACATGTAGTTCATAAAAATAGAACTAAACTTTATACGAGTAAGAATGACTAAAGTAACCAATGTGTGTTTACTAAATAGGCCTCTCCAGTGTCATGTATTTTAATTTAGAATACTTATTATATTGTTATAATAACATGATGTAGTTTTAAGCCATAATTAGGTTAAATTTATATTATGATAAACATTATACCCTGCGCAGGTATACTATAATTAAATTTAAAAATAATAATTGTGTAATATTATTATTTTTTTAAATAAAGGGGAAGGTGTGATGTAGTAATTGTAAGGTATATAATAAGGTATCTTTATTCCAATATAGTCAGTGTATTCTCGAACCTCATTCGTTTCACTTGTCTCCTAAACACCCGACCTTACACTTCTCCATAGATATCTACACTAGGGAATGGGCAACAACATTTCTTTCTCAAGTTATTATGTCTTGTGACTGTAGCGTTGTTTGTTTTGTGAGATTCAGAAGTGCCGTAATGGTCTAAATGAAATAAATGCTTTGAGTTTTGGGATTTTTGTAAAAAAAAAACAGGTTTTTGGAAAGGGCCTAACAAATAATCATCATCATCATCTGCCTAGCCTTTTCCCAGCAATGTTGGGGGTCTGTAACCAGTCTGAATGAATACAGCTGAATGCTAGTATTTTTACATGGAGCGACCATCCATCTGACCTCTAAAACCCAGTTAGTACCTACTGGGTACTGCGATACGCTTTGGTAAGTCTGGTTGTCAGACTGTCGGGCCACTGACTACCTGTAAATAACATAGAGTAATCCGGGGTACTATGGTCGGACCACTGCTGAACGATTCCCGCTAATTCATTCTTTCGATTCTAGAAAGTTCTTTCTATGTGTGCATCTATCTCAAGAATGCGACACATAAAGATACTGAAGTAATCGTGCCTCGTGATGGGATTAGTACTTGAGTACCAAGTCAGTAGGTCTTAGGTCATAAAGTTCAAATTGCTACAATATTGTGACACTAGACTGATAAGTCTAGAAGGAAAGTTTTGTTGTAACAAAATTGTATTTACTTGTTTGCAAGTACACTCACGAGCACCATATTATCTTACTTTAAACAATAGGGTAGATCACAAAAAAAATACTATTCCGCCAGATAGATTTCCAAAAAATATTATTATTTTTATTATTTTTTCACATAAACAAAAAATTATGACGTCACATTTGAGAACATTTTTACCGATTGTCACAAGCCCCATTCATGATCTTTGACGCGTTTTATCTTCGTCATTTTTCTTTTAATTTGATAAAACAAAAAACACGCATCCAATATTTCTGGAAAATCTAACTGACGGACTTTTTTTAACCGACTTCTAAAAAAGGAGGAGGTTCTCAATTCGGATGTTTCAATTTTTTTTTTTTTTTTGTTTGTTCGCGCATAACTCCGTCGCTTGCCAACCGATTTGAAAAATTATTTTTTTGTTGGAAAGGGTATACTTTCCAAATGGTCCCATAGCCACCAAGTCGGGATCTGATGACGGAATCTTGGCGAAATCGAGGGAACTCTTCAAATTTTATAGGATAACGTACAGCGATTTTGGTATTTTCTACAACAAGTGAAGCATTTGCGTTTGATAAGAACCATTCTACCATCAGATCTGATGATGAAGCCAAGAGTCATGGAACTCCATATTTCCATAATGAGACAATGTATCCTAGTCGTGTTTGGGCTTGTTGCAATTGTAACGGTATGCACTTTCCATGTGTATCAAGCACATTTGTGAACCACTAAAAAGTGAAAAATAAAACTTTTTTTGCAAAAAATAAAACCGACTTCAAAAAAAAAACTGAAAAATAACTTTAGCTTCTGAAGTCGGTGATAAAAAAATTAAATCAATCAAACAAAGGTCACCGACTTCAGAAGCTAAAGTTATTTTTCATTTTTTTGTTTTTTTTTTGAAGTGTTTTATTTTTTGCAAAAAAAGTTTTTTCATTTAGGAATCAACCCTTTTTTCGCGAAAAATAACGAAAGGAAAAAGTAAGGAAAGTTTTGAGTATGAATGTGGACAAGAAAACAATGGAATGAATGGACTGTGTGAAGGATGATGTGGCTAGAAAAGAGGTGACTGCTCAGATGACGAGTAATAGAGGAGTGTGGGAGAAGAAGACATGCTGCGCCGAAGAGCATTGTCTCCTGGTAAAATTTAACATATTTTAATAAAACTTTACGGGGACAATGTGGACACTAATCCCCTTTTTACATTTACTAGTAAATGAAGGCCTAAACAAATAAATTACTACACTGTTGGAATTTCAACTCAAAAACATTGATCTGCGGGTTGAAAATTCCAACTGCTTTTATTTAGGGGTCATTTACGGTAATAACACACGTTGGTATACTTACACCCTACATCTCTGCCTACCTCTTCAGGGAATGCAAGCGCCATTTTATGTTCGCCATGAATAATTTCAATGTCAAGCATCAATTACGGATGGACTCCTAATCAAGTTCGCTTCAATTTGACAATTGAAACTCGATGGGCAGATGTTTATTTTTGATGCGAGTGCCGAAGTGTTTATATCACTCTAACACTGAGGTGTGGTCTTATAGACTGGTTCTTTGTTCAGTCTAACCAAGTTTCTAAATGCTTTTTTAACCGACTTCAAAAAAATGAGGAGGTTAAGGTGGATGCTCCAGGGTTGCCCGTGAAAATTAATCATTAAAATGTTTAAGGTATTTGACCTTGAAAAAATCGTTTCTCGACCTTTATGAACTTGGAGGGTTTTATTGATGATTTTGATGATTAAAATTGTGTAGCTACATTTATCTTACAGTAGCGAACCATTTTTACATCAACATACAACCTAGCACTGGCCGGCAAATTGCAAAAAACGTAATACCGCGGACTACCCTGACACTTTGACTTTAAGGCGCTTAGACGAGCTAAATTAGCAACTGTATTTGTGGTGGTTCAAACTTCGTTTGAAATGCTGTTAGAATAAAGTTCTAATCAGCTTGCACTACAAAGTGGTTGTTACGTCAGCCACTGCGGGCCAAATAGCGCGAAATGAGTGGTTTCGATCGATTTACAAAAAAACTATTGATTGGATTAAAAAAATAAAACGGTATCATGCTAATATATTGATTGTAGAATTATTTGCCAAAAAATCAGAATGATCGCATGCATGTTAGTATGTTTTCAATTGTTTGAAAGATATTTTTAGAGGTAAGTTCGTGATTTCTTTTTATCGAGCCAAATTAATTGTATTATGTTTTCAAAACAGTATCATGCTAGCATATATCCTGAAGAATATCATATATTTTTCTGGTCTTGTTTATAGCAGTGAATCATATACTTTTAGTAATTATAAAACTCGCGTTTAGCTCGTGTAATCGCCTTAAGCAAACGGCTATTATTTTTCTCATTTATGTGCATTGATTTCTGAGGAGCTTGTGTCTAAATAATAGTAGACATACGGGTCAATCTTCAGGTAAGCCGTGCTTCCCTAGATTGGGAGGAGTAACTTGGCCAAACTAGAAAAGCCTTTCAATGAAAAAAAAGTAGTATTCGAAGTGCGAGCGCAGCGAGCTTGAAAATGTTTGCATCCACCTCGAATTTGATAGGTTTTCTTTTGTCCTTTATTAAAGAAATACACCATTCTGCCTATTTATAAAGAAAAGCTTATGAAAGCGAAGGACATAACAATATGTCTGAGCACGCTCGTATTCAAGTGATAAATTCAATTAATTTTGTTATTCCATAATAACAAAATTAATTGAAGTTATCACTTGCTCGTGTTCCTATTTTCTTTCTGAGTGTCCATAAACTCAGAAAGAAAATAGGAACACGAGCGAGTGAAGCGAGCTCGAAAATTTTTGCTTTCTGGTTGGATGTTTAGTTTTTCTATTTATTTTCTTTTCCGTTACGGCACCTTGCACCCTGTGGCCGGCACCCTGTGGCCGGCGCCCATGCATGGCACTGTGTAAAAAATCGTTGTAATCCCTGTATTATAATTTACGTACTTCGCAGTGGTTATGATCCCTTATACGTGCCTAGTCCTGTATTAGTTGGCACATTTTTTTTTTTTTTTTAGGATTCCATGTTCCTTCCTCGCCCTTTATGTTCCGGGGCCGCATTAGTTGGCACCTTACACTTGCATTTTAAGAAAGAAGTGTAAAATATGTAAGTAGTTTGAGTTAAGTAAGTTGACCGATTAAAACTAAGTTAGAGTGATGCTAATCCGCGGTGTTCGCGTAAGTATTTTATTATTCAACCTAACACATTGTTTCAAAAACGAAAAAAAAAGTAGGTTGCTGCGTTTGCAGCCTGGTAAACCGTAAACATTTACATCAGGCTGAGTACTCGCCAACACAGTTAGTCATTAACCGATAGTCATTAAATGATGACATATCTTTGGAATGGGGTCAGGGATGTCATTTCCAGTTAAAATTGACCAAATTTTATTCTATGGGGAATTCCGGAATGTTACCGTTTCCGCTTTCACGAATAAGTTTTGATGCACAAATTCATTTAAAGGTCACTTATTGCGTTTGTCGTAACAGGAAAAATCGCTAAGAAACCTGAAATCGCTAGGTATTGTTCGAAATTTTGCATGGCTTACATAATTATATGCTACCACACTAACAATAGTTGAGCTTCTCCAGTCGTGTTTTACTCATTTTTTTTAGTTTATGGTACCTATATGTATTTTCTCTTTTTTCTTGTAACTTTTTTAATATTGTTGTGTGTGTGCTTTATGTACTGACGTCAAATAAACATTTTTTTTCTTTCTTTTCTTTTTCTTTCTTTACCTTTGAAAAAAAAACAAAATAATGATTCTATTATTGTGATTCCCATGGTTTTTAAATTAAATAAATAAATATCGCTTGCGCACACAGCGGTTTACACACAGCGCCATCTAGTGCCACACTAGACAACGAGGCGTGTGTCGTGGACACCAGTAGTTTATATACTACAAAGATACTTTTTTGTTTGTAAAGACATACTTATTATACTTAATATACCTACCTACACATCCGTGACTCGGAAAAATATGTCCATGCTCATCACACAAACATTTGCTCCTACTGGGATTCGAACCCGGGACGGCGTTGTAAGTGGCTTCAGACAGGTCCCTTAAAGTGCAGCCCGCCTAGCATGACCACCGGAGAAACGAGAGAGAGTCGACAAATCTTTTGTTCATCTGTCATTGAATCGACAAAATGACAGATGAAAAAAAGATTTGTCGACTCTCTGTCGTGTCTACGGTGGTCATGCTACGCGGGCAGGTGAAGTTACACAAAAAGCAGGTCAGGAGGTCCGCCATGGTTTGAGACGACACTCCACGATCGCATTCAGTACTCTCGAAATACCCCCACAGGACCAAGTTTGTACCTGCAGCGGCCCACCTGGCTTCTATACGCTTTAATAAAATTCAAATCAAAGATGGCCGCTACCACAAATGGCTATTTTCATTTGTTTTAATAACTCCCTCAGTATGGGTTTATAACGTAGCTAAGTAAGTTCTGTATTTTTACTAACATTGTGATTTAATTTAATTTTGTGAACGTGTACCTATAATTATGATTGTACTTAAATAGATCTTGTGATAACTGAATTAAAAGATTTTTTTTTTTTTTTTTTTAATGAAGGGTCTTGACTTATTTTCTACTAAATCGCACTACTTGTAAGCTGCGTCAAGGCAAATTCGTTCTCAAAAAGAATATCTTGAAATTATGACCGTCGGGGTTTTTTAATTTTTTTAATTTAATGTAACTTGCTTGAAGTCTACGTTGTCTTCTGCCTCCACACTTCTCTATTACTCGTCATCTCATCAGACACCTCCTTTCTAGCCATATAATCCTTCAAACAGTCCATCCATCGCTTCTTTGGTCTTCTTCTGCTCTTATAGTCATCTACTTTCATACCCAAAGTTTTCAATATTAAAAAAAAAAATGCGGTACGTGTCTGAACTTCGCGTGGAGGTCAGATAGGCATTCGCTTCATGTAAAAAACTGGTATTCAGCTGCGTAGGGTTAGACTGGAAGCCGAACCTAACATAGTTGGGAAAAGGCTGGGCTGATGATGTGCCTGAACCATTTCGTGAGGCTGCGGTTCTAGCAGAGATGAGCGTAGATGCGTTGCGAGAGATTTTCTACTTTTTCACAGCTTGCGGTATTCTACTCGTAGCTATATAATTGGTCGGTTCCACACAAATATCCCTCGCTACAAAACCCCTCGCTCATTTCTAGTGGAAATGCAGTCTAAGGCAGCAGAAATGTGTGGAGGTTTATCTCTGTCACCGTAAAATTGTCAAACACGTTAGACTGTAAAATAACTAGAGAGATTGAAAACTCTCGAAATATTGTCAAACGAACATACTGCTTACAGTAAAACGCATCATTTTTCGTGAAATGCATGCGATGGTAGTCAACTCACTCAGTGTGGCGGGAAGGAGGGGTCTCCCTTGCCCAGTGGTACCACTCTCATGAAAAGATAATGTGTCATTCCTGGGAAATACCGATTAATATAACCTAACCTTAAAACACTTTATATTCACCTAAAAAGCGTAGTCGACGGTGCTATTTCCGAGTGCAGGGTGCCCCAAGTCCCGATTATGGGGGCAGAGATACTTCCGTATGTTCAGTTGACAATATTTCGAGAGTTTACAATACCGCTAGAGAAATTACAATTTAACGTGTTTGACAAATTTACGGTGACTTCTCCATGATGCGATGTTTCTTTAGTGTAAATGTGGATAACATGGGAGATGGTTTTACCCAGTTAGCAAAATGTCAATATGGAGGTTAGATAACTACCGTTACTTGATAAGGAATCTAATGCATTATGACTTCTTAGAATAGATAAATTAACAGAATTCGAAGGTGACTAATTTCCATTTTATGTTTGTGTTTTATGTTTTATGTTTAAGTATATCATTTACAGACTATAAAACATGTATGTTTTATTGTTTTATGTTTAAAACAATAGTCTTTTTTAAACTTTCACGATCAGGAAAGGTAAATTCGCGATAAATACCCGTTTTCATATATTATAAAACAATAATTAAAAGGTCAAAACGTATATTCAGCAAATTGAATGTTGATGGAAATGGATGAAATTGATCATGTCTAATTTAAAACTACGTGAATTATTAATACTATACCTAATTAATTAGAGCAAAACAGACTGGATATTTTCCAACAAAATCATTTTTACGCCACCTGTAAACTTTGTAAAAAAACACAACGATTTTTGAAAGCGTTAAGTGCGATTACTATATGGAATCGAACAGAAGGCCCTATCTTCAGTTCAATTCCATGCAACCTGTTTTATGCCCGTTTTCATCAACTATGATGTAATATAAAATTGTGTTACTTACATAATTGCTTTATCCCCATTTTTTTATTATAAGTATGTGTTATTATTGATAGGTAGTTTGAAAATAGAAACGTCTGACATAATTATATGAAATCATTATTGCAAATGTTACTCACTTACCGGTGAGGTGTTTGGAATGGGGTCACTGAATAGATGGTGTCATTTCTTAATTGAACTCAAATCAAATATTCGTCTACGGGGAATACCGGGACGTCATTGTTTTTTGCTCATAATCGAAGATGCCATGTGGTCCGATCTGAAGGTCATTCGTAGTGTGTTTGATTTAATCGGCTTAAAAAACGGGCTAATCGTTGGCGATACTGAATACTATTGTGGATCGTACTAACCAACACATAGCTAGAATACTTCAAGCTGTGAAAATGGACCGATATTACCTATTGGCTAGTTTCACACACATACCTCACTACGCACCTTCATTCATCTCAGGTGAAAATGCAGCCAGAATGTGGTGCTACCCCACAAATAATGGCACACTTAATATCGGGTCCTACCTGTCCTGTTGTTTGCACATCACAGTAGCTGATGGATGCTACTGAAAGTGCCAAACTCGACGGCAAATGCCCTGACTCAATTTAAATTGACATCGACTCACTGAGATGAGGAATACAATTTATTTTCATGTATTTACATAGGTGCATAAAACTGACGTGTCGCGGCGTTCAAATTGGAATAATGATAATAATTTTATTATTTTTATTTTGAACGGAGTCTAAACTTGTGCCCGATTGATGTCAATAAGTTCGTCCCTTATTAGGTACTCCTCTACCCAGGGTACAACACACCTATACATATAAGTATGTTTAAGACGAAGAGCGCTAGAAACTACAGTAGAATACATGTATCAACTGAATAACGATGTAAACTGTTTGAGAAACAAGTGACTACTTATATTTTACAATTTCTTCTCAAAGAGTACTGTATACATAGAAGATTTTTTCCGTCAATATGTAAAGCCATGTTTAGTTACCAAAACAAAGATCTGCACCGCATGAATGTGTCAAGAACACACATTTTAAAAATAGAATCTGATAACGAGTTGTGATAAAAATAAAATAACAAAAGAAAACCGTTTTCGAACGAAAGAGAAAATTCCTAATGAAATGCAAATTAAATGACGTTTAATGGCCGCCATTTTGAATTTTGGTCCTACAGGCACAGATAGTTTCAGGGTTCTGACGAGCCATGAAACGTGGCCCTTAGATCTGTTAAAGAAATCAGGAACAGGAAAAACTTACTCCGAATTTCTAATCATGACGCAAATCAAGTGTTTCGTATTTTATTTATTTACGAGAAGTCATATGACGTCCAACTTGACGGGCATCGCTTGCGTCAAGAGAAATGCACGCGCGAGTTTTATTTGTTTTCTCCGAGTGAGTACCGTCGTGTTGGGTTGCGGTGACTCGCCGCATTCTATAAATAGTTTATTTTAATTGTTTTCTCTGCAGTTGTAACAATACGCGTGGCGTTTGCTCACTACGAATTTACTGCCTCGTTGGTCTAGTGGTAGTCATCGCGACTGCTGTCCTGGTCCTGAGTTCAATTCCCGGTTCGGGCAAAGTGTTATAAGGTTTTTTCATCAGGAAGTACTCAGTAGCAGCCATGGATTCTAGATTCGTGCCCGGTTGGTGACAGCAGGCTTGCATGTACTAGGCATTATATGGGACTAAAACAAACAGAAGAAATGTAAAAAATGAACTTGATAGGCACACTTCAGCTCAACCCTTTTAGGATTGCAGGCGTGAGGTTACATGAATTTATTGGAAGACTTACTCGTAACACCGAAAGACGATCAACAAACTATCTTACGTGATAAAAAAGCGAAAACGACATCAAACAGAAAAATCTTTCCTCCGAATTTCTAATTATGACGTGATTCATTTGTTTGTCCTGGTTTTTTGGGAGACAATAGTTACGTCATGTTGAAAGGTTTAAAGGAAGTCGTTCATATTGGTATGGACATACAGAGTGTAAACCACCTCATCACGAAGCCGTCAACCAAGCATTCTGTACATCAAACTAAGTAACTTTACGCAAAAAATATTGCTGGGAATCTACTTTTTTTTTGGGGTGATAAATCATGTTTGCTGGCAGAACTCGATGTAACGCACTTAAAACCTTGTGCTGATGGATGTATTGAATAGTACGGGGGTCGTAGAGGTGTTTAAAGTAATAAAAATCTTATAAAGTTGGAACTTTGACCCCCAATATCTCCGTAACTAGAGGGTTCCCAGGTATGGTGTAGAACAAAAAAATTATCACAATGACGGGGAGAACAAGTCTAGTTTTCGGATTAGTTAAGAGGTGTCTAACACCCTTTATGTAACGAGGAGGGATGAAACGCATGAGTCTAACAAATTCATGGACATGAATATTGATGAATGGAGAGGGAGAAGAAGACCAAAGAAATATGGGTGGAATGTGTGAGGAATGATATGAGAGAGAAAGGAGTAAATGATGCCGTGACGTCTGACAGGGGAGAATGGAAGAGGAAAACGTGTTGTGCCGACCCAAAATAGAATGGGACGACGGCTCTATAGGGGAATATAACTCCGGGGCTGCGGGACCGTACGAAAGAGATACCGTGGCCCCCGAACATAAAGGGCGAGGAAGGAACATGGATGGGTTTTAGTCAGTAAAAGTTTGACACTCCCTCCCGCTCCGCCCAGAGTGGGAGAAGTCATTTGATGATTTAACCCGAAAAAAAAAGGTGGATGTAATTATTACCCACTGTCTTTTAGAGAAATACCGTAGCAGCCTCAAGATAACTGACTTATATAGTCAGTTATCTTGAGGCCTGGCCCTTTCCCAATTGTTTACTGGGGACGGTTTCAAATCGAAACGAATGCAGCTCATCATCTGCCTAGCCTTTTCCAAACTATGTTAGGGTCGGCTTTCAGTCGAACCAAATACAACCGAATGCCAGTACTTTACACGGAGCGACTGCCTATCTGACCTCCACAACCCAGTTAGTACTGGGTCATACGATACCCCTTGGTAAAACTAGTTGTTAGACTTTCGGCCCACTGACTACCTGTAACGACTGCCACAGATTTAGAAATGACAGCCGGGACCAAAGGCTTAACGTGCTTTCCGAGACACGGAGGGAACTCGGTATGTGATGAATGGGCACCCATCCACAAGTCGACCTTGGCAGGTCAGCTTAACCTTGAAGATAGATCCGTACGGCTGTTATGATAAGTCAGTTTTTTTTTAATTTGTCATCTAATACAAAGGTGTGACGGTTATTGTATTGAACGAAAATTATAAGTTGTATGACGATAAAATAATACGACTCGATTTATTATGCTTATTATCAAAATGAAGCATGCTGATAGTAATCTTGCTGTGAACGTCATATTATTGTGAACTATAAATATAAAGTCATTTATAAATTGAAGCAAATCTATATAATACTATCTGCCCCGCAATCGTTGTTCTGCCAAAAGTAGCGAACTCACCATCTAATAACATCCTATTTTATTGAAACCTACATTTACGAATAAATTTGATTTGATTTGATTTGCCATACAAGTTATGGTATAAATATAGCCTACGATGAAATACTCAGATGTGAAAAAACATAAAAAACGGCTGAGCCGTTTCGGAGGAGTTCGACAACAGACACTGTGACACGAGATTTAATACATATATCTAAACTAATAAAGAGGAAAGATATGATTTTTTATTTGTTACGATTTATCTCAAGAACTACTCAACCGATTACCCCTTACGTACAAACATTCAAGGATGAAAACATGTATTGTAATTTTTGACGTTAAATCTTTTCCTCAAACATTTAATACTGTTCAGTAGTTTTGCAGTTAAAGCATACTCTACAAACAAAGAAACCCCATAATTAACTAAAATATCGATAGTATTTCAGCGGAATTACAGCCGTATAAATATTGTATAATTTATTCGTTTTATCAATGATAAATACATAGAACCTACGTGATATTCCGTTTTGTCTGATTATAAATTGATAAGAAAGCGTTTGTCATAATTTATACAACAAAATAAATTTTACATAAGTAGAGAACAGTATAATTATTACTTACGTAGAGGAGACGAACAAAGTAACTACCGTTATTTTAGACATAAAATCATCGCATTTAAACGTTGTAAAAATATTTATAACTGTACCTACATTTTATTAAAATTCTGGTCAATATTTCTCATCTTTGCCAACTACCAAATATCGACCCTGTATATCAATAACAAGCATTTTGCCCGACTAATGAATGATAAAAATCTAATTTAACACTAAAGGTTTTAAGATTGGATCAACAGCTCCAGAGATTACCACATACAAACTTACAAACAAATACGTCTTTAACTAAACTGTTATTATACACACAGAAGAAAGATTTGAGTTTTGTTTATTTGTTCATTACAATTTAACTCAAGAACTACACAACCGGTTCGAAAAATGAGTTTGAAATAACGCTACAGACAGTTTTTTTGGGTAATCCCCAGATTCTTCAGAACGTTGCCAATTCAAAAAAAAAAACAAAAAATACTTTAGTAATGATTGTTCAGTCTAATGCGGTTACCTTAGTTTTACTGACACACTTAAGTATATGAGAATACGTAACCCCGTCTTTTTAGAATTCGGCATAAAAACTGTTACAGCATGAAAATAATTGGAGGTTTTCAGTAATTGATCTAAACTGTTATTATAAAGAGGAGAGTTTTGATTTTCTGTTTGTTTTTTTTTTAACGATTTAAATCAAGAACTACAACGGATTTAAAAAAAATCTTACACCGTTAGAAAGCTACATCTTTACCGAGTAACTTAAAGGCTATACATTAATTGATATCATGCGGATTACCCGAGATATCCCATTTTTCGCACACGAAGTCGCGGGCAAATTGCTAGTATTCAATAAGAAGCATGAGTCGATGGTCAACTGCTGACAATAGTGACTGTTAGGCATGAGGTCCTGGGTTCGATTCCCGGGATCAGCAAAGATGAGGAATTACTCAGTAGCAGCCAACGTGCTCGGTTACTGGCATTAGGCTCGCCCCCATTACTTGTGACTTATACATAACTAGCGAAATGTGTGTACTATTAAGTATGGTACACCACTGCTTACCCGTTGAGGGATTCCAGGCGTGATGTTATGTTATGTCAAGACTGACATTCAGGTCCGACAATACCCCTTGGTAAGACTATCAAGGGGTATTGTCGGACCTAAAAACTAGGTTGTGAAGGGCAAATAGGCAGTCGCTTCATGTTAAAATACTGGTAATCAGCTGCACGATAACATCTACATGGGGAAAAGACTAGGCAGCTTTCTTTCTTTTCTTTTTTCTTATGGACAGCGCTTAAACCTGGTTTCAGAGTTTTTATGCCGGCCGGCCAAGGGCCTCTGACTTAGGGCACGCCATGATAGTGGCGGTAAGTCCCCTCTTTGAGGAGTGGCTAGAGAGGCGCCACGGCGTCCTCACCTTCCGCCTGATGCAGGTCCTCACTGGCCACGGATATTTCGGGAGGTACCTGCACCAAAATATCTCTCGGGCATGCTGGTTTCCTCACGATGTTTTCCTTCACCGAAGCAAGTGATAATTATACAATACGCACATGAATCCGAAAAATCAGAGGTGCGTGTCTTGGGTTCGAACTTGAGACCTATGATTTGGCAGTCCGACAGTCAGACCACTAGACTGTCACTGCTTTTGATGATGATTTGTCACACATTTTATGCAAAATATCATGGTTATTGAGTTGTTGTTTACGCCGTACGTTGTTTGTAAGTGATTCAGCTTACTATTAAGGGGACTACAGGAGCTAAATTAGCAACTCTATTTGTGGTGGTTCAAACTTCGTTTGAAATACTGTTAGAATAAAATTCTAATCAGCTTGCATTACAAAGTGGTTGTTACGTCAGTCACTGCGGGCCGAATAGTTCGAAAGGAGTGGTTTCGAACGATTAAAAAAAACTATTTATTGGACTAAAAAAATAAATTATTTCCTATTAAATTTTTTGGTTTTGTTTATTGCAGTGAATCATATGCTTTCAGGCACTAAAAAACTACCGTTTAGCTCCTGTAGTCGCCTTAAGAAGATTTGAAACGTCCACAAAGTGTATATTGGCTACGTTCTCAGAACCCAAGGTTATCATTACCGTTCCAATTAATTAATTTATCATTTTACATCTTCATCGAGACTAAATAATTATGACTAGATAGATAAACGACTACAGGTAATTTCTTCATTTCCTGACTTATTTAAACTAATTTGATAAAGAAGAAAGATTTTATTATTTGTTTCTCTCTCTAACTCAGGAACTTCTCAACCGATTTTGAAAATTCTTTCAGGATTAAAAAGCTACATCTCTACCGAGTATATACATAGGATATAAATTATATTGACATCATGCAAATTAGCCAAGCTATCACAATTTTAGCGGACAAAGTCGCGGGAAATGTTTTAGTCATATTATAAATGCGAAAGTAAGTTAGTTTGTTACCTTATCACACCTAAACCACTGAACCTATTATCCTGAAATTTTGCATACACGTTGTCAGGTGTATAGAAATCTGCCGGCGCTGCAGGACTGTTCGAAAGAGATACTGTGGCCCCGGAACATAAAGGGCAAGGAAGGAACACGGATGGGTTTTAGTCCGTAAAAGTCTGACACTCCCTCCCGCTCCGCCCAGAGTGGGAGAAGTCATTTGATGATTTCCCATCCGAAAAAAGGTGTATTGAAATGGACTTAATGTACCATTCATCCTAAAAATAGTACAACAATAACGTTCTTATGATACTTACATAAGTCATAAGTATCACAATTGTGTCCTAACCGAGGTCATCGTTTACACCTGTGTGCCATATTTTAGCGAATTCCATAAAACAGATGTTGGAGTTTCTTATCTATACATTTATAATAAAATTTAAGTATAAATTACTTATGGTAGTAAATACCCGATAAATTCTTGGTTGTGGAGGTCAGATAGGCAGTCGCTCCATGTAAAATACTAGTGCTTGCCAAGGTAAGTCTGTGGATGGGTGACCACCCATTACATACCGACTTTCCTCCGTGCCTGTTGGTCCCGACTGTCATTTGTAGATCTTTGACAGTCGTTACAGGTAGTCAGTGGCACAAAAGCTTGACAACCAGTCTTCAAGGGGAATCACATTACTCAGTACGAAGCTGGGTTGTGGAGGTCAGATAGGCAGTCGCTCCATGTAAAATACTGGTGTTCAGCTGCGCCCAGTTTGACTGGAAGCCGACCCCAACATAGTTAGGAAAAGGCAGTTAGACGATGATTAATATTGGCCTGACCACATAAATTAAGGAAATAACAAAGCATTACAAATAAACCAATGCCTCTTTGAGTAACTATTTTATTATTAACAACAATTTAAACAACTTAATTCTAAGTAAAAACCTATTCTGCATTCATCACTAGTTGTCATACAAAAAGCAACCGCAAAACTATTATGCTTATTCAATGAAAATTAAAACAAATGAATCATGGAAACAGCTGTTGTCATTTATTTATTACCTTCTTTTATGTACTTGAATACCGAACGGAAATAATAAACGTGTATATCGTTAGTGACAAGCGTTAAGACGCCTGCGGAGCATGCGTATTTCATACAAACGTAATACCAAAATAATTTGTAAATTAACCTTTAACTAATGACGTGGGTGTCTCATAGACGGAGAGTTCACAAATATAAGCCGTATTTCAAAGCCTTTAAAGATACACCCGCGCCCTTCCCTGTAGCTTCGGGATTGAACACGTCGATCATTCAGTCGAGGGCTCGCTGGCGGCGTGACAACACATTCGGCTGTGGAGCTGCGCCGTGTCTCTCAGACGTAAGGTCAGTATTAATGTTGCGAGTCTGTTAGACGTCAGATCATTATTAGTGTGTATCTTTCTAAGTGTCTACAAGACGTCACATCATTATTTATCGTATTGTTTTAGATGGACCAACCAAGTACGTCAAAAAATAGCCGTAAAAGAAAGAGAGTGGTTGCTTCTACTAGTGAGGACTTCGAAAATACTTTACAATGTTGGATAGAAACGGAAATTGAGGGCGACTTTAGCGATGTTGATGATGATCAGGCAGACCCAGATTTCTTCTTACAATCTGATCATGATACGGGATCTGATTAGTCAGGAGACGAACAAAATAAGGAAAATGAGAATCGGTCACAAATCAGACCGACCACCATGTCTCCTCTTGATGCCAACCAAGTTCCAGAACCTGGCCTCTCGCAATTTTTTTCAGTCTTGGATTTGAGTGGAGTCAACGCCTATGCTCTGTACAAGACCTGCACTGCTGTTTCTGATGTTCCCAGAGCACAATTTCTTCAGAACCTTGCTTACAGTTTAGTTTTGCCGCACCTGAAACGCTGCGTATACAATAATAGATTGCCGAGAGAATTGCGATTGACAATCGCACGCGTACTAGGTCCAAATAAGCCTCCGGAACGTGAAACAATACCCCCTGATAGTACAAAGCAACGAGAAAAACGTGCAAAATCTGCCCATCAAGACTCAAAAGACGTACTAAGTACAATTGCATCGAATGTCGGAAGCCTATTTGTCTTGGATGTTCAAAAATTATATGCGTGGACTGTATAAACAACAAGTAATTTGTCCCAAAATATTCACGTGATTTGAGAAGCAATCGCTACATAAGCAATACTTTAATTTAGACTGATATTTTAAATATAAGAAATTTGCCAAAAAACGTCCAAATAATTATATTGTAGCTAAGATTATAACATATATTTTTTTAGTTAAGCAAAATAGAGGTTACATAATTTGATCCAAATAAATACTGATTTCATTTGAAAATGTTGTTGTTTTTGCACTTCCTTAATAGAATAATAATGAACAGATCATAATTTAAGTAAATATTGTGCAAATCAGTTAATAAAAATAATCCATTTCGATTATTTAGTAAGCTGTCTGACATACGTCACGTCACCATTTATGATATGACTAAACCACGTCAGAACTTAAAGGTTAAAGCGACTACAAGAGCTAAACACGAGTTTTATAATGCCTGAAAGTATATGATTCACTGCAATAAACAAAACCAGAAAAATATATTCTTCAGGATATTTGCTAATAAGATAGTGTTTTGAAAACCAAAAACTTACAATTAATTTTCCTCGAAAATAAAATCACGAAATTATTTCTAAAAAATTCTTTTAACGAGTAAAAACTATACTAAAATACATGCAATTATTCTGATTCTTAGGCAAATAATTCTACAAACAACATATTAGCATCATAGTGTTTTATTTTTTAGTCCAATCAACAAATTTTTTGTAAATCGATCGAAACCCCTAATTTCGCACTATTCGGCTCGCAGTGACTGACGTAAGGTTGTTACGTTACTTTGCAGTGCAAGCTGATTAGAACTTTATTCTAACAGCATTTCAGACGAAGTTTATACCACCACAAAAAGAATTACTAATTTAGCTCCTGTAGTCGCCTTAAACAAGCCACCGATTCTTCGTAGCTCACGCGCGGACTATACATATAATGATGTTATTAGGTCTAGGCTATGAATATTCGTTCTGTTTATTTTGTCTGCAAAAACTTCAATAATTATAAATGAATTCTGTTCATTGTGACTGTGTTAGCTGTCACCTAAGTAACCAGTAACACTATAATTAGACGTTAGAAACCACAAATCAAGCGACTAAACCATAAAAAGATTTTCAACGCTATCTGTATGATTTTAAAGCTCATTTTTCCATTTCATAAAGCTGCTGCTTGAGTCATTGTTTTTGTAACTAAGTCCAATTGAATTAATTGTTTTGACACTACTAATTAAATCAAACGTTTAATTGGTATTTATAATGAGATCATTTTATGATTCATTTATTAAATAATTTCAATTTGTATAATAAATGATTGACTCGTTGTTCGTGGTTATGAGTAATCAGAAATTTAAAATTCAGAAAACCAAGGGTTATCGTATTACCCAGTACTAACTGTGTTGTTGAGGTCAGATAGGCAGTCGCTTCATGTCAAATACTGGTATTCAGCTGCATCTGGTTAGACTGGAACCCGACCCCAACATACCTAATTTTTTTATTTATTTATACAACACATACAGCTATTATCACAAGTTTAGGTACCTAATACAAAAGAGTAGTTATATTTAAAGTTACATTATTTAATTAAGAATAAATCAATTATTTTGACCGAGTAATTTTGCTAAATGCGGCCCGTGTGAATTCGCTCAGTGTGCAATTGAAGCAGTCAATCTGAAAGTCGTAAGTTGGGAAAGGAAGTAAATGCAACGTTAGGTTGTCTGCCTAACCTCGCAAAGGTTGCAAGCATGATGTTATGATTTATGACGACCCGAATGGCGTAGTGGTAGCGAAGCTGCCTTACGTTCTTAGGGTCCCGGATTCGAATCCTGGTAGAAGCAAATGTTTGTGTGATGAGCACGGACATTTGTTTCCGAGTCATGGATGTTTATATGTTTACTAAGTATGTATTTACAAACAAAAAGTATACATGTAGTATATCAACTATCTGGTGTCCACGACACAAGCCTCGTTGCTTAGTGTGGCACTAGATGGCGCTGTGTGTAAAATGTCCAGCGATATTTATTATATTTGTTTATTTCTCTATGGCAAAATTATTTTCAAACTAAGAGTAGAGGAAGAACAAAGAACCGATGGATAGATTGTATGAAGGATGATATAGCTAGAAAGGAGGTGTCTGATGAGATGACGAGTAATAGAGAAGAGTGGGAGAAGAAGATAAATACTGCGCCGACCTCAAATAAAGGCAGATAAGAGCAGTTACTATTTTGCCTGAATAGTGACTGTTTTGAGACTTCATAGAATTTACAAAATTAAAATTGCAGGTTTACTCTGTAACCGTTGTGGTTTTGATAAAAAAAAGGGTTACTTATAATGAATCGTCGTCTTTGTGGTTCATTCAACTCCAGGTTTCTTAAAACCTATTCAAAACAATGGTTTAGACTAATTCCGATTAAATAAAACATTTGTTTCCTGTGAAAGAAACTTATTTTAAACCACAGACTAATTATTTACAATATAAATACACACTAACTCTATACTAGAAATAAAAACATGTACAAGTATCAAAAAGGGTTACAGGGTATCGAAAAATTCGTCCACATCGCTGCCAACAGGGAAAGTGCCCAGAAGGCTGGCAGCATGTTTGTTTCCTGTTATTTTAGTCAACAAATAAGTACTAATTTACAACACATTTTTAGTGTAAACACAAAACAACTTTTTATTATGCGCGCGAAAAAGTTATTTTGTATTTGTACTCAATAACAGAAAATGGGCTATAATCCACCACGCGGGCCCAGTGCAGATTGGTAGACGTCACATGTCTTTTTGGATCTAGGACATGCCTGCTAGTTCTACTTCAACGGTATTATAAAGTAATTGTGAAAAATGATTTGCCATCAATACCAATTGTAGGCACTTACATAATGATGACTTTAGTGGTATATTAATTTTGCTAGCATAATTAATATTCAATACTGAGTCACAAAAACTAGCGATGTTTCCATCCTCCAAGTTGCAATAAATCGATTTAATGACAATGTCAACAACGAATTTACTCTAGTTTTTAACGCGAGTGGAAAACCTCGTGTTTAAACAATAACAGCCACTCGGGTCGATCTTTAGGTTAAGTCGCGCTTGCCTAGGTTGGTCTGTGGATGGGTGACCACCTTTAAATACCGAGTTTCCTCCGTGCCTCAGAAAGTACGTTTAGCAGTTGGTTCCGACTGTCATTTGTAGATCTTTGACAGTCATGTCAGCGTCGTAGTCGTAGTCGACGAGAGGCCCTAAAGTCTGACAATCAGTCTTACCAAGGGGTATCATATATTACCCAGTACTAAGCTGGGTTGTGGAGGTTGGATAGGCAGTCGCTCCATGTAAAATACAGGTCAGCTGCGTCAGGTTAGACTGGAAACCGACCCCAACATAGTTGGGAAAAGGCTAGGCAGATGATGATGTTTAACGCGAGTGAATCCGCGGGTTAAGGGGCCGGCGGAGGATGCGTATTTCATACAAACGTAATACCAAAATTATTTGTAAATCAAACATATTCTTAAGGTAGTCTGTATTTATTTCTATTGAATTACAGAATATCTATGTTCCCAAATATGTTTTTTGAGAGAATAGTGATGCAAAGACGAGATATGAGGAATTTAATTTTTCTATAGAAAACTTATTTTTCTTATAACTCTTGTTAAAATCAGTGTCCAATCAAAATATATATTTGGGAACCTAGATATTCTGTAATTCAATCGGAATAAATACACACTACCTTAGGAATATGTTTAACCTTTAAGTTCTGACGTGGTTTAGTCATATCATAAATGGTGACGTGACGTATGTCAGACAGCTTACTAAATAATCGAAATGGATTATTTTTATTAACTGATTTGCACAATATTTACTTAAATTATGATCTGTTCATTATTATTCTATTAAGGAAGTGCAAAAACAACAACATTTTCAAATGAAATCAGTATTTATTTGGATCAAATTATGTAACCTCTATTTTGCTTAACTAAAAAAATATATGTTATAATCTTAGCTACAATATAATTATTTGGACGTTTTTTGGCAAATTTCTTATATTTAAAATATCAGTCTAAATTAAAGTATTGCTTATGTAGCGATTGCTTCTCAAATCACGTGAATATTTTGGGACAAATTACTTGTTGTTTATACAGTCCACGCATATAATTTTTGAACATCCAAGACAAATAGGCTTCCGACATTCGATGCAATTGTACTTAGTACGTCTTTTGAGTCTTGATGGGCAGATTTTGCACGTTTTTCTCGTTGCTTTGTACTATCAGGGGGTATTGTTTCACGTTCCGGAGGCTTATTTGGACCTAGTACGCGTGCGATTGTCAATCGCAATTCTCTCGGCAATCTATTATTGTATACGCAGCGTTTCAGGTGCGGCAAAACTAAACTGTAAGCAAGGTTCTGAAGAAATTGTGCTCTGGGAACATCAGAAACAGCAGTGCAGGTCTTGTACAGAGCATAGGCGTTGACTCCACTCAAATCCAAGACTGAAAAAAATTGCGAGAGGCCAGGTTCTGGAACTTGGTTGGCATCAAGAGGAGACATGGTGGTCGGTCTGATTTGTGACCGATTCTCATTTTCCTTATTTTGTTCGTCTCCTGACTGTTCAGATCCCGTATCATGATCAGATTGTAAGAAGAAATCTGGGTCTGCCTGATCATCATCAACATCACTAAAGTCGCCCTCAATTTCCGTTTCTATCCAACATTGTAAAGTATTTTCGAAGTCCTCACTAGTAGAAGCAACCACTCTCTTTCTTTTACGGCTATTTTTTGACGTACTTGGTTGGTCCATCTAAAACAATACGATAAATAATGATGTGACGTCTTGTAGACACTTAGAAAGATACACACTAATAATGATCTGACGTCTAACAGACTCGCAACATTAATACTGACCTTACGTCTGAGAGACACGGCGCAGCTCCACAGCCGAATGTGTTGTCACGCCGCCAGCGAGCCCTCGACTGAATGATCGACGTGTTCAATCCCGAAGCTACAGGGAAGGGCGCGGGTGTATCTTTAAAGGCTTTGAAATACGGCTTATATTTGTGAACTCTCCGTCTATGAGACACCCACGTCATTAGTTAAAGGTTAAATAATCGGTGGTTTTATATCGGGTGCATACTTGCATAGCTCGGAGTTCCCCTCATAGAATGGTTTCATAATTTAGTACCTACTCCGCGCGAAATAAATAATGAAATCATTCTGTGAGAGTGTTATGTGCTTGAGGTGGATCCAACAAGCCACCGGTTCCTCGGAGCTCGCGCGCGGACTATAGATATAACAGGTATTTCACCGATCAAATTCAACCGCGACTTCGTTCGCAAAAAGTTATGATAGCTCGGCTATTAAGCCACTTTCAGACTACGCTATAATGGAATCGCATAGTAGTATGTAGCTCATAGCACAACAATATCGCGCACCATATATTTGTTACGGACACGTTCACACTGTACTATTCTATATATTATTGACTTACTATACGGTATAAAATGGTGCGATATGCTGAGTTCATGCTATGCTATATCACGCGCCGCCCTTTTCCTCCTCCCTCACCCGCGACCTTGCCTTTCCAAAATTAAAGGTTTTATACTGCAAGCCTAAACTTTTTGTTATTTTGTTACAGCGCAACAAGATTACCAAGATTACTGGGATGGAAACTACGCTAACTACGAAGATTACAACCTTGCCGTCGATGAAAGCAACGAGGATACAGAGGTAAAAGAAGCAGAGACTACACTAGGAGATGCAGTACTAACTGAAGCTCCAACAGAAAGTGATGAATTCGATGATTATCAGATAGAAGATAACAGGTCGGATGCTGCTGACAAAGAAGCTGTTGAAGAAAATACGGAGGTGACGGCTGAAGCGGTGGTAGCTGAAGAACCAGCTAGTGAGCCAACTGTACATAAAGTGTTACCTCTAGAAGTCTTGCCTCTAGAAGAACCTGAACAGAATAATGATGATGTGGAATTGAAGGAACTGGGACTGGACAAAGATGCTTCGGATAAGACGGCTGATGAAGACCTGGTTCCTCTACCTGTACCAGAGCCAAACGATAACGAAAATGTCTTTGAGGAGACAAAAGATATTTTGAACAAAGGTCAAGATTATCTGGATGAAATAGATCAGGAACCAATTGAAGATGATAAAGATCTGGATAAAATAATCGAAGAAACAAACAAACTTTTGGCAGAAGGTGATGACACTTTTGACGCGAATGATTATGAGAACTCTGATGAACAGGCGAAGAGCGACAAGGACGTCTTTAGTGAAAATAATGATGAAAATGCAGAAGATACACCTGCCAAAGTATATGCTGATCTTAATGCTGACTTGGACAAACTGTTTGCAACTCTTGACAAACTGTCTGATGATAAAACCAGTGAACAAGTAAGTACTGATGATCAGGCATTAGAAAATGCTGACTTTGACAAACTGTTTGAAACTCTTGATAAACTGTCTGATAATAAGACCAGTGAACAAGCAAGAAGTGACGAACAGGCAGTAGACGACGTTAAAGATTACGAAGAAAAATTCGGCAGACCATACAATGAAGACGTAGCCCTCTCGTGGCGGAACGCGGAAGGCAATGATGCTGCAGAGCCACAACAAAATGATGAAACTGCTTATGAAAATGACAACGAAAACGCAGAAGGTCTTGTGTCAAATGAAGAGGGATTCGATGATGAGTATGAGAACATAGATGACAGCAATCTTTCCCAAATATTCAATGAAAATGCCAACGCGTCAATTGAAAATAATGACAATAATGAACAAGACCTAGTCAAGTTAGACGCAAACAATGACGAATCTGCAAAAGAGCCAACTGAAGCTCCACTTGAGAAAATCGATGCGGAAAAAGAAGTAATCGACTACGCTGACAACTACAATGATTCTAATGACAGCGAACCTAACGCTGACGATGATATCGATAGCGTAATCAAACAAATATTTGCTAACGATGTCAAAGAGCCGCAAGCGTATGGAGATGATGCTTTGGTCGACGAGAAATATAAGGAAGAAGGTGCCATGGAATTGGATGAGGTGAAAACTACCATCTCTGACGAAGAACCAACACAAAAAACAGCAATGATCGATGACTTAAACAGCGCTGAGCTCAGCGATCTTGTGACCCAATTTGTGGCTGCTCACAAAGAAGAGTTTGATGTTAACTCAGAGAGTTTCGCAAGGCACATAGCACCTGAACGTATAACTCTGTCTGTGGATGAAGCGAAAGAGGTGACGTCACCAGAATTTCCTGCAAACTACCCTGCTGGCAATACTATTGACTGGATCTTTGACGGACCTGGAATGGGCATCGAAATGAATATCACCGACTTTGATGTTAACGGCGCCTTCGGCGATTACCTGCTTGTGATACCAGGTAAGACTTTTAATTCTAACTTTAGGTTTCATTCGCTTTAGTTCTGCATTTCCACTAGAGATCTATATAAGGATGCGCTGCGAGGGATGTGTTTGTTAAGAACCAATAGAATCTCTTCATTTACGTAGCCTGCTCAGTGCAGCTCTAGTGAAAACGGTTCAGCGGAGCGAGATTTTTGAACTAACTATATTTCCGCACCGCCCAGCTACCTCGCACATCTCTGGTGCGAAACTTATGGGGTAATATGGCTTGCTATTAGTAAAAGAGTTTTCGGAATCGAATGAAAAGTTATCGCCTATAATATGCAAACTTACAAACTGCTGTCTTAATAAGGGGTGTAAAAACCCCTTAAAGAAGCCGAAGGCTAATTCTCCCCGTCATTGCGATCATTTTTTTGTTCCACACCATACTTGGGAACCTTCTAGTTACGGGGATATTGAGGGTCAAAGTTCCAACTGTTTTTGTTTCAAATACTAGTTTTTATTGTAAGATTTTTACTTTAAACACCACCACAGCCCCCGTACTATTCAATCACACAATGTTTTGATGATCATTGAGTTCTACCACAAAGCATGATTCTTCACCCCAAAAAAAAAGTGGTTTCTCAGCAATGATTTTTGCGTCAAGTTACTTAGTTTGATCTACAGAATACTTGGTTCACGGCTTGGTGATGAGGTAGTTTACAGCCTGTATATCAGAATAGATTTCATTACTTCAATGGAGGGACTAGTCACTTCGGTAATTATAAACAGATGAATCAGTTTAATAGTTATGTATGATACACACTAGGGTTATTATTTTCAATGTTTTGAATAATAAACTTAAACACATAAATCACAGGTTTCAAAATAAATAAATTATGAATCATTTTGTTTTCAACATCAATGTCATTGATGCCTCATCAATAGTTATATGTTGGGGCGAAAACTCACTATCTATGGTAGGACTTACGCGTGCTTTACGATTTTCAACCTTTTGCGTTAAATCGTGTGTTTCAAATCATGCAACAGCACGTCTAATACTTACGGCATTTCAAATGTCTACAGTCAAATTTGAACAAGATCATTTTCTTCACCTTATCTCAATTTATTTGTGGCCAGCGCAGGTTTCCTTCTACCATACTTATTTTAGTTTTCAGCTCATTAGTCATTACCGATATAGAAGAAGCTATATCCTTGATCTCTTCACAGGTGGACTTGACGACTCCAGCAAGGATGGACTGGTCTTCACCCATCACTTAAACTCAGTCAAGAAATACAGATTCTTTGATGTTAACCGACTGTTCGTGCGATTCTACGCCAGAGAAAGCAACTGGCCGTCAACTAAACAGGGATTCAGATTTTACGTTAAATTGATTGGTAAGTATATCTAAACAACTCATCATGACAACATGTAAAGGCAAGTCAGAGGTCCATGGACGGCATTAAAACTCTGACACCAAGTTAGGCATTAACCACGCGATAAAGTGGAAAAATAAAATTTAAATACTGCAAATTTCCCTGTGATGATGTCCAGAATACGTGGTAACTAAACTGTTTTTAAACTCCACACCCATTTCTTCCAGAGCCCCTACCAACATACGAAGAGGTACCGGAACCGGAGCCAGTGGCAAGCCCTCCCAAAGAGACGCTTACTCTCAACCTGGCTGGTCTGACCCTGCCCAGGTTCCAGGAGATCAGAGAACAGTTCCGGGAGCTTCTCGCTGATATGGCCAAGGAGTACATCAGGGATAACAACATTACACTGGGATTGAATACTACGTAAGTTTTTGACGCTTCTATTTATTTGTACAGGACGTTGTAAGACAAGATAAGAGGTGGAGAGAGAGAGAGAGAGAGAGAGAGAGAGAGATAGAGAGAGAGAGAGAGCAAAAGAGAGAAGAAAAAGTTTAGCTCTGCAGGGGACTAGCTCTGCAGGGCTCTATTAGGAGACAGACAATCTCTTTTTAAATACTACGGTTTAAAACTTAACGTATAATGTCACTTACGGGATATCTCTCCTCTTATTTCTTCTCTTCTCTCCCTTCTTTCTTACGTTATCTTATTCGTCTTCATCCCGCGATCATGGCGATTGCAACAGCGTCGAAAGATCGGGAGCTCAAAACAATAAACAATCAAGGAAGATATCCCATAAGTGACAATGTGAGTTTAATCTCTTTTTTTTAAATTCGACTCATTGACTATTTGTCATTTGTGTACCTACTATTTTTGTTCAAATGCTCGGTTGCAGTGGCGCAGGCTTCTAACAACTCAATTCCCACCGGCTTACCTTCAGAAGTTTAGAATACAACCACTCTCTACCTACCGTAATTGAAAAATTACACAATCACTACTTCTTACAAGCATCACCAAACGCCTACTCGCATTTAATCAAAAAAAAATACCCTTCAATAACATTTTGCTATAAAATAACCCGCAGGCGCTATCGGCTTTTTGGTATTAGTAATGGTGGATTTCGTATTTGGTTATTTATTTGGATGTTTATTTTGTTGTTCACTTTTATTGTTTTCCTATGGTACCTCTGCATTTTATTCTATTTTTTTTTTTGTTTTTTTTTTTACCATGCCAATTTCATTATGTTTGGGGTCGCTGATAATGAAAATTAGGTCAAAATGTAAATCCAAGATGGCGCCGATGGAAAATTTCAGTTTTTTCTTCATGGGTGTCGTTTTCGTGGTTTTTGGGGTCGCTGATAATAAAAAAGAGGTCAAAATGAAAATCAAAGATGGCGCCGATGAAAAATTTCAGTTTTTTCTTCATGGGTGTCGTTTTCGTGGTTTTTGGGGTCGCTGATAATAAAAAAGAGGTCAAAATGAAAATCAAAGATGGCGCCGATGAAAAATTTCAGTTTTTTCTTCATGGGTGTTGTTTTCGTGGTTTTTGGGGTAGCTGATAATAAAAGAGAGGTCAAAATGAAAATCCAAGATGGCGCCAATGAAAAATTTCAGTTTTTTCTTCATGGGTGTCGTTTTCGTGGTTTTTGGGGTAGCTGATAATAAAAGAGAGGTCAAAATGAAAATCCAAGATGGCGCCGATGAAAAATTTCAGTTTTTTCTTCATGGGTGTCGTTTTCGTGGTTTTTGGGGTCGCTGATAATGAAAATGAGGTTAACACAAACATCAAAAAGTCAAGTAAAAAAAAATCATTCTATTTTTTTTTCTCGGCTTATCCTGACTCTTTTTTCACCCTTCGCCACTGCTCGGTTGATTGACAAAACCTCGATAAAATATTGACCTCATATCAAACTCGGTAAAATATTGCCTCATAGAAATACTTACAGTGATGTAAATGTACAGCTATTTACATTCCTGCCTGGTGCAATAGAAAATAAAATATTTTGACACCAACATGGCGAAAATTGTTTCAAGTTTGTCGATGACTCAGTCACAGATAACTTATCGTCGGATTATCGGAAAGAAGACGAAACAAAGAAGCGATAAAACTGTTATAAATTTTTATTTTTGTTGATAAAATCATTTAGTTTGACTACTAGCTTACGGTTGAGCTCTAGTTACAAATGATATATCTAGAACCAGGGTTCAATTGATATTGGTGATTTGTTTTACACATAGAAGTTTACATTTGTGTGCGTATTTTTATCAAGTTACAGCCTTAATTGATATTTACAAGAGTACAGGTACATAAAAATGTATACTTAAACGTTGTCTTTAAAATATATGTAGGATACAGGTATTTAAACAGGTGTAAAGGATGATCTGGCAAGAATAAAGAAGGGGTTTCAGAAGACGTGACGAACAATAAAGAAGTAAATCTTTTCTTATATTAGTTATGGAACTGTTTATGTTAGCGGTGGAATCAGCTGCGGTGGCCCAGTGGTAGCGGCGTTTACGAACAGTCGTGGTTCGAACCCAGGCAGGCGCATTAGTTTGTGGAATTTATTTCATTACCGCTGGGTGTCTAAAATGGCCACTTTAGCAGAACATAATATGAATCACGCTCAGAATTTTAAATTCTTAAAATGGACTTTATTCACATACGCATAAAGTCCATTTTAAGAATTTAATTATTTCGGCCATTTTAGGTCCGCTGCTCTCAAAACATCTGCATCGTGAGGAAACCGGCATGTCCTAGAACCAAAAAATCGAATACATGTGACATCTACCAATCTGCTCTGGGTCCGCGTGGTGGATTATACAGGGTGTAAACGACCTCATCACGTAGCCGTCAACCAAGCATTCTGTACATCAAACTAAGTAACTTTACGCAAAAATCATTGCTGGGAAACGACTTTTTTTTGGGGTGAAAAATCAAGTTTTGTGGTAGAACTCAAAGTAACGCTGATAAAACATTGTGCTGATGGGTGGATTAAATAGTGTGAGGGTCGTAGAGGTGTTTAAAGTAAAAATCTTACAAAAAAAAACTTTTCGAAAAGTTGTAACTTTGACCCCCCCAATATCTCCGTAACTAGAAGGTTCCCAGGTATGGTGTAGAACAAAAAAATAATCGCAATAACGGGAAGAACAAGTACCTTTCGGATTCGGTAAGAGGTTTTTTACACCCTTTATAGTCCATTCCCTCTCATAGAGAGGTGGCCTGTGTCCCAGCAGTGGGAACATTAATAAGCTGATGATGATGACGGAACTGTTTAACTGTTTGTTTATTTGACCCGAATAGCGTAGCGGTAGTGAGGCTACCTAACGTTCTTTGGGTCCTGGGTTCGAACCCCGGTAGAAGCAAATGTTTGTGTGATGAGCATGGACATTTTGTTTCCGAGTCATGGATGTTTATACAAGTATGTATTTACAAACAAAAAAAAAACTAACTGAAATTGTAAAGGTATTTTAGAACATCAAAATCGAGGTTAATTCAATGTTTGTGCATTTTTTTGCACATGCATCAGGAATTCCACTCAATCATCGTACATATCAAAAATATTTACTTTCATAATGGTTGACATCCGGTTCCGGGCTGAAATTCTAATACGTGCAATGGCGAATCAGATTAGATCTGATTGATAGTAATATTGTTGTCATGAACGTCATTCGATAAAAAAGGATAAAAAATGAATTGACAATCCTCCTTCTTCTAATCTTTTATATTATTATAAGCGAAGGTTTGTGAGTATGGATGTATGGATGTATGTTACTCAAAAACTACTGAACGGATATGGATGAAATTTTGCAAACAGATAGTTTATTACCTGGATTAAAACATAGGATACTTTTTATCTCGGTAGTAAGATCCCATGGGACGATTATCAAACTTCACTAGGAGTTTTCTACGGGTAGGTTACTCACATTAATGACATCAAATTCTCATTAACTTACAAGTACCTACATGTTCCTGAAAATTCTGTAAGATAACAAAAAAGTCATTGAACCAGCCACACCAGCTTAAGAAGAGCGAAAATTTATCACGCCTTAGTTCCCTGGAGAGCTAGCCAGGGGTGTACCTGTGTCCTACCGTAAACCGAGATTTTTCACCCAAAAAATGTCCCTGATTTAGTCCTTGATCATGTGACTACACTATTGATATAAAGTTTAATTTGCAACGAATGATGTGTGAAATGTACCTTTACTAAACTGTATGTCTCACTGTCCCTCATTCATTTGTTTTTCCTGTAATATATTGGCACAATGACAAACCCTCAATACTACACAGTTTACGTCTGACAGCAGCAGACGAACAATAAACCTCACCACCATGAAAATAAAGATCATTCTTATTTGACAGACTAGTCAGTGGCCGCAAGCGAATAGCAACCTTATCCTAAGGAGCATAAAGATCATTGGCACTGTAAAGCCCAATCAGAAGCTAAATGACTATGATAGTAGTAGTCCCCTGTTCTACTGCAGACGAGAAGCGAGAAGCGTGAAAATCTAGCGAATAAAAAAATACAGTCGAATTGAGAACCTCTTCTTTTTGGAAGTCGGTTGAAATCGAGTTGTTTGAGTGAGTTCTCCCTCTCGGTGTAAATAGTCAGCAATCAACTACCTATCTATAAATAAATATCATCATCATATTTCTGCCGTTGGTTCAAGACTTATTTTTTTCCATTCTTCCATATCCACTATCTCGCCGTCACCAAATTCTTCACAGAATGGAATACAAAAATAAAACGTCAGAATAAAAAACATCTTAAAATATACTTTATGAGAATGGTTACAAAGACCATTTTAAGAATTTTTTTTTTTAACGTGATTCATTTACGATTCCGCTAAAGCGGCCATTTTAGACCCCCAAGATTGACAAAAGCATTATTAACGAAAATAGTAGAACGAAAAAAAATTTTGCAAAAAAAAGCGACTTCATTTAAATTCACTATTATTTTTGTCACATGCATTTTATTTCTCCTCTTCACGCGTCTGTGCTAAGATAGAAGACTTCTTTCAAAGTTTTCATGAACGACTCGCTTTGAAACTTCAGCTAATACAGGGTCGTGTTTACGTTTTTTTAAAGATAAAGATAAAGATTTATTTATTGCGTAACTGTGTACATTATGTAAGCTATACATTTCCAGTAAAACATGGCTTTGCTTCGTACAGATTTCCCGTACAATGACAGATCCGCTTATACGGTTTTTATATGGCTTGATGGGACGCCGACCGAGAAAAAAGTAGAAAGCAAAAAAATCTTGAGAGGTGTCAAGGGACACCCGGATGGAACGAAGTTCTTTCGATTAACTAGTGAAGGCATTGTAATAAAATTTTATTTTTTTAAAGTTATATTATAATAATATTTTTTTTTATTATTAACAAATATAATGTTCACTCAACAAACAAAATCATCGCGACACCACACTGTTCAATGCGAAATAGAAATGAAACAAACGCATTGCAACCTTCATTTATTTTTAAAACGCAAAAAGTGTCGTTACAACTTTTTCGTAAGAATTTTTTCCGTCTGGCCCCCTTTCACAACGCGCGATAAGGAACTTCGTTCCAATAGTCACTCTCCGCCAGCAGTGGGACCTGTGCCCTAGCACCACGTGCTCCGTAACATTTGTCCCCCTCTGTGCGGCTGCAGTATGTTCTATTTCTACCTGTAATGTTAACCGATCGTTAAAAGTTAAAAATAAACAACCTCGAAGCGTCGCACGTTTTGAAGTGTAATTAACTTGAAACAACCTGGATAGGTTTAAAATTGATAATTTTGAGCTGAAATGGCTGTTGGATTTGGTCCTAATAACTTTTTCGATTTTGAAAATACTGCATATTAGCGATTCAAGGGATCCGGTATAATATTATAGGAATTGGGCTCTGAAAACATTGCTTAGAATTATATTCTGTCAGCTTGTTATTAATCACAAAGTTAGTTTTTAGACTATCACTTCTACTAAAAATTGACACAGCTCGGCTCATATGCATGGGTATAAATAAACATAATTTTATACCTTATGGCACTCACGAATAAGGTTACTATCTGCCCGTGAAAGAATTTTCAGAATTGAATCATTATAGTTCCGGTGTTACCACCTACATATTTACAAACAAATTGTACCTCTTTATAATACTACTAGTATAGATACCTATCCTTAATGGCAAACAGGAAAGTCATTGCCATGGCCAAATTACTCATGGTTTTACTTGAAAGCTACGAGTACATTTATTCTAAAGTAACTCATAACTACTTCTTGAAATGCGATCTGAGGTAACAGGATATTGCATTACATTATTAATTGAAACATCCAAATCTGCCTGCATTTTCCTATAATTTTGTTGAGGTTGGCTCACTCGGATGCAGCTGAATAGAGGGACTGCCTATCTGACTTCTACACCCCAGTTGCTGGGCATTAAACAAACGATACCTATATTTTCCAATCAGTTTTATATTCGGTAACTACTTTTATTCTAATTTATGAATATTTTCTTGTTAAAATTTACAAAACTTTACAATCCTGTTCCAATTTCCACGAAAAATGCGGTGTAAAGATAGAATGAACCAATTATTCTAAATGCGGAACACTCAACATTGTCGCATACAAAGTTGAACTATGCGTTATACACATCCACACAAGTAATATGTACTGACAGCAGTATTTCTATTCTCGGATATCTACGTCATTCTGACCCAGTTACGAATCAATCCGAATAACAATTCCTATTCACTACACAAAACGTGTTAAAGAAAAGAATGTTAAATGACACAAAAATCTCTAAAGAAAACAGAAGAAAATTAAATGAAAGTAAAAATAAATAAAGAAGAAGTTAGTCTTGCTCGAGAGGGGGCAAAGTACGCATGCGCGAAGAAGCTTCACGCACGCGCGGTACAAACGTCAAACCTATTTCAGTAAAGCTCAAGAACGAGCTTATAAAACCGCTTTTAAACGAAGTAATATACAAAAACGAATAGTAAATACATCAGGAACAAAACAGTGTGTGATCAAAGTGTCAAATGTGAATAATGTGCACAGAAAAGACTTTAACATGTTGAAAATAAGAGTGTTATTCCAAAATGCAGCATTGCGACGAATCGATTCGAACGTTCCCTGATGCCAGAATTTAGTGTCAAAAATACAGGATGGAGCCTTTGATAGATAGGAACAACTTCGCCATAAGCGCGATGGTGACCGTGGCTATGCAGATATTGTTCTTTACTATAGCCTCGTTGTTCCAGAACGATAAAGTGACTGATTTCACTGGCGGGGCTAACTTTATTATTATAGCTTTGCTTACCTTCTTTCTGGGGCAAGGCGGGTCCCACCTGAAAAGCTATGACAGCCGACAGCTTATGGTCACTGCCTTTGTCTGCCTCTGGGGCGTCAGATTATCCGGCTACCTCATCTATAGAATCTACCATATCGGTAGAGATAAACAGTTTGAGGATCGTAAGAGCAATACTTTAAGATTTGCGGTGTTTTACACGTTCCAAGCCGTATGGGTATACATTGTGAGTTTGCCAGTTATTATCATGAACTCGCCGCATCATTCTTTCCCTAAGTCCCCTAAGACGATGACGACTTTAGACTCTGCTGGAGCGGGGATCTTTGTCATAGGACTGTTGATCGAAACTTACGCTGATCTGCAGAAGTTTGCGTTCAGACAAGAGCCAGCAAACCAAGGAAAATGGTGCAATGATGGACTTTGGGGGCTCTCAAGACATCCTAACTACTTCGGTGAGGTTGTTCTCTGGTGGGGTATATTCATAATATCATTAAACGTGATAAATGGCGTCGAATGGATCGCGATACTATCGCCTTTATTTACGACATCGATCATACTGTTCTTATCTGGCATACCGTTGCTCGAACGATCGGCGGACGAAAAATACAGAGATAATCCCGATTATTTGTATTATAAAGCGTCGACTTCGCCCCTGATACCGATCCCACCTGCAATCTACGTCGAAGTTCCAAGATTCTTGAAGTTTGTCATGTGTTGCGAGTTCCCAATCTATGATTCCACTACTGATGAGTTCCCCGCAGCAACCATCGTCACTGAGACAACCAGCATATCTATGGTCCAGTCTCAAACATAGCTAACAAACGCCGCGCGCGAACTCGCCGCGGCTAACGACCAAATAATCAAGAACCCTAATCAGAAACAATTGTGATACACAGCCGAGGACAGACTACACCGGCTGCCAAACTCGTTGCCACTTAAACAAAATAACACTGTAGATATGAACCTTCACAATAGTTATATGGAAAATATTAAGAAGAGTAAACATATTGCCTTAGGCCTTATTGAAGAAACGAAAGATTACAGCGCTGCGAATACACCTGATAATGATATTGAGAACAGCATAGACTTAGCTGTGCCTAGTACTAGTTATGCAAAACGACCTACAGAGATAGTTAAGTACGGTAAAATTACTTTTAACACGACTGCGATACTGCACCATTATCCTCAAGTAGCCAATAATGAACTGAAGTCTAATTGCACAAAAGGTGCCAAGAAGAAAACTGACCTGAATCTCCAAGAGCCTAAACTAGTTACGAGTAATAATAATGATTCGACTCCTGAAGAAGTAGTTGTAGATATTATAAAGAAAGATAACTTCAATAATAATGAAAGTAAGGTTGATATTACAACCGACAATGTGATCGAAGTAGTGAACCAGCCTGTGAAATTTACAGAAGAAAAGCTTGTATGAGATTGGGAGATAACTTTTTACTCTGTACATTTTCGATTGTGTAGATTTTGGCATCGTTACTTGAAGCCTACGTGGACATATCGCGATGGATATTAAGACTGGACACAGAGTAACAAAAGTATCAGAGAGACAATTTAGATGTGATAAGTGTAAAGTCCTCATACCATAGATGAAATCCGTCTCATTTAGTATAAATGTTTAGATTTACAGATATAAGAATATTAAGCTACATATAAAATATTTATTAAGGATCTAGAAGAGTATGTTAACGGTGAGTCTTTTAAACCTTTTCGCATGAATTTAGATTTACACACTTTGGAAAGGGCAATTACAATTTCACTGTTATTATTTGTAGTGACTGGGACTGTAGCTTCGTCTTTTATTCTAACAATTCTAAAGAACCTGGAACTGGCTCTATTTCAAAATAGTTTGATTTTCAACTTTTGCTGACTTCCAACAAGGTTGCGTTAAACGTTTAACGCTACCATGGAGGCCCCCTCATGCCCCCCCTACCCCTTCCTATTTTCATTTCTTCATTATGAAGTTTCACTTCTTTCGCACGGAGGGACTCATCGCACTATTTTTATTTTCTGGCCCACTCTCATAGAGATGAGGTTTCTGTCCTAGCTGTGTTGATATTACTGGCTGATCATGGTAATTGATCTTTTGCAATATTTAAAAATAGAGTATTCTGATCATTCGTTTGTTTTATTATGTATCGAATGGCTTTTATTTCCATGTTTCTGCCTTATCTTACCGATTTATAGTGCAATTAGCAATCAGACGTCGTATTCCTTATCTGTCGCATGAAATTGCGTATTTATAGTAATGGTATTTACTTACTTCGTTTTGGTTATCAACGTATTCATATTTACAATTTTGAAGGCAGTTTCTTCTGTTTCTTCTTTTTGTATTTTTAGGCTTTTATTATAAAGAGGTAGAGTTTAAATATTGGAGTTTATCTTCGAAACTACACAATTAATTCGGGAAATTACTTAATTGACGTAAAGATACTCGTACGCTATCACCACGTTCCATACGATATTTTTCTTCGACGTTAACGAAGTCACAGGTATAAGATTGTTTTATTTTTCTTGTAAAACTTAGAGATCGTCTATCTGACAATAGGTCCTTATTAAATTCAGTTCATTTCAGTCCACTGCTACAAATGGGCCTTCCCTAATTGGCAACATAAAATCCATGAGTTACATACTACATACTGTAACTTTAATACCTTGTTACTCACGTCCGCATAGCATGACGAGGGTTACGTGATATCGCAATGCGCCCATCAGAAACAGACAAAGCAGAAATGCCCTAAGTGCCTCTACTTTCATTGGCAGATGTGCCCTTTTGATCTTCAAGTAAGCATGCTGCTTTGCGGCAGCGATGCGTATGGTATTAGTATAAAAGTTGCGTTTTTAACGTTAGAAGAAGAAGTTTATTTATGTTTGGGTAGTAAGTGCATTTATAACTCAAGAACTAATTGTTAGATTTTAATGGTTCTTACTTCAATTAGTATGTTTGGTTTTACTTTATTTTAGTGTTTTTTACGAATTTGTGAGCACTATAAGTTTGACATAAGTTGATGTGTCAAGATTAGGCTGTGGTGTTGATTAGTTAGGTTATTGGTGGTGACTTGTGCCTTTTGATGGATTAGCTCGCTGCCTTTTACATGGCACATAAATATTGTGTCGTAATTTGGGTGTGAGCGTATTTAGGTAGTATATTTCAATATATATATATTAAAATAATCCTTTTTAGGACAATATCTATATAATTTCACACAAAACAGTGAAAAATAATGTCGTAAAGTAATTGTATATTCGTGTCATTGAATTGATAAGCCGCCGTCGAATGATAAGGTCTTATTGATAAACTTGTCTGTGATAAACAATAGAAATAGTGAACTGTATTCAGTGAAAGACATTTTGAGTGACTTTTAGTTGATAAGCATCTTGTTATTGCGTGTTTATAGGGAACGAGCTCGCGCCCACGGCTTCGCCCTCGTACTCTCCCAAGGGGTCATACTACCAGGATAAAAAGTATCCTATGTGTTAATCCAAGTTATATCCTATCTGTGTGCCAAATTCTATACAAATCTGGTCAATAGTTTTTGCGTGAAAGAGTAACAAACATCTTTCCATCCTCACAAATTTTCGCATTTTAAATTTTTTAGTGTTTTAGAGTTTGTAGGTCCTTAATTATAGTAAAACACTGCACGTAATTGCCACTAGAACTATTTATATCAATATAATTTGCACGGAATACAATGCTTGCACACAGCCTGCAATCGGTAGACGGTAGTAAGTTAAGACCGAATGAACAATTGAGTAAATATAAAAAATGGCAGTATTGCCAGTTAATATTGTAGGATTCCTACAAACGTACATTTTGACACAAGTGGAGAAAGTTTGTTATTGTACTTCAAGGCGGTATTAACACACGAGCCGTAGGCGAGGGTATTTCTGAGCCGAGAACTGCAATAACAAATGTCCACGTGTATCAAACGACGTTTTTCAATATACTTTTGAAGAAATAAAATTAAAGAATGTAAAATATTTGTGTCATGAATTATTACGAGACTATGATTTAAGTTTTATTTTTTTTCCGCGCTTTGCTTTCACCAGATTGAAGGAGAAGCAAAGGTATGAAGCCGTCAGCTCGTCATACAGCCTAATATAAAAAACAGTTTTTTTTATATGTTTTTGAATGTAGAACACAAATAAATGTTAATTTGTTTATAAAAATAAATATTAGTTTTTATTAATCATGTTTATCTAAACTTACTTGTTTATTGAATTTATAAACACAAGGATTTGTAGCTGCTTGCCCCCTTAGGTACACACCTATGCCTGGGCCCTCGGTGATTACAAGGCGTGATGTTCCTACCGATTGTGCTGTTATGCCTTTATGTTTCTCAAATCAGAGATTAATGCGCGTATGAATTGTCGAATCCTAGTAATATAAAGAAAAAATAAACTGTACCGGTTTACCAACGAACGACAGAATTATGTCTTAGTGCGTCATTGTGCAAGAAAACTAGTTATTATAATGCTGAACTGGCGTCACTTAATTACTTGCTTAGTCGTTACTAATTACGTAATTATAGACTATGGTACTAGGTACAGTGATGAGCATCAACATGATACAACAAGCAAATGTTAAATAAATATCTATGGACGTTACACACACCGTCACACGTCGTGGACACCAGATAGTTAATTTACTACAGTAGGGCCAATTTAATAGATCATTTGACACTTGATCAAAATACGACAACGAAAGCTTGTAACGGCAGGAGAAAATGTTCTTCAATGATTGCTAAATGTTTACGACATATTCATGCATGTGACTGTACCCATTTGCTTGAATGGCTGCGGTATTTTAACACCATTATTGTTCTTTTACCATGCAAATTGACGTTAGTTAGGTTAAGAGAGCAGAAGCAACTACATAGGTACAAAATATACACGAAATGTGCCTAAATATAGTTTAACGTTTTGACTTGAATTCAAAATGGTTTGACGGTTTTTCGATCAAGTTTTTCTTGGTCCAATCAAAGCAAAAATGGACATATAGAGGGTATTTCAGAGTCTGAATGGATCCAATTACTCATCATTGTTCCACCCGCCCCTGATCACAGGTCATCTGCTCCATTTTGTGGCATGCTTCTGAGAGAGAAGATAAGAAAACTACCAGTGTCTATCTGTCTACTAGGGTTTTAGGTTTCCGCACTTAGTCCTTGAAGTAGACCATTGTGCGTGACCACCCGTGTCTATGATTTATCTTATAAGTTTACATATCCAACACCCATTCGTATTGCGTGAACATTTGAGTGAGTTTCGAAGTGAAATTATTAGAATAGATTAGGTCCACTCGACTACTGCTACGAGTATCACCAAATAGTATGACAGCGATATTATTGAGATTGAGAGGCCCTTATTTACAAGACTTTTACTGACAGATTAGATAGCATACTAAATAAATGTTATAGGTACTTACATTATGTTGGTACTACCTTATGCCAGTGGCTTTTCCCCTAAATAAATGTGCTACGGGATCACACAACCGGGATAAAAAGTATCCTATGTGTTAATCTTGGTTATAAACTCTATGTGCCAAATTTCATCTTAACCCGTTCAGGAGTTTTTGCGTCAAAGAGTAACAAACATTCATCCCTCATCACAAACTTTCACATTTACGAGTATAGAAGAAGAAGGATTTGCAAATAATGGTGAATTTCTACGGTTTTTAACTCTACTGATATTTTCTTGCTAGTTTACATTTCCAAAGACATAATTCTCGAAGATGTATTAGAAACATTAATGATAGATAGAGCCCTGACCTTCGAACGAGAGATAAACACTGATCTATAACTAGATCGGATGAACACGTTTATGGATGATTTTGTTTATGTTCTGCGCATCTTACATTTTATATTACCTACGCATTTCATATTTTCTCTTGCGTTTATTTGACGTAATAGGCTGCGTTATTGTAAATAATTGGTTTATTATAAATAACGCGTCGGATGCAGACCAAGCTAGCAGAAAATGAAAAAAAAATACTCAATAAGTAAACCTTAACCCTAATGCTTTAGTGACAAAGTTAAAATCTAAAAAAAAAACAGATCCGGTTAGACTGGAAGCCGACCTCACAATATTTAGTTGGAAAAAGCCTATTCAGATGACGATGACAATATCCCACTGCTGGGAAAAAACATTGACATACCAATGAAAGAAGTAAAAGATAAATAATAAATACCTAATAATATTTTTTTATTAATTATATTTTATCTGATGCCATTATGTACCTACTTACTTACACATACACACGTCCGATATTTGGTTGCAAAACAAACTTCTTTTCTAAGCTAGACTTCTATTGTCTTCTAAAATAACAAAGAAATTCGACCTCAGCTGTGTTTCTGTCCAAGGCTAAAGTATTCATGGACATATATGCAATGTTGTCTGGGTAGAATAAAAATGATTTTCTTCCACATTATCATGAAATAGAGTTAGTACTCTTTCGATCTACAGCGTGAAAAAGAAAGATGTGGCTTCAGTGTCATACCCTTAAACATAATCACACTTTTCTGATACAAGGAATAAATCTGTCGAAGTCAAGGCAGCAGTGGCGAAGGCTCCATACAACTCGATTCTTACCAGCTTCCCTTTGGCAAGAAAAATATAAGACCTACCTCTAACAAAAATGTACCCTTCACTACTGCTAGGTAGACACAAAACAACACCAAAAGATTGTGCATAGAAAAACGTGGCTAGAACGATAATATCGCCGCGAGTCTCTCGCTCGCACAGGTGGCCCCAAAGAGGTGTCTTAAATCAAATATATTTTTTCTAAACATTAATTTATTCTTTTCCAGGTACGAAGTGACACAGATCACCAGGACAGCTGTCTGCAATATCCAGTGGCCCGAGTATGAGAACTGCGTGGAGCTGACCTTCGGAGTTCCCCTGCACTATGAGGAGGAGCCTGAAGAGCCCAGACTGAACGCTGAGGAGCTGGACGACTTGTGGACTACTTATATCAACAAGGAGGAGTTCTCTGAGAGGCTGCGTTCTTTGGGTATCACGGTGAGTCCTACTTTGAGAAAGAAATAAATAAAAAGTTTTAGGAACATGACGTCCATACAAAAATAAAATAAACAATAAACATACAACGCACAACAAATATTTATAAATACTAGCTGACCCGCGCAACTTCGTCTGCGTCTCATAAATTGAGATGTAAGCTATCCTATCTTTCAAGTTGGATCAAACTGCACACAGTGTACAAATTTGATTAAAACCGGTTAAGTAGTTTAGGAGTCCATCGCGGACAAACAACGTGGCATGTAATTTATATAAATATTAAGATAAAATATTAAAATCTTTGTTGCTAGTAGAATCGGTACCTACAGTAAATATTAATAAATAAATATTAATTTGTGGGGAAATAATCTATGGGGAGCCCACAGCACAGCGCTGGTTTTCAGTTGTCACCCGTGAAAAAACGTACGGAAGCCACGACAGCATAAATATTGCTTTACTAAGGCCATATAAAATTAATATAATCAGACTGTATCCATCCAAATCAACCGATAAGCGTTTTCTGAGAGCGACTGAGGAAAAAAGCAATAAAAAAACAAGTGATAAGCAAACACCACACTAAGCATAATTCGGGCTGGTGTCCGCAACTCCCCGTCAAACCGCGTATTTTGGTAGCATAATAATTATTTCGATTAGTCTCGTCATTATTTAGTATTAATTGCTAATCAGACGAGAAAAAAATATTGGTTTGAAACTTACCCACATACTTTTTCAACGCAAATCTATGCATTTGTTTAAAGTAGGTCAGTTAAAGGCGCTTTTGAATTGTCGATAAAAGATTAAATTAACTTTAGCTACAGTCCTAGTCACAAACATATATAAACTGTGACAGCTATTTGCGAAGTTGTTAACTTTCAGAATGGACTTTTCTACCACGCTTGTCTTTTGATTTTTTCCATTCCTTGTTTGCTTTAATTCATTCCAATTTCTGACAACTATCGGTTCTTTCCCGCCATTATTTTTTTGTTTATATCTTCTAACCTCTTCCTCTACAATTTGCAGGAGTACGCGATCCCCAACGATCGCACGGTGCTGATGGTGTGGCTGGTGATCGCCGCAGGAGTGCTCATCTCCATGGCCATGCTTGCCTTTGCACTCTGGCGGTTTAGCTGCTTCGAGGATTATACTAGGTAAGACTTTACTTTCCAACTTAGGCACGCCATTGAAATTGGATATTGAGGATTGGTTTATAAATATCTCAACAAAAGACCAATGATGAGAAGATTCTGTATACCAGATTATTGGGACGTTGAGACAAATGTAGGGCATATTAGATTAAACTTTAAATCTTGAAACTTGAACTGTGACACACAAAACGAAGCTCCAAGCTCTGTAAAAATATCAAAATCAATTCAATCGGATCCCTTGTCGTCCCAAAAATCATATTGATAGCTTTATTGGTCTTGAACATTGCGAATCTTCTCATGACCTAAATACTAAAGCACCCGTCTCCCATTCCAGGATGCCACAATACGGCGACACGGACAGCATACAGAACGAGAAGCGTCACCTCGACCTCTACCCCACCCCCCACCAGACGCTCCCCCCGCTCTACTCCGAGAATGACTACAAATGGGCTGATGACAAGTACGACGACTCGACCAGAGGTGAGTAACCAAGAGAATGAGAAAGACAGCTACCTGAAACTGACAAATTTTCCCAATCAACCTTGGGCATAATGCTGTAACGATAAAGTTGAAAATGTATTGAAGAAAGACAGATTGGAGTAACTTGATATGCAGCCGTCTGTACCATATTATACTGGTCTGAGAAAAGGGACATTTAATAGCAACGCACGTCAATGAGTTGGTGAAATCTGGCTGAGTGGGAGAAGTTCTGGGTGACCGCGAACTGGAAGACGTTACGTTGGAAACCCTCCCACTAGATGGACCAATGATCTAGTGAAGGTTGCGAGAATTCGCTGGTTGCCAGTCACACGAGACCGGTCAATGTGGCGACACTTGAGACACTAGACTAAGCTGCTCTAGTGATTGCTCTACTGACAGCTCTACTGACTGCTCTCTGTGGAGGTCGTTCAGCCGAATTGATGATGATGAGAATATCAAACGTATCATACTGAGATTTGTCGATAGCGTGAATGCTTAGCATGAGGTCGTGGGTACGATTACCAGGTCGAACAGTGTTACGGAGTTTTTGAATTAACATTTTAGAAGCAGCCAGAAGTTTAGAGTTGGAGTTATGATACCTCGTGCCTCAAAAAGCACGTTATGCTGTGGGTTTTGAACCTGATTTCCCTCCAATCGTGTTGGATTGCTGTCCCATCTCCCATCGGACTATGAAGTGAGGGAAGAGAGAGTGCATATTCTGTGCCTGCTCATACACTTGTGCACTAAAATATGGCTTAGGTGGATAGCTAGTCTCAGCTGCGATTGGTTTTTGCGGTGATTACTGTAGCTGAAAAACCGCCAGGAGTATTATTATCCAATATAGAAGCAGAATAACTCTTCATGATAATACCAATATTTAAAATAAAAATCATCTTACATTTTCTTTTTTCTGTTTACAGTGGACATGGGAGGCTTCGCCAACAAGAGTTATAACCGGGACGAGCTCTACGATCTCGACTCGGACGAGGATATCATTCCCCCACGTGATAGGTACGTATTGTCACTGCATAAACTTTAAATTAGCGTGGATTTGCATGCAATGTTATGTAAAGTGGAAGAAATTTAATAAATATCAAGTCTTTTACTCTTTATCCCAAAATTTGGATTTTACAAGTAGCAAGGCCTTTGAGAATGTTGATCACAAAATTTTTAAAACAAATGATTTCACTAGGTTGTATGCTTTTAAAATTGATGACGCCTATCTGACGATGACTGTTTTGTTAATACAAATGCAAATCTGATGCTTAAAGCCTTAAATTTCTCAGTTTGCTTTTATCCGAGTAGTATTGATTCTTACAAAAAACACCTCAGTACTGGTACTACTAATCTCAATGTTTCTAACTTTGCTGTGTCTGTAACTAACTTATCTCAGTTATAAGAATTCTGTGACCTTATTGACCATCAAACCAACTTTTTCTATAGAAATATTTTGATTAAAAAAGTGTCCATGGAGTTTTTAGACCGTTCTTCTCCATAGAGATCTACGCTTTAGAATGAGCAACTACAGTACTTTCACAGTTATTATGTCTTGTGACTGGGACTGCAGCTTCATTTTATTGGGGCCTGTAACTGGCCGACTTTTTGACCAACGATATGGGATCACACATTTCTAATACACGCTGTACTCATATTTCTAACTCTACTGTGCTTGTTACTAACCTCTTTCTGTTATACTAATCTAACCTTCCAGGTACACAACAAACGTGTAGCCGGCATGTACTGCACTAGCGCTTGTGCACTATGGTATGAAATTTACTAACACTACATTTTATTTTAACATTCATTATCATCATTATTCCTTTACTCTTTCTTTATTAGTCTATCTTGTGTCCTACTGCTTGTAAATGCCTTCCTCTTTTCCTTCCAAACTTCACTATCTATAGCAATCTCTGGCTGTTTACACCGCTAGAATGATAAAATCATCGCACCACATTCACGGAGACTTTATAGTCGGTGCATGTCTTCTTGGCTGTACCTACATCTTTAATGCTGGTGGTCTTTTGCATCAATTATGGTCTCATCTTTTTCCCGGTTATTACCACTATCCTCTTCTTCACTTCAGTCATCACATCATTCTTATCTTAACTATTAGTTTACTTCCCTATTAATTATCTCCTCATATTACAAACTATGTTACTAACTTTTTCTCCTAAATGTAATTCATCATGATATGACTATTCCCTCATTACAATTTCGTTCTCATTATCATTGTTACTACTTAAACTATGAATTTATTCTTCCTAACTTTTAAATAACATCTATGGCTTTCAATATTTTCTAACAAGACGTGATTTACATTATTTTAATTTTCTTTACTATAATTATGTATTATTATTACCATCATGATTGCTGTCCCACTACTGGGTTAAGGCCTATTCTCACACAGAGAAAGCACAAGCATTGGTCAGCACATTACACTTGCTCAAGACGGCTTGGCGATTTCAGACATAAATTAATTTTAAGTCCAGGTTTCTTATACGATGTCAGTGATGTCCTAGATAAACTTTAGAAAGTACATTTGTCTTGAATAGTCGCTTTGGTATCGCCTGAATTTTAGCCCGCAACCTTGTGCATAAGAGAGGAGGCCTTTAGCCTTGGGGCCATTCCTTTTATTCCCGTACTAAATATTCATCATCCTCTAGTGCCTATATTATATTAATGTTTGGATATAATAACAAGTTTTCTTATATTTTTCTTATATTTGTTATTTTTCAGGAAAGGCGCTTTCAGTCCAAGGGACTACTCTGACGCGTAAGAGGTGTACGTAAGGATATTCCAAAATGTATCGATGTCGATAAATCAATAAATTGAATGTATCGATATTTATTATCGTTTTGTAAATTCGACAACATATCGCTTTAAATGCATTGTGATTGTTTTTTTGTTATTGATTGGTTTACCGATATTGGTAATGAATTAGTTTGAATTTAATAACGTAGTTAGTTTACTGTAAGTTTTAATTGTTGATTTTATGTGATTTTTAAATAATGTTGGTTATTTGTGGATACTATCGATAAAATTATAGGGTGGTGAATATTTTGTTTACTTCTACAAAACAATATAGGAATGTTGCATGAAGTAATTATGTTAATGTTTTAAAATCTACATAAAATATGTAAATATAAAATGTATGCATTTAAGCTTGTATTACAGCAATATAATGCACACTATTTGAATATTTAAACTACATAGTTTAATTTCGTTTTTGAATATTATGTTATAATTTATCTGATTCCATTTTAACTAGCGAAAGTATCCTCAAATTAATGTGTAATAAATAGATATTATACCGTTGTATACTTAATAGATATATGAATATACATTTATGTAGATATTGTAAAGTACAATTACGATAAAACGTTGTGATTTTATTATTTTTTATAAAACAAACATCTTCAGTTGTAAATTATTTTTACTTTATATTTCTTTTTGTTTTCAATTATTTTATTCACGAATAAAAGGTTATTTTTTATTTTGTGTTTTTATTTTTTTCTTACTTATTTCTTTTATTATTTTAAATATATTTAAAAACGGGATATAAACTAAAATACAGTGTATTGAATAATTTAGATAAATGTAAAATCATGTGTATTTAGAAATGCATCATTAATTCATAGTTAAAAGTTTTAAAACCATGTTTTTGTTGGCTAGGGTTGTGTTTTCAGAGTTTATGATAGGGTTGTGACACATTACCATTCTTAAAGAATAGAATTTCCCATATATTCACTCTTCTACTGAGTTTGAAGCAATTTTATCTAAATTTATAATTCAATCTAAGTGTACGACTGTACTGTAGTAATCTATCCATTAATATACGAATATCGATATCCTAAGTAATATTATATAGATGTTAGGAAGCATTAGCGGCTAAACGTATTTTGATGAAATTTAACATACAGATAGAGCTCGACCTGGGTTATGAAGGATTTTTATCCCAGCTTCACGTACTGGAAGCTAGCCAAAACATAGCAAAAATTAAATGAGAATTACATAAGATATTATTATCATATAAAAAAATGGAGATTTAAACAATTGCTGCCAGTTAAGATATATATTTGCTAGCATCGAGTGTACAAATAAAATAATTTGTAAGCTAAACTTTTCAGTCATGTTAAATTTAAAGAAAACAGAAAACATAACCTAAAGATGATCTGTGCCTATACCTAGGTATATCATGATTTTTGTAATATAATAATTATGTACCTAGAGTTAATAAAAACAAAGAGTTTGGTACGGCAGAGAGATATAAATATTTATCAGCTTAAATACAATGTAAATCTGCTTGTTACAAGAATGTTTGTAAATTATCTGTAAAATATAGGGTGACTGGTAATTAGTGTACGATACTTTAACCCGTGATTGTGCTCATGATAACAAACAACTTTTACTATGGGTCCAAAGCCAAAATCGACAAAAAAATATCAGCTGTTCAGTACTTTAGGCGACCGTAAATGTACTGAACAGCAGATTTTTTTTTCGCGATTTCATGTTTGGTCCCATAGTAAAAGTTGTTTGTTATCATGAGCACAATCACGTGTTTAAGTATCGTACACAAATTACCAGTCACCCTATATGTATAAGGCAGATACTAGCGTATTTCCAGCATGAATCAGGAGGTGTGGTCTTATGTACAGTCGAGGACTTTAATTGATGACCCACTTCGTATTTTAGGTGTGTAATACAAATCGGATTTAGTCGGTAATATTCTTACTTGTGAATGAGTGCAAAATTGGAAAGTAGTGAAAGCGGCTTATCAAATAAAGTCCTCAATTCTACCTATGGTCTGTCCATCCAACTGAACGACTTTCTTCTCGGAACCTTCATTGTAATCGAGAAAAATAATCCGCTGCAATTGTTGGGTCGAGGAGGGGCGAATTGTATGTGAGTAAAAGAGTGATGAATATACATGTTGATGAATGGTGAGGGAGAGGAAGACCAAGGAAGCGATGGATGGATTGTGTGAGGAAATATATGAGAGAAGAATTGATAGCGAGACGGTTGACAGGCAAGAATGCAAGAAAAACTGATAGTGAGACGGTTGACAGGCAAGAATGCAAGAAATACTGATAGCGAGACGGTTGACAGGCAAGAACGCAAGAAAAACTGATAGCAAGACGATTGACAGGCAGGAATGCAAGAAAAACTGATAGCGAGACGGTTGACAGGCAAGAATGCAAGAAAAACTGATAGCGAGACGATTGACAGGCAAGAATGCAAGAAAAACACATGCAGGGCAGTCTTTGGGGACTACCGACAGAAGTGAAAACTAAGTAATCTATATCTGCTGCGGGTTGTACCCCGCGCACGCTTAAGTGGTGCTACGCCGTAGCGGATTGGCTACAAGTGCTACGAAGCGTTAGTTGACGGTCACGCGAGTTCCATGATTTTTGTTCACGCAAAAAGTGTTAACGCGCATTTTTTTTTTCGGATGGGAAATCATCGAATGTCTTCTCCCACTCTGAGTGGAGCGGGAGGGAGTGTCAGACTTTTACTGACTTAAACCCATCCATGTTCCTTCCTCGCCCTTTATGTTCCGGGGCCGCGGTATCTCTTTCGAACAGGCCCGCAACCCCGGCAGGCTTCGGCACTTGCTGACATTTCTTTGAGGCGCGCGTGGAACACGAACGCGCCGTCGACACGGCCTGTCGTCAAAAGACGGACGGACAGCGAGCTATGTTCAAACACGCCTAAAGTAGTATTCACTTCAAAAAGCTTGTTTACCGACCCCTAGAGTACAAGTGTGGAACAAGGACAGGAAAATGAGTAGTCCGGTAGGTATTTAAGTTTCGGAAAACGTTTTTTTTTTGCAATAACCATGTAGGTCCTATAGAGAGATGTTCAGTGTGGTAGTCTGTCCCAAGACCCTCAAATATGACCATATCTCACTGATATATACTGAATTATGACAAAATATAGAAAGAAATCCGTACCTACATAGAGTTTGTAGTCACCTTGATACCTGAAGTAAATATAGTTCCTTAGATAATTATACCGTAGGTGATTCTTATAATTCTTTGTACGTCAAATGTCCATTTAAACCGCTAAATAAATCGTATAATATTACAATATAACTTAGTGTATATAGGTATTTAAAGACCATGGCTCGACAGACATCGACTGCTGGCTACGAGGTCCTGGGTTTGATTTCCAGGTCAGGCAATGTTATTGGGTTTTTCCATTAGGATTTTCTCAATACACTTTACCAACGAGTACAGCTCTGCTTTACCCTTCTGGGCCTACAGGCGTTATGCTATATATGTATTTAAAGACCAAATCCTAGGAAATAAAACCGAAATATTAAAGGTTTCTCCAAAGTGTATTTGGCAATAAATATATTTATATAATAATATACTCATAAAATATTGTAATTTGTAAAATTATTGAAATGTAAAATCGAATAAATAATCTGCTGCTATTTTGATCCACAGGATTGGATCGCAATCATTGTGTCGAATACATTTTTTTAAAATTCTTGCCAAATTTAAATACGTTGTCAATTTTTATGCCAAACTCGATATAATATAGCTCAAACTATAAATCTTTGACAGTCGTTACTAGAGATGAAGCGAAATCCGGTAACTATCCGTTATCTGGCCTTTCCGGCTTGTTTTACTATCCGGTCGTATACCAGATATTAACCAACTATCCGGCCGGATACAGAATAAGAAAAAAAAACAAGAATTTCTCATTAACACAACATATGTCAGTACCTTATAAACACCATGTAAGTACTTACAATTAAAAATGCAAGATGGCGGAGCATGCGTTTTTCATACAAACGTAATACCAAAATAATATGAAAATCAAACATATTCTTAAGGTAGTGTGTATACAAGTATATTTCGATTGTATTATAGAATATATTCCTATGTTCCCAAATAAAATATTTTGAAAGGACAATTATACAAAGACGAGTTAAGACGAATTTAAAATTTCTATAGAAAATATTTTTTTCTCATCAACTCTTGTTTAAATCAGTTTACATTGAAAATTTGTGTTTGGGAACCTATATATTCTGTAATCCAATCAATACACACTACCTTAAGAATATGTTTGATTTACAAATTATTTTGGTATTACGTTTGATGCGTTTTTCAAACAAACGTAATACCAAAATAATATGAACATCAAACATATTCTTAAAGTAGTGTGTATACGAGTATATTTCGATTGTATTATAGAATATCTATGTTCCCAAATAAATATTTTGAAAGGACAATAATACAAAGACGAGATATTATGACGAATTTAAAATTTCTATATAATTTTTTTTTCTCATCAACTCTTGTTTAAATCAGTGTACATTCAAAATATGTGTTTGGGAACCTATATATTCTGTAATCCAATCAATACACACAACCTAAAGAATATGTTTGATTTACTTACAAATTATTTTGGTATTACGTTTGTATGAAATTCGCATGCTCCGCAGGCCTCTTAACTATAATTTCTTGTCAATAAAACATTATTTTATTAATAATAGTGAATAAATACTACATTTTTCATTATTTGATGGTAAAAGAGACTACGCTTGGCTTCGTAAACACCACAGTTGTGCAGCAGCGGTAACTCAAAACTAACTCATCACGATACGGAACGCGACAAAGGGCCGAACTGAATATTCGGCAGCCGGACAATGTTGAGATTTTGGGTAGGTGGTTGGATAATTAAGAATGTATTATTAATCTGAACACTGTTTATTATAGAAAGCTTAACTAGAACATTACAATTTTACATATTTGTTGCAACTATCAATCATCTAGGGACGGAGGTCGGAGTGCCAGGAAGCAGCCACAGATAACATAACTATTCTACGAGTATACTGTAGTGACGTGTCATGTTAGTAACCACAGAGTATATAATCACTACGTAACAATTGATGTGCTTAATGTTTCTCAACAGACAAATTACTATCCGTTTCATCTCTAGTCATTAGAAGTAGTCTATATCCCGAAAATCTGACAACCAGTCTTTCCAAAGGTATCGTATTACTCACCCAGTACTAACTGGATCGTGTAGGTCAGTTAGGTAGTCGCTCCATATTAAAACATTGGTATTAAGCTGCATCCGGTTAGACTGGAAGCCGACCCCAACATAGTTGGGTAAAGGCAAGGCAGATGATGGTATCTCCAACGATTTGTTTTTTAACGGTGGCTTGATAAGAGTAAGAATATCATGCATACCAATAATACGCAATATATTTGGGATGTATTTAATAGCACTTTAAAAATACATTTCACACATAAATGAACTATATAAAAATTAAATAATGAACTATAAAATAATGGTTTGCACTATAACTGTATAGAAACCAACTCCAAAACCAGTTAAGTAGTTGGTTAAAAATTAACTTCAACACAGTCAGTACATAGTCGCCTAAAAAGCGTAGTCGCAATCGTAGTCGACGGAGCCCCACGAGGCTTAGATTTCCGTCTACAGGGTTTAAAGTAACCTAACAGAACCTAACTTCGAGGTTCTCCAAGTACAGAGGTCGCTTCGCTCGCTTTAGCTTCCTAAGTTTTCCTGTTAATATTGCCATCCATTATTTTTATAATTCATTCTATGAATTTTAAAGCTAAATATATTATTTTTCTCGTGTGGTTGCGAATCGGTTCGGTCGGCCTCCCACAAGCGGGTCTCACTGACACGAATTGAGAAGGCGCATAAGATCACACGGGAAGATATCAGAGCACTCACACTGAACAAGCGACTAGAACAAGCAGTCCAAGAATACAAGCAGCATCAAGGCGAACATCAAGTAATCATATTGGCAACAAGGCCTCTTTAAGTACATCAAGTAAAGCTAGCTAGCAACCCAAAACAAAGATCGATCTACAGCAAGTATCAAGCAAGTTGACGGCGATAGTGCTCCACAAATCAGCAGGGAAAATCACTACAGTTATTTGATTATCCTATTTATCAAGAATCAAGATGGAAGACCTACTTCAAAAGCAACATGTTGCCGTCAGTGGCATGCGACAACTTTGGACCAATTTCAAGAAAGATGGTCAAGATCGCAAAACTACAGAATACCTCAAGAAAAGAATTGAAACTCTGAACAGCTATTGGAACGAGTTTCAGAAAAATCATGAAACGCTGTGCATGTACGAAGACAAGACGCATGACTATTTTATCGGAAACCATTATGAAGAAACCAAGGCGTTCTACTTGGAAGTTAGAGAATCAATTCAGAGAGCAGGTCTGATCAAGCCACCTCTGTTCAGCCGCCAGCAACCAGGTGCTGCGGCCACGGAAGGCAGAACTACCCCGGTGAGTCCAATGCCAATACCGGAGTATACTACTCGGGGAACTGATAGCAAGTTTGATGAAAAGTTACGTAAACAAGGTAGTAACTTCAAAGCCTTTGCTCGTTTCATAACGAATATAGATTTGTCGGCAGTAGAAGAAAAATGGGAGTTTGAAGACATTTTGAAAACTCTAGAAGCACGTTGGAAAGCCATCGATGACCTGCATTGGAAAATAGACAGTGAATTTGATGAAACAGACGCAAATTACGAAACTTCATACACGCAACAGGAGCAAATGTATTTTAAGATCAAGAAAGAAATAAACCGTAAATTATGGTCTGTATCGCATCGAGAAAAGTCTACGCCGCAACTGGATATTCCTATATTTAACGGAAATTACCAAAACTGGGTTTCGTTCAAGGACCTGTTCACCGAGGCCATTCACGGCAACCCATGTTTATCTGCAGCACAAAAAATGCAGTTCCTGAAGAGCAAGATTAAAGGTGAACCAGAACGCCTGATACAACATCTTCCGATTAGTTCGGATAACTATATTACGTGCTGGGAAATATTGAACCACCGTTACAACAACAAGAAACTCATTTTCTCCACTCATATGAGCACCTTAATGAATATCCCAGTTATGCAACAAGCGACATCAAATCACATCAAACGCATTCATGACGTAGCAACTGAGTGCCTCAATGGTATCAAGAATTTAGGCGTCAACATTGACACCTGGGACCCTATAATAGTACACCTGCTCACGCAAAAAATGGATTCGGAAACTCTAAATGAATATTGTAATTCACTCAAACAACCAAGAGAACTACCTTCTTTGAAAGAATATCTGGAATTTTTGGAAAACAAGTTCACCACGATGGAGTCCGCACGTCGCAAACAAGATGCGACACAGAAATCAAATTCCCCTTCAAGTTCAGGGAACTCAAGAGCAAGTCAAGGTAAACAGTACTACGTGAGCAACAAAACTACGAGTACGTCACAGAAGCCTACATCCATCCGTTGTCCAGTATGCAACGACCATCACGGCATATATTTTTGCAAGGAATTCAGAGCAATGGCACCAGAGCTGAAAAGAAAAACAATTACACAACTTCATTTTTGTACAAATTGCCTGTACAACCACAACGAAAAAAAAATGCACGTCAAGTAAACGTTGCCAAAAGTGCAAAGGGCAACATAATACTTTGGTTCACGATGTTTTTACAAACGCTAGTACGACGCCTAGCGCATCCGGCCCCGTGCTGTCTGAGCAAGAGTCAAGTCACGCGGCTCACGTTGCACAGCAAAAGCTTGCGTCGACAGTTATTTTAGCAACCGCAATTATCAAGGTGTCAGGAGCTGATGGGATGAAAAGAACAATGCGAGCCCTTATCGACCAAGGGTCACAAATTTCGCTAATCACCGAAAACGCAGCGCAACAGCTAGGGTTGCCCCGGCAGAAATGTAAGGGAGTTATTACAGGCGTCGGCATGAATGACAAGACATGCAAAGGGATGCTGAGCATTCAATGTACCTCTTCGGATGACAACTATACGTTTAGCACTGAAGTTCTCATAATGAAGAATCTAACAAGAAACCTGCCGAACACGACATTCTCTAGGCCATCATGGGCATTTTTAGAACAAATTGATTTAGCTGACCCACAGTTCTATATAAGCAACCCAGTTGACATATTATTGGGTGCGGATATATACGCTAAAATTATCATGAATAATGTGCATCGAGAAGATTCAAGTAATTATATTGCCCAAGAAACACGCATTGGGTGGATTTTGTTCGGCGAAGTACCAAGTCTACAATGTAACGTAGTCCTTAACAGTATTCAAGACATCCAACATTTTTGGGAGATAGAAGATATACATGATGACGCCCAAACAACATATGAAGATGACGAATGCATTCGATTTTACAAGTCAACCACAACCAGATTGGAAGACGGAAGATATCAAGTGAGATTGCCACTAAAGTTTAATTTCAACACGGAAATTGGAGAATCTAAACATAAGGCTATTGCTCAATTGTTTCAAATCGAAAGAAAGCTCAACAGAAACAAGTCTATTGCAAAACAATATAAGGCATTCATTGATGAATACTTATCGCTCGGCCACATGAAACCGGCACATAGCAACAAGAAACTTGAGAACTTTCTGCCGCATCACTGCGTACTACGTAATGAGTCAATAACTACGTCCCTCCGAGTAGTATTCAACGCATCAACAAAAACTTCTACTGGGACTAGTTTAAACGATTGTATGCATACAGGACCCAACCTTCAGAAAGACCTTATGACCCTAATACTGAAGTGGAGGCAACATCGAGTAGCCTTTATCGCAGACATTGAAAAAATGTTTCGCCAAATTTGGGTACATGAAGACGACCAAAACTTACAAAAAATAGTTTGGCGAGATTCCCCTGACCAGTTTGTACAAGAGTACCAACTAACTACGGTCACATACGGCACCAAGGCCGCTCCGTTTTTAGCAATACGAGAGATCAAATTACCCATATGCAGCTCGAATAGTTGAAGAATGCTTCTATATGGACGACCTGTTACACGGTTCCGACACTGTAGAGTCAGCACAACAATTACAGCAAGATTTGACGCTACTTCTCAAGACAGGTGGCTTCAATTTACGAAAATGGAGGTCCAATTTTCAAGAAGTACAAGACAAAACCGACAAGGGTTGCGAACAAGACCGTTACGACTTCAAACAAGCACAGTCAACGAAAACATTAGGCCTTCACTGGAATCCTGGACAGGATATTTTCACATTTCAATCCATGATTGACGACTCTACTGACACACATCCTACGAAGCGGAAGTTATTGTCAGAGATATCCAGACTCTTTGACCCTCTCGGATGGCTCACTCCAGTTTCCATCAAGATGAAAGTACTTTTTCAAGACATCTGGAAGGAGAAAAACCTGCAATGGGATGACAAGATTCCAGAGCAAATCAACCAAGAATGGACAAATATTAAACAAGATATATTAAACATAAATCGATGCAAAATACCTCGATGGATAGGCACTGACACGGCCGGACGTAGTATCGAGTTACATGGATTTTGCGACGCATCGCAGAAGGCATATGCATGTGTCGTTTATTGTAAAATAACAAATCTAGGTCAAACTAAAATAACTTTAATGGTTGGGAAATCAAGAGTGGTACCTTACAACAAAAGCATCTCTTTGCCCAAATTGGAATTAAGTGGGGCACTTCTGCTTTCTAAAGTAATGGCCAAAGTAAAGACAAGTCTCATCGGTCACGACATCAAGGTTTACGGGTGGACTGATTCCATGGCGGCTCTGGGATGGATACAAGGGAATCCCGATCGCTGGAGAGTTTTTGTTGCCAACAGGGTGCGACAAATAACAAAAGAAATGCCTTCAGGATGCTGGCGATATGTTAAGTCAGCGGAGAATCCCGCAGATTGCGCTAGCCGAGGATTAACAAGTCGGAAGCTAATGGAACATGTTCTGTGGTGGAATGGACCTGCCTGGCTACCTTCCTATACCCCGGAAAACGAGACCAGTCCCAGAACAAATTTCGCTGACGAAGAAGATCCTAACAAGCACATTCATGCTGTAACACAAGATACGACAAAAGACAACAGCGTCGTCTACCAACTCCTTAGCAGAGTTAACTCATTCACAATGGCTGTACACGTACTAGCATGGTTACGGCGCTGACTAATCCGAAAAGCAAAGAGGCCAACAGGACTCTACTTAACATTAACGGAGCTTCGCAATTCAAAGGCCGTTATAATCAAAGAAATCCAGCAAGCGGAATTTCAACAAGAAATACATGACCTAAGGAAAACCAACCAAGTGTCTACTACAAGCAAGATTTTGAATTTGAACCCGTTTCTTGACGAAGAAGGAATACTTCGTGTGGGTGGGAGACTGCATCATGCTGCAATCAATCCTGATCTAAAACACCCTATAATTTTACCTCATCAGAATCGTCTGACAGAATTAATTATAGAACACGCGCATAAACTCACGTTTCACGGCGGAGCTCGAATTACTTTAGCAAACATCAGACAAAAATATTGGATTATTGGGGGTCGGTAAGTGTGGTGAACTCTTCATACGTCAGTTTTTGTTCACCAATCACTTTCTTGAGGTGTTGTTTGAAACTTTTCACGGCTGCTTCCCATAGGCCTCCTGCTGATGGCCAAGAAGGAGCGTTGAAATGCCATGTGATCTCCATATCTGCGATCTCAGACAATAGCTTGTCGTCAATAATTTCCTGCAGTTCTTGATACTCCTTTTGTAGCACCTTGCTTGCTCCTACGAAGTTACGACCATTGTCACTATACAAATGACAAGGAGTGCCTCTTCTAGCCGCCATCCTGCGTAGGGCGGCGATAAAGGATGACGTTGTAAGGTCGGAGACTAGTTCCAAATGCACGGCTTTCGTCACCATGCAAACAAATACTGCCACATATCCTTTAGTGGTCTTGACACCACGGCCCTTGTTAGTTTTGATATAGATATGACCAGTAAAATCCACGCCAGTATGCGTGAATGGACGAGATGGAGTGATTCTTGCTGCAGGTAAGTCTCCCATCAGAGGTTGTAGTTTTCTTGGTCTTTGTTTTCTACAGATAACGCATTCACGTAGTTGCTTTTTAGTTGCATTATTTCCCCCAATAATCCAATATTTTTGTCTGATGTTTGCTAAAGTAATTCGAGCTCCGCCGTGAAACGTGAGTTTATGCGCGTGTTCTATAATTAATTCTGTCAGACGATTCTGATGAGGTAAAATTATAGGGTGTTTTAGATCAGGATTGATTGCAGCATGATGCAGTCTCCCACCCACACGAAGTATTCCTTCTTCGTCAAGAAACGGGTTCAAATTCAAAATCTTGCTTGTAGTAGACACTTGGTTGGTTTTCCTTAGGTCATGTATTTCTTGTTGAAATTCCGCTTGCTGGATTTCTTTGATTATAACGGCCTTTGAATTGCGAAGCTCCGTTAATGTTAAGTAGAGTCCTGTTGGCCTCTTTGCTTTTCGGATTAGTCAGCGCCGTAACCATGCTAGTACGTGTACAGCCATTGTGAATGAGTTAACTATGCTAAGGAGTTGGTAGACGACGCTGTTGTCTTTTGTCGTATCTTGTGTTACAGCATGAATGTGCTTGTTAGGATCTTCTTCGTCAGCGAAATTTGTTCTGGGACTGGTCTCGTTTTCCGGGGTATAGGAAGGTAGCCAGGCAGGTCCATTCCACCACAGAACATGTTCCATTAGCTTCCGACTTGTTAATCCACGGCTAGCGCAATCTGCGGGATTCTCCGCTGACTTAACATATCGCCAGCATCCTGAAGGCATTTCTTTTGTTATTTGTCGCACCCTGTTGGCAACAAAAACTCTCCAGCGATCGGGATTCCCTTGTATCCATCCCAGAGCCGCCATGGAATCAGTCCACCCGTAAACCTTGATGTCGTGACCGATGAGACTTGTCTTTACTTTGGCCATTACTTTAGAAAGCAGAAGTGCCCCACTTAATTCCAATTTGGGCAAAGAGATGCTTTTGTTGTAAGGTACCACTCTTGATTTCCCAACCATTAAAGTTATTTTAGTTTGACCTAGATTTGTTATTTTACAATAAACGACACATGCATATGCCTTCTGCGATGCGTCGCAAAATCCATGTAACTCGATACTACGTCCGGCCGTGTCAGTGCCTATCCATCGAGGTATTTTGCATCGATTTATGTTTAATATATCTTGTTTAATATTTGTCCATTCTTGGTTGATTTGCTCTGGAATCTTGTCATCCCATTGCAGGTTTTTCTCCTTCCAGATGTCTTGAAAAAGTACTTTCATCTTGATGGAAACTGGAGTGAGCCATCCGAGAGGGTCAAAGAGTCTGGATATCTCTGACAATAACTTCCGCTTCGTAGGATGTGTGTCAGTAGAGTCGTCAATCATGGATTGAAATGTGAAAATATCCTGTCCAGGATTCCAGTGAAGGCCTAATGTTTTCGTTGACTGTGCTTGTTTGAAGTCGTAACGGTCTTGTTCGCAACCCTTGTCGGTTTTGTCTTGTACTTCTTGAAAATTGGACCTCCATTTTCGTAAATTGAAGCCACCTGTCTTGAGAAGTAGCGTCAAATCTTGCTGTAATTGTTGTGCTGACTCTACAGTGTCGGAACCGTGTAACAGGTCGTCCATATAGAAGCATTCTTCAACTATTCGAGCTGCATATGGGTAATTTGATCTCTCGTATTGCTAAAAACGGAGCGGCCTTGGTGCCGTATGTGACCGTAGTTAGTTGGTACTCTTGTACAAACTGGTCAGGGGAATCTCGCCAAACTATTTTTTGTAAGTTTTGGTCGTCTTCATGTACCCAAATTTGGCGAAACATTTTTTCAATGTCTGCGATAAAGGCTACTCGATGTTGCCTCCACTTCAGTATTAGGGTCATAAGGTCTTTCTGAAGGTTGGGTCCTGTATGCATACAATCGTTTAAACTAGTCCCAGTAGAAGTTTTTGTTGATGCGTTGAATACTACTCGGAGGGACGTAGTTATTGACTCATTACGTAGTACGCAGTGATGCGGCAGAAAGTTCTCAAGTTTCTTGTTGCTATGTGCCGGTTTCATGTGGCCGAGCGATAAGTATTCATCAATGAATGCCTTATATTGTTTTGCAATAGACTTGTTTCTGTTGAGCTTTCTTTCGATTTGAAACAATTGAGCAATAGCCTTATGTTTAGATTCTCCAATTTCCGTGTTGAAATTAAACTTTAGTGGCAATCTCACTTGATATCTTCCGTCTTCCAATCTGGTTGTGGTTGACTTGTAAAATCGAATGCATTCGTCATCTTCATATGTTGTTTGGGCGTCATCATGTATATCTTCTATCTCCCAAAAATGTTGGATGTCTTGAATACTGTTAAGGACTACGTTACATTGTAGACTTGGTACTTCGCCGAACAAAATCCACCCAATGCGTGTTTCTTGGGCAATATAATTACTTGAATCTTCTCGATGCACATTATTCATGATAATTTTAGCGTATATATCCGCACCCAATAATATGTCAACTGGGTTGCTTATATAGAACTGTGGGTCAGCTAAATCAATTTGTTCTAAAAATGCCCATGATGGCCTAGAGAATGTCGTGTTCGGCAGGTTTCTTGTTAGATTCTTCATTATGAGAACTTCAGTGCTAAACGTATAGTTGTCATCCGAAGAGGTACATTGAATGCTCAGCATCCCTTTGCATGTCTTGTCATTCATGCCGACGCCTGTAATAACTCCGTTACATTTCTGCCGGGGCAACCCTAGCTGTTGCGCTGCGTTTTCGGTGATTAGCGAAATTTGTGACCCTTGGTCGATAAGGGCTCGCATTGTTCTTTTCATCCCATCAGCTCCTGACACCTTGATAATTGCGGTTGCTAAAATAACTGTCGACGCAAGCTTTTGCTGTGCAACGTGAGCCGCGTGACTTGACTCTTGCTCAGACAGCACGGGGCCGGATGCGCTAGGCGTCGTACTAGCGTTTGTAAAAACATCGTGAACCAAAGTATTATGTTGCCCTTTGCACTTTTGGCAACGTTTACTTGACGTGCATTTTTTTTTCGTTGTGGTTGTACAGGCAATTTGTACAAAAATGAAGTTGTGTAATTGTTTTTCTTTTCAGCTCTGGTGCCATTGCTCTGAATTCCTTGCAAAAATATATGCCGTGATGGTCGTTGCATACTGGACAACGGATGGATGTAGGCTTCTGTGACGTACTCGTAGTTTTGTTGCTCACGTAGTACTGTTTACCTTGACTTGCTCTTGAGTTCCCTGAACTTGAAGGGGAATTTGATTTCTGTGTCGCATCTTGTTTGCGACGTGCGGACTCCATCGTGGTGAACTTGTTTTCCAAAAATTCCAGATATTCTTTCAAAGAAGGTAGTTCTCTTGGTTGTTTGAGTGAATTACAATATTCATTTAGAGTTTCCGAATCCATTTTTTGCGTGAGCAGGTGTACTATTATAGGGTCCCAGGTGTCAATGTTGACGCCTAAATTCTTGATACCATTGAGGCACTCAGTTGCTACGTCATGAATGCGTTTGATGTGATTTGATGTCGCTTGTTGCATAACTGGGATATTCATTAAGGTGCTCATATGAGTGGAGAAAATGAGTTTCTTGTTGTTGTAACGGTGGTTCAATATTTCCCAGCACGTAATATAGTTATCCGAACTAATCGGAAGATGTTGTATCAGGCGTTCTGGTTCACCTTTAATCTTGCTCTTCAGGAACTGCATTTTTTGTGCTGCAGATAAACATGGGTTGCCGTGAATGGCCTCGGTGAACAGGTCCTTGAACGAAACCCAGTTTTGGTAATTTCCGTTAAATATAGGAATATCCAGTTGCGGCGTAGACTTTTCTCGATGCGATACAGACCATAATTTACGGTTTATTTCTTTCTTGATCTTAAAATACATTTGCTCCTGTTGCGTGTATGAAGTTTCGTAATTTGCGTCTGTTTCATCAAATTCACTGTCTATTTTCCAATGCAGGTCATCGATGGCTTTCCAACGTGCTTCTAGAGTTTTCAAAATGTCTTCAAACTCCCATTTTTCTTCTACTGCCGACAAATCTATATTCGTTATGAAACGAGCAAAGGCTTTGAAGTTACTACCTTGTTTACGTAACTTTTCATCAAACTTGCTATCAGTTCCCCGAGTAGTATACTCCGGTATTGGCATTGGACTCACCGGGGTAGTTCTGCCTTCCGTGGCCGCAGCACCTGGTTGCTGGCGGCTGAACAGAGGTGGCTTGATCAGACCTGCTCTCTGAATTGATTCTCTAACTTCCAAGTAGAACGCCTTGGTTTCTTCATAATGGTTTCCGATAAAATAGTCATGCGTCTTGTCTTCGTACATGCACAGCGTTTCATGATTTTTCTGAAACTCGTTCCAATAGCTGTTCAGAGTTTCAATTCTTTTCTTGAGGTATTCTGTAGTTTTGCGATCTTGACCATCTTTCTTGAAATTGGTCCAAAGTTGTCGCATGCCACTGACGGCAACATGTTGCTTTTGAAGTAGGTCTTCCATCTTGATTCTTGATAAATAGGATAATCAAATAACTGTAGTGATTTTCCCTGCTGATTTGTGGAGCACTATCGCCGTCAACTTGCTTGATACTTGCTGTAGATCGATCTTTGTTTTGGGTTGCTAGCTAGCTTTACTTGATGTACTTAAAGAGGCCTTGTTGCCAATATGATTACTTGATGTTCGCCTTGATGCTGCTTGTATTCTTGGACTGCTTGTTCTAGTCGCTTGTTCAGTGTGAGTGCTCTGATATCTTCCCGTGTGATCTTATGCGCCTTCTCAATTCGTGTCAGTGAGACCCGCTTGTGGGAGGCCGACCGAACCGATTCGCAACCACACGAGAAAAATAAAGAACACAACACTTACGCTCGAAGGACCATATGTAGGGGCTCTTGCTTGATAAAACACTTGATTGTTTCGATGGAAGACAAAATGTTCTTGTTGACGTCTTGATAAAGTAATAATTGCTTATTACCAAGGTGTTTACAGTAAAACGGCCGAATGTGTACTCAATTATATTTCAATGATATTCACATTACAATAACTATAAATGCTTATACTAACGAATTAATAAAATGCTATGTAATCATACAATAACGCATTATTTCTCATTTCTATCGCTATTAATATTTAATATATCTCTTAAATATATAAAAATTGTTTTTCTATATACAACATTATTTGTCATTCTTCCTTGTCTAGAGAATAAATTAGAATAATATAATGAAATACTTTTTGTTCTTAACTAAAAATAAATTAATGCTCTAAAATAAGATCTATTTTATGTTTTGTTTAGCTATTAAATTACTAAAACTATGTAAGTCTTCTATTAATACGATTTCTTATATTTTATGGATAAGTTTTTGCAAATGAATTTTATTACATTTTGTTATCCTTTTTGGCCAGAATATCAGGCTTTCACAAAATGAATCATTCTAACTAAGACAAAATTACAAATTTGCCAAAGTTCAAAATTGGAGTACCTAGTAAGTATTGTGCCGAATAAGGGTTCTTACATTTGGGAAAGTGCTGCTCATCTGTTTGAGCATTCAAATTTAATTATATAAAAAAACAAAAGCATCATGATTCTTATTTATTTTTAAAATAAGATCGCGAAAAGATATTATTTATTTAAATATTTTATAAATGAATAAGATTAAAATATTTTTCGGGGTATTTATTTTACGTTAACGTAAAAATATATCCTGTAAAATATTTTACAAAAAAATGAGTTTTACGCAAGTGTGTGAGTGAGTTTGAAAATGAACACCAAACACTGTTAATAATTGTATGTGAATTGTATTATTAACGGGCAATAATAAAGTCATGCCTATTAAACGTTTGTTTTATTTATTTCCTTATGTCTGTAGTGGTTATAAATAGCCCTTTTGATGGCCCATTGATAGGAAACCTATCCTAGTATCTTTATAACAATAATTAGTTACAGTTATGTTTTGTGGACACATTGTGATGCCCATTTGGGTAAGCAAAATCTTCAGAATGCCAAGTGCAATGATCCCCATGTCCTAACCAAAACGATCGCCAGACAAATACGCGACTGTCTCTATCATTTTTTTTTTGACGATCCCGAACCACAAAGGCTCCTTTGAAATGTTGTTGTGAACTAAGTTTTAATATTTAGGTTTGTGTTGTAATTTGCGTGGCAGATCGGTTTCGTCAGGACGTGGTATATAGCTTTACGTACACGGGTTATTTTTTCAGCAACGCCACAAGATGCTATAACTATAGATTATTAGGTAAAACAATTAAATAAGAATCTTTTACAGTAGCTATTATAGTAATGATAAAAAATACGTAACTCCATTATTATTTTAAAAGTCCTTAATTAGCAAATAATACTAATACATTGTAATCTCCAAAAAGTAGCAATAGCTCATAATGCTTTGACAAAATACTACAAACAGACATCACAGTTATGTCAAACAACACTGATAAATAATGTTACAACGTCGCCATACTGAATTTAGACGGTTTTCGTATTGTTACCGTATTGGGCTATTCTGTAACTCACTTGAGAAGTAAAGATTTTGCAAGGGCAAAATTATTTTAATGAATTTAATCTCAAAATAGGTTGTTGACAATTTTTTACTTTTAATAAACATCGTTACAAATTATTTTGAAAAAAAAAAAACAAACAACAAACCATCGCGGGCTTATTTAAGAGCGGTTCGTCACGGCAACTACACGCTACAACATTATTAAATTAAAATAAATTAAAAGAAAGAAAGACCATTGCTAGATCATACCACAATCTGGGAAGTACCTCTTTAGTTTACTGTTTAGTTAAGGACAACGATATAAAGACGAGATGTTTTTTTTTGTGCTTTATTACTAAGAACAAAATTCTTAACAATTAATTATAATCTAGCCTAAAAGACTAATAAGCAATTTAACTCTAACTTAATATGTTACGTGATAGAATATGTTAAAACTAAGAATAGTGTTCATTTGCACTTTTACACAAGTCCGTAGCACTTTCTTAGAGTCTAGTGTTATTATGTATAGCACAACATTGTTACTATTACTCATTCACTTTGTACACTACACTAATTCAAAAGGCTTAGTTCTTTTTAGCCTACGCACTAAGTCTGTGTTGTCTAGCAGCTGGATTGCCTCAACATTCACCTGTCGATGGAGTCTGTGTTCGTGGGCTTCAGCAAATTTTTGGATAATGGTGGTGACGAATTCCATTTTAAGGTCACGATGAAGGTCGTCATTTCTTATGTACCAGGGTGCATTGACAGCATCCCTAAGTACTTTATTTTGGAATTGCTGGATTATTTTGACGTCGCTTTGTTTAGTACAGCCCCAAAGTTGGATGCCATACGTCCAGATTGGCATCAGAATATGCTTGTATAGGGTTATTTTATTATGTATTGATAGACAAGATTTCCTTCCGAATAACCAATACATACTTTTATATCGTATATCGAGTTCCAGTCTTTTCTTTTTGACATGAGCTTTCCAACACAACTTGGCGTCGAGAGTAATGCCAAGGTACTTGGCTGTATTAGCATAAGGTACTTGCGTACCATTTATGTAGATTGGGTGATAGTCCAAGTGTTTGTTTGTAAAGTCAATGTGAATTGATTTTGACTCATTCAGTTTGATCTTCCATTTTTGTGTCCAGTCATAAACTTTGTTCACAGCTAGTTGAACTTTTTCTACTGCTTCTCTGTGGCTTGATCCAGCAGCCATAATTACAGTATCATCTGCAAATGTCGCAATGGTGTTGTTTTCCAGTTCTGGGATGTCACATGTGTATAACAAGTACAAAATTGGGCCTAGCACACTTCCTTGAGGTACACCAGCTTTTATAGCTTTTAGCTAGGAATATGCGTCCTCCTGCCGTATTCTAAAAAATCTGTTAGTAATGTACGACTCTAGGATATCTGCGAATTCTGGTAGCTTGCGTCTGAGCTTGAATATTAGACCTATGCCAAACTTTGTCATAAAGGTCTAATGTGTAAGACGAGATAATATGAAGAATTCAAAATTTGTATAGAAAATTTATTTTTCTCATAACTCTTGTTTAAATCAGTGTACATTCAAAATATGTGTTTGGGAACCTATATATTCTGTAATCCAATCAAAATAAATACGCACTACCTTAAGAATATGTTTGATTTACAAATTATTTTGGTATTACGTTTGTATGAAATTAGCATGCTCCGCAGGTCAATTATATTCTGGTAGCTCTCGTTTTATAACTAGAGTGAAGCTTGGCACAAGCAAAGAGAGTCCTATATAATGATGTTATTGAACTCTCGTACAAAAGGCGTATCCGTACATTGTCAGAGACTCTTCAAACCAACGATTTCCAAATCCAAAGGTTAGCTTTAACCTAAAGCAGAGGAATAAACAGAAAGAGAAATACAGTGCCATACAACCGCCAGAAAGCCTGCATCGCGACGGTCCTCGTAGAAGATGTGAAGTGACGATCTGCACAGCAATTCACAAACGCTTCAATTACATTTCGATTCGGAAAGTCTGTGTCTATCTCGCTCGCTTTCATAATAAAAATAAAGATAGACATACGCCTTGTCGAACAATAGCAGCGGTCGACATTGGCTTCGGTTGGACAACAACTGGAAGTCATGAGGAAAGGCCCAACAGTGGGATGACGCAGGCTAACAGTATCTTAATTATAAAAAATTAATTATATTTAACATAGAAAAAAAAAACTTGCGCAACCACAAGTTATTTAAGAGAAAGAAAAAATGTTTATTTGACGTGAGTACATTAAGCACACACACAATAATATTACAAAAGATATTTCACTACCGAAAGAAAGAAAATACCAAATGTATTAATTAGTACCAGACGATATCTTATAATATACTCACTACACATACACAACTCTACTACAGAATTACCCACCGACTCTCCTCACAAGGTCACTTCAGATCTCGGGCTTACAGCGTGCGCATCACAATTAGCACAAGATAACGCGATAACAGCGAGATAACGTCAGGACATCAAACGTTACGACACTACGGAGAGTTTCCCCACCAAAAATACGTGAAAGTGCCTTTTTAAATTTAAAAATGAGTTCGATTCTGTTTTGAGTGAGTGTGATTCTTTTTGTGCGTGTGAGTGTGATTTGATTGTAAAATATGGAATAGTTGTTTTTTTGTGTCCTTGTTTGGATTTTTGTGACAAGAAGATAGGTGACTTTATTTTAAATTTTGTTTAATAATATCAAATATTTTTGGAAAATCACAAAAATTAAAATATTAAACTATGGAAATCGAAACAAAAGACGTAGAATACGAACAATTAAACCAACTATACCATGAATGTCTCAACTATCTAAAAGACACTCAAACTTTCATCGACGACAGTATAAATTCTATTGAAGATCCAGACTATGACATTGTAAAAGAAAAACTTGAAGACGAAACCGAAAAAATGGAAGCAAAAACACTTTTTAAACTTGAAAATGAAAAGTCCACGGAAAGTCTGGACTCAATTAAATCAGAACCACGATCAGACAGGCTAAGAAAATTATCGAAGCAATTACCAAAAATAATTATCACACAAAGTACAACGAGTTTAGATTTTAAGAAGGAAGAAATGAAGATGGTTCCTTTAAGGAGTGACAAGTCTAAAAGCGATCGTGTATTACCAAGAATCGATCGTCATTTACCTAGAACGGACCTCAGTATGCCTTTAATTAATCATCATCATCAAATGTCGAAAGTTGATCGAAACTTATCGACGAATGATCGAAGTTTGGTGCAAGTTGATCGGGTGATGTCGAAGTACGAAATCAGTATGTCGACCATGGATCGCAGGACGCCGATATCAATGAAGCCTTTCAATTCAAAACCTCCTGAGAAGAAGAAGGTTGTGCCTAATAAGTAAGTTTTTAATATCTTATTTTAAATGCCAAAGTTTCTGAAGATGTTTATCACTCTTTCATGCAAAAACTACTGAACAGATTTGAATCAAAATACGCATTACGCACAGTAGTACACACACAAGTAGTTTGTAACCTGGATTATCACATAGAATATACTTGTTAAACCATGGGACTGAAACCGAACTCCAAGCGAATGAAGCAACTCGTATAAGCTAGTTCTTTATTATAATTCCTAACAGCCAAAAAAAATTCCAAACCTTACTAGTCGGTAGATTTATGTTACAAGCAACATTTTTGCCCGATGAGGTACACTTACATCCTAATTAATGCCTAATTAAAAGCACACTAGTGATATTTTGGAAGAACCAAGTTTGGCAATAAATATTTTCCAACGATTGAGGGTTTTTTCCTTTATTATTTTTGATATGAAAAGATAAATTGATCTTGAAATCTGGAAAGCTTATATTATTAAATAAGCATTATGTTATTATATACGTATGTATGTATGTAGTAATATTTGTTATCTTAGTTTGTGTAGTGACTGTCAACTTAAACGGAAACGTTTGGTTTGCATTAATTATGATACACACGATTGAGGTGAGGCGCTCTTGGAATCTGCGGAAAACAGGAAAAGCAGATGAAAATATTAATATTTGCATTAAATAAAAAGATTATTGACCTTGCAAAGAAACTGATCATATATTGGTGGCTAAATAATAACAGCTGCTCGGATCAATCTTTAGGTTAAGCAGTGCTTGCCTAGGTTGATCTGTGGATCGGTAACCACCCATCACATAAAAAAGTTTCTTCTGTGCCTCTGAAAGCACATTTTTAACCAACCACAAATTATTTTTTATGAAAATTACTCAGATCAAATAAAAAAAGTAGATACCGCACGGCCTTTGCCAATAGTGAAGCCACAAAACTCTGCTCATTCAAGTAAACACACGCACTCACGCACACACATGCACCAAACTATGCTCATTTTTGTTATTATCCTACGGGTCATCGTGCAGTAAGTTTGCCTTAAAAATGCCGTCGTGTGTTATGAAATGGTGTAAAAACAATTCGAAAGTGAACAAAAAGTCTGAAGGAATATCGTTTCACACGTAAGTACCCACTCACAAGACTATCTTTTTTTATATTATTCAAACACAGTTTTGAGGTTATTCCACATAAATAACGTCAATGTCCCGAAATGACGTATCGAGAGAGTGTTGCCAGGAGTTCGTATTTGTAATACCCAAAAATGTGGGTAAGTAAGTTGTAGGCAAAGTCATAGCAAAATAATTAGGCACAGAGTAGACATAACTATTGTTTTATTTTATAATCACTTCATTTTATGTAAATAGTTATTTTTTTTACTCGTTTCTTTCTACATTCTCGAGTACTTACCTTCTATTTTTTACTATCAAATATTAGGTTTTAGGTTGCCAGCAAAGATTTTAATAAGAGATGAATGGGTAGCTGCTATTCGACAGAGTCGAAATGATTCCGTCTTTTTTTTGTTTTATGTTATTTATTTTTAATAAGCACTCTTTACATAACCTTGTTGTATTTTTTTTTCGGGACTATCTGTTGAAACCATTTACAAATTGATCCTACACACCTCCTACATATTTATAATGTTATTGTAATTTATGAGACATTCATTTTCCCATTGGCATATTACCTATTTTACGCAATTTTAAGGGATTTTTTTTCAAAACGTGGCAATACTTCATTTACTCACACATAGTTGAAAAAATGGCGACACTTTCTTGTTCTAAGTGCGGTATTTACTTTTTTTATTTGATCTGAGGAAAATTATAATTCAGGGGTAGTAATGACCGTGTTTTAAAATTAAATATAGACGTGACAAAACACCGTTTTCAGTCTGGATGCAAGTTCTTTGCAAGACATTTAAAACTAGCTAACAGTTTTGATCGCAACAACGTTCCCTGAATGGTCTACAGTTTAGTACGCGATTGTGTTTGCATAGTTTATCTTATTAGAGACGTACGCGGATTATGTCAGATTGGTGTTAAGGTCGATGTCACTGGGTAATCTACATGGAACGTTATCCATTTCATCAGCATTCTCTTGGTTTTATCCCAATTCATTTGTGGTCAGCGCAGCATGTTTCCTTCCATACTAACTTCTCTATTAATTGTCATCTCATCAGACATTTCCTTTTTCATTCAATGCATGCAATGCACAATAATAATAATATATCATTTAATTCAGGTAACAAAAGACCCATATTACATATACCTTACAGACTAACATACATATTCATAAAAAACCACTATACATTAATAAACTATTACACATGAGGAGACGGCGTCATGCTGCGCTGCGTGGTGTCGCGTAGCCTTCCGCGGAATCGCCGATATATGACACCCTTCGGCCAAAACTCTTCCTTGAGGAAGATCTGAATATGATGAGTCGGAACTCGCACCACGAACGACATAAAATTTGTGTTGTGGCGCGAATCCAACTTCTCAACCCTCAAGGTCCAGCTGGTCTTCACTCGGACATACTCCACGATCTCCTCAACCTTCGTGGTGTGATGTAGCCGGGACACATAGAGCTGCGTCGTTGGTATCGCCGGACGCAGCAGCATATTGGGTCCTGCCAGTGCGGACCCGCACTGGTTCCGACTAGGTGGCTTCTTCCTCTTCTTCTTCTCCACCATCACAAAGCCATTCTTGTCATACGTGACCGTTGCTGGGCCTTGCTGTTTCGAACCCCAGTTGGAAGGTTCACAGCATCTCATATTTTCCCCCTTCTTCACCTGCGATACCGGTTTGTGCTTGGTGACAACAGCAGCGTAGGCACGTTTAGGGGTCGACGTACCTACACGAGTCACTGCCTCGACCGGCACCGAGTCAGCAACTTTGGCGGCGCATGTTGCAGCGCGTGCCATAGCAGCGGGTGACGCAGTGGAGCTCGCCGACTCAAAACTGCCGACGCTAGCGTTTCTCGCTTCGCAACGAGTGCTCACGTTGTTGGAGGCATCAGGCGACCTATTTACCTTAATAGCGTTGCGCAACAACTCCACTTTGGCACGTAGATCACCAATGACGTTGTTCGATGCCTCCAACTTGGAGTGTACTTCGACCAGGCTTGCCTTGAGATTTGTGATGTCCTTCAGAAACCTGGTGACGTCGACGTGGTCAAACGTGACTGGGGGCAGTTTTGAGTGCGTTACATTGAGTCCTACCATCATCATCTGCTTAGACTATGTTGGGGTAGGCTTCCAGTCCAACTGACTGTCTATTTGACCTCCAAAACCCAGTTAGTACCGGGTAAAACGATACCCCTTGGTGAGACTGGTTGTCGGACTTTTTGGGCCACTACCTGTAACGACCGACGACATTGATAACTACCGTATAACTAAATTTCTCACCACAAAATAGTCTGTTCCCAGCAATAATTTTTGCATATAGTTTCTTAGTTTGATGTACAGAAAGCTTGGTTGATTGCTTCGTGAAGGGTACCTTGTATATAAAAGAATCCAGGATCTCTACAAGAATCATTATAGACCTGCCCTTATGCCAATTCATTTCGTGCACCGGCGCAGCATGTCTTCTTCTTCTATACTCCTCTATTACTCGTCATCTCATCAGTCAACTACTTTCTAGCTATATCATCCTTCACACAGTCTATCCATCATTTCTTTGGTCTTCCTCTACTCTTATTGATCGTCTATCATCTACATTTACTCTAAACAACAGGATCCTTACAAGAATGCAAGTCTAAAACTATCTCACACATTTGTCTACAAGTGGTTTCAGACACCCGCATCGCACTCGACCAGGCTACGGTAATCATCCAAAGCGCCTGGTGTCCAAGACTGGCATGGAGAATGTGGCGCTGATCTCCAACGTGCCATTCGAGAGGATCCGGCTGCTGAATGATACCTTTCATACGTTGGTAAGTGATAACCTTTATAAAAATCGTATTGGCTTATACCTACAACCATCGTTTTTGTTTACTTTGAACCAGGGGCCTCAATTCATTTAATTTTTATTACTAGACATATCCTGATATTGGGGAATAAATAATCGTTCCCTACATTTTGACGATATAACGTAAATTTAAACTTAACTCACAATATAACTACAATCAACTTTCTGTGAAATAAAGAACTGTTGAATTATATTCACCAACCCGGACCTCTGTTGATACTTATTTCTGATTTTACGCTTGTATGTACCTGGGCAAAGTCCTCTCTAGCCTTCCAGGTACTCTTCTCCTGCGCCACCTCGAACTATCCTTCGTGACTCGCGTATAGACCATCTCGCCAACTCGTTCTAGGCTGGCCAAGGTGGTGCCGTCCATCCTCAGGCATCCATCGTATTGAGCCTTGAACCTTTGCCAAGCGGTCTTTTAGCATGCGGTTCACGATTCCGTATTTAAATTTGTTTATAATATGTACAATATGTCAAAAATCCCTGTCAGATCCGTGGGGGTGTGTTGAGATTAAATTATGTAAATTTATCCTTTTTCCAAGAGATTAAAAGATAGTAAAACGAAAGACAATATTTGCCTTTTTTCAATTATTGTTTGTTTTTCTGTTCATAAGGTATTATTTTAAACTCAATCACATGGCGAGATACATCTAGTAGGTATTCTACGGAAGTTCAATATTCTATAATTTGCACCCTAAAAACATTAAAAACACAGCAGGAATTCCCATACCGTGTGATCTAGGTACTAACTATAGCATTTAAAACCAACCCCTTTGCGGCCCTAATTTGTAACTTCCTAATGGGGATGCCTGTCACTACCCTATACTTAGAACTTGTCCAAATTGCCGGGAAATTGGACAGTGCATTTATTAGCAGTATTATAATTACGTAATTAGTACCTTTCATCTACAATGTGGCTAATTTGTACCTTTGTGTAATGGTCCTAGGGTGTTGCCATGGTAACACGATACAATGTTGCATTGAAAGGGTTGGGCAAATTTATACATATATAAGGATATAATTTTGTTTGAAGTTCTCATGAGTCATTTTATTGACAAAAATACGTACTACTTTCTACTTTTTATTCATACAAGGGATTTTCATTTCATTTTTTATGGGAAAACCGGATTTGACAATAATTTCTTTCTTATAATTTCTACATTTGATTTGAGCTGTCAAGCTCAGTCTGACAACCAGTCTTACCACGAGGTATAACATTACATATAGAGGTGTTAAACAGTTTCGGTAAACTACTGGTTTTCAATCACAGCCAGACTGAACTTGACACATTTGGAAAAAAAGATCACGATTTGTTCAACCGATCTGATCAGTTTGTAGATTTTACTCAGTGATTATCTATCTATCTTTTGTGATTTTTTACATAATTATAGTGTATATGAAATCCCCGAAGGACATTTGCAATCGTGACTGTTGAGCATGAGGTCACAGGTTCAATTCCCAGGTCGGGAAAAGTGTTATTGGTTTTTTCCATCAGGAATTTCTCAGTAGCAACTAAGGAGTTTTGAGTTTAGATTTATACTCGATTGATCGCAAAAGGCTCGCCGCCTATTACGTGGAACTTAAATATAACTAGTGAAATGGGGTCCTCCCCTTTATTGCATAACAAAACCAACAACCAATAATACTTTGAAATAAATCCCTATCAATCTTTGACTCGGAAATTGAACCCATGACCATGGGGTCATGGGTTCGGGTGAGCATGAGCTCAACAGTCACGCTTGCAAGGACTTGACCAACGAGTCAGTTTTCTTTAAAAAAATACCACCATTCACCAAAGACTCTCACGCCCCTAACCCCTCCTCTCGTTGCCAGATCAACCTACGCTGGCGCTGGATCGTCATTGGCACCATCGTCGTCCACTTCGCGATCTGGTTGGTCTTCGCGGTGTTCTGGTACATCACGGCACTGGCTCACTACGACTTCGAGCCCGACCCTCCCAAGAGGACCTGTGTGACCGGGGGGACGGACTTTGTTACTATATTCTTAGCTTCTGTTGAGGCTCAGGTTAGTTAGACAGATTATTTTACTTACAAACATATTTTGTGATCGATTTAATTTTCCTTACATTCTTTATCGTGTTTGTAATAACCTGGTGTCAGAGTTTTTATACCACACCTATGAGCCTCTGACTTGGTTTTATATGCCGTCGAGTAATATCTCTGAGGCATGCTGGTTTCCTCACGATGTTTTCCTTCACCGAAACAAGAGATAATTATACAATACGCGTCCTTTTGATTCGAATTCAAGACCTACGCTCTGCTTAATACTATAAGGTATCAGTAATACTCGTAGTATAAACGGTCTAATAAAGTAGAAACAGCTGCTTCAGAAACCTTTTCACTACAACATGAGCAATTCAGACGAAGTAAAGTAGACACGAAGGATTAAAATCTAGGTATTGAAGAGTTTGCTAACATTACGCTGAAAAATGCTTGCACAGGTCTACTTAAATCTGTGTGGCAAAAGGCCACCTCAGACACTAATATGCATAGTCCTCATGTGAGTTGCGCAAGATGATGTCTGGACCTTCTATCTATCTATCATGGGGGTTTAGGTTTCCGCACTTAGTCCTTGAAATGGACCATTGTGCGTGAGCCATGGTGGCCGATTACTCCAACCAGCCCACCTCCCTCCAGAAGCAGATTATACTTCCCGGTCTCCTCAGAACATCTGCAAGTGATCCTGGTGTTCCCAGGGTCTCCTCGCGAATCTTGGTAACGCCTGTGCACTCCAGGAGCACATGCGCTACCGTCTCCTCCGCCTCCATGCACGCTCTGCACAGGGGACTGTCAGTGATACCTAGGGTGTGGAAGTGCTTGTTCAGCGAGCAGTGACCAGTGATGGTCCCCGCCACCAGACGCAAGCTATCTCTGTCCAGGCGCAAAAGGCGCCTGGTCAGCTTTGGATCCAAGGATGGCATAGCTTCCTTGGATTGCCTACAACCTGGTGTCGAGGCCCACCATTTCTCTGCTTGTAATCGGGTGTGATCCTTTAACCAGTTCCTCAGCTGCTTGAAGGGAATGGGCACAATGGGTTCGGGTCCGTAGGGTTTTGTGCTGGATCCTCTTCTGGCAAGTTCGTCAGCCGCATCATTGCCGAGTGATCCGCTGTGTCCTCTAATCCATTGCAGCGTTACCGTGTTGTGATTCAACACCGTGATTCGTTCCAGGGCCTTGTGGCATTCTAGTATTAGTTTTGACGTAATCTGGTTACTCTTTAGGGATTGAAGGACTGAGGCACTGTCGGAGAGTATACGAATGTTGGTATCCGTAACCTCCCTGGCCTCTATAGCGTGTGCTGCTTGGATAATGCCTACACACTCTGCTTGGTAGACAGAGTTGAACCTTCCGAGAGATTTTGATATTTTAATGTTGAGGTCGTCGGAGAACACCCCGACGCCTGTCCCATCGTTGGTTTTTGATCCATCAGTGTAGATTCTTAGCTCTTTTGTGCCTGAGTAGTCGCACAACTCCTCTGTGAGCTCTGTATTGTAGTGTTTCATGAAGCAGTGAGTTTTCAGAGTTCTGTCGATAGGTGATGCCATCATCGGCTGTTCTTTGATTGCATCTCCTTTGATGCGTGTATGTTTTATTCTAGAGTCGTTACTTAGGGTGCCGGCTAACTCGAGTCTGAAAATCGCTACGGCCGCCTCCTCTCTTACGACGAGGTGAAGGGGTGGTAGCCCCAGCATTACCTGTAGGGCAGCAGTTGGTGATGTTCTCATGCTGCCGGTGATTGCCACGCAGGCAAATCTTTGTAGTTTCTCAAGCTCCTTTTGGGTCGTACTTAGGTTGGTCCTGGGCCACCATACTAAAGACCCATATGTGATAATTGGTCGGATAACTGTGGTGTATAGCCAGTAGGTGATTTTGGGGCTTAGGCCCCAGTTTCTCCCGAGGAGTCTCTTGCATTGCCAGAGGGATATACTGGCTTTTGTGATGATGTAATCCGTGTGTTTTGCCCAGTTTAGCTGTTTGTCCAAATAGATACCCAGGTATTTGGTTTCAGTCGATAGGCTTAGGGTTGCCCCAAAGAAACTTGGTAGGTGCAACGTTGCCAGCTTCCTTTTCTTAGTGAAGAGGACGAGTTCTGTTTTGGTGGGGTTCACTGCTAGTTTGTGTTCCTTGCACCAGTCTTCTACTATACTTAGGGCCTGGCGCATAAGGTTGCATAGTGTGTTTTCATGTGTGCCGTTTATTATTATAGTCAGGTCGTCGGCATAGCCCACCGTGTAGTAGCCTCTGCTATTGAGGCGGTTGATGAGGCTATCTACTACGAGGTTCCACAGTAGTGGCGAGAGGACTCCACCTTGGGGGCAGCCCTTCGCCACTATGGCTCTAGTGGTGTCGTTTACCGTAACTTGAACCGCTCTTAGTCGGAGCATATTTGTGATCCAGCCTCGCAGGGTTGGGTCCACCCCGTGTTTCTCGAGGGCTGCGTTGATGCTATGGAAGATGGTTTTGTCAAAGGCGCCTTCTATGTCGATGAAGACGGCCAGTGACGAGCATTTGTGTTCCACTGCACATTCGATCCTGGAGATCACACTATGCAGCGCGGATTCTGTTGATTTTCCTGTGGAGTACGCGTGTTGTTGTTTGTGAAGTGGTCTTTCCCTAAGAGGTCCGTCCCGAATGTGTCGATCGCAGAGTCTCTCGAGGGTTTTCAGTAGGAAAGATGTTAGGCTTATTGGCCTGTACGCCTTGGGTTGTGTGTAATCTGATTTGCCTGGTTTAGGGATGAAAATGACTTTCACTTCTCGCCATGCAAGTGGTATATATTTCTGTGCTATGCAGGCTTGATAGATGACGGTCAGCCATGGCGTTAAGACGTCTATTCCCCATTGTAGGAGGGCGGGGAAGATTTCGTCTAAGCCTGCAGATTTATATGGTTTGAAAGTCCTTATTGCCCATTTTATCCTTTCTGCTGTTACTATAGTGCGGGCTCTGGCCCAGTCTTGGTCATTTGGTGTGTGCGTTAGCTCATTTGCCCAGGTTCTGTCCTCGGAGAGGTCGCAGTCTGGAAAGTGGGTTTCTAGGAGAACCTTACTTGTCTCGTGGTCCGACTTGGTATATGTGTTGTTCGGGGTTTTCAGCGACCCGAGGGCGCGATCCTGATCGGTAGATAGGATCTTTCTTACGCGTGCGGCCTCGCTGTTCGATTCAATCTCTTCGCAGAACCTTCGCCAGGCCGCCCTACTGGCGTATCTGACTTGTTTTTTGAAGGTGTATTGTGTTTTCTTGTATAAGTCCCAGTCTTCTGGTAGTCTGGAGTTTTTGGCTTTGTTAAATTGTTTGCGCATGGTTTGCCTGAGCTTACTAAGTTCCGAGTTCCACCAGGAGTTGCCCTTTGTCTTGGTGTTTGGGTCTTTTAGTTTGCAGCAGGCGTGGTAGGCTTCGATTATGTATTCCGAGAGTTTTGTTACAGTGTCTTCAAGTTGTTTAGGGTCTGTTAGAATTTGAGGCGCTTGGTGCTGCGTTAGCAGGGAGGCCAGTAGTCGTTTGTAGCCGGGTACGTTGGTCCGGCGTGGGTTGCGTCTGGGTTCGGGTTTTTTTATACAAGCCACTAGTGAGAAGCGGATTCTTCTATGGTCAGAGCAGGAAGGCTCGTTGGATACGTGCCATTCAGATATAAGTTTTGCCGCGCTTTCCGAAGCCAGCGTGAGATCAATAATTGTCTGTCCGCGAGATGTAACCCAAGTGGGTTCCGAGCCGCGGTTAGCGATGTTAAGGTTAGTGGAGAACAAATATGTGCATAGTACCTCACCTCTAGTGTTGGCTTTGTTGCAGCCCCAAAGTGGGTGATGGGCGTTTGAGTCCGTGCAGATGACCAGGTCCAGGTTGGCATCTTCACAATACCTTACCAGGTCGGCCATCTCCTTTGGTGGGCAGTCTTCATCCTCGCCAGGCATGTATACCGAGGCTAGGACGATATCAGGTGCATCGCCGTCGGTTTTGATCCTGACGGCTGTTAGATCTCTGGAACATAATTGCGTGAGTGTGGTGGTGGGTACATCTTTGGGTATATAGGCGCAGGTTCGTGGCTTATCTGTGCCTTGTGTATCCAGGATTAGCTTACCTCCAATGTTACCAAGGCCACATATTCTATTATTGCGGATCCACGGTTCTTGGATGAGTGCAATGGTTCGGGCTTCCGTCTCCAGTGCCCTGCGCAGACAAGCGGTAGCCGTCTGGCTATGCTGGAGGTTGGTCTGGATAATCTTTAAGGGACGGGATGTGGGGGGTAGTGGGGTGGGATTAGGAGGAGAGGGATCCATCGGATGATACACCCCCCCCTTCCAGCCCGTGCTGGCCTTCACTTGGTGCCGGTGACGACGAGAGCAGCCGCTCCGTCCACCCTGATGGTGAGGCTGCAGTCCTCACCGCGTCGGCATCAGCCATCGCCGTTCTGGCCATCTCCTCCTCCAGTTCGGTCATGGTCGGGTCGATGTCTGTCGTTGCCGGTTTCGTCCGTTCCGTGTCATTGTCGGTCTGAGTGTCAGTCTGTGTGTCGGGGGGGTTGGTTTTGGGGAAGAAGCGAACGTATATCGACCCAAGAAGGTACGATATCCGTCGCTCCCTACCCAAGACCTTTTCGGCTTCGTCCGGTGGGATACCCAGGGTCAGATAAGTCCCGTGGTTATCTCCACCGACCAAAGTCGCCCTATACAGGGACCACCTACCGACAGCGTACCAGGGGTTCTGGCATGTCAGTATCTTCTGGAGCAGCGCTATGTCCCCACTGTACCTGGGCACGAAGAGCGCCGCTCGTAGTCGGGTCGGTACGTCGGACTGTCTCATTATAGTCAGTGTCACGTCAGTGTCCGGCAGTCGTATCTTGGGTACGTTCAGAGTCAGCCAAGTCAGGGCGTTGTCGTCCTCGCACCATATGTGCACCGTGCCATCCGCTACCCTTGGGTAACCGCGGAAGGCCGGGACTTTGGTGGGGTCCGTACAACACGTGTCCACAATCAGATCTTCGAGCTTGGTCTTTACGACCTCGCCCTCGACAGGTGTCATGTCTCGTGATGGAGGCGGGAAGCAGATCGCTACGGCGAGTCGCGCAGGAATATCCTTTGTGGCCCGCGCGTAGGTTCTCTGCTCCCCTTGAGCAGCCTGGGTTCTGAAACGCTTGGCGTCTCCCTGGAGCGTGCTTGGCGAAGCCGTATCGTCCGGGCGCTCCCGCTTCGCCGCTCCCTGGCCACTTGGACCTGGTTGCGGTTCTGTGGGGCCCGGCTTGGCTCTTTGTTCCAAGGACACCCGGTTTAGGAACCCAGCCCGCTTTCCTCGTTTCCTGGTCCGGTGTCGGTCGTCAGTCGTCTCGTCGCGGTTCCGGATGCTTCCTCCGGATGGTCCCGGTGTGGGCAGTGACTTCTCGCGTTGGGTTTCCCCTCCGCGTACTGTTCCCTGCCCGCTCGTTTCCGCGTCCGACTGCTGCTTGCTCTGGGTTTCCCCTTCGCGTGCCTGTAGCCGGTCGCGTACTCCCTTACAACCTCCCGTTTGCGCATCGCGTAGACTAATGCCTTCGCGGGCTTTGCGCAAACGTTTGTTGAGCTCTCTTTCTCTGTTTCGGAGTTTTCCGCGCTGAGTCTTCAGCTTGCGGACCTCGTCCACAGAGATGAAACCGGAACCACCAGGCTCCGCTTCCTTTCCCGTCCCGAGAGAGTCTATGTCCTTCAACCTTGCCTCGATCTTCTCACGCTGGAGTGCCAGCGTGCGGAGTTCGCTGCTAAGGCTGGATACTCGCGGGTTGTCGGCGTCATTGTCGGGATTGTTTGTAACACTGTTCCGAACGATACTCTGTTGCCAGGCCATCGTGGAAGGTGTCGCAGTAGTCGTCGAGTCAGTGGGCGCACAGATTGCAGCCGTGGTCGTGTCCGAGTTTGTTATTTTTGGCGCGTGAGCCGCAGCCGATGCTGGCGGTAAAACCGCCTTAGGCAGAAGAGTGCCCCCCCCCAGATTACGGTGGAGGCAGACCGACGAGTCGGTGTGGGATTCCCCGGCATTGCCGGGACCCACCTGGGGAATATTATTATTTTTACTTTTCTGCATTGTTGGGTTTGGGTGGGCTTTTTTGGAATTGAGGTTACCCGTCCTCATGGACCGAAAGGATAAAGGGAGAAAGGGAAGGAGGGTCTGGGTGTAGGATCAAGGAGATGGGGTGAGGGATTACCCTAGGCCTGGGATGTTGGCTTTCGGGAAGGTGCGAAAAAGCGCCTGGGGGTTTTCGTTACGTCTATTTCTTATGGAATTAGACCAATAACAGGGTGGCAACCTCGTGAAGGTGAATCCCCCAGACCTGCCTTGAGGATCTACGCGACCGTAGCGCTCCCCCTCAAGACCCCGCCACCCTACTGCCTCTGAGGGAGACAGTAGGGTAGGCCTGCATCTATACTACCAAGCAAAGCATAAGCAAAGCATGTCGTTGTGCAACCGCGAAAGCATAAATACAGACCCTCCCCATGTCTGGACCTTAAATAAACGAGGACCTCTGGCTTTGTTTCGGCTGTTACTTCTCACAGTAGTCAGGTACGAAACACCAGCCGGGCGGCCCCATCGAGTTTTTGAAAATAAATAACGTGTTTGTAAAAACCTATTTACAAATAAACATCATATAACAAAACATTTGAGCAAGACAAAGATACAAAACTGACCTAAGTCAAGCAACGAGACAATTTAATAACACATTAGGGACAGCCGCAATTACCCTCGTTCTCAAACGAGACAGACAGTCACACCACACGATCAGATTAGTGGAGATTGCCAGTTATTGCATTAGCGAGGATTTACTCCACTCGCCCACTGCACATACTTTGTGTAAATTATACTATATCACATTATAAGGGCCATGGTGGACAACTTACAAGAAGAAAGGGAAAAGCTCATCTTCATAATGTTTTCGTATCGATCCGTAGTGGTAGGAGATAGCAAGACTAACTGAAGCAAACACAATATTAGGTTGGATAGCTTACAGGTTGCATTCGAAGTTATTTACGTACCTTGTAGGAACTAGAACAAAATTCCGTGAGTTTAAGCGTTTTTGCCATACCAATAGGTATGGCAAACACGCTTAAACTCACGGAATTTTAGGTTGGATAACTTACAGGTTGCATTCGAAGTTATTTACGTACCTTGTAGAAACTAGAACAAAATTCCGTGAGTTTAAGCGTTTTTGCCATACCTATTGGTATGGCAAAAACGCTAAAAAAAGTCGTTCTAGTTTCTACAAGGTACGTAAATAACTTCGAATGCAACCTGTAAATGAATTGGAATCAACCAATCAAACAATCTCAAAACTTAGAACCCATTCAAGTTGTGCATGTGTGTGGTGCTAGGCAACTGGGCTAATCAAAGTTGTAAACGTTCCTTTGTGACTATTGGCCTTCTTTCGTTCTGTATTCTGGGGAAGTGGAAATTACGGTTTTCTCTACTCCTCCGCTAAACTTTCTGATTAATTTCGTTGTTTTATGACAGTTAATCCATTCTCTGGGACTTCGTCGAGCTTCATTGTCTTGGTGCTTTTCTGGTGGTCGCTACTGTTGATTCTGGCTTCCAGAAGTTACAGTGGTTTAGGAATAGTGTGGCGGTCTTGTCCCATTAATATCTATACTAATATTATAAAGCAGAAGAGTTTGTTTGTTTGTTTGTTTGTTTGTTTGTTTGGTTGAACGCGCTAATCTCCGGAACTACGGGCTCGAATTGAAAAATTCTTTTTGCGTTGGATAGTCCATGTATCGAGGAAGGCTATAGGCTATATAACATCACGCTATGACTAATAGGAGCGGAGCAGCAATAAGAAATGTTGCAAGCGGGAACAAAGCAGTTTAAACTTCCGTTGAGTAGGCGATGCGTTGCGATATCAAAACTTCACGCGAACGAAGTCGCGGGCAGAAGCTATGAGGCTATAATTTATCTTGGAAACTTGAACACCTGATGCAGAACCGCAACAGACCAGCTAAACTATAAGAGATACAAAAATGCCACCATAGCAAAAATTGTTCTACATGATGAGCATTTTCTGCTGAGAGTATAAGTTTGAAGATCTGGAACATCTGATGTGGAACTCCAAGAGCCCAGCTACACCATAACACATATAGGAATGACGTCTTAGCAAAAGTTGTTCAATTTTATGAGCACTCTCTGTTGGTTTATAAAAATCAAAGATCTGGAACACCTGTTGTGGAACTCCAAGAGCCCAGCTACACCATAACACATATAGAAATGACGTCTTAGCAAAAGTTGTTCAATCTGATGAGCACTCTCTGTTGACTTATAAAAATCGAAGATCTCGGACACCTGTTGTAGAATTAATTTCCTTTTCCAGTTATCTTCGTGACTCGGTAGCCTACCCGGTAACGCAGGGGAGCAGTTACTTAGATTTCAATTGATCAGGTATCTTCACAACAAAACTATAACCATGCCTAGAAAGAGGTCAAATCTTTCCCAATGTTCCAAAGGAGCTAAAAGATTGAGGATCATAAGATCCCAAGAATCTATCGAAGAGCGTCAGGAGAGACTTGATGCTGTTCGAGAACATCAGGCTGCAACTTGCTCCGTGGAAACCTCTTAGGATCGCGAAGCACGCCTGCGTTCATTGAACGAACGTTTGAATTCTGATCGACGTCGACATTCTCTGAACAGAATGTCGATATCATCTGAAAAACCGGATGTGTCTCAAGATATAGCCGTAGGGCATGGCGACCTGCCGTGTCGACGGCGCGTTCGTGTTCCACGTGCGCCTCAAAGAGATGTCAGCATAAAGGGAGGGGCCCGCAAAGGTCGAAGCCTGCCGGGGCTGCGGGACTGTTCGAAAGAGATACCGTGGCCCTGGAACGTAAAGGGCGAGAAAGGAACATGGATGGGTTTTAGTCAGTAAAAATCTGACACTCCCTCCCGCTCCGCCCAGAGTTGGAGAAGTTATTTGATTATTTCCCAACCGAAAAAAAAGGGCATGGCGACCTTCCTTGGGTTGATAAGGCACGGAGTGCATTTACGTCTCCTATGATTGAATACGCCACATATTCCGCCATCGGAGGTATGGCTAAAAATTGTACTTTTTGTGAAGCTGTTAAATGGCAAAAAGAAACAAATGGTATGTGTTGCTCAGGTGGGAAAGATCCGTTATTTTCCCGTCCCCGGGTTCTTAGAATTCGACATCAGACGTTTCAGATCTTCGACGACCCCGTTGTCGCTGGCATAAGCAACAGGATCCGCGTACGAAGTCGCGGGCAGAAGCTAGTAAAAAAATAAAATGAAGTACAGCACACATTTGATACAACAGATAATACACGTCTTATCTTACAGTTCGTTTCATTTCAAGTACAAAGTCAGTGCACAATGTCATTGTATGGACCACAGCACGCTTCGACCGTTTCGTTTTGTCAACTAATCTACACAAATTACACCTCTTACTACTACAAAAGAACAAAATTTGAGCTGCACGTGGTCCAGTGTTAGGAATATAGGTGGATCTTGAACTCTATTCATATGTCCTTAAGAGCTGAAAGTTGTTAAAGGTCAATGTCAAGAGGTTAGAGTTCTTCATTGAGGTAGTTTACCTATTCTATGACAGAATTGTTATTAGAAACTTGATAAATTGTTAGGCCACACTTCTCATTATCATCATCATAATCTGCCTTATCCCAACTATGTTGGGGTCGGCTTCCAGTATAACCGGATCCAGCTGAATTTGAAATGAAGCGACTACCTGTATGACCTTCACAACCCAGTTAATAATGGGCTATACGATACTACTTAGTAAGACTGATTGTTGACTAACTACCTTGTAACGCCTGTCAAAGATCTCCAAATGATAGCTGGAACTAAAGGCGTACTTTCCGAGATTTTTTTTGTCTTTCTAGTTAGGTACCACAGTCGCTTTTCGTTCTTCGATTGTACCACTCAAACGTGGGCGCTAACTACACTAACTTCAGAGCAATCACGCATAAATAGATTCGTCATTAACTCCGAAATGGCGACAAATAAGGAAGCCCATGCAATTGTCTCAAGGTGTGTGTCAGCTGGGAATAGACCATGATTACTGAGGTCCTTCGAGCCGGATTTCCAAAGTGTTGGAGTGGGTGGTAAGTGATTCTGGTACTAACATTTGATGGGCAATGAACACAATGACTAGGCTGTGATAACTAGTGGTCTTGATATAGTGACATTTTGTCAACAATAAAGATAAAGAAAAGTTCGTCGAAATACGAACGCGATTGCCGGGTTGCGAAGTTTGCCTGAATGTTTGCAAGATTTGACATGAATATGATGCATCATTTATATGTACCAGGTCATAAATTGTCTTCATATTTTCCCGAAGGATGATGCTGATCGGTGTGATAAGTACTAAAACCACATAATAATACCTATTGTTTGCTGTCCTTAGCTCGTTTTCTCATCTAGTTTTTATTTATGTTTTACCTATCTTTGTCTTTGAATGTCATGAAAATAAATAATGGGTGTGAAAATGGGATATTTTTACACCCATTATTTATTTTCATGACACTTACCGAAGTCAAATGGCCCTTTTTTCTCGATCACGCGTCATTGCGATCCCTTTTTTTTAAAACTGGATGACCCGTTTACTATTCAATGCATCCATCAGCACAATGTTTTGAATGCGTTATATTGACTTTTACCGTGAAAAGTGATTTTCAACCCAAAAAAAAAAGTTGCTTTCCAGCGATAATTTTTGTGTAGTTAAGTATTAGTTTAATGTACAGAATGCTTGGTTGATGGCTTTGTGAAGGGTCCATTTACTCCTCGTATGTGTGAAGTAGAAACACCGCCGTCTTATACGCCGAAACAGTCATCAAAAGGACCTCAGCTGTTCAGCAAAAGGACTTCCCGATCGAACGCCAACACTTTACATCCATCAAGTTCATAAGATAATTGGCCACACTGCAGTCAAGATCCAATTAGTCCAATCTTTTGCCGCCAAAGAGTAAAACTGTGGCAATCAAGGACTATTGAGTGTCGCATCCTCTTTACTGGAATTAGCTGCAGAGAGCGTTGATCTTGGAATTGGGGTGTCTTTGTGTACGAGCGGTACCTATAAGTGGATTGATTTGAAGCGGTTCCTGTATTTAGCGTGTCGTTAATGTAAATGCTCTCAAAACGGCGAAGAAAGATATCGTCAGGAAACCGGCAGGTACGGTCGAACAAGCTATTTGGTTTACATTTTACAGTTAACCAAATAGCTTGTTCGACTGTACTATAACCAAAAAATTCGAAAATATGTGACATCTACCAATCCGACTTGGCCAACGTGGTGGATTATAGTCCATTCCCTCTTATTGAGAGGAGCCCGTGTCCCAGCAGTGGGAACATTATACGCTGATGATGATGATGAATGTAAAAGATTCCTTTTTTTCATCATTTCTTTTCAATTCGATTTTTAGGAACTCTTTTAATGTTCTAACTGCCTCGTTGGTCGAGTGGACGCAATTGCGACTGCTGATCATTATTTATGGTATCATAAATTTATTATTTTTAGTCTGTGCTAAGTATAAAAAACAAGTCTATGAATAGAATAGAATAGAATAGAAAAGATATGGTAAAGATGATTGGCTCGCTAATTATCGTGTGTTCTGTATCTATGTAGTTCATAGCTTTATACATATATCAGCGAATATTAGAAAGCAAGTCGTTTCAATAAACCTACTAGCAATAATGTAGTCCACAGATTACAAAAAGCCAACAAACATGCGGTCCTGGGGTTCGCTTCCCGAGTCGGGTAGGTAAGTTGTTATTGGGATTTTCCATCTGAAATTTCTCAGTAGCAACCACGAAGTCTGGATTTATACTCGGTTGATGGCAATAGGCTCGCCTCCTCTATCACGGACTTATACCCGGTTGATGGCAATAGGCTCGCCTTCTCTATCACGGACTTATACCCGGTTGATGGCAATAGACTCGCCTCCTCTATCACGGACTTACACCGGGTTGATGGCAATAGGCTCGCCTCCTCTATCACGGACTTATACCCATTTGATGGCAATAGCTTGCCTCCTCTATCACGGACTTACACATAATAGGGTGACGACAAAAAAAATCTATGTAATCCGTCAGGTAGATTATTAAAAATTATTTGACCCGTATTTATTATTTTGTTACGTAAATCATAATTGACGAAGATACGACGCTTTTAAAATTCCCAATACGTCACGCCTAGGTATAATTTTTAGCTAGTTCTGACGTCACGAGCCCCCTCTCCCGAGTTTTGATGCGTTTTATCTTTGTAAATATTCATTGATTAACAAAAAAAAACAAAAAATACGTGTCCATTATTTTTCAATAATCTAACTGACGGACTGAATAGATTGGTTTTTTTGATACTGTCGTCATGCCTATTTGCGAAATACGGGTGTACCTACTAATGGGTACACCTCCGCTTAGGCAAGTCTTTCAAGAATATGTTATCAAAATCAAAAAATATAAAGGACCAGGCTTGATAATTATGTTTTGTACACTTGTTTTACCTCGGAAAGCACGTTAAGCAGTTGGTCCCGGCTGTCATTTGTCAATCTTTGGCAGTCGTTACAGGTAGTCAGTGGCCCAAAAAGCCTGACAACCAGTCTTTCCAAGTGCGATACCACACGATTACCCAGTATTAACTGGATTGTGGAGGTCAGATAGGCAGTCGCTCCATGTAAAATACTGGTATTCAGCTGCATCCGGTTAGACTGGAAGCCGATCCCAACACAGTCGGGAAAAGGATAAGCAGATGATGACACTCATCAAAAAATATACTACTTACTAAGAAAAGCTACATAAAACCTTTTTTTGATTTCTTTCAGACTACGATTGGATTTGGAGATCGAGCAATAGATGAAGAATGTCCAGAATCAATATTCCTGTTCATAATGCAGGTTAGTTGGTTGTTCTTAACAAATAGGCATACGCTAGTACGCTTTCTCTTGACAGGTGATCTCAGCCATAGTTGCGAAAAGTGGGTCTACTATGGGTAGGTTCCTACACTTCGGCTTAACCTTTCGTGGACAACAGGCGTGAAGTTATCTAAGGAAAGCTGGAAATTAAAGAAACGAAGGGTAAAGATAGTTTACAAATTGCACATGTCTGATTAATATAATTACTACTAACAAAATTAGGTACTTTTCAGTAAGTCTGCAAGCAAAGGTAAATTTTTCAGTACCTACCTATTAAACGAAGCATTGTATGACAATACATAAATATTCTTGTAGTGAAGGTCATGCATTGTCAACTGAAATAATAGGAATCGAGTAATGGGGTTGGCAAGTTAAAGCTGATTGTAGATGGCGCGTTCACCGCATAGACCCAATCTGACCAATGAGGTCAAACTATTTTGAAATATAAAATGACATTGACAGAATTTCAACCAATGACGATGTTTTGGTTCAAGCGGTGCTAGCGCCATTAGTTCCACAGACAATATGTAACAGATGGTGTTTGTAAATAAATTACTGAAATATTTACTGTGAACAGCGCCATCTAGTTTACTGAGCTGGAACGGTTAGAGAATGTAATAGCTTAAGTTGTCACTAGATGACGTTAGTGACCTCAAAAAGTATATGCATTCAAAATATTTCAGTTATTGAACAATAACTGAAATATTTATTAAGTATTAGAAGCTCTTGCTGATTGTTTTGGGATTTCGTTAAAATAACGTACATATTACTATTGAATTTGCCTACAAAAAGACATACACATCAAGGTGTCGAATCTAGGCCTAACAAACCTACTTTCTAGACTTACTATGACCCATAATATTTCGTCACTCCGTTACAGTTAATCCTGGGTACGGGTCTCTCAGGCGTGCTGACTTGTGTGGTCTACGCTAAGCTGACGAGACCAGAGAAACTCTCGAGAGATGGAGTCGGGTTCAGCAAGAAGGCTGTGGTAAGATAAAATCAAATGTCCACTGACTGCCTCGTTGGTCGAGAGGTCGCAATCAAGACTGCAAGAGGTCCTGTGTTGAACTCCCAAGACGGACTCAGTGCTATTGCCATCAGGAATTTCTCAGTAGTTACCACGGAGTCTCAATTTGGGCCCGGTTGATAGAACACCACCCCCCCCCCCTACTCCCACCCCCACTCACCCCTTTTTACTTAAACTCAGAGCATTTATTTCAGTTACACAATTATAGGCACTTTAGGCAGGAAAAACAAGGAAAGCGAAGGTACAGTCACATTCACAAAGCATAATAACTTATTAAAGTGTTGTGTCTTCTTCATGGAGATCCAGTGGAATAGGCAACTGCCTATCCCACTGGATCTCCATGAAGAAGAATGAGCAGAAACTCCATTGACACTCTTTTAACACGTTGAACGCCGCTTTAATTTTTCAGTCTTTCTGTTTGGGCCGTGGGGGACACCGTATGGTCGACATACAATAGTTCCGTTGGGTCCGCGGGGGACAACATACTCGTATGACCGCGAGTCAGAGGCGATTTTAAGCGTCTCTATTGGGCCGTCGGGCACAGATATGAAGCTAATATGTATTTGACGTGACCCCCACGGCCCTGCAGACAAATAGATTGTATTTGGTTTTTAGTAAATAATATGACTAAGAAAAATATGACACATCATTTCGGGACACGACTTGTTTGAAAGTTCTAAAGAAAAAAGTGTGTATGAAAATGTGTTATTTTCTATTTTTCCATAAAATTACTATTTAAATCAAAATCATTGCCGCTTAAGGCCCGTTTTCTATAACTTTCTTACTTATGACTGTCAGTTAAGGCGATTAACACACGGCACCGCGCACCGCCGCGGTAGGCAGTGCGCGGTGCATGCCGTGTGTTAATCGCCTATGCCACGTCTCGCAGCTTTGGTGTTTCTATTAACAAAGTTAGCTTAAAATATATTTTCACAACCGTTCCATATTGTCACACCAGCATACTGTCACTTGATTCCTAGAAAAATCAATGAAAGATTTTCTGTGACGTTTTGTTTTAAACCGTCCGTAATCTTAATGTCAAATAGACAGAGATAGCAACCTACTGAAACCGAACAGTAAGTTATTGAAAACGGCCGTAAGTTGGTCGTTGCTTCACCTTCCGAAGAGCTCCTTTATACTTTACACTACCGGATCTTTGCCACTGTAATTCATATACGTTATGTGTTTCGACGACCTAAATGGCGCATTGGTAGGGAGGCCGCCTTACGTTCTTATCAAATCAAATCAAATCAAATCATTTATTTGTCAGAACATGGTCGGTATGTTTATAACATGGTATTAGGTATAGATAGAGTCATCACATTCTACCACATGGGCGTACAAATGTTAACACATTATTGGTGATCAATTAAATAAACAGTAATATTCATTAATAATTATATGTAGTTAAATAAAAATAAAAAATAAAAAAGGGAAAGTAAAAAAAGAAAATTAAATAACAATTGAATTAAATTACTATGTCAGTGTCATTTAGGTAATCATTTAAATTATAATAGCATTTGTTACATAGAAATTCTTTAAATTGCTTCTTAAATCTAGCCAAATCTAACTCTCTAATGGATTTATTAATTTTATTATAAATTTGTGGGGCTCTGCAGAATATGCTTTTCTGCATAAGAGCTGTCTTGGCTCTGCGTCCGCGTAGCATGTCATTTCGCCTGTTACGTTGTACAGTATCAGATAGGTGAGGAAACAAATTTGAATTTAATCTCACAAATAAGGCAGTTTCAAATATATACAAAGATGGTAGTGTCAGAATTTTATGCTTTCTGAAATATGGCACACAGCTGTCCGTCACCCGAAGTCCAAACATAGATCTTATGCAGCGCTTTTGCGCTTTAAAAGCGGCTTCCCTATTTGTAGAGTTACCCCAAAATATGAGGGTTCCGGGGTTCTTAGGGTTCCGGGTTCGGAACCCGGTAGGAGCAAATGTTTGTGTGAGCATGGACATTTGGTTCCAAGTCATGTTTATATGTATAATAAGTATTTATTTACTAATTAAAAGTATCTACCTGTCTATGTAGTATATCAACTATCTGGTGTCCACGACACACTGTGTGTAATGTCCAGCAATATTTATTTATATTTATTTCAGATCAGTATGCGTGACGGTCGGCTCTGCCTGATGATGAGGGCGTGGGACCTCAACTACGACCACATCATCTGCTCCGAGTTCACTGCTCACTTTGTTAATACTTACAGGTGATGTTGTAACAGTGCCCTTTTCTGCCGGAGAAGTGTTCCTCTGCCCCTTGTTATAGACACTTTAGTAGGCTGCCTGTTCAGAAAAGAAGAGTGGAACTGTTCAAATTCTCCTGCCGTATCGCTTTCAGGCGCAGCATGTTCCTTCTTACATACTTCTCTACTATTACTCGTCATCTCATCAGACACTTCTTGTCTTGCCGTATCATTCTTAACATAGTCCATCCATCGTTAGTTTGGTCTTCTTTTACTCTTATGCCCCATCCACATTCATACTCAAATCTTGTCTCACGACATTTTCCTCATTCCTCCGCATCACATGCCCATACCACGACATTTTAAGCAATTCCACTGCACATGTAAAGGTATATATATTGGGTATTTGCACAGCTCCACTCCTCTTCTGTCTTCTCCGCTCCGATGGACAGGCAGTCTTTTCGTTGTAAAAATAATGATGAACATCTTAAATACCTACTGTTTTTATTACTAACGAAAATTTTCTTAAGTCCCTACATTCCCTGTTGACAGCGTTGAGGAGGATTTTTTGACGCCGTTTGTTATGTTAGTTACTTTAAGTTATTTTAATTAGTAAATTCATTAAATTGACATTTCAGAACCAAGGAAGGCGAAGTGATCCGCTACTACGCGCGGAGCTTGACCCTCCAACAGCGCCAGTTCCTCCTGTGGCCGGTGACGTTGGTGCACGTCATCGATGCCACCAGCCCGCTGTTCGGATATACACCTGATCTTATCGCTCATAACAGGTACAGTACCTTACCGTATTTTATTTTTATAAAAGACTCCATTGTTGCCTGGTGACAAGTCTCAATAGAACTAATAAATAGGGTAGATGACAAAAACGACAAAATCTAATTAGTCCGTCAGTTAGATTATCAAAAAATATTTGACCCGTATTATTTCTTTTGTTATGTAAAACAAAATTGACGAAGATACGACGCTTCTAAAATTCTCAACACGTCACGCCTTGGTATAATTTTAAGTGAGTTCTGACGTCACGAGCCCCCACTCCCGAGTTTTGATGCGTTTTATCTTTGACAATATATAGAAAACGAAAAATACGAGTCCATTATTATCCAATACTATAACTGACGAACTAAATAGATATGACATTTTTTGATACTGTAGTCATGCTGGCGTAATGTTCAAAATCAAATTCGAAACATTTATTCCAATAAGCCCACTACAGGCACCTTCAAATGTAAAAAAAATAATAAAACAAAGCTACAGTCGCAGTCACGAAGCATAATAACTTGTGAAAGTACTGTTATTGCCCATTTCGAAGTGTGATCTCTATGGAGAAGAATGGACAAGAAACTCCATAGACACACTACCAGACAAGCGGGCGTGTGTCAGTAGACAGACCAACTTGTTACTGTTAGTAGTTAGTAACGAATTTGGGGGGTGGGGGCTTGTAAAATGTTACGATGCGTTACTTGGTCGGACGGGGAGGAGGGTTGAACTTCGCGTTTTAAACCCTTCAGAAAAACAAAGGTATTGACTTTCCGGTACTTTACGTCAAACAATTTAGCCTTTTAGTAAAAATGGTCACTTGGTGGCTACGTAACATTTTACTGGTGGGGAGGAGGGGTACAGAAAAACGTTACGGTGCATTACATAGAGGGGGGTTAAAAATCTCCAAAACTTACGCCACGTAATACTTACAACTTTCTTTGTCTTGTCCCGTTTATCGTTTGTAAATATTTGAATGTTTGTAATCTTTCGGAAACTGTCTAGAGACGTGATGCTGTACATATTAACTGTCGCTCTATTAGGACAAGCCTCTTATACCATACAAGTAAGGACCTTTAGCTGTGTCCTGTCTTTTAGCAAAGTTAAAGAGACATCAACCATTTCAGATTAATACCACCATTTTAGGCTTGGCACTACTAGTTGGCTCAGTGGTAACAAAGACGGCTTCTTTAGATTTTAATGTATATTACCGGCCAAACACGATTTCAGGACAAACTAGTTTTGCCTAGGCTTAACTGAAACTTGAGCTCGTTCTTGCATCCTAGTCGAGGGAGACTTGGTCGACGGAGCCCCGCTTAGCGGGGCTCCTACTTCCATGAATGGTTTATAATAAAATAACCACGAAGGGTATGACGGGGTCTATCCGCTCGCTTCGCTCGCTCATTCGACCTCGCCATACCCTTCTAACCTAGTTTATCCGTGTCGGGGTGCCTCAAGTCGGCCTAGGCAAAACTAGTTTGTCCTGAAATCGGGTTTGGCCGGTAACATATACATATGTCTAAAGGTGGTTGTAACAACCTCGAATTTATTTTGAAATCTCGAATAGGTATATTTAGACCGCCTCGTTGGTGTAGAGGTCGCATTTCCACTTGGGGCAAAGAGACAGGTACACCTTTGCTCAACCTTTGAGGATTACAGGTACGATGTTATGTTATTATGATTTAAAAGAGTGTCCATGAGTTTCTTGACCATTCTTCTCCATAGAGATCTACGCTAGGGAATGGGCATCGACAGTAATTTCACAGTTTTTATGCCTTGTTTCTGGGTGTAAAAATACTAAACGAGGGTCCGTACAACTGGCAAGGAGTTGAATAATATAACACTATGAAAGTATACTTAATATAGTTTCACAGAACAAACAAACAAACAAATTACAATCTTGCCTAGGGAAATGCATGTAACGAAACCATAGCGACTTTTAATTCGACTACAACACTTTCTATCGAACAAAGGGTTCGTTCAACTTTCAATTTAATTTTGATCTCCCAATAATTTCACTACAAAACCTGATCACTGGGACTGCAGCTACATTGAATTTTCATCTTTGTTTCGACAATTCAAAAGTGCCTGTTACTGGTCTACTTGCTTTGTTTTAAAATTCACATTAGCCAACTTACAGCCGGTCCCAACATAGTTGTCAAAAGGGTTCATTGTCACTAGTACCATTAACAGTACCATGATGGAACTAGTGTTGTTTTTTATTATCACTAGTTCCATTTTGAGAGAATTTGAAAATAATGGAACTAGTGTTAGACTAGTCAGACGATGGCGCCATTTTGTTTGTCTAAAGCAACACCATTTCCTTTACAGCTACGAGATCACAGTAAGTCTGAAAGGCGCCTCAGCATCCATGGGCACATTCACTCAGAGCCAAACATCGTACCTACCCAAGGAGGTCGCGTGGGGTTACCGGTTCCCGCCAGTCGTGAAGTGAGTTTGATTTTGATCTGATTAAAGGCTTCGAAAGGCCTGTGGGGAGAAGTGTAGGTACTAGTGTATACCTATTGAAAGTAAGGCTTACTTTAAGTCTAATTGTAAGTGTCTGTAGTTGTTGCGTTTTAGCTTGTCAGTAACGGTCAATACCTTTTATCTCTTTGTACGAAACAAGACAATGAACCGTGTATAGTTTTTCTCGTTAAAGATCACGATAGACAACGATTCAAGACTCAAACAGGCTTATTTTTGGTTTTTAAAGTTAAGAACTTTAATAAATAAATGTAGGTGTGTGTGTGGTGGTGGGTGGTGTAGGTGGTTGACCGCAATCGACATTTATTGACTGGCAGCAAGTGTAAGGCAACAGTCGAGAGATTTGAAAGAGACCAACACTCAGTATCGTGTGGCCAAAGGTTAAAGAAGAGAGGCAGAGAGAGAGAGAGAGGCCAATAGTTGGACTTATAGTTTGATAATGTATAAAAGAAAACCGAAGACTAACTCATCTGATAAGTACTAGTTCCTGCCTCCTCTGTGTTTTGACAAACTTAGATAATAACAGCCGCTTGGGTCGATCATTAGGCTAAGCAGTGCTTGCCTAGGTTGGTCCCAGGATGGGTAACCACCCATTATACATACCGAGTTTCCAACGTGCCTCCGAAAGCACGTTAAGCCGTTGGTCCCGGCTATCAATTGTAGATTTTTGACAGTCTTTAAAGGTAGTCAGTGGCCCGAAAGTCTGCCAAAGATTCTTATCAAGAGCTTTTACTCAGTACTAACTGGGTTGTGGAGGTCAGATAGATAGTCACTATATTAAAAAAATATTATTCATCATCAACCTTTAATGTTCCCACTGCTGGGACATAGGCCTCCTTTCTGTGAGAGGGAATGGGCTATAATCCACCACGCGGGCCCAGTGCGGGTTGATAGATGCCACACGACTTCGAATGTTTGGTTCTAGGTCATGTCAGTTACCATCAAAAGGTAAAATGATTATCAAAAACGTTACATAATTATTAAGTATTCATTTCATCCGGTGAAACTGTTATTGGGAAAATGCACGAAACAATACAAAAAACCCGTCCAAGGAATTCGTGAACAGTATACGTAAAGAGTTTTCAGGTACGACTCGCACAAGCAGAAGTACGTGATCGATCACAAGAAGTTGGACCAGCTGGAGCCTGTGGATACCCCCTACTGCTGTGCCAGGGATGTTTATAGAGCGTGAGTACTCATTAATGCACCTAAGCGGTGGCTAACTATTATGTATTGTATTGTATAACGGGCTCGTGTCTGCTCCACGTCAAAGCGCGTAATTTGCGTATGGGCTATAATCCACCACGCAGGCCCAGTGCGGGTTGGTAGACGTCACATGTCTTCGAATTTTTGGTTCTAGGACATGCCGGTTGCTTCACGATGTTTTCCTTCACCGTTTTTGAGAGCAGTGGTGATGAAAGAAATTACACAAAATAATGCGCCTGCCTGGGTTCGAACCCACGACTTACTGTTCGTAAATCGGGGCCGCCACCACTGGGTCACCGCTGCTCTCTGGCTAACTAATATTGTAAAAGTAAGTTTGTTTGCTACATTTTCGCGACTAAGCCACTGAACCCGATCATCCTGAATTATAATCGAATTATATTCTTACAAGTAGAGTACAACCCGAATTGATTGTCAAATTCTAAATTAACGCGAGTGAAGCCGCGGACAAAAGCTAGTAGGCTGATAGGAACATAAAAAACATAACATTCATTTACTTTCAGGCAACTTTGGCTCCTAAATATACAGATATACAGGGTGAATTTTTCAAATGGGCTTTGAGGAATAGTGATAAATACGCAAAAGAGTCTCGACCCCCATTTTTTGTAAAAACTAAAACGAAATCATTTAGATCTGTATTCCTAGATACGAGCCCATCGATTAAAAAAAAAATACTCTGTAAATATACCATTCTATGGTGTCGCTAATAAGGATAAAATTCTGGAAAGTAGTGACACAACCAAAAGAACTGTGATGAACAAATGCTGCTGCAAAACTCTATTTTCCGTAATTAAGTGTTTATGCTCTAACTTCTCCATGTATCTTTCCTCATTAATTGAAAACAACTAAAACAATGTTATTTCTCTCTTTTTCTAGCTCTACTCCAGTGAAGATGGAGCCACCACCAACACCTGGTACTCCGAGCAACTTCAGCGAGGCTGTCTCTGGCTTCCATCTCGAAAGATCTTCGTCTTTCAGGAAGAAAACTATCAGCAATAGTAATAAGGCATGAAAAAATTTATAATAAATAAATAAAATATTCACTTCGCATAACAAGGTACAATATTAAAAAGCTATCCATCTTCATCTGTTAGGTAGACACAATAGTTAAACAATGGCGTCAGACCGTTTCGATCGGGCGTCACAGACGGGGAGGGTTGCGCTGAATTTCTACAAATTCCCTGGACTCCACACTGTCGCCTTGTGTCATGTGGGGTCCAGTCTCTTCCCAGGTACCTAAGGGTAACATGTTAATTTTTGTAACTGAACTAATAACAAAGTAATTGCTAGCAAGCAAGCAAGCATAAAAGTAGGAAGTATTCATTAATTTATAAGAAGATTTTTTTTTGTATATCAGAACAAGTAAATAAATGAGATTATTAAGTTAAGGAATAAAATGTATAGACTTTGAATGATAATTTACTCATGAAAGTAGCAGTTCAACAGAATTGAAAATGGGAAAAAATCGTGAGGAAACCAGCATGAGTGACAGATATTTCTTTACAGAACTCCAAACTCTGAAAACAGGTTAGGTCACCCCATAAAGAAAGAGAAGTAGCTTTGTAAAGAGAATCATTGCCGCTTAGACAGACTGGCAGCAGCAACATAATAGCATCCTTACCGTAACCGACGAAAATAAACATCCTAATGATTAGAAACATTCAGAGGTTAAATAATTGTGAAAGTGTAGTAGGTAGATCCGCAAGTGTGAGCGTCAGACGTATTCGGAGTCGAATTAATCAGTATTTAGAAACAATATCCACATAATTATATTGAAATATAACTTGTCAGTATTATAGTATTATGTTGTATCGAAATCGTGGAAATACATATTTTTTGTAAGCAACGTGGGTTTTTCATTTACTTACATCGTCACAAACTTTCACAATTAAAATAGTAGTAAGATGGGCCTGCCCCTCAATCTTGTCCTGAGGACAGAGATGAGGTCAACGATGGAACTAGATAACCCAAAAGAAGCCTATGGGAACATTGTGGTAATGTTCCCATAGGCTTCTTTTGGGTTATGGTGGTATGGAACTTCACTCCTTACAACCTTCTTTTTCTTCCATATTTGGTTTAGTTTAGTTTATGTATTAAGAATTATCAATAATTCATCATCATCATCTTCCTGCCCTTGTCCCATTTTATTTGGGGTCGGCGCAACACGTTTTCTTCTTCCATTCTCCCCTGTTAGACGTCACGGTCTCATTTACTCCTTTCTCTTTCATATCAGTCTTTACACAATCCATCCATCTTTTCTTTGCCCTTCCTCTCCCTCTCCATCCATCTATACTAATGTCCATCACTCTTTTAGTCACATGCGCTTCATCCCTCCTTATTACATGTCCATACCAAGCCAAACGACTTCCTTTCAATTTTTCAGTAACGGGTGCCACTTTCAAACTTCCTCTAATATATTCATTCCTTACTTTATCCATTCTTGTCACTCCACACATCCATCTCAACATTCTCATCTCCGCTACATGCAATCGTTTTTCATCCATCTTCTTCACAGCCCAGCATTCTGATCCATACAATACGACAGGTCTAATCACGGACTTGTATATTTTCCCCTTTAACTTGAGGGGCATCCGTGGGTCGCAAGTTGTTCCAGTGACCTGTCGCCATTTCATCCATCCTGAGTTGATCCGGTGCGTTACGTCCCGGTCTACTTCGCCATTTCCCTGAATAAGCGACCCGAGGTACCGAAAATTAAAGAATTATCAATAATTACAGGTCAGTTACATAAAAAGTAAAAACACAAATCATTATAAAGGGCATCCGACACAAAATTAAACTTTGAATAAATTAAAATTAAAAACACATTAAAAATTATCATAAATGAAAAATTTCATAAGTATTTATTTTAAACCACAGACTAATTATTTACAATATATACACACTAACTCTATACTAGAAATAAAAATATGTACAAGTATCAAAAAGGGTTACAGGGCATCGAAAAATTCGTCCACATCGCTGCCAACAGGAAAAGTGCCCAGAAGGCTGGCAGCATTGCCACGTTGAATGGCAATGCTGATTCTTTGGCCAAAAAATAGGCCCGCCCTCTGGTCACGTGAAGAGTCGACCAACCGTTTAGAGATTTCTCGAAATACTAAGTGGGCACTCGGACCCCATGGCCCTAGTGTTTCAACCCCAAACGGCTGTTTCATAAGTTAAAATAAATAAATTAAGAATGAACAGTGATCAACAGAATAATAGAAACAATACATAATAATCGTACTAAATTATCTTAAACCATTATTTTAGGTCATATAATGCCTGGTCGGTTAGCCAGCCTTTGAGTTTAGCTTTAAAAGCATTGTCAGATGGATATTATACGGTAGCCGATTGTATACTGATGGACCCATAACATGAATTAGCTTTCCAGACTTAGATAGGGTATGTGGGTAGCCAGCTAACTTGTTTCTACCACGAGTACAATAATTATGCCTATCTCTGCGTTTACTGTACTCGTTTAGATGTTGCCTAACGTATACCGCTGCCTGTAATATCACCATAGCAGGAACAGTCAATATTTTTAGCCGTTTAAAAAGTGGTCTCGCGGTGTCATCCCATTGTCAGTGTTTGCCTCATCATCGTCATCATTCATCATTCTCTTATCCTTATCCTAATTCATTTGAGGTCGGCGCAGCATGTCTTTTTCTTCCATACTTTCTCTATTACTCGTCATCTCATCAGACACCTCCTTTCTTGCCATATCTGTCTCATCATTTACTTTATTTACCCAACTTTACAACCCAAATCTCAAATCATAAATTCCAGTCAACGCCCCATAAAGATTTCTAGGCCATAATTAGTTCAAAACAACGATAGTACAAATATATTTGTTTCTTATCTCGACTAAGGTGTGCTCCTTATCTTTAAAGATAACTATTGTACCGAACAGTCTTATATCTTTAGCTTTGTACAGTGCAAGTGTGAGACTTTTAAAATCGAGTCAATATTTTGGTGATTTTAACCTGTTCAAACTCATGGACCACAGTGTGGTGAAATTAGTTCTGTGAGAAAAAATCAAGCAAGAAGATGTTAAGAGGAGCACGAGTAAAGGATTGACAAGAAAAATAATAGTGAAATTGAGACAGAAATACTACGTGATAACTGCAAATATTACCTACTTTTTTTTCTTTATCTGACAGGATAATCTTTAGTGATTTTGTAAGAACAGAAAAATGCTGGAAAAGCGACGTTAAATTTTGCATTAGTGTTAATGTACATTTTGGTTTAGATATAATTCAAATGCAGAATCAATGCAAAAATGTTAACAAAATAAGTACCCAAAGACTGCAAATAAGACTTGACAAAAACAAAACCATCATTATCCTTTAATTGGAGAAGCACCAAAAGAGACAGAGAATGTTCTTTTGATCCTCAAGGACCTACAAACCAATAAACATGCAGCAACTCGAAGTTACAAAACTGAACTTCGATGAGTGTGACTCAAGACGAAGTAGTCAAGGTAGAGTCTTAGAAAGCGAATCAAGACGAGGCAGCCGAACTAGAGCCCTTGAAAGATCCCTCAGCTACTCTGAAGCCATAGGAAATGGCTCAGGTCGATCTTCAATCGAAATCCCGAACATTGTTCACTCAGAAGTTTACGCAAACGAAGAATTAAAAAAACACTACAGAATTTCACAAACTTATGTCGAAGGAAAAGAAATTGCTTTCCCATCAGGAGTCACAAATGTAGATACAAAGAATTATCTAAGAATCCCTATAGATGAGGCTTCACAGGACTCGTCAATTTACTCCAGTGAGGATGAGCACGCTGATCGAGGATTAGTCATGACTATAGATATTGGCGACATAAGCACTAGTCCTAAAGATTCTGATGTGACGAAACCTCTGTCAGAGCGTTCAACTTTACCTATGGCAAGTTCAAGTGCTGATACTAACACGAATCACATTTATGATACGATTGAAACTGCTGAGAGTATCGAGACGGCTGATAGTATTTTTGATGGAAGGGATACTACTTTTGGACCGTCTGCTGCAGGTTATTCTACTCCTTATAGTAGGAGGAAAAGGAAGATGACTCATAGGTAAGACGTAAATTTTATTTTTGGCCGTACGGTTCTATAGCCATATAGCAAGGTTAAGCAGAGTACTACTTAATGGGTCACTATCAAATTTCAATCCAATGATATCTCGTAAAGCACGCTAAGCCGTTGGTTCTGGCTATCATTTGTAGTATATCTTTGACTGTCATTATGGATAGACAGTGGCCCGAAAGTCTTACTATCAGTCTTACCAATGGGTTTCGCACTACCCAGTAACTGGATTGTGGAGTCACTCCATATAAAATACTACTATTTAGCTGCATCTGGTTAGACTGGAAGCGATACGCAGTGCAGCAGCCAATCACTCAGCCATAACGCCAACCGTGGTATGATACCGTATTTCCCTTCGCGGTATTGAACATTGGAATCTGTTTCTTGTTACCATTATCTTCGTATGAATTTACGTTGGGTAAAGATAAAATCTGCTTCAGAACTCGAAGAAATGCTCCAAGATCTGAGCACAGCAAGTCTTGAGGTTGGACTTTCAATGAACAAATCAAAAACCCAGGTCATGACCAACAGCATGAAACGTAGGGTAGAGGTAGACGGGCATGTGCTACAATATGTCGATGAGTATACATACTTGGGCCAGATAGTGTCTTTCAAAAGTCGGCAAAATAAGGAAATCGAAAAACGAGTCCAAAATGCTTGGAAGACCTTCTGGGCCCTAAAAGAACACATGAAGGGAAGTCTTCCAATGACACTGAAAAGAAAACTCATCGATATGTGCATCCTGCCTGTCCTAACCTACGGTGCGCAAAGTTGGTCACTTACTGAACAACAGAAGTCCAAACTCAAGATTTGCCAGAGGGCAATGGAACGCAGTATAATTGGTGTGAAGCGTACAGATCGCGTAAAAAACACGACCCTGCGTTCCATAACTCAGGTTGCAGATGTTGGAGAAAAAACAGCCAAGCTGAAGTGGGAGTGGGCTGGCCACGTAGTAAGAATGCACCCGGAGAGATGGGCAAAGATCGTCACTCACTGGACGCCTGACGGAGGGAATCGCCGTCGAGGTAGACCGCGGCGAAGGTGGTGTGACGATCTGATCTTGTTTGCGGGCCGAACATGGCCAGATATCGCACAAGATAGAGAGGTTTGGAAGGAAAAAGGGGAGGCCTTTGCCCAGCAGTGGGACACACGATAGGCTAGGAAAAAAAAAAAAAGATAAAATGCCATTACATGCCGCCCCGGAGTGCGCATGCATAATATAAATGCATAAGATACATAGGCAATCACATTCTAGAAGAGTGGCCATCAAGAATCACATGCACAATTTGTTTCAAACTTTATCAATCTGATCTTAAGCCAAAGTTTACCAAGTCAGTAGATAATCATAAGCCTGAAAAATCAAATCCTTGAAATCTTTCTTCGCATTGCAGAATAAAACATACATTTTTATCTTTATGGATTTGTTCACAAATCTTTATTTCACTAAGTTTTACGGAGACGGCTTAAGGTTTACTACTTGCTTGTTGCTTGTTGAGAAGCTCGTGGCTTAAATTAACGGCCGCTCGGGTCGATCTTTAGGATAAGTCGTGCTTGCCTGGTTTGGTCTGTGGATGGGTGACCACCCATTACTTACCGAGTTTCCTCCGTGCTTCGGAAAGCACGTTAAGAAGTTGTTCCCGGATGTCATTTCTAGATCTTTGATAGTCGTTACAGGTGGCCTAAAAAGTCTGACAGCCAGTCTTACCAAGGCGTATCGAATCACCCAGTACTAAGCTGGGATGTAGAGGTCAGATAGGCAGTCGCTCCATGTAAAATACTGGTATTCAGCTGTAACCGGTTAGACTGGAAGCAGACCCAACATAGTTGAGAAAAGGCAGGCAGATGATTATGTCTACTTTGCTTGTTTTCTGCTACTCCATTTCTGTCCAAAATATTTTAACACAATAATTATTGTCATGGTTAAATTCGTTCGATACTGGCCAAAATATTGATTGGGCGGCCCTGATTCATCGATGTTAAGGCGAACCATGAATACAAAGATAAGATAGTACTAATATTTCTAAGATAAACGAAAAGTATTGGAAAAAAATTGCTAATAATTGAATCATTTGTTTACGTTTGTACTATCAACCGATAACCGCACAATATTGAACTAATGACGGCTACAGAAACTGAACAAAGGAATTGCATTCATAGTTAGTCGATACTTCAATACTAATATTATAAAGATTTGTGTTTGGATTCTTGTATTTTGAATAAATTTAAAAACCGGCCAAGAGCGTGTCGGGCCACGCTCACTGTAGGGTTCCGTAGCTTCCCAGACCATTAAAAATACCAACATTTTTCGTCAGCAAAAATAACTTTGTTTTTCATAGTATTTGTATGAAAAACAAAGTTATCATTTGCGTTTTTTTGAAAAAGTGCTATATAACTCAAAAACTATTCAACTCATCAAGTTGAAAATAATTTTCCTAGAAAGTTCATATAAAGGTCTACTTCTGTGATTTTTTTCATATTTTTTAAACTTATGGTTCAAAAGTTAGAGGGGGGGGGGACACATTGTTTTTGACTTTCGGAGCGATTATTTCCTAAAATATTAATATTATCAAAAAATGATTTTAGAAAACCCCTATTCATTTTTAAATACCTATCCAACAATATATCACACGTCAGGGTCAAAATTAAAAAAAAAATCGCTCCCCACTTTACGTCTGGGGGAGGTACCCTAATAAAAATGTTTTTTAAAATTTTTATTTTTGCACTTTGTCGGCATGATTGATATACATATTGGTACCAAATTTCAGCTTTCTGGTGCTAACGGTCACTGAGATTATCCGCGGACAGACAGACAGACAGACAGACAGACAGACAGACAGACATGGCGAAACTATAAGGGTTCCGTTTTTTGCCATTTGGCTACGGAACCCTAAAAACTACTAAACCGATTTCAAAAATTCTTTCAGCTATTTATAGCTACATTATCAGCGAGTAACATAGGCTATATTTTATCCCCGTACTCCCACGGGAACAGGAACTACGTGGATGAAACCGCGTGACGTCCACTAGTAATATTATAAAGAGGTAAAATTTTTCAGTTTGGATATAAATGCTCCGGAACTACTGACACGATTTTGAAAATTGTTTCACTATTGGGAAGCTTTATAATCCCCGAGTCCCATGCTATATTAAAAACATTCCCGTGAGATATTTACGGACCATAACAGTAGTGAAGTCGCGGGACAAAGCTAGTGTGTTCAATTCATCATCAGCTGCCGTTTTTTCAACTTTATTGGAGTCGGCTTATAGTCAGTACAGGCAGCTGATTGTTTAAGGAGCGATTGCCTATCTGACCTTCAAACCCCGTTACTACTAGGTATATAGAGGGTGGTCACCCACCCACAGACCAGTTTCCTCCGTGCCTCGGAAAACACGTCAAGCCGTTGGCCCCGGCTGTCATTTGTAGATCTTGGACGTGTGTTACAGGAAATCAGTGGCCAGAAAGTATGACAACCAGTCCTACCAAGTGGTCCCCTATAACCTAGTACTAAGCTGGGTTGTGAAGGTCAGGTAGGCTCTAAAGGGACTCTAAAGGGTGTAAAAACCTCTTAACGAAGCCGAAAGGCACTTGTTCTTCCTGTCATTGTGATCACTTTTTTTCGTTGCCCTAATCTAAGCCAGCGCGGCTTAACCCGATGATTGATCAATCAAAATCAAAGCATTTATTTCAAGTAGGCCAGTAAAAGGCACTTTCCGAGTGACTGTTATTACTAAGGCACGAAAATCAGGACGTCTTTTCCCTAGTTGTAACGCTGCATAGTGCTTAGATAAGTGTTTCGTGTACAATTCATCATCATCATTTACCTAGCCTTTTCCCAATATGTTGGGGTCAGCTTCCAGTCTAACCGGATGCAGCTGAATATCAGTATTTTACATAGAGCGATTGCCTATCTAACTTCCACAACCCAGTTAATACGGTAATACGATACCACTTGGTAAGACTGATTGTCAGAGTTTTTGGGCCACTGATTTCCTGTGACACACGTCAAAGATCTGTACCTGGACCTGGACCTGTAGCGACTGCCAAAGATGGACAAATGACAGCCGGGACAGCAGCTTACTTAACGTGCTTTCCAAGGAACGGAGGAAACTCGGTATGTAAGGGTGGTCACCCATGCACAGGCCAACCTAGGCAAGCACGGCTTAACCTAAAGATCGGGCCGAGCGGCTATTATTATTTAACCACGAGCTCCTCTCATAATTTTGATGACTGAACCATAATAGCAACTCTAGGCATAAAATGAACAACTCTTCCTTTTGGCTTTGCTGTCGTCAGGTAAAAATAATAAAAAGGACAAATCGGAGGATAACCCAAGATTGTTTGTCGGCAATCGACTGACTACTTCATCATCTGTTTAGCCTTTTCCCAACTATGTTGGGGTCGGCTTCCAGTCTAACCGGGCGCAGCAGAATACCAATAATTTACATGGAGCGACTGCCTGTCTGACCTCCACAACCCAGTTAATACTGGGTAATACGATACCACTTGTAAGACTGGTTGTTAGACTTTTTTGGGCTACTAACTACATGTAACGACTCCCCATGATGGACAAATGACTGCCGGGACCAACAGTTTAGCGTGCTTTCCAAGGCACAAGGCACAGAGAAAACTCGGTATGTAAGGGTGGTCCTGGTCACCCATCCGCAGTTCAACCTAGGCAAGCACGGTTAAATCTAAAGATCGGCCCGATTGGGTAATACGATACCCCTTGGTAAGACTGGTTTTTAGTCTTTTTGGGCCACTGAATATTTGTAACGACTGTTAATAAGATCGACTGACTGCGTTCTCTGATAAATAATATTATGATCCAATACCTCTTTTCAGACAAAGACACGGGCGACCCAACCGTTCCAGACGAGTAGTACTCAAGAGTGGTGAAGAGAATGTTCCAGTCAGAAGCAACATATCAGCCAAGTCTATCAAATACATGAGGGATATTGTTACTACTGTTGTAAGTATATTTTTCTATCAGAATTCTATCAATTCTACCTATGAGGCACTATAAGATATTGTATTGCAGACATTAGACTACACGCATTAAAAAATAATCCAATAGAAGTAACAATAAAGACGGCCCGACTTCCATCACGTCCATTATTTTACTCATTCGAATCAAAAAAAAAAAAACCATTTATTTCTTAAACATAAGTCTTGTACAAGAAAACGAATAGTCCCACACGCATCGGCCCTTACGGACCCCTTCCTTTCTGCTGACATCTCTTTGAGTCGTGCGTGAATCACGAACGCGCCGTCAACACGGCCTGTCGTCATAAGACTGACGGACGGCGAGCTAGCCCCAAAGCTCATTGTCCTCAGGCCCGCGCCTAGGCCCATCGCAGACCACTCGGGGCATGTTCGCGGGCCTGAGATTTCAATTTTATAATTGCTACCTGTAACCGACTTTAACCAATTCTAATTTGTTTTGTCCCTATCAAATCACATTATAATTCCCAGTTATCATTCCAGTTCCACAATCTTCAAATATATCGCTATAATATATTCACCGGGGGTAGTTTGACCTTAACATGTCCTCTTAACACTTTCAACATTGCCATTCACCCATCTTAATTAACCCTTTCTCTCTCCTAATTTGCTGTTGCCTAACAGGGTCCACAATGACATGTCTTTATTAACTTTACCAGCCTTTAACCTACTGCATCACACGCGTTAATTTTACAATCAGTTCGAGTTGTACTCTGCTTTGTAAAAATATAAATTCAATCATGATTCGAAAGACACACGGTGCCATTTTTTTACCATACGAATGTTATTGTGACTTTCCTCGAGAACCTTTTATCCCGTAAAAAGTAAGTCCGTTTCTGTACAGATACTGACTCACTTTTTGAACTTTCAGACACATGCAAAGTTTCAGAATGGTAGGTTCAGTGGTTTAGGCGTGAAAGGTAACAAGCAAAACTCTCGCATTCTATAATATTAGTTTGAATTATTTCTACCTCTTCAGATCAACAGCAAATGGCGCTTCATCCTCCTGATGATGGTGGCTGCCCACTTCGTCTTCTGGTTCGTCTTCGCCGCCATCTGGTACGCCGTGTCCTCATCGTACGCAGAGGACATCGGTGACGGGAAGGAGCACTGTGTCACCGGTACTACCTCCTTCGCGGGGCTGCTTATGATGTCTGTGGAAACTCAGGTATGTGCTGTGTTTTGTCTCTATTTTGGCTTAAGGGGTGGAAAGAGATATAATTATAACATTTTAAGGGTTCATTTAGTATTCACAATTTTAAGACTTTTACCAAGAAATCGGAACCAAATCAGCTGGCCTATACATTTGTGTTGGCATAAATCGTCAAAATGTAGGGAACAAACAACAGATTGTTTCTCCGCGAATTCAGAATTCGTTTCATAGCGAAAGTTGTTTTATTTCAGCCTTTTTTGTTGTCAATGTGGTCATCATCTTCCTGCCTTTTCCCAACTACGTTGGGGTCAGCTTCCAGTCTAACCGGATGCAGCTGAATACCAGTATTTGCTCTGTAATACCGTCTACCCTACGCATCTACCTTATGGATTCTGTTTATTTCTAATACGAGGTCGTATTGAAAATAACGCTTTGCAACGTTCAGCCGTTTAAACATTTGTCCACGTTCATCTAAAATTGTAAAAAAAGTTATTTCTGGTTTCTTTTACAGATGACTATTGGATACGGCACTAGATACCCGAACGAAGAATGTCCTGAAGCTATCATTATCATGGTCTTAGAGGTAAACTATGCTGACTTATTTCCTTCCATTGTTATTTTTGATCTCTGAATTTGCAGTTCAGAGTACACTGACCTTTATTCTTATTAACATAAGGATTACGCAGAGGGAAGAGGTATTTGTACGCCTTATCACAGGATATAGCGTACTTTTTCTCTGCATTATTTTCAAGTGCTCATTACTCATATATTTATTGCATTTCATAAGAATATATTACAAAGATGCAGGTGTTATAAAATAAAAGATCAGTATGGACCCTGTCGGACACAGCAAAATTTAGAACAGAGGATAAATAAAAAGTACTTAATTTTACTGTAGGTACGTAATGCGTGTAAAAATATTCTTAACGAAGCCGAAAAGCGCTTGTTTTCCCCGTCATTGCGATCTATTTTTACCCGGCTGCCAAGGAAGTATTACGTTATTTGCGCGTATCAAATATTGGAGGGGTGTACCAATATGCCCATTGTCTTTTCAAACCTCGTATCTTCCAAATGGCTGGATGGATTTCAACGATTGAGGTGTTTGCGAGTTGAAAAGGAGCGCGCGTCCGTTCGCCGTTTCTCCTAAATCTCATTTTATTTTTTAGCATGGGATATCATCAAATAACTTCTCCCACTCTGGGCGGAGCGGGAGGGAGTGTCAGACTTTTACTGACTAAAACCCATCCATGTTCCTTCCTCGCCCTTTACGTTCCGGGGCCGCCTAAATCCCTCTGCCGCACAACGCGCACTGAACCGGTCCGACACCGCCGCTTCCGGATGGCGCTGCTAATTCAGCTCCGTACTTATACAGGGTGTAAACCACCTCATTACGAAGCCGTCAACCACGCGTTCTGTCCATAAAACTAAGTAACAATTATTGTTAGGAAACGACTTCTTTTTTTTTGCGTGAAAAGCCACATGTTTTGTTGTAGAACTCAATGTAACGCACTTGAAACATTGAGCTGATGCATGGATTGAATAGTACGGGGTCGTAGAGGGGTTTAGAGAAATATTGCACTAAAAACTTGTATTTAAAAAAAAACTTGTCATAAAGTTGGAACTTTGACCCCAATATTTCCGTAACTAGAAGGTTCCTAGGTATGGTGTAGAACAAAAAAATTATCGCAATGACGAGGAGAACAAGTGCCTTTCAGCTTCGTTAAGAGGTGTTTTACACCCTTCATGATACTATAGGTACTTGTGCGCCCATATCATGTGCCTATAGCTTTTTCCCAACTATGTTGGGGTCGGCTTCCAGTCCAACCGAATGCAACTAAATATAGTATGTTATGAGCTATGTGGCCAAGAAGTATAGCACGCTCGTAGGTGATATAATAACCCAAAGATGAAATTTAATAGGTTAGGGATGATCCCTGGCTAAAAATGCTATGATTCTGCTTAGTCTGTCAGTGAGATTATTTAAAAATATTGGATACTTGTTTTGTGTTTTAACAAATTAATAAAAAAAATGACAAAGATAAAACGCGTCAAAGATCATGAGTGAGGGTTTGTGACGTCACATTCCGGTAACGAATGTAATCAAAAAAGAAAAATACGTGCCCAATATTTTTTTAGAAATCTATCTGACCGACTATTTTCCTAATTTTTATTTGTCATTTTTTTTTTTTTTTTTTTTTTTTTTAATAGCCTGCTCTGTCCCACTCCTGGGCAAAGGCCTCCCTCCACTCTTTCCACCTCTCGCGAACCCGCGCGTCCTCCCTCCAGTTTGGACGGAACCTGTCCAGTTCGTCCCGCCATCTCCTTCGTGGTCTGCCGCGACCCCGCCTCGCTGTGTCAGGGCACCAGTTTCCTGCTATTTTGGCCCACAGTTGGTCCGGCATGCGGCAGACGTGCCCTGCCCAATCCCATTTGAGTTGGGCAGCAGTTGTCATTTACCTATTTCAAAATACTATAAAACAGCTGGATGCTGGGCAGCATGGATTGAATAGTACGGGGGTCGTGGAGGTGTTAAAAGTCAAAATCTTCAAAAAAAAACTTCTCAAAAAGTTGTAACTTTGACCCCCCATATCTCCGTACCTAGAAGGTTCCCAGGTATGGTGTAGAACAAAAAAATGATCGCAATGATGGGGAGAACGTGTGCCTTTCGGCTTCGTGAAGAGGTGTTTTACACCCTTTATTATATTCTATTCTACTACGATAGAAAGGGCAACTGTAAATTTTTAGTTGCCTTGGGCCTGATGAATAAAAATACTTATAGATGATAAATAATATCATCTATAAGTATTTTTTGTTCTATAATTTCCGGCTTTAAGGCGCCTATACGAGCTAAATTAGCAACTCTATTTGTGGTGGTTCAAACTTCGTTTGGAATGCTGTTAGAATAAAGTTCTAATCAGCTTGCACTACAAAGTGGTTGTTACGTCAGCCACTGCGGGCCAAATAGCGCGAAATGAGTGGTTTCGATCGATTTACAAAAAAACTATTGATTGGATTAAAAAACTAAAACAGTATCATGCTAATATATTGCTTGTAGAATTATTTGCGAAAAAATCAGAATGATGGCATGCATATTAGTATGTTTTTTATTGTTTGAAAGATATTTTTTGAGGTAAGTTCGTGATTTCTTTTTATCGAGCCAAATTAATTGTATTATGTTTTCAAAACAGTATCATGCTAGCATATATCCTGAAGAATATCATATATTTTTCTGGTCTTGTTTATAGCAGTGATTCATATACTTTTAGTAATTATAAAACTCGCGTTTGGCTCGTGTAATCGCCTTAACGCGAGCGACGCTGCGGGCAAACGTTAGAGCCTAGATGCCAGAATAAACAAGTGATTAGGCCTAAGGAGAGGGCTGCAGACGCGTGTGCTCGCCTCCAGCCCTCTACCTGGAGTGACGCGCCGACCGGTCCGGCACCGCAACAGCCGGATGGTGCGGCAAATCTGTGCTCTGTGCTCACTCAGTACCATACTATATGATACTATACATATACCTACATCATCTGCCTAACCTTTTCGTAACTATATCGGGGTCGGCTTCCAGTCTAACGGGATGCAGCTGAATATCAGTAATTTACATGGAGCCATGGGGCCGTGCGGTATAGCACGCACGTAGCTAGTAAAATATCTAAATCTGAAAACGACTACCCTACTACCTACTACTAATAGAATTAGAAATATTGTAAAACAGTTTTGTTTCAAAATTGGTGTTCAACAAAGTATGTATTTTACTACGGTCGAAGCGCCAACTGTACATCATCTCTCATTATTTTTATTGTTTCCGTAATTCTCGGCTTTAACGCAAGCGATGCCGCGGGCTAACGTTAGAGCCTAAATGGCTGAATAAACAAGGTATTAGGCCCAAGGAGAGGGCTGCAGGCGCGTGTACTCGCCTCCAGCCCTCTCCCTGGAGTGACGCGAAACTCGCCGACTGAATCGTTCCAGCAGATTATATACTGTAGCTACATATACATAGATAGGGTACGTTCAGTACAGTACAGGTGAAATATTTTCACTGTGCAATTCAGTTTTAACTCTCGACGGATGGGTATAGCGTTGAAATTGCAAAAAATGTACATACAAAACAGGCTACGTGGGTTTTTGGTCAATTAGTTTACGAATTAGAGCTTACAATTACATATTTAATGTGTATTGAAATGTGAATATCAAATATGAATAGGAACGCCAATGACGCATATATTTTTTTATGACTTATTCCGTACTTGCAAGTGACAGTTAACAAACAGAGGTCATTGACATCCCTATTCATATTTGAAAGCATAAAAATTCATCCATCCGGCTCGAAGGACCATTATGGTACTTTAGATGTCCTCATGTACGGTTGATTGTAAGTTTTAAGTGTTTTTTTTTTTTGCGATTTTAAATAAAATTACACGACATTTCGTAGCTCTGTATTGAGGCAACTAAACAACGTATTACAATTAAACATTGTTTAAGAATAATCTGTGACTCTCATTGTTACATTTCAGATTGTTGCTGGTACTGCTCTCTCGGGTGGACTCTCCAGTTTGCTGTTCACGAAACTAATCAGACCAAACCGACATGTCAACTCCGTTGGATTCAGTAAGAAGGCTGCGGTGAGTTATCACGACGATTTTTTATAACGTTCTGCCTTTTGACACTACAAAATAACATGTTAAAAAGCGCTTAATTGGATTTTCAACTCTAGACTCCATCAAAAATCCTGTGCACCATTCAAATCACCTTGTAAACGAGGGTTATTCGTGGTACGTTTCGATTGTTTTTGTGAACGGTAGAAACCACGTTCTTAGTCCAGAAAACTATGTTATTTATTGTCGTTTCCAGGTCTGCCGTCGTGATGGAGAGCTTTGCCTGCAGTTCAGGGTATGGGACTTGATGAATGTGCATCTTATTGGAAGCACCATTACTGCTTACATGCTTAAACCTATCAGGTATGATTTTTTTTAAGAGTCGCTTTTTGCAATGGTATTAAACAATACTAGTTCATGCTATGATCACATTTTAATTAACAGGCAAACCTGTGCGAATTGAGGTGTACTGAACATTTACGTTGAACTTCTTCTTTCTTTTTTGTGTGGTTAACGTGTAACCTGGTGTCAGATTTTTATGCCGCCCATGGGTCTCTGACTTGGCTTTACATGCCGTCAAGAAATATCTCTCAGGCATGCTGGTTTCCTCGCGATGTTTTCCTTCACTTAACTGATAAAATAATTGTACAATACGCACGAGTCTAAAAATTAGAGGTAAATGCTTTGGGTTACGTGTGTGTAACTTTTTACGGAACCGACTCACTGATGCGGATCATTGAAGTGATCCGAAAGATTGGTTCAGTAACAACGTTTCAAATGCATCATTTGGATCTGAAACATTACTTTGCTTTTTCTCATTCCGCGTGACGCGTCGCTCGCGAGGCGACTGAGCAGTGAGCAAGCGAGAGAGGGAGACTGAGAGACACTAAGTTACATATCTATTATTTTAAGGTGAAAGCGTCAGGGTGGCCCACGAAATTATAATTTTCTTACGTTTTTTGCAATTTCCAGGGCAGTGCTATGTTTGTTGATAAAGAGTCCAAGAAGGACTTTGACCGTGAAAAATTCGTTCATCGACTCTTATGAACTTGGAGGGTTGTATTGATGATTTTGATGATTATAATTCTGTAACTTAGTACGTCTTACAGTCACGACCGATACGTTTATCAACATATAACTTGGCACTGCCCTGCAAATTGAAAAAACCGGCCAAGAGCGTGTCGGGCCACGCTCACTGTAGGGTTCCGTAGCTTCCCAGACCATTAAAAATACCAACATTTTTCGTCAGCAAAAATAACTTTGTTTTTCATAGTATTTGTATGAAAAACAAAGTTATCATTTGCGTTTTTTTGAAAAAGTGCTATATAACTCAAAAACTATTCAACTCATCAAGTTGAAAATAATTTTCCTAGAAAGTTCATATAAAGGTCTACTTCTGTGATTTTTTTCATATTTTTTAAACTTATGGTTCAAAAGTTAGAGGGGGGGGGGACACATTGTTTTTGACTTTCGGAGCGATTATTTCCTAAAATATTAATATTATCAAAAAATGATTTTAGAAAACCCCTATTCATTTTTAAATACCTATCCAACAATATATCACACGTCAGGGTCAAAATTAAAAAAAAAATCGCTCCCCACTTTACGTCTGGGGGAGGTACCCTAATAAAAATGTTTTTTTAAATTTTTATTTTTGCACTTTGTCGGCATGATTGATATACATATTGGTACCAAATTTCAGCTTTCTGGTGCTAACGGTCACTGAGATTATCCGCGGACAGACAGACAGACAGACAGACAGACAGACAGACAGACATGGCGAAACTATAAGGGTTCCGTTTTTTGCCATTTGGCTACGGAACCCTAAAAACGTAAGAAAATTTGAATTTCGCGGGCTACCTTGGAGCATCCCCCTTAAAGACTCGCGAGACGCGAGTGAGCGGGCGACATAATTACAATCTATACAAGTCTGAAAGAGATACCAAATGAGATGTGTATCACTCATGCTCTCACAGATTTTCGTTGTCGTCATCCATGCACGTAAAAATGACCACTACGGCGCTTACGTGCCAAATACTATACGGTCGTTTTTTGCATAAAATGATTGCACTAACACTAATGCACTAACAAGTTATCGTTTTACGTTGATATTTTATATCCTTTGAGTCGATGATCCAAATGAGTCAAATGAATCATATCAGTGATTCGGATCATTTCAGTGATCGAGATGCAAATGTTCCAACCTCAAAAATGAAACACTCCCACCTCTACTTTGGGTTCAAACTTGAGACCCGTCAGTCTGATTCGACAGTTTAACGGTTACACCATTAGGCTATCACTGCCAAAATTGAGCTGACCAAGGACATCTAAGACAAAAATAAACAGCATCATACTGTATAAACTAAACGATTTGCAAACGCAGTGATGGATCAGTCAGACTTACCTCCTTCGTGTCCTAGACCTAAAAATACGAAACTTGTGACATCAAAAACCAGTAATATCTCTCAAAGAAAGATATCCGAGGCTGATTATATGTATACTCATTGCTTTACACTCCAGGACCCTAGAAGGCGAGCTGGTCCACAACTACATGCACCAGCTGGAGCTAAAGGAGTCGCGCGCGTTCCTACTGTGGCCCATCACGGTGGTCCATGTCATCAACGCTGAGAGCCCGCTTTATGACTTCTCCGCGCAGGATATGATGGATTATAGGTATAGTTCTTGTTCTTTTCTTTAGTGTATCTTAGTTATTAGTGTCCGTTTTGACTGAAAGTAGGTGACACCTAATTGGATGCATAAATAAAAGTGGTTTGTTGTAGCACAGGGTATTGAAAGTTCAGGGCAATTTCATTTACGTGCAAACGAGCACTGGTTCTAAATTCTTCGTAAGGAGGTGGGCTTTAATAGTGAGGTAGCCTAGCCACTACTTTACCACTTACCACATACCGACTTCTCTTCGTGCCTCGCAAAGCAAATTAAGGCGATTACACGAGCTAAACGCGAGTTTTATAATTACTAAAAGTATATGATTCACTGCTATAAACAAGACCAGAAAAATTTATGATATTCTTCAGGTATGCTAGCATGATACTGTTTTGAAAACATAATACAATTAATTTGGCTCGATAAAAAGAAATCACGAACTTACCTCTAAAAATATATTTCAAACAATAAAAAACATACTAATATGCATGCGATCATTCTGATTTTTTGGTAAATAATTCTACAAGCAATATATATGCATGATACTGTTATAGTTTTTTAATCCAATCAATAGTTTTTTTGTAAATCGATCGAAACCACTCATTTCGCGCTATTTGGCCCGCAGTGGCTGACGTAACAACCACTTTGTAGTGCAAGCTGATTAGAACTTTATTCTAACAGCATTTCAAACGAAGTTTGAACCACCACAAATAAAGTTGCTAATTTAGCTCATCTAAGCGCCTTAAGCCGTTGGTCCCGGCTGGCATTTGTATCTTTGACAGTCCGCAGTGGCCCGAAAGTCTGACTTACCAAGGGGTATCGCATTACCCAGTACTAACTGAGTTATGGAGGCAGTGGCTCTATGTAAAATACTGGTTTTCAGCTGCAACAAATTACACTAGAAGCCGACCCCAACATAGTTGGGAAAACGCAACACAGATGATTAGAGGTGATTCAAACTGAAATTGTTAGCTCTGAAAGCTTACTTTATTCATCATAAGAAATGTTACAGATTCGAGATCGTGATCAGCCTGACAGGAGCGTCTAAGAATATGGGCACTACCACGCAGAGCCGCACCTCCTACCTCTCCAAGGAGATCATCTGGGGATACCGGTTTAAGAATGTCGTGCAGTAAGTATTGGTTCCTATTCCTTAATAACATAAAAGGAAGATTTAAGTCAACCCTCCACTGTGGGTCAAGACACGTTTACCTGAAGAAAGTACATGTGCCATTTCGTTTTATATAAAAACAAGCGGACGTCACACGGTTTCATTCAATACGGGGATAAAATAGTCTATGTTACTCGCTGATAATGTAGCTATCCATTGCTGAAAGAATTTTTCAAATCGGTCCAGTAGTTTTTAAGTTTACTATTTACACACAAAGATACAAATATATACTACTAGATATAGATTAGTATCTTCTTCTTCTTCTTCTTCTCAGCATCTCATAGTCCACTACTGGACATATGCCTCTTGCATGGCTCTCTGGCTGTATACATATATGAAATCGCCTACTACCTACTACGACTATTATTGTGACCCACGGGTACGCGGCGTGCCCTTGTCCAATTCTATTTAGTTTGCAAAAAGTTTTCTTCTTCAATTCTCCCCTGTCAGATGTCAAGCCATCATTGAAAGAGAAAAGAGTTGATGTCTTGCATACTATTCCTCAAAAAACTATCCATTCTTCTTCTTTAGCCTTCCTCTCCTTCTCCATCCATCACCATCATCATCAGTCTCTTGCCCTGATCGCAATTCATTTGGAGTCTTCTTCTTCCATAAGTACTTCTCCATTCTTCTCTCCCTGTCCATCCACCAACATAAATATCCAACACTTTTTAGAAACATGAGCCACTTTTAGACTTCCTCTTATACAGTCATTCCTTACTTCATCCATTTTTGTCACTCCACACATCCATCTCAAGATTCTCATCTCCGCTACATGTAATCGTTTTTCATCCATTTCTTCACAGCCCAGCACGAAAGTAAAGAGTTAGTAAATAGTTAAGAGTATGGATATCTTACAATAAATGGAAATCTAGGTACTGATTATACTTCTGGTTATGAAACTATATCGTGTGGCAAACAGAAGGACATCCCGTTTCAGTAATAAATTCGTTGTGACCTTGAGTGTGATGAGTTAAACTTTTTGTTGTGTCATATGTTACATTATAAATGACTAATTTATTTTAATGTAACACCACCTTTTTGCTTTGAAGCAATTAATCATTTAATCATTGGTGTGAGTAATACGACACAAAAGATATGCCGTATATTTTCGCATATTTTGCGATTTCAAGGGAATCAAAACGGATACGGTACTACTTCCTGTTGACCTAGAATCATGAAACTTGTCAAGAAACAATGTCTTAAAGCACGTCATGTTAAGAAAAAAACCGAAGACCGTAAATATGTAGTTTAGTAACAAAATACCTACAAGTTTGTACAGAACCCTAGGTGCGCGAGTCCAACTTGTACTTGGCCGTTTTTTTTACGTTGATTGTAACACTTTAGTGCCTCACTAAATATTGTCGATGATATCTAGTTCATTAATTTTATAAAGGTGTATTATCCAAAATTTGTCACTATGAACATTAACTATCAAGATAAAAAGTGTATTAGATTTCGTACTTAAGGGGACTACAGGAGTTGCGGACCTGTTCGAAAGAGATACCGCGGCCCCGGAACATAAAGGGCGAGGAAAGAACATGGATGGGTTTTAGTCAGTAAAAGTCTGACACTCCCTCCCGCTCCGCCCAGAGTGGGAGAAGTCATTTGATTATTAAAATTTCCGATCCTAAAAAAAAAAAAAAAGGGGACTACAGGAGCTAAATTAGCAACTCTATTTGTAGTGGTTTAAACTTCATTTGAAATACTGTAAGAATAAAGTTTTAATCAGCTTGCAATACCAAAGTGGTTTTTACGTCAGTCACTGCGGGCCGAATAGTGCGAAATTAGTGGTTTCGATCAATTTACAAAAAATCTATTGATTGGACTAAAACAATAAAACACTACTTAGGATGCTACATACATGACGTATGTTGCTTGTAGAATTATTTCCCAAAACGTCAAAATGATCGCATGAATTTTAGTACGGTTTTACTCGTTTAGAAGTTTTTGGAGATTAGTTCGTGATTTTTTTTATCTAGTAAAATTAATTGTATTATGTTTTCAAAACACATACAACATTCATACTAGCATATATCCTGAAGAATATCATACATTTTTCTGGTTTTGTTTATTGCAGGGAATCAAACACTTTCCGGTATTATAATACTCGCGTTTAGCTCCTGTAGTCGCCTTAACGCTTACAGTTGTATTAGTATGGACACATGTCCAAGAGTGTGAGGAGAGGCGAATTGCATGTGACTAAAATAGTGGTGAATATAAATGTTACTGGATACAAGAAAACGATGGATGAATTCTGTGAGGAATAGACGGGAGAATGAAAGAAAAAACCGTGTTACGGCGACCCCAAGTAACATTGACAAGGGCAAGAAAATAATTATGATTTAACGCTCACAGTGATCATCACGATTTCGATGTATTTACGATTCATAAATTATGCGAATCTGCATAATTTATTATGCACTCTTTGGTTCATACACATAAATTATCGTACTTACCTATAACAAGCATGACGTATGCACGATGATGAGTTACGAGTATGTGAATAACAAATTAGTTTCAATGCAAAAAAAAAATGCAGACATGATTATTTTCTCCTTGACAGCAATTTCTCATTCAACATAAAATAATGTGGAAACTTACTGATTAATATCATTTGCATGTTTCATGTTCCTCTGTCCATTGATTGGAGTAGGTAGATTGATTTTTGGTACTTGTATCATAAATGCACACAGAAAGAATAACATGGATTGGATAAGCTATTTTTCCGGAAAGTAATTCCGGTATTTCCGGATTCAATAAGATATTGTTAATGTTAGTAGTGATATTATTACTACTCAATTCAAAATGTAATGGAAGGTATCAAACTGAATTAATTTATTATTTATATGTTGAATAATAAAAACAATCAAATTCCGATCGAAGCATTTGTTTTTTTTTAATTTTTAGTCTTGTTATGGCCAAAACTTTTTTTAAATTGTTGCACTTAAATAAAAAATAATCAACCAATTCCGGAGGAATGTCCATATTAATAACTACGTTTCGGATCAATGACCCCAATTCAATCTACCTACTCCAATCACTAGTCATTAACGAGGTTTTATTTGTTTCTGCAGTTCATTAAACCTGCATAATTTTTGTACGGACCCCTATTTCTTAATCATCTGTCATTATCATGACAGATAAAAGCATCTGTCACAGAATTAATCTCTAGTTTTTTCGCCTTTCTGTCAGTGCTATTACAGAACGAATTAAGTTTGAGTCACTGTGAAGTTGTGTCCATTAGATTTTGAATTGAGTAGTAATAATATCACTACCAACATTAACAATATCTAATTGAATCCGGAAATACCGGAATTACTTTCCGGAAAAATAGCATATCCATGTTATTCTTTCTATGTGCATTTACAAGTACCAAAAATCAATCTACCTACTCCAATCAATGGACAGAGGAACATGAAACATGCAAATGATATTAATCAGTAAGTTTCCACATAATTTTATGGTGAATGAGAAATTGCTGTCAAGGAGAAAATAATCATGTCTGCATTTTTTGCAATGAAACTAATTTGTTATTCACATAACTCATCATCGTGCATACGTCATGCTTGTTGTTGTTGTTGCTGCGGAGAAACGTATTTAGAACGAATTAAGTTAGAGTCACTGTGAAGTCACACCTTAACCATTTATATTAAAACAAATACTTTTTTCTTCCACAGCTACAGCAAAAAAGAAGAAGCCTACAAAATTGACACAGACCATCTTAACACAGTAGAACAAGTCGAAACTCCCCTCTGTAGTGCAAGCTTCCTCAAGGACTTCGAACAAGACCTGAAGGCGTCCACCAATCTCCTCTCGACTCCCAACATGTCTGTCTCTCCTACTGATCTCTCTCTTCCCGAGGACTCTTCTACTCTATCCCGGCCGGAAGATTCTTTGCCTTCATCTCCATCGTTGAACAGGACTGCAGGGACCCAGAGGAGCTTTGGATGGAACTTTAAGAGATTCCGGCCTGAAAAGTATGTGGGGAATTTTGAGAAGAGAGAATAAGAAAATCTTGTATTTTGTTATTTTAAGAACCCGGACACCTTTCAGTTTTATGGTTAAAGACTTATTCAGGATATTTTAGAACTATAAGTCAGGCAATGGATTATGATGAAGCTTATAATACTAGTACCTAATAAGCAGGTTGTGTTAGCAATTAACACTGTTCCAAATGAAAAATAACTAGGTTCAAGCATACCATAGAATGTAGTGTTGTAGAAGAAGGATTGCTCAATTTTATAAATACTTAGTATACTGTATACAGAACATATTGTTTAAGAGAGAAAAACTTTCATTTCTAGTCTTAGTTTAGCTTATCTACCTACTCTTTTAAAACTTACACATATAAATAGGATGTTCTGTTAACATGGCCAATAAAATGCAGTAAAGAGGCAGTGTTATTGTGGTTATAATTAATTATGTTATGAAAAACTGCTCTATGGAATTGTTGTTTTAATAAATACATCATAACGTTTTTGTGTTTCTTTATTTTCTGTAGTTCCTAAACGTCATCCATCAGCCTTTCATTGACAATATCAACGATATACAGAAATCAAATGAAATATATTGTGTCAGCGTAAAATTGTAAAACCCGTTAGATTGTAGTCTATTTAGCGAGATTGTGAAGAGGACTTCCACCGCATACATTTCACAATATTACGGTTTCACTGGTATACATATAGTAATCTACCGAAAAAAATGCGTCGTATTGTAAGCAGTATGTTCGTTTGACAATCTTTCGAGAGTTTACAATCTCGTTATTTTATTATATAATCTAACGGTTTTTACAATGTGACGCTGACATAATATATAGTTAATTCATCGTTAGGCCCCGTTCCCACTATGCCGTAACGATTAATTTATCGTTGGTTTTTAGTTAACAAAAGTCGTGGACGACAGTTAATAATGTGAACACCTCCATCTAAATATACAAGTCACGACAATTAAACCTACACGATTATCTGTCGTCGCGACATAGTGGAAACGGGGCCTTAAAATGAAATATATAAATTAAATAAACTATTACCGTCGCGCTACGTCAAGAGCGTAGAGTGCGATAGAGACAGTCGCGAATCTTCGGAAATGTATCTGAAGAGGGAAGGCTGCAATTTCCCATACTTTTGACAAAATCTACGTTTCGTGTTCCCCCTTAACTTCTTTAGATACATATAATTTCCAAAGGTGGGAAGCGTGATGAAAAGTCTAGAAATATAAATATCTACCTAGATGTACTAAAATAGAAAAACAAAGAAAATGGATTTTCATTCCAGAAAAAACAAGTCCGATTTGTCCTAAAACTCCTTTCTCTCTCACTTACAAAATATCCTGTACATAAATAAATGTATCCAAACACCGTTACATGCGTGTTTTTAATATTTCTAAGAAAACAACATCTGTTGATCGGGTGGTCATTGACCCGAGTGGATTTTTTCACACATTTTGTTTTTTTATGTCAAATTATTTATGCGTATATCTCGTATATTGTAGATATTATTTCCATATGGAGATTTGATGGCAGGAAAGTGCGTGGGAGATCTAGATCCATTCGCTATTTTAAACTGACTATGGCTGCCTACTCAAAAGGACCGTTATAAAGTAGATAGTACTATACCAACCCCAATTGTAACCCAATCTTTGTGTCGATTTACAAATTGTAGGTTGTAGGCTAGAACTTTAGTAATTACGTCCTGTTGGTTGACTGGTAATGGTAATGTACCTATACAAATAAAGCTCTAATTCGTATGTAGCCTATAATAAAATACACAATCGCCGTCGTCGTTCGCAAAAAACGTTTAAAACTAATTGTCACTAGATACAACGCTTTATTACAGCATCAAAGATCAATGAATACCAAACGAGTGGTACTAATTAATGTTTCCTTCGCGTGTCCTACTGTTTCATAACAGCAGAGCACTATCGTAATTGATAACGCATTTTATAATTGTTACAATGTTTTTAGTGTAGAACTGTGCTACTGTAGTTGTCACGGCATGATTAATTGCAGTAGGATAACTTGCTAAGACTTACTTTTATAACATAACACGTGAAAACTCGCCTGCAATCCTGATTGGCAGAGGTGTATCTATACCCGTATTTCTACATACCCATTTTGTTTAAATCCCTTGGCACAAATCAATCGGAACGGAACAAATTCAATACTCCATGGCAACTAGAAAATTCGTGAAGGAACAGCCAAAAATGTCTTTGCCCGAACTGGGAATCGAACACAGGACCTCGTGCTCTGCAGTCACGCTTGCGACCCACTAGACATTCTTAAAAATAAAAAAAATGAATAACCCTCTTCACTATTAATGTCCGATGATTGATTAAATCTAATTTAGAGATTGTATTAGGCTCATGTGCAATTACTGGATGAGTTTAACCATATTTGAGAAAATGTCGTACTTACTGTATAAATCTGTGTAAGTTTGGAGACAATCATAAAAGACTCATCAGTCATCGTGAAATAAAACGCGTTACACTGGGAACTGTTTTAAGCAATCGTGACGCTATAATCTGTTCAATTTACCTAAAAAACATATTATAATCTAAATATTATGAGTTTGTCCTTAACTTTGTGTAAAATGCGAAAATGTACTAAAAAAAGCGTTCACTTTTCTTTGAAAATAAATAACGATTTAAAATTAATAAACGAAGATTCCCTGTTTGTTCATTCACAAAAATATTTACTCAATATATCAGTCAGCTTTGATAGGTTAACAAAATAAGCTTTAAACAAATATTTGCACAACCTTGGCATACTGCATTCGTTTCCACTGTGGCTAATGACTCAATTATTTGCAATAAAAACAACGAATTGAAACCACCGACTTATATTTACTACCAAAACAATCCTTATTCCCTTGACACTAAGTTGTATTTTCCATAACTGAGCACATAAGGTAACTTTGTTAAATTTATCATACGTTTGGTAGAGGTTTACTGAACCAGTTCGACTTGACCCATCAAATTACATTAATGTACGGAAATGGTGATAAGAAGATCGTAAATGTACTGAATTGCAGGTATCAAGTTATGTAGGGCGTTGGGTAATACCGACACACTACGTTATCAAAAGGGTTATTAGGAAAATTTTATGCTTCCTTAATGTTTTATTTTATTTCATTTGTAGTATGGGAGACAGGGTATTTTGTTCAAAACAATTAGCATATTAAGGTTTTAATATCCCTACTGACCGGGATCTTACCAACTGGTGTCGTACTACCCGGTACTAAATGGGTTGTGGAGGTCAGATAGGCAGTCGCTCCATGTAAAATACTGGTATTCAGCTGCATCCGGTTAGATTGGAAGTCGACCTCAACGAAGTTATGGGGTCTGAAACCGAGTGGGGTCATTATATCCTCTGAATTAAAGGGAATGAGTGATGTTGCATAATTCATATATTCGGTACACTGTTGCTATCACCTTATTTACCGCGAAACCTAAAATCATCAATCAAAATCAAATTATTTTATTTTACATAGGCCTAGATGGGCACTTATAAAACGTCGAAAAAGGGGCACGGTTCGCGTTGGACGATTCCATGGAGAAGAACCGGCAAGAAACTCCATGGTTACTCTTTGCCTAGGAGCATTAGGCTCAGTTTCCACCAAAGCAGAGAGAAGCGGAGCGGAGTGGAGAGGAGATCTGCAAGATTCAACCAATCACAGGAAAGACTAGAGACGCGATGTAGACTTCAACGAATGTGATTGGTCGAAACTTTACACATTTCCTTTCTGCTTTGCTCCTCTCCGCTTTGCTCCTCCCCGCTTTGCTCTTCTTCGCTTTTGTGGAAACCGGGCCTTATAATGCTCGTAGAGCCGTCCACATACAGGATTCGTGTTACATTTCACGATAAATTACATTCCGCGTTACACACGTCTGGACCCGGCTTAGACCTGTATCCGAATTTCGACGTTTGGAACTCTGTCTATTAGTTTTGTAAGGAAGTCTTCATGCTTAACCAGCCATTTTAAAACAACTTATTAAGTCCCATTAACATCGTCTAGTCACATAACACAACAAATGCATTTTAATGAACTATATAATTAACATGTGCGTTATACGATTGTTGTGTACATAAGCACTTGTTTGTTTGTGAAATTATCACGTCTGTGATGCAAGAATGCGTTATGTACTAATGTCACATTTTAGCGGTTTTACATAACATCATCTGCCCAGCCTTTTCCCAACTATGTCTGGTCGGCTTCCAGTCTGACTGGATGCAGCTGAATACCAGTATTTTACATGGAACGACTGCCTATCTGACCTCCACAACCCAGTTGATACTGGGTAATACGATACCACTCTGTAAGACTGGTTGTCAGACCTTTTGGGCCACTGACTACCTGTAACGACTGCCAAAGATGGACAAATGACAGCCGGGACCAACAGCTTAACGTGCTTTCCGAGGCACGGAGAAAACTCAGTATGTAAGGGTGGTCACCCATCCACAGGTCAACCTAGGCAAGCACGGGTTAACTTAAAGATCTGCCCGAGCGGCTGTTATTATTTAGCCTCAATAATCAGGAATATTTAACATTTTTTTACAAGCGAACAAGTGGCTGTCATTTGTAGTTTTTTGACAGTCTAATGACTGGAGGTCAGATAGGCAGTAGCTCCATGTAAAATAGTGGTGTTCACCTGCATTCGGTTAGACTGAAAGTCGACCCCAATATAATTGGGGCTTGATAATGAAGGCTAGGCTCTCTACTGGTCATCCATGTAGAAAACAAATCAACAATTAATTTATGTCTATAAATTAATTGTCGCCGTCTGCCGAACTCTCGATCCGACCTGTCAGGTACTATTTTCAATATGTTTTGATTGGCACAGCATGTGTCTTCTTTTTCCCTACTTCTCAATTAGCCGTCAGCTCGTGAGCCTTTTTCAATCCATCATTATTTTGGTCCTCCCTTGCTCTAACAGGTATCCACACTTATATTCAAAACTTTCCTCCAGACATGTTGCTCATACCTCTGCGTCATCTGCAATAAGTTATATTTGAATCACAAGTTTTTCGTCTGACAGAAACCACATGTACTTAAGAGGCCTGCGGAGCATGCGAATTTCATACAAACGTAATACCAAAATCATTTGTAAATAAAACATATTCTTAAGATAGTGTATATTTATTTCGATAAAGTTACAGAATATCTATGTTCCCAAAGGAATATTTTGGAAGGATAATGATATAAAGACGAGATATGAGGAATTTAAAATTCCTATAGAAATTTTCTTTTTCCCATAACTCTTGTTTAAATCAGTGTCCATTCAAAATATATATTTGGGAACCTAGAAATTGTGTATTTCAGTCGAAATAAACACACAATACCTTAAGAATATGTTTGATTTTCATATTATTTTGGTATTACGTTTGTATGAAAAACGCATGCTCCGCCGGCCCCTTAACTAATCAAATAAAAACATATCTGAATTTATCATCATTACAAATCATAAATCTCTTGAAGCCCTTGAAAACACTTACGAGCGCCAGCATATCAAGTTATCCGAAACTGTAATTTTTCCCCAATCAACTATGAGCCTAAATCTTTTGCGATTAAGTTGAAAATCTATTAAAGATAATTGACTCATTGTAGAGTTTGATCAGCGTCTGTTGATCGACTGAGCCAAATGACTCACGATATGAGTAATCGAGTATCAATCGATGAGTGCACCTCTACTAGACTAACTTCCGGAGTGATTGCTGACTATGGCAATTAATTCAACCTTGTTATAGTCTCGGAGATGGCGGAGTTTTATTTATAGACATGCTGAAGTTACATCGTGGGTTTGTTTATTTTTAAGTAGTGACTGCTTATCTAGTCTCCACGACCTAGTTACCGGTTACGATACACCATCGCAAGATTGATTGTCAGAATGTTTGAAAAATGTCAATTTTAGATGTTTTTGGGTGTGAACAATTTCCAGGTGCAACGGTCAGAGGAAATCTAGGAAAATCCAGTGGTAACAGCATCGACTCATGGCCAAGGAGGCGTGTTACTTCGCATAAATTATTTAATTTACACAGGAACATCGCAAGAAAACCATCAAGTTCTCGATCCAAAAACGACACGTGGATTACATCTCCACTTTCTCTCTCTTGTAGAAAGCCTGTGTTACATCAGTCGGAATATTATAGGTTACTTCTGCAAATGTTACGTTCGCTATCCTACTTTTTTTCTACTAATATAATAAATGCGAAAGTTTGTGAGAATGGATGGATGTTTGATACTCTTTCACGCAAAAACTACTAAACGGTTTTGGAAGAAATTTATCACACAGCTCGTTATATCTTGGTTTAACACATAGGATGCTTTTTATCCTGGTAGTTATGATACGATCTTGTGGGACGATTGCCGAACTTCACGCGGGCGAAGACGCGGGCATAAGCTAGTAAAAAATAAAATGTAAGTGTGATTTACATTTGAATACCTGTTTTCTTAAAAGAAGAGTAAGAAGGAATAAATAGATTTGTATGCTATTCTTATATCCATATTCAATCTATGCACACAATGCTGCGCACTATAAAGTCTGTATAAGAAGGTATTGTTGGTTCAAGCAGCCTTTATCTTGAGAGATAAACAACTGGAGTAGACAAAGCAAGCAATACAATACTTACTGTAAAATAACGTGTCCTATAATTGCAGTAAACACTACTGAAGAATTCGCATGTCTCCGAGCAAAGTAACTGTAACTGTCAACCTGTGTCACCCCACAGCAGCCTCTCCAAATTCGATCCAGGGCCAATACATACCGAGCCCAAAGATACAGACTGTCTCCGTCTTATTACAAAACGTGGTCTTAAAATAGTACCGGGTTTAGTACTAGGTCTAAACCATGAACTTGAAAAAACGTTATTACAAAACGAAGTTTATCGCTAGTCCTAGAACTATCTATGGTACCAAAGTTAGACCATCGCGACCGCTAGTTTAACTATGGTACTAAATTGTCAAACGTCAAATTCAGTCAAATTCTTAACTTTGAGGTTACCAAATTATCTTTCGGAAAGTATTATTTTGTGAAAAAACCAAAAATGGATATTAATAATAATTAATAATCTTGATGTTTTTCTTGTCTTGAGTTTACTTTTAAGTTGTAACATAGACATTTCGATAACATTACTCGAATTACGCGCGCCGCCAAGTTCACTTCGTTATACGCTCGATAGTTGTTCCAAACCAGAACAATTTAAAATAATTGTGAACATACATTAAAAAAAAATGCAAGTCGAAATATTTAAATACCTTTAATTAACAAAGCTATAATTTTTATCACTACAAATAACAATTTATAAAATAGTTTTTCTTTAATTTACGTAACAACATTGTGTAAAAAGGAGCGGCACATAGAACGCTGAACGAATGAATGAATGGTTTAAATATTTTTTTGCTTATAATCTGTGGATAATATTTGAACTGGGGACTGTCTTTGGTACTAAGTAGTCCTCTGTTGGTCTACGATTTGTAATACGAATGTAAGAACTAACGTTAGTACCGTACTAAACCTAGACCTTTTAGTTCTGGTTTAAACCTGGTACTTACGGAAGTTTTTATAATAAGACGGTCTATGTTTTGGGCTCACTTACTAGTAACAACACTATTTTAATTTTAAGATGAGGAAGGAAGGCCGGGGTAGCCTGCGAAAATCGATGGACTCATAATAAAAATAAACAAAAATTAAATGAAGTGTGGCTAGATTAACTTCAGCCATTTTTTTTTTTTTTTTTTTCAAAGTTCCGACCACGTATAAGACCTATGCTGGTAACAATACAAACTAGTTTTGTATTAGGTAAAATGTTCTAAATTGTCACGTCCAAGATATCACATTTTGTCTCTTTTCTATTTCTATTATCAATCCCGGTTTTGTTTAAGGCGACTAAATGAGCTACATTAGCAACTCTATTTGTGGTGGTTCAAATTTCGTTTGAAATGCTGTTAGAATAAAGTTCTAATCAGCTTGCACTACAAAGTGGTTGTTACGTCAGTCACTGCGGGCCAAATAGTGCAAAATAAGTGGTTTTGATCGATTTACTCGTACAAAACCTTGCCGAGGCACGGAGGAAACTCGATATGTAAGGGTGGTCACCCATCCACAGACCAACCTAGGTAAGCACGGCTTAACCTAAAGATCGACCCGAGCAGCTGTTATTATTTAGTCACGAGCTCCGCGGACATTAAGTACATGCGAGGTAATATATTTATTGTTGTTATTCTTAGCAATTCCTTGAACTGGCCAGCCATAACACACAGTTCCTGAGAACAGTTCTTGTGCTCAAGTGCTGACCAAGCGATAAGCTCACAAAAGAAAACACTGTGACGTTGGTGCTGATCACACTTCACTACATAATGCAAAACAAAGTCTCTATGTATGCTTAGATCTGTATGTGTGGAGATGTTTGTTACTCCCTCACGCTCAAACGGCTTAACGGATTTGGATAAGATTTTGCATACAGGTAGTTTATAACCTGGATTAACACATAGGATCCTTTTATACCGGTAGTGTGATCCCGTAGGACAATAATTAACATCCACGCGGGCGAAGCCGCGAGCAAAAGCTAGTCCAAGCGTAATAATGTAACATGTCAATATTTAGATTAATTATAAAGAGTTGGCTGTGAGTATAACATCAATGGTGGCATTGTTTAAAGGGGTACTTAGATTTCGAAGTACAGTTGTGTCATTTATTTATTTAATTTTATACATTGTTGAGCCATACTTGCCTATTTCGGTCCGTAGATGAGTGACCTTAAATAACATACCGATTTTGATTTTTTGTTTGTGTGTTTGTTGCGATAACTCTAAAACTACTAGACTGATTTTAAATTCTTTTACCATTTGAAAGCCACGTCATTACTGAGTAACATATTATAGGCTATATTTTAATCCCCGTACTTCCACGGAAACGGGAGCTTGTAGCTAAATAATAACAGCCGCTCGGGTCGATCTTTAGGTTAAGCTGTGCTTGCCTAGGTTGGTCTGTGGATGGGTGATCACTCGTTACATACCGAGTTTCGTCCGTGCCTCGGAAAGCCGTTGGTCCCGGTTGTTAATTGTATAAATAAATAAATAAATATCGCTGGACATTAACACACAGCGCCATCTAGTGCCACACTAAGCAAGGCTTGTATCGTGGACACCAGATAGTTGATATACTACATATATACTTTTTTGTTTGTAAATACATACTTGTTATAGGTACATATAAACATACATGACTCGGAAACAAATGTCCATGCTCATCACACAAACATTTGCTCCTACCGGGATTCGAACCCAGGACCCTAAGAACGTAAGGCAGCCTCACTACCACTACGCCATTCGGGTCGTATACTCGTATCTTTGACATTCGTTACACGCAGTCAATGGCCCAAAAGTGACAATCAGTCCCATGCGGTATCGAGCCGGTTGTTTTATTACTTTTAATTTGAAAAAAAAAACTTTGAATTGAAATTTTATATGCTAACTGTACTATCTGTCAACGCAAGTACAGGCCGCCATTTAAGATTCCTTTCTTTAATGCATCGGCTTATAACTTCATAACTCGCTAAAAATTGGGTCGCGGTCCCAGATTACCCTTAAATATTTTTGAGTGGTATTTTAAGACAACAAGAAAAAAAAAAACAAAGAAATATTTTGAGAAAGTACGGTCAACCAAACAATTTAGAAGTTACACAAATAAAAGTATTTTATAAAAAACTTTTTTGCAAAAAATATAACCGACTTCACACAAAAAAGTGAAAAATAACTTCAACTTCAGAAGTCGGTGACCTTTGTTTGATTGATTTAGTTTTTTTGTCACCGACTTCTGAAGTTGAAGTTATTTTTCACTTTTTTGTGTGAAGTCGGTTATATTTTTTGCAAAAAAGTTTTTATTTTTCACTTTTTAGTGGTTCACAGGTGCTTACCCTTTCACAGCGTATCGGTGTGATTTTTTGTTATGAACTGGTGTAAACAATAGACAGACGTGAGTCTTCAGCGATCCCAGTACATTTGCTATCATATTTTATTAAGAAGTTCAGTTGCCTATCTTCCGAAGTCACCAGATCTTTATCAAATCGAAATGGGATCACTCCGAGATTGTACTCTGCCTAAAACTACCCAAACCGCTTCTGGTGTGCCTATAAAGTTAAGGAGTTACCTCTATTTCTCGAGGATCCCATTGAATGGAACTTTACACGTCTAACTGTCGAAATCTGTGTGTATTGTATACTTCTGCGTACTCCCTCAGAGCATACAGGTGTGATGTTACGTCATGATGTTGCATAAACAATAAACAACCAAGCGATTGCAGCAATTACTGCAGCTTTGCCGTGTATTTTTGAAGAGTTCCATTTATATCTCCGAAGATCAGCGTAAGATCTTACCCAAATTGACATGGAACTAGACGAAAAGCACCAGCTTTCAAATAAAAGAAGAATCATCAAAATCGGTTCACCCAGTCGAAAGTTCTGACGTAACAAACATTGTCGAAATCTGGGTATATTATACACATCTGCGTACCCCCTCAGAGCATACAGGCGTGATGTTACGTCATGATGTAGTAACAATGAACCTACAAGCGGATGCAGCAATCACTGCAGATTTGCCGTCTATTTTTGAAGAGTTCCATTGTATATCTCCGAAGATCAGCATCAGATCTTCAACAAATTAAAATGGGACCCAACGGGAAGCACCAGCTTTCGAACAAAAAAAGAATCATCAAAATCGGTTCACCCAGTCGAAAGTTCTGAGGTAACAAACACAAAAAAAAAAAAAAAAAAAAATACAGACGAATTGAGAACCTCCTCTTTTCAGAAGTCGGTTAAAAATATAGGCGTGACGTATTGATTAAAAAGCGTCATATCTTCGTGAATTTTGGTTTATATAACAAAAGAAAAAATACGGGTCAAATATTTGTAGAAAATCTTTTTTCTGTCGTCTCTCCTTGAGATATAAAACACAGTCAGTTTGTCACAGTCAGTACTTTGGGTGTACTGTTGTTGTCTACACTTTTACCTAACATTTCGTGAATTGAGGGAGTGATGTTATGTTTTGTTAATCATAAAATATTTATAAGGTGTATTAACGTTATAAGAGTGTCACTGACCCTTAGAACTATTTTTGTTCGAGATATTTATACAGTTTCGTTACTAGTTTTTTCTATGGAAAAATACTTTTGTGTCACTATAGGATACCGGTAATGGTATTCATGAATAACTTATAACTTGATTCACATACTTAAACAAAACAGCCTAGATTTTTCACACTTCAAAACCTGTAGACCGAAATATATTATTTCGATTATAGCAACACCTTGTTTTAGTTACCGCGAGGTAAGGCTAATCTTTTTGTTTTAAAATAGCTTTTTAAAAATGTGAACTTAACCAACGAACTTCATCACCTGTTTAGCCTTATCCCAAATATGTCAGGTCCGGCTTCCAGTCTAACCAGATGCAGCTGAATACCAGTATTTTACATGGAGCGACTGCCTATTTGACCTCCACAACACAGTTAGTACTGGGTTATACGATACCCCTGGGTAAGACTGGTTGTCAGACTGTTTTTTAACCAACGAACTTGAAACCTTGACACGAGTTTGAAATAGCAAATAACATCTAAACCACGTTCAAAAGCCGAACTTAAGTGACAATTTTCCACAGCAATGAGGATCAGACAGCTCTTAAGGTTTGTTTAGACACTTTTTTGATCTTGATCAATTTCTTTGGTCAGTTCGCGACAGCCGCAAGCACGATGTCCGATGGACAAAACTCTCCACACGATGGTTGCCGGAAGACAACGAGGCCGCTGAGGCTGGCCCAGAAACAGTTACCGAGACGATTTGGACGAGTACCGCGAGTGGTGATGGTTCGAAGGGCATAGGAAAAGAGGATAAAGAAGGAATTGGGAGAGGCCCTTTGCCAAGCAGCTGGACGGTACAGGTAAATACAAAAACAGTCAGAAAAAAACAAATCAAACAGTTTATTTGTGATACGCAAGTTACACATAATACAATATAAGTTTTACAATATACAGTGAGCTCATGTTGTGATCAGTCTCATGGGAATACAAATGTAAAAAAAAAACAATGATTAATACCATTAATACTGTTCACAATTCGCTCAATCAGTCACAACGCACAACAGCCTTCTTGGACCTATCTGGTGAAAACATGCTCCAAAATCTACCAAACACGACAACAAACACATCAAACTTTATAATTTCCTGTAGAGAGAGTGACAAACAACCATTTGATTATACTTATACACTCCAGTATAGTCCGACGTTTTATTGTCAACGAAGACGTTGACAATAAAACAAGTAAGAACTAAGGGGTGCTGCACACTAAAGAATGTGAAAGGCACTTTTTTCCGTAATTTTTTTGTTCTACACCATACCCGGGAACCTTCTGGAGATATTAGGGGTCAAGTTCCAACTTTTTGACAAGGTTTTTTTTTATTCCTGATTTTAATATAGGATTTTACTTTAAACACCTTGACCCCCATACTATTAAATCCATTAATCAGCATAATGTTTTGAGTGTGTTACATTGAGTTCTACCGAAAAACGTGATTTTTCATCCCAAAAAAAGTCATTTCCCAGCAAACATTTTGTTGTTTGATGTACAAAATGCTTGGCTTCGTGAAAAGTCTGTTTACACCCTGTATGTTCGGGTCGGCATCGTTCAGTAACGGGCGGCAAATCCAATTTTAGAATATACAGGGTCTAAACGGACCATTCAGGCAACTAAGCATTCTGTAGATCAATCAAACTAAATAACTCTATGCAAAAATTATTGCTGTGAAACGACTTTTTTTTGGGGAGAAAAATCACGGTAGGATTTAATACATCGCACTCAAAACATTGTGCTGATGGATCGGAAGCATTGAACAGTAGGTCGTGAAGGTATTTATTTAGAGTAAGTTGCAAACAATGTGGTGTTCACTAATAACACTAGTTAGGGTTTAGAACAAAACCACCAAATTATTAGTAAGTAGATGAACTACTTTAGGGGTACGTGTGCTCGCTGCCCGAGATAAGTGGGGACTGGTCGACACACGGAACCATAAGCTCATGCTACATTTATTAGTATATCACATCTCTTCCTTTTTATGTGAAAATGTTTATTTTAATTTAGGAAACTTTAGGAAATGAGTTCATCTTCTTTTCCCATTCGCTAAGGTAGTTTGTATGGAGAAGAATGGGGAACAAACTCCATACTTGAACACTAATACCTCCGTAACTAGAAGGTATGGTCCAAGACAAAAACTGATCGCAAGGACGGGGAAAAAGTGATTTTCACCTTCGTTGAAGGTCTTTTACACTTTTTGAACTACCGTATGCAAAAGTACCGACCCGAACTCATGTGTAATACGCCTTACACTCCAGTCAATACGACAGTTTTATTGTAACCGTCTTTCTAAGAATTCCTTTCCAATACATATAATTATATTCTGATCACGATGGGTTTTTAGAAAATAAATACAATGAAGGACGAGACCGACGTACAGACAACCATAAGTCCATGAAACCATTTACATATTTACAAAACCCTTATTTTGTAGCAGTAAGGGCGAATTTCGTACTTACTGACGTGTGCTAAGATCGTGATGACTTTTTTTTAATTTTGTTTTTTTTTTTTGCATGCTATGCTATTCTTTGGGTATGACAAAATATCCAAGCGATTGCACCGTTCTGTTCCATATCTCGGAAGTCCATGATTAGATCACGAAAATATTTCTATGAGACGAACTCAGGAGTGTATTCTTTCAAACGAAAAAAAAATCAATGAGTCTTTGAGTAATCGGTGAAAATACACAAAAAAAATCGGAATCTTGCTTTTCGAGGCCATCCACAGATTAACCTAGGCAAGCACGGCTTAACCTAACGATCGACCCGAGTGGCTGTTATTATTTAGCCACGAGCACATGTAAGTATGCTTTTATATGCATTTATCGTTGCTAGTTATTTAGATTTAAGACTTAAGCTAGACCCGCCATCTTCGCTTTGGTCTACCAATATGTCGCTTGATCTAGAAACATTCTATAACTTTAAATGCTTTTGGAATTCCCCTACAGTTTAGTTTACAAACATGTGTTTTGTTCTCAAAACTATTTATCTCTATTAAGGGGGAACTGAACCTTTTGAGGAATTTGAAAATTAGGTATTTGAAGAAACTATTGCCAAGCCTGCCCCCATATAGTGCGATAGAGCTAGCTGCAGCACAGAGCGATTACATAATAAAAAAAAAACTTGAGAGGTGTCAAGGGACACCCGGATGGAACGAAGTTCTGGCTTGCTCTCTATAAGAGAGAGAGAGACAGATAGAGAAACATGCGACGCCGCACAGCTTACAATAGCTTACTATAGCAAAACATTATTTCCCGTTTTGGTTTTTTAAAACAACTTTCAGCGTTGCGAATGGCCAAAATTACGAAAACGGCCGGAGGGTGTTACTCAGTGCATTCCCAACTACTAGCGACATCTAGTAACACAACGGAGTAGTACTTACATATTTTAACAATAGATGTCGCAGTTACCAATATTATTAGTACCACTCATACACATTAGATGGCGCTGTTCTAAAAAATAAAAAGTGTCGTGACAACTTTTCGTAAGAATTTTTTCCGTCTAGCCCCCTTTCACAACGCGCGATAAGGAACTTCGTTCCAAATGGCGAGATCGTGTTTACGTAGAAGTTGCTTTTTTTCCAGACGGTAAATCATCAAATGACTTCTCCTACACTGCTCACTGAGCGGAGCGGGAGGGATTGTCACACTTTTACTGACTAAAACCCATCCATGTTCCTTCCTCGCCCTCTATGTTCCAGGGCCATGGTATCTCTTTCGAACAGTCCCACAGCCCCGGGTCTACAGTAGACCTTGATTTTATGAAAAAAATTACAGCTCTAAAGGCAGTATCAAAAACGATTGTGCATCTTACATCACATTTTAGAATTTTGAATTGTCAAAAAAAAAGTAAAACAATTAAAAATTTTTTTATTCAATTTTAATAACATATCTTTTCGTTTTCTTTTTCTTTATGGAATTAAAAAAAAATTGGTATTAGTCTAGTGACTCAAAGTTATTTTATATACTTTAAAAACATCAAGTAAAGAGAATTTCTTTAGCAATAATATTATTTAGAAAAAAAAGGGGAATACAAAACGTGGATTTCGTCAAAATTTGTAAACAATACGAAGCCCATGTCCTCTCTTAACGCATTAAAGATTCGCCGTTCAAAATATTGTCGCCATATGTTTATCAAAATTTAATATTATTAGTTTGTTATTTTGTGAGAAACATCCATCTGATATTTAGTACGAATAGTATTATGTCATTGGACTTAAGTCTTTTTTATCAAGAAACTTCATATCATCGCGTCATATTTATTTCATCGGGTTTTATCAATGTAAACAACTTCGGGATTGTACAATTACGGGTTCCTGAAAGGTCATGCATGTTTTCGGGTAACTCTGGGTTGAGCAACTAACGTCAATAAAATTGTTTTTATGTGTAATATTTTACTCCCCCATTTTCTTTTACTTTTTTTATTTTTTTTTTATTTGTGAACTCACGAAAACCTTTTTTCATTTCTTATTCCTCTTTTTTGTTTGCCGCTCCATGTAAAGTACTGGTATTCAGCTGCATCCGGTTAGACTAGAAACCGACCCTGTCATAGTTGAGAAAAAGCTAGGCAATGATGATGATGATAATTTTACTCTGATAAAAACATTAATGAGTACCTAGAAAAACAGAGAAAAGCGCACAGGACCCACTTCATGCGAGAGTTGGACTCGCGGTTCCGTACCATCGTACGGGATGACGGGAGGCCCCTTTAATTTTAAATTTATTTTATGACACCAGAAATACAGATTCTGTGAAAACTGTCTAACTATTACGGATTGTGAGATACAGCTCGCTGACAGACAGACGGACGGACGGACAGCGGAGGCTTAGTAAGAGGGTCACATTTGGTTACCCTTATTTTTGTGCATTTTCGGTTGCGAAATCATCAAATGTCTTCTCCCACTCTGGGCGGAGCGGGAGAGAGTGTAAGACTTTTACTGACTAAAACCGATCCATGTTCCTTCCTCGCCCTTTATGTTCCGGGGCCCACGGTATCTCTTTCGAACAGTCCCGCAGCCCCGGCAGGGTTGGTTACCCTTCGAGTACCTACGCAACACTTACAAGCTGAAATCAATAAAAAAAAACACAAAAAAAATCAGTCAATGGTGTCGATTCTGTTGTGCACAAACTAAACTTAATTTACACTATTGCTATCTTTTACTAAAAGGCAGGGCGAGAAAAGGACGGCTATAGCTATGCACTAAGTTAGAAATGTCAAACTAGTTTATGCCTTGCGCTTCACCGTGTTTTTAATCGACATGTTTTTACGTGCACCCTTCATTTGTATGGAAATATTAGTTCGAATTAAATTTGACAGCTCTAAATTACGTCCGTCTCTTTCTCGTTTTATTGGTGAGAAAAAGATAGTAATAGCCTAAATTCAGTTTAGTTTGTGCACAACAGAATCGACACCAATGGACAATTTTCGAATAAAATTTCCCTCAAGCTGATAATATTTATTTATGTTGTTATCAGTTAGATATTTTCTCCTATCTATTCTGTTCCATTGAACCTCTTATCTCATTTAAAAATATTCCAGTGTATTAATAAATGAAAACAAACAGAAACTCTAGTGGAGTTTCTGTTTGATTACAATAGTAAATAAATAATTATAAAGTTACTTTTTGTCACATAGAGCTAAGGAGAAACTCACAAGTCTAACCGGACGCAGCTGAATACCAGTAATTTACATGAAGCGACTGCCTATGTCGTGTAACTTATCCCAAATTTAAAAAAAAACCGGCCAAGAGCGTGTCGGGCCACGCTCACTGTAGGGTTCCGTAGCTTCCCAGACCATTAAAAATACCAACATTTTTCGTCAGCAAAAATAACTTTGTTTTTCATAGTATTTGTATGAAAAACAAAGTTATCATTTGCGTTTTTTTGAAAAAGTGCTATATAACTCAAAAACTATTCAACTCATCAAGTTGAAAATAATTTTCCTAGAAAGTTCATATAAAGGTCTACTTCTGTGATTTTTTTCATATTTTTTAAACTTATGGTTCAAAAGTTAGAGGGGGGGGGACACATTGTTTTTGACTTTCGGAGCGATTATTTCCTAAAATATTAATATTATCAAAAAATGATTTTAGAAAACCCCTATTCATTTTTAAATACCTATCCAACAATATATCACACGTCAGGGTCAAAATTAAAAAAAAAATCGCTCCCCACTTTACGTCTGGGGGAGGTACCCTAATAAAAATGTTTTTTTAAATTTTTATTTTTGCACTTTGTCGGCATGATTGATATACATATTGGTACCAAATTTCAGCTTTCTGGTGCTAACGGTCACTGAGATTATCCGCGGACAGACAGACAGACAGACAGACATGGCGAAACTATAAGGGTTCCGTTTTTTGCCATTTGGCTACGGAACTCTAAAAAAGGGTAACACAAACAACTAATTTAATTAAATGAAATACAGTCCTATATTTATCACGCTTCACAGAAAAAATGTTAGAGGAAGGTCACAATACTTGTTGGCAACTTCCTGGTCGAGCTCTGTAAAGGCGAACAGCTTCCAGATCGGCTTCAGGGCTTGGGCAACCACCTGGTCCAGCTCTGTGAAGGCGAACAGCTTCCTGGTCAGCTTCAGGGCTTGGGGCGCGTCAGAGCGTCAGCGCCACCAAGGTACAGCTCCAACCTCCTGGTCCAACACAGTAGAGAGCGTGGAGTACTGCTTCCTGGTCAGCTTCAGGGCTTGGGGCGCGTCAGAGCGTTAGCGCCACCAAGGTACAGCTCCAACCTCCTGGTCCAGCTCGGTAGAAAGCGTGGAGTACAGCTTCCTGGTTAGCTTCAGGGCTTGGGGCGCGTCAGGGCGTCAGCGCCACCAAGGTACAGCTCTTCAGAGGGCGACTTCACCGTGAATTCGGTGACTTGTTATATAGTAGTATCTCACTTCAGATCCCGTAGTAGACTGACTCGAATGTGTCAGGAATGCCTTTTTATACCCAAAAATCAGCAGTTTTTCCACATCAGTTGTTTTATTTTAGTTCTTTCATTCTCTCAAGATTATTTTGATTTTATAATCAAAAATGTGAGTTGCCTGCATTTAAAACGACCAGTATTATTCAGTAAAAACTTCCTCGAAGAATTCTGTGAGCGTGCTAATTAATTTTGTAAAGGTAAGATAAGATACTGTTATTTAGTAAACAATCGTAATTAACTCTAAAATACATTATTTGAGCTAATATATTGATTAAATAAAATAAAATTATATAAATCAAACGAAACCTTCATAGGCCTAGGCCAGTAAGAAAATTAAAAGTAAAGGAAAAGTAACTGACAGCTTGACAATTGACGTAATGTCAAAAAAATAAATATTGAGAAATTCATTTTTATTTCAGCTAAAATCGATGTTAAAACATCGTTCTAGATCGAATATAACGCGAGCTAAAATAGTTACTGCCAAAGCGCGACTTAGATGTAAAAAAATATGCAAGGATAATGAGTATGAATGAAAGTATAAAGTGTAAGTACCTATAGTGTGTAAATACTATATTTCCTCAAAAGTATAGAGTGTCTGAAACATGAAAATACTATACCTATCTGACCTCAACGACACAGTTCATTATCATCATCATCATTAGCCTGTTATGTTCCCACTGCTGGGACACGGACTCCTCTCATTCAGAGGGAATGGGCTATAATCCACCACGCAGGCCCAGTACGGATTGCAGGTAGATGTCACATGTTTTCGATTTTTTGGTTCCAGGACATGCCGGTTTCCTCACTACGTTTTCCTTCACCGTTTTGAGAGCAGTGGTGATGTAATAAATTACACAAAGTAATGCGCCTGTCTGGGTTTGAACCCACGACATACTGTTCGTAAGTCGGGGCCGCCACCACTGGGCCACCGCTGCCCTATATAACGACACAGTACTGAGTATTACGGTACCCCTCGGTAAGACAGATTTTCGGGTTAATAGTAAACCTGTAACAACTGTCAAAGATCTACAAATGACAGCCGGGTCTTAACGTGCTTTTCAAGGCACGGAGGAAACTCGCTACGTAATGATGGACACCCATCCACTGGCTGACCTCGGCATGCGAGGCTTAACCTTCAAGATGGACTAGCAGCGATGCGGCTGTTAAACTCAAACTCAAACTCTCAAACTCAAATCATTTATTTCAATTAGACCATTACGGCACTTTTGAATGTCAAAAATACAAAACTAAATCAAAGCTACAGTCACAGTCACAAGGCATAATAACCTGAGAAAGTACTGTAGTTGCCCATTCCCTAGCGTAGATCTCTATGGAGAAGAACGGGCAAGAAACTCCATGGACACTCTTTTAAATCAAAATATTGTTACAAAATCTTGGTTACATCATTCATGTTGTGATTATACATATATGTGAGAACGATGTAGACAGACGTGCACATTAAGAGCGTCCAGAGAAAAGATGAAATCAACAAATTAAAAAATAAATAAATTAAAATTAACCGTTTTTTAAAATTAACCGTGGCAGCCGAGAGTTGACCAGTCTCAATTGACAGCGCCCGTTCACGAACATGACGCATGTATCAGCACCATTCAGCTCAACCATATTGAAGGGAACTAAATGACCCGACACACCCGCCACCATCACCGAGACACTTGAGTGAGCATGACATTCTCTCAGCCGCCAAGGCCCATTCAAGTCAGAAAAAATAAAATAACTAGATGTAAATGGTGGCTTTACAGTACATAGTACTCACACATGCGCTATGAAGTTATACAATACTAATATATGGAATCTATACAATGCAACGATCTTTTTTACAATCTTCTGCAGCTTCCACAATAACTTGACTGGGAATCAATTAGTTTGCTCCTATGGTTGTGGAGCAGGACCGGCATTGAGCCAAGCATTTTTATCATCAATGTAATCCACCAACTTATAATACGCTTGACTACATAGTGTGCGTTTTACACAAGATTTAAATTTCGTCTCATTCAGTTGTAGAATGTGGAGAGGTATTTTATTGTAACATTTTAAGCAGTACCCCATGAAAGAGGAATCTACTTTAGCAAGCCTGAAACCTGGCTGAACTAGTTGGTCCCTATTTCTAGTATTATAGTGGTGTCTGTCACCTCTTTTACTGAATAAATGCAGATTTTTCCTAACGTACATGATGTTTTCATAGATGTATTGACAAGGTACTGTCATGATATTAATTTCCTTAAACAGCTCTCTTAGAGAGTCGCGTCTACGTAAATCATATATGGCTCTGATGGCTCTTTTCTGCAGAATAAATATAGACTCGATGTCTGCAGCCCGTCCCCATAGTAAAATACCGTATGACATGATACTATGAAAATAACTAAAATAAACTATCCTCGCGGTATCAACATCGGTAAATTGACGGATTTTTCTAACAGCATATGCTGCTGAGCTTAGGCGTCCTGCAAGAGATGTTAAATGAGGGCCCCATTGTAGCCTTGAATCGAGCGCGATTCCCAAGAAAATCGTTTTATCGACAAATTCTAGTTTCTCTTGATTCAATACTATGTCACAATCACTACTTTTGACATTTGGTAGAGCAAATCTGATGCACTTAGTTTTTTTCCCATTTAGAACTAAATTATTTACAGTAAACCAATTATGAACCTGCAGTAGGGCGTTATTTACGTCGTCAAGATTAGTGGCACGTCTGTTTATCCTAAATATTAAAGAAGTATCGTCTGCAAACAACACCATTTGCGGGTGATTGTTAAATAAATGGGGTAAGTCATTAATATAAACTAAAAAGAGGAAGGGACCCAATATCGAACCTTGTGGTACACCCATTTCTACTTTTAAACCCATTGAATTGACACCATTGATTTGTACCTGCTGCTGTCTATCACTCAAATACGATTTTACTAAGCTGAGCGCAAGTTTACCTAAACCGTAATGCTCAAGTTTCAAGATCAGGGTTTCGTGATTTACGCAATCAAATGCCTTCGAAAGGTCACAGAAGATTCCTATGGCATCTTGTGCCTCTTCCCACGCAGTAAATATGTGTTTTAATAAAGTGACACCGGCGTCAGTTGTACAACGTCCTTTGGTGAAACCATACTGTTGCTCGTGTAATATTTTATTGTTGTTAAAATGGTGAAGCATTTGATTGAGCATTATCTTTTCAAACACCTTGCTGAAAACTGGCAACACGGATACGGGCCTATAGTTATTCGTGTCTTTACTGTCCCCGGATTTAAAAAGCGGTATTACCTTACTGAACTTCATTAGATCCGGAAAGACCCCTTGATCCACGCACAAATTAAATATTAAGGCTAAATACGGAGCTACAGTCTCAATAATTGAGGTACAAACTTTGATAGACAAACCCCATAGATCTTCAGTTAATTTGATCTTGATTTGCTTAAAAGCTTTTAAGACTGTTATGGGGTTAATATGCTGAAATTTAAATTCATTTGGACAGGCTGAAACGTTTGCTTTCAGTAAATCAATAGAAAGCAAGGGACAAGAGTTTAAGGTTTCTGTAGTTTTAATTGGGATACTAGTAAAGAAATTTACAAATTCATGAGCAACTTCACTGTTGGAGCTGACAAGGCCACGTGAGGTCTCTAGTGTTAAGTCATTACTTTGTTTTTTATTTCTATTTGTTTCGCTGTTGATTATTTTCCAAACCGTCTTTATTTTATTTTCGGCTGATTTAATCTTTTTGCTAATGAATAAAGATTTGGCTACCTTGCAAGTGGTTTTAAAAATTTTCGAGTAAGTAGCTACATATTTATTAAAAGATTCTGTTTTGATGTAAGGCTTAAGGCCGTACAACTCAAACAATCGTTCCCTACTTTTCCTAATACCCTGTGTTGCCCAGTCACTGAAAATAAACTTTGGGCCAATAGTTTTAGTTTTCTTTTTTAAAGTGTTATTGAACTCAGTGTGCACTACCGAAAAGAATTCTTCATACAATTCATTTACATTGTTTCTAATATGGCCTGGTATATTTAGCTTGCTAATTAAATTATTATTAAACTTTTCTAAATTGCTGGGTGTTATTTGTCTGGTTTGAATCTGAATTTTTTGTAATTGTTTATTGTACGCGAAAGCAACTGTCTGCCCGCTGTGATCTGAAGGAAGGTAATTTACGATAGATTTATCTATGTAGTCGCAGCAACAAAACACATTATCAATACATGTAGCAGTATTTGTAGTAATTCGGGTTGGTTCTGAAAAAACGTTTGACAAATTAAATGATTTAAAAAGACTTAAAAATCTACTGCTATTTACATTATTCTCTAAGATATTAACATTGAAGTCACCACAGATAATTATTGGTTTATTACCAGTTACAAGTTTTGCTAAAGCATCTTCCATTACTGACTCAAAGATAGAGTAGTTCAGATAATTTGGGGGTCTGTAAACGCACACTATTATATGCTTTTCAAGCTCAACACAAGACAATTCAATGCTATGTTCGACCGATAGATCGACTATATCATTTCGAGACTTAGATTTAATACAATTGTTAACTAAGATTAAGGAACCCCCTCGCATCTTAGATTTTCGGTTAAAGCAACTTCCCACGTTGTAGTTATCATAATTTATTTGCATTGATTCATAATCTTTCATCCAATGTTCGGTAAAACAAATAACATCAAACTTGGTTTTTTCTAAAAACAATTCTATCTCTAATTGTTTGGATGAAAATCCCTGAATATTCTGGTGAAATAATTTCAAGGTATTCTGCTCAGCCCCTTTTTTACAAATAGTTGATGTAGAGCTAGAAGATATCGGTTTATCTAAATTGTCTCTATTACCTTCTATTGTCTTACTGACTAGTTTAAATCTAAGCTAAAATGTGTATAATTACAATTAGTATAATTACTAATTTCCGTGGAACTATTTACAAAAGACTGCGACATACAACTTATGTCTGAGTTTATATTAAAAGCTAATAGCCTCGCTATTTGACGTCTAAAACTAATCGGTAGATATGCATTATTCCTCGTTGACTTTAATTTCTGAACGAAACTGTTGGTGTCAAAAAATACCAACTTGTCACAATAGTGACTTAGTAAATGCATGTGATTATTAAGTTTATGAATATAATGATTTTGCCTGCTTGACAACTTCTCAAAGTATGGAAAGGCACAAAGAATTATTTTCCTACAATTTAGTTGCAACAGTTGAGTGACATTGTCAGTGATATCATCAATTTTTAGGGTTCCGTAGCCAAATGGCAAAAAACGGAACCCTTATAGTTTCGCCATGTCTGTCTGTCTGTCTGTCCGCGGATAATCTCAGTGACCGTTAGCACCAGAAAGCTGAAATTTGGTACCAATATGTATATCAATCATGCCGACAAAGTGCAAAAATAAAAATTTAAAAAAACATTTTTATTAGGGTACCTCCCCCAGACGTAAAGTGGGGAGCGATTTTTTTTTTAATTTTGACCCTGACGTGTGATATATTGTTGGATAGGTATTTAAAAATGAATAGGGGTTTTCTAAAATCATTTTTTGATAATATTAATATTTTAGGAAATAATCGCTCCGAAAGTCAAAAACAATGTGTCCCCCCCCCCTCTAACTTTTGAACCATAAGTTTAAAAAATATGAAAAAAATCACAGAAGTAGACCTTTATATGAACTTTCTAGGAAAATTATTTTCAACTTGATGAGTTGAATAGTTTTTGAGTTATATAGCACTTTTTCAAAAAAACGCAAATGATAACTTTGTTTTTCATACAAATACTATGAAAAACAAAGTTATTTTTGCTGACGAAAAATGTTCGTATTTTTAATGGTCTGGGAAGCTACGGAACCCTACAGTGAGCGTGGCCCGACACGCTCTTGGCCGGTTTTATTACGTTAAGACTATTCCCAACAAATACAGTTAATATAGCATTAGGATCTAATTCCTTCCGAGTTATGGATGTCATTATTTGGTTGTAAGAAGCCTGAGGTGCACAATAATTTTGGGAAGAATGACTCAGATTGTTATTATTATTTAATAAAACGTTATTAGCCATGAGCCAATCCTTGCTCTCTCATCTACATGCCTTGTAAATACCTAATTATTTTTGATTCGTCTCCGTTTACTAACAGACGTTTCATGACCGAACCATCGAAGGATTCTTCTTTAAATGATATTTTATTACTTTTTAAGTTTCTAATTTCAAACAAACAGTTTTATTCGGCACAATAAACTATGTTTTTAAAAATAGATACTGTCGGTGTTTTTCCCTAACTACATTGAGAAGAAATCCCAAAACAAACTCAGAGGTTTTTACAATAATATTTTTGTTTACAAGATAAAACGTACGAATCACTCACTGGCTCTTAAACTACGACCGAGAATCGACCACAGTATTGTAGTATAGTATTCAAACTATTCAATATTGTCATAATCGACTCGCACGTGGAGTCGAGAGCGCGCCTTGCTCCACATCACTACTACACGTCAAAAATTGGCGCGAAACGTATTTTTTTTCTCAACTTTTTTTTTCCAAGTTTAAATTCAGAATTGTTTTTTTTTTTTTTGTTAACGTTTGACAAGTATTGCGTGAACGTTTAGTTTTTCTTTTCTTTTTATGGAAAATAATAAAAGGAGTTTTTAGTGAAGTGTGTGAAAATGAAAACTTTTTTGTTTTTGTTGTTGGCGGGGTATGCTGTAAGGTGTGATGATTCTAAGTAAGTGGATTTAATATTTTATTTTTATACTTACTAGTATTTAGATATTTACAGTGCGGTAACGTCAAAATATTAAATATAACGTAAATGTTAAAAATTACTGAATAATATAAAGCAATGATCCTATACACAATTTTTTTTTTTCAATTAATTCGTATTCTTGTACCGATTAATGGTCCAAAGTAATGAGGAAACTATGAAAGAAAGTGTAGACATAAAGAGTATTACAGCTATTTAAAAAAAAAATACCTTCTGATACCAACACTTATATGAGAAACAAAAGAAAATGATATTCCATTTTTGGTCATTTAACTTTCTTTGTTTATTTTTTGGCAACGATCACTATTTTCAGCCAATGCCAAGGTATCTTACTGCCCAAACAGTCGGCAACATTCTTACTGTTACCTAAGTGTTAGACTGCATCATCCCACAGCTGGGCAAAGGCCTGTTCCCATGTCTTCCAAATCTTTCGTTAGGGGTACTCGAAACTGGTCGATCGGTTACTTATCACTATCACTATCAGATATTACAAAACAAAGTCTCCCGCCGCGTCTGTCTGTCCCTATGTATGCTTAGATCTTTATAACTACGCAACGTATTTTGATGCGGGTTTTTTTAATAGATTGAGTGATTCAAGAGGAAGGTTTTAGTATATAATTTTACGCGGGCGTAGCCGTGGGCATCGGCTAGTATTCTAATAAAACCAAAAGTTACCTATAATTACAAAACAATAATAAAAAAATATTTATTTTAAAATTGAAATCTGATAAAACATACATAAACATAACATCACGCTTGTAATTCTTCTAGGGTTATGCAGAGGTGTACATACACATTTCGCGAACCTATTGTCTTCAACCGGACACAAGTCTAGACTCTGTGGATACTGAGAAATTCATGATTGTAAAACCCAGTAACACTATGCCCGTCCTGGGAATTTAACCCTGGAAGTCATACTCAACACTCGCGTATTATTTTCCTCGAGAAAAGTATTTTCTTTTTCGGGATGAAAGGTACTATAAGTCCGTTTCTGTACACTTGACAACGTAAATATATCCGAAATTTTAGGATGATCGGTTCAGTGGTTTAGGTGTGAAACGGTAACAAACAGACTTACTTTCGCATTTATAATATAAGTAAGATAATGCTATATGTTTTCCTTCACCGTTTTGAGGAAACCGGCATGTCCTAGAACCAAAAATTCGAAAACATGGGACATCTATCAATCCGCACTGGGCCCGCGTGGTAGATTACAGCCCATTCCCTCTCATTGACAGGAGGCCTTGTCCCAGCAGTGGGGGATCATTATATAGGCTGATGATGATGATGATGATTATGCTATATGTAAAGTTGACTAAGCTATTAGTCGTAAACAGTTTTATCTACCGCTTGTGATGTATAAAAGGAGGATATTTAATATTTACGTCAAGTGCGGTTTTCGTATTTAAGCGCACGCAGAACGTACCTACGTTACGTGATGTAAATAATTTTATTTGAACGTCACGTTCAATCAATACAGGCTTTGGTTTTTTTTGCAGACCACACACAAATTACTAAGAACTTTGTATCTTGGGACACAAACTGCTTTGCAAAGTTGACAAACCCATTATCATTTTGCCGACTTAGGTAAATTCATATTTACTTGAAGTAGTAGTATCTATCTATATCACTATATATTATAAAACAAAGTCTCCCGGCGCGTCTGTCTGTCCCTATTATCCTGTATCTTAGCTTAGATCTTTAAAACTACGCAACGGATTTAGACGCGCGTTTTTTTTAATAGATAGAGTGATTCAAGAGGAAGGTTTTAGTATATAATTTTACGCGGGCGAAGCCGCAGGCATTGGCTAGTTATCTATATTCTATACTAATATAATAAGGAAGAAAGATTCGATTATTTGTTTGTTTGTGTGTTTGTTCTAAAACTACTCGACCGATTTAAAAAAATCTTTCACCATAACGTTTTATCCCGGTATTCCACCGGGCCACGGAAACGGAAACTACGCGGGTAAAACCGTGTGACGTCCGCTAATACGTAAATAAACTAATTACTTACTTAAGGGGGATGCTCCAAGGTAGCCCGCGATATTCAAATTTTCTCACGTTTTTTGCAATTTGCAGGGCAGTGCTAAGTTGTATGTTGAAAAACATATCAGTCGCGACTGTAAGACGTATTAAGTTACAGAATTATAATCATCAAAATCATCAATACAACCCTCCAAGTTCGTAAGAGTCGATGAACGAAGTTTTCACGGTCAAAGTCCTTCTTCGACTTTTATGAATTTCGCGGGCCACCCTAACGCTTCCACCTTAAGAACGCCTGTTTTGAAGGATGATATAGCTAGAAAGGAGGTGACTGATGGGATGATGAGTAATAGAGAAGTATGGAAGAAGAAGACGTGCAGCGCTGACCACTAATGAATTGAATAAGGGCCAGAGAATGATGACTTATCTAAAAATGTTAGTAGATCTAGTGGTCGTAAACACTACTAATGCAAAAGTTTCCAGTAGCCGGTAGTCGCGATTTGTGTCCGGCTGATGGCGATACGCTTGCTTCACGGAATGTGGCCTAAACATAAACAAACCGATAACAGGCGATTTTGGTATCGCGTATGAGAATTTTGAGTGGCAGTTTGTCAGGAAATTTAGTTTTTGTTAATTTGGGACCCAAACATAATAAGAAAAAGCATAAAAGAAGTTTGAAGTCTTATGAAATGATTTTTCGTTTACGGCCAGGTAAAGGTACAGAGAAATGCAGTGCTAAAAGTAGGTACAAAAATAGATTTCATTAATTTCAACAAGATTCTAAAAATTCCCATAAATACAACTTCAGAGCCAAAAACACATAAAGAGTCTCAGCTTCTGACGTAGTTCCCAAAACCATTCGTTTCCGTATCGCCCTTCACTACAAAGTCTACAATTATATGAATTATGTCACAAAATGGACATAAAAACTTCTTTGTTCGGAGCTCTTGGCAGTAAAGCAAAAGTTTATTTTTATTTACAAGTCAACGACACACAGTGTTCATTCAGAAAAAAACGTGGCCAAGTGTGAGTTGAACTTTCAGTTTTGTTTATTATATTAGGAGGATAAAGAAAAAGTTTGTTCCCACTCTCCCTGACTATAATCGGTACATTGATGGAAAAATGGTGTAAACAGACTCTCCACGAAGCAGTCAACCCATTCTGTACTAAACTAAGTAATTTTACACAAAAATTATACCTGGGAAAGGACTCTTTTTTGGTGTCAAAGATCATGTTTTACGGTAGGACAGGTTCCCAGAAAGGTTCCCAGGAATGATCTAGAACAAAAAAACTGATCGCAATGATAGGGAGAATAAGACTTAGGTCTCTTTATGATTCGATAAGAGTCTTGTTAACCTTTATGTTTGTATGTTCGTTGAGTTGAGGAAGAGTGGAGTTTCCTAACACATTCTTTAGACACCTAAAAGGAAACTCCAATCACTAGATTGTAAGAACAACTTGGCAAAAACAATAAATTAATTTTCAATTTTCAATTTCAATTTTCAATGTTTTAAGATCTATATATATATATATGGGCCCACAAACGCATTTCAATTGGCCCGCTAGTAGTGGTCAACAGACGACGACGAAAATCCTGTTTTCAAAAGACTGAAAACAGATTTCAGGATTTTAAGAGATAAGTTCGTAATTTTTTTCTAAATAGTGAAATTAATTGTATTATGTTTTCAAAACACTATCATACTAGTATATAATATCCGAAAGAATATCATATATTTTTCTGGTTTTGTTTATTGCAGTGAATCAATTCTTTCAGGCGTTTTAAAACTCGCGTTTAGCTCGTGTAGTCGCCTTCAATTATGAAAGTATTTTTACAGCCAATAGTTGGTATATGCAAGTTTTATGAAGTTTTTTATTTACTAGATGGCCCGCGATGATACGGAATTAATTATTTTGGCCCACCTTCAGAATAAGTTGAGCAGCCTTGGTGTAATTGATCTCGTGGTGACAATGTCTGGAATCTTTTGGACATCTGGTCGTTGTCAGTTCATTTTACGCCAGGAATTATGAAGCAGCTGAAGTCAAGTTTAGTGTCTGGTTGATGGCAATGGCTCGTTGGACTTCTCATCTTTTGCTAAACTTTTTTTTTTTTTTAGGATGGGAAATCATCAAATGACTTCTCCCACTCTGGGCGGAGCGGGATCCATGTTCCTTCCTCGCCCTTTACGTTCCGGGGCCGCGGTATCTCTTTCGAACAGTCCCGCAACCCCGATCTTTTGCTAACCTTTTTTTTTATATTTTGCTAACCTTAGATAGATATTACAGGTTTCGGATTTTGTACTCCTATAATATCTTTTTAAAGACTTAATTCTTACATAGAAAAAAACGTACTTTCCAAATTGATGATTAATATAATTGAAAACAGTGTACCTATCTTTAAAAAGCAAATGTTAAGGAAAGACATACAAATTTAATATTCCCTTTAAAATCTATGACGTTTTACCTATAAGACAATAACAAAATGGAGTTACCAACAAGCAATTTTTGTTTTTACATTATCCTCATTTATTAAATATACAATTAATATAGTTAAGTACTAAAGTAAATTAGTTGTTATTGTCAATATAAACTTAATTCCATCCATAAGAACTAAAATAACTATCATCTAAGGAAAATACAATTATATTACTGAATACCTAATCCAGTGAATTATTTAGGATTTGAACATCTCCATGACCCCCGTACTATTCAATCCATCCATCAGCACAATTATTTGAGTGCGTTACATTAAGTTCTACCAAAAAACATGATTTTTCACCCCAAAAAAAAGTCGTTTCCCAGCAATAACGTTTGCATAAAGTTACTTAGTTTGATGGAATGCTTGATTGACGGCTTCGTGATGAGGTTGACTACACCATATCTGTGCTAGGTACGTTGCTGAGTGCCCTTAACCTTACTTTGTTTTACACGATTAATCTGATTAACTACATTGAGTGGGCTTCCACGATTATCCGCCATTAACTAGTTGAGGACGACATCGATTGTATAGCAAAATGGCGTTGAAACAAGTGCACATCGATTGATTCGTCGTAAATTCACAATATATTGCCATTGCCAGTTAGTCTGGGAGGTAAAGTTGCTAATAAAAAAGTCATAGAAAGCCGGCTGATATTGTCATCGAAGGTTGATCTTATATTACCAGTAAGTAAACCAAGAGTCAGCTGCTCAAGTAGCGGTGGGTGTAGGATTGGGAGGTTACGAAAATTGTAAAAAAAAAGAACTCATTTTTTTTTGTTCTAACCTAACCTAACCTCTCAATCCCACACCCACTCCGGGTGCGTTAGCCGACGCTGAGTTCACATATCAGTCATTCGAGGTCTATTAAACAAGATGTCAACCGATCGGCGTAAAACACTACCTAAAATGCAACGCTACCTCCCGGACTTATTATATGTCAGCAATGGTAGCCTAGTGATGTGAGCGTTAGACTGCCAAGTCAGAGGTCTTGAGTTCGAACCTGAGATCTCTTATTTTTCAGATTCATGTGTGTATTCGGTCTAGGTTGATCTGTTGATTAGTGACCGCCCATTACATAGGTACCGAGTTTCCTCCGTGCCTCGGAAAGCATGTTGAGCCGTTTTAGTGCCAGCTGCCATTTGTAGATCTTTGACAGTCGTTACAGGTAGTCCCCGTAATATCATCATATGCCTAGCCTTTCCCCAACTATGTTGGGTTCGGCTTTCAATCTAACCGGATGCAGCTGAATACCTGTATTTTACATGGAGCGACTGATAGTCCCCGTAAAAGTCTTAAAATCTGACAACCAATCTTGGTTGTCAGATTTTAAGGCCACTCTTCATTCTCATCAAGGGATATGGTACTACCCAGTACCAACTGAGTTGTGGAGGTCAGAAACGCAGAGCCTTTCCCCAACTATGTTGGGTTCGGCTTTCAATCTAACCGGATGCAGCTGAATACCTGTATTTTACATGGAGCGACTGATAGTCCCCGTAAAAGTCTTAAAATCTGACAACCAATCTTGGTTGTCAGATTTTAAGGCCACTCTTCATTCTCATCAAGGGATATGGTACTACCCAGTACCAACTGAGTTGTGGAGGTCAGAAACGCAGTCGCTCCATGTAAAATAAGCAAAGTTGAAAGGTGCTAAAGTTTTCGATGATTTATTTCAAAATGTCTGCAAACTCCTTCTTGAAAAAAAATATTCCAAGTTCTGCTTCAAAACCTACGCCATTATAATGAATGATGATGACGTGGGACCCCGGTAAGCAATCACTAATGTACCCACTGAACTGAACTGAGCCAGACTCATTATGTACGAGCACATTCTATTTATATGCAAAGCTCTAGTGACATTTTATACGGATTTTATTCATGCACTCAATAAGTACAATTTTTTTTTTATATTTTTTTTATTATTAATTCATTTATTTCAGATCATTAAAATCCATAAAATACAAACACATTAAAAAAAACATTAAATAAAAGAACATAAAAATTAAAACATAAATCACATAAAATTAAATTAAAATTGAAGCAGTAAAATTACATAAAATTTAAAACACAAATTACATAAAATCAATTAGTAAGATAATACCAAAATTAAAACAAAAACAGAACAGCCAATATAAGCCTCACAACTAACTGAAAACACAAACTATTAAATGAAAAAAAAAACAAACATACAGCCGAAAATGAAACCTCCTCCTTTTTTAAATCGGTTAAAAAATCTTAGCTAGTGACAATCCACAAGTCCATTCATTTATTTTAATTCAATAATTAACTATTTACTTTTGAATGTCAAAGAGGATTTTCCATTTTATAGAAGGCAATAGTTTCTTAATTAGTATCTCTTTGGACTTTTATATGAAAAACAAAATAGAAGAAAGTTAGTAGAGTAGTTAGTTTAGTCTAATGTTTGTAGAAGAAAGTATTCCTAAAATGTCAATAAAATATTTCATGCAAATAAAATTGACCTGAAAACTGGCCTAGTGTCAAACTGTCAAATGCTTAACAAGTAAGCATTTATTCTAACAAAGGAATTATAAAACCCACAGTTTTTTCATGAATATTAGAAAACTGTTCCTATTTTTAAATTCAAATAAAATCATTTCAAACCGTATTATTTAAGACAAAAGAAAAACGGGAAACTGATTTGAATAACTTTACATTCGAAAGTAAAACACAAACAAAGAAATCCCTGAGTTGTTTGTTTACGCGTTGCTAGGCAACGCGAGAGTCGATGATTCAGGTTGTGTAACTAGAGCAAATCTTTACCATTAAAAAATGTATGTTAAATCACTGAAAATATAGCTGAATTTCAGCTGAACCGCTGATTTTATCTGACAGGAACTCATATCATTGCAAAATTATACTTTATCTTAATGATTCTAAAGTTCAAATCACATTGTTTTGTCAATCATTTCAGGGCATGACACCTCTCATTGAAAATTCAGTAGTATAACTTTACAACTAAGGTCGTATTTGTAATGAATGTCTTTGTAATACATTTTATAGTTGACTGATATATTTACCTACAAACATCTACGTTTATTTACTACATAATATGTAAAACAGTGATTTGCAATGTTTCCGTCCGTATTATCATAGTTATAATGTAGAAAAGGAAGCTTTAATAGATATCGCAGTTTACAAATGGCGGTAAATAGACATAGTAAAAATGTAATAGTAAAATATTGTTTTTATGAGTATAAGTAATTAATACTATCTTTTTGGGGTATGTCTTGAGTACAATACGGTTACGCTAATATTAATTCTCATTTACAAGTTAATGAGAATTTGTTATCTTAGATTTCGAAGAGCATTAATTTTCAATTACTCTTCAAAAATACATTAGGTACACTACGGTTTTGCTAATAATATTTTGATCAATATTTACAACCCGAACTAACCTGAAAGTTGCAAGAATTGAGTGATAATTATGTGTACAATCTATACTAATATTATAAGCTGAAGAGTTTGTTTGTTTGAACGCGCTAATCTCAGGAACTGCTGGTTGAAATTGAAAAAATCTTTTTGTGTTGGATAGTCCATTTATCGACTATATAACAACCAATAGTAGCGGAGCATAAATGAAAACGGTTGTCAAAACGGGGAATATTTATTCCTTTTGTGGGATTTCTCTCTACAAAATATTCAAGAGGTACTAGTGTATACACTCCCGGAACGATTCAGTCGTCTAGTTTCGCGTCACTCCAGGGAGAGGGCTGGAGGCGAGCACACGCGCCTGCAGCCCTCTCCTTAGGCACAAATACTCATTTTTATTTAGGCATTTAGACCCATACGTTTAACCGCAGCGTCGCTCGCGTTAAAGCCGGAAATTATGGGAATAAAATACTTACAGATGAAAATTAAAATCTAAGGCCACTAAAAATGTACAGTGGATGTTTCTAACGTAGTAGAATATAACATACTTTATACAAGGCAGAAAGGCCTAGGCTGGCAGTCTCGACATTGATAACGACACTAAAATAACAATGAAAACATACGGTTGCAGCACTGATGACATTATTTGTGTCACTTGTTTTTTTTTATTTATTTTTTTATATTTACTTACCTTTGTATAGATGCTTTTTTGACCTATTATTTGTGAATGAGTGAACACTGTAGGATTCGCAGATGCTGTTTAGTTTTGTTAAAAATTTATCTTGTCTTACATTTTTGTATAGTAAGCAACGACCTATTGTCGGGCCTACGCTGTCCTCCCATAAATAAATAATAATAAATAAAAAATAAAATAAAAATAAAATAAAAATAAAATAAAATAAAATAAAAAATTTTTTATTTTATTTTTATTTTTATTTTTTTTTTATTTATTTATTTATTTATTTATAGTAAGCAACTACCTATTGTCGGGCCTACGCTGTCCTCCCATACTAAAGTACTAATTCAATTCAATTCAATTTATTTATTTCAGGCTACAATGACCCAAGGATATATATCTTATAAACGAACATATAAATTAAATACATAACACATACATACATTCTTATATTATTTACTAATGCTGTAACATAATGATATTGTAATACCAAATGATTTGAAAAGAGTAACCATGGAGTTTCTTGCCGGTTCTTCTCCATGGAATCGACCAACGCGAACCGTGCACCTTTTTCGACGTTTTACAAGTGCCCATCTAAGCCTACGTGAAATAAAATAATATATTTTACTATTTTGATGCTTGCTGGGAAACGCAAGTCTCGACATCCAAGATGCGATTGCAGCCTTGGTCTGTTTACACCCTGTATACAAGGGTGACACCGACGCTAAAACAGTTACCACAAATTCAGTACATCATTCTGAACCTCCCATCATCTGCCTAGTCTTTTCCCAACTATGTTGGGGTCGGCTTCCAGTCTAACCGAATGCAGCTAAATACCAGTATCTTACATGGAGCGACTGCCTATCTGACCTCCACAACCCAGTTCATACTGGGTAATTACGATACCACCCAACAAAAAAGAAATCGACGGTAATTAAAACAAAACCAGCTGTTTTCTACAAAACTGCAATAGCTACACAGTCAAAATGATTGTCAGGAACAGCTTTTTTTTTTAAATTATTCAATCCACAATTTATATTTAAAACGCATCCTTTAAACTCGACTTATACAGCATCATTACATGTTTTTTTAAATGCTTTGCAGTCTTTGGAGACAGCCGATAGAAGTGAAAAGTAAGCAATCTATATCTGCTACGGGTCGTGACCCGCGCACGGCTAGTGGTGCTACGCCGTAGCGGATCGGCTACGAGTGCTACGAAGCGTTAGGTGAAGATCACGCGGTTTCCATGATTTTTGTTCACCCAAAAAGAGCTCAATGTGCCTAAAGAAGTTTTCACTCCAAAAACACACCTGACCTTGCTTGCACTCTCTTAGTACAGAAACAGACGTATTTTTTATATGAGATACTTATTATTATTGTGAGCGAACTCTTTGTGAAGAAAAGCAAATATTTATACGACTGTTTACTAACAAAACACCAGCTCTTTCTTACATACACCTGAGATAAGGTCACTGTGTTAGGAGCAATGACCTATCTTATTTATGTAGATAACCTTAGTAGTGTAGAGATGCACATTTTTTCACTTTTATCACAACTATTTCGGTACTAGCTTTTGAAGGCGACTTCGCTCGCGTTAATTTAGAATTTGACAATCAATTCGGGTTGTACTCTGCTTATCACATCATGCACACTAATATTATAAAGGCGAAAGTTTGTATGTTTGTTACTCTTTTTAACCGACTTCTAAAAAAGGAGGAGGTTCTCAATTCGGATGTTTTTTTTTAACCGACTTCTAAAAAAGGAGGAGGTTCTCAATTCGTATGTTTCTATTTTTATTTTTTTTATGTTTGTTCGCGCATAACTCCGTCGCTTGCCAACCGATTTGAAAAATTCTTTTTTTGTTGGAAAGGGTATACTTTCCAAATGGTCCCATAGTCACCAAGTCGGGATCTGATGATGGAATCTTGGCGAAATTGAGGGAACTCTTCAAATTTTATAGGACAACGTACAGCGATTTTGGTATTTTCTGCAGCAAATGAAGCATTTGCGTTCGATAAGAACCATTCTACCATCAGATCGGATGATGAAGCCAAGAGTCACGGAACTCCATAATGAGACAATGTATCCTAGTCGTGTTTGGGCTTGTTGTAATTGTAACGGTATGCACTTTCCATGTGTACCAAGCACATGTGAACCACTAAAAAGTCGGTGACAAAAAAATTAAATCAATCAAACTAAGGTCACCGACTTCAGAATCTAAAGTTATTTTTAACTTTTTTGATTTTTTTTTGAAGTCGGTTTTATTTTTTACACAAAAAATACTGAACGGATCTGCATGAAATGTGGCACACAGGGAGCTTATAATTATGCCTGGATTAACACATAAAACTTTTTATACCTGTAGATCGCGTGGGAACATTATCGAAATCCATGTAGGCTTTTGTTGCCAAAATGATAGTTTAGAAAGAAATATATATACCAGCATAACATTATTGGTATCAATCGTATCAATTTGCAAAATTTATGTTGTTATAATTTAAAAGTATTTTGTTTTGTATTAGATATTTCAAAACGAAAATTAAATACTCGCAAACGTAAATTAAATACTCGCAATGCTTTTTTCGCCGGTGATTATAACGCGATATCACAATAATTGGAATATTAGCCCTAGAAGCCCGATCATATTATTATTTTTACTGGCTCAAAAGCCCAATTATAGATCATATTGACTTACATTAATACTGCTAATGACTTAGTTGATACATAGGTAAAATTGACCTACGATATTACGATAACACCCCGTAGTTTTTGCGTGGGGGGTTAAAAATAAAAAGGTGCAATCCAACTACAACAGAAAGAATATTATTTAATACGAGACATTCCGCCGACGTAACTATTAAGTAATATGAAGCAATCCGTCAAATTGTAGTCATTACATACAGACTAACAATAAAAGGAATGAAGTCAAGGTATGTACAGGGTGTGGTAGTAAGGTAAGTGATTATTTTGTTTGTAATTCTCTATGTGGGAAACTTTTTTCAGAAGTAATAATTTTAAAACGGTACAAATGTTTTTTGAAAGTAGTTTATTCAAGGTTGAAGACTGAAAATAAAGGGTGTGAAAAATCTTTTAGCGTAACCGAAAAGCACTCTTGTTCTTCCCGTCATTGCGATCAATTTTTTGGTTCTACGGCATACCTGGGAAACTTATAGTTACGCAGATAGTGGGGGTCAAAGTTCCAACTTTGTCAATATTTTTTTAAACACTTACATGTTTTTTAATTTATGATTTTTACTTTAAACACCTCCACGATCCCCGTTGTATTCAAACCATCCACCAGCACAATGTGTTGTGTGCATTACATTGACTTTTACTCATAAACAAATTTTTTCGCCCCAAACAAAAAGTCGTTTTCCATATTCCCCAATTTTTACGTAAAGTTACTAAGTATGATGTACAGAACGCTTGGTTGACGGATTCGTGATGATTCTCTCTACATCCTGTATAACTAATTGTATACTGAAAATACTGAAATGTAGAAAAAGATTTATCAATTTAAAATAAAAACGAATCAGTTCGAGCCTCACCCTGTATTCGCCAGTGAGCACGATTCGAACTAATAAGTCAGCAATTGTTACCTCGCGTGTCTCGGAATTGTAGAAAAAAAACAGATAAATCACTAGCAACACAGAACAGTCTTTTTATGCGTCTGGCAAGGTAGGGTTGCCAATCACTGGATGTAAGTGTAGGTATAAAGTGGAATAGTGAAAAAATGCCTAGGTCTAAATTCAGCCTAGACTTATTACTGTAGTGCTTAAACTCAAAATCCAAAAACAAACCAGCTGTTTCTTTCATACCTTTGACTCTGAAGATCATAAAGAATGCACTTTTGCGTATTTTCTTTTCAAATCTAACTAATATTATAAAGCTGAAGAGTTTGTTTGTTTGTACGCGCTAATCTCAGGAACTACTGATTGAAATTGATAAATTATTTTTGTGTTGATTAGTCCATTTATCGAGGAAGGTTATAGGCTATATAACATCACGCTACAACCAATAGGAGCGGAGCATAAATGAAAATTGTTGCAAACACGGGGAATATTTATGAGGTATTCCACGAAGCACACCCAAACGAAGCACACCCAGACGAAGCACACCTAAAGTATTCCACTTAGCACACCCGTAGGTGGGCTTCAAATTAAAAATTAAAATAATGAATTTCCTATTCCACGAAGCACACCTACGAATATCACTCGCATAGTGCGGGGACTAAGAAATAAAAATGTCGATAGAAGAAAATATTTATTTATTATTTAAAAGACAAACTTAATGGAGACAATTTTTTTTGTTCGGGGAATAGGCCACTCACATAAATTGTAGCATTTAATAATGAAACTTACATTGATTTCTTCCTTATAACCTCTAGATTCCAGTGGTTAAATTAGCTAAGCATTGTCTAACCGGAATAAATGCAAAAAATCTGCAAAAACACTTACAAAAACCAAAATAAACAGAAAAAGTAAATGTCACAATAATGAAGTTGTCTGTCAATCACTAAAAAAGTGCCACGTTGATTGTTTAAACCATCTATGCCATTTTGTGTAAACCTTTAAAAATAGCATTAAAATGCTCACAGTTTAATAATATTTATTTTTATATTCTTTCTGATTCTATAATAATTATAGCAGATATGATTACCAACGGGTACCGTACTTTTTCAGTAAACAAAAAAAAAACGCCCTTATTCACGTAAGTATTTGCTGTCAAATGACATTGACCACAACAGGAATGATTTGACTCGCAAAAAGATATCATAACATAGCTTATTTAATATGATTTTAAGGTTTCGTTTTCATTTCTACGTAATATTTCGTTTAATACCATAATATGTAACCATTGTAAAATGGTTACTTTTTTTTGGTGTTATTATGAATAATAAATGCAACGACCAGGCGGGGCAAAAAAAATATCTCCTTTCTAACATCATTCAGTTTCATTATAATAATGTGACACAATATTTGTCATTTTTGTAATCTTACTATTTAAAATCACAGATTGTTTCATAATATTATCTTTCAAAAAAAAAACTTTTTTATATTTTTCTATTATTTTCCTTTTTTGTGCTCTTAATAAAATCACAGACTGTTTAAAACCACAAATCACAATCTTTAAGATTCTTAAATAATCTTGAAGAAATGGACAATTTAGTATTTAAACTTATCAATCAAATGAATTATTATTAATCAGTATCGTAATTTCTCTAGACAATGTCCAACCGAACTTAAGCCATTCTTATAATCTTTTATTGTATTTTCTATTATATTATTTTTTATTTCTGCATGTTTATCATGATTTGAATAACCCTTTTTTACTCTAATTTCGGCATAATTATAGCAATTTTTTTGGAAGCAATCTAAACGTTTTGCCAGATTTATGGCTCCGTTTTTATCGAAAATTTTATTTATTTCAGAGTAATGAGACTGTATAATTATTAGTTTTACTTTTAACGTCACGACCGATTTGTCGTGCCATAACTTATGTCCGAGCCACTGAGTCATAATGTAATCGTTAAATCTAGAAATACTTTCTCCTTGAGGACATTCGCTCATGATGTAGAGCCAGGCCTCATCCAAGTCTTGCAGCGGTAAATGTGGCAAAACCGTACATAAGGCAACATGTTTTCTATGTATGCTATTTTTTTAGAAAAAAATGTTTTTTTTGGAAATATAATTATGAAACAATCTGTGATTTTAAATAGTTATATTATAAAAAAGACGAATATTGTGTCACAATATTATAATGAATCTGAATGATGTTAAAAATTTAAGTTACTCTTTTAATTATTAAATATTTTCTTCTATCGATATTTTTATTTCTTAGTCCCCGCACTATGCGAGTGATATTCGTAGGTGTGCTTCGTGGAATAAGAAATTAATTTCTTAAAAATTTTATTTGAAGCCCACCTACGGGTGTGCTTAGTGGAATACTTTAGGTGTGCTTCGTCTGGGTGTGCTTCGTTTGGGTGTGCTTCGTGGAATACCTCATATTTATTCCTTTTGTGGGTTTTTTTTCTTTTATGTGACGCAGACGAAGTTGCGTGGGTTAGCTAGTTAAAGATAAAGAATTCGTTGTACTGTAGCAAGTTTTCTGTGCATTGCTTATCTTATTAGGTATTTTCTAAGTAAATGGAACGTTTTGCAAGAAAAATCGGTCGTCTTATTATTTTGGTTTGTTTTTTTGTTGTATCTTTTTATTTTTCGGTACGTACTGAAAGTTATATCAAATTAGTTCAAAAAAGTTCAAAACGCTACAACCCTAGAATCTGATAAATGCAGACTGTCCTAATTTACCATAACGTAACCGACGATATGCATTTTTTTCCAAAAAACTGAAGTCAAGAACCTTTAGTATTATGCATGTTATGATCTAAAACTATCAAACCCAAAAGATTTAAATACTTCGATGAACGGAGCAACGCGAACAAAATCGTTACCTACTTGCAAGAACCAACTGGTTACTTACTAGTTGCTGGATGGTTTGGCTAACGATAATATACCTTTTTGGTGCAGCCAGTTCTTTTTGTTACTTTTGAAGTGAAAACTTCTAGAAGAACGTTGAGCACTTTTTGAGTTGAACAAAAATCATGGAACTCGCGTGACTGTCACCTCACGCTTCGTAACACTCGTAGCCGAGTTTTCACTTCTATCGGCAATCCCTAAATATTGCTCCGCAAGTATTTTTTATTCGTCATTTACTTTTTATTTTGTTTTTATCTTTTTTCCGTGTGTATAAAAAGATAAAAACAAAATAAAAAGTTTTTCATGGCCTTTTTTTGTTACGGATGGGAAATCATCAAATAACTTCTCCCACTCTGGGCGGAGCGGGAGGAAGTGTCAGACTTTTACTGACTAAAACCCATCCATTTTCCTTCCTCGCCCTTTACGTTCCGGGGCCACGGTATCTCTTTCGAACAGTCCCGCAGCCCCGTGCTTCATGGCCTGACGTCAAATAACCTTTCTTCTTTCTTTCTAAACAGCCTATATAATAAAATAAAATATAATAATATTAAATAGTTGTACTCGCCAACCCTACCAATGTGTCGCATACGATTGTCAAGGTGAACGCACAAAGCTTGTCCACTCCCATATATGACAGATCACTGTATACCTACACACTTATACATATGTATTGTTATGAGAAACTAGATAGTAGAGGAAATAAATCGCACATTTCATGGCTAAAATCGAAAGGCATGTGATATGATAACGGTCTAGGAATGATTTTTTCAAGGTCAAAGTCATTCCTAGACATTTATAAACTTGGAGCGTTGTATTAATGATTTTGATGATTATAATTTCTGTAACTACATACGTCTTACAGTCGCGAATCATATTTTCGTCAACACACAACCTAGCACTGGCGTGCAAATTTCAAAAAACGAAAGAAAATTTGAATTTCGCAGGCTACCTTGGAGCATCACCCTTAATCCTAAAAATAAATAATATGCTCGCCATTCACCACATGGAACTTAAAACATAACTAGCAATATAGACTATTAGGGAGACCTCTGCCTTTACTTATTGGTAGTACTCATGTAGTATCAGATGGCGTATTTTGCGCCTTATTTCAACAGAATAAACACGTTTTCTTTCATTATTTTCACGACAAACCTGTAGCAGACCATTTTGTTTAGCAGCCATACCGTGGTGTAACATTCTTACCCTCGTCCCCTGAGCATAGCCCCATAAAGCACAGTATGTGCCCAGGTCGTCCCATGGTCAAGGTTTATAGATAAAGCCCACACGTATGTAGACACGTATCAGTAAACTGTTCTATGTATAAATCTGTCTGTATGTCTTTGTGTCATGCAATCTCGTGGATCTAGGTCATTCAATGTCGAACTATTTTTTTATAACGTTCGTGTTTAGAGTATCGGTCAACAAACTAATGTGTGACATAAGTACGTAGTTATATGTCCTTATTAAGAGAAGAAATAGAACCTAAATAGCTGCATGCGAGGCATGACCAATTCCATCTCTATTCTGAATAGAAATAGTTCTTTCTATACGACTTGCATGGGGCGACCCGTAGACTCACGTTCCGACGAAGACAAAGACATGGATATTATTTCAATAGCAACGGGGAAGTAGCTAGTGATGAAGATATTCTCATCATCATCATCATCATTTCAGCCTGCAGACGTCCACTGCTGGACATACACCTCCCCCAAGTGTCGCCACATTGACCGGTCTCGTGCGTCTCGCATCCAGCGGATCCCCGCAACCTTCACCAGATTATCGATTCACCTAGTGAGAGGTCTTCCAACGCAACGTCTTCCGGTTCGCGGTCGCTACTTCAGAACTTTTCGGCCCCATCGGTCATCCGTTCTGCGAGCAATATGCCCTGCCCACTGCCCTTTAAGAATGGAAGATATTCTATTATATGCAAATATCGATCGTCGTGTCACTTAGTGTTGGTGAAAACAGGAACGAAGCCTTCAGTTTAGTGTCACTTAGTGTTGGTGAAAACGGGCATTAGGCTTTGAGTTTGGTGTCACTTAGGGCTCATTTCTGGAGACGCGGCGCGTCGGGCGGCGCGTCGGGCGGCGCGTCGGGCGGCGCGGGCCGCTTCAAATTCAAACATATGTCAATGTATGAGAGTGTTTACGGAGAAGCGTTTTTACGCGCGTTTGCTCGAGATGCAGCGTCGGACGCCGCGTCGGACGCGGCGGTGCACGCGGCGTCCCCCGCGGCGTGCGACGCGGCGTTATGTCATGGAGACTTCTGCCAGTTTTTGGAGGATGATGTTATGCCCAATGGACTAAGTAAATTAGTTTTGAATGATAACAGTATGAAGTAAAATATGTTTGTGTTTCCTTTTGCTACATTAAAAAAATATTCTTCTACTTTGACGGATTTGAACTAGATAAAAACATAATATGGTTTTCGCTTGGAACTTCTAGAAAAAATAAATCCAACCGTATTGCTTGAGGCAGACGTAGTTCATATAGCATTATTTGTATATTGCATAGCTATAAATCACGAATTTATTAAAAAAAATAAAAAACATAATTCCTTCAAAATTTAGTCGCAGATTTGTTTTATACATAGTCGTATGAGCCATGTTTTGTAATTATAAACGTGTACTTTTGGAACAAAATTTCTTAACGCGTCTTACAGATAGTGCGATTTAGTAGAAATCGTCACGTTATGAAATGCTGTATGCGGCCTGCTGTATACTACCACGTAAAACACTGAACGAGGGTCCGTCCCTATAATGGCAAAGAATATAATACAACACTTGAAACAGTTAACATTGACATGAAACATATATATTTGCTGTAAGATCATATCGAGTAAAATACCATCTTGTCTAGGTAACGAAACCGCTATGGTTTCGTTAAATGCGTTTTACGTACTTCTAATCCGACTACAATACCATCTATCCAGCGAGGGGTTTAACTTTCAAATCATTTTTGATTTAACTCTTAATGTTTCTCTATCCAACGTTTTTGTCATCTTTCTCTGCTTCTGTCATAGGTTTTCACAAATAATTTGGAAGTGAAAACTTCTTTAGCGACGTTGTGCACTTTTTGGGATGGGTAAAAAATGTTAAACTCGCGTCTGGACACGTGACCTGATCGAAAATTCGTAAGACGGAGATTCAAAATGTAGGTAGATGTGGTGTTCACTCGTACACTAGTTAGGGTTTCGAGTAAAACCACCGTATATTACTGTGGTGTCTTTGTTCAGGGTTGTACAATAAAACACTGTTTCCAATATTCCTGGGTTAGGCGTGCGGTCGCTAAGGCTGCTCGGACTAGACTGAACGCGGCGCATCGCCCCGCGCTCCCTCCAACATGCATCCCCCACCACAGAATGCATAACTCATTTATTAAACACTACAGTAGTTAATATAAATTGTCATATTTGTGTACGATAGCGCAATAAATGAATATTTTACTTAACCACATAAATTATAGTACTTTTATACTGGTAATTAAAGCAATTCGTGCGAAATTATTCCCTAACCATTCCAAATTATAAAAAATGCATCCCACTCCCGCAGTGCAACCTTTTTTTTTAAATTGAGTATCATAATTATAACCTCATAACAGGGTTGTACAGACACGTGGAAATTTTGAGAAAACGCATTTGTTATTTGTGTTAGATCATCCGTGAATATTGTTTAGTTTTGAAATACGAATTACGTTCGATATTAAAGAGAAAACGGTTGAGCGCACAATTTTTTGTTGTTGTTATGCATCTACATCACACGCAAAAGAAATAAATATACATAATCAAAAACATTCAAATCTTTCATTGCTCTTTTTCACATAAATCGTCTACTTTGACAATTCTTGCTGCCCGTCAAATGTCACATTGCCAGCACCAATGATGCCATTGTTACTATGCGTTGCTTAGCCAATTAGAGACGAGCGTTCACAACCTACCCAATCATAACTTCGTGATGATAATAGAGAACAAACTAGCTGTTTAGAGAAAACAAACGTTGTGGGCCGTCTATCAAAAAGATTTTGTTTGAAGTTACAAAAAAAAGCGGCCAAGTGCGAGTCGGACTCGCCCATGAAGGATTCCGTAGCAGCAAGTAACATAACGCTTTTTTTTATTTTTATATTTGAGTTGATTGAATGAAAGGTAATTTGCGGTTTACGATTTATGACGTATTAAAAAAAAACTACTTACTAGATCTCGTTCAAACCAATTTTCGGTGGAAGTTTACATGGCACACCATTTATTTTTTTTAGTTTTATCATTCTCTTATTTTAGAAGTTACAGGGGGACACACACATTTGACCTGTTTGGAAGTGTCTCGCGGGCAAAATATTCAGTTTAGAAAAAAAAATATACTACATATCTCAATATCATTTTTGAAGATATACCCATAGATACCCCACACGTATGGGTTTGATGAAAAAAAATGTATAGTTTCAGTTCTAAGTATAACCCCCAAAATTTATTGTATTTTTTCTAGTTTTTGTGTGAAAATCATATTGCGGTTCACAGAATACCTTTACTTACCAAGTTGCAACAGCATAGTTCTTGTAGTTTTGGAAAATAGTGGCTGTGACATACGGACGGACAGACACAGAGACAGACATGACTAATCCATAAGGGTTCCGTTTTTTGCCATTTGGCTACGGAACCCTAAAAAGCTCTCGAGTTGGCATTGGGACCAAAGACTACTTGATGCTCTGTGCTGTATTTTTTTTTACAGACAATTGACAATACTGAGACTTCCACAACATCAAAAGAGTTTGCATAGATGATGTGGATAATTCCAACTTGATTTTATCGAATCAGAGATCGATTATTAAAATAAATCGACATGCTTCTCGTGCGGATGTGCAGCACGTGTTCCTTCCCTCCTACTGCAACGACGCGTGTGCCGCAGCGTTGTCGACTGCAGGCAACACTCACACGCTACAAGATCCCTGGTAGGCAGCGCGGCGTAATAGAGGAAGAGCCGTGACGATCAGCCCATCGCTATTTTATAAAACCGAAAAGTTTTTCTGTGTATGTCCCTAATTTTGATCACGGTTCCTATGAAACTTATCAGGTAGCAGTTGTATAAAATTGCTCGCGAAACGTGATTATTTTAGACAAAAAATGAGTACCTGTCTGGAATTCAAACCTGAGACCCTAGGTTTATAAAGAGGCCACTAAACCGTTGGGCTACTTCGCCCCAGTGATAATTGGTCTAAAATAGTCGTTCTATTCTAATCTAATGCTTGTTAAGACCGAGTAAGATAGGATGAAAGGTAGAAATAAAGAAAACATATTTATTTGGCATAATTATGCCATAAGTGCACACAACAAGAACAGAAAAAAATAAAAAAACTTAATTACACAATTAAAAAACTTAAAACTACACAGACAAAAAATGGAAAGAAATAATTATTGTTCGTCTCACGGCTGCGCCAAATAGGCCTAGTTTAGTTAAGCACTCGTAGATGTAGCGCGCTTCTATTTGCAGAGCCCGGCAGATCTAGCGAAATCCGCACGACGCACTCGCGCTCCCCCGGGCCAGCTCGTCCCGTAGGTCGCGACGCGCAGGCCGCACGACGAGGAAGCGGGGGCGGGTCTCCACCGGCGCCGTCGCCTGCGTTGCGTTGAAGCGCCAGCCTCCTTGCTCCATGCTTGGGGCTCACGAAATCGCGCGCTTTAATTTTGACGCCAATCTTAGCGGCCACCAACATAGCAGTGTAGGTGGTGTTTTCTCCACTTATCTCTGGAATATTAGATCTAAGGATATCAATTGCGAGCAAGTCCTGGTCACGGTCGTTTATGTCGCTCAACTGATTTGTAAGATCCACATTCGACGATTGCGACATTTCGGGTTGAGCCAGTTTGGTCTCTATAATAACTATCCAACTCCAAGTTACTCATTCTATTGTTCTAGCTTCAGAAGTTCAGACAAACACCATAGGTTGAGCACAGCAACGGAGTACAGGACCGCACATACCGACGTTAAGCCACAAGTTGGTTTTCCGTTCCCCGAATAATTATCTTCTATAAACTGTGGGTTTCGGGTACTTGTGTATTTATGGGGTTCACTTGTAGTTATTTTCTGTTTTTTTTTTAAATATACATGAACACTAGATAACAATGTTATTCGTAAGTTGCACTGGCAGAAGTATTTATTCACTAAACTTAGGCGAATTAGACTGTTATTTTTATTTATTCGCGAGAAGAAAAACACAAAGAGCTTATGTCTGTTTGACATCCGTGACGTGACATGATGACACAACGCCGCGTGCACCGCCGCGTCGGACGCGGCGTGCGACGCCGCGGGCAACGCGTCGCAGCACGCCCCGCGTCTCCCTATACAATATTGTACTGAGGCCGCTGCACGCGCCGCCTCTCCGTAAACGGAAAAAACGCTCGACGCGCCGCGTGACGCGCCGCGCAACGCGCCGCCCGACGCGCCGCGTCTCCAGAAATGAGCCCTTAGTGTTCAAGAAAACGGGCATTAGGCATTAAAGTAGGTGGTGTTGGTGGTCTTCGCAGGGTGAATAGCAGCAGTTGAATGACACTAGCCGAGAAGGCAGGTGGTCCATTCGAAAACATCTTGACACCTCTGCTTGTCATTTCAATGTCATCATTATCATATCAGCCTTTAATAACCCACTGCTGGGTATAGGCCTTCCTTTTTAACCGACTTCCAAAAAGGAGGAGGTTCTCTATTCGACTGTATGTATTTTTTTTTTTTTTTTTTTTTTATGTATGTTACCCGATTACTCGAAGACGCCTAAACCGATTTGAAAAATTCTTTTTTTGTTTGAAAGGGTATACTTCCAAGTTGGTCCCATAGTCGCCAAGTCGGGATCTGATGATGGAATCTTGGCGAAATCGAGGGAACTCTTCAAATTTTATAGGATAACGTACAGCAATTTTTATATTTTCTACAACAAGTGAAGCATTTGCGTTTGATAAGAACCATTCTACCATCAGATCTGATGATGAAGCCGAGAGTCACGGAACTCCATAATGAGACAATGTATCCTAGTCGTGTTTGGGCTTGTTGTAATTGTAACGGTATGCACTTTCCATGTGAACCACTAAAAAGTGAAAAATAAAATCTTTTTTGCAAAAAATAAAACCGACTTCAAAAAGAAAAAGTGAAAAATAACTTTAGCTTCTGAAGTCGGTGACAAAAAAATTAAATCAATCATACAAACGTCACCGACTTCAGAAGCTAAAGTTATTTTTCACTTTTTCTTTTTGAAGTCGGTTTTATTTTTTGCAAAAAAGATTTTTCTTCCGCCACACTTCCCGGTTTTGTGCTTCCCTTATCCAGGTGTTTCCCGCGACTTTGACAATATCGTCAACCCAATGATCTTTAGGACGGCGGCCCTGGTTTCTTTGGTCAAACCTTGGCTACCACTCGGTCAATGCCTTGCTCCATCAGCCATCTCCACGTCTAGCCAGATGTCTTGCCCAGGTCCACCTGCCTCGCACCGCCCCTCGACGTCGTTAGACTTATGGTGGATACTCCAGGGTAGCCCACGAAATTCAAATTTTCTTACGTTTTTTGCAGGCCAAGGACAAAGAGATTCCTCGACCTTATATGAACTTGGAGGGTTGTATTGATGATTTTAATTATGTAACAGTACTACATACGTCTTACAGTCACGAACGATATTTTCATCAACATACAACCTAGTACTGGCCTACAAATGAATACCCGGGAGTATCGGCCTTTATCCTAATGTGATATCAGTGAATCATATGTTTTTCGGTACCTTTCTTTATATTATCTTTACGAAACACCCTAACTAATTCTACTAAGCGAACTACACACCCTTCAGTAAAAGAAACCACTCTGATAATAAGTTAATCAACTTATCTAAAACTAATATTTGCTGCTGGCACAGCCACTAAGTGATTCTTATCATAATTAGGGCGACACCTAAAGCCTAGTTCACACTTAGATATCTGTCTTGAGACATTTTTGTCACTGAAATTGCGGTTTGTTTTGATTTACCTACCGGGTGCGATTTTGGCATACCGTCAGTCGAAGCAAGAATAAAAGTTACTTTGTCTATGCACTGTTTGACGATGCAACTTATATTTGCATCGTCTAAGCAAATTAAATTGAGGAACGAAGGAGGAGCTCATAATGGCTAGATAAATAACAGTCGCGAGTCAATCTTCAGGTTAAGCCGCGCTTCCCTAGGTTAGTCTGTGGATGGGTGACCACTCATTACATATCGGTTTTCTCCGTGCCTCGGAAAGGACGTAAAGCCGTTGATCCCGGCTGTCATTTCTAGATCTTTGACAGTCGTCACAGGTGGTCAGTGGCCCTAAAGTCTGACATGCAACCAGTCTTACCTGGTTGGTTTGGACTGGACTGGGGAGGGTCTGATAGGTAGTCGCTCCATATAACGCAGTCGCTGGGTTCGAATCCCGGTAGGGGCAAATGTTTGTGTGATGAGCATGTTCCCACTGCTGTGAGTCATGGATATTATGTTTATATGTATAATAAGTATGTATTTACAAACAAAAAGTATATAAGTAGTATATCAACTATCTAGTGTCCACAACACAAGCCTTGCTTAGTGTGGCACTAGGTGGCGCTGTGTGTTAATGTCCAGCGATATTTATTTATTTATATAAAATACTGGTATTCAGCTTCATCTATTTAAGTTGGAAGTCGACCGAAAAAGCTTAGTTAGATTGTGGTTAGATTATGTCTAAGCAAACAAAAGTACCAAACCAAGTTTTTTAACCTATGGAATTGATACTGACACTAAAACGGTTACCACATAATCAGTAAATCATTCTGAAAAAAACCAGGTATTTCCTATAAAACTGCAATACTCACACGATTACATGTAAGAAACAGATGATTTGTTTAAATAAAAACAACGATGGATCTTTTCTGTCTTGTGGGGGGGTCAGAATAGTGGTTGTCACCATTTTAGCGACGGTGTCTCTTCTACCTTGTCACCACAAACAAGAAAGCCATTCTCTAACAATGTTGCAAGTCCTTTAGTGTCAGCGTAGTTTATCAGAAAATCAGAAACCTAAATAATATCAGCAGAGAACAGCGGTGGACCAGTGGTGGCGGCCCCGACTTACGAACAGTAAGTCGTGGGTTCGAACCCAGACAGTCTTATTATAGATAAGGCCTGTGTGCCCAGCAGTGGGAACATTAATAGGCTGATGATGAACTAATATCACGATTAAGTGACATTAGTAAGAAGTCGAGACAAACATTGTTTTAGTATGCATAAGGTCTTACGTTGGCTTCGATATTTTATCTATATTAAACAATCAAGTTCACAAAATCGGTCATTTTAATCGGTTCTTGATTGTTTCAAAGATTACTTGGAACACTAACCTGTCTGGGTTGTATATTACCTACCTGCTAATATTTCAGTTAACTGCTTATATCTAAGTCACCGTAAAATTGTCAAACACGTTAGATTGTAATCTCTCTAGCGAGATTGTAAACTCTCGAAATATTGTCAACTGAACGTATTGCTTACAATATATAACGCTTTATTTTTCGGTAGATTGTAATCTATCCAAGTGAAACCGTAATATTGTGAAATGTATGGGACCGAAGTCAATTCGCTTGCAATTCGGTGTGCAGGAGAGGGAGGGAAGGAGGGGTCCCCCTTCTCCCATGGTACAACTCTCATGAAAAGATAACATAATAAAATTATACCAAGATAAATAATGAAATTATACCGAGGCGTGACGTATTGAGAATTTTAAGAGCGTCGTATCTTCGTCAATTTTGGTTTACGTAACACAATAAAAAACACGTGTCAAATATTTTTTGATAATCTAACTGACGGATTATTTTTTTTTCTGCCCTATAGGAGTCGTGTTTTATCCTATAGATTTGCAAAGAATTAGGCATCCCCTTGATGGTAACTCATTTTTGATGTGAAAACTTCTTTAGCCGCGTTGAACACTTTTTGTGTGAACAAAAATCATGGAACTCGCCTGACCGTCACCTAACACTTCGTAGCACTCCGGATTTTCACTTCTATCGGCGGTCCCCAAAGGGCATTCTTTTTTTCCGTATATTTTTTAGGTAGGAAGGTTACCTACCTATATGCAAGAGCACAAGAACTGAATCGGGAAATGACAAATTCAATTCAACTAATTCTCTCACGTCATAAAATTATTCGTTCGTCATAAGTTCAAAGTCCTGACCCACTTACATTAATCGATAGCGAGCGACTGCATATGACGATGTAACCAAGTTAATATTACCACTACGTCCACGACCTCAGGCGATACCACTTGCGACACAAATTGTTGCTGCTGTTGTTGTTTGTAACTTGCGAAGTGACTTGCAACTCAACATGTGACCCAACTTACGACTCAAATCAAATCAAAGCATTTATTTCAAGTAGGCCAGTTACAGGCACTTTTGAATTGTCGAAACAAAAATGAACATTTAAAGTAGCTACAGTCCCAGTCACAAGACATAAAAACTGTGAAAGTACTGTAGTTGCTCATTCCCTAGCGTAGATCTCTATGGAGAAGAACGGGCAAGAAACTCCATGGACACTCTTTTAAATCAAAATATTGTTACAAAATCTTGGTTACATCATTCATGTTGAGATGGTATATTATGTGAGAACAATGTAGCAAGATGTGCACGTTAAAAGTGTCCATAGTAAAACAAAAATAAAATACAACTCAAAAACAAAATAATTCAAATGAACCATGGCGACTAAGAGATGACCAGTCAGAACTGACAGCGCCCGTTCACGAACATGACGCATGGATCAGCACCATTCAGCTCAACCATTTTGAAGGGAACTAAATGGTCCGACACACGCGCCACCATCAGCGAGACATTTGAGAGAGCATGACATACTCTCAACCGCCAGGGCACATTCAAGTCAAGAACTGCCGTAGGTTTCCAGTGAATGATAGCTTACTAGTACATAGTACTCACACAATATAGGCTATGCGATTATATAATACTAACATTGAATCTATACAATGCAAAGATAAGTTTGTACAATCTTCAGCAGCTCCAACAATACCATTTAATGCTATCAATTTTTGCGCCGCTGTCCATGTGGAGCAGGACCAGCATTAAGCCAAGCATTTTTATCAGCGATATAATCGCTCAACTTGGAATATGCTTGTTTACATAGTGTGCGTTTAACGCATGTTTTAAATTTCGTCTCATTCAGTTCAAGAATACTTTGTGGAATTTTATTATAGCATCTCAAACAGTACCCCATGAAAGATGAGTCTACTTTAGCGAGTCTAAAGCCTGGCTGAACTAGTTGGTCCCTATTTCTAGTACTGTAATTGTGTCTGTCACCTCTTTTACCAAAAAGATGCAGATTTTTTCTGACGTACATTATGTTTTCGTAGATGTATTGGCAATGAACCGTCATGATGAATAATATCCTTAAATAGTTCCCTTAGAGAATCGCGCCTTCGAAGATTATTATATGGCTCTGATGGCTCTTTTCTGCAGAATAAATATAGACTCAACATCAGCAGCCCGTTGTAAGACTCGACTTGCGAGTCTTACAACGTGACTTGTGACGTGAAGTGCGATTCGACTTACGACTCGATCTGGAACTCGACTCGCGAGTCTTGCGACGTGACTTGCAATACGACTTAATACCAGACTTGCGTGAAACGTGCGTCCCTTAACCAACTCAGTCAATGGCAGTGGATTGAAAGAAAGAAAGAAACACTGCCCACAACACGCTGTCCTCCGCCGTCAGCATCTAGTCTGACCTTGGACCCAGCCACCTTGTTAAGGTCATCGGTCAATATAGCTAGGGGGCGAAGAGGTTTTCTTGTAAGTTTTGTCGAAATGAGATTCAATGTGTACCTATGAAGATTAAAATTGTTTTGCAAGTCTTTTGTTTAGTTTTCGAAATAGGAAAGCAACGCTAGCAGACGCGCGCGATCTTCACTTGTTTCCTGAGTGCCGTCGCGTCGCTGTAACTCGAGGCGTAGTCCTAACAATTTCGCTCATTTGTGTTCTCCGCAATAGTTGTCGCAACACGCGTGTCGCTTGATCGTATAACTTGTGGCCGAGGGATAACTGAGCGGTCAGGTTTCATAAACATTTGTTTAACTAACAGGTTGGCGGTTCCTTTTGTTGTTAGGTGTACGTTTAACTGTGTTAAGTACTGTTCGGTTTGGTAGGTAGGTCATGTTGGTTCAAACCGATAGTAGTACAATATCGGACTGTTGATTCTTAGGTCTATGTTCACCGAAAAGATAACGGTCTGATTATCCTTTTTGCAGTTGTTTAAGGGACAAGTTCCCCTACAAAAATGTGTTTTAAATAGCTGTTTTTAGATAACCAAAGCCTTGAGGGTTTGGCCGGGTCGAAGTGGATGCAGGGAAATAGGTTCACCTATTAATATTATAAATCTCATATAATAAACGGTCTACCTTCTTTTTTAGCAGTGATGGTGAACCTTTAGCTGCTAAAAGGTTAAGAAACCGGCTGCTCTGGTTGGGCCGATCTGAAACTGGGGACATAATATTAGCTCTCCAAAATCGCGTCAAGCAGGAACTACAAGGTTTGACACACTGTTTTTAGGATGGGAAATCATCAAATAACTTCTCCCACTCTGGGCGGAGCGGGAGGGAGTGTCAGACTTTTACTGACTAAAACCCATCCATGTTCCTTCCTCGCCCTTTATGTTCCGGGGCCACGGTATGTCTTTCTAACAGGCCCGCAACCCCGGCAGGGAGCATAAGGTCCTGGGTTCGATTTCCGGGTCGGTCAAAGTGTTATTGGGTTTTTTCTGCAAGGAGCCACAGAGTTTAGATTCACGTCTGGTTGATGGCAATAGGCTCGTCCCTATTACTTGGGACTTAAACATAGCTGGTGAAATGTGGGTGAACTATTAGATACACCTCTGCGTTACCCCACGGGGGTTACTAGCGTTAAGTTATGTTATTTAACCATTTTTCCCTTCCCCGCTTCCTCTCTTTCTCTCTCTTTCTTCTCTCCTTACCTTATCAAGTCTTATTTAGAATCTCATCTAAGTATAAAACAAAAAATAATGTCAAACATGAAATAGCTCATACCGCACCCATCCCATCCTAAGTTTGATCGCGCCACATTGCTTAACTTCTCAATACGATCAATTTGTGCAATACCACCCAAACAGTACAAAACAAATACTAATATTTGTTTAAACACCAACTTGACACGATAATGAGGTCACTTCCGAAATAATATTGATTGTATACATATAAACTTGTAAATATTTACATCACACTTGTAAATATTTACATCGGATGTATAAATGTTTAGACTTTAGTGTTTGCTGTGCAAAATATCGGGTTTCTTGGTGTTACTTAATTGTTGTTTTATTTATTCAATAAAAATGCAGAACCTGTGTCGTGTGTGATTTGAGGTTCCCCAATCTGACTTTTGGGGCAGTACTAACTGCGGTGTGGAGGTCAGATAGGCAGTCGCTTCATGTAAAATACTGATATTCAGCTGCATCCGGTTAGACTAGAAGACTCATAGTTGGGAAAAGCTAAGCTAGATTATGAAACGGAAAAGCCAAATATATAAAAAAATACTAGCTGTTGAACGCGACTCGGTCGCATAAAAAATTTGATGTGTATGTGTGAGACTAAAAAAATAGCCTACGACTTATTCTCAAACCTTCCAAATATACACAAAAAACAAGTCAAGTGCTAGTTTTTAAATATGTATTAAGTTCAACAAACTTATTACTCAAAATTAAAGTTTCCCGGGAATTGAGTCGAAAACCTCAGCTCAGCTTATCAGCTGCGCTTGCGCACATTAGACAACGAAGCAATCCGACTATAGTACCAAAATAATTTTACATATCAAAATCAAACGACGACCCGAATGGCGCAATGGTAGTGAAGCTGCCTTGTGTTCTTAGGGTCCCGGGTTCGAATCCCGGTAGGAGCAAAATGTTTGTGTGATGAGCATGGACATTTGTTTCCGAGTCATGGATGTTTATATGTATAATAAGTATGTATTTACAAACAAAAAAGTATATATGTAGTATATCAACTATCTGGTGTCCACGACACAAGCCTCGTTGCTTAGTGTGGCACTAGATAGCGCTGTGTGTAATGTCGAGCGATATTTATTTTTTTTATTTATTTTTAAACAACCGAATTCGGAACATCTCATTGACATCAAGCTAGTTCCGTATCAACAAAGACATATATATAGAGACATATTCGTAATGTACCGGCCTTGTAAACGTACAAACCTACATGCATATGTATAATTAAGTACATAAGAATATAAGATTGTTAACATAGCGTATAGCAAGTAGGCGATGTGTGGCAGAAAATCAAGTATTGATTAATATTACTTAGTAGGTTTTTATTACTACATTGTGTCTAGACACAACGAACGTAACGTAAGAAACGTTTGAACGTAAGAAATTCAGTTCCAACTAACTGAAATACTTAACAAAATAGTTGATTTATCTTGTGATTTTTAATGATAATCATTTATTAGTTACCTCATATATTCTAAATTTTAATTAAATAGTCTCCTGAAAGGAACTGAAAAGTTTATTTATGAACGCGACACATTTTAGACTACACAGAAAAAATACTTCCGTTAGCGTTACCGTAGCCGGACTAACTATGTAAAAGTAGAACAATATCAATGCAAAACTCATATTATAACAAAAATAAAATATCGCCCAAACATCTTCGCGTGTCGACAAATCGACCAAACGAAATCATTGACTTCTTTATGACGTCTAAGCATGCTAACCTCAATATAACGGTTTTGTCTTCATTATGGAAAAGAATCATCAACGGCCTTGCTTTTTCCTAACTATATTGGGGTCGGCTTCCAGACTAACAGGATGCAGCTGAATACCAGTCTACACTAATATTATAATTAGGAAAAATTTGTATTTTTGTGTGTGTTTGTAATGAATAAACTCAAAAACTACTGTGCCGATTTCAAAAATTCTTTCACCATTGGAAAGCTACATTCACCCTTTCACATTTTATCCCCATTCTCCCACGGGAATCATGCGGGTGAAACCGCGTGACGCCCTCTAGTATTTATATGGAGCGACTGCCTATCTGACTTTCACAACCCAGCTAGTACTGGGTAAAATAATACCCCTTGATAAGGCTGGTGTTTAGACTTCATTATGAAAACTAATCCTGTTACTGTCCCAGCATTATCAGCCCACGTTCCCAACTCTGGGACAAAAGCCTCCTCTGTACGAGCGGGAATGGGCAGTAAAGGTTGTGGACCTCATCTATCAGCACGGAATCGCACTTTTCCTTGCTCCTATCCTTCCTTGCTCCTAAGTATCCTTTTCTTTCAAAATCAAATCAAATATCAAATCAAATAATTTATTCGCATAATATGGGTAAATAGATGGTAAATAATTGTTACATTTCAAATCTAACAATAAGGATCCTCATAAAAACCATTTCTGGTATACGAAATATAAAATAAAAGCTTAAGACGCCTGCGGAGCAGATCACTCAGATCCATCTTTTGCTTGAGTGAGAATTACCGCGGGATTGCTGTAAGCGGGAGCATCAATGATGGGGTTGGCAGCACTCGGCCCAGTGCGGCCAGTATCTACCTTCGAAAGTGACACGCCATAAAAATAAACAATTGACATACAAACAGGCCTAGATTACGTTCCTAATTGCCTGCCTGACGGACTGGGCTAGGTCAATCGTTTATGTTTGTCTAGTGAATGACCCGCGTGTCTAAAATATCTTTGTTAGCTCCAATTTTATTAAACTAAGGAACACAGGTGGTTAGAACAGTGATGGAGCTGTGGAAGCAGCTATAGCTAAATAGTTGTAGATCGAAGGACAAATCAAAACACAAAATCATAACATAATATCGCATCTGGGGTAAGGGTGACAGGGGTGAGACCCTCCCTGTATAACCCGTCGGTGAACTGCGCAACTTTTGCTCTAAGAATTTTGGAAAATATCTTTTTTTTTCGATTTACTTACTAGACATCCACATCAGGTCGGGAAAAGTACGTGTATTATTGAGTTTTTGCATAAGAAATTTCTCAGTAGCAACCACGGAGTCTGGATTTGTGCCCGGTTGATGGCAATAGGGTCACCCCAATTACATGGTACTATTAGGTACACCTTTGCCTAATCCTTCCAGGATCACAGGCGTGATGTTTTGATTTAACTTTCATGGACCACACTGGACATGTGTTCAGTGTGAAAGTGTTTGTTTATGTTGTCGAGCGTATGGCACTCGTGGGCTGCAGCTGAAAATCAGCGTCAGGTGACACACCTTGTGTTGCCATCTGACATTATGTTGAGCTGAGGCGCTTTTGGCATTATAAGCTGTATGTTTATGTACTATGTAAAATTTTATAGGTATTTTAATACCAAATAAACTCAATTTTCTTTCTTTCAGTGTGGTCCGTGTCCAATGTTCCAATCGATAGAAAGAATAGAACAGAGTCTTACTCACGTTTTACATCGATTCACTAATATCTATAACAATATACATAAATAACTTCTCGATATAATAATTCTGTTTCTTTATTTGTAGCGGTATTTAATTCATTCAGTAAATAGAATAACAGACGGTCACCACCTATAAATAAATTGTTATAAAGACTTCCGCCCACTGCCTGGTAACACGTGTTCAGATTGTTTACATTTGTTTTTGTAATTACAATATTTATGGTTTGTTACTTGTATTATTTCTTAGATCATAAATCACGGTCTTCTAATTTTAATATGTTCAGGGACAATTTATTTTTTCCTACATCATTTGCCTAACCCCAATTTTGTCGGGGTCGGCTTCCAGTCCAACTGGATCCATCTGAAAACTAGTATTGTACGATTTTGGCATTCCAACCGTTGAAAATTTTATAAAGTTGACTACCCAGTCCCTGAATGGTAAAGAGACTGGCTATATGACCTCCAGGGACCTAATTATTGGCTGACACGATACCGCTCGGTAAGACGCTGGTTGTCGCTTGGTAGGTTTTTTGGGTATCTGACTACCCTAGGACCCGTTGATCAGGGTGCCTATCAAACTTTTAGCACAAATTCTATTTAATTCAAATTGTATGCATTAAAACGTAAGAATCTTTCAAAAGTTAGGTCTTTTAATATTATTTTGCGTTTATATTTAAGCCCGTTTGCACCACAAATCACCAAATGTGTTTAGCTCTAAAAAAATGCTTAATCAATCTTTCAGTTTAGTGAAAATCGTATTTAATGTTTTGTGTTACAAGGGGTATTAAATAACACTATGAGTCACAGTTATTCATAAATAATAGGTACAACATTTTATTAGAGTACATCATCTACAAATAAGTATTTTTTTGCAATTAAAAACTTAATCATGGCCTCGATAATTTGCAGTTCCACTTACAAACGAACAAAGGTTTCCAGTACACTTCCAACAATAGTATTATTTACAGTAATAAAACAATTTATTAATTGAAAAATGCTCGTCTGACTCGTGTTAGCTCGTGTCAAGTAGAACGCCTCGGCCACAAGCTGCTCGCTCAAGTATCACGCATGTTGCGACAGTGATTGCGGAGACAATAAATGAGAGAAGTAGCTTAGAGTATGTCACGAGTCCCCGCGACGTGACAATTTCAATGCAGTTGCTGTCGCAAGTCACTGTCGCAATAGTCGCTATCACAAATACCGTCACAAGTCGCCGTAACCAGTCGCTGACGCAAGTAATAATCGCAACTCGCCGTCGCAAGTCACTGTCACAAGTCGCCGCGCCGTCGCAAGTCCCTGCACGCCAAATGCCATCACAAATACCGTCACAAGTCGTCGTAACGTAAACAGTCGCTGTCGCAAGTAATAGTCTCAACTCGCTGTCGCACGTCACTGTCACAAGTCACCGTCGCAAGTCCCTGTCGCAAATTGCCATCACAAATACCGTCACAAGTCGCCGTAACGTAACCAGTCCTGTCACAAGTAATAGTCGCAACTCGCTGTCACAAGTCACTGTCGCAATTCGCCGTTGCAAGTCGTATCGCCTGAGGTCGTGAACGGGGTGCAACAGTTAACATCTAACACAATACCGGTGTTAATCTTAATTGTTGTTTTTTCTCAGAGCATTGTGTCGCTTCTAATTAATACTGTTCAAGATTTTATTGTGATTAATAGTACCTACCTAGTAGTAAATTGTAATGTTTGTTATTTAACATGTGCAAGCTAATGGAGGAAACGCACGAGCTATTATTAAACGAATAGATTTTATCGGCATCTACCTAGCCTTTTCCCAACTATGTTGGGGTCGGCTTCCAGTCTAACTGGGTGCAGCTGAATACCAGTATTTTACATGGAGCGACTGCCTATCTAACCTCCACGACCCAGTTAACACTGGCTAATACGATACCACTTCGTAAGACTGGTGTCAGACTTATTGGGCCACTGATGACTACCTGTAACGACTGTCAAAGATGGACAAATGACAACCAGGACCAACAGCTTAGCGTGCTTTCCGAGGCACGGAGGAAACTCGGTATGTAAGGGTGGTCACCCATCCACAGACCAACCTAGGCAAGCACGGCTTAACCTAAGGATCAACCCGAGCGGCTGTTATTAATTAGCCACGAGCTCCCAAAAAAACCTAAAATCGCGTCTGTAATCCCCAAACGGTTAGGCAGAACTGTACCTACCAGCATAAATTTAAAGCATTTCAAGTCTAGTGGTGTGACTGCCGAACTAACAAATCAAAGGTCTCAAGTTCGAAACCAAGACACGCACCTCTGATTTTTCGGATTCATGAGTGTATTGTAAATTTATCACTTGTTCCGATGAAGGCAAACGTCGTGATGAAACCAGCATGCCCGAGAGATATAATATATCTCGACGGCATGTAAAGCTAAGTCAGACGATTCTCCTGAGCTTTTAGAAAGAGTGAAATTTAGTATCCCACGTAGTAGCCGCTTAATAAACCGAAGGACTTTCATCCTGCCTCATAGTCGAACTATTCTATGTAATTCTTCACCTATTTACCGCATGCTTTGTCTAGCGAACTCCATCCGTAGCGAAATAGATGTCTTTGCTGGTTCTGTAGTCGCAGTTAGGACTAAACTTAGAGCTTTAATTGTGTGATACGTTTCTGTTATTTCTTTTATCTTTGAATTTGTATATACCCTTATTTTTTCTTTACCAAAACTTCATAATTGTTGGAAAAGTTCACAATTTGTAGGTTTTATTTAATTGTTTTTGTATGCATGCTAGATTCACTTCTAGTAGATGTCAATCAGAAATATTGTGTTGTAGCTTTTTATTGCTATTGTGATTGTACTTACATCAGTTTAGTGAATTAAATAAAAAATAATAAAGTCAGAGGTCCATTGCCTATACATTGCATACCCACATGAGAAGATAGAAGATTATGTTTAAATCCTATGTAACAGTGGGCGAGCCTGTAGCAACTCCGGGTTTCTCATTTCATAATGAAAAGCAGGACAACACAGGAATTATATGCATTCCCACGATCATGATGCTTGCAACAGCGTCGAAATATCGGGAACTCATTGAAACAAAAAAAAAACACGGATATTATCCCGTATGGCGTATGTGGTGACAAAATATTACATCAAGTTTGTAGCGGGGTGTGGTAGGCAGTCGCTCCATGTAAAATACTGCGCCAAATGCATCGACGACCCATCACTGCCTTATCTCCAGCTACACGAAGCCGCGAAAGCGTCGCATAAAATAATGAAATTATACACCGATACAAACGAACTCCCACCGGGTTAAGTGTAACACAGGAACTAGTTCAGTCCTGGACATCTGGACCTAACCCAGAGAGGCTGGGAAAATTCTTGTCAAATCCAGAGCCACCGACTAACATCCGGAATCCGTCATTTAATGAGATATGAGAGGATGAAGATGAGATATATATTGTGATCAGTGCTCGTTTCCTTTGAAGTAATGCGAGAATATTTTTTGGTTCAATAATAAAATTTTACTCTAAGGAAACAGTCTCAGCTCTTTTTTCAAAATCACGAAATAGCTGGTACCCTTCTGGTGACATGTACGGTCGAACAAGCTATTTGGTTTACAATTTACTGTGTAATTGGTGGGTTAAACCGTAAACCAAATAGTTTGTTTGATCGTACGTTAACTGGAGCGTATAATGCGTCGTAAAGCACCGCACTAAGTTTAACTCTTTAAATAACTCTATAGAGTGTAAACAATACCAATAGACGCGATCGAACAAATGAAATTGGACCTAGCAAATCAGCTATTGCAAAAGAAATTTCAAAAGTTTTGTATGTTTATCAGTATTTAACAAAGTGCAAATTGGACTCGTGCACCGAGGATTCCGTATAATCCTGTTTGGATTTTGTAATTAAACTAGCTACATTCATTATTTCAGTTTTTTTTTTCCATTACGTGTGCAGTAAGACTAGATTATCTTCTTCTGCTACTTGCTTCTTGCTAAATTTAATTATTCTAGGTCAACAGGAAGTACCCTACAGATTTTGATTCCCTTTTGAAATCACAAAATATGCGACGTAGGTAAACGGTTTTTCAACGCGATAAACGGTTTTACCACGTTGACTTCAAGTTAGATTTTTCACAGAGGTACGTTCGCTCAACTCCTAAACTAGACACTTGAGTGACACTACTCAACAGAAAAAAACATAGTCCTAAATGGTTCATAATAATTAGCACACGTTCATAAAAAACCGGCCAAGAGCGTGTCGGGCCACGCTCACTGTAGGGTTCCGTAGCTTCCCAGACCATTAAAAATACCAACATTTTTCGTCAGCAAAAATAACTTTGTTTTTCATAGTATTTGTATGAAAAACAAAGTTATCATTTGCGTTTTTTTGAAAAAGTGCTATATAACTCAAAAACTATTCAACTCATCAAGTTGAAAATAATTTTCCTAGAAAGTTCATATAAAGGTCTACTTCTGTGATTTTTTTCATATTTTTTAAACTTATGGTTCAAAAGTTAGAGGGGGGGGACACATTGTTTTTGACTTTCGGAGCGATTATTTCCTAAAATATTAATATTATCAAAAAATGATTTTAGAAAACCCCTATTCATTTTTAAATACCTATCCAACAATATATCACACGTCAGGGTCAAAATTAAAAAAAAAATCGCTCCCCACTTTACGTCTGGGGGAGGTACCCTAATAAAAATGTTTTTTTAAATTTTTATTGTTGCACTTTGTCGGCATGATTGATATACATATTGGTACCAAATTTCAGCTTTCTGGTGCTAACGGTCACTGAGATTATCCGCGGACAGACAGACAGACAGACAGACAGACAGACAGACAGACATGGCGAAACTATAAGGGTTCCGTTTTTTGCCATTTGGCTACGGAACCCTAAAAACTGAATGACAACATTTATAAATAAAGAATGACACTGTCCTAGACTTTAACACTTGAATGTCAAAACCAATAAAATAAATTTCCAGTCACTAGCTCTTAAACTAGGTCCAATAAAAATGACATCACAATTACTTCATTCATAAATGTAGGTAATCTTCACGGTCAAGGCTATACAGTGTGTTTCAAAAATGTGTGTTTTTAAACTGAACAACTTTTGCCATGAGACCACCATCGTAATCGCAATAGGAATGACGATAGTGTCAAAAAAATACAAATCTATTTAGTCCGTCAGTTAGATTATTGAAAAATAATGGACACGTATTTTTTGTTTTTTGTTAATCAATGAATATTGACAAAGATAAAACGCATCAAAACTCGGGAGTGGGGTTTCATGACGTCAGAACTAGTTAAAAATTACACCTAGGCGTGACGTATTGGGAATTTTAAAAGCGTCGTATCTTCGTCAATTTTGATTTATGTAGGTAACAAAAGAAAAAATACGGGTCAACAATTTTTTATAATCTACCTGACGGACTAATTAGATTTCTTTAGTCGTCTACCCAATTTAAAAAAACGCACGCCGTCGTCGCTAAATAATTATTTGAAGCACGGGCCATTCTTCAAGATTAAGCAGTGCTTGAAGAGGTCGGTGCATGGATAGGTGACCTTGCATCCATTACATATCGAGTTTCGTTCGTTCCCGACATATTTTGTAGATCTTTGACAGTCGTTACAAGTATTCAGTGGCCCGAAACTCAGTCTTACCAGTTTTACCGATGTCTAACTATGTTGTGCAGGTTAGATACGCAGTCAAAAAACTAAAGTGTAAGTGTAAAATACTGGTATTCAGCTGCATCCAGTTGTACTCGAAGCCGACCCAAATATAGTTGGGAAAAGACTTGGCAGATGATGATCAATATCATATTCGCAGTATTTAGAAAAATTTTCGTGAAAACGCAATGGGTCCTATGTCGAAAGTTTTGCTTAAAATAAATATTTCCCACACATTTCTAACACACGCTGTATAAACCACAACGAGTAAGAAATGGCTCAATCAAGTGCGAACCGAACACAAACATCAAACAATGCGTAAAGGTCAGTGACCTGTTGACACGTTACGCCGCAGTGGACGGGAGAACTTTTAATATGCTTTATGAGGATAAATTAAATCAGGGCAGGAAATTTGGCAGACTGGAAATAAGTACTTAAAAAATGAGTTATTTTTTAACAAAGAAAAGTGGGTAAGTACCCGGTCATCAAGACTGGTGGTCAGACTTTCGGGCCACTGACTAACAGTAACGACTGTCAAAGATCAGCAAAGGACAGCCGGGACCAGCGGTCAGGATTTGTTGTGAAGGTTTTTTTAACGACAAGGAATAAATCACTTTTTAAATTAACAAATCATTTGTGCAATGATACCTAATTTGAATGATAAACAATCAATTAAGGTCACATGACATAATTGCCGCGGCCATTGACTCAACATACTCGTACCTACGTACATTAAAATAATAAATAATTAAATTGATATTACGTAAATATTAATGTAGGTCTGTTTATGTCAGATTTTATTCTACTTCAGGTTTCATACCAACACTCGATTATTTTATAATAATCTTAGGATGTAAATAACCTGATCACAAAGCCGTCAACGAAACATTCTGTACATCAAACTAAGTAACGTAACGCAAAATTTATGGTGTAGAACTCAATGTTACGCACTTAAAACATTGTGCTGATCGATGGAATGAATATTACGGGGGTCGTAGAGGTGTTCAAAGTAAAATCTTACAATAAGTACAAACTTGTATTTAAAAAAACTAGTAGAAAAGTTGGAACTTTGGACCCCCAATATCTCTGTAACTAGCAAGTTCCCAGGTATGGTGTAGAACAAAAAAATATCTCAATGATGGAGACAACAAGTGCCTTTCAGCTTCGTTAAGAGATGTTTTATACCCTTTAGAGTAAATTATATGAAAGCAAAAGTCCGTGTACTGTATTTACCTGAATAATATGTATACTTTGTTTGCATGTTTACACTAGGTACTGTGATACTCTGCTGATATATCGTGGCCCCGGAACATAAAGGGCGAGGAAGGAACATGGATGAGTTTTAGTCAGTAAAAGTCTGACACTTCCTCCCGCTCCACCCAAAGTGGGAGAAATCATTGGATGATTTCCCAGACGAAAAAAAAGAACTTCTATGATAGGTACTAGGAGTAGTAGGAGTATCTAGGAGTATCTCGTTGGTCTAGTAGGCACAACTGCGGCTATTGAACAAAAGGTGTTAAGTACGATTCTCTGGTCAGGCAAAGTGTTACTGAGTCTTTCCAAAAGGACATTCTCTGTAGCAGACTTGGAATCTGACATTTCACAAGCGTGATATATCCTTGCGTATAAATAATTCGCAGACATATAACGTCGACTAACTCGTACTAGGTCTGTCACAGCTGGGCCTAGATCCCAGCTGTGGGAACAATAAGTGCTATTTCTTTAGTTATCCTGAACTGTCACACTGCTGGACAGGTCTTCCCTATTCTTCCATTTCTCGTGGTGTTGTGCTTTAAATCATCATCATCATCATTTCAGCCGAAAGACATCCACTGCTGGACATATGCCTCCCTCCCCCAAGTGTCGCCACTTTAACCAGTCCCGTGCGACTTGCATCCAGCGGATTACTGCAACCTTCACCCCCTACCCCCCCCCCCTTGTCTTCTTCTATATCCTATATCCTTCACCATACAAACGTATTATTAAAATGTGGTTATTTAATACATTATTTCGCCAAATCTTTCAACATCTACAGAATCATCTCAGAAGAGGCGATAATAAGTATAATATTGGTCTGAAATCACCAAGCCGTCTCACTTATATTGTGTAGCTCGACCTTTTTTTTTTTTTTTTTAGGATGGGAAATCATCAAATGACTTCTCCCACTCTGGGCGGAGCGGGAGGGAGTGTCAGACTCGTACTGACTAAAACCCATCCATGTTCCTTCCTCGCCCTTTACGTTCCGGGGCCGCGGTATCTCTTTCGAACAGTCCCGCAACCCCGGTGTAGCTCGACCTATGTTAGTAGTTAGTACGGCACCTACCTACGTATAAGTGAGTGCGGCGTATAACTGACGTACGGCAGCAGACGCGAGCTCCGCGTCAGATGGATGGGGAGTATGCGGCGCGACGGACGCTCGCATATTTCCCATCTATTTTGGCAAAACCCTGTTCTTTTATTTATTTAGAAAGAAATAGGTATTCATCTAATTTTCAGTTGGTCACCAGGTTTTTGTAAAATATAATTTTGTGTGTCTTTCTGTCGGTTTGTCTGTGTGTTTGTTCCGGCTGATCTCCGAAACGGCTGAACCGATTTTGACGGGACTTTTACTAGCATATAGCTGATATTACAAGGTCTAACATAAGCTACTTTTATTTAACAAGAATAGTTAGGGTTCCGTGCAAGAAAAATCAAACCCTTGAAATTGGTAGTAAAATTAAATTAATTTGGCAATATTTTTAAGCCCCGACGCAAAAACGACGGGTTGTTATAAGTTTGAAGTGTCTGTGTATGTGTGTGTGTCATGTGTGTGTGGCATCGTAGCGCCTCAACCGATTTTGATTTCATTTTTTTTTAAAGTTAATTACTCGGGAGTGTTCTTAGCTATGTTTGATAAAAATCAGTCCGAAATGGCCGCCGCCACAAAATGGCAGATTACATACTTATTCAACTCCCTTAATAGGTATCAAGACAGTTGCGCGAAAGACACTTGCGCGAACCCATTTGCGCGAAAAGACAAATGCGCGAATGGACTTTTGCGCGATTGGACATTTGCGCGAACAGACATTTGCGCGCCAGGACACATGCGCGAATGGACTTTTGCGCGATTGGACTTTTGCGCGAACGGACGTTTGCGCGAAAGGACAATTGCGCGAGTGGAAACTTGCGCGAGTGGACATTTGCGCGACTTCATAGCCACACAGGTTTACTCTGTGGAGTAAACATAACATCACGCCTCAAAATACTTGAAGGGGGTTTTTTTTATTCTTTCATCATGGGTGTCATTCTCATGGTTTTTGGGGTCGCGGATTACGAAAATGGGGTCGAAAAGAATATCCAAGATGGCTCCCATGCTTTTTTTTTTATTTTCTGTCATGGGTGTCGTTTCCATGGTTTTTGGGGTCGCTGATTACGATAATGGGGTCAAAAAGAAAATCCAAGATGGCACCCATGCTTTTTGTGTGTTTCTGTCATGGGTGTCGTTTTCATGGTTTTTGGGGTCGCTGATCACGAAAATGAGGTCAAAAACAAAATCCAAAATGGCGCCCATGTTTTTTTTAGGTTTTTCTGTCATGGGTGTTGTTTTCATGGTTTTTGGGGTCGCTGATTACGAAAATGGGGTCAAAAAGAAAATCCAAGATGGCGCCCATGATTTTTTTGGTTTTTCTGTCATGGGTGTCGTTTTCATGGTTTATGGGATCGCTGATTACGAAAATGGGGTCAAAAAGACAATCCAAGATGACGCCCATGCTTTTTTTTGTTTTTCTGTCATGGGTGTCGTTTCCATGGTTTTTGGGGTCGCTGATTACGATAATGGGGTCAAAAAGAAAATCCAAGATGACACCCATGCTTTTTGTGTGTTTCTGTCATGGGTGTCGTTTTCATGGTTTTTGGGGTCGCTGATCACGAAAATGAGGTCAAAAACAAAATCCAAAATGGCGCCCATGTTTTTTTTAGGTTTTTCTGTCATGGGTGTTGTTTTCATGGTTTTTGGGGTCGCTGATTACGAAAATGGGGTCAAAAAGAAAATCCAAGATGGCGCCCATGATTTTTTTTTGGTTTTTCTGTCATGGGTGTCGTTTTCATGGTTTATGGGGTCGCTGATTACGAAAATGGGGTCAAAAAGACAATCCAAGATGACGCCCATGCTTTTTTTTGTTTTTCTGTCATGGGTGTCGTTTTCATGGTTTCTGGGGTGGCTGATAACAAAAATGGGGTCAAAAAGAAAATCCAAGATGGCGCCCATGTTTTTTTTTTGGATTTTCTGTCATGGGTGTCGTTTTCATGGTTTTTGGGGTCGCTGATTACGAAAATGGGGTCAAAAAGAAAATCCCAGATGGTGCCCATGTCTTTTTTTTGTTTTTCTGGCATGGGTGTCGTTTTCATGGTTTTTGAGGTGGCTGATAACAAAAATGGGGTCAAAAAGAAAATCCAAGATGGCGCCCATGTTTTTTTTTGGATTTTCTGTCATGGGTGTCGTTTTCATTGTTTTTGGGGTCACTGATTACGAAAATGGGGTCAAAAAGAAAATCCAAGATGGTGCCCATGTCTTTTTTTGGTTTTTCTGTCTTGGGTGTCGTTTTTATGGTTTTTGGGGTCACTGATTACGAAAATGGGGTCAAAAAGAAAATCCAAGATGGTGCACGGGAACATTTTTTGTTTTTCCATCATGGAAAGAAAGAAAGAAGAACGAAAGAAAGAAAAAGCATTCATTAGCCCGCACAGGACAAAACACATCACAGCAAAACCAAAAAAAAATCATGGGCGCCATCTTGAATTTTCTTTTTGACCCCATTTTCGTATTCAGCGACCCCAAAATCCATGAAACCGACACCAATAACAGAAAAAACAAAAAAATTATGGGCGCCATCTTGGATATTCTTTTTGACCCCATTTTCGTAATCAGCGACCCCAAAAACCATGAAAACGACACCCATGACAGAAAATCCAAAAAAAAACATGGGCGCCATCTTGGATTTTGTTTTTGTCCCCATTTTCTTAATCAGCGATCCCAAAAACCATAAAAACGACACCCATGACAGAAAAAACAAAAAACGACGTGGGCGCCATCTTGGATTTTCTTTTTTACCTTATTTTCGTAATCAGCGACCCCAAAAACCACGAAAACGACACCCATGACAGAAAAACCAAAAAAAATCATGGGCGCCATCTTGGTTTTTCTTTTTGACCCCATTTTCGTAATCAGCGACCCCAAAAACTATCAAAACAACACCTGTGTTAGAAAAACCATTGAAAAACATGGGCGCCATCTTGGATTTTCTTTTTGACCCCATTTTCGTAATCAGCGACCCCAAAAACCATGAAAACGACACCCATGACAGAAAAACCAAAAAAAATCATGGGCGCCATCTTGGATTATCTTTTTGACCCCATTTTCGTAATCAGCGACCCCAAAAACCATTAAAACGACACCCATGACAGAAAACAAAAAAAAAACATGGGCGCCAATCTTGGATTTTCTTGTTGACCCCATTTTTGTTATCAGCCACCCCAAAAACCATGAAAACAACACCCATGACAGAAAAACTAAAAAAAAATCATGAGCGCCATTCTGGATTTTCTTTTTGACCCCATTTTCGTAATCAGCGACCCCAAAAACCATGAAAATGACACCCATGATGAAAGAATAAAAAAAATCCTCTTCAAATATTTTTAGGCGTGATGTTATGTTTACTCCACAGAGTAAACCTCTGTGGCCATTAAGTCGCGCAAATGTCCACTCGCGCAAGTTTCCACTCGCGCAATTGTCCTTTCGCGCAAACGTCCGTTCGCGCAAAAGTCCAATCGCGCAAAAGTCCAGTCGCGCATGTGTCCTGGCGCGCAAATGTCTATTCGCGCAAATGGGTTCGCGCAAGTGTCTTTCGCGCAAAAGTCCCAGATCCCCCTTAATATGGGTATCAAATGAAAGGGCTTGACTAGTAGAATACTATACGCTATTATAAATTTCAAATCCAAGATGGCCGCCACTACAAAATGGTGATTTACCTTTTTTTTCACAACTCTCGCAATATGGGTATCAAAAATGAAAGGGCTTGAATAGTAGAATGATATACCTGAAATTACGACCCTTTGCGACAGTTTTTTTTTTATTTTTTTATTTAATTATTTTACCAATTACTAAATGTGTACTGCATGCTATTATCATACCAGAATGTAAAATATTAATATTTGTATGGCCGAAATGCCGAATGTGAAACCCATAGATATTGAGAACTTATGTAAACTACCTATATTCTTGCATATAAGTGTATCATGCATCAAGACATTTAATTGCGATTAATTTTTGTACTAGACCGAGCAATGTGCCCTGCCCACTGCCACTTAAGTTTGGCAATTCTTCGGGCTACGTCAGTAACCTGTAAATGCTGTTGACTAAACTAATCTCAAATCTCTTTGTTCCAGTTACTACGTGGTGCAAATGCCAGACAACGACGTCCTCCCAACAAAAGACTTCAGAGTCTACTGGAACGTCCCCACGATGCAGTGCAAATCCAAGAAAATCTTCTTTGAAGACTTGTACGAAAAGTACGGCATTTGGCAGAACGAAGGCGATACATTCAGAGGCGACAAAATCTCCATACTTTATGATCCTGGGGACTTCCCAGCATTGTTAAGGAACAGCACGAGTGGAGAGATCAAGTACAGGAATGGAGGGGTGCCGCAGGAAGGGGACTTGATCAGGCATCTGGATACTTTCCAGAAGGTTCTGGAACAGAGTGTGCCGGATAAGAACTTTAAAGGTGAGTCTTTTTGATTGTTCGACTCAAATTCAAACTCTTTATTGCATTCATGTGTACATTTAGGTGTTACTCAAATATGTAAGTAAGTTCCAACATGAAACCCAGTTAGGGCACGGCAACATAATAGATTGGACAAACAAGAAGACCTTTATGGTGAGGGATTTGTGGCAACGATCAAGCAAGGACTTTTTACAAGCACTATTACAAGTATTTTTTTTTAACTAAATGAGGCCGGTGTTTAGTTCTTAACTACTCTGAGAAGAAACAGCCAGAACAAATTCCCAGGTCATATCACGTCTCTTTTAAGACCCACAGTTCCAAACATTGATGTTTGAGATGGTCTTTTGAAGAAAAAACTTATTATTTGTATGTTAACCTGGGGCCTAATTCTGCTATATTAATAAATTCGTCACTCCAACACGATTCCATTCTCATCCCATTGTCATTTTGCTTAAAGTTCGTAATCTGCTAAATTCACAATGGTCGATCATTGGCCGTCAATGGTCTCGTAATAAAATTGTGTTCTAGTGGCATTGTCGTATTGTCATTATTATAAAACCCTTAGTACAGTAAATGGTTTTCGAAATCTACTACTAAATGCGAACATTTATTCATGCCAGATTTCATGTACGAGATTATCATTCTATGACACTTCTTTCAATGGAGTGTCAGTGAAAAGTCATAATGGCGCCATTATGCTAATGGAATTAACAAACTTGTCAAAATTTGACAGAACTTGATCATTATGAAATCAATGATCGACTGCTCTGACACTATTACAATAGCAGAATCGAGGCCCTGAAATGTCATGCTTGTCAAGATCAATCCGTGGATGAACCATGACATACATACCGGGACTCCTGCATCCCTCGAAATAAGAAGAGTCGATTGAGATGAGGAATGAATTGAGATAAAAAGAAATCCTAAACTTTTCGTAATACATACTTCTGTCCGTTATCAAACCAGTCTTTAAAGTATTGTAAACACGTTTTCTCGATACTAAGCATAAGCAAATGTTTATGCTCATCAAGTAAGCTGAATACCTACGTGAAATTATGATCAAAAGACAGAACAAACAAATAAATAGGTACGTGAGTGAATCTGTAAACAATCACTCAAAACATCAACATGATCAGGCTTCCTAATTAAGTTATGATATTTTTTATAGTTGGATATCATCATTTGCAAAGCCTTTTCCTAACTAAGTATGGTGCGGTGGGCTTCCAGTCTTTTGCAATTTCTGACTTTAGTACTCCAACCTGGGTTGGTCCTGTAAAAGTTTTAGATCAGTATTAGAAACTGGATTGATTTGCATTAATAAAATGTTTTGTGTAAAATACCCATTTTCTTGCTAATTGCACATTTTTTTGAAAATCTGTGAATGGGGATCAAAATTTCACGTAAAATTATGAATCCTAAGTGCATTTTCGTGTAGCCTACCCCTACTGCCCCGCTGAAAGTTTCGATAGGTATTATTATAGGCATTATATTGGGTTAGATATTAAACTACGAGTAAAACTACCCTCTTAGAGTAATAATGTAACCTTCACTATACCTAGCCTATTTCTATCTAGACACACACATTTCCTTCGCCATGCGGGCGACCCTGCCCCAGTTACTATGTGTGTTACACCTAGAGTTTCATAATGAGATATAACTCATGTGCGGGTCTAATTGGGCTTAATCTAGGAATTAGTTGATGCGTAACGTTATCGCGATGTTTTGGGGAATATTTAATTACATTTGTCAGTATCATTTGCAGTTGCATAATCAAGCTATATTTTGTTCTTGTATTCGTTGTACTGTGTTCGTTTGCCCTGCGTTAGTTGTACCATCTGTGGTATCGGACGTGAAGAATAGCACCATTCATCTTCCCGTGGGTGCCGTAAGAGGCAACCAAGAGACGTTCTCTGTCTTCTGTAAGAACCACACTACGATCGCCAACCTGTCTGCCAGGCCTGACGATGATAGCAAACGACCCGCCCTTAAGGTGTTTTGGCGGAGGCCTATGTCCAGCAGTGACCGTCTTTCGATTGAAATGATAAATGATGATAATGATGATGACATTCTTATTGCTGATACAAAGATCTCTTCTCTGTGAGACGTAGTGCAACATAATCCAAGTGTTTTCTGTGCAGGTTGGTAAATGTCACAATGTCTTCGAATTGTTAGACACCAGTTTCCTTACGATGTATTTCTTCACCGTTTTAAAGTTGAACCTCACCTAGCGTCACGGAATCCCACTTTTCCATGCTTCTATTCTTCTCTGTCGCTTAGAATGACTGAAGCGGGATTGCTATCTCACGCGGCAGCATCGACGATGCGATCGTCAGCACGATCTGTGTCTCGCTCTAGCAAATGACGGTTCTTAGCGACAGATAAGGATAGGAGCTTAGGAACATGGAAAAGTCTGTTTGATCTTTTCTTCATGAAATCACTAATAATATAAAACAAAAACATTAAATTGGAGGAAAACAAAGTAAAACCTCTACTCTTGCATTCGTTCATAATGATTTCTCGTCGACTGTTTGCACAACCTTTCAATATTATGATCGTCATAACACTGAGTCAGTTTATTTTGCTAAGCGTTGTGTTGATTCGCGGAAATGTTGATTTGTAACAAGAATATGATGCACCTGTTTCGAACATGAGACGATAAGACTTAGAATATTAGGATTGGGAAAGCAATTGGAATGTTTGTGAATCAAATTAGAATGGGAGGAAAGAAAGCGTGTGTGGTTTTATAAAAGAGGGGCATTCAATCAAGCATTCCGTGTTTCTATGACGGCATTCAATGATTGGTTTTTTTTTATCTTCAAGTCCACCCAGATGTTTTAATTCGGCTGTCACTTTCGTCAATCATTTTTTTCTTGTTCTTTCCGCAGCAATCTGTTGTACACAACTCTCTCGGGTGGGTGTATGTGTCCATTCTGACAATCATCTATATTTTAGGGTTGGGACACATATGACTCTTCAATCTTCAATGTTGGAGGTCTTATCGTTACTATCAAATCTTAAAAATGAAATTGATTGATTCATTCATTGAAATGAGTTTTTTCTGGTAGTTGTTGCTATATTTTTATAAGTGACTAGCGGACGTCCCGCGGTTTCACCCGCATAGTTCCCGTTCCCGTGGGAGTACGGGGATAAAATATATCCTATGTTACTCGTGGATAATGTAGCTTTCGAATGGTGAAAGAATTTTTAAAAACGGTCCAGTAGTTTTTAAGCCTATTCATTACAACCAAACAAACAAACAAACAAAGTTTTCCTCTTTATAATATTAGTGTAGACTATAATTGACTAACGCAACTTCATCTGTGTCACTTAGGAGAGAGATGAATTTTCCCAGATTTTGCAACATTTTTCATTGATGCTCCGCTTCTGTTGGTCGTAGCGTGATATTATATGCCTATAACCTTCCTCGATAAATGGGCAATCCAACACTCAAATAATTGTTAATTTCGAACCAGTAGTTCCTGAGATTAGCGCGTTCAACCAAACAAATAAATTTTGCAGCTTTATAATATTAAGTATAGGTTCTACTCAAACCTAGTCAAGTAGGTAATAGTCAACTGCACAGCTTTATTACATTCTCAAGTTCATTTTCCACATGGTTTCCACGCGCCGCCCTTGACACAAACGCGAGGGGAGTCTATAATGTCATTGCCATAACGCTTCACCGACGGATAAGTTGACCTCCACGATGTTGTTAGTAAAACTAAATCAATTGGAAACTGCTGCACGCTGCTAAATCTCTCTGAAAGCTAGTAGAAATTTTAAATTTTTAAGGGGACTACATGAGCTAAATTAGCAACTCTATTTGTGGTGGTTCAAACTACGTTTTAAATACTATTAGAATAAAGTTCTAATCAGCTTGCACTACAAAGTGGCTGTTACGTCAGTCACTGCGGGCCGAATAGTGCAAAATGAGTGGTTTCGATCGATTTACAAAAAATCTATTGATTGGACTAAAAAAATAAAACACAATGCCGCTAATATTATTATGTTGCTTTTAGAATTAAAAATTTTTAGAGACAAGTTCGTGATTTTTTATCGATGAAATTTTATTAATTGTATAATATTTTCAAAACACTATCATACTAGCATATATCTTGAAGAAAATCGTATATTTTCTGACTTTGTTTATCGCAGTGAATCATATACTTTTAGGCATTATAAAACTCGCGTTTAGCTCCTGTGGTCGCCTTAAGTTCACTTTGTTAATGGACTTGAGTTCAGGATCAATATTGTATTCGTGCAGAGTACAGATAGTAATAGATTTCCAAAAAATATTGTACATGTCGGAGGAAGAGGAAGTAGACGAAGAGTTGATTGTTGGTTGCGTACGATCAATTGATTGCTAATTTAAAATAACTTGTTAAATCCTAATTGAATGTGATTTTTACTACTTATAATTGCTGAGCAGACTAGTTATTGTAAAATATTGCCATTAAATTGTGTGAAATCAAAAACAAAATCAAAATATTTCATTTCACATAGGCCTAGATGGGCACTTATAAAACGTCGAAAAAGGTGCACGGTTCGCGTTGGTCGATTCCATGGAGAAGAACCGGCAAGAAACTCCATGGTTACTCTTTTCAAATCATTTGGTATTATAATATTATTATGTTACAGCATTAGTACTAAAGTGTGGGGGGGCAGCGTAGGCCCGACAATAGGTCGTTGCTTACTGTACAAAAAATGTTAAACAAAAGGAATATTTAACAAAAGTTAAAAGTCATCTGGGAATCTAAACAGTGAATACTTTGTTTTGTGCTCGCATTTCACCCAAATGACGCCCACTAGACTCCGTGAACACTGATGATGTCGAGGAGGATGCTGCTTCTCCGACATACATTTTTTTTTCTTTTGTCATCTCTATTCACAAGTTTTATTGTCAAAATCGATTACTAGAACTTTAACCACGAAAACCAGAGCTTGATTTGCCGTGCAAATTGGAGACGCGACTCCGAAGAGACCCTACTCCCTAATGCTTCGTCTCTCTCGCGCACGTCTGCATATGAGTGCGAGTGAGAGAGACGGATAGATCTGAATATACAGTTGTATTGTATTGTACAACGGGCTGGTGTCCGCAACTCCACGTCAAAGCGCGTATTTTGCGTATGGGCTATAATCTACCACGCGGGCCCAGTGCGGATTGGTAGTTGTCACATGTCTTCGAATTTTTGGGTCTAGGTTGGTTTTCTCACGATGTTTTCCTTCACCGTTTTTGAGAGCAGCGGTAATGAAATAAATTACACAAAGTAATGTGCCTGCCTGGGTTCGAACCCACGACTTACTGTTCGTAAGTCGGGGCCGCCACCACTGGGCCACCGCTGCTCTCGAATATACAGTTAGGGAGTAAGGCATCTATATGGACACGAAATATTTTAGTAAGCCCATGTTACCCGACTGCAGCGAAGCCTAAAGGAAGGGTTATGATTTAAGCAGTCTATGTATGTATGTATGTTTGTTTGAATTTACGTCTGTTCCTCCGTAGTGCCTAAACTATTCATCCGATTATGATACATAAGGTAACATAGGCTACATATTAACCGCCTTCAAACTTGAACAATAGGAGGGGGTCAATTTTACTTTGTAAACCTCTTAAACCTCGACTCCATTAGAGAGGGATTTTTCAGGAGTCAGAAGTTCTTTGTTGTAGTTTAACACACAAATTCTTGTAATTAAAAAAAACTATAGGCTTGCCAGTCCGTAATAGGATATAACTAAGATTACAAAAAAACTAATTAGATAGATGTCCACTTTGACACATTTTTTTTTAACGTAAACAAAAAATGAAGACGTCTGACGTCACATTTGAGTACATTTTTCACCGGAAAGTGACGTCACAGGGGTTTTATCAATTTGATAAAACAAAAAACCTATCCTATGTTTTCCGATAATCTAACTGACGGACTAAACAGAGTCATATTTTTTTTAGTCAGAAATCATACCTAAGCTACTTCTCAGTGATTTGGATATTGGTCTGAATTCGCCAAGCCACCTTGCTTTATACGTAGTTGTAGCCCTTTAGCACAATCGATGTTATTACGGCACCTGCATACGTCCAAGTAGGCGCGGCGCTGACGTACGGCAGCAGACGCGAGCTCCGCGTCAGATGGATGGGGAGTATGCGGCGCGACGGACGCTCGCATATTTCCCATCTATTTTGGCAAAACCCTGTTCTTTTATTTATTTTGAAAGAAATAGGTATTCATTAAATTTTCAGTTGGTCACCAAGTTTTTGTGAAATTTAATTCAGTCAATTTAGTCTGTCTGTCCGTCGGTCTGTCTATCTGTTTGTTCCGGCTAATCTCCGAAACGGCTTAACCGATTTTGACGGGACTTTTACTGGCAGATAGCTGATGTTATAAGGTCTTACATGGGCTACTTTTATTAAAGAATAACAATTAGGATTCCGTGCAATAAAAATAAAACCCTTGAACTTGGTAATAAAATTCAATTAATTTAGCAATATTTTTACCCCCGACGCAAAAACGACGGGGTGTTATAAGTTTGACGTGTCTCTGTGTGTATGTGTGTGTGTGTCTGTGGCATCGTAGCTCTCGAACGGATGAGCCGATTTAGATTTTTTGTTTGAAAGGTGTATTAATCGGGAGTGTTCTTAGCTATGTTTGATAAAAATCAGTCCAAGATGGCCACCGCCACAAAATGGCGGTTTACATATTTATTCAACAACTCCCTCAATGTGGGTATCAAATGAAAGGGCTCGACTAGTAAAATACTATATACTATAATAAATTTCAAACCCAAGATAGCCGCCACCACAAAATGGTGATTAACATTTTTTTCACAACACCCTCAATATAGGTTTCAAATGAAGAGCTTGACTGGTAGAATGATTTACCTGAAATAAAGACCATTGCATAAATGTGTCAGGGGTTTTTTAATTTTTAATTTTATGTAACTTCTTTATTACACGAAGTCACCGTAAAATTGTCAAACACTTTAGAATACAACTAGAGAGATTATAAACTCTCGAAAGATTGTCAAACTAACTTATGCTTACAATATAACGCATTATTTTTTGGTAGATTATAATCTATCGGAGTGAAATCGTTATATTGTGAAATGTATGTGATGGAAGTCTACTCGCACGGTGTGCAGGATGGGGAGGGAAGGCAGGGTTCCCGTTGGCCCATGGTACCACTCTCATGAAAAGATAATGTACCATTCCTGAGAAATACCGATTAATATACCCTAACCTTAAAACACTTTATATTCCCCTAAAAAGCGTTGTCGACGGAGCCCTATTTCTGTCTGCAGGGTTTAAAGGAACCTAACTAATCTAACGTGGGGGGTGCCCCAAGTCCCGATTATGGCGGCAGAGATACAGCCGTCGCATGCATTTCACAATGTTACGGTTTCATTTCGAAAGATTAGAATTTACAGAAAAATAAAGCGAAAAAAAATCTAATAAGTCCGTCAGTTAGATTTTTTCTTTTATGTAAGCAAAAAATAAAGATGCTAAAGTGTGTCGAAACTCGTGTGACGTCACATTTGAGTACATTATTTACCGGAAAGTGACGTCACAAGCCCCTACTCATGACCTGACGTATTTTATCTTCGTCAATTTTATTAATTTGATATAACAAAAAACCTATTCTATATGTTTCGATAATCTAACAGACGGACTAAACAGAATCAATTTATTTAGTCAGGAATCATTCCTATTTCTCAGTGATTACAATATTGGTCTGAAATCGCCAAGCAGCCGCCTCGCTTATATTATGTAGCTCGAGCTATGTTAGTACGGCACCTACATACGTACAAGTGGGTGCGGTGTATAACTGACGTACGGCAGCAGGCGTGAGCTCCGCGTCAGATGGATGGGGAGTATGCGGCGCGACGGACGCTCGCATATTTCCCATCTATTTCGGCAAAACCCTGTTCTATTATTTATTTAGAAAAAAAAATAGGTATTCATATAATTTTAAGTTGGTCACCAAGTTTTAGTGAAATTTAATTCAGTAAATTTTGTGTGTCTGTCTGTCTGTCTGTCGGTTTGTTTGTGTGTTTGTTTCGGCTAATCTCCGAAACGAATGAACCGATTTTGACGGGACTTTTACTGGCAGATAGCTGATGTTATAAGATCTTACATGGACAGCTTTTGTTGGCCAAACTCTAGTACTCTAACGTTGCGCTGTCGTACGCAACTGATAGAATGCGACCGCATCGGTCGAATCGCCCGCATCAGCCGCGCCAAATCTGATGACGTCATCCGAATCTGTGTAGGATTTCTGGGGTTCTGCTTGATTCAGACGATTCGACGCGGATAAGTGTGCGAGGTTTCATGGGATTTCATACAAGTCATTCTAAAATTCGATTCTTTCGGCGCGGTCGATTCCTTCGGTGCGGATAGGTGTGCGTCCACCTTTATTGTGCGTTTCTTGAGAGAGTCAATCGCCGATAGTTAGTCGTTTTCTCGCGGGCGGTCGGACCACTGCCTAACCGACGCGGCAACGTACGGCAGCAGACGCGAGCTCCGCGTCAGATGGATGGGGAGTATGCGGCGCGACGGACGCTCGCATATTTCCCATCTATTCTTCTAATACTTGTTCTTTTATTTATTTAGAAAGAAATAGGTATTCATATAATTTTCAGTTGGTCACCAAGTTTTTGTGAAATTTAATTCAGTAAATTTTGTGTGTCTGTCTGTCTTTGTGTTTGTGCCGATTAATCTCCAAAACGGCTGAACCGTTTTTGACGGGACTTTTACTGGCAAGTAGCTGATGTTACAAGGTCTAACATAGGCTTTTATTTTACAATAACAGTTTGGGTTCCGTGTACTAAAAATAAAACCCTTGAAATTGGTAATAAAATTCAATTAATTTGGCAATATGTTTAACCCCCGACGCAAAAACGACGAGGTGTTATAAGTTTGACGTGTCTGTGTGTGTGTGTGTGTGTGTGTGTGTGTCTGTGGCATCGTAGCTCTCGAAGGGATGAGCCGATATTTATTTTATTGTTTCGTTTGAAAGATGAATTAGTCGGGAGTGTTCTTAGCTATATTTGATAAAAATCAGTTCAAGATGGCCGCCGCCATTAAATGGCGGAATTCATATTTATTCAACAACTCCTTCGATATGGGTATCAAATGAAAGGGCTTGACTGGTAGAATGATATACCTGAAATTACGACTCTATGTGTCAGGGGTTTTTAATTTTTTCAATTTAAGAGTGGGCCTAACGGCAGATTTCCCCCGCGCGTCTCGCCACACCCGCATTAGTGCGGATAACAAACACGCGGCGGCGCCACGATGCGCGACGCGCGGAACGTGGTTATCAAGTATGTAGCGGGCAGTGCGCTGCGTAGTATTTGCAACACAGTAAATGAAACCACTTTTTTTTTTCTTCTTTTTTGTTTTTTTTTTTATCTCATATCTGTCTATTGTTTACACCAGTTCATAACCGAAAATCACGCCTGTACGCTGTGAAGTGGTAAGCACATGTGAACCACTAAAAAGTGAAAAATAAAAACTTTTATACAAAAATAAAACCGACTTCAGAGAAAACCAAAAGTGAAAAATAACTTTAGCTTCAGAAGTCGGTGACAAAAAAAACTAAATCAATCAAACAAAGGTCATCGGCCATCCGTTCTACGAGCAATGTGCCCGGCCCATTGCTACTCAAGTTTGGCAGAGGTGTATTTAAGCTTAGACCAAATAAACCTAAATATAATGAAACTTGGGGCCCAAGTTTTATACTAAGTAATTTCTACATAAATACAACTTTAGATTTAAATACATTAACTAAAAAACTACGAATAATATTAGCATTAACAGTACAAAGAATTCAAACTTTTTCTTTTGATTACAATTGATAATAATGCCTTAACCAATGATTATATAAAAATAAAAGTTCCTCAATTAATTAAAAGTTCCAGGATTAAGGGTATTCAAACATTGTTAACTTTACGATTAATTTACTGAAAAACCTAGTGTTTGCAAGAAAGAACACTTTGTGATTATTTAGAAGCTACAAAATTACTACGCAAGAACCATTTAGTAGTCTTTTTATTACGATTAAAAAACCTCATTTCCCTGGTTCAACCCGTACTTTTAGCAGATGAATAAAAGATGTTTTGCTGGTGTCTGGAATAGATACTTCACTGCATATTTATATAACACAAGACATGCTGCTACATCAGCCGCTCATAGGAAAGGTCTGATATTGATTCAATTAAATCAACAGCGGGATGATCTCAGAGCTCTAAAAATTTGCCATATTTTATAACCTACCGCTTAAAAATCTAATGATAATTTTGAGGAATATACTCTTAGCAGTACTTGATAAAAATAATAATTAATGCTCACGATAAAGATTCGACATGAAGTATTATTAAAATGTGGTTATTTAATTCATTATTTCGCGAAATCTTTCAACATCTACAGAATCATCTCAGACGAGGCGCCAAGCCGCCTCGCTTATATAATGTAGCCTCGCTTATGTTTGTACCGCACCTACATACGTAAGTGAGTGCGGCGTATAACTGACGTACGGCAGCACGCGCGAGCTCCGCGTCAGATGGATGGGGAGTATGCGGCGCGACGGACGCTCGCATATTTCCCATCTATTTTGGCAAAACCCTGTTCTTTTATTTATTTAGGAACAAATAGGTATTCATTTAATTTTCAGTTGGTCACCAAGTTTTTGTGAAATTTAACTCAGTAAATTCTGTGTCTGTCTGTCGGGCTGTCTGTGTGTTTGTTCCTAATCTCCGAAACGACAGAACCGATTTTGACGGAACTTTACTGGCAGGTAGCTGATGTTATAAGACCGTCCATTTTTGTTCATCGACTAGTCCATCAACTAGTTTAATTCGTCGACTTGGTTATACAGACGTTGAAATAAACGTTGCAACCGTTGTCTACTACGTTGACGGCGAAGTAGACAGTTGACTAGAGACCACAAAATAATTGCTCAAACAAATTTTAACTATAAATCTTACAGGAGACAGTTGATATTAGTACGGGACTGATGTAAAACTCAAGAACGTAGACAAGTCGTGATATACAAATATGAACTCTCAGATTTAGAGTAAAAATTTGTTTGAGCGTTTATTTTATATCTGAAGACTAACGACTTGCTTACGTTCTTGAGTTGGTAGACGCATTCAGTTTACCCGTTGAGACGTCTACGGATTCGACTAGTCCATGGATTGTTAGTGAACCGTCAATTTGTTGACAGTACGAAGACGGTCGAATTAACTAGTTCGTTCATTCAACGCTCATCACTAGAGCGCCGCTACTTCCGCATGTCTAATATTGCGTTTTCGAAAACAACCCCGCTTACTTCGCGATATTAAGAGTATTTAAGAGTGTCCTGTGACTGTGTTCTTGAATAACCAAAAGTAACGTCATAGCATCATTCCAGTGAAGAATATTGGGATTATGGTTCGTGCTTAAGTGTTATCTAGTGATAGTGTGCGAGGAGCCATTATTATGCATGGTGTCAATAAACGACTGCGAACATTCGGTCAGGACCTAGTACGTACCCGCCTAGTAGTAATATCTAGATATTTGTCTGTCCAAAGCTAGATTTGAAATATGAAGGGAAAATGAATTATACCTTAAAGTCACATGTTCTGCGATAAGCGTATTGGTGTACACGCTTTGCGAGACATTAGCGAAGTTTTTTGGTATGGATCTATCTGTTATTTATTAGTATTTTCTTTTTGTTCATATGTTTATTAGTACCATGTAAGCATGGACTATTGCGGATTTGAATAAGTTCCTCGTTTAAACTAGCATATTGTATTATGTAGCTTTACCTATTTTAGTACGGCACCTACATACGTATAAGTGAGTGCGGCGTTTATCTGACGTACGGCAGCAGGCCCAAGCTCCGCGTCAGATGGATGGGGAGTATGCGGCGCGACGGACGCTCGCATATTTCCCATCTATTTAAAACCCTGGTCTTTTGTTTATTTGAAAAAAAAATAGGTATTCATTTAATTTTCAGTTGGTCACCAAGTTTTTGTTAAATTTAATTCAGTAAATTTTGTGTGTCTGTCTGTCGGTCTGTCTGTGCGTTTGTACCGGCTGATCTCCGAAACGGCTAAACCGATTTTGACGGAACTTTTACTGGCAAGTAGCTGATGTTATATGGTCTAACATAGGCATAGGCACTTTATTTAAGAATAAAATGAATAATTAGGGTTCCGTAGAATAAAAATAAAACTCTTGAAATTGGTAATGAAATTCAATTAATTTGGCAATATTTTAACCTCCGACGCAAAAACGACGTTGTGTTATAAGTTTTTATGTGTGCGTGTGTGTGTCTGTCTGTGGCATCGTAGCTTTCGAACGGATGAGCCGATATTGTTTTTTTTTTGTTTTAAAGGTGAATTAGTCGGGAGTGTCTAAGCTTCGATTAAAATCAGTCCAAGATGGCGGATTAAATATTTATTCAACAACTGCCTCAATATGGGTATCAAATGAAAGAGCATGACTCGAAGATTGATATACCTGAAATTACGACCATATGTGTCAGGAGTTTTTTTTTTTTAATTTTTAATTTAATGTTAACAAATATGTTGTAACTTGTTTTATTATACGTATATATAATTAACGCGTACAGAGGTAGCAGGCAACAGTTGGTACAGAATAAAGGATGAAAAAACTCCTATAAAGAAAACGAAAGGCACGTGTTCTTCTTGTCATTTATGTAATTGCTAATAGGCTTGTGTCCTGAAAAAATATAATAAGTTCGTCAGTTAGATTTTCAAAAAATATTTGACAAGTATTTTTTCTTTTGTAACGTAAACCGCAATTGACGAAGACACGACACTTTTAAAATCATAGATATATTATTATATCTATGTTTAAAAATCTGGATACGTCACGCCTAGGTATAATTTTTCGCTAGTTCTGACGTCACGAGCCCCCACTCTCGAGTTTTGATGCGTTTTATCTTTGTCAATATTCATTGACTACTCTTAACCGCCAGGGCAAGTTCAAGTCAAAAAATAAAAACGTAGGTTTCCAGCGAATGATTTTAAGTACATAGCACTCACACAATATGGGATATGAGGTTATATAATACTAAAGATATTGAATTTATACAATGCAAAGATAGTTGTACAATCTTCAGCAGCTCCAACAATACAATTAGTGCTATCCAATTATGCGCCCGTGTCCTTGTGGAGCAGGACCGGCATTGAGATAAAACGAAAAACACATTTCCAATTTTTTTTTCGGTAATCTAGCAGATTCTAAACAGACTCAATTTTTTTTAGCCAGTCGCCATCTCTATTCACAAGTTTTATTGTCAAAATCGATTACTAGAAGTTTAACCACGAAGACCAGACCTTGATTTGCCGTGCAAATTGGAGACGCGACTACGAAGAGACCCTACTCCCTAATGCTTCGTCTCTCTCGCGCACGTCTGCATATGAGTGCAAGTGAGAGAGACGTAGGGCGTCCATACGGACACTGATAAATATTTCAGTAAGCCTTACCAGACTACAGCGAAGCCTAAAGGAAGGGTAATGATTTTAGCAGTCTGTGTATGTATATATGTTTGTTTGAATTTACGTATGTTCCTCCGTAGCGCCTAAACAATTCATACGATTTTGATACATAAGGTATCAGTTGTTTCTATGGCCCGGGTAACATAGGCTATATTTTAACCGACTTCAAACTTGAACAATAGGAGGGGGTCAATTTTACTTTGTAAACCTCTTAAACCTCGACTTCATTAGAGAGGGATTTTTTTTGTTGTAGTTTGTAATTAAAAAAACTATAAGCTAGCCAGTCCGTATTAGGATAGATTACAAAAAAACTAATTGAATAGATGTCCAAAAAATATTGGACACATTTTTTTTCACGTAAACAAAAAATGAAGACGACAAAGTGTGTCGAAAACTCGTGTGACGTCACATCTGAGTACATTTTACCGGAAAGTGCCGTCACAGGGGTTTTATAATTTTACAAAACAAAAAGCTATCCTAAGTTTTTCGATAACCTAACTGACGGACTAAACAGAGTCATATTTTTTTAGTCAGGAATCATTCCTATTTCTCACTGATTATAATATTGGCCTGAAATCACCAAGCCGCCTCGCTTTTATTATGTAGCTCGACCTATGTTAGTACGGCACCTACATACGTATAAGTGAGTGCGGCGTATAACTGACGTACGGCAGCAGACGCGAGCTCCGCGTCAGATGGATGGGGAGTATGCGGCGCGCGGCGCGACTGACGCTCGCATGTTTCCCATCTATTCTTCATGTACTTGTTCTTTTATTTATTTAGACAAAATTCGGTATTTAATTTTCAGTTTGTCACCAAGTTTTTGGGAAATTAATTTCAGTAAATTTTGTCTGTCTGTCCGTCGGTCTGTCTGTGTGTTTGTTCCAGCTAATCTCCGAAACGGCAGAACCGATTTTGACGGGACTTTTACTGGCAGACAGCTGCTATTAAAAGGTCTTACAAGGGCTGACTTTTATTAAAGAATAACAATTAGAATTCCGTGCAACAAAAATAAAACCCTTGAAATTGGTAGTAAAATTCAGTTAATTTAGCAGTATTATAAACCCCGTGACATCAAAACGACGGGGTGTTACAAGTTTGACGTGTCTGTGTGTGTGTGTGTCTGTCTGTTGCATCATAGCTCTTTTTCATTTTTTGTTTGAAAGGTGCATTAGTCGAGAGTGTCTTAAGCTATGTTTGATAAAAATCAGTCCAAGATGGCCGCCGCCGCATAATGGCGGTTTACATATTTATTCAACAACTCCCTCAATGAAGGAATCAAATGAAAGGGCTTGACTAGTAAAATACTATACGCTATAATAAATTTTAAATCCAAGATGGCCGCCACCACAAAATGATGATTTACATTTTTTTTTCACAACTCTCTCAATATGGGTTTCAGATGAAGAGCTTGACTAGTAGAATGATATACCTGAAATAACAACTCTATGTGTCAGGGGTTTTTTAATTTTTAATTTAATGGAACTTGTTTTATTATACGCATAAGTCACCGTAACCGGTGTATTTCTGTCTGCAGGGTTTAAAGGAACCTAACTTACCTAACGTGGGGGAGTGCCCCAAGTTCCGATTATGGCGGCAGAGATACTTCCGTCGCATGCATTTCACAATATTACGGTTTCATTTCGATAGATTACAATCTACCGAAAAATAAAGTGTTATATTGTAAACAGTTGACAATATTTCGAGAGTTTACAATCTCGCTAGAGAGATTACAATCTAACGTGTTTGACAATTATACGGGGCAACAGCTAGTATAGAATAAAGGGTGAAAAACTCCTATAACGAAGGCGAAAAGCACGTGTTCTTCTTGTCATTTATGTAATTGCTAATAGCTGTGTCCTGAAAATATATTTAGTCCATCAGTTACATTTTTAACTGACTTCCAAAAAGGAGGAGGTTCTCTATTCGACTGTATGTATTTTTTTTTTTTTATGTATGTTGACCGATTACTCGAAGACGCCTGAACCGATTTGAAAAATTCTTTTTTTGTTTGAAAGGGTATACTTCCAAGTTGGTTCCATAGTCAACAAGTCGGGATCTGATGATGGAATCTTGGCGAAATCGAGGGAACTCTTCAAATTTTATAGGATAACGTACAGCAATTTTGGTATTTTCTACAACAAGTGAAGCATTTGCGTTTGATAAGAACCATTCTACCATCAGATCTGATGATGAAGCCAAGAGTCACGGAACTCCATAATGAGACAATGTATCCTAGTCGTGTTTGGGCTTGTTGTAATTGTAACGGTATGCATTTTCCATGTGTACCAAGCACATGTGAACCACTTAAAAGATAAAAATAAAAACTTTTTTGCAAAAAATCAAACCGACTTCAAAAAAAATACCAAAAAAGTGAAAAATAACTTTAGCTTCTGAAGACGGTGACAAAAAAATTAAATCAATCATACAAACGTCACCGACTTCAGAAGCTAAAGTTATTTTTCACTTTTTTGGTTTTTTTTTATTTTGATGTCGGTTTTATTTTTTGCAAAAAAGTTTTTATTCTTTTACGTAAGCAAGAAATTAAGATGATACAGTGTGTCGAAACTCGTGTTACGTCACATTTGAGTACATTTTTTACCGGAAAGTGACGTCACAAGCCCCTACTCATGACCTGACGCATTTTATCTTAGTCAATTTTTATTAATTTGATAAAACGAAAAACCGATCCGATATTTTTTCGATAATCTAACTGACGGACTAAACAGAAGATAAAAATAAAGTTTTAATAAATAAAAATAATACGTAGTTGTAGTCCTATAGCTCGAGCTATGTCAGTACCGCACCTACATACGTATAAGTAGGTGCGGTGCAAGCAGTGTTCCGACCGCCGACGATGAACGGGAAACGATTAGAACTAGAAACTATAAACAAGTTGGCGATCAGCGGGAAGCAAGTGTGTAGTTTCGATAGTTTTGTCGCCGGGCTATAAGCGAGTGTGCAAGAACGACGAGCGATTACTCGCGCCACTCGCTCGCGGTCGCTCAGTCCTGTGCAAACCTGCGCGCGCGTTACACGTAAAGAAATGATCAAGCGAGCGAGCATCACTGAACGAGTATCGCTGAGCGAGTTTATTTTTGAAAGCTCGTCGCTCAGCGACAAAATTAGTAAAGCGAGTCGTCGCCGGCAGTGTGAACAGTCAGAGAGCAACTTTTAATATATGCATCTCTTTTGTTTACACGGAGTGTACATTTATTGTGCGTTTCTTGAGAGGGTCAATCGCCGATAGTATAGTCGTTTTCTCGCGGGCGGTCGGACCACTGCCTAACCGACGTGGCAACGTACGGCAGCAGACGCGAGCTCCGCGTCAGATGGATGGGGAGTATGCGGCGCGACGGACGCTCGCATATTTCCCATCTATTTTGGCAAAACCCTGTTCTTTTATTTATTTAGAAAGAAATAGTTATTCATATAATTTTCAGTTGGTCACCAAGTTTTTGTGAAATTTAATTCAGTAAATTTAGTGTGTCTACCTGTCGGTCTGTCTGTGTGTTTGTTCCGGCTAATCTCCGAAACGGCTGAACCGATTTTGACGGAACTGTCACGGGCAGGTAGCTGATGTTATAAGGTCTAACATAGGCATAAGCACTTTATTTAAGAATAAAATGAATATTATTAGGGATCCGTGCAATAAAAATAAAACCCTTGAAATTGGTAATAAAATTCAATATTTTTAACCCCCGACGCAAAAACGACGTTGTGTTATAAGTTTTTCTGTGTGTGTGCCTGTCTGTGGCATCGTAGCTCTCGAACGGATGAGCCGATTTCGATTTTTTCGTTTTAAAGGTGAATTAGTTGGGAGTGTTCTTAGCTTTGACGTAAATCAGTCCAAGATGGCCGCTGCCACAATATGGCGGATTAAATATTTATTCAACAACTCCTTCAATATGGGTATCAAATGAAAGGGCTTGACTAGTGAAATGATATACCGGAAATTACGACCCAATGTGTCAGGAACTTTTAGGTAGATTTCCTTTTTTTGAAAAAAAAAAAATCTACCTATTGGTCTCTCACCTACGGGGATATATATGAATACGTATGTATATGGGTGACAAGCCAAATTTAGCCACACTCTACAGGTCGCAATTATGAACCGATTGCTTTCAAACTTGGCCAAAAAATCGAAACGGTCAAAACTTAGGCTAAGTTCGTGAATGGGCGGAATTCGTCCATGGGGGGTGGCGGGGGGGCGGTTTTTCTAAAATCAGTTTTTTGGCCATAACTTTTTTCCTATGGAAAATTTTTGAACCGTTTCTCATTTTTATCATTTTGAGTACGAATACGGACATCTTTAAATTAAAACTTTTTTGATGCAACCCCTAAATTGGGGAGGGGGTTGAATATTCCTAATTTTTTGCGAAAAAAAATCATATCTCCGAAACAGTAAACATTTTCATCGTCGCAAATATTTTTTTTTGAAAGCAAATTGTTTACTTTACAATTGTTACCTTCAAAGTTTAGCGATAAAACTTATACTTTTTGTTATGTAGGTGCGTAGGGGACAAGTGAAACTACTCACGGCTGATAGCACACTGATTTAATCCTGCATTAGAGGTTTGGGTAGGGACACAGCCCACGCTCACATACGCGCTGCTCACACATACATATATAACACTTCCCCCTTATTTGACCAAAATTATATAAAGTTGTGTAAAATACAATATTCATTAACAATAGAAACATACAAAAGTTACAGAAAAGGTTTATAATCGACCCTGGGAATGTTTCTCAACAGTCTTTCTGGATTCCTTGAAATTGGATCCGAGACTGTATTTGTGTCTGCAGACGGTGGTGATTGCAGATCTGCCTCGTCAGTTCCCTCCCCCGCGGGACTCTGTACCCGATGGTCGCCAGGCAATGGCTCGGTACGACTGTTGTTAAAATCATTGAAGTCATAATGATGTTGCGCCTCCGCCTGTTGTGAAACATTACCCTTGCCATCTTTGAATAATATTATTTGATTTTTATGCTTTTTCACATCACACGTCGAAATCAAGTCCTGAATGAGGTAAAGTACTTTACCCAGTCTCTTTTTAATGATACCTTTGCACCAACGGAATGTAACATTATTTAGAAACTTTTTGTACATTATCTGATCCCCTGGTTTAAACACTTGTTTATTGCAACCTCCACGTGCTTTAATTTGCGAACACTGTTGACGGTAAACATTATTAGTGAGGGATGTGAGAGAGGCCGAAGGTGTTTTCGGATTGATCAGATCTAAGCGTGACCTCAACTTGCGGCCAAACACTAGCTCAGCCGGTGAGAACCCCGTGACAGAATGGACCGAATTACGATAGTCAAAAAGATATTTTAATATATTTAACTTGCAATCATTTTTATTGCGCGAATTAATTACGCATGATTTAATACCTTTTTTAGCGATTTTAACGTAACTTTCCGCTTGCCCGTTACTTTCCGGATTGTAGGCCGGTGACGTCATATGGTCGATGCCGTTTCTTAAACAAAAATTTTTAAACTCAAATGACGTAAACGCGGTGCCGTTATCACTTACAATTGTATGTGGCAAGCCGTACTTGGACATAAAATCGTATAGTTTCCCTATGACGGTTGTGGAAGTTGTAGACATAGTAACATCGTACAACTCCACCCATTTGGTGTATGCGTCTACAACTACGAAAAACATCTGATTATTTAACGGGCCTAGAAAATCGATATGTATTCTATAGAATGGCTTTGGTGGGTACCGCCACGGAATTAACGGCGTTCGCGGTGGGGACGGCCGTAACTGTTGGCAGATATCGCACGAGTTGATCATTGCCTCCAGGGCCGCATCTACCCCTGGGAACCAAAATCGTGATCTAGCCTCAGCTTTCGTTTTCACAATGCCCAAATGCGAATTATGCAACTCATGTAAAATTTTAGAGCGTAACGTTTCCGGGATAACCACTTTATGTCCTCTCATGAGGCAGCCATTTTCATGTGATAATTGTGTCCTACACAGATAATATGGCTTAATATATAAATCCGTCAACAATTGTCTAGGCCACCCCTGATGAATGTAATTAATTACCTTTGCTAAAATAATATCTTTGGCAGTTTCTTTGCGTAATTCGTCCAATGTTACTGGTATGCTGCCTTCAACTACAAAATTAACATAAGTCGCCCGGTCGATAGGAGCCGCGGATGCGGCCGCGTGAGCGCCGCTGTCCCCTCGCTCCTCTATCTGTTTTTGATCATGAATTAAACTCGCTCGTGACAAATAGTCTGCGTTGTTGTCGGCACTTCTTACGTACTCAATTGTGTAATTATACGCGCTTAAGAACATTGCGTATCTTTGTAGTCTATTAGCCGATACTTCAGGTATGCCCTTATAAGGACCAAAAATAGTGATTAAGGGTTTGTGGTCGGTACGTAATACAAACGGTATAGATCTGCCATATAAATATTGATGATAACGTTTAATGCCAAATATAATCGCTGTGGCTTCCTTCTGTATTTGCGAGTATCGTTTTTCGGCTGACGTGAGCGTGCGGGACGCGAATGATATGGGACGTTCTAACATATCACTACCTACTTGTGATAAAATAGCGCCTAAACCAAATGGAGACGCATCTACCGTCAATATTATTTTTGAATTTGGGTCAAAATGTGTTAACACTTGTTCCGACGTTAAGCATTTCTTTATTTCATTGAATGCATTCTGATGGATTGCTGTCCAATGCCACTTAACTCCTTTTTTTAACAAGTCGTACAGGGGACTGAGAATGCTTGATGCTCGAGGGACGAAATTTCGATAGTAGTTAACAAGCCCTAAAAATGATTGCAAGGTGGTAATATTAGTTGGAACAGGAGCGTCTACAATTGCTTTTACTTTAGCCGAATCTTTCTTTAGACCGTTCTTGTTAATAATATATCCTAAATATTTTATTTCGTCTTTAAAAAATTCGCATTTATCCTTTCGCAAAGTTAGTCCCGCGTCCTGAAGTCTCTTGAGAACTATGTGTAGCTTTTCCACATGCAAATCTTCAGTGCTTGCTGTTACCAACACGTCATCCAATAGGCATAACACTCCGTCTAACCCGGACAACACGGTTTCCATCGCGCGCTGAAAAATAGACGGCGCGCTCGACAAGCCGAATACAAGACGCGTATATTTAAACAAACCTCGGTGAGTGTTAATACAGGTTATGTTTTGTGACTCGTCATCAAGCAGGAATTGATTGTAGGCCATGGATAAATCAATTTTCGAGAACTGCTGGCCTCCGTGTAATTTTGAAAATAATTCGTGTACCGTCGGTAGCGGATATTGTTCTATTACTAATTGTTTGTTAATGGTCACAGAATAATCCGCACATAATCTGACGGAACCATCACGTTTGAGTACCGGCACAATAGGTGATGCATAGTCCGCATGTTTAACCGGTTTTAACACTCCGAGGTTTAACAAGCGTTCTAACTCTTTATCGACTTTGTCGCGCAACGCAAACGCAATGGGACGCGCTTTAAAAAATATCGGTTTTGCATCATTACTTAGTTGCAACTTAACTTTATAGTTTTTAAAAGCGCCCAGCTTGTCTGAAAATACTTCAGGGAACTGTATTTGCAACCGGTCAATTGCACTTTGAGCATGGTTAAGAAAATTTACAGGTGTTAACTTTAATTTAAATGTTGATATGAAGTCGCGACCTAGCAACGGTGGGCCGCCGTGTCGTATGACGAACACGTCAAGTGTGTGTGTGCGATTCATATATGTTATAGGTAAACGCACATAACCTACACACTGCATATCGGCTCCCGTGTAACCATAAAATCTTTTGCTAGAAATATGCAAAGGTATACCCGAAAACAATTTTTTATATGTACCTTCAGATATGACCGTCACCGCCGATCCGCTATCTAATTGAAATTTTAAATTCCGACCGTTTATCGTCACCGTTTCTGTCATAGGTTCTCCCCGAGCCGAACAAATGTTATAAAGCGACTTACCATCATCGTCCTCGCTCACATCCCCCGTTAACACGTAGTTAAGTTTATTACACATTCTTCGTAAATGCCCTACTGTGTTGCACTTTTTACACTTATACTTGGCAAACCGACACTGAGACGATTCGTGATTAGCGCGACCGCACACTGTACACTTTTTTGTCTCGGCACTATTGGTCGTGTTGACACTATTTTGTCCTTTCGCGATCTTGAACACCTGTGCTTGATCTGTAGATGCAGGAGCAGCAGCGGCAGCGCCTGCCCGCGCGCATCTAATGCTCTCTGCTAGCTCCACCGCCTTCGCCAAGGTTAAGGTCTCCAAGTCCAGCGCAAATAGTTTCTCCCGTTCAGGACCTGCTAGCATCCCCATCACAAAACGATCACGCAAGGCCTCCTCAACATTGCTGAATCCGCAATGCGCCGTTAGTCCACGTAACCTCGCTGCCCATTGCGTAGGTGTCTCGCCAGGCTGCTGCGAAGCTGCGTAAAAGTTGTGTCGTTCGCTGAACCCACAACGTTTTGGTGTGAAGTGGTTATCCAACAACGTCACCAGTTCTTCGTATGGTACCTCTTGTACGTCTTTGGGCAGGGCTAAATCTGCTGCCAACTTGTATGTACCATCGTTGAGTGCGCTGAGTAGAATGGCTCGCCTCCTGGTTCCCGCCGCATCGTTTTTTGCATCGATATTATTTGCGATGAACCATTGTGTCACGCGACCTTTGTAGGTCTTCCAATCATTAACATTATGATCGAAGATTGACAAAATACCACAAAATGACTGTGCCATTTTTCAACAGATTTTTTTTTTTTTACTTTTTGCTACTGTGGGTAACTCGTCGCCACTGTTATGTAGGTGCGTAGGGGACAAGTGAAACTACTCACGGCTGATAGCACACTGATTTAATCCTGCATTAGAGGTTTGGGTAGGGACACAGCCCACGCTCACATACGCGCTGCTCACACATACATATATAACACTTTTCGAAATAAAAAATTATAACTAAACATTTGAGGGCGTTTCCATGCTAAACTCTTATGAGAGAATTTAAAAAGGGTAAACTTTCCATTACAGGACAACGATTTTGAAATCATATTTTTTTTTGTAGATTGTACACATAAGTACAACTCTTTATACAAATTTTCAATAGTCGGACGCTCCAGCACCTTCTTCGAAATCTACCTCCTCCTGCGGCTTGCCGGAGGGATTTTTTTTTTTCATTTAATGTACTTAACTCGATTTATTATACGTATATATGATTCACGCGAACAAATGTAGCCGGCAACAGTTAGTACAGAATCAAGGGTAAAAAAAAACAAAAATATAATAAGTTCGTCAGTTAGATTTTCAAAAAAATTTTGACAAGTATTTTTTCTTTTGTAAAGTATTGACGAAGGCGAAATCGCTAGTTCTGTTATCTTTGTCAATATTCATTGACTTACAAACACAAAAAATACGTGTCCATTATTTTTCAATTCTCTAACTGACAGACTTAATAGATTTGTAATTTTTTGAAGACGTAAAATCTTAATATTTGTATGGCCGAAATGCCGAACATAATGAAACCCATAGATATTAAGAACTTATGTAAACTACCTATATTCTTGCAAATAAATGCATCATTCATCAATACATTTGATTGCGATTAATTTTGTACTAGACTTTCTGTTACAGATATTGAAGGTCAAAGTTCCTGAGTAGTAGCGTTTTCTGTTTTTTTTTTATATTATTTCTTTACTTTTAATACCTCCATGAACCCTGCACTATTCATATTCACGCATCCATCAGCACAATATAATTTTATTTGATGCCTGATTTCACGAAAACTCGGCGAGACCTAACTGAACGCCCAAATTACTCTGTTGGATTTTCAACACTCGGCTCCGCGTCGAGAGTTACAATTTTAACGTCATTTGTTACTGTCTGTGAATATAGTGGCTGTATGTATGTTAGTAGTGGAGCTACGTGTAGGTACAATGTCTGACTGCAGTACCGGTTCAATAGGTGATAGATAGGTCCATTTTACGTTGTAAACCTCGACTTTCATTAGAGCGGGATTGTTCAGTAGTCGGGTTTGTGGTAGTATACTCGTACCTTCGCGTTATTAAAAAAATATAAGCTTTCCAGTCCGCAATAGTGTAGATGAGAAAAAATCTAATTGGTCTGTTACATTGTTTTTTTCTTTTATGTAAGCAAACAATGAAGACGATACAGCGTCGAAAACTCGTGTGACGTCACATTTGAGTACATTTTTTACCGGAAAGTGACGTCACAAGCCCCTACTCATGATCTGACGCATTTTATCTTCGTCAATTTTATTAATTTGGTGAAACAAAAAAGCTATCCTATATTTTTCGATACTATAACGGACGGACTAAACAGAATCATATTTTTTTAGTCAGAAATCATTCCTATCTTTCAGTGATTATAATATTGACCTGAAATCGCCAAGCCGCCTTGTATAATACGTAGTTGTAGCCCTATTGCACCTACCTACGTAAAAGTAGGTGCGGTGTAAGCAGTGGTCCGACCGCTGACGATGAACGAGAAACGTGTAGAACTAGAAACTATAAACGAGTTGGCAATCAGCGGAGCTTTAAGCGAGTGTGCAAGTGCGACGAGCGATTATTTGCGCCACTTGCCCGCGGTCGCTCAGTCCTGTGCAAACCTGCGCGCGCGTTACACGTAAAGAAATTATCAAGCGAGCGAGCATCGCTGAACGAGTATCGCTGAGCGAGTTTATTTTTGAAAGCTCGTCGCTCAGCGACAAACCTAGTAAAGCGAGTCGTCGCCGGTAGTGTGAACAGTCAGAGAGCAACTTTTAATATATGCATCTCTTTCGTTTACACGGAATATACGTTTATTGTGCATTTCTTGAGAGAGTCAATCGCCGATGCTTAGTTGTTTTCTCGCGGGCGGTCGGACCACTGCCTAACCGACGCGGCAACGTACGGCAGCAGACGCGAGCTTCGCGTCAGATGGATGGGGAGTATGCGGCGCGACGGACGCTCGCATATTTCCCATCTATTCTTCTAATACTTGTTCTTTTATTTATTTAGACAAAATTAGGTATTCATTTAATTTTCAGTCACCAAGTTTTAGTGAAATTTAATTCAGTAAATTTTGTGTGTCTGTCTGGCTTTGTGTTTGTGCCGATTAATCTCCAAAACGGCTGAACCGTTTTTGACGGGACTTTTACTGGCAAGTAGCTGATGTTACAAGGTCTAACATAGGCTTTTATTTTACAATTTCAGTTTGGGTTCCGTGTACTAAAAATAAAACCCTTGAAATTGGTAATAAAATTCAATTAATTTGGCAATATGTTTAACCCCCGACGCAAAAACAACGAGGTGTTATAAGTTTGACGTGTCTGTGTGTGTGTGTGTGTGTGTGTCTGTGTGTCTGTGGCATCGTAGCTCTCGAAGGGATGAGCCGATATTTATTTTATTGTTTCGTTTGAAAGATGAATTAGTCGGGAGTGTTCTTAGCTATATTTGATAAAAATCAGTTCAAGATGGCCGCCGCCATTAAATGGCGGAATTCATATTTATTCAACAACTCCTTCGATATGGGTATCAAATGAAAGGGCTTGACTGGTAGAATGATATACCTGCAATTACGACTCTATGTGTCAGGGGCTTTTAATTTTTTCAATTTAAGAGTGGACCTAACGGCAGGATTAATTGTGATTTCCCCCGCGCGTCTCGCCACACCCGCATTAGTGCGGATAACAAACACGCGGCGGCGCCACGATGCGCGACGCGCGGAACGTGGTTATCAAGTGTGTAGCGGGCAGTGCGCTGCGTAGTATTTGCAACACAGTAAATAAAACCACTTTTTTTTTATCTCATGCCTGTCTATTGTTTACACCAGTTCATAACCGAAAATCACGCCGGTACGCTGTGAAGTGGTAAGCACATGTGAACCACTAAAAAGTGAAAAATAAAAACTTTTATGCAAAAATAAAACCGACTTCAGAGAAAACCAAAAGTGAAAAATAACTTTAGCTTCAGAAGTCGGTGACAAAAAAAACTAAATCAATCAAACAAAGGTCATCGGCCATCCGTTCTGCGAGCAATGTGCCCGGCCCATTGCTACTCAAGTTTGGCAGAGGTGTATTTAAGCTTAGACCAAATAAACCTAAATATAATGAAACTTGGGGCCCAAGTTTTATACTAAGTAATTTCTACATAAATACAACTTTAGATTTAAATACTAAAAAACTACGAATAATATTATAAGCATTAACAGTACAAAGAATTCAAACTTTTTCTTTTGATTACAGTTGATAATAATGCCTTAACCAATGATTATATAAAAATAAAAGTTCCTCAATTAATTAAAAGTTCCAGGATTAAGGGTATTCAAACATTGTTAACTTTACGATTAATTTACTGAAAAACCTAGTGTTTGCAAGAACACTTTGTGATTATTTAGAAGCTACAAAATTACTACGCAAGAACCATTTAGTAGCCTTTTTATTACGATTAAAAAACCTCATTTCCCTGGTTCAACCCGTACTTTTAGAAGATGAATAAAAGATGTTTTGCTGGTGTCTGGAATAGATACTTCACTGCATATTTATATAACACAAGACATGCTGCTACATCAGCCGCTCATAGGAAAGGTCTGAATATTGATTCAATTAAATCAACAGCGGGATGATCTCAGAGCTCTAAAAATTTGCCATATTTTATAACCAACCGCTTAAAAATCTAATGATAATTTTGAGGAATATACTCTTAGCAGTACTTGATAAAAATAATAATTAATGCTCACGATAAAGATTGTTATTTTACTTTTAATAATAAAAGTATTATTAAAATGTGGTTATTTAATTCATTATTTCGCGAAATCTTTCAACATCTACAGAAACATCTCAGACGAGGCGCCAAGCCGCCTCGCTTATATAATGTAGCCTCACTTATGTTCGTGCCGGACCTACATACGTATAAGTGAGTGCGGCGTATAACTGACGTACGGCAGCAGGCGCGAGCTCCGCGTCAGATGGATGGGGAGTATGCGGCGCGACGGACGCTCGCATATTTCCCATCTATTTTGGCAAAACCCTGTTCTTTTATTTATTTAGGAAGAAATAGGTGTTCATGTAATTTTCAGTTGGTCACCAAGTTTTTGTGAAATTTAACTCAGTAAATTCTGTGTCTGTCTGTCGGGCTGTCTGTGTGTTTGTTCCTAATCTCCGAAACGACAGAACCGATTTTGACGGAACTTTTACTGGCAGGTAGCTGATGTTATAAGACCGTCCATTTTTGTTCATCGACTAGTCCATCAACTAGTTGAATTCGTCGACTTGGTTATGCGTCGACTTGGTTCTGCAGACGTTGAAATAAACGTTGCAACCGTTGTCTACTACGTTGACGGCGAAGTAGACAGTTGACTAGAGACCACAAAATGATTGCTCAAACAAATTTTAACTATAAATCTAACAGGAGACAGTTGATATTAGTACGGGACTGATGTAAAACTCAAGAACGTAGACAAGTCGTGATATACAAATAATTTGTTTGAGCGTTTATTTTATATCTGAAGACTAACGACTTGCTTACGTTCTTGAGTTGGTAGACGCATTCAATTTACCCGTTGACTGCCGTTGAGACGTCTACGGATTCGACTAGTCCATGGATTGTTAGTGAACCGTCAATTTGTTGACAGTACGAAGACGGTCGAATTAACTAGTTCGTTCATTCAACGCTCATCACTAGAGCGCCGCTACTTCCGCATGTCTAATATTGCGTTTTCGAAAACAACCCCGCTTACTTCGCGATATTAAGAGTATTTAAGAGTGTCCTGTGAACGTGTTCTTGAATAACCAAAAGTAACGTCATAGCATCATTCCAGTAAATAATATTGGGATTATGGTTCGTGCTTAAGTGTTATCTAGTGATAGTGAGCGAGGAGCCATTATTATGCATGGTGTCAATAAACGACTGCGAACATTCGGTCAGTAGCTAGTACTTAGTAGTACCCGCCTAGTAGTAATACCTAGATATTTGTCTGTCCAAAGCTAGATTTGAAATATGAAGGGAAAATGAATTATACCTAAAAAGTCATTGACTCGCACACATGTTCTGCGATAAACGTATTGGTGTACACGCTTTGCGAGACATTAGCGAAGTTTTTGGTATGGATCTATCTGTTATTTATTAGTATTTTCTTTTTGTTCATATGTTTATTAGTATCATGTAAGCATGGACTATTGCGGATTTGAATAAGTTCCTCGTTAAGGCTGCCTGTCCACTGAAGCGGAGCTAGGCTGCGGAGCGGAGAAAAGGATAAATATTAACCAATAAAATTGCATAAAATACCAGCTTCACACCAGTATGCAATCCTATTGGTTAATATTTCCCCGATTCTCCGCTCCGCAACCTTGCTCCGCTTATATAACTGACGTACGGCAATATTTCGAGATTTAAAATTGTCAAATACGTTATATTTACAATATAACGTATTTGACAATTTTACGGTGACATATATAATTCACGCGTACAGAGGTAGCGGGCAACAGTTGGTACAGAATAAAGGATGAAAAAACTCCTACAACGAAAACGAAAGACACGTGTTCTTCTTGTGATTTATGTAATTACTAATAGGCTTGTGTCCTGAAAAAATATAATAAGTTCTCAGTTAGATTTTCAAAAAATATTTGACAAGTATTTTTTCTTTTGTAACGTAAACCACAATTGACGAAGACACGACACTTTTAAAATCATAGATATATTATTACTTATATCTATGTTTAAAAATCTGGATACGTCACGCCTAGGTATAATTTTTCGCTAGTTCTGACGTCACGAGCCCCCACTCTCGAGTTTTGATGCGTTTTATATTTGTCAATATTCATTGACTTACAAAGACAAAAAGTACGTGTCCATTATTTTTCAATTCTCTAACTGACGGACTAAATGGATTTGTAATTTGTTGAAGACGTAAAATCTTAATATTTGTATGGCCGAAATGCCGAATACATATAAAACCCATAGATATTAAGAACTTATGTACACTACCTAAATTCTTGAATTTCAATTCATTTGATTGCGATTATTTTGTACTTACTAGACTCAAAATCAAAAATCAAAATAAAAGCATTTATTTCAAGTAGGCTTTTGAATTATCGAAACATAGATGAAAATTAAATGTAGCTACAGTCCCAGTCACAAGACATAAAAACTGAAAGTACTGTAGTTGCCCATTCCCTAGCGTAGATCTCTATGGAGAAGAACGGGCAAGAAACTCCATGGACACTCTTGTTACATCATTCATGTTGAGATGTGAGAACAATGTAGCAAGATGTGCACGATAAAAGAGTCCATAGAAAAACAAACAAAAACAATTCAAAAATAAAATAATTAATTAAAAAAAAAGACGTGGCAACCAAGAGCTGACCAGTCCCAACCGACAGCGCCCGTTCACGAACATGACGCATGTATCAGCACCATTCAACTCAACCATTTTGAAGGGAATTAAATGACCCGACACACGCGCCACCATCAGCGGGACATTTGAGTGAGCATGACATACTTCTAACCGCCAGGGCACATTCAAGTCAAAAAATAAAAACGTAGGTTTCCAGCGAATGATTTCAAGTACCTACATAGCACTCACACAATATGGGATATGATTTTATATAATACTAAAGATATTGAATTTATACAATGCAAAGATAGTTGTACAATCTTCAGCAGCTCCAACAATACAATTAGTGCTATCCAATTATGCGCCCGTGTCCTTGTGGAGCAGGACCGGCATTGAGATAAAACGAAAAACACATTTCCAATTTTTTTTTCGGTAATCTAGCAGATTCTAAACAGACTCAATATTTTTTTAGCCAGTCGTCATCTCTATTCACAAGTTTTATCGTCAAAATCAATTACTAGAAGTTTAACCACGAAAACCAGAGCTTGATTTGCAGTGCGAATTGGAGACGCGACTCCGAAGAGACCCTACTCCCTAATGCTTCGTCTCTCTCGCGCACGTCTGCAGATGAGTGCGAGTGAGAGACGTAGGGCGTCCATACGGACACTGATAAATATTTCAGTAAGCCTCCAGACTACAGCGAAGCCTAAAGGAAGGGTAATGATTTTAGCAGTCTGTGTATGTATGTATGTTTGTTTGAATTTACGTATGTTCCTCCGTAGCGCCTAAACAATTCATCTGATTTTGATACATAAGGTATCAGTTGTTTCTATGGCCCGGGTAACATATGCTATATTTTAACCGACTTCAAACTTGAACAATAGGAGGGGGTTAATTTTACTTTGTAAACCTCTTAAACCTCGACTTCATTAGAGAGGTATTTTTTTTGTTGTAGTTTAACACACAAATTCTTGTAATTAAAAAAACTATAAGCTAGCCAGTCCGTAATAGGATAGATTACAAAAAAACTAATTGAATAGATGTCCAAAAAATATTGGACACATTTTTTTCACGTAAACAAAAAATTAAGACGACAAAGTGTGTCGAAAACTCGTGTGACGTCACATTTGAGTAAATTTTACCGGAAAGTGCCGTCACAGGGGTTTTATCATTTTACAAAACAAAAAGCTATCCTAAGTTTTTGACGGACTAAACAGAGTCATATTTTTTTAGTCAGGAATCATTCCTATTTGTACGGTCTCATCAACCGTACATTTACTTTGCGAACGCAGCAACCTACTTGGATGTCGTGCGTCACAAATATTACGCTATAATTGTAACTTTTCACGCTAGGCAGGGCGAGTCAGACAACAACTGTGGAACTAACCACTTGTCAAGAGAAAGAATCGCTACCACTTTAACTCTTGTAACTTCTACATTTTAATATAACTTTAAACATAACTTGTGGTTCTTTCTCTGTACTCCACAACTTAACCAACATCAACTAAGTGATAGTGTACGGTGCCTACAACCATTGGCTCCTACATTAAATGGTCCTTCGAGCCGGATATTTACTGTGAGTAGTGTCTCTATTTACGATAGCGAATCGGTTCAGCTGGTCTCCCACAAGCGGGTCGCCCCAGTTGGATTGAGAAGGCGCATAATATCGTACTTAGAGTGCGAAAGCAATAAATAGAAACAAACGACAATTTCAAGACGCTAAGGATTACGCAACTCTGCTACTACTACGAGAACGGATCCGTGGAGACTTGAAAGAAGAAGCCTGCAAACTGTGGTCTTCGTGTTGTGAACTATCGTCAAGCTAAACGTCTATCACCGTCAACTACGTGCTGGACTACTGAGCTACAAACATCAAACTAAACTTACTTCTTTTCGACCACTACAAAAGAAAACTCACTATGGAGAAGCTACAACTCCAACAATCTTGCTTTGAAAACATCAAAGCGCTGTGCTCTAACTATAAAAAGGACAGCCCCTCAAGAAAAACTGAAGAATACTTAACTAAACGTCTGGAATCTCTCGAAGCACAGTGGAATGACTTCGAGGAACGACATGCAATTCTGGAGCAAATCCTAGAAGACAAAAACATTAACTACTTCGTGGACAACGTGTACAGCAAAACTCAAGCTCAATACGAATCTACGAAAGGAGACATGCTCAACTTACTGGAACAACTACAGGGAAAAAGGTTTGTGAAGTTCGACTTAACTGGGATGCTGGATCGAGATACTGATGATGCCACCAAAACATTGCTGGGTAAGCAAGAGTGCAACTTTAAAGCCCTCGACCGCGCCATGTTGAAAATTGATATAAAAACTGTCACGGAGAAATGGGAGCTAGAAGACCATCTCTCCATTTTGAAGTCGAAGTGGAACGCCATCGACAAACAACACTGGGAACTGGAAGCGTTACTCAAAGGCTCCAACGGCGACTATTACAAAATGTTCGTCGAAATGGAGGATAAGTACGACGAGCTAAGAAAAAACTTGAACAGCAAAATCTGGTCGACAATGCACTTTGAAAGGTCGGCGCCAAAAATCGCCTAACCTAACTGACGGACTAAACAGAGTCATATTTTTTTAGTCAGGAATCATTCCTATTTCTCACTGATTAAAATATTGGCCTGAAATCACCAAGCCGCCTCGCTTATATTATGTAGCTCGACCTATGTTAGTAGTTAGTACGGCACCTACCTACGTATAAGTGAGTGCGGCGTGTAACTGCCGTACGGCAGCAGACGCGAGCTCCGCGTCAGATGGATGGGGAGTATGCGGCGCGACGGACGCTCGCATATTTCCCATCTATTCTTCTAATACTTGTTCTTTTATTTATTTAGACAAAATTAGGCATTCATTTAATTTTCAGTTTGTCACCAAGTTTTTGGGAAATTAATTTCAGTCAATTTTGTCTGTCTGTCCGTCGGTCTGTCTGTGTGTTTGTTCCAGCTAATCTCCGAAACGGCAGAACCGATTTTGACGGGACTTTTACTGGCAGACAGCTGCTATTATAAGGTCTTACAAGGGCTGACTTTTATTAAAGAATAACAATTAGAATTCCGTGCAATAAAAATAAAACCCTTGAAATTGGTAGTAAAATTCAATTAATTTAGCAGTATTTTAAACCCCCGACATAAAAACGACGGGGTGTTACAAGTTTGACGTGTCTGTGTGTGTGTGTCTGTCTGTTGCATCGTAGCTCTTTTTCATTTTTTGTTTGAAAGGTGCATTAGTCGAGAGTGTCTTTAGCTATGTTTGATAAAAATCAGTCCAAGATGGCCGCCGCCGCATAATGGCGGTTTACATATTTATTCAACAACTCCCTCAATGAAGGAATCAAATGAAAGGGCTTGACTAGTAGAATACTATACGCTATAATAAATTTTAAATCCAAGATGGCCGCCACCACAAAATGATGATTTACATTTTTAACCGACTTCCAAAAAGGAGGAGGTTCTCTATTCGACTGTATGTATTTTTTTTTTTTTTTTTTTTTTTTTTTTTTATGTATGTTACCCGATTACTCGAAGACGCCTAAACCGATTTGAAAAATTCTTTTTTTGTTTGAAAGGGTATACTTCCAAGTTGGTTCCATAGTCGCCAAGTCGGGATCTGATGATGGAATCTTGGCGAAATCGAGGGAACTCTTCAAATTTTATAGGATAATGTACAGCAATTTTTATGTTTTCTACAACAAGTGAAGCATTTGCGTTTGATAAGAACCATTCTACCATCAGATCTGATGATGAAGCCAAGAGTAGAACTCCATAATGAGACAATGTATCCTAGTCGTGTTTGGGCTTGTTGTAATTGTAACGGTATGCACTGTCCATGTGAACCACTAAAAAGTGAAAAATAAAAACTTTTTTGCAAAAAATAAAACCGACTTCAAAAAGAAAAAGTGAAAAATAACTTTAGCTTCTGAAGTCGGTGACAAAAAAATTAAATCAATCATACAAACGTCACCGACTTCAGAAGCTAAAGTTATTTTTCACTTTTTCTTTTTGAAGTCGGTTTTATTTTTTGCAAAAAAGTTTTTTTTTTCACAACTCTCTCAATATGGGTTTCAGATGAAGAGCTTGACTAGTAGAATGATATACCTGAAATAACAACTCTATGTGTCAGGGGTTTTTTAATTTTTAATTTAATGGAACTTGTTTTATTATACGCATAAGTCACCGTAACCGGTGTATTTCTGTCTGCAGGGTTCAAAGGAACCTAACTTACCTAACGTAGGGGGGTGCCCCAAGTTCCGATTATGGCGGCAGAGATACTTCCGTCGCATGCATTTCACAATATTACGGTTTCATTTCGATAGATTACAATCTACCGAAAAATAAAGCGTTATATTGTAAACAGTTGACAATATTTAGAGAGTTTACAATCTCGCTAGAGAGATTACAATCTAACGTGATTGACAATTATACGGGGCAACAGCTAGTATAGAATAAAGGGTGAAAAAACTCCTATAACGAAGGCGAAAAGCACGTGTTCTTCTTGTCATTTATGTAATTGCTAATAGCTGTGTCCTGAAAATATATTTAATCCGTCAGTTACATTATTAACCGACTTCCAAAAAGGAGGAGGTTCTCTATTTGACTGTTCGTATTTTTTTTTTTTTTATGTATATTCACCGATTACTCGAAGACACCTGAACCGATTTGAAAAATTCTTTTTTGTTTGAAAGAATATACTTTCAAGTTGGTCCCATAGTCGCCAAGTCGGGATCTGATGATGGAATCTTGACGAAATCGAGGGAACTCTTCAAATTTTATAGGATAACGTACAGCAATTTTGGTATTTTCTACAACAAGTGAAGCATTTGCGTTTGATAAGAACCATTCTACCATCAGATCTGATGATGAAGCCAAGACTCACGGAACTCCATAATGAGACAATGTATCCTAGTCGTGTTTGGGCTTGTTGTAATTGTAACGGTATGCACTTTCCATGTGTACCAAGCACATGTGAACCACTAAAAAGTGAAAAATAAAAACTTTTTTGCAAAAAATCAAACCGACTTCAAAAAAAAACCAAAAAAGTGAAAAATAACTTTAGCTTCTGAAGTCGGTGACAAAAAACTTAAATCAATCATACAAACGTCACCGACTTCAGAAGCTAAAGTTATTTTTCACTTTTTTGGTTTTTTTTTTTTAAGCCGGTTTTATTTTTTTGCAAAAAAGTTTTTTTTCTTTTACGTAAGCAAGAAATTAAGATGATACAGTGTGTCGAAACTCGTGTTACGTCACATTTGAGTACATTTTTTACCGGAAAGTGACGTCACAAGCCCCTACTCATGACCTGACGCATTTTATCTTAGTCAATTTTTATTAATTTGATAAAACGAAAAACCGATCCGATATTTTTTCGATAATCTAACTGACGGACTAAACAGAAGATAAAAATAAAGTTTTAATAAATAAAAATAATACGTAGTTGTAGCCCTATAGCTCGAGCTATGTCAGTACCGCGCCTACATACGTATAAGTAGGTGCGGTGCAAGCAGTGGTCCGACCGCCGACGATGAACGGGAAACGAGTAGAACTAGAAACTATAAACAAGTTGGCGATCAGCGGGAAGCAAGTGTGTAGTTTCGATAGTTTTGTCGCCGGGCTATAAGCGAGTGTGCAAGTACGACGAGCGATTATTCGCGCCACTCGCCCGCGGTCGCTTAGTCCTGTGCAAACCTGCGCGCGCGTTACACGTAAAGAAATGATCAAGCGAGCGAGCATCGCTGAACGAGTATCGCTGAGCGAGTTTATTTTTGAAAGCTCGTCGCTCAGCGACAAAACAAGTAAAGCGAGTCGTCGCCGGCAATGTGAACAGTCAGAGAGCAACTTTTAATATATGCATCTCTTTCGTTTACACGGAATGTACATTTATTGTGCATTTCTTGAGAGAGTCAATCGCCGATACTTAGTCGTTTTGTCGCGGGCGGTCGGACCACTGCCTAACCGACGCGGCAACGTACGGCAGCAGACGCGAGCTCCGCGTCAGATGGATGGGGAGTATGCGGCGCGACGGACGCTCGCATATTTCCCATATATTCTTCTTATACTTGTTCTTTTATTTATTTAGAAAAAATTAGGTATTCATTTAATTTTCAGTCACCAAGTTTTAGTGAAATTTAATTCAGTAAATTTTGTGTGTCTGTCTGTCTTTGTGTTTGTGCCGATTAATCTCCAAAACGGCTGAACCGTTTTTGACGGGACTTTTACTGGCAAGTAGCTGATGTTACAAGGTCTAACATAGGCTTTTATTTTACAATAACAGTTTGGGTTCCGTGTACTAAAAATAAAACCCTTGAAATTGGTATTAAAATTCAATTAATTTGGCAATATGTTTAACCCCCGACGCAAAAACGACGAGGTGTTATAAGTTTGACGTGTCTGTGTGTGTGTGTGTGTGTGTGTCTGTGTGTCTGTGGCATCGTAGCTCTCGAAGGGATGAGCCGATATTTATTTTATTGTTTCGTTTGAAAGATGAATTAGTCGGGAGTGTTCTTAGCTATATTTGATAAAAAACAGTTCAAGATGGCCGCCGCCATTAAATGGCGGAATTCATATTTATTCAACAACTCCTTCGATATGGATATCAAATGAAAGGGCTTGACTGGTACAATGATATACCTGCAATTACGACTCTATGTGTCAGGGGCTTTTAATTTTTTCAATTTAAGAGTGGACCTAACGGCAGGATTAATTGTGCTTTCCCCCGCGCGTCTCGCCACACCCGCATTAGTGCGGATAACAAACACGCGGCGGCGCCACGATGCGCGACGCGCGGAACGTGGTTATCAAGTGTGTAGCGGGCAGTGCGCTGCGTAGTATTTGCAACACAGTAAATAAAACCACTTTTTTTTATCTCATATCTGTCTATGGTTTACACCAGTTCATAACCGAAAATCACGCCGGTACGCTGTGAAGTGGTAAGCACATGTGAACCACTAAAAAGTGAAAAATAAAAACTTTTATACAAAAATAAAACCGACTTCAGAGAAAACCAAAAGTGAAAAATAACTTTAGCTTCAGAAGTCGGTGACAAAAAAAACTAAATCAATCAAACAAAGGTCATCGGCCATCCGTTCTACGAGCAATGTGCCCGGCCCATTGCTACTCAAGTTTGGCAGAGGTGTATTTAAGCTTAGACCAAATAAACCTAAATATAATGAAACTTGGGGCCCAAGTTTTATACTAAGTAATTTCTACATAAATACAACTTTAGATTTAAATACATTAACTAAAAAACTACGAATAATATTAGCATTAACAGTACAAAGAATTCAAACTTTTTCTTTTGATTACAATTGATAATAATGCCTTAACCAATGATTATATAAAAATAAAAGTTCCTCAATTAATTAAAAGTTCCAGGATTAAGGGTATTCAAACATTGTTAACTTTACGATTAATTTACTGAAAAACCTAGTGTTTGCGAGAACACTTTGTGATTATTTAGAAGCTACAAAATTACTACGCAAGAACCATTTAGTAGCCTTTTTATTACGATTAAAAAACCTCATTGCCCTGGTTCAACCCGTACTTTTAGAAGATGAATAAAAGATGTTTTGCTGGTGTCTGGAATAGATACTTCACTGCATATTTATATAACACAAGACATGCTGCTACATCAGCCGCTCATAGGAAAGGTCTGAATATTGATTCAATTAAATCAACAGCGGGATGATCTCAGAGCTCTAAAAATTTGCCATATTTTATAACCTACCGCTTAAAAATCTAATGATAATTTTGAGGAATATACTCTTAGCAGTACTTGATAAAAATAATTATTAATGCTCACGATAAAGATAATTATTTTACTTTTAATAATAAAAGAATTATTGAAATGTGGTTATTTAATTCATTATTTCGCGAAATCTTTCAACATCTACAGAATCATCTCAGACGAGGCGCCAAGCCGCCTCGCTTATATAATGTAGCCTCGCTTATGTTTGTACCGCACCTACATACGTATAAGTGAGTGCGGCGTATAACTGCCCTACGGCAGCAGACGCGAGCTCCGCGTCAGCAGATGGATGGGGAGTATGCGGCGCGACGGACGCTCGCATATTTCCCATCTATTCTTCTAATACTTGTTCTTTTATTTATTTAGACAAAATTAGGCATTCATTTAATTTTCAGTCACCAAGTTTTTGTGAAATTTAATTCAGTAAATTCTGTGTGTCTGTCTGTCGGGCTGTCTGTGTGTTTGTTCCTAATCTCCGAAACGACAGAACCGATTTTGACGGAACTTTTACTGGCAGGTAGCTGATGTTATAAGACCGTCCAGTTTTGTTCATCGACTAGTCCATCAACTATAGTTGAATTCGTCGACTAGTTTATGCGTCGACTTGGTTATGCAGACGTTTAAATAAACGTTGCAACCGTTGTCTACTACGTTGACGGCGAAGTAGACAGTTGACTAGAGACCACAAAATAATTGCTCAAACAAATTTTAACTATAAATCTAACAGAAGACAGTTGATATTAGTACGGGACTGATGTAAAACTCAAGAACGTAGACAAGTCGTGATATACAAATATGAACTCTCAGATTTAGAGTAAAAATTTGTTTGAGCGTTTATTTTATATCTGAAGACTAACGATTTGCTTACGTTCTTGAGTTGGTAGACGCATTCAGTGAAGAATATTGGGATTATGGTTCGTGCTTAAGTGTTATCTAGTGATAGTGTGCGAGGAGCCATTATTATGCATGGTGTCAATAAACGACTCCGAACATTCGGTCAGTACCTAGTACTTAGTAGTACCCGCCTAGTAGTAATACCTAGATATTTGTCTGTCCAAAGCTAGATTTGAAATATGAAGGGAAAATGAATTATACCTAAAAAGTCATTGACTCGCACACATGTTCTGCGATAAGCGTATTGGTGTACACGCTTTGCGAGACATTAGCGAAGTTTTTGGTATGGATCTATCTGTTATTTATTAGTATTTTCTTTTTGTTCATATGTTTATTAGTATCATGTAAGCATGGACTATTGCGGATTTGAATAAGTTCCTCGTTTAAACTAGCATATTGTATTATGTAGCTTTACCTATGTTAGTACGGCACCTACATACGTATAAGTGAGTGCGGCGTATAACTGACGTACGGCAGCAGGCGCAAGCTTCGCGTCAGATGGATGGGGAGTATGCGGCGCGACGGACGCTCGCATATTTCCCATCTATTTTGGCAAAACCCTGGTCTTTTGTTTATTTGAAAAAAAATAGGTATTCATTTAATTTTCAGTTGGTCACCAAGTTTTTGTTAAATTTAATTCAGTAAATTTTGTGTGTCTGTCTGTCGGTCTGTCTGTGCGTTTGTTCCGGCTGATCTCCGAAACGGTTAAACCGATTTTGACGGAACTTTTACTGGCAAGTAGCTGATGTTATATGGTCTAACATGTAGGCACTTTATTTAAGAATAAAATGAATAATTAGGCTTCCGTAGAATAAAAATAAAACTCTTGAAATTGGTAATAAAATTCAATTAATTTGGCAATATTTTAACCCCCGACGCAAAAACGACGTTGTGTTATAAGTTTTTATGTGTGCGTGTGTGTGTCTGTCTGTGGCATCGTAGCTTTCGAACGGATGAGCCGATATTTTTTTTGTTCGTTTTAAAGGTGAATTAGTCGGGATTGTCTTAACTTTGATTAAAATCAGTCCAAGATGGCGGATTAAATATTTATTCAACAACTGCCTCAATATGGGTATCAAATGAAAGAGCTTGACTCGAAGATTGATATACCTGAAATTACGACCATAATTATGTGTCTGGGGTTTTTTTTTACTTTTTAATTTAATGTTAACAAATATGTTGTAACTTGTTTTATTTATACTTATATATGTCACCGTAAAATTGTCAAATACGTTATATTGCAATATCACTAGCGATATTGTAAAGTCTCGAATTATTGTCAAATGAACTTACTGCTTACAATAAAACGCATTATTTTTCATGAAATGCATGCGATGGTAGTCAACTCACGTGGTGTGGAGAGAAGGAGGGGTCCTCCTTGCCCAGTGGTAACACTCTCATGAAAAGATACTGTACCATTCCTGAGAAATATCGATTAATATAACCTAACCTTAAAACACTTCCCATTCCTCTAAAAAGCGTAGTCGACGGAGCCCCGCTTCGCGGGACCCCTATTTCCGAGTGCAGGGTTTAAAGGAACCTAACTAACCTGACGGGGGGGTGCCCCAAGTCCCGTTTATGGGGGCAAGAGATAATTCCGTATGTTCAGTTGACAATAATTCGAGACTTTACAATATCGCTAGAGAGATACACGTTATATTGTAATATAACGTATTTGACAATTTTACGGTGACATATATAATTCACGCGTACAGAGGTAGCAGGCAACAGTTGGTACAGAATAAAGGATGAAAAAACTCCTATAACGAAAACAAAGGCACGTGTTCTTCTTGTCATTTATGTAATTACTAATAGGCTTGTGTCCTGACAAAATATAATAAGTTCGTCAGTTAGATTTTCAAAAAATATTTGACAAGTATTTTTTCTTTTGTAGCGTAAACCACAATTGACGAAGACACGACACTTTTAAAATCATAGATATATTATTATATCTATGTTTAAAATTCTGGATACGTCACGCCTAGGTATAATTTTTCGCTAGTTCTGACGTCACGAGCCCCCACTCTCGGGTTTTGATGCGTTTTATCTTTGTCAATATTCATTGACTACTCTTAACCGCCAGGGCACATTCAAGTCAAAAAATAAAAATGTAGGTTTCCAGCGAATGATTTTAAGTACATAGCACTCACACAATATGGAATATGAGGTTATATAATACCAAAGATATTGAATTTATACAATGCAAAGATAGTTGTACAATCTTCAGCAGCTCCAACAATACAATTAGTGCTATCCAATTATGCGCCCGTGTCCTTGTGGAGCAGGACCGGCATTGAGATAAAACGAAAAACACATTTCCAATTTTTTTTTTTCGGTAATCTAGCAGATTCTAAACAGACTCAATTTTTTTTTAGCCAGTCGCCATCTCTATTCACAAGTTTTATTGTCAAAATCGATTACTAGAAGTTTAACCACGAAAACCAGAGCTTGATTCGCAGTGCAAATTGGAGACGCGACTCCGAAGAGACCCTACTCCCTAATGCTTCGTCTCTCTCGCGCACGTCTGCAGATGAGTGCGAGTGAGAGACACGTAGGGCGTCCATACGGACACTGATAAATATTTCAGTAAGCCTTACCAGACCACAGCGAAGCCTAAAGGAAGGGTAATGATTTTAGCAGTCTGTGTATGTATGTATGTTTGTTTGAATTTACGTATGTTCCTCCGTAGCGCCTAAACAATTCATCCGATTTTGATACATAGGTAAGGTATCAGTTGTTTCTATGGCCCGGGTAACATAGGCTATATTTTAACCGACTTCAAACTTGAACAATAGGAGGGGGTCAATTTTACTTTGTGAACCTCTTAAACCTCGACTTCATTAGAGAGGGATTTTTTTTGTTGTAGTTTAACACACAAATTCTTGTAATTAAAAAAACTATAAGCTAGCCAGTCCGTAATAGGATAGATTCCAAAAATACTAATTGAATAGATGTCCAAAAAATATTGGACACATTTTTTTTCACGTAAACAAAAAATGAAGACGACAAAGTGTGTCGAAAACTCGTGTGACGTCACAATTGAGTACATTTTTACCGGAAAGGGACGTCACAGGGGTTTTATAATTTAACAAAACAAAAAAGCTATCCTATATTTTTCGAGAATCTAACTGACGGACTAAACAGAGTCATATTTTTTTAGTCAGGAATCATTCCTATTTCTCACTGATTATAATATTGGCTTGAAATCACCAAGCCGCCTCGCTTATATTATGTAGCTTGACCTATGTTAGTACGGCACCTACATACGTACAAGTGGGTGCGGCGTATAACTGACGTACGGCAGCAGACGCGAGCTCCGCGTCAGATGGATGGGGAGTATGCGGCGCGACGGACGCTCGCATATTTCCCATCTATTCTTCTTATACTTGTTCTTTTATTTATTTAGACAAAAATAGGTATTCATTTAATTTTCAATTTGTCACCAAGTTTTTGGGAAATCAATTTCAGTCAAATTTGTCTGTCTGTCCGTCGGTCTGTCTGTGTGTTTGTTCCAGCTAATCTCCGAAACGGCAGAACCGATTATGCTGCTATTATAAGGTCTTACAAGGGCTGACTTTTATTAAAGAATAACAATTAGAATTCCGTGCAATAAAAATAAAACCCTTGAAATTGGTAGTAAAATTAAATTAATTTAGCAATATTTTTAACCCCTGACATAAAATCGTCGGGGTGTTATAAGTTTGACGTGTCTGTGTGTGTGTGTCTGTCTGTTGCATCGTAGCTCTTTTTCAGTTTTTTGTTTGAAAGGTGCATTAGTCGAGAGTGTTCTTAGCTATGTTTGATAAAAATCAGTCCAAGATGGCCGCCGCCGCATAATGGCGGTTTACATATTTATTCAACAACTCCCTCAATGAAGGAATCAAATGAAAGGGCTTGACTAGTAGAATACTATACGCTATAATGGCCGCCACCACAAAATGATGATTTACATTTTTTTTTCACAACTCTCTCAAACCATCCTCAATATAGGTTTCAGATGAAGAGCTTGACTAGTAGAATGATATACCTGAAATAACAACTCTATGTGTCAGGGGTTTTTTAATTTTTAATTTAATGGAACTTGTTTTATTATACGCATAAGTCACCGTAACCGGTGTATTTCTGTCTGCAGGGTTTAAAGGAACCTGACTTACCTGACGTATCCAAGGGGGAACCCCCCCGCCCCAAGTTCCGATTATGGCGGCAGAGATACTTCCGTCGCATGCATTTCACAATATTACGGTTTCATTTCGATAGATTACAATCTACCGAAAAATAAAGCGTTATATTGTAAACAGTTGACAATATTTCGAGAGTTTACAATTTCGCTAGAGAGATTACAATCTAACGTGTTTGACAATTATACGGGGCAACAGCTAGTATAGAATAAAGGGTGAAAAAACTCCTATAACGAAGGCGAAAAGCACGTGTTCTTCTTGTCATTTATGTAATTGCTGTGTCCTGAAAATATATTTAGTCCATCAGTTACATTTTTAACCGACTTCCAAAAAGGAGGAGGTTCTCTATTCGACTGTATGTATTTTTTTTTTTTTTATGTATGTTCACCGATTACTCGAAGACGCCTGAACCGATTTGAAAAATTATTTTTTTGTTTGAAAGGGTATACTTCCAAGTTGATCCCATAGTCGCCAAGTCGGGATCTGATGATGGAATCTTGGCGAAATCGAGGGAACTCTTCAAATTTTATAGGATAACGTACAGCAATTTTGGTATTTTCTACAACAAGTGAAGCATTTGCGTTTGATAAGAACCATTCTACCATCAGATCTGATGACGAAGCCAAGAGTCACGGAACTCCATAATGAGAAAATGTATCCTGACACGAAAGTTTTTTCTCTTTTACGTAAGCAAGAAATTAAGATGATACAGTGTGTCGAAACTCGTGTTACGTTGTTACATTTGAGTACATTTTTTACCGGAAAGTGACGTCACAAGCCCCTACTCATGACCTGACGCATTTTATTTTAGTAAATTTTTATTAATTTGATAAAACGAAAAACCGATCCGATATTTTTTCGATAATCTAACTGACGGACTAAACAGAAGATAAAATAAAGTTTTAATAAATAAAAATAATACGTAGTTGTAGCCCTATAGCTCGAGCTATGTCAGTACCGCACCTACATACGTATAAGTAGGTGCGGTGTAAGCAGTGGTCCGACCGCCGACGATGAACGGGAAACGAGTAGAACTAGAAACTATAAACAAGTTGGCGATCAGCGGGAAGCAAGTGTGTAGTTTCGATAGTTTTGTCGCCGGGATATAAGCGAGTGTGCAAGTCCGACGAGCGATTATTCGCGCAACTCGCCCGCGGTCGCTCAGTCCTGTACAAACCTGCGCGCGCGTTACACGTAAAGAAATGATCAAGCGAGCGAGCATCACTGAACGAGTATCACTGAGCGAGTTTATTTTTGAAAGCTCGTCGCTCAGCGACAAAATTAGTAAAGCGAGTCGTCGCCGGCAGTGTGAACAGTCAGAGAGCAACTTTTAATATATGCATCTCTTTCGTTTACACGGAGTGTACATTTATTGTGCGTTTCTTGAGAGAGTCAATCGCCGATAGTTAGTCGTTTTGTCGCGGGCGGTCGGACCACTGCCTAACCGACGCGGCAACGTACGGCAGCAGGCGCGAGCTCCGCGTCAGATGGATGGGGAGTATGCGGCGCGACGGACGCTCGCATATTTCCCATCTATTTTGGCAAAACCCTGTTCTTTTATTTATTTAGAAAGAAATAGGTATTCATATAATTTTCAGTTGGTCACCAAGTTTTTGTGAAATTTAATTCAGTAAATTTAGTGTCTCCCTGTCGGTCTGTCTGTGTGTTTGTTCCGGCTAATCTCCGAAACGGCTGAACCGATTTTGACGGAACTTTTACTGGCAGGTAGCTGATGTTATAAGGTCTAACATAGGCATAGGCACTTTATTTAAGAATGAAATGAATAATTAGGGTTCCGTGCAATAAAAATAAAGCCCAAACATTAGAATTAAGAACGGGATATTTACCATGTTTATTGTTTGTTTTGAGTTTCCGATATTTCGGCACTGTTACAAGCGCTGCGCTGAGCTGTTCTAATGTTTGTGTTAGTGACCATGTCAGTCTAAAAACTCATAAAAATAAAGCCCTTGAAATTGGTAATAAAATTCAATTAATTTGGCAAGATTTTTAACCCCCGACGCAAAAACGACGTTGTGTTATAAGTTTTTCTGTGTGTGTGTGTGTGCCTGTCTGTGGCATCGTAGCTCTCGAACAGATGAGCCGATTTTGATTTTTTTCGTTTGAAAGGTGAATTAGTCGGGAGTGTTCTTAGCTTTGATGAAAACCAGTCCAAGATGGCCGCTGCCACAAAATGGCGGATTACATATTTATTCAACAACTCCCTCAGTATAGGTATCAAATGAAAGGGCTTTACTAGCAGAATGATATACCCAAAATTACGAACAAATGTGTCAGGGGTTTTTTTTTTGTTAATTTAATGTAACTTTGTTTATTTTACGTACTTACACATTATTTACGCCAACGGGCAACAGTTAGTACAGAATAAAGGGTGAAAAAACTGCTTTAACGAAAACGAAAGGCACGTGTCCTTCTTGTCATTTATGTAATTGCTAATAAGCTTGTGTACTTACTGAAAAAATCTAATAAATCCGTTAGTTACACTTACAAAATATTTTACAAGTACTTTTTCTTTTGTAACGTAAATCACAATCGACGAAGATACGACACTTTTAAAAATCTGAATACATCACGCGTTGCGCCTTAGCATAAGTTTTCGCTAGTTCTGACGTCACAAGCCCCCACTCTCGAGTTTTGATGCGTTTTATTTTCTTCAATATTCATTGACAAACACGAAAAATACATGTCCATTATTTTTCAATTCTCTAACTGAAGGACTAAATAGATTTGTAATTTTTAGGGTTCCGTAGTCAACTAGGAACCCTTGCAATGTCTGTCTGTCCGTCCGTCCTCGCTTTATCTCTGTGACCGTTAGCACTAGAAAGCTGAAATTTGGTACCAATATGTGTATCAATCACGCCGACAAAGTGGTAAAATAAAAATTGAAAAAAAAATGTTTTATTAGGGTAGCCCCCCTATATGTAAAGTGGAAAGTGTTTTTTTTTTAATTTCAACCCTAACGTGTTATATATTGTTGGAAAGGTATTTAAAAATGAATAGGGGTTTACTACAATAATTTTTTGACAATGTGTCCCTCTAACTTTTGAACCATAAGTTTAGAAAATATGAAAAGTAGAACTTTATAAGGACTTTGTAGGAAAATCATTTTGAACTTGGATGGAAACAAGTTTTTGTACAAAAAAGACAAAAAGTTGTACAAAATAATTTCTGGACTAAGTTTGTAGTATAATCGTATAATGCAAGCATTTTTTTTGACTTCTTTTACATATTTTATGGTCGGTAATAAAAATCGGATTGGATTGAACACTTATTGTGACGGACGGGAAACTACGGAACCCGACACGCTCTTGGCCGGTTTTTTAAAGACGTAAAAGCTTAATATTTGTATGGCCGAAATGCCGAATATAATGAAACCCGTAGATATTAAAACTTATGTTAACTACCTATATTCTTGCATATTATATTAAAGTATTATTAATTTTATTTTTTTTTTAGGATGGGAACTTCTCCCACTCTGGGCGGAGCGGGAGGGAGTGTCAGACTCTTACTGACTAAAACCCATCCATGTTCCTTCCTCGCCCTTTACGGTCCGGGGCCGCGGTATCTCTTTCGAACAGTCCCGCAACCCCGGCAGACTTCGGCCCTTGCGGGCCCCTCTCTTCTGCTGACATCTCTTTGAGGCGCGCGTGGAACACGCACGCGCCGTCGACACGGCCTGTCGTCACTAGACGGACGGACGGCTAGCTAGCCCATAGCTAACCGTCCACAGGCCCGCATCTACGGTGGCCGGTAGCCACCACGTGGCCCCCGACGCCCGGTGCGTCTCCCGCGGCGGCCGGGATGAGAGGCTCTCTCCCCCTCTTGTTCCGCCACCTCCTTCGCCAGCATGACTGCTTCGCAGAAGGAGGTGACGGCTTCCCATTCCGTCTTGCTCCGGACCATGGATTGAACCAGGGCCGGACGCGAGAGGTCGCCGCCGCCGATCGCCGCTACGAGGACACGGCGGTGCTCCGCCCACGCAGGGCAGACTTCCACCGTGTGCTCCACCGTGTCCTCCGGTCGATCCTCACAGTGGAAACACCCGGGCGTTTCCTCCCGCCCGATTCGGTGCAGGTACCTCCCGAAACATCCGTGTCCGGTGAGGACCTGCGTCAGGCGGAAGGTGAGGGCGCCGTGGCGCCTCTCAAGCCACTCCTCAAAGAGGGGACTTACCGCCACTTTCGTGGCGTGCCCTGCACGGGGTTGCGACAGTCGCTCTCTCCATGTCGCCATGAGATCGCGCCGGAGGTCTGTCCGCTGAACGACGATTTGCCGCGGCAGCGGAGTTTCCCCCCGGCGTAGTGCCTCCGCGCGCCATTCGTGTAGGCGCGCGAGGACTATCGCCTCCAGATCCCATGGCGGCAATCCGGCAAGCAGGCCCGCCGCCTCGCGGGCGATCGTGCGGTATTCACGGTCCATTTTCACGGCCACCACTTTCTGGGGCGCGTTCAGATAGTGGGCGGCGCGCCACCTCAAAGAACGCGCCCACACTGGGGCCCCGTAAAGGGCCATGGACCGCACGACCCCGCGTAGAGCCTGCGGCAGGAGGCGTTTGGCCCCCAAGCTTGGGCAGGAGCCGCCTGAAGGCAGCCCCGGTCCGTTCCAGCCTGGGGGCCAAACGTCGGAAATGCTCCACGATCCTCCATGACCCCTGCACTATTCATATTCACGCATCCATCAGCACAATATAATTTTATTTGACAATACAATGATATTATTTTCTGATTTCACGAAAACTCGGTGAGACCTAACTGAACGCCCAAATATAAGAGTCGGTTGGATTTTCAACGGTCGGCTCCGCGTCGACAGTTAAAATTCCAACGTCATTTGCTACTGTCTGTGAATAAAGTAGCTGTATGTATGTTAGTAGTGGAGCTACGTGTAGGTACAATGTCTGACTGCGGTACCGGCTCAATAGGTGATAGATAGATGAACAATAGGAGGGGTCCATTTTACTTCGTAAACCTCGACTTTCATTAGAGCGGGATTTTTCAGTAGTCGGGTTTATGGTAGTATACCTTCTAGTATTTAAAAAAACTATAAGCTTTCCAGTCCGTAATAGTGCAGATGAGAAAAAATCTTTAGTATAGTAGTTATATTAGTCTGTCAGATGGATTTTTTCTTTTACGTAAGCAAGAAATGAAGACGATACAGCGTCGAAAACTCGTGTGACGCCACATTTGAATACATTATTTACCGGAAAGTGACGCCACAAGCCCCTACTCATGAGCTGACGCATTTTATCTTCGTCAATTTTTATTAATTTGATAAAACAAAAACCCTATCCTATATTTTTCGATAATCTAACTGACTGACTTAACAGAATCATGAATACTTTTTTAGTCCGAAATCATCCCTATTTCTCAGTGATTATAATATTGGTCTGAAATCGCCAAGCCGCCTTGTCTAATACGTAGTTGTAGCCCTATAGCTCGAGCTATGTCAGTACTGCACCTACATCCGTATAAGTAGGTGCGGTGCAAGCAGTGGTCCGACCGCCGACGATGAACGAGAAACGTGTAGAACTAGAAACTATAAACAAGTTGGCTTTAAGCGAGTGTGCAAGTGCGACGAGCGATTATTCGCGCCACTCGCCCGCGGTCGCTCAGTCCTGTGCAAACCTGCGCGCGTTACACGTAAAGAAATGATCAAGCGAGCGAGCATCGCTGAACGAGTATCGCTGAGCGAGTTTATTTTTAAAAGCTCGTCGCTCAGCGACAAAACTAGTAAAGCGAGTCGTCGCCGGCAGTGTGAACAGTCAGAGAGCAACTTTTAATATATGCATCTCTTTCGTTTACACGGAGTGTACATTTATTGAGCGTTTCTTGAGAGAGTCAATCGCCGATAGTTAGTCGTTTTCTCGCGGGCGGTCGGACCACTGCCTAACCGACGCGGCAACGTACGGCAGCAGACGCGAGCTCCGCGTCAGATGGATGGGGAGTATGCGGCGCGACGGACGCTCGCATATTTCCCATCTATTTTGGCAAAACCCTGTTCTTTTATTTATTTAGAAAGAAATAGGTATTCATATAATTTTCAGTTGGTCACCAAGTTTTTGTGAAATTTAATTCAGTAAATTTAGTGTGTCTACCTGTCGGTCTGTCTGTGTGTTTGTTCCGGCTAATCTCCGAAACGGCTGAACCGATTTTGACGGAACTGTCACGGGCAGGTAGCTGATGTTATAAGGTCTAACATAGGCAAGCACTTTATTTAAGAATAAAATGAATAATTAGGGATCCGTGCAATAAAAATAAAACCCTTGAAATTGGTAATAAAATTCAATATTTTTAACCCCCGACGCAAAAACGACGTTGTGTTATAAGTTTTTCTGTGTGTGTGTGCCTGTCTGTGGCATCGTAGCTCTCGAACGGATGAGCCGATTGATTCTTTCGTTTTAAAGGTGAATTAGTTGGGAGTGCTCTTAGCTTTGACGTAAATCAGTCCAAGATGGCCGCTGCCACAAAATGGCGGATTAAATATTTATTCAACAACTCCTTCAATATGGGTATCAAATGAAAGGGCTTGACTAGTAAAATGATATACCGCAAATTACGACCCAATGTGTCAGGGACTTTTTTTTTCATTTAATGTACTTAACTCGTTTTATTATACGTATATATGATTCACGCGAACAAATGTAGCGGGCAACAGTTAGTACAGAATCAAGGGTAAAAAAACTCCTATAACGAAAACAAAGGCACGTGTTCTTCTTGTCATTTATATAATTACTTATGGGCTTGTGTCCTGACAAAATATAATAAGTTCGTCAGTTAGATTTTCAAAAAATATTTGACAAGTATTTTTTCTTTTGTAACGTAAACCACAATTGACGAAGGCGAAATCGCTAGTTCTGACGTCACGAGCCCCCACTCTCGAGTTTCGATGCGTTTTATCTTTGTCAATATTCATTGACTTACAAACACAAAAAATACGTGTCCATTATTTTTCAATTCTCTAACTGACAGACTTAATAGATTTGTAATTTTATGAAGACGTAAAATCTTAATATTTGTATGGCCGAAATGCCGAACATAATGAAACCCATAGATATTAAGAACTTATCCACCACTCTTGTACATGAAGTTTAAATAAATAAATAAATAAATAAAATACATTTGATTGCGATTAATTTTTGTACTAGACTTTCTGTTACAGATATTGAAGGTCAAAGTTCCTGAGTAGTAGCGTTTTCTCGTTTTTTTTTTTTAATATTATTTCTTTACTTTTAATACCTCCATGACCCCTGCACTATTCATATTCACGCATCCATCAGCACAATATAATTTTATTTGATGCCTGATTTTACGAAAACTCGGCGAGACCTAACTGAACGCCCAAATTACTCTGTTGGATTTTCAACGCTCGGCTCCGCGTCGAGAGTTAAAATTTTAACGTGATTTGTTACTGTCTGTGAATATAGTGGCTGTATGTATGTTAGTAGTGGAGCTACGTGTAGGTACCTACAATGTCTGACTGCAGTATCGGATCAATAGTTGATAGACAGGTGAACAATAAGATTTTTCGATAACCCAACTGAATGACTTAACAGAATCATATTTATGTAACTTGTTTTTTAGTCAGAAATCACCCCTATTTCTCAGTAATATTGGTCTGAAATCGCCAAGACGACCAAACGGCCGGCCGGCCTCGACCTATGTTAGTACCGCAGCTACATACAACGTACAAGTAGGTGCGGCGTATATCTGCCGTACGGCAGCAGACGCGAGCTCCGCGTCAGATGGATGGGGAGTATGCGGCGCGACGGACGCTCGCATATTTCCCATCTATTTTGGCAAAACCCTGTTCTTTTATTTATTTAAAAAGAAATAGGTATTCATATAATTTTCAGTTGGTCACCAAGTTTTTGTGAAATTTAATTCAGTAAATTTAGTGTGTCTACCTGTCGGTCTGTCTGTGTGTTTGTTCAGGCTAATCTCCGAAATGGCTGAACTGATTTTATCGGGACTTTTACTAGCAGGTAGCTGATGTTACAAGGTTAACCGACTTCCAAAAAGGAGGAGGTTCTCTATTCGACTGTATGTATTTCTTTTTTTTTTATGTTTGTTCACCGATTACTCGAAGACGCCTGAACCGATTTGAAAAATTCTTTTTTTTTGTTTGAAAGGGTATACTTCCAAATTGGTCCCATAGTCGCCAAGTCGGGATCTGATGATGGAATCTTGGCGAAATCGAGGGATCTCTTCAAATTTTATAGGATAACGTACAGCAATTTTGGTATTTTCTACAACAAGTGAAGCATTTGCGTTTGATAAGAACCATTCTACCATCAGGTCTGATGATGAAACCAAGAGTCACGGAACTCCATAATGAGACAATGTATCCTAGTCGTGTTTGGGCTTGTTGTAATTGTAACGGTATGCACTTTCCATGTGTACCAAGCACATGTGAACCACTAAAAAGTGAAAAATAAAAACTTTTTTGCAAAAAATCAAACCGACTTCAAAAAAAAACCAAAAAAGTGAAAAATAACTTTAGCTTCTGAAGTCGGTGACGTTTGTATGATTGATTTAAGTTTTTTGTCACCGACTTCAGAAGCTAAAGTTATTTTTCACTTTTTTGGTTTTTTTTTGAAGTCGGTTTTATTTTTTTGCAAAAAATTTTTTTTCTTTTACGTAAGCAAGAAATTAAGATGATACAGTGTGTCGAAACTCGTGTTACGTCACATTTGAGTACATTTTTTACCGGAAAGTGACGTCACAAGCCCCTACTCATGACCTGACGCATTTTATCTTAGTCAATTTTTATTAATTTGATAAAACGAAAAACCGATCCGATATTTTTTCGATAATCTAACTGACGGACTAAACGGAAGATAAAAATAAAGTTTTAATAAATAAAAATAATACGTAGTTGTAGCCCTATAGCTCGAGCTATGTCAGTACCGCGCCTACATACGTATAAGTAGGTGCGGTGTAAGCAGTGGTCCGACCGGCGACGATGAACGGGAAACGAGTAGAACTAGAAACTATAAACAAGTTGGCGATCAGCGGGAAGCAAGTGTGTAGTTTCGATAGTTTTGTCGCCGGGCTATAAGCGAGTGTGCAAGTACGACGAGCGATTATTCGCGCCACTCGCCCGCGGTCGCTTAGTCCTGTGCAAACCTGCGCGCGCGTTACACGTAAAGAAATGATCAAGCGAGCGAGCATCGCTGAACGAGTATCGCTGAGCGAGTTTATTTTTGAAAGCTCGTCGCTCAGCGACAAAATTAGTAAAGCGAGTCGTCGCCGATAGTTAGTCGTTTTCTCGCGGGCGGTCGGACCACTGCCTAACCGACGCGGCAACATACGGCAGCAGGCGCGAGCTCCGCGTCAGATGGATGGGGAGTATGCGGCGCGACGGACGCTCGCATATTTCCCATCTATTTTGGCAAAACCCTGTTCTTTTATTTATTTAGAAAGAAATAGGTATTCATATAATTTTCAGTTGGTCAACAAGTTTTTGTGAAATTTAATTCAGTAAATTTAGTGTGTCTACCTGTCGGTCTGTCTGTGTGTTTGTTCCGGCTAATCTCCGAAACGGCTGAACCGATTTTGACGGAACTGTCACGGGCAGGTAGCTGATGTTATAAGGTCTAACATAGGCATAGGCACTTTATTTAAGAATAAAATGAATAATTAGGGATCCGTGCAATAAAAATAAAACCCTTGAAATTGGTAATAAAATTCAATATTTTTAACCCCCGACGCAAAAACGACGTTGTGATATAAGTTTTTCTGTGTGTGTGTGCCTGTCTGTGGCATCGTAGCTCTCGAACGGATGAGCCGATTTTGATTTTTTCGTTTTAAAGGTTTTAAGTATTAGTTGGGAGTGTTCTTAGCTTTGACGTAAATCAGTCCAAGATGGCCGCTGCCACAAAATGGCGGATTAAATATTTATTCAACAACTCCTTCAATATGGGTATCAAATGAAAGGGCTTGACTAGTAAAATGATATACTGCAAATTACGACCCAATGTGTCAGGGGTTTTTTTTTTTTCATTTAATGTACTTAACTCGTTTTATTATACGTATATATGATTCACGCGAACTAATGTAGCGGGCAACAGTTAGTACAGAATCAAGGGTAAAAAAACTCCTATAACGAAAACAAAGGCGCGTGTTCTTCTTGTCATTTATGAAATTGCTAATAGGCTTGTGTCCTGCAAAAATATAGGTAATAAGTTCGTCAGTTAGATTTTCAAAAAAATTTTGACAAGTATTTTTTCTTTTGTAACGTAAACCACAATTGACGAAGGCGAAATCGCTAGTTCTGACGTCACGAGCCCCCACTCACGAGTTTCGATGCGTTTTATCTTTGTCAATATTCATTGACTTACAAACACAAAAAATACGTGTCCATTATTTTTCAATTCTCTAACTGACAGACTTAATAGATTTGTAATTTTTTGAAGACGTAAAATCTTAATATTTGTATGTCCGAAATGCCGAACATAATGAAACCCATAGATATTAAGAACTTATGTAAACTACCTATATTCTTGCAAATAAATGTATCATTCATCAATACATTTGATTGCGATTAATTTTTGTACTGGACTTTCTGTTACAGATATTGAAGGTCAAAGTTCTTGAGTAGTAGCGTTTTCTGGTTTTTTTTTTATATTATTTCTTTACTTTTAATACCTCCATGACCCCTGCACTATTCATATTCACGCATCCATCAGCACAATATAATTTTATTTGATATCTGATTTCACGAATACTCGGTGAGACCTAACTGAACGCCCAAATATAAGTACTCGGTTGGATTTTCAAAAAATCAAAAATCAAATCAAAATCAAAGCATTTATTTCAGGTAGGTCAATAACAGGCACTTTTGAATTGTCGAAACAGAGATGAAAATTAAATGTAGCTACAGTCCCAGTCACAAGACATAAAAACTGTGAAAGTACTGTAGTTGACCATTCTCTAGCGTAGATCTCTATGGAGAAGAACGGGCAAGAAACTCCAACGCAACAACGCTCGAGAGTTAAAATTCCAACTTCATCTGTTACTGTCTATGAATATTGTAGCTGTATGTATGTTAGTAGTGGAGCTACGTGTAGGTACAATGTCTGACTGCGGTACCGGCTCAATAGGTAATAGACAGGTGAACAATAGGAGGGGTCCATTTTACGTTGTAAACCTCGACTTTCATTAGAGCGGGATTGTTCAGTAGTCGGGTTTGTGGTAGTATACTCGTACCTTCTAGTTATTAAAAAAATATAAGCTTTCCAGTCCGCAAAAGTGTAGATGAGAAAAAATCTAATTGGTCTGTTACATTGTTTTTTTCTTTTAGGTAAGCAAAAAATGAAGACGATACAGCGTCGAAAACTCGTGTGACGTCACATTTGAGTACATTTTTTACCGGAAAGTGACGTCACAAGCCCCTACTCATGATCTGACGCATTTTATCTTCGTCAATTTTATCTATACTAATATTATAAAGCAGAAGAGTTTGTTTGTTTGTTTGTTTGGTTGAACGCGCTAATCTCCGGAACTACTGGCTCGAATTGAAAAATTCTTTTTGCGTTGGATAGTCCATGTATCGAGGAAGGCTATAGGCTATATAACATCACGCTATGACCAATAGGAGCGGAGCAGCAATAAGAAATGTTGCAAGCGGGAACAAAGCAGTTTAAACTTCCGTTGAGTAGGCGATGCGTTGCGATATCAAAACTTCACGCGAACGAAGTCGCGGGCAGAAGCTTTGAGGCTATAATTTATCTTGGAAACTTGAACACCTGATGCAGAACCGCAACAGACCAGCTAAACTATAAGAGATACAAAAATGCCACCATAGCAAAAATTGTTCTACATGATGAGCATTTTCTGCTGAGAGTATAAGTTTGAAGATCTGGAACATCTGATGTGGAAGTCCAAGAGCCCAGCTACACCATAACACGTATAGGAATGACGTCTTAGCAAAAGTTGTTCAATTTTATGAGCACTCTCTGTTGGTTTATAAAAATCGAAGATCTGGAACACCTGTTGTGGAACTCCAAGAGCCCAGCTACACCATAACACATATAGGAATGACGTCTTAGCAAAAGTTGTTCAATCTGATGAGCACTCTCTGTTGACTTATAAAAATCGAAGATCTCGGACACCTGTTGTAGAATTAATTTCCTTTTCCAGTTATCTTCGTGACTCGGTAGCCTACCCGGTAACGCAGGGGAGCAGTTACTTAGATTTCAATTGATCAGGTATCTTCACAACAAAACTATAACCATGCCTAGAAAGAGGTCAAATCTTTCCCAATGTTCCAAAGGAGCTAAAAGATTGAGGATCATAAGATCCCAAGAATCTATCGAAGAGCGGCAGGAGAGACTTGATGCTGTTCGAGAACATCAGGCTGCAACTTGCTCCGTGGAAACCTCTTCGGATCGCGAAGCACGCCTGCGTACTCAGCGTATTTCTACATCCAGGTCTCTAGAGACCAGTGAAGAATAGATGCGCGACTGACCGCTAATCGTTAACGTCATGCATTGTCTTGCGAGTCGGAGCCGTTCACGGATAGAGAATTGCGCTTGAGTTTCAAGCGTATCTACGCATCGACTACTAGATCTCTAGAGACAAGTAGGAAACGTGATGCGCGACTGACCGCTGATCGTGAACGTCACGCATTGTCTCGCGAGTCGGAGACGTTCACGGATAGAAAATTGCGCTTGAGTTCTCAGCGTATCTACGCATAGCTTCTTCTAGGTCTTTAGAGACAAGTGTGGAACGTGATGCGCGACTGTCCGCTGATCGTGAGCGAATCCGAAATTTTTACCGATACAGAATCAGGCTTGAGTTTTCAGCGTATTCGCACATCTACTAACAGGTCTTTTGAAACGAGTGATGAACGTGATGCGTGAGGCGCGATGCACGTTCATTGAACGAACGTTTGAATTCTGATCGACGTCGACATTCTCTGAACAGAATGTCGATATCATCTGAAAAACCGGATGTGTCTCAAGATATAGCCGTAGGGCATGGCGACCTGCCGTGTCGACGGCGCGTTCGTGTTCCACGTGCGCCTCAAAGAGATGGCAGCATAAAGGGAGAGGCCCGCAAAGGTCGAAGCCTGCCGGGGCTGCGGGACTGTTCGAAAGAGTTACCGTGGCCCTGGAACGTAAAGGGCGAGGAAGGAACATGGATGGGTTTTAGTCAGTAAAAATCTGACACTCCCTCCCGCTCCGCCCAGAGTTGGAGAAGTTATTTGATTATTTCCCAACCGAAAAAAAAAGGGCATGGTGACCTTCCTTGGGTTGATAAGGCACGGAGTGCATTTACGTCTCCTATGATTGAATACGCCACATATTCCGCCATCGGAGGTATGGCTAAAAATTGTACTTTTTGTGAAGCTGTTAAATGGCAAAAAGAAACAAATGGTATGTGTTGCTCAGGTGGGAAAGATCCGTTATTTTCCCGTCCCCGGGTTTTTAGAATTTGACATCAGACGTTTCAGATTTTCGACGACCCCGTTGTCGCTGGCATAAGCAACAGGATCCGCGTACGAAGTCGCGGGCAGAAGCTAGTTAATTTGATAAAACAAAAAAGCTATCCTATATTTTTCGATAATATAACTGACGGACTAAACAGAATCATATTTTTTTAGTCAGAAATCATTCCTATTTCTCAGTGATTATAATATTGACCTGAAATCGCCAAGCCGCCTTGTATAATACGTAGTTGTAGCCCTATAGCTCGAGCTATGTCAGTACCGCAACTACCTACGTATAAGTGAGTGCGGTGTAAGCAGTGGTCCGACCGCCGACGATGAACGAGAAACGAGTAGAACTAGAAACTATAAACGAGTTGGCAATCAGCGGGAAGCAAGTGTGTAGTTTAAATAGTTTTGTCGCCGCGCCGGTCTATAAGCGAGTGTGCAAGTGCGACGAGCGATTATTCGCGGTCGCTCAGTCCTGTGCAAACCTGCGCGCGCGTTACGCGTAAAGAAATGATCAAGCGAGCGAGCATCGCTGAACGAGTATCGCTGAGCGAGTTTATTTTTGAAAGCTCGTCGCTCAGCGACAAAATTAGTATAAAGCGAGTCGTCGCCGGCAGTGTGAACAGTCAGAGAGCTACTTTTAATATATGCATCTCTTTCGTTTACACGGAGTGTACATTTATTGTGCGTTTCTTGAGAGAGTCAATCGCCGATACTTAGTCGTTTTCTCGCGGGCGGTCGGACCACTGCCTAACCGACGCGGCAACGTATGGCAGCAGACGCGAGCTCCGCGTCAGATGGATGGGGAGTATGCGGCGCGACGGACGCTCGCATATTTCCCATCTATTTTGGCAAAACCCTGTTCTTTTATTTATTTTGAAAGAAATAGGTATTCAAGTTTTTGTGAAATTTAACTCAGTAAATTCTGTGTCTGTCTGTCGGGCTGTCTGTGTGTTTGTTCCTAATCTCCGAAACGACAGAACCGATTTTGACGGAACTTTTACTGGCAGGTAGCTGATGTTATAAGACCGTCCATTTTTGTTCATCGACTAGTCCATCAACTAGTTGAATTCGTTGACTTGGTTATGCGTCGACTTGGTTCTGCAGACGTTAAAATAAACGTTGCAACCGTTGTCTACTACGTTGACGGCGAAGTAGACAGTTGACTAGAGACCACAAAATAATTGCTCAAACAAATTTTAACTATAAATCTAACAGGAGACAGTTGATATTAGTACGGGACTGATGTAAAACTCAAGAACGTAGACAAGTCGTGATATACAAATTTGAACTCTCAGATTTAGAGTAAAAATTTGTTTGAGCGTTTATTTTATATCTGAAGACTAACGACTTGCTTACGTTCTTGAGTTGGTAGACGCATTCAGTTTACCCGTTGACTGCCGCTGAGACGTCTACGGATTCAACTAGTCCATGGATTGTTAGTGAATCGTCAATTTGTTGACAGTACGAAGACGGTCGAATTAACTAGTTCGTTCATTCAACGCTCATCACTAGAGCGGCGCTACTTCCGTCTGTCTAATATTGCGTTTTCAAAAACAACCCCGCTTACTTCGCGATATTAAGAGTATTTAAGAGTGTCCTGTGACCGTGTTCTTGAATAACCAAAAGTAACGTCATAGCATCATTCCAGTGAAGAATATTGGGATTATGGTTCGTGCTTAAGTGTTATCTAGTGATAGTGTGCGAGGAGCCATTATTATGCATGGTGTCAATAAACGACTGCGAACATTCGGTCAGTAACTAGTACTTAGTAGTACCCGCCTAGTAGTAATACCTAGATATTTGTCTGTCCAAAGCTAGATTTGAAATATGAAGGGAAAATGAATTATACCTAAAAAGTCATTGACTCGCACACATGTTCTGCGATAAGCGTATGGTGTACACCGTTTGCGAGACATTAGCGAAGTTTTTGGTATGGATCTATCTGTTATTTATTAGTATTTTCTTTTTGTTCATATGTTTATTAGTATCATGTAAGCATGGACTATTGCGGATTTGAATAAGTTCCTCGTTAAGGCTGCCTGTCCACTGAAGCGGAGATAAGCTGCGGAGCGTAGAAAAGGATAAATATTAACCAATAAAATTGCATAAAATACCAGCTTCACACCAAGCAATCCTATTGGTTAATATTTCCCCGATTCTCCGCTCCGCAACCTTGCTCCGCTTATATAACTGACGTACGGCAATATTTCGAGATTTTACAATATCGCTAGAGATATATAACGTATTTGACAATTTTGCGGTGACATATATAATTCACGCGTACAGAGGTAGCGGGCAACAGTTGGTACAGAATAAAGGATGAAAAAACTCCTAAAACGAAAACGAAAGACACGTGTTCTTCTTGTGATTTATGTAATTACTAATAGGCTTGTGTCCTGAAAAAATATAATAAGTTCGTCAGTTAGATTTTCAAAAAATATTTGACAAGTATTTTTTCTTTTGTAACGTAAACCACAATTGACGAAGACACGACACTTTTAAAATCATAGATATATTATTACTTATATCTATGTTTAAAAATCTGGATACGTCACGCCTAGGTATAATTTTTCGCTAGTTCTGACGTCACGAGCCCCCACTCTCGAGTTTTGATGCGTTTTATATTTGTCAATATTCATTGACTTACAAAGACAAAAAGTGCGTGTCCATTATTTTTCAATTCTCTAACTGACGGACTAAATGGATTTGTAATTTGTTGAAGACGTAAAATCTTAATATTTGTATGGCCGAAATGCCGAATACATATAAAAGCCATAGATATTAAGAACTTATGTACACTACCTAAATTCTTGAATTTCAATTCATTTGATTGCGATTATTTTGTACTTACTAGACTCAAAATCAAAATAAAAGCATTTATTTCAAGTAGGCTTTTGAATTATCGAAACATAGATGAAAATTAAATGTAGCAACAGTCCCAGTCACAAGACATAAAAACTGAAAGTACTGTAGTTGCCCATTCCCTAGCGTAGATCTCTATGGAGAAGAACGGGCAAGAAACTCCATGGACACTCTTGTTACATCATTCATGTTGAGATGTGAGAACAATGTAGCAAGATGTGCACGATAAAAGAGTCCATAGAAAAACAAACAAAAACAATTCAAAAATAAAATAATTAATTTAAAAAAAAGACAGCGCCCGTTCACGAACATGACGCATGTATCAGCACCATTCAACTCAACCATTTTGAAGGGAATTAACCCAGATATTACTGAAACTATTTTTGAGCTTCGATAACCGTGATTTTTGAATATGTTTCTATATATGACTAATTATAACTAGGAAAAATGATGAAAAAAATTTAACTTTTCAGGAAAAGCCAGAAAAAGGTGGCCTTTTAAAAGGCCCGTCGTAATATGGGGGTCGTACACATGTATGGTCGGTCTAGTAATGAAACATAGTTTTATAGAATCAGTATTTAATCAAATCATATAATAAAAACACAAAGTTATTAGAAATACACACACACACACTTGCAAATACGCTTGTTACTGAGTTTGATTGTGATATGCCATAAAACAGTTCTTGGGCTGTAAATGAATTTTACACTTTTGGCAAAAAAAGCTCTTTACTTGGCAAACTTTGCATCTTAGTTGAGGCGCACTATATTGAAACAAATGATCAACCCCATCACATTGAGATAATTCTCGATGAGACCTAGGTGTAGGACAGGGTCCTCTCTTATCGCTCCTTTTTGTAGGTTTCGAGCAAACGCTTTGCCAATGATCTGAGAAAATTACCACTTGTATAGCTGTCACGCATTATGTACAGCCATATTATCTAGGTTATGACAGAAAATAGAAAAGTCCCGTTATTGCTACGAATAGAAGTTTGATATAAATATATGTTCTGGTCCTACCGATCTACCCCTCCCATATTTTTTTATAACAAAGGGTTGATAAATATGCATATATTTCTTATTTGCTTGTGAAAACCTCTTGACTTCATACAAGGGCTGCACCGTCTCAGCATTTGATCCAACAGTAACGACACTGTTGTCATTCCATTTTCAAACTAGTATGTGCTCAGGTAAACTAGTTTTGTACTCAAATGAACCTCTATCAGTATTTTTGAAGTCTTTGTTAGTGGTAAGAGGACACTTAGACGTTCTATTTTCCCGAATCGTACCAGTCGCTCTCAGGCCCTCCTGTTACCGGTACGGTAGGCTGAACCAACCCAGAAATAGCTGACGTGCCTGGAGTAGAAGAAACAGATGTAGAAGGCACAGAAACTTCGCTATCTTCACCGATCGTGTCAATCCTAAAAAAGGCACGTCATCTTCCCCGTCAGAGCTCTGTGAAAACGTTACCTCAGCAGAAGCTTTTAGCTGAGAGCCTACAAGAAAATAATATAGGTACATTTTGTTATAATAGAAACAGAAAACATACCTACTCGTGGGTTCACTGAGATGTAAATTAAATAAATTCAAAATTACTTTACCTGGAAGATTTTGTAACGTTACGAACTCTTCATCTCCAGAGTCCTCGTAAGTAACATCCGCATTGGCATTCTCAGGTGAAAAAAATGGTTATTTGGTTCGGCACCAAAGTGTCTTCATCAACTCGCTCTAACTCATCAACAATTTCAACGAGATTAAGCGCTTTTGCAAATCGCGCTCTAAAATATAAATAATCATCGATAAACCCCCATATTACGACGGGACTTTTAAAAGGCCATCGATTTCAAACGTAAAAAAAAACACGTTTGTTTTGCGTTTTGAATCAAACAAATGAGGTTATTTATTGATGAAATAACAAACATATCGATATCTAAGCGAACTTCTATCAGATTCCGCATGTAAATAACATAAAAGCTTACCTTTGTGCAGCCATTGTAAAAAAATAATCCAAGATCTTCAAAAACACTTAATGTACTTAAAACTGTGTGTCAAATTGTAAACGTAACAGCATCGAATTAAATGTTGATAGCTACTAAGTAAGTTGTCAATATGAAAATGCGTGTCAATTGATTGAAAAATTATGAAAAATTTAGGTAGATTTAGTTCTTTATTTGGGCCTTTTAAAAGTCCCGTCGCAGTATCTGGGTTAAATGACCCGACACACGCGCCACCATCAGCGGGACATTTGAGTGAGCATGACATACTCTTAACCGCCAGGGCACATTCAAGTCAAAAAATAAAAACGTAGGTTTCCAGCGAATGATTTCAAGTACCTACATAGCAGGATATGAGGTTATATAATACTAAAGATATTGAATTTATACAGTAATGCAAAGATAGTTGTACAATCTTCAGCAGCTCCAACAATACAATTAGTGCTATCCAATTATGCGCCCCTGTCCTTGTGGAGCAGGACCGGCATTGAGATAAAACGAAAAACACATTTCCAATTTTTTTTTTTCGGTAATCTAGCAGATTCTAAACAGACTCAAATTTTTTTTAGCCAGTCGCCATCTCTATTCACAAGTTTTATTGTCAAAATCGATTACTAGAAGTTTAACCACGAAAACCAGAGCTTGATTTGCACTGCAAATTGGAGACGCGACTCCGAAGAGACCCTACTCCCTAATGCTTCGTCTCTCTCGCGCACGTCTGCAGATGAGTGCGAGTGAGAGAGACGGATAGATCTGAATATACAGTTGTATTGTATTGTACAACGGGCTGGTGTCCGCAACTCCACGTCAAAGCGCGTATTATGCGTATGGGCTATAATCTACCACGCGGGCCCAGTGCGGGTTGGTAGTTGTCACATGACGTCTTCGAATTTTTGGTTCTAGGACATGCCGGTTTCCTCACGATGTTTTCCTTCACCGTTTTTGAGAGCAGCGGTAATGAAATAAATTGCACAAAGTAATGTGCCTGCCTGGGTTCGAACCCACGACTTACTGTTCGTAAGTCGGGGCCGCCACCACTGGGCCACCGCTGCTCTTAAATATACAGTTAGGGAGTAAGGCATCTATATGGACACGAAATATTTTAGAAAGGGTTATGACTTTAGCAGTCTATGTATGTATGTATGTTTGTTTGAATTTACGTCTGTTCCTCCGTAGCGCCTAAACTATTCATCCGATTATGATACATAAGGTAACATAGGCTACATATTAACCGCCTTCAAACTTGAACAATAGGAGGGGGTCAACTTTACTTTGTAAACCTCTTAAACCTCGACTTCATTAGAGAGGGGTTTTTTTGTTGTAGTTTAACACACAAATTCTTGTAATTAAAAAAACTATAAGCTAGCCAGTCCGTAATAGGATAGATTACAAAAAAACTAATTGAATAGATGTCCAAAAAATATTGGACACATTTTTTTTCACGTAAACAAAAAATGAAGACGACAAAGTGTGTCGAAAACTCGTGTGACGTCACATTTGAGTACATTTTACCGGAAAGTGCCGTCACAGGGGTTTTATAATTTTACAAAACAAAAAGCTATCCTAAGTTTTTCGATAACCTAACTGACGGACTAAACAGAGTCATATTTTTTTAGTCAGGAATCATTCCTATTTCTGTCTTTTTTAAACTTTCACGATCAGAACACATCATAAAACATATAGAAACGGGGAGACCCCGACCACGTCTCCCCGCGACCACGGCTGGTGCAATCCGGTCGAAACGTCGGGCTTAAATTAAAGGTAAATTCGCGATAAATACCCGTTTCTATATGTTTTATGATGTATTCCTATTTCTCACTGATTTTAATATTGGCCTGAAATCACCAAGCCGCCTCGCTTATATTATGTAGCTCGAGCTATGTTAGTACCGCACCTACATACGTACAAGTGGGTGCGGTGTATAACTGACGTACGGCAGCAGGCGCGAGCTCCGCGTCAGATGGATGGGGAGTATGCGGCGCGACGGACGCTCGCATATTTCCCATCTATTCTTCTTATACTTGTTCTTTTATTTATATAAACAAAATTAGGTATTCATTTAATTTTCAGTTTGTCACCAAGTTTTTGGGAAATTAATTTCAGTCAATTTTGTCTGTCTGTCCGTCGGTCTGTCTGTGTGTTTGTTCCAGCTAATCTCCGAAACGGCAGAACCGATTTTGAAGGGACTTTTACTGGCAGACAGCTGCTATTATAAGGTCTTACAAGGGCTGACTTTTATTAAAGAATAACCTTTAGAATTCCGTGCAATAAAATAAAACCCTTAAAATTGGTAGTAAAATTCAATTAATTTAGCAGTATTTTAAACCCCCGACATAAAAACGACGGGGTGTTACAAGTTTGACGTGTCTGTGTGTGTGTGTCTGTCTGTTGCATCATAGCTCTTTTTCATTTTTTGTTTGAAAGGTGCATTAGTCGAGAGTGTCTTTAGCTATGTTTGATAAAAATCAGTCCAAGATGGCCGCCGCCGCATAATGGCGGTTTACATATTTATTCAACAATTCAACAACTCCCTCAATGAAGGAATCAAATGAAAGGGCTTGACTAGTAGAATACTATACGCTTTAATAAATTTTAAATCCAAGATGGCCGCCACCACAAAATGATGATTTACATTTTTTTTTCACAACTCTCTCAATATGGGTTTCAGATGAAGAGCTTGACTAGTAGAATGATATACCTACCTGAAATAACAACTCTATGTGTCAGGGGTTTTTTAATTTTTAATATAATGGAACTTGTTTTATTATACGCATAAGTCACCGTAACCGGTGTATTTCTGTCTGCAGGGTTCAAAGGAACCTAACTCACCTAACGTGGGGGGTGCCCCAAGTTCCGATTATGGCGGCAGACATACTTCCGTCGCATGCATTTCACAATATTACGGTTTCATTTCGATAGATTACAATCTACCGAAAAATAAAGCGTTATATTGTAAACAGTTGACAATATTTAGAGAGTTTACAATCTCGCTAGAGAGATTACAATCTAACGTGTTTGACAATTATGCGGGGCAACAGCTAGTATAGAATAAAGGGTGAAAAAATTCCTAAAACGAAGGCGAAAAGCACGTGTTTTTCTTGTCATTTATGTAATTGCTAATAACTGTTGTTGTAGTTACATTTTTAACCGACTTCCAAAAAGGAGGAGGTTCTCTATTCGACTGTATGTATTTTTTTTTTTTTTATGTATATTCACCGATTACTCGAAGACGCCTGAACCGATTTGAAAAATTCTTTTTTTGTTTGAAAGGGTATACTTTCAAGTTGGTCCCATAGTCGCCAAGTAGGGATCTGATTATGGAATCTTGGCGAAATCGAGGGAACTCTTCAAATTTTATAGGATAACGTACAGCAATTTCGGTATTTTCTACAACAAGTGAAGCATTTGCGTTTGATAAGAACCATTCTACCATCAGATCTGATGATGAAGCCAAGAGTCACGGAGCTCCATAATGAGACAAAGTATCCTAGTCGTGTTTGGGCTTGTTGTAATTGTAACGGTATGCACTTTCCATGTGTACCAAGCACATGTGAACCACTAAAAAGTGAAAAATAAAAACTTTTTGCAAATTATCAAACCGACTTTGCAAAAAAGTTTTTTTTCTTTTACGTAAGCAAGAAATTAAGATGATACAGTGTGTCGAAACTCGTGTTACGTCACATTTGAGTACATTTTTTACCGGAAAGTGACGTCACAAGCCCCCTGCTCATGACCTGACGCATTTTATCTTAGTCAATTTTTATCAATTTGATAAAACGAAAAACCGATCCTATATTTTTTCGATAATCTAACTGACGGACTAAACAGAAGATAAAAACAAAGTTTTAATACCTAAATAAAAATAATACGTAGTTGTAGCCCTATAGCTCGAGCTATGTCAGTACCGCACCTACATACCTACGTATAAGTAGGTGCGGTGCAAGCAGTGGTCCGACCGCCGACGATGAACGGGAAACGAGTAGAACTAGAAACTATAAACAAGTTGGCGATCAGCGGGAAGCAGTGTGTAGTTTCGATAGTTTTGTCGCCGGGCTATAAGCGAGTGTGCAAGTACGACGAGCGACTGGGCCTGCAGTCTCGACATAGATAACGATCGCAAATCTAACGAATTCGGTCGCAAAGACTCTCCGATCCAGATTTAACGATATTTGGTAGTCTCTACACTCAAAGGTAACGAGTGTCCTTGGTTTACTAACAACCTTTGTAGCTAACTCAACGAATTTCGTAAAGTTTACGAATATATTTTGCGAGCATTTCTGACAGCCCGCAAAGTGAATCGTTACCAATGTAAATTAATTTATTGGTGGTTTTCACGGAATTGCTGACCAAAAACTGTGCCGGACGGGCTTATTACTCGAAGGTCTATTGTCTGTACCAAAGTATGCTGTGCTTACGGCCTTTAATGGCCGTAAGCCGAACCTAACCTATAAATAAGTAGGTTCCGGACATGAATTAGTGTGATTAGGCGTCGCTAATATTCATTTCATTGGAAGGAAGAGGATTCATTTAAATAAATATAACACACAATATTGTAATCTATTACTATTATCAACTTTATTAATATCAAAGTTATTCAAGTATAATTCTACTAATAAATAAGGTCGCTCACACATTTTAAATCTTATAATGTACCTACTGTCTAAAAGCAAATGTATAAAACATGTAATGAAGGTGTACGTATGTTTATTATTTGTATAAAATGTGAAGTAAAAAGAACACATTTCATCAAACTCAGAATACGGCAAAAAAATTACAAATCGCAGTATATCCTCTATACTTATCCTATGTCAAAATTTTAAACAAGACATAATAACTAATACACACATCATCTTTACAGTCTACTAAAAAATAGGTACCTACGTACAATCTTATCATTACCACCAAAACATTTTACACTTTTATTTCAACTGAACACGGCGTAGAAACAAATATCTGCATCAATACAAACAATAATACACACAAATACTTTCTTAAAACAATGCAAAATTATCAATTTTTGAAATACTAACATGAAAATCAACGTTAAAATTAAATTACACAATGCATTTTTAATATGGGAAGGATGAGATGAATATTTTTGAGGAACTTGTCATGGTTTTAATACATTTTCCTTAAGAGCGGGCCTAAAGCAAAATCTTCAATCTTAGATTAGATTTTTAGAGTAGTAAATCATGTTCAAATTAGAAAAAAAAAATATGTCTGGAAACTTCATTATAAATGTGAGGGTTGGGTCTGAGCAAAAACATAATAGGATAAAATTTTCTCGATAGAAAATCGTCACAAAGTTACCTCTAATTTTCAACAATTTTGGTTTGTATTCTATTTTGGTGCATATTACTGAACCATAAACTACATAAATATTATCACTCATGTATAACCTAGGGCTGACTCTGAGAATTTTTTCAAAATATTTGCTATTTTAAGAGATAATAGACTCGAAAGAATCTGGCGCTTACTACATTTTTAATCCGTGAAATGCGCCGTCTTCCGTCTCGCGGGACGCGAGCTTGAGACATCAGTTTGTTTCACCGATCAGTTGCCCTCGCTCTGTTGAGACGGGCAGTCTATGTCACTTTGCTCCGCGCCTAGCCGCCCTTATTATTATCATAATATTACTAATTTTTTGTTGAGTAACATGGCTAACAAGAAAAATACAATAGCAAAACGGAAGAAGCGAGAAGTAAAGCAGTTGAACACTCAATTTATGGCTGATTGCCGTGGTCGAATGTACTTATGTATTTTTTACGTGCCTAAGCGCATAGTAAACTCAAAATAAACGGATGATTGATTTGATCGTGCATTGTTTTTGTTTGAAATTATTATAATTACATACAACGTTGGATGCGAGTCGCCGTTGACCGGTCAAAGTGGCGACACTTGGGGGAGGCCTATGTCCAGCAGTGGACGTCTTTCGGCTGATACAACCCGTACGAATTAACTATTATGTTGGTATATTATTATAAATTTAATAAAATTATGGTAGTTATTATTTAAAAGGATTTGTTTTATTACTTATACTTTATGTTATTACTTGAAAGTCGTGGGTAGGTAGAAGGTAGGTAGTAGGCAGGTCGGGTCAGCTAGTAAATATTTAAAATAGGCGGGTATCCTAAAATGGCCGCTTCAGCAGAATCATAATATGAATCACATTAAAAATTTAAAATTCTTAAAATGGACTTGTGTAAGACCGTAAAGTCCATTTTAACAAAAAATGTTTTAATGTGATTCCCAACACTCGCTTGTTTCAGGTTCATATCAGTTCCCAGAAAATAATGTAAATCGAGTGATCGAGTTCGTTGATGGTTCTGTCGGTACTTCGGTAGTACCATCGAGGTCTAAAATAATTAGAATAATGACCAAAATGTATCACTAGAGAAGTACGTTTATCGTTTCCTACTACCGAAATCTCACATACCTTATGTATGCACCTAGGTTTTCATAAAGAATTATGAATACCTATTTACAATACTCTTGCTAAGTATTTTTTTACACTTCCAGTATAACGTGGCCTCACCATGTATATATTTTTAGTACAATGAGAGATCTGCATAAACTGGTTTTGTATAGCTTGACCACCTGTCGTGCTTACCAAAGTTCCTTTATTAACCCCCGACGCAAAGACGACGGGGTGCTATAAGTTTGACGTGTCTTTGTGTGTGTGTGTGTCTGTCTGTGGCATCGTAGCATCCGAACGGATGAAACGATTTTAATTTTGTTTTTTATTAGAAAGGTGAATTAGTCGGCAGTGTTCCTAGCTATGTTTTATGAAAATTAGCCCAAGATGGCCGCCGACACAAAATGGCGGATTACTTACATATTTTTTCACAATTCCCTCGATATGGGTATCAAATGAAAGGGCGTGACTAGTAGAATACTTCCTATGATAAATTTAAAATCCAAGATGGCCGCCACCACAAAATGGCGAATTACCTTTTTTCAATATGGGTATCAAATGAAAGATCTTGACTAGTACAAAAATGTATACTACATTCAAAGGGAATAAGGAATACTAACTAACGAAATGAGACACGGAAAGTGGAGTGATGACTGGTTCCTAGGACTTAACTATAATCAATTATTTTCTATTTAACTTTTATTACATTATGTGTCGGAGGACTTTTTTAATTTTTAATTTAATTTTACTTGTTCGTATTATGTTATTTTTAGTAATGATTTCAAAAACCAAATCGGTGGTTCCTTGAGTAGTAACGTTACGAAGCTTGAGTTGCATAACGACAAGAGTGTTGCACGCAAACAGTACGTATTTTTAGGGTTCCGTAGCCAAGTGGCAAAAAACGGAACCTTTATGGATTTGTTATGTCTGTCTGTCTGTCTGCCCGTCCGTATGTCACAGCCATTTTTTTCCGAAACTATAAGAACTATGCTGTTGAAACTTGGTAAGTAGATGTATTCTGTGAACCGTATTAAGCTTTTCACACAAAAATAAAAAAAAATCAATAAACTTTGGGGGTTCCCCCATACTTAGCACTGAAACTCAATTTTTTTTTTCAAACCCAAACGTGTGGGGTATCTATGGATAGGTCTTCAAAAATGATATGGAGGTTTTTAATATATTTTTTTTCTAAACTGAATAGTTTGCGCGAGAGACACTTCCAAAGTGGTAAAATGTGTGTTCCCCCCCTGTAACTTTTAAAATAAGAGAATGATAAAACTTTAAAAAAAATATGATGTACATTACCATGTAAACTTCCACCGAAAAGTGGTTTGAACGAGATCTAGTAAGTATTTTTTTTTAATACGTCATAAACCGTATACGGTTCAATTCATTATATTTGAGTTGCTGCTACGGAACCCTTCATGGGCGAGTTCAACTCGCACTATGTCGCTTTTTTATTAAATTGTAATATATAATATTTGCTTTCAAGTTTTTAAGTAAACAGTTGCTTGCAATTCTTGAAGGTCAATTATTGCGCTTAAATTATTACATTCAATTATTGCACTTGTATGTCCAAGAAAATGGCCTCATGTAAATGAAGCTTCAGTCATCAATGTTTTTGAATAAAACTAACTAATGTCGAAAAGTAGATTACCAAAATGGTGTAGCAAACGTCAAGATAAGTAATTTAAAAAATGAATTTCATAATTATTATATTATGTCACCGTAAAATTGTCAAACACGTTAGATTGTAGTCTCTCTAGCGAGGTTGTAAACTCTCGAAATATTGTCAACTGAACATACTGCTTACAATATAACGCATTATTTTTCGGTAGATTGTAATTTATCGAAGTGAAACCGTAATATAGAGAAATGCATGCGACTGAAGTATCTCTACCCCCATAATCGGGACTTTAGGCACCCTCACGTTAGGTTAGTAAGGTTCCTTTAAACCCTGCAGACAGAAATAGGCCCGCGTAGCGGGGCTCCGTCGACTACGCTTTTTAGGGGAATATAGTGTTTTGAGGTTACGTTATATAAATCGGTATTTCTCAGTAATGGTAGAATATCTTTTCATGAGAGGGGTACCATTGGGCAAGGGGGACCCCTCCTTCCCTCCCTCTCCTCCACACTGCGCGAGTTGACTTCCATCGGATGCATTTCACAATATTACGGTTTCACTTCGATAGATTACAATCTACCGAAAAACCAATGCGTTTTATTGTAAGCAGTATGTTCGTTTGACAATATTTCGAGAGTTTACAATCTCTCTAGGTATTTTACAATCTAACGTGTTTGACAATTTTAGGGTGACATATACAACCATACGAATAGTTATGTGATACCGGTTTGCCGAAAAAAATCATACCACATATTTGAGAAGTCACTTCCAACCATTGTATCCTATTAATTATGCATTCCCGGAATTTCTGGAATTTATGTTGAAAAAAGCCAATTCCATAATTACTTGCCCAAAAATTATAGTAAATAAATGCATCCAACTATTCGATGTCTACAATAAATACCTAATATTAAGAAAACTAAGATGAAATGGAGTACTCAAAACTTTTATTTCACTACATACAAACAACATAGGAATGCATTGAAGGTGTTAAAAAATTAACTAAAAAAAAAAAAGAAAAGAAAGTGGTTTCATCTATCTATGTTGCATATACTCATCTCAATGATTTCAAGTACGCGAGTTCGGTCCCGCGCGTCGCGCATCGTGGCGCCGCCGCCGCCGCGCCGCCCGTGTTTGACAAACGCACTAATGCGGGTGTGGCGAGACGCGCGGGGGAAATCAGAATTTTTCTTGGCGTTAGGCCCGCTCTTAAGGCACAAAAAATATATAGGATGTTAACTACTTTCTGAGGTACTTAGAGCTTTATAAATTAATGGTAATGGTACAACTTCTAAATATTAAGATTCTTTATACGGGTAATTCTGCGAGTGACTTCACTCATGTTTGAGTTATTTCTATTTGAAAGAGTTTCATTGTACACTTAACAGGTTAGGATAGTTACAAAATGTAATGGAAAACGACTTCTTTTCCTTTAAGTTAAATGATTCTGTGATTTGCAGATCGGTTGACAAGATTCAAACCTTTGTAAATTGAATATTTTGGAATTGTCTTGCACACAAGCATTTATTTTGTGTCATTTACTCTGCTGTGAATCCCTAACAACTATAATATGGTAATATCGAATATTGGAACACTGCGATTACACACAAATATAGTTTTGGAAATATCTGATCAATACACAAACACTACACAAATTCACTGTTTGTTTTTTTGATTGTTCTTCGTCATTTGTCTACCATAGTCTCCAGCCGGCTCGGAGGCCTTCTGTGGTGTGACACAACGGCTCAACAGCTCGCTACGTGCTGCTTCCGATAGCTTCGGCATGCTTCGACACATCACACGACATCAGCGTGAAAATGTAAAATTCCTTGAATTTACTTATTTCTGTATCCGGACGGAATAACAACAGAATTGTTCATGGAGCTCCTTTATGAATTTCAGCCATTTCTTCAAACACAACGACCTTACGAACTTTAGGTCGAGTTCCAGTATAACTTCACGACATTTATAATAAGTGAATGTAGAAGTATGTCCGGTGGGGTCGCAGCTTTAGCCAGAAAAAAGTTAGTAGAGGTACTGTACTGTTGGCTATCAATGAAAAATGCTTCAGAAAATACCATTGAAAACATAAACACAACAAATATTGGATTCCAATGACAATGAAAACAATACAAAACCAATTGACAAGTTTGACATTGACATTAAGCCAATGTTGCAAGGAGGCAAATTCTAATTTCCATAAATATTTAACGATTTATTTATTTTTTTTAAACGTTTTTGGCTCTACTTACGAGTTTTCATGAAAAATAGTGCCATCAAAATAAGGCTTTTATAGTCTCAGTTTAAGATACAAAAAAAACAATGATTTTTATTGAATCATGTTTTCTGCTTTTCCCCATATTCAAGGAGATTTTGTGAAAGCATAAAATTGTCTTTGAAATAGCCGAACTATGAATACGTTTTTCGCTAGCCTACCGACATCAATATGTCAAGATAATGTACGACTTAGCACGTTAACTTGAATGTAGAGACTTGCGTTTCTCCCAAGCGTTGTTATTGCAACCGAATTTTTTCGTTATTATTTATGTTACGTTAGCTTCCGACAGCGTCGTTACTAATGTCGAGACGCGCGTTACACGTAAAGAAATGATCAAGCGAGCGAGCATCACTGAACGAGTATCGCTGAGCGAGTTTATTTTTGAAAGCTCGTCGCTCAGCGACAAAATTAGTAAAGCGAGTCGTCGCCGGCAGTGTGAACAGTCAGAGAGCAACTTTTAATATATGCATCTCTTTCGTTTACACGGAGTGTACATTTATTGTGCGTTTCTTGAGAGAGTCAATCGCCGATAGTTAGTCGTTTTCTCGCGAGCGGTTGGACCACTGCCTAACCGACGCGGCAACGTACGGCAGCACGCGCGAGCTCCGCGTCAGATGGATGGGGAGTATGCGGCGCGACGGACGCTCGCATATTTCCCATCTATTTTGGCAAAACCCTGTTCTTTTATTTATTTAGAAAGAAATAGTTATTCATATAATTTTCAGTAGGTCACCAAGTTTTTGCGAAATTTAATTCAGTAAATTTAGTGTGTCTACCTGTCGGTCTGTCTGTGTGTTTGTTCCGGCTAATCTCCGAAACGGCTGAACCGATTTTGACGGAACTGTCACGGGCAGGTAGCTGATGTTATAAGGTCTAACATAGGCATAGGCACTTTATTTAAGAATAAAATGAATAATTAGGGATCCGTGCAATAAAAATAAAACCCTTGAAATGGGTAATAAAATTCAAAATTTTTAACCCCCGACGCAAAAACGACGTTGTGTTATAAGTTTTTCTGTGTGTGTGTGCCTGTCTGTGGCATCGTAGCTCTCGAACGGGTGAGCCGATATCGATTTTTTCGTTTTAAAGGTGAATTAGTTGGGAGTGTTCTTAGCTTTGACGTAAATCAGTCCAAGATGGCCGCTGCCACAAAATGGCGGATTAAATATTTATTCAACAACTCCTTCAATATGGGTATCAAATGAAAGGGCTTGACTAGTAAAATGATATACCTGAAATTACGACCCAATGTGTCAGGGACTTTTTTTTTTTCATTTAATGTACTTTAACTCGTTTTATTATACGTATATATGATTCACGCGAACAAATGTAGCGGGCAACAGTTAGTACAGAATCAAGGGTAAAAAAAACAAAAATATAATAAGTTCGTCAGTTAGATTTTCAAAAAAAATTTGACAAGTATTTTTTCTTTTGTAACGTATTGACGAAGGCGAAATCGCTAGTTCTGTTATCTTTGTCAATATTCATTGACTTACAAACACAAAAAATACGTGTCCATTATTTTTCAATTCTCTAACTGACAGACTTAATAGATTTGTAATTTTTTGAAGACGTAAAATCTTAATATTTGTATGGCCGAAATGCCGAACATAATGAAACCCATAGATATTAAGAACTTATGTAAACTACCTATATTCCTGCAAATAAGTGCATCATTCATCAATACATTTGATTGCGATTAATTTTTGTACTAGACTTTCTTTTACAGAGTAATTGAAGGTCAAAGTTCCTGAGTAGGAGCGTTTTCTCGTTTTTTTTTTTTTAAATATTATTTCTTTACTTTTAATACCTCCATGACCCCTGCACTATTCATATTCACGCATCCATCAGCACAATATAATTTTATTTGATATCTGATTTCACGAACACTCGGTGAGACCTAACTGAACGCCCAAATTTAAGTACTCGGTTGGATTTTCAAAAAATCAAAAATCAAATCAAAATCAAAGCATTTATTTCAGGTAGGCCAATAACAGGCACTTTTGAACTGTCGAAACAGAGATTAAAATTAAATGTAGCTACAGTCCCAGTCACAAGACATAAAAACTGTGAAAGTACTGTAGTTGCCCATTCCCTAGCGTAGATCTCTATGGAGAAGAACGGGCAAGAAACTCCAACGCAACAACGCTCGGCTCCGCGTCGAGAGTTAAAATTCCAACTTCACCTGTTACTGTCTATGAATATAGTAGCTGTGTGATGTTAGTAGTGGAGCTACGTATAGGTACAATGTCTGACTTCAGTACCGGTTCAATAGTTGATAGACAGGTGAACAATAGGAGGGGTCCATTTTATGTTGTAAACCTCGACTTTCATTAGACCGGGATTGTTCAGTAGTCGGGTTTGTGGTAGTATACTCGTACCTTCAAGTTATTAAAAAAATATAAGCTTTCCAGTCCGCAATAGTGTAGATGAGAAAAAGTCTAATTGGTCTGTTACATTGTTTTTTTCTTTTAGGTAGGTAAGCAAAAAATGAAGACGATACAGCGTCGAAAACTCGTGTGACGTCACATTTGAGTACATTTTTTACCGGAAAGTGCCGTCACAAGCCCCTACTCATGACCTGACGCATTTTATCTTCGTCAATTTTATTAATTTGATAAAACAAAAAGGCTATCCTATATTTTTCGATAATATAACTGACGGACTAAACAGAATCATATTTTTTTAGTCAGAAATCATTCCTATTTCTCAGTGATTATAATATTGGTCTGAAATCGCCAAGCCGCCTTGTGTAATACGTAGTTGTAGTCCTATAGCTCGAGCTATGTCAGTACCGCACCTACATACGTATAAGTAGGTGCGGTGCAAGCAGTGGTCCGACCGCCGACGATGAACGGGAAACGAGTAGAACTAGAAACTATAAACAAGTTGGCGATCAGCGGGAAGCAAGTGTGTAGTTTCGATAGTTTTGTCGCCGGTCTATGAGCGAGTGTGCAAGTGCGACGAGCGATTATTCGCACCACTCGCCCGCGGTCGCTCAGTCCTGTGCAAACCTGCGCGCGCGTTACACGTAAAGAAATGATCAAGCGAGCGAGCATCGCTGAACGAGTATCGCTGAGCGAGTTTATTTTTGAAAGCTCATCGCTCAGCGACAAAATTAGTAAAGCGAGTCGTCGCCGGCAGTGTGAACAGTCAGGGAGCAACTTTTAATATATGCATTTTTCGTTTACACGGAGTGTACATTTATTGTGCGTTTCTTGAGAGAGTCAATCGCCGATAGTTAGTCGTTTTCTCGCGGGCGGTCGGACCACTGCCTAACCGACGCGGCAACGTACGGCAGCAGACGCGAGCTCCGCGTCAGATGGATGGGGAGTATGCGGCGCGACGGACGCTCGCATATTTCCCATCTATTTTGGCAAAACCCTGTTCTTTTATTTATTTAGAAAGAAATAGGTATTCATATAATTTTCAGTTGGTCACCAAGTTTTTGTGAAATTTAATTCAGTAAATTTTGTGTGTCTGTCTGTCTTTGTGTATGTGCCGATTAATCTCCAAAACGGCTTAACCGTTTTTGACGGGACTTTTACTGGCAAGTAGCTGATGTTACAAGGTCTAACATAGGCTTTTATTTTACAATAACAGTTTGGGTTCCGTGCACTAAAAATAAAACCCTTGAAATTGGTAATAAAATTCAATTAATTTGGCAATATTTTTAACCCCCGACGCAAAAACGACTAGGTGTTATAAGTTTGACGTGTCTGTGTGTGTGTGTGTGTCTGTGTGTCTGTGGCATCGTAGCTCTCGAAGGGATGAGTCGATATTTATTTTATTGTTTCGTTTGAAAGATGAATTAGTCGGGAGTGTTCTTAGCTATATTTGAAAATCAGTTCAAGATGGCCGCCGCCATTAAATGGCGGAATTCATATTTATTCAACAACTCCTTCGATATGGGTATCAAATGAAAGGGCTTGACTGGTAGAATGATATACCTGCAATTACGACTCTATGTGTCGAGGGTTTTTAATTTTTTCAATTTAAGAACGGGCCTAACGGCAGGATTAATTGTGATTTCCCCCGCGCGTCTCGCCACACCCGCATTAGTGCGGATAACAAACACGCGGCGGCGCCACGATGCGCGATGCGCGGAACGTGGTTATCAAGTATGTAGCGGGCAGTGCGCTGCGTAGTATTTGCAACACAGTAAATAAAACCACTTTTTTTTCTTCTTTTTTGTTTTTTTTTTTTTTATCTCATATCTGTCTATTGTTTACACCAGTTCATAACCGAAAATCACGCCGGTACGCTGTGAAGGGGTAAGCACATGTGAACCACTAAAAAGTGAAAAATAAAAACTTTTATACAAAAATAAAACCGACTTCAGAGAAAACCAAAAGTGAAAAATAACTTTAGCTTCAGAAGTCGGTGACAAAAAAAACTAAATCAATCAAACAAAGGTCATCGGCCATCCGTTCTACGAGCAATGTGCCCGGCCCATTGCTACTCAAGTTTGGCAGAGGTGTATTTAAGCTTAGACCAAATAAACCTAAATATAATGAAACTTGGGGCCCAAGTTTTATACTAAGTAATTTCTACATAAATACAACTTTAGATTTAAATACATTAACTAAAAAACTACGAATAATATTAGCATTAACAGTACAAAGAATTCAAACTTTTTCTTTTGATTACAATTGATAATAATGCCTTAACCAATGATTATATAAAAATAAAAGTTCCTCAATTAATTAAAAGTTCCAGGATTAAGGGTATTCAAACATTGTTAACTTTACGATTAATTTACTGAAAAACCTAGTGTTTGCGAGAACACTTTGTGATTATTTAGAAGCTACAAAATTACTACGCAAGAACCATTTAGTAGCCTTTTTATTACGATTAAAAAACCTCATTGCCCTGGTTCAACCCGTACTTTTAGAAGATGAATAAAAGATGTTTTGCTGGTGTCTGGAATAGATACTTCACTGCATATTTATATAACACAAGACATGCTGCTACATCAGCCGCTCATAGGAAAGGTCTGAATATTGATTCAATTAAATCAACAGCGGGATGATCTCAGAGCTCTAAAAATTTGCCATATTTTATAACCTACCGCTTAAAAATCTAATGATAATTTTGAGGAATATACTCTTAGCAGTACTTGATAAAAATAATTATTAATGCTCACGATAAAGATAATTATTTTACTTTTAATAATAAAAGAATTATTGAAATGTGGTTATTTAATTCATTATTTCGCGAAATCTTTCAACATCTACAGAATCATCTCAGACGAGGCGCCAAGCCGCCTCGCTTATATAATGTAGCCTCGCTTATGTTTGTACCGCACCTACATACGTATAAGTGAGTGCGGCGTATAACTGCCCTACGGCAGCAGACGCGAGCTCCGCGTCAGCAGATGGATGGGGAGTATGCGGCGCGACGGACGCTCGCATATTTCCCATCTATTCTTCTAATACTTGTTCTTTTATTTATTTAGACAAAATTAGGCATTCATTTAATTTTCAGTCACCAAGTTTTTGTGAAATTTAATTCAGTAAATTCTGTGTGTCTGTCTGTCGGGCTGTCTGTGTGTTTGTTCCTAATCTCCGAAACGACAGAACCGATTTTGACGGAACTTTTACTGGCAGGTAGCTGATGTTATAAGACCGTCCAGTTTTGTTCATCGACTAGTCCATCAACTATAGTTGAATTCGTCGACTAGTTTATGCGTCGACTTGGTTATGCAGACGTTTAAATAAACGTTGCAACCGTTGTCTACTACGTTGACGGCGAAGTAGACAGTTGACTAGAGACCACAAAATAATTGCTCAAACAAATTTTAACTATAAATCTAACAGAAGACAGTTGATATTAGTACGGGACTGATGTAAAACTCAAGAACGTAGACAAGTCGTGATATACAAATATGAACTCTCAGATTTAGAGTAAAAATTTGTTTGAGCGTTTATTTTATATCTGAAGACTAACGATTTGCTTACGTTCTTGAGTTGGTAGACGCATTCAGTGAAGAATATTGGGATTATGGTTCGTGCTTAAGTGTTATCTAGTGATAGTGTGCGAGGAGCCATTATTATGCATGGTGTCAATAAACGACTCCGAACATTCGGTCAGTACCTAGTACTTAGTAGTACCCGCCTAGTAGTAATACCTAGATATTTGTCTGTCCAAAGCTAGATTTGAAATATGAAGGGAAAATGAATTATACCTAAAAAGTCATTGACTCGCACACATGTTCTGCGATAAGCGTATTGGTGTACACGCTTTGCGAGACATTAGCGAAGTTTTTGGTATGGATCTATCTGTTATTTATTAGTATTTTCTTTTTGTTCATATGTTTATTAGTATCATGTAAGCATGGACTATTGCGGATTTGAATAAGTTCCTCGTTTAAACTAGCATATTGTATTATGTAGCTTTACCTATGTTAGTACGGCACCTACATACGTATAAGTGAGTGCGGCGTATAACTGACGTACGGCAGCAGGCGCAAGCTTCGCGTCAGATGGATGGGGAGTATGCGGCGCGACGGACGCTCGCATATTTCCCATCTATTTTGGCAAAACCCTGGTCTTTTGTTTATTTGAAAAAAAATAGGTATTCATTTAATTTTCAGTTGGTCACCAAGTTTTTGTTAAATTTAATTCAGTAAATTTTGTGTGTCTGTCTGTCGGTCTGTCTGTGCGTTTGTTCCGGCTGATCTCCGAAACGGTTAAACCGATTTTGACGGAACTTTTACTGGCAAGTAGCTGATGTTATATGGTCTAACATGTAGGCACTTTATTTAAGAATAAAATGAATAATTAGGCTTCCGTAGAATAAAAATAAAACTCTTGAAATTGGTAATAAAATTCAATTAATTTGGCAATATTTTAACCCCCGACGCAAAAACGACGTTGTGTTATAAGTTTTTATGTGTGCGTGTGTGTGTCTGTCTGTGGCATCGTAGCTTTCGAACGGATGAGCCGATATTTTTTTTGTTCGTTTTAAAGGTGAATTAGTCGGGATTGTCTTAACTTTGATTAAAATCAGTCCAAGATGGCGGATTAAATATTTATTCAACAACTGCCTCAATATGGGTATCAAATGAAAGAGCTTGACTCGAAGATTGATATACCTGAAATTACGACCATAATTATGTGTCTGGGGTTTTTTTTTACTTTTTAATTTAATGTTAACAAATATGTTGTAACTTGTTTTATTTATACTTATATATGTCACCGTAAAATTGTCAAATACGTTATATTGCAATATCACTAGCGATATTGTAAAGTCTCGAATTATTGTCAAATGAACTTACTGCTTACAATAAAACGCATTATTTTTCATGAAATGCATGCGATGGTAGTCAACTCACGTGGTGTGGAGAGAAGGAGGGGTCCTCCTTGCCCAGTGGTAACACTCTCATGAAAAGATACTGTACCATTCCTGAGAAATATCGATTAATATAACCTAACCTTAAAACACTTCCCATTCCTCTAAAAAGCGTAGTCGACGGAGCCCCGCTTCGCGGGACCCCTATTTCCGAGTGCAGGGTTTAAAGGAACCTAACTAACCTGACGGGGGGGTGCCCCAAGTCCCGTTTATGGGGGCAAGAGATAATTCCGTATGTTCAGTTGACAATAATTCGAGACTTTACAATATCGCTAGAGAGATACACGTTATATTGTAATATAACGTATTTGACAATTTTACGGTGACATATATAATTCACGCGTACAGAGGTAGCAGGCAACAGTTGGTACAGAATAAAGGATGAAAAAACTCCTATAACGAAAACAAAGGCACGTGTTCTTCTTGTCATTTATGTAATTACTAATAGGCTTGTGTCCTGACAAAATATAATAAGTTCGTCAGTTAGATTTTCAAAAAATATTTGACAAGTATTTTTTCTTTTGTAGCGTAAACCACAATTGACGAAGACACGACACTTTTAAAATCATAGATATATTATTATATCTATGTTTAAAATTCTGGATACGTCACGCCTAGGTATAATTTTTCGCTAGTTCTGACGTCACGAGCCCCCACTCTCGGGTTTTGATGCGTTTTATCTTTGTCAATATTCATTGACTACTCTTAACCGCCAGGGCACATTCAAGTCAAAAAATAAAAACGTAGGTTTCCAGCGAATGATTTTAAGTACATAGCACTCACACAATATGGAATATGAGGTTATATAATACCAAAGATATTGAATTTATACAATGCAAAGATAGTTGTACAATCTTCAGCAGCTCCAACAATACAATTAGTGCTATCCAATTATGCGCCCGTGTCCTTGTGGAGCAGGACCGGCATTGAGATAAAACGAAAAACACATTTCCAATTTTTTTTTTTCGGTAATCTAGCAGATTCTAAACAGACTCAATTTTTTTTTAGCCAGTCGCCATCTCTATTCACAAGTTTTATTGTCAAAATCGATTACTAGAAGTTTAACCACGAAAACCAGAGCTTGATTCGCAGTGCAAATTGGAGACGCGACTCCGAAGAGACCCTACTCCCTAATGCTTCGTCTCTCTCGCGCACGTCTGCAGATGAGTGCGAGTGAGAGACACGTAGGGCGTCCATACGGACACTGATAAATATTTCAGTAAGCCTTACCAGACCACAGCGAAGCCTAAAGGAAGGGTAATGATTTTAGCAGTCTGTGTATGTATGTATGTTTGTTTGAATTTACGTATGTTCCTCCGTAGCGCCTAAACAATTCATCCGATTTTGATACATAGGTAAGGTATCAGTTGTTTCTATGGCCCGGGTAACATAGGCTATATTTTAACCGACTTCAAACTTGAACAATAGGAGGGGGTCAATTTTACTTTGTGAACCTCTTAAACCTCGACTTCATTAGAGAGGGATTTTTTTTGTTGTAGTTTAACACACAAATTCTTGTAATTAAAAAAACTATAAGCTAGCCAGTCCGTAATAGGATAGATTCCAAAAATACTAATTGAATAGATGTCCAAAAAATATTGGACACATTTTTTTTCACGTAAACAAAAAATGAAGACGACAAAGTGTGTCGAAAACTCGTGTGACGTCACAATTGAGTACATTTTTACCGGAAAGGGACGTCACAGGGGTTTTATAATTTAACAAAACAAAAAAGCTATCCTATATTTTTCGAGAATCTAACTGACGGACTAAACAGAGTCATATTTTTTTAGTCAGGAATCATTCCTATTTCTCACTGATTATAATATTGGCTTGAAATCACCAAGCCGCCTCGCTTATATTATGTAGCTTGACCTATGTTAGTACGGCACCTACATACGTACAAGTGGGTGCGGCGTATAACTGACGTACGGCAGCAGACGCGAGCTCCGCGTCAGATGGATGGGGAGTATGCGGCGCGACGGACGCTCGCATATTTCCCATCTATTCTTCTTATACTTGTTCTTTTATTTATTTAGACAAAAATAGGTATTCATTTAATTTTCAATTTGTCACCAAGTTTTTGGGAAATCAATTTCAGTCAAATTTGTCTGTCTGTCCGTCGGTCTGTCTGTGTGTTTGTTCCAGCTAATCTCCGAAACGGCAGAACCGATTATGCTGCTATTATAAGGTCTTGCAAGGGCTGACTTTTATTAAAGAATAACAATTAGAATTCCGTGCAATAAAAATAAAACCCTTGAAATTGGTAGTAAAATTAAATTAATTTAGCAATATTTTTAACCCCTGACATAAAATCGTCGGGGTGTTATAAGTTTGACGTGTCTGTGTGTGTGTGTCTGTCTGTTGCATCGTAGCTCTTTTTCAGTTTTTTGTTTGAAAGGTGCATTAGTCGAGAGTGTTCTTAGCTATGTTTGATAAAAATCAGTCCAAGATGGCCGCCGCCGCATAATGGCGGTTTACATATTTATTCAACAACTCCCTCAATGAAGGAATCAAATGAAAGGGCTTGACTAGTAGAATACTATACGCTATAATGGCCGCCACCACAAAATGATGATTTACATTTTTTTTTCACAACTCTCTCAAACCATCCTCAATATAGGTTTCAGATGAAGAGCTTGACTAGTAGAATGATATACCTGAAATAACAACTCTATGTGTCAGGGGTTTTTTAATTTTTAATTTAATGGAACTTGTTTTATTATACGCATAAGTCACCGTAACCGGTGTATTTCTGTCTGCAGGGTTTAAAGGAACCTGACTTACCTGACGTATCCAAGGGGGAACCCCCCCGCCCCAAGTTCCGATTATGGCGGCAGAGATACTTCCGTCGCATGCATTTCACAATATTACGGTTTCATTTCGATAGATTACAATCTACCGAAAAATAAAGCGTTATATTGTAAACAGTTGACAATATTTCGAGAGTTTACAATTTCGCTAGAGAGATTACAATCTAACGTGTTTGACAATTATACGGGGCAACAGCTAGTATAGAATAAAGGGTGAAAAAACTCCTATAACGAAGGCGAAAAGCACGTGTTCTTCTTGTCATTTATGTAATTGCTGTGTCCTGAAAATATATTTAGTCCATCAGTTACATTTTTAACCGACTTCCAAAAAGGAGGAGGTTCTCTATTCGACTGTATGTATTTTTTTTTTTTTTATGTATGTTCACCGATTACTCGAAGACGCCTGAACCGATTTGAAAAATTATTTTTTTGTTTGAAAGGGTATACTTCCAAGTTGATCCCATAGTCGCCAAGTCGGGATCTGATGATGGAATCTTGGCGAAATCGAGGGAACTCTTCAAATTTTATAGGATAACGTACAGCAATTTTGGTATTTTCTACAACAAGTGAAGCATTTGCGTTTGATAAGAACCATTCTACCATCAGATCTGATGACGAAGCCAAGAGTCACGGAACTCCATAATGAGAAAATGTATCCTGACACGAAAGTTTTTTCTCTTTTACGTAAGCAAGAAATTAAGATGATACAGTGTGTCGAAACTCGTGTTACGTTGTTACATTTGAGTACATTTTTTACCGGAAAGTGACGTCACAAGCCCCTACTCATGACCTGACGCATTTTATTTTAGTAAATTTTTATTAATTTGATAAAACGAAAAACCGATCCGATATTTTTTCGATAATCTAACTGACGGACTAAACAGAAGATAAAATAAAGTTTTAATAAATAAAAATAATACGTAGTTGTAGCCCTATAGCTCGAGCTATGTCAGTACCGCACCTACATACGTATAAGTAGGTGCGGTGTAAGCAGTGGTCCGACCGCCGACGATGAACGGGAAACGAGTAGAACTAGAAACTATAAACAAGTTGGCGATCAGCGGGAAGCAAGTGTGTAGTTTCGATAGTTTTGTCGCCGGGATATAAGCGAGTGTGCAAGTCCGACGAGCGATTATTCGCGCAACTCGCCCGCGGTCGCTCAGTCCTGTACAAACCTGCGCGCGCGTTACACGTAAAGAAATGATCAAGCGAGCGAGCATCACTGAACGAGTATCACTGAGCGAGTTTATTTTTGAAAGCTCGTCGCTCAGCGACAAAATTAGTAAAGCGAGTCGTCGCCGGCAGTGTGAACAGTCAGAGAGCAACTTTTAATATATGCATCTCTTTCGTTTACACGGAGTGTACATTTATTGTGCGTTTCTTGAGAGAGTCAATCGCCGATAGTTAGTCGTTTTGTCGCGGGCGGTCGGACCACTGCCTAACCGACGCGGCAACGTACGGCAGCAGGCGCGAGCTCCGCGTCAGATGGATGGGGAGTATGCGGCGCGACGGACGCTCGCATATTTCCCATCTATTTTGGCAAAACCCTGTTCTTTTATTTATTTAGAAAGAAATAGGTATTCATATAATTTTCAGTTGGTCACCAAGTTTTTGTGAAATTTAATTCAGTAAATTTAGTGTCTCCCTGTCGGTCTGTCTGTGTGTTTGTTCCGGCTAATCTCCGAAACGGCTGAACCGATTTTGACGGAACTTTTACTGGCAGGTAGCTGATGTTATAAGGTCTAACATAGGCATAGGCACTTTATTTAAGAATGAAATGAATAATTAGGGTTCCGTGCAATAAAAATAAAGCCCAAACATTAGAATTAAGAACGGGATATTTACCATGTTTATTGTTTGTTTTGAGTTTCCGATATTTCGGCACTGTTACAAGCGCTGCGCTGAGCTGTTCTAATGTTTGTGTTAGTGACCATGTCAGTCTAAAAACTCATAAAAATAAAGCCCTTGAAATTGGTAATAAAATTCAATTAATTTGGCAAGATTTTTAACCCCCGACGCAAAAACGACGTTGTGTTATAAGTTTTTCTGTGTGTGTGTGTGTGCCTGTCTGTGGCATCGTAGCTCTCGAACAGATGAGCCGATTTTGATTTTTTTCGTTTGAAAGGTGAATTAGTCGGGAGTGTTCTTAGCTTTGATGAAAACCAGTCCAAGATGGCCGCTGCCACAAAATGGCGGATTACATATTTATTCAACAACTCCCTCAGTATAGGTATCAAATGAAAGGGCTTTACTAGCAGAATGATATACCCAAAATTACGAACAAATGTGTCAGGGGTTTTTTTTTTGTTAATTTAATGTAACTTTGTTTATTTTACGTACTTACACATTATTTACGCCAACGGGCAACAGTTAGTACAGAATAAAGGGTGAAAAAACTGCTTTAACGAAAACGAAAGGCACGTGTCCTTCTTGTCATTTATGTAATTGCTAATAAGCTTGTGTACTTACTGAAAAAATCTAATAAATCCGTTAGTTACACTTACAAAATATTTTACAAGTACTTTTTCTTTTGTAACGTAAATCACAATCGACGAAGATACGACACTTTTAAAAATCTGAATACATCACGCGTTGCGCCTTAGCATAAGTTTTCGCTAGTTCTGACGTCACAAGCCCCCACTCTCGAGTTTTGATGCGTTTTATTTTCTTCAATATTCATTGACAAACACGAAAAATACATGTCCATTATTTTTCAATTCTCTAACTGAAGGACTAAATAGATTTGTAATTTTTAGGGTTCCGTAGTCAACTAGGAACCCTTGCAATGTCTGTCTGTCCGTCCGTCCTCGCTTTATCTCTGTGACCGTTAGCACTAGAAAGCTGAAATTTGGTACCAATATGTGTATCAATCACGCCGACAAAGTGGTAAAATAAAAATTGAAAAAAAAATGTTTTATTAGGGTAGCCCCCCTATATGTAAAGTGGAAAGTGTTTTTTTTTTAATTTCAACCCTAACGTGTTATATATTGTTGGAAAGGTATTTAAAAATGAATAGGGGTTTACTACAATAATTTTTTGACAATGTGTCCCTCTAACTTTTGAACCATAAGTTTAGAAAATATGAAAAGTAGAACTTTATAAGGACTTTGTAGGAAAATCATTTTGAACTTGGATGGAAACAAGTTTTTGTACAAAAAAGACAAAAAGTTGTACAAAATAATTTCTGGACTAAGTTTGTAGTATAATCGTATAATGCAAGCATTTTTTTTGACTTCTTTTACATATTTTATGGTCGGTAATAAAAATCGGATTGGATTGAACACTTATTGTGACGGACGGGAAACTACGGAACCCGACACGCTCTTGGCCGGTTTTTTAAAGACGTAAAAGCTTAATATTTGTATGGCCGAAATGCCGAATATAATGAAACCCGTAGATATTAAAACTTATGTTAACTACCTATATTCTTGCATATTATATTAAAGTATTATTAATTTTATTTTTTTTTTAGGATGGGAACTTCTCCCACTCTGGGCGGAGCGGGAGGGAGTGTCAGACTCTTACTGACTAAAACCCATCCATGTTCCTTCCTCGCCCTTTACGGTCCGGGGCCGCGGTATCTCTTTCGAACAGTCCCGCAACCCCGGCAGACTTCGGCCCTTGCGGGCCCCTCTCTTCTGCTGACATCTCTTTGAGGCGCGCGTGGAACACGCACGCGCCGTCGACACGGCCTGTCGTCACTAGACGGACGGACGGCTAGCTAGCCCATAGCTAACCGTCCACAGGCCCGCATCTACGGTGGCCGGTAGCCACCACGTGGCCCCCGACGCCCGGTGCGTCTCCCGCGGCGGCCGGGATGAGAGGCTCTCTCCCCCTCTTGTTCCGCCACCTCCTTCGCCAGCATGACTGCTTCGCAGAAGGAGGTGACGGCTTCCCATTCCGTCTTGCTCCGGACCATGGATTGAACCAGGGCCGGACGCGAGAGGTCGCCGCCGCCGATCGCCGCTACGAGGACACGGCGGTGCTCCGCCCACGCAGGGCAGACTTCCACCGTGTGCTCCACCGTGTCCTCCGGTCGATCCTCACAGTGGAAACACCCGGGCGTTTCCTCCCGCCCGATTCGGTGCAGGTACCTCCCGAAACATCCGTGTCCGGTGAGGACCTGCGTCAGGCGGAAGGTGAGGGCGCCGTGGCGCCTCTCAAGCCACTCCTCAAAGAGGGGACTTACCGCCACTTTCGTGGCGTGCCCTGCACGGGGTTGCGACAGTCGCTCTCTCCATGTCGCCATGAGATCGCGCCGGAGGTCTGTCCGCTGAACGACGATTTGCCGCGGCAGCGGAGTTTCCCCCCGGCGTAGTGCCTCCGCGCGCCATTCGTGTAGGCGCGCGAGGACTATCGCCTCCAGATCCCATGGCGGCAATCCGGCAAGCAGGCCCGCCGCCTCGCGGGCGATCGTGCGGTATTCACGGTCCATTTTCACGGCCACCACTTTCTGGGGCGCGTTCAGATAGTGGGCGGCGCGCCACCTCAAAGAACGCGCCCACACTGGGGCCCCGTAAAGGGCCATGGACCGCACGACCCCGCGTAGAGCCTGCGGCAGGAGGCGTTTGGCCCCCAAGCTTGGGCAGGAGCCGCCTGAAGGCAGCCCCGGTCCGTTCCAGCCTGGGGGCCAAACGTCGGAAATGCTCCACGATCCTCCATGACCCCTGCACTATTCATATTCACGCATCCATCAGCACAATATAATTTTATTTGACAATACAATGATATTATTTTCTGATTTCACGAAAACTCGGTGAGACCTAACTGAACGCCCAAATATAAGAGTCGGTTGGATTTTCAACGGTCGGCTCCGCGTCGACAGTTAAAATTCCAACGTCATTTGCTACTGTCTGTGAATAAAGTAGCTGTATGTATGTTAGTAGTGGAGCTACGTGTAGGTACAATGTCTGACTGCGGTACCGGCTCAATAGGTGATAGATAGATGAACAATAGGAGGGGTCCATTTTACTTCGTAAACCTCGACTTTCATTAGAGCGGGATTTTTCAGTAGTCGGGTTTATGGTAGTATACCTTCTAGTATTTAAAAAAACTATAAGCTTTCCAGTCCGTAATAGTGCAGATGAGAAAAAATCTTTAGTATAGTAGTTATATTAGTCTGTCAGATGGATTTTTTCTTTTACGTAAGCAAGAAATGAAGACGATACAGCGTCGAAAACTCGTGTGACGCCACATTTGAATACATTATTTACCGGAAAGTGACGCCACAAGCCCCTACTCATGAGCTGACGCATTTTATCTTCGTCAATTTTTATTAATTTGATAAAACAAAAACCCTATCCTATATTTTTCGATAATCTAACTGACTGACTTAACAGAATCATGAATACTTTTTTAGTCCGAAATCATCCCTATTTCTCAGTGATTATAATATTGGTCTGAAATCGCCAAGCCGCCTTGTCTAATACGTAGTTGTAGCCCTATAGCTCGAGCTATGTCAGTACTGCACCTACATCCGTATAAGTAGGTGCGGTGCAAGCAGTGGTCCGACCGCCGACGATGAACGAGAAACGTGTAGAACTAGAAACTATAAACAAGTTGGCTTTAAGCGAGTGTGCAAGTGCGACGAGCGATTATTCGCGCCACTCGCCCGCGGTCGCTCAGTCCTGTGCAAACCTGCGCGCGTTACACGTAAAGAAATGATCAAGCGAGCGAGCATCGCTGAACGAGTATCGCTGAGCGAGTTTATTTTTAAAAGCTCGTCGCTCAGCGACAAAACTAGTAAAGCGAGTCGTCGCCGGCAGTGTGAACAGTCAGAGAGCAACTTTTAATATATGCATCTCTTTCGTTTACACGGAGTGTACATTTATTGAGCGTTTCTTGAGAGAGTCAATCGCCGATAGTTAGTCGTTTTCTCGCGGGCGGTCGGACCACTGCCTAACCGACGCGGCAACGTACGGCAGCAGACGCGAGCTCCGCGTCAGATGGATGGGGAGTATGCGGCGCGACGGACGCTCGCATATTTCCCATCTATTTTGGCAAAACCCTGTTCTTTTATTTATTTAGAAAGAAATAGGTATTCATATAATTTTCAGTTGGTCACCAAGTTTTTGTGAAATTTAATTCAGTAAATTTAGTGTGTCTACCTGTCGGTCTGTCTGTGTGTTTGTTCCGGCTAATCTCCGAAACGGCTGAACCGATTTTGACGGAACTGTCACGGGCAGGTAGCTGATGTTATAAGGTCTAACATAGGCAAGCACTTTATTTAAGAATAAAATGAATAATTAGGGATCCGTGCAATAAAAATAAAACCCTTGAAATTGGTAATAAAATTCAATATTTTTAACCCCCGACGCAAAAACGACGTTGTGTTATAAGTTTTTCTGTGTGTGTGTGCCTGTCTGTGGCATCGTAGCTCTCGAACGGATGAGCCGATTGATTCTTTCGTTTTAAAGGTGAATTAGTTGGGAGTGCTCTTAGCTTTGACGTAAATCAGTCCAAGATGGCCGCTGCCACAAAATGGCGGATTAAATATTTATTCAACAACTCCTTCAATATGGGTATCAAATGAAAGGGCTTGACTAGTAAAATGATATACCGCAAATTACGACCCAATGTGTCAGGGACTTTTTTTTTCATTTAATGTACTTAACTCGTTTTATTATACGTATATATGATTCACGCGAACAAATGTAGCGGGCAACAGTTAGTACAGAATCAAGGGTAAAAAAACTCCTATAACGAAAACAAAGGCACGTGTTCTTCTTGTCATTTATATAATTACTTATGGGCTTGTGTCCTGACAAAATATAATAAGTTCGTCAGTTAGATTTTCAAAAAATATTTGACAAGTATTTTTTCTTTTGTAACGTAAACCACAATTGACGAAGGCGAAATCGCTAGTTCTGACGTCACGAGCCCCCACTCTCGAGTTTCGATGCGTTTTATCTTTGTCAATATTCATTGACTTACAAACACAAAAAATACGTGTCCATTATTTTTCAATTCTCTAACTGACAGACTTAATAGATTTGTAATTTTATGAAGACGTAAAATCTTAATATTTGTATGGCCGAAATGCCGAACATAATGAAACCCATAGATATTAAGAACTTATCCACCACTCTTGTACATGAAGTTTAAATAAATAAATAAATAAATAAAATACATTTGATTGCGATTAATTTTTGTACTAGACTTTCTGTTACAGATATTGAAGGTCAAAGTTCCTGAGTAGTAGCGTTTTCTCGTTTTTTTTTTTTAATATTATTTCTTTACTTTTAATACCTCCATGACCCCTGCACTATTCATATTCACGCATCCATCAGCACAATATAATTTTATTTGATGCCTGATTTTACGAAAACTCGGCGAGACCTAACTGAACGCCCAAATTACTCTGTTGGATTTTCAACGCTCGGCTCCGCGTCGAGAGTTAAAATTTTAACGTGATTTGTTACTGTCTGTGAATATAGTGGCTGTATGTATGTTAGTAGTGGAGCTACGTGTAGGTACCTACAATGTCTGACTGCAGTATCGGATCAATAGTTGATAGACAGGTGAACAATAAGATTTTTCGATAACCCAACTGAATGACTTAACAGAATCATATTTATGTAACTTGTTTTTTAGTCAGAAATCACCCCTATTTCTCAGTAATATTGGTCTGAAATCGCCAAGACGACCAAACGGCCGGCCGGCCTCGACCTATGTTAGTACCGCAGCTACATACAACGTACAAGTAGGTGCGGCGTATATCTGCCGTACGGCAGCAGACGCGAGCTCCGCGTCAGATGGATGGGGAGTATGCGGCGCGACGGACGCTCGCATATTTCCCATCTATTTTGGCAAAACCCTGTTCTTTTATTTATTTAAAAAGAAATAGGTATTCATATAATTTTCAGTTGGTCACCAAGTTTTTGTGAAATTTAATTCAGTAAATTTAGTGTGTCTACCTGTCGGTCTGTCTGTGTGTTTGTTCAGGCTAATCTCCGAAATGGCTGAACTGATTTTATCGGGACTTTTACTAGCAGGTAGCTGATGTTACAAGGTTAACCGACTTCCAAAAAGGAGGAGGTTCTCTATTCGACTGTATGTATTTCTTTTTTTTTTATGTTTGTTCACCGATTACTCGAAGACGCCTGAACCGATTTGAAAAATTCTTTTTTTTTGTTTGAAAGGGTATACTTCCAAATTGGTCCCATAGTCGCCAAGTCGGGATCTGATGATGGAATCTTGGCGAAATCGAGGGATCTCTTCAAATTTTATAGGATAACGTACAGCAATTTTGGTATTTTCTACAACAAGTGAAGCATTTGCGTTTGATAAGAACCATTCTACCATCAGGTCTGATGATGAAACCAAGAGTCACGGAACTCCATAATGAGACAATGTATCCTAGTCGTGTTTGGGCTTGTTGTAATTGTAACGGTATGCACTTTCCATGTGTACCAAGCACATGTGAACCACTAAAAAGTGAAAAATAAAAACTTTTTTGCAAAAAATCAAACCGACTTCAAAAAAAAACCAAAAAAGTGAAAAATAACTTTAGCTTCTGAAGTCGGTGACGTTTGTATGATTGATTTAAGTTTTTTGTCACCGACTTCAGAAGCTAAAGTTATTTTTCACTTTTTTGGTTTTTTTTTGAAGTCGGTTTTATTTTTTTGCAAAAAATTTTTTTTCTTTTACGTAAGCAAGAAATTAAGATGATACAGTGTGTCGAAACTCGTGTTACGTCACATTTGAGTACATTTTTTACCGGAAAGTGACGTCACAAGCCCCTACTCATGACCTGACGCATTTTATCTTAGTCAATTTTTATTAATTTGATAAAACGAAAAACCGATCCGATATTTTTTCGATAATCTAACTGACGGACTAAACGGAAGATAAAAATAAAGTTTTAATAAATAAAAATAATACGTAGTTGTAGCCCTATAGCTCGAGCTATGTCAGTACCGCGCCTACATACGTATAAGTAGGTGCGGTGTAAGCAGTGGTCCGACCGGCGACGATGAACGGGAAACGAGTAGAACTAGAAACTATAAACAAGTTGGCGATCAGCGGGAAGCAAGTGTGTAGTTTCGATAGTTTTGTCGCCGGGCTATAAGCGAGTGTGCAAGTACGACGAGCGATTATTCGCGCCACTCGCCCGCGGTCGCTTAGTCCTGTGCAAACCTGCGCGCGCGTTACACGTAAAGAAATGATCAAGCGAGCGAGCATCGCTGAACGAGTATCGCTGAGCGAGTTTATTTTTGAAAGCTCGTCGCTCAGCGACAAAATTAGTAAAGCGAGTCGTCGCCGATAGTTAGTCGTTTTCTCGCGGGCGGTCGGACCACTGCCTAACCGACGCGGCAACATACGGCAGCAGGCGCGAGCTCCGCGTCAGATGGATGGGGAGTATGCGGCGCGACGGACGCTCGCATATTTCCCATCTATTTTGGCAAAACCCTGTTCTTTTATTTATTTAGAAAGAAATAGGTATTCATATAATTTTCAGTTGGTCAACAAGTTTTTGTGAAATTTAATTCAGTAAATTTAGTGTGTCTACCTGTCGGTCTGTCTGTGTGTTTGTTCCGGCTAATCTCCGAAACGGCTGAACCGATTTTGACGGAACTGTCACGGGCAGGTAGCTGATGTTATAAGGTCTAACATAGGCATAGGCACTTTATTTAAGAATAAAATGAATAATTAGGGATCCGTGCAATAAAAATAAAACCCTTGAAATTGGTAATAAAATTCAATATTTTTAACCCCCGACGCAAAAACGACGTTGTGATATAAGTTTTTCTGTGTGTGTGTGCCTGTCTGTGGCATCGTAGCTCTCGAACGGATGAGCCGATTTTGATTTTTTCGTTTTAAAGGTTTTAAGTATTAGTTGGGAGTGTTCTTAGCTTTGACGTAAATCAGTCCAAGATGGCCGCTGCCACAAAATGGCGGATTAAATATTTATTCAACAACTCCTTCAATATGGGTATCAAATGAAAGGGCTTGACTAGTAAAATGATATACTGCAAATTACGACCCAATGTGTCAGGGGTTTTTTTTTTTTCATTTAATGTACTTAACTCGTTTTATTATACGTATATATGATTCACGCGAACTAATGTAGCGGGCAACAGTTAGTACAGAATCAAGGGTAAAAAAACTCCTATAACGAAAACAAAGGCGCGTGTTCTTCTTGTCATTTATGAAATTGCTAATAGGCTTGTGTCCTGCAAAAATATAGGTAATAAGTTCGTCAGTTAGATTTTCAAAAAAATTTTGACAAGTATTTTTTCTTTTGTAACGTAAACCACAATTGACGAAGGCGAAATCGCTAGTTCTGACGTCACGAGCCCCCACTCACGAGTTTCGATGCGTTTTATCTTTGTCAATATTCATTGACTTACAAACACAAAAAATACGTGTCCATTATTTTTCAATTCTCTAACTGACAGACTTAATAGATTTGTAATTTTTTGAAGACGTAAAATCTTAATATTTGTATGTCCGAAATGCCGAACATAATGAAACCCATAGATATTAAGAACTTATGTAAACTACCTATATTCTTGCAAATAAATGTATCATTCATCAATACATTTGATTGCGATTAATTTTTGTACTGGACTTTCTGTTACAGATATTGAAGGTCAAAGTTCTTGAGTAGTAGCGTTTTCTGGTTTTTTTTTTATATTATTTCTTTACTTTTAATACCTCCATGACCCCTGCACTATTCATATTCACGCATCCATCAGCACAATATAATTTTATTTGATATCTGATTTCACGAATACTCGGTGAGACCTAACTGAACGCCCAAATATAAGTACTCGGTTGGATTTTCAAAAAATCAAAAATCAAATCAAAATCAAAGCATTTATTTCAGGTAGGTCAATAACAGGCACTTTTGAATTGTCGAAACAGAGATGAAAATTAAATGTAGCTACAGTCCCAGTCACAAGACATAAAAACTGTGAAAGTACTGTAGTTGACCATTCTCTAGCGTAGATCTCTATGGAGAAGAACGGGCAAGAAACTCCAACGCAACAACGCTCGAGAGTTAAAATTCCAACTTCATCTGTTACTGTCTATGAATATTGTAGCTGTATGTATGTTAGTAGTGGAGCTACGTGTAGGTACAATGTCTGACTGCGGTACCGGCTCAATAGGTAATAGACAGGTGAACAATAGGAGGGGTCCATTTTACGTTGTAAACCTCGACTTTCATTAGAGCGGGATTGTTCAGTAGTCGGGTTTGTGGTAGTATACTCGTACCTTCTAGTTATTAAAAAAATATAAGCTTTCCAGTCCGCAAAAGTGTAGATGAGAAAAAATCTAATTGGTCTGTTACATTGTTTTTTTCTTTTAGGTAAGCAAAAAATGAAGACGATACAGCGTCGAAAACTCGTGTGACGTCACATTTGAGTACATTTTTTACCGGAAAGTGACGTCACAAGCCCCTACTCATGATCTGACGCATTTTATCTTCGTCAATTTTATCTATACTAATATTATAAAGCAGAAGAGTTTGTTTGTTTGTTTGTTTGGTTGAACGCGCTAATCTCCGGAACTACTGGCTCGAATTGAAAAATTCTTTTTGCGTTGGATAGTCCATGTATCGAGGAAGGCTATAGGCTATATAACATCACGCTATGACCAATAGGAGCGGAGCAGCAATAAGAAATGTTGCAAGCGGGAACAAAGCAGTTTAAACTTCCGTTGAGTAGGCGATGCGTTGCGATATCAAAACTTCACGCGAACGAAGTCGCGGGCAGAAGCTTTGAGGCTATAATTTATCTTGGAAACTTGAACACCTGATGCAGAACCGCAACAGACCAGCTAAACTATAAGAGATACAAAAATGCCACCATAGCAAAAATTGTTCTACATGATGAGCATTTTCTGCTGAGAGTATAAGTTTGAAGATCTGGAACATCTGATGTGGAAGTCCAAGAGCCCAGCTACACCATAACACGTATAGGAATGACGTCTTAGCAAAAGTTGTTCAATTTTATGAGCACTCTCTGTTGGTTTATAAAAATCGAAGATCTGGAACACCTGTTGTGGAACTCCAAGAGCCCAGCTACACCATAACACATATAGGAATGACGTCTTAGCAAAAGTTGTTCAATCTGATGAGCACTCTCTGTTGACTTATAAAAATCGAAGATCTCGGACACCTGTTGTAGAATTAATTTCCTTTTCCAGTTATCTTCGTGACTCGGTAGCCTACCCGGTAACGCAGGGGAGCAGTTACTTAGATTTCAATTGATCAGGTATCTTCACAACAAAACTATAACCATGCCTAGAAAGAGGTCAAATCTTTCCCAATGTTCCAAAGGAGCTAAAAGATTGAGGATCATAAGATCCCAAGAATCTATCGAAGAGCGGCAGGAGAGACTTGATGCTGTTCGAGAACATCAGGCTGCAACTTGCTCCGTGGAAACCTCTTCGGATCGCGAAGCACGCCTGCGTACTCAGCGTATTTCTACATCCAGGTCTCTAGAGACCAGTGAAGAATAGATGCGCGACTGACCGCTAATCGTTAACGTCATGCATTGTCTTGCGAGTCGGAGCCGTTCACGGATAGAGAATTGCGCTTGAGTTTCAAGCGTATCTACGCATCGACTACTAGATCTCTAGAGACAAGTAGGAAACGTGATGCGCGACTGACCGCTGATCGTGAACGTCACGCATTGTCTCGCGAGTCGGAGACGTTCACGGATAGAAAATTGCGCTTGAGTTCTCAGCGTATCTACGCATAGCTTCTTCTAGGTCTTTAGAGACAAGTGTGGAACGTGATGCGCGACTGTCCGCTGATCGTGAGCGAATCCGAAATTTTTACCGATACAGAATCAGGCTTGAGTTTTCAGCGTATTCGCACATCTACTAACAGGTCTTTTGAAACGAGTGATGAACGTGATGCGTGAGGCGCGATGCACGTTCATTGAACGAACGTTTGAATTCTGATCGACGTCGACATTCTCTGAACAGAATGTCGATATCATCTGAAAAACCGGATGTGTCTCAAGATATAGCCGTAGGGCATGGCGACCTGCCGTGTCGACGGCGCGTTCGTGTTCCACGTGCGCCTCAAAGAGATGGCAGCATAAAGGGAGAGGCCCGCAAAGGTCGAAGCCTGCCGGGGCTGCGGGACTGTTCGAAAGAGTTACCGTGGCCCTGGAACGTAAAGGGCGAGGAAGGAACATGGATGGGTTTTAGTCAGTAAAAATCTGACACTCCCTCCCGCTCCGCCCAGAGTTGGAGAAGTTATTTGATTATTTCCCAACCGAAAAAAAAAGGGCATGGTGACCTTCCTTGGGTTGATAAGGCACGGAGTGCATTTACGTCTCCTATGATTGAATACGCCACATATTCCGCCATCGGAGGTATGGCTAAAAATTGTACTTTTTGTGAAGCTGTTAAATGGCAAAAAGAAACAAATGGTATGTGTTGCTCAGGTGGGAAAGATCCGTTATTTTCCCGTCCCCGGGTTTTTAGAATTTGACATCAGACGTTTCAGATTTTCGACGACCCCGTTGTCGCTGGCATAAGCAACAGGATCCGCGTACGAAGTCGCGGGCAGAAGCTAGTTAATTTGATAAAACAAAAAAGCTATCCTATATTTTTCGATAATATAACTGACGGACTAAACAGAATCATATTTTTTTAGTCAGAAATCATTCCTATTTCTCAGTGATTATAATATTGACCTGAAATCGCCAAGCCGCCTTGTATAATACGTAGTTGTAGCCCTATAGCTCGAGCTATGTCAGTACCGCAACTACCTACGTATAAGTGAGTGCGGTGTAAGCAGTGGTCCGACCGCCGACGATGAACGAGAAACGAGTAGAACTAGAAACTATAAACGAGTTGGCAATCAGCGGGAAGCAAGTGTGTAGTTTAAATAGTTTTGTCGCCGCGCCGGTCTATAAGCGAGTGTGCAAGTGCGACGAGCGATTATTCGCGGTCGCTCAGTCCTGTGCAAACCTGCGCGCGCGTTACGCGTAAAGAAATGATCAAGCGAGCGAGCATCGCTGAACGAGTATCGCTGAGCGAGTTTATTTTTGAAAGCTCGTCGCTCAGCGACAAAATTAGTATAAAGCGAGTCGTCGCCGGCAGTGTGAACAGTCAGAGAGCTACTTTTAATATATGCATCTCTTTCGTTTACACGGAGTGTACATTTATTGTGCGTTTCTTGAGAGAGTCAATCGCCGATACTTAGTCGTTTTCTCGCGGGCGGTCGGACCACTGCCTAACCGACGCGGCAACGTATGGCAGCAGACGCGAGCTCCGCGTCAGATGGATGGGGAGTATGCGGCGCGACGGACGCTCGCATATTTCCCATCTATTTTGGCAAAACCCTGTTCTTTTATTTATTTTGAAAGAAATAGGTATTCAAGTTTTTGTGAAATTTAACTCAGTAAATTCTGTGTCTGTCTGTCGGGCTGTCTGTGTGTTTGTTCCTAATCTCCGAAACGACAGAACCGATTTTGACGGAACTTTTACTGGCAGGTAGCTGATGTTATAAGACCGTCCATTTTTGTTCATCGACTAGTCCATCAACTAGTTGAATTCGTTGACTTGGTTATGCGTCGACTTGGTTCTGCAGACGTTAAAATAAACGTTGCAACCGTTGTCTACTACGTTGACGGCGAAGTAGACAGTTGACTAGAGACCACAAAATAATTGCTCAAACAAATTTTAACTATAAATCTAACAGGAGACAGTTGATATTAGTACGGGACTGATGTAAAACTCAAGAACGTAGACAAGTCGTGATATACAAATTTGAACTCTCAGATTTAGAGTAAAAATTTGTTTGAGCGTTTATTTTATATCTGAAGACTAACGACTTGCTTACGTTCTTGAGTTGGTAGACGCATTCAGTTTACCCGTTGACTGCCGCTGAGACGTCTACGGATTCAACTAGTCCATGGATTGTTAGTGAATCGTCAATTTGTTGACAGTACGAAGACGGTCGAATTAACTAGTTCGTTCATTCAACGCTCATCACTAGAGCGGCGCTACTTCCGTCTGTCTAATATTGCGTTTTCAAAAACAACCCCGCTTACTTCGCGATATTAAGAGTATTTAAGAGTGTCCTGTGACCGTGTTCTTGAATAACCAAAAGTAACGTCATAGCATCATTCCAGTGAAGAATATTGGGATTATGGTTCGTGCTTAAGTGTTATCTAGTGATAGTGTGCGAGGAGCCATTATTATGCATGGTGTCAATAAACGACTGCGAACATTCGGTCAGTAACTAGTACTTAGTAGTACCCGCCTAGTAGTAATACCTAGATATTTGTCTGTCCAAAGCTAGATTTGAAATATGAAGGGAAAATGAATTATACCTAAAAAGTCATTGACTCGCACACATGTTCTGCGATAAGCGTATGGTGTACACCGTTTGCGAGACATTAGCGAAGTTTTTGGTATGGATCTATCTGTTATTTATTAGTATTTTCTTTTTGTTCATATGTTTATTAGTATCATGTAAGCATGGACTATTGCGGATTTGAATAAGTTCCTCGTTAAGGCTGCCTGTCCACTGAAGCGGAGATAAGCTGCGGAGCGTAGAAAAGGATAAATATTAACCAATAAAATTGCATAAAATACCAGCTTCACACCAAGCAATCCTATTGGTTAATATTTCCCCGATTCTCCGCTCCGCAACCTTGCTCCGCTTATATAACTGACGTACGGCAATATTTCGAGATTTTACAATATCGCTAGAGATATATAACGTATTTGACAATTTTGCGGTGACATATATAATTCACGCGTACAGAGGTAGCGGGCAACAGTTGGTACAGAATAAAGGATGAAAAAACTCCTAAAACGAAAACGAAAGACACGTGTTCTTCTTGTGATTTATGTAATTACTAATAGGCTTGTGTCCTGAAAAAATATAATAAGTTCGTCAGTTAGATTTTCAAAAAATATTTGACAAGTATTTTTTCTTTTGTAACGTAAACCACAATTGACGAAGACACGACACTTTTAAAATCATAGATATATTATTACTTATATCTATGTTTAAAAATCTGGATACGTCACGCCTAGGTATAATTTTTCGCTAGTTCTGACGTCACGAGCCCCCACTCTCGAGTTTTGATGCGTTTTATATTTGTCAATATTCATTGACTTACAAAGACAAAAAGTGCGTGTCCATTATTTTTCAATTCTCTAACTGACGGACTAAATGGATTTGTAATTTGTTGAAGACGTAAAATCTTAATATTTGTATGGCCGAAATGCCGAATACATATAAAAGCCATAGATATTAAGAACTTATGTACACTACCTAAATTCTTGAATTTCAATTCATTTGATTGCGATTATTTTGTACTTACTAGACTCAAAATCAAAATAAAAGCATTTATTTCAAGTAGGCTTTTGAATTATCGAAACATAGATGAAAATTAAATGTAGCAACAGTCCCAGTCACAAGACATAAAAACTGAAAGTACTGTAGTTGCCCATTCCCTAGCGTAGATCTCTATGGAGAAGAACGGGCAAGAAACTCCATGGACACTCTTGTTACATCATTCATGTTGAGATGTGAGAACAATGTAGCAAGATGTGCACGATAAAAGAGTCCATAGAAAAACAAACAAAAACAATTCAAAAATAAAATAATTAATTTAAAAAAAAGACAGCGCCCGTTCACGAACATGACGCATGTATCAGCACCATTCAACTCAACCATTTTGAAGGGAATTAACCCAGATATTACTGAAACTATTTTTGAGCTTCGATAACCGTGATTTTTGAATATGTTTCTATATATGACTAATTATAACTAGGAAAAATGATGAAAAAAATTTAACTTTTCAGGAAAAGCCAGAAAAAGGTGGCCTTTTAAAAGGCCCGTCGTAATATGGGGGTCGTACACATGTATGGTCGGTCTAGTAATGAAACATAGTTTTATAGAATCAGTATTTAATCAAATCATATAATAAAAACACAAAGTTATTAGAAATACACACACACACACTTGCAAATACGCTTGTTACTGAGTTTGATTGTGATATGCCATAAAACAGTTCTTGGGCTGTAAATGAATTTTACACTTTTGGCAAAAAAAGCTCTTTACTTGGCAAACTTTGCATCTTAGTTGAGGCGCACTATATTGAAACAAATGATCAACCCCATCACATTGAGATAATTCTCGATGAGACCTAGGTGTAGGACAGGGTCCTCTCTTATCGCTCCTTTTTGTAGGTTTCGAGCAAACGCTTTGCCAATGATCTGAGAAAATTACCACTTGTATAGCTGTCACGCATTATGTACAGCCATATTATCTAGGTTATGACAGAAAATAGAAAAGTCCCGTTATTGCTACGAATAGAAGTTTGATATAAATATATGTTCTGGTCCTACCGATCTACCCCTCCCATATTTTTTTATAACAAAGGGTTGATAAATATGCATATATTTCTTATTTGCTTGTGAAAACCTCTTGACTTCATACAAGGGCTGCACCGTCTCAGCATTTGATCCAACAGTAACGACACTGTTGTCATTCCATTTTCAAACTAGTATGTGCTCAGGTAAACTAGTTTTGTACTCAAATGAACCTCTATCAGTATTTTTGAAGTCTTTGTTAGTGGTAAGAGGACACTTAGACGTTCTATTTTCCCGAATCGTACCAGTCGCTCTCAGGCCCTCCTGTTACCGGTACGGTAGGCTGAACCAACCCAGAAATAGCTGACGTGCCTGGAGTAGAAGAAACAGATGTAGAAGGCACAGAAACTTCGCTATCTTCACCGATCGTGTCAATCCTAAAAAAGGCACGTCATCTTCCCCGTCAGAGCTCTGTGAAAACGTTACCTCAGCAGAAGCTTTTAGCTGAGAGCCTACAAGAAAATAATATAGGTACATTTTGTTATAATAGAAACAGAAAACATACCTACTCGTGGGTTCACTGAGATGTAAATTAAATAAATTCAAAATTACTTTACCTGGAAGATTTTGTAACGTTACGAACTCTTCATCTCCAGAGTCCTCGTAAGTAACATCCGCATTGGCATTCTCAGGTGAAAAAAATGGTTATTTGGTTCGGCACCAAAGTGTCTTCATCAACTCGCTCTAACTCATCAACAATTTCAACGAGATTAAGCGCTTTTGCAAATCGCGCTCTAAAATATAAATAATCATCGATAAACCCCCATATTACGACGGGACTTTTAAAAGGCCATCGATTTCAAACGTAAAAAAAAACACGTTTGTTTTGCGTTTTGAATCAAACAAATGAGGTTATTTATTGATGAAATAACAAACATATCGATATCTAAGCGAACTTCTATCAGATTCCGCATGTAAATAACATAAAAGCTTACCTTTGTGCAGCCATTGTAAAAAAATAATCCAAGATCTTCAAAAACACTTAATGTACTTAAAACTGTGTGTCAAATTGTAAACGTAACAGCATCGAATTAAATGTTGATAGCTACTAAGTAAGTTGTCAATATGAAAATGCGTGTCAATTGATTGAAAAATTATGAAAAATTTAGGTAGATTTAGTTCTTTATTTGGGCCTTTTAAAAGTCCCGTCGCAGTATCTGGGTTAAATGACCCGACACACGCGCCACCATCAGCGGGACATTTGAGTGAGCATGACATACTCTTAACCGCCAGGGCACATTCAAGTCAAAAAATAAAAACGTAGGTTTCCAGCGAATGATTTCAAGTACCTACATAGCAGGATATGAGGTTATATAATACTAAAGATATTGAATTTATACAGTAATGCAAAGATAGTTGTACAATCTTCAGCAGCTCCAACAATACAATTAGTGCTATCCAATTATGCGCCCCTGTCCTTGTGGAGCAGGACCGGCATTGAGATAAAACGAAAAACACATTTCCAATTTTTTTTTTTCGGTAATCTAGCAGATTCTAAACAGACTCAAATTTTTTTTAGCCAGTCGCCATCTCTATTCACAAGTTTTATTGTCAAAATCGATTACTAGAAGTTTAACCACGAAAACCAGAGCTTGATTTGCACTGCAAATTGGAGACGCGACTCCGAAGAGACCCTACTCCCTAATGCTTCGTCTCTCTCGCGCACGTCTGCAGATGAGTGCGAGTGAGAGAGACGGATAGATCTGAATATACAGTTGTATTGTATTGTACAACGGGCTGGTGTCCGCAACTCCACGTCAAAGCGCGTATTATGCGTATGGGCTATAATCTACCACGCGGGCCCAGTGCGGGTTGGTAGTTGTCACATGACGTCTTCGAATTTTTGGTTCTAGGACATGCCGGTTTCCTCACGATGTTTTCCTTCACCGTTTTTGAGAGCAGCGGTAATGAAATAAATTGCACAAAGTAATGTGCCTGCCTGGGTTCGAACCCACGACTTACTGTTCGTAAGTCGGGGCCGCCACCACTGGGCCACCGCTGCTCTTAAATATACAGTTAGGGAGTAAGGCATCTATATGGACACGAAATATTTTAGAAAGGGTTATGACTTTAGCAGTCTATGTATGTATGTATGTTTGTTTGAATTTACGTCTGTTCCTCCGTAGCGCCTAAACTATTCATCCGATTATGATACATAAGGTAACATAGGCTACATATTAACCGCCTTCAAACTTGAACAATAGGAGGGGGTCAACTTTACTTTGTAAACCTCTTAAACCTCGACTTCATTAGAGAGGGGTTTTTTTGTTGTAGTTTAACACACAAATTCTTGTAATTAAAAAAACTATAAGCTAGCCAGTCCGTAATAGGATAGATTACAAAAAAACTAATTGAATAGATGTCCAAAAAATATTGGACACATTTTTTTTCACGTAAACAAAAAATGAAGACGACAAAGTGTGTCGAAAACTCGTGTGACGTCACATTTGAGTACATTTTACCGGAAAGTGCCGTCACAGGGGTTTTATAATTTTACAAAACAAAAAGCTATCCTAAGTTTTTCGATAACCTAACTGACGGACTAAACAGAGTCATATTTTTTTAGTCAGGAATCATTCCTATTTCTGTCTTTTTTAAACTTTCACGATCAGAACACATCATAAAACATATAGAAACGGGGAGACCCCGACCACGTCTCCCCGCGACCACGGCTGGTGCAATCCGGTCGAAACGTCGGGCTTAAATTAAAGGTAAATTCGCGATAAATACCCGTTTCTATATGTTTTATGATGTATTCCTATTTCTCACTGATTTTAATATTGGCCTGAAATCACCAAGCCGCCTCGCTTATATTATGTAGCTCGAGCTATGTTAGTACCGCACCTACATACGTACAAGTGGGTGCGGTGTATAACTGACGTACGGCAGCAGGCGCGAGCTCCGCGTCAGATGGATGGGGAGTATGCGGCGCGACGGACGCTCGCATATTTCCCATCTATTCTTCTTATACTTGTTCTTTTATTTATATAAACAAAATTAGGTATTCATTTAATTTTCAGTTTGTCACCAAGTTTTTGGGAAATTAATTTCAGTCAATTTTGTCTGTCTGTCCGTCGGTCTGTCTGTGTGTTTGTTCCAGCTAATCTCCGAAACGGCAGAACCGATTTTGAAGGGACTTTTACTGGCAGACAGCTGCTATTATAAGGTCTTACAAGGGCTGACTTTTATTAAAGAATAACCTTTAGAATTCCGTGCAATAAAATAAAACCCTTAAAATTGGTAGTAAAATTCAATTAATTTAGCAGTATTTTAAACCCCCGACATAAAAACGACGGGGTGTTACAAGTTTGACGTGTCTGTGTGTGTGTGTCTGTCTGTTGCATCATAGCTCTTTTTCATTTTTTGTTTGAAAGGTGCATTAGTCGAGAGTGTCTTTAGCTATGTTTGATAAAAATCAGTCCAAGATGGCCGCCGCCGCATAATGGCGGTTTACATATTTATTCAACAATTCAACAACTCCCTCAATGAAGGAATCAAATGAAAGGGCTTGACTAGTAGAATACTATACGCTTTAATAAATTTTAAATCCAAGATGGCCGCCACCACAAAATGATGATTTACATTTTTTTTTCACAACTCTCTCAATATGGGTTTCAGATGAAGAGCTTGACTAGTAGAATGATATACCTACCTGAAATAACAACTCTATGTGTCAGGGGTTTTTTAATTTTTAATATAATGGAACTTGTTTTATTATACGCATAAGTCACCGTAACCGGTGTATTTCTGTCTGCAGGGTTCAAAGGAACCTAACTCACCTAACGTGGGGGGTGCCCCAAGTTCCGATTATGGCGGCAGACATACTTCCGTCGCATGCATTTCACAATATTACGGTTTCATTTCGATAGATTACAATCTACCGAAAAATAAAGCGTTATATTGTAAACAGTTGACAATATTTAGAGAGTTTACAATCTCGCTAGAGAGATTACAATCTAACGTGTTTGACAATTATGCGGGGCAACAGCTAGTATAGAATAAAGGGTGAAAAAATTCCTAAAACGAAGGCGAAAAGCACGTGTTTTTCTTGTCATTTATGTAATTGCTAATAACTGTTGTTGTAGTTACATTTTTAACCGACTTCCAAAAAGGAGGAGGTTCTCTATTCGACTGTATGTATTTTTTTTTTTTTTATGTATATTCACCGATTACTCGAAGACGCCTGAACCGATTTGAAAAATTCTTTTTTTGTTTGAAAGGGTATACTTTCAAGTTGGTCCCATAGTCGCCAAGTAGGGATCTGATTATGGAATCTTGGCGAAATCGAGGGAACTCTTCAAATTTTATAGGATAACGTACAGCAATTTCGGTATTTTCTACAACAAGTGAAGCATTTGCGTTTGATAAGAACCATTCTACCATCAGATCTGATGATGAAGCCAAGAGTCACGGAGCTCCATAATGAGACAAAGTATCCTAGTCGTGTTTGGGCTTGTTGTAATTGTAACGGTATGCACTTTCCATGTGTACCAAGCACATGTGAACCACTAAAAAGTGAAAAATAAAAACTTTTTGCAAATTATCAAACCGACTTTGCAAAAAAGTTTTTTTTCTTTTACGTAAGCAAGAAATTAAGATGATACAGTGTGTCGAAACTCGTGTTACGTCACATTTGAGTACATTTTTTACCGGAAAGTGACGTCACAAGCCCCCTGCTCATGACCTGACGCATTTTATCTTAGTCAATTTTTATCAATTTGATAAAACGAAAAACCGATCCTATATTTTTTCGATAATCTAACTGACGGACTAAACAGAAGATAAAAACAAAGTTTTAATACCTAAATAAAAATAATACGTAGTTGTAGCCCTATAGCTCGAGCTATGTCAGTACCGCACCTACATACCTACGTATAAGTAGGTGCGGTGCAAGCAGTGGTCCGACCGCCGACGATGAACGGGAAACGAGTAGAACTAGAAACTATAAACAAGTTGGCGATCAGCGGGAAGCAGTGTGTAGTTTCGATAGTTTTGTCGCCGGGCTATAAGCGAGTGTGCAAGTACGACGAGCGACTGGGCCTGCAGTCTCGACATAGATAACGATCGCAAATCTAACGAATTCGGTCGCAAAGACTCTCCGATCCAGATTTAACGATATTTGGTAGTCTCTACACTCAAAGGTAACGAGTGTCCTTGGTTTACTAACAACCTTTGTAGCTAACTCAACGAATTTCGTAAAGTTTACGAATATATTTTGCGAGCATTTCTGACAGCCCGCAAAGTGAATCGTTACCAATGTAAATTAATTTATTGGTGGTTTTCACGGAATTGCTGACCAAAAACTGTGCCGGACGGGCTTATTACTCGAAGGTCTATTGTCTGTACCAAAGTATGCTGTGCTTACGGCCTTTAATGGCCGTAAGCCGAACCTAACCTATAAATAAGTAGGTTCCGGACATGAATTAGTGTGATTAGGCGTCGCTAATATTCATTTCATTGGAAGGAAGAGGATTCATTTAAATAAATATAACACACAATATTGTAATCTATTACTATTATCAACTTTATTAATATCAAAGTTATTCAAGTATAATTCTACTAATAAATAAGGTCGCTCACACATTTTAAATCTTATAATGTACCTACTGTCTAAAAGCAAATGTATAAAACATGTAATGAAGGTGTACGTATGTTTATTATTTGTATAAAATGTGAAGTAAAAAGAACACATTTCATCAAACTCAGAATACGGCAAAAAAATTACAAATCGCAGTATATCCTCTATACTTATCCTATGTCAAAATTTTAAACAAGACATAATAACTAATACACACATCATCTTTACAGTCTACTAAAAAATAGGTACCTACGTACAATCTTATCATTACCACCAAAACATTTTACACTTTTATTTCAACTGAACACGGCGTAGAAACAAATATCTGCATCAATACAAACAATAATACACACAAATACTTTCTTAAAACAATGCAAAATTATCAATTTTTGAAATACTAACATGAAAATCAACGTTAAAATTAAATTACACAATGCATTTTTAATATGGGAAGGATGAGATGAATATTTTTGAGGAACTTGTCATGGTTTTAATACATTTTCCTTAAGAGCGGGCCTAAAGCAAAATCTTCAATCTTAGATTAGATTTTTAGAGTAGTAAATCATGTTCAAATTAGAAAAAAAAAATATGTCTGGAAACTTCATTATAAATGTGAGGGTTGGGTCTGAGCAAAAACATAATAGGATAAAATTTTCTCGATAGAAAATCGTCACAAAGTTACCTCTAATTTTCAACAATTTTGGTTTGTATTCTATTTTGGTGCATATTACTGAACCATAAACTACATAAATATTATCACTCATGTATAACCTAGGGCTGACTCTGAGAATTTTTTCAAAATATTTGCTATTTTAAGAGATAATAGACTCGAAAGAATCTGGCGCTTACTACATTTTTAATCCGTGAAATGCGCCGTCTTCCGTCTCGCGGGACGCGAGCTTGAGACATCAGTTTGTTTCACCGATCAGTTGCCCTCGCTCTGTTGAGACGGGCAGTCTATGTCACTTTGCTCCGCGCCTAGCCGCCCTTATTATTATCATAATATTACTAATTTTTTGTTGAGTAACATGGCTAACAAGAAAAATACAATAGCAAAACGGAAGAAGCGAGAAGTAAAGCAGTTGAACACTCAATTTATGGCTGATTGCCGTGGTCGAATGTACTTATGTATTTTTTACGTGCCTAAGCGCATAGTAAACTCAAAATAAACGGATGATTGATTTGATCGTGCATTGTTTTTGTTTGAAATTATTATAATTACATACAACGTTGGATGCGAGTCGCCGTTGACCGGTCAAAGTGGCGACACTTGGGGGAGGCCTATGTCCAGCAGTGGACGTCTTTCGGCTGATACAACCCGTACGAATTAACTATTATGTTGGTATATTATTATAAATTTAATAAAATTATGGTAGTTATTATTTAAAAGGATTTGTTTTATTACTTATACTTTATGTTATTACTTGAAAGTCGTGGGTAGGTAGAAGGTAGGTAGTAGGCAGGTCGGGTCAGCTAGTAAATATTTAAAATAGGCGGGTATCCTAAAATGGCCGCTTCAGCAGAATCATAATATGAATCACATTAAAAATTTAAAATTCTTAAAATGGACTTGTGTAAGACCGTAAAGTCCATTTTAACAAAAAATGTTTTAATGTGATTCCCAACACTCGCTTGTTTCAGGTTCATATCAGTTCCCAGAAAATAATGTAAATCGAGTGATCGAGTTCGTTGATGGTTCTGTCGGTACTTCGGTAGTACCATCGAGGTCTAAAATAATTAGAATAATGACCAAAATGTATCACTAGAGAAGTACGTTTATCGTTTCCTACTACCGAAATCTCACATACCTTATGTATGCACCTAGGTTTTCATAAAGAATTATGAATACCTATTTACAATACTCTTGCTAAGTATTTTTTTACACTTCCAGTATAACGTGGCCTCACCATGTATATATTTTTAGTACAATGAGAGATCTGCATAAACTGGTTTTGTATAGCTTGACCACCTGTCGTGCTTACCAAAGTTCCTTTATTAACCCCCGACGCAAAGACGACGGGGTGCTATAAGTTTGACGTGTCTTTGTGTGTGTGTGTGTCTGTCTGTGGCATCGTAGCATCCGAACGGATGAAACGATTTTAATTTTGTTTTTTATTAGAAAGGTGAATTAGTCGGCAGTGTTCCTAGCTATGTTTTATGAAAATTAGCCCAAGATGGCCGCCGACACAAAATGGCGGATTACTTACATATTTTTTCACAATTCCCTCGATATGGGTATCAAATGAAAGGGCGTGACTAGTAGAATACTTCCTATGATAAATTTAAAATCCAAGATGGCCGCCACCACAAAATGGCGAATTACCTTTTTTCAATATGGGTATCAAATGAAAGATCTTGACTAGTACAAAAATGTATACTACATTCAAAGGGAATAAGGAATACTAACTAACGAAATGAGACACGGAAAGTGGAGTGATGACTGGTTCCTAGGACTTAACTATAATCAATTATTTTCTATTTAACTTTTATTACATTATGTGTCGGAGGACTTTTTTAATTTTTAATTTAATTTTACTTGTTCGTATTATGTTATTTTTAGTAATGATTTCAAAAACCAAATCGGTGGTTCCTTGAGTAGTAACGTTACGAAGCTTGAGTTGCATAACGACAAGAGTGTTGCACGCAAACAGTACGTATTTTTAGGGTTCCGTAGCCAAGTGGCAAAAAACGGAACCTTTATGGATTTGTTATGTCTGTCTGTCTGTCTGCCCGTCCGTATGTCACAGCCATTTTTTTCCGAAACTATAAGAACTATGCTGTTGAAACTTGGTAAGTAGATGTATTCTGTGAACCGTATTAAGCTTTTCACACAAAAATAAAAAAAAATCAATAAACTTTGGGGGTTCCCCCATACTTAGCACTGAAACTCAATTTTTTTTTTCAAACCCAAACGTGTGGGGTATCTATGGATAGGTCTTCAAAAATGATATGGAGGTTTTTAATATATTTTTTTTCTAAACTGAATAGTTTGCGCGAGAGACACTTCCAAAGTGGTAAAATGTGTGTTCCCCCCCTGTAACTTTTAAAATAAGAGAATGATAAAACTTTAAAAAAAATATGATGTACATTACCATGTAAACTTCCACCGAAAAGTGGTTTGAACGAGATCTAGTAAGTATTTTTTTTTAATACGTCATAAACCGTATACGGTTCAATTCATTATATTTGAGTTGCTGCTACGGAACCCTTCATGGGCGAGTTCAACTCGCACTATGTCGCTTTTTTATTAAATTGTAATATATAATATTTGCTTTCAAGTTTTTAAGTAAACAGTTGCTTGCAATTCTTGAAGGTCAATTATTGCGCTTAAATTATTACATTCAATTATTGCACTTGTATGTCCAAGAAAATGGCCTCATGTAAATGAAGCTTCAGTCATCAATGTTTTTGAATAAAACTAACTAATGTCGAAAAGTAGATTACCAAAATGGTGTAGCAAACGTCAAGATAAGTAATTTAAAAAATGAATTTCATAATTATTATATTATGTCACCGTAAAATTGTCAAACACGTTAGATTGTAGTCTCTCTAGCGAGGTTGTAAACTCTCGAAATATTGTCAACTGAACATACTGCTTACAATATAACGCATTATTTTTCGGTAGATTGTAATTTATCGAAGTGAAACCGTAATATAGAGAAATGCATGCGACTGAAGTATCTCTACCCCCATAATCGGGACTTTAGGCACCCTCACGTTAGGTTAGTAAGGTTCCTTTAAACCCTGCAGACAGAAATAGGCCCGCGTAGCGGGGCTCCGTCGACTACGCTTTTTAGGGGAATATAGTGTTTTGAGGTTACGTTATATAAATCGGTATTTCTCAGTAATGGTAGAATATCTTTTCATGAGAGGGGTACCATTGGGCAAGGGGGACCCCTCCTTCCCTCCCTCTCCTCCACACTGCGCGAGTTGACTTCCATCGGATGCATTTCACAATATTACGGTTTCACTTCGATAGATTACAATCTACCGAAAAACCAATGCGTTTTATTGTAAGCAGTATGTTCGTTTGACAATATTTCGAGAGTTTACAATCTCTCTAGGTATTTTACAATCTAACGTGTTTGACAATTTTAGGGTGACATATACAACCATACGAATAGTTATGTGATACCGGTTTGCCGAAAAAAATCATACCACATATTTGAGAAGTCACTTCCAACCATTGTATCCTATTAATTATGCATTCCCGGAATTTCTGGAATTTATGTTGAAAAAAGCCAATTCCATAATTACTTGCCCAAAAATTATAGTAAATAAATGCATCCAACTATTCGATGTCTACAATAAATACCTAATATTAAGAAAACTAAGATGAAATGGAGTACTCAAAACTTTTATTTCACTACATACAAACAACATAGGAATGCATTGAAGGTGTTAAAAAATTAACTAAAAAAAAAAAAGAAAAGAAAGTGGTTTCATCTATCTATGTTGCATATACTCATCTCAATGATTTCAAGTACGCGAGTTCGGTCCCGCGCGTCGCGCATCGTGGCGCCGCCGCCGCCGCGCCGCCCGTGTTTGACAAACGCACTAATGCGGGTGTGGCGAGACGCGCGGGGGAAATCAGAATTTTTCTTGGCGTTAGGCCCGCTCTTAAGGCACAAAAAATATATAGGATGTTAACTACTTTCTGAGGTACTTAGAGCTTTATAAATTAATGGTAATGGTACAACTTCTAAATATTAAGATTCTTTATACGGGTAATTCTGCGAGTGACTTCACTCATGTTTGAGTTATTTCTATTTGAAAGAGTTTCATTGTACACTTAACAGGTTAGGATAGTTACAAAATGTAATGGAAAACGACTTCTTTTCCTTTAAGTTAAATGATTCTGTGATTTGCAGATCGGTTGACAAGATTCAAACCTTTGTAAATTGAATATTTTGGAATTGTCTTGCACACAAGCATTTATTTTGTGTCATTTACTCTGCTGTGAATCCCTAACAACTATAATATGGTAATATCGAATATTGGAACACTGCGATTACACACAAATATAGTTTTGGAAATATCTGATCAATACACAAACACTACACAAATTCACTGTTTGTTTTTTTGATTGTTCTTCGTCATTTGTCTACCATAGTCTCCAGCCGGCTCGGAGGCCTTCTGTGGTGTGACACAACGGCTCAACAGCTCGCTACGTGCTGCTTCCGATAGCTTCGGCATGCTTCGACACATCACACGACATCAGCGTGAAAATGTAAAATTCCTTGAATTTACTTATTTCTGTATCCGGACGGAATAACAACAGAATTGTTCATGGAGCTCCTTTATGAATTTCAGCCATTTCTTCAAACACAACGACCTTACGAACTTTAGGTCGAGTTCCAGTATAACTTCACGACATTTATAATAAGTGAATGTAGAAGTATGTCCGGTGGGGTCGCAGCTTTAGCCAGAAAAAAGTTAGTAGAGGTACTGTACTGTTGGCTATCAATGAAAAATGCTTCAGAAAATACCATTGAAAACATAAACACAACAAATATTGGATTCCAATGACAATGAAAACAATACAAAACCAATTGACAAGTTTGACATTGACATTAAGCCAATGTTGCAAGGAGGCAAATTCTAATTTCCATAAATATTTAACGATTTATTTATTTTTTTTAAACGTTTTTGGCTCTACTTACGAGTTTTCATGAAAAATAGTGCCATCAAAATAAGGCTTTTATAGTCTCAGTTTAAGATACAAAAAAAACAATGATTTTTATTGAATCATGTTTTCTGCTTTTCCCCATATTCAAGGAGATTTTGTGAAAGCATAAAATTGTCTTTGAAATAGCCGAACTATGAATACGTTTTTCGCTAGCCTACCGACATCAATATGTCAAGATAATGTACGACTTAGCACGTTAACTTGAATGTAGAGACTTGCGTTTCTCCCAAGCGTTGTTATTGCAACCGAATTTTTTCGTTATTATTTATGTTACGTTAGCTTCCGACAGCGTCGTTACTAATGTCGAGACGCGCGTTACACGTAAAGAAATGATCAAGCGAGCGAGCATCACTGAACGAGTATCGCTGAGCGAGTTTATTTTTGAAAGCTCGTCGCTCAGCGACAAAATTAGTAAAGCGAGTCGTCGCCGGCAGTGTGAACAGTCAGAGAGCAACTTTTAATATATGCATCTCTTTCGTTTACACGGAGTGTACATTTATTGTGCGTTTCTTGAGAGAGTCAATCGCCGATAGTTAGTCGTTTTCTCGCGAGCGGTTGGACCACTGCCTAACCGACGCGGCAACGTACGGCAGCACGCGCGAGCTCCGCGTCAGATGGATGGGGAGTATGCGGCGCGACGGACGCTCGCATATTTCCCATCTATTTTGGCAAAACCCTGTTCTTTTATTTATTTAGAAAGAAATAGTTATTCATATAATTTTCAGTAGGTCACCAAGTTTTTGCGAAATTTAATTCAGTAAATTTAGTGTGTCTACCTGTCGGTCTGTCTGTGTGTTTGTTCCGGCTAATCTCCGAAACGGCTGAACCGATTTTGACGGAACTGTCACGGGCAGGTAGCTGATGTTATAAGGTCTAACATAGGCATAGGCACTTTATTTAAGAATAAAATGAATAATTAGGGATCCGTGCAATAAAAATAAAACCCTTGAAATGGGTAATAAAATTCAAAATTTTTAACCCCCGACGCAAAAACGACGTTGTGTTATAAGTTTTTCTGTGTGTGTGTGCCTGTCTGTGGCATCGTAGCTCTCGAACGGGTGAGCCGATATCGATTTTTTCGTTTTAAAGGTGAATTAGTTGGGAGTGTTCTTAGCTTTGACGTAAATCAGTCCAAGATGGCCGCTGCCACAAAATGGCGGATTAAATATTTATTCAACAACTCCTTCAATATGGGTATCAAATGAAAGGGCTTGACTAGTAAAATGATATACCTGAAATTACGACCCAATGTGTCAGGGACTTTTTTTTTTTCATTTAATGTACTTTAACTCGTTTTATTATACGTATATATGATTCACGCGAACAAATGTAGCGGGCAACAGTTAGTACAGAATCAAGGGTAAAAAAAACAAAAATATAATAAGTTCGTCAGTTAGATTTTCAAAAAAAATTTGACAAGTATTTTTTCTTTTGTAACGTATTGACGAAGGCGAAATCGCTAGTTCTGTTATCTTTGTCAATATTCATTGACTTACAAACACAAAAAATACGTGTCCATTATTTTTCAATTCTCTAACTGACAGACTTAATAGATTTGTAATTTTTTGAAGACGTAAAATCTTAATATTTGTATGGCCGAAATGCCGAACATAATGAAACCCATAGATATTAAGAACTTATGTAAACTACCTATATTCCTGCAAATAAGTGCATCATTCATCAATACATTTGATTGCGATTAATTTTTGTACTAGACTTTCTTTTACAGAGTAATTGAAGGTCAAAGTTCCTGAGTAGGAGCGTTTTCTCGTTTTTTTTTTTTTAAATATTATTTCTTTACTTTTAATACCTCCATGACCCCTGCACTATTCATATTCACGCATCCATCAGCACAATATAATTTTATTTGATATCTGATTTCACGAACACTCGGTGAGACCTAACTGAACGCCCAAATTTAAGTACTCGGTTGGATTTTCAAAAAATCAAAAATCAAATCAAAATCAAAGCATTTATTTCAGGTAGGCCAATAACAGGCACTTTTGAACTGTCGAAACAGAGATTAAAATTAAATGTAGCTACAGTCCCAGTCACAAGACATAAAAACTGTGAAAGTACTGTAGTTGCCCATTCCCTAGCGTAGATCTCTATGGAGAAGAACGGGCAAGAAACTCCAACGCAACAACGCTCGGCTCCGCGTCGAGAGTTAAAATTCCAACTTCACCTGTTACTGTCTATGAATATAGTAGCTGTGTGATGTTAGTAGTGGAGCTACGTATAGGTACAATGTCTGACTTCAGTACCGGTTCAATAGTTGATAGACAGGTGAACAATAGGAGGGGTCCATTTTATGTTGTAAACCTCGACTTTCATTAGACCGGGATTGTTCAGTAGTCGGGTTTGTGGTAGTATACTCGTACCTTCAAGTTATTAAAAAAATATAAGCTTTCCAGTCCGCAATAGTGTAGATGAGAAAAAGTCTAATTGGTCTGTTACATTGTTTTTTTCTTTTAGGTAGGTAAGCAAAAAATGAAGACGATACAGCGTCGAAAACTCGTGTGACGTCACATTTGAGTACATTTTTTACCGGAAAGTGCCGTCACAAGCCCCTACTCATGACCTGACGCATTTTATCTTCGTCAATTTTATTAATTTGATAAAACAAAAAGGCTATCCTATATTTTTCGATAATATAACTGACGGACTAAACAGAATCATATTTTTTTAGTCAGAAATCATTCCTATTTCTCAGTGATTATAATATTGGTCTGAAATCGCCAAGCCGCCTTGTGTAATACGTAGTTGTAGTCCTATAGCTCGAGCTATGTCAGTACCGCACCTACATACGTATAAGTAGGTGCGGTGCAAGCAGTGGTCCGACCGCCGACGATGAACGGGAAACGAGTAGAACTAGAAACTATAAACAAGTTGGCGATCAGCGGGAAGCAAGTGTGTAGTTTCGATAGTTTTGTCGCCGGTCTATGAGCGAGTGTGCAAGTGCGACGAGCGATTATTCGCACCACTCGCCCGCGGTCGCTCAGTCCTGTGCAAACCTGCGCGCGCGTTACACGTAAAGAAATGATCAAGCGAGCGAGCATCGCTGAACGAGTATCGCTGAGCGAGTTTATTTTTGAAAGCTCATCGCTCAGCGACAAAATTAGTAAAGCGAGTCGTCGCCGGCAGTGTGAACAGTCAGGGAGCAACTTTTAATATATGCATTTTTCGTTTACACGGAGTGTACATTTATTGTGCGTTTCTTGAGAGAGTCAATCGCCGATAGTTAGTCGTTTTCTCGCGGGCGGTCGGACCACTGCCTAACCGACGCGGCAACGTACGGCAGCAGACGCGAGCTCCGCGTCAGATGGATGGGGAGTATGCGGCGCGACGGACGCTCGCATATTTCCCATCTATTTTGGCAAAACCCTGTTCTTTTATTTATTTAGAAAGAAATAGGTATTCATATAATTTTCAGTTGGTCACCAAGTTTTTGTGAAATTTAATTCAGTAAATTTTGTGTGTCTGTCTGTCTTTGTGTATGTGCCGATTAATCTCCAAAACGGCTTAACCGTTTTTGACGGGACTTTTACTGGCAAGTAGCTGATGTTACAAGGTCTAACATAGGCTTTTATTTTACAATAACAGTTTGGGTTCCGTGCACTAAAAATAAAACCCTTGAAATTGGTAATAAAATTCAATTAATTTGGCAATATTTTTAACCCCCGACGCAAAAACGACTAGGTGTTATAAGTTTGACGTGTCTGTGTGTGTGTGTGTGTCTGTGTGTCTGTGGCATCGTAGCTCTCGAAGGGATGAGTCGATATTTATTTTATTGTTTCGTTTGAAAGATGAATTAGTCGGGAGTGTTCTTAGCTATATTTGAAAATCAGTTCAAGATGGCCGCCGCCATTAAATGGCGGAATTCATATTTATTCAACAACTCCTTCGATATGGGTATCAAATGAAAGGGCTTGACTGGTAGAATGATATACCTGCAATTACGACTCTATGTGTCGAGGGTTTTTAATTTTTTCAATTTAAGAACGGGCCTAACGGCAGGATTAATTGTGATTTCCCCCGCGCGTCTCGCCACACCCGCATTAGTGCGGATAACAAACACGCGGCGGCGCCACGATGCGCGATGCGCGGAACGTGGTTATCAAGTATGTAGCGGGCAGTGCGCTGCGTAGTATTTGCAACACAGTAAATAAAACCACTTTTTTTTCTTCTTTTTTGTTTTTTTTTTTTTATCTCATATCTGTCTATTGTTTACACCAGTTCATAACCGAAAATCACGCCGGTACGCTGTGAAGGGGTAAGCACATGTGAACCACTAAAAAGTGAAAAATAAAAACTTTTATACAAAAATAAAACCGACTTCAGAGAAAACTAAAAGTGAAAAATAACTTTAGCTTCAGAAGTCGGTGACAAAAAAAACTAAATCAATCAAACAAAGGTCATCGGCCATCCGTTCTACGAGCAATGTGCCCGGCCCATTGCTACTCAAGTTTGGCAGAGGTGTATTTAAGCTTAGACCAAATAAACCTAAATATAATGAAACTTGGGGCCCAAGTTTTATACTAAGTAATTTCTACATAAATACAACTTTAGATTTAAATACTAAAAAACTACGAATAATATTAGCATTAACAGTACAAAGAATTCAAACTTTTTCTTTTGATTACAATTGATAATAATGCCTTAACCAATGATTATATAAAAATAAAAGTTCCTCAGTACAATGCTCGATGACCTCAGTAGAGCTTCCGAAAGAGTGGGTCTAAAAATGAACATGGACAAGACGAAGGTCATGTTGAATGCCCATGTCACACCCATTCCTATCAAGATCGGAGGCTCTACACTCGAAATTGTAGACGATTATGTATACCTAGGACAAACGGTCCAGTTAGGTAGGTCTAATTTCGAGAAAGAGGTCAATCGTCGAATCCGACTCGGCTGGGCAGCGTTCGGGAAACTGCGCGGTATCTTCTCGTCCAACTTACCGCAGTGTCTCAAGACGAAAGTCTATGACCAGTGTGTGTTGCCAGTGATTACATACGGGACCGAAACGTGGTCGCTCACAATGGGCCTTATCAAAAGGCTTAAAGTCACCCAAAGGGCAATGGAGAGGGCTATGCTCGGAGTTTCCTTGCGTGATCGAATCAGAAATGAAGACATCCGCAAGAGAACCAAGGTCACCGACGTAGCCCGAAGAATTGCTAAACTTAAGTGGCAGTGGGCAGGGCACATTGCTCGCAGGACGGATGGCCGTTGGGGCCGAAAAGTTCTTGTTCGCTTGATAATTTCAAAATTACCGCTCATACATCCTCGTGCATTTCTTCCCATAGTGCTCACTGCTTGTGTCCCCACCTCCAGCGTACAGAATCTATAAAGTACCTGGGAGTCATTCTAGATAGCTCTCTCAGCTTTCAGCAACACATATACTCTCTTTCCTCAAGAATCCGGAAATTAATGTTTGTTTTTAAAAATCTTCGTCATGTTGCGGACCCTGGCGTGATGAAAACAGTTTATTTTGCGTTGTGCCAATCGCTGATCTCTTACTGCATAACGGTATGGGGTGGGGCAACTAAAACATCAATGCTCCGGATTGAACGTTCGCAAAGGGCCGTTTTAAAGGTCAGTAATTTCTTGCCTTTCTTATTTCCCACCAAAGAAGTTTATGAGAGAACTGGAGTATTAACTGTACGGCAACTGTTCATCTTAAATACCGTATTGCGCAGGCATTCTTCTCTTCCCTATGATCCTGGTATTTTTGATGGCAAGCGACGTAAACACGCAGTTTGTCCTACTACTCAGTTCCACACCACTTTCTCCCGTCGGCATTTTGGTTTTCTTGCAAACTATTTGTACAACAAAATTAATAAAAGCTTGTCAGTTTACTCACTCCCATATAAACATTGCAAGATTAAAGTCTCAAACTGGTTGCAAAATTTAGACTATGACACTACAGAGCAGTTACTTCTTGTACCCTCGTAATATGTAATAATCAGTTTCTAGTTCATGACTGTATCACCTGACACATTTACGCCCACACTAGCATCCTACCTCTCCTCACACACTTCATTTACACACATCACATACTCACTTCACCTACACACTTCACAGGACACTTTACTTCGCACCCATTACACTACACCATTTATCTAATTTTAATTTGTTTGCGTTAATTAAGTAAGTCTGCCTTTTTCCCTTCTGCATTAAATCATTTATCTATGTATTCAAATTACCTATTATATTATAAGTAAATTACATTTAATTCGAGGTGAGAGCCTGGGGATCCGTCACACAGGGTATCCTAGTATGGACGCCAGTCTCTCACAAAGGAACATAATATTATGCATTTTGTTAAGAAAACATTGTTACAACTTATTTATGAAAAATATGTGAACCTTTGTGCAGAGAAAAAATAAAGACATTGTATTGTATTGTATTGTACATACGGGACCGAAACGTGGTCGCTCACAATGGGCCTTATCAAAAGGCTTAAAGTCACCCAAAGGGCAATGGAGAGGGCTATGCTCGGAGTTTCCTTGCGTGATCGAATCAGAAATGAAGACATCCGCAAGAGAACCAAGGTCACCGACGTAGCCCGAAGAATTGGGGCCGAAAAGTTCTGGAGTGGCGACCGCGAACCGGAAGACGAAACGTTGGAAGACCTCCCACTAGGTGGACCGATGACCTGGTGAAGGTTGCGGGAATCCGGTGGATGCGAGTCGCAAGGGACCGGTCAATGTGGCGACACTTGGGGGAGGCCTATGTCCAGCAGTGGACGTCTTTCGGCTGAGATGATGATGATGATGATGAAAAGTTCCTCAATTAATTAAAAGTTCCAGGATTAAGGGTATTCAAACATTGTTAACTTTACGATTAATTTACTGAAAAACCTAGTGTTTGCAAGAACACTTTGTGATTATTTAGAAGCTACAAAATTACTACGCAAGAACCATTTAGTAGCCTTTTTATTACGATTAAAAAACCTCATTTCCCTGGTTCAACCCGTACTCTTAGCAGATGAATACAAGATGTTTTGCTGGTGTACAAGACATGCTGCTACATCAGCCGCTCATAGGAAAGGTCTGATATTGATTCAATTAAATCAACAGCGGGATGATCTCAGAGCTCTAAAAAATTGCCATATTTTATAACCTACCGCTTAAAAATCTAATGATAATTTTGAGGAATATACTCTTAGCAGTACTTGATAAAAATAATAATTAATGCTCACGATAAAGATTCGACATATTTTACTTTTAATAATAAAGAATTATTAAAATGTGGTTATTTAATTCATTATTTCGCGAAATCTTTCAACATCTACAGAATCATCTCAGACAAGGCGCCAAGCCGCCTCGCTTATATAATGTAGCCTCGCTTATGTTTGTACCGCACCTACATACGTATAAGTGAGTGCGGCGTATAACTGCCGTACGGCAGCAGACGCGAGCTCCGCGTCAGATGGATGGGGAGTATGCGGCGCGACGGACGCTCGCATATTTCCCATCTATTCTTCTAATAGATGTTTGTTCCTAATCTCCGAAACGACAGAACCGATTTTGACGGAACTTTTACTGGCAGGTGGCAGCTGATGTTATAAGACCGTCCAGTTTTGTTCATCGACTAGTCCATCAACTAGTTGAATTCGTCGACTAGTTTATGCGTCGACTTGGTTATGCAGACGTTGAAATAAACGTTGCAACCGTTGTCTACTACGTTGACGGCGAAGTAGACAGTTGACTAGAGACCACAAAATAATTGCTCAAACAAATTTTAACTATAAATCTAACAGAAGACAGTTGATATTAGTACGGGACTGATGTAAAACTCAAGAACGTAGACAGGTCGTGATATACAAATATGAACTCTCAGATTTAGAGTAAAAATTTGTTTGAGCGTTTATTTTATATCTGAAGGCTAACGATTTGCTTACGTTCTTGAGTTGGTAGACGCATTCAGTGAAGAATGTTGGAATTATGGTTCGTGCTTAAGTGTTATCTAGTGATAGTGTGCGAGGAGCCATTATTATGCATACTCCGAACATTCGGTCAGTACCTAGTACTTAGTAGTACCCGCCTAGTAGTAATACCTAGATATTTGTCTGTCCAAAGCTAGATTTGAAATATGAAGGGAAAATGAATTATACCTAAAAAGTCATTGACTCGCACACATGTTCTGCGATAAGCGTATTGGTGTACACGCTTTGCGAGACATTAGCGAAGTTTTTGGTATGGATCTATCTGTTATTTATTAGTATTTTCTTTTTGTTCATATGTTTATTAGTATCATGTAAGCATGGACTATTGCGGATTTGAATAAGTTCCTCGTTTAAACTAGCATATTGTATTATGTAGCTTTACCTATGTTAGTACGGCACTTACATACGTATAAGTGAATGCGGCGTATAACTGACGTACGGCAGCAGACGCGAGCTTCGCGTCAGATGGATGGGGAGTATGCGGCGCGACGGACGCTCGCATATTTCCCATCTATTTTGGCAAAACCCTGGTCTTTTGTTTATTTGAAAAAAAATAGGCATTCATTTAATTTTCAGTTGGTCACCAAGTTTTTGTTAAATTTAATTCAGTAAATTTTGTGTGTCTGTCTGTCGGTCTGTCTGTGCGTTTGTTCCGGCTGATCTCCGAAACGGTTAAACCGATTTTGACGGAACTTTTACTGGCAAGTAGCTGATGTTATATGGTCTAACATAGGCATAGGCACTTTATTTAAGAATAAAATGAATAATTAGGGTTCCGTAGAATAAAAATAAAACTCTTGAAATTGGTAATAAAATTCAATTAATTTGGCAATATTTTAACCCCCGACGCAAAAACGACGTTGTGTTATAAGTTTTTATGTGTGCGTGTGTGTGTCTGTCTGTGGCATCGTAGCTTTCGAACGGATGAGCCGATATTTTTTTTGTTCGTTTTAAAGGTGAATTAGTCGGGATTGTCTTAGCTTTGATTAAAATCAGTCCAAGATGGCGGATTAAATATTTATTCAACAACTGCCTCAATATGGGTATCAAATGAAAGAGCTTGACTCGAAGATTGATATACCTGAAATTACGACCATAATTATGTGTCTGGGGTTTTTTTTACTTTTTAATTTAATGTTAACAAATATGTTGTAACTTGTTTTATTTATACTTATATATAATTCACGCGTACAGAGGTAGCGGGCAACAGTTGGTACAGAATAAAGGATGAAAAAACTCCTATAACGAAAACGAAAGACACGTGTTCTTCTTGTCATTTATGTAATTACTAATAGGCTTGTGTCCTGAAAAAATATAATAAGTTCGTCAGTTAGATTTTCAAAAAATATTTGACAAGTATTTTTTCTTTTGTAGCGTAAACCACAATTGACGAAGACACGACACTTTTAAAATCATAGATATATTATTATATCTATGTTTAAAATTCTGGATACGTCACGCCTAGGTATAAATTTTCGCTAGTTCTGACGTCACGAGCCCCCACTCTCGAGTTTTGATGCGTTTTATCTTTGTCAATATTCATTGACTACTCTTAACCGTCAGGGCACATTCAAGTCAAAAAATAAAAACGTAGGTTTCCAGCGAATGATTTTAAGTACATAGCACTCACACAATATGGGATATGAGGTTATATAATACTAAAGATATTGAATTTATACAATGCAAAGATAGTTGTACAATCTTCAGCAGCTCCAACAATACAATTAGTGCTATCCAATTATGCGCCCGTGTCCTTGTGGAGCAGGACCGGCATTGAGATAAAACGAAAAACACATTTCCAATTTTTTTTTCGGTAATCTAGCAGATTCTAAACAGACTCAATTTTTTTTAGCCAGTCGCCATCTCTATTCACAAGTTTTATTGTCAAAATCGATTACTAGAAGTTTAACCACGAAAACCAGAGCTTGATTTGCAGTGCAAATTGGAGACGCGACTCCGAAGAGACCCTACTCCCTAATGCTTCGTCTCTCTCGCGCACGTCTGCAGATGAGTGCGAGTGAGAGAGACGTAGGGTGTCCATATGGACACTGATAAATATTTCAGTAAGCCTCCAGACTACAGCGACGCCTAAAGGAAGGGTAATGATTTTAGCAGTCTGTGTATGTATGTATGTTTGTTTGAATTTACGTATGTTCCTCCGTAGCGCCTAAACAATTCATCTGATTTTGATACATAAGGTATCAGTTGTTTCTATGGCCCGGGTAACATAGGCTATATTTTAACCGACTTCAAACTTGAACAATAGGAGGGGGTCAATTTTACTTTGTAAACCTCTTAAACCTCGACTTCATTAAATAGGGATTTTTTTTTTGTTGTAGTTTAACACACAAATTCTTGTAATTAAAAAAACTATAAGCTAGCCAGTCCGTAATAGGATAGATTACAAAAAAACTAATTGAATAGATGTCCAAAAAATATTGGACACATTTTTTTTCACGTAAACAAAAAATGAAGACGACAAAGTGTGTCGAAAACTCGTGTGACGTCACATTTGAGTACATTTTACCGGAAAGTGCCGTCACAGGGGTTTTATAATTTTACAAAACAAAAAGCTATCCTAAGTTTTTCGATAACCTAACTGACGGACTAAACAGAGTCATATTTTTTTAGTCAGGAATCATTCCTATTTCTCACTGATTACAATATTGGCCTGAAATCAGCAAGCAGCCGCCTCGCTTATAATATGTAGCTCGACCTATGTTAGTAGTTAGTACGGCACCTACCTACGTATAAGTTAGTGCGGCGTATAACTGACGTACGGCAGCAGACGCGAGCTCCGCGTCAGATGGATGGGGAGTATGCGGCGCGACGGACGCTCGCATATTTCCCATCTATTCTTCTTATACTTGTTCTTTTATTTATTTAGACAAAATTAGGTATTCATTTAATTTTCAGTTTGTCACCAAGTTTTTGGGAAATTAATTTCAGTCAATTTTGTCTACCTGTCCGTCGGTCTGTCTGTGTGTTTGTTCCAGCTAATCTCCGAAACGGCAGAACCGATTTTGACGGGACTTTTACTGGCAGACAGCTGCTATTATAAGGTCTTACAAGGGCTGACTTTTATTAAAGAATAACAATTAGAATTCCGTGCAATAAAAATAAAACCCTTAAAATTGGTAGTAAAATTCAATTAATTTAGCAGTATTTTAAACCCCCGACATAAAAACGACGGGGTGTTACAAGTTTGACGTGTCTGTGTGTGTGTGTCTGTCTGTTGCATCATAGCTCTTTTTCATTTTTTGTTTGAAAGGTGCATTAGTCGAGAGTGTCTTTAGCTATGTTTGATAAAAATCAGTCCAAGATGGCCGCCGCCGCATAATGGCGGTTTACATATTTATTCAACAACTCCCTCAATGAAGGAATCAAATGAAAGGGCTTGACTAGTAGAATACTATACGCTATAATAAATTTTAAATCCAAGATGGCCCCCACCACAAAATGATGATTTACATTTTTGTAAATATATTTAGTCCATCAGTTACATTTTTAACCGACTTCCAAAAAGGAGGAGCCGAAGACGCCTGAACCGATTTGAAAAATTCTTTTTTGTTTGAAACGGTATACTTCCAAGTTGGTCCCATAGTCGCCAAGTCGGGATCTGATGATGGAATCTTGGCGAAATCGAGGGAACTCTTCAAATTTTATAGGATAACGTACAGCAATTTTGGTATTTTCTACAACAACTGAAGCATTTGCGTTTGATAAGAACCATTCTACCATCAGATCTGATGATGAAGCCAAGAGTCACGGAACTCCATAATGAGACAATGTATCCTAGTCGTGTTTGGGCTTGTTGTAATTGTAACGGTATGCACTTTCCATGTGTACCAAGCACATGTGAACCACTAAAAAGTGAAAAATAAAACTTTTTTGCAAAAAATCAAACCGACTTCAAAAAAAAAACCAAAAAAGTGAAAAATAACTTTAGCTTCTGAAGTCGGTTTTATTTTTTGCAAAAAAATTTTTTTCTTTTACGTAGGCAAGAAATTAAGATGATACAGTGTGTCGAAACTCGTGTTACGTCACATTTGAGTACATTTTTTACAGGAAAGTGACGTCACAAGCCCCTACTCATGACCTGACGCATTTTATCTTAGTCAATTTTTATTAATTTGATAAAACGAAAAACCGATCCGATATTTTTTCGATAATCTAACTGACGGACTAAACAGAAGATAAAAATAAAGTTTTAATAAATAAAAATAATACGTAGTTGTAGCCCTATAGCTCGAGCTATGTCAGTACCGCCCCTACATACGTATAAATAGGTGCGGTGCAAGCAGTGGTCCGACCGCCGACGATGAACGGGATACGAGTAGAACTAGAAACTATAAACAAGTTGGCGATCAGCGGGAAGCAAGTGTGTAGTTTCGATAGTTTTGTCGCCGGGCTATAAGCGAGTGTGCAAGTACGACGAGCGATTATTCGCGCCACTCGCCCGCGGTCGCTCAGTCCTGTGCAAACCTGTGCGCGCGTTACACGTAAAGAAATGATCAAGCGAGCGAGCATCGCTGAACGAGTATCGCTGAGCGAGTTTATTTTTGAAAGCTCGTCGCTCAGCGACAAAATTAGTAAAGCGAGTCGTCGCCGGCAGTGTGAACAGTCAGAGAGCAACTTTTAATATATGCATCTCTTTCGTTTACACGGAGTGTACATTTATTGTGCGTTTCTTGAGAGAGTCAATCGCCGATAGTTAGTTGTTTTCTCGCGGGCGGTCGGACCACTGCCTAACCGACGCGGCAACGTACGGCAGCAGACGCGAGCTCCGCGTCAGATGGATGGGGAGTATGCGGCGCGACGGACGCTCGCATATTTCCCATCTATTTTGGCAAAACCCTGTTCTTTTATTTATTTAGAAAGAAATAGTTATTCATATAATTTTCAGTAGGTCACCAAGTTTTTGCGAAATTTAATTCAGTAAATTTAGTGTGTCTACCTGTCGGTCTGTCTGTGTGTTTGTTCCGGCTAATCTCCGAAACGGCTGAACCGATTTTGACGGAACTGTCACGGGCAGGTAGCTGATGTTATAAGGTCTAACATAGGCATAGGCACTTTATCTACACTAATAATATTATAAAGAGGAAAACTTTGTTTGTTTGTTTGTTTGGTTGTAATGAATAGGCTTAAAAACTACTGGACCGTTTTTAAAAATTCTTTCACCATTCGAAAGCTACATTATCCACGAGTAACATAGGATATATTTTATCCCCGTACTCCCACGGGAACGGGAACTATGCGGGTGAAACCGCGGCACGTCCGCTAGTTTAAGAATAAAATGAATAATTAGGGATCCGTGCAATAAAAATAAAACCCTTGAAATGGGTAATAAAATTCAAAATGTGGCATCGTAGCTCTCGAACGGATGAGCCGATTTCGATTTTTTCGTTTTAAAGGTGAATTAGTTGGGAGTGTTCTTAGCTTTGACGTAAATCAGTCCAAGATGGCCGCTGCCACAAAATGGCGGATTAAATATTTATTCAACAACTCCTTCAATATGGGTATCAAATGAAAGGGCTTGACTAGTAAAATGATATACCGCAAATTACGACCCAATGTGTCAGGGACTTTTTTTTTTCATTTAATGTACTTAACTCGTTTTATTATACGTATATATGATTCACGCGAACAAATGTAGCGGGCAACAGTTAGTACAGAATCAAGGGTAAAAAAAACAAAAATATAATAAGTTCGTCAGTTAGATTTTCAAAAAAAATTTGACAAGTATTTTTTCTTTTGTAACGTATTGACGAAGGCGAAATCGCTAGTTCTGTTATCTTTGTCAATATTCATTGACTTACAAACACAAAAAATACGTGTCCATTATTTTTCAATTCTCTAACTGACAGACTTAATAGATTTGTAATTTTTTGAAGACGTAAAATCTTAATATTTGTATGGCCGAAATGCCGAACATAATGAAACCCATAGATATTAAGAACTTATGTAAACTACCTATATTCTTCCATATAAATGTATCATTCATCAATTCATTTGATTGCGATTAATTTTTGTACTAGACTTTCTGTTACAGATATTGAAGGTCAAAGTTCCTCAGTAGTAGCGTTTTCTGTTTTTTTTTTTTTGTAATATTATTTCTTTACTTTTAATACCTCCATGAACCCACGCATCCATCAGCACAATATAATTTTATTTGATGCCTGATTTCACGAAAACTCGGCGAGACCTAACTGAACGCCCAAATTTAAGTACTCGGTTGGATTTTCAACGCTCGGCTCCGCGTCGAGAGTTACAATTTTAACGTCATTTGTTACTGTCTGTGAATATAGTGGCTGTATGTATGTTAGTGGTAGAGCTACGTATAGATACAATGTCTGACTGCAGTATCGGTTCAATAGTTGATAGACAGGTGAACAATAGGATTTTTCGATAACCCAACTGAATGACTTAACAGAATCATATTTTTTTAGTCAGAAATCACCCCTATTTCTCAGTAATATTGGTCTGAAATCGCCAAGACGACCAAACGGCCGGCCGGCCTCGACCTATGTTAGTACCGCAGCTACATACAACGTACAAGTAGGTGCGACGTATACCTGCAGTACGGCAGCAGACGCGAGTTCCGCGTCAGATGGATGGGGAGTGTGCGGCGCGACGGACGCTCGCATATTTCCCATCTATTTTGGCAAAACCCTGTTCTTTTATTTATTTAAAAAGAAATAGGTATTCATATAATTTTCAGTTGGTCACCAAGTTTTTGTGAAATTTAATTCAGTAAATTTAGTGTGTCTACCTGTCGGTCTGTCTGTGTGTTTGTTCAGGCTAATCTCCAAAATGGCTGAACTGATTTTATCGGGACTTCTACTAGCAGGTAGCTGATGTTACAAGGTCTAACACAGGTTACTTTTATTTTACAATAACAGTTAGTGTTCCGTGCAATAAAAATAAAACCCTTGAAATTGGTAATAAAATTCAATTAATTTGGAAATATTTTTAACCCCCGACGCAAAAACGACGGGGTGTTATAAGTTTGTCTGTGTGTGTGTGCCTGTTTGTGGCATCGTAGCTCTAGAACGGATGAGCCGATTTTGATTTTGTTTTTTTTTTACCGGTGCATTAGTCGTGAGTGTTCTTAGCTTTCATAAAAACAGTCCAAGATGGCCGCCGCCATGAAATGGCGGATTACATATTTATTCAACAACTCCCTCAATATGGGTATCAAATGAGAGGACTTGACTAGTAGAATACTTAACGCTATGGTAAATTTCAAGTCGAAGATGGCCGCCACCACAAAATGGTGATTCACATTTTTTTCACAACTTACTCAATATGGGTATCAAATGAAAGAGCTTGACTAGTAGAATGATATACCAGAAATTACGACCCAATGTGTCAGGGGTTTTAAAATGTTTAATTTAATGTAACTTGTTTTATTATACAGGGTGTAAACCACCTCATCACAAAGCCGTTAACCAAGCATGCTGTATATCAAACTAAGTAACTTTACGCAAAAATATTGCTGGGAAACAACTTTTTTTTTGAGGTTATAAATCATGTTTTGTGGAAGAACTCAATGTAACGCACTTAAAACATTGTGCTGATGGATGGATTGAATAGTACGGGAGTCGTGGAGGCGTTAAAAGTCAAACACTTACAAAAAAAACTTGCATTTAAAAAAAAACTTGTCAAAAAGTTGTAACTTTGACCCCCCATATCTTCGTAACTAGAAGATTTCCAGGTAGGTATGGTGTAGAACAAAAAAATGATCGCAATGATGGGGAGAACAAGTGCCTTCCGGCTTCGTGAAGAGGTGTTTTACACCCTTTATGTATAATTCACGCGAGCGATGGTCGCGGGCAACAGCTAGTATAGAATAAAGGGTGAAAAAAGTCTTATAATGAAACCGAAAGGCACGTGTTCTTCTTGTCATTTATATAATTGCTAATTACTAAATGTGTACCTACTTAATATTTGTATGAATGTAGTGAAACCCATAGATATAAAGAACTTACGTAATTATTCTTGCAAATAAATGCATCATTCATCAATACATTTGATTGCGATTAATTTTTGTACTAGACTTTCTGTTACAGATATTGAAGGTCAAAGTTCCCGAGTAGTGGCTTTTTCTCGTTTTATTTTTTTAAATATTTTTTCTTTACGTTAAAAACCTCCATAACCCCTGCACTATTCGTATTCACGCATCCATCAGCACAATATGATGAGACCTAACTGAAATATAAGTACTCTGTTGGATTTTCAACGCTCGGCTCCACGTCGAGAGTTAAAATTTCAACTTCACCTGTCTATGAATATAGTAGCTGTGTGATGTTAGTAGTGGAGCTACGTATAGATAGGTACAATGTCTGACTGCAGTATCGGTTCAGTCGGCGCGTTCTGCGTCAGTGTGGTGCTGGGGTAACGGGGAACAGACGCCCGATATTCCAATACCATGCTCTACAATATGTTGGCATCAGCTTCCATAATAACTGGATGCAGCTAAAAATATACATAGAAAATAATAATTAAAAAAAAAAGATTTTCTTAAAACAGTGTCAGTATGGGTAATTTTTAAGAGGTACCGGAAATTGTTTAAGTCTTGGTTCAGTCGAGTGTGAGCTGTACGTAAAAGTGGTAAAATTGTTATTTTTTTAAAGCGGTTTCAGTTTGGGGTGATTTTATTGCATTAAATACTGCCGTTTTCGGTAAGTCCGATCAAACAAGTTGCGGCCAAATACAAATCTGAAAATTATATAATTATGTAAAAAAAACTGGTTATAAAATTGAAGTATATCTAATTATAAAACAACAGATTCATATGAAAGCATACAGGGTGGAAACTTCAAACAGATTGCGGCGGCAGTACGGGGAACTACCCTAACCTTTGCATCTGCACAAAAATGGTCATATGAGACTATCTATAATTTTTCGTGTTTTGATCCGCCAGTCACAGATATTAAAAAAAAACAGTTAGTAAGAAAATAGCCATTTTACACGAAACATTTTTGAAGTAAAAACTTCTTGAGTGTTAAAAAAACATAGATTTCGCGTGACCGTCATCTAACGCTTCGTAGCACTCGTAGCCGATCCGCTACGACGTAGTACCAGTTAGGCGTGCGCGGGGCACAACCAGTAGCAGATATAGATAGCTTAGTTTTCACTTCTATCTGTGGTCCCCAAAAACTGCCCCGCGTGTTTTTTTAATGCCAATATGCTGCGCCCACTAGGCTAACGAGGCACTCTGTCTGGCAGTCCATGCCAGTCCTATTTGTGAAAATGACATCCACAAACCCTACACGAAAACCCCTCGTGACGTTCTCCAATGTGAATGTTCCAGGTGTCGGCATCATAGACTTCGAGTCGTGGAAGCCGGTGCTGCGGCAGAACTTCGGCATCCTCACGCCGTACAAGGACGTGTCGTACGAGATCGAGAAGAAGCGTCACTGGTGGTGGAAAAAGCAGTGGATTCAGGACGAGGTAATGTTTACATTTTATTGTTTTAATCTCTTGTATGCCGTAATTATAGACACAAATAAAAAGCCATTGTGTCTTGTGTGGATCCAAGTTCCGGCGATACGAAGGGTTAAGGATTCCGTACCCAAAGGGTAAAACGGGACCCTATCACTAAGACTCCACTGTACGTCTGTCTGTCTGTCACCAGGCTGTATCTCATGAACCGTGATAGCTAGACAGTGGAAATTTTCACAGAAGTTGTATTTTTATGTTGCTGCTATAACAACAAATACTAAAAATATTTTGTTGGGGCTCGACTAACGGTGTTTTTAGGGCTCCGTAGCCAAATGGCAAAAACGGAACCCTTATGGATCCGTTTGAACGAGATTAGTAATTAGTTTTTTTTAATACGTCTTAAATCGTGAACCACAATTTACAAGTTAAAGTTACAACGAACTACAACAACTTTTATATGATGTTAGTTGCTGCTACGGAACTCTTCGTGGGCGAGTCCGACTCGCACTTGGCCGCTTTTTATTATGTGATGAGAAGGGATGAATGGCATGTGACTAACGGTCATTTTCAATAACTTACTAACAGGTAATAGAAGATTGCTATCTCTGTCTGTTGAAAATTCTGCTTACAGACAGGTTAGAAACTAAACATCACAGAAAAGTTTCTATGAATCAAGTGACAGGTAGATGACGCGTATAGGATATTTCAACCTAACTTTGTTTATAGAAACACCGATAGCTACAGAGGCAGGCATATTAACCAACATTTAAACGTAAGTAAGTAAAGAAAACGGCTGTAAAAGAGTGATTAATATAAACATTGATGAATGTATAGGGAGACCAAAAGAAGAATGCTTGAGGATTTACAGGGTAGAATAGAAGAAAAAAAACGTGTTGCGCCGAATCCAACTACCAAGAGTTGGAAGATGATAAGGTTTTTTTTAACGTGAGCAAATTAAACTTCGCTTGTAAAGTCAATTTCAACAACTCGATTTTTTACCTAATTTCCATGGACATTTTCTTTTTCAGGTTTTTCAAAAAACTTTAACTATAAAGCGCAACATATCCACATAATATATACATTTTCTAAATGGGGATAACATAATTAAATTACTTAGAGAGTTATTTGGGTCACCGAAATTGGTGAGCCACAGAAATATTATTGCCACCGAAATTGTATTGGTGACACAGAAATTGTGCGTGTGCACGGAAATTGTGAATATTTGTGAATTACTAAAAGAAATACAACTTGGTGTACTATTGCTAAAATCAGTCTTACAAAATTAGCAATCAAGGAACTGATTATGTTTTTTACTCCAATGATGAGGTAAAATTTACTTGAAACTTATACTAACAACCTAGGTAGAGGCGAGCCTCAGCTACCTACCGGGTCACATGTGACTGATAGTGAACTATCCTGTAGTATGAAGGATAGCTGCGAATAAAAGGAAACCGAAATAAGCAATTCCGGACCGAGCTGGTAGTTACTACTCTAGAAAAGGCACGGAAGTCCCGATGACGACATGGCGAGTAAACACCATATGTTCTACTAAAGGCCTCAGCCTTCGCGGTAGTAGAACATATGGTGTTTACCTGGTATCGGAGGATTTGGCTTCATAATTAACAAAACCATGAAACAGTATGTGGTTGAAGTTAACAGCATTTCGGATCACCTTGCTTATGTGGTTGAAAAAGATTACGAACACTAAGACTCAGCAAAATATATAAAATCAAAATTTACAGGCATTTGCCCCAACATCAGGCTACCAGGACCAAATTGTAGAAGAGATCTACGAAGAACTACGAGCACTCTCTGAAAAAAAATTAAGACCCAATATACCGTAATAATGGTCGATTTCAAAGCGTGAGTTGGTAACAAGGAGAACAGAGGAGAAACTGGCATAGACAACTAGCAAGAAATGCTGGAGGACAAATGTTTCTCAATTTTCTACAAGCTAACTCACTATATGCTATGAACACCTTTAAAAAACACGAGCAGCCTAGCGATCATCGATTGGTTAGAGCAGACACATTATAATATGTAAAACTACGAACATCGCGAAGGAATCTTGTTGTGAGGAAACATCTTCCAACCGATACCAAACTCAAGATACTGTAAGTTAACGAAGATCTATATAAGAATGCTGTCGATGTAAAACTCAACTGCGAACGATTAACCACCATGACCATAGATGAGATTAACAATAAACTAACAACAGCATTAACTCAAGTCCTTAAGGAAATCACCCCAATGTCCTACCAAATAGACCGACTAAATTAACACCAGGTACTATAAAGATGATGGACCAAATAGGCTCACTATGCAGTGAGGGAAACGTGGATAGTCAGGAATACAGAGACCTACATAAGTACATCCGTGAACAGACTTGGAACGACTTGACTGACTATAACACCAATCTTATACAGAAAGCGTTAGAGAAGAACAGCAGCCGAAGGGTTCTTAAATTGAAGCTGAACGAGGGCAGGAAACAGATCTTCAAGCTTCTTAACGGAAATGGGGAAGAAGTCACAAATAAAAAGGCTACTCGCCTAAGAGTCCTATGAAACTCTTTATAAGAGTGGAGCAGCACCGAGCCAGACATTAATAGCAACTCTAGGGCAACTCCGATTACTAATCCAGAATGTAGGTTCCGAAGAAATTCCCGATGTCATTCCAAATGAAGTAATACAACAAATTAAAAATTGGAGAGCACCAGGGGAAGACGGCATGTTACCAAAGATGATTAAAATCAACGGAAGGGTCGTCAGCAATGTGCTCGCACAAAATTTTCATCGTGGAATCTAAAGTACCTGCATCATGGCACAACGCAATAATCACCCTGATCCACAAAAAAGGGGACATCAAGAAGCTGCCACTACAGACCCATTAGCCTGTTGTCACATATTTATAAGATCTTCTCGAGAGTTATAGTTAACAGACTCGCCAGGAGGCTAGAATTTTTCCAACCAAGAGAACAGGCAGGATTTCGCTCAAGCTTCAGTACCAATGACCACCTACAAACACTTAAAACAGTCATAGAGAAATGTAATGAGTACAGGAATGACCACTTCGACTACGAGAAGGATTTGACTCGATAGAGTGTTGGTTCATAGAAAGAGCCATAGCCAGATGCCGCATCGATGAAAGGTACATACAAATTCTCCATCACCTCCATCAAAACGCTAGTGTCTGTGTCTCCTTGCACGAGAAAATCGGGAAATTCCATCTACAGAGGGGTGTCACGCAAGGAGAAACAATCATCATCATCAACCTAGCCTTTTCCCAACTATGTTGGGGTCGGCTTCCAGTCTAACCGAATGCAGCTGAATACCAATATTTTTCATGGAGCGCCTCCAAGGAGACTCAATATCACCAAAATTATTTACCCTGGCACTAGAATACATATTCCAGCAGATGCAGTGAACTGGGAAAGGGCTGATGATAGATGGAGAGAGACTGACAAATCTGAAGTTCTGTCAAAGTAATTTCGGCATTACAAATATTGATTATTTTCAAAAATCTTCTTTAACATTAATACAATAATTGATTGGTACAATTTCTGTGAAGTAGTGTAATTTCCGTGGGCACCCACATGCCACGGAAACCACAGAAATTGGCCCACAGAAATTGGAAACGTGGCTATTTTTTCAGAATTACAAGAAACTACAAAGGCTATGACTATTGTTTTCTATAATCTTAAATGTGTACCAAAGGCTGCTTAGCATGCTTAAAAGTGATACCTTTATTTCTTGGAAAAATCCTTTTAAAAGTTGATCACCGAAATTGCAAAATTTTGTTCCGAGTGAACTGAAATCACTTTCTTAAATTTTTGGCGGGTAGACGTGGCAATATGGTGCACTACCATTCTAATTGGGCAGGAATTTATTGTTCGTTTAAACTCATTGGTGGAAGCTCAGGACTGTGAAACAAAATGACCATAGAAATTAGTAATTTCGCACGGACAAAACTACCGTTGACATTTACTCATGAACTATTAGTCTTAACATTCAAAAATAATTAGTTTCTTGTTGGGCAATTATTACTTAACACAAACAAAATACTTTTTCCTACATATGTTGGAGATTATCTTCATGAGAGGTAAATGCTGTGTATGAAAGTGATTGTGGACAGGACACAGAAATTGATAATTCGTCATTTACCGATGTTTTTCTTAGAAAGTAATAGTCTTACAAATATAATTTAAGTGGCTTCATTTAGATTCATGTTACTTTAATTCTGAAAAAAAAAATCTTTGCATTATCTGTAAAGCAGCACTGCGTTTTCAGCCTAGACGCGTAAATTTTCTGCCTGAGAAATTCACTCGTTTAAAAATTGTCTAACAATTTTTTTGGGAAACGTGTTGTACTCTGAACCGACGCTTGTGTATGGCCAGATGTATTAACTTGAACGTAGACAAGGCGAAAGGAGGCCCAAATACAGGCACTTTTGAACTTTTGAAACATAGACAACAATGAAATGTAGCTACAGTCCCAGTAACACGACATAAAAACTGTGAAAGTACTGTAGTTGCCCATTCCCTAGCGTAGATCTTTATGGAGAAGAAATTAAATGTAGCTACAGTCCCAGACGCAGTTACAAGACATAATAACTGTGAAAGTACTGTAGTTGCCCATTCCCTAGCGTAGATCTTTATGGAGAAGAAATTAAATGTAGCTACAGTCCCAGACGCAGTTACAAGACATAATAACTGTGAAAGTACTGTAGTTTCCCATTTCAAAGCTTAGATCTTTATGGAGAAGAAAGAGCAAGGACACTATTTTTCTTGTCTTCATAATCAAAACAAACAACACGAATCCCCTCTCAAATTAATACAATTACCATCTGCCATACAATTCCATGCACGCGCTCTCCACACCATGCCACACTCATCCCGTTGATTGCTCAATCCTATTATCTGTGGTTGTAAATAGGCCACGCTAATTAAAGGGCCTCTCGCGTTGCGCTTGATTATGCTGCTTTGTTTGTAATTGTTTGTTTGAGGGCCGTTAATTGGTCATATTGTTTGTTGTATTGGTTATTTTGTTTGCAAGGAGAGTTATTGATATTTTTATACCCACATTATCTTTCAAATTTACTGGGTATTTGGTCTAGTGGTTGTAAGTGCGACTGCTGAGCGTATGGTCCTGGGTTTGATTCCCAGGCTGTAAAATTGATATAATTTTTTTCCATGACGATTTTCTATTAAGAAATTCATGGAGTCTCGAATTTAACCTGGTTGATGGTAATAAGGTCGCTCCCTTTTACCTGGGACTTAAACATAGGTGGCAAGATGTGGTTGTATTATTAGGTACATTTCTGCCTAAGTCTTCGTGAATTATAGGCGTGAGGTTATGTTTTGTTACGTTATTTTTAACCACTGCTAGATGGCTAGGCTAGGTACCTAGATACTTCCGGGGTTGCGGGCCTGTTCGAATCAAATCAAATCATATCAAATCAAAATTTGCGTAAATAAGGTACAGGAGGGTCTTACAGATAAAAGTATATTTCTCTTATTCTGCCATTAATTTCGGCGTGCAAATTTTACATAAATAGTTATTAACATAGAAATTACTTATTTTATTTATTTACGAAAGAGATACATAAAGGGCGAGGAAGGAACATGGATGGGTTTTAGTCAGTAAAAGTCTGACACTCCCTCCCGCTCTACCCAGAGTGGGAGAAGTCATTTGATGATTTCAAATCCTAAAAAAAAAAAAAAAAAAAAGTTGCCTAGATACTTGTATTCTTCACCAACCCATTCCAGATTTACTATTTCATCCTCAAAATAAGCTTAGTAAGCTCAATTTTGATACTTAACAGATCCCATGCAACTTTTATCTTTACTTTATTTTTGTTTATTTTATGTGTGTGTATTTGACATATCGTATTTTTATTGACATTCGATTTGTAAATTATTATTTATTCTATTTAATTATTGTGAATGTGAGGACCACAAGGTCCTCACATTCTATTTAATTTATTCTATTTAATTATTGTGAATGTGAGGACCACAAGGTCAATTAAATAGAAAGGGTCACATTTTGTTGCTTTCTTCCCACGACTGTCTGGCAGTTTGAGTACTATAAGCGACATACCCAAATGTTCTTTCTTTGGTATTGTTCGTCGTTTCGTTGAGCTCCTTGAGTTATAAGTCGAGCTACACGATAACTGACAAATGCTTGCACTGACTGGACAGGTCCACTCAAATCTGTGTGGTTCTTTCTTCAAAAGACCATCTCAGACACTAATCTGCATAGTTCTCATGTGAGTTGAACAAGATTGTCTGGACTTTAAAAGAGACTATGACCTCTGAGTTTGTTTCGGCTGTTTCTTCTCAGAGTAGTCAGGTACGAAACACCGGCCCCATCTAGTTTAAAAATATGACGTGTGAAAGTGTTTGAAAAAACCTACTTGCTGAATAAATATCATTTATCGCAAGCTCCTCGTCTACATACCTACTTCAGATTGCTTCAAACAAACACACATACAATCATTGTAAGATTGTAATTTATCAATCAAATGTCGGCATGCACTCGTCAAACTAATGCTTCAGTTATTTAGGGCGCTTAGTGCTGGGGCAGACGGTTGTATGGTTGGTTGTTGTTTGATTGAAAGTTTGTTATCAATCTGGTAGTATGAATGAGATGTTGCAACTACAGATACTTTCTCAAGTTATTATGCCTTGTGACTGTGACTGTAGCTTCGCTTTTTTTGTTGTTTTTTTGACATTCAAAAGTGCCGTAATGGTCTAATTGAAATAAATGCTTTGAGTTTGAATTGATAAGCACTCGTTATAGCAATGGTTCAGGTGTATTGAGCGGTCAGTGGTGCTGCTCAATTTACTATATTACTTCGTGTGATAGTAGAGTGATTGACATTTTTTGTGGAATGACTTAGTTATAATAGCGACTTATAATTCTGGCAATATGTGGTTGTAGTACAGGGTACAACACTTTTTGATTAAGTTGTTAATAATTTGTATGCCCAAGTGGCTGATCATGGTATGAACATTATTAGTTCATTTATAATTATGTAATGAACACCTGCATGTAACCCATGTATATGTCTGTATTCGGGAATTACAGACTTGTGTTATGTTATTATGTTATGAACATAATTACAGACTTCTGTTATGTTATTATGTCATGAACATAATTACAGACTAATGTTATGTTATTATGTAATGAACATATCAACATAATTACAGACTTATGTTATGTAATTATGTTATGAACATTATTTCACAGAATTTCTGTAATCAGTGAGTAATAAACGAATTTCGAATGATGTGTTCTGTGAATACACATTGCACATACTCGAACCGTTTGTGGAAAACTGCTGCACTCTTTTTTTTTAAATTTTGACCTCTTTTTTTTATTCGTCTTGCTGCACAAATTGGGAAAACTCTAAGCAAATGATGATGATGTAAAACTGCACCATAATCAATGGTGCAGCGAGGTACGGGCAGGGGGAGCAGCTGCCCCCGCCTAGAAGATGCAGGAAAACAGGAATGCTCACACGTAAAGTAAATTATTACGTAGGTATAGCCTATTCATAAATAAAACAAAGTTGATTCTATCGACAGGCGAATTTTATAAGATTGTACTATGAATGTTTGAATATAGATTTGTTTCTCATTTTTAACGTGATCTGTCCCATCGCGCATGCGCATGCCTTAGAAAAATCTTGGTGTGTCTATGCCTGCCACCCCCCCCCCCCCCCCCTTAACAAAATACTAGGTACGCCTTTTAACCATTATTAATTATTATTGTTGTGTGTGTAAACTAATCATTTCCACAGTTTAATTAATTTCATTAAAGCACAAGAGTTAAAATGAGAATTAAAATTCACTGTTTTCAATCAACGATCCCAGTTTAGCGTTAATGGTTTTACCAGACCGTGTAACGCCACACTTACAACACATTCCCGTTACACAATCTAACGATCGTTGAGATCACAATATCAAAGTGTTGATCTAATAATAACAGATGCATCTGTAGTGACTATGGGTATCTAACATTAGAGAGTTCTGAGAAATATGGACCAGTTCCACCTGAGAATTTTGATGGGGTTAGTTGATTGATAGGTTGATTGGTAATTAAGAGGTGATATGTTAGAAATTATCTGCCTAACCGGCCTTTACACACACAGTGGGTGTCTGAAGACGGTCGTCGTTACCGAGGCAGGCCCAAGAAACGCTGTCGTGATGATTTGGATTCGTTCCTGGGGGAGGCAAAAAAAAGAAAACAACAGCGTTTATTCTAGAGTTGGTACTTGTTGTAGTTTATTTCACCACCAATACCCTCGTGTAAACGAATATCGTGCGGAAACCGGAATGTCCTAGAACCGTAAATTCATTTTTTTTTGTTGTAATTACATACAGTCCACCTGTCACCGAGAATACTTGTCTAGTCATCAAATGAACTCAGAGTTGTGCAGAATTTGTTTGATTTGTTTGACCATATCCTCAAGAGCTTAGCATTAGCTTCTTCTTTGGATTCAAGAGAAATAAGTTTTTGTTATTATCTGTTAAATTCCTAAGTTCATGATTTACTTATCCGGAAGTTTTATTATCTGGTAAAACAGACCATATTTATAATGTGTTACCATATTCCGCATTGAGAGACTGTTCCTACATTTAGACAAATATGCACTGTTTGTTTAGAGTCTAGATCATGGTTGTGTATGGGTGTATGGTCTAGATAACAGATCAATCATAATATAGAGTCAGGTAATGGTAGTGTTTAATTGATGGAGGTATTTCAGGAAGCAGACTGTCTGGTATGTAAGAACAAAACTCAAATTAAACAATAAACGACTATAGGTAAAGGCATAACTAATGAAATAACAAAAATACAAAAATCTTTATCTCAAACATTGTGTCATAATACATAAACTGAGGCAGCCCCAGTTAAGTTACAATACTTATGCTACTTGTGTCGCGGTTGTGGAGCTGTCTCGCTCTTCCCGTAAGTGATATCCTTACAATGAAAATGAAGTTAAAGAACCAAATAAAATACAATTTATTAAAAAGGAAATATAACATCACGCCCGTAATCCCTGGAGGGTTAGGCAGATGTGAACCTAATAGGGGTTATCCCCAAAGTACTTCAAAAATAGTTCCCAAACTACTCCATGAAAAATATTAATATTTTTAATGAAGTTCATTCGACTTCATGATTATATAAAATGTTCTCAAAGTACTTCACCTCATTTTAATCAAAAAGCCAATTCCACAGTTATGTAATAGGGAGCGAGCCTGTTGCCATCAATAATTGGCCTACATTGTGCCCGACCTTTAAGAAGTGCCTAAATAGCTTTCTGCCAATAACCACTTCAGTGTAGGAATAGGAAATTTTTGATGATGATGACGAATACGCCATTTTAATTTGATCCTACCTATTTAAATGGGGCCAACGCGAAGAAAACTTTTCTACTTGTCTAATGGTCAACGGGTCCAGTTACTTTTTAGTAAACTGATCCCACACAGGTCGGACCCGCGGGTCCACTCGACCTAGTGCATTTTTGTGTTGGTCAGCAATAAAATCAAAAAATAAAATGTAGTATGATGTTTGGTAGCTATAGACGCTCGGAAGTCTGACAACCAGTCTTACCAAGAGGGTCACCAAAACAATGCGAGGGTGTGGGGGTATCGTATTACCCTTGACTGGGTTGTGGAGATCAAATAGGCTGTCTCAAACTGGCTCCTAAAATGACTGTTATTTATTCAGCTGTATCCGGTTAGACTGGAAGCCAACAAAGTTAGAAAAAGGCAGCTAGATGATGATGACTTCAAAGATCATAGAAATTATAAATCAAGAGCTACAACCTGAGACTACAACATTATAAAATGTCCTCGTTATCAGATAGAAGACAAGTTCTAGATCTCACATTTCTTCACAAACTGTTCAATGGGGTTGTTGACTGTAGCGAACTTTTTGGAAAACTGCAGATAAGTGCACCATCTCGCTTGCCGCGCAAATGTAACTATAACCTTTTCTATGTGCCGGGATCCAAAACAAACCTCGGACACTTTGCCGTTCTGCCAAGGCTCTGTAGGCGGTATAACGAAGTATCTAAGCGTAATGAAGTAGATATTACATGCAAATTAGCTAGGTTTAAAAAAGACTTATCTGTCACAGTACCCAAGTCGTAATATTTTGTATAAGTGAATGATGTGGTCTCCTATAATTGGAAGCGCACACTTGTATTTCCCCTGTTCTATCTGTATACTTTCATGTAATTGTGTAGTTTCTGTTGGAGATCCAATAAATAAATAAATAAAATAAAGCTTTACAATTCAACTCTCCCGTTCCAGGCAAAACGTCGTTTCGAAGGAGCAGCTCGCGAGTTCATGCAGGCGACGGTGTCCCTCGCGAAGAAGATGCGCCCCCGCGCCGTGTGGGGCTACTACGGGTTCCCGTACTGCTTCAACATGGCGTACAACAACAGGAAGGAGGCATGTGCTGATAAGGTGCCTCAGGAGAATGATCGGTGAGTACGATTTTTTTCCAGAGGACCTCTTCCTTGCGTCATTCTTCGAGGTCGTAACATCCCTTCTGCATATGTAACTGTGTAAGGGCGCTGTGAGGGCTAGAAGACCTAGACATAGTGCAATACCGATGATAGAAAAGTAAATAATGAATGAGATTGATGTAAGCTAACGAAAACTTTACATTAATCCTGTTGAAAGTCCTTGTAGAAATTCGAGAAGTTCTGCGAGAAACCGATTGTCACTTATCTTGGCCCTCTGGTTTCTGTTTACTGGTATTGTGGTCATAAGGGCGACTGTTGATGATGCGTGATGTCCTGGGTTCGATTTGAAAAATGTCTCGGAATCCAGTGTTTTGATGTGAGATATCAAACCACGGTCAGATTAACTACCTTCTCTGTTTCATCGTAATAAAGGCGTAGACTAATTATTAACTTCTCCCAATTTCAGTACAAGCTGGCTCTGGCAAGAGAGCACGGCGCTCTACCCGTCAGTATACAGCTCAGACGACATCACGTCCAACCAGCTGGCTGGACTCATCCGAGGGCGGGTGCGGGAGGCGGCGCGCGTGGCGGGGAGGGGGGTACCCATACTGCCCTACTTCTGGTACCGGTACAGGGATAAGGGGTATTTTAATGAGGTGAGTTATCATCATCATACTGTTATGGTGAGGTCGGCTTCCAGTCAAACCGGATGCAGCTGAATACCTGTATTTTACATGAAGCGACTGCCTATCTGACCTCCACTACCAATAATTGTGTCAATCATTCAACTAGAGACGTGTCCTCATAGACTAAGTTAGTTGGAAATAAAAATTTGAAGCAAACACACGTTTTCATCATTCCAATTTCTGTACCAACCAAAAGTTAACCTTAACACTCTAAACATGTAGCAAACTGCAGCGAAAGATCGGTTACTGTGGTGTTGTTTTCGGTAAAGCTATGTGGCTGAATTGACGATGATGATAGTCAAATAGTAGTATGTGGCGAGTTCAGATATACATCGGTGGCCTTTTTTATTGATCAAAAACTATGATTTTATTGAAGTTGTCAACAACATACCTGTAAAACGAATAGCCAGCCACTCACAATTTCAGTATTGACTGGAGAAGTACCAGTTCATAACATATTACTATTTTCAATTCCAGAGCGACTTGGACATAGCATTCAGCACATTCTACAAATCGAACGCCTCAGGCTTCATAATCTGGGGCAGTTCCAACGACGTCAACACAATTGCCAAATGTAGAAAACTGAAGAATTACGTCACAGATACATTAGGACCTGCCGTAGCCAAATACACCAAACGAAACCTAAAACTAAGCGATGACCCCGACGAGACATTCAATATAGTTTTCAACCCTAACAATGCATCCAAATATGATCCAGAATATACCTGGATTCCTCCTGTAAACTACACACAAAAGATTGAAGAAATGGTTGATAAAGAGTTAAAAGAAGAAAAAGAAGCTGCGTTGAAACCTAAAGATGTTAAAGAAAGTATTCTAGTTGATATGATTTTGCATACGATAGCTAATTACTGTGCCGAAGGCTGTGATAATAAGAGTAAAGTGAGACCGACTGATGAGGAAGAAGGGGATGGCGGTAATGAATCTCGTGTGGTTTTAGTCACTGAAGATCCTTTTAAGAGGAATGATAGTAGTATTGCAGTTACAGGTGAGTTTGTAGAATATGTTTCATTTTAATACACTCTTTTGTATGATTAATCAAATGACTAAACAACTCAATTCATATTATTTTAGTGTATTTGAGAAAATTTAAATGCTTTCATCAATCTGTTAAATGCTTTTAATTGAAAATCATTTTGAATGGTGACTTTAACTGTCTTAACTTTATACATTTGCTGAAATTGTAGGGCGCGCTTTTATTAATTGTAAATATAAATCGTCATTGTTAATTAATAACTTTGTATGTTTCAGTACCAACAACTACTGAAGAAGATGATTACGATTACGACAACACATGGAATGCCACAGGAGATATTTACGAAACCAATGAATATATTGATTATATAAGTACAACCAATAAAAGTATTGACAAGACTAGTACAAGTACGAAAAGTATTGAAGAAATAAGTACAACGACTGCGAGTAGTGAAGAAATCAGTATAGTTGATATAGGAAACGAAGGAAGTGATACAATTAAAATTAGCAAAAAACAAAATAGTACAGTCAATTTAAATAATGAAGAAAGCAAAGAAATCATAAGCACGACAGAAACAGATAATATTGACTTGATCATAGAAGAAATTGATGACATTGACTTTAGTATAGTCGAAACCAATGCAACTGAAGAAAGTACCAGTAAAAATATTACAATTACTTTAAGTTCTGAAGGACTTAGTTCGAAAGAAACCAGTACAACAGAAAGTTCATTTATTCTTAGTCAAGAAGAAACTATTACAGTTAAAAACGATTCAATTATAGATGAAAACAACACAGAATCTAATTCAATAGAAATCGAATTCATCGGCATAAGTACAGAAAAATCTAGTACAAACAATCCTAGCACTGAAGATGACAGTACTATAGACGGAACTAGTGCCACAGTTGAACCAAGTGTAGCGGATACTGGTACTTATAGTACCACCGTTGGACCAGTTGCTGTTGATAATGGTAGTATTAGTACCACAGTTGAACCTAGTGAAGTTGAAGATGACACTACAGCTGGTACCAAAAGTGAAAGTGGTACCACATTGGCCCCGGTGTTAACAGAACAGGTTGTTGTTTCAGTTGTTTAAACTTTGTTGTTAACTGTTGTCGTTAATTTAATGTTTTTGAACAACTATCTACTACAACAGGGTCAAATTGAATTAGCTAGTGAGACTGCAGATGTGGGTTCAACATTTAAACATAACAAAATGAATAAAAGTTAAAGTTTTTGATCAAAGCAGTTACTTTAATAATTGTTACTCAAAATGGTGCTATAATATTTCAGTATTTTTAAATAAAACTTCAGTGGAAACGGGGATTTCTCCATTCAAATGTACCCCCTATTTTTCTTTCTGAATAATGCTTTTAGACCAATATTTTTTTTATCATGACTGGCGAAATGTTGGTGTACTATTGCCTAACTGTTCCTGGATTACAGGCATGATGTTATGTAGTTATGTAGTGTCCATGGCGCTATGGATGGTAGCTAAGTTACTCGAAACATCTAGTTTACTTTAGTAGATAGTTGTTCGTACTAATTATAATTTACAACCTAATTTGCATCCAAAGCTGTACTTAATTTTGCTAATACCCTTTATTTAATATTGTTTAACTTTTTGCTAATCCAAATAATTTGCTCAGTGAATGAATGTGTATGGTCAAGTATAGTGATGCATGGTATTTTTGGCGCGTGGTTATTGTCAGAAGGAACGCCGCTCTTTAGTTTTTTCAAGGCATTTTTACAGAAAATTCTAGAAATATTTAAATACAGTAACCTCCTGATAATGCCATTGAAGTACCTTAAGAACCATGCAACACTATAACAATTACAGTAGCACAACTAAATATAATTTATCTAACTGTTAAGATAGAAACTAGAAATTGTCAATCTGGTTTCTTTCCATAATCACTAATTAATTTAATTATTTATATATTTTTATGCATTTGTATTTTATGTTATTACTACGCTACAATTTAAGATCGAAAAGTAAATTAATGTTATCAACGGAAACAATTTCTTTACTTGTTACTGGTTCATCGTCATCATAATCTATAAGAACATTATTTTCAAGCTTTTCGATCTTATTATTGTCATCAGCTATTTTACTTTCTATGTCAATAATACCTACTTACTTACCGCACTTTAATATTTCCATTGCTATTATTGTAATACGCACTTTTATCTTGTCTTGATGTTTTATTCACGTAAGCCAGTACTGCCGCTATAAGCAAAAAGGGAACAACTGAATAATAAGCCTTGAATTCTAAACAAAAAAGTTGAATCTAGTATGGCTCATTTTTTTGCATTACGTTTTCTCAGATGCGCCGTTTTATCTTATGACGACAGAGTTGGTAATTGGTGTTATAACATTTGTGATTTCCTTTTTGTTGTATGTGTTTTTTAAATCGTTTCAATTATCTACTTTCATCAGCGGTTTTCTCTTGAAAAACTAGTTTTCAATTTCTTTTAAGAGGTAATTTCTAAATGCCTAGCCTCCTTCCGTTGTGACACTGAAATTATATGACCTGGGCAATCAGCCTACCATCTTGCTGACAGCCCAATGTTTTAAGCCATCACATTATATTATCATTTCTCACACATTCCATCCATCTTGTAGATAGATGCATCTATATTGAAGACATTATTATAAACTATTTTAAATGCTTTTAATTGAACTCGTTCTTTTTTTTTACTCTGTTTAATCTGTCAATGAACACCCGGAGTAAAACCGCTGTCAAATAGATCATTGAACCTGTGTTAATCCGTGTCTGTCTGTAGGTGTTGGGGTCTGTATCCAGAGCTATCGTCAGTAAGCCGCTCGCGTGTTCTCTGTTCTATATCTACTCTATCTCCAGGTGTCTCTGTCTCTTGTTCGGGAACTGCTAGGTTGGCGGCTAACGATTGATGTTTTGTGTTAACTTGGTATATTTCATGTACTGTGATTAAAACTGTTCTGTATTCAGTATCATTGTCACTGCTAGATGTGATGTTTTTCAGAGAGGTCAAGTGTGTGCTCGCAACAGGCGTGAATGACCTAATGTATGGACGTGGATGAAAGACAAGAAGCATGTACGGGTCTATCCCCTTGGAGAAAAGGCATGAGCTTTTGAGCGTTTTTTTATGCTAGCTATGACACACTTTGACCTGCTATACATATTATGTACTGTTGTACGTAAAGTCCTGAATCTAATTCCCATGGTAGAGTGTTACTGGGTTTTCATTAGTTAAACTTAAGCAGATGGATTTACTTTTGCCCTTTCAAAAATATTAGCAATAGTAGATTTATTTAACTCAGTCGCCATAGTGTTTTAGTTGAGACTCAACACAAGTTATATGATTTAGCGTACTAATTTTGCCTTTAACCTCGAATATTTGTTGATTACTGTTTGGGGCATAAGTGAGAGTTGACTGATTCTTAAAGAAAGACAGCCCCCTGAAAAGTACTCGTTGTCTTTCATAAATGGAATTTAATTAGAACCGATGCAAGACGGTAGGGTGTCATAATGGTATGGGATTATTATAAGGTATGACATACCTCAGACCTGACACGACCTTCGACAATGAAGATAACGGCTAAGAAGAGTAGATAAGGTATAAAATGGAACACCTTTAGAAAAGAAGAAGATTCACTTGATTGTGGTCCACCTCAACTATCAGTTGTTAGTCGTCAACTTACTGCCGATTTCAATAACTTATCTATCTGCAACCTGACTTACTTAGACGTAGAATTTTGACTTTCTTTGTTGGTAACATCAGCCTATAAAGTTCCCATTGCTGGCACACAGATCTCCTCTCTATGTGAGGGAGCGGTCTGACTCTACCTGGGTCCAGTGCTATTTGGTACATGTTGCAAAAAACTGTCATCACAGCAGTTTGGAGATATACTCATTTATAGTTTTTTGTGTTCTTAATTAACGACGCTATGCGTAAAAAACTTTCGCTTGTGCCATACTAATTTTAGTAGTACACTTACGGCGGTTTTTTTCTTCAATTATAGTGCAAGGATAATAATTGGAGTCGAGTGGGATTTTATCTAAAAGCCTAATATGTTTATGTTATGTCAGTTTTGTAGAGTACGTGCGACATGTTTTCGAATTTTTGCTTCTAGGATTGGCTGGTGTCTACACGATGTATTCCTTCACCGTTTTGAGAACAGTTTGTGATGAAATAAATTACACAAAGTAACACGTTGTCTGGGTTCGTCGAACTCACGACCACACACGCCAGTGCTCTCTCCTACTTTTGTCAATGTTCTATCTCTAGTAAGTGAGACAGTGGATAGGCTATTGAAACCGAATATATTAGAATAATTTGTGACTAATCATTTTATCTGTGATATGTTTTAGTATAGTTTGTTAGATTTTTGTGAATATTGCCAATGTAAGTATCAGTTAGATTTAAGAAAATAAATGTTATATTTTCAATGTATTCTTTTGTTTTATTTATATTATTAGTATCCTGTAAGTATTCGACTAAGGTTCTCTTTCAGGCTTTGTCCTAGCGAACATGGCAGAATTCGAGTTCATTAGGTGAAACAGTACCTGATACATTTAAGCCATTTTCATCACCGCTATCACTGATAGTGTGTCTGTTCTCTTGAAAGATTTAAACACGCCTGAAAGCGATCATCCCGGCCTATCTATTCTACTCTGACACTGTCCTAGCCCATAGTTCCACTTGGCAAATAACACTTCATAGCGTTTAAGAATGTGTTCACTATTTGCTTTCCTGCCAATATCTTGTTTACAACACCCACAAGAAGAGTGTTAATTCTTGGCCAGAAATAATGATAAAACATTACCATACATTTTCTTTCCGGAATATCCGAAGACATTTAACTGACAAACTGTCGAGACATATTTCTGGCTCTAAAATGCGAATGTCTCACTGTTTGGCCACACCCTACTCGCTAAAATGACACGCGTTTTGCGACAACGACTGCAGACGAAACAAATGAAAATAGTTGCATACTTATAGCACTCTAAAGTTACTTTACTGCAACGCCCCGGTACTTTCCTGCGCAAAAGAAACCAATGGCATCACCAGATATCATGACGGAGGCATTATACTCAGAATCATTTGAAGTACCAATTTTGGTGTTTAATACTTTCAAAACTGTCATATAATCTTCTCCGTTTCTCCGCTTCTCACTCCAATAGCCGTCTTGCCAAAAAGACTTCGAATATTTTAGAATTTGTTCTTATCCGTACTCCTTCCTGCCAATATCTTATTTCAATGTCCAGAAATAGTGATAAAGATTCCCATACATTCATACATTCTCCTTCCGGAATATCCCAAGACATTGGACTGACAACACGTCGTGAGGTATTTCTGGCTCTTGGTCCAAATGCCTAAAGTGACAATCGACGGTGGCGCTATGGACTAAAATAGACGCCTATTTGAGGTGGAGACAATATCCAGATAGTAGAATGTTTCTGTCAGTACTGATCCTGATATCTTGTGCAATAAGAGTAAAAAACTTTCAAGAATGTTCAACAGACTGTCGTGTGTAGTGTAGACTTTAGGAGTTTTCCAAGAATTGTCTCTAAACTAAGGTGATATAAGATGGGTTTTGGAAAAGTGAGACGGTAGGAAATGTAAAGCCAAGTTAGGCTGTGTTCAAAACAAATGTAGTCGGCCGACGACATGGCAAATATTTGAAAAACAAAAGCAAATCAGTCGGCGGCTGAAGTAAATCTTTCGTACATTTTGAAAAGACAATGACATTTGGACGAGATATGAGGAATTTAAAATTTCTATAGAAATTTTATTTTTCTCATAACTCTTGTTTAAATCGGTGTACATTCATAATATATATTTGGGAACCTAGATATTAAGTAATCCAATCGAAATAAATTCACATGTCCTTAGGAATATGTTTGGTTTACGAATTATTTTGGTATTACGTTTGTATGAAAGACGCATGCTCCGCCGGCCCCTTAAGGAAAGGAAAAATACCTCAAGTAGTCAGTACAGCAATACTGAAAAGAAGATTGATGATTCTTAATCTAATACTTGAAGTGAAAGAACTAAAAATAAAGAAAGAAAACCAAAACCTTTTCATTGTCATACTTTATTAAGACAAAACAGAAACAGACAGAACAAAAATAAACAAAACACATGAAAACGAGTAAGTGAAATTAAATTACAAATGATCTTACACTAATTATACTGAAATACTACAGTCATAATAAATCATTATAGGACACACTGAACTTAAAGATATCAATATATAGAATGAATCAAATAATTAAAAAAAAAAACAAGTTTAACCAAAACTAGATACACACACAGACAAATAGTCATTACGGGCGGGCAGCACCCGAAAATTCTGACAACCAAGGAATATCGTGTTACCCAGCGGCTAAAATGTGGAGGTCAGATTGTCGCTCCACGTAAAAGACTGGCTGGAAAAGGGTTAGAGGCAGAAGATGAAAGTCATTGATACATTTTGAAAGATTGCATTCTAGAAACGGAACCCGGTTGTCGCAACTAGGCAGTTAATGATCATAAAGTTTAACAAACAATCATGCAGAAATAATAGCAAAACAATAATTCTTGAACAGCAGAGGCATTTCATCATCAGAGATAAAATTCCTATCGGGCCTGACGCTAGCAAAGTTATTGTATTTAGGTTCAGCGATGAATTTGTACCCGGTTTGCGAGCAGTCCTTGATTCTGATGCAGTCTTTGTTGAGTTCGGTGATCGTGTAACCGGTGATGATGAAGGGAACCTTGAGCTTCAAGATGGCGTCGATGGTGGATGGCCAGGGGTCCTTGCCGTTGTAGACTGAGGAGCGTTGAATGCTGGGATTGAAGGCGCAGACTGAAAAAAAAATGATGATATGGTTAGAAGTGACATTGTTTGACTCTGCCCTGAAGTGCAAACCTTGTCCTATTCCACAAAAGATAGGGCACTTAGTATCGTGCCCTATATTATGTCCTGTTGTTTGTTCATTAAAGGAACGAATGGACTTTACTGAAGGCGCCAAACTCGTGGCTCAGTTCCAGGCCGTCATAATTTAGATTGAAAATGGATTCTGAGAGGATTATATTAGATTTAAATATTATTCGTGTAACCCTCACACGAATAATATTTAAATAAATAAATACTAGCACTAACATAATACATTTACCAGTTCGCCAAACTTTGGAAAACCAATGAATAATTTCTAAAGTCAAGCAAGCAAGCAAGTGCAGTTAAGTCGTTTGAAGTCATTAAGACCAAACCAACTATACATATTTTGAAGACTATTGCATAGAAGCACTTTTTCTCACCAATATCAGGAACTATATAGTCATCACTGGACTTGTAATCAGCGTAAGTTCTCTTGTCTTGAAAGTTGAACACCACGCGGCGCTTGTTCTGACGACAGTTCTCGCATAATCTGCCGACAAATAATTACCAGTTTCATTATTTGTTTTTTTTTTCTTTCAAATGAAGATCTACGATTCTGCCAATTCCTGACCTTTTCCAAAGTCATTTAATTCTTGACTTATACCAACACCAACTAATATACCAACACTAACTCACTTGATCTTCCCCAACAGTTCCAGCGGCAAATTGGAAGGGTTCAAATTATAGTTGATGAGCACCACCCTCAACTCTTGCAGGTCTGGTCTCAGGTGGAGGAAGAACACCTCCCATTTGTTGAGGGCGTCAGCTTCGAACTGCAGCTCTGCTCCTACCACGTGGATTGTGAATGAGGATTTCTGAAATAAAGATAGACTGTTAGTTAGATAGAGAGAGAGAGAGATAGAAAACTAGAGGATTAAATAGACAAGTAAAAGATTATAAAAATTACGAATATGATTACAATCGATATCTTTAGGTGAGAAGATTATTGATAGTATGATACTTTTTGTCACTATCTGCCTTTAAGGTGAAAGCGTCAGGGTGGCCCGCGAAATTCAAATTTTCTTACGTTTTTTGCAATTAGCAGGGCAGTGCTAAGTTGTATGTTGATTAAAATATCAAAGTCGAGGAACGACTTTGACCGTGACAAATTCGTTCCTCGACTCTTATGAACTTGGAGGGTTGTATTGATGATTCGATGATTACCTTGGAGCATCACCCTTAAATAAAAGACGACCCAATTTCTTTTTTGAGATGTTATTTAGTTCTTGTTGGGGTATCGTATTACCCAGTACTAACTCGGTTGTGCAGGTGAGATATTATGTAGTCGTTCCATGTAAAAGATTGCTTGCTATTTAGCTACATCCGGTAATACTAGAAGCCGACCCCAACATAATTCGGAAAAACTAACACTGATGATGATGACTTGTTTATATTATCCGAATGTTCATTTTTCAATGGTTTAGACATTATCATACAGTCTACAGGTGTCACAAAGGGGTTAGACGTATAATATAAACTTTAATTCTAGACCTTACTAATAATTTCTGGTATTAAACTGGTTATTAACTGTTATATCTGTGGCCTAATCATTAAGCCGTTGGTCCCGGCTGTCATTTGTAGATCTTTGACAGTTGTTACAGGTAGTCAGTGGCCCGAAAGTCCACCAGTCTTACCAAGAGGTATCAAATTACCCAGTACTAACTGGGTTGTGGAGGTTATGCTCAGTCGCTTCATGTAAAATACTAGTATTCAGCTGCATCCGGTTAACCAGATATCCAATGTAGTTGGGAAAAGGCTGGGCAATATTTTTATAATGATGCTGTTATACCTTATTAACGCCATTAGTCAGAGGAGCAGCCTTGCTCCTGCACAGCTGGTGGCAGTAGGCAGCAGTGAGCGGGGCCGTCGCTAGCTGTGTCAACGCTGCATATTGAATGTCCGTGATATCTGAGAGAGAAACATTGGGATCTATAATGTGGTAACTCAATTTCAAGGTCAAGTATGATAGAGCCGGCCTAGAGACTAACAAAAAAAAGAAGATCGCGAAATAGAACAGTACAACTCCTGCGCGATTACGCACCATAGGCCAAATATGGGCGTAAGGTGTATAGGGATATTGAAGAAAAACACACCCTGTTCTTTGTTTTTTACAAAGAACAGGGTGTGAAATTCTTCATCACCCATAGAAAAAGGATGAACCTCCGACTAGACGAGTTTTGTGTCTGGTGGGCGACTGTCCAAATGTAGTTTTAAGTCGTGGATAACTTTAACTGCGCGAATATATATAATTTTGAAGTCAGTTCTTCAATTGTGTCATAGACGGGCTGTAGTACTTGTTGTATCGCCGCTATAACGCCAACAGCCTCAAACAATACATTTCAGTGACCAATTTTGCTATTAAATCACACAAAGAAAATTCGGTCAGTGGGTCGTCTTAGGGGAATTCAGATGTAAATAAATATCTAAAGAAGGAAATTGAAAGTTTTGTAGCAATAATTTTCACTACAACTTTAAATATTTTCAGGAATGTTACTACTATTACAGCAAATTGATCTCTAGAAACTGATCCGTGGGCAAACATATACTTAGTCATACCACCATGACACACAAATATTGAAATACGTATCACACAAGTCGTCGTACAATAGTCACTACAAATACTCATAAATATATTATGTACCTAGTACCTAATAAATCAACTTTAATAGGTTTCTACTCAGTACTGTTTGCAATTTATTTCGTGAGCATTTATGAAATAGATTTAGAATGAGTACACAACTATAAGCTACTCCTATTGAATCATTCAGCGGGATGTAAGCTTTTAAATGGCACGACTAAATACAGGGCAATTAATGCAGCTTCAACAATGAATAAATCCAGATAGTAGATATTATCAAGAACCTGGCAGTATTAGGCTGCGTTTCCACCAGAGATGAGCGATGATGCCTAGCAAGGTATGTGTGTGAAACTAACCATAACATCGCTTCTTTTTCACAGCTTCAGGTATTCTAGCTGTTTGTTTTTGTGATTGTGATTGGTAAATGATAAATGATATTTATTCAGCAAGTAGGTTTTCGCAAACACTTAAGATAAGATAAGATCACACACACGACTCGACTCGACTCGACTCGACTCGACTTTTACACGTAATTTTTTTAAAGCTAGATGGGGCCGGTGTTTCGTACCTGACTACTCTGAGAAAAAACAGCCGAAACAAACTCAAAGGTCAGTTCCAGGTTAGTTCCAGTCACATCCCTTCTTATGCATCCCCGCTCATCTTTGATGGAAACACTTCTAAAATAAAGAATTTCTGACTCAACTAAGATGTAGGAGAGATTTATGAAAATTCATCCCCCTAGGGTGCCTAGGGTGTGTAATGAAAGAACCATATAACATTTTACAATAACCTACTTTCACACTTACAACACATTTAATGTGTCCATTGCATCTTTTGACCGTACCACTTAACGATACCATTGTATTATAAAACGATACTAACCACACGTCTTTATAATTTAAGCAATAGTTCTTACCATCCCTTTTTGTGTAATTCTTTTCCGAAACGCAATCCCACGCACACAGTTTTCAATCAACAAACTCTCAAACACAGGGTCAGTTATTAGCAATATTCAAAATTACAGCAACGCCAGCTGACGGGCATACTATTATACTAAAATCTAGGTCAACAGTATCGAGGGGGTCTCCCCTAACGATACAATGAATAATTTTGTCATGTTTTTTACTTTTTATTTAAACAACCCCTTTTGTACTTTCTCCATTGTGAGACAAATGTTATTTGAGTGTTTTGTTCGAGATTAAATTGGCCATTCTCTCTTTTCTTCCAGTCTCGTCTTGTGATAAGCTGACAGATGATATTGGACTCGCAAAATAAGATGAAAACTTCTTTTGTCTTTCTGAAACACTGCATGCATCATTCAATACATTCTTAAAAAATATGAAATATAATTTTGTCATAAGCCTGGTAAAATAAAATAACGAACAAAAAAACAAAACACGACGGAAACCTACTCTGTTCCAAATATTTCAAAAGTAAAAAAAAAAGTTAAACATGGGGTAAGAAATTACAAGTATGACAAGAATGATTTCAGTGGGACGATCATTTATTAAGCTGGTACTATAACCGGCAAGATTAAGAAAGAATGGCAAAGAAAACGAAGAAGAAATAAGAAGGAGGAAGAAGTTGGATCCCAAGAGAAGCGAAGGATTCTAAAGTAAAATCCCGACCGTAGCAAGGTACATCAGAGGGTACATCAGATCTGAAGGCTAGATCAGAATCCTGAGCGGAGCGAGGCATAGTAGGACCGAGATGATTTATTTTTGTCGTAAATTGTGTACTCTACTTTTTACCATTGAATCGAATGGCAATGGTATAATGATATTTAATTTTATAGTCCGGACCTATAAATATAGGCTAAATGACTACCCGTATTCTTTAAACTTACAATTTAAAAAAAATCGGACTCACCAATCTTCTCCTCATACATAGAAGCAAGCACTTCATTGATCTTTTCCGGTATCGGGCGCGGCTCCATCAACACCTTGGTTGGCATCTTCGGCTCTAGCCGGCCTTTGGTCTGCTGGTAGCTCACCAGCTTCTCATACAGGGAGTACGACTTACACCAACGAGAGTGAGACTTTGGGAAATGTTCGGCGTTGTGGGTGCAGAAAGATATCTGAGGAGGGAGAGAGCAGTTTACCGGAAATTCATCGGGTATATGATGAATGCATGACTATGTAGAAATAACTACACTCCACGATGTCCACGACACAAGCCTTGCTTAGTGTGGCACTAGATGGCGCTGTGTGTTATTTATATATTCAGCGATATATATATATATATTTTTTTTTTTTATTTGAAATACTTAACTAAATACTTTGAGTTGATCCTCTATTTGGGAGGGGTCTTAGTAATGGGCGTCTTTATTGCTACTCCTAAACATACAGTGGAGTTACCAACAGGCATCTACGAAGTACATAAAAATACTTGACATAGGCAGAAAATTAAGAAAAAAACCTGAAACATTCAACTTTTAACGTATAAAAAAACGTATAAATGCTTTAAAAGTATAACACAATTTTGGGAGTCACGTGTAGTGAAAATTACATATAAATTCAAGTTTAGAAACGAACTCTACTGAGACTCTACTTCTGAATCTTTTTCTTCAAAAGCCTGCAGCTATGCTATTTATTGCAGTGTCTAAGAAACCAGAAACTTACCTGCCCACAGCCCTGACAATCACTCAGCTTGCCCTGCCGCCACTCCCTGCACGGCACATGGGCACACACCCTGGGATACAGCAGTGCCTCTTGTTCCCATGGTACCAGCCGTCTCTTCAGCACTTTCTCACAAGACACTATCATCTGCATTCTGATCAGCCGGTAATCGTGGCCTGTGAGGTTCTTCGCGTCGCCGTATATGTGTTTTTGATCTGTGAAATGATAATATTTTAGTGACTGGCATTGTCACACACCAGAGGGCCTAGACTAGTGGCAATAGCTTCGAAAGCGTTTCTTATACAAAGACGTTAAAACAGATTAACATCGCAGGCACCAGCAAGCTTTTTGGTAGCTTATGTCAGTCCAATACAATTATGACATCATCATTGTTATCACTGATTGAAGAATTTTTCTAGGCCCTCAAATTACTTAACACACTTGCCAAAAGTTGACACAACAGGTCGCAAGTTGACTTCCGTTAGTTTATTCAACTATATGCTATGGACAGATGACTTATACATTTATATAATAGTTAGTTAATACAATCCGTGCAAAAAGGACAAGATTTGAGACAAAACGTACAGTTTCAAAACCATGAATGCACTCACCTTTCAGATGTACGATGGTAGACACAGCGAAACACAACGCCTGATGCTGAGGCCAGTCCTCATCCTTGTGCTTATTACTGCAGTAGAACAGCAAGTTACAGTAACTGCACGGCACGCGAGATCCACTTAAACTCTTCTTACAAACATGGCAAGAACTCTGCAGAAACACTTTCCTAAAGCTATACTTGTAAACAAAATCATCATTATCATCCATTTTGTAATCTTTACAGAACTCTTTCATCTTATTATTTGTCTGCGTGTTCTTTGTCTGTTTGTTTTCAACTTCAACAGAATCTTTTATTTTGACTCGAGCTGTGATTTCGTTTGGTAACTTGTCTTTTTCCTTTTTGAAGTCCCTTCTATTCGATCGTACAGGAATATCGGGATGGCCTAGCAAGTTTTTTGGCGGCGAAACTGGTGTTTTTTCTTCATCCGGAGCTATAATGTTTATCTTAGGGTTGTTTTGTTCTTGTGTTTCTTTTACTATCATTTCGAATGTCTTGTTGACGTCATCTATACTGGATGTGAGTGCATCTTCAAAATTTTCAATCGGTTCATAGTCAAGTGGTTCGTCTTGTGATTCAGAATCGACGTTACTCGCTTGTTGTTTCCCTTTTTCTGTACTTTGACTTTTACCTTTTGATTCAGCTTTACATTCAGTTTTAGATTCTGTTTTTGATTCTGTTTTTTCTTCTTTCTTAGCTTCTTGTGCAGGCTGAGATTGGGAAGTAGCAGTAGTTGCTGTACTTTGTGTAGTAGCAGTTGTTTGAATATCTTGTTTTCCTTTCTTCTTCATGTTTTTGCCTTTATTATCTTTTCTTGCAGGGCATACTGGTGGTACATCGGCAGGTGTTTCTGCAATTTGTTGTTTGGGTTTTTCAGTGTCTTTGTTTTCAATTTCGGGTATTTCAGACTTTTTTTCGTCCTCTGGTGGTAATACTATTGGGGGCATGAAACTTTCAATAACTATCTGCGCTTCAGTCAAAGGTTTTTCAATGCCTGGTAATTGAGTAGGTGTTATAGGCCGCTCTTCTACTTTAAGAGGCATTTCAATAGTTTTACTGTCGATTATTATTGATGGATCCGCCGCTTTGATTTCAACAAACGGTAGTTCAATCTTTTTCTCTTCTGTTGGAGTCTTCTTGTGTTTATCTTTTTTAGATTTTTTGTCTTCGTGTTTAGGTTTTTCTTCGGGCTTTTGTTTGTTACTGTCTTCAATGAAAGTTTGCACTTTCATTTCTTCTGAAGGGGTACTAACAGCAGCTTCTACAAAAGGACTCTTACTTCTGCTTTTTTCTCGGACACTTGGCTTTTGTTTTGTTGCGCTTTCGTCACTACCAAATAATAAGCTCGATACATTTTTAGCTTTATTTTTGGTAGCTTCGAACTCTTTTTCAATTGTCTCTTCACTCTTTTCCATTGACGTTAGTTCAGCTAAAGACCTTTCAATTGACAGTCTTAACTCTTCCATGTCTTGGTTCACTTCCATCATTTTTGATTTTATGTCTGTTTTCTCTTCTTTGGGAGGAGTTTTCTTTTCTTCCATTTTCTTAGGAGTTTGAGCTCTTTCTTGTGCTAAAGGTATGTCTAATATAGGCACTGCTGGAGGAAATATCTCTCTGATTACAGTATTATTGTTGTCATCGCGCATCTGTTGACTTGAGGCACGTGGATACGTAATATCGGGTACGAGATCAGAAGCAGAACCTTCAGATTCTGATGCTCTTATGCTACTTATTTCGATGTCATACATTCTTGTGATATTACAAGCATCAACCTTTTCAGCCAAACTTTGTTGAGGTATGTCCTCCGATTTGGATGATTCTTGAGTTGCTGATTCTGGTTTTGGTGTAATTGCTCGTTCATCCGTTTTAGGCGTTTCTTCAAACTTTCTTGGGGGTTTAGGAGACTTTTTTCGTTTCTTGCCAGATTTGGAATCAATCTTTTGTTTATCATCAGTCGATTGCTGGGTTTCTCCAGATTTTGTGAACTGTATTAGTTCACCGAAATTTTCTGGTGTTAATAGTACCTTTCCTTGGAACTCAGCTGGTCTTGGTTTAGGAGGTTCTTCTTTAATTTCTTTAACAGTGTCAACAGCTGTTGGCATGTCAGATTTTTCACTCTTAATTATGAACTCTTGTTGATCAGTCTGTGGAGTCAATATTTCAGTAATAACTGCCAATAGTTCTTTGGCAGGCTCTTTGATGTCAGTTTGTTTGATATCTAACTCCGGTTTTGGTTCTTGGAAGCTGATATCAAGCGCTTTAGGCATTTTTGATCCCTTTTTTCGTTTCTTACCCATAGCTTTCTCAGCAAGTAGCTCAAACTCTTGAGCTATAAGTTTTTCGTCTTCATCAGGTGCCAATAAAGTAATATCACTAGTAATTTCCAGCTGTGTAATCTGAGGCTCAACGTCAATTGGCTTGTCTAGAACAACAGGCTCAGTTTCAACGATTTCCAGTTTAACCTTTAAAGGATCATCTTCAATTTTGGCAAAATCTGGAAGGAAGGTGTCATGTGATAAGCTTTCAGATGTATCATGTTTTCCTTTACGCTTCTTTTCTACGGGTTTTGCGATTTTAGCTTTAGGTTTAAAACTCAAATCTTCGAGCAGAGGTTCAAGTGATTCTGTTATAGCAATCTCTTGTACTTTGTCTTCTTGACTGCTTGTCGGGACATCTTTCATTGGTTCTACCATGACACTTTGTGCAGGTGCATCGAAGTCTATCAGGGATGTAGTTTGATCAGACTTTGGTCCGTCTAGCTTAGGACTTTCTTCATGTTTCGGAGTTTGTTTTTTGTCTTTCTTATTTTTCTTTTTACCTTTACTTTCTGGAACTGGTATTTCTTTGGATTCTTCAATTTCTTTTGCAGAAGTTGCTGCTTGCCCTAGTGCCGGTTTCATTGGAAGAGTTTGGTCAGTCTTTTCTAATTTTGTTTCAACCTCAGCCTTAGGACTTTCTAAGGAGATAATTGGTTCATCATTTTTTTCTTCTATTTTAACTTCAGGTTCATCCTTATCATCAAGTAACTTCTGGAATGCAGAAGTACAAGAGAATTCTTCTTTCTCAGATTTTTCCGAATCAGTACGCTTCTTTTTCTTATTTTTCTTTTTAGAAGATTTCACTTCTTGATCTGATATTTCTGTTTTCAAAAACTCTTGCTTGATATCTGGTAGAGACTCTGTATCCTCTTCTTTGATTTCTTGTTCTATCGGAATACCAGAAAATTCTTGATGCGGTGACCTTAGTTCTTCAACTTTTTGATCGGCATTCTTATTTTTGTTCTTCTTTTTACGAGCTGTAGGAGTTATTTGAAGCAAATCATCCATTTTGCTCTCAACTTCTGGAATATCAACTTTTGTTTCTTCTACGGAGGTCTGGGTATCAGTTTCCTTTGGTTTTTCTTCAGCATCATCATCAAAATCATCATCTTTACCTTTTTTTTTCTTCCCCCTGTTTCGTTTCGGTTTCTTAGGAGTTTCCTCATCCTTCACATCAACAGCAGGTGTTATAACTTCACTCACAATTTCAGGCACACGTTTTTCTTTGAGACCTTCAACTTTTTCTTCTAAATTCGGAACAATGTCAGTAATTAACCCGACCACTTCCTTTTTATCACCGGCAGTCACCCCCACATCTTCGATCTTATCGCTACTTTTCCCCAAATCTTCAACTTTTTCACCACTTTTGTGTTTCGGCACAGGTACAGGATTCGGTACTTTCCCTTTTTTACTTTTTCCCTTTTTATTCATTTTCACGATACGGATATATTCACGACTAACGTTTACAGGGAAATCGGAGTGACTGAGCTTCTAAATACAGATTTTGTCTGACCGATATGTTGGGCCGCATTTCTAGTCAGAAATGTCCACGTGAAATTACTAAATGTCACAGAGAATATGCCGTACAAAACGCAGCTCTATAATATGCTCTGTTAAGTCTATTTTCGGCTGTGTTGTTGCATAATTTGTGCATGCTCCCAGTCATAAGGAAGAGTTGGTTGCCAAAACTGCATATATCTGTTACATACAGTTGTTCTATTTGTATCACTTGTACTCGATCGATTTTCAATACTTCACTCGTTTGACAATTTGACAGATGAACGTTTGAAGTCAACAGTACAATGTATTATGAAACGATTAATTTGTTATTATTAATCATTTTGGTTGTAAATGAAATACAATTAATTTTAGCATTTCTGTAGCGGATCAGAAATAGTACCATTTTATTATGAACTTTTATGAGGCAAATAGTAATTAGATTAATTCATTTATCAACTTTATCTAAGTTTATCTTGGATATCTCTGGCAAGGAAAATAATCATAAAAACTTACAGTAAATCTAAGTCTGAACTGGTGGTGATTGATCACTACGTCTAGTCTGTATGGGATATAGGTTGTCCCATAATGGAACAAAGACAATGACAATGCCTCTAAGCCTCTTATTGACAAAGACAATGTCAATTAGAGGCTTATATTAGTATAGATATAAGCTATAAGGAGCGAACCAAACTACAATATCTAATACATGATTGCATGGCGAGTTTCAATCAAACATTGGTTTCAACGGTCAGCAAGACAGCGAGCCTATGGGTAAACTGTTCTATAATCATGAATAGTAATCTTATTATCTTACTAATAATAATAATGCGAAAGTTTGTGGGGACAGATGGATGATTGCTACTCTTTCACGCAAAAACTACTGAACGGAATTGAATGAAATTTGACACACAGATAGCAGTAGTTTCTATTCCAGTCATATGATTAGTATGATCTCCATGCAGGCACAGCCGCGGGCATAAGCTAGTGGGTTACAAGCGCAAACTAAGCTTCAAGCTTCTATAAAAGTACTGCCACTATATCCAACTCAGCTATTTACATGTTTAGTTTATCCCATAAGTAGAATGAGTAGAATCCACACTTGACATCATTTTTAATGACAATGGCTGACACACATTGTGTCCTTAAAAAAGATCTGTCACAAAAATGGAGTCAAAAGCTTCAACAATATTATCTTGTCACAATCAATGCTTTCTGCTGACCTACATGAATCTTTTATGGGTCCCTGGTCACTTGAAAACAACTGTCACATGCTATGAGACCCCTAAAACGTGTTCAGTTTACTGTTCAAAAGAGAAAAATCAAACGAAAATCACCCTTAAACTTAACCAAATAAGAGTTATTGCGAGTTTCACGAAATGTGCGGAACGGAACCAAGTGAAATACGCACCTATAAAAATGAATTTCAAGCAAATATGATCTTTATTTATAAAGTGATATAGTTTAAAGGTTATGCCTGGGATTGCTCGTATAAAATAGTCAGGCTACCCCTTCTGTTAAATGCAAATTTAAGGCAGACAACCCTAAGTAAAAAGGCCGGGAGCTGTTCTTTTTTAATTTATTGTTTAAGCAAGCTTTTGTGCGCGGTAGTACTTTCATTTGTCAGCATTTTAATAAAATTGTAACGGAGTTGCGCTTATGCATAGATTTGTACTAAGTAGACAGATGAATACACATTACAAATTATGTAATTATGTAGATTAAATATATACCAAAATAGAAAAGAACACAGCTTTTACTCCATTCTGTAATCCCAAGATCCATTCACAAATGTTTTTTCCTTAAATACTAACTGTAATGTTCGCGTGGAAATTTTGATGTGTGTGAGAAAAGCGATAGCATATGTACAGTCCTTTCGCAGGATAATATAGACTATCTCCTTGCCAAATTACATGACAATCCGATCAGACGTTTAAGCGTGATAGGGTAACAAACAAACAGAGTTACTTTCGCATTTATAACGTTGAGGATAACAACTAAAAATCCAGTCTAGCTGAACATGCATTGCTGAGATAATTTAGGATAATTGTATTCAAGTTGTAGTTTGCGGTCAAGTATGACAAAATGTCTCTTAATTACAGGAGCTAAAACTACTAATCTAACTTAATTTTCCTTTTGATTCGCTACAGGTTTTAGTTTGAAATACCTACATGTCCTCTTGTATATTACAACTGGCAAACACTGCACGAAATGCTTCCAATCTTAATGTTACATAATTATTTTAGTCTCAATAAAGAGAAATGTGAAAATAACGACCATTTTTCAACCTTAATACTTAGGGCATAAGTTTGGAAAGTAACAGACATTCAGTGCACTCGTGAGTACCTAATTACGCATTACAAGTCTTCAACAGAAGATTACGATACCTAGTTGCAATAGATTTATCGATTCGGGGCGTGTTCGTAAGACAAGCGACGGTTGGCAACATAACACAAAACTCTTTACAATGCATCGACTTGCCAAGAATGGCTGCAGATGTGGTTGCTGCCCAAAAGAATAAAGCTCTCTCCAATCACGTTACATTGATGCCTTTTGTTTTTTGCGCTGTTTACATCTATACGTATTATACATTCGTTTGTTTTGTGTCTGATTTTAGTGTTTTGAAGTGAAAACTTTTTGGGTGAACAGAAATCATGGAACTCGCGCTATTGTCACCGAACACTTTCATAGAACGGTTAGTCCAAATCAACCTTAAACAATTAGGACAAAGTTTATTTTGGATTATTTAGTTTATTTATTAAATAGGCCACAGAATTGTACTACCCGGATTAAAAATTTCCGCTGTCCCTGAAACATTATAGTCTATCCATACCCAAACGTTCAAAGACAAAGAAAATGTTGTAGACAGACATAATATCGATTAATAGACAAAGAGAGCTTACTTTCGGGAAATTCGATAACCGACCGTTTCAATCGTCGCATACTCGTATAATTATGACATTCTGAAGGTCTTAAGTGATAAGCCGTGCTGCACAATTATGGCGCATTGGGCACGTGTACCCGTGTACCCGGTTCGTCTGGTGAGTGCAGCAGATATATGAATTAAATCTTGTTTTTCGTTTGTTACTAACATAGCTTATAAGTAGTGTGTATCTGGGGGCACGGCAGTGCCCCCGCCAAGTCGAGCGCGAAGCAAACACTGCCGTACCATCCTTTACTGGAACCATTTCGCCGCATTTTCAGGCCCATATTTGAGAACCTCTGGATAAGACCAGAACGCAGTAATTTTTGTCATCTAGTAAGCCATAATCACATACTTAAAATCTAAAATTTCAAGTCTGTAGGTCATTTAGTTCCGAAGTTAAGCGAAAGCAAAGTTTCGCATTTATGACACTCACTCACTCACTCACTCATGATCATCAAAATAGAACTAGTACTTCCCATAAACTCAGAGAGTTGAAATTTGGTACAGAGTTAGGGTTTAATGGCCACATAAAGGGAAATCTATAAAAACTAGGATAATCGAAGATCTGGAGTACCTGGTGACACTGATTAGAAAACACAAGAGCCTAACCAAACTATTAGAGAGATCGACATACCGCCTTTACAAAAAATATTCAACTTAGTGGGCCGCTTCATTTGATGTCAAAAATCGAAGGTCTGAAGTATCTGATGAGAGAACCCTCAGCTGGTCTCAGCTGTATTAGAGACTAGCTTCTGCCCGCGACTTCGTTCGCGTGAATTTCCCGCTTGCTACATTTCTTATTGCTGCTTCGCTCCTATTAGTCACAGCGTGATGTCATATAGCTTAATAGTCTTCCTCAATAAATGGACTATCCAACGCAAAAATAATTTTTCAATTCGAGCTGGTAGTTCAACAAAACAAACAAACAAACTCTTCTGCTTTATCATATTATTAGTATATTAGTATAGAAGATATGGTAATGCCCCCTTCTACTATTGGTACATAAAAAAAATCGACTGTCATTGCAAAAATCCAGCGTAGTGGGACATATCTTCTAATTTAATCTAGCCTATAGCGTCTCCTCCTCTCTATGCGAAATATTAATTTCGCATAGAGAGGAGGCCTGTGTCCCAGCAGTGGAAATATTAATAGGCTGATGATGATGATGATGATGATGATTAATTTCGCTCAAAATGTTGACAAAATATAATGCATTGGACTAAGAGTGGCGTTGATACTCGCAAACGTCGCTAGATGGCGCTGACTGTATTTTAAAATGCGTTTACGTTTGTTTTTCCGATAACCTTATATGGCGAAGTGGCAACCGGCCGCGTTACAGTCGTTTACGACATTCTTCTAGTGCGCTTGAAAACGTTTGCTAGGGATTAGCAGGGATTATTTGCATTTCGTTGAATTCGCTTATTATTTCGTGAGGTTTGCTAAGGTTAGCAGGTTGTCATTATAACAATTCGAAGATTTGAATAGGTTAAGAATTTTATGAAGAAACAGTACTTCGAAAATTCGCTAATAATTTGATTCACGAATTATTGCCCATTAAGTCAAAATTTGAGATCATACCCAGGGCATGCGTGTACAGAAAACAATTCCCAATCTGTGTGGCGTATGCCCTAACAATTCACAAGAGCCAAGGTCTAACTCGAAAAAATGCCCTCAATTCATGGACATTGGCACCTCCATATTCTCTTGTGGCCAAGCCTACGTGGCGCTTTCACGAGTAACCAATCTTCATGGGTTGCACCTCATAAATGTTGACTTCAAGAGTATTAAAGCTCAAGCTTCAGCGATCACCGAATACAACCGGCTTAGGTGTAAATACCGCGCCGATCTTTCAGAAATTAAACCGTCTATATCTAAACCGTCTAAAAGAATTAATAATGAACGCGAATGGGCAATACGAAAAACTGTTGCTACTGTACAAGACTCTGAACCGGAAAAAAAGAAAAGAAAGATTTGTAATAATAAAAAAACTACTACTAAAAAGAAAAAAACTGTCAAATAAGAAATCTTATAAAACAAATCAATATGCCCACGTTTCTATAAAAAGAAGTGAAATCCCACCAAAAAACATTCTGTAAAAAACTAGCCAAGTCTCGATGGAGCTGCTTGTTTATCTCTAAAAAGTAATGAAATCTAGACAAAGTCGTGCCAAGTCTAAGGTTCCTTACTGCGATTTCTTTATTATTATAGTTAATGTTGTGTGACTTGGCCGTTGAACATTATTTATACGTTAGTGGGTACAAGTCAATTTTGTAGTTACAACAGATATAACATTACGTGTAAACAAAATTAATGTTCAACGGCCAAGTCACACAACATTAACTATAATAATAAAGAAATCGCAGTAAGGAATCTTAGACTTGGCACGACTTTGTCTAGATTTCATTACTTTTTAGAGATAAACAAGCAGCTCCATCGAGACTTGGCTAGTTTTTTACAGAATGTTTTTTGGTGGGTTACTACTTACATAATATGGATCAAGGTCTGAAATAAAGTATTTTTTATTTTTTTTAATTACTATCGGTTTCTTCTTTTTCGTATCCCAAATACGATATTATTTATATCTTATTAGACCAGAACTTCACCAATTATTGTCGGTAACCAGCAAATAGGGAGATCTACAACAGACAAGTTTACAAGTTACAACAATGGTGAAATACCGTTTACAGTTTTTACGCAACAATCTACCTTTCTCGCTCCACATTTCCTTCTAAAATATGCAACATGAAGACATAACATTCAGTCAAATAACAAAAAGGTTGCGCCGACAAAACGCGCACCATTTATCATATCAGACCACGTTCCTACCGCGGGCCTCGTGAATAATTCATGAATAATTTATATTGTCGCACGAAATGAAAGTATCAAAGTGAGGCATATGAATGTCTGTTTTATTCCTACGCATGTTATGACAGACTATTTTTAAAGGACGAAAAATGGGGAAGGATTTTCGAGGAGGCAAACAAAATGACAAAAATAATTTTCAGCGATTTTTTTTTTACCATTCGGTTTATTGATGACTGCCTGTGATATGAGCATGAGGTTCTGTGTTCGATCCCGGGTCGGGGAAAGTGCTATTGGGTTTTTTTCATCAGAAATTTCTAAGTATCAGCAACGGAGTCCAGATTTGTGCCCGATTGATGGCTTTCAAATTACCCCTTATTACATGGTACCAAATATATGTTCTAAGCATCAGCCACTGACAGAGTCTGGATTTGTGCTCAATTGATGGCAATAGGCTCGGCCTCTAATATTTGGGACGTAAAAAACATAACTGGCGAAATGTATGTATACTATTAAAAACACCTCTGTCTAACCTTTCGTGGATTACAAGTGTGATTGTATGTTATTTTCCTTTATCGTGAAAAAGATTTAAGAACACGCGAACTTTTTATAAGCATTGTAACAAGATCCTAATCAGATTCACTTAACAAAACTAGACCAGTCTAGTTTAAAACGTAACAAACAAACTATTCTCACAAAACATTTCGTAATCCCGGCTCCTGGCCTACATCCGACAGACGCGTGCGACAGAGAGAACAGATAACAACCTAATTATACCAACGAGTGCGAGCGAGACAGCGCCTAACCAAACTACGTTTATTACAAGTGCAAGGGAGAGAGAGAATGGGAAGTTTCTATAAGTGGAACAGGGAGGGAAGATAGGATGAAACTAATTATAATACATGCATGACCAAACGATTAGTATGGAGTGCGATTTATTGTTGCGAATATATGACAGATTTTGCATTTTTTTTTGTTCTCTCTAATGTTTTGATTTAGGGCTGAATTGTGATGGCTTTCTTCACGGTTTTTACCCTACTACGGGGAAGCCAAAAGGAAGGGTTATGATTTTTGCAGTCTAATGTATGTTTGTTTAGGTGCTACGGAGGAACATAATTATGTAAATGGGTTCCTCCGTAGCGCGTTTTATATCCGATTTTTACGAATAAGGGGTCAATCGATTAGTTATTATAGCCCGGGTAATATAGGCTACAGTTAAACAAACTTCAACAATAGGAGGAGTAGAGAGCTTAACCCAGAATTGGGTTTTCTTACAGCAAACCAAATTAAATAATATCAATCAATCAATCAATAATGTTATTATCAGGCATCTTAAGGCCCATACATAAAATACAAAAAATAACAGTTAGATTTTGTATGTGTTAGTACATTATTTATGTTGTTAACATAAAAATATACTAACACATACAGAATCTAACTTATAAACTATGAGCTATCACACACGACGTGGCAGCGTCGTGTTACGCTGTGCGGTGTCAAGTAACCTGCAAAACTCTTCCGTGAAACTTGTTGAGATATTGTGTTGGAACTCGCACCACAAACGACTTGAATTCAGGATGGGAAATCATCAAATAACTTCTCCCACTCTGGGCGGAGCGAGAGGGAGTGTCAGACTTTTACTGACTAAAACCATCCATGTTCCTTCCTCGCCCTTTATGTTCCGGGGCCGCGGTATCTCTTTCCAACAGGCCCGCAACCCCGGCAGGACCCGCAACCCCGGCAGGCTCTCGACCCTCAAGGTCCAGCTGGGTTCATGTACTCAACGATCTCCTCAACCTTCGTGGAGTGATGCAATCGGGACACATACAGCAACATCGTTGGTGTCGCTGGACGCAGCAGCATATATAAATTAGAGCTTGATTTTCAGTACTCGGGTTTTTAGTTGTAGTATTAAAATTTATGCGTGTATTTCTTATGTAGTATTCAAGAGAATTTCATTCAAAGGGCTTAGAGCGTTTTCTAAGCATTTCGTATTTCTAATTTTATTTTCGTATCTAACGAGTATGACACTCAAAAACAGGAATCACAGACGAAGGCTGTCAGGCTCAAATGGGATTGGGCAGGTCACGTGAGCCTCATGCATGACGACCGCTGGGCAAAGATCTTAAAATAATTAACGGGACAGTTTTTGGATTTTGAGTACCTGTTTCAGAGAGCATTATACCTAGTCTCTTGCCAGGACTGAAATTATTTACACTCAACATTTTTTATTTCTACCTGATCACCAGAAGAGATAAAGAGGGATTTATGTCGAACTTTCAATAAATCTATAACAAGCGCCTACTCCATACTATACAATCTGTATCAAATCCGCATCAGTCGCGTGCTCTCTCAACAGACTGTGCACAGAGTAGTGTCACATGTTGTACTACTGTTGTTTTGTTTTCGTGCGCTTATGTTTGTGTTTTGTTTGTTTTTAAATCTGGTTCTGCTTAATTAATTAAAGATAATAGTATATAGTTAAGCTAGTTAGTACGAAGAATACTTCAATGCATTAAATATCACTCACACATTTATAAAATTAAGTCTTCCGCGTCTGTCTGTTCGCGATATTCTCAAAAACTACGGCACCGATTTTCATGCTGTTTTCACCAATTGATAAAGTGGTTCTCGAGGAAAGTTTTAATATATAATTTGTACGCGGGCGAAGCCGCGAGCTTCAGCTACTATTTTATAAAATAGAATTATTGATCTCAGGATTCATTTATCCATGATCTAATTGACTTGACAAAATAGAAATTCGCTTAAACCTTCGCCCCTCTACCTAACCCTTCTCGAAGTCAATCGTGTTGTAAAGCAGAATGGAAATAAACCAAAATGTTTAAGTAATAAGAATAAAATCTCACCAAATAAATGTCTATCCAAATTATTGACCGCTACTTTCTCTGTACTCAAAAGCTACTCTGTACAGCTTCATGCAAATAGGGTGAAGGGCCCATTTCATGTCCGACTAAATTATTCCGTTTTGTGTCATAAAAATCGTGTACGTTCAGATTGCGTGCCGTTCCATTAATGGACGGCTTAGATTCGATTCCCGTGCGACGTATTTTTGAAACCTGACACGTTGTATTATGTTTTGTTAAAAGGGTTTCCAGATGATGTATGGTCGCGTGATTCGTATGTTTTTGGGGATTAAGTAAGTGAAATCATGTAAATATTAGGTTTACAAATTGAACACAAAATTAAAAGTGACTTAATTAGGGGTTTTGTAGCTGCTGAATGTTTTTTAGAAATGAGTTAGGTTTAGACGTTAAGGCGATTACACGAGCTAAACGCGAGTTTTATAATTACTAAAAGTATATGATTCACTGCTATAAACAAGACCAGAAAAATATATGATATTCTTCAGGATATAAGCTAGCATGATACTGTTTTGAAAACATAATACAATTAAATTGGCTCGATAAAAAGAAATCACGAACTTACCTCTAAAAATATCTTTCAAACAATAAAAAACATACTAATATGCATGCGATCATTCTGATGTTTTGGCAAATAATTCTACAAGCAATATATTAGCATGATACTGTTTTAGTTTTTTAATCCAATCAATAGTTTTTTTGTAAATCGATCGAAACCACTCATTTCGCGCTATTTGGCCCGCAGTGGCTGACGTAACAACCACTTTGCAGTGCAAGCTAATTAGAACTTTATTCTAACAGCATTTCAAACGAAGTTTGAACCACCACAAATAGAGTTGCTAATTTAGCTCGTCTTGCGCCTTAAAAGCTGTTGGTCCATCTCTGACAGTCGTTACAGTAGTCAGTGACCCAAAAAGTCTGACAACCAGTCTTACCAAGTGGTATCGTATTACCCAGTATTAACTGGGTCGTGGAGGTTAGATAGGCAGCCGCTCCATGTAAAATACTGGTATTCAGCTGCATCCGGTTAGACTGGAAGCCGACCCCAACATAGTTGGGAAAAGGCTAGGCAGATGATGAGTAAGGTATAGACCGAGTTGTGGCTATTGTTTAGGAATGTCATTTACTTTAGGGTTCTGTACCCTTAGTTGACAAAAGTGGAACCCTTATAGGATCACTTTGTTGTCCTTCTGTCTGTCCGTCAAGACCCTTTTTCTCAGGAACGCGTGGAAGTATCAAACTGAAATGAATATCTTTGGGTAGCAGATTTAAAATATTTTCCGTAATAGTACATTTTGATACAACTGCAATAACAAACGTCCATGTATCAAACGACGTTTTTCAATACACTTTTGAAGAAATAAAATAAAAGAGTGCAAAATGTTTTTTCATGAAGTATTGCGAAAGAAGAATTGCTAAACTTAAGTGGCAGTGGGCAAGGCACATTGCTCGCAGAACGGATGTCCGCTGCGGCCGGAAAGTTCTGGAGTGGCGACCGCGAACCGGAAGACGATGCGTTGGAAGACCTCCCACTAGGTGGACCGATGACCTGGTGAAGGTTGCGGGAGTCCGGTGGATGCGAGTCGCAAGGGACCGGTCAATGTGGCAACACTTGGGGGAGGCCTATGTCCAGCAGTGGACGTCTTTCGGCTGAAATGATGATGATGATGATTGCGAAACTGTTCCTTTTTTTTCGCGCTTTGTTTTCACCTAGTTGAAGGAGAAGCAAAGGTATGAAGTCGCTAATAAACAGCTTAATGTAAAAAATTGCATTTCTTTAAATTTTTGAATTAAGAACACAAACAAATGTTAATTTGTTTATAAAACAAATATAAATATTAAAAACACAATTTGAATACTCAAAAATTTTTTACGCCGTAAAGATGAGTATTGCTTTGCTGAAATTAAAATTCACCTTGGACTAAGTATAGGTATAGTTATCTGTGGCAATTCTCATTTCCGCACACGTGTTGGAAAACTATCAAAAAACTCACGCGTGTGAAATACATTGCATATTGAAATTTTCGAGGAAGTGTATTGAAAAAATATTATCTTAGGTAAAGTAGTTCTACATTCTCTATAATTCAAACTATGTTAATCACAAAATTCCATTCCATTCCATTCTCACAAATCTGTGCAGATTCTTGCAGATTGACCTGAATACGAAATTAGATGAACTTGTAAACAATCGCGAAAGAATGCACTAGTTCTAAATCTAGATATTTTAGTAACTAGGTCTTAACACTAGTCTGTCTAGTTTACCTAGGGGGGCTCGTTGCTACATAAAAAGCCACACGGATCAATCTTCAAGGTTAAGCATTGCTTGCCGAGGTCAATTCGTGGATAGGTGGGCATCCAATATCATAGGCTAGTTTCCACTATCAATAAGTTGCAAATCTATTTAGTCCGTCAGTTAGAGTATTGGAAAATAATGGACAAGTATATAGGTATAATATTTTGGATGAGAGGGGATCGCCCTGTCTTACGTCTTTTTTTCCATACGGAATTCTAGTCGTATTTTAGCCACACTCTTAGAATACATGCTGTATAGGAGCTCATTGTACTCCATTTCTAAGCTTCGCTGTATTAGTGCTTTCCAGATAGCAGTGTGTTCTAAAGAGTCGAAAGCTTTGGTGAAATCTACAGAGTCTTTCCATATTCTATACTTTTCTCGATCGTTGAAAAATGTTTTCTAAATCCTGTTCACGTGGTTGATTCTCGTCTAAGATTTTGGAAAGCCTGTATAGAATAATTTTTGAGAACACTTTGTAGACATTACTCATTAGACTAATTGGCCCCTAATTGTCCAGGTTATATCTCTATCTCCTTTTTATATGGTAGAGTCGTTGAAGCTCTGCAACATTGTTTAGGAGTCGTTCTTTTTTCGGGTATGTTGTTGAACATAATTTGTAGCCATTCAGGTGTGTACACATTTTAATGATTTGTTCATAATATTGTCTGCGCCAGGTGATTTATATTTTTTTTTTGTGTTTTATTTGCAAAATCTAACTCTGAAAGTAGTAGTGAAGATACTTTTTCTGTGGTTCTATTTTTCTCCAAAATGCATTCATTAAAATTCACGTAGTAGAGTTCCTGATAGAATTTTGCAGTTTCCATTATAATATCCAATCGTCTCGTTGTTTGTTTCCTGCTCTCTCTGTTAAATGTGATGTCCATTTAGAACATGCGGGGAGCTCTTTTTAAGTTTTTTCACGGCTCCCGTTTTACTGATATATTTTTCAAACGTACTCTTCCTGTGAACCTTCGTTTTTTCTGAAATCTCTTTGTTATTTGTTTTATTTTTTATTTATTTATTTATTTATTTGTGGCTCTCCAACAACTTATTCACTAATACACATACAATAAACACAGTAGAATTTTCAGATTACAGTGAACTTGTCAATTAAAGGAGTGCACAGCACTTGCAAAATTATAGTAACCTTAGCAGTTCACTATACAAACTAATTACAAAATGAAATTACAAACTAAATTAAATAACTTTACGCAGATGACAATAATTTAATGTGATTGTGATACAAAAACGGAATGCAAACATGAACAAAATGCAGTCATAAAATTATGATATGCTACAAAATAAAAAAGAAAAATAACACAATGGAAATAGTAACGGTCGTGATTAGGTGACTGACCAGAGAAGAGATTACCAGCGAATGTTTTTTTTTTTTTTTTTCTCTCTCTCCTAGGACGTTGTACTTTATATGTACCCAACCTTGTAGGAGTCTTTATTTGCGTTTTCTTTACAAGCCAGTACATTATCGCGAAATTGTGGCAATGTGTTGCAGAATATGTCGATATCATTGGAACGTGTGCTGATTTCATTATAACCTCTCATCAGCCGGTTCATAGGTGCAGATGAGCCAAGATTAGTTTTTGATGTGGATATTTGAAAGATATCTGTACTACGCTGAGATCTATAAAAAGTACGACGAGGTATAGATAAAGCAATTTCAGCTAGTAAGTCGGGAACGTTTACAACGTTGCGAATAATTTTAAAAAGTAAAATTTGGTCAAACAAATCTCTGCGAAGTTCGAGAGAAGTCATGTTGAAGAGAGATAGCCGCTGGTGGTATTGAGCATGCTTCGGACAGTTAACACATCTGTATCGTAGATACCTAGTGTATTTTTTTTGTATGCGCTCTATGCGGTTAACATGGACACGGTACTTGGGGTTCCAGACGGGAGACGCATATTCTAACGTACTTCGTACTAGTGTGTTGTATAAAAGTTTGAGGGTTGAGGTACACCGGAAATCTTTGCATGTCCTTCTGACAAAACCAGACATTTTAGAGGATTTGGAGATTATATTGTCGAAATGATTTCTGAAAGTCAGTTTGCTATCGAGCTGTACCCCTAAGTCTCGAATGGTATCCACTTTTACAAGAGAGACACCATTAAGTGTGTAATTTGAGAGTAGTGCCCTTTTTTTCCTCGTGAATGAGATGTGATAACATTTGTTGGCGTTAACGGACATCCTGTTCTTTAGGCACCACTCGGCTAAAGAGTCTAGGTCCCCCTGAATTTGAACTATGTCATGATGAGATTTTACCTCTTTATAAATTTTCAAGTCATCTGCAAACATGGAGCATTTGCAGTATTTTATGGAATTAACAATATCATTGACGAAGATCAAAAAAAGAATAGGACCCATATGCGAACCTTGTGGTACGCCCGATGTGGCAGTAAACAGCTGTGACTCATATCCTTTAAGAGTAGTAGTACTCTTAGCTTTCTGTGTGACAAATAGGATTCAAACCAACGAAGCAAGTGGCCATGCACGCCGCTATTTTCGAGCTTTTTTAACAGGACCATATGATCAACCTTGTCGATTGCACTACTGAAGTCAGTGTAGATAGCGTCGACCTGCCTAAGGGAGTCAAGGGACTTGCTAAGGTCGTTAACATATTGCACTAAGTTTGTTGTGGTTGATTTGCTACTGCAGAATCCGTGCTGTTGAGGAGCTAATTGTGTTTTGATATGGGAGGTCAAAATAGGGCATATCAGCGACTCAAACACTTTCGAAAATATTGATAGAAGTGATATTGGTCGGTAATTTTTAACATCCTTGGCTTCCCCTTATTTGTCTTGCAATAGTGTGTAGTCTTAATAGTGTAATCTTACTTTTTACTTCCTTGATTCTCTTTTCACTGTATAATTGTTTTCTTTCTTCTAGTAGTTTCTTTATTTGGGTTTTCTTCTCATCTCTTTGGTTTTTCTTTGTTTCAGGTATTTGTACAAGTAGTTTAGTCATATCTTCTTCGAAATTTTTATATTGTATTTGTATGTCCGATGATTCTTTTACTGCAGCAGTAAAATTTTCTTCCCATTGTTTCCCACTCTCTCTCGTTAGTATCGGTAAATCTTCAGTATAGTTTGTTCTATATTTACATACTACATCTAAAACTATATATAATTACAAAAACAAAACTAAACGTAAAACTAGTATCAATATATATACAACAATGTCAAAAGGACACTTAGGCGTCAAAGTACTCCTCCGCATCGCTGTCATCGGGAAACGTGCCCAGAAGACTGGCAGCATTGCCACGTTGAATGGCAATGCTAATTCTTTGGTCAAAGAAAGAGCCAGCCCTCTGGTCGCGCGAAGTGTCGATCAGTCGGCGGGAGATTTCCTTAAAAAGGAGACGCGCACTCGGACCCCATGACCCGAGCGTTTCGACCCCAAACGGCTCAAAGCTGTAGTTACCAATAAGGTATTGTACATATTAATAATAAAAAAACACGTTTGTTCTCGTTTTGATGTATTCCCTTTTCGTCTTCGTGTCTAAGTAGATCTTTCATCTTATCATTTTTTGGCCAGTACTAAAATTCAGGTTTTGAATTATTTTAAAGTTATGTACATCAAGGCTGTGGGTTATAAGTATATTATCAATTTTGTTGTGATATAAACCGTTTGGTGACTGCGAAGTTCATTTTTTGTTTTCCCTAGTTTAAAACAAGTTATTTGCAAACATAATATTATTTTCTAGAGCAAACTCTATCAGCCTTTGTCCGTGTCTTGACCTTTTACCTTTTGGGTACTTGCGGGCTCTTTGCCTTGTATTGATTTCACGATCTGGGCATTAAAGTCGCCCATATAAATGTGTTTGTGCTTGTTGCTTCTATGGCTGTTTCAAAATCACTGTAAAATCTGTCCAACTCGACGTCATTGTATTTTTCAGTCGGTGCATAGACTTGACTAAAAGACAACATGCATTTTACTAGGCAAGTTTAGCTCTAGAGTCGATACTCTATCAGAGTAACTTTTGAAGGGAACGATGTCAAATTTTAGGTATTTTTAAACAAAAAAATGATATTGTGTCTTATTTAAATATTTGACGTTTATTAATGATTCACTGAAGTTGCACCAAAACTCCATTGACAAAAATGTTCATTTTACAACCAACGTTTCGTATACGCAAACACCTTATTTCGCAAGTGTTTTTTTTAAACATTCGTTTTACAAACATTTATATGGCAAACACTTCTTTTATCAAATGCATCAGATGATATTTAATCATTTATAAATTTTTATTTGTTATTTACATAAATTTGTATAAATCACGTTCCTACAAAATAATTTAAAGGCTACATTTATTTTATTCGTGTTACATTTATTTTATTCACAGAGAGCATTTGTTTTTATACATTCCCTAGTATCATCTCGGAGTAACATACAATTCCTAGGAAATACATGATACACTTCAAACGAAATGTTGTATTTAATAATTTTTGAAACAGTATTTTATACATTTGAATTGTATATTTGACATTGATTTGTATATTTTACTAGAACTAATCTCGGCTTCACACATTTCCACTAACGTAAATAAGACAGGCCGGCAAACTGAAAATTAAATGAATGTCTTTTCTAAATAAATACTCAATACTTTATTGCATAAATAAAAGAACAAGTATTAGAAGAATAGATGGGAAATATGCGAGCGTCTGTCGCGCCGCATACTCCCCATCCATCTGACGCGGAGCTCGCGCCTGCTGCCGTACGGCAGTTATACGCCGCACTAACTTATACGTATGTAGGTGCTGTACTAACATAGCTCGAGCTACATAATATTTATAAGCGAGGCGGCTGCTTGGCGATTTCAGACCAATCTTATAATCACTGAGAAATAGGGATGATTCCTAATTGCAAAAAATATGATTCTGTTTAGTCCGTCAGTTAGATTATCGAAAAATATAGGATAGGTTTTTTGTTTTATCAAATTAATAAAAATTTACGAAGATAAAATGCGTCAGGTCATGAGTAGGGGCTTGTGACGTCACTTTCGGGCAAAAAATGTACTCAAATGTGACGTCACACGAGTTTTCGACACACTGTATCGTCGTCATTTCTTGCTTACGTAAAAGAAAAAATCCATCTGAGAGACTATTTTTTTTTCTCATCTACCCTGTTACGGACTGGAAAGCTTATAGTTTTTTTAATAATTAGAAGGTATACTACCACAAACCCGACTACTGAAAAATCCCGCTCTAATGAAAGTCGAGGTTTACGAAGTAAAATGGACCCCTCCTATTGTTCACCTATCTATCACCTATTGAACCGGTACTGCAGTCAGACATTGTACCTACACGTAGCTCCACTACTAACATACATACAGCTACTATATTCATAGACAGTAACAGGTGACGTTGGAATTTTAACTCTCGACGCGGAGCCGAGCGTTGCAAATCCAACAGAGTACTTATAGTTGGGCGTTCAGTTAGGTCTATCCGAGTTTTCGTGAAATCAGATATCAAATGTAATTATATTGTGCTGATGGATGCGTAAATATGAATAGTAATAATAATAATAATAATATTCCACAACTATCACACAACGCCATCTAGTCCCAAGCTAAGCAGAGCTTGTGTTATGGGTACTAGACAACTGATAAACATACTTATATATTTCTAAATACATACATATTATAGATAAATTACACCCAGACACAGAACAAATGATTGTGCTCATCACACAAACATTTGTCCTGGGTGGGAATCGAACCCACGCCCTAGTAGCATTTTTTGTTGGCATTTAGTTGGGCCACATACCTCTGGTTAGTTGGCAAATGCATACAATTGGCGGGCAGTTTGCGGGTTGGGCCCAAAACTGATGGCCTACAAGGATTTGCCTACGAAGGCCCAACTTGCGATGGGGCCAACGTGGATTTGCCTACCACCAACCAACCAACCACTACCAATGTGTACTACCGAGCTAGTAGTTTTGAACTAATAACCTTGTGTGAACATTATTAGGGTTGAAATAAAACCAAATTGCTTTCTGATCTAAGGCGCTGGTCATATACAAGTGGCGTATGGCGCTGGCGCGTGTGCGGGTTCGCGGGCGAGGCAATAGCAAGTAGCAAGTAGCGGCGCCACTTACTCGGCGCCACCGCCATACGCCGTACGCCACTCGTGTTTGTCCGGCGCCCAAGCTGGTGATATATTTACTAAAATCACTCGAACCCAACCAAATCGTGGTAACACAACGATAGCGACTTCTAATTGGACTACAACGCCATCTATCGAGGTTGGGGTACAACTTTTGAACCTTTACGATATTATCATTACGGTTTCGGCATGAACATACCGCCCACCAAGGACATTTAGTGACGGAATGTCCTTCTTAAATTATCCTTAATTTTCAATTTTGCACTTTGTTTACAATATAAACCATAAATCTCAAATATAAACAAAAATATAAAAAATATGTTTCGTAAATCTAAGAGTTTCTAAGAGTTAAGAGAGTACTAATTTAAATCCCTGCAAAAATCACCCAACAGTAGGAATAGTAACATAAGGCCCTTTGTTGGCTATTCGTTGGGCAAATAGTGGATGTTTATGACAATGGGCCTATTGTAAGTTTAGGTTGGCGGAACAACTAACCGTCTGCCAATACATTCCCAACTGTTGGCATAAGGAAGCCAACGGCAATTGCTACTAGGGCGACCTCCGGCATAGCAGTCAGGGTCACTAACCACTAGACCAACAGGCCTGTCAATAGTGCAGGGGTCATGGAGGTATTAAAAGTAAAGAAATAATATTTAAAACAAAAAAATCGAGAAAAAGCTACTACTCAGGAACTTTGACCTTCAATATCTGTAACAGGAATGAGAAAGTCTAGTACAAAAATTAATCGCAATCAAATGAATTGATGAATGATACATTTTTATGCAAGAATATAAGTAGTTTACATATCTTAGTTTTTAATATCTATGGATTTCACATTCGGCATTTCGGCCATACAAATATTAATATTTTTATTTTCTGGTATAATAATAGCATGCAGTACACATTTAGTAATTGGCAAAATAATTAAATAACAAAAAAATAATATTTAAAAAAACTGACAAATAGGGTTCATTTGATACCCATATTGTAAGAGTTGTGAAAAAAAATGTAAATCACCATTTTGTGGTGGCGGCCATCTTAGATTTGAAATTTATTATAGCGTATAGTATTTTACTAGTCAAGCCCTTTCATTTGATACCCATATTTTTCGGCGGCGGCCATTTTGGACTGATTTTATCAAACATAGCTAAGAACACTCCCGAATAATTTACCTTTAAAACATCATACTTATAACACACCCCGTCGTTTTTGCGTCGGGGGTAATAAACTGAATTTTATTACCAATTTCAAGGGTTTGATTTTTATTGCACGGAACCCTAACTATTATTGAAAAATAAAAGTAACCTATGTTAGACCTTACAACATCAGCTATCTGCTAGTAAAAGTCCCGTCAAAATCGGTTCAGCCGTTTCGGAGATTAGCCGGAACAAACACACAGACAGACCGACAGACAGACACTCAAAATTTACTAATTAAATTTTACAAAAACTTGGTGACCAACTGAAAAAAAAATGAATACCTATTTCTTTCTAAATAAATAAAAGGACAGGGTTTTGCCAAAATAGATGGGAAATATGCGAGCGTCCGTCGCGCCGCATACTCCCCATCCATCTGACGCGAAGCTCGCGCGTGCTGCCGTACGTCAGTTATACGCCGCACCTACCTATACGTATGTAGGTGCCGTACTAACATAGCTCGAGCTATAGGGCTACAATTACGTATACAGCAAGGTGACTGATCGTTTCAGTTCAATATCCTAATCACTGAAAAATTACGGACGGTAAGCTTTTAATATTGTATTGTATTGCATTGTACAACGGGCTGGTGTCCGCAACTCCACGTCAAAGCGCGTAGTTTGCGTATGGGCTATAATCCACCACGCGGGCCCAGTGCGGTTTGGTGGATGTCACATGTCTTCGAATTTTTGGTTCTAGGACATGCCGGTTTCCTCACGATGTTTTCCTTCACCGTTTTGAGAGCAGTGGTGATGAAATAAATTACACAAAGTAATGGGCCGGTCTGGGTTCGAACCCACGACTTACTGTTCGCAAGTCGGGGCCGCCACATCTGGGTCACCGCTGCTCTGATCTTATAATAACACTAATATTATAAAGAGGTAAAATTTGTTAATTTGTTTTTATACAGGGTGTAACCGTGTAAACCATCTCGAATCATCAGCCGTCAAGCCGTCAACCAAGCATTCTGTACATCAAACTAAGTAACTTTACGCAAAAATTATTGCTGGGAAACTACTGTTTTTTTGGGGTGTAAAATCAGGTTTTGTGGTATAACTCAATGTAACGCACTCAAAACATTGTGCTGCTGGATGGATTGAATAGTGCCAGGTCGTAGTTGCTGACTCGGTGCCGGTTGAGGCAGTGACTCGTATAGGTACGTCGATCCCTAAACGTGCCTACGCTGCTATTGTCATCAAGCACAAACCTGTATCGCAGGTGAAGAAGGGGGAAAATAAGAGCTGCTGTGAACCTTCCAACTGGGGTTCGAAACAGCAAGGCCCAGCAACGGCCACGTGTGACAAGGATGGCTTTGTGATGGTGGAGAAGAAGAGGAAGAAGCCACCTAGTCGGAACCAGTGCGGGTCCGCACTGGCAGGACCCAATATGCTGCTGCGTCCGGCGATACCAACGACGCAGCTCTATGTGTCCCGGCTACATCACACCACGAAGGTTGAGGAGATCGTGGAGTATGTCCGAGTGAGGACCAGCTGGACCTTGAGGGTTGAGAAGTTGGAGTCGCGCCACACAAATTTTAAGTCGTTCGAGGTGCGAATTCCGACTCATCATATTGAGATCTTCCTCAAGGAAGAGTTTTGGCCGAAGGGTGTCATATATCGGCGATTCCGCGGAAGGCTACGCGACACCACGCAGCGCAGCATGACGCCGTCTCCTCATGTGTAATAGTTTATTAATGTATAGTGGTTTTTTTATATATATGTATGTTAGTCTGTAAGGTATATGTAATATGGGTCAGTTGTTACCTGAATTAAATGATATATTATTATTATATAAAGTAAAAATCTTCCAACAAAAACTTGTATTAAGTTGTAACTTTGACCCCCTATCTATATCTCCGTAACTAGAATGTTCCCAAGTACGGTGTAGAACAAAAAAATGGTCGCAATGATGGGGAGAACAAGTGCCTTTCGGCTTCGAGAAGAGGTGTTTTACACCCTTTATAGATTTCAAGGGTTTGATTTTTATTGCACGGAACCCTAACTATTGTTGTAAAAAATTAAAGTAGCCTATGTTAGACCTTATAACATCAGCTATCTACTAGTAAAAGTCCCGTCAAAATCGGTTCAGTCGTTTCGGAGATTAGCCGGAACAAACACACAGACAGACCGACAGACAGACACACAAAATTTACTCAATTAAATTTTAGAAAAACTTGGTGACCAACTGAAAATTAAATGAATACCCATTTCTTTCTAAATAAATAAAAGAACAAGTCTAAGAAGAATAGATGGGAAATATGCGAGCGTCCGTCGCGCCGCATACTCCCCATCCATCTGACGCGGAGCTCGCGTCTGCTGCCGTACGTCAGTTATACGCCGCACTCACTTATACGTATGTAGGTGCGGTGCTAACATAGGATGAGCTACTAGGTTACAACTACGTATACAGCAAGGTAACTGGTCGTTTCAGTTTAATATCCTAATCACTGAGAAATTACGGACGGTAAGCTTATATTAATACTTCCAAACTAATATTATAAATGCGAATGTAACTCTGTCTGTCTGTCTGTCTTTCTGTCTGTCTGTCTGTCTTTGCTTCACGCCTAAACTACTGAACCGATTTGTGTGAAATTTGGTACAGACATAGTTTGGAACTTGAGAAAGGACATGGGATAGTTTTTATTACAAAAAATAAAATAAAAAATAAAATTTATTCCGGACATACAGCGCCATCTATTGGTCAAGAGTCGGCATCAATTGAGTACTGAAAATTCATCGGAAATATGTAAATAAATAGTAAAAAGGTATGAAAAATATAATATAATACAACTTTTAGTACAAAGAAAATGCTCTAACGGAGTATAGATAATTGTGATCGCGCAATGGTGTCGATCGTTACACGAGTTCGGTTCATGTTATTGTTTTAATTCATCGGAAAAAAGTAAATTTTACTATTTAAAAAGGTATGAAAAAAATAATATCAATATAATAAAACTTTTAGTACAAAGAAAATGCCCGAACGGAGTATAGATAAATAATCCGAGTTGTCACTATGCTCGAAAGATGGCGTTGGGATCGAAATAGATCGCGCTATGGTTTCGTTACACGCATTTGGTTGGGTATCGGCCGAGCGCTTCGGTACTGTCCAGGCTGTGCTCTCTTAGAACATTGGAGCCTGCTCGAAAATTTTGTACGGAAACTAGCGCCAGCTATCCCTGAGGATGAAATTATTTACTGGTTGGGTTGCCACTTTATAACAGTGATAAGATTTAATTGAAAATAACAATTTCGATAAATTAGATTGAGAAACCATATTTATTTAGGGAAATATAAAAAAATAAAAGAATTAAATCAATCAACCGCGGTGTGGAGAGAAGGAGGGGTCCCCCTTGCCCAGTGGTACCACTCTCATGAAAAGAAACTGTACCATTCCTGAGAAATATCGATTAATATAACCTAACCTTAAAACACTTCATATTCCCCTAAAAAGCGTAGTCGACGGAGCCCCGCTTCGCGGGGCCCCTATTTCCGGGTGCTGGGTTTAAAGGAACCTAACTAACCTAACGGGGCGGGGGGGTGCCCCAAGTCCCGATTATGGGGGCAGAGATACTTCCGTATGTTCAATTGACAATAATTCGAGATATTACAATATCGCTAGAGAGAAACGTGTTATATTGTAATATAACGGGTTTGACAATTTTACGGTGACATATATATTGTAGTCTTTGGTACTGTCGTGGAATTGTGGATTGATCGTTTCGTAAATTTAAAATTGGCTCCGTTGTATCAGTAGATTAAAAGGTTTATTTGTTGGATTATTGTATGTCTAGATTCGTTTTAATTTTTAAATTAATTAGATCGTTCCTTTTAAATTATTTAGTTTTAAGCTTGGTAATAACCAAGCTTAAAACTAAAGAATAGGTTATAGGAACAGGCTAAAACAAGAGAATAGGTTGTAATATAATTTCTTTTAAATTGTTATCAAGTTCGTAATTCGTATTTTTTTTTTAATTCTTTTGTTTTCAGGACCTGTTTAGGACGGAATGTCATTAAAGCCGTTATTATGACTGGAATGGCAAAAGGCGAAACTGTAATTATTCCCCGCATTCCCATCATTCCAACTGATTTGCCATTCCAATTCAAAAGAGTTCAGTTTCCGCTGAAAACTGCGTTTGCAATGACCATAAATAAAGCCCAAGGGCAAACGCTTAAAGTTGCGGGGGTACATCTTGAAAAAGACTGTTTCTCCCATGGACAACTCTACGTTGCGTGCTCAAGAGTGTCAAAACCACAAGACCTGTAAATTTTTGCAAAGGATGGCAAAACTAAAAACGTGGTATACAGAAATGTCTTGGTGTAAGAAACTTTAATAATCTTTAAAGCCTAAAATAATAGAAAATTTGTCAAGGGAGAAACAGTCTTTTTTTCTGAAATGGCAAATCAAAATAATATTTTGAAAATAAGGGAAAAAAACATTTTCGCCTTTTTCGATCGGCAATAACGGCTTTAATGCCCTAAGTGAGTATACATACCTATCTTCAATTCAAACGCAGAGCTCATTATGTTGATGTTTGAAGAGTTCCCTAGAATATCTTCCACATTTCATTTTTGAAGAGATCCCGCGAGATCGGGAACTATGTGGGTAAAACCAAAAATCTGCCGGAAGTCACTATTCCACGCGAACGAAGTCGCGGGCAAAAGCTAGTATATTATAAAGAGGTAAAATTTGTTTATTAGTTTTTATATAGGGGGTAATCTAAGGAACAAATGATCCAATTCTAAAAATCTTTCACTAGCAGAAAGCTACATTATCCAGTGCATATTATTATTACCGAGCTCTTACAATTTTTGTGGACCAAATCGAGAGCAAAGTGTTAGTTAAGTAATCTACACTAATATTATAAAGAGGAAAACTTTGTTTGTTTGTTTGTTTGGTTGTAATGAATAGGCTTAAAAACTACTGGACCGTTTTTAAAAATTCTTTCATCATTCGAAAGCTACATTATCCACGAGTAACATAGGATATATTTTATCCCCGTACTCCCACGGGAACGGGAACTATGCGGGTGAAACCGCGGGACGTCCGCTAGTTAAATATAAAAACACTGCGGTCATTGACCCCAAAATATTTCATTATTTTAGTTATTGATAGTTTAAGGAGTACATAAATCGCAGTCGGTCAATTTGAGTTCGGTAGTGTCTGCCTGGATTAAAATTTTTAGACAACGTTACCCCAAAACAGGGTAACATACATAAATAGTAAGTAAATAGAACCTTATTCACTATGTCACTGTGCGTTTATGTGGCTTGGCTATTGCCGGTGGGAGCCACGGAAAGTCACTCCTTGCGGTCAGAAGTGCTCTTCCAAAACTAGGTGCAGTACGGTCACATGAGTAAGTAAACGGAACAGAGTATTATTATTATTTATTATTATTTATTTGCCAGACTCCAAAGAGGTCCACCGTGTTAGTAACAATATAACTTAGCCTATGTTAGTACTTAATAACTAAAACAGATCGGGTGCGATTAGTTAGCGCCCACACTAACGGGCTGTCTGCCCGGGCGACTATCGATTGCAGGATAGTGTTGGGACTGCAACGCAGTCTGTGGAGTAGCGAGGCTGATTTCTTACGCCACAACGCATCAAAACTTTCAGTGCGTGCCTCAACAAACATTGCAGAGGCACTACAGAAGCGTGGCAGTCGCAGCAATACCCTGAACGCATTATTATACTGGATACGCAGAGCATTATAAGCTTTTTGAGTATATGTGAACCACAGGGCTCCCGAGTACAGCGATGTGCAGTATGCCTTGAAAAGGACTATTTTAATTGCAGCTGTACATCGAGAGAACAACATTCTTAAGAACGTGCAAAATTGTTACCTATTTTGGTAAGGTTGTCACAATAGGTGAAAACAATTTAATCAAATATTTACTTACCTATTGTACTCCTTGGGATAGTTAAAGTATGATATATTTCTAGTATTATTCATACACACAGTAAAATAAACAACCATTATTAAAAAATATAAGGTTTTTACATTAAAATATTCAAACTTGTCACAAAACAAACAACGTACCCTGACAACCCTGAGATTGTCAACTGGCTGTGACAGCGTAAACCAGTTTTTTTAAACTCTCGCGGCCAGTGGTCACGCACACCTGCTCCGCATGCTTATATTAGTGCAACCGATTCACGCGGTTTTATGAAACTTATACTCTGTTCCGTATACTACTCATGTGGTACGGTACCGTTGGTATTCGCGCCAGGACTTACTGTACGTAAGTCAGGGTCGTCACCACTGGGTCACTATTGCTCTCATTAGTCGCACAAGGCTCATAGTAATTACGAGACAGCACGGCGCCCACGACTTAAGCTCTTGACGTAATCGTCGTAGCTTCTTGCGTAGCTATAGGTACAATGAAATATGAAAGATACTTTCTTATCTTAGCTAGCGACATTCCACCATCTTGATTATATTTGCTGCTAGTTGAAATCTCAATAGTGATCGTTGACCCACCTACATTTATTAAAGTTCTTAACTTTAAACACCAAAAATAAGCCTGTTCAAGTATTGGACCATTATCTATCGTGATCTACAACATAATTAATAACCCCCGACTTTGAAATCAATAAATAGTTAAGTCATTGAGTTGACTAAACAGTGACGTCACAGCGAGCTATTGCCATACAAAATCTATGAGAGAACCGCGTATTGACAGCTCTCAAAAAGTATGACAATTGATTAGTGTGTCAACTACCCTCTATTGGTGTAAAACGAAGTATTTGTATTACCTGCTAACATTTCTACGCGTACGCTTTCAATTGCGTACTACAAACTAAATCCCTTTACATAGGGAACCATTTTTAATTAAAATCCTACTTTAGTACTTGCCTTCGTTAATAAGGAGCTCTTTTGCAAAAAAGCATTTATCAGTGGTGACATGTTCACGCCAAAGCTGCAAATATTTATGTGCTATTTTGACAAATATTTAATTGAATTTAATCTACGCATTCCCATTTATGCGATTTTGACAAAAAAATATAAAAAGAAACCTATTAAAAAGATTGCATGATTCCAGTACAGCAGAGAAAGAAGGTTTCATAAATTAATTCCATGAGAAGCGACGAGATTAATATGTCAAGAGCATGAATCGCCGACGCCATGCTGTCTCGTAATTACTGTGAGAGCACTGCGATTATTAAAACCGCTTTAGAGCGATGTCATGGCGCTTTTGGACGACGACCCGATTGGCGTAGTGGTAGTGACACTGCCTTACGTTCTTAGGGTCCTGGGTTCGAATCCCGGTAGGATCAAATGTTTGTGTGATGAGCACGGATATTTGTTTCCGAGTCATGGATGTTAATATGTATAATAAGTATGTATTTACAAACAAAAAAGTACATATGTAGTATATCAACTATCTAGTGTCCACGACACAAGCTTTGCTTAGTGTGGCACTAGGTGGCGCTGTGTGTTAATGTCCAGCGATATTTATTATTATTTATTAATTTATTTCTTACTAGCTTTGACCAGCAGCTTCACTTGCGTTAATTTAGAATTTGACAATCAATTCGGGTTGTACTCTTCTTGTAATTCAATCATGATTCGAAAGACTCGTGGCGCTATATTTTATCATAAGAAAGTTTCTGCTGTTTTCCTCAAGAACAGTATTTTTTTTTTCGGGATGAAAGATACCCTATATATCCGTTTCAGTACACTTGACAGCGTATATACAAAATTTCAGGATGATCGGTTCAGTGGTTTGGGCGTGAAAGGTAAGAAACCAACTTACTTACGCATTTATCATCACTAAAACAAACACAAAGTCTCCCGCCGCGTCTGTCTGTCCCTATGTCAGCTTAGATCTTTAAAACTTCGCAACGGATTTTGATGCTGGTTTTTTTAATAGATAGAGTGATTCAAGACGAAGGTTTTTAGGGTTCCGTAGCCAAATGGCAAAAAACGGAACCCTTATAGTTTCGCCATGTCTGTCTGTCTGTCTGTCTGTCTGTCTGTCTGTCTGTCTGTCTGTCCGCGGATAATCTCAGTGACCGTTAGCACCAGAAAGCTGAAATTTGGTACCAATATGTATATCAATCATGCCGACAAAGTGCAAAAATAAAAATTTAAAAAAACATTTTTATTAGGGTACCTCCCCCAGACGTAAAGTGGGGAGCGATTTTTTTTTTAATTTTGACCCTGACGTGTGATATATTGTTGGATAGGTATTTAAAAATGAATAGGGGTTTTCTAAAATCATTTTTTGATAATATTAATATTTTAGGAAATAATCGCTCCGAAAGTCAAAAACAATGTGTCCCCCCCCCCTCTAACTTTTGAACCATAAGTTTAAAAAATATGAAAAAAATCACAGAAGTAGACCTTTATATGAACTTTCTAGGAAAATTATTTTCAACTTGATGAGTTGAATAGTTTTTGAGTTATATAGCACTTTTTCAAAAAAACGCAAATGATAACTTTGTTTTTCATACAAATACTATGAAAAACAAAGTTATTTTTGCTGACGAAAAATGTTGGTATTTTTAATGGTCTGGGAAGCTACGGAACCCTACAGTGAGCGTGGCCCGACACGCTCTTGGCCGGTTTTTTGTATATAACTTTACGCGGGCGAAGCTGCGGGATTGACATTGACTAGTAATTTATAATAAGTTAGGATTGTAATGGTATAGTCATTTGGTTAAAAAAAAAGGTAATTTATAAAGTTTTCCAGGAGTTTTTGGAAAAGGGTAATTTGCAATTTCGATGTTCTCTTTCTGAATTTCAACTTAGCTGCCCCATAATGAAAACTTTGTTTAAATTCTTGTCTATTCCATAAAAATGTTTACATAAGTAATTACTTGAGTTTAAATAATTACTTACGCAAAGATATTAGCTTGTCTATCTACATCTAGCTACACAAAAATTACAAAAAGGAAAGATTTGATTTTTGGTTTGTTTGTTTGTTAAGATTTAACTCAAGAACCACTCAACCGATTTAAAATAATCTTTCAAATTAGAAAGCTACATCTTTACCGAGTAACATAGGCTATTAATTATATTGATATCTTGCAAATTAACCGAGTTTTCACAATTTTCGCTGACAAAGTCGCGGGCGAAGTGGGACACCCTCAGACTCGGTGGAGTGACGATCTTCGCAGGGCTGGTAGCAACTCGATGAGAGTTAATAATGATGACTATAAATACGATAGAAAGAATCTGTATAAAGGCTACCAGATTTAATTTATTACACTACTACAGACATCTCAAAGACAACTATCTTAGCCAACCTGCCATATCAGAAACAAAAAGGTCTAATTAAAAAGATTCCGATTTTCATTTGTCTCAAACCTTAACAAAAGTCAACAAATCATACAAAACACCGTAAAAAACATACGTAAAAATCATACTAAATCTACGTCCTATACATACAAGCAAGCACACTTAATTCAAACAAGCAACTGCAAATATCACCCTTATGACAAAGACATAAACGCGCTGTCAGCGTCAAATTGTTACGTTCACAGCGAGGTTGACAGTACTACCGGGCTAACTGTGATACGCTCTTGCCAGCTGATGTCGATGACCCGAATACTGTGTCAGGGGGATGGGGGAGGGGGGCACGGGGTGTGGGGGTGGAGGGGTGAAGGGGGCGGGGTGGTGATGTGCGGGGAGGTGGTTCGTTAACATTGTTAGACGGTACGGGAAATGTGGATCGATATTTGGTTTTGGTATTGTAAGTAGTTTAAAAGATAGATTATTTTGAATTAGATTGCCTCATTGTTCTAGTGGTCGCAAGCTTGACTGCTGAGCATGAGGTCCTGAGTACGATTCCCGGGTCTGGCAAAGTGTTATTGGGTTTTTTGATCAGGAATTTCTCAGTAGCAGCCACGGAGTCTGGATTAGTGCCCGGTTGATGGTAATAGGCTCGCCCCTATTACATGTGACTTAAACATAACTGGCGATATGTTGGATACCAGGCATTTTCAAGAGCTTAGGTTAGCCTAGAGATTAACTCGGAATAACACCAATCTCACAAACAGCATTGGCTTAAGAGATTCTCTAAATCATAGGCATTTGGAGTGGCGTTTTATAGATATTGGTAATATAACGTATGGGAAGTGCAAGCCACAGGCCGCCTTATGTGAAAAAGCTTCGAGGATGGGGATGGGAAATAATGGAAACTTAGAAAGTTCTATTTTTTTATTCTTTTAGATTTCCTGAAATAACAAAATGTTAGAAGAAAATCATTGCTCTCAATCAAAAATCATGTAACGCATGTAAGTTTTAAACTAAAATAAACACGACGATGAATAAAATTGATGACAGCATTTGGTAACAATTGCTACGGCGCGGCGTAGCAAAAGTCTACGTCGCCGTAGCACTTTGCTACGCCAGGCTACGCATTATAAATTACATTCTTACTAAAATAATGTTACCTCTAAGAGCTAGATTCTTCACACAGGAAGTACATTTTCAAACGATCAACCTATTTATAGAACGAACAGTGGAAACAAATTGCCACCCTTAAGACATCGCTGCAAATTTACAGCCGGTAGTTACCCCCCAAATTTATTAACTCTGAAAAACCGACCTAATCCGCTACAAAATACAGTACAATCTTCCTTGATATTTCTCTCAAACTTTATTGAATAAAGCGAAGCTACACTTCACTCGAAAATCAACTTTAGTCTAGAAGAATAAAGTTGATTTCACTGTGACAAGCAATAGTAATAGCTAATGTTTCCTGTTCAACTTATGCATTCCAAAATGTTTCTTGTTCCTTAAGAGTTAAAGTGTATTTTGGACTGTGTAAAGTTAAATACATTTAGTATTACAAATACGGGCAGTTTCGCAGAACCCGGCGCGAGAGATTTGATATCGTTTTTTGCAAGTGTCTCCATATATAATATAGTATATAGCTTCCTCCATGCCTTTGACAATTTTCTCATATATTTCTCTGCGCTGCGAATATTGCCTTGCACCGTAATTGGGAGCAAGTGGTTTTTTATTATGTTTATGTCAATAATCAGACTATAAGGAGGCCTCAGCTTTCGAGTTCCGTAATCATATTGTTCCACGCGAGCTCAGTGTGTTTTGACAGATGTCACATGTCTTCGAAGTTATGGTTTTAGGACATTTTTTTTTTATGCCCGCCAAACTATTCCCAAACCATTGCAACTACTGAAAGCCAGAATCAACAGTGGCGACCACCAGAAAAGCGCAAAAACAACAAAGTCTAACGAAGGCCCCTTTAGGTTAAGCCGTGCTTGCCTAGGTTGGTCTGTGAATGGGTGAACACCCTTACGTACCAAGTTTCCTCCCTGCCTCGGAAAGTAAGTTAAGCTGTCTGACAACCAGTCTTACCAAGTGGTATCGTATTACCTAGGTAATATTAACCGTGGAGGTCAGATAGGCAGTCGCTCCATGTAAAATACTGGTATTCAGCTGCATCCGGTTAGACTGGAAGCCGACCCAAACATAATTGGGAAAAGGCTATGCAGATAATGATACATATAACATTCAAAATTCTGACTGAGTGACTCACCGATATATTAACGCACAGCCTAAACCGCTAGTCCTAGAGACACAATTTGGAGGATGTATTCTTTGTGAAGAGTACTTATCCACTAAGAAGAAAACGTTTTTTGAAATACCACCCCTAAGCATGAACTATTTCATGCTTTTAGGAAAAGCAAATGACATATATCACAGATAATAAATATAATAAATCACAGAAAATTCAAACTCCACCCGAGTTTGAATTTTCTGTGATTTTTTTTTAATCTATACATACCCTTCAGTTAAAATCATGAGAAATATCTTATTTTTTTCCAAAATCATCCCTCGATTTAAAATATGTCATTTGCTTCATGTATGAGGCAGAAAGCAGAAGCTAGCATATTATAGATATCATCTTTCGGCGCCATCTTATAATTAGCTATATTGCGATATTACTATTGCAATACAGCCATAACATCAAACCTTACGAGTGTGCAAATATTTCAACCCAATCAGAAAGCGGGATGTGGGTGAAAATCGATTGCCAGACCCGACCGCTCGCTACAAACGTGCTAGGAAACGATTCACATATCACCTATGTACCTACTTGAATTGTTTCAATTCACAGTGCTTTGCGAACTGTTTACAAGGACAATACCACTAGATAAGTCATTTAGCATCATCACTAATTCAGTTGTCATAACTTGTTTTTTTTTTTGCTCATTAATATGTATGACTCTTTATTACTTCTTCTTATTTATTACGAGTATCTACTTTTCGTTCTATTATTCTATATCGTCGAAAGTGTATTAAAAAATCTCGTTTGATACACGTTGGCATTTGTTGCTGCAGTTATCAGCTCCATAACCACCTCACCTGCGGCTCGGTTGTGAATTCCGCCTCGAATGCAATAACAAAGTTTCGCCACTTATAAATAACAGTGTCTTTGTTTAGGTTTCTACAAGTTATAAGATTTTCTGCAAAAATACTGAAAGGATTGAATACCAAGTCACGTCACAAGTATTTTCGTTTTATTTTTCTCGTGTTTTATTTTGTGTGTTATCTCTTGCACTTTACTCACTATGAGATGTAGTATTTTGACATTGAACAATTCAGGGCTCAAAACATGCGGGGCAGTCTCGCAGTCGCAGTCAGTGAAAACTAAGTTATCTATATCTGCTACGGGTTGTTCCTCGCGCACGCCTAAGTAGTGCTACGCCGTAGCTAATCGGCTACGAGTGCTACACAGCGTTAGTTTTCGGTCACGCGAGTTCCATAATTTTTGTTCACATAATAAATGCTTAGCGCGCCAAAAGAAGTTTTCATGTCAAAAAACTCTACTTTAATGCATTAACTATGTAACTTTAGAAAACCATTAAATAATCTGCCTCAAGTATTCAAGGGTACAAAAGGTCAGTAGGAGTACCTACTCACAAACTCGTAGTACGTCATAGTAGAATTAAATAATAGAAACTGGGGAACGGTCGGTTTATATCACCAACACGCGATCGTAAACTGAAATACATTCTGGAAACTTCAGACAGAAAAGATTTTACAGCGGTTTTATTAGTTTCTCCATGTACAGTCAGCAAAACAGTTAGGTTTACAGGCTAGCAATTTTCTTACTACTATTATAAATGGAAAAGGGTTTTCATCAATCTGTTTGCATTTTCATCCAAATCCTTTCAGTAGTTTCTGCGTGAAAGTATAACAAAAATCGATTTTTACAGACTTTTACATAATTATATAATAGTCGTAAGACGATTGCTAGCCTGCATACCTAACTGTTTTGCTGACTGTACTCATATTAGCATTTCTCTGCAATTTCCAATCTATTTGGAATCAGCACAGCATGTCTTCTAATGTTAATATTTCACCAAAGAAAACATCAATTCTCTTGTTGTATTTGCTACTATAGCACTTCACCGCGACTTCATCCACAAAAATTGTGATAGCTCAACTAATTTGCATGATAGCAAAATAATTTATAGTTCATGTTACTTGGTAAAGATGTAGCTTTCGAATGGTGAAAGAATTTTTAAAATCTGTTTTGCAGTTATTGAGTTAAATCGTAACAAACAAAAAATCAAATATTTCCTCTTTATACTATTAGTTTAGATGTCCCTGGCTAATGATGAGTAGTGTCAGAAGTGTCAAGTGTCAAATCTCCGGAGTGTCAGAAGCGTCCAGCTATTTTGCTGCAGTGGCAAACGAGGCCAGTCAGTCATCATCAACATCATCCACAGCCTGAACTCACCCACTGCTGGGTATAGGCCTCTCTCCTCTTGTGCCAATTTCCATGGTCTTGCGCTAGACTCATCCAGGTTATTCCCCCGACGGCAACTATGTCGTCTGCCCATCTCGCCGCCGGACGACCCACGTTCCTTTTTCCATTTCTTGGACGCCATTCGCTGACAGCCCCACTCCATCTGAGTTCCAAAATTTTTGTGCGTTTTGGATTTCGACGTTAGGAACTCGATCTAGCCTGGTCAGCCTACTTAGAAATAAATAATGTTTGCCAGTCAAATCAGTCTTGTCGACGTAAAAGGTCGGACTTAGACAGACACGAATTAGAAGCTTCAAGAAGCCTAACTAAAGGTCAGTTCTTAGTATCGTGTTTAAAGTTTATCAGAATCTTTGTTGAAGACACGTGAAGGTCTGAATAAATAAACATAGTAGTTCTTTTACTTTCTTAGTAGCAGCCTGCAGTACGGATATGGGTCTGGTTGATGGCAATAGTTGCGGCCAATCCATCGATTGGAGACCATCCGTTTCATGCCGAGACTTCACCAAGGCCAGGAACGCACATCTGCCTAGGCTTCTCGTCTAACCAGAAGCAGCTGAACTGTGTTTTACATGGAACGACTGCCTATCTGACCTTCACTACACAGTTAGTACCGGTTGTCAGACTTTTGGGGCTACTGACTACCCGTAACGACTGTCAAAGGTCTACAAATGGCAGCCGGGACCAATAGCTTAACGTGTTTTCCGAGGCACGAAGGAAACTTAGTATGTAATGGGTGGTCACCCATCCATGGACCATCCTAGTCAAGCATGACCAACCTTAAGATCGACCCGAGTGGTTGTTAATATTCAACCACAAGCTCCTCAATTTCAGTTAATTAAAAGCATTAAATAATTTCACCCACTTCAGAAACTTCAAGACATAAATAAAAGTTCAGTACCTAGTAGTTATGTAATGTGAAATCATTAACCGAATCTCGCTTTATATACACGCGATCGTAAACTCAATTACCGGCTGAAAACAGTTGAGAACTAGGTTAGTTTAAATGCTGATAGAACTTTACGACTAAGCTGGTCTGTTTAATATGGGCAGTAGTGTAAGTTTCTTCAAATATTGGCATAGACCTGAAGACCAATGTATGATGACAATGAAGATGGTCTGATGATAACACAACTCAACCAAACACTGTTTTAGGCTCAACCAACTCAACCAATCAGCTCAGCCCAAAGCAGCAGTTATAACCTAGTGGTGTACCGTCGTACTGCCAAGTCCATAGGGCTCGAGTTCGAGTTCGATCCCAAGGCTGGGCAAGGCAGCAGTCATGTGCGTACTCACTTGCTTCATTACAGGAAAACATTGTGAGGAAACCAGCATACCTGAGAGATATTTCTCGACGGCATGTAAAGCTAAGTCAGCGGGGGTACGTATCATAATCCCGAATTTTAAAAGACCGAATTTTAAAATACCGATAGACGAAATCCCGAAAATTGAAACGCCGAATGGTTGTTTGACCGAAAGTTTAAAATCCCGAAGTTTATAAACCCTAAGTTTAAAATCCCGTAGTTTAAAATCCCGTAGTTCAAATACCCGAAAGTTCATTTGCCCGACAGTTTAAAATCCCGAAAGTTCATTTGCCCGAAATTTAAAATCCCGAAGTTCAAAATCCCGAATTTAAAAAACGCGTAGTTCAAAATCCCGAAATTGTCACCGTTTCCGAGAAAAACGATTTTTTGTAAACCTAACGTAAAAACACTTAAAAGTTGCCTAGCAAGCAGCACGCATGCAGCAGGCATGCAGCAAGCATACAGCAAGCATGCAGCAAGCATGCAGCAAGCATGCAGCAATCATGCAGCAAGCATGCAGCAAGCACACAGCAGGCATGCAGCAGGCATGCAGCAAGCATACAGCAAGCATGCAGCAAGCATGCAGCAGGCATGGTTTCTGTCACGGCTCCGGCGCTGCGCGCCTACGCGGGCTTAAATTACACTCTAGGGGTAGGGCAGAAAAGACTACGTGGAGTCGGTTCTGCAGCGATTCATTTCTGTCACAAAATTTGTGCTTATATATGTCACCGTAAAATTGTCAAACACGTTATATTACAATATAACGTGTTACTCTCTAGCGATATTGTAAACTCTCGAATTATTGTCAACTGAACATACGGAAGTATCTCTGCCCCCATAATCGGGACTTGGGGGACATAACGGGGGGCCGTTAGGTTAGTTAGGTTCCCTTTAAACCCTGCACTCGGAAATAGGGGCTTTCGGGCATTTGAACATCGGTATTTTGTGTTTCGATATAACGAATATCGGTATTTAAAACTTTCGGTATTTTGACTTTCGATGTTTTGGACGTCGGTATTTCAATCATAGGTATTATGAACTTTCGGGATTATGATACGTACCCGTCAGCGGCCCATGGGCGGCATAAAGACTCTGACACTGGCTTAGGCCCATAGCAGTCCACTGTTGGACTTAGGCCTCTTCCAAACTACGACAAAATAAACAATCCTCTAACTTCTGCATCTAGTCTTAACCTTTACATACTTACCTACAAAACTTTAGCTACAGATATAGAACTATTGCGTTGGTAAATCAGCATCGTACATCGCACTAATAAAGCATCGATGGAATAAAAGATCGCACAACTGAATTATCGACACACCGTGTTCGATATAATATAAATCGAATCATCAACTTTCGACTTCAAGTAAACTCGTTCAAAGCGTTCAATGACCTGTTCCTGAAACACGAGGTTAAGGGGTTGAACGACCTGTTCCTGAATCGCAAGTGATATATAGTACTAATCTACTGGTATCGGAGTAACTTTCTACTAACTTTTTTTTCAGATAACTTTGGTATTTGAAGGCCCAAATGAGTAATTTTCGCTTTCAAGTGTTTCTTACTTCTTCAATGATTTTCAACAAAATCGACGTTAGCATATTCTGAATGACAGCTTTAACCTTCCGTTAGAAATAGTACAAGTTACTATAAGTTATAGAATCAGACGTTATTTTGAGGATATACATGACATCAAATGTTATGCAAAATATTTCGTTTTAATTCCGCGAAAAAGATCCACACCCGGATGCAAAAATATGCACATGCATCAGGAAAAACAATAATAATTAGTACATGCCATGTCATGAAACCTGTATTTTTTATTATAGATTTGCGTACGTATCAGCCTACTTATTATTGCTTTTCCTGCCTGTAAGTTAACACCAATACCGTACAAGATTAATAAGAAAGCAAATAATATAATCAACACACAAAAGAATTTTTCACCTTTCACAAAGAATTTCCCAAGCCCATAAAGGGCGATAACTCTGCCCGGCTCCCACCGTTTTTAGCGTGAAGGTGAATAATAAAGCTTTGTGATAGCCGAGAGCCTCAGGTCCAAAATATTACCATTTAAATTGCCCAGCGTTTGCACTTAGGGGTGTACGTAATGATTGGCTTTATTTATTTTCAGGATTATGAAGAATTTGCATGTTTTATTGTGTACTGGGTCATCCCTGAAGGTAAATAATGTTGCTCATCCCTGTATTGTGTTGATCACTACATATTATAAATCAAAGTCCCCCGCCGCGTCTGTCTGTCCCTATGTATGCTTAGATCTTTAAAATAGGCATAACAAAAGTATCAAAAAATTACAAATCTATTGAAAAATAGTGGACACGTAGTTTTTGTTTCTGTAAATCAATGAATATTGACAAAGATAAAAACGCTTCAAAACTCAGGAGTGGGACTCGTGACGTCATCGTCAGAACTAAAAATTATACCTAGGCGCAACGTATTGGAAATTTTAAAAGCGTCGTTTCTTCGTCAATTTTGATTTACGTAACAAAAGAAAAAATACGGGTCAGGTTTTTGATAATCTAACTGAAGGACTAATTAGATTGTTTTTGTCCTTTACACTGTGACGCAACGGATTTTGATGCGGATTTTTTAAATAGATAGAGTGATTCAAAAGGAAGGTTTTAGCATATACGAGTAGTCGAGTATGTATAATTTGTATGCGGACAGAACCGCGGGCATCAGTTAGTAATAATAAAGGGTGTACACCACCTCATCACAAAGCCGTTAACCAAGCATTCTGTACGTCAAACTAAGTAACTTTACGCAACAATTATTGCTGGGAAACAACTTTTTTTTTTGAGGTTATAAATCATGTTTTGTGGTAGAACTCAATGTAACGCACTTAAAACATTGTGCTGATGGATGGATTGAATAGTACGGGGATCGTGGAGGTGTTAAAAGTCAAAATCTTACAAAAAAAACTTGTATTTAAAAAAAAAACTTGCCAAAAAGTTGTAACTTTGACCCCCCATATCTCCGTAACCAGAAGGTTCCCAGGTATGGTGTAGAGCAAAAAAATGATCGCAGTGATGGGGAGAACAAGTGCCTTTCGGCTTCGTGAAGAGGTGTTTTACACCCTTTATAATACGATGAAATGTCGCTCTGATGTTTGGTTTGTTTGTGACCTTAAAATTATAACTTGGGAACCATTTTCTTACTAAGTTATGAAAGTTAAATTTCGCATCATCATCTGCCTAGCCTTTCCCAACTATGTTGAGGTCAGCTTCCAGTCTAACCGGATGCAGCTGAATACCAGTATTTTACATGGAGCGACTGGGTCGTGGAAGTCAGGTAGTCGACCTCCACAACCCAGTTAGTACTGGGTATTGTGATACCCCTTGGTAAGACTGGTTGTTACTTGTATGGTGTACAATCGTGGACTTTAATTAATAAGCCACTTTCACTACTTTCTAATTTTGCACTGTTATACATTCACGAGTACGAATATTACCGACTAAACCCGATTTGTGTTACAGAGCTTAAATACGAATAGTGGCAAGTGGCTAATCAATTAAAGTCCTCGACTGTAAATAATAATTTAAAAAGTCTATTCTACTACATCCCATTCATATATAACTTCTACTTACCGAAACAATAACAAAAAATGATTAAACTAGAAACTCCTTTTAACAAACTTCATATTAAAAGTTTGGAAGAATGAAAACAATATATTTCCATAGACTACACATCGCGTGTCAGCCCTAGGGCTCAGTGGGGAAAACTTTGCATAGTTATTTTACTTGTAAAAGCGTAAAATACTACCACGGTAATTTTGGACGCGGCCATATTTTGCAAAAAGGTGTAGTTTTTATGAATGAAAACTATGACTTGATAAAAGCAGGAAATAGCAATAATTTTATGACACTCTAATTTGTTTTAGCAGAAAATCGATTATTCAGGTGTACACCCATATTCCACCAGTTACGTTTAAGTCCCATATCTATACTTAATATTATATTATATATTTATATAAATATTATAAAGCAGAAGAGTTTGTTTGTTTGGTTCAACGCGCTAATCTCAGGAACTACCGGCTCGAATTGAAAAATTCTTTTGCGTTAGATGGTCCGTTTATCGAGGAAGGCTATAGGCTATATAACATCACGTCATGACCAATAGGAGCGGAGCAGCAATAAGAAATGTTGCAAGCGGGAAAAAAGCTTCCGTTGAGAAGGCGATGCGTTGCGATATCAAAACTTCACGCGAACAAAGTCGCGGGCAGAAGCTAGTATGTAATAGATGGCGAGCTTGGCTGTAATTGAAAAATTCCTGATGAAAACATTCAATAGCTCTTTGTCTGACCCGGGAACCTATCCTAGAACCTCATCCTCAGCAGTTATGCTTGCGACCTCTAGAACCACGAGGCCAAAAAATTCTTACAATACGAATCACTCTTTTAACTGAAGACCTAGTTTTTCACAATTTTTCCAACTCTACCAAACCAGTTAAAAGTTCGTCAAGTCTCTAGCTAGAGTCATGGAACTAACCTCGCTTTATCTTTTAGTTTCTCGTTAGCTTCGCGTTGGAAATTCTCATACAACAATTCTAGGTCTACATGTGTTTTCTTGTATAATTACGGCGAACGATTTCCGGTATAGGCAGACAGAAATTTAGGTCATCGTAGGCATCAGAGGAGCTCGTGGCTAAATAGTAACAGCCGCTCGGGTCGATTTTTAGGTTTAGCCGTCCATGCCTTGGTTGGTCTGTGGATGGGTGACCACCCTTCTATAACGAGTTTCCTCCGTGCCTTGGAAAGCACGTTAAGCTGTTGGTCCCGGCTGTCATTCGTCCATCTTTGACAGTCGTTACAGGTAGCCACATGCTTCGATTCTTACATCCTCCTTTTGCTGCGTCCACGCTCATACATCTGATCATCAGTGATCGGAGTAGGTAGATTGAATTGGGGTCATTGATCCGAAACCTATATATTAATATGGACATTACTCCGGAATCGGTTGTTTATTTTTTATTTAAGTGCAACAATTTATAAAAGTTGTGACCTTGAAAGACTAAAAATTAAAAAAATATTAATGCTTCGATCGGAATTCGATTGTTTTTATTATTTGATAGATAAATAATAAATTAATTTAGTTTTTACACCTTCCTTTAAAGGAATTGATTAGTAATAATATCACTACCAACATAAACAATATTTAATTGAATCCGGAAATACCGGAATTACTTTCCGGAAAAATGTGTTCCTTTCTGTGCGTATTTATGATACAAGTACCAAAAATCAATCTACCTACTCCGATCACTGCTGATCACACACACACGTAGCGAGTATACTAGCACGTATGTGTTTATAATTTTCTGTATTACATATTAGAAACGTCTTTAAATCTGCATAATTACACAGTCGCACGACAACAATCCGCTGGATTTGAGTAGCACGGGACGGTCACTGTGATGATATATGGGGGAGGCCTATGCGCAGCAGTGTACGTCTGTCTGTATACGTCTGACGTCTAAAATGATGTCGGCAAAAACCGTTCGGCATAACTAAAATTGCCAGACCGATCTAACATGAATTGGCGAAGATACCGAATGAAAGCCAATCGAAAGAAAGTGAAAAGAATATGTGTAATAATTACTTCGGACAGTCTTTCATGTTCAACAAATACTGATGAATTGAAAACCACTTTTAAAAGGATTTCCCCATCTGAAACTATAATTTACTAAAGAACAACCTTTTCCGGGAAAACCCCACTTACCTACCCTTCTTACTTACCCTTCTACATAGTATTCTAGTCTAAGTATATAAAACGTTCATAATAACTGCACGCCACAGACAACGCGGAACTCGGGCAACGCTTTGTAATTATGCAATAAATACAATGGACTTTTCGAGTTAAAAGAAAGAAAGAAAAAATATTAATTCGTCGCAAAATCATGACGTGCATAGGTACAATATTAATATATATTTTTTTTAATTAATATTTATTTTGTTTATTGTTATTTTTTAGTATCGGCTGTTTTTTCTCAGAGTAGTCAGATGTAAGACATCGGCTTCATTTTGTTTTAAAAGAAATGACGTGTAAAAGTCTTTATAAAAACCTATTTGTGGGGTGCCAGTGGTGTCGATTCTGTTGTGCACAAACTAAACTTAATTTAGGCTATTACTATCTTTTTCTCACTAATAAAACGAGAAAGAGACGGACGTAATTTAGAGCTGTCAAATTTAATTCCAACTAATATTTCCATACAAATGAAGGGTGCACGTAAAAACATGTCGACTAAAAACACGGGGAAGCGCAAGGCATAAACTAGTTTGACATTTCTAACTTAGTGCATAGCTATAGCCGTCCTTTTCTCGCACTGCCTTTTAGTAAAAGATAGCAATAGTCTAAATTAAGTTTAGTTTGTGCACAACAGAATCGACACCATTATCTCATTTTATTTTTGGTGGGCGCAGCATGTCTTCTTCCATACTTATCTATTACTCGTCATCTCATCAGACAGCTCCTTTTTAGCTATATCATACTTCACACAGTCCACCCATCGTTTCTTTGGTCTTCTTCTACTCTTAAATCCATTTATTAAAGACAATCTTTCTCAGAAAACCTTTACCTACAAGTGCCCATACTATACTTATTCTAGGCTATATGTTATACCAACTAGTACCCTACTATAGTGTATGTAGTTATGTTCAATATTAACCGACGCGGTAGACAAAGCGACGCTCGGACATCGCTTCGTACATAAAGTTATGTCATGCGACATAACTGTGGACGTCATCAGAAGGACGTTTTTATTCAAGTTTAATGTCATATCCTAGGGGTTTTTTGTATTGATAAACATGAGGAAAATTAAAGATATAATAATAATAAATAGATAACATTTTACTTTAATATAGAGTAGATAGTGCCGAGTTGCGGCCAAACGCAAGCTTATTTAGTAAATTAATATAAAATATTATAAGGAGGAAAGAGTTTTTATTTTTGTATTTAACGAATAAACTTAAAAACTACTGAACCGATTTGAAAAATTCTTTTAGCAATGGACAGCTACATCATCAGCGAGTAACATAGGCTATATTTTATCCCCGTACTCCCACGGGAACGGGATCTACGCGGGTGAAACCACGTGACGTCAGCTAGTTTACTATAAAAAGTGCGACTAAGTGCGAATTGAAAGAAAGAAAGAAAACACATTTATTTGGCACACGCCACAAGTGCACACAGCATATTAAAAAAAAAAACAAACAAATTAAATCAAAAAATGGAAACCAAAAACAATAATAAAAAACTTAAAACTAAACAAAAAGAAAAATAAATAAAAGAAAAAATAAACAGTGTGACACTGTGTGCCTATTGGAATTGGACTCGTACGCCGAGGGTTTCGTATTAACCAGAGGTATTTCTTTATTTAACTACATATTTACGGTTTTCTGCCTTTTTCATTTACATGTGCTGTAAGACATTGCTTCTTGCCAAATTTCATGAATTTCATGGTTCTATAGGTCAATGGAAAGAGCCCTGTAGGTTTTGGTTCCCTCGTGAAATTGCAAAATATAGTTTGATTATTTGTATATATGTCACCGTAAAATTGTCAAATACGTTATATTGTAATATCTCTAGCGATATTGTAAAATCTCGAATTATTGTCAACTGAACATACGGAAGTATCTCTGCCCCCATAATCGGGACTTGGGGCACCCCCCCGTTAGGTTAGTTAGGTTCCTTTAAACCCTGCACTCGGAAATAGGGGCTCCGTCGACTACGCTTTTTAGGGGAATATAAAGTGTTTTAAGGTTAGGTTATAATAATCGGTATTTCTCAGGAATGGTACAATATCTTTTCATGAGAGTTGTACCACTGGGCAAGGGGGACACCTCCTTCCATCCACACCGCGTGAGTTGACTACCATCGCATGCATTTCACGAAAAATAATGCGTTTTGTTGTAAGCAGTATGTTCATTTGACAATATTTCGAGATTTTACAATATCGCTAGAGATATTACAATATAACGTATTTGACAATTTAACGGTGACATATACATTGGAATAACTTGATACTTTCACTCTTCTACTAATGATAATAATTACAATAGACAATAATTTAAATTCAGACACAGTCAGAATTATATTTTTTTTTGTTTAGCGGGAAAAGTATTTAGTACTTAGTAAGTAAAGTAAAACAAAAATGACCGCTTAAGAAATGTTAAGATATTAAATTGTAACCTTGGTTGCAAGCCTACGGAAGGCCGGGAAAGTGCTACGGCGTAGCACCGTAGCCGCTACGCCGTAGCCAAGAGGCGACACAGAATTTTCTGAATTGCGATTACAATGGCTCTAAGTAATTGACAGTTGACAATTATAAATTCTTCATCTTCTTTATTTTAGCGGTGTCAGAGTTTTTATGCCACCCATGATTACGACTTGGCTTTATGTTGTTTCCTCACGATGTTTTCCTTACCAAAGCAAGTGATACAATACGCGCATGAATCCGAAAAAATCAGAAGGTTTGTGTCTAGGGTTCTAACTCGAGACCTAAATGTCTTGGCAGTCCGACAGTCACATTACTAGGCTATCACTGCTATTTTTTTTTTTTCATTTATATAAGGTGTTAAAAAATTAACTGCAAGAATTTCGTGTACGGACTCGGTATCAAAAAACAAATATATTCCAAAAAAAAAAACTTTCTTCAAGCATTTTTAGTTTTTACATAAAAAAAACATTGCGAGTCCAAAGTCTGCAAAATGTGATGGGAAAGTTAGAATCAGCTGTCTACGTTTGCGCTGTCGCAGGGGTGAACGACCACGCGCGCGGCGCCTGCACGATGCAGTCACAGTACAGTCAAGTGCGCATATTCAATCATTTTGTGCGCAGTGAAAATATTGCATTTCTTTGAAACGGATCGTTACTTTTATATTTTTTTTTCTTAAATTTTTTATTTGTTATTCCAAACAACTCAAGTTTTTTGCAGTTAATTTTTAACACCTTATATAAACTTGTACAAGTACAGTTGTGTCATGTACATGGGTGGATTTACCGCCTCAAGGCATTATCTACCAGTCATTATCCGCCGAGCCCTTTCCCAACTATGTTGGGGTCGACTTCCAGTCTAACCGGATGCACTGAATACCAGTATTTTACATGAAGCGACTGCCTATCTGACCACAATCCAGTTAGTACTGGGTAATACGATACCCCTTGGTAAGACTGGTTTTCAGACTTTTCGACCCTCTGACTATCTGTAACGACTGTCAAAGATCTACAAATGACAGCCAGGACCAACGGCTTAACGTGCTTTCCGAGGCACGGAGGAAACTCGGTATGTAAGGGTGGTCACCCATCCACAGACCAACCTAGGCAAGCACGGCTTAACCTAAAGATCGACCCGAGCGGCTGTTATTAATTTATCTTTGGTTAAATCAAGACAATATTTTTTTGCTATTTTTTTTAGCTTACAAACATACATTCTCGCTTTTTCATACATTCCCAAGAGGCTAAGCAGATATAAAACTTGCGAGGATATTTATCACCTTGAACATGCAACATTTAATGAATGACCTCATATTTTACTTTGTTTAAACTCTAACATAAATCCAGTAAAATATTACGCCGTAAATAACTGTGTCATGTGTAAAATATTTCAACCCGGAACTAGCTTTTTATAGCTCATATAAATTAATTTTAATGTACGGTAATTAAACATGCGATCACGCGCAGAATAACCCTTAAACCGAAGTTACGAGTATTAAGAGTGCCTTAAAAAAGTCCTTCGTATCATTACATAACATAATATCACGCCTGTTATCCCCGAAGGATTGGGTAGATGTAGGTGTACCTAATAGTACATCTAGATTTCTATATCAGTAGGTTAAACCATTAAAAAAATGTAAGTCACAAATCAAGCTTTTTACTTTTTTTTGGACGACGAATTATTCAATCGTTATTAAGCAACATATCTGGTTTTTAAACAATCAAAGTCAAATTACTTTATTTTACATAAGCCTACACGGGCACTTATGAAACGTCGAAAAAGGTGCACGGTTGCGGTTGGTCGTTCACTATGGAGAAGAAACTCCATGGTTACCTACTCTTTTCAAATCATTTGGTGTTACAAATTATTATCATGTTACAGCATAATTACTTAAGTGTGGGAGGACAGCAGGCCGGACAATAGGTCGTTGCCTACTACAAAAAAAATTACACAAGATAAAAGTTAACGAGCATCTAGGAATCTACAAAGCCTACAATGTTCACACATTCGCAAGTAAACGGTAAAAACAAAAAAAAACTGCCAATATTGAGAAGCATTGCATTTGTTAGTGAGTAATGCAATTATGCCGTGGGATCTTCATTATAACAGCTTTATCATTTACCCGATTACAAGCGCTTATAAAACCTAACAAAGGGCAGACAGTACTCGACTACATATCAAAAACCTATCCCAACACGCGTCACAATAATCGACCTTCCGTCATCTGCATAAAGTTCACCCCCGCAAATATTACGGTAACAATTACAACACTTCGAATAACGCAACAACCTCATAAAAGGTCAGTCCACCTGCTTATTACCACGAATCAACCCCTTCTCACCCCCTTCCAGGAACTCTATAAGGGAAATTATGGCAACTGGCTTTTCCCAGGACCGAATGATTTATTATTAAACCAATTTTGTTTGAAGAAACAAAGAATTGTTTCCGCTGAACTCAAAAATAGAATTTCTGTGAATAGTTTTGAACAAGGAAAAAGAGGTTTTATTTAGGAATTAAATGTGAGGTAATGCTGTTACGTATCGGATGTGTTAACCCTTTTGTAATGGTACCTTTTTTGTCGTCAACCCCACTCAATCGCTGACAAATTACGATGCTTTCATCTCAGTAATAACACGAAATGAAAAGATTGTACTGTAACGTTGACACAATCATAAATCCTCGCAAATTTCCACCTAATTTCCAACGTTTCCCCAGTGCGAGCTCGTTCGTTGTCCCCTCACGGAACCCAGTTACGATGGGCCGAGGTTCCCGGGCGCGGATCGATTCGCCCGGGGTAGATCTGGTTTTTTCGGACACTATACCACCGGGAGGGTGAACGAACCCAGTTATGTAAGGCGGGTCGATAGCGGGTGTCATGCGCGCAGCAGTCGCGGCCACCCCTCACTAACGTTCGCGCGCGCTACCCCGACGGACGTGCACTTTATTTTTATCGCGTTTTTTCGTTCCTCTTTCGTTTTTTCCGTTTATGATTTAAGCCTCCACCATGTCGAAAGGCGACGGTGAACAGCAAAACGGTGGTGGCGAGGAGTCAAAGACGAACCTGATCATTAACTACCTGCCCCAGTCCATGACGCAGGAGGAGATCCGCAGCCTGTTCTCCAGCATCGGAGAAGTGGAGTCTTGCAAGCTGATCCGGAACAAGGGCGCGGCCTTCCCTGACGCGCTCAACCACGCGCTGCACGGCGGCGGCCAGAGCCTCGGCTACGCCTTCGTCAACTACCACCGCCCCGAAGACGCGGAGAAGGCCATCGCCACACTCAACGGCCTGCGCCTCCAGAACAAGACAATCAAGGTATCATACGCGCGGCCCAGCAGCGAAGCCATCAAGGGTGCGAACCTGTACGTCTCCGGACTACCGAAAACTATGACTCAGGCTGAACTTGAGCGCCTGTTCAGCCCGTACGGCAGGATCATTACGTCGCGAATTCTGTGTGAGAACTCCGGCGGGAGGCCGTTCACCGGCGGCGAACAAGGGCTCAGTAAGGGAGTCGGATTCATCCGCTTCGACCAGCGCGTGGAGGCAGAGCGTGCGATTCAGGAGCTGAACGGGACGGTGCCGAAGGGGGCCACGGAACCGATCACAGTGAAGTTCGCGAACAACCCGAGCAACAACGGCAAGGCGCTGGCGCCGCTGGCGGCATACCTGCCGGCCGCACTGCGCTTCCCCGCTCCGCTCGGCAGATTCAGCTCAGGCAAGTCTCTCCTAGCGATCAATAAAGGTCTGCAGCGCTACAGCCCGCTGGCGGGTGAGCTGCTCGGCGGGGTCCTACCCGGCGCCGTCGGCTCCGAGTGGTGCATCTTCGTGTACAACCTAGCTCCCGAGACCGAGGAGAACGTCCTCTGGCAGCTGTTCGGGCCCTTCGGCGCCGTGCAGAGCGTCAAAGTGATCCGCGACCTCCAGACCAACAAGTGCAAGGGCTACGGTTTCATCACCATGACTAACTACGACGAGGCCGTCGTCGCCATCCAGTCGCTCAACGGATACACTCTCGGCAACCGAGTGCTGCAGGTCAGCTTCAAGACTAATAAGATCAAGACCATCTAAGGGGATCGCCCCAGATTCGGCCTAGCCGGACGCTAGGACGGCACAGCAGGACGCACCCATACATAGTCATACATAGTCGCGCGGCGCTCGCTACAACAGAGCCGTGCACCGACACACCAGTGCCGGACATACAGTGGACACAGGCTTGTCACCTTTCAGTGAAAATTTAGTATTTTGTCGTGTTGTATACTTATATGTAAAATATTACGTTTTCACCGTGTTATGCGAAAGTGATGGACTTCAGACTATTACGGTGACGTATAAAATGCCAAATACTTGATAAGCATGAGTCTAATGTACTATAGACGTAGGTGACATTCCTAAATATTGGACCTGACTTTATAGACTGTCTTCCCGAAGCCCGCCTCGAGTCGGGGTCACCGGGCGCGTGTTTTTATAATTGTAAAACTAGAGAAATGTTTTTGACTGTAATGTGTGGTAACCCTTTGTTCGGCGCCGGTACAGTCGGCCGCAAAAATTGGGTTAAGTGTCGAGGAAATCAAAATGGCGTCGAGGCGCGGCCTCTGTGCGCAGGTCCGGATAAGATGGCGCCGAATCAAGGGTCACCACCACCACGCAATAATATAATAAGCACGATCCGCATGAGATGCGGACCATCTGGCCAGAACACCCAAACATACATATTGGTAATAGTCAATAACAAAATAATAATATTTAAACTTCGCTTATGAACGGTTGTGGTTTAAATCGAGAAAATAGTTTTCGAATATAAAATAATCTTAGCAATAATAGCCTAAATGCTATGCTCCAATTTTTTATGCGATCATATCGTAATAATTACATTAACTTACGTATTAACGAGTTAAGGCCGGTAAAGCTCTCACTACTCTCGTGCTCGCGAGCTACCACCGATCCGGGACGAAGGCCGCTCGGAGGCCACAAATCGAAGTCAAATAGTGTTATATTGTTAAAGATTGGAAAGAAAAAAAAATATATTATCTATACGTATATTTTAATCATATATTAAAATTAAGGATGAAAAAAAAACTAATCAAAAACTGTGATAGGTTTTGATAAAATTTTAAAGATCAAAGAGCGGGAGGAAGCGACTGCCCGAGGTCATCAGGCCTGGCAGTAGATAGTATTAGAAAAATTTTTGAGATACATTTTCGGTGGTGGTGTTACACTTGATACGACGGGCGATGCCGAGGCGTCCGGACTTGACGGATGTCCCAAGTCCGTGGAAAGAGACGGGCGAAAATCGATCGAGCCATTTCTGGGGAGCGCGCACAGGCGAGAGGGGGGCACGGGGTCGGGCGCGGGCCCGCGGTCTCGGGGGGGTGTCGCGACCACAACCCACCCTCCCACCCGCCCCACCCCCTCCTCGCGGCGAGGACGAGTCCGTTCGCGGAACAATGGTGCATACTCTAGTCTAACGATATCGTTCCAAAAATAAAATTAAAATCGATGTCTAAACATATGATCGGTACCTGCTATAATAATAATGTATGGATGCGGCCCTGCGTCTATTCGACCTAGGCTTTAATTGTCTTAGTCTAAATCGAAATTTGTAAATAGAAAAAAAAAGTTGTTTAATATTGAAAAATAATAAATGAATAACTTATCTGTAATGCCGCGTCAAAACACGTCACACTAGGATCTATAAATACATAAAACTTTACCCGACAAAGACCTACTATGAAACATCGAACTTGAATAGATATTTGATATCGTGCCGTCCTAACGACCCTACGATTTTTGTAAAAAAAAATATATACTAAATATTATGTAAAAAACAGTTTTGTAACATTTCAAAAATATTAAAATAAATAGGTATCTACTCATTACATACCAAAAGATGGAGATAAAAATTTACAAGTATTTATATATTTATTATAAATGTAAAACGTGCAATAAATAATAGCCGTAATTTAATAAAAAATATATTATTAAAAAAGGTCAAAAATGACTCGAAGAGGCGTTGATTGACATAGTATCAACATGTACTGTGGGGTTCGCGCCACTTGTTTAGGTACTATTTATTGTAAACTATTTGTTTATCCGCACTCAGTACGCGCGAATTGTATTCACTAATTTTTTCCATTAATTTTAATAATATAAAATCTACAAAAAAAAGCTTAATTTCGATACAGCTTAACAATGCTTTGATATTCCATTTTTTAGTCGTAATACTTTAATTAGGAGTACTATTATTGATTTAGAGAAAATTCGTGAGTTACCTAGGTATTTCTAAACGTCACTTCAACTGTCACCTCTGACAGCTGTCAATTCGAAGTGACGTTTTCAAATGTTGATTTTGTTTGAGTTAATTTTAACGGTTGGCTAAGAAATGAGTATTTGTATGGTCAACGTGTGAAGCACAAGATTCGCTACATACTTATTATCTAAACTATGTAGTTGTCTCTTAGGTTAAAAATAGTTGTTGTGTTTTGTGTTGTTTTCATTCAGCATGAAAATTTCAACTATTCTAGTCATAATATTCCGAAAGGAATCATTATTAAAATTATAGTAAAAAATATTTGATATTTTGAATAGTTGAAGTTAATGATCAATGTTGATAATAATAATCTTATCTAATGATAATTTTGTCATAAATTTTTTCGTCTTAGATTTATTGTCATTAATTTAGTGTATGTGCAATTAATTGTATTTTATGTGTAAACTTAGTGTGCATTCAACTTATTTAATGTATAATTTATAATTATTATATTCCTAAATATTAGTTTTTATCGATGTCGATATAATTATCGTCGAATAGTCTCGTCTCTAGTCATGACATGAATGGTACAGCGTACAGGTGAACACAAAACTGTCATACACCAGTTTATTTATTAACGTCGATAAAAATTGATGTTCTTTTCGATAAGGTTAACCTAGATTGATTTATTTATTAGGGAAATATATCGGGCAATTAATCTAGGTCGGGAGCTTGGATAAGCTAACTTTGTTTGGTAAAAATGTCATAATTCGGTTAAACACAATTTTACAAGTCCTTCTTAAAAAGTTATTTTCTCGAATATTTGCGTAAAATAAAGCTTAATACGTCGTATTGAATCGAAACATAAAACACCAAAGTATTTTACTGAAATTTCATCGACTTTTTAGATAATAAATAAGAAATAATGATTGCAGAATGATAAAAATGCAAAAATGATATTTTGGAGTGAATTGTTCGTTAGGAGTTCGGTTAGGTGTTACGTGACTAGTTAGTAGAATGTTTTGTGCGCCCCTCTTCTTTCGGTAATACTTATAAAAAATAATAATAATTAATAATAGTGCTCAATAGCTTAGAAAGGCGATGCCTGTAGTACGTAACGCGAGAAGCAATAAAAATAATTGTGAATTTTATAAAACAGAACACACGGGTAATAACTACACCATAATTAACTTAATATTTTTGTATGTATTTTAAAATATACTGTAATTCATATCTTCATAGATGTAAGCGGCCAACACGCAAAACGTTCTACTAATTCAGAATGGTTCCTGTTTTAATTACTATTGAAAAAAAGACGAAATTTTGGTCGCAGGTCCTGTGTTATAAACGCAAAAAAAATATTTAAAATAACCATGCTAGGTATCGCTAGAGGAATCCAAAAAACCTATTTTATGAAAAATCGTCACGGACCGCGATAGAAGTACAATAAGAATCGACTGAGTCAGAATTGTGACCATAATTTTTAAGATAAATATATAGTAATTAAAACGTGAACCATCGAAGTTGTCTACAAAGCTATGGTATATAGGTTGTGGATAAAAATGTCGAAGCTAAGTAACTAACCCCACTAAGTGTCAAGGGATATCTGATCAATAGCATACGGCTACTTTTTGAAAGGTGTTTTGATGCATTTTTATGAAATTAAAAAATAATAATTATTATAAAAAATATTAAAAAATCGTAATTAATTGGCTACACAGAAACAATACTCTAATACGCATAGGCTAATTGACAATGAGGCTGTGAAATTAGCAAAAATAAAGTTAAAGAGACACGTCGTGACGATTGATCGTAATTAATAAATAAAATATTAACGTAAGTTAAATCACAGAACAGAGAACTAGTGGGGAATTTCTCGCGCAAAAACTCATCGGCACACATCATTTCCTAATTTCCTATTGTGTCGATTCATAACATTTTCCCAAATGAAAGCATCAAGCTTTGCCTAGCATGAGGATCAACGTGCCATAATACCTTGTTACCAATTCTGTCCTGTAAATCATTGAACACCACTTTTAATATAAGGAATGTATGTATCTTTATGATCGGTCCGTTAACGGATTTGAGCTTCAAGCGGCTTGAGCGAAAGCGCTGACACCGCTTGAGGTTACATACAGCAATAAAGCGTTAAGATTGCGATAGTACATAAGATATAGGTTGCTAGCCCATAGCCTGATAACCTCTCTGTTCTGTGATTGGAATCATGCAATCACGCGTACAAAAAACATATTAATGCCCATATTTAATAAGTAAATCAATTGAAATAAATACTCCAAACTGCGTGAACTGTTTGACTGTCCAGTGTGAAAATAATGATAGGAAATAGTGAGATGGGAATAAAAGCATATAGAGTTTTTCTATACAGCTTATCGTATAGAGGAATGGCCTTCAACTCGGCTGAGCACAAATAATTATCACTGTGGCCGAGGAGTACGCGATTCCGATAGTTAGGTCACAAAATGAAGAAATGATCTTCCATAGTAAATAAATACGTAAGTTTTATATTTCTGCACGTAAAAATATTTCAGTGTAAACATCTAACTGTGTCCCCATACTCGACGCGCCTAAAACAATGCTCAATTTAATAATGAACGCCGCGTCTAGTGTTGCGACACAGCTTCCCTATCGATAAAACCGCAACACGATTGAAATATTTTTCACGTTGTAGAAAACTCGAGACATCGACTAAATGTGTTACTATTACTTCATAAATGTCAAGATTGCTAGTGAGAGTACAGAACGCAATGCACAACACCTAATGATACTTGTATGCTGCTACAGCTGTATTGTTATAAAATTATTAAAATACTACATTTGCTCACCTTGTACTTCCTTGTATTTTGGATCCGTTTCTCTAGTAGTATAGCTTAATAGTTTAATGTCTATCGATAATTTTATAAATACAGCTATTTATGGCAGCCTATTACTTCCCTATAACGCATGATCATCGTCACAAATGTTCCGAACACATAGTGTTGTACGACTTTTTTCGAATAAAATTCCTTTCAATTAATCTAATTGACGATTCTGATTAAAATAGCCCTATGTGTTTTTATCCCTGAATAATCGTTATAGACAGTGAAAACCGGAGCGAGAGGTAAAATAATATCGACCTGACGTAAGATGAAAAGCTTTATTTACAAACATATTAGGATGAAATTAGCTTGACAATACGCCGTCGGGTAAAAAAACAGATTGCAATAAATATGTAAATAAACATCACAGGATCGGTCCTGCTTCGGGTAAGCGAATTATGAATAAAAAAATATTAATAACCCATAGTTTCGAATTTAAAATAAAAAGTAATATCATGTAATATCAATTTCACTGTCTATTTATTAGTATTCGTTTTCGGTGTTGATTCCTCTTAAGCTGCATGATCACAGTTGGTTCCCATTTCGTAATCATCAGTAGAACTTGCTGTCGTATTATTAGTACATTTCGCATTTCAGTGTATGTAGTTAGTTTAATTTCATCGTGTTCACTATCGATAAATTATATTCCGGCTGGTGTGTAGTCTCACATCACTATCTTTTGCAATATTTTCGACGCGATGGGAACGAACTTAGTGTCATACAGAGTAGATTGTGATACTCTTAGTGCATACCTAGTCAATACTCATAAACCCATAACCATTCTAGGTCGGGAGAGTGCTAAACACTTTCCGCGATCCCTCTCGTGTGACTTTCTTAATGTGAAAAATCAATCCGACTTCCACAGACTCTATAATGCTAGGAAATAATTTAGAAAAAAAAATGCATCGTAAGATAAGAATCTCAAAAATAAAAGTATTGAATAAGTATTTTACCAACTTCAAAGTTAAGGTGTACTAGACAATGAAAGCAATGATATTTATAATAATTAAAAAAAATGAGATTATGAATAATTCGGTCAGCCATTTTCCTTATTCTTGCTGACGTCACTTTGATACAAATACGTATTTTATAAAAGTAAAAATGCAAAAAAAAGTTTAAAAAAACACTTAAGATCTTCCGGTATTAACATTTAAAAGAGTCAGTGTTAAAAATTTCATTTTCGTCTTTTTATGAATTATTATAAAATTAAGAAGGTAGACGTCTATATGTGTTGGTGGTATTACCCAATTTAGTTGATATTGTACCTAAAAATTAGGTATTTCTATAATAATTATTGTGTCGGTTTAATAAATTACCTCTACCTTAAAGCTTTTGTGAGAAATTATAATTTGCACAAGAATAGGCGATTAAGGTAGACACTGAAACTGGAACTACTTTTTTGTTCTAAATTCCGGCTATTCTTAGTTGGAAAATAGAAAATCGACTTATCAGAGTGTAAGCAGTGCGTCTGAATTTAAATTTAACGCATCGCATCTTTGAAAGTCCAAAAAGTTTTAAAAAATGTATGAAAATGTCAAAACTTTTTAATAATATTTTGACAGCTGATATATTTTTAGTGTCCATGACAGTTTTAGTGTCGCTCTTAGTCATAAATGTTGTTTCCGATAATTTATATAAGATCGTTCTAAGGATATTGTGTAGAGTTCTCCAAAGCCGCTATCTTTTTCCTCCATATAACCAAAAGGGAAAAGCGAGCGTTTGCAAAATTCTCCACGCCATCTTTCTTTCGATAACGGATTAGAAAGATTTTGAATAAAAAGAATATCCTCCTAAAAGTAAGCATTAATAACCAATATATTTACATCAGTAGATACTTGGCTGTTTTTACGTAAATCTTAATTAATATTTTCACGTAATTTATGTGTCTATATTTAAAATTAATTTATTGGAATTAATTAAAAATAAAAAAAATACTGAAAAAATGTCACATTCTTCACTTTATACAATAGTTTTTACAATATGATATTTAATATCCTCAATGGTTGTAACTATACATTTCTTGTTCTAAATATATAAAAAACCCGAAATTGAGTTTTTTTTCATCCTGACGCATGTATCCTTTAATCTCATGCCCTAAAGTACATTTTACTGTGAAAAAGGCATTTAGTAGTAGGTACACATAAAGTTATACCACACACACTTCTTGTAGTCTGCAGCTTTTATAGTAAAACTAGCTTTTCTCCGCGGCTTCGCTCGCGTTAATTTTGAAAACATCTCTTAAAACACTACTAAAGTTTACAAAATTCAATCATGTTTCGAAACACACGTGTCACCATCTAATATCATAAGAACAATATAATTGTTGCTTTCCTCGGGAACAGTAGGTACTTATTTTCGGAATGAAGGAAGCGTTTCTGTACACCTTGAACGTATAATTTAGGAAGCTAGGATGTATAATCAGCTAGCTCATCTCACTGGCCAAATTAGCTACCATTTTTTATACCATTACTGCGAAGTCACACTGCACCAGCGATTGTATCAAAAATAAATAAAAAATAAATTGTTCTTAAGAAGTTGCTTCAACAAAAACAGAACGTAAGCACTTTTCATGCTCATTGTACTTTAATTTGTCTGTGCTGTGACACTTTTTATTGTATTTCTTCACGGTTTAAGTACAAAATCTTTTACCAATCTTTAAGTTACTCCGAATTTACAGTTTTTATACGGAACATTCAAAATTGAAAAAGTTGAAAACTGTTTAAGAAATCTATACCAATATGAAGAGCTGAATGAAGAGTTTGTTTGTTTAAACGCGCTAATCTCAGGAGCTACTGATTCGAATTGAAAATAACATTTTAATGTTGGATAGCCCATTTATCGAGAAATAGAATAGAATAGAATATTTTTTTTTTTTTTTTTTTTTTAATAGCCTGCTCTGTCCCACTCCTGGGCAAAGGCCTCCCTCCACTCTTTCCACCTCTCGCGAACCCGCGCGTCCTCCCTCCAGTTTGGACGGAACCTGTCCAGTTCGTCCCGCCATCTCCTTCGTGGTCTGCCGCGACCCCGCCTCGCTGTGTCAGGGCACCAGTTTCCTGCTATTTTGGCCCACAGTTGGTCCGGCATGCGGCAGACGTGCCTATATTTATTGTAAAAACATAAATACAGGAAGGCTATACATATGTATTTAACATCACGATACGACCAATAAAATTGTATTTCTTTAATAATTACACGCAAAGGAAGATCGCGGACATCAGCTAGTAGAAAATAAGCTTAGTGCAACAACATCTGATTTTGAATTGCTTCATCACCGACCCGAACCTAAATAAAGGTGATATATAATAAAAGTCAAAAATCTAGATTGATTTAAGATAGACTCAGTCCTAGTCAATGCCGTTGTAGGAAAAATAAACTCTTTGGAATCAACTGTCACTTAAGGCGCGATTTCATTAGGCAACTTACCTACTTGTATCACAGAAATGCGTACTATGCAAGTTGCAAATTACATACAACTCGAACAAACCTGCGTAAAAACTACAACTACTAGATAGTAACTTGTAAATTTTTTTTTCAAGAGACGTGCAAATTAAAGGAGCAAACGTTACTTGCACGTTTCGAATTGCGAACGTCGAGTGACGTGTCATACTCAATTATTGAACATCTCCACTCGCATGTTAGAAAAACCTGCATGCAATTTGCATACTCTTGAAAACATGTTTCCAATGCAACATGTTTGCAGAGACAAGACTTGCCTAATAGTTTCGCACCTTTACTTAACCCTTTGGTCTTAAACAAATGACAATCAGTTTGACATCTTCCACATCATATCCTGCCAGCTGCCTTCAAGAGTCTTCAGCGTCAGTTCTTCGAGCTGAGGGGAGATCTGCAGACAAGGATTCGTCGGCTTCAGCAGCCAACTGGGTAGAACTGCGCGTAAATCATAAGTACTTTTACTTAGTAATAGTTATTCAACCAGCATCATCTTTCGTTCAGATTATTATAAGTTGGGTTGGCATTATTCAAAGTAACTATCCATCCATTCCTTTGCAACTGTATGTTCTAATTTTACAAAAGAAACTGAACGTGATCATCACACTTAAACGCAATCAAAAGATGTCATTTTCAGAACATATTGTAAAATATTGACACTGACAGTCTGCTGATCGCGTTCAATTTCAGTTTTGTAACCTGGAATCAATGTACCATGTACCTATCCAACTTATTCTTATACATTTAGATAAAGGCGCGATTCCATTAGGCAATTTATTTGTGTGCAAGTTGCGAATTGCATATAAATTGAACATACAAGCTACAACTAGAATGACGTAGTTTGAACTTGTAATTTTTTTGTCAAATGACGTGCAAATTGAACGCTCAGACGTGAGTTGCACGTTTAGAATTACGGACGAGTTACATGCCTACTCAATAGGCACGACGACAGTATCAACCTGCATGTTTACACACTCTTTGAAAACATGTTTCCAATGCAAGCAACTTGTATGCACTGGCTTATTGGAATCGCGCCTTAAGACGCCTGCGGAGCATGCGTATTTCATACAAACGTAATACCAAAATGATTTGTAAATTAAACATATCCCTAAGGTAGTGTGTATTTATTTCGATTGAATTACAGAATATCTAGGTTCCCAAATATATATTTTGATTGGACACTTATTTTAACAAGAGTTACAAGAAAAATAAGTTTTCTATAGAAATTTTAAATTCCTCATATCTCGTCTTTGTATCATTGTCCTCTCAAAAAATATATTTGGGAACATAGATATTCTGTAATCCAATCGAAATAAATACACACTACCTTAAGAATATGTTTGATTTACAAATTATTTTGGTATTACGTTTGTATGAAATACGCATGCTCCGCCGGCCCCTTAACTAATCTAGATCTATCTTGACAATCATTTTGTTCTTAAGTGGGAAGTTATACTAAAACTATTCCTAGAATCACATTGTTTTTTTTTTCTATTTCTTTTTTGCGCTTTTATTCTTTGCCCGTACATGTCACGTAGTATCAAAAACTGTGGTTAGCATAGCTTTTGCTAAAACATAGTGTCTTCAACAATATTTCTCTAGAACACCATTCCCTTATCCGACTGTTAGTATGTATGTATGGGTGCGATCGTCACTTCCTCAAGAACTGCTAGAACTACTTTCGTCACATCACCTTATTCACCCATCATCTTTGATTCCTACCATACTTATACAAGATGTAAACAGATCCTTCAAGAAGCCGTCAACCAAGCATTCATCATCATCATCATCATCATCATCATCATCATCATCATCATCAGCCAGCCTTTTCCCAACTATGTTGGGGTCGGCTTCCAGTATAACCGGGTTGCAGCTGAATACCAGTATTTTACATAGAGCGACTGCCTGTCTGACCTCCACAACCCAGTTAATACTGGGAAATACGATACCACTGGTGTCACACTTTTTGGGTCACTGACTACCTGTAACGACTGTCAAAGATGGACAAATGACAGCCGGGACCAACAGCTTAACGTGCTTTCCGAGGCATGGAGGAAACTTGATATGTAAGGGTGGTCACCCATCCACAGACCAACCTAGGCCAGCACGGCTTAACCGAAAGGTCGACCCGAGCGGCTGTTATTATTTAGCAATGAGCTCCTCCCCACCGTCAACCAAACATTCTGCACATCCAACTAAGTAACTCTACGCAAAAATAATCGCTGAGAAACGATTTTTTTTTTTGAGTTGAAAATGTCTGCATTGAATAATAGTACGGGGATCGTAGAGGTATCTAAAGTAAAATAGGCTTGTTAACTGAAAAAATCTAATTAGTCCGTCACTTAGATTATCAAAAAATCTTTGACCCGTATTTTTTATTTTGACACATAAACGAAAATTGACGACGCTTTTAAAATTCCCAATACGTCACTGTTTGGTATCATTCTTAGTTCGAGCTCCCACTCCCGAGTTTTGATGCGTTTTATCTTTGTCAATATTCGTTGATTTACAAAAACAAAAAATACGTGTCCATTATTTTCCAATACTCTAACTGACGGACTAAATAGATTTGCAATTTATTGATGGTGGAAACTAGCCTATTAAAGCATTATTAACTTGTATTTAAAACGAAATTTGTGAAAATGTTGGAACAATGCCTTCGGCCTCTAGCAAAAAAAATTATCGCAATGACGGAGAGAACAAGTGCCTTTCGGCTAGATAATCTTAATACCCCCATTATTAATCGAAGATTTTATTTGACTTGAAGACGTAATAAGAAAAATTATTAAAATAAAGACAGAAACGTACGCAGAAGTTTCTAAGATCAATAGATCTTCAGAAGATCATCTCATCAGGGTTTTATAAAGGCAGTAGCTCCATGTAAATACTTTTGGGTTCAGGTCTGCTATTTATAAAGTGGTCACTATGGCAACGAACCAAGACAACGCCAAAACCATTGGCCAAAAAGTTTGTAGTCTCATAAAATCTTGCACAAAACAACATCACGCATGCAAGCTCCGAAGGTCCAGAGATACCAAATAGTACCCCACATTTCGCTTCGATTGTGGAATAAGGGACGAACCTACTGCCATCAAATAAGCACAAATTCAGACTCCGTGGCCGTTTCTGATGGATAAACCCATGAACCATTTGCCCGACCCGGGAATCGAACTTTATGTACAGCAATAACAATTGCGAACACTAGACCAACGAGGCTGAATTTTCTAGAGTTTAGAATGAAGCACTCAATCAACAATCGGCAAATAAATCTTTATCTTAAGGTCCATAGATAAAATACACAAATTAACATTACAATATAAAAACCGACTTCAAACAACACAAAAAAGTGAGAAATAAGTTTAGCTTCAGAAGTCGGTGACCTTTGTTTGATTGATTTATTTAGTTTTTTTGGTCACAGACTTCTGAAGCTAAAGTTATTTTTCACTTTTTTGTGTTTTTTGAAGTCGGTTTATTTTTTGCAAAAAAGTTTTTATTTTTCACTTTTTAGCGGTTCACTTGTGCTTACCCCTTCACAGCGTACCGGCGGCGTGATGTTATGTTATGAACTGGTGTAAACAATAGACAGACAATAGAACACATACAAAGTATATGAGCACACATGCAGTGGCAGCGTCGTGTTACGCTGTGCGGTGTCATGTAGCCTGCCGCGAAAACGTCGGTAGACTACACCCTTCGGCCAAAACTCTTCCTTGAGAAACTTTTCGAGTTATTGTGTCGGAACTCGCACCACAAACGACTTCAAGTTGGTGTTGTGACGCGGCTCCAACTTCTCGACCCTTAAGATCCAGCTGGTCTTCACCTTCATGTGCTCTACGATTTCTCCCAACCTCCAACCAACCAAACCAACGAAACAACCAACCATTTGAGCGTTATTGTCCTTTTCTCCTTTCAAAAAGGCATTTAAGATAAAAATCAATTCCTTTTATTAAGTTTATTATTAATCTTTCTCGTCTTTCATATATTTATGTATGTACAGTACTTAGACACGCTGTTTAATCCCACTACGGCTAATGGAAGGGGTCTCATAATCCAATGGTGCTAACAGGTCTGGCAAAATTCACTTAATATAATTTGACAGTCAGCTCACTGTTTTGGTTGGGTGCATATAAAATGTGAGAGTTTTAAATGCGGATTAATTTAAGGAAATCGAAGAAACTATGGATGGACTGTGTGAAGGATAATATGATATAGCTAGAAAGGAGGTGTCTGATGGATGACGAGTAATAGAGAAATATGGAAGAAGAAGACATGGATTTTCTTGCCGGTTCTTCTCCATGGAGTCGACCAACGCGAACCGTGCACCTTTTTCGACGTTTTATAAGTGCCCATCTAGGCCTATGTGAAATAAAATATTTTGATTTTGACATGCTGCGCGGCCCTATATGTTTGAAAGATAAAATGACTTGGTACAGGTGACTACGGAGGTGACGGCTGAAAGAAGAAGATAATCCTGTTGGTAGCAGCAGGCTATATCAGGCTAATCTACTGCTAGGCGACCACTAGCCCACTAATGTGACCGTACTGGACTACCAAGTCATAGCCGAAGAAGCCGAAAGGCACTTGTTCTCTCCATCATTGCGATAATTTTTTTGTTCTACACCATACCTGGGAACCTTCTAGTTACGGAGATATGGGGGGTCAAAGTTACAACTTTTTGACAAGTTTTTTTTTTTGTAACATTTTAACTTTTAACACCTCCACGACCGTACTATTCAATCCATCCATCAGCACAATGTTTTAAGTGCGTTACATTGAGTTCTACCACAAAACATGAATTATAACCTCAAATCAAATCAAATCATAATTTATTTGTTAACATAGGTAAATAAAGTACAGATCTTATGTTGATGAAAAGAGCGCCATGTTATGCCAGGAGGCGTACAAATATGTTGTGCTAATTAGCTTTGGATTAGAATTATCACTATAATATACAAACATCATGCATTATGGTATTAAATTAAAAAAATAAATTGAATAGGTACATATTAATTAGCATCGGATATAAATGAGGAATTATTAAAATGTCAAAAAAAAATAATCTATGTCAGAATAATACATGTCAATTTACTGTCAAAATGTCAATTAGTCTCAATTTGTTAAACCTCAATATTTGTAATTCTAAATTAATTCGTCATTTAAATATTCCTCAAAAAGAAAAGTTGTTTCCCAGCTATATTTTTTGCGTAAAGTTACTTAGTTTGATGTACAGAATGAATGCTTGGTCAACGGATTTGTGATGAGGTGGTTTACACCCTGTATAATTATCACTTGTTTCGGTGAAGTAAAACATAGTGAGGGAACCAGCATGCCTGAGAGATGTTTCTTGACGGCGGCGTGTAAAGCCAAGTCACACAGAGTTCATAAGCGGCATAAAACTCTGACACCAAAGTAGGCACTTTCCACACGATAAACAAAGAATATGATTATGATCAGAATCAAATATAACGTCACTAACACTCTTTATTACAATGAGAAAGTTCATTCACACCGGATTTATTAATAGTAAGAGGACTAAAAACTTAAAGTCACCCAAAGGGCAATGGAGAGGGCTATGCTCGGAGTTTCCTTGCGTGATCGATTCAGAAATGAAGACATCCGCAAGAGAACCAAGGACCAAACATAAGTGGCAGTGGGCAGGGCATATTGCTCGAAGAACGGATGGCCGATGGGGCCGAAAAGTTCTGGAGTGGCGACCGCGAACCGGAAGACGATGCGTTGGAAGACCTCCCACTAGGTGGACCGATGACCTGGTGAAGGTTGCGGGAATCCGTTGGATGCGAGTCGCACGGGACCGGTCTATGTGGCGACACTTGGGGGAAACCTACGTCCAGCAGTGGACGTCTTTTGGCTGAAATGATGATGATGATGATGACTAAAAACTACTTACTACTTTCTTTGATCAAGAATCTGTTCTCTCCTTTCCATACAAAATCAATAGAAGACATCGTGAGGAATGTTTTTTTCTAGTTGGAAATCATCAAATTACTCTTCCCGTTGTGGACGAAGGCGAAGGAACTGCCAGACTTTAACTGACTAAAACCCATCCATGTTCCTTCCTAGTCCTTTGTGTACCAGGGCCGCGGTATCTCTTTCGACTTACTTTTTCAAACTCAAACTCAAACTCAAACTCAAACTCAAATCATTTATTTCAACTAGACCATTACGGCACTTTTGAATGTCGACAAAACGAAAAATAAAGCGAAGCTACAGTCACAGACACAAGGCATAATAACTTGAGAAAGTACTGTAGTTGCCCATTCCCTAACGTAGATCTCTATGGAGAAGAACGGGCAAGAAACTCCATGGACACTCTTTTCAATCAAAAATGTTGTTACAAAATCTTAGTTACATCTTTCATGTTGAGATTATACATATATGTGAGAACGATGTAGAAAGACGTGCACAATAAGAGCGTCCAGAGTAAAAATAAATAAATCAACAATTAAAAATAAAGCAATTCAAATGATCCACGGCAGCTAAGAGATGACCAGTCCCAACTGACAGCGCCCGTTCACGAACATGACGCATGAATCAGCGCCATTCAATTCAACCATATTGAAGGGAACTAAATGACCCGACCCACCCGCCACCATCAGCAAGACATTTAAGCGAGCATGACATTCTCTCAGCCACCAAGGCATATTCAAGTCAATGAAACATAACTAAATGCAAATGGTAGCTTTACGGTACATGGTACTCACACATGTGTTATGCAATTATACAATACTAAGAGATGGAATCTATATAATGCAAGAATATTTTTACAATCTTCTGCAGCTACCACAATAATTGTCCAATAAGTTTGCATCTATGGTTGCGGAGCAGGACCAGCATTTAGCCAAGCATTTTTATCCTCAATGTAATCCCCCAGCTTATAATATGCTTGCCTACATAGTGTGCGTTTTACACAAGATTTAAATTTCGTCTCATTCAGTTGTAGAATGTGGGGAGGTATTTTATTGTAACATTTTAAACAGTACCCCATGAAAGATGAATCTACTTTAGCAAGCCTGAAACCTGGCTGAACTAGTTGGTCCCTATTTCTAGTATTATAGTGGTGTCTGTCACCTCTTTTACTGAATAAATGCAGATTTTTCCTAACGTACATGATGTTTTCATAGATGTATTGACAAGGTACTGTCATGATATTAATTTCCTTAAACAGTTCTCTTAGAGAATCGCGTCTACGTAATTCATATATGGCTCTGATGGCTCTTTTCTGCAGAATAAAAATAGACTCGATGTCTGCAGCACGTCCCCATAGTAAAATACCGTATGACATAATACTATGAAAATAACTAAAATAGACTATCCTCGCCGTATCAACATCAGTAAATTGACGGATTTTTCTAACAGCATACGCTGCTGAGCTCAGCCGGCCTGCAAGAGATGTTAAATGAGGACCCCATTGTAGCCTGTGGTCAAGCGTAATTCCCAAGAAAACCGTTTTATTGACAAATTCAAGTTTCTCTTGATTCAATACTATGTCACAATCACTACTTTTGACATTTGGTAAAGCAAATCTTATGCACTTAGTTTTTTTCCCATTTAGTACTAAATTATTAGCGGTAAACCAATTATGAACCTGCAGTAGGGCGCTATTTACGTCGTCAAGATTTGTGGCACGTCTGTTTATCCTAAATATTAAAGAAGTATCATCAGCAAACAACACCATTTGCGGATGGTTGTTAAATAAATGGGGTAGGTCATTAATGTATACTAAAAAGAGGAAGGGACCCAATATCGAACCTTGTGGTACACCCATTTTTACTTTTAAACCCATCGAATTTACACCCTTTACTTGTACATGCTGCTGTCTATCATTCAGATATGATTTTACTAAACTGAGCGCAAGTTTACCTAAACCGTAATGCTCAAGCTTCAAAATCAGGGTTTCGTGATTTACGCAATCAAATGCCTTCGAGAGGTCACAGAAGATTCCTATGGCATCTTGTGCCTCTTCCCACGCAGTAAAAATATGTTTTAATAAAGTGACACCGGCGTCAGTCGTACAACGTCCTTTGGTGAAACCATACTGCTGTTCGTGTAAGATTTTATTGGTGTTAAAATGGTTAAGCATTTGATCGAGCATTATCTTTTCAAACACCTTGCTGAAAACCGGCAACACGGATACGGGCCTATAATTGTTGGTGTCTTTACTGTCCCCGGATTTAAAAAGCGGTATTACCTTACTGAATTTCATTAGATCCGGGAAGACCCCTTGATCCACGCACAAATTAAATATTGAGGCTAAATACGGCGCTACAGTCTCAATAATTGAGGTACAAGCTTTGATAGACATACCCCATAGATCTTCGGTTAATTTGATCTTGATTTGCTTAAAAGCTTTTATGATTGTCATGGGGTTTACATGCTGAAATTTAAATTCATTTGAGCAGGCTGAAACGTTCGCCTTTTTTTGTGTTTGTTACCTCATAACTTTCGACTGAGTGAGCCGATTTTGATGATTCTTTTTTTATTTGATAGCTGGTGCTTCCCATGTGGTCCCATTTTAATTTGCTGAAGATCTGATGCTGGTCTTCGGAGATATACAATGGAACTCTTCAAAAATGTACGGCAAATCTGCAGTGATTGCTGTTATCGCTTGTAGGTTTATTGTGTAAACAACATCATGACGTAATATCACGCCTGTATGCTCTGAGGGGGTACGCAGATGTGTACAATACACCCAGATTTCGACAGTGTTTGTTACCTCAGTACTTTCGACTGGGTGAACCGATTTTGATGATTCTTTTTTAATTTGAAAGCTGGTGCTTCCCGTGTGGTTATATTTTAATTTGCTGAAGATCTGATCCGGATCTTCGGAGATATACAATGGAACTCTTCAAATATACACGGCAAATCTGCAGTAACTGCTGCAATCGCTTGAATGTTTATTGTTTATACAACATCATGACGTAACATTACGCCTGTTTGCTCTGAGGGGGTACGCAGATGTGTACAATATTTCCAGATTTCGACAGTTAGGTGTATTAAGTTCCATTTATTGGGGATAAGCCTCATCTTAGCCTAACCTTGACATGTATTGTTTTTTTTTATTTTATTGGCAAGAGTAGGTACTTCAAGGGTAGTTTGATGAGAATTTGGTTTGGCTCTGATTATGGGATCCATGACAAAGGAACGGAACTCTTCAATTCTTAGAAGCAAATTAACGATACTCGGCCAAATCTTTTAAAGGCTATCCGGATATTTGAGTCACGTACCATAACGTCGTTATTAACCGACTTCAAAAAGGAGGAGGTTCTCAATTCAATGTTCCCCGAACAGAAATAAAGAGAACTCTTCAAATTTTATAGGCACACCAGAAGCGATTTGGGTAGTTTTTGAAAGAGTACTTTCTCGGAGTGATCCCATTTAAATTTGGTAAAGATCTGATGAAGAACTTCGGAGAAAGGCAACGGAACTCCTCATTAAATGTAGCAAATGTGTGTCTCTTACTGGGATTGCTGAAATCTCATGTCTGTCTATTGTTTACACCAGTTCATAACAAAAAATCACGCTGGTACGCTGTGAAAGGGTATGCACATATTGTGAACCACTAAAAAGTGAAAAATAAAAACTTTTTTGCAAAAAATAAAACCGACTTCACACAAAAAAGTGAAAAATAACTTTAGCTTCTGAAGTCGGTGACAAAAAAATTAAATCAATCAAACAAAGGTCACCGACTTCAGAAGCTAAAGTTATTTTTCACTTTTTTGTGTGAAGTCGGTTTTATTTTTTGCAAAAAAGTTTTTTTAGATCTATTAGTCTCACTGTTGATAATTTTCCAAACCGTCTTTATTTTGTTATCGGCTGATTTTATCTTGTTGCTAATGAAAAGAGACTTGGCTATCTTGCAAGAGTTTTTAAAAATTTTCGAGTAAGTAATAGCCACATATTTACTAAAAGTTTCTGTGTTGATATAAGGCTTAAGGCCGTACAGCTCAAACAATCGTTCCCTACTTTTCCTAATACCCTGTGTTGCCCAGTCACTGAAAATAAACTTTGGGCCAATAGTCTTAGTTTTCTGTTTTAAAGTATTATTGAACTCGGTGTGCACTACCGAAAAGAATTCTTCATACAATTCATTTACATTGTTTCCAATATGGCCTGGTATATTTAACTTACTACTTAAATTATTATTAAACTTTTCTAAATTGCTGGGTGTTATTTGTCTAGTTTGAATCTGAATTCTTTGTAATTGTTTATTAGACGCGAAAGCAACAGTCTGTCCGCTGTGATCTGAAGGAAGGTAATTTACGATGGATTTATCTAAGTAGTCGCAGCAACAAAAAACATTATCAATACAAGTAGCAGTATTTGTAGTAATTCGGGTTGGTTCTGAAAAAACATTTGACAAATTAAATGATTTAAAGAGATTTAAAAATCTACTGCTGTTTACGTTATTCTCTAAAATGTTGATATTAAAGTCACCACAGATAATTATTAGTTTACTACCAGTTACAAGTTTTGCTAAAGCATCTTCCATTACTGACTCAAAGATAGAGTAGTTCAGGTAATTAGGGGGTCTGTAAACGCACACTATTACATGCATATCTAGCTCAACACAAGACAATTCTATGCTATGTTCAACCGAAAGATCGACAATATCATTACGAGGCTTAAATTTAACACAATTTTTAACTAAGATTAATGAACCCCCACGCATCTTAGACTTCCGGTTAAAGCAACTGCCCACACTATAATTCTCGTAATTAAATTGCATTTCGTAATCCCTCATCCAATGTTCAGATAGACAGATAATATCAAACTTGGTTTTTTCTAAAAATAGTTCGATTTCTAATTGTTTGGAAGAAAAACCCTGAATATTCTGATGAAATAATGTAAAGGAATTCTGCTTAACCCCTTTTTGACAATTGATTAACTGAGAGCTAGAAGATACCTTAGAGTTGATAAGTTTACCTAAATTATCACTCGTACCTTCCATTGTCTTACTGACTAGTTTAAATCTAAGCTAAAATGTGTATAATTACAATTAGTATAATTACTAATTTCCGTGGAACTATTTACAACAGACTGCGACATACCACATATGTCTGAGTTTAAATTAAAAGCTAATAGCCGAGCTATTTGACGTCTAAAACTAATAGGCAGGTACGCATTATTCCTCGTTGACTTCAATTTCTGGACGAAACTGTTAGTGTCGAAAAACGTCAACTTGTCACAATAGTGACTTACTAGTAAACACATGTGATTATTGAGACTATGAATATAATGATTTTGCCTGCTTGACAACTTTTCAAAGTATGGAAAGGCACACAGAATGATTTTCTTACAATTTAGTTTCAACAGTTGAGTGACATTGTCAGTGATTTCATCAATTTTTACGTTCAAACTATTACCAACAAATATAGTTACAATATCATTAGGATCGAATTCCTTCCGAGTTATGGATGCCATTATCCGGTTGTATGAAGCCTGAGGTGTACAATAATTTTGAGTAGAATGTCTCAGATTGTTACTAATCAATTTTCCCAAGCCTTTCCCTAAACTATCAGAAAACATAATAAAGCAACCACAATGTGTACTAGAACAAGGGGGAGAACTACATTCTGTTTGACTTACCAGTGATGAACCTTGGACAATGTGTGGTGAATCTAGAATGGGGATACAACCCGGAACACTGCCCAACCGGGTCGAGTCCTCCGTTACCTCAGGCAGGAGAGTGTCCGGGCTGGATTCCCTCTGTGATGTACATTGGGTGTTATTGAAGGTCATCATGTCTTCACAGTCTGCATTACTATTATCCTTATTGACTAATTCGTTTGTAGCAAGGATATGTTCCTTTATTTGTTTTTGAGATTTCACATACATGGAATAACATGATTGAAGTTGATGCTCTAATGTTTGAATCTCAGACTGTAAGTTTTGAGTGTCTATTTCATAAAAATGTTTACTGTCCTCTAATTTAATTTGATAGTTATTTAACTTTTTAATGAGAAAAACACGTTCTTTTCTTAGTTTATTATTGTTAGAACTATGTTTTTGTTGTTTTTTAAATTTCCTGCATTTCTTTATTATTCTATTAAGTTTTGCATATTTTTTTATTTTATTTTGGCTAACTTTATAACTGCTACAATTATATTTCAGAATAGAATCTTCAGTAAGATCTATTGTTGTTAAAGAATGTGGGTTGCAATTGGAATTTAATAATTGATTATATAGATGATCTGTTTCCCTAATCTGAGTACATTCTCTTTGATTCTGAAAGTCAATTATTTGTTTATTGGCATTGAGCAGTTCATCTTCTAAGTCCCTAACCTTACATAAAGCTGTTTCATAATAATTACTGCAGTCGTTGAAACCATCTGTGACCACCCGCAGTTTGTCCCGTTCATCAACAACCTCCGTGTATTGTTGGTGCAGCTCCACGAGTTCCCGTTTCAAGCTAGTGTTTTTGTGAACGACTTTCTCGATTTCAACCTCATGTTCCTCTCTATCCAATAACAGCTGCTGACATTTGCTGTTTGATTCCTTAAGTCCATCAAGGGCCGTTCTCAACTTAGCTTGCAACTCCTGGGTAGTAGCTTTACGGGTCATCACAGGCATGGTTTCAGAGAATAGAACTGAAAGTAGAAGTACAAAGAATGGTGAGAACTAATTGGATGGACAAAATTAGAAAAGCTAGAAATGAAAGGAGAAAATAAGAATAGACTGGAATATGTGATTATTAAACTGGTAAATGAGGTAGGCTTATGTGTCTTACAAAAATATTTCAATAAGATGATTAAATGAAGTTGAAATTACACTTATTTATGTCTTTTACTTTTTTTCCTAGAGTGGGTAGGACTCTTGAAATAAAATTACTGGACCTAGCTGACTAAAAACTGCTAAAAATGTATAAAGAATAAGCTATGTTCTCTATTGTTTTATACTTAGTTGATTAAATAGATGGTTACTATATTAACTTATTACAAACTACACAAATACTTATTTAACAAGTGTTAACTGACACTGAACCTAAGTTCAACTTCAAAAAAACCGGCCAAGAGCGTGTCGGGCCACGCTCACTGTAGGGTTCCGTAGCTTCCCAGACCATTAAAAATACCAACATTTTTCGTCAGCAAAAATAACTTTGTTTTTCATAGTATTTGTATGAAAAACAAAGTTATCATTTGCGTTTTTTTGAAAAAGTGCTATATAACTCAAAAACTATTCAACTCATCAAGTTGAAAATAATTTTCCTAGAAAGTTCATATAAAGGTCTACTTCTGTGATTTTTTTCATATTTTTTAAACTTATGGTTCAAAAGTTAGAGGGGGGGGGACACATTGTTTTTGACTTTCGGAGCGATTATTTCCTAAAATATTAATATTATCAAAAAATGATTTTAGAAAACCCCTATTCATTTTTAAATACCTATCCAACAATATATCACACGTCAGGGTTAAAATTAAAAAAAAAATCGCTCCCCACTTTACGTCTGGGGGAGGTACCCTAATAAAAATGTTTTTTTAAATTTTTATTTTTGCACTTTGTCGGCGGCATGATTGATATACATATTGGTACCAAATTTCAGCTTTCTGGTGCTAACGGTCACTGAGATTATCCGCGGACAGACAAACAGACAGACAGACATGGCGAAACTATAAGGGTTCCGTTTTTTGCCATTTGGCTACGGAACCCTAAAAAGTGCCAGATTGATCAGAATAATGATTTTAGTGTTCCATGAAAGCTATTAATTAACTACTTTGAGTTATTTAAACAATAAAAGGAAACAATTATACTCCCCAGATTGATCCACCGGAACAACAGCTGATTGTGATATAGGTTGCCGGGTTGAGGTGGGCAACCAAACACTATGTTTTATGGCGTATTTTTCCGTGAAAACAATAATCCTGGGTATTTATACACTTAGTAGTATTTTAATTACAATAATACATGTTTTTTACACTTAAAAATTAATTAAAACTAATTTTAAATTACGGAGCGAAATTTGACATGTCACTCAACCAGTGTTGCCAGACCTTCCTTTCATTTTGAATGTTGTTTTAAAAGTCTTCCTTTTTGATGTCGGTACATCAAAACACACGATTTTAATCCGTACACCACATCCCCAAATGAAAGGGGTTGCATAAGCCGACGGAATTAATTCGTCTGCAGGTTTCACGTTTCATTTTGTTACTAATTGCTGACATGCTCCGTTGTGAGTAGCCCTTTCTTCTTTATGTATCCAATATACAGGGTGTAAACCACCTTATCACGAAGCCGCCCAAAAAAAAACTAGTAAAAAAGTTGGAACTTTGACGACCAATATCTCCGTAACTAGAAGGTTCCCAGTATGGTGTAGAACAAAAAAAAATATCGCAATGATGGGGAGAACAAGTGCCTTTCAGCTTCGTTAAGAGGTGTTTCACACCCTTTAGATAGTGGTAAGTGGTGTGTATAGGGTGGTTTATTTTCAAGGTAATGCCGTATATAGTTCTTTGCTTTTTTAATCCTGCACCTTCATCTTTCGTTTTCTTTTGTATAGCAGTACTATAATAAACATACATAAACTCACAAACACCTGTTTCCTGTAGGGGTAAGTAGAATCCACAGAACTCCACCTGCTACATCATTATCATCATCTGCCGAACCTTTTCCCAACTGTGTTGGGGTCGGCTTCCACTCTAACAAGATGCAGCTGAATACCAGTATTTTACATGGAGCGACTGCCTATCTGACCTCCACAACCCAGTTAATACTGGGTAATACGATACCACTTGGTAAGACTGGTTGTTAGACTTATTTGGGCCACTGACTACCTGTAACGACTGCCAAAGATAGACAAATGATAGCCGGGACCAACAGCTTTACGTGCTTTCCGAGGCACGGAGGAAACTCGGTATATAAGGATGGCCACCCATCCACAGACCAACCTAGGCAAGACGGCTTAACCTAAAGATCGACCCGAGTGGCTATTTAGCCACGAGCTAAAGAAGCGAAAAGAAGAAAGAAGCAAGAAGAAAGTTTAACACACACGTCTTGCAACGTAAGATACTCTCTAAGCATGTCAAATACTATAGTTCCCCTAGGACTACAGTAAAGCAGGCAATACATTATTATGACAAAGAATAAAAACCAAACTAAACACCCACTCAATTACTGAAGCATATTGATCCAACAAGCACGTTCTGTCAAACAACCAACATTAATTCATCAATTAAAATAGGGCGGCGAAATGAAACATAACAATCATCAATCAAGCACAGTCAACTCAATTATATTGCATTGTGAGTCTTCTATACACGGTGTAAACAAGCCGTCAACCAAGCATTCTGTACATCAAATTGAGCAACTTTACGCAAAAATATTGCCGGGAAATAACTTGTTTTTTTTTGTCGAAAAATCACGTTATACTGGAGGTGTCAATTTAACGCACTTAAAAGTTTATGCTGATGAATATGTCACCGTAAAATTTTCAAACACGTTATATTACAATATACGTTATATTACAATATAACGTGTTTCTCTCTAGCGATATTGTAAACTCTCGAATTATTGTCAACTGAACATACGGAAGTATCTCTGCCCCCATAATCGGGACTTGGGGCACCCCCCGTTACGTTAGTTAGGTTCCTTTAAACCCTGCACCCGGAAATAGGCCCCGCGAAGCGGGGCTCCGTCGACTATGCTTTTTAGGGGAATATAAAGTGTTTTAAGGTTAGGTTATATTAATCGATATTTCTCAGGAATGGTACAGTATCTTTTCATGAGAGTGGTACCATTGGGCAAGGGGGAACCCTCCTTCCCTCAACACCGCGTGAGTTGACTACCATCGCATGCATTTCACGAAAAATAATGCGTTTTATTGTAAGCAGTATGTTCATTTGACAATAATTCGAGAGTTGACAATATCGCTTGAGAGATTACAATTTAACGTGTTTGACAATTTTACGGTGACAAATACATTGAATTGTAGTCAGAACTTTGACCCCCAATATCTCGGTAACTAGAACGTTCCCTGGTATGGTGTAGATTCTAGAACATAGACCCAACATAGTTCATCTGGTGATAGTTCAGTTGAATACCAGTATTTTACATGGAGCGAATGCCTATCTGACCTCCACAACCCACTTAGTACTGAGTAATACGATACCACTGGTTAAGACTGGTTGTCAGACATTTTGGGCCACTGAATACCTGTACCGACTGCCAAAGATTGACAAATGACAACCGGGACCAACAGCTTTACGTGCGTTCCGATGCACGGAGGAAACTTGGTATGTAAGGGGTGGTCACCCATCCAAAAACTAACCTAGTACCTGCAACGACTGCCAAAGATGGACAAATGACAGCCGGGACCAACAGCTTAACGTGCTTTCTAATGCACGGAGAAAACTCGGTATGTAAGAGTGGTCACCCATCCAAAAACCAACCTAGTACCTGCAACGACTGCCGAAGATGGACAAATGACAACCGGGACCAACAGCTTAACGTGCTTTCTAATGCACGGAGAAAACTCAGTATGTAAGAGTGGTCACCCATCCAAAAACCAACCTAGGCAAGCACGGCTTAACCTAAAGATTGGCCCGAGCAGCTGTTATTATTTAGCCTCGAGCTCCTCCAACGAACAAAATTCATACAGGCAAGAAATTTTCATCAAATTTTCTTTTCTTATATACAATTTTTCATACGCAAATCAAACGCCAATATCACCCTGTAGACACACACAACATGTACCTACTCAATTTCGACCTTATGTACTGCAAAGTCGTGCCGCCAATGGTTCCTATTACATAGGTGCTTGGATTGCTTTTAAAGGTAGGTACGTTTCATGTGGCTACCGTACTAATTGACTGGGCAGCCCAATCAAAGGCTACGGACGTACTGTCGGTGGTAGAAGTCTTTTGACTTCATTATGTAATATTATTTTTAACAGTTTTCAAAGCTTTTGAAGATTGTTATTTTTTGTGTTTACCCTTGCCTCATTTGCACGTCTGTGGGTTTCGTAGATTGAAAGATATTAGCATTTCATTTGAACTAATACCCTAGATCAGCCGAATAAAAAAACTAAATTGCTGCTATTCGTGGATTTTTCGATAGAAATGAGTATATGTATAACACCCTTAGCTCCATGTTCACCGAAAAGATAACAGCCTGATTAGCTAAAAACAGCTGTCACTGTGACATATTACCATACAAAAATGTGTTTTAAACAGCTGTTTTAGATAATCAGACTGTCATCTTTTTGGTGAACATGGACCTTACAGTATCGGTAACTGTTAACCAAACAAACTGTAAACAACGACGACAATAGAAACACATCGCTGTCATCTGGGAACGTGCCCAAAAAACTGGCACGTTGGATCTTAGGTTTTCTTAGATATTTTCCTTTAACAATATCAGTAATATCTAAACTAAACTTAAAAAAAAAATTTCGTTATCACCTGGACAAAAATTAATATCAAAAACCTCCGAAATGACCACTGCTTTTTGTGCAAGACTGTACCTACATAGGGACGCAGCCAATATTGATTCAATCTCTGGCATCGGATCACACTGACCCCCTCTCCCCCCGGGAGGACCCCGGAGGGCAGGGAGCCTCCTCTATGCAGTTATTAAAACTCTTTGATGGATGAAAATGATGTACTGATGTGGAAACCTGATGGTTAGATTAATTGACATTTTGATGGAGTGCGTAAATATTATGTTACTTGTTTACCCTTTTCAGTGTAGAGAGTGTAAACGAGGGTCTGTTTTTTTAATACTACTCGTAGATTACCACCAGTTGAAAGACACAGTAAACACCCTGAATCCGGCTCGAAGGACCATTAAATGTACAGTCTTAGTAGGATTTTACATTGACAATGAAGTTGTAGTTGTAGTTTGTTGAGTGTGTTCCAGATAAAGTCTCACAGAAGATATTTTAGTTTATTCCCGTAAGTCACAGTTAAGTTCTTGTTGGCAATTCTCACACGTTAGTTAGCGTGGTCGCCTCACACAATTATAAAATATTATATTCCAACCTTGTGGTTGGCTTATTGACGAGTAAGCAAAATTAAAACTAGGGCAAATGTACGTAAACCGTACAACCCGTTTATTATTCAAAGCATCTTTTCAGGAAAATGTTTTGAGTTACGTTGAGTTTTACCGTAAAACGTCATATTTAAACCAAACAAAAAAAACCATATTTGCGTAACTTTATTTTAGTTCGATGTACAGAATGCTTGATTTGGTTGACGGCTTCGTGAAGAGGTTGTTTACACCCTTTAGGCCTCTGCTTCGAATCTTGCGGGCAGCGGGACGGCGCGGCGGCGGCGGCGGCGGCGGCGCGGGAGCGGCAGGATCATAAGCGTACAATCAAATGGACCGGCCCTCGAAAACAGCGGCGCGGCAGCGGGGCGGCGGCGGGCAGCGAGCGGTGTACTTTAGTCCCGCGGTGACCGCCCGCGCGTCTGCGTTTGCAGTGTTATTCAATTTATTTTTGTGACGTGTCGAAATGTCCTCGGACGTGCTACTAGAGCAAATTATTTCAGCAATTTTTGAGAGGACACCGATATGGAACAGCAAAGATGTGAACCATAAAAACAGAAGAGTAATTAACCAGTTATGGGAAGAAATTAAAAACGAACTGAATTTTGATTCACTGATTTTGGTGTAGTCGTAGAATTTGTCGGGACATAGTCTCTGTTCTTCATAATTTCGATAAAACTCGCCTTTTGTTTTCCTTGCTTTATAGTAGGGATTTACTTCTTCTTTTGCCGACAATAAATCGAGCCTAAGGAATAAATTTGAATAAAAAAGATGTTGCCGCCATTGTTCAGACATTTCGTTCGCGAATAAAAACAAATATCTCGACTACACAATCACGAAAACAACACTACGCGGCTATATTGGAATATTGGAAATATTGGAATCGTTGGGATTGCTCGTTCCAAACAGGAGGCTACGGTTGGGACCAAGGCAGGGGCTTTTTAAAGTTCCGGCAACCCGTACAAACTTATTAAAGTTCACACCAGTGATTCGTGCAGTTAGAATACTTAATGATGTCTCTCGGCATTTGGATATTTTTTCTTGCTCTTTGGCGGAATTCCAGAGGGTGTCACTAAGCATGTTATCTTCTGTATAAATGGTGCTTCTACACAGACCCGGTAGTTGGGGCTGGACAATTTGCTATAATGACTACTTTTGTTAGCTTGGGTTTTACCTGTTAAAACAAAATGTATGTGTTATTGAATAAATAAATAAATAAATAAATAAATAAATAAATAAATAAATAAATAAATATTGACGCGAGATCTGCCCGCTAGTTTAGAGAACGGGTCTGCGATGCCCGCGCCGCTCCGCTCCCGCGCCGCCGCCGCCACCGCCCCGCTGCCCGCAAGATTCGAGGCAGAGGCCTTATAGTGACACTGCAGGAACGTTTCAGTCGTCGAGTTTCACGTCACTCGGATAGAGGCCGAGCGGCGAACAGACGTGCGCTTGTCCTCTGTTTGGGCCACCATTATCATCATTACATTGTTTATTTATTGCAAGTCCAAGGTCTTAAGTTCAAACCCAAGACACGCACCTCAGATTTTTTGAATTTAAAAGAAAGAAAACCAGGGCAAAACACACAAAAACAAAATGGTCCAATAACATTGTATAAATAGTAAACATAGATAAAAAAATATAAAAAATAAAATGCGTAATCACTTGCAAGAGGAGCTCATGGCTAAATAATAACTGCCGCTCGGGTCAGTCTGTAGGTTAAGCCGTGCTTGACTAGGTTGGTCTGTGGATGGGCCATCCTTACATACCAAGTTTCCTCCGTGCCTCGGAAAGCACGTTAAGCTGTTGGTCCCGGCTGTCATTTGTCCATCTTTAACAGTCGTTACAGGTAGTCAGTGGCCCTAAAAGTCTGACAACCAGTCTTACGAAGTGGTATCGCATAACCCAGTATTAACTGGGTTGTGGAGGTCAGATAGGCAGTCGCTCCATGTAAAATACTGGTATTCAGCTACATTCGGTTAGACTGGAAGCCGACCCCAAGGAAAAGGCTAGGCAGATGATGATTGTATTATTTATCACTTACTTGGGTGAAAGAAAACATCGTGAGGAAACTAGCATGCCTAAGAGATATTTCTCGACGGCATGTAAAGACAAGTTAGAGGTTCAAGGCATGCTGACGGCAGACTTACGACGCGACGAAGAAGAAAGATTGCATTTTTTTCCCACAGACATATTTTCTAAATACTTTCAATAATAGCTCCAAGTGGTAAAGCAAATCCTAGGTAAACGATTATTTCTAAACTAAAAACTTAACTTTCAACAGGTATAAATGAAAGGGCAATTCTATTCATATTTGAAACGCATTATAATATTCATACCATAGTAGGTCCAATTCGTAAACTAACTGACCAAAAACCCGTGTAGCCTGTTTTATACAGTTGCATTTTCAGCACAGTGAAAATATTTCACCTGTACTGTACTGAACGTACCGTATATATGTATGTGTAGCTACAGTATATAAACTGCCGGAACGATTCAGTCGCCGAATGTCGCGTCAATCCAGGGAGAGGGCTGGAGGCGAGCACACGCGCCTGCAGCCCTCTCCTTAGGCTTAATCACTTGTTTATTCTGCCATCCAGAACCTAACGTTTGCCCGCAGCGTCACTCGCGTTACATCCGGAATTTATATAAATATACATAAAACATAGTTGGGAAACGGCTAGGCAGGTGATGATGATGTACCGTTGCTTGCCGTTCCGACCATAGTAGAACAGAACATACTTTGTTGGACACCAAAATTGAAACACAACTGTTTTACAATATTTTTAACCCCCGACGCAAAAACGACGGTGTGTTTAAGTTTGACGTATCTGTGTGTGTGTGTGTGTGTGTCTGTCTGTCTGTGGCAGCGTAGCTCCCGAACGAATAATAAATGGGTATCAAATGAAAGGGCATGACTAGTAGAATACTAAACACAATAATAAATTTCTAATCCAAAATGGCCGCCACCTAAAAATGGTGAATTTCATTTTTTACAACTCCCTCAATGTGGGTATCAAATGAAAGGGCCAACACCAAAAACCGGGAATACCTTGAAATTATGACCCTACGTGTCGGGGGTTTCTTAAATTTGTAATGTAATGTAACTTGGGTAGATGACAACACAAATCTATATAAGTCGGTGATTAGACTGCAAATAGATTTCTAAAAAAAAATGGACAAATATTTTTACTTTTTTGATTATATTATTAGCAGCAAGTGGCGTCATAAGCCCCCCACTCACGATCTTTGATGTGTTTTATCTTCGTAAAATAAAACAAAAGTCCATTTTTAACCGACTTCCAAAAAGGAGGAGGTTCTCTATTCGACTGTATGTATTTTTTTTTTTTTTTTTTTTTTTTTATTTATGTTACCCGATTACTCGAAGACGCCTAAACCGATTTGAAAAATTCTTTTTTTGTTTGAAAGGGTATACTTCCAAGTTGGTCCCATAGTCGCCAAGTCGGGATCTGATGATGGAATCTTGGCGAAATCGAGGGAACTCTTCAAATTTTATAGGATAACGTGCAGCAATTTTTATATTTTCTACAACAAGTGAAGCATTTGCGTTTGATAAGAACCATTCTACCATCAGATCTGATGATGAAGCCAAGAGTCACGGAACTCCATAATGAGACAATGTATCCTAGTCGTGTTTGGGCTTGTTGTAATTGTAACGGTATGCACTTTCCATGTGAACCACTAAAAAGTGAAAAATAAAAACTTTTTTGCAAAAAATAAAACCGACTTCAAAAAGAAAAAGTGAAAAATAACTTTAGCTTCTGAAGTCGGTGACAAAAAAATTAAATCAATCATACAAACGTCACCGACTTCAGAAGCTAAAGTTATTTTTCACTTTTTCTTTTTGAAGTCGGTTTTATTTTTTGCAAAAAAGTTTTTTTATGCCAGGAATCATCCCTATTCTATTAATACTCGTAGTAGTAGTAGAGTTAGGGTAGTCGTTTTCAGCTTTAGATATTTTATGACCTACGTGCCCCATGGCCCCATTGCTTCATGTAACACTGGTATTCAGCTACATACGGTTAGACTGGAAGCCGACTCCAATATAGTTAGGAAAATGCTAAATGTACACAATGATATCGGCATATAAATATAAAATCATATAGGAGCAGATAATCATATATGGAGCTGAGCACAGCGCACAGATTTGCCGCGCCATTCGGCTGCTGCGGTGCCGCGTGCCGGAGCGATTCAGTCGGCGAGTTTCGTGTCACTCCAGGGAGAGGGCTGGAGGCGAGTACACGCGTCTGCAGCCCTCTCCTTGGGCCTAATACCTTGTTTATTCTGCCATCTAGGCATTGACGTTTACCCGCGGCGTCGCTCGCGTAAAAGCCGGAAATTATACTTTTTAAATACCTATCAATATTTAAAAAAAACTTTGGGTTTTTTTAAATAAGAAAATATAAAAAAGGGGCCAAGTGCGAGTCGGACTCGCCCATGAAGGGTTCCGTAGTAGATTGAATGAAGGTAAATTATACTGTTTACGATTTATGACGTATTAAAAAAAAACTACTTACTAGATCTCGTTCAAACCAATTTTCGGTGAAAGTTTACATGGTAATGTACATCATATATTTTTTTTTGTTTTTTCTTTCTCTTATTTTAGAAGTTACAGGGGAGGGGACACACATTTTACTATTTTGGAAGTATCTCTCGCGCGAACTATTCAGTTTAGAAAAAAATATGTTAGAAACCTCAATATCATTTTTGAAAACCTATCCATAGGAAAAAAAATTTTTGACCTTCAGTTCCAAGTATGGGGAACCCCCAAAATTTACTGTTTTTTTTTCTATTTTTGTTTGAAAATCTTAATGCGGTTCACAGAATACATCTACTTACCAAGTTTCAACAGCATAGTTCTTATAGTTTCGGAAAAAAATGGCTGTGACATACGGACGGACAGACAGACAGACAGACATGACGAATCTATAAGGATTCCGTTTTTGCCATTTGGCTACGGAACCCTAAACAGACCGCGAAAAATTAAATTTATGTTTTTTTTGTTCAAATAGTCAATCGTTTTGAGTTCGATAATCAAGTTTATAGCTTTCGATTCAGGCACACAAGTATTGTATAATATTTTATGGAGCTGAGAACAAAGCACAGACACAGTAAAAAGATAGCCAGTAGGTCGGCTTCAAAGAAACACCCGAAACACTGACGTAATTACCCGAGCGCTCCTCCCCCCGCCCGTAAGGATACTTCAAGGTAACAACAGACTGAGACTCGCGGGCCGCGTCATTTTCTTAATGATGAATCGCACCACATAGTGTTAGTAGCAACCATAGCCCTGCCACCGTATTCATTAACTCGGAATGAATTTCGATTCGACAAGTCGTATGTCTATCCTTTTTTGGCATAACGAATACGAGCGAGATAGACATACGATTTCCCGAATCGAAATCGAATCGAAGCGTTGTGAATACGGGGTTTAATAAACAGTATTTGTTATTTTGATCTCCCGAGATTTCAACGCTGTGGCAAGCGCCATGATCGCGGGTTGCGTCGAGAAATATCGGGAGCTCAAAATAACAAATAATCACGGGAGATTACCCGTAAGTGACATTATAAATTTTAAACCGTGAAAGCTTAAAACGGTGTTAGTAGGCATTGAATTCAAGGCCACGTCCTAATCACACTACTGGTTATCTTTTACTATGGCACAAATTAGCAGCTTCATCCGGCAGCGGCGGTGCCGGACCGGCCCAGTCAGCGCGTTGTGCGGCAGACGGATAGAGGAGGAGCGGCGAACGGACGCGCGCTCTTTTTCTGTTACTTTCGCAGTCGTTATCTCCGAAACAGCTTAACCCATTTTGAGGAGACCTTTACTGACAGATAGCTGATGTTATAAGGAGTAACTATGGCTACTTTTATTTGAGCAAAAGTAATTATGATTCCTTTAAACTGAAACTGGTAATCAAATCCGATTCAAACCAAGGGGTATCGTATTACCCAGTACTAACTGAGTTGTGGAGGTCAGATAGGCAGTCGCTCCATGTAAAATACTGGTTATCAGCTGCATTTGGTTACAGTGGAAGCCGATCCCAACATAGTTGGGAAAAGGCTAGGCAGATGATGATGACATTTGATGATTATTGCAAACACAATGACATGACTACTACTACTCTTACTATTACTGGTAGAAAATGCCCAAGGCATTAACTCATTTGATGATTATTGCAAACACAATGACATGACTACTACTACTCTTACTATTACTGGTAGAAAATGCCCAAGGCATTAAACTCAAACTCAAACTCAAAACTCAAACTCAAATCATTTATTTCAACTAGACCATTACGGCACTTTTGAATGTCGATAAAACAAAAAATAAAGCGAAGCTACAGTCACAGACACAAGGCATAATAACTTGAGAAAGTACTGTAGTTGCCCATTCCCTAACGTAGATCTCTATGGAGAAGAACGGGCAAGAAACTCCATGGACACTCTTTTCAATCAAAAATGTTGTTACAAAATCTTGGTTACATCTTTCATGTTGAGATTATACTTATATGTGAGAACGATGTAGAAAGACGTGCACAATAAGAGCGTCCAGAGTAAAAATAGATAAATCAACAATTAAAAATAAAGCAATTCAAATGATCCACGGCAGCTAAGAGATGACCAGTCCCGACTGACAGCGCCCGTTCACGAACATGACGCATGAATCAGCGCCATTCAATTCAACCATATTGTAGGGAACTAAATGACCCGACCCACCCGCCACCATCAGCAAGACATTTAAGCGAGCATGACATTCTCTCAGCCACCAAGGCATATTCAAGTCAATGAAACATAACTAAATGCAAATGGTAGCTTTACGGTACATGGTACTCACACATGTGTTATGCAATTATACAATACTAAGAGATGGAATCTATACAATGCAAGAATATTTTTACAATCTTCTGCAGCTACCACAATAATTGTCCAATAAGTTTGCATCTAAGGTTGCGGAGCAGGACCAGCATTTAGCCAAGCATTTTTATCCTCAATGTAATCCCCCAGCTTATAATATGCTTGCCTACATAGTGTGCGTTTTACACAAGATTTAAATTTCGTCTCATTCAGTTGTAGAATGTGGGGAGGTATTTTATTGTAACATTTTAAACAGTACCCCATGAAAGATGAATCTACTTTAGCAAGCCTGAATCCTGGCTGAACTAGTTGGTCCCTATTTCTAGTATTATAGTGGTGTCTGTCACCTCTTTTACTGAATAAATGCAGATTTTTCCTAACGTACATGATGTTTTCATAGATGTATTGACAAGGTACTGTCATGATATTAATTTCCTTAAACAGTTCTCTTAGAGAATCGCGTCTACGTAATTCATATATGGCTCTGATGGCTCTTTTCTGCAGAATAAAAATAGAGTCGATGTCTGCAGCACGTCCCCATAGTAAAATACCGTATGACATAATACTATGAAAATAACTAAAATAGACTATCCTCGCCGTATCAACATCAGTAAATTGACGGATTTTTCTAACAGCATACGCTGCTGAGCTCAGCCGGCCTGCAAGAGATGTTAAATGAGGACCCCATTGTAGCCTGTGGTCAAGCGTAATTCCCAAGAAAACCGTTTTATTGACAAATTCAAGTTTCTCTTGATTCAATACTATGTCACAATCACTACTTTTGACATTTGGTAAAGCAAATCTTATGCACTTAGTTTTTTTCCCATTTAGTACTAAATTATTAGCGGTAAACCAATTATGAACCTGCAGTAGGGCGCTATTTACGTCGTCAAGATTTGTGGCACGTCTGTTTATCCTAAATATTAAAGAAGTATCATCAGCAAACAACACCATTTGCGGATGGTTGTTAAATAAATGGGGTAGGTCATTAATGTATACTAAAAAGAGGAAGGGACCCAATATCGAACCTTGTGGTACACCCATTTTTACTTTTAAACCCATCGAATTTACACCCTTTACTTGTACATGCTGCTGTCTATCATTCAGATATGATTTTACTAAACTGAGCGCAAGTTTACCTAAACCGTAATGCTCAAGCTTCAAAATCAGGGTTTCGTGATTTACGCAATCAAATGCCTTCGAGAGGTCACAGAAGATTCCTATGGCATCTTGTGCCTCTTCCCACGCAGTAAAAATATGTTTTAATAAAGTGACACCGGCGTCAGTCGTACAACGTCCTTTGGTGAAACCATACTGCTGTTCGTGTAAGATTTTATTGGTGTTAAAATGGTTAAGCATTTGATCGAGCATTATCTTTTCAAACACCTTGCTGAAAACCGGCAACACGGATACGGGCCTATAATTGTTGGTGTCTTTACTGTCCCCGGATTTAAAAAGCGGTATTACCTTACTGAATTTCATTAGATCCGGGAAGACCCCTTGATCCACGCACAAATTAAATATTGAGGCTAAATACGGCGCTACAGTCTCAACAATTGAGGTACAAGCTTTGATAGACATACCCCATAGATCTTCGGTTAATTTGATCTTGATTTGCTTAAAAGCTTTTATGATTGTCATGGGGTTTACATGCTGAAATTTAAATTCATTTGAGCAGGCTGAAACGTTCGCCTTCAATAAATCCATAGAGAGCAAGGGAGAGGAATTTAAGGTTTCAGTAGTTTTAAGTGGGATACTGGTAAAGAAATTTACAAATTCTTGAGCGACTTCATTATTAGAACTCACGAGACCATGTGAGGTCTCTAGTGTTATGTCATTACTTGGTTTTTTAGATCTATTAGTCTCACTGTTGATAATTTTCCAAACCGTCTTTATTTTGTTATCAGCTGATTTTATCTTGTTGCTAATGAAAAGAGACTTGGCTATCTTGCAAGAGTTTTTAAAAATTTTCGAGTAAGTAGCCACATATTTACTAAAAGTTTCTGTGTTGATATAAGGCTTAAGGCCGTACAACTCAAACAATCGTTCCCTACTTTTCCTAATACCCTGTGTTGCCCAGTCACTGAAAATAAACTTTGGGCCAATAGTCTTAGTTTTCTGTTTTAAAGTATTATTGAACTCGGTGTGCACTACCGAAAAGAATTCTTCATACAATTCATTTACATTGTTTCCAATGTGGCCTGGTATATTTAACTTACTAATTAAATTATTATTAAACTTCTCTAAATTGCTGGGTGTTATTTGTCTAGTTTGAATCTGAATTCTTTGTAATTGTTTATTAGACGCGAAAGAAACAGTCTGTCCGCTGTGATCTGAAGGAAGGTAATTTACGATGGATTTATCTAAGTAGTCGCAGCAACAAAAAACATTATCAATACAAGTAGCAGTATTTGTAGTAATTCGGGTTGGTTCTGAAAAAACATTTGACAAATTAAATGATTTAAAGAGATTTAAAAATCTACTGCTGTTTACATTATTCTCTAAAATGTTGATATTAAAGTCACCACAGATAATTATTAGTTTACTACCAGTCACAAGTTTTGCCAAAGCATCTTCCATTACTGACTCAAAGATAGAGTAGTTCAGGTAATTAGGGGGTCTGTAAACGCACACTATTACATGCATATCTAGCTCAACACAAGACAATTCTATGCTATGTTCAACCGAAAGATCGACAATATCATTACGAGGCTTAAATTTAACACAATTTTTAACTAAGATTAATGAACCCCCACGCATCTTAGACTTCCGGTTAAAGCAACTGCCCACACTATAATTCTCGTAATTAAATTGCATTTCGTAATCCCTCATCCAATGTTCAGACAGACAGATAATATCAAACTTGGTTTTTTCTAAAAATAGTTCGATTTCTAATTGTTTGGAAGAAAAACCCTGAATATTCTGATGAAATAATGTAAAGGAATTCTGCTTAACCCCTTTTTGACAATTGATTAACTGAGAGCTAGAAGATACCTTAGAGTTGATAAGTTTACCTAAATTATCACTCGTACCTTCCATTGTCTTACTGACTAGTTTAAATCTAAGCTAAAATGTGTATAATTACAATTAGTATAATTACTAATTTCCGTGGAACTATTTACAACAGACTGCGACATACCACATATGTCTGAGTTTAAATTAAAAGCTAATAGCCGAGCTATTTGACGTCTAAAACTAATAGGCAGGTACGCATTATTCCTCGTTGACTTCAATTTCTGGACGAAACTGTTAGTGTCGAAAAACGTCAACTTGTCACAATAGTGACTTACTAGTAAACACATGTGATTATTGAGACTATGAATATAATGATTTTGCCTGCTTGACAACTTTTCAAAGTATGGAAAGGCACACAGAATGATTTTCTTACAATTTAGTTTCAACAGTTGAGTGACATTGTCAGTGATTTCATCAATTTTTACGTTCAAACTATTACCAACAAATATAGTTACAATATCATTAGGATCGAATTCCTTCCGAGTTATGGATGCCATTATCCGGTTGTATGAAGCCTGAGGTGTACAATAATTTTGAGTAGAATGACTCAGATTGTTACTAATCAATTTTCCCAAGCCTTTCCCTAAACTATCAGAAAACATAATAAAGCAACCACAATGTGTATTACAACAAGGGGGAGAACTACATTCTGTTTGACCTACCAGTGATGAACCTTGGACAATGTGTGGTGAATCTATAATGGGGATACAACCCGGAACACTGCCCAACCGGGTCGAGTCCTCCGTTACCTCAGGCAGGAGAGTGTCCGGGCTGGATTCCCTTTGTGATGTACATTGGGTGTTATTGAAGGTCATCATGTCTTCACAGTCTGCATTACTATTATCCTTATTGACTAATTCGTTTGTAGCAAGGATATGTTCCTTTATTTGTTTTTGAGATTTCACATACATGGAATAACATGATTGAAGTTGATGCTCTAATGTTTGAATCTCAGACTGTAAGTTTTGAGTGTCTATTTCATAAAAATGTTTACTATCCTCTAATTTAATTTGATAGTTATTTAACTTTTTAATGAGAAAAACACGTTCTTTTCTTAGTTTATTATTGTTAGAACTATGTTTTTGTTGTTTTTTAAATTTCCTGCATTTCTTTATTATTCTATTAAGTTTTGCATATTTTTTTATTTTATTTTGGCTAACTTTATAACTGCTACAATTATATTTCAGAATAGAATCTTCAGTAAGATAACTCATTTGATGATTATTGCAAACACAGTGACATGACTACTACTACTCTTACTATTACTGGTAGAAAATGCCCAAGGCATTAACTCATTTGATGATTATTGCAAACACAATGACATGACTACTACTACTCTTACTATTACTGGTAGAAAATGCCCAAGGCATTAACTCATTTGATGATTATTGCAAACACAATGACATGACTACTACTACTCTTACTATTACTGGTAGAAAATGCCCAAGGCATTAACTCATTAAGTCCGCCTTTGTATTTACATTATGTGCATAAAGTTTTAATAAATAATACTATTTACGCAAATGTTAATATTTTTTAGAATAGATGATTTTGACAATAACACAGCGATACTGGTATTCAGCTGCATCCGGTTAGACTAGAAGCCGACCCTAGGCAGATGATGAGGTTACCCTAAAGAAGTTCAAATTCACACAAAAAACTACAATAACATTCATTTAAACTCAGTTGCGGTCAATTAGTACAACGACATATGGTTACTTCATGTTTCACGCATATCACCCCCTAGCAGGTAACGACGCGTGACGATACCAGGCGCATTTAAATCACTTGTAACTAGACACAGCTGATTTTAATGCTAAGGGTGGGCATCACGAATAACAAACTGCAAAAAACGTATGAAAAATTTTATGTCTTGAGCTACCCAGAGCCGGCAGTCTCGACAGAGATAACGACAAAATCGCTAACTTTCGATCGCTGATTACTACCTACCGAATGAATTCGTTTGCAATAATTATGCTTACGAGAAACGTGTCTAGGATGTAGAGACTTTCATTATTCGCAAGCATCATTATTGCAATCGAAGTAATTCGTTAGTAATTTGCAACCGAAAGTTAACGATTTTGTCGTAATCTCTGTCGTACACGACATTTAAATTTTCATAAGTTTTTTGCAATTTGCAGGCCAGTGTCAGTATCTTGATTAAAATGTTGTTCGTGATGTAACAAATATGGCTTTACAGAATTAAAATTATCAATACATCCCTCTTTGTTTATTTAATCCCATCGAAAGACGTTTTCCTAGAATATGTGTATGGGATTTTGTGAACTTATAGTTGTACTCATGATTTTAATGATTCGGTATAATCCTGCAAAAAAAGGCTTTGCAGATGATGGGAGTAAATAGGTATTACTAAGTGACAGATAGAAAAGCTTTCAAATTTAACAGAGTTATAATTTATAACTCTGTTAGTTCAAATCGCCCTAACTTACAGCTTCTGAAGATCATGGTAAGTGTGTCAAAGAATTAAATTAAATAACTGTTACCGACCGTACCACAAGAACCCTTACCTGAAACTGCCAACAGATAAGTCATACTTAATTTCTGAACCCATTAGTGCCAGACATAACCAAGTATATATTAAAAGCTCTATGAATCCAAACGAATTCAAGAGAAAACTAAAGTCATTGTTGTTGAAGAAATGTTATTACAGCATAGAAGAGTTTCTTAAAGATAATAGTGGTTTGAACTAATAATTATGTGATTATGTTTTTATTTTACTTTAAATGATGTATTTCGGCATTCTATCATAACAATACAACTTAACGTATTTATTGTCACACATTTATTTGAATTTATATTGACAATTGACATTATCTAGTTTTTATGACATTTAATTTAAGTATGATTATTTTTATTTTTAATTCTTATATTTATGACTCACAATGTTATGACCAATGTGGAATGTATTATTACTAAATTATTTTATTTTCTTCCTGACTTTGTGATTGGTGGCGCCTTACACCAGTTACTTGGCGGAAAAGTAAATTTTTAGCGTTTATCCCAGACGCAGGGAGCTGGTTTGATAAAATAGTGGACTGTATTTTGCGGGGGTTGAAAAGTACCTACGTAGGTGGTCTGAGCTTGCAAATGCGACACGAAATTAGGACGACGAGCTGTAAATATGGACAGAGGAATTTGGCAGGAAACATGCAGCACCACTGACCTGTAGATTCGCCGTCTTCAATCTGTCCTCCGCGTCGGTCGGCAGGGGGTTCGAGTCCTTGCTGTATTTAGGGGCAGCGCACGAGGGGGCGCACAGACGCCTTTCACCACAAATAAGCACGCACTTTTCAGTGTTTTAGATAATAGTTTGTAATTGCACTCGCGCTGCCGTCCTATAACTAGAAAGCCGTTAAGCCCAAAAAGTTGTTTTTGAGAAAATGGCAAAAAACGCGCGAACCGTTGTTTCTCAAAAACTATAATACTTAGGTTAATGATTGTTGCACACATCGATTGATATTTCTTTCTGTTTATCGTAAAGAATCTTTTCCGTTCAGAAACTCTTTTTAATTGGTTTTAATATTACTTTTTCTTCTTTTGTTAAGCATTTAATCTAGATATTGCACCTTATTACTGTACTATACGGCCGTTAACCATACTTTAGCGGCTTTTTAGTGAAGTATTTTATTAAAAATTTTAAGCTTCATAATGTTCGCTAAATTTGTTCAGAAATACTTAACTAAAAAGTTGTTAAGTAACATAACTGCTTTATAGCCATGACATTCATTTCGATTTAAATTTGAAAAACTTTCCTAATGAGCGGTTACGGGACTTTAGATGCTTTTAAGCTAATTGTTGCCAATGTTATCTGGGACTTTGGCAAAATCTTAACAACTTTACTTAACTAAAAGGTGGCTAAAACCGTATTGCTTGGGGTTAACTTCTTTTTAGTTTAGCATTCATAGGGGAATATGTGAAAAATTAAAGAAAATCAATAAAAAAATCAATCAATCAGTATATTTCAAAATTAAAAAGTAAATGAAAGGTTATACCTGAAAATGGCAATAATCAACTAATAACTAATTAAGACCTTACAGATCATGAGATCACAATTTTCTATGGCAATATACTTAATTTACGTTCTCACTAAATTATTTTAATAAATGAAGCTTACATTATATCAGTCTATCAGTCATGAGGTAACTTCAGGCTTAATGTATTTTAATATTTTCACAAATAAAAGTAATTATCAAATAGTAAAAAATATGGGCTCTGAAAAAACAATAAAACCAAACAAACAAAAAAAAAACATAAACAATTCTAAAAACACTTTTCAAGTGTACAAATTAAATTTATCAAACCTTAATCTTACCAATAATATAAACTACCTTTTGTTAATTTAGTCTTTATTAAAACACTTATTACTTAGTGACTCTTCTGTGACTGGATTTTTGATGATGTTCATTATTATCACCAATAATCGGTAAATTGTTCCAGAAAAACATTTTATGCTTGGGTATTATCGGTGATAATGTTTTAATTATATTTAATTTTCGTTCTCTTTCAACTCCTTTAGGATGAGTACGAAATGTAATTGACAGTTGAGGATTCTTTAGAAACTTGTCATTTAAAAACTTCAAAGTTATATAATCTTCAGCAAAATTATTTTTATAATGAAGATCAAAACTAGATCTCATGAAACACACCTCAGTCATGTTTCTGAGATATGCTCTTGGATTCGAGTTTTGAATGCGTCGCTCTGATACATTGTTTGGATAGTTGATAAAGTCTTCAGGCTGCAAAGACTTTAAAATAACTTTTGCATTATTAGTCGAGGCCACGGCCTCTTCGAAATCAGTAAAGTCGTAAATTTTACTTTTTTTTTTCATTGAAAGTTCTACTTGGTGGTGAAATTGGTCGCAACTCATGAAGGTATGTCCTGGTTCAAAATAGTATAAAGTTATGCGTTGTGTTGCAATCATGTCACTATTGACAATGTCAGCTAACATGGAAAATAACAGCCAGTTCTTATTCTGAGCCATGCAGTTGTCCATCCAAATATGTATTGTTTTGACATCACGGAAACGTAAGAAGAAGTTGAAATAAGCACTCATTATGTCTTCTTGTTTTCTCCCAGCGATACCATCGTGCCAAATAGCTGCAAGTGGTTTTGAGTCTTTGGTAATTTTTCCAACTGGAGCAAAAGTTTGATTAAATGCTGTTAATCTTGGACAAAATATAACCGCTTTGAAAGTTTCCAGCCTTGGCAGCATTATTACCTTTTCCAAGTCACTACTATAATATATCTGGTTTTCATTCTGTTCTTGAGATTTATGGGAGTCATATAACTGTCTGGCATTCGTGTATTTTTCATGGTGAACAGCCCACTCCTCGCAAACTGTGCAATTGGCTATTATTTCTTTGGAAGCATCATGATTACTATCACGTGTGTGCAATGTATATGACTCACATAGTTCACATTCCTCATTACCAAGACGAGCAAACGATATATTCATGCTTTTCAAATGTGTTCTATACATTTCGTATCCAATTTTTACGTCGGGGTTCTTTGTACAAAAGTCGTTGTACATGAAAGTAACGTTTATTTCACTTGGCAAATAGCGACGGTTTGGTGCATGTTCACGACGATAATGTGGTGCCTCCGGGTTGAAAGATTCGATATGTTTAGTGATAATTTCTCGATCAAATTTTGGAGTTTTAATGTGTTTGCCTCGTTTGTCTATATCTTTGCTGTCGTCGAGGCAGGTAGATAGAACTTTGTCATTGGTCTTTTTGAAACCCAAAGTGGTCAAAAAAAACACTTTACATACGGAGGCTAAAGTGCCATCTGATTTCGGTAAAGAAAAACACCTTTTCGGGTTTCTTTTTGGTTCATTTGTGTATTTTCTTTTCGGAATTGCTACCGTATAATGTGATCTAATGAACACCCTCATCTCTGAACGTGTCATGTTCCAATATTGTCTATGTACTTTTTCACGTTCATCAGTAGTAAAAATAGAATAACATTTTTTAAGGCATTTATTGTCACAGCCATTTTTTATTTTATATTGACATTGTTTTTGATACTGTTTCTCTAGTTTTCGTTGGTTTAGGGTCGTGCTATATTTTTGTCGTTTAGGTGGTAGGTTGTTTGATTCTTGGGTAGCCTGTTCTGAAGCAATATCTGTTGAAACGGCAACAGAAAAGTTCGCATCGATGGTCATACGTCGTTTCCGTAATGGCAGACTATTGGATGTAATGGTTTCCATTGAGTGACGTCGAAGAGGTTTTGGCTTACATTGAGCAATGAAATTTGTAGTGTTTGTTTTTTTGGAACGTTTTGTTGTACTTTTAGGTTTTTCTGTTTCAATATCTTCATCTGTATCGTCACTTATTGGATCATCTTCAATGGGTTCGTAGTTTTTATCTTTGACAGAGTCATCAGAATCGTAATCACCATCATTCGATTTTATAGGGGATAACGTAAAATCCTGCACAGGACAATCTATTGGCATCGATTCTGCACAAAACAAATTCAAATTTGCCTCTTGCTGAGCTTCTGTCATTACGGATAGGATATCGAGCGGAGGACTATCTACTGACATCGATTCTGCACAAAACAAATCTGCTTCTTGCTGACCTTCTGTTATTAGAGGTTGGGTGTCAAGCGCAGGTCTATTTATTAGCATCGATTCTGCACAAAACAAGTCTGCCTTTTGCTGAGCTTCTGTCATTACGGGTTCTGAAATATGCGGTATACATGATCCTTTCAAAGTATGAATAACATTATGTATGTCATTAAAATGATATGAGGTTGCTGTGGTCTGTGTCTCACAAAAATAATGAAAAAATTCGGTAGTCATAGAATACTCTTTGACGTAAAGACTGGCAACAAAGTCGTGGGTATTATTTGGCAATGTTCTCATACCTGCGGATGCTGCGCATTGTTCGGGGTTTATGATACATGTACGAGTACGATCATTTAACTGCTGGTTTTCAGTATTTATATTCGCTAGGCTCATAATATTTTGGATCCTTTGAGGGATTCCGGATCGCCTGCAATTAAATATTGAGCTATGTAGTGAACATAATTATTGTACGAAATCTCGAAAACATTTATCCCTACACATGTTGTATCTATCTACGTAACCGTGAATCATGTAATATTCTTCGCCAGGTAAGCGAGTCGTAAGAGGTGTCGAACGTGAAAAGATACCTAATTGTCGAAAAATGACAACAGGCTCGCCACATGGGACTTAACAACGGTACGGACTCCAGTAAACTGATAACACTTCTGCTTACCCCTCCGGGGATCGTAAACGTGAGGTTATGCATGTATGTAGGTAGGTACCTATCTATTAGAAACTCTAGCAGTAGGAATTTATTAAAAAACAGTATACCTATTCTCGGGAGAATAGTGGATTCTCCCGAAAATAGGTATACCTAATATTTAGTTTTAAAACGAAGAATATGATTGCCAAAAATCTTCAGTTTAGAACAAATCAAATGTAAAAGAACTAATTAGCGAACAAACAGATGACGCCAATAGTGTTTGTTTTGTACAATAGAGATTATTAAAACTAATAATAATGTTAATAATTTGGTTTAATTATTAGGTTGTAAACTTACCTTGTCATACCGTGGCCCGACATATCGTAATTTTGGCGGGATCACGGAGCGACGTTGTACACGACCGTGGCAGTTGGCGCTTCGGATGGAAAGATCGTATGCGACGGGGTGGCGGACGGCGAAGGCGCGCGGGCCGGGCGGCTGCCGCTGCACCCCGCTCGCCCCCGGAGTGAACGCAGCGCGAGAGTCGGCAAACTGCCTTTTAGTTATGTAATGAGGCTTAACTGCTTTATAGCTAAGCATGATTTAATTTTTTATCACCGTATTCATCAAACAGGCAAGAATTATTGTCAAACAAAGTATTGTGAGAAATTTACAGAATTAAATGCTTATCTAAAAAAGCGTTAAGGGCGGGTAACTGCAAATAAGTTAAGTTTTTCACCGAAACTGTTGTTTAAATGCTTGACTAAAAAGCAGTTATAGTCCTTTTACGTCTCTTTAGTCAAGAATAATCAGATAACGTACTTTTAGTTGAGTAGAAGGCCAGAAAATAATCACCAAATCAAGCAGTTAAAGTATTTTAACGTACATTTAGCGAAGAAGTGCGGGTTAGACGCTATCAAGTGATGGAATCATCAAAAATTATGTTACTTAACGGCCTACAACATTTTCATATCTCTGGAACTATTTATGTTCTTAAAATGTTTCTTAGACAGAAAGATAGAGAATTTTGAACTCTATCGGTTTCTATTAAAAAGTAAAAAAACGACATTTGAGGGTTAACGGCTTTCTAGTTAAAGGACGGCAGCGCGGCAAATTAATAAGGGAGTATGTTCTTAGTAAGGCTACTCTCGTTCAAGTGGCCGATATAGTCTTCAATTTTTCACACAGTCACCGTCGGCGGTGACAAGGACAGCGATAGTCCAGGTGTGCATGTGGGAAAAGGATGGGATACCATAGGATAGTGACGCAGTTTGCAAGTCAGTTTTACTTCTACCCTACAGTGAAAATTATGAAAAAATACGAAATCCAACATCCCCCCAGCCTTGAAGAAACCCTTCAAAAGAAGGTTAAAAAAAAAAGTAAGAAAATCGCTATATTCAGCAACTTCAAGTAGCGGGTATTTGGTAGAGCGGATAAATATTTCTAATGAAATTTCTGAACTAAACTTATCTAAAGTAAACTAATTAATACTAATGAGCGAAAAATATGTACATATAAAAATATTGACTATTGAGTCGGAAGCGGGCATAACCGCACTACTGGTCGTTTATAAGTACCGGTCTTAGTTTTTACTTCCGCTACGCGCACAACACCGTCCTTACCAGGGTAGACATTGGTAACAATTCCCAATGGCCACTGCAAGGGTGGAGCGTTATCTACATTTAACAACACGACGGTACCGACTGTAATCGGGTTACACGGAGTATTCCATTTCTCGCGTTGTTGCAAATTATGTAAGTATTCCGACTTAAATCGTTTCCAATATGATTGAACTATCGAATCCATTAAGGAGAAACGAGTCAACAGATCTGTTCGTTCTTCGGATAAGTCGGCTGCGGGTAAACATTCTAGCGGAGAAGTAGATAGAAAATGCGCGGGAGTAAGTGCTAATGGCTCTGATGGGTCAGAGCTCAAAACATAGAGAGGACGGCTATTTAGCACTGCCTCAATTTGGATAAGAATGGTCGACATCTCCTCAAAGGTGAGAACTTGATTGCCGATTGTACGAAATAAAAGAGACTTGGTGCTCTTAACGTTCGCTTCCCATATCCCTCCGAAGTGACTTGCTGTAGGAGGGTTCATTCGCCACGTGATACGGTTCTTCGCGAGTTCATGACTAAAACTTTGATAGTAATCAGCAGTTTGTAAAAACTCATGAAGTTCATTAAAATATTTTTTTGAAGCGACAAAATTAGTCCCGTTATCGCTGTATAAGAAATTACAAGGACCTCTTCGCGATATGAATCGTTTAAATGCGTCGATGAACGAAGCAGAAGTTAAGTTAGAAACTAATTCGATATGCACCGCTTTTGTTACAAGACAAATAAAAATACAAATATAAGCTTTTACACTTCGTATGCCCCGTTTGCGGTAAGGAGTAATATAAAGCGGCCCTGCGTAATCGACGCCCGTATGTAAAAACGCTTTGCATTGCTCTAATCTACATTTAGGCAAATCGGCCATAGGCGGAAACGTAGGCTTAGGATTAACTCGAAAACAATCATTGCATTTGTGTATGTACTGTCGAACCACACGTCTAGCGGAAATAATCCAATATTTGGATCTTAATATCGAAATTAATAGCTGCGGCCCGGCGTGACAATTGTCGCGGTGATAAAATTCAATTAATAATTTAACAATATGTCCTTCTCGGGGAAGTAAAATCGGATGTTTAGAAGAATATTCTAGTGTCGAATTCGATAAGCGACCTCCGACACGTAAAAGTCCGTTACATAAAAATGGAAACAATTTCCGTAACTTGGCCGAACATGGTTGACCCTTAGAAATATTTTTAATGTCTTCTGAAAAGTATTTAGACTGGATCGCGCGAATTATTTCCAATTCAGCTGTATTTAAATCTTCAGCGGATATTGTATCGTTTTGCGGCAATTTTTTTATAAATCGAAGCGAATAAACAGTAGCTTCCAGCAGCTTTTCCCAAGTGGAACACTCTGAAGCTAATTTTAAAAGCGGGTTATCATTATCTGTGTCTTTAGTCACGTGCGAAACGGTTTTTTCTTCCGGTAATGAAGACCGGTTGGGTAAAAATCGCTGTATAGGCCAATCTTGTCTAGGCAAGGAAAGCCAGGATGGACCCTTAAACCATAGCTCATGTTGAATGAGCTGCGAAGGTGTGAGCCCACGAGATACACAGTCTGCGGGGTTATTTAAACCAGCAATATGATATAAGTTTTCAGGTGAAATATTTTCCTGAATTTGAGAAATGCGGTTGGCAATATAAGTGTTAAATCTGTGTGGCGAAGCAACAGACCAACAGAGTGCTACTTCAGAGTCCGAGAAAGCATAAATATTTTCGATTTTATGTCGCTTAGATAAAGTGTCATAAACGGTTTTAAGAAGTCGCGACATTAAAAGTATTCCGTTTAACTCCAAGCGTGCGAGAGTGATTTTAGGTTTAGCGGATGCAACACGCGATTTGGAGCACACGAGTGAAATAATAGGCGATTGATCGCCATTTACGACGTGCAAATAAATCACACAGCCGAAAGCGGATTCGCTCGCATCTGAAAATGCGACTAAGGAAACTATAGAATCGGTTTCTATACCAAGATGGCGTGGAAATAATAAACTAGATATGTGCGGTAATTCTATTAAGTATTGTTGCCATATTTTAACAATACGAGAAGGGGGCATATCGTCCCAATCGAGATTCAAAAGCCAGAGTTCTTTAATGATTAATTTAGCGTAAAGAATTATAGGGCCGACGAGTCCTAAGACGTCGTACAACCGAGCGGTAGCGGATAAAATGGCGCGTTTAGTACAAATAGGTGGGGGACTTGATATTTCAAAAATAAAAGTATCCTGAGCGGGTAACCAACGCAAACCTAATATCTTAAATGTATTTCCATCGTCGAAGGAAATGCATTCAGATTGACGGTGCGATTCGGGAATATGTTCTAATAGTTCCAGCGAGTTGGAGGTCCATTTAACTAAATCAAACCCGCCAGTTTTGAAGATCTGGATCAGATCGGTAGCTGTCTGGACTGCTTCCTCGAGAGAAGAAGTAGATGAAGCTACGTCATCCATATAAATGTCCCTTTCTAATACGGCTGCCGCAGTTGGCCAGTTATGCCGTTCATCGCTAGCGAGTTGACGTAGCGTGCGGAGCGCCAAAAATGGTGAAGACCGAAGCCCAAATGTGACTCGAGTGAACTCAAAAACCTCGAGCGGGTCGGTTTCTGAAAATCTATATAAGATTCGTTGATATTTGCGGTGCGGAGCATTCGTATAAATGCATAAATACATTTGTTTCACATCTGCACAAAAGGCAATGTAGTAAACACGAACATTCAAAAGTATATGAAATATATCAGCCTGTAGATTGCAACCCGTATATAGGACATCATTTAGTGATAAGCCTGTATCGGTCTTGGCGCTGCCATCTAGCACAGGACGAACCTTGGTTGTCGCCTTGTCATTGCGAACTACAGGATGGTGCGGTAGATAAAAGCCTGGAGCAACTAATGCCTCAGGTGCGGTGCGGGACAGTATACCTTTATTTAGGTAATCACGAATAACATCGTCATATTTTAATTTTAAACTGGGATCCTTAGAAAATTTCTTTTCTAAAAGTAGAAAGCGTTTTTTAGCCGTAGTATAAGAATTGCCTAGATTATTTGGGTCTTCTTTAAAAGGAAGGTCAACTGAATAACTGCCGTCGGAGTTACGAACAGTGGTCGAAGTATAAATATTTTCACACTGCTGATCGTCGGGACTTAAAAATGACTGCGAAGGTAATTCCTCGACTGCCCAAAATCTTTCGACAATCTGGTGTAGCGAGTCAGAAGTAAAAGCACACAATGTGCGGGTAGCGGGTTGCGGAGAAATAATAGGAGCGTCACCTAAAATTAGGTAACCTAATGTCGTTTCAAGGGCAGAGGGCATGCCATCATGTGAACCTTTAATTTGACCAGAAAGTAAAATTTCACAATAAAATTTAACACCTAAAAGCATATCTATAGTTCCCGGTTGCGAAAACTCGTCATCAGCGAGCGGTAAGTTACGAATAAATTCAATAGACGCGGTATCAACACAGGTGTCCGGCAACTGTGACGTAATCTGTCCTACTACCATAGGCCTTATTGAATATTCGCACTTATTATCAAAGCGAGACGTGAATTTAACTGAAGTAACACCGAGAATTTTTTGTGAAGCACCTCCAATGCCTTGAACTTCCGAATAGCGGGTTTGAGTATAAATAGGAAGCGATAGTCGCTTACAACAAGATGCGGAAATATAATCACTTTGAGAGCCAGGATCCACTAGACATCTCAAAAAGTGAGTGCGGTTTAAAGAATCAACAAACTTTACTTTTGCGGTCCCTAACAACGTAGTCGTTTGATAACGAGCTGTTCGATCGTACGAAACTGTACAGACCGATGCATTATTAACAATAGTTGTAGGGTCATTAGTAGAAGCGGCGAGCAAATGAGTCATAGCGGACTCTGCATGACTACTAGCCGGGGTAGGGCGCGGCGCGTCATGAGCGGTAGCGGGAATAGGATTAGCGGTGTTGGACACCACGGAGCCAACGTTACAATTTGTTTTATCATTTTGAGTTGAATTGAAATGTAATAAAGTGTGGTGTCGCTTTGAACAATGAGAACAAGTATGTTTCGAAGTACAAGAAAAAGTCTTGTGTTTTATACTTAAACAATTGTTACAGAAATTATTAAGTTTTATAAAATTATATCTTTCTCGCGGGGTTAATTTATTAAACGATGAACAAGAATATACATGTTCATGTTGTTTGTCATTGCATAAAGCGCATTTATCGCTTACACTTGGACCACACCCTGTGTCTGTATTCACAAAAGACTTGGACGGTTTAGGGATGTGCTTAGTTTGACGCTGCTGTTTAGACTGAGAATGATTATTTTCTATCGGTTTACTCAGGTTCGAAGAACGAGACAAAACTTTACTTTGTTCCTTTATAAATTCAATTAAATTTTGGTAAGAAGGTATTTTATCTTTACGATAGGTAATTTCAAATAATTTAATTGTGTCTGCGTCTAACTTTTGCAGAGCCAAATGCAAGAAAATAAATTCGGTTAAATCATTAAGCTTTAATTGCTTAAGCGCTGCTACAGATGAATCAAAATTATTTATAAATGAATCTAGCCCATCGGAACTAGCCATGGATAGCGGTTTAAACTGTAACAATTGGTTTAAATAAGCGGATGCGAGTGAGCGAGGATCGTCATACTTTTGCACGAGTGCCTCCCAAATAATAATATAATTATCGGCGGTTGGAGCCAACCCTGCGCAGACGCACGACGCCTGCCCAGTTAATTTACCTACCAAGTAAAATACTTTTTCACTATTAGTGAGCGATGTGTTATCGTGTATCATACTTTTATATTGTTGATAAAACAATGGCCATTTTTTGACATTACCATCAAATGACATCAAATCAATGGGCGGAAGGCGTGAATAAGATTTTTGTAATGAAGGCTGATGTTCAGGTTCAGGACACTCGGGTTTGTTATCGAGTAAAACCTGTTTTATAAAACAAAACATTTCTTCAAACGATAACCAGGAATCATATTCGACCTCGGAATCGGGGTTCAACTGTAAATTTAAAATATTATAGGAATCTAAAACTTGTTGATAATCATCACGCAATGTATCAATATTCGAAGCACTAGCACAAAACGACTTAAAATATTGTCGATCATTATTTGTTTTTTGTGCAAGTTCGAAAATATTTTCGACGCGTTTGTAAATAACATCACGTTTGACTACGTATAATGATAACTGATTTTTATTAGTACTCGAAGAGTCGAAGAACAGATCCGCATCACTACTCTTCCTCTTAGGCTTAACCATTGTGAATAACTGTGTATAGTATAGCGGCGATAAGTATGTAACACGAATATTTGAACAAAGTATATAGAAGCGGTTATTATCGTAAAAACGATTAAGTGAAAATAAAATATAATTATTGCGGGTGAGTGAAAATATCAAAAGAACGAACGAATGGTATGCGAACGACCGCTAACGAAGCGAGCCGAAGTTTACCGAACAATTACGAACAAGTTATCTAAAACACGATCATAATATAGGAAATGATATAAAATGGCGGACCACAAAATGGAATGAATTTGGAAAGAAATAACTTTAACGTTGTGTTGTACTATGCAATGCGGGTGCGGAAATAAAATAAAATAGTTGTCGGTGCGGGAAAATACAAAGAATAAACGACAATCTATTTAATTACCTAGTACAGTGACTGATTAGTTATAACTGACCATGCGGTTTGAATTTAGAACAAAAAATAATTCGGATCGAAGTGACCATAAAATAATGGTGGCGCCTTACACCAGTTACTTGGCGGAAAAGTAAATTTTTAGCGTTTATCCCAGACGCAGGGAGCTGGTTTGATAAAATAGTGGACTGTATTTTGCGGGGGTTGAAAAGTACCTACGTAGGTGGTCTGAGCTTGCAAATGCGACACGAAATTAGGACGACGAGCTGTAAATATGGACAGAGGAATTTGGCAGGAAACATGCAGCACCACTGACCTGTAGATTCGCCGTCTTCAATCTGTCCTCCGCGTCGGTCGGCAGGGGGTTCGAGTCCTTGCTGTATTTAGGGGCAGCGCACGAGGGGGCGCACAGACGCCTTTCACCACAAATAAGCACGCACTTTTCAGTGTTTTAGATAATAGTTTGTAATTGCACTCGCGGCAAATTAATAAGGGAGTATGTTCTTAGTAAGGCTACTCTCGTTCAAGTGGCCGATATAGTCTTCAATTTTTCACACAGTCACCGTCGGCGGTGACAAGGACAGCGATAGTCCAGGTGTGCATGTGGGAAAAGGATGGGATACCATAGGATAGTGACGCAGTTTGCAAGTCAGTTTTACTTCTACCCTACAGTGAAAATTATGAAAAAATACGAAATCCAACAGTGATAGTTAAGTATTTGATTTTGTGTTACAATTATTGTTAATTTAATTTAATTTATATTTTAATGTCAGATTACCCACTGTTCGACACAAATGTAAATTTGTTGAAGAATAAATAAATAAATAAAAAAATAAATATCACAAGCAATATTGATTCACCAATCTACTGTACCATTACACCAGAAATAGTACCTCAGAGTAACAAAACCACAATATACCCAATTCCTTATCCAAAGAAACCGTAAAACTAAAACTTACTCATCCAAAAACTACTAAATAATTTATTCTCCGTAAAAAACATTGTAGCTGACAGTCAAAACACCCTCTCCACCGGACGAGGGGTGCCACGGACGCCGACAAAAATCCCTTTGGCGAAGTGGAATTTAATAAAGTTTGCCTTAATAAGCTGCCACCGGCATAGCAGGCGGGGCAGGGGCATGAAGGTAGACTAAGAAACGAGATAGAATAGGTACGCATTTGTTTTGACTAGACATGCTATGAAAAACAACAAAGAACGTCAGACGTTTGAACAGAGGGTACTCAAATACTTTTACTAAAATGGAAGAAGAAATATAGTCAAAAAAGTTTTGAGTATGAATGTGGATGGGTATTTGAGTAGAGGAAGAGCAAAGAAACGATGGATGGACTATGTCAAGGATGATAATTATGGCAAGAAAGGTGTCTGATGAGATGACGTGTAAAAATGGCATTCAGAAAAATGTTTACTATGAATGTGGATGATTATAAGAATAGAGGAAGACTAATGAATCGAAAGATGGACTGTGTAAAGGATGGTATGGCTGGAAAGGAGTTGACTGCTGAGATGATGAGTAATAGAGAAGTACGGAAGAAGAATAGATGCTGCACCAACCACAAATAAATTTTGATAAGAGCAGGGTATGATGATGATGACGAAGTCAGCAAGCTGTAATATTATAATGAATTGTAAATAATGCGCGCTGATCTCAGGAACAGTACGGATTGGAATTGAAAAAATCTTTTTTGTGTTGGATAGTCTATTTATCGATGAAGGTTATAGGCTATATATCATCACGCTACGACCGAAAGGAGCGGAGCATAAATGAAAAATGTTACATAAACGAGGAAAATTTATTCCTTCTGTGACGAAGTTGCGCGGGTCAGCTAGTTTGGAATATAACTTAACCTCTGCAGTATGCGACAGTCTTTTTGACCGAATGATTGTTGAAAATCAATTGCCAATATTTGAGGACTTACTTAAAACTTTATGCAAGAGATTCCCGCATTCTACTTACATTATCTAACTACTTTACAACTGGATAAATAAGAATATAGTTTGATGTTAACCTTGAGGTCATTTATTAACCCTTTCCTAACGTGTTACAGTTAAAAAATTATCAGACGTAGGCATACCTTTGAAGAATGAAAGTTAATTCGCGTTTAAATGACAAGGTAACGAGATAATCTTAATTGAACTATCAAGTCATGTTTTTGTTTTATTGTATAACTATCACTTGTTTTGCTGAAGAAAAATATCGTGAGGAACCCACCACGCCTGAGAGATATTTCTCAACGGCATGTAAAGCCAAATCAGAAGCCCATGATGGGCTAAAAAATCTGACACCAGGCTACACAATAACCACACTGCACGAGCTACGCTGTACATGCCACTAACTTTTCCTACTTTTAGTGAAACGTTGCAGTTCGTTTAATCCAACATTAATTGTACATTATTACATTATAAAATGTTATTTTTAGTAGCAATGAAACCTTTACACAACATCAACATAACATTTTCACTGTTGGGAGTTACGCCCCAACACACACAAAAAATAATTAATTTCAAGTTTTGTCCTGAGTTCCTGACACATCTAGACTCCAATACACACACGCAATTTATTCAAAACAACAGATCAAAGGCACGCACTAATAAACAGTCGTTACGATCATATATCCTTTCAAATCATTATAATTGAAACTTCCCCTATAGCAAATATTCAAAATAACCCTGCAATTGATGCGTCGATCAATCAGAGTATTCTCGTCAAAATTAATAATAGCCCCACAAGGGGGGTTGCCATGGTCGCAGACAGACAACCCCACCTTTAGGGGGGTGAATGGGGATGTAAGGGGGTGTATTTGTATGACGTTATCCCCCCGTACCTGCTGCTCGGACGCTGATTTCAATTAGTGGTAACTCTAATTGAAATTTGAGCGTGCATGAGGGATTATAGTTAGGCTGTGTGGACGTCAGTGTGTAATTGTGTGTGTTATGTGTTTTTGGCTTTATTTACTTGGGTGCTGCATAAAACTTCATGTTTGCTTCCCTTTGGCAGATTTTCGTTTGGGTGTCTGGATGGGTTAATACAGGGTGTATGCGGTCCCACCACCAAGCCTTCAATCAAGCGTTCTGTACATCAAACTAAGTAACTTTACGCTACTTTACAAAATTATTGCGTGGATACGAATTTTAAGAAGGTTGATCTAGAACAAAAATGATCACAATAACGGGGAGAACAAACGCCTGTTGGCTTCTTTAATTTTACACCCATTATAGGCAGGATACATATGTATGTTACCGGCCAAACCCGATTTCAGGACAAACTAGTTGTTTCTAGACTAAACTATACCGAATTGGGGCACCCCGACATGGATAGATTAGGTTAGCGAGCGAATAGACCCCGCCATACCCTTCGTCGTTATTTTTTATAAACCAATCAGAAGTAGGAGCCCCGGCTCCGTCGACCAGGTCTCCCTCGACTAGGATGCAAGAACAAGCTCAAGTTTCAGTTTAGCCTAGGCAAAACTAGTTTGTCCTGAAATCGTGTTTGGCCGGTAACATGTACATAAGTACATAGGTAGAGGTACAATCAGAAGTACATCTGTCGTCGGTAACCCGAGCTTTGAACATCGAACAGTGACGTTTTATTGGTCATTTTGTCACAAACTGAACATATCTGAAGAAAATGTCATTAGATTATACGAGTATGAGAAATTTCTTAATATCTGTCTGTGTTTGTGGGCTGACAATAGGTTCGCTCCTTATTATATAGAACTTTCATAACAAGACATAGCGTTCATTTTATGAATCCTCTGTATAAACAATAAACAACCAAACGATTGCAGTAATCACTGCAGCTTTGCCGTGTATTTTTGAAGAGTTCCATTTATATCTCCAAAGATCAGCGTCAGATCTTAACCAAATTGAAATGGGACCACACGGGAAGCATCAGCTTTCAAATAAACTATCAAAATCGGTTCACTCAGTCGAAAGTTTTGAGGTAACAAACACAAAAAAATACAGTCAAATCTAGAACCTCCTCTTTTTTGAAGGTCGGTTGAAAATGGGGATGAATTTGAAATGTAGGTCTCCTGTTAGGTACACCCCTGTCCAACCCTTCTGGGAAAGCAGGTGTGATGTTATGCAATGTGATTACACACACGAGCCAGAAGATCAGCGCGCGTCCGTTCGCCGCTGTTCCTCTGGTCATGTGACGCAAACTGAATCGTTCCTGCAGTTTATATACTGTAGCTGCATATACCTACATAGGCAGGGTACATTCATAGATGACCTAGATTCAATACTGCTGAAATGTTTTAAACCCTAGATGTTGGGTATAACATCGAAAATGCAACAGTACAAAACAGGCTGCGTGGGTTTTTGTTCAGCAGTGTACGTACTCTGTATTAAGTATGTACGGAGGTCGTGGGGGTGTAGGTATAAACTAAAGTTATAATACTTACTAAAAAACCGGCCAAGAGCGTGTCGGGCCACGCTCACTGTAGGGTTCCGTAGCTTCCCAGACCATTAAAAATACCAACATTTTTCGTCAGCAAAAATAAAATTCAAAAATCAAAATTCAAATTCATTTATTGTTTGTCACAGGTAAAGTATCAGTTCTTATGATTATAATAAAGGATCGCTGTAACATACCTGTATGGTGTACAATATTTAGTCTTGATTGAATATTTATTTAACATCATAATTCGTCCTAAGTCAACGTCCATCATTAGTCATGCACCAACAAAGTTGTTCATTAACAAGTCAGTTAATAAGTAAATAGGACCAGGATAGCACAATAATTAGATTATCAATAGATTTCATTAGAATTAAAATTACTCATTGATGTACTGCAAATTAAATTATTCACTGATTCCATTAAAATTAAAAATACTCATTGATTTCATTACAATTAAATTACTCGTTTATGTCAAAGAAATTAAATTATTCGGTAGTTTCATTACATTTAAGTTAGTCATTGATGTCATACAAATTAAAATAAATAAAGTTGTTCATTCACAAGTCAATAAGTAAATAGTACATGGATTTCACAATAAATTAGATTATCAATAGATTTCATTAGAATTAAAATTACTCATTGATGTACTGCAAATTAAGTTATTCACTGATTCCATTAAAATTAAAAATATTCATTGATTTCATTACAATTATATTACTCGTTATGTCAAAGAAATTAAATTATTTAGTAGTTTCATTACTTTCAAGTTAGTCATTGATGTCAGACAAATTAAGTGTCATAGCTTATCCATAGTCGTCACCAGTATTTTTATCATTAAAAAAGTCATTTATGGAATAGTAGGCTTTACCAATCAAAAAATCTTTTAGCCTTTTTTTAAAACTATGCAAGGTTACACTGCTTTTTACGTTATTTGGTAGTTTGTTATAAATTTTTACTCCTATCCCAAATATACTCGTTTTAAATTTAACTGTCCTGCACTTTATTCCGCTTAATACATTTCTATATCGTGCACTTCTCATTGTGTCATAGTTATTTAAATCGCGTTTTATCATCACTGCTGCTTCATAGATGTACAGTGAGGGTAATGTCATAATGTGTAATCTTGTAAACTCTGTTCTACATGAATCGGTCTGTTTAAGCCCACATATACTTCTAACGCACTTTTTTTGTGCCTTAAAAGCATACTCCCTGTTAGTCGAGTTTCCCCAAAAAAGAATACCATATTTTATTGTAGAACTTACGTACGCATGGTAAGCGGTCAGTAATGTTCTCTCGTTAACAAGTTTTCTCAGCATGTAGAGGGCATATGAAAACTGGTTTAATTTTTTACAAACATGATCAACCTGCATTTTAAAGTTTAGTTCAGAGTCAATGTTAATACCAAGAAACTTAGTGTTGTTCACTTCTTTTATTTGTTCACCTTTATAATGTATATATAGTTTTCTTTTTGAAGTGGTATTTTTATTTGTGAAGGTCATGTAATTAGTTTTATCAATATTTATTTTAAGATTGTTTACATTTAACCATTTTATAATGTCTTCAACTGCTTTGTTAATGTTTTTTTCATAGTTATCTTTGTCATAGTTCGTAAAAATAGCAGTACTATCATCTGCAAATAGTACCATTTCCTGTTTTATCATTTTCGGAAGATCGTTTATGTAGATGATGAACAAAAGAGGTCCAAGAATACTTCCTTGTGGCACTCCATACATAATAGTTCTAGGTTCTGACGTATACTTTTGTTCCAACTTATTATCATTTCTTATACTTGTAATTTGTGTTACTTGAGATCGGTTTGATAAATATGATTTTATGAGGTTTAATGCATTTCCTCTGACCCCATATCTTTCTAATTTGTTCAAGAGTATTTGGTGGTCCACGTGATCAAAGGCCTTTGACATGTCCATAAAAATGGCTGTTATATGTTGCTTGTTATCCAGTCCTGCCATTACATTTCTTAAAAATTTTAAAAGAGCGCCGCTGGTGGATCTGTCTTTACGAAACCCGAATTGTTCGTCTGCAAATATGTCATTAGCTTCAAAGTAGTTATATAAGTTATTGTAAATTACTCTTTCAAATATTTTTGCGAAGACTGGTATTAACGCGATTGGTCTGTAAAATTTCATCTCTTCTTTGCTCTCTTTTTTAAATATGGGATTTATAACCGTTAATTTCAGTTTCGATGGAAACAATCCGTGTTCAAGGCACAGATTTATAATGTGACTAAGTACTGGCGCAATAAGATGCGATACCTTTTTAACTATTTTCGTGTTAATATTATCGTAGCCTGTACTATTAGTATTTTTAAGCATTTTTATTATTTGGTCAACTTCAAGCGGGTCTGTTGGTTTCATGAAAATTGAATTGGGGTTATTATATGTCAGTGTGTTTAGGTCAGTATCATTATCCCTAGATGTCGGTTTTATATCGTCAACAAAAAAATTGTTAAATGACTGTGCTATTTCTGTCGGTTTCGTAACTTTTCTTCCATTTACAATTATTTGGGTTATTTCCTCTTAAGGTGTTACAGTCTTGTTATTGTTTATAATTTTCCACATAGCTTTACCTTTGTTGGTCGCTGAATTAATATAGTGATTGTTTTGTGATTTTTTTGTTTGTTTTATAATAGTTCGTAGTCTTTTTGTATATTCCTTAAAGTGAATTTTGTCCTTTGGTCCATAACTTTGTTTTTCATAGTATTTGTATGAAAAACAAAGTTATCATTTGCGTTTTTTTGAAAAAGTGCTATATAACTCAAAAACTATTCAACTCATCAAGTTGAAAATAATTTTCCTAGAAAGTTCATATAAAGGTCTACTTCTGTGATTTTTTTCATATTTTTTAAACTTATGGTTCAAAAGTTAGAGGGGGGGGGGACACATTGTTTTTGACTTTCGGAGCGATTATTTCCTAAAATATTAATATTATCAAAAAATGATTTTAGAAAACCCCTATTCATTTTTAAATACCTATCCAACAATATATCACACGTCAGGGTCAAAATTAAAAAAAAAATCGCTCCCCACTTTACGTCTGGGGGAGGTACCCTAATAAAAATGTTTTTTTAAATTTTTATTTTTGCACTTTGTCGGCATGATTGATATACATATTGGTACCAAATTTCAGCTTTCTGGTGCTAACGGTCACTGAGATTATCCGCGGACAGACAGACAGACAGACATGGCGAAACTATAAGGGTTCCGTTTTTTGCCATTTGGCTACGGAACCCTAAAAACTAGTCATCATTATCATTTCAGCCGAAAGATGTCCACTGCTGAACATAGGCCTACTCCAAATGTCGCCAACATTGACTGGTCCTGTGCGACTCGCATCCAACTTTTTAATAACTTAATTCACTAGGTCATTGGTTCACCTTGTGGGAGGCCTTCCAACGCAACGTCTTCCGGTTCGCGGTCGCCACTCCAGAACAACTATTTGGCCTCATCGACCATCCGTTCTGCGAGCAATGCCTGCCCACTGCCACTAAACATAAGTTTGGCCATTCTTCAAAAACTAGTAAATAAATAAAAACTTGTAATAAAGTTGGATCTTTGACCCCAATATCTCCGTAATTGGAAGGATGATCGCAATTACGGGGAGAAAAAGTGTATTTTGGCTTCACTAGAGGCATTACTTTTACATCCATTTTAGTTTTAGCCTTCGCGAGATTATTAACAGGAAGTCCTAGCAGGGAACGCCCACCTCTGCCTACCTTCGAAATACACAGGCGTGAAGTTGTACTGGTATTTTAATTGTTTCTTCTTCCTTCCAGGTTACCGGGCAGGCGAATGGTACCTATATCTACAAAATCGCTAACAACTCTTCAATGTATAGAAGAAGTCCAATAAGCTATATGCATAGACTAAAATATATATAAACGCATAATATAAACTAAACTCAAATATAGTAATCGTTGTTGAACAAATGTGTTTTATTTTCTTACAGTTTTTTACAATCTAGTATCAAAAATAAAACCGACTTCTACAAATACAAAAAATTGAAAAATAACTTTAGCTTCAGAAGTCGGCGACCTTTGTTTGATTGGTTAAGTTTTTTTGCCACCGACTTCTGAAGCTAAAGTTATTTTTCATTTTTTGTATTTTTAGAAGTTGTTTTTATTTTTCGCAAAAAAATTTTATGTTTCACTTTTTAGTGTTTCACATGCGCTTCATCTTCAAGGTTAAGCAACGCTTCCCCAGATCAGTTCTTGGATGGGTGACCAATAACCATGACAAACCAATGATCACAGCACGTTATGTCGTTGATCCCGGCTGTCATTTGTAGCTCTGACAGTCGTTACAGGTAGTCAGAAGCCTATGAGTCTGACAACCAGTCTTACCAAGAGGAATCCCTCTCTCCAATAACTGGGTTGTGGAGATCAGACAGCCAGTTAATCATGATCATCATTTCAGCCAAAAGACGAGTCCACTGCCGGACATAGATCTAGCTGCCCCAAGTGTCGCCACATTGACCGGTCCCGTGAGTCTCGCTACCATCGGATCCCCGCAAACGTTCAGCCAGATAGCTATTTACTCCATGTAAAACATTTATAAAATACTCAGCTACATTGGACTGGAAGCCGATCCCAATAACTACGCTGTAAAGAGACTTATCACGAAGCAGTCAACCAGGCATTATGATTTCAAACTAATAAACTATGTGCAAAAAATATTGCTTGGAAACGACTTTATTTTTTGGGGTGAAACATCATGTTTTGTGACAAAAGTCAAAAGTGTAACGCACTAAAAACTATTGTGCTGATGGATGGATTCAATAATACAGGGGTCGTGGAGGTGTTTAAAGTAAAAATCTTACAATAAAAACTTGTCAAAAAGTTGGAACTTTGACCCCCAATATCTCCGTAACTAGAAGGTTACCAGGTATAGTGTAGAACAAAAAAAAATATCGCAATGACGAGGAGAACAAGTGCCTTTCAGATTCGTTAAGGGGTTTTTTACACCCTTTAGTTTGAAAAAGAATATCTGTCATTAAAATTTGTCCATCTTTGACAGTCGGTACAGGTAGTCAGTGGCCCAAAAAGTCCGACACCAGTCTTACCAAGTGGTATCGTATTTCCCAGTAAATTAACTGGGTTGTGGAGATCAGATAGGCACTCGCTCCATGTAAAATACTGGTATTCAGCTGCATCCGGTTAGATTGGAAGCCGACCCCAACATAGTTGGGGAAAGGCTAGCAGATGATGATGAGTCTGAAAAAGAATAGGTATACAGTTTCCCACAATTCTCTCTCCTGTAAATGCGTCACACTCACAAATTCTCGTTATTGGAAATATGTCACAATTTTGTCGTGTTTCTCGCAAAATTGGATAGAGTCTGGCGACGTGTGTCTTGTCAACTTGTCAGTCGCACCTTGGATTCAAAATGAAAACATTTTTCATACGTTTCCTCGCTACAAGGAGCACATGTAGCGAGGAAATATTTGTCTTTTGAGTAAATATTTCTGAAACACTCACTTAATTAAAAAAATATTCTCTGTTACATAACATAACATCACGGCTGTAATCCGCGGAGGGATAGATAGAGGTGTATCTAATAGTACACCTGCATTTCACCAGTTATGATTAAGTCCCAAGTAATAGGATGCGAGCCTATTGCCATCAATCGGGCACAAATCCAGACTCTGTGGCTCGATCGGCGGCGGCTCGCTCTCGCGTCCGGCCCTGGTTCAATCCATGAGCGAGACGGAATGGGAAGCCGTCGAAGTCACCTCCTTCTGCGAAGCACTGCCGCGGGAGATGCACCGGGAGTCGGGAGCCACGTGGTGGCTACTGGCCACCGTAGACACGGGCCTGTGGACGGTGAGCTATGGGCTAAGCTCGCCGTCCGTCCGTCTTATGACGACAGGCCGTGTCGACGGTGCGTCCGTGTACCACGCGCGCCTCAAAGAGATGTCAGCATAAAAGAAGGGGCCCGCAAGGGCCGAAGCCTGCCGGGGCTGCGGGGCTGTTCGAAAGAGATACCGTGGCCCCGGAACATAAAGGGCGAGGAAGGAACATGGATGGGCTTTCGTCAGTAAAAGTCTGTCACTCCCTCCCGCTCCGCACAGAGTGAGAGAAGTCATTTGATGATTTCCCATCAGAAAAAGAAAAGTACCTGGCAAGCTACAGAGGAGGTCTATGCCCAGCAGTGAGACATAAAAGGCTACTCAAAAAAACATTAGGCTGACCAAACGTCATACAATATCCTCCCCTTTTTATTTTGGAAGTCAGTAAATTCTTTCAAACTCCTTTCGACAAGTTTATAAGACAAGAAACCAGCGGAATTATTCGTAAGCTAGACCCCCAATGAATTATAACAAGCAAGCTCCGATAAACAATATTCAATATGATAACATCATTAAACTCTCTTCCGAACTCCCCCCCACTACCCCCCACCCCCGTCTCTCAAGTAAGGGACACACCGAATGCAATTCCAGTGTCAGAGCGAGCAAACACGAGTTGTTGAATACCTTTGTAAAGTAGATTCGAATAGTTGGTTCCAGTTTGATGTTATTTCCTGCAAAACGAATTTCAACTTCCCGAAGTTGTGAAATTAAGCTGATTTCAGATTGGCTATGTACTTTTGAAATTCGCGGGAACCGGGAAACAATTGGTTGAGGTACATGCACGGAACCGAGAAGTGTGACAGAAAACAGGAGAGGAGATTGTCTACTTGTACGAAAACACATATTGATTTGTTAGCATGCAATATGATATAATAACCCTCTATAAAGGCGCGGCGCGGCGCGCGGCGGTCTTTCTCAACGGGGATTAGTCATCGGCTCTAGAGATATTTAATTGCACATGTGTGTGCGCAACTGTACAGTCACAGATGCATGCTCTCTCTTTCCTCGCCCTCTTGGTTCGATGGGACGGCCATCTGACACCACCGAAGGAGCGAGAAGGAACGGCTTCACGTACTTTCCGAGGCACGGGAATCACATCCAAACTCGTTGCTCCTACTGAGAAATTTCCTAATCGAAAAACCCAATCACAATTTTTACCGACCCGGGAATTCAGGGCACCGCGCACCACCGCGAGACCAGTACGGAGCAGTAAAAAACATGAATAAATAATACTTACGAGCTAAACATAGTTCCACATAACTGCTCAAGCAGTTTGTCTGTGGGATCTATTGATCGAAGGTGGGATCACAAATATTTGTTTACTTGATTGGTAATCAAATTGCGAAAGCGGGATACTTAGGTAGATAAAGATATAATATTGTGTGATTTCATAGGGTTGTGTGATCCATGCTCTACGGAATACGATGCAAATACAAGACTTGCTGCATTCGATGTGTTTACAAGATGACTACAGGACCTAACATCTGAAGGACAAAACCCCCAGTTTTAATCTCAGTCTCAATCTGTACAAAAGAATAAAATAAAATATAAAAAAACCACAAAAATCCTTCCTAAGTCACCTTCATTCACTTCGGTTTGTTAAGGAACTCTCATTTTCTAATTTAGAAAATTCTAATTTTCCTACTGGGAAGTAGCTCATTTCCCTAGAGACTACTAGGTAAGCGCCCAGTCACTATCCCTGTAAGCAGTACCTCTCCATGAAAACACTCTTACTTCACAAATCGATCGATTCGGACGACGAGCCCTTCAGATGACACATCAAAAACATAACGTTCAATAATCGCGATTAGAAACTCTAGTCACAGTATAAAGATAACCAGTGAATCAACTACGCCCGTTTTGTTAAATCAAAAACGTGTATGTTGACGTATGACGTGTGTGATGTCAACTGAACTTTTTAGTTATTTTATACTTCTGGTTTTGATGCAACCAACAGGTTTGACTTCCTCTCGAGTAAAGCATTAGTGAAATCAAGTCTACGAAGGTTCTCACTGCCGGGATACACGCCTTCGAGAGTGACTTATAAACCACCACGCGGGGAAGTTTTGGTTCTAGTACACAGCCTGGACTGGCCACGTAACACCAATGCCCCCGGAAAGGTGAACAAAGATCGTCACTTACTGGGCGCCTGACGGAACTGTGACGATCTGATCTTGTTTGCGGGGCGAACATGGCCAGATATCACACAAGTTAGAGTGGTTTGGAAAGAGAAAGGTGGGGCCCATGTAGTGGTTTTCTCACAATGTTTTCCTTCACCATTTTAACAGAAAATGGTGTACATTAAAATTATTCAACAGCTAAATTCAAAATTTAACGTTTGGTATCTGGATGATGGAACCTTGGGTGGCGATGTGGATACAGTTTTAAATGATTTAATCTTCTTAAAAAATAAATTTCACTCCATTGGCCTTGACTTAAACCTAGCAAAATGCGAACTATATTTAACGGACTCTACCAACAGACTACTGACAATTCCTAAATTTAATGCAATAGCCCCTAACATCAAAATTATTGAAAAAGAATCTCTTCGCCTCCTTGGGTCTCCAATCTTCGAAAATTCCTTTCCGGATTTCATCGAGGAAAAAATTCAAAATTTCAGTGATTTTTCGGAAAGGTTGCTCCAAATTAACATGCATTCGGCCATCACCATAATCCGTTATTGCTGTTTCGGCCCTAAATTAATTTATTTCCTACGTGCTTCACCTCTATGGAAGCACATTCATCTTTTGGACAAAATGGATACAATTATCAGAAACACTTTATCATCCATTTTAAATGTGGCCTTGGACGACCGAGCTTGGACACAAGCTACTCTTCCCATTCGTATGGGAGGGCTCGGCGTCCGCAAAATTTCTAGTATTAGTTTACCGGCTTATATATCCTCGGTCCTCGGCACTGAGAAATTAATCAGGAAAATCCTGGCTTCCACACTGATTGATTTTGATGTGCCGTGCTTCTCCGAGGCTATCAACGCCTGGAAACTCGCTTGCCCGAATTCTGAGGAACCCGACCATCCATTTTCCCAGAGACGGTGGGACGAGCCGCTCTGCAGAGTAGTTCAGATCAATCTACTGAACACGTCTGCTACTTCTGCTGAGCGTGCGCGCCTGCTGGCTGTTGGTGAGTGGGAGTCGGGTCTTTGGCTTCACGCTCTACCGTCGTCGAACACAGGCACGTTGCTCGACGACACCACTTTCCGCCTCGCTGTTGCTCTACGCCTGGGCGCCCCTTGTTGTTCTCCTCATCGCTGCAAAAATAATAAAATACGTAGGCTCTATTATTACTCCGGTACTCGTACATCTAATAGACTTATCATTATTCACGGGAGTGTTTCCTGAGAAATTGAAAATTACAGCTATTAAACCGATACATAAAAAAGGTAATAAAAAACTGGTTGATAATTACAGACCGGTAGCTTTATTGCCTATTATATCTAAAATTTACGAAAAGGTCATGCATAGGCGATTAATAGATTTTATCGATAAATTTCAGATTCTTAAACATGAACAGCATGGATTCCAAAAAAAGAAATCGACAACCACAGCGGCATTTAACTTAGTTAACCTAGTTACCAAAAATATTGACCAGAAAATCCCGACAACTGTTATATTCTTTGACATGTCTAAAGCTTTTGACTTTGTATCCCACGAGCTACTACTAAAAAAATGTGATAAATATGGAATACGCGGTAAGGCAAATGCATGGTTTAAAAGTTACCTAACAAACAGATCGCAATTTGTAGAAATTACTGTGGATAAACCAAATCAAAACGGTGAATTGAAATTTAAATCCAAATTAGGTTACAATTGCACAGGCGTTCCACAGGGTAGTATTTTAGGCCCCCCACTTTTTCTGATATATATTAATGACCTAGCAGAAGTAATTGAGCATCCCTGCATACTCTTTGCAGACGATGTTTCCGTTATTGTCCCTAAAACTAAAGAAAACTATATTGAGGAAATAAATAGTACTGTAAGTAAAGTTATAACTTGGATGGAAAAGAATAACCTAAAACCTAACCTAGATAAAACCAAATACATACAATTTCGCAACAAAAACTGGAATAAAATTGATTTAACCATCACTTATAAAGATACACAAATACAACAATTGGATAGAATGACTTTTCTTGGGATAGTTCTAGATGAGAGATGCTCCTGGATTGGTCATATTGATATGATATGTGGAAAACTCAGTAAGTTTGCTTATGTTCTATGGCGTATATCTAACCTAACAAGTAGAGAGGCCACATTGCAGGCCTATCATGCATATGTTGGTTCAATATTGCGTTATGGTATACTGGTATGGGGAAACTCGGTGCATCTCGGAAGAGCTTTCATCGCACAAAAGAGATGTATACGTGCGATTTGTAATGTTGACCCACTAACATCCTGTAAACCACTTTTTAAAAAACTTAAAATCCTTACATTAACAGGTATTTATATTGAGGAAATATGTAAATTTACCAAATCTCACCCTGAGATGTTTGAAAAACTGGGAGATAAATGCAAATTCAATACTAGATACCCTAATAGATTAATTATTCCTGGAACGAAAACTGAACTATATAGGCGGAGTTGCTATCCTATGTGTATTCAGATATACAACAAGATTCCTAACCAAATTAAAGAACTTCCAATGGTCCGCTTCAGAAGGGCTTTACACAGATGGCTAATTGATAATCCTTTCTATAATGTAAAAGAATTCTTTCAGTTTAAATTTAAATGATTATCATTGTACCAAAAATTTGCATGTCATTATTTTATGATTGAATATGTTAGGCTACTATTATACCATTCGATAAAGAACTTTTGTAACCATATTTATCGGCAAATAAATCTTTGACTTTGACTTTGACTTTGGCTGTCACTTTGGTGAAGTTGTCAACAGCCTCGGACACCACGGCCTGTCATGCAGCCGAAGTGCGGGCCGTTTTGCACGGCACGCAAACTTGAATGACATCATCCGTCGATCTCTTGTCACCGTCGGCGTTCCAGCTTTATTAGAACCCAATGGTTTGGCACGCGACGATGGCAAGAGACCAGACGGCATGTCTTTGTTTCCATGGAAGATGGGTAGGCCTCTAGTGTGGGACGCAACTTGTGTCGATACTCTTGCGCCTTCCCATCTTCCTAGCTCATCGTGCTGTGCAGGGGCTGCCGCTGCGGCTGCTGAGAACCTCAAGCGGCGTAAATATAGTAACCTTATTGGTAACTATATTTTCGAGCCGTTTGGGGTTGAAACTCTAGGACCGTGGGGTCCGAGTGCTCATAGCCTTTTTAAAGAAATTTCCAAACGCTTAATTGACACTTCCCGTGACCCTAGGGCTGGCTTTTACCTTGGCCAAAGGCTTAGCGTTGCCATACAGCGCGGTAACGCCGCCAGTCTCCTGGGGACTTTACCGGTTGACAGCGTTGAGGAGGAGTTTTTTGACGCCATTTTTAAAGTTTTAGTTAGTTTAGTTTATTTTAATTTATAATTGTATGTAGCATTTTTAAAAAATAAATAAACTTGTTTTAAAATGGAGTAAATTATACAAAGTAATGCGCAGCTGCACCTACTACCTTATACCAAAGACGGGGCCATTGCTATTGGGCACCTGTGCTCCACTAACTCACGAAAAACCTATTAAGGTGAAAGCGTCAGGGTGGCCTGCGAAATTATTTTTTTCTTAGGTTTTTTGCAATTTGCGGGGCAATGCTGGGTTGTATGTTAAAGGAAGTACCGTTCGCGGCTGCGAGACGTATTTTTTTAACGGTGGACGTTTTTCACGGTCAAATTCGTTCCTCAACTTTTATGAACTTTGAGGGTGTGTTGATGATTTTAATTGACTTTAATTCTGATTATAATTCTGTGACTGCATATGACTTGCAGCCGCGAACGATGTTTTCATCAGCATACAACTTGTCACTGCCCTGCAAATTGCAAAAAAACGTTGGAAAATTTGAATTTCGCGGGCTACCCTGGAGCATCAGCCTCATTATCAATGGGGAAGACCGTTAAAAGCTAATTGTAGATGGCGCCACCATAGCTGGTCTCAATCTGACCAATGAGGTCAAGCTATTTAAAAATATGAAATGACATTCCTTGATTTTCATCCAATGACGATGTTTGGAACCAGCTATGCTAGCGCCATTAGTTCCACAGTGTGCATCCCCATTCTTTGCACAATGTGTGAGCCGATTCCGACCATTTGTTTCTAGTTGAATTACTGTACCTACGTTAATACTTGTTCAATGGTGTCCCCAATGTCACAAAAATGTGATGCATCCCCTTCTGTCACCCTCTGTAGCGAATCTTCCATTGAATGTATTGTTCGATAGGGAGGCGAAGATATTCGCTTTGTCGATCCCTTTCATTTGTCGATCGAGTTGATATCAATATGGGTATCATCGGAATGATATTATGCAGTGATGTCAAAGGAATTTTTTGAGGGTGAGTTGTTGATGCGTTCGTGGGTGTATCTATTTTAAAGCAATTATTTGTATATTTTCAGATAGCTGTTTTGGTGGAGCTTTTGGCCAAATAATAAGAATAACAGCCCTTCAGCCGGCTCAACGTGCATCACTGCATGCTTAATGAGGTCTTATTTACTATGTTCACAGGTTACCGGGCCAAATATTTCGAAATGTAGCCTAAAACATGACTACTTACTGAAAACGAGATAAAAGTTACATGTAACAACGTTAATAGGTTTTAGTTTACACTTATTTCAATTCTGTTTCCTTGTGACTTATGTTGCCTTCATAATTTCAGCCGTATAAAATAATATTAATTGGTCTGATTGTAACTTTGCTTCTTTTTTAACCAGATACTTTTTTTCTTTTTTTTCGGATGGGAAATCATCAAATGACCCCTCCCACTCTGGGCGGAGCGGGAGGGAGTGTCAGACTTTTACTGACAAAAACCATCCATGTTCCTTCCCCGCCCTTTACGTTCCGGGGCCGTGGTTTCTCTTTCCAACAGTCCCGCAGCCCCGGCAGGAAAACCAGATACTTGGCTACTTGATTTAAATAAGTAGGTACTTAGTTCATTTGAGACATTTATATTCTGACTTCTTAGAAATTACCCAATCTATCGGCGGCGGCAATCACGCCTGTACCTAATCCCCGAAAGGATTAGGGTAAGTCCCATGTTATAGGTATGGGGGGAGCCTATTGCCATCCACCGGGCACAAATCCAGGCTCCATGGCTGGTACTAAGAAATTCCTGAAACGGCTGATACTAGGTAACAAATACCCACGATCCAGTTCCCCACGATATTACCAAATATCCGAAAGATATCTGCCCTCAACAAGAACGAGAATCTAACGTTTCCTAACAAAATTTCCGACCCTCGAATTGGCACCCCAAAAAAACATTAGAAGGTGTGACGTAAGCGGGTTCATCGAACTTTCATCCGGGGCGTCACTCGTGGCGTAAACAAGAGTCAATGACCTTGCAACGAGGGTTAGATATTTTGTTAGAAAATTTGACAGAATGACGTCACGGGTCCTGAGAGTAAGGACACAGTGTAGAAGATAATCAGTAAATCAAGTCGGCGCCTATCATTCCTCACACAATCCACCCATCTTTTCTTTGCCCTTTCCCTCCCTCTCCATCAAATCTAACAAGTCCGATTTGACAGTCGTCAAATCCATAGTAAATGTAACACCGCTATCGAAAATTGAACTTTATTATTATTACGCTAACAAATATCAAAACGGGCCTTTTATTTTTTGAATAATTTATCAACATTTATAAATAATTCTTCCTCCTCCTAGTCATACGCATTTTATCCTTCCACATCACAATCATGTCTAACCAACCCAGACGATCCCCTTGCAAGTTGTCTTATACTCATTCCTTACTTCCATTTGTGTGACCTGCATGCTGTTTGCACATTACATGCACACATTTGATGGACGCCACTGAAAGTACCATATTCGTCACCCAACTTTGACCTGAATCAATTTAGATTGCCATCGACCAGGGACTCAAACTGAAACCGTAATAATGTGTTTTTCACTCCTCTTGCTCGAAAAGACCGTCATAATAGCGTACCAGAGGGGCCGTAAAATTGCTCATTATAGCCCTAGGGAAAATAAGCTTTTTTTTTTTAAATTTCGTCGTCGGCGTTCGAAAACGCAAAGTCTTTACTCATAATTCATAAAGATTTGACTTATTACTATTCCACAAAAAAAAAAAAAACATTTTATTTTAAAAATGGAACCAAACGCGCCGAACGCCGAACTCTTTGGCAGGATGTGTGCGTTGCATTCCAGCTACAGAAGAAATGAATAAAAAAGGCATTGGCGCGAAATTTTAAGATATTTTCTGTATTATTTATTTGAATTATAAGTAGGATTCCTTTTTATCTCCTACGTTTACCCCACAGACGACACAATATTATATTCGTCTTCACAGAGAGTTGAGATTATGTTGCCGGGAAAAAACATCTCATTAGAACAACAGTACAAATTGTACATTTCATTTTTAATAAAATAAACTATCATATTAAATATGGTTATTTTGTTTTCTCGCAATCATAGTGAAAAGTACGGTGTAACACACGGCGCTAAAATCCCATTATAACTCGGTTTCTATTTACTACCTCGCTAAAGCTCGGTAGTAAAAACTACCTCGTCTATAATGGGTCATTTTAGCCCCTTGTATCACAATGTACTATTTAACACTGTTTTTAAAACAGTTTCAACAGAAAAACACTTTTAGATGTAACAGATACAACAATGTTACCGAATCAAACTGTAACCTTTTATATGTGTTAATATGTGTAACTGAACTAATCAGTTTTAAAACACACTGCGACTAGATTTCGGCTATCCAATGGCAACGCTGAGTTTACCTGTTAAACACTTATTAACACTGTTAAAACTTTTATATCTGTTACAGATATGTTACGGTTACACTTTGTAATTTTGGGTTAACACATTGAAAACACATTTTTAAGTGTTACATATTTAATTCTGTTACCAATTCAACATGTAACACTTTTAATTCTGTAACCTTTATGAAGGTGTTTTTTAGTCCCTGCTATCGACACACTAAAGAAGTGAACTCCACACTCCAATTTGTTCCTAGTTGGATTACTGTATATCAATTCGACTGTGAAGTGTGAAGTAGGGATGAACAGAATGCACCGGCCGTTCATCCTGAGGGACGAAGGGACGAAGCAAGTTGTAAATCGACTGGGGCTCGATTATGATTGTTTTTTTTTTCTTTTCCATTCAAGGGGAATGGGCTGGCAATCTGTTGTTGATGTGCGGAAAGAGTGGTTTTGTTAGCTTTGATGTTTGTTATTGATGGATTTGACAATTTGAACCGTATTTTTTCTTTTGATAAGTAGACCAAAATTGACGAAGATACGACGCTTTTATAATTCTCAATACGTCACGCCGTCCTATAATTTTTAGTGCGTTGTGACGTCATGAGGCCCCACTCCCGACTTTTGATGCGTTCTAACTTTGTCAATATTCATTGATTTACAAAAACAAAAAAATACGTGTCCATTATTTTTTAACACTCTAACTGACGGACTAAATAGATTTGCAATTTATTGATGTTGGAAACTAGCCTAGTTTTGTTGGATAAAAAGCAATGGTTAGGTAAAATTGCTACACGAACAGATAATGTACTGCAATCTCTATCAGACGAAGCTAGTCCGGAATGTCCCCGAACCTTTACAAAATGACGCGAGCGTGGAATTCAATTTTTGATACAAAAAGACAAACAATTCAGTCATAATGTTCCCTTATCAAAATCAAAATTAAAAATCAATGACTTTGTCAAGGTACGTCAAGGTAGCCTGCGAAATTATTTTTTTTTTATGAAATTGGCGGGTTGTATTGATGATTTTGATGCATACGTCTTACAGTCGCGAACGATATTTTAATCAACATACAACTTAGCACTGCCCTGAAATTTGCAAAAACGTAAGAAAATTTGAATTTTGCGGGGATACATGGAGCATCCACCTTAACCGGACACAAATCCAGACTTCGTCACTAGTCTCATAACCATTTAAATCCCAGACTAGGCACTTACTTTAAAATGGATTGCCCGTTTGGTAAATGGTCACAAAATTACATTTGACATAGGTAGGAGGGCCGGACATCGGCAGCAGAGCGGTCCGCTAAGTAATTAACTTCTGATACGCCGCTGATTAATCTGATTGATTACCGCCTAGGGCTGGCTGTGGAGTGTGGACCATGAAACGCATGGGGCAGGGATAAAAAGTAAAATTATTTTAAAATACAGGGTGTAAAAGTTCTTAACACCTAGCCGTCATCTGAGCATTCTGTACATTAAACCTAGTAACATGGAGAAAAATTGTAGCTGGGAAACGACTTTTCTAGTTGGTGTGCCCAAACTGCCCAATTACTTTTTAAAACAAACATTGCGTGTAAACGGCGGTATTTAAAGTTAAGAGGGCTTATTTATTTTAAGACGCACTCTATTATAAGAAAAATTGTGATATCTAAATTGAGCACTCCCCATAAAAATAATCAAAGTTTCTCGGGCATATTAAAATATATAAATATGTATTTGACTCTTAAAACACTTAAATACAAGAAATATTGTGATAGCCCTCTTAAGTACCTACTGAAGTATTAGGTTATATTTAAAACTTACCTACATTCATTAAAGTGAAAAATAGCGGGAACAAGGTTCAATATCGCCGTAACCAGGTTTCCCTAGTCTCGACCCGACGTAAGTACTTAGATAATGACAAAACCGCAAACCTGCGATCTCGCTAAAATAACAATGGAAAAATTTGCAATCACAAAGCTTGCGGGAAACGCAAGTCTCTACACCCAAAATTCGTTTCTAGCAAACATCGATAATGTTAGTAATTAGTGGTCCAGTATTATTTTTTATGTAGATAAAATAGTGTTTCGTTGTTTATGCAAAAAAAAAAAAAACGAAACATAGCGGCATGGTTGGATTGGTGGGGATAAAATTAACTATAGATTACATAATAAAGATGATTGCGGATCGACCAGTATCGCCAGAGGTGGGAAGGCTTATCAGGCTACACGTTGTCTAATGAATTTATTAATTGTTAATCTTATTATTTAAAATCTATTTGTTAAATTTATATAATTTGTAATTCTGTTTCTGTGTAACTTGACATCATTGGTACTCTATTAATTGAATTCAATTTAATTTATTACGTTCTGGCATTCATTAATCTTGTATTTTTTTTTTCAATTTAATTTACCCTATTATGTTATAATAATTTTAATTTGTATATCTAAACTACCTACATACATTGCTACTAACTTAGTATTAAGATATTTAATTTGTTTGCTACTAACAAAGTATGGACAGCACTAGTCTGAAATAAACATTTTTATTTTTTTATTTTATTTTATTATTATTATTCAAAACGTAATATAGATATTTGGTTAAATTTATATTTTCCAGGTAGAAAACCGAAAAGCCTTTCTTTTTAAAAACGTACAAAACTCAAACTCGAACTTTGACTCGAAACTATTTTCTCAAAGTATGACTAGCGCCATCTAGCGGATTCACTCGTCAACGTTTACAACCCAGAGACGTAATCGGGAAGCAATTACCGTTACTAAAAGCTAGATGGCGCTAGTCTCAAATAAAATTGGATGTTTGACTGCACTTACCATAATTTATAGTCCTTTACGGTTCACAGGCGTGATTTTATATTATAATATTATTCTTCATACATTACGACTCGTTAATCTAGTGGTCGTTAAAGCGACAGCTGTATATGAGGTCCTGGGTTGAATCCCAGGGTCGGACAAAGTATGTTTGAGTTTTTTTCCATTAGACATTTCTCACTAGCAGCCGCGGAGTCTGAATTTACGCCCGGTTGATGGGAAAAGGCCTGCCCCCTAGTATTAGATGCACTTCAGGGGGCCTAAAATGGCCGCTTTAGCAGAACATAATACGAATCACCTTAAAAAATATAATTACCTAAAATGGACTTTATTGTTATGACCGTAAAGTTCACTTTTAGAATTTAAAAATTTTAGATGTGATTAATTTAATGTTCTGCTAAAGCGGCCATTTTAGACCCCCTGACATCTCTGACTAACAATTCGAGGGTGACAGTCGTGATAATATGTTGCGCTATTATATTCTAAAAAATACTATACTGTTAGCCTGCGTCGTCCCACTTAGGGCTTGAGCTCCGGAATTCCGGAATTGTCATAATTCCGGAATTCCGATAAAATCCAATATCGTTTTCGATTCCGGAATTGGCGAGATCAATATCGAAATTTCGATATTGAAAAAAAAATGATAATACGTGGCTTGAGGCGTAGCGCGTACGCACTTCCTCGCCCCGCACCCGCCGCTATACGCCGCGTGCGCGGCAGGTTGCTCGTTGATTCATCAAAATAATCAAAAGATTAGAGAAGGAGGAAAAAATACTAGAAGAAGAGGAAGAAAATACTGATTCTACTGAAATAGTAACAAATACAGAAAATGTCACTATTGTAAAAATTTTGAAAAGCCCTCGATTTTTGCGGACATATAAAATATATTCAAATATATAAAGTGAAGGTAGAGTCAGTATATCGATCTCTTTGAATTTTTCTCTGAGTGACTCGCGAGGACCCATTTTATAGATCGCGCGTACTGCCCTCTTTTGTAGAATAAAAATTGAGTCAACGTCTGCTGCTGATCCCCACAGCAGGATGCTGTAAGACATAATACTGTGGAAATAAGCATAGTATACTAACCTATCTACATCCGTTAACTGCCTTATTTTCCTTACTGCATATGCAGCTTAGTTTAACCTACCCGAAAGAGTTCTAATGTGCGCACCCCATTGCAATTTTGAATCGATAGTAATCCCTAAGAATACAGTTTCCGCTATAACATCAAGTTTATTGCCCTCAAGATTTAAATTTAGATCATGTTGTGGTACATTTGATAAATAGAACTTCAAACATTTAGTTTTGCTTGCATTCAGTAAAAGATTATTAGCTGCGAACCATTTCGAGAGAACAATTAGACTTTCGTTGACATGTAGGACATTCGTATTTATTCTATTTACTTTAAAAATTAGCGAGGTGTCATGAGCAAATAGAATTTATTATATCTGATAATTTGGCCATCATATAAGGGATATCATTAATGTTAACAAGAAATAGGAAAGGACCGAGAATTGAACCTTGGGGCACGCCTAATCTTGACTAGAGACCCGGAGGACGTCGCCCCATTTACATTTACTTTTTGCTGCCTGTTTGATAAGTAAGAAAGAACAAGATCAGCAACTTGACCACGAATTTCGTAGCGGTGTAATTTACACATCAGTGTGTTGTGGTCGACGCAGTCGAATGCTTTAGAGAGATGACAGAAAAAGCCAATGGCATCCTGGGACTTCTTCCAGGATTCCAAAATGAGAGTGATGAGTTTTACTCCCGCGTCCGTTGTCGACCTGCCCTTCGTGAATCCAAACTGCTGACTATGCAGAATCCCATTTGAGTTAAAGTGCGATAACATCTGGTCCAGCATGATTTTTTCATAGATTTTGCTCAATGCTGGAAGCACAGATATAGGTCTATAATTTGAAGGATCACTCTTACAACCCAATTTGAAAATTGGTACTACTTTACTATGCTTCATTAGATCAGGAAACTTGCCGCTATCCAAACATTCATTGAATAATTATGCCTGTTAGGGTAGGAACGATTGATTCAATAAAATCTCCAAGAACTTTGACGGATATGCCCCATAAGTCTTCAGTATTTTTTTATGTTGAGACTTTTGAACGCGTTTATAATTGTAGCAATACATATTGGTTTAAAGTTTGGTATGTCCGCAGGAAAATTTACTTTAAGAAAAGCTTTAGCTAATGTTGATGATAAGAAAGTAAATTCATAAAATTAATGGTATTTGGTAGAAAATATACATTTAAATAATAATAATATTAGCTATGACATTTTTGATTTTTTATACTTAAGAGTCAATTTAAAGCCTTACGTATCACTATTTTATACAAAAAGACACTGGAGTTCCGGAATTCCGGAATTCCGGAATTTAAATACTGAATATCGAAACCCAATTCCGGAATTGAAAAAGCGTCCGATATTCAAGCCCTCTGCTGGGAGAAGGCCTCTCCCCATGACTTCTAGTTGTTTCGATCCAGGGTTAATGTGAACCACTGTTAATAAAACAACGAAATTCCTATTATCAAATTCCATTTATTCATAATATCTATATTTCTTTTTCATTTCTTCAGAATGTTGTCTATCTCGACATATGGCTGCCGACTTCACATGTAAACACCTCGTTACCTGAAAATAATAGCAATATTGGTGTCGATTCTGTTGTGCACAAACTAAACTTAATTTAGACTATTGCTATCTTTTACTAAAAGGCAGGGCGAGAAAAGGACGGCTATAGCTATGCACTAAGTTAGAAATTTTAAACTAGTTTATGCCTTGCGCTTCACCGTGTTATTAGTCGACATGTTTTTACGTGCACCCTTCATTTGTATGGAAATATTAGTTCGAATTAAATTTGACAGCTCTAAATTACGTCCGTCTCTTTCTCGTTTTATTAGTGAGAAAAAGATAGTAATAGCCTAAATTAAGTTTAGTTTGTGCACAACAGAATCGGCACCATTATCAGTATTTTAAATAATAGGCTGTCTCGTAGGTTAACTAGCCGCATTCACAACAGCTAAACATAGTGATCCTAGGTTCATACCCCGGCGGATTTAAAAGACTTCCCCTTTATCGCGTACCGTGTCAGAGTTTCTATGCCGACCATGGACCTCTGACTTGGTTTTACATGACGTCGAGAAATACCTCTCAGGCACAGATATAGATAGACCTAGATAACGCAAGTATCACGATCTGTATGAAAACCAAGCGTGCCATTTTTAACCGACTTCTAAAAAAGGGGAAGGTTCTCATTTCGGATGTTTCTATTTTTTTTTAATGTATTTTCGCGCTCCGCCGCTTGCCCACCGATTTGAAAAATTCTTTGTTTGTTGGAAAGGGTATACTTTTCAAATGGTCCCATAGTCACCAAGCCGGGATCTGATGATGGAATCTTGGCGAAATCGAGGGAACTCTTCAAATTTTACAGGATAACGTACGGATTTTGGTATATTCTACAACAAGTGAAGCATTTACGTTCGATAAGAACCATTCTACCATCAATCTGATGATGAAGCCAAGAGTCAGGAACCGGAACACCATGCCGCCGGACTATCTATTGTGACGTCACAAGCACTATTTACTGATGGAAAAATCAAATCGATTCAAAGACGCCGCCGTCGAAGTGCTAGTTTTTAGATTATTTATTATATTATAGCTAGCCTGTATTGTCCCACTGCTGGGCAAAGGCCTCCCTCCATTCCTTCCAACGTTCACGATTCTGTGCTCTTTCTTTCCAATTCTCAAGGAAGACATCCAGTTCGTCCCGCCATCTCTTTCGTGGTCTGCCGCGACCTCGTGTCACTGTTTCAGGGCACCATTCCTGAGCCTTACGGGCCCACAGTTCATTCGGCATGCGACAGACATGTCCTGCCCCGTCCCATTTAAGTTGGGCAGCCTTTTGAGCCACGTCAACGATTTGCGTTTTGGAGCGCAGTATAGTGTTACGAATACGATCCGTTAATTTAACACCTAAGATACTGCGCTCCATAGCACGTTGGCAAACCTTAAGTTTGGACTTTTGGATGTTAGTCAAAGACCAAGTTTGTGCACCGTAGGTCAAGATGGGGAGAATACACATGTCCATCAGCTTTCGCTTCAAAGACATGGGCAGAGAGTTTTTAGATACCTTTGCCATAATTTCAAAACTGACGTCCGACTAGCGCTATACACCGATGCAGACTGAGCGCGAAAGTGGCCACTTACGATCTTTTATCGTATGTTTGATCGTAAACTAGGCACGCGAAGTAGTTGCTCTTGCGTTATCTAGGTCTATCTATATATCTCTCTCAGGCATGCTGGTTTCCTCACGATATTGTCCTTCACCGAAGCAAGTGATAACAGGGAATATGCATGGATTTTTTCCTTCACTTAAATAAAAAAAAAACACTTTTATACTACAGTTAAGTACAGCTACAGCTTGACGCTCAAAAATAATGTTAAACTCCTGCAAATTTCAAACGTCCGTGACCGTCACGGCGGTGATGTGACGTCATTTACGGCCCCAACTTACGAACAGTGAGTCGTGGGTTCGAACTCAGGCAGGCGCATTACTTTGTGTAATTTATTTCATCACCACTGCTCTCAAACCGGTGAAGGAAAACATCGTGAGGAAACCGGCGTGTCCTACAACTAAAAAATGTGAAGACATGTGACATCTACCAACCCGCACTGGGCCCGCGTGGTTATAGTTTTATAGTTTTTTTATTGGTTATAGCCCATTCCTTCTCATAGAGAGGCCTGTGTCCCAGCAGTGGGAACGTAGGCTGACGATGATGACGACTACTCGAAAACGCTGATCCGTGCGTATAAATGTGAATTAGGCATCCATGTAGGTGACGCTATGGGTGTGTGAAAACGGGTTTGAATTCATTTTCTTACCTTGATGTGTAGAGATGTGCTGCCTCAACTTCTTGATACTTATAAACTGCTCGCGACAAACGCGGCACTTGTAATGGTAGTCCACGATCTGGAATTTAAAGCAAGAGAATTAAGTTGACGAAATTCAATATCATAAATAAAATATTTTGAACTAGATTCTTCCTGTGGTTTCACCAGTGTCCAAATGAATCCATCCAGAATTAGATGTAGAATAGAATATAATGTATTTTATTGTAAAAACATGAGTATACATCAAATAATATGTGCAAGGTCTTAAATAACAGGAACTACAATATAGTACATTTTGATTAGTGGGGAACATTATTATTGCAGTCGAGGCGGAAGTAACACCCGAGCCGCATGCGAGGTTGTTATGAAGCCGAGAACTGCATTAACAAATGTCCACGTGCATCAAACGACGTTTTTCAATACACTAACACACAGAAATAAATTAATAGAACGAAAAATATTTTTGTAGTGACTTATTAAGAAACTATGATTTAATTAGCGTTTTTTCCGCGTTTGGCTTTCACCAGGTTGAAGACGATGATACCCGATGCACTTACCTTTTCCTGGAACACCTGTATCATTTTGTTAGTTAAATTTAAACTCACCTCAGCCAAAATAGAAGATATAACCTTCTTGTACTCCTGCATATCTTCTGACGAATGCGACTTGAAATGCGCCAACAGATTGTACACGGTGACGAACGAACGGCTGCAGATAGGGCAGGCGATGCTCTCTGGAAATAACGAATGACATGGTAAGCACGTCACGGTAAAAGTCAAAGTTACATGACACATATTACACCAAATAAATAAAATAATAATTAATAAATGAACAGTTTAAGAGCGCGTATCAAATAAGTTGGCAACGTCACATCTAAAACTGCTTATTCGGTGTTACGATTTCAATCATTGCATTTCATAACAAATATTTAAGTTCTCTAGTTAGCCCTTACTAGCTGACCCACGCAACTTCGTCTGCGTAACATAAAAGAAAAAAAGCCCACAAAAGGAATAAATGTACCCGTTTTTGCAACAATTTTCATTTATGCTCCGCTCCTATTGGTTGTAGCGTGATGTTATATAGCCTATCCTCCTCGATAAATGGACTATCCAACAGATATTTCCAATTTCAATCAGTAGTTCCTGCGCGTTGAAACAAACAAAAAATCTCTTCAGCTTTACAATATTAGTATAGATTTCCATATAGTAATATTGAGACATAAATTAAAACAGGAAAACATTTTACAGATATTTGCGAGCTTGCCAACTTTCTAAATGCCCTCTTAAAGTGTTGCAGAATAAATTTTGTGCTTACTTCGGCAAACTTCAACGGCGTCATACGCTTCTACGTCATCGTAACGCCCCACCTGACGCTAAGCCCTGGACCATGCCGAGGAATACTCGCTTGCCTTCACTTACCGGGCGTCATCGGCCAATTACTTTTACATTTGTTAACTACCCAGTCAATACAGCCTTCATATCGAAGAAAGCAGCAGCGTTGCAAAAACAATTGGCAAAACTGTTTGGTCCTAATGACAACATTTTTAACAATAGTGTAAATAGAATCTTGTATTGTATTGTATAACGGGCTGCTGCCCCAACTCCATGTCAAAGCACATATTTCAATAAATAGACTTTTAACCAAGTGCAAAGGCTCAAAAAGATAGTCGTTTCCCGGCAATCACTTTTGCATAAAGTGACTTAGTTTGATATACAGAATGCTTGGTTGACGGCTTCGTGATGAGTCTGTATACACCCTGTATACTGTCTAAGATTCTAAATTCATATGTCACACCCACCTTTTAATCCTTTTCTATTCAGACCTGTTGAAAGAATAAACGGTCAATTCATACTTACATGCACGAATCAGTAAACGGATTGTTATTTTTCTTATATTACTTCACTTACTCTTAGTATTCTTCTTGACACCTCTCCACGAAGTCTGGAAGCACGGTGCACACATCTTGCAGTAGACCATTTCTTTCATGTACATCTTGTCTTCATCAAAATCTTCTTTATCTTCCATGTCTTCTTTCGCGTCTGTTGATTTTCTGAAGTAGAAGTGAAGAATAGAATAGTATATTCTTTTTTATGTACACTGTGATCGCGAAATAACACAATACAACTCCTGCGCGAAGAGGAGTCCGTGGCTAAATAATAACAGCAGCTTCGGCTGATCTTTACTTTAAGCCGTGCTTGCCTAGGTTGTAGGTCTGTGGATAGGTGAACACCCGTACATACTGAGCTTCCTCTGTGTCTTGGAAAGCACATTAAGCTGTTGGTCCTGGCTGTCATTTGTCCATCTTTGGCAGTTGTTACAGGTGGTGGTGGCAGTGGCCCAAAAAGTCTAACAACTAGTCTTACTAAGTGGTATCATATTACCCAGTACTAACAGGGTTGTGAAGGTCAAATAGGCAGTGACTTGAAGCTGACTCCAACATAGTTGGGAAAAGGCTAGGCAGATGATTACTCAAAAATTATTGCATTTAACAAATATTTTTGTTTGGAAAAACATCACGTTTGGTAGGAACCAAACGTGATGTTTTTCCAAACAAAAATATTACTCAATAAAACACACTCAAACCATTATGCTCAAGGATGCATGATCCTTCTTCAAAACTTTCCTCTCAATGAAATACCAAGAAAAATAATTACCGATCATTAGGTTCAATCAGCTTATAAACCGCTGACGTGGCTTCCCTCGGTTTATAGACAACAAGGACCTCCCCATCTTTACTGTCCTCTTTACTCAATATCACTTCATCGGAGACATGGTAAGACTTAGGCTTTTTCGCAGCAAGACTGTATGTAGTCAGAACTTTCTTCTCCTTGTAGCGAGGGAGTACGCATTGGAAAATCTCAGACTTCTTGTCCCCTTCCTCGTTTTCCACACATGTCTTGCTCCAAATTGTGGTTTCTGGTTTTCCTGTAACATTTAATTAATATTGTCACATAACTATCTCCATTTCCTCTAATACAGAGGCCTGTGTCAAAGCAGTGGGAACATAATAGGCTGATTATGCTAAATGGCATGCTAAAGTCGATGAGTTTCTTTTTTAGCAAAATTATTATTGTTGCAAGACCCTAGTCACATCCTAATCCTAATGCCTTACCACACCAACCCAAAACTTGACAAAATAGGGAACAATAAATACTCAAAGATGCAGACCTGATTGTTTGTGGGCAACATTCCGGAATACCACAGTTCTTGAAGAACTATAAGTGTCACCTCTCTCCGGTTTCAACAAGTTGTCACAATGTTTGAAATGCTCCAGACACACACTGTTCCAGTTGTTCATCCTCTTTATATCAGACTCCTCCTGCTGTATAGCTTTTACAGGCAAACACAATGGGTCATCATAATCTGGAATCCTTATGTTAAGCTGTTTCCGATCCACAACAACTTCTTTGGGGGGAAAATATGTTGCTATCTTTGGTTTCCGTCCCAGACTATAACCAGTAGCTTTTAAAGTCGGTCGAGGTTTTAAATTAGGAACAGGTTCTTTATGGTACGTTTTAAGTTTTTTAACAACTTGCTGCTTTTTCTTTTTGCCTTTTGAACTTGGTGGACTAGGAGGCAGAAAATCATCATTAGGATCGTAGTCAGAATCGTCTTCGTCTTTCTTTCTTTTTTTCGATGTCGTACGTTTCTTTTCAGCCGGTAATCGTTCGACTAGCAGAGGGGTTGGCTTCTCTTCGAGTCGGGGAACTAAATGTGGGACTTGGGGTGGTACAGGAACTGCTTGCACGCATTGTTGGACAATGTCAGCGTCTTCATCCAGAAACTCTATGTCACCATCCGATTCAGCCATAATTCGATAAACAAATACAAAAAAGATTTGACCCAACCAAGCCAACACATGTAATTAATCAAACTGTCAAATTTTTGACACTAATAATTAATATGACAAATGACAGTACTCCTTTTAAATTGTCTATGAAATGAACTTTCGTTTAGGAGCGTGCAAAAGTAAAATATCTTTCTAAGTTCACAGGCAGTGGTGGTAAATTATGTTAACTCTCGTCTCTCTATTATAACCAAAAAAAAAAATATAGTTCGTGGAGTCCCTCCGCGCGGAAGAAGTGAAACTTTGTAATGTGATTTAATGCAACAGTGCTTTAACATCCCCTCCATGGTAGCATTAAATATTTAATGCAATGCAACCTTGTTGGAACTTCCAACAAGGTTGCATTGGTTTGAACTTCCAACTTGGAAGTCGCATTAGGCGCGGGACAAACACGAGTGGCGTATGGTGTATGGCGGTGGCGCGGCGCTGGCGAGGTGATGGCGTGGCGCCACCGGTGCAGAACAGGCGTGCTAATTGCGTGGCGCTGGCGCATTCTAGTCTTTACAGTCTAAATTGTTACGCATTTTCGTTGTCTTGTTCCCACCCTGTGCATACCACTGCTAACTGCGGGTGCGCGGATGGCGAGGAAGTGGCGCCCGCACTGCGCCAGCACAACGCCCGCGCCACGCCATCTCAGTATGTGTCGCGCCACGCCTCTTCTATACATTTTGTATGAAATATCAAAGAAGTGGCGCCACGCCACCACCTCGCCAGCGCCGCGCCACCGCGCCTTATGCCACTTGTATATGACCCGCGCCTTAGAAGTTTCACTACCTAATGGATTTCGGCATTGGTCCACCAATAGTAGATTGTGCACTGGAGAATATATCGATAGTGGCGAGGCTCTTGATGTCACAAATCATATAATTATGCAAAATATTTAACACAAACAAAGACCTCCAAGTTTTTAGAGACCTACATATAAATTGATCTCAATCTGACTCAATCAAATATCTGTCTCGTCAGTGATTATGACGATTCACATAGAAAATACGAGTATAAATCACTTGAATTCGTTATCTAATAATTAATCATACGTGTGAAAAACCATCTTCATATCAAAACAACAACTTCTAGGAATAGGTACCTAGGTATAATAATAAACGTGATCAATATTTTAAGTACCTACCTCTTAGGAATCAATTATTGTCAACGTACGTAGTCACGGTTACTAATATGTACCTACCCTTCCATGACCAACCCATACACTTCGAAAGAGTCAAAATTAAGTATTTTCTCGTCTAATGACGGTTTCTAATTTGAGATATTTGGCCTATTTCGTAAAAAAGTTGCGTTTAAAAATTCTATTTTTGCGAAAACTTACGTTAATCAGTAACTTTAGGAAGAAATTACTGCGTGAAAACATTAGGTAATTACTGTTAGTGCTCGTGACTAGGTATACCAAGTTTTTCCCCTATGTGAATACGTCACCCATAGTTTAAGCCTCTTTGTGCTATCACCAAGTTTATGTAGGTAGTCATGAAGCTTATCTTTATGAGGCTTTGTTATTGTAATTATAAACAACGTGAGCTGATGATAAAGGATACAGAATTACTTCGACAACATAACGTTCAAGAACTACGAATGCTGTCAGAGTTAGGGAAACCCCATATTGTGTTGAGGACTTCGCGCATTACGCGGTCACCACCGCTTTGTGTCCGTTTCGATGGCGCGGCCATGACGTTTTTTTTTTAAAAATTATGCCATGATTTTGTAAAAAATTGTAAAAGTAGACTCCCAAAACCATAAATTTGTCAAAGCTATGGTTAAAAAGTTAGAAGGGTTTGAACGTGGCCGGGCTATTGAAACGCTCCCAACCGCGCGGCCACGGAGATCTTTAAAACTAAGCATTGCAGAGACCTGAAATTTTGCTGAGTAACAGATTGAATTTGTAAAAAATTGGTAAAAATATAGAAAAAATCCTGGGCTTATATTTTAGGAGCTGTAAGACTAATATGCCACGGTCGCGCCATCGAAACGGTGAAAACACATTTTCGCCGATATCTCGCTGAAAAAGCAACGCAGACATCTGAAGTTTTTTGTAAAACCCAGATTTGAATTTTTCTAAACTAGTAAAAAATAAACAAAAAATCCTCAGTTTACATTTCAGGAGCTAAAAGACTAATACGCCATGGCCGCGCCGTTAAAACGGTGAATTTGTCGCAGAAACTTTAACTAGGAAGATAGTTGGGTCACACGACCGGGCAGTTTTCGTCAACATAGCAGCCGGTCATGCGACAAGCCGTGGTTGTGGCTGCGTAGTACGCGATTCCCCATAATGCACATCGCACATTCCGCACCAAATGATAGATATGATGTGCAGTATAAAAAACAATCTCATTGTGAACTTTAATAGATACCTGAACATTTTGTTGGCGCCATATCGCAAAATGATTAAAATCTATGTCATGATCAAAATGAAAATTCATTGCTTTGTAGGTCGCGTAATTGTTTGTCCCTAGTGACGAGAAAAATACGTTTGTATTTAAAAAAGTTAGTTAATCAATCAATGGATTATAATCATGAGCTTAATTCATTTATTTATCGAGAAAGGTGTGTCATGAATATAGTACCTATTAAAAAGTCCCGGAAGAAGACAGTGGTGACGTATATGTCACCGTAAAATTGTCAAATACGTTATATTGTAATATCACTAGCGATATTGTAAAGTCTCGAATTATTGTCAACATACTGCTTACAATAAAACGCATTATTTTTCGTGAAATGCATGCGATGGTAGTCAACTCACGCAGTGTGGAGAGAAGGAGGGGTCCTCCTTGCCCAGTGGTACCACTCTCATGAAAAGATACTGTACCATTCCTGAGAAATATCGATTAATATAACCTAACCTTAAAACACTTCATATTCCCCTAAAAAGCGTAGTCGACGGAGCCCCTCTTCGCGGGGCCCCTATTTCCGAGTGCAGGGTTTAAAGGAACCTAACTAACCTAACGGGGGGGTGCCCCAAGTCCCGTTTATGGGGGCAAGAGATACTTCCGTATGTTCAGTTGACAATAATTCGAGACTTTACAATATCGCTAGAGAGATACACGTGATATTGTAATATAACGTATTTGACAATTTTACGGTGACATATATATTGTTTTGATAGCGCCTTATCGTAAGTACAACGTAATATGATTTCCAATATAAGTCTTTCCTGTAATTTCCCGAATATCAGGTGAAGCAAAGGCCACTTCACATCCAGATTCCAAAGTCTGAATGAGCTTGATTACCACGCTTGCAACAAGCCCACCGCTAGTGGGCCCGCTCGGAAGTTAGCTGCGAGTGATGGTCTGCGCAGTTACAACGGTTCAAACTTTATGGCGGCTCCGAAATATCGAACGCAAATGTATAATGTGCAGACCGTTACTCGGTCCGGTCAAATTAGACTAAAAAACCGGCCAAGAGCGTGTCGGGCCACGCTCACTGTAGGGTTCCGTAGCTTCCCAGACCATTAAAAATACCAACATTTTTCGTCAGCAAAAATAACTTTGTTTTTCATAGTATTTGTATGAAAAACAAAGTTATCATTTGCGTTTTTTTGAAAAAGTGCTATATAACTCAAAAACTATTCAACTCATCAAGTTGAAAATAATTTTCCTAGAAAGTTCATATAAAGGTCTACTTCTGTGATTTTTTTCATATTTTTTAAACTTATGGTTCAAAAGTTAGAGGGGGGGGGACACATTGTTTTTGACTTTCGGAGCGATTATTTCCTAAAATATTAATATTATCAAAAAATGATTTTAGAAAACCCCTATTCATTTTTAAATACCTATCCAACAATATATCACACGTCAGGGTCAAAATTAAAAAAAAAATCGCTCCCCACTTTACGTCTGGGGGAGGTACCCTAATAAAAATGTTTTTTTAAATTTTTATTTTTGCACTTTGTCGGCATGATTGATATACATATTGGTACCAAATTTCAGCTTTCTGGTGCTAACGGTCACTGAGATTATCCGCGGACAGACAGACAGACAGACAGACATGGCGAAACTATAAGGGTTCCGTTTTTTGCCATTTGGCTACGGAACCCTAAAAATAGGAGTTATATAGGGTACATAAATTCCGACTAGGCTGAAAATTGGTAGGATTGTTCAATGCACTATTATAAAGGACTAGCGGACGTCACGCGGTTTCACCGGCGTAGTTCCCGTTCCCGTGGGACTACGGGGATAATTATATGTTACTCAGGGTGAATGTAGCTTTCCAATGGTGAAAGAATTTTTGAAATTGGCACAGTAGTTTTTGAGTTTATTCATTACAACCAAACAAAGTTTCCCTCTTTATAATATTAGTGTAGAAATGTGACGTCCTCATCGATCCGCATGCGCGGAAAACCTGTACATATACATATTATGTTATACTACCCAGTTATATTAAAATACTACCTTCTCATGAACAATCGTTGTTTTCTGGTCATTCACTTACTGAAAGAGGGTTTTGTGGTACTATTTGGGAAAGCTAATGACACAAAAAAGTCGGTTCTGTAATCGGCACGACAAGTGTCATACATTTATTTTGAGAAACCGGCCTCGAAAAACAAGAAAACTTTCAAGAAATTTTCAGAAGATGACCTTTATGGCGCCTATTTTACAAAGGCCGTTGTATTGTTTTGATAAATTGGTTTTCGGAGGATACATTCATTCATGAGCTATCAGAAAGGTATCAGTTTAATATCCTGAATGGCGTAGATTTCTCACATTTGGCATTTCATGGTGTACCTAAAGGTGGAACATTTCAAGAAAAACTTCGATTACAACTTTTTCAACTTTTTTAATCGAAATATCTTAGAAACGGTGGCTCGTAGGAAAAAAAGTTTTGGTCTATTTTTTAGATAATTTTATGATCTACAATTGTTGTCTGGGTTATTTTTGTGATAAAACTTACCGTTTTGCTGAAAATCACGAAAAACTCATTTTTTTTACCTTTGACCTTGAATAAAATCTTTTCCATACAAAGGAGTGATGGGGAACTTTAACATTTTATTTATAACTATGTTTTGAATTGTTCCAATTATCAGCTTGTTGTAAATTTATGTAGCACCAAATGTCTAAATTGACCGGACCACTATCTTGTAAAACAAACTTTAGAAACATTTGCGTAGCGAGGATGGGTGAGGGGGCAGGATGATCCCTGGCGGCGTAGATGCTGGGGACGCTGGGGTGGTGAACTGGTTAGCCGTCACCTCTATTGCAACATCGGGTCATAGTCATCAGATCAGATTACTATTATCATCGGAACTACGTCAATAATAAAAACAAGGACAACCAAGCCGTGGCGTATTTACTTTACTGTACGCCACTTGACTGGCACGGGGCGTCAGATTGTGAGCCTCGGTTTTTTTTTGGTGCAAGCACAATATTCTTCTAGCCTGCTGTTACATTCTATCTTGCTCAATACGGGTTGATGATTTCAGATCTAAGTCAATCGGTTTCTTCACGATGTTTCCCTTCATCGTTAGAGATAAGTGGCCCCTAAGTAGAAACTCCTTAGATTGTACGTGCTGGGTTTGAATTCACAACTTAATGGCGCGTGGCGTAAGAAACGGGCCATCATGAATAGTACATTGTTATCCAAGGGGTGAAAGTACTTAACTTATTAAGTCGCGAGACGGGGTTTGGCGCCCAAGCGTAGCGCGGGCGCTAATAGCTCGAGGGACTCCATAAGTCTTTAACCCGAGGCAAACACTGTGCTTTTCATTACGAAGACAAGGAAAATAAAAACAAAAACACGAAACCACTCGAAAAAAAAAATGAAGATCGGATTGCCGCTTTCCCACCTATTTTGTTTTTTTTTCTGTGGCCGGCTATTCAGCCTTTATTTTCACTATCGTCACTGAAAAAATAGTAAATATTTTGCCCAAATTTTTGTTTTTTTAAAGAAATTTTTGTAACTAAATTATAACTAAGTTATTTAAAATAATTATATTTTTTAATTAATACTGGATTTTATGTTATTTAAATTTTACATCGCGCTGTAATTTACAGGCTGTATAGAAGTCGGAACATGGTTCAATAGAAATGTGGAAATAGAACTAGATTTTTTTTTAATAATGTGACAGCTGTCAGTTGAAAGTGATTCTCCCTAGGGCTGAAAAGTATTACTTTCAGCCCGCTCCTCAGGCAACTTCAGACCTACTTTCCGAGTATGAGTAATGAAAAATAAAGTAAATCCCTAAAATTAATATTTAGCGTTCCTTTTGCCATTGCCAATCTTTATTATAAAAATTGTTGAGCCTACCACTACCCGCAGTTGTGTTCTCCACTAGAACAACGATAAAAAAAACAAGACAAAAATTATCACCAAAACATGCGATTCGATATAAATAACAATTACCTACACAATCACTATCAACATCAGATTTGAGTTAAGATAATCAGTTTAACAATGCATTATAAAAGTAAATCGTCGTGTAAAACTGATATCATTTTGATTACGAGGAATCCTGAAACTGAAAAAGAATATGTTGCTTATAACTTGTAATCTTTAGGGGACATGAGATAGTCCTAAGTGGTAATAAATATACGCTGGTTAGCCCTGCCGTATCAGTCCACTTATAGATATTGAAACACTTGATGCTTTTATGAATAGCAATGAAAATCCTGGTGCACAGGCATGCAATAGTTTCTATTAGGTGTAGTGCAAACTTGTGACAAGTGTATAAGAACAGTTTTCAAAATGTGTCGGTGCCTTGTGAAGTTTGTTCTGTTTTTTGTTAATTTAGTTTTTCTGGTTAGTATCCATTTTATTATTATAATTATTTTAGATCTCGTGTCCGCAGTATTTTTTTTAATCATTGTATTATCAGTCTATGAACAGTTAACTGGTGCATTATAATATCAAATGTCTCAATCAACTTGAGTGGAAGTAAATACCGACCAAGGTCGATCCGTAGTTTAAATAAATAAATTGCTCACAAAATGGATGTCCAGTGCGGCTGAAAAATTCATAAATGGTAACCGTGGCACGGCAGGATTATTTTCAGGGGGTGTATTGTTTTGTGCAAACAAAATCACAATGTTTTTTCTGGTTGTTGTATATTTTATTTCATCAAGGCCGGGGACCATGGATAGGAAGTTCCCGGTTGCTGGCGAATTGGCGATCATTAGGAAAAGCCAAAGCCTCACTCCAGCAGTATTTAATTAAATAGGGAAAACCTAACCATGTTCCATGTGTTGGAGTGTGTCAATACACCTACCCTTCTGAGGATTTAACGAAAGCATCAATAAAATAAAATGTGTAAGTTTAGATTTAGGGATAATCTTCGGAACTACTGATCCGATTCTGAAAAATATTGTAGGTAGGTACCACAAGGAAGCAAAATTGTCGCCGTGTGTCATAGGATAATTTATTGAAACGGTTATATCCCGGGATAATTTGCGACTAAAACGGGAGCTAAGTAGCAATCAAACGCTAGTTTAACAATAAAATAATGTTTTTCATTACTCATACTCGGAAAGTAGGTCTAAAATGGCCTGAGGAGCGGGTTGAAAGTAATATTTTTCAGCCCTAGGGAGCATCGCTTTCAACTGACAGCTGTCAAATTATTAAAAAAAACTAGTTCTACATATTTTCACAGTTCTGTTGAACCGTGTTCCAATCGACGTAAGTTCATTGGTTCCAATTCTCTATACAGTCATTCAATAAGCCTACATTGAAATAACATAAAAGTTAAGTATTCTTTAAATAACTTCATTATAATTTAGTTTCAACTATTTTCTTAAAATAGCATAGATTTGGGAAAAATATTTTACTTTTTAATGATGTTAATAAAAAAAAAATATGTCTGAATAGCTGGCGGCCGGCCACAGAAAAAAAACAATATAGCGGCTAAGCGGCAATACGATTTTGATTTGTTTTTCGATTGATTTGTGTTTTTATGTTTAATTTCCTTGTATTTGTAATGAAAAGCATAGTGTTTACCTCGGGTAAAAGACTTATTTATTCCCTAGAACTATTGCGCCCTCACTTCGTTCGGACACCAAACCCCAACTCGGGACTAAATAAGTTACTTTCACCCCTAGAGTAACAATGTGCTAGTGGGTTCGATTCCCAAGTCAGGCAAAATGTCACTGGGTGTTCTCATCAGAAATCTCAGTCGCAGCTTGATGTCTGAATCTGTATCACTTTGATGACAATAGGCTCGCTCCCTTTAATATGAGACTTAAACAAAACTGACAAAATGATGGAGATGATGAAGGTAATTTAGGTAGGTACTCTAACCTAACCTAACCTAACACTTCGAGTGAGTTAATACTTCTTGTCTTATTCCAGATCATAGGCATATTGGTGATCGGCGGCGGGGTTTTTGTGATCTACCAATTGAAGTCAATATCAGATTTAACAGATCAATTACCAGTTGAAGTACCAGCTGACCTAATACAAGAGTTGCAAGCGGATTTGGATTTCGTCCCTTACGTTATCATTGGATTGGGATCTATTATCTCCATAACTGCGTTCTTTGGCTGTTGTGGAACGATTACAGAAGTAAAATGTATGCTTGTAACTGTAAGTATTGCGTTTAATATGAATTTAGTTGACTTGACGCTTTCTTTTGGTGTCAGGGAAATGAATTGCAATACGAATTTACACCTTATTGTGCTTTGAGAATACAGTTAAAATTAAGCTGGTAGTGGATTTGCTTAGCAATAAACATTTACTTAACAATAGCCAATAGTCATACACAGACAGACTCTACACAGTATTTTGGACAAAGGTAGTGTGGATGCAAACGTACCGTGAAAATTTTGCCATCAGAGAATTTTACTATCACCAAGTTATAGAGTAGAATCTTTCTAGTTTCCTATCAATATCTAAAAAAAATCTTGCTATCCATACTTCTTTGTATTGTATTGTACATATGTCGGACTTCTGTCCAAAACTCCACGTCCAAACCGAATACATACCGAGTAAATACTATGGAATTGAGGTACTTAGATATTGTGTTAGGACTTGGTACATAACACTAAAATGTTTTTATTTTTTTCAGTATGCCTCGTTTTTGGGTCTTCTAGCAGGTGCAAAAATAGTAATAGTGATACTGCTGTTCGTCAAGCTCGCTGTTCTCACTGAATCAGTTGAAAATGCCATAAACAATATGTTTCTGTCTGACGATCCATATCAGAATGCGACCTTCCACGTTCTTGAATCACAAGTAAGTACAATGAGTGTCTAGATGGTGTATAGTATCTCTATCCATTTCTGACACTTGGAAACTTCATTTGTTTGAGCGAGAATGAGAGAGAGAGAGAGAGAGCGAGTATTCGTACAGTCATTCCACAGTTATTTTACTTCCAACTTTGCATCACTGTCAAAATCACAGTGATATTTACGTTGCAATAAGGGTAAATTGCCAAACTTAAGTCGCAGGGCACATTGCTCGCAGAACGGATGGCCGATGGGGCCGAAAAGTTCTGGAGTGGCGACCGCGAACCGGAAGATGATGCGTTGGAAGACCTCCCACTAGGTGGACCGATGACCTGGTGAAGGTTGCAGGAATCAGTTGGATGCGAGTCGCACGGGACCGGTTAATGTGGCGACACTTGCTTCAGGAAGGCCTATGTCCAGCAGTGGACGTCGTTCGGCTGAAATGATTATGATGATGATCAAGGGTGCTGATAGAACAAATGTCGACAAAATAGCTTACAGAATAAGTAAGCTCAAGCGGCAATACTAACCATAGAACTGATGACCGTTAGGGTAGACGTATACGAGTATAATAATGTACTCTTTGGGTAGACGTGTTCTTTATTGAGACCGCGAAACGGCTCGGTAGATCGACGATGAGAGGTGTTGAGAATCGAGCTAAGTGAAGTGCGCTTGAAGAGGCCTATGTCCAGGAGCGAACTGCTGTAGACTGATGGTGAAGGATGCTGTCACTGACAAGTCTGCCAAATAAAAGTGTTCTTTATTCCTGTTAAGTTAAGGTTACTGTTAGATGTCAGCTGTCAGAGGTGAAAACACTGTGGAAGGACTCTAAAAACATTAACCCTTATCGCCGCCGAATAAACTGATCAATCTTTCGATCGTGTCATTGTACCCTTATCACTGAAGATTCGAGAGGATAAAATATTACTTATGATAGGTTTTAAATCAAGACAAGATTAGATCGCTTGGTGACGCATGCAAATTGAATTGAAACGACACGGATGTAATGTTAAGAATGAATGCTTATAGCTTAGGCCGAAACAATGAGCTGAAATTATACCTACTGTATATACCCTCAGTTTTAACCAAGAAAGTGTTGTTGAAAGATGACACAAAGCCATGAATTACGACATCTCTATCATATATGTAAAATAATATATATATAATTTTACCTCTATATCATTTTCTACAGTTACAATGCTGCGGGACAACAGGACCAGAGTCTTATGTAAATGACTACAACCTCACCTCACCAACATGTTGCAATCTCAATGGAACTGCGACATTTCCAATAGATAACCTACCTATAGATAACCTACCGATAGATAATCTTCCAAATAATCAACGAGAGAATCTACCAATAGACTTATCAGATCTACCAGGAAATATAAGTATAGGAGATGTTGATTTAGGAGAGCTGGGAAATCTAACAATGTGTAGAAGAGAGGATTCATACCAAACTGGTTGTACGGCAATGATTAGAGATGCTGTCAACACAATAGGGAGGATTTTTGGAATTGGATTGATAATTGTTATCGTTTTCGAGGTAAACATACGAACAAAATAAAGTCGTTGGGGAAATTAATTAATAGTACGCGAACACAACACAACTGTCAAAAAACAACAGTTGTGGTTTTAATGAAGCGGTTTTCCAGTAGCTACTCAACAATTAATTTTCCTAACTATCCTTACAGAATAATCGGTCAGAATAGTTGGTGCCAGTTAATATGCCGCAATAGCGGTCATTGCCCTTTCCATAATATCTCTTCGTACGAACCAAAACAAATAAACCATGTATCGTTTTTCAAAGAAAAAATGTTGAAGATTACGATAGATGACGATTTAAGACTTGAACCGGCTTATTTTTGGAGTTCTTAAGTGGTCCAATGACCGCTATTGCGAATCTTACTGGCAGCAATTATAGAATTAATCACAGAAAATCAGCAAACGAGTTGAGGTAGGACTCCTACTGGCTAGGTGGAGCGATGATCTGCTCACTCAGGGTGGCTGGTAGCATCTGGTAGAGAGTTGCCAAGAATGGAATTGAATAGCTTGCGACCGGACATGCTTATGTCCAGCAGTGGACTGCTTGGCTGATAAAGATGATGATTAATTGAAAAAAGAAAAAGTTGGTAACGTGCAGACGGCACCATCACATCAAGCTACTAGAATCTGTCAAATGTCTTCTATAGATTTTCAACTTTATCGTACAAGCTTCAAGATTGCAGTTCGCTATGTGCTGGCGTCATCGCGAACTGCAACCGTCTTCGAAAAAAGGAAAAGTTCGTACTTTACCACTTTGACGTTTTAGTTTATTTCAAGAAAATGCTCATTTTTTTTCTTTTCAGGTGTTCGCCCTGTTCTTCACAATATTTTTGATAAAAACGATGAAACCCAAACTTCCCAAAAGATACATTGAACAACCTAGGTATTATTATTAAGTAAATAATATTCAAGAAACGACATTATTTAAACAAAGTATTATAAAAAAAATCTATTGATAAGAAAGTTAAGAATGTTAAGAATGTGATAATAAATAAATAGTTATTTTTGTATTTTTCCCGTTTTTTACTCGTATAACCTTATTTTATGTAGGTGCGTAGAGTCAAAGAAAACCGGTGATTTCTAAAAATATCAACTAGGTAGTTTTTGTCCGTGTGAGTTACATAATTACATATATCTACCTACCTACATCCCTAAATTCTCTGCTTGTAAAGCATCAGTCAAATTGTTACGGACAATTACCTATTAACAGCATATAGGCTGCAGACACCAAAATATCTGTCAGTGTCCATTGTCGCGTTCATAATTTGCCGTAATAACCAAACCAAATGCTACAAACTCAATTTATATGACTTGAACCTTGCGCACTAAGCCCCCACGACCCTGACTTGTCACATCACCGGCTGTTATCTTGAACTCTTCCTTTTGACAATTAATTGATATACACTACTGAGCCCAGTTACTAGGTATCATTTCAACAGAGTTTGCGTTTGAGTTTTGTGTCAACAGAGTTACGTATTAGACCTACGCTACGGTCGTTTCTGCAGCCAAAAGTCGTGGTCGTGGCATCTGTGTGCGCGACGTGCATTTTAGAATTAAACACGTTTACAAAAACAGTAGGTATGTAGATCATCACAAGTGAAAAAAAGGGAATTTAATTCAAGGGACTAAGTTGGATCCCAAGAGCAGAGAAGGATTTTTGATTCCTGAGCGGAGCGAGCGATGCAAGAACCGAGATGATTTTTTGTTAATGAGTTGTGTACTCTACCTTTTACAATTATTGACTGCGAGAAAATAAATAATTAGATAGTATTTTTTTCTCGTGATCTATATGGTTAAGCCACGTTTACCAAGTGGATGGGTGACCACTAATTCATTACATACCGAGCTTTCTCTGTGCGTCAAAAAGTATGTTAAGCCCTTAGTCAATCTCTCAATGCAATTCTCAAAATTCTTTTGAAAAAGCAATTATTGTTCCCTATTCAAAATGTTTTTATTCACTCGGTGAATAAAATAGCGGTTTACTGACTGTTATCGACAGTGAGGAAAAGTTCTCACTGTTATCGATGAATAAAATACTTTTTTTTGAATGGCGATGGAAAAAAAAATTACTGTTCCCATAGATACAGGAAAAAATCTTCTGTATATTGGTGCGTTTACAAACATTTAAACTCATGTAGACAAAAAATCAAACAAATTGCCACAGCAATGTTTGCACTATTAATCACCAAGTAAGGGCTCGTTCCCACTATGCCGCGATGCCGTGACGATTAATTTATCGTTGACTTTCATTTGGCAGTCATGATGGACGACAGTTATTGTGTCGTCCTATCTATATGTCAACACTTCCATGTAAACACACAAGCTACGACATAGTGGGAACGAGGCCTAACAAGACCAATCAAACTTTTTTTTTATGGGGACCTAAGACGAGGAACTTACGTGCGCAGTGTGCAATAGTCTCTGAGCAGTGAGTAGAGTGGTTTCTAAACGTGTGGCTTGCTGCTTGCCTCGCCGTGCCATAGACAAGATAAACGCTACTTATTATTGTCAACATGTCGGACAAGTTAGTATTTTTAGCAAATATTTTGTAAATTTTTGTTTAAAAGTACACCCACACACTCACAAAACTACGCTTTATTCTAAGTTACGAAAAATCGACCTGTTTTCCTTTCAAAACAGCTTCAAAACGGTGTATTTGTGTCGTGGATTTTGCGTCGCTAATTCTTGACATGTGTTCCACTTTAAATCATGATCGATAAAATATCTATTTTTGTTGCAGTGAAGACTTGTTAGGTGACGATTTAGGAGACCAGAGCCTTGCGGACTACAACCTTGGCAATGAGGAGGAGGAGCAGCTCTTGGCTGACGACTATGAAAATGCTGGTCCTCAAAATGTCCCGACGTCCATTGGTTCTAGTTACCGAGAGAGAGAGTCCCTTGATTTGGGACCACCAGACTATCCCAGTCATGTAATGGAGTATAATCAGGTTTGTAATTGTGCTGATGAATTTCTGACCGAATTTTAAAAGTTTATACTGGTTTAAGAACAATAATATTGTGTAATAGCCTCAGTGATCTGAACCTGTATGAAAGATACTTTTCTTTTCTAAAGTTATGTTCTTTTCAAGGGACTTCTTAGCCTGTTACTTTTTTTCTTAGAGGAAATTGTGAAGATAATAATAATAATAATAAAGGAGGGCAAGGAGCTTCACGGGCGCTTCTACCGGGCTCTTCATGGGCCCGATGTAGATTATCTAGCGTCCGTGTCCTGGCTACGTTTTGGCGACCTCTTTGGGGAAACTGAAGGTTTTGTCTGTGCGATTATGGACGAAGTTATGTTGACGAACAACTACCGGAAATATATTATGAAGGACGGGACGGTTGACGTGTGTCGGGCATGCCACCTTCCGGGTGAGTCCATCAGACATATTATTTCTGGTTGTTCTCGTCTAGCTAACGGCGAGTACTTGCACAGACACAATCAAGTAGCCAGGATTATTCACCAGTAACTTGCCTTGAAATATAATCTTGTGGAATCAGAAGTACCGTACTACAAGTATGTGCCCGACCCAGTTCTCGTGAAAGACCATGTCACGTTGTATTGGGATCAGTCTATCATTACTGACAGGACTATTGTCGCCAATAAGCCTGACATAGTGGTGATAGACCGATCAGCGCGCCGCGTAATGATAATCGATGTTACCATTCCGCATGACGAGAACCTCGTGAAAGCTGAGAAAGAGAAACAAATAAAATATCTCGACTTGGCACACGAGGTTCGCGACATGTGGAATATGAACTCGGTTATCATTGTGCCGATTGTCGTGACGGCCAACGGCCTGATAGCCAAGAGCCTCGACGACCATCTCTCGAAGCTCTCATTAGGCGGTTGGATCAAGAGCCTGATTCAGAAGGCAGTACTCCTCGATACGGCTCGCATTGTGAGGAGGTTCCTGTCTCTGCAGCCCTAACCACCGGTGGCTTGGACCCTGCTCCTGACACCGGCGGAACTCTATTTTTTTATATTTTTAAGTGTTTTTTTTTTTGTATCCTTTTATTTTTAAGAAATACTTAAAAATGTAATAACATAAGAAGATAAATGAATAAACGACATAATAATAATAATAATATTCCACAACTATCACACAACGCCATCTAGTCCCAAGCTAAGCAGAGCTTGTGTTATGGGTACTAGACAACTGATAAACATACTTATATATTTCTAAATACATACATATTATAGATAAATTACACCCAGACACAGAACAAATGATCGTGCTCATCACACAAACATTTGTCCTGGGTGGGAATCGAACCCACGACCTCCGGCATAGCAGTCAGGGTCACTAACCACTAGACCAACAGGCCTGTCAATGTTACTCAGCTATTAATATATATTTTAATGGCGATCTTGGTATCCAATTAGAAATTTGTTTTAAAATCTTATTTAACATTGTTTCTGAGAACCATACCAACCTTCAGTTTATCAAAGTCAAACCACTTTTTTTGATTAGGTCTTCTTCTTTATTCTTCATTGTGTATTTAGTGCATAACCTAGCATCAGAGTTTATATGCCGCCCATTCGCTTTGACTCAAAGCAAGTGATAATTATGCAATACGCACATGTATCTGAAAGATCAGAGGTCTATCACTGCTTAATTATGTCTTCAAAAGACTTCAACATCAAACTTCGCAAAATTAGTATTTATTTTAGTAGCCCATGATGTTTTTTTTAAGTTTATAAATAATATTTCCAAAATCTCTTAAGTTTTTTGCAGGTCAGTGTCTGACTGTATGTTTAACAAAATATGATTTGCAACTGTAAAAAATATGGCTCAACAGAGTTACATGAATCTAAATAACCCTCTAAGTTCAATAGTGAATCCTATTGAATGTTTTTTTTTCATGAAATAGGCTACCGTAGGCCCGTAGCGCATCCTCCATAACTCTATGTATCTTTTATTTCCAGCCACCAATGGTGTACCAGGCTATGGCTGACACCGAATGTGTGGTGCCCAATATAACCGTAGAAGTTCCCATTGCACCAATGCCAGAGCTCCCTACGTACGCACCGTATGAACCACCTGTATATGAGGAGCATGCGGTGCCACCTGCTATAGTAAGTGTGGTTGAAGTTGTGTATTGGGGGTACATAACCCTACATTGTGCATGCTAAATGTGTCATAACAGGATAAATAATCTCCTTTCTTTATCTTGTGGTTGGTGCCTAGTCTGGTGTCAGAGTTTTTATGCTACCCATGGGCTTCTGACTTGGTTTTAAATGCTGTTAAGGAATATCTCACAGGCATGCTGGTTTCCTCACAGTGTTTTCCTTCACCAAAGCAAGTTAAATAAAATAAATGAAATATTTTTATTGATTCTCATACAATTGTTCTACAGCACAAAAGTTATAATCATACAATACAAAAACTAGACACGAGCACCGCTGCCGCTGCCGCAATGCTGTTGAAGTAGAATATATTTAATGTAATGAGTTAGTGAATAAGTCGTTGGTGTGTCAATAAATAAATAAATACACACTTGAATCTTGAATCTAAAGAAGTTAGCTAGAGCCTTGGGTTCGAAGTGGGGACCTGTAACTTGTCAGTCCAACAGTATCATAGTACCGTAGTACCATAGTATCGTAGTAGTATAGTATTAGGCTATCACTGCTATAAATATTGTTGTAAATAATTGTTGATTTGTTACTATTTAACTAATTGTCTAATGAGATTCTGCTAAAAGTACACTTACACTATTTTCGAAATAGAAGAATCTATATTGATTGTTTTTTTTGCTTTTTGCAGCCAGCATCCCCCATAGAATCACCGCAGATAGTCCCAACTGATATGAATGCACTACAAAGTAAGTTACCATGGTTTTTTAAAAGTTTTTTTATTAGATTGACCATAATCAATAGCCAAAAGCAACAGATATGTTGCCAGCCCAGAAATCTGGGTGAAATTCTTTATTCACAACTAGTGACCCGCCCCGGCTTCACACAGGTATTTTAAATGATTTAGACAAAATCTTGGTTTTGTGTTAAATTATATACCTAATATTGGTTTAAGTATAATAACCTCATGAATCACTATTGATTGGTGAAAACCGCATAAAAATCCATTCAGTATCGAATTCATTCTCAATCTATCTTCTAGTGGTAATGATTTCCTTATTTGTCAACAGATGGAGATTTAGAAGGTCCCCGCGAACGTTTCGTGTCTGAGAGACCCCCAGGGGCGCAGAGGTTGCCGCAAGTGAGAGATATACCAGACACTTTAGGTAAATATAACTCACTAGCTGACCCACGCAACTTCGTTTGCGTCACTTATGAGAGAAAAAGCTCACTAAAGGAACAAATTTTCCCTGTTTTTGCAACATTTTTTATTTATGCTCCGCTCCTATTGGTCGTAGTGTAATGTTATTTAGCCTATAACCTTCCTCGATAAATAGACTATCCAACACAAAAAGAATTTTTCAATTTGAACCAGTAGTTCCTGAGATTAGCGCGTTCAAACAAACAAACAAACAAACTCTTCAGCTTTATAATATTACTAGCTGACCCACGCAACTTCGTCTGCGTCACATATGAGAGAAAACGAAAGAATAAAAAATCCCCGTTTTTGCAACATTTTTCGTTCCTGCTCGGCTCCTAACAATCGTAGCGTGATGTTATATAGCCTAAAGCCTTCCTCGATGAATGGACTTTACAATACAAAAGAAATTTTTTCAAATCGAGCCGGTAGTTCCTGAGATTAGCGCGTTCAACCAAACAAACAAACAAACAAATTCTTCTGCTTTATAATATTAGTATAGATTAAAGTAATAAGTATAGATAAGTCATCGCAATAATGCATGGTCTAGTTACAGGTAGACAGTGGTCTGAAAGTCTAACAACCGGTCTTACTAAGGGGGATGGTATTACCCGGTACTAACTGGGTTTTGGAGGTCAGATAGGCAGTTGTTTCATATAGACAAGACATGACATCTATTTGTAAATAATTGAGTATACATACAAGGCATGCAGGTTGTTCATAAACAGGGGTTGGGGGTATGGAGAACATTGTGTAAAGTTCTTCATCCCCCGTAGAAAAGGAGGATCCTCTGACCAGTCAGGTGTTATGTCTTGTGGGCTACTGCCAGACAGTTGTATTCTTCGATATAGTTTTAAGTCACTATGTAGGATTTTGACAAAAATTAAAGCTGAAAATTTATTAAATAGTCACACAGACTAATAATTCAATTCCTCATTGCTGAGGACTTAGATATATTCTGTTGTGCTTTGGGTGAATTTACAAGAATAGCTATCTTTAGAATTTGCTATACTTAAATTTATACATGGATCACGGATGAACTGTTTAAATTTTGAAGTGTACTACAATATTGCATTGGGTCAAGCCTGTAAGAATATTTGTATGTTTGGTGTAAATAAATAAATAAAAAAAAATAAACATAACAAATAAGAATTAAATTGTCCTACAATCTAATTATAAATAGTCAAAACTGAATACTAACATGTAAAATACAGGTATTGAGCTGCATCCCGTTAGACTGGAAGCCGGATGCAACATAGTTGATAAAAGGCTAGGCAGTAGGCAGATGATGATGATGTGCAATATTTACTTGCCTACTATGGGTCGCAAGTAATGAATGTTAATTTTGTGTCTGTACAGACAAGGTGGTGATCCCTCGCGGCGGGTTCGGTCGCGGTCGCACGTCGTGGCGCAGTCCGCACTTCGCGCAGAGGTTCGCGCACCAGCCGCATCCCTACAGGAGGAATAATCTACATCGGGTATGTGTCTTTATCGTGTAGTTGTTTTTATGCCACCCATGGCCCTCTAAGTTGGCTTTACATGCTGTCGAGAATAATCTCTCAGACATGTACAGCTACAGTACTTTAACAGTTTTTATGTCTTGTGGGATTGTAGCTAGACTTAAATTTCATCTTTGTTCCGACAATTCAAAAGTGCCTGTAACTGACCTACTTGAAATAAATGCTTTGATTTTTTTTTAATTGATGCTGGTTTTCTCACGATTATTTCCTTCACCAAAGCAAGTGATAAAAATCAGAGATGGGTGTCTTAGATTCGAACTCGAGACCTATGAGTTGGCAGTCCCATGGTCACACCACTAGACTAACACTATTTCTGTTAATACAGGGTCAACACACATAAGTAAGTAAACGGAACAGGGTATAAGCTTCTTAAGAACGTGCAAAATGGTTACCTATTTTGGTAGGGTTCTCACAATAGGTGAAGACAAATTAATCAAATATTTACTAACCTATTGTATACCTCCTTGGGATAGTTAAAGTATGATATATTTTTACACACAGTATAATAAACAACCATTACTAATAAATACCACGTTTTTACAATAAAATATTCAAACTTGTCACAAAACAAACAACGTGTGTTGCCGTGACAACCCTGACATAGTCAACTGGCTGTGACAGCGTAAACCGGTTTTTTCCACTGTCGCCGCGTACGCGCAAACGGCCAGTGGTCACACACGTGGTGCAACCGATTCGCGCGGTTGTATGAATCTTATACCCTGTTCCGTTTACTTACTCATGTGGTCAAGATAAGAAAAGTCGATTTTCTAAGTTTCTCACATTTGCAGGGCAATTTCAACCAGCAACAGCGTCCATCATTCCCCCCTCCACAACTCCGGCCGAGCCCACCTCAAAACCGGCCCGAGTTCCCTCCAGACATGCGGCCCGACATGCGGCCTGAAATCCGGCCCGACATGCGACTAGAACCCCACAACCTCCCTCAAATGGGGCCCGAGATCTCCCCCGAACGCCCCATGCTCCCACAAGACATGCAAATGTTCCGTCCCCCCATGGAACGCCCCCAATTCGCTCCCCGTTTCCAATACCGACCTCACATGGAAGAGCGTCCCCAATTCGGGCAAATAAGGCAGAATTTCGAGCCTAGGCCTGTGTTTTTCAGGCCTAATTTCCCGCCTAGGCCGTTTGCTCCTCCTATGAGGGAGATAGTGCCTAATCCTGGGCACATGCCTCAAGTTACGATAAGGCAAATGCCTATGCCGGGCCCGAGTATGGAGAAGGGGCCCAAGGAAGGAGGGAGGGAGCCAGAAGTAAGGATGTTACCGGTACCTCTCCCGGCGAACTTACCTCCTGGTGGATTGGCTGGGAAGAAGGTGTTGATCAATCCGCATTTCAAAGGGACTTTCCAGCCGCCTGTTGAAGGTAAATATTTATTTTTATGGTGTTGTGTAGTTTTAGATTATTTTCTTTTATTGTGTGTTTCCGATGGCGAAACATTTATGTAAAACATTTCTGATGAGATAAAAAAAACTCTAACTGAATAGAGAACAAGGGATTTTAACATGTTTTATGCAAATGATTCACCAGCAGGAATGTACAATAGGAGATGCTCTTGACTAAAAAAAATTCAAAAAATTATTTAATCTAAAAATTCCATTTGGTCCGTCAGTTAGATTATTGAAAAATGTTGGATTTATATTTTGTTTTACCATTTAATAAAAATTGACGAAGATAAAACGCATTAAAGACGTCACTTGTGGGTAAAAACAAGTACAAAGTGTACCTAAATGTGACGTCACACGAGTTTTCGACGCACTGTATCGTTTTCATTTTTTTACGAGAAAAAAGAAAAAATACGTGTCCAGTATTTTTGGAAATCTATCTGACGGACAAATTAGATTTTTTTTAGGATTACTTATTCCCTATTTTGCTATATCTACATAATTATGGTCTGTCACAAGTTATTATCTTCTGGAATATAATAAAAATGTTCTGTGTGAATTTGTGACTGCATAATCCATAGTGTCAACAGTGTTGCCAGCTTACAAATTAATTAGATTTTCCATATATGCCATTGGAACTACATAATGTATGACCGTCTGTCTGTCAAAGAAGACTTTCTCCGAAACTGTCTTGAAATAATTACTGTGACTGTGTTTTAAAAATAAGTAATGTCGGTAGGGTTACCAGCCTACATACCGACGCGAATACAAAAGTCGCCGCCGCTCAGTCCGACCATAGAGAACAAATTCGGTAATTCTGACTTATTTTGTTGTGTACCGCATGGTATTGTAGCAACCGTAGATATTAGTGCCGATATTGATATGATTTCGATTATTTTTTATCATTTTCATTTCTTTTATTTTACAACATGTTTTTTTAACATTTCAGTAAGTACAAAATACTATAAGTAATAAAAAAAAAACTGTTAAAAATATATGTTAAAATATTGATTTCCATCATAATTATTAAAATCGTTAGCATTGCAGTAAATTTTAGTTTCTGTACTGTTTATTTTAGTTTCCTAAATTCATTAAATCTAATGTAATTTACAAAAATGTTTCCTGATGTCGTACAATTTGCGTACGAACTACGAAATAAAAAATAAAACTACTGATGAAATGTGGGTGTATTATTACAATGCGTCTTGTTCCCCAAAATGATATATAACACCATATAACAATAATTCCAAGACACCAATCTCTAAAAAACAAACATTATTTTGGGCCTGAAAATCCGATTTATTTTCAATTAATTGTCTAATTCGATTTTTAGTTGCTTTGAAATAAATAAATAGTTTAGTCATTGGGTTGACTAAACAGTGACGTCACAGCGTGCTATTGCCATACAAAATCTATGAGAGAACCGCGTTTTGACAGCTCTTAAAAAGTATGTCAATTTATTGGTGTGGTGGCATCTAACTTACTATCACGTTTGATTTTATATAAATAGTTTGCTATTGTTTTAAATCGTAATGTTTTAAATTACTTACTCAGTGAGTAGATCCAAATCAATATCGGCGCTAAATTAAATGTTATTACTTGTATTGCACAATATTTGTTCACTCTGCTTGTTTTGATGTTTAGTCAAAATTCACACAAACTCTCTTAGTCTGCTTGTGAATATATCTCTTTCTCACCTAGTTATAAATCCTTAGTTAGAATGTGTTTTGTTTGAAAACAACTTATAATGTCTGCCTAGATGTGAAGTGATTGTCTATTTTTCAAAAAATGTGCTAATTACAAAATAAATCCGAGGAATAACGTCTCTTATATTTATTTCTCGTTAAAAAGTATATTTTTTTGAAGAGATGTGGTTATATAGTTGACCTTAGATAACGTCATCTCCAGAAAGAATATCGTAAAATGTTTTTGCGGTCTGAACGTGCCCTTAGGTTCATATGAATGCCATTAAAAACAAACGGGATACGATTATTTATCCTATTAACCCTGCATTAATTATCCAGGTCCAGTAAAGGATATCGATGATGCAGCAGAAAGGTTTATAGCAGAACAACGCAGTGCGTTGGCAAGGGCTGCTGTCAGAAAGTATGCAAGGCGATCACCACAGAGGTAAGTCCTACTAATCTTACTAATATTATAAAAGTTTGTGAGGAAATCTGGATAAAATAAAATAAATAAATATCGCTGGATATTACACACAGCGCCATCTAGTGCCACACTAAGTAACGCTCTTTCACGCAAAAACTACTGAACGGATTTGAATGAAATACCTAATCAGATAGGTAGTTTATTGATACATAGGATATTTTAAGTCCCAGTAGTATGATCCTGTGAAATTATCGAACTCCACGCGGGCTAGCGAACGGCAAGCGCGACGACGAGTGCGATGAAAGAAGTGAACAGCTGATTTCACGTGTTGTTCGTTTCGTCGTTCGTAGGTCTTTTGATTTTATAAATGGAGTGCTGCACTATTGCGTTTATGTAAGCTGAAAAGATCTTTTCAGTTACATAAACGATAAAAAACCGGCCAAGTGCGAGTCAGACTCGCGCACCGAGGGTTCCGTACAAACCTGTAGGTATAATAATAAAATAATAATAATAATATTCCACAACTATCACACAACGCCATCTAGTCCCAAGCTAAGCAGAGCTTGTGTTATGGGTACTAGACAACTGATAAACATACTTATATATTTCTAAATACATACATATTATAGATAAATTACACCCAGACACAGAACAAATGATCGTGCTCATCACACAAACATTTGTCCTGGGTGGGAATCGAACCCACGACCTCCGGCATAGCAGTCAGGGTCACTAACCACTAGACCAACAGGACAGTTATGGTAATTTAAGATTTTCGGAATTTTTCCTATATGTGTACTTTATAACGTTGCTTCATGCCAAATTTCAAGATTCCAGGTCGTCTGGAAGTATCCTTTAGGTTTTGATTCCCTTGCGAGTAGTTGCGAGTTTCAAAATATGCGGCTTTAATTGCTGTATCTTTTGATTGCGTTGACGTAGAAGTTTGATTTTGTTACAGCTTAAAGATATTATAGACTTGAGTATTTGTTAAGAATTTCAATATAATACCACTACGCGTTCATGAGTAAAGGGGTAATAAGTTTAAAATTATTAAAAATATTTTTATTATATGATGTAACTAAAAATTTATGCTTTTCGCAATTTTTCCTTTATCTGTGTTATAAGACGTTGCTTCGTACCAAATTTCAAGATTCTGAGTTCACGGGAAGTACCCTGTAGGTTTTGATTACCTTGCGAGTGTCGAAAATTTGCGGCATAAACAGGAGTATCTTTTGATCGCGTTGACTTAGAAGTTTGATTTTTTCACAGCTCCAAGAGACCATAGACTTGAGTATTTGATATGAATTTCAGCTTGATACCTCCACGCGTTCCTGAGAAAAAAGGTCTTGACAGACAGACAGACAGACAGACAGACGGACAACAAAGTGATCCTATAAGGGTTCCGTTTTTACCTTTTGAGGTACGGAACCCTAAAAAATGAAAAATTCCGGTGGAATATGTAGTCCCTTACACCCTGTATATGTATATTTTTCTTTAATGTTACGAATTTACACACTAACGTGTACTGAATCCAGTACGTCTGTGAAGCCCGACCGAATTGCCAAATCCCATTGGGTGTATCAAATAAATACCTACTTAATTTAGTATTTATATTGTTCTAGATACATAGAGAACACGACGATAGAGATAGAGAATGAGTTGGCACACCCTCCGCGGAGGAGTAACGATGACGACGATCTGCTGCGGCGGCAGGAGGAGTTTATCAATGCCAACAGGGCGGGGCTTAGGAGGAGGTGAGTGAGAGAGAGTGAGAGTGACTTGATCATCATCATCTGCCTTTTCCCGACTATGTTGGGGTCGGCTTCCAGTCTAACCGGATGCAGCTGAATACCAGTATTTACATGGAGCGAGTACCTATCTGTCCCCACAACCCAGTTAATAGTACTGGGTAAAACGATACCAGTTAGTAACACTGGTTGTCAGACTTTTCGGGCCACTGACTACCTGTAACGACTGTCAAAGATGTACAAATGATAGCCGGCACATACTACGTGACGCTGACCTGACGTGTCCAACTTAAGAGCCCTTTTACATTTTGGTGTTACGCTAATTGTACAATTTACTTAAAAAGGATAACGAAAAAGTATTCTATTATTATGAAAGTATAAGATATTTGTGAGATAGAACTTTTTGTGTAGGACTTCGTCCATAACCATCAAAAACTTTCTTTTTTTTATTACAAAATGGGCTTGCTTCTGATCTCGATCACAGCTGATGGATGAGGTCTGTGATAGAACGAGCGTGCCCAGAAGATGCCTGTTCACATGCAGACAACTTTATTTCCATAATGTAAGAGTGTAACATGTTGTTGTGTAACAGGATGCGGTCTCGGTCGGCGTCCCCGGCGCGGCGCTCGCTGTCTCCGCGTCGCACTCCCGAGCGTCGCGCGAGACCCGACCTCACACGACATACTGACGAGGTAACTACACACTACACACTACACACTGCACGGTAATACCAAGCATTCTGCACATCAAACTAACTAACTTTACGCTAAAATTATTGCTGGGAATCAACTTTTCGTGAAGAATCATGTTTTGTGGTAGAACTCAATGTTGCGCTCTCAAAACATTGAGCTGATGGATGGATTGGACGAGGATCGTGGTGGTGTTTAAAATAAAAATCTTACATTAAAAACAAAGTCAAAGTCAAAGTCAAAACATGTATTTAAAAAAAAAAATGTGAAAAATTAGGAACTTTGATCACCAATATCTCCGTAACTAGAAGGTATGGTGTAAAACAAAAAAATGATCTCAAAGACGGGGAAAACAGGTGTCTTTCGGCTTACACCCTTTATTGCGCTCTCAATAATGTATAAGTATCCACAGACGAATTTATTGATCATATTTCGTCTAGATTAATAGACATACTATGTTGTATGAGATTTTTTTACACCCTTTACTTACATATTCCCCTCCCTACCCCTCTATGGGAGTCGGCCCTCGTTTTCCATAGGTATAATTTCTCTTTTATGATGAAGCTTTTTTTTATCAATTGCTGGCCAGTGCATAACCTTTCCCCCGCCCTCTGTGTGTGTATGGTGACACTAATATTTGAGGATAATTGTGACAGGAGAGTGAATACAAGCGCAGACTACGTGAACAGGAGAGTCTTCGCGAGAGAGTACTGCGAGCTAAAGAAGTGCGACGCAGGAAGAACGCTGTAGCTCTGCACAAGCAGTTACAGGACAAGTAAGTTATACTCTGTGTTACACTAATTATGGAATACTTGTTGATATCATGTCTTATAAAAACGACTTCTAAAAACACAAAAAAGTGATAAATAACTTTAGCTTCAGAAGTCGGTGACCTTTATTTGATTGGTTTAGTTTTTTTTTGTCACCGACTTCTGAAGCTAAAGTTATTTTTGACTTTTTGTGTATTTAGAAGTCGGTTTTAATTTTTGCAAAAAAAGTTTTTATTTTTCACTTCTTTTTTTATTGTTCACATGCGCTTACCCCTTCACAGCGTACTGGCGTGATTTTATGTTATGAACGGTTCTCTATCGTATTACCTAACTTTTTAATCCATAATCTAAAATTACATCATTTTTTTTGTCATAATCATCATTCGTCCGAATGATATTTTTACCGAACTTTAAATCACATAATATCATATGCCATAAAGTTGAAATCCCTAAATATAATAAGCCCTAAATCCGTTTGTCATAAGTATTACAATCAATAATATACAAAAGACATAAAATCGTTTTCAATAAAAGTCATAAGTCCTAATCTAAGTAAATGTTTAATCGTATGTAGGCGTTGACCTGCAATGCTAGCAAGCATGCAGCAAGCATGCGGCACGCATGTAGCAATCATGCAGCAAGCATACAGCTAGCAAGCATGCAACAAGCAAGCATGCAGTAAGCAAGCATGCATGCAAGCGTGCAGCATGCAAGCAAGCATACAGTATGCAAGCAAGCATGTAGCATGCAAACGAGCAAGCATCATGCAGCAGGCATGGTTTCTGTCACGGCTCCGGCGCTGCGGGGCTCCGGCGGTCCCACGCGAGCTTATCGTCGCAGATGGGTTTAACGCTCACCACGTTCAGTTCGGCTTGCTGCGCGCTCAGCCGCGGCGGCGAGTGTTACAACCACCTGCTCCTCACCTCGCGGCCTGCCTCGCCCGCTCCGCGCCAAGCGATTTTAAATAACACTCTTGGGGTAGGGCAGACAAGACTGCGTGGAGTCGGATTTACAGCAATTCGTTTCTGTCACTAAAACCTAACTTTTAGGGATGTTTTAGTTAGTCCTTAACACAATCCCTAAAAGTTAGGTTTATAAATGACCATTCGGAATCATACACATTATGTGATACAATACTTAGGACATACGACTTTATGTCATGTAAAATTAGGAGATTCAATTATTATAGTATTCGATATTATGACAAAATAGTATTAGAAGTAAAGTTAGTTATGTAAAACATAATTTCGGTGTTTTGAACATTATGGTTACTGAAGTTTATAGCAAACGTGTTATGGATAATGATTTTCGGACAAAAAATTTTAGGACAATCAAGGGAGTACCGTTATGAACTGGTGTAAGCAATAGACAGACATACGATTTCAGCAATCCCAGTCCATTTGCTACCGTTTATTAAGGAGTTCCATTGCCTATCTCCGAAGTTTATCATCAGATCTTCACTAAATTGAACTCCGAGAAAGTACTCTTCTGAAAACTACCAAAATCGCTTCATGTGTGCCTATATTAAAATAAAAAATAAATAAATAAAATATCTTTATTTCAGACCTATAACAATCCATACGTTGTTAGTAGTTAGTAACAGATTGTGCTTATTATGTTATGTTAGTGTTATTAGTATTACTTAATATAATTTAAACCTATACTTAATTTGACGCAGTGTCTTTGGATGGGGCAGTCCACTCTGCCAACAATCATTTTCAGGATTAAGGTGTAATCACAAATAAAAAATAATCACGAAAAAAAATTATATAAGTAACAACCCATTTGAAAGATAAGCAAAGATATGCAATACTTTCACTGCGCACAAAATGATTGAATATGCGCACTTGACTGTACTGTGACTGCACCGTGCAGGCGCCGCGCGCGGGGTCGTTCACCCCTGCGACAGCGCAGACGTAGACAGCTGATTCTAACTTTCCCATCACATTTTGCAGACTTTGGACTGGCAATGTTTTTAAATGTAAAAACTAAAAATGCTTGAAAAAAAATTTTTTTTTTGGTATTTATTTGTTTTTTGATACCGAGTACGTACACGAAATTCTTTCGGTTAATTTTTTAACACCTTGTATAAAACATTTGAAGAGTCCTCTCTATTTCTCCAGGATTCCATCATCAGATCCTGACTTGATGATTATGGGACCACCTGTGAAGTATATCCTTTCAAACAAAATAAAAATAATCCAAGTCGGTCTAGCCATTTTCGAGTAATTAGGGAACATACAAAAAAAAGGGCCCGACGAATTGAGAACCTCCTTTTGGAAGTCGGTCAATAAATAGTGTAGTGGTGTGACTGTCGGACCGCCACGTCATATGTGTCGAGATGTAACGTGTAGCGAGACGTGCGAGCCCTCACACCCGACAACACCGGCCTGCATGCGTGTGACCCGGGTATACAGCTAGGCCCATAATGTGACTGTCGGACCGCCACGTCATATGTGTCGAGATGTAACGTGTAGCGAGACGTGCGAGCCCTCACACCCGACAACACCGGCCTGCATGCGTGTGACCCGGGTATACAGCTAGGCCCATAATGTGACTGTCGGACCGCCACGTCATATGTGTCGAGATGTAACGTGTAGCGAGACGTGCGAGCCCTCACACCCGACAACACCGGCCTGCATGCGTGTGACCCGGGTATACAGCTAGGCCCATAATGTGACTGTCGGACCGCCACGTCATATGTGTCGAGATGTAACGTGTAGCGAGACGTGCGAGCCCTCACACCCGACAACACCGGCCTGCATGCGTGTGACCCGGGTATACAGCTAGGCCCATAATGTGACTGTCGGACCGCCACGTCATATGTGTCGAGATGTAACGTGTAGCGAGACGTGCGAGCCCTCACACCCGACAACACCGGCCTGGACTTTACCCGGTGTGACCCGGGTAAAGTCCGACGCGAAGCAGGAAGAATTTCGTACAATGACCTCTTTACCTACTGACAGTGGTTTAGATCTTATATTAAGTATAAGTTATAAAAATCGAGTAACAATTACTAATTCGGCAGAAACGCGACTGGACTTTATAAAAAGTCCAGTCGCGGAGCAGGCTAGCTTTACAGCTAGGCCCATAATGATGATCAACACACAAAGATATGGAACTTACGTTATCTTTGTGTGTATCATCCCGGAATACGCACAATGGTCCATTTCAAGGACTAAGTGCGGAAACCTAAACCCCCATGATAGATAGATAGATGATAGATCATCCCGGAATTAGGATTTGTATCCAATAATTTACATTACATGAGGCTTACACATAACTTGCGAAATGTTCATACTAGTTCTGAAACACTTTTTCCTAACGTATCGTGGAATTACAGGCATATTTTTATCACAAAAAACATCATTTGCCTACCCTTATCCCAACTATATTGGAGTCGGCTTCCAGTCTAACCGGATGCAGCTGAATACCAGTATTGTACATGGACCGACTGCTTATCTGACCTCCACAACCCAGTTAAAACTGGGTAATACGATACCACTTGGTAAGACTGGTTGTCAGACTTTTTGGCCCACTGACTACCTGTAACAACTGCCAAAGATGGACAAATGACAGCCGGAACCAACAGCTTAATGTGCTTTCCGAGGCACGGAGGAAACTCGGATGTAAGGGTGGTCATCCATCCACAGACCCACCTAGGCAAGCACGGCTTAACCTAAATTATTTATTATTTAGCCACGAGCTAAAATATTTTTATAACTAATCACATTTAAAATCTTTTTTACAGAGAACGGGAAACTCATGAAAAAGAGGGTCTACTGAAGGCCGGGTCAGAGCCCACAGCACCCCAGCCCCCGACTCCCGCGCACACACCCGCCACAGAGCTACAGCACAACAAACCTGATACAACGCGAACTTCTCCGGACAAGATGGACAAACTGGAGAAATTGGAGAAACTGGAGAAGCTGGAGAAAGTTCGGGTAGAAGTGAAGGTTGTGAAGGAAGTGAGGGACCGCTCACCGATTAAAGAAGAGAAGGTGGAAGTTAATTCTACTTGTGGTGAGTTTGTTTTGGTTATATACAGCTTTTTAATGCAAGGCAGCTGATTGTACAGCCAGCCCCAAAAAGATAAGAAACCATTTCTTTGTCTGCAACTATAATTATTTTATGTTAAAACTCTTTTAGTTACTGTTATTGGTTTTAAACAACCATTTTAATTAATAAAAATAGAAAATTGAGAAAACCGTAGAATGTGAATTGTAGAATAGAAATACCGTTAGATTATAATTTATCTCGCGAAATTGTAAACTCGTGAATTATTGTAAACACGGAACACACCTCACGCGTTGATTGATTGAATGTAATGTGTCGTTTGATATACGAGGGCATTTGTTATTGCAGTTCTCGGCTTCATAACAACCTCGCCTACGGCCAGGTTGTAAATTCCGCCTTGAATGCAATAACAAAGTTTCCCCAGTTATATCAAAATATAGTATTCCATCTCCGCAGAGAACCTGACCCCTCCTCACAAGCTGGGCACGTTGACGCCGCCACTACCGGACAAACGTACGGAGAGCGACGACGACCTCGACCTCATCCTGGGAGACATCGACGGGATACTGTCCGACGAAGACGACTCCGGACGGTTCAAGGAGAAGGCTACTAAGAAGTAAGTACATCAGACAGCGACGACGACCTCGACCTCATCCTGGGAGACATCGACGGGATACTGTCCGACGAAGACGACTCCGGACGGTTCAAGGAGAAGGCTACTAAGAAGTAAGTACATCAGACAGCGACGACGACCTCGACCTCATCCTGGGAGACATCGACGGGATACTGTCCGACGAAGACGACTCCGGACGGTTCAAGGAGAAGGCTACTAAGAAGTAAGTACATTAGCTGCATAGGCTTCCAGTATAATTGTATGCAGCTAATTACACTTAAATATTGAATTTCTTTTATTTTGTTTTTAGTATTTGTTGTATAGCGGCAACCGAATATATCATCTGTGAATTTCAAATGTCTAGACAGACGGATAGACGGACAGTGGAGTCTTATAAATAAATAATAAAAATAAAAAATAAAATAAGTTTATTACGTATCAGTTTGGGTTACATTGCATGTCAAGGAGTCTCCATTTAGGCATAAAAAATGCCTGTAGTTGAAGGCTCCGCTCTTCCCTTACATTTTAGAGATACAAAATAAATTGGCAATTAACAAAAAGAGAAAAAAGTAAAAATAAAAAAAACAAAGTTATAAAAGTACGATAAATTGTATAAGCGTGTGTACGCATGAGTATGTTTGAGTGTGTGTGTGTGTGTGCGTGTGTGTGAGTGTGTGTGCGTGTGTGAGAGTGAGTGTGCGAGTGAGAGGGAGAGAAGTTTGAGGGTACAACTGTACATGACATGTGTATCTTGCTAATCGAATAACATCATTAAGTTTTTATTTATTGTTAACTCACGCGTTGCAAGAGTAACTCTGTGTCATCAAAATTTAAATTGTGTAGCCATATTGTTAGTTTTTTTTTGCATTCATATTTTTTTTTTATCATAAATATACATTAGTTTATTAATTTTATTGTACAAGTAGGCGGAGCGTTTTTTAAATTGTCTACTGGCAAATTCAGTTTTAGTTGAGGGAACGTTTGCTATACAGTGTTTCTTTCTCTTTTCTTGTATTTTAGGATCATAAGGTATCTCCTTGTGCATTTTGAGGATGATAAGAAGGATGTACAATTTTCTCACTGACAGCAGATTACACAATTTGTAAAGCTTTTCAGTGGAGAATATTCTTTTTTTGAAGTACATCACTTTAAGTATCGCTCTTTGAGCACGTTCTAACTCTAGAAAACTGGATTTCGTTGCTCCACCCCATACTGTTATGCAATATATTAAAACGGACTGGACCAAAGATACATAAATTTCGTTTAATAGATTTCTTTGGTTGTCATTGTTTTTATTTACAGTAGTTCTCCTTGGTACAACATATCTCAGCTCTTTGAATATCCAGACAAGTTTTCGCACTCTACTCATGACTAGTTCCAGTTGAGGATACCAGGAAAGACGCTGGTCAATGATCACTCCCAGATATTTTGTTTGGGTCACTTGTTGGATAGTAGGGCAATTGCAGCAAGTTCCAAACGTATGCATGTCGCAAGTGTGTATTCTCAAATTAAATTCCTTGTCTGGTTGAAACTGATTATAAATATTAAAACAAATATAGTTAGTTTTGCTAGTGTTCAGGGTGAGCAGATTTTTGTTTAGCCATGTTGCAACAAGAGCTAGCCCTTCTTCTGCACTATTTTTAACCTCATCCCATGTTTTCCCCGAGAAGACGACAGCTGTATCATCAGCGTATGAGAAAACTTTGGCATTATTAATCCTCATATTGCAGAGGTCATTTATATAAATTAAAAATAAGGTAGGTCCTAGAACGCTACCCTGAGGTACACCGTATGATACATCCGCGTCCTCACCAACAATTTGTTCCACCTTCACCTTTTGAGTTCTACCAGAAAGGTAATCCTCAAAAAGTGCCAGTGGTATTCCACGAACTCCGATAGCTTCAAGCTTGTGTAAAAGAATGGGAGTAGAGACGGTGTCAAATGCCTTTCTTAGATCCAGAAAGGCTGCCATACATTTGTTTCCTTTGTCGAGCTGTTCAGTTACTAAGGAACTTAGTGCTATAACAGCATCTTCAGTTGACTTTTTTTGCCTGAATCCGAATTGAGAAGGTGACAGTATGTCAAAGAACAATGCCCACCTTCCATACATTTGAAAACCTGATGATGAAAGTATATGTATAGTTATAAGATATAGTAGAAATACTTCCTTTATGTTTAGAAAGTAATGTCTAATAGACATTTCGGCAATTTAAACGCCACGAAGTTCAAAAAATATTAATGTTTCTTGTTAGGTTAGGATTGGCCGTCACCAGAATTAATGAAACAAACGTGCATGAACTAATTAATAACGCTCGTAGTTTACTCTAAAATAGGGATATTTAGCTAACTATGGTCTAAAACATCTTTTTTACTCAGTTAATTCCTTGAAACTAACTACCCCTAAGTCAATGCTAAGCTACCTCTAAAATGCCTAACTAAATTCATGTTTTCAAAAATGATCACTTATTTACCAACCTACATACCTGTTGAATGAAACGGGGAAAATAAATAAAACACTATGTTACAGTGGAATAGTTTATTGATATTCATCATTTTCATCCAAATCTCTTACAACTACGTCATCCAGAAATTCTGCTGGAGCAGATATATTGTTTTCGTACCTAGCCCATCCAAGGTACCACACTACCGTCATCACGTGAGCGCAACATCCGATAGTTCGTCGACCGACCAAACAATTGCAACAATATTCAACTATCCCGTTTCTGCCAGGCACATTATTTTCTACTAAAATATAAACATAATATTGTTTTCTTGAAATGTGCCTGGACTTGATTTTTCCTCTTATTAGTGTTTTATCACCACTTCCTCTAAGATTATATTGAGAAAAGTCTTGTGTATCCCTACATACTTCTATTCGATATGATCCGTGAAATCTTATATGTTCTCCATAGTATGACCTTGCTTGTCTTATTTGGTAAGTACCTAGAGCAAATAATATTAATTCACTATAACTTAATCTAGGAAACATAAATAAATTATCTCGGTCAGCAGTAATACTCTGAAAAGCAGTTGATCTTCTATTCATGTTTAGTTGTTCAACTAATCTGGCTAAATTATTTTCAAAATTAATTCTCTCTCTAATAATTGTCACTATTTCATTAGCATCATTTCTATCCTGAAAACGAACACCAAATCTGTTTAGTAAACTGGCAGCTATTTGAAAATTCTGCATCATGTTCGGGACTGATTTATTAAAATAGTCTTGCCTCAGGAGCTTAAAGTCCCTTTTAAAGTGTCCATTTACTGCCTCAACTACCCAACGACATATTGTTACACAGCGGCTCCGGTTGGCCTGCTGTGTTGTTAGTTGGTGTTCGCCTTCTAATAGAGATTCAGGCATGTATGGCCGGTAATTGCAACCTTCCAGCATTCTTATGGAATCACGGAATCCCCTATCCAATATGAACACATCGTTTTCTTGAAAATATAATCTAAGAGGAGCGTTTTCATAATCAAAGAGGGAAATCATAATATCGGCATCGGATGTGGTAGCCTTGTATGGACCGAAACAATCGAGGATGTAACCATCACATGCCACAAATAAAAATGGCTTTAATAGATTTTTATACTTATGTAATGAATATGTATCCTTTTGGAAGGAGTAATTGGAACTTTTATTTATATTTATGTATGTACCGTCACAAATAATAATAGCGTTTGTGAAGTTTTCATTGTATGTACCATTTTGTATTGTCAGATTATGATCCATTAGACTTTCTCTCGATATGTGAGTAATACCCAGGTGCATAGGTACAAAATCTTGAACCAGGATTTCCCTGCTTTTGTTCATTAGCCTTTCTAATGTACTACGCGGTACATCCAATAATGTAGCCAAGCGAACATCTGATTCACCGGTCCTCATTTTGATTAATAATGCAGCTAATCCCAAAAGGCCATTGTGCATTCCTTGTATGCGAGGAACTTCATTAATGAGAGTAAAAAAATCTTGTTTAGACCTTCCAGTCCAAAAGAAAAATATGTTATCTTCAATTTCTTGGATAGCTTCTACATTTGTGAAATTAAGGTAAGGCTTGAAAGCATTGACAAATGAAAAAATATGTTCCACTTGTTGTAAAGTAAATGTTCTAATGCTATTACTCGAATCATAAAGATTGCTCCACTGGTTACTCAGTCTATGTTCTGTACAAACACGGCTGTGCACAGGGATATAATATTTATATGTACTGAATATTGTAGCCCTAAATGAATCTGACAAATTGTGCAGATTAATATTAGTACATTGAGGAAAAAGGCAGTGAGAAGCTGTATTTGCTGCCCGTCTATAATTTTCCATTGTTATTTCACTTGATGCAACAGAAGGCACTTCAAGACTTTCATGAACTGGTTCAGCAGTGTATGGCTCAGAGTCACCTGTTTCAACTTCAACTTCTTCAGTAGTAGATACTCCACGGGCATCATCAGCATGCTCAATACGTGTGGCAGCACGCTTGCAGCTCATCCAGCATGCATGGCATATTCTATCAGATGATGATATCTATGAAAAAAAAACATTGAATTAATATCAGGTATCGTTGGTATTATTTTTAAAGGATAAAAAGACATATCACTACATTCAAGGTCAAAAAAACCATAATATTATGCACCTGTTATTTTCATGTATTATTATGTACCTACATAATTATTTTTTTATGGTGAAAAGTGTTACAGCATAGTAGGTCAATCACTATCAGGTATAATTATTGATATCCAGAAGAAATATGATAATAAACAATATAGAAACATAAATACCTGACGTGGTGCAATTCTTGTTTGTATAACGGCATTAACCTGTCTTTGTTCTTCTGAAGGATTGTCAATAACAATAGCATGGCTCTGACGATTAAGTGTAGACCGTCCACAAATACTGCACACTTGTCTACGTCCTGGTTGAGATGACCCGGAAGCTTGAGCACCATCACAGCTTGCTGTTAATTGCTGGTTTACTGTTCTCATGAGGAGTTCATTACAACGTTCACAAATGTAATCTTCCTCAGTAATCTGAAACAGGAAACTCAATATAAACTTCTTTTGATTACAAAATATTCAATAGCTCATTACCAGGAGGTTATGTTGAAGAAATAGTTCCGCATAACAATAAACAACAGGTTCAAAACTAAGATTATTTCATGTGAATAATCTTTGTATAAACACATTTTTCGAACAGTTGTATGTGTTATGTTACACATTGTTTAAGAGCTTTGTGTAATTCTCATTCTTAATATGATTTTTAGATTAAAAATAGTGAGCATAAAATACTTACGATTACTGGTGATATCCACTCGCTAAGTAACGAAATAACTCTTGTGTTCAGCTCATGAACGAGATAACGTCGAAACGTATTTACGCAGACATTGCAGTTTATGCAAAGTATACGTCGACTTGTTGCTGATGGCGGCATTGTCAACAGAACGGATTTACAACGGTATCAGGTATGGTAAGCAAAGGTCGTCAGATGAGGAAGATATCGGGGTCCAGGGGCGGTAAATCGGGTCGTAATAAGAAGAAACACATACAAAATGGCACAGTACACAACGAGACGCAAGCGCAACAACGAAGGACTGCACCGAACACCGATGCAAATCACAGAACTGTCAAATGTCAAAAAATCCATTTCACTTGCGCACATTCAATGAAACACTGAATGATTAATTTAATTCAATTATCGTGTTATTTTTAAATTAATTACTTTATCTCATGACTAATAAAAAAATAGTTACTGATCGAATTAAACGTAAAATAAGTATAAAACTAAGGAACAAAGTTAAATATGGTCAACCAGCAATTTGTAAAATGGAACGTTTTAAAGAATTGATGGTTTGGATGCGTTCAAAATATGTCAATACGTTTAGAATTAGCTTAAATAAATGTAAAAATATCTTTTTTTCCTGCGTTTCTTTTAACATTGTGATAAGCGTAATTAATATACAATTCAATAAGCTATATTTTAAGATTTATTTCATTTCTATACACAGTCAGGTCAAATATGAACATTCTTCTTTATCTAGATACTGCAAGAGGCGAGTATTTATCAATTTTTCTAGTATTTTTGAAATCGCAGTTAGAACGGAAATAGGTCGATAATTGTTGACGTCGTCTCTATCACCACCCTTATACACAGGTGTAATAATAGATTTTTTTAATGGGGCTGGAAAAGCGCCTTTTTGAAAACATAAGTTGGCAAGGTGCGTGATAATTGGTACAACTTCATTCTTAGCCATTTTCAAGAAGCACGTAGGAATATTGTCCCATCCGGGGGCACTGTCAGATCGTAGATTCATAAGCGTAGTACAAACTTCGGGCTGATCAGTGTCTAAAAGTACCATTGAGCTTATGTGTGATGGCGTTTTATTTAGGGGATGGCTATATAAGTTAGTGCCAGATGCTATTTTTTGGGCCAGATCTCTGCCTATACTTGCAAAATATTTATTTATAAAGTTAACGGATTCTACGGGAGATGATTTTACCTGCAACAGGTCTAAGTTTTTTGTCTGAGATTTATTAGTATAAGTGATATTTTTTATGTTTTTCCAAAGAAGTCTATTGTTTTTGACAGCGTTAGTAATTTGATCCCTATTATATTTTCTTTTTAACTTTTTAATGAGATTATTGCAGTAGTTTCTATAACGCGTGTATGTCATTTTGGCAATTTCACTGTGAGGATCATTTAGTGCCTTTTTCTGTAATGCATTACGATTCCGAATACATCTCAGAATACCGTGTGTAATCCAGGGTTTTAATAAGTCATAAGTCATAAGTCATTTAATCATTTGTTAACATAGGTACAATAAATAGTTGTTTTAAAAGATTACAAGCGCGCTATGTTATGCCCGAAGGCGTACAAATATTTATAGAGGTCATTGAAATTAAAAATTGAAAAACCTTTTAAAGTATACTACTGCAATACAAAGAATAAAAACATATAACTAATTAAAAAAATGAAATAAAATAAAAATAATAACAAAAACAAAAAGAAATATGTATATATATAAATGTCAAAACTAAGTGACACTTTACCACGTCAAAATGCAAATCAAGTACTTATAACACAAAATGCCAAAGATAAAATAATCATTAAAATAATACAAAATGTCATGTGCAACCACGTCAGAAAATGTATAAATGTCAAAACTAAGTGTCACTTACTACGTCAAAAATTCAACTAAAGTATAAACAAAATACAAAAGAACATTAAAATAATACAAAAATGTCACGTGCAACAATGTCAAAAACAGGCAAAAGGAATTGAATTAATAAACGTTTACTGCTTGGAATGTTAATAGTGCGCGTATTAGGAGTCAAAGATTCAGTTATCTTTTCTATTAAAGACATTGTAACTATACTGGGGTCATCAATAAACAAAAGTTCAGCTAAATTTTTGTTTTGCAAATATAGGAGAGCGCTGTTAAAATCTACAGTAGTTTTAGTTTTATTAGGAGTAATTTTGTCTTTTGTTTTTGCCAAAGAAAGAAAGGTGGTATAATGGTCTGTAGTAGTAGTGCGTAATATAGCTATAAATGCAGATATTTTTTTCGGATTCATTTTAAGCATGAAATGATCAAGACAATTCGTGCCTCTAGTGGGTAGTGTATGCCCAGCCAGAATACCGTATGACGATAACATAGTAAGGTAGTTTACCCTATTTTTGTGTTCGTAATATTGTTCAGTTTCCCTGGGTCTTAGGTTAATATCTATATCCCCTGTGATCACAATGTTTCTTTTTTGCACATTAAGTGATTCCAGATGTAAACCTAGAGAGTCAACAAAGTTTTCTGCGCTTAAATTTGCAGGGGATCTATATACTCCAAAGACAATGTTATTTAGCACCTCAATTTGGAGACATGATGCGTGTAAAAGCTTAACTTCAGTAACTTTATGTTTTATAGATTTTTTCACATACGCGACGACTCCGTCGTGTTTATTTAAAAGATTTGTGGTAAAGTAGCAATTGTAGTTATCAAGTTGTGGTATAGTTTTATTTAAGTTTAGTTGGCATTCCGTTAATATGATGACGTCTGTTTCAAATTTAAGGCTAGAAAGTGTAAGTAAAAAATCGTCGAAATTGCAGCAAATGCCTCTAATATTCTGTGATATTATTGTAAAATCGTTTTTGTGTATGGATGTATGTTTCTCAAGATCTGTACAGTCGCATGTGACCGATTTAGCGAGCTGTATGTTGTCTATTTCTTGTAGTGTTTGTAAAGATTCACACGCGACAGCCATTTTTAAAATAATAAGTAATAATAGTCCTTGCAGGCCTTTGCTTAAAATGTGTGTTGTGTGTCGGTATGATGTTTGTGTTTGTCTTGAGTGTGATTGTGTTGGTTTGGACATATATTTTAGAAGTGTGTTTATTGTAGTGTTGTCTAAAGTAATTGATGGAATTATGTGGATTTTGTTGTTTTTTGTAGGTGAGTGTGATTTTAAAATTAATAATACAATTTTCGTTTAAAGCTAATAAATTAACTAGAATTATACAATCCAAAATTATAGAGAGGTAAAAATACTGGAAGTTATGATTTATTTCTAATGCTGGTGAGATCGTTCTCTGATTTGATCTGCACTCGTTCGTTATCATCGAGGCGTAGAAAAACCGCTCCACGAAAAATCCAGCACGTGTAGCCATTTGTTTTGGCAAATTCCCGGACTTTTGAAAATAATTTGGCGGTTTTTTTTGTGACACTCTCAGACACATAGATAGGCTTCCTTTCTCCTTTCAAGTTAAAATGTCCAGTATGAAGCTTATCACTCAATCCTTTAACTTTGTTGAATTGTTTTGTAGCTGATTGAACCTTTTCTTTCCTTAGTACTGTAGAAAACTCGGCAATAATAGTACCTGTGCTATTCGATTTTTCATGTGGCTTGATTCTATATATATCTTTGATGTCTGTATCCTTGATCTCAGCATCAACTATCTTGCCCAACTCAAACATAAAATTGCTGAGTTCCAATTTCCCTTCAAACTTATTCTGGTCGGAAATCAGTTTTGGTACGTTTCGAATTTCAATTGTTGCTGAACAGGTTTTCTTTTCAAAATAATCTACTCTTTCTTCCAGCGCAATAATCCTTTTCCTGTCCTCCTTCTTCTCGTTTTGTAGCGATTCAATTTGCTTCAGAGCCATGTCGTATTTCTCTGATAAAAAACTGATACTTTCTTTTATCTCTTCGCTCTGTTTCTGTAAGTTCGCTTGCAACTCCCTAAAGCGTGCATCTTGTTCAGTTGCCAGAGAGCTGAAGAGTGTACGCATTTCTTGCATGACGTCTCCCATATTCACAGCATTCGCAGTTTTAACCTGAGGAGGCGTTCTCAAAGCTCGTCTTTTATTAGTCCTACGGGAAACATTCTCATATTCATTTGTATGTTCTTCCAGATCCTGTTCAGATTCATATTGCAACATACTTGCTCGCTCCTTCTAGAGGTTCTTTGTCTTTTAGTGGTGTACTACGCTGGCTTGACATGGCTGGCTCAATTCAGTATCTCCCAAAAGTACTAGAAAGTTACAACTACAGGCTCTGGACTGCAAAGTCACCTGCGTGAAACGGAAGTGGTCGATGCTCTAGTTCCTTATTTAGTATGTACCCGGAACGCTACCAGTTGATGACGGATGATGATTGGCACTGACAGATGACGCTGACGGATGACACTGACAGATGACATTGACAGATGACGTTGACAGATGACGTTGACAGATGACACTGAGAATGGCGTCGACAGGTGATAAGGACAGAGAAGACTCACAGTTTGCTGTCGCCGTCGCACGTCAACGTAGTGATGATGGTTGTGACGTTCGTGTATGTGTGAGTAGTTAACGCTCACCGCGCCGCACGTCCACCACCGCTTGCTTCTGCGCGCCTAGTACTTCCACTGAATTGTTTTTATTTTATTTTTGATTTAAAATACTTTTATTAATTGAGTCTTAGTAATAAGGTCCCGTTTTTACCATTTGGCTACCGAACCCTAGAGGGGTAGCATTTGTGTTGGTCTCCTGAGGAAATTACCATTCACACATTTTGAGAAACCTGTAACGTACGTAACGTAACGAAATTATTTTTTCTCCTATTCCAGAACAGAGCCGCCCAAGTCGAAGCCGCAAGTGGATCTGCGCTCGAAGCTGCCTCCCAAACTGTCCGGCGAACACAAGAAGCAACAGAGACAGAAGATCGTCTTCACTGACGACAGAGAAGAGGGGAAGATCAGGAAGAAAGGTACCACTTCTTTCCATGTCCCTGCATATTGTATTTACTTCATCATCATCATCGGCCTATTAATGTTCCCACTGCTGGGACGGGCTTCCTCTCTATGAGAGGGAATGGGCTATATAATCTTACTTACTTCGTTTAAATGGGCCCGTGGAAATTAACATTAAAATCGCAAAGCGAAGCAAAGATGTAACTTTGCATTTTTAACCCCCGACGCAAAAACGACGGGGTGTTATAAGTTGGACGTGTCTGTGTGTGAAAGGTGAATTAGTCGGGAGTGTTTTTAGCTATGTTTTATAAAAATCCGTCCTAGACGGCTGCTGCCACAAAATGGCTGATTACATATTCATTCAACAACTCTATCAATATGGGTATCAAATGAAAGGGCTTTACTAGTACAATACTATACGCTATAATAAACTTCAAATCCAAGATGGCCGCCACACAAAAATGGTGAATTACATTTTTTTTCACAACTTCCTCATTAAGGGTGTCGAATAAAAGCGCCTGACACCCATAAGCCGCGTTAAGGAACTTCGTTCTAAAATCATGACCCTATGTGTCGGGGTTTTTTAATTTAATGTTAACTTGTTGATATGTTTGTTGTTCAGTTATGGTAGATAAGTTTATAGGGCTGCGCTGGGTGTTACATTAAACACCCATAATCTGTACGATTTTAGAGACGTCAAATGATTTGTTTCGTTAAAATGATTGGTTTCGTTCATTACAGAGAAGTCCCCTCCGCGTCGAGCGGTCGTCACGAGCTCGACAGTAGCGGAAGATACAGAACCACCCGTCGAAGTTAAAAAACCAAAGGTATATTCAAAAATACATTTTGTGTCGAAATATTTGCACACACAAATAAGCACATAAACAATTATACTATAAGTCTATGGCAATGTTTATATTAACCTTTCCAGACATTCTGGGTCAGTTTCCATCAAGCATTGAGTACCAATACAAACCATGTCTGGTTTAATGGTACAAAATTAACATAACCTGTATTGAGACTTTAAGTTGAAATAATTTAAAAAAAAAAATATGGCAAAAAAAAAATATTATTTATATTTTTTTGATATTTATGAAGGCTTTTTTTTGCAATTCCTGACTTTTTTAGTACTCCCGATAGAACTTGTTTATCAGTATTACAAAGAGTATCAATTGGCACCAAAAAAAATATTTAAAATGGCAATTTTCTTACTAACTGTACATTTTTTCGGAAATCTGTTAGTGGGGATCAAAATTTCACGAAAAATTATGGATCTAGCTAGACCATTTTCGTGTAGCTGCATCGGTTAAGGTACTTTCCCTTACTTCTCCGTTTACCGGTTCTACCTTACCTACCATACAGGTCTGGTCGGAAGATCTTCTATTTTCTAAGGGGATGAGGAGCTTTACTCCGTGTTTCTTTTACAATTAATGATAAAAAAATCAGTTCTTTAAATAAAAGTTTTTTTTTTCAGGTAAAATCAAAACTGGACATGACTGTTAAATCCAGGCAAAGGATAACATATGAGAAAGAGGTTTGTTTCAAATTTAATATTAAACTTTCATATTCGTAACAGCGAAGTATATTAGAATAATACAAGAAAAACGGGGAACAATCTTCTTCGCGCGTCGATAGCAATCTAAATCATGTCGGTCAAAACTAAGCTACGAGTTTGACGCCTTTAATAGCGAACCCATCAGTTTCTTTTGTGAACGAAAAGACACGATATTAAGTGTCCCATCACTTGTAGAACCACCATATTAGAACTCAAGTGCTGCTGGCCTAAAATGGCCACTTTAGCGAACCATAATGGCTGCGGGACTGTTCGAAAGAGATACCGCGGCCCCGGAACGTAAAGGGCGAGGAAGGAACATGGATGGGGTTTAGTCAGTAAGAGTCTGACACTCCCTCCCGCTCCGCCCAGAGTGAGAGAAGTCATTTGATGATTTCCAATCCAAAAAAAAAAATCAGAATCATAAAATGAATCACGTTAAAAAAACAAACTTAAAATGGACTTTGTAGACCATGAAGACCATTGTAAGAAATTTAAATTTGTAACGGTATAACATTCTGCTATTGCGGCCATTTAAGATCCCCTGAGTCATCAATGAATCTCCACCTGAACATGTTGACCGTGAATTGAAAGAAGCATTTATTAACCCGCCAGGACAAAACACACAAAAATAAAATGGTTCAATTATAATTAATTTTTAACTAACTAGCGGACGTCACGTGGTTTCACCCGCGAATTTCCCGTTGCTGTGGGAGTACAGTGGCGTGCCTAGGCATCAACAATACGGCAAGCCCATAAGGCAAGCTGACTGTACAGAAGCCCTAACGTCGTCATGAAGAGTAGGACGTTATAAGGGTAAGCCAAGCTTTAGGCTTGTATGAAAGTAACGCCACTAGGGAGTACGGGGATAAAATATAGCCTACGTTACTCGCTGATAATGAAGCTATCCATTACTGAAAGAAATACTTTTTTTTTGGGTTGCAAAATCACGTTTTATGATATTGTTACGAGCTGGGTATGAGATAAATTAATTACTACCGATTAAACAACACAATAACTTTATTAATCACAAAACAATTTAAACTTAATCACAAGTACACTACAAAACACTACTGTTCACTATTCGCTTAGATATCGCACTTCAAGTTCACTTCGATTCGCGTCGATGGTAGCCAAAACAAGACTGACTGTCGCGACCCTGAGCGGTCTATTTATACTCGCCCACAGACACACCAGAATAACCTCGAATATTCTAGAGGGTCATAGAAAACACTAACAAAAGAGTAGGTAGGTAGGTAGGTAATTATTATTACTAGCTACTTGTACAACACAAACAAATATGAACCGTATGCCCTGGGCGTACGGTCGAAATTCTAATGTCTTTTATAAAGAGGTCGCGAGTTTGTAGGTACCTACCTAACTTTGAAAGTAATAATAATAGAAAACACTCGAAATTTCAACGTACACATACTGTAATCACGTGCTTTCTCGAATGTTCTAGTAGGTCCGATCATCCGATGTAACAATATTGTTACGAGCTGGGTATGAGATAAATTAATTACTACCGATTAAACAACACAATCACTTTATTAATCACAAAACAATTTAAACTTAATCACAAGAACACTACAGTACACTCTCACACACTACTATTCACTATTCACTTAGATATCGCACTTCAAGTTCACTTCGATTCGCTTCGATGGTAGCCAAAACAAGACTGACTGTCGCGGCCCTGAGCGGTCTATTTATACTCGCCCACAGACACACCAGAATAACCTCGAATATTCTAGAGGGTCATAGAAAACACTAACAAAAGAGTAGGTAGGTAGGTAGGTAATTATTATTACTAGCTACTTGTACAACACAAACAAATATGAACCGTATGCCCTAGGCGTACGGTCGAAATTCTAATGTCCTTCAGTTTGTAGGTACCTACCTAACTTTAAAAGTAATAATAATAGAAATCTCTGGAAATTTCAACGTACACATACTGTAATCACGTGCTTTCTCGAATGTTCTAGTAGGTCCGATCATCCGATGTAACACTGCTCCCTCCTTAGACATGCTCGTCCCGAGCATCATTAGTTCCGTAGTATCGCGCCAACCGGTCTACATGCACAATCTTAGGTGCACCTCGTGGACCCTTCTGTATTCGGTAGGTGACATCGTTGATCCTAGTCACGACTCGGTATGGTCCATCCCACTTTGCTTGTAACTTCGGAGACTTTCCCTTGCTCCGCCCTGGGTTATGCAACCACACCAGTGAACCCTCGTCGAAACCCCTACCGTTTGCCTTCCGATCATAACGGGTCTTCATCTTCTCAGACATCTGTTGGCTGGATTGTCGGATATGCTCATAAACATCGTTCAACTTATTACGCAAGTCATTCGCGTAATCTGTTACACTACATGGAGCATCAGGGGGAGTTCCAGTGATTAAATCAGCAGGTAACCGTAATTCCCTTCCAAAGTTCGCGAAGGCTGGTGTCACAGTCGTACTTTCGTGGACTGCACTTCGGTAAGACAGAAGAAACGGCTGTATGTGCTTGTCCCAATCCCTTTGTCGGCTTTCCACAACTTTCGCCAGATATCTCTCCAACGTTTGGTTGAATCGTTCCACCATTCCGTCAGATTGTGGGTGGTAAGAGGTGGTTCTGGTTTTGTGGGTACCCATCAATCGACAAGTCTCTTGAAATACTTGCGATTCAAAATTCCTTCCTTGATCGCTGTGTATTTCTAAGGGTACCCCAAAACGACAGAAGACTTCCTGAACCAATTTATCTGAGACAGTTCTTCTTGATTAGGAATGGCGAAGACTTCTGGCCACTTTGTGAAGTAATCCATGACCACCAGGAAGTACTTGTTTCCGCTCTCACTTACTGGAAATGGTCCCGCAACGTCTAGTGCTATCCGTTCCCAAGGGGCTCCAACGTTGTACACTTTTAATGCACCTCTGCTGCGTGTCTGGGGTCCTTTCACGGCCGCACAACTGGTACATTTGCGACACCAGAACTCCACATCATCTCGATAGTGGATCCAGTAAAAGCGTTCTCGAATTTTTAGTAAAGTCCTTTTTACCCCCATATGTCCTCCAGAACATCCATCATGGTAGAGCCGTAGAATATCCGGTACCTTGGCTTTAGGGACAACCATTTGTAGATGACAACTGTCCCCTCTAGCGTTTTCCCATTTACGGCACAAGACTCCATCCTGGATCACCAAGCTATTCCATTGCGCCCAATAACTCTTCGTGATGGAACTCATCGCAGCCACATCACTCCACTTGGGTTTAGGAACACCAGCTTTAATCCACTCGAAGATTGGTTTGATGTCCGAGTCATTTTGCTGAGCCTGCTGTATAGTTACCTTCCATTCATCGCTAAGATCCGTTCTTAGCATCCTCACAGGCACCACTTCCTTAGACTCTTGTCTGGAACTTTGCTTACAATCTTCGGGCAAAAGTCTTCTTGACAGTTCGTCTGTGTTGCTGTGTTTTCTCCACTTTGCTGACCAGTCTTCTCAGCCGCTTTTCTCTGCTGAGATTGATCTTCTCTAGGTGCGCTTCGCTTTTTACAGTTCGACCGAAGGTGACCCCTTTCTCCACAAGTGTAACACCTAGGGCTGTACCGTCGCGGACGCTGGCGTTCAGGTGATGCCACAACTTGTTTTGGACAACTTGGCCGAAGATGATCCCTTTCTCTAGTTGTGTAGCAGCTAGGGCTGTAACCTTGCGCACGGTCGTGTACAGGTGATGCCACAACCTCCCTGACGTAGTGTGTTCGGTGGTCTTGCCTCACTGCCTCTACTTCCAAGGCATGGGCTAAGGCGTCCTTCAATGTCTCATGATGCCCAAGTCTTACGGCAGCTCTAACTTCTAAGTCACGTATTCCATCAACGAACGCCTGTACCAGATTTCCCTCGATCAGTACCGGGGCAGACCGGTATGCTTTTCGAACCAGCTTCTCAACTTCCAGGGCCCACTGCTGTAGGTTCTCGGCACTACGTTGAACACGGTCCTTCAACTTAGCACGGAATACGTGCTCCAGGTGCGCGTCGCCGTATCTGGACTCCAACGCCTCCAGCAGCTGCTCGTAGGTAACATCCTTGCCGAGTGCCTCGAGAATAGTTAGGGCCTGGTCTCGGAGGCCCAAGGTGAGCGCGGTCATGGCTTGCGGTTTTGTCCATCCATTCGCCTTCATGACGGCCTCAAACTGGATTCTATAGGCCGACCACGACGATGTTCCGTCGAATGGCGGAACCTTAAAACCACGCGAAGAAGGTGCAGCAACCACTGAAGCTACGGTTCCACCTTCAATCTTCAATTCGCCCAAAGCCTTCTGCACCCCAGCAATCTTAAGTTCGGCCTCTGAGATGCGGTTCTCATGCTGGTGAACCTGATCTTTCATCAACTTGAGGTCCTTGCCGAAAGTTGCATGCAGATCCTTGATGAGGAGCATCTGCTCGTCTTGGCGGCGGACCTGCTCCTCTTTGTCTCGCTGCAACTGCTCTTCCAACCGGCGAGCCTGCTCCTCTTGACGGCGAGCCTGCTCCTCTTGACAGCGAGCTTGCTCCTCTTGACGGCGAGCTTGCTCCTCTTTATCTCGCTGTAACTGCTCTCCCAATCGGCGAGCCTGCTCCTCTTGACGGCGAGCTTGCTCCTCTTTATCTCGCTGTAACTGCTCTCCCAATCGGCGAGCCTGCTCCTCTTGACGGCGAGCTTGCTCCTCTTTATCTAGCTGTAACTGCTCTCCCAATCGGCGAGCCTGCTCCTCTTGACGGCGAGCTTGCTCCTCTTTATCTCGCTGTAACTGCTCTCCCAATCGGCGAGCCTGCTCCTCTTGACGGCGAGCTTGCTCCTCTTTATCTCGCTGTAACTGCTCTCCCAATCGGCGAGCCTGCTCCTCTTGACGGCGAGCTTGCTCCTCTTTATCTCGCTTTAACTGCTCTTCCAACCGGCGAGCCTGCTCCTCTTGACGGCGAGCCTGCTCCTCTTGACAGCGAGCTTGCTCCTCTTGACGGCGAGCTTGCTCCTCTTTATCTCGCTGTAACTGCTCTCCCAATCGGCGAGCCTGCTCCTCTTGACGGCGAGCTTGCTCCTCTTTATCTCGCTGTAACTGCTCTCCCAATCGGCGAGCCTGCTCCTCTTGACGGCGAGCTTGCTCCTCTTTATCTCGCTTTAACTGCTCTTCCAATCGGCGAGCTTGCTCCTCTTGGCGGCGAGCTTGATCCTGCAGCAGCGCCATTAAAGCTGACAAGTCTGGCGCCACTGATGCTGGAGAAACTCCGGATGGGCCAGCGACTGGCTGTGACGTAGGCTGGACACCACCCGCTGTCTGTGTCGGAGAATCTCCAAACCGCCTTTGGTCCATGTCCTGCTGTCGCTGACTTCTGGTACGGATACCGTCCATGTCGTCCTTTGGTAGAATTGGCATAATTTATCTCTCACTTCTGACACCAATTTGTTACGAGCTGGGTATGAGATAAATTAATTACTACCGATTAAACAACACAATCACTTTATTAATCACAAAACAATTTAAACTTAATCACAAGAACACTACAGTACACTCTCACACACTACTATTCACTATTCACTTAGATATCGCACTTCAAGTTCACTTCGATTCGCTTCGATGGTAGCCAAAACAAGACTGACTGTCGCGGCCCTGAGCGGTCTATTTATACTCGCCCACAGACACACCAGAATAACCTCGAATATTCTAGAGGGTCATAGAAAACACTAACAAAAGAGTAGGTAGGTAGGTAGGTAATTATTATTACTAGCTACTTGTACAACACAAACAAATATGAACCGTATGCCCTAGGCGTACGGTCGAAATTCTAATGTCCTTCAGTTTGTAGGTACCTACCTAACTTTAAAAGTAATAATAATAGAAATCTCTGGAAATTTCAACGTACACATACTGTAATCACGTGCTTTCTCGAATGTTCTAGTAGGTCCGATCATCCGATGTAACAATATAATTCAATGTAACGCACTCAAAACATTGTGCTGATGGATGGATTGAATAGTACGGGGGTCGTGGAGGTATTGAAAGTAAAAATCTTACAATTAAAACTTGTATTTAAAAAAAAAACTTGTCTAAAAGTTGCTACTTTGACCCCCAATATCTCCGTAAAAGAAAGTTCCCAGATATGGTGTAGAACAAAAAAGTGATCGGAGTAACGAGGAAAACAAGTGCCTTTCGGCTTCGTTAAGAGGCCGGCGGAGCGTGCGTCGTTCATACAAACGTAATACCAAAATAATTTGTAAATCAAACATATTCCTAAGGTACTGTGTATTTATTTCGATTGGATAACAGAATATCAGATAGTCCAACCAAATGTCAAACCCTTGACTACCTTGCCGGTCTGACGCGACCTAATATTACTCCCTTTGCCTTCACCCCAGTTGACCCGGGAGAGATCAAAAAGATTATCCTATCTATTAAATCCAAAGCCGTTGGTTGTGACAACATCAGTCGACACATGATCGTGACAGTTGTTGATCAACTTCTTCCTGCAATTTCCCATATAGTTAACTTCTCCCTTTTCTCCGGTGTTTTCCCAGCCCTGTGGCGGAAAGCCCATGTTCGACCACTTCCTAAAGTCTCTAATCCCACTCTTCTCAGTCACTTCCTTCCTATTTCCATCCTTCCCTTTTTATCAAAAGTACTCGAGGCCTGTGTTCATAAACAATTCTCGAATTTCATTCACAAAAACTCTCTCATCAGTCCATTCCAATCCGGGTTCAGGCCCGGGCACAGTACCGTTTCTGCCCTCCTTAAAGTGACTGACGATATAAGGCGAGGAATGGAAGACACTAAGGTTACGGTCTTAGTGTTGATTGACTTTTCAAATGCTTTCAATACCGTCAGTCACGACGTCCTTTTATCCATCCTCTCCTATCTCATGGTCTCTCCCGAGGTTCTGGAATGGTTTTCTTCTTATCTTCGGGGGCGTCAGCAATCAGTTCTTGCTGGTGACTCTAAGTCTAGCTGGTGTGATCTTGAAACTGGCGTCCCTCAAGGCGGCATTTTATCTCCACTTCTGTTCTCTATCTTTATAGATCTCATAACTACCGAACTTCAGTGTGCGTATCATCTTTACGCTGATGACTTGCAGCTTTACTGTCAGGCAGGTGTTGACAGCTTATCCGGTGCGGTCGAGGAGCTGAATCGGGATTTACGAGTTGTCAAAAATTGGTCTGATCGTTTCGGGGTGGCCGTTAACCCAGCTAAGTGTCAGGCTATCATCATAGGGAGCCCCCATAGCCTGAGGAAGCTGAATGGTCTAACGGTGCCACCGGTTACCTTTGATGGCTCAGTGATTCCCTTTAGCTCTGAGGTCAAGGATCTGGGTTTGCATGTTGACACTTGCCTTGACTGGCGTAAGCAGGTCGCGATTGTGAGCAGGAAAGTCATTGGGACGTTGCGGTCGCTTTACCGGCTGAAAAATATTCTTCCATCGCACATCAAGGCAATGCTTGTACAGTCCCTAATCTTCCCCATAATTGACTATGGTGATGTGTGCTACTATGACCTGAATGCAGATCTCCTCAACAAACTTGACCGACTTCTTAATAGCTGCATTCGATTCGTTTTCAATCTCCGGAAGTATGATCATATATCCGCACACCGAACACTTTTAAAGTGGTTACCTATCCGGCAGCGCAGAGCGTTGAGGGCTTTGACAACCCTGTTTTCTCTTCTTCACAATCCTACTTCTCCTTCTTATCTAACTTCTCTTTGTCAATATTTATGCTCTGCACACAGCAAGAATCTTCGGTCTGAGAATAATCGTCTTCTTCGTTGTCCTTCTCATCGCTCTGGTTTTATAAAATCTTCTTTCTTTGTCCAGGCGGTTTTCCTTTGGAATGCGCTCCCGCAGAATATCAGGACGGTATCCAATCGGTTCACATTTAAAGTGAAAGCTCGAGAACACATACACAAGACGTTGGCAGATTCGTCTCAGAACTAAGTTGTTGTAGTTTTTTTTTTTTATTGGTTTACCTCTCATTATTTATATATATATATATATATATATATATATATATATATATATATATATATGTTTTATGTATGTATTTATGTATCTATTCTTTTATTTTATTTTAGTTTTAAATATTTTCGTACCTATTTGTTTTCTGTTATTGCACCTACTGTGTATTGTCTCTGCATCACCCTAAGGTAGACTAGTAGAAAATGCCCAAGGCATTAAGTCCGCCTTTGTACAGTTTTTACTTGTGCATAAAGTTTTAATAAATAAATAAATATCTACGTTCCCAAATATGTATTTTGAATTCACACTGATTTAAACAAGAGTTATGAAAAAAATAAGTTTTCTATAGAAATTTTAAATTCCTCATATCTCGTCTTGATATCATTATCCTTTCAAAATACATATTTGGGAACATAAATATTCTGTAATCCAATCGAAATAAATACACAGTACTTTAAGAATATGTTTGATTTACAAATTATTTTGGTATAACGTTTGTATGAACGATGCATGCTCCGCCGGCCCCTTAAAAGGTGTTTTACACCCTTTAGGTAGTGAAATTGCGGGTGTAGTATTCGATACACCTCTACCTAACCCTTCTGGGCTTACAGTCTTGATTTAATATTATGCTATTTGTCAACAGCAAGCCGAAAAAGCAAAAGAAGACGAGAAAAAAGCAGCATTCACAAACAGACGCGTTATCCTCCAAAGAAAAACGCCCAAAGAGAAATCAACATCATCCGTATTCTCCAGAATAGAGGTTAAAACTGACCCATCAAAACCAAACCCGGGGATATTCAGCCGGGCCGTCAGAACCGCTATAGGCTCAGAGAATAACAGAATAGTCATCAAGAAAGACGAACCTCAGATACAATTTGAAAGTGACTCGGAAATTGACGAAGATACTTTGTTAGAAGACTCGGGTAGTATCGCCACTGTGGCCAACTTACCTCATGGGATGACGGATACCAGGTTGAAGACTTTGGCAGGCAACGATGTACAGGTAATTAGTATTTTAGGGTTGTTTTATTTGAATTGTTTCTTTCTTTCTTTGAGGGCGGTGGTTCGAATGGTTGTTTAGTTATAAATTGAGTCCTGAAATCAAATTTTGTTGTAGAATTCACTGCGAAGTAAATTTGACAGTTGTGTCGTCGTTTTCAACTAAAAGCAGTGCACTACTGAGCATTTTTCTCTCAAATAGCACGTTATGTAAGAGAATCAAAACTAAATAAGTTATTATTTTCAACAACAAATAGTCATTTTAGTAGTAATCTTATAGTTCTTCAGAAAGTTCAGGTGCTTAGATGTCAAAAAAAGTTAATCTAGTCAAAAGGGATTATTTATTATAATAATAATTTATTATAGATCAAGTATTTAAAGGAGCAAGCAAAAAGCTCTTTGTCCGAAAAAATATAAAGGATGGAGATAAAAAACAAATATTTCATTTCTGTAAATCTCATTTTACAATTTTTACAGTGCATCACCAAAGTGAAAAAACCCCTTGAAATATAAACGTTAAAGTAGAATAGGTAGCAAAGAGAATCTATTAAAAACTTGATGTTATTTTCACTACGAATATGTAAGTTAAGTTGATTTTCGAAACGCTACTGAAATTCATAAAAATGTTTGTTACGAAAACAGATAAATAAAGGGTGTAAACCACCTTATCACAAAGCCGTTAACTAAGCATTCTGTACATCAAAATAAGTAACTTTTCGCAAAAATTAATGCTGGGAAACAACTTTTTTTTTTGAGGTTATAAATCATGTTTTGTGGTAGAACTAAATGTAACGCACTTAAAATATTGTGCTGATGGATGGATTGAATAGTACGGGGGTCGAGGTGGTGTTAAAAGTCAAAAAATTACAAAAAAACTTGTATAAGAAAAACTTGTCAAAATGTTGTAACTTTGACCCCCCATATCTCCTCTATATATTAGAACAAGTGCCTTTCGGCTTCGTGAAGAGGTGTTTTACACCCTTGATAATAATAAATATCGCTGGACATTAACACACAGCGCCATCTAGTGCCACACTAAGCAAGGCTTGTGTCGTGGACACCAGACAGTTGATATACTACATATATACTTTTTGTTTTTAAATATATACTTATTATGCGGATAAACATCAATAATTCAGAAACAAATGTCGATGCTCATCACACAAACATTTGCTCCTACCGGGATTCGAACCAAGGACCCTATGAACGTAAGGCAGCCTCACTAACGCTACGACATTCGGGTCACAGCGAAAATAGTAAGTAGAAGTAGCAGTAGTATCGTTGCTATATTCCAGTTAGGTCTCGAGTTCGAACCTCTGATTTTTCAGATTCATGGTCGTATTGTATAATTATCACTTGCTTCTGTGAATATAAACATCGTGAGGAAACCAGCATGCTTGAGAGATATTTCTTGATGGAATGTAAAGGCAAGTCAGAGGGTCATGGGCGGCATAAAAACTCTGACACCAGGTTACGATAAAGAAAGTAGAAGTTTGATGCACATAGCTGTTGGTGTAACTGGAATAAAATGAAACAATAGGAAATATGCAAGAAATACAAAACTCTTTTTAATTATTAAAAATGCCTTATATTGGTGCTTAAAAACATTATGGTACACTTGTTTAAGTTTCTAAAACATCACTTATTCTGCAATTTATCGTTTTATGTAGCAATATTTTAGGTGAAACGGAACGCACTCTCAAAACACGTCGTCCTCGATATCGGCGGTAGTGACATCAAAATCTATGTGTCAAAAAAGCAGTTAGGTAAAGTTTCACTACGGTTTTATTATAATATCGTTATCGCAATTTTTGCTGACTTTATTATGGGCAAAAAATAAATGTAAACAAGGTAGATTGTGTTAAATGACGTCACATTATGGCTGCGACAGTTACGGACGTTTGAACTGTCATAGAAAATCGAAGGAGTTTAATATTATTTTTGAGCGACAAGCAGTAGTTGAACTCTTTAATTACCTACTTTTCTACGGTTGATAATAGTGTATTTTATTGATTTAGTGAAGACGTAATTACATGCATATTCCATATTCTAGCTTAGTTATAGAAATGGTGGCGTAGTACTACTTTATCTTCTGCCACAATCAAAAAACCAAATGAAAAGACTAATGAAATAACGAGTAATAGAAAAGTATGAAAGAAGGCGATATGCTGCGTCGACCACAAATAAGGCAAGAAAATGGATGAATGGAATGGTATGTTTAAATTAAACATCACCAGTGAAATGTGGCTGTACTATATGTACAGCTCTATCTAACGCTCGCAAATAATACTGGCGCGGTGTAAAGATAAACAAGAATGTGTGTGATTACAACCTACTAAAAAATCATGCTCTAATTATTGTTGAAGTTGGTTAAAATAGTAGCCTATGTTACCCGGGCCATAATAACGAATCGATTGACACCTAATTCATCAAAATCGGATGAATAGGTTAGGCGCTACGGAAGAACATTTCTAAATATGTACAAACACATTCATAGACTGCTAAAATCATATTTTGGCTTGACCCTTAGTCGTAAAAAAAAACAAAGATATCCCGTTGTTTCAAAGTTATACATTCGAACCACTAAACTCATGATATTGATTACAAACTCGCTGTGATATTAATGTGTGATATTTATTAATATGTACATATTTACTTATTCCTTAGATATACACTGTAGTATACAGATTTTTAATATTATAATATTATTTTACTGAAATATTTCGTATACAGGTTTATCAATTGTTGATTGAGTCTTATTTCTCAAGGACTATTTTTTAAAATACCAGATGGTATTTCAAATATAATATCTGCAGTCAAATATATAGATAATGCATTGTTGCACGATCAATATTTTGCACTTTGTGATTTTATTTTACAAAAATGATTTTGTAAATAAAAGCTGTGGCAATATTTTAAGCCATTACAAATTAATAAACCTATATATTCTTTCTCTAAGCTAATACTATTTTTGTGACATGCTAGTTTATAAAAATTAAATTATGAATTAATCAAAACCTTATTTATATAATCTGCTGATACCTAAAAAATCTGTGATAATTGACTTATTTGTGACAAACGCAGTTTTAGCTTTGTTATATTTTTTTAGTTATAAGATATATTGATCGTAATATTTTCAATGCAAGGACTATTTATATGTTTCGCAAAGTAATTGCCATATTGGTGAAAAGGCATATAAAAATAATATGTTAATGACAAAAATGCCCCTTGTATTCAATGATCGATTTTAGCTAAACTTTACTACTGTTTAATATAGCTGGGTCGTTCGAATCGCCCCAAAGATAGGTCAAGAGGCAGCAAATTTTGTAATTAAACAGGTGTAAAATTTGCTAAACGAAGCCGAAAAGCACTAATTTTCTCCGTCATTGCAACCATTTTTTTGTTGTACACCATACCTGCAAACTTTCTAGTTACGGAGATATTGGGGGTCAAAGTTCCAACTTCATCACAAGTTTTTTTTGTTTGAAAATACTGGATCTTAATATTGTAACCTTACTTTTAATAACTCCATAACCCCCGTACTATTTATCACAATGTTTTGAGTGGTTTACATTTCACCCCAAAAAAAAAGTTGTTTTCTACTAATAATTTTTGCGTAGAGTAGACTTAATTTTTTGATGTACAAGATGCTTGATTAAAGGCTTCGTGAAGGATATTTTTAATAGGTAAAGTGTAAAGTTTAGCATTGTTAGTGATTGTTTACAAGGACATTCTCTCATGATCTAAAATATATGTTAAAAAAAAAGATCATGAAGATAGGACATTTATTTTTAGCACATGGCTGACTATTGTCCATTATTATTACAATTTAAAATAAATTGCATGTTCTCTATTACAATATTTTGTAATATTTTATGTGGATAATACAATTTTAATATTGTATTTACATATCAGTATTATATTACAGTTGAAGATTTGATATACATTGGCTTGGCTCCGGCCATGACATGACATGTGTATACTTCTTTTTGGTTCACTAGAGGTCAAATGTACCCTGCATAATTAAGCTATTTTTCCGTCTAATTGTATTAAAATTGGTTTGTGAACGGGATTTTTCTTTTTTTTTTTAATTTTTAACTTATTTTATAAATAGTAAAGATAGATAAGTATAGTAAACATATTAAAATTGTGTTATACTTAAAATAGGAAAAGTGTTAAGTGATTGTGTTAACTTAAGCTTGTATTAGACTGATAATTTAATAGTCAATAAGTTAACTATTTTTTTATATATTTCAGCAATATTTTTGTATTAATCACATAATTATGCTCATTTTATGTTCTGCACTTTTGTCTGTTTTGTGTTGCCATGTATAAATTACTTAACATTTTTCGTATTTTTGACAGCTTTGTACCTGACATTAGTTTTAAATTATTTTTAAGACTATACTTAGATTAAATTTAAGAAAAAAAGTTTTGAAACAAAACACACCCACGGATTCATGTTCCAGAATTTAATACTGGATAAAGAAGATCGATCAGCGAAGATTACTTTCAAAACGACGGTCGCTGCTGAGAATTTCAAGAAGAAATTTAACAACAAGATGGTTGCTGCTAGCCGATTATCCGTCACATTGCGCTGAATAAATAATACAAGTTTAAAAAAAAACCCACAACTCTAAACCACAGTTTAAAGATGAATAAGTTGAAATACTGTATGGATAAATAATCAAATCGCAATAACGGTCGTTGACCCACCTGCATTTATTAAAGTTCTTAACTTTGAAATCCACAAATAAGCCTGTTCAAGTCTTGAACCGTCATCTATCGTGATCTGCAACATTTTTTCTAAAGCAAAACGATACATGGTTCATTTGTTTTGTTTCGTATGAAGAGACATTAGGGAAAGGTCATTGCCCGCTATTACGATCTTATTTTACAGGAACTATAATGTCTCTACTGTGTTTAATTGCCGTGGTCATAAGATGTGGGAGCAGGACAATGAATATTTAGTACGGCAAAGTCTCGTGTCGTCTCGCTCTCTCATTTTAAGAGCGCGGGTATCACAATCGTTGGCCTATTCTGTCATCAAGCAATAATATGCGATTTCGTAGGTTATAAATGTTATAATCTAACCACATTTAAAATGTTATAATACACGAATGTTACTATAAAATTAGTTGTTTTAATAGATTAAGTTACGAATTCAACAGTGTTTTGACACCGTTTAGGTTGAAAATTGAATGGTTTTGGTGTAAACGACTATTTGATTATTATGTGTAAGTGAATATATATTGTTTTTGCAAGCGCGCGAACAGTATCGTTAGAGGATTTCGTATCTTATCCAATGGAAATAAAGTATACATTTGCATAAACACCTCAAGGAATCTTTGGGAATTTTCACCGTGCATTTGTAAGTACTCTATTTCGATTGCTCGAACGTCGGCCCTTATGTTCTATAACATTATTTTAGTTTAGTGTTAAGTTGGTGCCCTAAAATGTTTACAAACAACATGTACATGTTTTTGTGTACATTAGTATTAGTTTTAAAGTTGATACACGTAATGTGTAGAGAAAAAGCTAATCGTCGCTGAAATTCTAGATGTCTCGACAGTTTGATACATTTCTTGTAAGTAAAAAACGTCTTTCTCTGACATTGACGTCACTAGACGTTCAGGCTAAAACTCAAATGCTGTGAACATACGTCAAAATAAATGTACTTTAGCCGAAAATTTAAATCATTACATCCCTTCGTCAAAATATTTTGTCGATACAATTACATTTGAATAATTGTCAATAATATAGATTACCCTTCTCAGTATAGGCAGTATTTCGCGTGACCTATTCAAGATGAAGGCGTATCTAATGAATTAAATTTTTGGCTGAAGAAAGAATACCCAATTAAATATACGTTTTTTGTATAATTTTTATATAATATACGTTTTTTGTTAAAATTTGCCATTAAAAATTAAAGTTAGGACGATTTTATTGTCGTTTAAAGTTATTCACAGTTTAAATTAGGAAAGCAATTGTAATTGCGCATCAAATACGATCAAAAAATGTCGGCATTATTTTGAAGTATTGTAACTGTTACAAATACTACAAATTAAAGTAAATGCTTTTGTTCAGAAAATATGGTTTAGTTTTCTTTAAAGCATTTATGTTCTATGTCATTAAAAGCTTTCATTGATACTTTATGTCTGTCATGTTTTTTGCCAACATATTGATTGACTGTAACAAAAATGTATCCACATTTACGATATCAATATTTATTTAGGTAGTTTAAAAATAATCAGTAAGTTAAAATACACATGTATGTTACTACTTCACATACCTATACTATCGTCTTTATGTTTTAATTAAATAAATATCGCTGGACATTACACAGCGCCATCTAGTGCCACACTAAGCAAGGCTTGTAAGAAATCGTTGTCATAGATAACAAACAACACATTGTAACAAATATATATGGTGACTGGTAATTAGTGTACGAAACTTAAACACGTGTTTGTACTTATGACAACAAACAACTTTTACTATGGAACCAAACCTGAAAACGTGAAAAAAATCTGCTGTTCAGTAAATTTTGACCAGTTAGGCGAACATAAATGTAATGAACAGCTGATTTTTTTCACAATAACACGCTTGGTCCTATAATAAAAGTTGTTTGTTATCATGAGTACAATCACGTGTTTAAGTATCGTACACTAATTACCACCCACCCTATATTGAATAAGATATTTATGTTTTAACCCTGCCATCGCCATTGACGTCTATAGGAGTCAACGTCATAAGAAATTGTAAATCACTAATATTTTATTCTTTTTTCAGGAAATGTAAAGTAGGTACTAGGTAGGTACTCGTATTGTTGATATTTGTTATTTTCATGCCTTCTATTGAGTTACAATATAAATGTTTATATTTGTTCCTGGTGGTAAATGGGTTATTTAGTACCGAATCTGTTTTGTTTCTTACCAATACCATGTAACTATTATACTAAGTTGTTTTGTACATTCGACACTTTTTACGAAAACAATAATAATATATGATTCATTCTGATTTTCATTGCATATAATATTGCGCTGGAAAATGCTAGATAAGTTTTACATATAAATCTGTAGTGTATGGCTTTCTTTACTGAATGCCAATGAAATTTTTTTCTTAGTTTCAATACTATAGGAATGGCATTAGTTTGTTTAGTTTTGATTTTTTTAATCAGTCTCAAAAGTATTTTCTGAAAATTTTGTAATACAATTTCGTCTTACTACCATTTTTTTGTAATAGAAAGTATAAATACCGAAGATTTGTCTTCTTGTAACTCAAATATTCGTATTCTTAAAGCATTGTTTATAACTTAATGTAACCATACATTTGAGATATTGTGCTTTGGAAATTCATCTTGTATTCAGAAATGTTATACATATTATATAATTTTGGAAAACTTGTTTATGCCTTCAAAACATCGGTTTGTAGTGTGAAAATTATGCAAAATATTTTCAATAATATAAAGTAGCTCATTGATCATCATCTAGATTTTTGCAAGTACATCTTTCTCGCTTAAAATCTATACCTACTTAATATAAGAAAGCTGAAAAGTTTGTTTGTTTGTTTGATCGCGCTAATCTCAGAAAATTGAAATTGAAAAAATCTTTTTGGGTTGGATAGTCCATTTATCGAGGAAGGTTATAGGCTATATACATATATGTATATAACATCACGCTACAACCAATAGGAGCAAAGCATAAATGAAAATTGTTGCAAAAACGGGGAATATTTATTCCTTTTGTGGGTTTTTTCTCTTTTCTGTGACGCAGACGAAGTTGCGTGGGTCAGCTAGTTAATTATCGTTGTAAAAGTTACGCGTAATCGTAGGCATTTACTGTCTAAATGACATGAAAACAATTTAGCTTGAACCAACATATAAAAAAAAAACAAGCAATTATCGAGAGCAAAATTCCTTATAATTTATACGCTAGAGACGGTAACAGTCAGTTTTTGAAAAGTTTGTGGTTTATTTGAGGGACAAAAAAACATTTAAGTATAATTATAATTGCCATCACTGCCGTATATTTCTAAAAAATAATCTAGATATGCATCAGATTTTATATCCAAGCAAATTTTTGAAGACATTGCTAGCTAAGCATTTAGACTACAGTTGCTAAATTATGTAGAACTTTAAAAATATCTACTTGTCATTTGTGTTTAGGGTTCCGTATCCGAAGGGTCACCAACGGGACCCTATTGCTTCCGCTGTCCGTCCGTCTGTCTGTCTGTCAGCGGGCTGTATCTCATGATCTGTAATTTATGTAGACAGTTGAAATGTTCACAGAATGTGCGTTTCTATTACCGCTATAATAAAAATAGATTAAAAACCGTTCAAGTGCGAGTCGGACTCGCGTACGAAGGGTTCCGTATCGTTATCTAAACAACATTAGATAAAACGACAAAAACATACGTTTGTTGAATGGGAGCCCCCCTTAAATATTTATTTTATTTTAATTATTTATTTTTAAATTGAATATACTTACAACTAAATATTCTGTGTGTATTTTGCCGTTGCCTGTTGCCGTTATTAATATCGAGCGAAAAACGTCAAAAAAAGCACGTTTGTTGTAGGAAGCCCCACTTATTATTTATTTTATTCTGTTTTTAGTATTTGTTGTTATAGCGGCAACAATAATACATCATCTGCGAATTTCAACTGTCTAGCTATAACGGTTCATGAGATACAGCCTGGTGACAGACACAGTGGAGTCTTAGTCATAGGGCCCCGTTTTTACCCTTTGGGTACGGAGTCCAAAAAAATTAAAAGAAGGGTCCCCCACTACGATGGTACGAACCCTTCATGCACGAGTCCGACTCGCACTTGGCGATTTTTTTTTAATTAAAAGGTTTTGAATCAGGAGTTAATTAATTTGGAAAGATGTTGAAATTACACCAAGCGAAGTTTTCCAAAAAATGTCATTCGAATTTTGATTAGGATTATGAACTAAAAACTAGTGAGTGAGATTTAAATTCAATGATTATAAGAAAAGAAATAATAGACAAGAATGTATGTGGTTTACCTCTAAAAACCCCAATACTGTTGAAATCAGTTCAAATGTAACCTATGCTACTCGGGCAATGAAAACGAATCAATAGACACCTTTTTCATCAAAATCGGATGAATAGTTTAGGCGCTACGGAACGGAACGGAACAAACGTAAATAAAAACAACATAGACTACTAAAATCATAACCCTTCCTTTTGGCTTCGCTGTAGTCAGGTAAATGAGAATCTCCTCCTTTTTGAAGTCGGTTAAAAAACCGGTGATCACCACAATCGTAAGGGTAGTGCTAAGTTAGTCATTGAAATCCAATTTTTCTTACGATTTGAGCAATTCTGCAAAAGTAGGAGCTTTTATAATCATTATCAAACATTGATTCTAAATGTAACTCTTTCTCTTATATATTATTATGTAAAACGAATGTAACTTAAGTTTTGTCGTATTAGTGTTTAGGTGTGACAACATGCATTTTTAATAGTAATCTGTAGAGGTTAAAAACTTGTTGCTTTATTCGAGGCTGCCTTGTAGTTAGTGATTTTAAAACGTCAAACATCATATTAAGACGAAAGGCAATTAATTAGAAGGAACGGAAGTTTACTTTTGTTTTAAGCACTAATTAAAACAAAAAATATAATTTGGGTAATGGTTTTATTTAGTAATGCCTCAGTAAAAGTCACTGATTTTGAGGCAGCCTCGTCGAAAGCAATTTTTTCGCAATGCGACACTTAATGTTATTATAATAAAGCAAATAAAATACGCAAGATGTGAATCGTTGTTTAATTATTTTGTACAAAATACCAGTTTTTTTTTCTAAATAATGTGATAATCTTTTTATACCGATCTCAGGAAAATAAATATTGGAGGAGAATAGTTGAAAGTCTTTTAATTTCTTTTTTGTATAATTGTTTTACCCTGTACTTAGATTTAAGATGATTAATAATATCTTGCATACTGATTTTATAATAATGACTTGTGAAAAATCTTTTTGTATGGAAGTATTATAGAATCAGCGAAATTCACTCATTGAATGATATAATTATGAGAAATGAGTGAATGAATGTAAATATCTGTGCATACAGCACAATAAAATTGTAAACTAGACAAAAATCTCTTATTGAATGGCAAGTAAAGTAATTTATATTTTTTTACAAGTGAAACATTGCTTTATATTGAAATCTTGCCAAAATTGTAATTTTTTACAATTGAAACGAGTATTTTCTTGTTATTTTTGAATTTTATTTTGTGATGCGGACGTATCGATCGCTTAAAATGTATTCTTAGGAATATATTTCGAACATCAAAAGACTGAGTTTTTAAAATAAATGACGTAATTTTTACATTTTGGTATTTTATTTGAAACTGACCCTTAGTCATTGTGTGTAAATATGTAAACTTTTAGAGGTACCATTGCCAAGGTTTCCTCAGTGCCTCGGAAAATACGTTAAAGGTAAACGCACACTTATCAGAGCCGAAAGAATCGAATTTTAGAATTACTTGTATAAAATCCTATAAGATCTCGCACACTTATCCGCGTCGAATCGGACGAATTGATAGGATGAGAAAATGTTTCTTTCGGCGCGGAAAAGTGTGCGTTCACCTTAAGCAGTTGGTCCCGGCTTACGGCCGGTCGTAACCAGGTAGTCAGTGGCCAGTCTGACCACCAGTCTTACCAAGGGGTATCATATTACCCAGTATTGTATTGTATTGTATAACGGGCTGATATCCGCGATTCCACGTCATCGTATTACCCAGTATTAACTGGGTTGTGGAGGTCAGATAGTCATTCACTCCACGTAAAATACTGGTATTCAGCTGCATCCGGTTAGACTGGAAGCCGACCCCTGCATATTATGAAATCCTCTGGGACTAACTAAAAAAGTCACAAGTACCGCACCAAATAGATCTGTTGAGATTTTGGTACGGGGGTCAAACTAATCAAGTCAAATGGGCCAATGGGGTGACACTATCCAATAGTTACAGGTTAGACTGCGGAGTGCGCCAAGGTGGGTTGACTTCTCCGGACCTTTTTAATCTGTATATGAGCCGGAGTCTGCTGTCACCAGGGCCATGTCTGTCTGGTATGGTGCTTTTGAGTCCCTCGATCAAAGGTTTGAGGAAGTTATTGTCTGTCTGTGAGCAGGCTGATGCTCAAGGACTAAAATACAACGCTCTTAAGACCGAGTCCATGGTATTCAGGTCTGGGACAGGTCCGGGCATCATACCCAGTTTGTTTTTGAATGGTGCGACCATAAAGGTCGTAAAACAGTTTAAATACTTGGGGCATTTTTTGACGGACAGACTCCAGAAAGACTGCGATATAGAAAGAGGGCGTAGGGCCCTCTCAGTGGGAAGTAACATGTTCGCACGCGTCAAGTGCACCAAAGACGTCAAGAACACTATTCAAAGCTTATTGTCTGTCAATGTACACCTGCGAACTATGGTGCAACTTCACAAAAAAGATGTACAGATGACGCTTACCGAACCCTTATGAAACTGCCAAGGTATTGTAGTGCTTGGAGGGTTCCTGATTTTTACGCCATTTTGAGGTCGAGGGTCGCGTCATTTTGACAAAGTTTGAGACGCTCCAGTAATAGCATTTTGTGGTTTGAGCCTTATATTTGTGCACTAGATTTCTGTTCACCTAAGCGGAAACAAAAATAGACGAAAAAAAAATTATTTTTGAAGACTATAAAAACATGGTGGTATGTACTTATACATACCACCATGTTTTTTTATGGTTATGTTGATATTTTTTAATGAATCGAGTCATATTTTTTTTTATTTAGCCTGTACTGTCCCACTGCTGGGCAAAGGCCTCCCCCAATTCCTTCCATGTGCTCTATTCCTGTGCCTCTTCAGACCAACCCTCGCGATGCGCGTCCAAATCGTCTCGCCACCTTTTCTGGGTCGGCCTCGGCGGGGATGTCCGTCTTCCGGCAACCATCGTGTTGACCTTTGCCCAGCGGTCATCGTGCATGCGACTGACGTGACCCGCCCAATCCTATTTTAGCTTAGCAGCCTTCATGCCAACGACCACTATGCCCGTTTTGGAACGCAGCGTGGTGTTTCGAACCCTATCTTGTCTTTTGACATCCAAAATGCTGCGTTCCATTGCTCTTTGGCAAACTCCAAGGCAGAGCTTCTGAGACTCGGTGAGCGACCAGGTCTGAGCACCGTAGGTTAGGACGGGCAGGATGCACATGTCAATGAGCTTGCGTTTCAGGGAGATTGGAAGATCACCCTTCATTAGCGTCTTCATGGACCAGTAGCTTTTCCAGGCATTTTCGACTCGGCGATCGATTTCTCTTTCTTGCCTGTTTTCGAAAGATACTAACTGGCCCAAGTAGATATACTCATCGACATACTGTATTTCCTGCCCATCTACCTCGACCCCACGCTTAGTTGTCATGAGCTGGATTTTATCATTTTTAAATAAATTAATGGTATTTTATGATTTTTAAATAACTGAATGAAATATGATTTCTTTATTATTTTGTCAATTTCAATTGAATTTTTCTTTCTTGGTATTTTTGGCTACAATAAAACACTTGTTTTTTTATCGTTGGGAAAAGGTTGGGCAGATGCTGAAGGTATCGTGAAATAAAAGCCGTTTTTACAAAAATAAAATATTTTATTCACTGGTCAATTCTTATTATAAATAAACATCACGCACGCCTAGTAATCCCCGTAGGGTTATTACCTAACTGTACATTTACACTCCGCCAGTAGTTACGGCGATTCGAGCTCAAAAGATATCTAAAATGTTATCGTCACAAATAAAGGATGACTCACGCTAGACTGAGTCGGGTCCGCGCTGAGTGTCGACCGTGCAATATTGTATGGACCACAGATATAGATAGACCTAGATAACGCAAGAGCAACTACTTCGCGTATTTGTTTACGATCAAACATACGATAAAAGATCGTAAGTGGCCACTTTCGCGCTCAGTCTGCATCGGTGTATAGCGCTAGTCGGACGTCAGTTTTGAAATTATGGCAAAGGTATCCAAAAACTAGCACGTCGACGCACGGTGTCTTTGAATCGATTTGATTTTTCCATCACTAAATGGATTGTACGGTCGAACAAGCTATTTGAGATAAGATAAGATATATTTGGTTTACAGTTTAACCCACAAATTACATTGTGAAATGTAAACCAAATACTTTGTTCGACCGTACTACGGCTGACACTCGGCTCAAACCCGGCATGGTCTAGCGTGCATCCCTAAATCGTTTTCAGTTAGACTCTGTTAGCAAGACCGTTCAGTCCCGTGTAATAATAGCGGGCGAGCCTTTTAACGTCCAACCAGGCACAAATCGACTGCTACTGACTCACACACTTAAAAGTAACTTAACAGATAAAAACTTATTATAAATTACTAACAATACACAGAGTTTCACTCAAAAACACGTCAATATACTATAATTATTATCGAGTACCTATAACTTATTCACAACCTTAAGTTGGACTATGTCCGTCTTGAAAAGAACGATATCTGTGTATACGTATCGAAAATTGATACTTAACCTTTTGAACACCATTGTCACATATACGTGACAAGCAAAGTGCGTGCCCTGTACGCCCCGACACAAATATGTGACAAAATGGTAGGTGATATTGTGGCTCGACGTGGAGGGCACGCGCGTGCGTTTATGCCGCGGCGTGCTATCTAAGCGTATTATAACCATTTCATACAATTGTGGAACAATGGTACACGCAGTTTTATTGTACGGACAATAAAGGGTCACTTTTTCGTTCTACACCATACCTGGGAACCTTCTAGTTACGGAGATATGGGCGGTCAAAGTTACAACTTTTTGACAAGTTTTTTTTTAATACAAGTTTTATTTTGTAAGATTTCAACACCTCCACGACCCCCGTTCTATTCAATCCATCCATCAGCACAATGTTTTATGTGCGTTACATTAGGTTCTGCCACAAAACATGATTTATAACCTCAAAAAAAAAATTGTTCCCCAGAGATATTTTTTGCGTGAATGCTTGGTTAACGGCTTTGTGATGAGGTGGTTTACACCCTGTATAAGGGTCCGTTTCTACCAAGCAAAAATGTCCTCGTCTACTATTTTGTAAGTAGTCATTGAATAAAGGACTGTATCAGTATTGCTTTAAGGCGCTTAGACGAGCTAAATTAGCAACTCTATTTGTGGTGGTTCAAACTTCGTTTGAAATGCTGTTAGAATAAAGTTCTAATGAGCTCGCACTACAAAGTGGTTGCTACGTCAGCCACTGCGGGCCAAATAGCGCGAAATGAGTGGTTTCGATCGATTTACAAAAAAACTATTGATTGGATTAAAAAACTAAAACAGTATCATGCTAATATATTGCTTGTAGAATTATTTGCCAAAAAATCAGAATGATCGCATGCATATTAGTATGTTTTTTATTGTTTGAAAGATATTTTTAGAGGTAACTTCGTGATTTCTTTTTATCGAGCCAAATTAATTGTATTATGTTTTCAAAACAGTATCATGCTAGCATATATCCTGAAGAATATCATATATTTTTCTGGTCTTGTTTATAGCAGTGAATCATATACTTTTAGTAATTATAAAACTCGCGTTTAGCTCGTGTAATCGCCTTAAGTATAAAATTGGGCGCACGCGCGACAAAATGCTTCGACTGCGACGAAAACCTATTATACCGCCAGGATTTTCCCCCTTGATGAAAATGGACCCAAAATGGTTAATCAATTTGCTTGCAAATTGTTCCCAATGGCTTTACAGTAGTACATCCTTTCTGTAGAAATAGTTTAAAAACACTTTCCCTTTGGGTGCGAGCAGAAAACTACAGACCCGAAACTGCTACGATACTAACATACATATTTTCCTTCATCACGTTGTATTATCTATATTTACCTTACAATATACCACAGAAGCCTGTATCCCAGCTGTGGCAAGCTTAGAAACGTTGTAGACTGATCTTATGTTGAACACCCGGCCATACATAAATTAATTCACATCCAGTATAACCTAACCTCACTTTGCATGACCTTCCCGCACAATGAAAGATCAACTATTTAGTTTTGCATAGCTCGTAGGTCGGGCGTACCTACATAGAACACATCATCATCATTTCAGCCTGCAGACGTCCACTGCTGGACATAGGCCTCCCCCAAGTGTCGGCACATTGACCGGTCCCGGACTGATTCCTGCTACTTTCACCAGGTCATCAGTCCACTTAGTGGGAGATCTTCCAACGCTACCTCTAGAACACATAATCATGTCTGAAGCTCAGGAAGCTCGCCACGTTGAAGTATGGCGGCATAACGTTCAGTATCGAGGTGTACTCCGCGGTGAAGTCTTCAGGGTGGTAGATCTTGTGAGAGTGGTGAGAGAGATCCAAGATTGGTCCAGATTGGAGAGAAGGCGGGACCTGGAACATAGAGAAGGTTATATGTTATATAATACTAGCTTATAAATATCATTGGACATTACACACAGCGCCATCTAGTGCCACACTAAGGAACGAGGATTGTGTCGTGACACCAGTTAGTTGATAATACGTACTTATTATTCATATAAACATCCATGACCCGGAAAACAAATGTCCATGCTCATAGCACAAACATTTGCTCCTACCGAGATTCGAACCCGGGACCCTAAGAACAGGCAGCCTCACTACTGCTGGGCCATTCGGTTCGCTCGCGTGAACCTCGAGGGAATATGCAAGAAATACAAAACTCTTTTTATTTATTAAAAATGCCTTGTATTGGCGCTTATAAACATTATGGTGCGCTTGTTTAAGTTTCTAAAACATCACTTATTTTACAATTTATTGTTTTATGTAGCATGTTTTTGGTGAAACGGAACGCACTCTCAAAACACGTCGTCCTCGATAACGGCGGTAGTGACATCAAAATTCATATGTCAAAAAATTACTTTTAATTGAAATGTAGGTAAAGTTGCACTACGATTTTATTATAATATCGTTATCTCAATTTTTGCTTGAATAAAGCACATACAATTAGTAAAATTACTTTATTGAGGCCAAAAAAGTAGATGTAAACAAGGTAGATTTTGATAAATGACGTCAAAGTATGGTCGCGACAATCACGGACGTTTGAGCTGTCATAGAAAATTGCAGGTGTTTAGTGTTATTTTTAAGCGACAAGCAGTAGTTGAAATGAACTTTTAATACTTTTCTTGGGTTGATAATAGTATAATTAATTGATTTATGTGAAGAAAAAAATACATGCATATGGGTTGTCCCACGGGATCACACTACTGGGATAAAATCTATCGTATGTGTTAATCCAGGGTTATAAAATATGCGTGCCAAATTTTATCCAATTCCGTTTAGTAGTTTTTTTGCGTGAAAGAGTAACAAATATCCACCCATCGATCCGTACAAACTTTATCATTTATAATATCATTAGGATTTCTTTTGACAAATTACCACGAATCGTTTGGGATTGGAACTGGTTGTCACTTCAATAAGTCTAACTAGTGGACTTTATTAATATACAGGCTGGAATTTTCGAATGCCAACTGGAGGTAAAGTACCAATTCGAAATACTGGAGACAGCAAATACTCAAAGAAAACATTCCTTTATTTTTACAAAGAATCAAATCTGCATTCACAGATTTTCGAATTTTCGCTTGCCACGCTCGGGAATCGAACTGACTAAAGTTCGAAAAAATAAAATCCTGTGCTTTTTTTTTACATCAATCGATAGGGTCACTCATATGGATCAAATCTCGCTGACAAACATGATAAATTAAATGAAGGGAAAATCATGAAATCTAAAGAACAATTATAAATTCAATGGGATAAATTCAATAAGATAAAGCGCTTTTATTCATGGTTTTTCTTTCATTTAATTTATCATGTTTGTTAGAGAGATTTAATCCACACGAGTGATCCTATCAATTGATGTCAAAAAGGTACAGAATGTTCTTGTTTCGAGCTTCAGTGGCAAGCGAAAATTTGTGAACGCAGATTATTCGTTTTTAAAAATATAGGAATGTTTCCTTTGAGTAAAATTTGCTATCTCCAGTATTTAGAGTATTTTCCTTCCAGGTGGCATTGAAAAATTCCATCCTGTATATTGCGTCGGTAATAAAATAAAATAAATATACTTAGTCTGAAACATGAAGTTATGGGTGCCTTCACGCGTGAACACGAATAAATATCGATTTTGAAACTGATGCAAACTCAGTAGCTAACGACGTCTTGAACATCTGGTGGAACGGGACAACTAAAAGTTGTTCCAATCTAACCGGATGCAGCTGAATAATATTTTACATGGAGCTACTGCCTATCTACACATTACAATAACCTTCTTTTTTTTCGGATGGGATATCATCAAATAACTTCTCCCATTTTGGGCAGAGCGGGAGGGAGTGTCAGACTTTTACTGACTAAAACCCATCCAAGTTCCTTCCTCGCCATTTATGTTGCGGGGCCGCGGTATCTCTTTGGAACAGTCCCGCAACCCCGGCAATTACAATACCCTTTGGTAAAACTGGTTGTCAGACTCTCGGCTTCTGGTTACTCGTTAGTTTCATTCATAGATAATGATCGTCTTTCGTGTTTGATGTTTATGGTTATTTGACGTTTATTTGAATTTGACATTACGATTACTCATTTCTAAATCAACATCCAAATAGATTTACGATTACGATAACTTACTTTGAAAGCAACATCCACAGTCAAGTGCATGCCCATCTCGTTGTATGTAGCTAGCGAGTGGTATATGACATAGACGGGTCGGTCCAGCTGAGTGAAGCAAACCCGCGGCGCAGAGTCTAGTGACCAGCTTGTTACTGTGATGTTAGCGCGCGGCCACAGAGTGATCATGTTGTGGTGCCCGCCTACAACAGAACAGAACATCATATTAAACATTACCAACTCGACGGCGACTTTGTCACCAAAAATTGTGATAGCGGCTGATATACCTTTTTTTTTAAGTTTTTTTATTTACTCACGAATATCGTCTATTCCAAATTTCCATTTTGGATAGACGATAGGACAAAAAAAAAAAAACGAATTAATCCGTCAGATAAGATTTCCAAAAAATATTGGACACATATTTTTTTTTTTACGTAAAAAATTGTAGACGATAAAGTGAGATACATTTTTCTACCGGAAAGTGACGTCACAAGCCCCCACTCATGATCTTTGACGCGTTTTTATCTTCATCATCATTTTTTTATTAATTTGATAAAACAAATAACAAGTATCCAATTTGTTCTGATGATGCTGGCAACACTGGTTGAGTGACATGTCAAAATTTCGCTCCGTAATTTAAAATTAGTTTTAATTAATTTTTAAGTGTAAAAAACATGTATTATTGTAATTAAAATACTACTAAGTGTATAAATACCCAGGATTATTGTTTTCACGGAAAAATAAGCCATAAAACAGTGTTTGGTTGCCCACCTCAACCCGGCAACCTATATCACAATCAGCTGTTGTTCCTGTGGATCAATCTGGGGAGTATAATTGTTTCCTTTTATTGTTTAAATAGCTCAAATTAGTTAATTAATAGCTTTCATGGAACACTAAAATCATTATTCTGATCAATCTGGCACTTTTTTTGTAGTTGAACTTAGGTTCAGTGTCAGGTATCACTTGATATATAAGTATTTGTGTAGTTTGTAATAAGTTAATATAATAACTATCTATTTAATCAACTAAGTACAAAACAATAGAGAACATTGCTTATTCTTTATACATTTTTAGCAGTTTTTAGTCAGCTAGGTCCAGTAATTTTATTTCAAGAGTCCTACCCACTTTAGGAAAAAAAAGTAAAAGACATAAATAAGTGTAATTTCAACTTCATTTAATCATCTTATTGAAATATTTTTGTAAGACACATAAGCCTACCTCATTTACCAGTTTAATAATCACATATTCCAGTCTATTCTCATTTTCTCCTTTCATTTCTAGCTTTTCTAATTTTGTCCATCCAATTTGTTCTCACCATTCTTTGTACTTCTACTTTCAGTTCTATTCTCTGAAACCATGCCTGTGATGACCCGTAAAGCTACTACCCAGGAGTTGCAAGCTAAGTTGAGAACGGCCCTTGATGAACTTAAGGAATCAAACAGCAAATGTCAGCAGCTGTTATTGGATAGAGAGGAACATGAGGTTGAAATCGAGAAAGTCGTTCACAAAAACACTAGCTTGAAACGGGAACTCGTGGAGCTGCACCAACAATACACGGAGGTTGTCGATGAACGGGACAAACTGCGGGTGGTCACAGATGGTTTCAACGACTGCAGTAATTATTATGAAACAGCTTTATGTAAGGTTAGGGACTTAGAAGATGAACTGCTCAATGCCAATAAACAAATAATTGACTTTCAGAAACAAAGAGAATGTACTCAGATTAGGGAAACAGATCATCTATATAATCAATTATTAAATTCCAATTGCAACCCACATTCTTTAACAACAATAGATCTTACTGAAGATTCTATTCTGAAATATAATTGTAGCAGTTATAAAGTTAGCCAAAATAAAATAAAAAAATATGCAAAACTTAATAGAATAATAAAGAAATGCAGGAAATTTAAAAAACAACAAAAACATAGTTCTAACAATAATAAACTAAGAAAAGAACGTGTTTTTCTCATTAAAAAGTTAAATAACTATCAAATTAAATTAGAGGATAGTAAACATTTTTATGAAATAGACACTCAAAACTTACAGTCTGAGATTCAAACATTAGAGCATCAACTTCAATCATGTTATTCCATGTATGTGAAATCTCAAAAACAAATAAAGGAACATATCCTTGCTACAAACGAATTAGTCAATAAGGATAATAGTAATGCAGACTGTGAAGACATGATGACCTTCAATAACACCCAATGTACATCACAAAGGGAATCCAGCCCGGACACTCTCCTGCCTGAGGTAACGGAGGACTCGACCCGGTTGGGCAGTGTTCCGGGTTGTATCCCCATTATAGATTCACCACACATTGTCCAAGGTTCATCACTGGTAGGTCAAACAGAATGTAGTTCTCCCCCTTGTTGTAGTACACATTGTGGTTGCTTTATTATGTTTTCTGATAGTTTAGGGAAAGGCTTGGGAAAATTGATTAGTAACAATCTGAGTCATTCTACTCAAAATTATTGTACACCTCAGGCTTCATACAACCGGATAATGGCATCCATAACTCGGAAGGAATTCGATCCTAATGATATTGTAACTATATTTGTTGGTAATAGTTTGAACGTTAAAATTGATGAAATCACTGACAATGTCACTCAACTGTTGAAACTAAATTGTAAGAAAATCATTCTGTGTGCCTTTCCATACTTTGAAAAGTTGTCAAGCAGGCAAAATCATTATATTCATAGTCTCAATAATCACATGTGTTTACTAGTAAGTCACTATTGTGACAAGTTGACGTTTTTCGACACTAACAGTTTCGTCCAGAAATTGAAGTCAACGAGGAATAATGCGTACCTGCCTATTAGTTTTAGACGTCAAATAGCTCGGCTATTAGCTTTTAATTTAAACTCAGACATATGTGGTATGTCGCAGTCTGTTGTAAATAGTTCCACGGAAATTAGTAATTATACTAATTGTAATTATACACATTTTAGCTTAGATTTAAACTAGTCAGTAAGACAATGGAAGGTACGAGTGATAATTTAGGTAAACTTATCAACTCTAAGGTATCTTCTAGCTCTCAGTTAATCAATTGTCAAAAAGGGGTTAAGCAGAATTCCTTTACATTATTTCATCAGAATATTCAGGGTTTTTCTTCCAAACAATTAGAAATCGAACTATTTTTAGAAAAAACCAAGTTTGATATTATCTGTCTATCTGAACATTGGATGAGGGATTACGAAATGCAATTTAATTACGAGAATTATAGTGTGGGCAGTTGCTTTAACCGGAAGTCTAAGATGCGTGGGGGTTCATTAATCTTAGTTAAAAATTGTGTTAAATTTAAGCCTCGTAATGATATTGTCGATCTTTCGGTTGAACATAGCATAGAATTGTCTTGTGTTGAGCTAGATATGCATGTAATAGTGTGCGTTTACAGACCCCCTAATTACCTGAACTACTCTATCTTTGAGTCAGTAATGGAAGATGCTTTGGCAAAACTTGTGACTGGTAGTAAACTAATAATTATCTGTGGTGACTTTAATATCAACATTTTAGAGAATAATGTAAACAGCAGTAGATTTTTAAATCTCTTTAAATCATTTAATTTGTCAAATGTTTTTTCAGAACCAACCCGAATTACTACAAATACTGCTACTTGTATTGATAATGTTTTTTGTTGCTGCGACTACTTAGATAAATCCATCGTAAATTATCTTCCTTCAGATCACAGCGGACAGACAGTTTCTTTCGCGTCTAATAAACAATTACAAAGAATTCAGATTCAAACTAGACAAATAACACCCAGCAATTTAGAAAAGTTTAATAATAATTTAATTAGTAAGTTAAATATACCAGGCCATATTGGAAACAATGTAAATGAATTGTATGAAGAATTCTTTTCGGTAGTGCACACCGAGTTCAATAATACTTTAAAACAGAAAACTAAGACTATTGGCCCAAAGTTTATTTTCAGTGACTGGGCAACACAGGGTATTAGGAAAAGTAGGGAACGATTGTTTGAGTTGTACGGCCTTAAGCCTTATATCAACACAGAAACTTTTAGTAAATATGTGGCTACTTACTCGAAAATTTTTAAAAACTCTTGCAAGATAGCCAAGTCTCTTTTCATTAGCAACAAGATAAAATCAGCCGATAACAAAATAAAGACGGTTTGGAAAATTATCAACAGTGAGACTAATAGATCTAAAAAACCAAGTAATGACATAACACTAGAGACCTCACATGGTCTCGTGAGTTCTAATAATGAAGTCGCTCAAGAATTTGTAAATTTCTTTACCAGTATCCCACTTAAAACTACTGAAACCTTAAATTCCTCTCCCTTGCTCTCTATGGATTTATTGAAGGCGAACGTTTCAGCCTGCTCAAATGAATTTAAATTTCAGCATGTAAACCCCATGACAATCATAAAAGCTTTTAAGCAAATCAAGATCAAATTAACCGAAGATCTATGGGGTATGTCTATCAAAGCTTGTACCTCAATTGTTGAGACTGTAGCGCCGTATTTAGCCTCAATATTTAATTTGTGCGTGGATCAAGGGGTCTTCCCGGATCTAATGAAATTCAGTAAGGTAATACCGCTTTTTAAATCCGGGGACAGTAAAGACACCAACAATTATAGGCCCGTATCCGTGTTGCCGGTTTTCAGCAAGGTGTTTGAGAAGATAATGCTCGATCAAATGCTTAACCATTTTAACACCAATAAAATCTTACACGAACAGCAGTATGGTTTCACCAAAGGACGTTGTACGACTGACGCCGGTGTCACTTTATTAAAACATATTTTTACTGCGTGGGAAGAGGCACAAGATGCCATAGGAATCTTCTGTGACCTCTCGAAGGCATTTGATTGCGTAAATCACGAAACCCTGATTTTGAAGCTTGAGCATTACGGTTTAGGTAAACTTGCGCTCAGTTTAGTAAAATCATATCTGAATGATAGACAGCAGCATGTACAAGTAAAGGGTGTAAATTCGATGGGTTTAAAAGTAAAAATGGGTGTACCACAAGGTTCGATATTGGGTCCCTTCCTCTTTTTAGTATACATTAATGACCTACCCCATTTATTTAACAACCATCCGCAAATGGTGTTGTTTGCTGATGATACTTCTTTAATATTTAGGATAAACAGACGTGCCACAAATCTTGACGACGTAAATAGCGCCCTACTGCAGGTTCATAATTGGTTTACCGCTAATAATTTAGTACTAAATGGGAAAAAAACTAAGTGCCTAAGATTTGCTTTACCAAATGTCAAAAGTAGTGATTGTGACATAGTATTGAATCAAGAGAAACTTGAATTTGTCAATAAAACGGTTTTCTTGGGAATTACGCTTGACCACAGGCTACAATGGGGTCCTCATTTAACATCTCTTGCAGGCCGGCTGAGCTCAGCAGCGTATGCTGTTAGAAAAATCCGTCAATTTACTGATGTTGATACGGCGAGGATAGTCTATTTTAGTTATTTTCATAGTATTATGTCATACGGTATTTTACTATGGGGACGTGCTGCAGACATCGAGTCTATTTTTATTCTGCAGAAAAGAGCCATCAGAGCCATATATGAATTACGTAGACGCGATTCTCTAAGAGAACTGTTTAAGGAAATTAATATCATGACAGTACCTTGTCAATACATCTATGAAAACATCATGTACGTTAGGAAAAATCTGCATTTATTCAGTAAAAGAGGTGACAGACACCACTATAATACTAGAAATAGGGACCAACTGGTTCAGCCAGGTTTCAGGCTTGCTAAAGTAGATTCATCTTTCATGGGGTACTGTTTAAAATGTTACAATAAAATACCTCCCCACATTCTACAACTGAATGAGACGAAATTTAAATCTTGTGTAAAACGCACACTATGTAGGCAAGCATATTATAAGCTGGGGGATTACATTGAGGATAAAAATGCTTGGCTAAATGCTGGTCCTGCTCCGCAACCTTAGATGCAAACTTATTGGACAATTATTGTGGTAGCTGCAGAAGATTGTAAAAATATTCTTGCATTGTATAGATTCCATCTCTTAGTATTGTATAATTGCATAACACATGTGTGAGTACCATGTACCGTAAAGCTACCATTTGCATTTAGTTATGTTTCATTGACTTGAATATGCCTTGGTGGCTGAGAGAATGTCATGCTCGCTTAAATGTCTTGCTGATGGTGGCGGGTGGGTCGGGTCATTTAGTTCCCTACAATATGGTTGAATTGAATGGCGCTGATTCATGCGTCATGTTCGTGAACGGGCGCTGTCAGTCGGGACTGGTCATCTCTTAGCTGCCGTGGATCATTTGAATTGCTTTATTTTTAATTGTTGATTTATTTATTTTTACTCTGGACGCTCTTATTGTGCACGTCTTTCTACATCGTTCTCACATATATGTATAATCTCAACATGAAAGATGTAACCAAGATTTTGTAACAACATTTTTGATTGAAAAGAGTGTCCATGGAGTTTCTTGCCCGTTCTTCTCCATAGAGATCTACGTTAGGGAATGGGCAACTACAGTACTTTCTCAAGTTATTATGCCTTGTGTCTGTGACTGTAGCTTCGCTTTATTTTTCGTTTTATCGACATTCAAAAGTGCCGTAATGGTCTAGTTGAAATAAATGATTTGAGTTTGAGTTTGAGTTTGAGTTCAATAAACCTAACTAACGGACTAAAAAAGAATCATTGTTTTAGTCAGCAACATCCTCTATTACATCATTAGTTCCGAAGATTATCTCCTACATACAAACTAACAAAAAAAAAATTACAGGTCTATCTATACTTATAATATTATAAAGCAGAAGAGTTTGTTTGTTTGTTTGTTTGTTTGTTTGGTTGAACGCGCTAATCTCAGGAACTACTGGTTCAAATTGAAAAATTCTTTTTGTGTTGGATAGTCCATTTATCGAGGAAGGCTTTAGGCTATAAAACATCACGCTATGACCATTAGGAGCGGAGCAGGAATGAAAAATGTTGCAAAAACGGGGATTTTTTCCCTCTCTTATGTGACGCAGACGGAGTTGCGTGGGTCAGCTAGTTATAAATAAATGCATTGAGTAACCCAAAATAACATACCAGTAAAAACAAACCGGTATCTGCACTCGTCCCCGGTACACACCCGTGTGTCCACTCTCGCGGCCGCGGCGGGGAGGAAGGGAGCCGGCGGGTCTGTGTATAGGAACATAGCGCTACTCCTGGAATTTACAAATTGAGAAATGTTGGGAGTGAAATAAGCTTTAATTATCTGTTTTCTAAAATGTCGTCACGACATCGCGGGAACGGGGCTTTAGACAACTTTGGATAGAAGGTGTGTTCAAAAAGGATTTATAAACTCTTTTAAACTTTCACGATCAGAACACTTTATAAAACATATGGAAACGGGTATTTATCACGAATTAATTATTTTAATTACCTTTAATTTAAGCTCGACGTTCGCGATAAATACCCGTTTCCATATGTTTTATAAACTCTGTTTTCAAAGATCGAGACAATCTTTTCTGTGGCATTTTTATTATTCAGGTGCAAGGGACAACTTTTAATAGACTGATGAGGTGAATTCAGTTTTATCGGTACAAGAAATTATTTCAGCAACGTTATAGTAATCCAACAAATTTGATTTGTTTTATTTCCTCATACGCAATGTATCGTACCGTGGCAAAACGTAGGTAGCGAACGGAAAGCGCGACGACGCGTTCGATGAACTCTGTAGCTAGACAGAAAGTGAACAGCTGATTGCACGCGTAGTTCGTTAGAGAATTTTAACATGTCTTGTAGATTTTATTTTAGCCGTATTATTTAGAAAAAATGTAGTGCAGCGTACAGAGAATGTAATATTACAGTGAAATAAAGGAAAAGTAACTGCAAAAAAAAAATGAAAATTTTGGCCATCCATGGCCATTTCAAGCGTTCAACCCTGTAGAACTACATAGGGTAAATCTACATATTTTAAAACAAAGTCCTCCGCCGCGTCTGTCTGTCTGTTCGCGATGATCTCAAAAACTACTGCACTGATTTTCATGCTGTTTTCACCAATGGATAGAGTAGTTCTCGAGGAAGGTCTTAGTGTCTAATCTGTACGCGGGAAAAGCTGCGGGCATCACGTAAAAAATATAATTATGTTTATACTCACAAATAGCGACTAAACCCAGTCCTAAACAGCGGCAACCCACAGAACACCTTGTGGTCGCAGTCCGCGCTCACATCTTCACGTACGTTGAGGTGTACCCCCGCCACACTCAGTGCGGACTGAGTGCGCGACGACGAGTACGGGTCCAGTTTAGTGACCACTATGCCTGAGTTCCGGGAGATAGTGTTATTGTTTATGTCGTACGATACTATTTCTGAATGCTGGAAGGTAATAAAATGTCAAATTGAAATAGGTAGCGTAACTCTGAAAGCATGGTAGGTAGTGGGAAAATCACAGTTTTTATAGGGGTTTATCTGCGGAGTATCTATGTATTGACATACTCCTGTACTCCCGGAAGGGCAGAGATAATTTATAAGGATATTGTATAAAATTTGAGGATCTCCTGGCTGTGCTTGCCTAGGTTGGTCTGTGAATGGGTGACCACCCTTACATACCGAGTTTCCTCCATGCCTCGGAAAACAGTGGCCCAAAAATCATCTGGATAGACTAGAAGCCGACCCCAACATAGTTGGGAAAAGGCTAGGTAGTTGGGAAAAGGTTGGGAAAGATGATGATTGGGGTTTATCTGTGCGGCGAAGGTGTGACGATCTGATCTCGTTTGCGGAGCGAACATGGCCAGATATTGCACGGGATAGAGAGGATTTGAAGGAGAAAGGGGAAGCCCATACCCAGAATTGGGAAACTCGAATAGGAAAACAAAACAAAAAATGTTCCTGTAGTTGTTAGAACTATGCTATAAATTACGTTCTTTTTTTGCAAACTTTAATGACTTTGTAGGTACAGATACTGCCTAGCCTTTTCCCAACTATGTTGGGGTCGGCTTCCAGTCAAATCGGATGCAGCTGAATACCAGTATTTTACATGAAACGACTGCCTATCTGACTTCCACAACCAAGTTAATACTGGGAAATAAGAAACCACTTGGTAAGACTGGTTGTCACTTTTTGGGCCACTGACTACCTGTAACGATTGCCAACCATCTACAAATGACAGCCGGGACCAACAGCTTAACGTGCTTTCCGATGCACGGAGGAAACTCGGTATGTGATGATGTTCACCCATCCAAAGAGCGACCTTGGCAAGCACGGCTTAACCTGCGCGACTGTGATTATTTAACCACGAGCTTCTTATAAATTTCGCATAATAAAGTAAAAATAAAACATGATATTATATACTCACAAACCAATAATGCCTCTGCAGCGAGATCCCCTCAGCATCGTATGGACTGAAAGGTATGAACATGAGCACGAAGCAGATGGCTCCGAGGAACGATAGCACCATCCACAAACGTTTTCGGGAGAATAGCAGTTCCATGCCAGACTGTAACAAAAAGATGAATTGATGATATCTACTCCTACTCCTTTTCTGTTCACGCTGTGCGGTTGAGGAATTCTCTTCCGCCTGATATTAGAGACTGCCAAACTATTGCAGTTTTCAAAATAATAGTAAAAGAACACTATCTGTCCAATTCGCCATAGTTGCATAGATATATTTTTTTAATTATATATTATATTGTAGTTTATAGTTGTGTTATATATTTTTGTCTTGTATGTATGTAAGTATATTCTTAGGTTTATCGTTTGTTATATTTAAATTGGCTTTAAGTTTGTATGTATTCTATTTTCTCATCTTTTACACACTAAGTCTACATCTTTTTTTATCTACTCTCCTTTCGCGGGTATGCTGGAAGAGATTTCTTTAGAAATAAGCAACACCTTTGTACCTATTTTCTATTCCTTTCTTCTTTTCTGTATGTAGCGTGTACATAAACTGTTAAATAAATAAATAAATGAACATTTTATTAAAAAGAAAGGCAAGGAACGAAGTCGTCCATGATCCTAAAGCCCAATAATTGGGTAGAAGACAAAAAAATAATAATTAGTCCGTCAGTTAGATAATCAACAAAAATTTGACCCGTATTTTTTCTTGCGTTACGTAAACCAAAATTGACGAAGATACGACGCTTTTAAAATTCTCAATACGTCACGCCTTGGTATAATTTTAAGCGAGTTCTGACGTCACGAGGCCCCACTTCCGAGTTTTGATGCGTTTTATCAATGTCAATATTTAATGATTTACAAAAACAAAAATACGTTCCCATTATTTTCCAATACTCACTGACGGACTAAATAGATTTGCAATTTTTTGATACTGTTCCTTGAGTATCATATTGAATAAGTAAGACTATGGTAAAAATACTTTATTTATTCTTGCTTGGTTGACGGCTTCGTGATGAGTCTGTTTGAAACTTGTAGTTAGGAAAAGGCTAGTTAGAACCGCAGCAATTTGAAACGCCGTAAGGAACATTGAGAGTGCTGTTCAAATTTCAACATTCTATACAGGATCGAAAGTTGAAATTTCCATCGTCGAAATAATAACAATATACTCACAATAGTAGAGGACACGAGAACAGCCAGCCCCGCGTTCAGTATCGCGATGGTGACGTCAGGAGTGTCTCCTGAGGAGCGGCTCATGATGGGCAGGATCTGTGCGTTCAGGCGGAGGGAGAGGGAGAACATGAACATCACTGAGGGGAGGGAGTGGCAGATCTCTAGGAGGAGGTGTTGCCAACCTAGAAAATAGAATGAAAATGTACGTTACTCGATAAAATGTCATCGAATAAGGATTGCACTTGAGTGAATGAGTACGATGTTTTTCATATAGGTATATTTCTTTGGAAAAATAATCTAAAAAAAAAACAAACACTTTCTACTCGTCATTTTTTTAAAACTAGATGGGGCCGGTATTTCGTAACTGACTACTCTGAGAAGAAACAGCCGAAACAAACTCAGAGGTCATAGTCTCTTTTGAAGTCCAGACAATCTTGCTTAATTCACATGAGAAAAATGCAGATTATTGTCTGAGATAGTCTTTTGAAGAAAGACCCACACATATTTCAAAACCCACACATCCAAATTCCGAAAGTATCAACTCCGATTTATCATTAATCCTATTTTCATATTATTCCTAACGTTTATAATTACTATTCTCAAAATACCGAGTTTCAATACATCGAATAAAAAAAAGTCTGAGATTTGAGATTTGCAAACGCGTATCAAAAATACATATTCCGATTATTAAAATACCGATCAATACAATTCCGAAATAAAAACGCCTTGTAAAACTGAATAGCAAATAATTGCTCGTCAGAGAGAACAATAATATTATGTTTAGTATGAGAAGGTAGAATTAAAAGACTAATGACAGTTTCCTACTCATAATTGCATAGATTGTTTACCAAAGTGATTCATTAATAATACAGGGGATTTGCTGCATGCAAGCAAGCATGCAGCATGCAAGCAGGCATACAACATGCAAGCAGGCAGGCAGCATGCAAGCAGCAAGCAAGCAGGCATGCAACATGCAGCAAGCATTGTTTCTGTCACGGCTCCGGTCCTGCGGGGTTTGGGCGGCCCCACGCGAACTTATCGTCGCACAGGGTGTTAACGCTCCCCACGTTCACTTCGGTGTGCTGCAGCCTCAGCCGCCGCGGCGACCTTCACACCACGTCCTGATGCTCAGCTCGCGGCCCCCCCCCACCCCTCCGCGCCTACGCAGGCTTAAATTACACTGTAAGGTAGGGCAGACTAGACTCCGTGAAGTCGGTTTTGCAGCGATTCTTTTCTGCCACTAAATTTTGTAGCACATGTTGACTTTTAGTTTATTCGAAGTATTGAAAATCGTAAAGCCTCGTATCCACTAGGCAACAATTGACGCGCAACACGTGACTCTCAACATGTTCGGCAGCGTTGCACAACATCCCGCGACGTTGCCAACTGTTGCGCAACATGACAAAACAAAACAAAAGTTGCTAAGCAAAAGTTCCGCGCTGACTTTCAACACGTTGAGCAACATGTTGTGCAACATGTCGTGCGCCAAATGTTGCCTAGTGGATCCGAGGCTTAATGTCGTTTTTTTCGGATCGAACCCTTCGAGCATTTGATTCTTCGAACGTATGATAATTGGCAAACTAACAAATCGCATTTACGACTTTCGGTAAAATAAATTTCGTGATTTTAAATAATAGACATTATAATTCTTAGGTATTATGAAATTCGGAGTTTTGAAAATCGAAACATCGAAATTCGGAATAAAATATTTCGGGGTATTTGGGTGTTTCCCTCTGCATCACCGAAAGGTTGACTGGTAGAAAATGCCTATGGCATTAAATCCGCCTCTGTACTTTTGTGCTTGAAGTGTTAAATAAATAATAAATAGATGTTGGCCGAAATGTAGGTGTACTACGAGTATTAGGTAAAGTTCTGGGTAACCTTTTGGGGATCGCAGGCGTGTTGTTATTGATACGTCGGCTGTGTTACAGGACATTCGAGACTAGAATGTTTCACTATGGAACTTTCTAGAAGACTCGAGAGTAATTTTGAGTTTTTTTTGTTGATTTAATTAATTATTAATTTATTTTACATGATTTAGAAATTATTATTATTTATTTAAAATATAGTATGGAACTGTGGAGCAGGTTCCAGACGGTTGTGGAATTTTCTCGAAGGATCGGTAGACATATAAATAGCCGTCGAATTTGCGAAAGCAGGCAGTCTGATTTAGCCGATACAAACAACGAAGCGAATCGAAGTGAACTAAAAGTGCGATATCTAAGTGAATAGTGATCAGTAGTGTATTTGTTATTTAGCTAATCTATACATATAATAAAATCGTTGAGACCAAAAAATCTGTACATTGTAGATTAAAAAAAAAAAATCGCCCAGGGTGTCTTAAAATAAGTAACTGAACATATTAAAACCATTTTTAAATTTTTTGTTTGTTTGTTTGTCTGTTTGTTTGTTTGTTTGTTTGTTTGTTTGAACGCGCATCACGTAAAAACTGCTGGACGGATTTTGATGAAAACTTCACTAATCTATTTAAATAAACTCAGAATAACATTTAGGCTATAGAAATTATGGAAAATATTGGAAAAAGGGGGTGAAAAGGGGGGGTAAAGTTTGTATGAAAAAATTTTTTTAGATTGTTCTAGAATCATGAAACTCAGAGTAAATACTTATTATTAAAATTAAAGAAATACCTGTTTCAGCATTTTTAAAAAATTTCATCCAGAGACGTAAAAAAGAGGGTTTTGTGTTTAAAATTAATAAACTTCATACACCTATAGAACAAAATCCAATGAAGTATAAACCTTTAAAAGTTGCTGTAAATACTTCAAATCTAATACAGGTAAATATAATTTCTCAATTTTTTTGAAATTTGATTTTTGAAGTGAATACGCCCAAAATAGCGGAACTCAATAAAATCGGCTTTCCTCGGTATAAGTAGTTGGTAATACAGGGTGGAAACGGTAAACGGGGCAGTAAGGGGAACTGCAGCTACACGAAAAAGGTCTTAGAAACAATCCATATTTTTTTCGCTAAATGTTGATCCCCATTCACAGATTTAATTAAAAAATAAAGTGCAGTTAGCAAGAAAATTGCCATTTTACATAAAACAATTTTTTTGATGCCAATAATGATAAACCTTAACCGTTGCAGCTACATGAAAATGGTCATATGAAACCTTCCGTAATTTTTCGTGAAATTTTGATTCACAGATTAAAAAATAGTACAGTTGGCAAGAAAATTGCTATTTTACACAAAACATTTTTTTATGCCAATCGATCCTGTTTCTAATACTCAACGGTTAAGGAAGCTCCCCTTTCTGCCCGGTTAATCGTTTCCACCCTGTATTTACAAATAAAATAATACAACGAAGAAAATGTAGACTATACGAATGTACATCAGACATAAAACCCGAAAAGTTACAAATACAAACGAGTTCAAATCCTACTATCTACAAATAATAAAAATGCTTTATCCTGAAGGACTGTGATGGATCAACGCACAGCCTTTACCGCAGATTATAGAAACCTGAAGCTTGGAGGGTGTATTTTTTGTATAATAATTTCAGAAAATCATTTTTTATCGTATGCCTATAATACGATAAGAAAGGATTTTCTGAAATTATACCCCTAAGGGGGTGAAAAGGTGGGGGGCAAAGTTTGTATGGGAAAATGTGATTCCTTGGTCCAATCTACTTCAAATTTTGCTATCAACAATATTAACAGAATTGATGGACGCGTTTCGTATTGCACGTAAATTGATTTCAATGCATATCTTAGGAGATACACCGTTTTAAATAACTCCGCAGCAAAATAATGATCATGTACCGGGCGCGCATTTTCATTATGCGGAAGGATGTGTATGATGTGCTCTTTGAAAATTGTACTATAGGTGCTTACGACCCAATCTCTGTAACCCTCTCTTTCTCTTATGTGACGCAGACGAAGTTGCGCGGGTCAGCTAGTTAATAATAAAGTTATTTGTTACTTAATCGGTAGCATATAATTTACTATTTTTATTATATTATCTTACCTTTCAAAGCGACAAATCTGACAATGGTGAGCGATATGAAAGACATGACGCTCATGATGAACAGCGGCGCACTGAACAGGTACCGTAGTGAAGTGAGCGCCGGTACACACACTAGTGCTAGCAGTATCAGTGTGAAGATGAGGCGGGTTGCTGACATCGCTTGTAGACAGCGGAGAGAGCGGCTGAGGCCGTTCTGTGAACAAGGGAATCAAACGAATACAATTAGAAACGACTTCAAAAGTGACGGACAGGTAAAACCTCCAGAAACTCCTAAAGAAATTATTGCCTACGGTATTTCTTATCAATGCAGAACTGGCATTGAAAATGTAAGAAAAAAAAATGTGTTATTCTTTATGCTAACGTTTTTGTCATGAATTCAATAAAAAAAACGGTTGTCTGTTAAGTCGATTTACAGACGATAATTTTACGTAACATCATAAGAAAACATTAAAATTTTCATGATATTAGTGATTTCAACTTAAAAACTATAGTTCATCCCTCTTTTCACCCCCATAAGGATTGAAATTCTAACAAAACCGTTGCGTTAGCTTCCAACCTGGTCTTGCAACCGAAATAGTGACATCAGCCTTGCTATTGGCGATAATATTTTAAATTCTGACACTCAAGTAGCCACAGCCTTTGAGAATTTCTTTGCGGATATTCCCGTATCGACAACTAAATTGCTTAACTCGTCACCTGCTGCTGCCGAGTCTTTACTAAAGGAAAATGTTTCAGTCTGTGATTCCGAATTTAATTTTCAATATGTCACTTGTAAAGATATAATTAAAACTTTTCACACATTAAATGTTAAAAAGACCGCCGATCTATGGGGTCATTCTGTGGACGTTGCTAAATCCATTATAAACGTTGTAGCTCCTTCTTTAGCTGTAATATTTAACGATTGTATTGACCGTGGTGAGTTTCCTGATCTAATGAAATATAGTAAAATAATACCATTGTTTAAATCGGGCAGTACATCAGACCCCACTAATTATAGACCCATTTCAGTACTACCCACCTTTAGTAAGATTTTTGAAAAATTAATTTTGGCACAAATACAAAGTTTTTTCAATAAACATCAGTTATTGCATAAAAAACAGTTCGGTTTTACAAGGGGTCGTTCAACTACTGATGCCAGTGTTGAACTTTTAGGACACATTTATAATGCTTTGGAGGACAAATGCGATGCTTTGGGAATCTTTTGCGATTTATCTAAAGCTTTCGATTGCGTTCTTCATGAAACATTAATCAGGAAACTACACCACTACGGAATCCGTAACGCCTCTCTGGATCTTCTTACGTCATATTTGAGTGATAGGATTCAGAGAGTTGATGTTAACGGGAAAAGATCTCCCGGATCCGTAGTAAAAATGGGGGTACCCCAGGGCTCTATTCTTGGTCCATTTTTGTTTCTTATTTACATAAATGACTTGCCTTACCTCATAAAGGATAATCATGACGTAGTATTGTTTGCAGACGACACTTCTCTTTTATTTAAACTCAAACGTCAGCAGCCAGTTATGGATAATGTTAATAGCGCCCTGGCAAAAGTCGTTAATTGGTTTAATGTTAATAATCTACTCTTAAATGAAAAAATAACCAAATGTATTAAGTTTACGATACCCCATGTAAAACAAGTGGAAACTACTGTACTAATTAAGGATGAAGAGTTGAAACCGGAAGATAGCACAGTGTTCTTAGGCATAACTTTGGATGCCAAGCTTCAGTGGGGCCCGCATATAAACAAATTGTCGAAAAAACTTAGCTCGGCAGCATACGCCGTTAGAAAAATCCGTGACTTAACTGACTTAGACACAGCTCGTTTAGTTTACTTTAGTTATTTCCATAGCGTGATGTCGTACGGTATTCTCCTGTGGGGCAATGCCGCCGATATTCAAACAATATTTGTTTTACAAAAAAGGGCAATTCGTTCAATTTATAAACTAAGTCCCAGATACTCCCTCAGAGAAAAAATTAAAGAGATTAATATTCTTACTGTGCCCTCTCAGTTTATTTATGAAAACCTTTTGTACGCACACAAAAATATTAATTTGTTTAAAAAATACAGTGATATCCACAACATAAATACGAGGAACAAACACAAATTTGTTGTTCCTGCAACGAGACTCAAAAAAATAGGGGGTACGTTCAGATGCCAATGTATACGTTTTTACAATAAACTTCCGAGCCATATTCAAGCACTAAGCCTGAATAAATTCAAATCGTTTATTAAACGAAAGCTATGCCTGAAAGCTTTCTATCATGTCAATCACTATCTCGAAGATAAAAAGGCTTGGGATTAAACTGCTCCAATGAAATTTGCTCTGTGAATGTTGAAATTTCGGACTTCGCTTGTTTATTGTTGATTCCTTTATTTTATACACTGTGACATTGAATGATTTGACATGAATACTTAGTTCAGTATTTTATTATTTTTTTACGTTTTATTATTTTTTATTTTATTTTTTTATGTGTGTGTATTTGACATGAATATTTACTTGTGACTGTCATGACATTTAATGATTTGACATGAATACTTAGTTCAGTATTTTATTATTTTTTACTTTATTTTCGTTTATTTTATGTGTGTGTTTTTGACATATCGTATTTTTATTGACATTCCAATTTGAATTGTAAATTATTATTTATTATATTTAATTATTGTGAATGTGAGGACCTCGTGGGTCACTTTTTGTTGTTTTTTTTCCCACGACTGTCTGGCAGCTTGAGTGCTTTATGCGACCTACCCAAATGTCCTTTCTTTGGTATTGTTCGTCGTTTCGTTGAGCTCCTTGAGTTATAAGTCGAGCTACACGATAACTGACAAATGCTTGCACTGACTGGACAGGTCCACTCAAATCTGTGTGGTTCTTTCTTCAAAAGACCATCTCAGACACTAATCTGCATAGTCCTCATGTGAATTAAGCAAGATTGTCTGGACTTCAAAAGAGACTATGACCTCTGAGTTTGTTTCGGCTGTTTCTTCTCAGAGTAGTCAGGTACGAAACACCGGCCTCATCTAGTTTTAAAAAAAATGACGTGTAAAAGTGTTTGAGAAAACCTACTTGCTGAATAAATATCATTTATCATTATCATTTATCATTTATCATTTATAACCATACGCCTAGATAATATTTTTTGCGATTTTTATTTCGAAAATTAAGGACTTTCTATACAAAACTTCATCCCCTTTTTTAACCTTTAAAAAAACGCTGAGACACGTGTAAATTAATTTTCAATCGTCAGCCTGAACATAACATTTTAAGATCCTAACTTTAAAACTGACGGACTGTCATTCAACTTTCATCCCCTATTTAATTCCCTTAGGGGTTGAAATACGAAAAATCCTTCCTAATTCCTTGTCTACATTATAAAGGAAACCACTGCACAACATTTCAGTTTTCTAGGTCCAAGGGTTTGGGCTGGGTGTTGATCGCCGGATCGAACGTTGTGACACTTTTTCGTGCGTGCAGCCAGTGTTCATCGATTTATAAGACGTTATCACGTCAAAAAGTAATTAATTTTTAGATATTATTTTGTATACTATCACAAAGTCGTCTTTTTGGAAGAGAAATGAATTTGAAAACATGCATTCGAAAGCACGGATGATTTTTGACGAGACTTTCTATTTAAAGAAAGAAATAAAAATTATTTATTAGCCCGCACAAGACAAAACACATCAAAATGAACAGTATTTAAAACTTGCTAATAAAAATTCAGATGAAAAAAAAAAAAAAATTAAAAGACACGAAACTCGTCCTGTACAGTCACGAGCGCCAATATGTGTGAACACAAAATAACATTTAAAAGTGTTTTTCTTCAGCTTTTCTGATTAAAATATCATGTTGTTACGAACATGGTATTCTGGAACTCATATTATTATGAAAAAGATCATATCTCCAAGTTACAATCGTTATTTCACGCGAAAATTGCAATTCAATTTAGGAAAGTGTATACATATTGGTGCTCGTGACTGTACGAGGCCAAAAGGCTCCTATCTCAACATGGTGCTGTAACATTGAAAAACGTCACAGCGCTGGTATTCTGTTAGATTGATTGTTCGCCCCCGGAAACCACTATATTGCCACTATTATCGAAATTGTTAGAGCCGATTTCGAGAACGTCATTACATATCATTAATAATTTTTATAGCTTTTTTCAAATTAAATATTGCTTATTGAATAGTATAGGATATAGCTTCACCGACATAGCTTGAAAAAGAGATTTCATCCATTCCTCCATCGAGAATGCAAGCGAGTCAAAAAAGGGAGGTTTCAAGGGCATGTCTACTTCGGTTAGATATATCTTTATAGTTTCCTATTTATATGAAACAATATAATTCCAAAATTACCCTCTTCAAGGTCCACGCATCAAAAGCCTGTGCAGTCCCCACGGCCGCCAGGAGGTACGGTATCCAGTACAATGGCGCCACAATCCATGGTAGACTTACATACCTGCAATATAAGATACTCTTGTTATAATAAACGTAACGTGCAAGCGTGCGGGTGCGAGCTGTTGTTCTAAAATGTAAATAATTCAATAAAGAGTGAGTTTTCTAGTGGTTTTTGTCTCTGAACTACGCCATAAAACAACGGAATGGCGATTTATAAATGCCATTGCCTTACAATAATTTAAGTTATTTCAATACATTTCCTCGAAAACTGGTTCTTTTCGCACTACGATTAGGTTCAAAATGCAGCGTATTTCACACACACGTGCGTTTTTGCTATTTTTTTCACACGTGTGCGGCAAGTAAAATTTCCACAGATAACTATACCTATACTTAGTCCAAAGTGGTTCAACGCCTATAGTCAGAGGCGAATGTTTTTCTCTAAGTCTTTACGGCGTAAACATTCACAAATTCAATATCATAGATAAACATGATTATTTAAAACTAATATAATATTTACTTTTATAAACAAAATAACATTTGTGTTCTAAATTCAAATATATATAAACTATTTTTGAAATCATAGTTTCGTAATAATGCATGACACAAATATTTTACATTCTTTTATTTTATTTCTTCAAGTGTATTGAAAAACATCGTTTGATACACGTGGACATTTGTTACTGCAGTTCTCGGCTTAAAAACACCCTCGCCTACGGCTCGTGTGTTAATGTCGCCTCGACCTACATTAACAAACTTACTACACTTGCATCAAAATGTACTATTTTTTGTTATTCTGAAATGTTTTTTTTTTGATAATGTGTTTAATTTGTTTAGAAATGAATGAAGGAAATAATTAAGTCCGACTTATTGCATAAGTTTGGGACATTTTAGTGACCCCGAAGTGATAAAACCCGAAACAACATGCTTCGCACGATTAACGGAATTAATGAATGAATTGAATAATGACTATTTATTTCATAATAAAGTCAGTAATGAGCATAGAGGACAGTACTGATGATTTTAATTATTATAATTCAGTAAATCCATATTAGTTACGGCTGCCAATCATATTTTACCTATAAATAGCAAAAATTGCCGGATCCCTTGGCGCTTTCACCATAAACCTAACGGTAACTCTATTTAACCTTTTGACCGCCAGAGCATAAACGCACGCGCACCATTTTGTCACATATTTGTGTCGATTGGCGCACACGGCACGCGCTTACTTGTCACGTATATGTGACTATTACGGTCACCTAATCACGACCGTTACTATTTCCATTGTGTTATTTTTCTTTTTTATTTTGTAGCATATCATAATTTTATGACTGCATTTTGTTCATGTTTGCATTCCGTTTTTGTATCACAATCACATTAAATTATTGTCATCTGCGTAAAGTTATTTAATTTAGTTTGTAATTTCATTTTGTAATTAGTTTGTATAGTGAACTGCTAAGGTTACTATAATTTTGCAAGTGCTGTGCACTTCTTTAATTGAGAAGTTCACTGTAATCTGAAAATTCTACTGTGTTTATTGTATGTGTATTAGTGAATAAGTTGTTGGAGAGCCACAAATAAATAAATAAATAAAATAAAAAAGGTTATTAAAATAGTGTACTAACCTCATCTGCACAGTGGTGGCGACCATGAGCAGTGTGCACACTGCGACCACTATCAAGCCGGCCACGACAGCGGCCAGCCGACCTAGCAGCGTCAACAGTAGATTCTGGACTGTGGACCATCCTGCAAATTATAATATTTGTTAGAATTGTGGTGACACTACAAAAACTACTATGGTAGCATAGAACAAAAAGTGACATGACACGTGAGTCGGGGCCGCCCCTAGTACATACAGGACTAGTACACAAAGTACAAATAACACAACAACTAGTATACAAATACCCACTAGGCCCAACCAGCCACACGTAGTAGGCAACGCTAGCCAATCCCAGCAGTGTTTTTAACACATCTATGACATGGCGAACGAATATGTCGCTATTATATGACTAGTATAAATACTCACAAGGCCCAAACAATCACATGTAGTGGGTAAAGGTAGCCCATCCCATCAGTGTATTTAACACATCTATGACATATGACATGGCGAACGAATATGTCACTATTATATGACTAGTATAAATACTTACTAGGCCCAACCAACCAAACGTAGTAGGCAACGCTAGCCAATCCCAGCAGTGTTTTTAACACATCTGTGACATGACATGGCGAACGAATATGTCACTATTATATGACTAGTATAAATACTCACTAGGCCCAACCAGCAACACGTAGTAGGCGACGCTAGCTAATCCCAGTAGTGCTATGAACACATCTACGATATATGACACGGCGAACGAATATCTCACAAGGAATACGTTTAGGTAGTCGTAGTATACCGCTGCTGTGGGCTCGATCTGTAGACAGTGGACGTATGTTAACACATTAATCATTGATACCATCGCCTATCAGACCCATAATTTGGGATCGAATATTCGGATGCATATTACTTAAGGCGACATGAGCTAAATTAGCAACTCTATTTGTGGTGGTACAAACTTCGTTTGGAACACTGTTGGAATAAAGTTCTAATCAGCTTGCACTACAAAGTGGTTGTCACGTCCGTCACTGAGGGCCGGCGCCGGCGGCGGGCGATGCGAAATGAGTGGTTTCGATCGATTTACACAAAATCTATTGATTGGACTAAAGAAATAAAACACTATGATGCTAATATGTTGCTTGTAGCATTATTTGTCAAAAAAACAGAACGATCGAATGTATGTTTTTACTCGTTGAAAGATATTTTTAGAGACAAGTTCATGATTTTTTTTATCGAGTAAATTTAATTGAATCATATATCACTCACTGCAATAAACAAAACCAGAAAAATATATGATATTCTTCAGGACATATGCTAGTATGATAGTGTTTTGAAAACATAATACTATAATTAATTTTACTCGATAAAAAAAAATCACGAACTTGAAAGTACACTTTCAGGCATTATAAAACTCGCGTTTAGCTCATGTAGTCTCCTCAAACTATATTTTCTCCAGGCAAAACCCTACAAAAGTGTGGAAGCGGCTTCTTTTAATATTTTTTCCCGATTTTGCGGGACTTCATTAATAAATATACAGGTTGGAAACTTTTTCAGTGGGGCAGTAAGGGGAACTACTTTAACTGTTAAACCTACAACAAAATGGCTTGAAGAGAACATCTATAGTTTTTTTTTGTGAAATTTTGGTACCCAATTACCCATTCACAGATTTTCAACAAATTATACAGTACTTAAGTAAGATAATCACTATTTTGTATATTTTTTTAAGTGATGCAAATCAAATAAAAAAAATTCTAATGGATTTATTTTTATTTTTCATGCCCATGATTAAAATCTTCTGTACTACTTTTTTGTCCACTATAAGGATCTACTGATACAAAGGATCCAACTGATCGCCTTATATTCGACAAATAAGGGCATAAAAGAAGTCAAAGAAATCAATTACGCAAAATTTGTCGCAGACTTTTTGCCTGTCTTGCACAAAAAGTCTGTCGTCTGCGCTGCCCCTTAAAAATATGAAAGTAACAGGAAACCAACAAATAAACACATCACAAACATTATCCCTTACCGGCTCATCCAAATCCTCGATGTTGGCGGTTTCCCTGAGTAGGGGAAGCATCATATCTCCAGCGCCCTGCAGTACACCGGGCAGTAGGAGCTCCGGTTTGTCGTTACGTGTGTGATACACGTTGGCCCATTTTACGAAGGCCATGTCAACACCTGACGGAAAAAATATTGCTATTACTTTAAGCCTGGTCTTACCAAGGGATATCGTATAACCCAGTATTAACTGGGTTGTGGAGATTAGATAGGCTACTGTTTCAGATGCTTACACTGGAAGCCGAGCCCAACATCATCATCATCCTATTAATGTTCTCACTGCTGAGACACAGGCCTCCTCTCTATGAGAAGGAGAATGGGTTATAATCCACCGCTCGGGCCCAGTGCGGATTGGTAAATGTCACATGTCTTCGAATTTTTTGGTTCTAGGACATGCCAGTTTCCTCACGATGTTATTCTTCACCGTTTTGAGAGCAACGGTGATGAAATAAATTAAACAAAGTACTGCGCCTACCTGGGTTCGAACCCACGACTTACTGTTCGAAAGTCTGGGCCGCCACCACTGGACCACCGCTGCTCAACATAGTTTGGAAGAGATTCATCATTCATCATTTCAGCCGAAAGACGTCCACTGCTGGACATAGGCCTCCCCCAGTGTCGTGTCCCCAAGTGTCGCCACATTGACCGGTCCCTTGCGACTCGCATCCAACGGATTCCCGCAACCTTCACCAGGTCATCGGTCCACCTAGTGGGAGGTCTTCCAACGCACCGTCTTCCGGTTCGCGGTCGCCACTCGAGAACTTTTCGGCCCCATCGGCCATCCGTTCTGCGAGCAATGTGCCCTGCCCACTGCCACTTAAGTTTGGCAATTCTTCGGGCTACGTCGGTGACCTTGGTTCTCCTGCGTATGTCTTCATTTCTGATTCGATCACGCAAGGAAACTCCGAGCATAGCCCTCTCGATTGCCCTTTGGGTGACTTTAAGCCTTTTGATAAGGCCCATTGTGAGCGACCACGTCTCGGTCCCGTATGTAATCACTGGCAACACACATTGGTCATAGACTTCCGTCTTGAGACACTGCGGTAAGATGGACGAGAAGATACCGCACAGCTTCCCGAACGCTGCCCAGCCGAGTCGGATTCGACGATTGACCTCTTTCTCGAAATAAGTTATGGAGTCAGGCGTTACTTTGCGGAAATCCATGGCATTAAATGCTATGAAAAATATTTAGTTTTAATACCGCTAGACAAAAATATCCAGGTCTGAAAGCAGGACACAAATCCCACCGTCATGCATATGCACATGCTCATATGGGCCCACCCTCCCGCCCTCATGCATATGCACACATACAAAACACGGGCACACGACTCGTCGACTCGTCGACGAGTCAACAACTCCTGAGGATGCCCCGTGGAGGGGCGAAACACGTGTCGAGTAAAGGTTTGGTTGCATGGCATGCTAATTATTTCTCACTTGTTTTGTATGTGTGCATATGCATGAGGGCGGGAGGGTGGGCCCATATGTGCATGTGCATATGCATGACGGTGGGATTTGTGTCCTGCTTTCAGACCTGGATATTTTTGTCTAGCGGTATTAAAACTAAATATTTTTCATAGCATTTAATGCTCTTTCTCGAAGTTAGACCTACCTAACTGGACCGTTTGTCCTAGGTATACATAATCGTCTACAATTTCGAGTGTCGAGTCTCCGATCTAGATAGGAATGGGTGACATGGGCATTCAACATGACCTTCGTCTTGTCTATGTTCATTTTTAGACCCACTCTTTCGGAAGCTCCACTGAGGTCATCGAGCATTGTACTTAGGTCCTCCATGGTCTCAGCCATGACCACTATATCGTCGGCAAACCGAAGGTGAGTGATGTACTCGCCATTGACGTTGATGCCTAGCCCTCTCCAGTCCAGAACCTTGAAGACATCCTCCAGTGCAGCGGTGAACAGTTTCGGAGATATGACGTCTCCCTGTCTTACACCTCGCTGCAGAAGGATAGGTTCCGAGGCTTGGTCCTGAAGTCGGACTGACATGGTGGCGTTTTTGTACAAACACTTCAACACCTCGATGTACCGGTAGTCAATTTAGCACCGTTGGAGAGACTGCAGTACAGCCCAGGTCTCGATCGAATCAAAGGCTTTCTCGTAGTCCACAAACGCTAAACAGAGAGGCGAGTTGTACTCTTCGGTCTTCTGTATAACCTGCCGAAGCGTATGTATGTGGTCCACGGTGCTAAAGCCTTTTCGGAAACCAGCTTGTTCGGGTGGCTGGAAAACGTCAAACCTGCGCGCGAGACGATTTGTGATGACTCTTGAAAACAACTTGTAGACATGGCTTAGAAGTGAGATGGGCCTGTAATTCTTCAACCGGGCATTGTCGCCCTTCTTGAAGAAGAGCACCACCACACCCCTGCCTACCTGTGGCGTTTTCCCCTCGAGTATGACGGAATTAAACAGCTTCTGAAGGGCCGTAAGTACCGGTTTTCCACCCGCCTTCCGGAGTTCGGCCGTAATTCCGTCATCACCCGGTGCCTTGTTGTTTTTGAGCCGTTTCAGAGCCATCCTAATCTCGTACAGGCTGACGTCCGGGATGTCTTCGGTATAGTGTCGGGTTAGTCTAGCTCTTGGGTCGTTTGCTAGGTCGACAATGGGTTTGCTGGTTGACGTGTACAACTGTCCATAGAAGCTCTCGATCTCCCTCAGTAGCTCCGGTTTGGCGGATAAGATCCTGCCATCGTCGGTCTTCAGTTTCGTGAGCTGGCTCTGCCCAATACTCGTAGCCAGATCTCTTGAAAATACCTTGGAGCCTTTGTTCCGCTGGATCGCGTCTTTAATGCGCTCGGTATTAAAGCGGTGGAGGTCGCTCTTCAAGTATTTAGAGATCTGTCTATTGAGCTGCCGGTATTTCGACGCCTCGTCTGAAGACTGCAGGATCATATCACACCTCTCCTTCATGAGCTTGAGAGTTTGAACGGAGAACCTCTTTTTTTTTATCTGTACGACGTGTCTTGAAGAACTTAGACCCGGTCGAGTCGTATGGACAGTTTCCACGAACCTATCGTTGAATTCGTCCACTGAGCTCCTTAGGCACTCGAAACGATTCTGGAGTTCGAGCTGAAAGCTCTCGGGGTTTTGGATTTAGATCTGTGCTGGACGGAGCGTAGACTTCATCAGTCGAGACCTTTCTAGCTTGATATTGATGTTCAATGTGCCTCTTACCCTGCGGTGATCGCTCCCGCTTTTCACCGAATTGACCACAGAGATCATTGAACATTTGCTTCTTGGTTGACATGATGAAGTCAATCTCGTTTTTGTTGCACCATCTGGGCTCTGCCAGGTCCACTTCCTGTGCTCACGCTTTTTGAAGAACGAGTTCATCATATAGAGGCCCTCCTCCATAAAACTAGCCAGTTGGTGGCCCCGGTGGAAGAGATTAGGCAGATGATTAATTGCTGGACAAAGGCGTGACTTCGCCTTCCCGTACCCATGACTCACAATTTCAATTCGTGGCTCATGTGGACTACAAGTTTTGTCTAGCACGTCCCGCCATTTTTAACGAGGTCTACATATCGAATCAATAACTCGATTTCGGTTTTGTGAAAGCGATTAGAGGTCTTTTTAGATATCACTGTCAATCGATTGGACGTGTTTGCAAATCGAGTCGTGAAAAGCAATGCTAGTGGAACTGTCACTACCATGGAAATGCCCGAAGTCTCTCCAAATCTTGAAGTCAGTGTCAGAAGGTTATATGGTCTCTGAGGAGAACAGGAACTCGGCCACACTTTGTGCGTTATAGGCTTCGGAGCTGAACGGTGATATGCTTGGTGAACCTATCACTAAGATCTTACCATGCATATTCCCGAAGTCCCTCCATATCCTGAAGTCAGTGTCAGAAGGTATGATTCCTGAGGAGAACAGGAACTCGCCCAAACATTGTGCGTTAGGCTTCGGAGCAGAGCGGTGATATGCACCTAGTACTCTTGGATCTGTCACCTGGAAAAAATATTGTAGTAGATGAATTGTGTACTATGTTAGGGGTTAGAAATATTTCCACTGCCCAAGTACTTCAACTGAACCGAACGACTTTGTCAAACTCTACGTCGTACGTTTGAAGTGGTTTGAAGAATTTTCTCATTCTATTTTGAACACTAACATTAAAAGGTTTAAAATCTCTTTTTACTTTTTTTGCCCCAAAATGGCCGACACATGTGTGCAATAAAATGTAAATGGCCGACACAGTTCAGGGGTTTAAGATATGTTGGTACGAAAATTCAAGACAGAGCAATACTTAAGTCATTTCTTTAAATACAGCGTGTTTAAAAAAATGTGGGTATATTACCGGTTAAGTGTTATTATTACTTCCCAGCATTTGATTCTAAGTAGCGACACTATCGAATCTACACTAATATTATAAAGAGTAAAGACTTGATGTTTTGTTTGTTACGATTTAACTCAGAACTACTCAACCTATTTAAAAAATCTTACACCACTAGAAAGCTACATCTTTACATAGGCTAATAATAATATTGATATCATGCAAATTAGCCGACTTATCACAATATTCACAGACGAAGTCGCGGTCTTTGTGCTAGTGTGTTATAATCAGTGATCGGAATAGGTAGAGCTATTTAGGTTCATATGGATATTCCACGCGATTCCGACTGATACTACGGGATTTTATTGTTATATTATTTGTTAGAATAAGTGAATTATTGTTGAACCGTATTGATTAATTTAATTAAGATTTGTTTGTTAATACAAATTGTTATATTTGATAATGTTTTGATTTTCTGAGGAACAAATAATTTTATGGTAATATGTTTTTGCACCTACAACTTTAGAATAAAAATGTTTAAATGATTGTTGATTCTTGAATATGAAATTGTTACGTTAAAAAACATTTTTGTGGTTTAATGAATCAAGTTTATCTATTATTATACTATCCTTAATCCCGTCCTTCTTATATTTACCCGTCAGAAAGGAAGTTTAATCTTTCATTAGTCCCGAAGGCGAGAATAGTTTTTTTTATGATTTTACTACCTACTTAAAAACCAAATCCTGGGACTCGGGGACTATCCGTATTATTCTAACCTATGGCAAGTTTAAAAACAGCTATACCTATTCCGATCTATGGTTATAATACATTTTTTTTTCAAAGCCAACTGGTTCGATTCCTAACTAGAGATATTAATTTTAAAGAATCCAATGATGCTGTTTCAGATTTCATCAAAACTGAGCTCGAGACTCTTTTGAGCATTTTTCGATATTCTTCCTGATTTGAGATTTGACCATGCACGACCACTTGAAAAATGTACCCTGTATAGTTCAATTTTGATTGAAATAAAGTGAGTTCATTCTTATGTGGGATTTTAAAGTTGGTATTTTACCTGAAAAATGGTAGGTTTCCCGTTCATCCCCGCTGCGTCTAGATTGATGACGACTGTGGCGCCTTTGGCCCAGGGATGCTGGAGGAACGCGTGACTTGCCTGTCAACAAATTAATAAATATTATTGACTAACTTAGTCATGGGTTTACCCGCGTCCAGGTCGGAAATTATCCAAAGGGAACAAAGAAAATTGTGTTTATTGGTATTATAACAAACAGAGACACCTTAGAATTAAATAAACATAACATCACACCTGTAATCCCAAAGGACTAGGCTGAGATCTACCTTCTAGTACACCCACATATTATAACCAGTAATTACAAAGTCTCATGTAAAAGGGGCGAACCTATTGCCATCAACCGGGCACAAATCTAGACTCCGTGGCTGCTACTGAGAAATTTCTAATGGCTAAACCCAAAAACATCCATCCAAGACTCGGAAACAAATGTCATGCTCATCACACTCATGCGCGTGCACGCTTATACAATTTATCGTACTTTTATACTTTGTTATTTATAAAAATAAACTTAAATATATAAACTAAAAACTTTTTTCTCTTTTTGGTAACTGCCAATTTATTTTGTATCTCTAAAATGTAAGGGAAGAGCGGAGCCTTCAACTACAGGCATTTTTGTGCCTAAATGGAGACTCCTTGACGTACAATGTAACCCCAATTGATACGTAATAAACTTATTTTATTTTTATTTATCACACAAACATTTTCCCCTACCGGGATTCGAACCCGGGACCCTAAGCGCGTAAGGCAGCCTGGCTACCGTTGCGCCATTTGGGTCGACAAAAGATAGAGCATAAACCGATAACACTAGTTTTTCCTTTTCATTTATTTATTTAGTGCAGCAAAAACAATTGACACAAAATTAATAGTACATTATGGTACAAGTGTGTAATGTTGGTGATTACCGCCCGAGGCGCCATTGAGAACCGAGCCGTTAGGCGAGGTTCTTAAGAGAGCCGAGACGGTAATCATCAACACACACGTGTATCACACGACGTTATTCAACACACTTGAGAATAAAATAATACTAAAAATAACTATAATTTCAACAGTGAAAACGAGTTGTGAATTTTTTTTCGCAATGGCGGGAATAATTCATCAGTTTTCCTAAGCGCGCGCATCTAACAATGGCGATCGCCCATAGACTAAAAGAATGAGGTTTCTTTTTTTTTGCTTTTCGCGGATAGCGTTTTAGCCACGTACGAAATGGGGAATTCAAAGTTTTATTATTTAAAAAAAGTAAAAAAAAAAGAAAACAAAAGTTGCATTTGAGTGAAAGTTTTATTTATTAAAAACTTATAAGTTGAAATTATCTATGTAGATACGAAGTTGTATGAAATGAGCAAGCAATAGGTACATTAATTTATTTGTACTATTGAACACGATCTTTTTTGTATCGAAACTTTTTTAAGAACAAAGCAATTCAACCAATAAAATAAAAAAAAACCCTATAACTCACTTGTGAATAATAGCAATGAAAAAGTCACAGTTTGATTACAGGTGTCATTATGTGCCTAATTGCGGTGAAATTAGAGCCACTTTATGAGCAAGTGTGTTGAAAATAATCTTAATTCTCGTGTCGATGACAATCTAGATCAACAAGTCTACTACATACATACTTTTTGTTTGTAATAAATACATCTATCATCTATTTATCTATATCACTACATATTATAAAACAAAGTCTCCCGTCGCGTCTGTCTGTCCCTATGTATGTTTAGATCTTTAAAATTACGTAACGGATTTTGATGCGGGTTTTTTTCTACACTAATATTATAAAGAGGAAAACTTTGTTTGTTTGGTTGTAATGAATAGGCTTAAAAACTACCGTGCCGATTTCAAAAATTCTTTCACCATTGGAAAGCTACATTCACCCTGAGTAACATAGGCTATATTTTATCCCAGTACTACCACGGGAACGGGAACTACGCGGGTGAAACCGCGTGACGTCCGCTAGTAATAGATAGAGTGATTCAAGAGAAAGGTTTTTGTATATCATTTTACGCGGGCGAAGCCGCGGGCATCGGCTAGTTTATATTATAAAGAGGAAAGATTTGATTATGTTTGTTTGTTACGATTTATATCTAAAACTTCTAGACCGATTTTAAAAATCCACGTCTTTATTGCTATATTGCTTGTTATATTATTGCTATATTTTATACCCGTACTCTCACAGGAACCGGAACTATGCAGGTGAAACCGCGCAACGCTAGTGTAGTATAAAATAACTATTTGCTGTCCACGACACAAGCCTCGTTGCTTAGTGTGGCACTAGATAGCTGTGTGTGTAATTAATTTATTTTATTAATCTTTTTACACTATTTTCCTCCGGTCGGAGAAACTGGCAGTAAGGTAAATCAAGGCCACAATTAATACACGTGGTAGTGATGAATAACGCCTTCTACGACTCGGATAACACATGATTTATAAATATTTGAATCATATCGCGAACTATTTATTATATTTTATGAAGTTTTATTATATTAGTAGCAAGTAATAAACTTTTATCTAAAACACATAAAAACGTTAATTTTGTAAATTTATCAGTAAATAAATTGCCGGGATCTTAACTTGTGATTTTTATTCAAATTAAGTTAGTATTTAAGTATGCCTGATTTCAAGGGACAGGTAGTAACACAGCCTGTGTTGGGGTCGGCTTCCAGTCTAACCGGATGCAGCTGAATACCAGTATTTTACATGGAGCGACTGACTATCTGACCTCCACAACTCAGTTAGTACTGTGTAACAAGGTACCTCTTGATAAATGATATTTATTTTGCAAATTGGTTTTCGCAAACACTTTTACACGTCCTTTTTTTAGACTAGATGGGGCCGCCCGGCCGGTGGCCGTACCTGGCTACTCTGAGAAGAAACAGACGAAACAAACTCAGAGGTCATAGTCTCTTTTGAAGTCCAGACATAATCTTGTTGAACTCACATGAGAACACCGGAAACACCGGTTGTGAGACTTACGGGACCTGGGACAATTGTCAAAGATCTACAAATGACAGCCAGGTCCAACAAGCTTAACGTATTTTCCGAGACACGGAGGAAGCCCGGTTTATTTTGATGGTCACTTATTATACCCACAGCTACTTATTATAGCTTTTTAGCCATCCTGTTTATAGATATAGTTGTAATAGAAAATTTTGTTGTTTTTTATTGTTGTTGTGTGTTTTGCGTTGTTGTTGTTGTTGGTGTGCGTTGTTGTTGTTGTGTGTGTTGTGTTGTTGTAGATTATTTTATTTTATAATTTTCGGGAAACTTACAGCTAACAAAAACAATGCTCTTAAATTATACGGATTCGAAGGCCATTTACAAGTTTCCGCAGATAAATACATTCGAAGCAAAAAACAAAAAGAAAATCAACAAAAGAAAGTGGTTGGTACAAAATACTTATTATAAGTTTTGAAAAATACCAACACTATCAAATAATACACACTACAAACTGAAATGTTATGCAAAAGACAAAAATAAATTAATATGAAAAAAAAACAAAAAACTGAAGACTACAGTCAGACACAAATAACTACTTATCCATAAAAAAGCTTTTCACCAATAAACGCTTAAGCTGAGAAACAAGTTAAATAAAGTTACCTGTAATCCGTTCTCCTCAGCTCCATTGAATAGAAATATAATGTTCCGTTTCAACTTCGTTTTGCTTCGAGACAGTTTTGTTAATGCTTCCGCCATGATTGCGCAGAATGCGACATTGTCTGATGCTCCTGTAAAATGAAAAATAACAACAATTAGCTAAAAAGATATTCTACAGCGTGTCAACAGACTCTTCACGAAGCCGTCAACCAAGCGTTCTGTACATCAAACTAAGGTCCATGTTCACCGAAAAGATAACGGTTTGATTAGCTATAACCAGCTGTTTAAGGAACATGCTCGCCTACAAAAATGTGTTTTAAACAGATGTTTTAGATAATCAGGCCGTCATCTTTTTGGTGAACATGGACCTAAGTAACTTCACGCAAAAATTATTGCTGGGAAACAACTTTTGTTTTTGGGTGAAAAATCACGGTTTATCGTTAGTACTCAATGGAATGCACAGAGGTCATGGAGCTATTTGAAGTAAAGTTATTTAAGAGGCCCGCGGAGCATGCATTGTTCATACAAACGTAATACCAAAATAATTTGTAAATCGAACATATTCGTAGGGTAGTATTTATTTCGATTGAATTACAGAATATCTCGGTTCCCAAATACACATTTTGAATGGACACTGATTTAAACAAGAGTTATGAGAAAAGTAAGTTTTCTATAGAAATTTTAAATTCTTTATAATATCTCGTCTTTATATCATTGTCCTTTCAAAATATATATTTGGGAACATAGATATCCTGTAATCCAATCGAAATAAATACACACTACCGTAAGAATATGTTTGATTTTCATATTATTTTGGTATTACGTTTGTATGAACTACGCATGCTCCGCCGGCCCCTTAACGCTTAATTGGTTGTAACTTTCGGGCCGATGATCACTTGTAACGACTGTCAAAGATAATAAAGGGTGTAAAACACCTCTTCACGAAGCCGAAAGGCACTTGTTCTCCCCATCATTGCGATCATTTTTTTGTTCTACACCATACCTGGGAACCTTCTAGTTACGGAGATATGGGGGGTCAAAGTTACAACTTTTTGACAAGTTTTTTTTCAAACACAAGTTTTTTTTTGTAAGATTTTGACTTTTAACACCTCCACGACCCCCGTACCATTCAATCCATCCATCAGCACAATGTTTTAAGTGCGTTACATTGAGTTCTACCACAAAACATCATTTATAACCTCAAAAAAAAAGTTGTTTCCCAGCAATATTTTTTGCGTAAAGTTACTTAGTTTGATGTACAGAATGCTTGGTTGACGGCTTCGTGATGAGGTGATTTACACCCTGTACAATGGACAGTTGGGACCAACGTTTTAGCCGAGGAAACTCGGTATGTAATGATTTATGGTTACCCATCCTCCAGCCAGCCCAAGATCGACCCGTGCGGCTGGTTTTAGCCACGATCTCCTCAAATCAATTAAAATTAATCTCTTCTCCTTTCTTAACGTGTATTTAGTGCTTAACCTGGCGTTTTTATGATGTTCACGGGCCTCTGACTTGGTTTTACATGCCGTCAACAAATATCTCTCAGGCATGCTGGTTTCCTCACGATGTTTCTATCACCGAAGCAAGTAATAATTATACAATACGCACGACCGAATTTTGACGACCCGAATGGCGTAGTGCAAATGTTTGTGTGATGAGCATGGACATTTGTTTCCGAGTCAGTTTATATGTATAATTAGTATGTATTTACAAATAGTATATCCACTATCTGGTGTCTACGACCCAAGCCTTGCTTAGTGAGGCACTAGATGGCGCTGTGTGTTAATGTCCAGCGATATTTACATGCATTCAAAAAGAGGTGCGCGTCGTGGGTTTGAACTCGACACCTAGGACTTGGCAGTCCGACTGTCACACAACTAGGCACTATGTACTAATAATTTCTAGATCTATCACTACTAATAATTTCTTACTTATTGAAAAGGCGCAGCAACGTAGTGACAGTTCACCAATGTCTAAGACCAATTCAAATTTTAACACAAAATAAATTCTCTTACCTAGCGCAAAAGGCACAGAATCGTAATGGCAATTGACGAGTATGGAGCTTCCTATTGTGCCGTTTGCATGGAAGCCGCTCTCTCCTTCTAATAAAGCAACTATGTTCGATGCGTTCTGATACATGTTGAAGAACGATGATGTGGATTTGTGGAAGTAGTCACCTGGAACATAAAACAAATTAATCAGATAACATAATATACAGGGTGTAAACCACCTCATCACGAAGCCGTCAACCAAGCATTCTGTACATCAAACTAAGTAACTTTACGCATAAATTATTGCAGGGAAATTACTTTATTTTTTGGGATGAAAAATGATGTTTTGTGGTAGAACTCAACGTAACGCACTCAAAACATTGTGCTGATGGATGGATTGAATTGTACGGGAGTCGCGGAGGTATTTAAAGTAAAAATGTTTTAATAAAAACTTGCATTTAAAAAAAAACTTGTCAAATAGTTGGAACTTGTCCCCTAATATCTCCGTAACTAGGTTCGGTGGTAAGGTTCCCAGGTATGGTGTAGAACCAAAAAAAAAAACGCAATGACGGGGAGAAAAAGTGCCATATGGTTTCGTTAAGAGGTTTTTTACACCCTGTATGAGTAATTATACTTCGGAGAGTGTGCGCAGGAGCTCCACGACCTGATTCCACAATCACCCTTTTACCACAAGACTAGCACGTACTGCAGCGTACCATCCACACTTAGATATGTAGGTAGATATCCCGACGAGTCGTACTAAGCGTTTCTCCTCAACTTTAGGTGCGGGTCAAACGTAGCGGCGTATGGCGTATGGCGGTGGCGCGCCACACCACTTCTATACATTTTGTATTGAAATATCAAAGAAGTGGCGCCACCGCCATACGCCATACGCCACCCGCCCCTAAGACGACCCACTGACCCACTCGTGTTTGGCCCGCACCTTAGTATGCGCACTGCCAAAATGTGGAACTCTCTCTCTCTGAATCTGTGTTCCCGCACACCTTTACCCGTCTGCCTTCAAAGCGAGAGTGAAAAGGCATCTCCTGCCCTTACCTCAATTCATTTTGGTTTTGCTATTACTCGTCATCTCATCAGAGACTTCTTCCTTGCCATTTCATTCCTTACACAGTCCATCTATTGTTTCTTTGGTCTTCCTCTATTCTTATACCCATCTACACATTCAAACTCAGAACTTTCTTCGCCACATTTTCCTCATCTCATACCACAACACTTTTCAGTCACCGACGCCACTTTCAGACTAAAATAAGTTAAAAAACTCACCCGAAGCAATCTGCCAGTCGGTCTTCACCACCTGAGTAGCGTGAGCCGTTATGTAGTCGAGCATCTTCTTCAAGTCCACAGTGGACGTGAGATGGAACTCAGTGCCGGACACGCGCGGCTCCAAGCCGACCATACGATGCAGGTAGAGCCGCGCAGTCTCTTCACTGAAGATGTCCGAGTTCTAAGGATAAAACATTGTAGCAACATCTGTATAAAGGTTGTCAAAAACCATGTTAACGAAGCTGAAAGGCACTTGTTCTCCTTGTCATTGCTATCATTTTTTTGTTCTACCCACACCTGGGAACCTTATAGTTACGGAGATATTGGAGGTCAAAGTTACGACTTTTTGACAAGTTTTTTTTTTTAAACAAGTTTTATTGTAAGATTTTTACTCGAAACACCTTTACTACCCCCGTACTATCAAATACATCCATCAGCACAATGTTTTGAGTGCGTTACATTGAGTTCTACCACAAAACATGATTTTTCATCCCAAAAAAATGTAGTTTCCATGCAATAATTTTTGCGTAAAGGTACTTAGTTTGATGGACATATTGTTTGGTTGACGGCTTCGTATTGAGGTGGTTTACACCCTGTATGTTATGTTGTCTGATTAATTTGATTTATATTCCAGGTGACTACTTCCACAAGTCTACATCATCGTTCTTCAACATGTATCAGAACGCATCGAACATAGTTGCTTTATTAGAACGAGATATTGGCGCTTTCATGTTTATCAGTTTATATTGTAAGTTTTTACTTTATAGGTACTCAAAAACCACCGTACTTTTGAATATTAACATTCATCAGCACTGGGCCCGCGTGTAGGTATATATTATATTTATATATAATTATTATATGTATTTAATTCCATCCCATTCCCTCTCATAGTCTTCGAGACCTGTGTCCCAGCAGTGTTGATATGAATCCATACCTACTTATTTATTTCCTTGAGCCAATTACGCAATTTTAAAAAGATACTCACATCATCAGGCAGATCATTGTCGGATACAATAGCAGGTAAGTCGTCTTCCACCAGCTGAGTCAAGTATGCCAACAGTAGGTAGAACCCTAGTACTACGATGAGCACTGTGCTTGGTACCTGAAATATTAATAAGTGGGGATGATGATTTACGGGGAACGAAGTTTTAAGGTCGCGTGAGGGTAGCCCGCAAAATTCAAATGTTCTTACGTTTTTTTGCAATTTGTAGGCCAGTGCTAGGTATTGTATGTTTGCTAAAATATTGTTTGCGTTTAATTTCATATCAGGGCATCGAACCCGAATATCTCACTCAGCGCTCGCGCTGGCTACCAATAGACCAATGTGACAGCTAAGAACTGAACACCAAATAGAAATAGATAATCCCATAAAATAAAACACAACCATTTTATACAAGTGTAGTTTTGCATCTTAGTCAAATTTCAGGAGCTTGTCACAGAATACATAAATAATCAATTTAAATAACGATACCCAGATACAGCTGCTTTTTTGAATTGTTTAAATTTGACAGTATTTCAGAATAACACGAAAGTAATAGAAGAATAACCCATCTCACATCTCTGTGTGCGTTTATTTGTGTGTGAAAGCGCGGCTATAGGGCCAGTTACAGACGGGCTGCGTTTTAATACGGGTGGTTTACACTTAGTGATTTCCGTAAATAAGAAAAATACGCATTTTATTATCGATTCGGGTCGAGAATCATTAGCATACACACCTACCTGAATTTGACCACGATGCAAAGCGACACCTTTTATAGACATCACATACATATAACATCACGTAAAATGCCAGCACATCGAGCTACTTCAACCTGTCAAATTTCTTTAAGTAATAGATTTTCAACAATATCGCAAAAGCTTTAGGTTCAAGCTTGATTGGGGAAAACAAATAACATTGAATAAAAATACATGCAAAAGGAACATCTACTACTTCCCCGTTCCCACTGTCGTGACGACAAATAATCGTGTGGAGTGACTTGTGTATTTAAAGGGAGGTGTTCAAATATTGACGACACGATTACTGTCGTTTACTACTTTTGCCAACTAAAAACCTACGATAAATTAATCGTCACGACATAGAACGGGGTCTAAGTGCTATTTATTGTTTTTATTATGCAAAATAAGCTTTTAAATCAAGAAACATAGAAATTGTTATCTAAGAGGATCTTTCAAGCTAATATTTTAGAATCAATTATGTAAGAAATTAGTATGTTTGATAGGTTAGTAATTGGTTAGTTTGATTTTGTTAAAAATGGGTGACCATTTATTAGAATATGAAAAAAAAAAATGTTACTTATATGAACGAAAATGAAACGCCTTTTGAATAACTAGAATACAGAATGATTTTTTCAAATCTACTTAGATTGCCAAATGTAAAACTATGTATAAGAAATGGCAAAGAAAAATAAAACGATAACTCATTTTGAACAGTCTTGCTATTATCTAAGTGAGTATTTTTTTTAAATTGAACTCTGCACTTAGACAGGTTAAAAGATACTTGGACTTATATTAAATTTATTTAATACTTACTAAGTGGATACTCGGTTTATTCTGATATAAGTTAATTAGAATAAAAATAGATAATAAGTATTAAAAAATCTATGCAGGTGTTATAAACATTGGTGTTTATAAACATTGGGTATATGAGGAATAGCTATTTTTTATCATCCAATTCGTGATTTTTATCCATCGGTTTGATGATAACTAAGATTGTCTTACTAATTTTTGATTTAGTGATAAAGTAATTATGTCACCTACTTTTTTATCTGATTTCAGGCCCTTTTGGCATTAAAAACTTCTGTTATTATTTTGTTTAGTTTTGAGCGGTTTTTTTTTATTTGAACTCCAACTAATACACTTTTCTTTCATTCAAATTCTATTTTGCAATAAGGCAGGTTCGTGTAGGTAATTGCTAATTCCATGTTTTTTATTTAAATATTAAATCTATCCATCTTGTTAATTGAAAGTATAGCTAAGTAAAGCTAAGCAGCTAAGTATCAATAAATGTGTTTTAGAGTTTGGTTTTTCTTTGACTTAAAAGTCTTGCAGCATACGAGGGGCGAGCTCACCACACCCTGCCCACAGTAACTCCTGAAAGCCAGAATCAACAGTGGCGACCACCAGAAAAGCGCCGAGACAATGAAACTCGACGAAGTCCCAAAGAATGATAACTGTCATGAAACTGTCTGTATTCGATGGTCTGAAAGAGACCGTGGACCGGAGTAGAAAGTTTTAAAAAGTTTCTTGACAGACGAAAACACGGATACAACCGTCGTGTTCCTTTAAGGGTCAATTCACACAGAGACGCCGCGCAACGCGCATTTAAGAGAGCGACTCAAAATATAACCTAATTTACTACACGAAACGATACACATTTCATTGCGATGCGTCTCGCAGCACCACGCAACGCTGCGCGAAATCACTGCCAGTACCGTCGAGTCGCGTCTCGGTGTGAAGTGATGCTTCTTAGGGTTCCTTTTTTTCCTTTTGAGGTACCTACGGAACCTTAATTTTACCTAAGTTTTTATAGACTATAATTTCTAACGCAATACATAACTTTGGCACCTTATCAAGTCTTTTCACTACGAATTAATCTTGAAACATATTCATACTTCATAGCAATTTTTAGCATCCACATTAAAAACATAAACCAACATTTTTGTTGGTTCAACTCATTTCACCACAAAAATCCCAGTAAGCAAGTATTTTTTAAAAGCCCATAAAACATATAATATTTGCCCAATTTATTTATGTATCCAAAACACTTATCCCCTTTAATAAAGACGTCACGATTAACAATAAAACACCCTTTACTTAATTTGCAACTTACAGATCTAACAGAGTCATTCACATGCCCGCCATTTTTTAAATTTTGTTTAAAATGGGACCTCTCCCATTAAACAAGTTTTAAAGCTAACACTCAATAATTATTTGCCCAATTTAATTAAAACCATGTACTTATCCAGAACACTTATCCCTTTAAAAAGACGTCACGATTCCCAATAAAACACCCTTTATTTAATTTGTAACTTACAGATCTGACAGGGTCATTCATATGTGTGCCATTTTTTCTTAGTCCTCTTCTGACAACCTAGAATAATACATAAATAAAAAAAAAAACTATCAAAAAATATACTAGGTATCTAAAGCCAAGTATGGCAACCGACAACCTAAAACGATGCACAAAAAAACCTATCAAAAATATATAAAATGATATTCCCTGGATGTTAACACACCCTTATTTCAAACAATCTAAAGTCGAGTATGTCAACATGAACGATTAATAACAGATAACCTATTATTTTGTATTAAAAGATTATTTACTCTTAGTATTAAAGTCTTAAAAGGCGATTAATAGAACATCGAAAGACGCTGCTTAGTTTTATCTATTGTTAATGAATTAAAAAACTTTATGAAAGAACATTAGGTGTTAAATGAAATAGTGTATGGTGAAATAATACATACCATAGGCCATTAACATGGTGATTTTTATGGTATTTTGTTGTGTGAATGTGTTATGTCAGTGATGGAACAGAATTTAGTACTGTTATTGAAAAGGAGATGAAAAATGTAAGTGGGTAGTGTAAGCTGTGCATTTGCCAAAAGTGAAATAGCTGTGCATTTGCAAATAGTGAAATACCTGTGCATTTGCTTAAAGTGAAATGAAACAATGGAAGGTGAAGCATAAATTAACCAACTAGCAACTAGTGGTACAAAATGTATAAAATTGACAAGTGAAGTAATTTAATAAAAATGAAACTTGTCAAAATGACAGAACTGTTTGTGTCAAATGAAGTCAATTGATTGAATTACTTGCACAATGTGAAGTAAAAATAATACAACTAGTTGTGCAAAATGAAGTACTTGTAGCTACAATCAACTAAGTGATATGAAAAGTGAAGTAAAAGTGAATGAATAAATAATGTATGAGTTAACCCGTTGCCAGGGCTTTTCCGCTCGGTCATCTTCGTAATCAGCGGTCGGGACTCCTCGGTAAGCAAGAGGACGAGTCTGAAATGTAATAGTAGATAGTTAGAAAGAGTATAAAGGGTGTGTAAATCCAGGGTGTAAACAACCTCAATACGAAGCCGTCAACCAAGCATTCTGTACATCAAACTAAATAACTTTACGCAAAAATTATTGCTTGTTTTTTTGGGGTGAAAAATCATGTTTTGCGGTAGAACTCAATGTCCCGCACTCAAAACATTGTGCTGATGGATGGATTGAGTAGCACGGGGTCCGTGGAGGTGAGGACCAATGTGACGCATTCAACACATTGTGCTTATGAATGCATTGAGTATAGGTAAATGGATCATGGAGGTATATAAAGTAAGTATTTTGTGAAAAATTTGGAACTTAGATCTCTAATATCTCCGTAACTAGAAGGTTCCCAGGTATGGGCTATACAAAAAAATATCGCAATGAAGAGGAGAGCAAGTGCATTTCGGCTACGTTAAGAGTCTGAAGGGTGTAAAATACCTCATAGACAAGCCAAAAGGCACTTGTTCTCCCCATCATTGCGATTTGTTCTACACCATACCTGGGAACCTTCTAGTTCTCCGTAACTAGGTTCCCAGGTATATTGGGGGTCAAAGTTCCAACTTTTTGACAAGTTTTTTTTTAAACACATGTTTTTAATGTAAGATTTTTAAACACCTCCACGACCCCCGTACTATTCAATCTATCCATCGGCACAATGTTTTGAGTGCTTTACATTGAGTTACTTATACCAAAAAACGTGATTTTTGACCCCAAAAAAAAAGTGTGTCCCAGGAATAATTTTAGTTTGATGTACAGAATGCTTGGTTGACGGCTTCGTGATGAGGTGGTTTACACTCTGTATATGGAGTGGAGTTTTGTACAGTTAGAAACAAGGGAATAAACAGTACTAGTAAAGTAAGATATTAGTTCTAATCAGTTAACGGGTTGGCGGGTGTCATATGATTGTATTCGATTTTTTTGTTTTTTTTTTATAAATTACTAGCGGACGTCATGCGGTTCCACCCGCATAGTTCTCGTTCCCGTTCCCGGGGATAAAATATAGCCATATATATTTCGAGTTAAATCGTAACAACTACACAAACAAAAATGTAATCTTTCCTCTTTATAATATTAAGCTTAGAAATGATAGCAGCGGTGTTGAAATAAATTACTCGAAAAGAACAATGTCTGGCTAAATTCGAGTCCACGACCTACCCAGTCCATGTTTAGTAGTCATAGTTTTATCAAAGGTATTGTAAAACATCAGTAAGATAAGCTAGTGTCATCACACCTATGTCACAGTTTTGCGTCATACAAGACCAGACCGCAGTAAAATTATAAGCAGTAGGTTGGCTTCAAAGAAGCGGCTGAAACGCTGACGTAATTAACCGAATACTTCAAGGAGCGAACAGACTGATAGTCGCGCGCACCGCGTCATTTTCAAACGATAAACCACATAAATTCAAAGTCAAAATTATTTGCAGTAAATGTGGTAAGTACATAATTTGTTAAAAATAATATGTAATGCAATGACACATTTCGCCATAAAATGTGAAACAAACATAGAATTAGGTACTTAACTAAGTGTGTTTTCACGGTATACACGATAGTAACACTAACAACCCTAACCCTAATCGACGGTAGGCATTGAATTCAAGGACACGTCCGAGCCACACTACTGCTTCTTATCTTTTTACTGTGATCAGACTTTCGTAACTTTAGTTGTTGACTATACTTTGTATGAGACCACTGCGCTGCCATACTTGCCATCGATATGTCTATCTAAGCAAATTCTCGAGCGCTACAATTACCATGACAATGATTTTTGTAATTATTACGAGACCGAGTCTATCATGTTTATTTAAATACTGCTGGTACTATTGTTATAGCGTAATTCTAATGAATAAGTGCGTAATTGAAATAGTATTTATCTTCATGTCTATAACTTTATTTCTCTTTGTTCGAATCTAATAAATGTAGAGTTAGTTAGCCGTCTGAATCGGATTTTGTTAATAATTACAAGGGTTTTAATTTTTTTGCAAGGACCCTAGTAAATTTTCGAGAAGTAAGGAGTAAGGAAAACTAAGTTTCGGTTTATAACATTAGCTATCTGCGAGTAAAAGTACCGTTGAAATCGGTCTAGACGTTTAGGAGATTAGCCAGAACAAACAGACAGACTGACGCAAAAAAGGTGTTTATGTTATAAGCACTGTACATATTTTATCCATATTCATTTTGTCTTTTTTAAACTTTCACGATCAGAACATACCATCCATATTCATTTTATTTTGCATACCACAACTTTAAAACGATTTTACGATGGACAAGAGGGTATGTAACTATTTAAAGAGTAACATACCAGGTACAAATACACAATTTTCATTTGCCTTCGCCAAAAAGGGCTATACTGATGTTTGAGCAATAATTTGTCAATAAAGATTTATTATTATTAAAAAGCTCAACACAATCAACTCGACTAGACTTCAATTTTATTTATTTGTATAGATTTTGTGCGGAGAAAACATGCTTTCCTCCCAAACCGTCCTGTTTTAATTATACTATTTTATGTCAATGTTACTAACACTAGAATACAAGCTATTTGTAATACTAACCAAATATGGATCATTGTTGTCCGAAATAAATGAATTTAAATTTATAATTGTGTGTGAGACCCAATTATGACCATTTGTTATTAGTTGAAAAACTGATAAGCCACACACATACATGTATGGTGCCTATGTTTTTAATTAGACAGGTAAATACTAGCAGAAATACTAGGTATATGCTGATGATAATAGTGGGTTTAGAAAAACCATTTAGTTAGTCTCCCCATCACTGCGATCATGTTTTTGTTCTACTAGATCATACCTGGGAACCTTCCAGTTACGAAGATATTGGGGGTCACAGTCCCAACTTTTTCAAAAGTTTTATTTTTAATACCATAACTTTATTTTTCACTTCTCATGCTCTAAAAGTACGCCAATATAGCCTTATGAAGCGGGACTAAAGCGACCACTTTATTTTCTAGGGAGAAGATTCTATATATACTATTATCTGTGGAGTATGTACCATACATCTTCATAGCGGAAATTGACTATTTTTCTCGCACTCATAGAGAAAAATATAGTTTGCACGTCGAGCCTAAACGTCAACTTAATATACCCTCGGTTTCATTGACACCCTCGCAAAACCACCTCTGGTATTTTATGGATTTTTTTAGTCCCTCGATATAAAATATAATATTAAATTCCTCCACGACCCCCTCTTGATAAGACTGGTTGTCAGACTTTTTGGGCCAATGACTACCTGTTAAGGGGCCGGCGGAGCATGCGTATTTCATACAAACGTAATACCAAAATTATTTGTAAATCAAACATATTCTTAAGGTAGTGTGTATTTATTTCGATTAGATTACAGAATATCTATGTTCCCAAATACATTTTTTGAGAGGACAATGATACAAAGACAAGATATGAGGAATTTAAAATTTCTATAGAAAACTTATTTTTCTTATAACTCTTGTTAAAATCAGTATCCAATCAAAATATATATTTGGGAACCTAGATATTCTGTAATTCAATCGAAATAAATACACTGCCTCAGGAATATGTTTAATTTATGAATTATTTTGGTATTACGTTTGTATGAAATACGCATGCTCCGCAGGCGTCTTAAGGCCATCAAAAATCTACAAATGACAGCCGGGATCAACTGATTAACGTGCTTTCCGAAGCACGGAGAAAACTCAGTATTTAATGGGTGGTCTACTATCCACAGACCAACCTAGGCAAGCACGGCTTAACCTAAAGCTCGACAAGAGCAGCAGTTATTATTTAGCCACGAGCTGCGTTTACATCTTGTATGTTGATAATAATATAAATGTCTGCTATGAGGGATTTTCTTTTTCAACTCTTCCCTAGTCGCTGGATAGATGGCGCTGATCTCGGTATGTTACTGCAAGGAACAGAACGTCACATAATTTCACGTGGACCTAAAGGTTCCGAATATATCGGAACCTTATGCAAACAAAAGTGTCAGTCAACAAGCGTATGTGACGTGTGTTTTTTTTAAGCGTTTTGGCTTTGGCACCTAGTAACGTAGTCAGTTCAACGCCATCTACCGAGTTCTTGGAAAATATTTCTTATTTTAATTCTCAAAAAGAAAAACTTTCATTATTACAGGTAACTGACAAGTCACGCCTTTCCGTTATCGCGAGCATTGCCCCACACTTGGAGGTTATTCTGTGATTCAACAACTGCAAAGATAATTCCTTGATTATTGTTCGAAGACAATCGATATTGTTTTGTTTTAAAATAACAAAGGTATTATGAAAGAGGAGTGTCTCATAATACAATTGACCGTTGTTAGAGTGCCAATACTTTCAGTCTGGTTTAACGACGTAATTTTACGTGATTACGTCATTTAACCGCCTTTTTTTTTTCGGATGGGAAATCATCAAATGACTTCTCCCACTCTGGGCGGACCGGGAGGGAGTGTCACACTTTTACTGACTAAAACCCATCCATGTTCCTTCCTCGCCCTTTATGTTCCGGAGCCGCGGTATCTCTTTCGAACAGGCCCGCAACCCCGGCAGGCTTCGGCCCTTGTGGCCCCCTCCCCTTATGCTGACATCTCATTGAGGCGCGCGTGGAACACGAACGCGCCGTCGACACGGCCTGTCGTCATTAGACGGATGGACGGCTAGCTAGCCCATAGCTAGCCGTCCACAGGCCCGCGTCTACGGTGGCCGGTAGCCACCACGTGGCCCCCGACGCCCGGTGCGTCTCCCGCGGCGGCTGGGAAGAGAGGCTCTCTCTCTCTCTCGTTCCGCCACCTCCTTCGCTAGCATGACTGCTTCGCAGAAGGAGGTGACGGCTTCCCATTCCGTCTCGCTCCGCACCATGGATTGAACCAGGGCCGGACGCGAGAGGTCGCCGCCGCCGATCGCCGCTACGAGGACACGGCGGTGCTCCGCCCACGCAGGGCAGACCTCCACCGTGTGCTCCACCGTGTCCTCCGGTCGATCCTCGCAGTGGAGTCATTTAAGCGCCTAGGGGCGCGTGGCCCGGAAACATATAGAGCGAGGAAGGAACATGGATTTAGATTTAGTCAATAAAAGTCTGACTCTCGCTCCGCCCAGAGTAGGAGAAGTTATTTGATGATTTCCCATCCGAAAAAAAAGGGAATGATTTTACAAAAACGCCAAAAGGTTAAGCATTATTACCAATTTTATAGGTTAGCTATATTTACGGGTTTCTTATTCAAATTTTTCGTCTCTATTTACCCTCTTCTAGGATGATCTTTCAAAAACGTTCATACATATTATAAATATTAATTAATTACCAACCAAAAGGCACACATTTTCATGATAGTATTGGCTTTAACTTAAAAAACAAAATTTCGTCCTCCTTTTTACTCCATTGAAGATTGAAATTCTATTACCTTTCAACCATAGGTACGCCTAGATAGTAAATTTTGAGATTTTTACTTCGAAAATTAAGGACTTTTCATACACAACTTCATCCCCTTTTTTAACCCTTACAAAATTTTAAGACCTGACCTTTAAAACTGACGGACATACACACAAACTTTCATCCCCTATTTAACTCCCTTAGGAGTTTTATTTCGAAAAATTCTTCCTTACTCTTTGTATAATGTCTACATTATAAAGGGAACCACTGTGGAAAATTTCAGTTTTCTAAGTCCAAGGTTTGAGCTGGGCATTGATCAACTGGCGCGCCAAACGGTGAGACACTTTTCGCAAGAAACTCCATGAACACTCTTTTAAATCAAATTATTGTTACAAATACTTGGTGACATCACTCGTGTTGAGATGGTATATTATGTGAGGACAATGTAGCAAGATGTGCACGTTAAAATTGTCCATAGTAAAAACAACAAAACATCTACCGAGTTCTTGGAAACTATTTCTTATTTGCTTTTCTATTTCTTTTGGAAACCTTTCATTATTACAGGTAACTGACCAGTCACGCCTTTCCGTTATCGCGAGCATTGCCCCACACTTGGAGGTTATTCTGTGATTCAACAACTGCAAAGATAATTCCTTGATTATTGTTCGAAGACAATCGATATTGTTTTGTTTTAAAATAACAAAGGTATTATGAAAGAGGAGTGTCTCATAATACAATTGACCGTTGTTAGAGTGCCAATACTTTCAGTCTGGTTTAACGACGTAATTTTAACTGATTACGTCATTTAACCGCCTTTTTTTTCGGATGGGAAATCATCAAATGACTTCTCCCACTCTGGGCGGAGCGGGAGGGAGTGTCAGACTTTTACTGACTAAAACCCATCCATGTTACTTCCTCGCCCTTTATGTTCCGGGCCGCGGTATCTCTTTCGAACAGTCCCGCAACCCCGGCAGGCTTCGGCCCTTGTGGCCCCCTCCCCTTATGCTGACATCTCATTGAGGCGCGCGTGGAACACGATCGCGCCGTCGACACGGCCTGTCGTCATTAGACGAACGGACGGCTAGCTAGCCCATAGCTAGCCGTCCACAGGCCCGCGTCTACGGTGGCCGGTAGCCACCACGTGGCCCCCGACGCCCGGTGCGTCTCCCGCGGCGGCTGGGAAGAGAGGCTCTCTCCCTCTCTCGTTCCTTCGCCACCTCCTTCGCTAGCATGACTGCTTCGCAGAAGGAGGTGACGGCTTCCCATTCCGTCTCGCTCCGGACCATGGATTGAACCAGGGCCGGACGCGAGAGGTCGCCGCCGCCGATCGCCGCTACGAGGACACGGCGGTGCTCCGCCCACGCAGGGCAGACTTCCACCGTGTGCTCCACCGTGTCCTCCGGTCGATCCTCGCAGTGGAGTCATTTAACCGCTTAGAGCCGCGTGGCCCGGAAACATAAAGAGCGAGGAAGGAACATGGATTTAGATTTAGTCAATAAAAGTCTGACTCTCGCTCCGCCCAGAGTAGGAGAAGTTATTTGATGATTTCCTATCCGAAAAAAAGGGAATGATTTTACAAAAACGCCAAAAGGTTAAGCATTATTACCAATTTTATGGGTTAGCTATATTTACGGGTTTCTTATTCAAATTTTTCATCTCTATTTACCCTCTTCTAGGATGATCTTTCAAAAACGTTCATACATATTATAAATATTAATTAATTACTAACCAAAAGGCACATATTTTCATGATAGTATTGGCTTTAACTTAAAAATCAAAATTTCATCCTCCTTTTTACTCCATTGAAGATTGAAATTCTATTACCTTTCAACCATAGGTACGCCTAGATAGTAAATTTTGAGATTTTTACCTCGAAAATTAAGGACTTTTCATACACAACTTCATCCCCTTTTTTAACCCTTACAAAATTTTAAGACCTGACCTTTAAAACTGACGGACATACACACAAACTTTCATCCCCTATTTAACTCCCTTAGGAGTCTTATTTCGAAACATTCTTCCTTACTCTTTGTATAATGTTTACATTATAAAGGGAACCACTGTGGAAAATTTCAGTTTTCTAAGTCCAAGGTTTGAGCTGGGCATTGATCAACTGGCGCGCCAAACGGTGAGACACTTTTCGCAAGAAACTCCATGAACACTCTTTTAAATCAAATTATTGTTACAAATACTTGGTGACATCACTCGTGTTGAGATGGTATATTATGTGAGGACAATGTAGCAAGATGTGCACGTTAAAATTGTCCATAGTAAAAACAAAATAATTCATTCAAATAAGCCATGGCAACTAAGAGATGAGGGCGTCGAACAAAGAACCATGCTTAGTCGTGCCGTGCAAAAACACCATGCTTAACAAAATAATACTTCAAAGATTTTTGAATACGAGTATTAAGACATGGATACACTGTCCTTGACCTTGTCTGGCTAAAGACCTATTACTCACTTTAAATTATTCCAAAGAAAGTTGTTTTTTTCACGACTCTTTTACTAATCCTACGGATTATCATAATCCCAGAGAAAGATAACTATTTCCAGTTAAACTAAAAATACTTTTATGTACGTAGAAATAAGCATCAAAATGCCACCTAACCGTCCAATTGGCGATTATTTTGCAAAACATCAAAGACAGGTATGACCTGTCCAATGATTTGTTGAGCTTATTATTTACAAAATCTATACAAATAAATAAAATTAAAGTGTCTGTTTTTAATATGAAAATAAAAGCTTTTTACTGAATACATAGGATATTATGTACGGTACTTACAAATAAAAAAATTGTCTGTCTGTTTGTTCCGTCTTATCTCCGAAACGGCTGGGCCAATTATTATTTTAGCGGGACTTTACTGAGATAAAAACTACTATAAGGAGTAACTTGGGTTACTTTTATTTTAGGATTAGGGTATCGTGCAAAAAATAAATAAAAAGCTTTAAATTATTAAACAAAATCCTGATTCAAATAAGAACATTATGTTTTGTTATAATTACACACAGTCGAAAGACGCGCGGCACAGCTAGTTATCAACTACATTTCTTGTTTTTTGTCAAACTAATCTAGGATTAGGTACTGACAATTTAATAGGCACTAATTATTTATTTAGAATTTATGGCATGATTAAATTCATGCGTCACGCGTCAGTCAAAACATTATTTCCACAGAAATAGTGACGAATTGGTAACATTTCCTATTGATTGCGGATTTTTATCACGGAAGTAGAATTAAGATCTTTCGTGATTAAAAATGCTATCACGTTAGAAATAGAATATGTAGTAAGTAATACATATTTCGTGTCATCTGATCGGCTATCATTTGAAGGAGCTCGTGGCCAAATAACAACAGCCGCTCGGCCCGATCTTTAGGTTAAGCCGTGCTTGCCTAGGTTGGTCTGTGGATGGGTGACCACCGCTACATACCCAGTTTCCTCCGTAACTCAGAAAGCACGTCAAGCTGTCGGTCCCGACTGTCATTTGTCCATGTTTGGCAGTCGTTACAGGTAGTGGCCCACAAAGTCTGACAACCAGTCTTACCAAGTGGTACCCATCGTATTATCCAGTATTAAGTGGGTTGTGGAGGTCAGATAGGCAGTCGGTCCATGTAGAATACTGGTATTCAGCTGCATCGGTTATCATTTAAACAGTGTCGGTTGATGAAAGAGATTTTGGTCAGCATGGAGGCAACTCGGTATGTAATGGTCACCCATTCAAGGATCAGCTGTTATTTTGGTCAGCATGGAGGCAACTCGGTATGTAATGGTCACCCATTCAAGGATCAGCTGTTATTTTGGTCAGCATGGAGGCAACTCGGTACCTATGTAATGGTCACCCATTCAAGGATCAGCTGTTATTTAGCCACGAGCTTCTCAACCCATCTTGATCAAATTATTTTTTTTACAGACGTTTTAAATGGCCGAATTAAAGTACTACTGTTGGGGCGTAACTCCCAACAGTGAGAATGTTATGTTGATGTTGAGTATAGGAATGTTATGTTGATTGAGTAGACAACCGATTGGTATAAAGGTTTAAAATAACATGTTATTAAGTAATAATGTACAATTCATGTTGGCTTAAATAAACTGCAACGTTTCATTGTAAGTAGGACAAGTTAGTGGCATGTACAGCGTAGCTCGTACAACTACCTACTGCTAAAAATACATTGTGGTAAGTACCTACTAATAGGCTTGTGTCCTAAAAAATCTAATTAGTCCGTCAGTTAGATTATAAAAAAATATTTGACCCGTATTTTTTCTTTTGTTACATAAACCAAAATTGACGAAGATACGACGCTTTTAAAATTCGCAATACGTCACGCCGTGCTATAGTTTTTAGTGCGTTGTGACGTCACGAGCCCCCACTCCCGAGTTTTGATGCGTTTTATCTTTGTCAGTACTCAGTGATTTACAAAAACAAAAAAATACGTGTTCATTATTTTCCAATACTCTAACTGACGGACTAATTAGTTTTGCAATTTATTGATGGTGGAAACTAGCCTATTACTATTTATCTACCTCTAATATCTAGCTACTCTCAATACTTTCAGTATCCAACGAATAGCACTTTACCCGCCAGTGTCGCCTTAGCATCATTATGGTTGAAAGGTGCAAGTAGTGGGTACGCTACAGCACAAGTTTACTTATACGCAAATCCTGAGCCTCCCTCGCTCGGTAAACGCTTCAGTTTCGACGCATCTGCAAGTGACGATCGATTACAAACTTTATCGAAGAGAAATTATTGGTTAGTTTTCGTTTTATTACACCATCTTTTAAAACTAGGTACACTCAGAATCAAAATCAAAATCAAAGCATTTATTTCTACTTGAAATGAGGCCAATTACATGCTCTTTTGAATTGTCGACACAAAGACGAAAATTAAATGTAGCTACAGTCCCAGTCAAAAGACATAAAAACCGGCCAAGAGCGTGTCGGGCCACGCTCACTGTAGGGTTCCGTAGCTTCCCAGACCATTAAAAATACCAACATTTTTCGTCAGCAAAAATAACTTTGTTTTTCATAGTATTTGTATGAAAAACAAAGTTATCATTTGCGTTTTTTTGAAAAAGTGCTATATAACTTAAAAACTATTCAACTCATCAAGTTGAAAATAATTTTCCTAGAAAGTTCATATAAAGGTCTACTTCTGTGATTTTTTTCATATTTTTTAAACTTATGGTTCAAAAGTTAGAGGGGGGGGGACACATTGTTTTTGACTTTCGGAGCGATTATTTCCTAAAATATTAATATTATCAAAAAATGATTTTAGAAAACCCCTATTCATTTTTAAATACCTATCCAACAATATATCACACGTCAGGGTCAAAATTAAAAAAAAAATCGCTCCCCACTTTACGTCTGGGGGAGGTACCCTAATAAAAATGTTTTTTTAAATTTTTATTTTTGCACTTTGTCGGCATGATTGATATACATATTGGTACCAAATTTCAGCTTTCTGGTGCTAACGGTCACTGAGATTATCCGCGGACAGACAGACAGACAGACATGGCGAAACTATAAGGGTTCCGTTTTTTGCCATTTGGCTACGGAACCCTAAAAACTGTGAAAGTACTGTAGTTGCCCATTCCCTAGCGTAGATCTCTATGGAGAAGAACGGGCAAGAAACTCCATGGACACTCTTTTAAATCAAATTATTGTTACAAAATCTTGGTTACATCAGGTTACATCATTCATGTTGGGATGGTATATTATATGAGAACAATGTAGCAAGATGTGCACGTTAAAAATTTCCCTAATAAAAACAAAATAAATTAAATGAAAGAAGTCTATACTTGACTAAAGATTTCCCATCGGCACACCAATAAGGAGTTTGATCCCAATGGATTATATTGAGAGTCAAACTCGATATTGGTGTGCCGATGGGAAATCTCTTTAAGTCTTATTTCGATTCCATTCAGTTGGTGACCTCGTAGGACTGCCAAGTCTAGAGTACAAACCCAAGACCAAGACAAGCAGCTCTGATTTTTCGGATTCACGTGCGTAATAATTATCGCTAGCTTCGGTGAAGGACAACAATGTGAGGAAAACAAGCCAGCATGCATGAGAGATATTTCTCGACGGCATGTAAAGCCATGTCAGAGACCCATGGGCGGCATAAAAACTCTGACACCAGGTTAGGCACTAAACCACCAAACCGTAATGTAATATTACTTTTATTCTGCTAAAGCAGTTAGTAACTATCTCGGACAGTTGGTTCTGAGATTTAGATATCCAGATAACAGCTTTAATCTAAATGCGCAAGACCTCAGACACCCCAAATGATTTTTAATTCAATTGACCTGATCCAGAGAGAAAAAAAAGACATTTGAATATTAAAGGTTTTTATGTGCTGTTTTAGTTTTACTGGCAATTAGATTTACTGGCAAGAACTATTTTTATCCCGCGTGTGAGAAAAATTCTATTGGACGACAACCATTTGTGTTTGTTTGTTTACCTATTTTAGCGGGTTTGCGCACGTGATGGCTTGACCTATTAAATAAAAAGACAGAGCAACATTTTCAAGAAGTTTTTTTTGCAAAATATGATCTCTTTTAAAAAGTGGTTCAATTGATTCTGCTCGTGATTCTGATCAAACTATATCAGGTTTTGCGCATCGTTACACGTGACACGTTGTATACCTTCATGAACCTACTGAACATGTGCCATTTTCATATAAAGTTCCAAAATATAATATGTACTTAAGTCGGTAAATATGCTTGCTGCATATTGTTTTCCCCAGTACATAAATACAGTATAACATCACGCCCGTAATCTCCGAAGTGTAAGGTAGAGGTTTACCTAATTTATGCCTTACTTTTGTAGTACATTTTGCCAGTTAGGTACTTATATGTATATATTTTTTCACTCCTCTTGCTCGAAAAGACCATCATAATAGCGTACCAGAGCGGGCGTAAAATTGCATATTATGCCCTAGGGAAAAAACGTTTTTATTTTTAAATTTTCGTCGTCGGTGTTCGAAAACGCATAAGTCTTTACTCATAATTCATAAAGAATTGACTTATTACTGTTCCCTTAAAAAAAAAAAAACATTTTATTTTAAAAATGGAACCAAACGCGCCGAACGCCGAACTGTTTGGCAGGATGTGTGCGTTGCATTCCAGCTACAGAAAAAATAAAAAAGGCTGTGGCGCGAAATTTTATGATTTTTTCTGTACTTAAGTATTATTTATTTGAATTATAAGTAGGATTCCTTTTTATCTCCTACGTTTACCCCATAGACGACACAATATTATATTCGTCTTCACAGAGAACTGAAATTATGTTGCCGGGAAAAAACATCTCATTAAAGAACAACAGTACAAATTGTACATTTAATTTTTAATAAAATAAACTATCATATTAAATATGGTTATTTTATTTTCTCGCAATCGTACTGAAAACTACGATGTAACACACGGCGCTAAAATCCCATTATAACTTGGTTCCTATTTACTACCTCCTCTATAATGGGTCATTTTAGCCCCTTGTATTACAATGTACTATTGTTACCCCCTATAACTGTTCAATTTTTATTTTATTATCACTTGCATAGCCTTTCCACTAACAACGATGTTAGGTCGGCTTCCAGCCTAACCGGATGCAGATGGATACCAGTATTTTACATGGAGCGACTGCCTATCTGACCTCCACAACCCATTATGTTTTTCAATAAATCATTAACATTACTTTACTTTGCCTGAACTTGACTATTTAATAAGGAAACATTCGCACTGCTTTATCAATGCAATAAAATGATAAGTTCTGACTGTGTAACTGATATACGCTTTTATAGCTGCAATTATATTCGTTTATTGACTGATACAGGCGCCTAAAAACATGCAAATTTATGGCAAATAATACTTGAGATTAGACAATATCTTTTCTAACAAGGAAGAATAATGTAACAGGCAATGATTAGGAGGTAGGAGATGGATTTTGTACTTCTGGTAACGCAAAATAAAATATGATTTATTTGAACTGTAAAAAAGTTCATGTAACGTCAGAGTGAAAAACTTCACTTGGACATTACATGATGTCATTAAACTATGAGGGGCTGGTTTTTCCGGGATTCAAATTGACATCTAATGGTAATATTAAAGATGAGTGAGTGTGAGATGGTATAATTAAATACTTGTAGAAAAATGGGATCTACACTGACGTTTGCCCAGTTTTATTTATTTAGTTCATAAAGTATGTAAGTAGTTTACTGTGTAGTTTAGTATAATATGATTTTGTACTGCTTTGTCAATTTACTGGTCATTAATACTTCCTATTTCAGTATTCCTTTATTGGGAGAATTGATAAGCACTTAGTTACAGAGATACCGCTAGTTTTAAATTAAGATTTGTAATAAAATAGTATTTTTAGCAAATTTTCCTTAAAGCTTTAAGGTTTTCAATTTTCTATTAATTCATATTCCAGTATTGACTTATACAACGCGCTTACTTACTAGGTAGTTTTAAAATTGGCATTTATTTAGGTAACACAATAGTATTTATGGCAAAGTTTCCTCAAGGCTTTAAGGTATGCCATTTATCAATTTACTGGTCATTAGTTTTACCTTAATAGTCTAATATTGCCTTTATGGGAAGAATTGATTAGCAATTAGTTACAGGGATAACTAGTAGTTTTAAATTAGCAGTTGGTTAAGTAATAAATGGTATTTTCGGCAAAGTTTCCTCAAGGCTTTAAGATAAGAATATGCCAATGACCTGGGCTGCAGCGGTCTGATATGAGACTGATGTTTTTTCATCAGGGGCATTTGTTTGCGCATGAAATTTAGATCAAACAATATGTTAATAAACAGATGTAGGTAAGTACGTACTAGAGGAAGGTGTTTAAAAAGTTGCCTGGTGTATTCTTATTATGTTCTAATTTAGCTATTGTTAAGATAAACTTTTCTTTTATTCACAACATAGCATATTAAAAAAAATTGGCTCAAGCTAAAATAATCAACATCAATTCTCCTAAGTTTGGTTTTTTTCATGATCATTGGATTCGTCAAATGAACTTGTATTGTACAACGGGCTGGTGTCCGCAACTAAACGTCAAAGCGCGTATTTTGCGTATGGGCTACCATGCAGCCCAGTGCGGTTTGGTGGATGTCACATGTCTTCGTATTTTTTGTTCTAGGACATGCCGGTTTCCTCACGATGTTTTCCTTCACAGTTTTGAGAGCAGCGGTGATGAAATAAATTACACAAATTAATGCGCCTGTCTGGGTTCGAACCCACGACTTACTGTTCGTAAGTCGGGGCCGCCACCACTGGGCCACCGCCGCTCTCTCAGATGAACTTGATAGATAGAGAGGGACGGGAAGGCCAAAGAAAAGATGGATAGATTGTGTGAAGACTGATATGAAAGAAAAATTATCCTGTGATGTCTGATAGGGGAGAATGGAAGAAGAAAATGTGTTGCGCCGACCTCAAGTAGAATGGGAAAAGGGCTGGAAGATGATGATATTATGATTTTTAAATTATTGAGTTAAAAGAACTGATTCAGCAACTCTTAGGCTCGTAGGTAAGTACTTACCAGTTATACAACATGAATAATAATATAAATTGTGAGTTGTAGTGTAGTGTGTAGTTATGATAAAAAAAATTAAGGTATGAAATCAACGAAGTTAATTTAGGTAGGTACTGTAAAGATTGTAAATAAATAGGTTAATAATATTTGAACTGAAATAACTTTAACTGACTGAAACCATAGTTAGATATCTATCTATTACTGATTTAATCAATTACACACGATATTGATAGTACAGCTTCATCAAGGTTTCATTACTTACACAGAAATCTATAATTGCATAGAAATCTTTACAAGAAAATCAGAAAGAAAAGTTTATAAATTAACTATGAGACATACCGCAGAGATCCTGTTTCGGTTCAAAGTATTTATCTTGTCTGGATCACTCATTATGGTTATTTTTCAAAAACTTTCACGGATAAAACGGAAAATATTATCACGATCTAATTAAAAAAAAAATACAGTAAAAATTGAAAGCCGGCTCACTCGTTGAAGAATAAAATGACACTGACAGCAGAAACACACCGGTTTCTCAATGTCACTGTCAGTCATAATGTTTTTTATCTAATAATGTTGCCATTAGAACAAAGTTTCTACTGATCTAGTAACAAAATCTTGAAAGTGGTTAAAAATATTTTGACAAGAGTTATAGAATAAATTATAGTCATTACCTAATAATAATATCCTGAAGTGATTGATCCTGACAGCGTTGATTGATTGATAGTAAATTTCACGTAGGATTTTTAAAAAAAAATATTATTATTATCTTGCAATAAATTTAACAAGGAGCAGATGATTTGTATGAGGAGCTGACAATATGGTTCGGTTCTGGGTTGAGGAAGTTAACTAAACATGTGAAATAATGGTATTCAGCTGCGTCCGGTAAAACTGCCGACTGGTCTGCGTAGTTGAGAAAAGACCAGATGACAAAATAATGATTTTCTCGGTTCAAAGAACAGGACGGTGTGTAAGCATTTCATAATTTTTTTCTTAAAACTTTTTAGCGGCTATAATATACCTACATTAAATCATTGTTTCCTAATAATTCATTATTAAGTAGATACTTTCGTTCTTTTATTTTATTTCTTGTGAAAGTGCATTGAAAAACGTCGTTCGATACCTACACCTACGTGTAGGTATTTGTTACTGCAGTTCTCAGCACCTCAACTAATGCTGGGGCTACACTATCGCGATAACGCGAAGATTTGCGTTGTCGCGACACGTCTGGCCAAAGAATTCGTCCTATCGCGATAAACTTCGCGAATACGAAAGCCCTTCGCGCCGCTGTCGGTAAATTGCCGCACATCAAAGGGTTTTGTCGCGACAAAGTTCGTGCGTTTGGCTACACTTCGCGCGCTCTAGTTGACTGCGATACTCCGAGAGGTTTAAACGTGTTTAATTGAACTTGTTAATCACGGATTGGAATAATGAGAGGATAAGGAAAGATGCAGTAAGTAAATAATTTTTACCCGAGTGCAACCGCCTCTTCCATTTTTTCCCACAAATGAATTATCGCGACGTTTTAGATTATCGCGACAGTAGCAAGGTTTTTTTCAAGTGTGGCCAAGCACTTCGTCATAGAGCGAACACGAACTTTATCGCGACAACGCGAACACGAATCTTCGCCTGCAAGTCTGGCCGTAGCATAACAGAATAGCTAATATGTTAAATCCCCTTACATTAAATACCTCACTGCTCTCAGGAATCTAGACTTAATACCCTCGCCTCGCTTCACTCATGCTACGGCCAGACTTGCAGGCGAAGATTCGTGTTCGCGTTGTCGCGATAAAGTTCGTGTTCGCTCTATGACGAAGTGCTTGGCCACACTTGAAAAAAACCTTGCTACTGTCGCGATAATCTAGAACGTCGCGATAATTCATTTGTGGGAAAAAATGGAAGAGGCGGTTGCACTCGGGTAAAAATTATTTACTGCATCTTTCCTTATCCTCTCATTATTCCAATCCGTGATTAACAAGTTCAATTAAACACGTTTAAACCTCTCGGAGTATCGCAGTCAACTAGAGCGCGCGAAGTGTAGCCAAACGCACGAACTTTGTCGCGACAAAACCCTTTGATGTGCGGCAATTTACCGACAGCGGCGCGAAGGGCTTTCGTATTCGCGAAGTTTATCGCGATAGGACGAATTCTTTGGCCAGACGTGTCGCGACAACGCAAATCTTCGCGTTATCGCGATAGTGTAGCCCCAGCATCAGAAGTTACGGCTCGTACACATAAACACGATAAGACGTCGCATCTTGCTACGACGCGGCGTCGTTTCACGATGCGACGTCATATCGTGGGAATATAATATATCAACACAAGTAGCAGTGTTCGCAGAAAATAAGCAATAATAATAAAGCACAGTAAAAAGATAAGCAGTAGGGTGACTTCAAACGTAATTTCCGCGATACGACGTCGCATCGTGAAACGATGCGACACTGCGTTATTCTCTTGGTCGATCATCTAATAGTATCCATTATAACTCGTAAGACTGGTTGTCAGATTTTTATTTCACTAAATAATTCAATATCAATTAACTACCTATATGTACCTACCATATTATGAACAGGAAAAACTCAGTCAATCTCCGAACTCATGTCCGATTTCAAAAATTCTTTCATTAACTGGAAGCTGCATTTGAGTGTTATAATCGACGTGGCTACGATCTACGTGATATTTAGATAATATATATTTAGATTTAAGGTAGGTATCATGCTGTGCCCAAATTGATTGTGTAGGTAGGTACATTGAGAATTAAACAAAGATGAAGCGACGCCGCGCGCGAAAGCTAGGGCCTAAATGCTTAAATGAAAATGAGTATTTGTGCCTAAGGAGAGGGCTGCAGACGCGTGTGCTCGCCTCCAGCCCTCTCCCTGGAGTGACGCGCCGACCGGTCCGGCACCGCAACAGCCGGATGGCGCGGCAAATCTGTGCTCTGTGCTCACTCAGTATCATACTATATGATACTATACATACATACATCATCTGCCTAACCTTTTCTTAACTATATCGGGGTCGGCTTCCAGTCTAACGGGATACAGTTGAATATCAGTAATTTACATGGAGCTATGGGGCCGTGCGGTATAGCACGCACGTCACGTAGCTAATAAAAATATCTAAAACGACTACCCTACTACTACTAATAGAATTAGAAATATTGTAAAACAGTTTGTTTCAAAATTGGTGTTCAACAAAGTATTTTACTACGGTCGAAGCGGCAACTGTACATCATCTCTAAATATTTTTTTAACCGACTTCCAAAAGGACGAGGTTCTCAATTCGTCGAAACCTTTTTTTTATATATTTGTTTCCCGATTACTCGAAGATGGCTGGACCGATTTGGATTATTTTTATTTTGTTTGAAACCGTTAATCATCCATAATCATCAAGTCAGGATCTGATGATGGAATCCTGGAGAAATAGTGAGAACTCTTCAAATTTTATAGGCACGCATGAAGCGATTTGGGTAGTTTTCGGAAGAGTACTTTCTCAGAGTATGTATAGGATTCTACTTCCATTTGGTGAAGATCTAATGAAGAACTTCGGAGATAGTCATCGGAACTCCTCAAATCAATGATAGCAAATGGACTGGCATTGCTGAAATCTCACGTCTGTCTATTGGTTACACCAGTTTATAACATAACATCACGTCAGTACGCTGTGAAGGGGTAAGCGCATGTGAACCACTAAAAAGTGAAAAATAAAAACTTTTTTGCAAAAAAAGAAACCGACTTCTAAAAACACAAAAAAGTGAAAAATCACTTTAGTTTCAGAAGTCGGTGGCAAAAAAAAAATGCAATCAAACAAAGGTCACCGACTTCTGAAGTGAAAGTTATTTTTCACTTTTTTGTATTTTATTATTTCCGTAATTCTCGGCTTTAACGCGAGCACCGCGGGGTTAGGGCCTAGACGCCAGTATAAACAAGTGATTAGGCCCAAGGAGAGGGCTGCAGGCGCGTGTGCTCGCCTCCAGCCCTCTCCCTGGAGTGACGCGACACTCGCCGACTGAATCGCTCCGGCAGTTTATATACACGTACCTACCTATATACAAGGCGTATACGGACCCATCTCGAAGCCGTCAACTAAGCATTTTATGTAACACAACGCTAAATTATTGCTTGGAAACTTTTCTTTTGGGGTGAAACATCATTTTTTGCGGTAAGACGTGACAGCACTCAAAACACTGTGCTTATGGAAGCACTGAATAAGTAGTACGTACGGTTGTCGTGGGGTACCTATTTAAATAAACTTATAATACATATTCTTGGCTCATACCCACACAGTCCCTGTTTACAGTTAACTACACATAGGTGCTGCCATTTTATTTTACTGACATATTTGGGGTGTTATAAGTTTGACGTGTCTGTTCGTGTGTGTATGTGTGTGTATGTGTGCGTGTGTCTTTTTGTGGCATCGTAGCTCCCAAACGGATGAACAGATTTTGTTTTTGTTTTTTTTTGTTTGAAAGGTGAATCAGTCGGGAGTGTTCTTAGCTATGTTTGTGGAGAATTTCGGTCCAGATGGCCGCCACCACAAATTGGCGGATTACATATTTAATCAAATAATAAATATCGCTGGACATTACACACAGCGCCATCTAGTGCCACACTAAGCGAGGCTTGTGTCGTGGTCACCAGACAGTTGATATACTAAGTATATACTTTTTGTTTGTAAATACATACTTCTTTTATATATAAACATCCATGACTCGGAAACAAATATCCATGCTCATCACACAAAAAAAATTCCTCCTACCGGAATTCGAACCCGGGACCCTAAGAACGTAAGGCAGCCTCACTACCGCTGCGCCATTCATGTCGTCAAATGTATCGGGGTCTCTCATCAAAATAACCATCAAATCTGTATACCTACCTAAGTACATTATTGGCAAATAAATTATTTCTATTTCTCTGTTACTACTATGACAGTTTAAAAGAAACAGCCCTATGACAGATGGACAGACAGCCTTAGTAATAGAGTCCCGTTGGCCTCCTTTAGATTCGAAACCCTTATAAACTGCTTGTTCTTAGCGATGGCAATCGATGGCAACTATGTTTGGCCCAAAATTCAGCTATGCTCGAGAGTAGAGGCGATTATTGCCAGGCATTCGCTGACGACGTGGTGATGGTGTTTGACGGGGACACAGCGCTGGAAATTGAGGGACAGGCCAATGCCGCTCTCGAACATGTTCGAACGTGGGGTGTCAAAAATAGGCTGAACTTCGCACCGCACAAAACCTGTGCGATGGTTCTAACGCGAAGGCTGAAATACGACACGCCCCGTTTGAGCATGGGGGGGATCGACATTGGAATGTCCCAAGATGTCAAAATATTGGGGCTTATCATTGACGCCAAACTCACCTTCAACAAACACGTAGCTGTGGTCTGTAAAAAGGCCATAGCTATGTACAAGCAGCTGGCCAGAGCAGCCCGGGTCAGTTGGGGTTTGCACCCGGAGGTGATAAGGGCTATATACACCGCCGCAGTAGAGCCTACGATTTTGTACGCCGCAAGCGCATGGGCACCTGCCGCCAACAAATTAGGGGTCAGAAAACAGTTAAGCGTGGTCCAGAGGGGGTTTGCCCAGAAACTGTGCAGAGCCTACCGCACGGTCTCCCTAAACTCGGCACTGGCGCTGGCTGGTATACTCCCACTCGACCTCCGTATACGGGAAGCGGCTGCGTTATACGAGGCCAAGAAGGGGGTACCCCAGCCGGTACTAGGAGGCGGGGAGATCGAACGGATGGCTCCAGCGATAGAGGCTCCGCACCCCGCGGACCAAGTAAAACTGGAGTTCGGAAGCCTGGTAGACGAGGAGCAATACAACCGCCACAGCAGTTTCGCTGTGCGCATATTCACTGACGGCAGCAAGATTGAGGGCAGGGTTGGGGCGGCGCTATCCTTGTGGAATAATGCCACCGAAACAAAGGCCCTCAAACTTGCCTTGCCGTCTTACTGTACCGTCTACCAGGCGGAACTTCTGGCCCTACAGAGGGCGGCAGGAGAAGTGCTCAAGAGTGGTGAAACCACGTTCGGCATCTTCAGTGACTCAAAGGCGGCCCTTCAGTCGGTTGCGAACGTAAGTTCCCCCCACCCCTTGGCTGTGGAAACTAGGGACACCATCCGACGCTGTAAGCTCCAGAACAAGAGTGTCTCCTTGTTCTGGATAAAGGCCCACGTAGGGTTGGAGGGGAACGAGCGAGCCGACCAGCTGGCGAAGGAAGCCGCACTGAGGTCGAAGAAGAGGCCGGACTATGATCTGTGTCCCGTATCGTTCGTCAAGCGAAGACTCCGGTCGGAGACGCTTGACGAATGGAACGGGAGGTACGGATCAGGTGAAACTGCCTCGGGCACCAAAATTTTCTTCCCGGACGCGGCGGCGGCGTACAAAACCGTGCGCAAAATGGTCCCCACAAGTATCACCACACAAATTCTAACGGGGCACGGTGGGTTCTCTGCATACTTGAGTCGGTTCAAGTGTAAAGAGAGCCCATCGTGTGCTTGCGAGCCTGGCAAGGAAGAGACGGTTCTCCACATTCTGCTGGAATGCCCCATTACCGCTAGGGCTAGATTTGAGGCTGAACAGCAGCTTGGGGTAGAACTCATTGCGGAAAATCTCCCCAGCCTGATAGCTAATAAAACTCGAGATTTATTTCTGAAATATTGCGTAGAAATTGCAACCGTAGTACTAGGAAGAAATAAAGGCAGTAATATTTGAATATATATAATGGGTATATAAATTTTTTGGTATTAATTGAGGGGATTTTGGTAGCTTGAAAAGGTAAAATAGTCATTTTTATAGTAAAAGGTCAGTTTAATAGTTGAAGATACATTTTATAGTTTTTCCATACTGAGAGGAATTGATCTCTCCGGATTCATTTACAATTAAATTAAATAAATTGCCATAGCCACATAATAGAATTATATACACAAAACGGCTCTGATAATGTCAGAGGGACACTGGCTAGGCAGGAGTGGTTTTTAGCCGGTTCGAGTCCGGCACTACCTCGACTGTCTCACAAGAGAAATTCCTGTGAGATAGTCGAGGTGTCCGCGGGGATTTCCCACTCCTGCCCAAACAAAAAAAAAAAAAAAAAATTCAGCTATGCGAACTCCGCTCGCTGATGCGTCATAAGATCGTCAAGTGTGCAGGTGACAGGGCACTTAGAAGCCAAGTGGGCCGCTGCAGGTTCAACTTGGTCCGGTGGGGGTATTCCGATAAAGCTGAGTGCGACTGTGGAGCTTTGTTTCAAACCATGGCCCACCTCCTGACATGCTCTTTGTGTAACTCCACCTGCACTCTAAGAGACCTGTCCGAAGCCACCACCAGCGCCGTCGACGTGGCTGAGTTCTGGTCGAAACAAATTTAACATAACAACAATGGGAATCATCGACACGAAGAAGAAGAAGAAGAAGGGCATGCGGCGCAAGATGGAAGGTGGGCATTGTGGAGACACACCGCATACACATTTAAGATCTGAGCCGTCCATAAACCCCATTTGAGGAGATTGTCTTTGGTATGGGGCCGACCTGGATTCGGGGTCTATTCTAGCTGAGATTTCCAAGTCGGCCACGGCGATGAATGCCCAAGTGGAAGGCTTACGCCTCGATGATGTCGTCAGGGGGCTTAAGGCCCATGATCCAGGGTACTCCGCAAAATTCAAATTTTCTTACGTTTTTTGCAATTTGCAGTCCAGTGCTAGGTTGTATGTTGACGAAAATATCGGTCACGTCTGCATAACCTAGTCGACGAATTCAACTAGTTGATGGACTAGTCAATGAACAAAAATGGACGGTCTTATAACATCAAATCAAATCAAATCAAATGAAATCAAATAATTTATTCGCATAATATGGGTAAATAGATGGTAAATAATTGTTACATTTCAAATCTAACAATATGGATCCTCATAAAAACCATTTCTGGTATACGAAATCTACATCTACATCTACACTTCTACACTTAATATTATAAAGAGGAAAACTTTGTTTGTTTGTTTGTTTGGTTGTAATGAATAGGCTTAAAAACTACTGGACCGTTTTTAAGAATTCTTTCACCATTCGAAAGCTACATTATCCACGAGTAACATAGGATATATTTTATCCCCGTACTCCCACGGGAACGGGAACTATGCGGGTGAAACCGCGGGACGTCCGCTAGTATAAAATAAAAGCTTAAAATAACAAACAAAATGGGTGATATGACTAAACATACTAAATTTTATATTTAGCTATTTAGCATCAGCTACCTGCCAGTAAAAGTTCCGTCAAAATCGGTTCTGTCGTTTTGGACATTAGCCGGAACAAACACACAGACAGACCGACAGACAGACACACAAAATTTACTGAGATAAATTTCACAAAAACTTGGTGACCAACTGAAAATTAAATGAATACCTATTTCTTTCTAAATAAATAAAAGGACAGGTTTTTACCTAAATAGATGGGAAATATGCGAGCGTCCGTCGCGCCGCATACTCCCCATCCATCTGACGCGGAGCTCGCGTCTGCTGCCGTACGTCAGTTATACGCCCCACTCACTTATAGGTACGTATGTAGGTGCCGTACTAATAAAGGTCGAGTCACATAATATTAGCGAGGCGGCTAGCGGCTTGGCGATTTCTGAGCAATATTCAATGATATTCTAATAATCAGATATGTTATACACTAACAAAACAACAGAAAAAAGTGTTCCGCGCCGAGAGGCAGCACACAAACACACTTTTCATTCATTTTACATTTCACTACAAGTAAAAAAGATAGAAAACCGGCCAAGAGCGTGTCGGGCCACGCTCACTGTAGGGTTCCGTAGCTTCCCAGACCATTAAAAATACCAACATTTTTCGTCAGCAAAAATAACTTTGTTTTTCATAGTATTTGTATGAAAAACAAAGTTATCATTTGCGTTTTTTTGAAAAAGTGCTATATAACTCAAAAACTATTCAACTCATCAAGTTGAAAATAATTTTCCTAGAAAGTTCATATAAAGGTCTACTTCTGTGATTTTTTTCATATTTTTTAAACTTATGGTTCAAAAGTTAGAGGGGGGGGGGACACATTGTTTTTGACTTTCGGAGCGATTATTTCCTAAAATATTAATATTATCAAAAAATGATTTTAGAAAACCCCTATTCATTTTTAAATACCTATCCAACAATATATCACACGTCAGGGTCAAAATTAAAAAAAAAATCGCTCCCCACTTTACGTCTGGGGGAGGTACCCTAATAAAAATGTTTTTTTAAATTTTTATTTTTGCACTTTGTCGGCATGATTGATATACATATTGGTACCAAATTTCAGCTTTCTGGTGCTAACGGTCACTGAGATTATCCGCGGACAGACAGACAGACAGACAGACAGACAGACATGGCGAAACTATAAGGGTTCCGTTTTTTGCCATTTGGCTACGGAACCCTAAAAAGGATAGCTTGATAAAACCAATAAGAAAAAAAGTGACAGATAGATGTTGTCAACATTATTCGAGCCATCAATCACCGCACGTTGGGATCATAGACTAACAGATTAACTAGGCAGAAGGTACAAACCGCGTGTATAGAATTTGTAGCCAGGATTCGTGCCTATGCAACGAATAAACACTATTAAAAGGTAGTTAGGTGAAAAATAAAACACGTTTCACGATTCATTTCTTTGTTTACGAACAATTGCAATCCATTCTTGAAGCCAGGATCTCAATGGTAGCTTTATTTTAATACTGTCGTGACAATTATTATGGTAACGATGAGCTATTTATATTTATGACATGACATGTGACACGACATGATATTCATGACATGTTTAATTTATAATTAAGTATATCAAACAAAATACTACAACTCTGGAGAAACTAGAACTCTGGAGTAAAGATGACTTTACTGCCTAATATTCGCATCTGTATTTTTATTCTATGTCCGGAGTGCACGCATCCTTGTCGTTCTTACGACAAAAAATGTATTTTTCATCTCTTTCTTTTTTCTAACCTCCAAATATCAGAATATTAGGAAAATAATTTAAATATATTAATAAATCGAAGTATATTGCGTACTATCGTGTGATATGAGATCCCTTGTGTTTTATTAACTTTGGTATCATAATTGGTACACTTTCTAAATACATACGATGGCATTTTGGATGGTAATTAAGTAGCAGCGCGCCACGTATCACTCGTAGTCGTGCGTGACACAGACTAGTCTTCACGTTTTGCGCGCTCATAACATATCTGTTTACTTAAATATCATTGGCAATATTATTCTTATTAACGCCTCGTCTGAGATGATTCTGTAGATGCAGTGGAAAGATTTGGCGAAATAATGAATTAAATACTAAACCACATTTTAATAATACAATTATTATTAGAAATCAAAAATAAGTAAACATGCAGAATCTTTATCGTGAGCATTAATTATTATTATTATAACTGCTAAGAGTATATTCCCAAAAATATAATTTTATTCAAGCGGTAGATTATAAAATATGGCAATTTTTAATTTAGACCTCTGAGACCATCCCGCTGTTTATTTAATTAAATCTATATTTAGACCTTTCCTATGAGCGGTTGATGTAGCAGCATGTCTTGTGCTCTATGCAGAGAACACTGAAGTATCTATTCCAGACTCCAGCAAAACATCCTTTATTCATCTGCTAAGAGTATGGGTTCAAGCAGGGGAATGAGTCCACTTACAGGTAAGTTATTTTGATCATTCTATATATCTGGTGTTCAAGTTTCCTAGACTTAATACCTGTACAACAAAAAAAAACATTCAAATCCGTCCAGTTGTTCCGAAGATGAGCGTGTACACACAAACAGACAAACAGACAGACAAAAAATTAAAAAACCCCTGACACATATGGTCGTAATTTCAGGTATATCATTCTACTAGTCAAGCCCTTTCATTTGATACCCATATTGAGGGAGTTGTTGAATAAATATGTATTCCATCCAGTATCCATTTTATGGCGGCGGCCATCTTGAACTGATTTTTATCAAACATAGCTAAGAACACTCCCGACTAATTCACCTTTCAAACAAAACAATAAAAATAAAAATCGGTTCATCCATTCGAGAGCTACGATGCCACAGACAGACAGACACACACACAGACAGACACGTCAAACTTATAACACCTCGTTGTTTTTGCGTCGGGGGTTAAAAATATTGCCAAATGAATTGAATTTTATTACCAACTAGCGTACGCGGATCCCGTTGCTTATGCCAGCGACAACGGGGTCGTCAAAATAGAATATCTAAAACGTCTGATGTCGAATTCTAAGAGCCCGGGGACGCGAAAATAACGGATCTTTCCCACCTGAGCAACACATACCGATTGTTTCTTTTTGCCATTTAACAGCTTCACAAAAAGTACAATTTTGAACTCCGATGGCGGAATATGTGGCGTATCCTATGATTGAATACGCCAGTGCATTTACATGCACTCCGTTCCTTATCAACCCAAGGAAGGTCGCCATGCCCTACGGCTATATCTTGAGACACATCCGATTCTTCAAATGATATCGACATTCGGTTCAGAGAATGTCGAAGTCTTCGCGCTCTTCTTCTGTCTCTTCATGCCGTACTCCAGCAGTTCTTTCTCTATCACTTTCTAACTGATTATGAATATTTTGTTGTGTGCGTGTTCGGGCAATGTATGACGATCTCGATCAGTAGTTAGTCACGCATTACGTTCATCACTCGTTTCAAAAGACCTGTAGTAGATGTGCGAAAACGCTGGGAACTCAAGCGTGATTCTCTATCCGTGTACGTCTCCGACTCGCGAGACAATGCGTGACGTTCACGATCAGCGGTCAGTTGCGCATCACTTTCCCCACTTGTCTCTAGAGATCTATGAAGTCGATGCGTAGATACGCTTGGTACTCAAGCGCAATTCTCTATCCGTGAACGTCTCCGACTCGCGAGACAATGTATGACGTTCACGATCTGCGGTCAGTCGCGCATCTATTCTTCACTGGTCTCTAGAGACCTGGATGTGGATGCGCAAATACGCTAGAAACGCAGGCATGAAGAGGTTACCACGGAGCAAGTTGCGGCCTGATGTTCTCGAACAGCATCAAGTCTCTCCTGACGCTCTTCGATAGATTCTTGGGATCTTATGATCCTCAATCTTTTAGCTCCTTTGGAACATCGGGAAAGATTTGACCTCTTTCTAGGCATGGTTATAGTTTTGTTGTGAAGATAACTGATCAATTAAAATCTAAGTGACTGCTCCCCTGCGTTACCGGGTAGGCTACCGAGTCACGAAGATAAATGGAAAAGGAAAATAAACACTCAAATAACATAAGCCCGAAGACATATTTATTCGATAATTTATGTACTTAAGATAAAATAATAAATGGGAGTTTTGGCCAGTAGAGTCAAATTTTCAATGATATACCATCGTCATCGAAAATCAGGCCTAAACTGTTACCGCCTTCACCGCGTGGAGGTACTCCCAGTTTATGTTATTTTATCACTATACAGTGAAATTAGTGATAGCTTTGCAATAAGTTTCACTTCAGATGTTTCTGATCTAAGACTTTTATAAGTCAACAGGAAATGCCTGTCAGACCAAACAACTTTTGCTAAGAAGTCATTCCTATGTGTGATGGTGTAGCTGGGCTATTGGAGTTCCACGACAGGTGTCCCAGATCTTCGATTTTTATAAGTCAACAGAGAGTGCTCATCAGATTGAACAACTTTTGCTAAGACGTCATTCCTGTATGTGTTCTTGGTGTGGCTGGGCTCTTGGAGTTCCACATCAGGTGTTCCAGATCTTCAAATTTATTCTCTCAGCAGAAAATACTTATCACGTGGAACAATTTTTGCTATGGTGTAATTTTTGTATCTCTCATAGTTTAGCTGGTCTGTTGCGGTTCTGCATCAGGTGATCAATTTTCCAATATAAATTATAGCCTATATGTTGCCCAGACATAATATCTATACAACAAAAAAAAATCATTCAAATCCGTCCAGTAGTTCCGATGATTAGCGTGTACATACAAACAGACAAACAGACAGACTTTTTTTTTTGGATTCGTGCTCTATTACTGTTTCTAAACCCCCCTCAATTATTTTTTTTTTAATATATTACCAGTTGACAGCGATGAGGAGGAGTTTTTTGACGCCATTTTTTAAGTTTATAGTTTAAGTTAGTTTAGTTTATTTTAATGTATAATTGTATGTAGCATTTTTTTAAAATAAATATATTCAATGTACAGACACAGTTTTTTTTTCTATTTTATTATATGTATAGATTTCAAGGGTTTGATTTTTATTGCACGGAACCCTAACTACATATTGTTGTGAAATAAAAGTAACCTTTGTTAAACCTTGTAACATCAGCTACTGGCCAGTAAAAGTCCCGTTAAAAACAGTTCATCCGTTTCGGAGATTAGCCGGAACAAACACACAGACAGACAGACAGACAGACAGACACACAAAATTTACTGAATTAAATTTCACTAAAACTTGGTGACAAATTGAAAATTAAATGAATGCCTAATTTTTGTCTAAATAAATAAAAGAATAAGTATTAGAAGAATAGATGGGAAATATGCGAGCGTCCGTCGCGCCGCATACTCCCCATCCATCTGACGCGGAGCTCGCGTCTGCTGCCGTACGTTGCCGCGTCGGTTAGGCAGTGGTCCGACCGCCAGCGAGGAAACGACTAAGTATCGGCGATTGACTCTCTCAAGAAACGCACAATAAACGTATATTCCGTGTAAACGAAAGAGATGCATATATTAAAAGTTGCTCTCTGACTGTTCACACTGCCGGCGACGACTCGCTTTACTAGGTTTGTCGCTGAGCGACGAGCTGTCAAAAATAAACTCGCTCAGCGATACTCGTTCAGCGATGCTCACTCGCTTGATCATTTCTTTACGTGTAACGCGCGCACAGGTTTGCACAGGACTGCATCACAGAGTATATAATCACTACGTTTAGACTGATATATATTGTAGTCTTTGCAGGACTGAGCAACCGCGGGCGAGTGGCGCGAATAATCGCTCGTCGCACTTGCACACTCGCTTATAGCCCGGCGATAAAACTGTCGAAACTACACACTTGCTTCCCGCTGATGGCCAACTCGTTTATTATAGTTTCTAGTTCTGCTCGTTTCTCGTTCATCGTCGGCGGTCGGACCACTGCTTACACCGCACCTACTTATACGTATGTAGGTGCGGTACTGACATAGCTCGAGCTATAGGGCTACAACTACGTATAAAGCAAGGCGGCTTGGCGATTTCAGGTCAATATTATAATCACTGAGAAATAGGAATGATTTCTGACTAAAAATATATGATTCTGTTTAGTCCGTCAGTTAGATTATTGAAAAACATGGGATTTTTTGTTTTATCAAATTAATAAAAATTGACGAACTTATAATGCGTCTGGTCATGAGTAGGGGCTTGTGACGTCACTTTCCGGTAAAAAATTTACTCAAATGTGACGTCACACGAGTTTTAGACGCTGTATCGTCTTCATTTTTAACCGACTTCCAAAAAGGAGGAGGTTCTCTATTCGACTGTATGTATTTTTTTTTTTTTTTATGTATGTTCACCGATTACTCGAAGACGTCTGAACCGATTTGAAAAATTCTTTTTTTGTTTGAAAGGGTATACTTCCAAATTGGTCCCATAGTCGCCAAGTCGGGATCTGATGATGGAATCTTGGCGAAATCGAGGAAACTCTTCAAAATTTATAGGATAACGTACAGCAATTTTGGTATTTTCTACAACAAGTGAAGCATTTGCGTTTGATAAGAACCATTCTACCATCAGATCTGATGATGAAGCCAAGAGTCACGGAACTCCATAATGAGACAATGTATCCTAGTCGTGTTTGGGCTTGTTGTAATTGTAACGGTATGCACTTTCCATGTGAACCACTAAAAAGTAAAAAATAAAAACTTTTTTGCAAAAAATAAAACCGACTTCAAAAAGAAAAAGTGAAAAATAACTTTAGCTTCTGAAGTCGGTGACGTTTGTATGATTGATTTAATTTTTTTGTCACCGACTTCAGAAGCTAAAGTTATTTTTCACTTTTTCTTTTTGAAGTCGGTTTCATCATCAGATCTGATGGTAGAATGGTTCTTATCAAACGCAAATGCTTCACTTGTTGTAGAAAATACCAAAATTGCTGTACGTTATCCTATAAAATTTGAAGAGTTTCCTCGATTTCGCCAAGATTCCATCATCAGATCCCGACTTGGCGACTATGGGACCAACTTGGAAGTATACCCTTTCAAACAAAAAAAGAATTTTTCAAATCGGTTCAGGCGTCTTCGAGTAATCGGTGAACATACATAAAAAAAAAATAAAAATACATACAGTCGAATAGAGAACCTCCTCCTTTTTGGAAGTCGGTTAAAAATGAAGACGGTACAGCGTCTACAACTCGTGTGACGTCACATTTGAGTAAATTTTTTACCGGAAAGTGACGTCACAAGCCCCTACTCATGACCAGACGCATTATAAGTTCGTCAATTTTTATTAATTTCATAAAAAAAAAATTCCATGTTTTTCAATAATCTAACTGACGGACTAAACAGAATCATATATTTTTAGTCAGAAATCATTCCTATTTCTCAGTGATTATAATATTGACCTGAAATCGCCAAGCCGCCTTGCTTTATACGTAGTTGTAGCCCTATAGCTCGAGCTATGTCAGTACCGCACCTACATACGTATAAGTAGGTGCGGTGTAAGCAGTGGTCCGACCGCCGACGATGAACGAGAAACGAGCAGAACTAGAAACTATAATAAACGAGTTGGCCATCAGCGGGAAGCAAGTGTGTAGTTTCGACAGTTTTATCGCCGGGCTATAAGCGAGTGTGCAAGTGCGACGAGCGATTATTCGCGCCACTCGCCCGCGGTTGCTCAGTCCTGCAAAGACTACAATATATATCAGTCTAAACGTAGTGATTATATACTCTGTGATGCAGTCCTGTGTAAACCTGTGCGCGCGTTACACGTAAAGAAATGATCAAGCGAGTGAGCATCGCTGAACGAGTATCGCTGAGCGAGTTTATTTTTGACAGCTCGTCGCTCAGCGACAAACCTAGTAAAGCGAGTCGTCGCCGGCAGTGTGAACAGTCAGAGAGCAACTTTTAATATATGCATCTCTTTCGTTTACACGGAATATACGTTTATTGTGCGTTTCTTGAGAGAGTCAATCGCCGATACTTAGTCGTTTCCTCGCGGGCGGTCGGACCACTGCCTAACCGACGACGCGGCAACGTACGGCAGCAGACGCGAGCTCCGCGTCAGATGGATGGGGAGTATGCGGCGCGACGGACGCTCGCTTATTTCCCATCTTCTTCTAATACTTATTCTTTTATTTATTTAGACAAAAATTAGGCATTCATTTAATTTTCAATTTGTCACCAAGTGTTAGTGAAATTTAATTCAGTAAATTTTGTGTGTCTGTCTGTCTGTCTGTGTGTTTGTTCCGGCTAATCTCCGACGACGGATGAACTGTTTTTAACGGGACTTTTACTGGCCAGTAGCTGATGTTACAAGGTCTAACAAAGGTTACTTTTATTTTACAACAATATGTAGTTAGGGTTCCGTGCAATAAAAATCAAACCCTTGAAATCTATACATATAATAAAATAGAAAAAAAAACTGTGTCTGTACATTGAATATATTTATTTAAAAAAAATGCTTCATACAATTATACATTAAAATAAACTAAACTAACTTAAACTATAAACTTAAAAAATGGCGTCAAAAAACTCCTCCTCATCGCTGTCAACTGGTAATATATTAAAAATAAAAACTTTTTTGCAAAAAATAAAACCGACTTCACACGAAAAAGTGAAAAATAACTTTAGCTTCTGAAGTCGGTGACCTTTGTTTGATTGATTTAATTTTTTTGTCACCGACTTCAGAAGCTAAAGTTATTTTTCACTTTTTCGTGTGAAGTCGGTTTTATTTTTTGCAAAAAAGTTTTTATTTTTCACTTTTTAGTGGTTCACAATATGTGCATACCCTTTCACAGCGTACCAGCGTGATTTTTTGTTATGAACTGGTGTAAACAATAGACAGACATGAGATTTCAGCAATCCCAGTAAGAGACACACATTTGCTACATTTAATGAGGAGTTCCGTTGCCTTTCTCCGAAGTTCTTCATCAGATCTTTACCAAATTTAAATGGGATCACTCCGAGAAACTACTCTTTCAAAAACTACCCAAATCACTTCTGGTGTGCCTATAATATTTGAAGAGTTCTCTCTATTTCTCCAGGATCCCATTATCAGGATCCTGACTTGATGATTATGGGACCTTCTGGGAAGTATACCCTTTCAAACAATTAAAAAACAAATTCGGTCCAGTCATCTTCGAGTAATCGGAGAACATTGAATTGAGAACCTCCTCCTTTTTGAAGTCGGTTAATAACGACGTTATGGTACGTGACTCAAATATCCGGATAGCCTTTAAAAGATTTGGCCGAGAATCGGTAATTTGCTTCTAAGAATTGAAGAGTTCCGTTCCTTTGTCATGGATCCCATAATCAGAACCTAACCAAATTCTCATTAAACTACCCTTGAAGTGCCCTTGCCAATAAAATAAAATAAAAACTTATCCCCAATGAATGGAACTTAATACACCTAACTGTCGAAATCTGGGAATATTGTACACATCTGCGTACCCCCTCAGAGCATACAGGCGTGATGTTACGTCATGATTTTGTATAAACAATAAACATTCAAGCGATTGCAGCACTTACTGCAGATTTGCCGTGTATATTTGAAGAGTTCCATTGTATATCTCCGAAGATCCGGATCAGATCTTCAGCAAATTAAAATATAACCACACGGGAAGCACCAGCTTTCAAATTAAAAAAGAATCATCAAAATCGGTTCACCCAGTCGAAAGTACTGAGGTAACAAACACTGTCGAAATCTGGGTGTATTGTACACATCTGCGTACCCCCTTAGAGCATACAGGCGTGATATTACGTCATGATGTTGTATAAACAATAAACCTACAAGCGATAATAGCAAGCACTGCAGATTTGCCGTACATTTTTTAAGAGTTCCATTGTATATCTCCGAAGACCAGCATCAGATCTTCAGCAAATTAAAATGGGACCACATGGGAAGCACCAGCTTTCAAATAAAAAAAGAATCATCAAAATCGGTTCACGCAGTCGAAAGTTATGAGGTAACAAACACAAAAAAAAAAAAAAAACATACAGACGAATTGATAACCTCCTCTTTTTGGAAGTCGGTTGAAAATAATAATTGAGGGGGGTTTAGAAACAGTAATAGAGCACGAATCCAAAAAAAAAAGTCTGTCTGTTTGTCTGTTTGTTTGTACACGCTAATCATCGGAACTACTGGACGGATTTGAATGATTTTTTTGTTGTTGTATAGATATTATGTCTGGGCAACATATAGGCTATAATTTATATTGGAAACTTGATCACCTGATGCAGAACCGCAACAGACCAGCTAAACTATGAGAGATACAAAAATTACACCATAGCAAAAATTGTTCCACATGATAAGTATTTTCTGCTGAGAGAATAAATTTGAAGATCTGGAACACCTGATGTGAAACTCCAAGAGCCCAGCTACACCAAGAACACATACAGGAATGACGTCTTAGCAAAAGTTGTTCAATCTGATGAGCACTCTCTGTTGACTTATAAAAATCGAAGATCTGGGACACCTGTCGTGGAACTCCAATAGCCCAGCTACACCATCACACATAGGAATGACTTCTTAGCAAAAGTTGTTTGGTCTGACAGGCATTTCCTGTTGACTTATAAAAGTCTTAGATCAGAAACATCTGAAGTGAAACTTATTGCAAAGCTATCACTAATTTCACTGTATAGTGATAAAATAACATAAACTGGGAGTACCTCCACGCGGTGAAGGCGGTAACAGTTTAGGCCTGATTTTCGATGACGATGGTATATCATTGAAAATTTGACTCTACTGGCCAAAACTCCCATTTATTATTTTATCTTAAGTACATAAATTATCGAATAAATATGTCTTCGGGCTTATGTTATTTGAGTGTTTATTTTCCTTTTCCATTTATCTTCGTGACTCGGTAGCCTACCCGGTAACGCAGGGGAGCAGTCACTTAGATTTTAATTGATCAGTTATCTTCACAACAAAACTATAACCATGCCTAGAAAGAGGTCAAATCTTTCCCGATGTTCCAAAGGAGCTAAAAGATTGAGGATCATAAGATCCCAAGAATCTATCGAAGAGCGTCAGGAGAGACTTGATGCTGTTCGAGAACATCAGGCCGCAACTTGCTCCGTGGTAACCTCTTCATGCCTGCGTTTCTAGCGTATTTGCGCATCCACATCCAGGTCTCTAGAGACCAGTGAAGAATAGATGCGCGACTGACCGCAGATCGTGAACGTCATACATTGTCTCGCGAGTCGGAGACGTTCACGGATAGAGAATTGCGCTTGAGTACCAAGCGTATCTACGCATCGACTTCATAGATCTCTAGAGACAAGTGGGGAAAGTGATGCGCAACTGACCGCTGATCGTGAACGTCACGCATTGTCTCGCGAGTCGGAGACGTACACGGATAGAGAATCACGCTTGAGTTCCCAGCGTTTTCGCACATCTACAACAGGTCTTTTGAAACGAGTGATGAACGTAATGCGTGACTAACTACTGATCGAGATTATCATACATTGCCCGAACACGCACACAACAAAATATTCATAATCAGTTAGAAAGTGATAGAGAAAGAACTGCTGGAGTACGGCATGAAGAGACAGAAGAAGAGCGCGAAAACTTCGACATTCTCTGAACCGAATGTCGATATCATTTGAAGAATCGGATGTGTCTCAAGATATAGCCGTAGGGCATGGCGACCTTCCTTGGGTTGATAAGGAAAGGAGTGCATGTAAATGCACTGGCGTATTCAATCATAGGATACGCCACATATTCCGCCATCGGAGTTCAAAATTGTACTTTTTGTGAAACTGTTAAATGGCAAAAAGAAACAATCGGTATGTGTTGCTCAGGTGGGAAAGATCCGTTATCTTCCCGTCCCCGGGCTCTTAGAATTCGACATCAGACGTTTTAGATATTCGATTTTGAGGACCCCGTTGTCGCTGGCATAAGCAACGAGATCCGCGTACGCTAGTTGGTAATAAAATTCAATTCATTTGGCAATATTTTTAACCCCCGACGCAAAAACAACGAGGTGTTATAAGTTTGACGTGTCAAAAAGTTTTTTGCTTACGTAAAAGAAAAAATCCATCTACGACCCGAATAGCGTAGTGGTAGTGAGACTGCCTTACGTTCTAAGGGTCCTTGGTTCGAATCCCGGTAGGAGCAAATGTTTGTGTAATGAGCATGGACATTTGTTTTCGAGTCATGGATGTTTATATGTATAATAAGTATGTATTTACAAATAAAAAAGTATGTATGTAGTATATCAACTATCTGGTGTCCACGACACAAGCCTTGCTTAGTGTTGCACTAGGTGGCGCTGTGTGTTATTGTCCAGCGATATATTATTATTATATTATCTGACAGACTTATTAGATTTTTCCTCATCTACCCTATTACGGACTGGAAAGCTTATAGTTTTTTTAATAACTAGAAGGTATACTACCACAAACCCGACTACTGAAAATACCCGCTCTAATGAAAGTCGAGGTTTACAAAGTAAAATGGACCCCTCCTATTGTTCACCTAGGTATCTATCACCTATTGAACCGGTACTGCAGTCAGACATTGTACCTAACTCTCGACGCGGAGCCGAGCGTTGAAAATCCAACCGAGTACATATTTGGGCGTTCAGTTAGGTTAGGTCTCACCGAGTTTTCGTGAAATCAGATATCAAATAAAATTATATTGTGCTGATGGATGCGTGAATATGAATAGTGCAGGGGTCATGGAGGTATTAAGAAAATAAATAAAATTAAAAAAAAAAACGAGAAAACTACTGAGGAACTTTGACCTTCAATTACTCTGTATAAGAAAGTCTAGTACGAAAATTAATCGCAATCAAATGTATTGATGAATGATGCATTTATTTGCAAGAATAATTACGTAAGTTCTTTATATCTATGGGTTTCACTATATTCGGCATTTTGGCCATTCAAATATTGAGTAGGTACACATTTAGTAATTAGCAATTATATAAATGACAAGAAGAACACGTGCCTTTCGTTTTCGTTATAGGAGTTTTTTCACCCTTTATTCTATACTAGCTGTTGCCCGCGACCATCGCTCGCGTGAATTATACATAAAGGGTGTAAAACACCTCTTCACGAAGCCGGAAGGCACTTGTTCTCCCCATCATTGCGATAATTTTTTTGTTCTACACCATACCTACCTGGAAATCTTCTAGTTACGAAGATATGGTGGGTCAAAATTACAACTTTTTGACAAGTTTTTTTTTAAATGCAATGTTTTTTTTTTGTAAGTGTTTGACTTTTAACGCCTCCACGACTCCCGTACTATTCAATCCATCCATCAGCACAATGTTTTAAGTGCGTTACATTGAGTTCTACCACAAAACAGGATTTATAACCTCAAAAAAAAAGTTGTTTCCCAGCAATATTTTTGCGTAAAGTTACTTAGTTTTACACAACACAACGTCGTTTTTGCGTCGGGGGTTAAAAATATTGAATTTTATTACCAATTTCAAGGGTTTTATTTTTATTGGACGGATCCCTAATTATTCATTTTATTCTTAAATAAAGTGCCTATGCCTATGTTAGACCTTATAACATCAGCTACCTGCCCGTGACAGTTCCGTCAAAATCGGTTCAGCCGTTTCGGAGATTAGCCGGAACAAACACACAGACAGACCGACAGGTAGACACACTAAATTTACTGAATTAAATTTCACAAAAACTTGGTGACCAACTGAAAATTATATGAATACCTATTTCTTTCTAAATAAATAAAAGAACAGGGTTTTGCCAAAATAGATGGGAAATATGCGAGCGTCCGTCGCGCCGCATACTCCCCATCCATCTGACGCGGAGCTCGCGTCTGCTGCCGTACGTTGCCGCGTCGGTTAGGCAGTGGTCCGACCGCCCGCGAGAAAACGACTAACTATCGGCGATTGACTCTCTCAAGAAACGCACAATAAATGTACACTCCGTGTAAACGAAAGAGATGCATATATTAAAAGTAGCTCTCTGACTGTTCACACTGCCGGCGACGACTCGCTTTACTAATTTTGTCGCTGAGCGACGAGCTTTCAAAAATAAACTCGCTCAGCGATACTCGTTCAGTGATGCTCGCTCGCTTGATCATTTCTTTACGTGTAACGCGCGCGCAGGTTTGCACAGGACTGAGCGACCGCGGGCGAGTGGCGCGAATAATCGCTCGTCGTACTTGCACACTCGCTTATAGCCCGGCGACAAAACTATCGAAACTACACACTTGCTTCCCGCTGATCGCCAACTCGTTTATAGTTTCTAGTTCTGCTCGTTTCCCGTTCATCGTCGCCGGTCGGACCACTGCTTGCACCGCACCTACTTATACGTATGTAGGTGCGGTACTGACATAGCTCGAGCTATAGGGCTACAACTACGTATTATTTTTATTTATTAAAACTTTATTTTTATCTTCCGTTTAGTCCGTCAGTTAGATTATCGAAAAAATATCGGATCGGTTTTTCGTTTTATCAAATTAATAAAAATTGACTAAGATAAAATGCGTCAGGTCATGAGTAGGGGCTTGTGACGTCACTTTCCGGTAAAAAATGTACTCAAATGTGACGTAACACGAGTTTCGACACACTGTGTCATCTTAATTTCTTGCTTACGTAAAAGAAAAAAAACTTTTTGCAAAAAATAAAACCGACTTCAAAAAAAAAAAACCAAAAAAGTGAAAAATAACTTTAGCTTCTGAAGTCGGTGACGTTTGTATGATTGATTTAATTTTTTTGTCACCGACTTCAGAAGCTAAAGTTATTTTTCACTTTTTTGGTTTTGTTTGAAGTCGGTTTGATTTTTTGCAAAAAAGTTTTTATTTTTCACTTTTTAGTGGTTCACATGTGCTTGGTACACATGGAAAGTGCATACCGTTACAATTACAACAAGCCCAAACACGACTAGGATACATTGTCTCATTATGGAGTTCCGTGACTCTTGGCTTCATCATCAGATCTGATGGTAGAATGGTTCTTATCAAACGCAAATGCTTCACTTGTTCTAGAAAATACCAAAATTGCTGTACGTTATCCTATAAAATTTGAAGAGATCCCTCGATTTCGCCAAGATTCCATCATCAGATCCCGACTTGGCGACTATGGGACCAACTTGGAAGTATACCCTTTCAAACAAAAAAAGAATTTTTCAAATCGGTTCAGGCGTCTTCGAGTAATCGGTGAACATACATAAAAAAAAAGAAATACATACAGTCGAATAGAGAACCTCCTCCTTTTTTGGAAGTCGGTTAAAAATGTATCTGATGGACTAAATATATTTTCAGGACACAGCTATTAGCAATTACATAAATGACAAGAAGAACAAGCGTCTTCGTTATAGAAGTTTTTTCACCCTTTATTCTATACTAGCTGTTGCCCCGTACATTAGTATAGGTACTAAAAAATCTTAATATAATAATTACATAGGTTCCTAATATCACAGTATTTGGTTTCAGCTAATTGCCGACTTCCATGCTTGGTACCCAGGAAACGAAACCTCATTCGATGACAAATTCCCTCTGCTCAAAGTAAAGTTGCTTGCGGCATTTGACAAGATCTCAAGAAAGAACACATACCTGGCAGAGTTGAAACAGCTTGCTCGTGGTGAGTTGTTTTTGTGTAATTTTTATTTTTACCTAGACTAGCTGCGCCCCGCGGTGTTAATCGAGCTTACCGGGAATAAAAGTAGCCTGTGTCAATCCAACAGGTCTAAGTTGTCTCCATATCAAATTCAATCAAAATTCGTTCAGCCGTTTTAGCTTGAAGAGTTACAAATATACATGCACACATACAAGCATTTAACATTATTATTTGGTACAAAATAATAAAACTATTGTTGAGGATAGTTTAAATTCGAACTACTCAACCTTGTTTTATAAATGTTCTATTAAAATCAATAGGTTTTGTGAGACGGCACATTACATTTATAATGTACTAGCTGACCCACACAAGGTCGAGCGAAATGGAAGAAGGATTGCAAACCTATCAATGTCGGAGATCTTGTTATACTTAACAAGATCTACTTTAGGTACTAAATGATTTCTTTTATTTTTCAGACCCAGATCCTGAGACGAGCAATCTTGCGGTTCTTCTGCTAATTCCGCATCTGCTCGGACCTACTTATATAAAGAAAAAGAAAAGGTCAGCGGTAGAACTGCGCGAGAACTTCATCCTTCATATTGAAGAAGAGCAAGAGCTTCAAGAACAGCAGCAAAAACGGCAGGAAAAGTACTTAGATCTAGGGTTAACAATTCAGCCATACCTAATAGTTGCAGGCCCTCTGAAAAAAATTTCAGCCAGGTATGTGATTGTCGACAATATTTTTTATGAAATTCCAAACATTATCAAGGCTGTGGATACGTGTTTCAAGATAATTTGGGCTCTCAATTTGGAATATCCTATTGAATGCTTGCCTGTTTGGCAGTTTTTGCAACGTGTAATTTACACATTTTCTGACAAAGCAGTCCCAAAGGACAAAGTTTCTGCGTCCGTCTTGGGCTTGATAAGTGATTGCGGTATCGATATAATATAAATTCACGGGTTTCTTAATTTGGGTTCGTCGGGCGTATATTAAAGGTAAAAAAAATACCCGGTTAATGTGTTTTATAATATAAATTAAACAAAATGGTAACATGTTTTCTCTGCAAAACTTTATTGACTGACTTAAGAGCACTTCGAACACATTTCAATTTCTTTCATAAACACCACACATTTAAATAAAAACTTTTTGCAAAAAATAAAACCGACTTCACACAAAAAAGTGAAAAATAACTTTAGCTTCAGAAGTCGGTGACCTTTATTTGATTGATTTAGTTTTTTTGTCACCGACTTCTGAAGCTAAAGTTATTTTTCACTTTTTTGTGTGAAGTCGGTTTTATTTTTTGCAAAAAGTTTTTATTTTTCACTTTTTAGTGGTTCACATGTTGTCGTGAAGCGACAGATATGAAGAAAAAAATAGAATAAATAAAAAAAATGAGGATAAACGTAATACAATTTATTTTAGTAATAAAATCTGAAAGTAACAAAATGAAGATGATAGTGAAGATGAGGATGGAGTGAAGGGATGATCACGGGATGAAGACGAGCAGGAGAGGGTCGCAGGAGAGGGTCGACGGCAGTCCGGGGCGAGTCAGCCAAAAACGGTCCAACCACAGGACTCCAGCCCCGGATGAAGGTTGACAGCAGTAGACAGGCTTCGCAGCACAGGACTCCAGCCCCGGATGAAGGTTGACAGCAGTAGGCAGGCTTCGCAGCACAGGACTCCAGCCCCGGATGAAGGTTGACAGCAGTAGGCAGGCTTCGCAGCACAGGACTCCAGCCCCGGATGAAGGTTGACAGCAGTAGGCAGGCTTCGCAGCACAGGACTCCAGCCCCGGATGAAGGTTGACAGCAGTAGGCAGCAGTCCTCCTCTGAAGCCCAGTGCAGAGGCAGGTTTTAGTTGAGGTGACTGGCGGAGAAGTCAAGAGGTTTGAGGTCTTTTCTTGAGTCCCGGAGCAGTCGGCCCCGGGACAAGGCCTATATAATTTTCTTCGCTCGAAAGCTAGCGATGAAATGAATGAATGTCTAGAGCGGCCCTGTCTTATATAGCCGATTTCGAAATCAAAAGTGGAATTTGCAAAGTGTTTGAAAATTAGACGAAAAGAGTGTGTAAAGTAGAAGGCCAGAACGATTATCTGGCTTTTAAGACAAAAACGGTGGATGGCCACAAAGAAAACCACGAACGATTAAAAGGTAACTATGACGACCAGATTATTGACAATAAAATGTCAAAGAATTAATAAACACAAAGTTAGCAAAAACATGAAGAAATACGATGGAATTAAAGGTTCTGGTGCGTGGATAGTGTAGTAAATAATGTTGCGCATCATCTGTGAGCAATTTGTGAGTATAGTGTAGTATGAAAATGAAAATGATAAACTCGTAATTGTTACAGTAAAACGATATCTACAATGAAACTAAATGAAAGGATGGCAATAAAAGAGCAACGTGAAACAATAAAGCTTAAACTAATAATGGATGTGATGAAGATTTGACCTAAAATTGATGTACAGACAAAATGTCAACCATTGAGGACGTTCAGTCGGTTAGTACGTAATAATATTACTACATTTCCCCGACAACCCCAGAAAATTTTCGACTCAGAGAAAATTTTATGTTTAAAGTTCGAGAGAAATCCTTGAAACATTACTTCGTCCAAACAGAAATCATCTAACAGACATTCATTCTTCCTCAGGTATACTATCATCTACATAATGGTAAGGGTGGAGTTCACAGTCAATGACTACCACTCTAGAAGTATGTTCCTAAATATGACCTAAGGCTTATTTAGGGAGTAATCAACCGCTCCATGGGTGGAAAATATATTGACCTAAGGCTTATTTAGGGAGTAATCAACCGCTCCCTGGGTGAAAAATATATTGACCTAAGGCTTATTTTACGAGTAGTCAGCCGCTCGAAGAAAACCCTATAAAGGAATAATTATATAATTATTAAGATGACTATTTAGTTTAGTCTAAGATAGATTCGAGCGGTAGGGCTCTAAAGTAAAGGTATCTGAACTAGTGATCTTCTGACCTCATTTGTAGAAGTGAAGAATAAGAGCAGTAAGCTCTAAATCACAAAATAAAGACAAGTTAAAAGTAACGCCGCATAGGACGTTGAATAGTGAGTTTAAAAACTCGTATTCAAAACAAAAATAAAGATTAATTTTAAGCGATTGATAAATGAGCTAATGAGAGATTAACTATCTAAATAAGATGATTCGATGAAGACGAGGTTTAGATTTTAATGTCTTTGATGTGCCATTTATTTTTCGTTCCATTAGTATCTTCTAATATGTATACTAAGGGCGAGAGTTTCTTAAAGACTTTGCATCTTAGAAATTTAGGGGCCAGTTTTGCGCTGAAGTACGAACCCGCGTTGCTTTGTACGTAATTCTTACGCCAAACTGTATCACCGACATTAAATTCTTTAAATGACCGACGTAGGTCATAGCGAGCGCTATTCTTAGCGTGTGCTATGTATAAATTAGTTTGAACCTTATCAAAAATTGACGAGAGGAAACCAATATTTGTAGCGTAGACATCGCGAGGTAGAAAAACAACTTCCTCAAGATTTTGAGTTGGAGTGTAGAATGAACCACAAGGAACTGTTTCCCGACCAAATACTAAAAAGTTTGGAGAAAAACCAGTTATAGCATTAACACAACTGTTTATCGCGTGTTGAATTTTTGGGAGATAAATATCCCAGGTTCGATGATCATCACCTACCAAAGTAGCTAGAGCCGTGATGATGGTCCTATTATACCTTTCTGTAGGATTGACTTGGGGACAGTAAAATGGAGAGTAGAATATAAAAGGGACTTTATATTTATTAAGAAATGTAGTAAATTCACGGGATTGAAATTGGGGACCGTTATCCATGATAATGGTTTGTGGAACACCAAAAACATGAAGAAATACGATGGAATTAAAGGTTCTGGTGCGTGGATAGTGTAGTAAATAATGTTGCGCATCATCTGTGAGCAATTTGTGAGTATAGTGTAGTATGAAAATGAAAATGATAAACTCGTAATTGTTACAGTAAAACGATATCTACAATGAAACTAAATGAAAGGATGGCAATAAAAGAGCAACGTGAAACAATAAAGCTTAAACTAATAATGGATGTGATGAAGATTTGACCTAAAATTGATGTACAGACAAAATGTCAACCATTGAGGACGTTCAGTCGGTTAGTACGTAATAATATTACTACATTAGCAAATAATGAAGTGAGGTTTCTTACAAGTGTTTAAGGTGTGTCCATGCACACGACAACGAACGCAAAAGCTACTCTGTTGAGGAGGATCAGATCGAGTCAGAGTGTTAATTTGTTTTGGTTTTTGGAGGTACTGAGGAGGAGGTTTCTGAAAATTTACAGAGGAAGAATTAGTAACTGGTATACGAGGTTTGTAGCTAAATTCAGCTGTTAAAGTATTTTGTTGCAAAGATGGTTCTTTAAAGTTTTTATCTTTGTCCAAGAATTTTTCGTAAATCTGGCAAACAGCTAAGAGAGAGTCAATAGTAGTACAATCTCTTAATGCCACAAAAACTGAATAGCACGGTCTGATATTCCTCAGTAAAATCTCTAATTGTTCTGACTCAGACAATTTTTTAGTCAAGCGTGAAAACATTCCGGACATAATTGAAATGTAGACCGATATAGTTTCGTCCAGACCTTGAGTTCGCTTTCTGATGTCTTCTAGTAATTTGTAATCGTAATCGAAAACACCAAAATCTTTTATAAGAAGCTCAGAAGTTTCATGCCAGGTCAGATTTGGATTACAATTAATCTGAAATCTAAACCAGTGTAAAGCATTGTCTGTAAAAATTTCGTACGCTTGATTAATCAAAAGTTTTTTGTCAAAGCTACGTGAAATGCAATATTCTTCTAGTTTTTGAAGGAACGACCTAGGACATGACTTTCCATTATAAGTGTATCTTTTTAAATCTTTAAAAATATGAGGCTTCACTTGTTGAGGAGGAACTGTAGAGTTAATTTGTTGAAGGAGGGCCTCAAGAATGGTCTGTGACGGAGGGATATTTGAAGGAGGAGTTCCCGAGTTGTCATGAGAGGTAGGTAAATCGTAGAGAGGAGGGGAAGTATTTTCCGCTGGAAGAAAAGTGAATGGTTCAAATTTGTTGTTGAGGCTATCAAATTTGGACCGTAAAGCGTCAAACTCAATTTTCTGTTCAGAGTTCAGTACGTCAACGTCTATACGCTCGAGTCTAAAAAATAAATGATTAAGATAAGTTTCTATAAGACGAGTGTATTTGGAATCACCGTGTAGAAGTTTATCTACTTTTAAGTCTAAGTAATTAATAGTGGTATTAATTTGAGGGAGCTCTTCCTCAATTGGAATTGGTGAGATTAAAATTTCCTCCGAGGAGGTAATAGAAGAAAGTCGAAGAATTTGCTTTCTTAACCGTACGACAGTGTCTACTGGTTCCTCAAGTCTGATCTTAATTTCGTATTCGAGTTCAGGTTTATTAAGAAATTCAAACTTAATTGTTCTATACATATTGGTAAAATAAAGATAAGTTTCAAAGAAAATACCTTGTTTCCTTCTAGAAGAAAAAAAATTAGAAGTATTAAGTTAGTAAAAGATTAAAGAAAAATTATTTTCCTTCCAAAAGAAAAAATAGTTACAATGATAGCTATATGAAAATGTTTAATGATGTCTGTAGTATGACAATGAACTAATGATCTAAAGTGAAGTTGCCAAGAGAGACTGCCAAAAAGGTTTATATTAAATCAGAGGAAAATTGTAGTTAAGGTGAAACAGAAACAATTTTTATAAACCAAGTCTGTATAAAGGTTTTAAGGTTTAGTGAAGAGTAATGACCTCTTTAGTTTATATAATGAGTCACACTATGTAAAGATAAGATACCACAATCTTAAAAGTATTACGTGTATGACCACCAGAAATAATGTTTTTAAAATGAGTACTTATTTTCCCTCTGATTTATGGACACTAAGTGTTTTCTTTAGAATTTTGTGATGATGGAAATGTGTAGTGTTATGTAGAAGTGTAGAACCTGAAGACAATTGGGCGCCAAACTGTCGTGAAGCGACAGATATGAAGAAAAAAATAGAATAAATAAAAAAAATGAGGATAAACGTAATACAATTTATTTTAGTAATAAAATCTGAAAGTAACAAAATGAAGATGATAGTGAAGATGAGGATGGAGTGAAGGGATGATCACGGGATGAAGACGAGCAGGAGAGGGTCGCAGGAGAGGGTCGACGGCAGTCCGGGGCGAGTCAGCCAAAAACGGTCCAACCACAGGACTCCAGCCCCGGATGAAGGTTGACAGCAGTAGACAGGCTTCGCAGCACAGGACTCCAGCCCCGGATGAAGGTTGACAGCAGTAGGCAGGCTTCGCAGCACAGGACTCCAGCCCCGGATGAAGGTTGACAGCAGTAGGCAGGCTTCGCAGCACAGGACTCCAGCCCCGGATGAAGGTTGACAGCAGTAGGCAGGCTTCGCAGCACAGGACTCCAGCCCCGGATGAAGGTTGACAGCAGTAGGCAGCAGTCCTCCTCTGAAGCCCAGTGCAGAGGCAGGTTTTAGTTGAGGTGACTGGCGGAGAAGTCAAGAGGTTTGAGGTCTTTTCTTGAGTCCCGGAGCAGTCGGCCCCGGGACAAGGCCTATATAATTTTCTTCGCTCGAAAGCTAGCGATGAAATGAATGAATGTCTAGAGCGGCCCTGTCTTATATAGCCGATTTCGAAATCAAAAGTGGAATTTGCAAAGTGTTTGAAAATTAGACGAAAAGAGTGTGTAAAGTAGAAGGCCAGAACGATTATCTGGCTTTTAAGACAAAAACGGTGGATGGCCACAAAGAAAACCACGAACGATTAAAAGGTAACTATGACGACCAGATTATTGACAATAAAATGTCAAAGAATTAATAAACACAAAGTTAGCAAAAACATGAAGAAATACGATGGAATTAAAGGTTCTGGTGCGTGGATAGTGTAGTAAATAATGTTGCGCATCATCTGTGAGCAATTTGTGAGTATAGTGTAGTATGAAAATGAAAATGATAAACTCGTAATTGTTACAGTAAAACGATATCTACAATGAAACTAAATGAAAGGATGGCAATAAAAGAGCAACGTGAAACAATAAAGCTTAAACTAATAATGGATGTGATGAAGATTTGACCTAAAATTGATGTACAGACAAAATGTCAACCATTGAGGACGTTCAGTCGGTTAGTACGTAATAATATTACTACAATGTGCATACCCTTTCACAGCGTACCAGCGTGATTTTTTGTTATGAACTGGTGTAAACAATAGACAGACATGAGATTTCAGCAATCCCAGTAAGAGACACACATTTGCTACATTTAATGAGGAGTTCTGTTGCCTTTCTCCGAAGTTTTTCATCTAATCTTTACCAAATTTAAATGGGATCACTCCGAGAAAGTAGTCTTTCTAAAACTACCCAAATCGCTTCTGGTGTGCCTATAAAATTTGAAAAGTTCTCTCTATTTCTCCAGGATCCCATTATCAGGATCCTGACTTGATGATTATGGGACCTTCTGGGAAGTATACCCTTTCAAACAATTAAAAAACAAATTCGGTCCAGTCATCTTCGAGTAATCGGGGAACATTGAATTGAGAACCTTCTCCTTTTTGAAGTCGGTTAATAACGACGTTATGGTACGTGACCCAAATATCCGGATAGCCTTTAAAAGATTTGGCCGAGTATCGTTAATTTGCTTCTAAGAATTGAAGAGCTCCGTTCCTTTGTCATGGATCCCATAATCAGAACCTAACCAAATTCTCATCAAACTACCCTTGAAGTACCCTTGCCAATAAAACAAAAAAAAACAATACATGTCAAGGAGGCTTATCCCCAATAAATGGAACTTAATACACCTAACTGTCGAAATCTGGGAATATTGTACACATCTGCGCACCCCCTCAGAGCATACAGGCGTGATGTTACGTCATGATGCTGTATAAACAATAAACATTCAAGCGATTGCAGCAGTTACTGCAGATTTGCCGTGTATTTTTGAAGAGTTCCATTGTATATCTCCGAAGATCCGGATCAGATCTTCAGCAAATTAAAATGGGACCACATGGGAAGCACCAGCTTTCAAATTAAAAAAGAATCATCAAACTCGGTTCACCCAGTCGAAAGTACTGAGGTAACAAACACTGTCGAAATCTGGGTGTACTGTACACATCTGCGTACCCCCTCAGAGCATACAGGCGTGATATTACGTCATGATGTTGTATAAACAATAAACCTACAAGCGATAACAGCAATCACTGCAGATTTGCCGTACATTTTTGAGGAGTTCCATTGTATATCTCCGAAGACCAGCATCAGATCTTCAGCAAATTAAAATGGGACCACATGGGAAGCACCAGCTTTCAATTAAAAAAAGAATCATCAAAATCGGTTCACTCAGTCGAAAGTTATGAGGTAACAAACACAAAAAAAAAAAAAAAAAAAAAAAAAAAACATACAGACGAATTGATAACCTCCTCTTTTTGGAAGTCGGTTAAAAATATTGCTGCGTTGAAAATGGTTGTTCCCGATCTTACCATCTGTTTAATTCTTTCCGTCGACATTACTTAAAAAATCACTGTACGCTAGCTACCACGAACACCACAACCACGACTAATGAGAATAGACAGTGCTCTTCAACTTATTATGATGCTCATTATGAATGCTCTACAAGTAATGCTGTTGAAAATAATATCCTACCTATATCCGAACCCACTTTGCAGCCTAACTGCAATGTACCTACTTTAGCACCAGAAGTGTCTGTGCCAGATGTTTCCTTAAATATGGCTGTAGCATCAATGATTGCTTTATTTTATGGGTCTGTTAACTTACCAAGAAACATTGTTCAAATTATTATTGAAAGGTTTCATAACATTATATTAAATTCGTTACTACCATTAATACATCAGTTGTTGCAAAATATGGATGACGAGGGTGCAATTTCCTTGAACGGTTTACTATCGGATGTGATGAGAACAATTACTAATGAAATCGCTTCAGTGTATAAGTCATTTTCAACAGAGCATCGCAGATTACATTTTTTTCAAAATTGCCACCCATACATTCCACCTAAAGAAGTAGTTGTTGGAGAAAGCCTTGACTGTAAAACAATAGGCGGAAGGCAAATCATTTCTTCAATTAGTCATTCTATGCAGGTAATTCCATTAATAGAAGTCCTACTTGCTTTTTTTCCCTTGATTCACTCTTGGTGGACACGTTACAGTACATGGCGGAATTATATGAAGATGTTAAAGTTATTCACAATTTTATTCAGGGTTCATATTGGCAGTCGAAAAGACTTAAACACAAGGATGAAATTGTAATACCAATTTTTTTTATTTTTTGATGATTATGAGACTTCGAACGCTTTAGGAAGCCACTCAGGCATTCATAAATTAGGTGCAGTTTATATCTCAGTGCCCTGTCTGCCTCCTTGGCGTTGTTCTGTTCTGTCTAATATATTTTTAGCTTTGCTGTTTCATTCATCTGATAGGACTCGTTTCGGCAATAAGATTATTTTCGAGCCTGTTATAAATTAGTTGAATTATCTTAGTACCACTGGCATCTCATTTAATCTTCCTAATTTTAGTGGCATCGTCCATTTTGAATTAGCATTAATTATAGGAGACAATTTAGGAATTCATTCAATAACCGGTTTTCTTGAAAGCTTTTCTGCCAATTATTCTTGCAGGATTTGTAGAATAACAAAAGAACGCATGAAAGTTCAATCAAGGGAAGATCTGGAACTTTTAAGATGTTTTCTACAAGGTCAGCCTCATAATCAGATTCATGATTATGAGGCTGACCTTGTAGAAAACATTCCTGCTAACTCTGGAGTTAAAGAAAGATGTGTTTGGTTGAAAGTAGACGGATTCAGATTATTTAGACAAGTTGGTATGGATATCATGCATGATATTTTGGAAGGAGTTGGAAAATATGTCATGGCACTGGTGATTTCCAAATATGTGAGACGTTTTAAATATTTTAGTTATGAATTTCTAAATACAAGGCTACGAAATTTTGTGTATGGGCCAGATGCACGGAACAAGCCTGTTGAGATTTCTATGGTTCACATAAATAAATCTAATATTCGTTTGAGCGCATGAGAAATGCTGACTCTTATACGATATTTTGCCGTTTTAATAGGGGATAAAATTCCTGGTGGTGACATGTACTGGGCACTTTACTTAAAATTAAGAGAAGTTGTAGAACTGGCGATGGCAACTTCGGTTTGGTTAGGTCTAGATGCTGTTATGCAGGATAGTGTGACTCAACTAAACGAGCTATACCTTCTCTTATCTAATGAATCGCTAAAGCCTAAGTTTCATCATCTGACTCACTATCACAGCGCCATGATGAATTTTGGTCCACTTTCTCTTTTTTCCTCTATGAGATACGAAGCTAAACATAGGTTAGCTAAGACCAGTGCAAGAGCATCATGCAACAGAAGAAACATATCATTAAGCTTAGCTGTCAAACACCAACTTAAACTAAATGAAATATTTTGTAAAGGTTCACTTGATTCAATACTAACTTGGGGGGTAAAAAAATTTAAGTCGGAACTTGCTGATATTGAACTCATTCGGTCCTTCCTCTGTTTAGATAATAGTAAATCTTTAATTCGTGTCCAGTGGGCTCGTATGTCTAGTGTCCGATACCAAAATGGTTCTATACTAGTGTATGATCTTGTGCCAATTTGCGATCGCAATGGTATTACTTTTTTGAAAGTTGATAACCTCTATATTTTTGATAACTCGGATATTATATTAACAGGTAGTTTATTGCAAACAATTCTTTTTGATTATCATGCATATGAAGTACATGAACAGGAAGAGAAAATTGCTATAAAATACAAAGACCTCAACTATCAGATGCCCCATAATTTAAATACAATAATGTCGCCTTCTAAAAAAATATTAGTCACTTTGCGTTCCCCCATTTAACTACCAAAATTAGCTTTGGATTTTAGGACGTTTCGGTCTTCTACTAATAAAACTCGTTTAGTTACGTAAAGTAATACCTACTTGTAATAGGACTGAAACCTTAATATGGGCTGTGTGTGTGTCTCGAATACCTCGTTTGTGTCTATAGACTAACATTCTAAGCCTTCTTCTTCTAAGACGTCAATGGTTCAATTGAATTTTGAAAGTTTGTACTCTGATATACCTACTTCTAATAATATTTTTAAAAACACTTAAAGGCGGAAGCCAAATAATTTCTTAAATTAGGGCTCATATACACGGACTGCACGTTGTAGACGGCTGCAGTCGGCGCGACGACAGTCAACGGCTGCTGTCGTCGACAAGGTGCAGTCCGTGTATTGCGCTTAGTCATTCTATGCAGGTAATTCCTCATGAGAGTCCAAATTTATCGAGATATTTATCAAACCCCCACTCTTTTGTTAAAAGTTCCTTATTGGTTTCATCAATCACACGACTTAATTTGGTACACTGCACTGTCACTATTTGTTCAAAATTTATTTTACTAAACAGCGGAAGCGAACTGACTAAATTTTCCGACTGTGTTAACATAATTCTTGTATATATTTTAAATTTTAGACATATAAATAAAATAGGTTAGCTAAGACCAGTGCAATGTACATCGTGCGCGGAACTCTCGCCATAATTTAATATTGCGCTACCAGCGCGCAACCCTCTCGCTCGCTTAATTTAGCTTTATTTTTATATCACTATAATAATTTGAAAAGTATCTTTTTTAATTTTAAGTGAATATTTTGTACATTATTTCAAAAGTATTTCCGTTTTGTTATCTTTTATTGATGGAGGAGTATCACAGAACGTGGTTTTTGGTTTATTAACCCCCGACGCAAAAACAGAGGGGTGTTGTAAGTTTAACGTGTCTGTCTGTGGTATCGCAGCTCCCAAACGGATGAACCGATTTTCGTTTAGTTTTTTTTGTGTCATAGATAATTTTATCCCGAGTGTTCTTAGCCATGTTTCATGAAAATCTGTTCAGCCGTTTAAATTAAAGATCATCAGCTCTTTTCTAGTTGATGAGGGAATCTGACTGTGTCCGATGTCCGATCGATTCAAAATTTGGTACCGTGTTACTTCAATGAACCCCCGACACATCTTCAAACTACTTTCAAAAGTAGTGTTTGAAGATGTGTCAGGGGTTTTTTATATTTTTAATGTTTGAACATTACGATATACAGTAGTAATTACTGGGTTGGGTACCCAGTAATTACTGTGATGTAACAGTACCTGTCACTGCGAATGAACAGTTCCGAATAAAGTTCGCTTAGTGTTCAAACATTAAGATATACAGTAGTAATTACTGGGTTGGGTACCCAGTAATTACTGTGATGTAACAGTACCTGTCACTGCGAATGAACAGTTCCGAATAAAGTTCGCTTACAGTACTTACAACTTAGCTTCTACAGTACCCCTTCCTGTGACAATATGTTATAGTAACTGAGTCTCACAGTACTAGGTAATGCGCGGTCACTGCATGTTACTGTGGAAATATGTACCTAAACCTGTAAGGCACAGTTTCTTTTAATGGAGACACAGTTGTTATAACTGATAATCACGGTAAACCTTAATGTGCCCACATTTCCTAGTAGCAAACCTCACAGTATCTTTTAAAGTATGCTCATAGTATCTGATACCTGACAGCCAGTATTTGTTAATGTTTTCGCACAGTAACTAGTAACGTATCTCCACTGTACAAAAAACTGAGGAACGGTTGTTATTAATGTGTACTATCAATTATTATAACTGATATCCAAGGTACTGCCAACTGGACAGCAAGGTATATTTTAATGAGCAACCAAAGTATACCTTACTGTGAATTTACATGCCTGTTACTGTGAGGAAACGGTCACTACCAATACATACTTACAATGAACAGAACTGGTCGCTTACTGTTCGTTCTACTGGATCGCAGAGTAACTGCTAACGTCCTGCACAAATTACCCGCTACTGTTCTACACAGTACTTATAACTGGCCTACCATAGTTACTACTACGTTGATCCCACAGTACTCATTCATGTTATCGCACGTAGAATGTACTGTGTAAACACAGTAAAATCAACTGTTTGCTTAAAGTTGTATGACAGTTTAAGTACTATCATAATTCAGTTAAACCTACTGTTAGAAAACTTGCTGCTTTACTGTTTTTTTAACTGTCTATTCTGATTTTCCTTTAATGTTTTATTTACTGCTATCATTTACTGTCTTACAAACAGTAAGAATAGCCGACCAGAAAACAGTTGCAGATGCACAGTAAAATCTACTGGTTTAATTTAACTGTTTTTTTTCAGTTAGTTTTACTTCTTTGGACAATAGGCTCTATTTTTACTGACCAAAGCGGTGAATATTACCGAAAAATCGATTGGGATTACCGATTTTTTTTTCAGTGTGTAGTAGATGTGCGAAAACGCTGGGAACTCAAGCGTGATTCTCTATCCGTGTACGTCCCCGACTCGCGAGACAATGCGTGACGTTCACGATCTGCGGTCAGTCGCGCATCTATTCTTCACTGGTCTCTAGAGACCTGGATGTGGATGCGCAAATACGCTAAAAACGCAGGCATGAAGAGGTTACCACGGAGCAAGTTGCGGCCTGATGTTCTCGAACAGCATCAAGTCTCTCCTGACGCTCTTCGATAGATTCTTGGGATCTTATGATCCTCAATCTTTTAGCTCCTTTGGAACATCGGGAAAGATTTGACCTCTTTCTAGGCATGGTTATAGTTTTGTTGTGAAGATACCTGATCAATTAAAATCTAAGTGACTGCTCCCCTGCGTTACCGGGTAGGCTACCGAGTCACGAAGATAAATGGAAAAGGAAAATAAACACTCAAATAACATAAGCCCGAAGACATATTTATTCGATAATTTATATAAGATAAAATAATAAATAGGAGTTTTGGCCAGTAGAGTCAAATTTTCAATGATATACCATCGTCATCGAAAATCAGTCCTAAACTGTTACCGCCTTCACCGCGTGGAGGTACTCCCAGTTTATGTTATTTTATCACTATACAGTGAAATTAGTGATAGCTTTGCAATAAGTTTCACTTCAGATGTTTCTGATCTAAGATTTTTTATAAGTCAACAGGAAATGACTGTCAGACCAAACAACTTTTGCTATGAAGTCATTCCTATGTGTGATGGTGTAGCTGGGCTATTGGAGTTCCACGACAGGTGTTCCAGATCTTCGATTTTTATAAGTCAACAGAAAGTGCTCATCAAATTGAACAACTTTTGCTAAGACGTCATTCCTAAATGTGTTATGGTGTAGCTGGGCTGTTGGAGTTCCACAACAGGTGTCCTAGATCTTCAAATTTATTCTCTCAGCAGAAAATACTTATCACGTGGAACAATTTTTGCTATGGTGTCATTTTTGTATCTCTCATAGTTTAGCTGTTCTGTTGCGGTTATGCATCAGGTGATCAAGTTTCCAATATAAATTATAGCCTATATTATGTTGCCCAGACATAATATCTATACAACAAAAAAAAACATTCAAATCCGTCCAGTAGTTCCGAAGATTAGCGTGTACAAACAAACAGACAAACAGACAGACTTTTTTTTTTAAATTCGTGCTCTATTACTGTTTCTAAGCCCCCCTCAATTATTCTTTTTTTAATATATTACCAGTTGACAGCGATGAGGAGGAGTTTTTTGACGCCATTTTTTAAGTTTATAGTTAATAGTTTAGTTTATTTTAATTTATAATTGTATGTAGCATTTTTTTTTAAATAAATATATTCAATGTACAGACACAGTTTTTTTTTCTGTTTTATTATATGTATAGATTTCAAGGGTTTGATTTTTATTGCACGGAACCCTAACTATTGTTGTAAATTAAAAGTACCCTTTGTTAGACCTTGTAACATCAGCTACTGGCCAGTAAAAGTCCCGTTAAAAACGGTTCATCCGTTTCGGAGATTAGCCGGAACAAACACACAGACAGACCGACAGGTAGACACACTAAATTTACTGAATTAAATTTCACTAAAACTTGGTGACCAACTGAAAATTATATGAATACCTATTTCTTTCTAAATAAATAAAAGAACAGGGTTTGGCCAAAATAGATGGGAAATATGCGAGCGTCCGTCGCGCCGCATACTCCCCATCCATCTGATGCGGAGCTCGCGCCTGCTGCCGTACGTTGCCGCGTCGGTTAGGCAGTGGTCCGACCGCCCACGAGAAAACAACTAAGTATCGGCGATTGACTCTCTCAAGAAACGCACAATAAACGTATATTCCGTGTAAACGAAAGAGATGCATATATTAAAAGTTACTCTCTGACTGTTCACACTGGCCGGCGACGACTCGCTTTACTAGGTTTGTCGCTGAGCGACGAGATTTCAAAAATAAACTCACTCAGCGATACTCGTTCAGCGATGCTCACTCGCTTGATCATTTCTTTACGTGTAACGCGCGCACAGGTTTGCACAGGACTGATAGATATTGTAGTCTTTGCAGGACTGAGCAACCGCGGGCGAGTGGCGCGAATAATCGCTCGTCGCACTTGCACACTCGCTTATAGCCCGGCGACAAAACTATCGAAACTACACACTTGCTTCCCGCTGATCGCCAACTCGTTTATAGTTTCTAGTTCTGCTCGTTTCTCGTTTATCGTCGGCGGTCGGACCACTGCTTACACCGCACCTACTTATACGTAGGTAGTTGCGGTACTGACATAGCTCGAGCTATAGGACTACAACTACGTATAAAGCAAGGCGGCTTGGCGATTTCAGGTCAATATTATAATCACTGAGAAATAGGAATGATTTCGGACTAAAAATATATGATTCTGTTTAGTCCGTCCGTTAGATTATTGAAAAACATGGGATTTTTTGTTTTATCAAATTAATAAAAATTGACGAACTTATAATGCGTCTGGTCATGAGTAGGGGCTTGTGACGTCACATTCCGGTAAAAAATGTACTCAAATGTGACGTCACACGAGTTTTAGACGCTGTATCGTCTTCATTTTTGCTTACGTAAAAGAAAAAATCCATCTACGACCCAAATAGCGTAGTGGTAGTGAGACTGCCTTACGTTCTTAGGGTCCTTGGTTCGAATCCCGGTAGGAGCAAATGTTTGTGTAATGAGCATGGACATTTGTTTCCGAGTCATGGATGTTTATATGTATAATAAGTATGTATTTACAAACAAAAAAGTATATATGTAGTATATCAACTATCTAGTGTCCACGACACAAGCCTTGCTTAGTGTGGCACTAGGTGGCGCTGTGTGTTATTGTCCAGCGATATATTATTATTATATTATCTGACAGACTTATTAGATTTTTCCTCATCTACCCTATTACGGACTGGAAAGCTTATAGTTTTTTTAATAACTAGAAGGTATACTACCACAAACCCGACTACTGAAAATACCCGCTCTAATGAAAGTCGAGGTTTACAAAGTAAAATGGACCCCTCCTATTGTTCACCTATCTATCACCTACTGAACCGGTACTGCAGTCAGACATTGTACCTAACTCTCGACGCGGAGCCGAGCGTTGAAAATCCAACCGAGTACCTACTTATATTTGGGCGTTCAGTTAGGTTAGGTCTCACCGAGTTTTCGTGAAATTAGATATCAAATAAAATTATATTGTGCTGATGGATGCGTGAATATGAATAGTGCAGGGGTCATGGAGGTATTAAGAAAATAAATAAAATTAAAAAAAAACGAGAAAACTACTGAGGAACTTTGACCTTCAATATCTCTAACAGAAAGTCTAGTACAAAAATTAATCGCAATCAAATGTATTGATGAATGATGCATTTATTTGCAAGAATAATTACGTAAGTTCTTTATATCTATGGGTTTCACTATAATCGGCATTTTGGCCATTCAAATATTGAGTAGGTACACATTTAGTAATTAGCAATTATATAAATGACAAGAAGAACACGTGCCTTTCGTCTTCGTTACAGGACTTTTTTCACCCTTTATTCTATACTAGCTGTTGCCCGCGACCATCGCTCGCGTGAATTATACATAAAGGGTGTAAAACACCTCTTCACGAAGCCGGAAGGCACTTGTTCTCCCCATCATTGCGATATTTTTTTTGTTCTACACCATACCTACCTGGAAATCTTCTAGTTACGAAGATTTGGGGGGTCAAAGTTACAACTTTTTGACAAGTTTTTTTTAAATGCAAGTTTTTTTTTGTAAGTGTTTGACTTTTAACGCCTCCAAGACTCCCGTACTATTCAATCCATCCATCAGCACAATGTTTTAAGTACGTTACATTGAGTTCTACCACAAAACATGATCTATAACCTCAAAAAAAAAAGTTGTTTCCCAGCAATATTTTTGCGTAAAGTTACTTAGTTTGATGTACAGAATGCTTGGTTAACGGCTTTGTGATGAGGTGGTTTACACCCTGTATAATAAAACAAGTTACATTAAATTAAACATTTTAACACATTGGGTCGTAATTTCAGGTATATCATTCGACTAGTCAAGCCCTCTCATTTGATACCCATATTGAGGGAGTTGTTGAATAAATATGTAATCCGCCATTTCATGGCGGCGGCCATCTTGGACTGTTTTTATGAAAGCTAAGAACACTCACGACTAATGCACAGGTAAAAAAAAACAAAATCAAAATCGGCTCATCCGTTCTAGAGCTACGATGCCACAAACAGGCACACACACTCAGACAAACTTATAACACCCCGTCGTTTTTGCGTCGGGGGTTAAAAATATTTCCAAATTAATTGAATTTTATTACCAATTTCAAGGGTTTGATTTTTATTGCACGGAACACTAACTGTTATTGTAAAATAAAAGTAACCTGTGTTAGACCTTGTAACATCAGCTACCTGCTAGTAAAAGTCCCGATAAAATCAATTCAGCCATTTCGGAGATTAGCCGGAACAAACACACAGACAGACCGACAGGTAGACACACTAAATTTACTGAATTAAATTTCACAAAAACTTGGTGACCAACTGAAAATTATATGAATACCTATTTCTTTCTAAATAAATAAAAGAACAGGGTTTTGCCAAAATAGATGGGAAATATGCGAGCGTCCGTCGCGCCGCATACTCCCCATCCATCTGACGCGGAGCTCGCGTCTGCTGCCGTACGGCAGTTATACGCCGCACCTACTTGTACGTTGTGTATGTAGCTGCGGTACTAACATAGGTCGAGGCCGTCTTGGTCGTCTTGGTGATGTCAGACCAATATTACTGAGAAATAGGGGTGATTTCTAACTAAAAAAATATGATTCTGTTAAGTCATTCAGTTGGGTTATCGAAAAATCCTTTTGTTCACCTGTCTATCAACTATTGATCCGATACTGCAGTCAGACATTGTACCTACACGTGGCTCCACTACTAACATACATACAGTCACTATTTTCACAGACAGTAACAAATGACGTTAAAATTTTAACTCTGGACGCGGAGCCGAGCGTTGAAAATCCAACAGAGTAATTTGGGCGTTCAGTTAGGTCTCGCCGAGTTTTCGTGAAATCAGGCATCAAATAAAATTATATTGTGCTGATGGATGCGTGAATATGAATAGTGCAGGGTTCATGGAGGTATTAAAAGTAAAGAAATAATATTAAAAAAAAAAAACCAGAAAACGCTACTACTCAGGAACTTTGACCTTCAATATCTGTAACAGAAAGTCTAGTACAAAAATTAATCGCAATCAAATGTATTGATGAATGATGCATTTATTTGCAAGAATATAGGTAGTTTACATAAGTTCTTAATATCTATGGGTTTCATTATGTTCGGCATTTCGGACATACAAATATTAAGATTTTACGTCTTCAAAAAATGACAAATCTATTAAGTCTGTCAGTTAGAGAATTGAAAAATAATGGACACGTATTTTTTGTGTTTGTAAGTCAATGAATATTGACAAAGATAACAGAACTAGCGATTTCGCCTTCGTCAATACGTTACAAAAGAAAAAATACTTGTAAATTTTTTTTTGAAAATCTAACTGACGAACTTATTTTATTTTTGCAGGACACAAGCCTATTAGCAATTACATAAATGACAAGAAGAACACGCGCCTTTGTTTTCGTTATAGGAGTTTTTTTACCCTTGATTCTGTACTAACTGTTGCCCGCTACATTTGTTCGCGTGAATCATATATACGTATAATAAAACGAGTTAAGTACATTCAATGAAAAAAAAAAGTCCCTGACATATTGGGTCGTTATTAGCGGTATATCATTTTACTAGTCAAGCCCTTTCATTTGATACCCATATTGAAGGAGTTGTTGAATAAATATTTAATCCGCCATTTTGTGGCAGCGGCCATCTTGGACTGATTTACGTCAAAGCTAAGAACACTCCCAACTAATTCACCTTTAAAACGAAAAAAATCAAAATCGGCTCATCCGTTCGAGAGCTACGATGCCACAGACAGGCACACACACACAGAAAAACTTATAACACAACGTCGTTTTTGCGTCGGGGGTTAAAAATCTTGAATTTTATTACCAATTTCAAGGGTTTTATTTTTATTGCACGGATCCCTAATTATTCATTTTATTCTTAAATAAAGTGCCTATGCCTATGTTAGACCATAACATCAGCTACCTGCCCGTGACAGTTCCGTCAAAATCGGTTTCGGCCGTTTCGGAGATTAGCCGGAACAAACACACAGACAGACCGACAGGTAGACACACTAAATTTACTGAATTAAATTTCACAAAAACTTGGTGACCAACTGAAAATTATATGAATACCTATTTCTTTCTAAATAAATAAAAGAACAGGGTTTTGCCAAAATAGATGGGAAATATGCGAGCGTCCGTCGCGCCGCATACTCCCCATCCATCTGACGCGGAGCTCGCGTCTGCTGCCGTACGTTGCCGCGTCGGTTAGGCAGTGGTCCGACCGCCCGCGAGAAAACGACTAAGTATCGGCGATTGACTCTCTCAAAAAAGGCACAATAAATGTACACTCCGTGTAAACGAAAGAGATGCATATGTCACCGTAAAATTGTCAAATACGTTATATTGTAATATCTCTAGCGATATTGTAAAATCTCAAATTATTGTCAAATGAACATACTGCTTACAATAAAACGCATTATTTTTCGTGAAATACATGCGATGGTAGTCAACTCACGCGGTGTGGAGAGAAGGAGGGGTCCCCCTTGCCCAGTGGTACCACTCTCATGAAAAGATACTGTACCATTCCTGAGAAATATCGATTAATATAACCTAACCTTAAAACACTTCATATACCCCTAAAAAGCGTAGTCGACGGAGCCCCGCTTCGCGGGCCCCTATTTCCGGGTGCAGGGTTTAAAGGAACCTAACTAACCTAACGGGGGGGTGCCCCAAGTCCCGATTATGGGGGCAGAGATACTTCCGTAATGTTCAGTTGACAATAATTCGAGATATTACAATATCGCTAGAGAGGAACACGTTATATTGTAATATAACGTGTTTGACAATTTTACGGTGACACATATATTAAAAGTTGCTCTCTGACTGTTCACACTGCCGGCGACGACTCGCTTTACTAATTTTGTCGCTGAGCGACGAGCTTTCAAAAATAAACTCGCTCAGCGATACTCGTTCAGTGATGCTCGCTCGCTTGATCATTTCTTTACGTGTAACGCGCGCGCAGGTTTGCACAGGACTGAGCGACCGCGGGCGAGTGGCGCGAATAATCGCTCGTCGTACTTGCACACTCGCTTATAGCCCGGCGACAAAACTATCGAAACTACACACTTGCTTCCCGCTGATCGCCAACTTGTTTATAGTTTCTAGTTCTTCTCGTTTCCCGTTCATCGTCGGCGGTCGGACCACTGCTTGCACCGCACCTACTTATACGTATGTAGGTGCGGTACTGACATCGGTCGAGCTATAGGGCTACAACTACGTATTATTTTTATTTATTAAAACTTTATTTTTATCTTCTGTTTAGTCCGTCAGTTAGATTATCGAAAAAATATCAGATCGGTTTTTCGTTTTATCAAATTAATAAAAATTGACTAAGATAAAATGCGTCAGGTCATGAGTAGGGGCTTGTGACGTCACTTTCCGGTAAAAAATGTACTCAAATGTGACGTAACACGAGTTTTGACACACTGTATCATCTTAATTTCTTGCTTACGTAAAAGAAAAAAAAAACTTTTTTGCAAAAAATAAAACCGACTTCCAAAAAAAAAAAAAAAAAAAAACCAAAAAAGTGAAAAATAACTTTAGCTTCAGTCGCGCGCGCGCAGTCTTAGCGAGCGGTCGAGTTAGCTGTTGACGACTACGCGATCGTAACTTTATTTTGCGTTTACCCTCATTTTTATAAATGCTACTGGATGAGTGAAAATGTAGATTTTTGTGTATCAAGTGGAAGTGAGATGGTGGAAGAGGAACTTGAGGTGGATAGCGAGCAACAAGTCAATTTAAGGATGGAGGGGGAGATAAATACGGAGAGAAATAATTTAAGTAGAGAGCAACAAGTGTTACCAGAAAAGAGAAGCAGACAGGAGGATGATGAAGAAATAATTGAAGGTGATGATGGATTCATAACCATAAGGCGTGGGAGTAAACGCCCAGCACGAAGAAATTCGAGAAACTATGAGGAATTAGAATTGAGTTTTTCGAGTAATAATTTAAAGCCCAAAGAATATGTTGTGTGTATTACGGCCAAAGAAACATTGCCGAGGCAATTTGGGATGGCAAAACTTTTGAGAACTCATAATATAGGAAATATTATAAAAGTTGTTTACAAAAACCCATATAGGGCTTTAATATATTTTGATAACAAAGAAAATGCACTAAAGATGTCACAGTGCGAGAAAATATTGGGCAACTTGGAGTGTAATGTCAATTTAGTAGGTGAATCATCAATTTGCTACGGTATACTTCGGCAGGTGGATTTAGAAACGGAAGAAAAAGAAATGTTAGAAAATCTTAAATGTGATTTCGAGATTTTAGCGGCAAAACGACTGAAACGACAGGATAGTGATGGCAAATGGGTAAACTCAGAAACAATCCGATTATGTTTTAAAAACTACAACTTACCCTCTTATGTGTACGGTTTTGGGTGTAGATTCCAAGTAGAGCCCTACATTTTTCCTGTGTCCCAATGTTCAGGATGTTGGCGATACGGACACTTATCAAGGACATGTCCTTTGAAAAAAATCATATGTCCTAAGTGCGGAAATAATCACGCTAACTGTGAAATAACTGTGTTTAAATGTATAAACTGCAAAGGTCCACATATGGCAATGAATAAAAAATGTCCCATATTTTTGAAAGAAAAAGAAATTAGAAAAATAATGTCTGAAATGAACTGCAATTATCGGGAAGGATTAGAAATGTATAAAGTCAAAAGAAAAGAGCAAGAAGTTTATACAGCACATAATGTGGATACGATTATTAATAATGAGACCAACAAACAGCTTCCCCAAACAGAGAGCACTCAGGACATAGGAATAAGAAGATCATATAGAGAAGTGGTTACTACGGAAGCAGTTATACATGAAGAAATGATTGTATCTGAGGAACTGGAAACAGAAGACGGTGAGAATTCAGACAATAAATCTAATACAGAGTCTGATAAATCAAAAAAGAAGAAACCACGAAAAAAAAACAGAAAAGGAAGGTCACATGGGCAGGAACATTTACAAGAAAATATAATTAGTGAGGTAGAAAACACTAATAATAAAGACGATAAACCAACTGAACCTGTTGATCGCAAAGATTTCTTGTATGGACTATACAAAAAAATTAAAGATGTATGTATGTCGAGAGATAGCTTTTCTAATAAGTTAGGTTTAATTATCAAAATAGTGGTTCAGGATTGCATTGCACTATGTTTAAAAATTATAAATTGTAAAGATATTTTAAGTCAGATAATTTTGTTCTCTAATAATGGATAATCATAATAACAGTGCCCATTTTATCAACATATTGCAGTGGAATGCTCAGAGTTTAAGACCGAAAATTGGAGAGTTTCAAGCTTTGTTATGTCAGGAGAAAATCTATATCGCTTTAATTTCAGAGACTTGGTTGGAACCCGACTCATCATTAAATATAAGTAGGTACAATATATTTAGGAATGACAGATGTGACTCATATGGGGGAGTTGCTATTATAATACATAAGTCAATTAGAGTACAGTTGGAGCCTTTAAATACTAGTAATTTAGGAATTGAAATAAGATGCGTTAAACTTTTAAATTGTAAAGAGATTCAGAATATTATTTTGATATATTGCCCTTCATCAGTGCGTACTACCCAATCTGACTGGGATTTAATTTTCACAAAATTTAACAATAAATGTTTAATTGCTGGTGACTTCAACGCACACCATTACAATTGGTCATGTAAATCAGATACAAGAGGTATGATGGTTTTTGACGCTGCTTTGGATGCAGGATACATCTCACTTAACAAAGGAGCAGGTGAACACACGAGAGTTAAAATGGTTAATGGTAATTTACAAAAAACTTCCCCTGACATTACATTTGTTTCCACAGACTTAGCTTGTAAATTAGAGTGGCATATAATGAGTGAAAATCTGGGCAGTGATCATATGTGTATTAAAATTAAAAGTTATTATAAAGAAACTACATATATAACTAAAAGACGTAAATATAAATCGGCCAACTGGGAAAAATATACCAAAACGTTAGAAGAAATTATGTTACCGTATTGTGAGGAAAGTAATGCTCAACGTAATTATGGCTATTTCTTAAACATTATAAACAGCACTGCTGACAAATATGTACCATACACAAAACAATGTTCATACCCTAAACCAGGATTCCAACCAAACTCTTACTGGAATGAAACGCTCTCTAAAGTAGTAGCTGAAAGAAGGCTGGCACTAAGTAATTTTAGATCAAATCCCACCCCCTCTAACTTAAATATTTTAGAAGAAAAGACAGTAATCGCTAAAAAAGCTATCAGTAAAGCCAGAAGAAATGAACGCCGTAGATTTTATACTAGTATTGATGAATCAACAACAATATCAGAAATGTGGAAGCGAATGCGGTGGTTAAAGGGGTGTAGTACAACTAGATCATATCCATCAAGGGATCAGAAAATTGACCTAATCTGTGGTTTAGCTCCTGATTATGTATGCTATGAGAAACCAACATTTAATTCATCAAATGCACAGTTGGAAATCCCGATAACATTACATGAACTATGTAACTCACTAAAAACTAAGGACACAGCTCCCGGAGAGGACGGAGTTTCCTATTCAATGATATTTAATTTACCAACCAGTGGAAAAATATTTTTAGTAAATTTATATAATGATATTTTAAATACTGGCGTAATACCGGTGCAATGGCGTGACATAGTATTGATGCCTATTCCTAAACCAACTACACCTTCAGATTGCAATCCAAAATTAAGGCCTATCTGCTTAATATCATGCTTATGTAAGATCTTTCATTCCATACTGACGAAACGCATTGAATGGTTTATAGAGAAAAACAACATTCTGTCTCCATACACGTCAGGTTTTAGAAGAGGCCAATCATGTCAGGACTGTTTAACGAGATTGACCACACAAATTCAATTAGGTTTCTCAAAAAGTTATGCAACTGTTGCGTGTTTTGTGGATGTTGAAAGTGCCTATAATAACGTATTAGTTGATAAAATGTTATCGATATTAAATGAAATAGGGATAGGCAACAAAATATGCTCATATTTATGGACTTTTTTAAATGAACGACATCTTAAAATCATTGATGAATTCCAAGAAAGTGATACTATTGTTAGATATACAAGTTTAGGATTGGCACAGGGTGACCCTATCTCACCAATATTATTTAACATTTTTACATTTAAACTATTTTCAAAAATTAACAATGTACATTTATGTCAGTACGCTGATGATTTTGTATTGTATAGTACAGATAAAAATCTTTCAGATAGTACAATTAAATTACAAGAGGCGTTAGATAATTTTTCGTCTTGTCTAAGTGAATTAGGATTGTGTTTGTCAAATAGTAAATCAAAGCTTTGTATTTTTAGCAGGGGATTCAGGAGACAAAATATTGAATTGAAAATAAATAATAAGGCCTTAGAATTAGTGAATAGTTATAAATATTTGGGATTATGGCTAGACAGATCGCTACGATGGGGACGTCATATTAGTGAAGTAGTCAGTAAGTCACAGAAATACTTAAATATACTCAAAGTTCTGGCAGGTACTTCTTGGGGTATACACCCCAAACATTTACGCAGAATATATATAGCGATAATCAGAAGCCGGGTAGATTACAGTTGTTTTATATATGACAACAGTGCGAATTCACATTTATATAAATTACAGAAAGTACAGAATCAAGCACTGAGGATTATAGGTGGTTTTATTAAGTCTACACCGATTCACGCCATGGAGAGTGAGCTATGTCTCCCGCCATTACACATAAGAAGGAAATACCTAGCTTACAAGTATGGCTTAAAATCCTTATCGTGGACAAACAATGTTACAATTACGTTATTAAAAGAACTAAATACGTTTACTTCTAACAGTTATTGGAGACGCAAAAAGATCCCATTACTGGTGACTGTTATAAATGAAATTGAAGATATTGAGGTTGCTTCGTCTTCTCCAATGGAGATGTTTACCTTAAGGACATGGGTCTCTTACATTAATGCGAGTAACATAATTTCTACTACTTTTGACAGCATGAATCGAGCTAAAGACTCTCATGAAATAAATCTTTTGAAACACGATGTAATGAAGGAATTATTAGAGAAATATGTTGATTATGTAGTAGTTTACACAGATGGGTCTATGAGCAAGAGGGGTAGGGGAGCTTCATTTTATGTTCGGTCACAAGAAAACACTAGTGGATGTTTTAAAATAATTGGAAATGTATGTGTCATGTCGTTGGAACTTATTGGGATCTCAGAAGCACTATCATATATTAAAACAATTGACGACACTAAAGTTGTTATATGTTCTGACAGTAAGAGTGCCTTATACCATATCGCTCGATGCGCCTCTGGACGCAGAGGTACACCGATAGCATATGAGATACTGTCTAAAATAGAGGAATTATCTAAAAAAGGAGTAGATCTGAGGTTGCAGTGGGTTCCATCGCACATAGGGATACGTGGTAATGAGGAGGCGGATAGATTGGCAAAAATTGGAAGTGCAGAAGGACAAGAAATTTATGTGAGACCATACTATTCAGAAATATTAACAATATATAAAGCAAAATGTTATGATTTGTGGAAGGAATACTTTAATCAGAGATCATTGGAAAAAGGGATATGGTATAAAACTATCCAATCTGAACCTCCTCGTATACCTTGGTGTACATATAGCCAGTTGAGTAGAAATCTTATTATTATAGCACACAGAATTAGGACTGGACATATTCCATCAAACAAATTTACCTTTATGATGGGAAAGACTTCATCCCCTAAATGTGACTCCTGCGGAGTAATTGATGACGTATATCATTTGTTGATGGAATGTGTTCAATTTCATTCAGAGAGAGAAGAGTTGTTCGACACATTGGGTCTGGATAAATTACAGGTCGGGATTATGAATGAAATACTCTCAAGTCCTAACAGTGAAGGAGCTTGTCTTTTGTTCAGGTTTTTATCGCCTTAAGTTAAACATGTTTTGTATATAATATAGAATAAGAAAAATCGGACTGACATATACATGTAGTATAAAAGTCCAAATAAATAAAGAATAAAAAAAAAAAAAAAAACTTTAGCTTCTGAAGTCGGTGACGTTTGTATGATTGATTTATTTTTTTTGTCACCGACTTCAGAAGCTAAAGTTATTTTTCACTTTTTTGTTTTTTTTTTTTGAAGTCGGTTTGATTTTTTGCAAAAAAGTTTTTATTTTTCACTTTTTAGTGGTTCACATGTGCTTGGTACACGTAGAAAGTGCATACCGTTACAATTACAACAAGCCCAAACACGACTACGATACATTGTCTCATTAAGGAGTTCCGGTGCCTGACTCTTGGCTTCATCATCAGATCTGATGGTAGAATGGTTCTTGTCAAACGCAAATGCTTCACTTGTTGTACAAAATACCATAATCGCTGTACGTTTTCCTATAAAATTTGAAGAGTTCCCTCGATTTCGCCAAGATTCCATCATCAGATCCCGATTTGGTGACTATGGGACCATTTGGAAAGTATATCCTTTCGAACAAAAAAAGAATTTTTCAAATTGGTTGGCAAACGACGGAGATATGCGCGAACAAACATAAAAAAAAAAAAAAAAAAAAAATAGAAACATCCGAATTGAGAACCTCCTCCTTTTTTAGAAGTCGGTTAAAAAATATTGCCAAATGAATTGAATTTTATTACCAACTAGCGTACGCGGATCCCCGTTGCTTATGCCAGCGACAACGGGGTCGTCAAAATCGAATATCTAAAACGTCTGATGTCGAATTCTAAGAGCCCGGGGACGGGAAAATAACGGATCTTTCCCACCTGAGCAACACATACCGATTGTTTCTTTTTGCCATTTAACAGCTTCACAAAAAGTACAATTTTGAACTCCGATGGCGGAATATGTGGCGTATCCTATGATTGAATACGCCAGTGCATTTACATGCACTCCGTTCCTTATCAACCCAAGGAAGGGCGCCATGCCCTACGGCTATATCTTGAGACACATCCGATTCTTCAAATGATATCGACATTCGGTTCAGAGAATGTCGAAGTCTTCGCGCTCTTCTTCTGTCTCTTCATGCCGTACTCAAGCAGTTCTTTCTCTATCACTTTCTAACTGATTATGAATATTTTGTTGTGTGCGTGTTCGGGCAATGTATGATAATCTCGATCAGTAGTTAGTCACGCATCACGTTCATCACTCGTTTCAAAAGACCTGTAGTAGATGTGCGAAAACGCTGGGAACTCAAGCGTGATTCTCTATCCGTGTACGTCTCCGACTCGCGAGACAATGCGTGACGTTCACGATCAGCGGTCAGTTGCGCATCACTTTCCCCACTTGTCTCTAGAGAATATGAAGTCGATGCGTAGATACGCTTGGTACTCAAGCGCAATTCTCTATCCGTGAACGTCTCCGACTCGCGAGACAATGTATGACGTTCACGATCTGCGGTCAGTCGCGCATCTATTCTTCACTGGTCTCTAGAGACCTGGATGTGGATTTTTTTTTTTTTTTTTTTTGGGACAAGCCCGCCACACACGCCCAAACCACTGTAACTCCTGAAAGCCAGAATCAACAGTGGCGACCACCAGAAAAGCGCCGAGACAATGAAGCTCGACGAAGTCCCAGAGAATGAATTTAACTGTCTTGGATCCCGCAACGAATTTAATCAGAAAGTATAGCGGAGGAGTAGGAAAAAAAAAACTGTAATTTCCACTTCCCTCCATATCATCAGGAGACAGAACGAAACAAGGCCAATAGGCCCCAGTTGCCTAGCACCACGGATAAATATTAACGTTAATGGGTCCTAAGTTGAGAGCTGTTATATTTGATTCCAATAATAGGTATGGCAAAAACGCTTGAACGCACGGAAATTTGCTCTAGTTTCTACAAGGTCCGCATAGTAAATAACTCCGGATGTAACTTGTACACTATCCAACATAATATTGCGTTCATTTTGCCAAAGACTACACTCCCACAAAATGTGATGTGCAGATTGTTCATATTCGCAGTCAGATGTTGAACATTGACAAAAAGGCGAGTCAACAAGTTTGAAGGAAAATAATTTACTCTTGAAGTTGCCATGACCCGTGAGAAATTGGGCAACACAGTGATCAACCTCCAGCCATGTCCTGTCCAGCCGCTCACGAACGGATGGAAAGAACTGGTGGAGGTGTCTGCCCTTGATGGAATTGTCCCACCTACATTGCCATTCAGATAAAAGTTCCTCCCAGACGTCGGTCTGTGGTTTGAATAATCTAGAAATCCTAGCACGATCACGTAGGTATGGTTAAAAAGTCTGCGTCCGTGGTCTCACGCGCGTTATAGTACATTGCAGCCCGCCGCTGCACCTCAAGATCGACTGGAAGTACACCCGCAAGCACCGGCAAAGCTTCGGTACTAACCGTCCTATACGCTTTGCATAAGAATATCAACGCCAAACGCTGGCTTTGAAGCAATTTACGTCGCACCGCTCCTATGGTGGCCCTATCGGCCCAAACAGGTGCCCCGTAGCACATACAACCCAAGTAAGTAGCCACATAGATGGTCTTTAAAGTTAAAAATGACAGTCCCCACGTTGATTTGGATATCCTCGTTAAGGAATAAAAGTTCTTTTTAGCTTTTTCACCGACATTTTTTATGTGATCTACGAATGAAAAATTCCGCTCTAAGACCAGACCAAGGTAGCACACGGACTGCTTTCTTTTCACAGGAACGTTATTAAATTTAATACTCGGCCACGATTTAAGATCACCTTTTAAATTAGTTGAAAAGTTTTATGCGGTGCAAAGGTCAGACGGTTCCGATCGCCCCACTGAGATATTAATCGTAGGCAAGTGTCAGCTAAATTCTCGAGTCCAGCCCGGGTACTTGACTGAATGAGCAACAGGCCGTCGTCCGCGTAACCGGTTAATGAACAGCCGGGTGGAAGTGGGATCGCGAGGAAATCATCAAAACCTATATTCCATACATACGGAGAGATTACCGAGCCAATGCGCGAGACAATGCGTGACGTTCACGATCTGCGGTCAGTCGCGCATCTATTCTTCACTGGTCTCTAGAGACCTGGATGTGGATGCGCAAATACGCTAAAAACGCAGGCATGAAGAGGTTACCACGGAGCAAGTTGCGGCCTGATGTTCTCGAACAGCATCAAGTCTCTCCTGACGCTCTTCGATAGATTCTTGGGATCTTATGATCCTCAATCTTTTAGCTCCTTTGGAACATCGGGAAAGATTTGACCTCTTTCTAGGCATGGTTATAGTTTTGGTGTGAAGATACCTGATCAATTAAAATCTAAGTGACTGCTCCCCTGCGTTAATGGGTAGGCTACCGAGTCACGAAGATAAATGGAAAAGGAAAATAAACACTCAAATAGCATAAGCCCGAAGACATATTTATTCGATAATTTATGTACTTAAGATAAAATAATAAATGGGAGTTTTGGCCAGTAGAGTCAAATTTTCAATGATATACCATCGTCATCGAAAATCAGTCCTAAACTGTTACCGCCTTCACCGCGTGGAGGTACTCCCAGTTTATGTTATTTTATCACTATACAGTGAAATTAGTGATAGCTTTGCAATAAGTTTCACTTCAGATGTTTCTGATCTAAGATTTTTTATAAGTCAACAGGAAATGCCTGTCAGACCATAGAGAGTTAGTCAATAGTTGTAATAGTAATGCAGACTGTGTAGACATGATGACCTTCAACAACACTCAATGTACATCACAAAGGGAATCCAGCCCGGTCACTCTCTTGCCTGAGGTAACGGAGGACCCAGTTCGGTTGGGCAGTGCTCCGGACTGTATACCCATTCAAAATTCACTACACAATGTACAAGGGTCATCACCGGTAGGAAACACAGAAAGTAGTTCACCCCTGTGTTGTAGTACTAAATGTGGTTGCTCCATTATGTTTTCAGATAGTTTAGGAATAGGGTTAGGAAAATTAATTAGTAACAATCTGAGTCATTCTTCTCAGAATTATTGTACACCTCAGGCTTCTTACAACCAGATAATTTCATCCATTACTAGGAAGGAATTAGATCCTAATGCTATTATAACTATATTTGTTGGTAACAGTTTGAACATAAATATTGATGATATCACTGACAATGTCACTCAACTGTTGAAACTAAATTGTAAGAAAATAATTCTGTGTGCCTTTCCATACTTTCAGAAATTATCAACCAGGCAAAATCATTACATCCATAACCTGAACAATCGCATGTGTTTATTAGCTAGTCACTATAGTGACAGGTTGACATTTTTCGACACTAACAGTTTCGTTCAGAAACTGAAGTCAACTAGGAGTAATGCGTACTTGCCTATTAGTTTTAGACGTCAAATAGCTCGGCTATTAGCTTTTAGTATAAACTCAGACATATGTGGTATGTCGCAGTTTTCTGTAAATAGGTCTACTGAAATTAGTAATTATACTAATTGTAATTATACACATATTAATTTAGATCTAAACTAGTCACTAAGACAATAGAAGGTACGAGTGAAACTTTAGTTAAACTCGTCAACAACTTCGAGGTATCTTCTAGCTCTCAATCAATGAATTGTAAAAAAGGGGCTGAGCAGAATTCCTTAAAATTGTTTCACCAGAATATTCAGGGACTTTCTTCCAAACAATTAGAAATAGAACTATTTTTAGAAAAAACTAAGTTTGATATTATCTGTTTAACTGAACATTGGATGAAAGATTATGAAGTTATGCAAATAAATTATGAGAATTACAATGTGAGCAGTTGCTTTAACCGTAAATCTAAGATGCGTGGGGGTTCATTAATCTTAGTCAAAAATTGCATTAAATCTAAGTCTCGTAATGATATTGTCGATCTATCGGTTGAACATAGTATTGAATTATCTTGTGTTGAGCTAGATAAGCATGTAATAGTGTGCGTTTACAGACCCCCTAATTACCTGAACTACTCTATCTTTGAGTCAGTAATGGAAGATGCTTTAGCAAAACTTGTAACTGGTAATAAAAAAAAAATAATCTGTGGGGACTTTAATGTTAATATCTTAGAGAATAATGCAAATAGCTGTAGATTTTTAAGTCTCTTTAAATCTTTTAATTTGTCAAACGTTTTTTCAGAACCAACCCGAATTACCACAAATACTGCTACATGTATTGATAATGTTTTTTGTTGCTGCGACTACTTAGATAAATCTATAGTAAATTACCTTCCTTCAGATCACAGCGGGCAGACAGTTGCTTTCGCGTACAATAAACAATTACAAAGAATTCAGATTCAGACCAGACAAATAACACCCAGCAAGTTAGAAAAGTTTAATAATAATTTAATTAGCAAGCTAAATATACCAGGCCATATTAGAAACAATGTAAATGAATTGTATGAAGAATTCTTTTCGGTAGTGCACACTGAGTTCAATAACACTTTAAAAAAGAAAACCAAAACTATTGGCCCAAAGTTTATTTTTAGTGACTGGGCAACACAGGGTATTAGGAAAAGTAGGGAACGATTGTTTGAGCTGTACGGCCTTAAGCCTTACATCAATACAGAATCTTTTAATAAATATGTTGCTAATTACTCGAAAATTTTTAAAAACACCTGCAAGGTAACCAAATCCTTATTCATTAGCAATAAAATTAAATCAGCCGATAACAAAATAAAAACGGTTTGGAAAATTATCAACAGTGAAACAAACAGAAATATAAAACATAGTAATGACTTCACACTAGAGACTTCAGGTGGCCTTGTCAGCTCCAACAATGAAGTTGCTCAAGAATTTGTAAATTTCTTTACCAGTATCCCACTTAAAACTACTGAAACCTTAAATTCCTCTCCGTTGCTCTCTATTGATTTATTAAAAGCAAACGTTTCAGCCTGTCCAAATGAATTTAAATTTCAGCATATAAACCCCACGACAGTCTTAAAAGCTTTTAAACAAATCAAGATCAAATTAACCGAAGACCTATGGGGTATGTCTATTAAAGCTTGTACCTCAATTATGGAGACTGTAGCGCCGTATTTGGCCTCAATATTTAATTTGTGCGTGGATCAAGGGGTCTTCCCGGATCTAATGAAATTCAGCAAGGTAATACCGCTTTTTAAATCCGGGGACAGTAAAGACACCAATAACTATAGGCCAGTATCCGTGTTGCCGGTTTTCAGCAAGGTGTTTGAAAAGATAATGCTCAATCAAATGCTTTGCCATTTTAACACCAATAAAATATTACACGAACAACAGTATGGTTTCACCAAAGGACGTTGTACAACTGACGCCGGTGTCACTTTATTAAAACACATATTTACTGCGTGGGAAGAGGCACAAGATGCCATAGGAATCTTTTGTGACCTTTCGAAGGCATTTGATTGCGTAAATCACGAAACCCTGATCTTGAAACTTGAGCATTACGGTTTAGGTAAACTTGCGCTTAGTTTAGTAAAGTCGTATTTGAATGATAGACAGCAGCAAGTACAAATAAATGGTGTCAATTCAATGGGTTTAAGAGTAAAAATGGGTGTACCACAAGGTTCGATTCTGGGTCCCTTCCTCTTTTTAGTTTATATTAATGACCTACCCCATTTATTTAACAACCACCCGCAAATGGTGTTGTTTGCTGACGATACTTCGTTAATATTTAGGATAAACAGACGTGCCACTAATTTTGACGATGTAAATAATGCCCTACTGCAGGTCCATAACTGGTTTACCGCTAACAATTTAGTACTCAATGGGAAAAAAACTAAGTGCATTCGATTTGCCCTACCAAATGTCAAAAGTAGTGATTGTGACATAATGTTGAATCAAGAGAAACTAGAATTTGTCGATAAAACAGTTTTCTTGGGAATCACGCTCGATTCAAAGCTACAATGGGGTCCTCATTTAACATCTCTTGCAGGACGGCTGAGCTCAGCTGCATATGCTGTTAGAAAGATCCGTCAATTTACTGATATTGATACCGCGAGGCTAGTCTATTTTAGTTATTTTCATAGTATTATGTCATACGGTATTTTACTATGGGGACGTGCGGCAGACATCGAGTCTATATTCATTCTGCAGAAAAGAGCCATCAGAGCCATATACGAATTACGTAGACGCGATTCTCTGAGAGAACTGTTTAAGGAAATTAATATCTTGACAGTACCTTGCCAATACATCTATGAAAACATCATGTACGTTAGGAAAAATCTGCATTTATTCAGTAAAAGAGGTGACAGACACCACTATAATACTAGAAATAGGGACCAACTCGTTCAGCCAGGTTTCAGGCTTGCTAAAGTGGATACATCTTTCATGGGGTACTGTTTAAAATGTTACAATAAAATACCTCCTCACATTCTACAACTGAATGAGACGAAATTTAAATCTTGTATAAAACGCACACTATGTAGGCAAGCATATTATAATTTGGGGGATTACATTGATGATAAAAATGCTTGGCTCAATGCTGGTCCTGCTCCACAACCATAGGCAAACTAATTGATTCCCAGGTTACGTTATTGTGGAAGCTGCAGAAGATTGTAAAATATCCTTGCATTGTATAGATTCCATCTCGTAATATTATATAATTGCATAGCACATTTGTGTGAGTTCTATGTACTGTAAAGCCACCATTTACATTTAGTTATCTTTTTTTTTTTTTGACTTGAATATGCCTTGGCGGCTGAGAGAATGTCATGCTCACTCAAATGTCTCGCTGATGGTGGCGTGTGTGTCGGGTCATTTAGCTCCCTTCAATATGGTCGAGTTGAATGGCGCCGATACATGCGTCATGTTCGTGAACGGGCGCTATCAGTTGGGACTGGTCATCTCTTAGCTGCCACGGTTAATTTGAATTTCTTTTTTTATATTGTTTATTTAATCTTTTCTCTGGACGCTCTTAATGTGCACGTCTTACTACATCGTTCTCACATATATGTTTAATCACACATGAATGATGTAACCAAGATTTTGTAAAAATATATTGATTTAAAAGAGTGTCCATGGAGTTTCTTGCCCGTTCTTCTCCATAGAGATCTACGCTAGGGAATGGGCAACTACAGTACTTTCTCAAGTTATTATGCCTTGTGACTGGGCTTAGATTTTATTTGTATTTTGACATTCAAAAGTGCCGTAATGGTCTAGTTGAAATAAATGCTTTGAGTTTGAGTTTGAGTTTGAGTTTGAGTTTGACCAAACAACTTTTGCTATGAAGTCATTCCTATGTGTGATGGTGTAGCTGGGCTATTGGAGTTCCACGACAGGTGTCCCAGATCTTCGATTTTTATAAGTCAACACAGAGTGCTCATCAGATTGAACAACTTTTGCTAAGACGTCATTCCTATATGTGTTATGGTGTAGCTGGGCTATTGGAGTTCCACGACAGGTGTCCCAGATCTTCGATTTTTATAAGTCAACAGAAAGTGCTCATCAAATTGAACAACTTTTGCTAAGACGTCATTCCTTAATGTGTTATGGTGTAGCTGGGCTATTGGAGTTCCACAACAGGTGTCCTAGATCTTCGATTTTTATAAGTCAACAGAAAGTGCTCATCAGATTGAACAACTTTTGCTAAGACGTCATTCCTATATGTGTTATTGGTGTAGCTGGGCTCTTGGAGTTCCACACCAGGTGTTCCAGATCTTCAAATTTATTCTCTCAGCAGAAAATACTTATCACGTGGAACAATTTTTGCTACGGTGTCATTTTTGTATCTCTCATAGTTAAGCTGGTCTGTTGCGGTTCTGCATCAGGTGATCAAGTTTCCAATATAAATTATAGCCTATATGTTGCCCAGACATAATATCTATACAACAAAAAAAATCATTCAAATCCGTCCAGTAGTTCCGAAGATTAGCGTGTACAAACAAACAGACAAACAGACAGACTTTTTTTTTGGATTCGTGCTCTATTAATGTTTCTAAACCCCCCTCAATTATTATTTTTTTAATATATTACCAGTTGACAGCGATGAGGAGGAGTTTTTTGACGCCATTTTTTAAGTTTATAGTTAATAGTTTAGTTTATTTTAATTTATAATTGTATGTACTTAGCATTTTTTTTTAAATAAATATATTCAATGTACAGACACAGTTTTTTTTTCTATCTTATTATATGTATAGATTTCAAGGGTTTGATTTTTATTGCACGGAACCCTAACTATTGTTGTAAAATAAAAGTAACCTTTGTTAGACCTTGTAACATCAGCTACTGGCCAGTAAAAGTCCCGTTAAAAACGGTTCATCCGTTTCGGAGATTAGCCGGAACAAACACACAGACAGACCGACAGGTAGACACACTATAGGTCGTGGCTCACTTGACAAGCACCGCACCAGCACCGCTCCAACCCAGCAATTTACTTGCCATTCAAATTAGAGCATTAAATCGTGTGTCGCATAACATATTTTTTAATGTCCATATGAAAAAGCTTACGGCGGGTGGTCAACGCGCTTGCCGCTACCATACGACTCGCCTCGCGGGCGGCTCGGCGTCCGCGCGCCGCAAGCGAGGGGACTGCGCGCCGCAAGCGAGGGGACCGCGCGCCGCAAGCGAGGGGACGGCGCGCGGACGCCGAGTGGCCCGCGAAACAACGTCATTGCGCCGTCGTGCTTCTCCACGTCGTGGATACTCTTTGTTTACTGTATGGCCAGTTACAAATTTAGTTAGAGAGCCCACGACACTAAACCTAGTTCGTTTAGAAATAAAAAAGCAAATAAAAAAGCCCTAATAAACCAACTGTTATTGTTGTAATCGAAGGTTGATCTTATGTTACAATAACTGAATCAATCGTTACAGTACACCGGCTGAAACTTTTTTATAAATAGTTTACATACAACTGAACTTATAAAAATCTCAGAACTGTAATGGAAAGTTTGTCTAAAATACAATGCTACCTCCCGGACTATTACTACCAGCGTGCGGACTGCGAGCTTGCGCCTTGCGGACGGCGAGTGGACCGCGCGCGGCCCTCGCGTGGCCCGCGCGCCGCAAGCGAGGGGTCCGCGCGCGGCCCGCGCGCAGCAAGCGAGGGGACCGCGCGCGGCCCGCGCGCCGCAAGCGAGGTGTAAGCACGCCGTAGCCTATATTCGAGGCGACGCCGGTCAGGAGCTGTGCTGGTGCGGTGCTGGTGCGGTGCTTGTCAAGTGAGCCACGACCTTATATTTACTGAATTAAATTTCACTAAAACTTGGTGACCAACTGAAAATTATATGAATACCTATTTCTTTCTAAATAAATAAAAGAACAGGGTTTGGCCAAAATAGATGGGAAATATGCGAGCGTCCGTCGCGCCGCATACTCCCCATCCATCTGACGCGGAGCTCGCGCCTGCTGCCGTACGTTGCCGCGTCGGTTAGGCAGTGGTCCGACCGACCGCGAGAAAACAACTAAGTATCGGCGATTGACTCTCTCAAGAAACGCACAATAAACGTATATTCCGTGTAAACGAAAGAGATGCATATATTAAAAGTTACTCTCTGACTGTTCACACTGGCCGGCGACGACTCGCTTTACTAGGTTTGTCGCTGAGCGACGAGATTTCAAAAATAAACTCACTCAGCGATACTCGTTCAGCGATGCTCACTCGCTTGATCATTTCTTTACGTGTAACGCGCGCACAGGTTTGCACAGGACTGATATATATTGTAGTCTTTGCAGGACTGAGCAACCGCGGGCGAGTGGCGCGAATAATCGCTCGTCGCACTTGCACACTCGCTTATAGCCCGGCGACAAAACTATCGAAACTACACACTTGCTTCCCGCTGATCGCCAACTCGTTTATAGTTTCTAGTTCTGCTCGTTTCTCGTTTATCGTCGGCGGTCGGACCACTGCTTACACCGCACCTACTTATACGTAGGTAGTTGCGGTACTGACATAGCTCGAGCTATAGGACTACAACTACGTATAAAGCAAGGCGGCTTGGCGATTTCAGGTCAATATTATAATCACTGAGAAATAGGAATGATTTCGGACTAAAAATATATGATTCTGTTTAGTCCGTCCGTTAGATTATTGAAAAACATGGGATTTTTTGTTTTATCAAATTAATAAAAATTGACGAACTTATAATGCGTCTGGTCATGAGTAGGGGCTTGTGACGTCACATTCCGGTAAAAAATGTACTCAAATGTGACGTCACACGAGTTTTAGACGCTGTATCGTCTTCATTTTTGCTTACGTAAAAGAAAAAATCCATCTACGACCCAAATAGCGTAGTGGTAGTGAGACTGCCTTACGTTCTTAGGGTCCTTGGTTCGAATCCCGGTAGGAGCAAATGTTTGTGTAATGAGCATGGACATTTGTTTCCGAGTCATGGATGTTTATATGTATAATAAGTATGTATTTACAAACAAAAAAGTATATATGTAGTATATCAACTATCTAGTGTCCACGACACAAGCCTTGCTTAGTGTGGCACTAGGTGGCGCTGTGTGTTATTGTCCAGCGATATATTATTATTATATTATCTGACAGACTTATTAGATTTTTCCTCATCTACCCTATTACGGACTGGAAAGCTTATAGTTTTTTTAATAACTAGAAGGTATACTACCACAAACCCGACTACTGAAAATACCCGCTCTAATGAAAGTCGAGGTTTACAAAGTAAAATGGACCCCTCCTATTGTTCACCTATCTATCACCTACTGAACCGGTACTGCAGTCAGACATTGTACCTAACTCTCGACGCGGAGCCGAGCGTTGAAAATCCAACCGAGTACTTATATTTGGGCGTTCAGTTAGGTTAGGTCTCACCGAGTTTTCGTGAAATTAGATATCAAATAAAATTATATTGTGCTGATGGATGCGTGAATATGAATAGTGCAGGGGTCATGGAGGTATTAAGAAAATAAATAAAATTAAAAAAAAACGAGAAAACTACTGAGGAACTTTGACCTTCAATATCTCTAACAGAAAGTCTAGTACAAAAATTAATCGCAATCAAATGTATTGATGAATGATGCATTTATTTGCAAGAATAATTACGTAAGTTCTTTATATCTATGGGTTTCACTATATTCGGCATTTTGGCCATTCAAATATTGAGTAGGTACACATTTAGTAATTAGTAATTACATAAATGATAAGAAGAACACGTGCCTTTCGTCTTCGTTACAGGACTTTTTTCACCCTTTATTCTATACTAGCTGTTGCCCGCGACCATCGCTCGCGTGAATTATACATAAAGGGTGTAAAACACCTCTTCACGAAGCCGGAAGGCACTTGTTCTCCCCATCATTGCGATATTTTTTTTGTTCTACACCATACCTACCTGGAAATCTTCTAGTTACGAAGATTTGGGGGGTCAAAGTTACAACTTTTTGACAAGTTTTTTTTAAATGCAAGTTTTTTTTTGTAAGTGTTTGACTTTTAACGCCTCCACGACTCCCGTACTATTCAATCCATCCATCAGCACAATGTTTTAAGTACGTTACATTGAGTTCTACCACAAAACATGATTTATAACCTCAAAAAAAAAAGTTGTTTCCCAGCAATATTTTTGCGTAAAGTTACTTAGTTTGATGTACAGAATGCTTGGTTAACGGCTTTGTGATGAGGTGGTTTACACCCTGTATAATAAAACAAGTTACATTAAATTAAACATTTTAACACATTGGGTCGTAATTTCAGGTATATCATTCGACTAGTCAAGCCCTCTCATTTGATACCCATATTGAGGGAGTTGTTGAATAAATATGTAATCCGCCATTTCATGGCGGCGGCCATCTTGGACTGTTTTTATGAAAGCTAAGAACACTCACGACTAATGCACAGGTAAAAAAAAACAAAATCAAAATCGGCTCATCCGTTCTAGAGCTACGATGCCACAAACAGGCACACACACTCAGACAAACTTATAACACCCCGTCGTTTTTGCGTCGGGGGTTAAAAATATTTCCAAATTAATTGAATTTTATTACCAATTTCAAGGGTTTGATTTTTATTGCACGGAACACTAACTGTTATTGTAAAATAAAAGTAACCTGTGTTAGACCTTGTAACATCAGCTACCTGCTAGTAAAAGTCCCGATAAAATCAGTTCAGCCATTTCGGAGATTAGCCGGAACAAACACACAGACAGACCGACAGGTAGACACACTAAATTTACTGAATTAAATTTCACAAAAACTTGGTGACCAACTGAAAATTATATGAATACCTATTTCTTTCTAAATAAATAAAAGAACAGGGTTTTGCCAAAATAGATGGGAAATATGCGAGCGTCCGTCGCGCCGCATACTCCCCATCCATCTGACGCGGAGCTCGCGTCTGCTGCCGTACGGCAGTTATACGCCGCACCTACTTGTACGTTGTGTATGTAGCTGCGGTACTAACATAGGTCGAGGCCGTCTTGGTCATCTTGGTGATTTCAGACCAATATTACTGAGAAATAGGGGTGATTTCTAACTAAAAAAATATGATTCTGTTAAGTCATTCAGTTGGGTTATCGAAAAATCCTTTTGTTCACCTGTCTATCAACTATTGATCCGATACTGCAGTCAGACATTGTACCTACACGTAGCTCCACTACTAACATACATACAACCACTATTTTCACAGACAGTAACAAATGACGTTAAAATTGTAACTCTCGACGCGGAGCCGAGCGTTGAAAATCCAACAGAGTAATTTGGGCGTTCAGTTAGGTCTCGCCGAGTTTTCGTGAAATCAGGCATCAAATAAAATTATATTGTGGTGATGGATGCGTGAATATGAATAGTGCAGGGTTCATGGAGGTATTCAAAGTAAAGAAATAATATTAAAAAAAAAAAAAAAACGAGAAAACGCTACTACTCAGGAACTTTGACCTTCAATATCTGTAACAGAAAGTCTAGTACAAAAATTAATCGCAATCAAATGTATTGATGAATGATGCATTTATTTGCAAGAATATAGGTAGTTTACATAAGTTCTTAATATCTATGGGTTTCATTATGTTCGGCATTTCGGACATACAAATATTAAGATTTTACGTCTTCAAAAAATGACAAATCTATTAAGTCTGTCAGTTAGAGAATTGAAAAATAATGGACACGTATTTTTTGTGTTTGTAAGTCAATGAATATTGACAAAGATAACAGAACTAGCGATTTCGCCTTCGTCAATACGTTACAAAAGAAAAAATACTTGTAAATTTTTTTTTGAAAATCTAACTGACGAACTTATTATATTTTTGCAGGACACAAGCCTATTAGCAATTACATAAATGACAAGAAGAACACGCGCCTTTGTTTTCGTTATAGGAGTTTTTTTACCCTTGATTCTGTACTAACTGTTGCCCGCTACATTTGTTCGCGTGAATCATATATACGTATAATAAAACGAGTTAAGTACATTCAATGAAAAAAAAAAGTCCCTGACATATTGGGTCGTTATTTGCGGTATATCATTTTACTAGTCAAGCCCTTTCATTTGATACCCATATTGAAGGAGTTGTTGAATAAATATTTAATCCGCCATTTTGTGGCAGCGGCCATCTTGGACTGATTTACGTCAAAGCTAAGAACAATCCCAACTAACTCACCTTTAAAACGAAAAAAATCAAAATCGGCTCATCCGTTCGAGAGCTACGATGCCACAGACAGGCACACACACACAGAAAAACTTATAACACAACGTCGTTTTTGCGTCGGGGGTTAAAAATCTTGAATTTTATTACCAATTTCAAGGGTTTTATTTTTATTGCACGGATCCCTAATTATTCATTTTATTCTTAAATAAAGTGCCTATGCCTATGTTAGACCATAACATCAGCTACCTGCCCGTGACAGTTCCGTCAAAATCGGTTTCGGCCGTTTCGGAGATTAGCCGGAACAAACACACAGACAGACCGACAGGTAGACACACTAAATTTACTGAATTAAATTTCACAAAAACGAGGTTAGTCGTAAGGTTCACTTTTCTTTTCACTCGCTCAAATCCTTACAGAGCTTCTTGCCATTCAAAACCAAAGTTTATCTGGCTCAAACTCTGATTCAGCCGATTATTGATTACGCTGATGCCTGCTATTTGGATGCCACCGAGGAGCTGTTAAATAAGCTTGAGCGCTTACAAAATCTTTGTATTCGTTTTGTGTATGGTCTGAGGAAATATGACCATGTTTCTCACTTCCGCAAGGAGCTTAAGTGGCTCCCTATCCGTCTTCGCAGGAACACTCGGATATTATGCCTCCTTTACAATATCCTTTATAACCCTGCATATCCCAGCTACCTACGCGATCGCTTTTCCTTTACCCGTCCTTCTGATGCTCTCTGTAGATCCCACCTCAGGCATCATCTTAATTTCCCATCCCATAAAACTGAACTGTATTCCTACTCCTTCTCTGTTCACGCAGTACGTTTGTGGAACTCACTTCCGCCTAACATTCGAGATTCTAAAACTTTATTTCTCTTTAAAAAACAAGTCAAAGAGCATTACCTCTCTTCTATACAGTAATATTCTACATATATATGTATGTATGTTATAGGTAAATATTTACAATAGTAGTTTATTTTGTTTTTTAATAATATGTGTATGTATTTGTATGTATGTTTATATTAACTAGTCATAGTTTTGTTTTAAGTTTTAATTTAAATTTCCTTGTTTGACTTTTCTACACACTGTGTCTACATTTCTTATCAGACTTTCCTCTCGCAGGTCTGTTGGAAGAAATTTCTTTTGAAATAAGCAGTACCTTTGTGCTCTTCTATGTTAATATATTGTCCTTTTATGTATTTTGTGTGTACATGAATAAATAAATAAATAAATAAATAAATAAAAACTTGGTGACCAACTGAAAATTATATGAATACCTATTTCTTTCTAAATAAATAAAAGAACAGGGTTTTGCCAAAATAGATGGGAAATATGCGAGCGTCCGTCGCGCCGCATACTCCCCATCCATCTGACGCGGAGCTCGCGTCTGCTGCCGTACGTTGCCGCGTCGGTTAGGCAGTGGTCCGACCGCCCGCGAGAAAACGACTAAGTATCGGCGATTGACTCTCTCAAAAAACGCACAATAAATGTACACTCCGTGTAAACGAAAGAGATGCATATGTCACCGTAAAATTGTCAAATACGTTATATTGTAATATCTCTAGCGATATTGTAAAATCTCGAATTATTGTCAAATGAACATACTGCTTACAATAAAACGCATTATTTTTCGTGAAATACATGCGATGGTAGTCAACTCACGCGGTGTGGAGAGAAGGAGGGGTCCCCCTTGCCCAGTGGTACCACTCTCATGAAAAGATACTGTACCATTCCTGAGAAATATCGATTAATATAACCTAACCTTAAAACACTTCATATTCCCCTAAAAAGCGTAGTCGACGGAGCCCCGCTTCGCGGGGCCCCTATTTCCGGGTGCAGGGTTTAAAGGAACCTAACTAACCTAACGGGGGGGTGCCCCAAGTCCCGATTATGGGGGCAGAGATACTTCCGTAATGTTCAGTTGACAATAATTCGAGATATTACAATATCGCTAGAGAGGAACACGTTATATTGTAATATAACGTGTTTGACAATTTTACGGTGACACATATATTAAAAGTTGCTCTCTGACTGTTCACACTGCCGGCGACGACTCGCTTTACTAATTTTGTCGCTGAGCGACGAGCTTTCAAAAATAAACTCGCTCAGCGATACTCGTTCAGTGATGCTCGCTCGCTTGATCATTTCTTTACGTGTAACGCGCGCGCAGGTTTGCACAGGACTGAGCGACCGCGGGCGAGTGGCGCGAATAATCGCTCGTCGTACTTGCACACTCGCTTATAGCCCGGCGACAAAACTATCGAAACTACACACTTGCTTCCCGCTGATCGCCAACTTGTTTATAGTTTCTAGTTCTTCTCGTTTCCCGTTCATCGTCGGCGGTCGGACCACTGCTTGCACCGCACCTACTTATACGTATGTAGGTGCGGTACTGACATCGGTCGAGCTATAGGGCTACAACTACGTATTATTTTTATTTATTAAAACTTTATTTTTATCTTCTGTTTAGTCCGTCAGTTAGATTATCGAAAAAATATCGGATCGGTTTTTCGTTTTATCAAATTAATAAAAATTGACTAAGATAAAATGCGTCAGGTCATGAGTAGGGGCTTGTGACGTCACTTTCCGGTAAAAAATGTACTCAAATGTGACGTAACACGAGTTTTGACACACTGTATCATCTTAATTTCTTGCTTACGTAAAAGAAAAAAAACTTTTTTGCAAAAAATAAAACCGACTTCCAAAAAAAAAAAACCAAAAAAGTGAAAAATTACTTTAGCTTCTGAAGTCGGTGACGTTTGTATGATTGATTTAATTTTTTTGTCACCGACTTCAGAAGCTAAAGTTATTTTTCACTTTTTTGTTTTTTTTTTTGAAGTCGGTTTGATTTTTTGCAAAAAAGTTTTTATTTTTCACTTTTTAGTGGTTCACATGTGCTTGGTACACGTAGAAAGTCCATACCGTTACAATTACAACAAGCCCAAACACGACTACGATACATTGTCTCATTAAGGAGTTCCGGTGCCTGACTCTTGGCTTCATCATCAGATCTGATGGTAGAATGGTTCTTGTCAAACGCAAATGCTTCACTTGTTGTACAAAATACCATAATCGCTGTACGTTTTCCTATAAAATTTGAAGAGTTCCCTCAATTTCGCCAAGATTCCATCATCAGATCCCGATTTGGTGACTATGGGACCATTTGGAAAGTATATCCTTTCGAACAAAAAAATAATTTTTCAAATTGGTTGGCAAACGACGGAGATATGCGCGAACAAACATAAAAAAAAAAAAAAAAAATAGAAACATCCGAATTGAGAACCTCCTCCTTTTTTAGAAGTCGGTTAAAAATATTGCCAAATGAATTGAATTTTATTACCAACTAGCGTACGCGGATCCCGTTGCTTATGCCAGTGACAACGGGGTCGTCAAAATCGAATATCTAAAACGTCTGATGTCGAATTCTAAGAGCCCGGGGACGGGAAAATAACGGATCTTTCCCACCTGAGCAACACATACCGATTGTTTCTTTTTGCCATTTAACAGCTTCACAAAAAGTACAATTTTGAACTCCGATGGCGGAATATGTGGCGTATCCTATGATTGAATACGCCAGTGCATTTACATGCACTCCGTTCCTTATCAACCCAAGGAAGGTCGCCATGCCCTACGGCTATATCTTGAGACACATCCGATTCTTCAAATGATATCGACATTCGGTTCAGAGAATGTCGAAGTCTTCGCGCTCTTCTTCTGTCTCTTCATGCCGTACTCAAGCAGTTCTTTCTCTATCACTTTCTAACTGATTATGAATATTTTGTTGTGTGCGTGTTCGGGCAATGTATGATAATCTCGATCAGTAGTTAGTCACGCATCACGTTCATCACTCGTTTCAAAAGACCTGTAGTAGATGTGCGAAAACGCTGGGAACTCAAGCGTGATTCTCTATCCGTGTACGTCTCCGACTCGCGAGACAATGCGTGACGTTCACGATCAGCGGTCAGTTGCGCATCACTTTCCCCACTTGTCTCTAGAGATCTATGAAGTCGATGCGTAGATACGCTTGGTACTCAAGCGCAATTCTCTATCCGTGAACGTCTCCGACTCGCGAGACAATGTATGACGTTCACGATCTGCGGTCAGTCGCGCATCTATTCTTCACTGGTCTCTAGAGACCTGGATGTGGATGCGCAAATACGCTAAAAACGCAGGCATGAAGAGGTTACCACGGAGCAAGTTGCGGCCTGATGTTCTCGAACAGCATCAAGTCTCTCCTGACGCTCTTCGATAGATTCTTGGGATCTTATGATCCTCAATCTTTTAGCTCCTTTGGAACATCGGGAAAGATTTGACCTCTTTCTAGGCATGGTTATAGTTTTGTTGTGAAGATACCTGATCAATTAAAATCTAAGTGACTGCTCCCCTGCGTTACCGGGTAGGCTACCGAGTCACGAAGATAAATGGAAAAGGAAAATAAACACTCAAATAACATAAGCCCGAAGACATATTTATTCGATAATTTATGTACTTAAGATAAAATAATAAATGGGAGTTTTGGCCAGTAGAGTCAAATTTTTAATGATATACCATCGTCATCGAAAATCAGTCCTAAACTGTTACCGCCTTCACCGCGTGGAGGTACTCCCAGTTTATGTTATTTTATCACTATACAGTGAAATTAGTGATAGCTTTGCAATAAGTTTCACTTCAGATGTTTCTGATCTAAGATTTTTTATAAGTCAACAGGAAATGCCTGTCAGACCAAACAACTTTTGCTATGAAGTCATTCCTATGTGTGATGGTGTAGCTGGGCTATTGGAGTTCCACGACAGGTGTCCCAGATCTTCGATTTTTATAAGTCAACACAGAGTGCTCATCAGATTGAACAACTTTTGCTAAGACGTCATTCCTATACAGGAAAAGTTTTTAACCAGTGCGCAAATTTTGACATGATAAACTTGAAGGTTTTTTAATAGACACGTATTTTTTATTTTGATATGTGTTAGTAGTAAAAAATAAAGTTATCGCTTACGAGACTTATTTACCTATAAACTTATTTTATGGTCGCTTGCCAGTCGGGCGCCCGGTCGACCGACTCACGCGTCGTCCGGTCGCCCAACCGGCAACCTGAGATCAGCTGAGTTTTGTAGGTGCGCTCGCTGGATGCGACGGCGCCGACGTAAACTTACCTACCTACGCGCTGACGGTTACTGACCGCCGTTTCGCGCTACTTTTTTAAGTTTAGGCTGTGATATGTTATTTGTAAACGTATTCCAATTTTTCCTTCATACTTTCATGGGCTTAGGATACATCGTACGTCAGCAGCGAGCGCGTTTTCATTCACAGTATTACAATTAAATTATGTCCATGTTATGCTTATTTTAAAATGGGACAAGATGGAAAAATTTGAAAAAAAAAAATTAAAACTAAAAATGGGAATGTGTTCTATTACTAACACTGAGCTACCAAAAAAAATTTACGCAGTGGTTAAAAACTTTTCCTGTATGTGTTATGGTGTAGCTGGGCTATTGGAGTTCCACGACAGGTGTCCCAGATCTTCGATTTTTATAAGTCAACAGAAAGTGCTCATCAAATTGAACAACTTTTGCTAAGACGTCATTCCTTAATGTGTTATGGTGTAGCTGGGCTATTGGAGTTCCACAACAGGTGTCCTAGATCTTCGATTTTTATAAGTCAACAGAAAGTGCTCATCAGATTGAACAACTTTTGCTAAGACGTCATTCCTATATGTGTTATTGGTGTAGCTGGGCTCTTGGAGTTCCACACCAGGTGTTCCAGATCTTCAAATTTATTCTCTCAGCAGAAAATACTTATCACGTGGAACAATTTTTGCTACGGTGTCATTTTTGTATCTCTCATAGTTAAGCTGGTCTGTTGCGGTTCTGCATCAGGTGATCAAGTTTCCAATATAAATTATAGCCTATATGTTGCCCAGACATAATATCTATACAACAAAAAAAAATCATTCAAATCCGTCCAGTAGTTCCGAAGATTAGCGTGTACAAACAAACAGACAAACAGACAGACTTTTTTTTTTGGATTCGTGCTCTATTACTGTTTCTAAACCCCCCTCAATTATTATTTTTTTAATATATTACCAGTTGACAGCGATGAGGAGGAGTTTTTTGACGCCATTTTTTAAGGTTATAGTTAATAGTTTAGTTTATTTTAATTTATAATTGTATGTACTTAGCATTTTTTTTTAAATAAATATATTCAATGTACAGACACAGTTTTTTTTTCTATCTTATTATATGTATAGATTTCAAGGGTTTGATTTTTCTTGCACGGAACCCTAACTATTGTTGTAAAATAAAAGTAACCTTTGTTAGACCTTGTAACATCAGCTACTGGCCAGTAAAAGTCCCGTTAAAAACGGTTCATCCGTTTCGGAGATTAGCCGGAACAAACACACAGACAGACCGACAGGTAGACACACTAAATTTACTGAATTAAATTTCACTAAAACTTGGTGACCAACTGAAAATTATATGAATACCTATTTCTTTCTAAATAAATAAAAGAACAGGGTTTTGCCAAAATAGATGGGAAATATGCGAGCGTCCGTCGCGCCGCATACTCCCCATCCATCTGACGCGGAGCTTGCGCCTGCTGCCGTACGTTGCCGCGTCGGTTAGGCAGTGGTCCGACCGCCCGCGAGAAAACAACTAAGTATCGGCGATTGACTCTCTCAAGAAACGCACAATAAACGTATATTCCGTGTAAACGAAAGAGATGCATATATTAAAAGTTGCTCTCTGACTGTTCACACTGGCCGGCGACGACTCGCTTTACTAGGTTTGTCGCTGAGCGACGAGATTTCAAAAATAAACTCACTCAGCGATACTTGTTCAGCGATGCTCACTCGCTTGATCATTTCTTTACGTGTAACGCGCGCACAGGTTTGCACAGGACTGATATATATTGTAGTCTTTGCAGGACTGAGCAACCGCGGGCGAGTGGCGCGAATAATCGCTCGTCGCACTTGCACACTCGCTTATAGCCCGGCGACAAAACTATCGAAACTACACACTTGCTTCCCGCTGATCGCCAACTCGTTTATAGTTTCTAGTTCTGCTCGTTTCTCGTTCATCGTCGGCGGTCGGACCACTGCTTACACCGCACCTACTTATACGTAGGTAGTTGCGGTACTGACATAGCTCGAGCTATAGGACTACAACTACGTATAAAGCAAGGCGGCTTGGCGATTTCAGGTCATACAGGATTTCGGACTAAAAATATATGATTCTGTTTAGTCCGTCCGTTAGATTATTGAAAAACATGGGATTTTTTGTTTTATCAAATTAATAAAAATTGACGAACTTATAATGCGTCTGGTCATGAGTAGGGGCTTGTGACGTCACTTTCCGGTAAAAAATGTACTCAAATGTGACGTCACACGAGTTTTAGACGCTGTATCGTCTTCATTTTTGCTTACGTAAAAGAAAAAATCCATCTACGACCCGAATAGCGTAGTGGTAGTGAGACTGCCTTACGTTCTTAGGGTCCTTGGTTCGAATCCCGGTAGGAGCAAATGTTTGTGTAATGAGCATGGACATTTGTTTCCGAGTCATGGATGTTTATATGTATAATAAGTATGTATTTACAAACAAAAAAGTATATATGTAGTATATCAACTATCTAGTGTCCACGACACAAGCCTTGCTTAGTGTGGCACTAGGTGGCGCTGTGTGTTATTGTCCAGCGATATATTATTATTATATTATCTGACAGACTTATTAGATTTTTCCTCATCTACCCTATTACGGACTGGAAAGCTTATAGTTTTTTTAATAACTAGAAGGTATACTACCACAAACCCGACTACTGAAAATACCCGCTCTAATGAAAGTCGAGGTGTACAAAGTAAAATGGACCCCTCCTATTGTTTACCTATCTATCACCTACTGAACCGGTACTGCAGTCAGACATTGTACCTAACTCTCGACGCGGAGCCGAGCGTTGAAAATCCAACCGAGTACATAAATTTGGGCGTTCAGTTAGGTTAGGTCTCACCGAGTTTTCGTGAAATTAGATATCAAATAAAATTATATTGTGCTGATGGATGCGTGAATATGAATAGTGCAGGGGTCATGGAGGTATTAAGAAAACAAATAAAATAAAAAAAAAATACGAGAAAACTACTGAGGAACTTTGACCTTCAATTACTCTGTAAAAGAAAGTCTAGTACGAAAATTAATCGCAATCAAATGTATTGATGAATGATGCATTTATTTGCAAGAATAATTACGTAAGTTCTTTATATCTATGGGTTTCACTATATTCGGCATTTTGGCCATTCAAATATTGAGTAGGTACACATTTAGTAATTGGCAATTATATAAATGACAAGAAGAACACGTGCCTTTCGTCTTCGTTACAGGACTTTTTTCACCCTTTATTCTATACTAGCTGTTGCCCGCGACCATCGCTCGCGTGAATTATACATAAAGGGTGTAAAACACCTCTTCACGAAGCCGGAAGGCACTTGTTCTCCCCATCATTGCGATATTTTTTTTGTTCTACACCATACCTACCTGGAAATCTTCTAGTCACGAAGATATGGGGGGTCAAAGTTACAACTTTTTGACAAGTTTTTTTTTAAATGCAAGTATTAATAGTCTATTCAATCCATCCATCAGCACAATGTTTTAAGTACGTTACATTGAGTTCTACCACAAAACATGATTCACCTCAAAAAACCTCAAAAAAAAAGTTGTTTCCCAGCAATATTTTTGCGTAAAGTTACTTAGTTTGATGTACAGAATGCTTGGTTAACGGCTTTATGATGAGGTGGTTTACACCCTGTATAATAAAGCAAGTTACATTAAATTAAACATTTTAAAACCCCTGACACATTGGGTCGTAATTTCAGGTATATCATTCTACTAGTCAAGCCCTTTCATTTGATACCCATATTGAGTAAGTTGTGAAAAAAATGTAAATCACCATTTTGTGGTGGCGGCCATCTTCGACTTGAAATTTACTATAGCGTTTCTACTAGTCAAGCCCTCTCATTTGATACCCATATTGAGGGAGTTGTTGAATAAACATGTAATCCGCCATTTCATGGCGGCGGCCATCTTGGACTGTATTTTATGAAAGCTAAGAACACTCACGACTAAAGCCCTTTCATTTGATACCCATATTGAGTAAGTTGTGAAAAAAATGTAAATCACCATTTTGTGGTGGCAGCCATCTTCGACTTGAAATTTACTATAGAAGTATTCTACTAGTCAAGCCCTCTCATTTGATACCCATATTGAGGGAGTTGTTGAATAAACATGTAATCCGCCATTTCATGGCGGCGGCCATCTTGGACTGTATTTTATGAAATCTAAGAACACTCACGACTAATGCACCGGTAAAAAAAAAAAAAACAAAATTGGCTCATCCGTTCTAGAGCTACGATGCCACAAACAGGCACACACACACAGACAAACTTGTAACGATGTCGTTTCATTTACAGTCTCGTGGACGTAAAACCTCCACGACGACTAAAAAACCTCCATAGTACTTACTTGTACTCAAAGAAAGAAATGTAACAGTCCTTTCGAAATTCGAATTTAAAATTGGCTTGTCGCATTGACTGCACAGCCATTTTTATCATCAGTCCTACCAAAATTATGTAACGATATACATCTTCCTAAGTTTCTTCCTACTACCAGAGGATTGAGTGTTTGCTCTAACTAGCACAGCTGGTTTCTATTTAATGAAGTTCTAAAAAAAAACCCGACGCACGGGGTAAGTTTTTGATTATAAAATACTATCTTGTAACTGCGGCTCCTCGCCGCCTATTAAAAATTTCGTCATACTAGGACTGTTTTTTTAACCATGTATTTTTTATTTATTGTTTCAGTTTTTATTTTTAATCATACGATTTCTACAATAATAAACCACCAAGTCACATAAGAAACGTTTATTATTTCATCATCTGCACCCACCACGTCACAAACTTATAACACCCCGTCGTTTTTGCGTCGGGGGTTAAAAATATTTCCAAATTAATTGAATTTTATTGCCAATTTCAAGGGTTTGATTTTTATTGCACGGAACACTAACTGTTATTTTAAAATAAAAGTAACCTATGTTAGACCTTGTAACATCAGCTACCTGCTAGTAAAAGTCCCGATAAAATCAGTTCAGCCATTTCGGAGATTAGCCTGAACAAACACACAGACAGACCGACAGGTAGACACACAAAATTTAAAACTTGGTGACCAACTGAAAATTATATGAATACCTATTTCTTTCTAAATAAATAAAAGAACAGGGTTTCGCCAAAATAGATGGGAAATATGCGAGCGTCCGTCGCGCCGCATACTCCCCATCCATCTGACGCGGAGCTCGCGTCTGCTGCCGTACGGCAGTTATACGCCGCACCTACTTGTACGTTGTATGTAGCTGCGGTACTAACATAGGTCGAGGCCGGCCGGCCGTCTGGTCGTCGGGGTGATTTCTGACTAAAAAAATATGATTCTGTTAACTCATTCAGTTGGGTTATCGAAAAATCCTATTGTTCACCTGTCTATCAACTATTGATCCGATACTGCAGTCACACATTGTACCTACATACAGCCACTATATTCACAGACAGTAACAAATGACGTTAAAATTGAAACTCTCGACGCGGAGCCGAGCGTTGAAAATCCAACAGAGTAATTTGGGCGTTCAGTTAGGTCTCGCCGAGTTTTCGTGAAATCAGGCATCAAATAAAATTATATTGTGGTGATGGATGCGTGAATATGAATAGTGCAGGGTTCATGGAGGTATTCAAAGTAAAGAAATAATATTAAAAAAAAAAACGAGAAAACGCTACTACTCGGGAACTTTGACCTTCAATATCTGTAACAGAAAGTCTAGTACGAAAATTAATCGCAATCAAATGTATTGATGAATGATGCATTTATTTGCAAGAATAATTACGTAAGTTCTTTATATCTATGGGTTTCACTATATTCGGCATTTTGGCCATTCAAATATTAAGATTTTACGTCTTCAAAAAATTACAAATCTATTAAGTCTGTCAGTTAGAGAATTGAAAAATAATGGACACGTATTTTTTGTGTTTGTAAGTCAATGAATATTGACAAAGATAACAGAACTAGCGATTTCGCCTTCGTCAATACGTTACAAAAGAAAAAATACTTGTCAATTTTTTTTTGAAAATCTAACTGACGAACTTATTATGTTTTTGCAGGACGCAAGCCTATTAGTAATTACATAAATGACAAGAAGAACACGCGCCTTTGTTTTCGTTACAGGAGTTTTTTTACCCTTGATTCTGTACTAACTGTTACCCGCTACATTTGTTCGCGTGAATCATATATACGTATAATAAAACGAGTTAAGTACATTCAATGAAAAAAAAAAGTCCCTGACACATTGGGTCGTAATTTGCGGTATATCATTTTACTAGTCAAGCCCTTTCATTTGATACCCATATTGAAGGAGTTGTTGAATAAATATTTAATCCGCCATTTTGTGGCAGCTGCCATCTTGGACTGATTTACGTCAAAGCTAAGAACACTCCCAACTAATTCACCTTTAAAACGAAAAAACCAAAATCGGCTCATCCGTTCGAGAGCTACGATCCCACAGACAGGCACACACACGCAGAAAAACTTATAACACAACGTCGTTTTTGCGTCGGGGGTTAAAAATATTGAATTTTATTACCAATTTCAAGGGTTTTATTTTTATTGCACGGATCTCTAATTATTCATTTTATTCTTGTATGCCTATGTTAGACCTTATAACATCAGCTACCTGCCCGTGACAGTTCCGTCAAAATCGGTTCAGCCGTTTCGGAGATTAGCCGGAACAAACACACAGACAGACCGACAGGTAGACACACTAAATTTACTGAATTAAATTTCACAAAAACTTGGTGACCAACTGAAAATTATATGAATACCTATTTCTTTCTAAATAAATAAAAGAACAGGGTTTTGCCAAAATAGATGGGAAATATGCGAGCGTCCGTCGCGCCGCATACTCCCCATCCATCTGACGCGGAGCTCGCGTCTGCTGCCGTACGTTGCCGCGTCGGTTAGGCAGTGGTCCGACCGCCCGCGAGAAAACGACTAAGTATCGGCGATTGACTCTCTCAAAAAACGCACAATAAATGTACACTCCGTGTAAACGAAAGAGATGCATATATTAAAAGTTGCTCTCTGACTGTTCACACTGCCGGCGACGACTCGCTTTACTAATTTTGTCGCTGAGCGACGAGCTTTCAAAAATAAACTCGCTCAGCGATACTCGTTCAGTGATGCTCGCTCGCTTGATCATTTCTTTACGTGTAACGCGCGCGCAGGTTTGCACAGGACTGAGCGACCGCGGGCGAGTGGCGCGAATAATCGCTCGTCGTACTTGCACACTCGCTTATAGCCCGGCGACAAAACTATCGAAACTACACACTTGCTTCTCGCTGATCGCCAACTTGTTTATAGTTTCTAGTTCTTCTCGTTTCCCGTTCATCGTCGGCGGTCGGACCACTGCTTGCACCGCACCTACTTATACGTATGTAGGTGCGGTACTGACATCGCTCGAGCTATAGGGCTACAACTACGTATTATTTTTATTTATTAAAACTTTATTTTTATGTTCTGTTTAGTCCGTCAGTTAGATTATCGAAAAAATATCGGATCGGTTTTTCGTTTTATCAAATTAATAAAAATTGACTAAGATAAAATGCGTCAGGTCATGAGTAGGGGCTTGTTCAATGTTACCTTTGGACATTGACTCAGCACTCGGCCTGCCTCACGCGCGGCCCAGTTAAAATAATGATTTGGCTGCATCTTACACGCATAGGACACATAGAATAAGTGTAATAGTGTGTGTTAAGAAAAAGTAGTATATAAGCAGAACATTTTGTAAATAAACCAGATTTGAATATTATATTCTTGTCTCATTACCCCTCGCTGTGGCCAAGACACCTTTAGCCATCTTCGGATCAGTCCCGTGAGTCTGCGGGATTGGCAGTGAGTTTACCCTTCCCGAACCTGGTATTCCTGCCCACTATCCGTCTGTAACCTTAGGTCGCATGGTGCAGACATCCTGAACTTATTTATATATTTATTTATCACATACTAGGTATATGGTAGGTTAGGGCTGTAGGGCTTATAGGGCTTAGGGTCGTAGGGACTGTTAGGCTTGTAGGTCTCTGTAGGTTCCTTTATCTTACCATATATTTCCATGTATCATCACACCCTTGACAGAATTGCGGCCTTACGTGACGTGTGTTAAGGGTGGATGTACATTTTGGTCCTTCGAGCCGGATTAAACACACCCGCGGTACGGCATACCACACAGCGTGCCCACCCATCAGTCACAACAAACTGAACAAGGCCAGGCCAGACCATACGAGACCATCGAGCTGTACCAAATGGAGTCCCGTTCCTGAGAGTCGCCAGAATGTTCAATGTTACCTTTGGACATTGACTCAGCACTCGGCCTGCCTCACGCGCGGCCCAGTTAAAATAATGATTTGGCTGCATCTTACACGCATAGGACACATAGAATAAGTGTAATAGTGTGTGTTAAGAAAAAGTAGTATATAAGCAGAACATTTTGTAAATAAACCAGATTTGAATATTATATTCTTGTCTCATTACCCCTCGCTGTGGCCAAGACACCTTTAGCCATCTTCGGATCAGTCCCGTGAGTCTGCGGGATTGGCAGTGAGTTTACCCTTCCCGAACCTGGTATTCCTGCCCACTATCCGTCTGTAACCTTAGGTCGCATGGTGCAGACATCCTGAACTTATTTATATATTTATTTATCACATACTAGGTATATGGTAGGTTAGGGCTGTAGGGCTTATAGGGCTTAGGGTCGTAGGGACTGTTAGGCTTGTAGGTCTCTGTAGGTTCCTTTATCTTACCATATATTTCCATGTATCATCACACCCTTGACAGAATTGCGGCCTTACGTGACGTGTGTTAAGGGTGGATGTACATTTTGGTCCTTCGAGCATTTGAATCGCGCGGTCCCCTTGCCCATTGTAGGGATAGACGTTGACAGACTGACACTTCAGAGAACTGGGGGCTGGTGTACTCAACAAAGCATCAGTTTTCAGTAATCTGAAGTACATTGTACTAGGGTATTCTGTCGGAAAGCCTCTCGTTGCGGATCGGTCACTGGCCTCCCACAAGCGGGTCTCACCAGCTGATTGAGAAGTCGCACGGATATAACAAGAGCGCAGATACCACTAGTACGGACTTAACAGTTAGAGTAGGGTAGGGCGTTAGGGAAGAGGAGAGAAGAACACTATGGAGATACAGGAAGTTAACGAACTAATCAGGAGCCAGGAAGCGGATTACAACGAGATCAGGAGGGTGTTGACAAACATAAAAAAAGACTCGCCCACAAGAAAAACCGAAAAATACATCAACGAAAGAAAGAAAACTTTAAACCAAGTTTTTCAGCGAGTTCAAGAAAACCACTTAAGACTACAGGAACAGGAGGTGCTATCAACTCATAAATATATTACTACAAACTACTTTACCAACATTAAAAAATATTACGACGAAGGGATCAAGTACCTAGAAGAATGCGAAGAAAGGCTACAACATGTGCAAAGTGTCTATGAACCGAGACTATTAGAAGAAGATGAAGACAAGGACGGAGTCAGTAGCCCAAAACTATTTATACAACTATTCCGAATGTCGCAGATAGCAAAGAAAATATCTCAGGCTAAGGAATCCGTAACTCAAAACAAGCCGGTATGGCATTTACAAACACTGTTACAAACTTTACAAAAACAATGGGTAGAAATTGAAGAAACTCACATCGGACTACTAATGGCTGAAAGTACACTGGACAACAGCTACTTCAGAGATAATTGTTTCGAAAAAACACAGAAAGATTACGACATTACTACGGAGTTATTGGAAGAAAGAATCTTTCAAATCTCAGATGAAAAAGTTATATCAGCAAAATCCTCGGGGAAACTTCCACGAATAAGTATTCCCATATTCACGGGGGACTATGACTCTTGGGAAACATTCCAAGACTTGTTCAGAAAAATAATTCACGAAGATAACTCAATTTCTTCAACAGAAAAAATGCAGTACCTGAAAACACACGTAAAAGGCGACGCAGCAAGATTAATACGTCATCTAACAATAAGCGAAATAAATTATGAAACAGCTTGGAAGTTGCTGACGCAGAGATATGAAGACGAGCGCATGATTGCTACTAAATTTATTGATAAATTATTAGATTTACCTAAAATTCAACGAGCAAACGCGGCACAATTACGAGATATGCATGACACTATAAATGAATGTCTTGAGGCACTAAAAAATCAACGCATAAACACATCGTCTTGGGGCCCTCTATTGATAAGAATAGTCAGTAGAAAATGGGATGAAGAAACTAATACGAAGTATGAAGACCAACTACAAAACCGAAATAAAATACAATCCTTTGACGAGATGATGAAATTCAGGGAAAACCGTTTTAATTGCCTTAAGTCATTTGACGGATCAACTTCATATACTAATACCTCAAGACAACTATCGCGGCATAAACAAACAACAGAAAAATATAAACGCTGTTGGTTTTGTCAAAAGAATGATCATATTATTCATCACTGCCCTAGTTTCAAGGCGTTAAGCGTCAACGATCGATACAAGGCCGTCGCGCAAAAAAGAATGTGCAAACGTTGCTTAAATCACGATGATCAGAAACAATGTGTGAGTGCAGTTTATAAACAATGTGAAATTTGTCAACATAAGGGACACAACGTATTATTGCATCAATCTAGGCCGTTTCAAAACAATGGCAACGCTAAAAAATACACATAAAAAAATACAGGTACAGAGATGTCACAAAATATAGCGACATCGAACTTATCAGCAACTAAAAATGACGCTAAAAATACAACTTTACTAGCTACTGCCATAGTAAGGACTACCTCGCATGATGGGATGCCGCAGATGCTTAGAGTATTATGTGATCAGGGATCAGAAGCGTCATTTTGCACTGAAGAAGTAGCACAATTGTTGTCTTACCCACGACAAAAAATCCAAGCCGAAATAAAGGGTATCGGAGATGAAAAACCAAAAACGTCAAACTACACAATCAACATTACTCTACAACCAAGGTACTCCAGCGATTACAAACTGCCAGTGACGCCAATAGTACTACCAAAACTAACAAGTTCATTACCAAGGAACGATTTACAACAATTACAAGAAAAAATCTTGGATAACGCTCTTATAGCAGACCCAACTTATTATAAAAAGGGACCAATTGATGTAATATTAGGTGCCCAAGAATACAGCAGAATATTACTACAGGGTGTCGAAAGACTAAGGGACGGAATTATCGCCCAAAACACAGAATTGGGGTGGACTTAGTATGGTGGCGTGCACCGAAGATGTACGACAACTTACAAAATTTTGGGAATTAGAAGAAATTCCACAAGACTACAAACTAACACAGGATGACCAGACCTGTGAAAACTACTATAAAGAAACAACAGTAAGAAACCCAGACGGAACTTACACGGTACGACTACCTTTAAAGGATTCAAACTTAAACTTGAACTTGAACGGTGAATCACGCAGGAAAGCCGCTGCACGACTACTACAACTAGAACGACAGTTCGCAAAAAATGAAAAATTACGACAACAATACATTGACTTCATGGATGAATACTTACTTATGGGTCATATGAGAAAAGTAGCTACAACGAACTACAACTCAGGAAAGTACTACATACCACATCAGGCAGTAATTAAGGAAGATTCACTAACTACAAAATTACGCGTGGTTTTTGATGCGAGCAGTAAAAGCAGCACAAAAATAAGCCTTAATGACAATATGTATAAAGGACCACGATTACAACAAGACTTATCCACTATACTTCTACGATGGCGAAAACATAAGTTTGCCTTTATGGCAGATATTATGAAAATGTACCGATTTATAAAAATTAATGAATTAGACGTCACACATCAAAGGATACTATGGAGATTTTCTCCAAAACACGCAATAAGTGAATATGAGCTTACAACGGTAACCTACGGTACAACTAGTGCCCCCTATCTTGCGGTACGAACATTGCAACAACTTGCGATAGACGAACAAAACAATTACCCAATCGCAAGTCAAGCAACATTACAAGATTTCTACGTGGATGTACATTTGTGACGTCACTTTCCGGTAAAAAATGTACTCAAATGTGACGTAACACGAGTTTTGACACACTGTATCATCTTAATTTCTTGCTTACGTAAAAGAAAAAAAACTTTTTTGCAAAAGATAAAACCGACTTCAAAAAAAAAAAACCAAAAAAGTGAAAAATAACTTTAGCTTCTGAAGTCGGTGACGTTTGTATGATTGATTTAATTTTTTTGTCACCGACTTCAGAAGCTAAAGTTATTTTTCACTTTTTTGTTTTTTTTGTTGAAGTCGGTTTGATTTTTTGCAAAAAAGTTTTTATTTTTCACTTTTTAGTGGTTCACATGTGCTTGGTACACGTAGAAAGTGCATACCGTTACAATTACAACAAGCCCAAACACGACTACGATACATTGTCTCATTAAGGAGTTCCGGTGCCTGACTCTTGGCTTCATCTTCAGATCTGATGGTAGAATGGTTCTTGTCAAACGCAAATGCTTCACTTGTTGTACAAAATACCATAATCGCTGTACGTTTTCCTATAAAATTTGAAGAGTTCCCTCGATTTCGCCAAGATTCCATCATCAGATCCCGATTTGGTGACTATGGGACCATTTGGAAAGTATATCCTTTCGAACAAAAAAAGAATTTTTCAAATTGGTTGGCAAACGACGGAGATATGCGCGAACAAACATAACAAAAAAAAAAAAAAAAAAATAGAAACATCCGAATTGAGAACCTCCTCCTTTTTTAGAAGTCGGTTAAAAATATTGCCAAATGAATTGAATTTTATTACCAACTAGCGTACGCGGATCCCGTTGCTTATGCCAGCGACAACGGGGTCGTCAAAATCGAATATCTAAAACGTCTGATGTCGAATTCTAAGAGCCCGGGGACGGGAAAATAACGGATCTTTCCCACCTGAGCAACACATACCGATTGTTTCTTTTTGCCATTTAACAGCTTCACAAAAAGTACAATTTTGAACTCCGATGGCGAAATATGTGGCGTATCCTATGATTGAATACGCCAGTGCATTTACATGCACTCCGTTCCTTATCAACCCAAGGAAGGTCGCCATGCCCTACGGCTATATCTTGAGACACATCCGATTCTTCAAATGATATCGACATTCGGTTCAGAGAATGTCGAAGTCTTCGCGCTCTTCTTCTGTCTCTTCATGCCGTACTCAAGCAGTTCTTTCTCTATCACTTTCTAACTGATTATGAATATTTTGTTGTGTGCGTGTTCGGGCAATGTATGATAATCTCGATCAGTAGTTAGTCACGCATCACGTTCATCACTCGTTTCAAAAGACCTGTAGTAGATGTGCGAAAACGCTGGGAACTCAAGCGTGATTCTTTATCCGTGTACGTCTCCGACTCGCGAGACACTGCGTGACGTTCACGATCAGCGGTCAGTTGCGCATCACTTTCCCCACTTGTCTCTAGAGAATATGAAGTCGATGCGTAGATACGCTTGGTACTCAAGCGCAATTCTCTATCCGTGAACGTCTCCGACTCGCGAGACAATGTATGACGTTCACGATCTGCGGTCAGTCGCGCATCTATTCTTCACTGGTCTCTAGAGACCTGGATGTGGATGCGCAAATACGCTAAAAACGTAGGCATGAAGAGGTTACCACGGAGCAAGTTGCGGCCTGATGTTCTCGAACAGCATCAAGTCTCTCCTGACGCTCTTCGATAGATTCTTGGGATCTTATGATCCTCAATCTTTTAGCTCCTTTGGAACATCGGGAAAGATTTGACCTCTTTCTAGGCATGGTTATAGTTTTGTTGTGAAGATACCTGATCAATTAAAATCTAAGTGACTGCTCCCCTGCGTTACCGGGTAAGCTACCGAGTCACGAAGATAAATGGAAAAGGAAAATAAACACTCAAATAACATAAGCCCGAAGGCCTTTTTTTTTCGATAATTTATGTACTTAAGATAAAATAATAAATGGGAGTTTTGGCCAGTAGAGTCAAATTTTCAATGATATACCATCGTCATCGAAAATCAGTCCTAAACTGTTACCGCCTTCACCGCGTGGAGGTACTCCCAGTTTATGTTATTTTATCACTATACAGTGAAATTAGTGATAGCTTTGCATTAAGTTTCACTTCAGATGTTCTGATCTAAGATTTTTTATAAGTCAACAGGAAATGCCTGTCAGACCAAACAACTTTTGCTATGAAGTCATTCCTATGTGTGATGGTGTAGCTGGGCTATTGGAGTTCCACGACAGGTGTCCCAGATCTTCGATTTTTATAAGTCAACAGAGAGTGCTCATCAGATTGAACAACTTTTGCTAAGACGTCATTCCTATATGTGTTATGGTGTAGCTGGGCTATTGGAGTTCCACGACAGGTGTCCCAGATCTTCGATTTTTATAAGTCAACAGAAAGTGCTCATCAAATTGAACAACTTTTGCTAAGACGTCATTCCTTAATGTGTTATGGTGTAGCTGGGCTATTGGAGTTCCACAACAGGTGTCCTAGATCTTCGATTTTTATAAGTCAACAGAAAGTGCTCATCAGATTGAACAACTTTTGCTAAGACGTCATTCCTATATGTGTTATTGGTGTAGCTGGGCTCTTGGAGTTCCACATCAGGTGTTCCAGATCTTCAAATTTATTATCTCAGCAGAAAATACTTATCACGTGGAACAATTTTTGCTACGGTGTCATTTTTGTATCTCTCATAGTTAAGCTGGTCTGTTGCGGTTCTGCATCAGGTGATCAAGTTTCCAATATAAATTATAGCCTATATGTTGCCCAGACATAATATCTATACAACAAAAAAAAATCATTCAAATCCGTCCAGTAGTTCCGAAGATTAGCGTGTACAAACAAACAGACAAACAGACAGACTTTTTTTTTTGGATTCGTGCTCTATTACTGTTTCTAAACCCCCCTCAATTATTATTTTTTTAATATATTACCAGTTGACAGCGATGAGGAGGAGTTTTTTGACGCCATTTTTTAAGGTTATAGTTAATAGTTTAGTTTATTTTAATTTATAATTGTATGTACTTAGCATTTTTTTTTAAATAAATATATTCAATGTACAGACACAGTTTTTTTTTCTATCTTATTATATGTATAGATTTCAAGGGTTTGATTTTTCTTGCACGGAACCCTAACTATTGTTGTAAAATAAAAGTAACCTTTGTTAGACCTTGTAACATCAGCTACTGGCCAGTAAAAGTCCCGTTAAAAACGGTTCATCCGTTTCGGAGATTAGCCGGAACAAACACACAGACAGACCGACAGGTAGACACACTAAATTTACTGAATTAAATTTCACTAAAACTTGGTGACTAACTGAAAATTATATGAATACCTATTTCTTTCTAAATAAATAAAAGAACAGGGTTTTGCCAAAATAGATGGGAAATATGCGAGCGTCCGTCGCGCCGCATACTCCCCATCCATCTGACGCGGAGCTCGCGCCTGCTGCCGTACGTTGCCGCGTCGGTTAGGCAGTGGTCCGACCGCCCGCGAGAAAACAACTAAGTATCGGCGATTGACTCTCTCAAGAAACGTATATTCCGTGTAAACGAAAGAGATGCATATATTAAAAGTTGCTCTCTGACTGTTCACACTGGCCGGCGACGACTCGCTTTACTAGGTTTGTCGCTGAGCGACGAGATTTCAAAAATAAACTCACTCAGCGATACTTGTTCAGCGATGCTCACTCGCTTGATCATTTCTTTACGTGTAACGCGCGCACAGGTTTGCACAGGACTGATATATATTGTAGTCTTTGCAGGACTGAGCAACCGCGGGCGAGTGGCGCGAATAATCGCTCGTCGCACTTGCACACTCGCTTATAGCCCGGCGACAAAACTATCGAAACTACACACTTGCTTCCCGCTGATCGCCAACTCGTTTATAGTTTCTAGTTCTGCTCGTTTCTCGTTCATCGTCGGCGGTCGGACCACTGCTTACACCGCACCTACTTATACGTAGGTAGTTGCGGTACTGACATAGCTCGAGCTATAGGACTACAACTACGTATAAAGCAAGGCGGCTTGGCGATTTCAGGTCATACAGGATTTCGGACTAAAAATATATGATTCTGTTTAGTCCGTCCGTTAGATTATTGAAAAACATGGGATTTTTTGTTTTATCAAATTAATAAAAATTGACGAACTTATAATGCGTCTGGTCATGAGTAGGGGCTTGTGACGTCACTTTCCGGTAAAAAATGTACTCAAATGTGACGTCACACGAGTTTTAGACGCTGTATCGTCTTCATTTTTGCTTACGTAAAAGAAAAAATCCATCTACGACCCGAATAGCGTAGTGGTAGTGAGACTGCCTTACGTTCTTAGGGTCCTTGGTTCGAATCCCGGTAGGAGCAAATGTTTGTGTAATGAGCATGGACATTTGTTTCCGAGTCATGGATGTTTATATGTATAATAAGTATGTATTTACAAACAAAAAAGTATATATGTAGTATATCAACTATCTAGTGTCCACGACACAAGCCTTGCTTAGTGTGGCACTAGGTGGCGCTGTGTGTTATTGTCCAGCGATATATTATTATTATATTATCTGACAGACTTATTAGATTTTTCCTCATCTACCCTATTACGGACTGGAAAGCTTATAGTTTTTTTAATAACTAGAAGGTATACTACCACAAACCCGACTACTGAAAATACCCGCTCTAATGAAAGTCGAGGTTTACAAAGTAAAATGGACCCCTCCTATTGTTTACCTATCTATCACCTACTGAACCGGTACTGCAGTCAGACATTGTACCTAACTCTCGACGCGGAGCCGAGCGTTGAAAATCCAACCGAGTACATAAATTTGGGCGTTCAGTTAGGTTAGGTCTCACCGAGTTTTCGTGAAATTAGATATCAAATAAAATTATATTGTGCTGATGGATGCGTGAATATGAATAGTGCAGGGGTCATGGAGGTATTAAGAAAACAAATAAAATAAAAAAAAAAAACGAGAAAGCTACTGAGGAACTTTGACCTTCAATTACTCTGTAAAAGAAAGTCTAGTACGAAAATTAATCGCAATCAAATGTATTGATGAATGATGCATTTATTTGCAAGAATAATTACGTAAGTTCTTTATATCTATGGGTTTCACTATATTCGGCATTTTGGCCATTCAAATATTGAGTAGGTACACATTTAGTAATTGGCAATTATATAAATGACAAGAAGAACACGTGCCTTTCGTCTTCGTTACAGGACTTTTTTCACCCTTTATTCTATACTAGCTGTTGCCCGCGACCATCGCTCGCGTGAATTATACATAAAGGGTGTAAAACACCTCTTCACGAAGCCGGAAGGCACTTGTTCTCCCCATCATTGCGATATTTTTTTTGTTCTACACCATACCTACCTGGAAATCTTCTAGTCACGAAGATATGGGGGGTCAAAGTTACAACTTTTTGACAAGTTTTTTTTTAAATGCAAGTATTAATAGTCTATTCAATCCATCCATCAGCACAATGTTTTAAGTGCGTTACATTGAGTTCTACCACAAAACATGATTCACCTCAAAAAACCTCAAAAAAAAAGTTGTTTCCCAGCAATATTTTTGCGTAAAGTTACTTAGTTTGATGTACAGAATGCTTGGTTAACGGCTTTATGATGAGGTGGTTTACACCCTGTATAATAAAGCAAGTTACATTAAATTAAACATTTTAAAACCCCTGACACATTGGGTCGTAATTTCAGGTATATCATTCTACTAGTCAAGCCCTTTCATTTGATACCCATATTGAGTAAGTTGTGAAAAAAATGTAAATCACCATTTTGTGGTGGCGGCCATCTTCGACTTGAAATTTACTATAGCGTTTCTACTAGTCAAGCCCTCTCATTTGATACCCATATTGAGGGAGTTGTTGAATAAACATGTAATCCGCCATTTCATGGCGGCGGCCATCTTGGACTGTATTTTATGAAAGCTAAGAACACTCACGACTAAAGCCCTTTCATTTGATACCCATATTGAGTAAGTTGTGAAAAAAATGTAAATCACCATTTTGTGGTGGCGGCCATCTTCGACTTGAAATTTACTATAGAAGTATTCTACTAGTCAAGCCCTCTCATTTGATACCCATATTGAGGGAGTTGTTGAATAAACATGTAATCCGCCATTTCATGGCGGCGGCCATCTTGGACTGTATTTTATGAAAGCTAAGAACACTCACGACTAAAGCCCTTTCATTTGATACCCATATTGAGTAAGTTGTGAAAAAAATGTAAATCACCATTTTGTGGTGGCGGCCATCTTCGACTTGAAATTTACTATAGAAGTATTCTACTAGTCAAGCCCTCTCATTTGATACCCATATTGAGGGAGTTGTTGAATAAACATGTAATCCGCCATTTCATGGCGGCGGCCATCTTGGACTGTATTTTATGAAAGCTAAGAACACTCACGACTAAAGCCCTTTCATTTGATACCCATATTGAGTAAGTTGTGAAAAAAATGTAAATCACCATTTTGTGGTGGCGGCCATCTTCGACTTGAAATTTACTATAGAAGTATTCTACTAGTCAAGCCCTCTCATTTGATACCCATATTGAGGGAGTTGTTGAATAAACATGTAATCCGCCATTTCATGGCGGCGGCCATCTTGGACTGTATTTTATGAAAGCTAAGAACACTCACGACTAATGCACCGGTAAAAAAAAAAAAAACAAAATCGGCTCATCCGTTCTAGAGCTACGATGCCACAAACAGGCACACACACACAGACAAACTTATAACACCCCGTCGTTTTTGCGTCGGGGGTTAAAAATATTTCCAAATTAATTGAATTTTATTGCCAATTTCAAGGGTTTGATTTTTATTGCACGGAACACTAACTGTTATTTTAAAATAAAAGTAACCTATGTTAGACCTTGTAACATCAGCTACCTGCTAGTAAAAGTCCCGATAAAATCAGTTCAGCCATTTCGGAGATTAGCCTGAACAAACACACAGACAGACCGACAGGTAGACACACAAAATTTAAAACTTGGTGACCAACTGAAAATTATATGAATACCTATTTCTTTCTAAATAAATAAAAGAACAGGGTTTTGCCAAAATAGATGGGAAATATGCGAGCGTCCGTCGCGCCGCATACTCCCCATCCATCTGACGCGGAGCTCGCGTCTGCTGCCGTACGGCAGTTATACGCCGCACCTACTTGTACGTTGTATGTAGCTGCGGTACTAACATAGGTCGAGGCCGGCCGGCCGTCTGGTCTTCGGGGTGATTTCTGACTAAAAAAATATGATTCTGTTAACTCATTCAGTTGGGTTATCGAAAAATCCTATTGTTCACCTGTCTATCAACTATTGATCCGATACTGCAGTCACACATTGTACCTATATACAGCCACTATATTCACAGACAGTAACAAATGACGTTAAAATTGTAACTCTCGACGCGGAGCCGAGCGTTGAAAATCCAACAGAGTAATTTGGGCGTTCAGTTAGGTCTCGCCGAGTTTTCGTGAAATCAGGCATCAAATAAAATTATATTGTGGTGATGGATGCGTGAATATGAATAGTGCAGGGTTCATGGAGGTATTCAAAGTAAAGAAATAATATTTAAAAAAAAAAAACGAGAAAACGCTACTACTCGGGAACTTTGACCTTCAATATCTGTAACAGAAAGTCTAGTACGAAAATTAATCGCAATCAAATGTATTGATGAATGATGCATTTATTTGCAAGAATAATTACGTAAGTTCTTTATATCTATGGGTTTCACTATATTCGGCATTTTGGCCATTCAAATATTAAGATTTTACGTCTTCAAAAAATTGTCTGTCAGTTAGAGAATTGAAAAATAATGGACACGTATTTTTTGTGTTTGTAAGTCAATGAATATTGACAAAGATAACAGAACTAGCGATTTCGCCTTCGTCAATACGTTACAAAAGAAAAAATACTTGTCAAATTTTTTTTGAAAATCTAACTGACGAACTTATTATGTTTTTGCAGGACGCAAGCCTATTAGTAATTACATAAATGACAAGAAGAACACGCGCCTTTGTTTTCGTTATAGGAGTTTTTTTACCCTTGATTCTGTACTAACTGTTACCCGCTACATTTGTTCGCGTGAATCATATATACGTATAATAAAACGAGTTAAGTACATTCAATGAAAAAAAAAAGTCCCTGACACATTGGGTCGTAATTTGCGGTATATCATTTTACTAGTCAAGCCCTTTCATTTGATACCCATATTGAAGGAGTTGTTGAATAAATATTTAATCCGCCATTTTGTGGCAGCTGCCATCTTGGACTGATTTACGTCAAAGCTAAGAACACTCCCAACTAATTCACCTTTAAAACGAAAAAACCAAAATCGGCTCATCCGTTCGAGAGCTACGATCCCACAGACAGGCACACACACGCAGAAAAACTTATAACACAACGTCGTTTTTGCGTCGGGGGTTAAAAATATTGAATTTTATTACCAATTTCAAGGGTTTTATTTTTATTGCACGGATCCCTAATTATTCATTTTATTCTTGTATGCCTATGTTAGACCTTATAACATCAGCTACCTGCCCGTGACAGTTCCGTCAAAATCGGTTCAGCCGTTTCGGAGATTAGCCGGAACAAACACACAGACAGACCGACAGGTAGACACACTAAATTTACTGAATTAAATTTCACAAAAACTTGGTGACCAACTGAAAATTATATGAATACCTATTTCTTTCTAAATAAATAAAAGAACAGGGTTTTGCCAAAATAGATGGGAAATATGCGAGCGTCCGTCGCGCCGCATACTCCCCATCCATCTGACGCGGAGCTCGCGTCTGCTGCCGTACGTTGCCGCGTCGGTTAGGCAGTGGTCCGACCGCCCGCGAGAAAACGACTAAGTATCGGCGATTGACTCTCTCAAAAAACGCACAATAAATGTACACTCCGTGTAAACGAAAGAGATGCATATATTAAAAGTTGCTCTCTGACTGTTCACACTGCCGGCGACGACTCGCTTTACTAATTTTGTCGCTGAGCGACGAGCTTTCAAAAATAAACTCGCTCAGCGATACTCGTTCAGTGATGCTCGCTCGCTTGATCATTTCTTTACGTGTAACGCGCGCGCAGGTTTGCACAGGACTGAGCGACCGCGGGCGAGTGGCGCGAATAATCGCTCGTCGTACTTGCACACTCGCTTATAGCCCGGCGACAAAACTATCGAAACTACACACTTGCTTCTCGCTGATCGCCAACTTGTTTATAGTTTCTAGTTCTTCTCGTTTCCCGTTCATCGTCGGCGGTCGGACCACTGCTTGCACCGCACCTACTTATACGTATGTAGGTGCGGTACTGACATCGCTCGAGCTATAGGGCTACAACTACGTATTATTTTTATTTATTAAAACTTTATTTTTATGTTCTGTTTAGTCCGTCAGTTAGATTATCGAAAAAATATCGGATCGGTTTTTCGTTTTATCAAATTAATAAAAATTGACTAAGATAAAATGCGTCAGGTCATGAGTAGGGGCTTGTGACGTCACTTTCCGGTAAAAAATGTACTCAAATGTGACGTAACACGAGTTTTGACACACTGTATCATCTTAATTTCTTGCTTACGTAAAAGAAAAAAAACTTTTTTGCAAAAGATAAAACCGACTTCAAAAAAAAAAAACCAAAAAAGTGAAAAATAACTTTAGCTTCTGAAGTCGGTGACGTTTCTATGATTGATTTAATTTTTTTGTCACCGACTTCAGAAGCTAAAGTTATTTTTCACTTTTTTGTTTTTTTTGTTGAAGTCGGTTTGATTTTTTGCAAAAAAGTTTTTATTTTTCACTTTTTAGTGGTTCACATGTGCTTGGTACACGTAGAAAGTGCATACCGTTACAATTACAACAAGCCCAAACACGACTACGATACATTGTCTCATTAAGGAGTTCCGGTGCCTGACTCTTGGCTTCATCTTCAGATCTGATGGTAGAATGGTTCTTGTCAAACGCAAATGCTTCACTTGTTGTACAAAATACCATAATCGCTGTACGTTTTCCTATAAAATTTGAAGAGTTCCCTCGATTTCGCCAAGATTCCATCATCAGATCCCGATTTGGTGACTATGGGACCATTTGAAAAGTATATCCTTTCGAACAAAAAAAGAATTTTTCAAATTGGTTGGCAAACGACGGAGATATGCGCGAACAAACATAACAAAAAAAAAAAAAAAAAATAGAAACATCCGAATTGAGAACCTCCTCCTTTTTTAGAAGTCGGTTAAAAATATTGCCAAATGAATTGAATTTTATTACCAACTAGCGTACGCGGATCCCGTTGCTTATGCCAGCGACAACGGGGTCGTCAAAATCGAATATCTAAAACGTCTGATGTCGAATTCTAAGAGCCCGGGGACGGGAAAATAACGGATCTTTCCCACCTGAGCAACACATACCGATTGTTTCTTTTTGCCATTTAACAGCTTCACAAAAAGTACAATTTTGAACTCCGATGGCGAAATATGTGGCGTATCCTATGATTGAATACGCCAGTGCATTTACATGCACTCCGTTCCTTATCAACCCAAGGAAGGTCGCCATGCCCTATCGACATTCGGTTCAGAGAATGTCGAAGTCTTCGCGCTCTTCTTCTGTCTCTTCATGCCGTACTCAAGCAGTTCTTTCTCTATCACTTTCTAACTGATTATGAATATTTTGTTGTGTGCGTGTTCGGGCAATGTATGATAATCTCGATCAGTAGTTAGTCACGCATCACGTTCATCACTCGTTTCAAAAGACCTGGGCCGGCAGTCTTGACAGAGGTAGCGACAGAATCGCTAACTTTCAATCGCTGATTACTAAGGAATACATTCGGTTGCAATAATTATGCTCACTAGAAACGCGTCTAGGATGTAGAGACTTTCATTATTCGCAAGCATCGTTATTGCAATCGAATTTATTCGTTAGTAATTAGCAACCGAAAGTTAACGATTTTGTCGTTATCTCTGTCGAGACTGCCGGCCCTGTAGTAGATGTGCGAAAACGCTGGGAACTCAAGCGTGATTCTCTATCCGTGTACGTCTCCGACTCGCGAGACAATCAAATCAAATCAAATCAAATTCATTTATTTCAGGTTCATAACCCATATTACAAATAACATCACACACAAATAAATACACCATCAACACACAAATAAATACACCATCAACACACATACAAATAAAATAAATCAATAATTCTTATTCACACATATACAAGACACTCGTAATTCAAAATAATTTAAATAATCAATTAATTACAGTAGTCTCTTACGTGCGACACTGTATGTAACTTGTCTGTCACAACAGTGCCGCACATAAGGACAGTCCAACCTGTTTGCTATCATACTCAGAACGGTATTGGAGATGGCCCACACTCTGCGTACAAGAGACGCGCAGCGCTTTCGCATGGTCGCATGAAAGCAGTCGGTGCGTGCCCACGCGAACATACCGGAAGCGCTGCAGTAGCGAGGCAGACCCAAAACCGCTCTGAAAGCGTTGTTAAACTGAACGCGGAGGGTGCTGAAGCTCTTTTGCGTGTAATTCGCCCACAGGCTACAGGTGTACATGGACGTGCAATATGCTCGGAAAAGAGTTATTTTCACGCCATCCGAGCAACGCGCGAACCTGCGAGCCAGCATATTAGCTCTTTTAGATAAAGTCCTCCGCTCTCGTTCTAGGTCAGCATGATCCCTGAGGTCAGCCGTGACTATATGCCCTAGGTATTTAAACTGATAAACCCTATCTAAGGGCACACTATTAATACATAAAGGAGGTACATAGTCCGGGCATCTAGCACCACCGGCCTCAAAGACCATGTACTGACTCTTCTTAATATTATACACAAGTCCATGCTTAACAGCGTAATCCTCACATGTCGCCAACAACCTCCTCAGGCCACAGATCGACGCACTCAGCAGCACCATGTCGTCTGCATAGCTTAAGTTATTGACACACACGTCGTCAATATGACAGCCGACATGCCGCCTGCTCAGCGCGACGATCAGCGCGTCCATATAAAGGTTGAATAACAAGGGTGAAGTCAGTCCGCCCTGTCTCATACCGCACTGCAATCGATATGGCTCCGACATTGCCCCCGCCCACCTGACACTGTTGACTTGGTGCGTATACCAATACTTGAGGATGTTCACAAGTTCTGATGGTAGGCCAATACTCTCAAGTTTTTCCCACAAGAGATCATACGCCACCAAATCAAAGGCCCTGGACAAGTCGAGAAAACACGCATAAACCGGGGTTTTACGGTCATTGTAGTATCTGGCGGTATGCTTAAGACACAGTATAGCACTTTCCGTTGACAATTGAGGCCTAAATCCAAACTGATTATCATGCAGAGATATATAATTACTTAACTGTGTATTAAGCAAACCGTCAAACACCTTCGCTATAACTGTAGCCAAAGATATGGGCCTATAGTTTCCTTTATCAGCTAAGTCACCGGTTTTATCTTTAACTATAGGCACAACCACAGTTTTCATAAGATCCGGTGGAAGATAAGAGTGGCTCACACATAGTGAGTAGAACATTGCCAATACTCTGTTTATATGTGGGCCGGCGTGAAGTAGGTGTTCAATGGATAAGGAATCATGCCCAGGACTCTTGCCTTTAGTCATGTTCTTAAGGGTTACAGCCACATCCTTGGCACTAAACCTCACCCCTACTATCCCTTCCGGTAACGCGCCCTTGTAAACCTCGCACGCCGGACCCAACGGTGACTGCACAGTAAATTGACTCTTAAAGATATCAGCAATGCCTTTACAATCACTCATCCCATCGACACTCACCGGAAGTCCAGGCTTGGCGTTAACTTTGTTCGTGCTTTTCCAAAAGCCTCGAAAATCACCTTTGGCGTGCTTTACCGCAAGACTATCCATTTTAATCTGGGCTTGATTATCTTGACACCATTTTAACTGCGATTTAAAAAGTCTCCTGCTGGCACACATGTCATCATACATGGGGCCAGCTTTAGGTTTACCGCACGATACCCATTCCGTAAACTTTATTCTCGCCTTCCGGTGAGCCTCGCCGACGTGCCTATTCCAACCCACCACGCGCGGCCCACTCCCATTCCTCACAAAGCCCTCCCGACCTGCCAAAGACGCAGCACGGAGGGCGGACACAATGTCAGAGTACATTACATCAAGAATACGATGGTGATAGGGGTCATTGCAGTAAAAATCAGCACAATTAATACACTCGGTAGGAAAGTTAACCAACCTTAAACGCTTATGACACTCTGCGGTATATTTCGCGATCTGTTCTTTACTTCTAGTGCCCCACGATACCGTGCTATCGTTCAGTAATAGTTTAGTCACAATGCGTGACGTTCACGATCAGCGGTCAGTTGCGCATCACTTTCCCCACTTGTCTCTAGAGAATATGAAGTCGATGCGTAGATACGCTTGGTACTCAAGCGCAATTCTCTATCCGTGAACGTCTCCGACTCGCGAGACAATGTATGACGTTCACGATCTGCGGTCAGTCGCGCATCTATTCTTCACTGGTCTCTAGAGACCTGGATGTGGATGCGCAAATACGCTAAAAACGCAGGCATGAAGAGGTTACCACGGAGCAAGTTGCGGCCTGATGTTCTCGAACAGCATCAAGTCTCTCCTGACGCTCTTCGATAGATTCTTGGGATCTTATGATCCTCAATCTTTTAGCTCCTTTGGAACATCGGGAAAGATTTGACCTCTTTCTAGGCATGGTTATAGTTTTGTTGTGAAGATACCTGATCAATTAAAATCTAAGTGACTGCTCCCCTGCGTTACCGGGTAAGCTACCGAGTCACGAAGATAAATGGAAAAGGAAAATAAACACTCAAATAACATAAGCCCGAAGGCCTTTTTTTTTCGATAATTTATGTACTTAAGATAAAATAATAAATGGGAGTTTTGGCCAGTAGAGTCAAATTTTCAATGATATACCATCGTCATCGAAAATCAGTCCTAAACTGTTACCGCCTTCACCGCGTGGAGGTACTCCCAGTTTATGTTATTTTATCACTATACAGTGAAATTAGTGATAGCTTTGCATTAAGTTTCACTTCAGATGTTCTGATCTAAGATTTTTTATAAGTCAACAGGAAATGCCTGTCAGACCAAACAACTTTTGCTATGAAGTCATTCCTATGTGTGATGGTGTAGCTGGGCTATTGGAGTTCCACGACAGGTGTCCCAGATCTTCGATTTTTATAAGTCAACAGAGAGTGCTCATCAGATTGAACAACTTTTGCTAAGACGTCATTCCTATATGTGTTATGGTGTAGCTGGGCTATTGGAGTTCCACGACAGGTGTCCCAGATCTTCGATTTTTATAAGTCAACAGAAAGTGCTCATCAAATTGAACAACTTTTGCTAAGACGTCATTCCTTAATGTGTTATAGTGTAGCTGGGCTATTGGAGTTCCACAACAGGTGTCCTAGATCTTCGATTTTTATAAGTCAACAGAAAGTGCTCATCAGATTGAACAACTTTTGCTAAGACGTCATTCCTATATGTGTTATTGGTGTAGCTGGGCTCTTGGAGTTCCACATCAGGTGTTCCAGATCTTCAAATTTATTATCTCAGCAGAAAATACTTATCACGTGGAACAATTTTTGCTACGGTGTCATTTTTGTATCTCTCATAGTTAAGCTGGTCTGTTGCGGTTCTGCATCAGGTGATCAAGTTTCCAATATAAATTATAGCCTATATGTTGCCCAGACATAATATCTATACAACAAAAAAAAATCATTCAAATCCGTCCAGTAGTTCCGAAGATTAGCGTGTACAAACAAACAGACAAACAGACAGACTTTTTTTTTTGGATTCGTGCTCTATTACTGTTTCTAAACCCCCCTCAATTATTATTTTTTTAATATATTACCAGTTGACAGCGATGAGGAGGAGTTTTTTGACGCCATTTTTTAAGGTTCTAGTTAATAGTTTAGTTTATTTTAATTTATAATTGTATGTACTTAGCATTTTTTTTTAAATAAATATATTCAATGTACAGACACAGTTTTTTTTTCTATCTTATTATATGTATAGATTTCAAGGGTTTGATTTTTCTTGCACGGACCCTAACTATTGTTGTAAAATAAAAGTAACCTTTGTTAGACCTTGTAACATCAGCTACTGGCCAGTAAAAGTCCCGTTAAAAACGGTTCATCCGTTTCGGAGATTAGCCGGAACAAACACACAGACAGACCGACAGGTAGACACACTAAATTTACTGAATTAAATTTCACTAAAACTTGGTGACCAACTGAAAATTATATGAATACCTATTTCTTTCTAAATAAATAAAAGAACAGGGTTTTGCCAAAATAGATGGGAAATATGCGAGCGTCCGTCGCGCCGCATACTCCCCATCCATCTGACGCGGAGCTCGCGCCTGCTGCCGTACGTTGCCGCGTCGGTTAGGCAGTGGTCCGACCGCCCGCGAGAAAACAACTAAGTATCGGCGATTGACTCTCTCAAGAAACGCACAATAAACGTATATTCCGTGTAAACGAAAGAGATGCATATATTAAAAGTTGCTCTCTGACTGTTCACACTGGCCGGCGACGACTCGCTTTACTAGGTTTGTCGCTGAGCGACGAGATTTCAAAAATAAACTCACTCAGCGATACTTGTTCAGCGATGCTCACTCGCTTGATCATTTCTTTACGTGTAACGCGCGCACAGGTTTGCACAGGACTGATATATATTGTAGTCTTTGCAGGACTGAGCAACCGCGGGCGAGTGGCGCGAATAATCGCTCGTCGCACTTGCACACTCGCTTATAGCCCGGCGACAAAACTATCGAAACTACACACTTGCTTCCCGCTGATCGCCAACTCGTTTATAGTTTCTAGTTCTGCTCGTTTCTCGTTCATCGTCGGCGGTCGGACCACTGCTTACACCGCACCTACTTATACGTAGGTAGTTGCGGTACTGACATAGCTCGAGCTATAGGACTACAACTACGTATAAAGCAAGGCGGCTTGGCGATTTCAGGTCATACAGGATTTCGGACTAAAAATATATGATTCTGTTTAGTCCGTCCGTTAGATTATTGAAAAACATGGGATTTTTTGTTTTATCAAATTAATAAAAATTGACGAACTTATAATGCGTCTGGTCATGAGTAGGGGCTTGTGACGTCACTTTCCGGTAAAAAATGTACTCAAATGTGACGTCACACGAGTTTTAGACGCTGTATCGTCTTCATTTTTGCTTACGTAAAAGAAAAAATCCATCTACGACCCGAATAGCGTAGTGGTAGTGAGACTGCCTTACGTTCTTAGGGTCCTTGGTTCGAATCCCGGTAGGAGCAAATGTTTGTGTAATGAGCATGGACATTTGTTTCCGAGTCATGGATGTTTATATGTATAATAAGTATGTATTTACAAACAAAAAAGTATATATTATGTAGTATATCAACTATCTAGTGTCCACGACACAAGCCTTGCTTAGTGTGGCACTAGGTGGCACTGTGTGTTATTGTCCAGCGATATATTATTATTATATTATCTGACAGACTTATTAGATTTTTCCTCATCTACCCTATTACGGACTGGAAAGCTTATAGTTTTTTTAATAACTAGAAGGTATACTACCACAAACCCGACTACTGAAAATACCCGCTCTAATGAAAGTCGAGGTTTACAAAGTAAAATGGACCCCTCCTATTGTTTACCTATCTATCACCTACTGAACCGGTACTGCAGTCAGACATTGTACCTAACTCTCGACGCGGAGCCGAGCGTTGAAAATCCAACCGAGTACATAAATTTGGGCGTTCAGTTAGGTTAGGTCTCACCGAGTTTTCGTGAAATTAGATATCAAATAAAATTATATTGTGCTGATGGATGCGTGAATATGAATAGTGCAGGGGTCATGGAGGTATTAAGAAAACAAATAAAATAAAAAAAAAAAACGAGAAAACTACTGAGGAACTTTGACCTTCAATTACTCTGTAAAAGAAAGTCTAGTACGAAAATTAATCGCAATCAAATGTATTGATGAATGATGCATTTATTTGCAAGAATAATTACGTAAGTTCTTTATATCTATGGGTTTCACTATATTCGGCATTTTGGCCATTCAAATATTGAGTAGGTACACATTTAGTAATTGGCAATTATATAAATGACAAGAAGAACACGTGCCTTTCGTCTTCGTTACAGGACTTTTTTCACCCTTTATTCTATACTAGCTGTTGCCCGCGACCATCGCTCGCGTGAATTATACATAAAGGGTGTAAAACACCTCTTCACGAAGCCGGAAGGCACTTGTTCTCCCCATCATTGCGATATTTTTTTTGTTCTACACCATACCTACCTGGAAATCTTCTAGTCACGAAGATATGGGGGGTCAAAGTTACAACTTTTTGACAAGTTTTTTTTTAAATGCAAGTATTAATAGTCTATTCAATCCATCCATCAGCACAATGTTTTAAGTGCGTTACATTGAGTTCTACCACAAAACATGATTCACCTCAAAAAACCTCAAAAAAAAAGTTGTTTCCCAGCAATATTTTTGCGTAAAGTTACTTAGTTTGATGTACAGAATGCTTGGTTAACGGCTTTATGATGAGGTGGTTTACACCCTGTATAATAAAGCAAGTTACATTAAATTAAACATTTTAAAACCCCTGACACATTGGGTCGTAATTTCAGGTATATCATTCTACTAGTCAAGCCCTTTCATTTGATACCCATATTGAGTAAGTTGTGAAAAAAATGTAAATCACCATTTTGTGGTGGCGGCCATCTTCGACTTGAAATTTACTATAGCGTTTCTACTAGTCAAGCCCTCTCATTTGATACCCATATTGAGGGAGTTGTTGAATAAACATGTAATCCGCCATTTCATGGCGGCGGCCATCTTGGACTGTATTTTATGAAAGCTAAGAACACTCACGACTAAAGCCCTTTCATTTGATACCCATATTGAGTAAGTTGTGAAAAAAATGTAAATCACCATTTTGTGGTGGCGGCCATCTTCGACTTGAAATTTACTATAGAAGTATTCTACTAGTCAAGCCCTCTCATTTGATACCCATATTGAGGGAGTTGTTGAATAAACATGTAATCCGCCATTTCATGGCGGCGGCCATCTTGGACTGTATTTTATGAAAGCTAAGAACACTCACGACTAATGCACCGGTAAAAAAAAAAAAAACAAAATCGGCTCATCCGTTCTAGAGCTACGATGCCACAAACAGGCACACACACACAGACAAACTTATAACACCCCGTCGTTTTTGCGTCGGGGGTTAAAAATATTTCCAAATTAATTGAATTTTATTGCCAATTTCAAGGGTTTGATTTTTATTGCACGGAACACTAACTGTTATTTTAAAATAAAAGTAACCTATGTTAGACCTTGTAACATCAGCTACCTGCTAGTAAAAGTCCCGATAAAATCAGTTCAGCCATTTCGGAGATTAGCCTGAACAAACACACAGACAGACCGACAGGTAGACACACAAAATTTAAAACTTGGTGACCAACTGAAAATTATATGAATACCTATTTCTTTCTAAATAAATAAAAGAACAGGGTTTTGCCAAAATAGATGGGAAATATGCGAGCGTCCGTCGCGCCGCATACTCCCCATCCATCTGACGCGGAGCTCGCGTCTGCTGCCGTACGGCAGTTATACGCCGCACCTACTTGTACGTTGTATGTAGCTGCGGTACTAACATAGGTCGAGGCCGGCCGGCCGTCTGGTCTTCGGGGTGATTTCTGACTAAAAAAATATGATTCTGTTAACTCATTCAGTTGGGTTATCGAAAAATCCTATTGTTCACCTGTCTATCAACTATTGATCCGATACTGCAGTCACACATTGTACCTATATACAGCCACTATATTCACAGACAGTAACAAATGACGTTAAAATTGTAACTCTCGACGCGGAGCCGAGCGTTGAAAATCCAACAGAGTAATTTGGGCGTTCAGTTAGGTCTCGCCGAGTTTTCGTGAAATCAGGCATCAAATAAAATTATATTGTGGTGATGGATGCGTGAATATGAATAGTGCAGGGTTCATGGAGGTATTCAAAGTAAAGAAATAATATTAAAAAAAAAAAAACGAGAAAACGCTACTACTCGGGAACTTTGACCTTCAATATCTGTAACAGAAAGTCTAGTACGAAAATTAATCGCAATCAAATGTATTGATGAATGATGCATTTATTTGCAAGAATAATTACGTAAGTTCTTTATATCTATGGGTTTCACTATATTCGGCATTTTGGCCATTCAAATATTAAGATTTTACGTCTTCAAAAAATTGTCTGTCAGTTAGAGAATTGAAAAATAATGGACACGTATTTTTTGTGTTTGTAAGTCAATGAATATTGACAAAGATAACAGAACTAGCGATTTCGCCTTCGTCAATACGTTACAAAAGAAAAAATACTTGTCAAATTTTTTTTGAAAATCTAACTGACGAACTTATTATGTTTTTGCAGGACGCAAGCCTATTAGTAATTACATAAATGACAAGAAGAACACGCGCCTTTGTTTTCGTTATAGGAGTTTTTTTACCCTTGATTCTGTACTAACTGTTACCCGCTACATTTGTTCGCGTGAATCATATATACGTATAATAAAACGAGTTAAGTACATTCAATGAAAAAAAAAAGTCCCTGACACATTGGGTCGTAATTTGCGGTATATCATTTTACTAGTCAAGCCCTTTCATTTGATACCCATATTGAAGGAGTTGTTGAATAAATATTTAATCCGCCATTTTGTGGCAGCTGCCATCTTGGACTGATTTACGTCAAAGCTAAGAACACTCCCAACTAATTCACCTTTAAAACGAAAAAACCAAAATCGGCTCATCCGTTCGAGAGCTACGATCCCACAGACAGGCACACACACGCAGAAAAACTTATAACACAACGTCGTTTTTGCGTCGGGGGTTAAAAATATTGAATTTTATTACCAATTTCAAGGGTTTTATTTTTATTGCACGGATCCCTAATTATTCATTTTATTCTTGTATGCCTATGTTAGACCTTATAACATCAGCTACCTGCCCGTGACAGTTCCGTCAAAATCGGTTCAGCCGTTTCGGAGATTAGCCGGAACAAACACACAGACAGACCGACAGGTAGACACACTAAATTTACTGAATTAAATTTCACAAAAACTTGGTGACCAACTGAAAATTATATGAATACCTATTTCTTTCTAAATAAATAAAAGAACAGGGTTTTGCCAAAATAGATGGGAAATATGCGAGCGTCCGTCGCGCCGCATACTCCCCATCCATCTGACGCGGAGCTCGCGTCTGCTGCCGTACGTTGCCGCATCGGTTAGGCAGTGGTCCGACCGCCCGCGAGAAAACGACTAAGTATCGGCGATTGACTCTCTCAAAAAACGCACAATAAATGTACACTCCGTGTAAACGAAAGAGATGCATATATTAAAAGTTGCTCTCTGACTGTTCACACTGCCGGCGACGACTCGCTTTACTAATTTTGTCGCTGAGCGACGAGCTTTCAAAAATAAACTCGCTCAGCGATACTCGTTCAGTGATGCTCGCTCGCTTGATCATTTCTTTACGTGTAACGCGCGCGCAGGTTTGCACAGGACTGAGCGACCGCGGGCGAGTGGCGCGAATAATCGCTCGTCGTACTTGCACACTCGCTTATAGCCCGGCGACAAAACTATCGAAACTACACACTTGCTTCTCGCTGATCGCCAACTTGTTTATAGTTTCTAGTTCTTCTCGTTTCCCGTTCATCGTCGGCGGTCGGACCACTGCTTGCACCGCACCTACTTATACGTATGTAGGTGCGGTACTGACATCGCTCGAGCTATAGGGCTACAACTACGTATTATTTTTATTTATTAAAACTTTATTTTTATGTTCTGTTTAGTCCGTCAGTTAGATTATCGAAAAAATATCGGATCGGTTTTTCGTTTTATCAAATTAATAAAAATTGACTAAGATAAAATGCGTCAGGTCATGAGTAGGGGCTTGTGACGTCACTTTCCGGTAAAAAATGTACTCAAATGTGACGTAACACGAGTTTTGACACACTGTATCATCTTAATTTCTTGCTTACGTAAAAGAAAAAAAACTTTTTTGCAAAAGATAAAACCGACTTCAAAAAAAAAAAACCAAAAAAGTGAAAAATAACTTTAGCTTCTGAAGTCGGTGACGTTTCTATGATTGATTTAATTTTTTTGTCACCGACTTCAGAAGCTAAAGTTATTTTTCACTTTTTTGTTTTTTTTGTTGAAGTCGGTTTGATTTTTTGCAAAAAAGTTTTTATTTTTCACTTTTTAGTGGTTCACATGTGCTTGGTACACGTAGAAAGTGCATACCGTTACAATTACAACAAGCCCAAACACGACTACGATACATTGTCTCATTAAGGAGTTCCGGTGCCTGACTCTTGGCTTCATCTTCAGATCTGATGGTAGAATGGTTCTTGTCAAACGCAAATGCTTCACTTGTTGTACAAAATACCATAATCGCTGTACGTTTTCCTATAAAATTTGAAGAGTTCCCTCGATTTCGCCAAGATTCCATCATCAGATCCCGATTTGGTGACTATGGGACCATTTGAAAAGTATATCCTTTCGAACAAAAAAAGAATTTTTCAAATTGGTTGGCAAACGACGGAGATATGCGCGAACAAACATAACAAAAAAAAAAAAAAAAAATAGAAACATCCGAATTGAGAACCTCCTCCTTTTTTAGAAGTCGGTTAAAAATATTGCCAAATGAATTGAATTTTATTACCAACTAGCGTACGCGGATCCCGTTGCTTATGCCAGCGACAACGGGGTCGTCAAAATCGAATATCTAAAACGTCTGATGTCGAATTCTAAGAGCCCGGGGACGGGAAAATAACGGATCTTTCCCACCTGAGCAACACATACCGATTGTTTCTTTTTGCCATTTAACAGCTTCACAAAAAGTACAATTTTGAACTCCGATGGCGAAATATGTGGCGTATCCTATGATTGAATACGCCAGTGCATTTACATGCACTCCGTTCCTTATCAACCCAAGGAAGGTCGCCATGCCCTATCGACATTCGGTTCAGAGAATGTCGAAGTCTTCGCGCTCTTCTTCTGTCTCTTCATGCCGTACTCAAGCAGTTCTTTCTCTATCACTTTCTAACTGATTATGAATATTTTGTTGTGTGCGTGTTCGGGCAATGTATGATAATCTCGATCAGTAGTTAGTCACGCATCACGTTCATCACTCGTTTCAAAAGACCTGGGCCGGCAGTCTTGACAGAGGTAGCGACAGAATCGCTAACTTTCAATCGCTGATTACTAAGGAATACATTCGGTTGCAATAATTATGCTCACTAGAAACGCGTCTAGGATGTAGAGACTTTCATTATTCGCAAGCATCGTTATTGCAATCGAATTTATTCGTTAGTAATTAGCAACCGAAAGTTAACGATTTTGTCGTTATCTCTGTCGAGACTGCCGGCCCTGTAGTAGATGTGCGAAAACGCTGGGAACTCAAGCGTGATTCTCTATCCGTGTACGTCTCCGACTCGCGAGACAATCAAATCAAATCAAATCAAATTCATTTATTTCAGGTTCATAACCCATATTACAAATAACATCACACACAAATAAATACACCATCAACACACAAATAAATACACCATCAACACACATACAAATAAAATAAATCAATAATTCTTATTCACACATATACAAGACACTCGTAATTCAAAATAATTTAAATAATCAATTAATTACAGTAGTCTCTTACGTGCGACACTGTATGTAACTTGTCTGTCACAACAGTGCCGCACATAAGGACAGTTCAACCTGTTTGCTATCATACTCAGAACGGTATTGGAGATGGCCCACACTCTGCGTACAAGAGACGCGCAGCGCTTTCGCATGGTCGCATGAAAGCAGTCGGTGCGTGCCCACGCGAACATACCGGAAGCGCTGCAGTAGCGAGGCAGACCCAAAACCGCTCTGAAAGCGTTGTTAAACTGAACGCGGAGGGTGCTGAAGCTCTTTTGCGTGTAATTCGCCCACAGGCTACAGGTGTACATGGACGTGCAATATGCTCGGAAAAGAGTTATTTTCACGCCATCCGAGCAACGCGCGAACCTGCGAGCCAGCATATTAGCTCTTTTAGATAAAGTCCTCCGCTCTCGTTCTAGGTCAGCATGATCCCTGAGGTCAGCCGTGACTATATGCCCTAGGTATTTAAACTGATAAACCCTATCTAAGGGCACACTATTAATACATAAAGGAGGTACATAGTCCGGGCATCTAGCACCACCGGCCTCAAAGACCATGTACTGACTCTTCTTAATATTATACACAAGTCCATGCTTAACAGCGTAATCCTCACATGTCGCCAACAACCTCCTCAGGCCACAGATCGACGCACTCAGCAGCACCATGTCGTCTGCATAGCTTAAGTTATTGACACACACGTCGTCAATATGACAGCCGACATGCCGCCTGCTCAGCGCGACGATCAGCGCGTCCATATAAAGGTTGAATAACAAGGGTGAAGTCAGTCCGCCCTGTCTCATACCGCACTGCAATCGATATGGCTCCGACATTGCCCCCGCCCACCTGACACTGTTGACTTGGTGCGTATACCAATACTTGAGGATGTTCACAAGTTCTGATGGTAGGCCAATACTCTCAAGTTTTTCCCACAAGAGATCATACGCCACCAAATCAAAGGCCCTGGACAAGTCGAGAAAACACGCATAAACCGGGGTTTTACGGTCATTGTAGTATCTGGCGGTATGCTTAAGACACAGTATAGCACTTTCCGTTGACAATTGAGGCCTAAATCCAAACTGATTATCATGCAGAGATATATAATTACTTAACTGTGTATTAAGCAAACCGTCAAACACCTTCGCTATAACTGTAGCCAAAGATATGGGCCTATAGTTTCCTTTATCAGCTAAGTCACCGGTTTTATCTTTAACTATAGGCACAACCACAGTTTTCATAAGATCCGGTGGAAGATAAGAGTGGCTCACACATAGTGAGTAGAACATTGCCAATACTCTGTTTATATGTGGGCCGGCGTGAAGTAGGTGTTCAATGGATAAGGAATCATGCCCAGGACTCTTGCCTTTAGTCATGTTCTTAAGGGTTACAGCCACATCCTTGGCACTAAACCTCACCCCTACTATCCCTTCCGGTAACGCGCCCTTGTAAACCTCGCACGCCGGACCCAACGGTGACTGCACAGTAAATTGACTCTTAAAGATATCAGCAATGCCTTTACAATCACTCATCCCATCGACACTCACCGGAAGTCCAGGCTTGGCGTTAACTTTGTTCGTGCTTTTCCAAAAGCCTCGAAAATCACTTTTGGCGTGCTTTACCGCAAGACTATCCATTTTAATCTGGGCTTGATTATCTTGACACCATTTTAACTGCGATTTAAAAAGTCTCCTGCTGGCACACATGTCATCATACATGGGGCCAGCTTTAGGTTTACCGCACGATACCCATTCCGTAAACTTTATTCTCGCCTTCCGGTGAGCCTCGCCGACGTGCCTATTCCAACCCACCACGCGCGGCCCACTCCCATTCCTCACAAAGCCCTCCCGACCTGCCAAAGACGCAGCACGGAGGGCGGACACAATGTCAGAGTACATTACATCAAGAATACGATGGTGATAGGGGTCATTGCAGTAAAAATCAGCACGATTAATACACTCGGTAGGAAAGTTAACCAACCTTAAACGCTTATGACACTCTGCGGTATATTTCGCGATCTGTTCTTTACTTCTAGTGCCCCACGATACCGTGCTATCGTTCAGTAATAGTTTAGTCACAATGCGTGACGTTCACGATCAGCGGTCAGTTGCGCATCACTTTCCCCACTTGTCTCTAGAGAATATGAAGTCGATGCGTAGATACGCTTGGTACTCAAGCGCAATTCTCTATCCGTGAACGTCTCCGACTCCCGAGACAATGTATGACGTTCACGATCTGCGGTCAGTCGCGCATCTATTCTTCACTGGTCTCTAGAGACCTGGATGTGGATGCGCAAATACGCTAAAAACGCAGGCATGAAGAGGTTACCACGGAGCAAGTTGCGGCCTGATGTTCTCGAACAGCATCAAGTCTCTCCTGACGCTCTTCGATAGATTCTTGGGATCTTATGATCCTCAATCTTTTAGCTCCTTTGGAACATCGGGAAAGATTTGACCTCTTTCTAGGCATGGTTATAGTTTTGTTGTGAAGATACCTGATCAATTAAAATCTAAGTGACTGCTCCCCTGCGTTACCGGGTAAGCTACCGAGTCACGAAGATAAATGGAAAAGGAAAATAAACACTCAAATAACATAAGCCCGAAGGCCTTTTTTTTTCGATAATTTATGTACTTAAGATAAAATAATAAATGGGAGTTTTGGCCAGTAGAGTCAAATTTTCAATGATATACCATCGTCATCGAAAATCAGTCCTAAACTGTTACCGCCTTCACCGCGTGGAGGTACTCCCAGTTTATGTTATTTTATCACTATACAGTGAAATTAGTGATAGCTTTGCATTAAGTTTCACTTCAGATGTTCTGATCTAAGATTTTTTATAAGTCAACAGGAAATGCCTGTCAGACCAAACAACTTTTGCTATGAAGTCATTCCTATGTGTGATGGTGTAGCTGGGCTATTGGAGTTCCACGACAGGTGTCCCAGATCTTCGATTTTTATAAGTCAACAGAGAGTGCTCATCAGATTGAACAACTTTTGCTAAGACGTCATTCCTATATATATGTGTTATGGTGTAGCTGGGCTATTGGAGTTCCACGACAGGTGTCCCAGATCTTCGATTTTTATAAGTCAACAGAAAGTGCTCATCAAATTGAACAACTTTTGCTAAGACGTCATTCCTTAATGTGTTATAGTGTAGCTGGGCTATTGGAGTTCCACAACAGGTGTCCTAGATCTTCGATTTTTATAAGTCAACAGAAAGTGCTCATCAGATTGAACAACTTTTGCTAAGACGTCATTCCTATATGTGTTATTGGTGTAGCTGGGCTCTTGGAGTTCCACATCAGGTGTTCCAGATCTTCAAATTTATTATCTCAGCAGAAAATACTTATCACGTGGAACAATTTTTGCTACGGTGTCATTTTTGTATCTCTCATAGTTAAGCTGGTCTGTTGCGGTTCTGCATCAGGTGATCAAGTTTCCAATATAAATTATAGCCTATATGTTGCCCAGACATAATATCTATACAACAAAAAAAATCATTCAAATCCGTCCAGTAGTTCCGAAGATTAGCGTGTACAAACAAACAGACAAACAGACAGACTTTTTTTTTTGGATTCGTGCTCTATTACTGTTTCTAAACCCCCCTCAATTATTATTTTTTTAATATATTAACAGTTGACAGCGATGAGGAGGAGTTTTTTGACGCCATTTTTTAAGGTTATAGTTAATAGTTTAGTTTATTTTAATTTATAATTGTATGTACTTAGCATTTTTTTTTTAAATAAATATATTCAATGTACAGACACAGTTTTTTTTTCTATCTTATTATATGTATAGATTTCAAGGGTTTGATTTTTCTTGCACGGACCCTAACTATTGTTGTAAAATAAAAGTAACCTTTGTTAGACCTTGTAACATCAGCTACTGGCCAGTAAAAGTCCCGTTAAAAACGGTTCATCCGTTTCGGAGATTAGCCGGAACAAACACACAGACAGACCGACAGGTAGACACACTAAATTTACTGAATTAAATTTCACTAAAACTTGGTGACCAACTGAAAATTATATGAATACCTATTTCTTTCTAAATAAATAAAAGAACAGGGTTTTGCCAAAATAGATGGGAAATATGCGAGCGTCCGTCGCGCCGCATACTCCCCATCCATCTGACGCGGAGCTCGCGCCTGCTGCCGTACGTTGCCGCGTCGGTTAGGCAGTGGTCCGACCGCCCGCGAGAAAACAACTAAGTATCGGCGATTGACTCTCTCAAGAAACGCACAATAAACGTATATTCCGTGTAAACGAAAGAGATGCATATATTAAAAGTTGCTCTCTGACTGTTCACACTGGCCGGCGACGACTCGCTTTACTAGGTTTGTCGCTGAGCGACGAGATTTCAAAAATAAACTCACTCAGCGATACTTGTTCAGCGATGCTCACTCGCTTGATCATTTCTTTACGTGTAACGCGCGCACAGGTTTGCACAGGACTGATATATATTGTAATCTTTGCAGGACTGAGCAACCGCGGGCGAGTGGCGCGAATAATCGCTCGTCGCACTTGCACACTCGCTTATAGCCCGGCGACAAAACTATCGAAACTACACACTTGCTTCCCGCTGATCGCCAACTCGTTTATAGTTTCTAGTTCTGCTCGTTTCTCGTTCATCGTCGGCGGTCGGACCACTGCTTACACCGCACCTACTTATACGTAGGTAGTTGCGGTACTGACATAGCTCGAGCTATAGGACTACAACTACGTATAAAGCAAGGCGGCTTGGCGATTTCAGGTCATACAGGATTTCGGACTAAAAATATATGATTCTGTTTAGTCCGTCCGTTAGATTATTGAAAAACATGGGATTTTTTGTTTTATCAAATTAATAAAAATTGACGAACTTATAATGCGTCTGGTCATGAGTAGGGGCTTGTGACGTCACTTTCCGGTAAAAAATGTACTCAAATGTGACGTCACACGAGTTTTAGACGCTGTATCGTCTTCATTTTTGCTTACGTAAAAGAAAAAATCCATCTACGACCCGAATAGCGTAGTGGTAGTGAGACTGCCTTACGTTCTTAGGGTCCTTGGTTCGAATCCCGGTAGGAGCAAATGTTTGTGTAATGAGCATGGACATTTGTTTCCGAGTCATGGATGTTTATATGTATAATAAGTATGTATTTACAAACAAAAAAGTATATATTATGTAGTATATCAACTATCTAGTGTCCACGACACAAGCCTTGCTTAGTGTGGCACTAGGTGGCACTGTGTGTTATTGTCCAGCGATATATTATTATTATATTATCTGACAGACTTATTAGATTTTTCCTCATCTACCCTATTACGGACTGGAAAGCTTATAGTTTTTTTAATAACTAGAAGGTATACTACCACAAACCCGACTACTGAAAATACCCGCTCTAATGAAAGTCGAGGTTTACAAAGTAAAATGGACCCCTCCTATTGTTTACCTATCTATCACCTACTGAACCGGTACTGCAGTCAGACATTGTACCTAACTCTCGACGCGGAGCCGAGCGTTGAAAATCCAACCGAGTACATAAATTTGGGCGTTCAGTTAGGTTAGGTCTCACCGAGTTTTCGTGAAATTAGATATCAAATAAAATTATATTGTGCTGATGGATGCGTGAATATGAATAGTGCAGGGGTCATGGAGGTATTAAGAAAACAAATAAAATAAAAAAAAAAAACGAGAAAACTACTGAGGAACTTTGACCTTCAATTACTCTGTAAAAGAAAGTCTAGTACGAAAATTAATCGCAATCAAATGTATTGATGAATGATGCATTTATTTGCAAGAATAATTACGTAAGTTCTTTATATCTATGGGTTTCACTATATTCGGCATTTTGGCCATTCAAATATTGAGTAGGTACACATTTAGTAATTGGCAATTATATAAATGACAAGAAGAACACGTGCCTTTCGTCTTCGTTACAGGACTTTTTTCACCCTTTATTCTATACTAGCTGTTGCCCGCGACCATCGCTCGCGTGAATTATACATAAAGGGTGTAAAACACCTCTTCACGAAGCCGGAAGGCACTTGTTCTCCCCATCATTGCGATATTTTTTTTGTTCTACACCATACCTACCTGGAAATCTTCTAGTCACGAAGATATGGGGGGTCAAAGTTACAACTTTTTGACAAGTTTTTTTTTAAATGCAAGTATTAATAGTCTATTCAATCCATCCATCAGCACAATGTTTTAAGTGCGTTACATTGAGTTCTACCACAAAACATGATTCACCTCAAAAAACCTCAAAAAAAAAGTTGTTTCCCAGCAATATTTTTGCGTAAAGTTACTTAGTTTGATGTACAGAATGCTTGGTTAACGGCTTTATGATGAGGTGGTTTACACCCTGTATAATAAAGCAAGTTACATTAAATTAAACATTTTAAAACCCCTGACACATTGGGTCGTAATTTCAGGTATATCATTCTACTAGTCAAGCCCTTTCATTTGATACCCATATTGAGTAAGTTGTGAAAAAAATGTAAATCACCATTTTGTGGTGGCGGCCATCTTCGACTTGAAATTTACTATAGCGTTTCTACTAGTCAAGCCCTCTCATTTGATACCCATATTGAGGGAGTTGTTGAATAAACATGTAATCCGCCATTTCATGGCGGCGGCCATCTTGGACTGTATTTTATGAAAGCTAAGAACACTCACGACTAAAGCCCTTTCATTTGATACCCATATTGAGTAAGTTGTGAAAAAAATGTAAATCACCATTTTGTGGTGGCGGCCATCTTCGACTTGAAATTTACTATAGAAGTATTCTACTAGTCAAGCCCTCTCATTTGATACCCATATTGAGGGAGTTGTTGAATAAACATGTAATCCGCCATTTCATGGCGGCGGCCATCTTGGACTGTATTTTATGAAAGCTAAGAACACTCACGACTAAAGCCCTTTCATTTGATACCCATATTGAGTAAGTTGTGAAAAAAATGTAAATCACCATTTTGTGGTGGCGGCCATCTTCGACTTGAAATTTACTATAGAAGTATTCTACTAGTCAAGCCCTCTCATTTGATACCCATATTGAGGGAGTTGTTGAATAAACATGTAATCCGCCATTTCATGGCGGCGGCCATCTTGGACTGTATTTTATGAAAGCTAAGAACACTCACGACTAAAGCCCTTTCATTTGATACCCATATTGAGTAAGTTGTGAAAAAAATGTAAATCACCATTTTGTGGTGGCGGCCATCTTCGACTTGAAATTTACTATAGAAGTATTCTACTAGTCAAGCCCTCTCATTTGATACCCATATTGAGGGAGTTGTTGAATAAACATGTAATCCGCCATTTCATGGCGGCGGCCATCTTGGACTGTATTTTATGAAAGCTAAGAACACTCACGACTAATGCACCGGTAAAAAAAAAAAAACAAAATCGGCTCATCCGTTCTAGAGCTACGATGCCACAAACAGGCACACACACACAGACAAACTTATAACACCCCGTCGTTTTTGCGTCGGGGGTTAAAAATATTTCCAAATTAATTGAATTTTATTGCCAATTTCAAGGGTTTGATTTTTATTGCACGGAACACTAACTGTTATTTTAAAATAAAAGTAACCTATGTTAGACCTTGTAACATCAGCTACCTGCTAGTAAAAGTCCCGATAAAATCAGTTCAGCCATTTCGGAGATTAGCCTGAACAAACACACAGACAGACCGACAGGTAGACACACAAAATTTAAAACTTGGTGACCAACTGAAAATTATATGAATACCTATTTCTTTCTAAATAAATAAAAGAACAGGGTTTTGCCAAAATAGATGGGAAATATGCGAGCGTCCGTCGCGCCGCATACTCCCCATCCATCTGACGCGGAGCTCGCGTCTGCTGCCGTACGGCAGTTATACGCCGCACCTACTTGTACGTTGTATGTAGCTGCGGTACTAACATAGGTCGAGGCCGGCCGGCCGTCTGGTCTTCGGGGTGATTTCTGACTAAAAAAATATGATTCTGTTAACTCATTCAGTTGGGTTATCGAAAAATCCTATTGTTCACCTGTCTATCAACTATTGATCCGATACTGCAGTCACACATTGTACCTATATACAGCCACTATATTCACAGACAGTAACAAATGACGTTAAAATTGTAACTCTCGACGCGGAGCCGAGCGTTGAAAATCCAACAGAGTAATTTGGGCGTTCAGTTAGGTCTCGCCGAGTTTTCGTGAAATCAGGCATCAAATAAAATTATATTGTGGTGATGGATGCGTGAATATGAATAGTGCAGGGTTCATGGAGGTATTCAAAGTAAAGAAATAATATTTAAAAAAAAAAAACGAGAAAACGCTACTACTCGGGAACTTTGACCTTCAATATCTGTAACAGAAAGTCTAGTACGAAAATTAATCGCAATCAAATGTATTGATGAATGATGCATTTATTTGCAAGAATAATTACGTAAGTTCTTTATATCTATGGGTTTCACTATATTCGGCATTTTGGCCATTCAAATATTAAGATTTTACGTCTTCAAAAAATTGTCTGTCAGTTAGAGAATTGAAAAATAATGGACACGTATTTTTTGTGTTTGTAAGTCAATGAATATTGACAAAGATAACAGAACTAGCGATTTCGCCTTCGTCAATACGTTACAAAAGAAAAAATACTTGTCAAATTTTTTTTGAAAATCTAACTGACGAACTTATTATGTTTTTGCAGGACGCAAGCCTATTAGTAATTACATAAATGACAAGAAGAACACGCGCCTTTGTTTTCGTTATAGGAGTTTTTTTACCCTTGATTCTGTACTAACTGTTACCCGCTACATTTGTTCGCGTGAATCATATATACGTATAATAAAACGAGTTAAGTACATTCAATGAAAAAAAAAAGTCCCTGACACATTGGGTCGTAATTTGCGGTATATCATTTTACTAGTCAAGCCCTTTCATTTGATACCCATATTGAAGGAGTTGTTGAATAAATATTTAATCCGCCATTTTGTGGCAGCTGCCATCTTGGACTGATTTACGTCAAAGCTAAGAACACTCCCAACTAATTCACCTTTAAAACGAAAAAACCAAAATCGGCTCATCCGTTCGAGAGCTACGATCCCACAGACAGGCACACACACGCAGAAAAACTTATAACACAACGTCGTTTTTGCGTCGGGGGTTAAAAATATTGAATTTTATTACCAATTTCAAGGGTTTTATTTTTATTGCACGGATCTCTAATTATTCATTTTATTCTTGTATGCCTATGTTAGACCTTATAACATCAGCTACCTGCCCGTGACAGTTCCGTCAAAATTGGTTCAGCCGTTTCGGAGATTAGCCGGAACAAACACACAGACAGACCGACAGGTAGACACACTAAATTTACTGAATTAAATTTCACAAAAACTTGGTGACCAACTGAAAATTACATGAATACCTATTTCTTGCTAAATAAATAAAAGAACAGGGTTTTGCCAAAATAGATGGGAAATATGCGAGCGTCCGTCGCGCCGCATACTCCCCATCCATCTGACGCGGAGCTCGCGTCTGCTGCCGTACGTTGCCGCGTCGGTTAGGCAGTGGTCCGACCGCCCGCGAGAAAACGACTAAGTATCGGCGATTGACTCTCTCAAAAAACGCACAATAAATGTACACTCCGTGTAAACGAAAGAGATGCATATATTAAAAGTTGCTCTCTGACTGTTCACACTGCCGGCGACGACTCGCTTTACTAATTTTGTCGCTGAGCGACGAGCTTTCAAAAATAAACTCGCTCAGCGATACTCGTTCAGTGATGCTCGCTCGCTTGATCATTTCTTTACGTGTAACGCGCGCGCAGGTTTGCACAGGACTGAGCGACCGCGGGCGAGTGGCGCGAATAATCGCTCGTCGTACTTGCACACTCGCTTATAGCCCGGCGACAAAACTATCGAAACTACACACTTGCTTCTCGCTGATCGCCAACTTGTTTATAGTTTCTAGTTCTTCTCGTTTCCCGTTCATCGTCGGCGGTCGGACCACTGCTTGCACCGCACCTACTTATACGTATGTAGGTGCGGTACTGACATCGCTCGAGCTATAGGGCTACAACTACGTATTATTTTTATTTATTAAAACTTTATTTTTATGTTCTGTTTAGTCCGTCAGTTAGATTATCGAAAAAATATCGGATCGGTTTTTCGTTTTATCAAATTAATAAAAATTGACTAAGATAAAATGCGTCAGGTCATGAGTAGGGGCTTGTGACGTCACTTTCCGGTAAATGATAAATGATAAATGATAAATGATATTTATTCAGCAAGTAGGTTTTCTCAAACACTTTTACACGTCATTTTTTTTTTAAACTAGATGAGGCCGGTGTTTCGTACCTGACTACTCTGAGAAGAAACAGCCGAAACAAACTCAGAGGTCATAGTCTCTTTTGAAGTCCAGACAATCTTGCTTAATTCACATGAGGACTATGCAGATTAGTGTCTGAGATGGTCTTTTGAAGAAAGAACCACACAGATTTGAGTGGACCTGTCCAGTCAGTGCAAGCATTTGTCAGTTATCGTGTAGCTCGACTTATAACTCAAGGAGCTCAACGAAACGACGAACAATACCAAAGAAAGGACATTTGGGTAGGTCGCAATAAAGCACTCAAGCTGCCAGACAGTCGTGGGAAAAAAAACAACAAAAAGTGACCCACAAGGTCCTCACATTCACAATAATTAAATATAATAAATAATAATTTACAATTCAAATTCGAATGTCAATAAAAATACGATATGTCAAAAACACACACATAAAATAAACGAAAATAAAGTAAAAAATAATAAAATACTGAACTAAGTATTCATGTCAAATCATTAAATGTCATGACAGTCACAAGTAAATATTCATGTCAAATACACACACATAAAAAAATTAAATAAAAAATAATAAAACGTAAAAAAATAATAAAATACTGAACTAAGTATTCATGTCAAATCATTCAATGTCACAGTGTATAAAATAAAGGAATCAACAATAAACAAGCGAAGTCCGAAATTTCAACATTCACAGAGCAAATTTCATTGGAGCAGTTTAATCCCAAGCCTTTTTATCTTCGAGATAGTGATTGACATGATAGAAAGCTTTCAGGCATAGCTTTCGTTTAATAAACGATTTGAATTTATTCAGGCTTAGTGCTTGAATATGGCTCGGAAGTTTATTGTAAAAACGTATACATTGGCATCTGAACGTACCCCCTATTTTTTTGAGTCTCGTTGCAGGAACAACAAATTTGTGTTTGTTCCTCGTATTTATGTTGTGGATATCACTGTATTTTTTAAACAAATTAATATTTTTGTGTGCGTACAAAAGGTTTTCATAAATAAACTGAGAGGGCACAGTAAGAATATTAATCTCTTTAAATTTTTCTCTGAGGGAGTATCTGGGACTTAGTTTATAAATTGAACGAATTGCCCTTTTTTGTAAAACAAATATTGTTTGAATATCGGCGGCATTGCCCCACAGGAGAATACCGTACGACATCACGCTATGGAAATAACTAAAGTAAACTAAACGAGCTGTGTCTAAGTCAGTTAAGTCACGGATTTTTCTAACGGCGTATGCTGCCGAGCTAAGTTTTTTCGACAATTTGTTTATATGCGGGCCCCACTGAAGCTTGGCATCCAAAGTTATGCCTAAGAACACTGTGCTATCTTCCGGTTTCAACTCTTCATCCTTAATTAGTACAGTAGTTTCCACTTGTTTTACATGGGGTATCGTAAACTTAATACATTTGGTTTTTTTTTCATTTAAGAGTAGATTATTAACATTAAACCAATTAACGACTTTTGCCAGGGCGCTATTAACATTATCCATAACTGGCTGCTGACGTTTGAGTTTAAATAAAAGAGAAGTGTCGTCTGCAAACAATACTACGTCATGATTATCCTTTATGAGGTAAGGCAAGTCATTTATGTAAATAAGAAACAAAAATGGACCAAGAATAGAGCCCTGGGGTACCCCCATTTTTACTACGGATCCGAGAGATCTTTTCCCGTTAACATCAACTCTCTGAATCCTATCACTCAAATATGACGTAAGAAGATCCAGAGAGGCGTTACGGATTCCGTAGTGGTGTAGTTTCCTGATTAATGTTTCATGAAGAACGCAATCGAAAGCTTTAGATAAATCGCAAAAGATTCCCAAAGCATCGCATTTGTCCTCCCAAGCATTATAAATGTGTCCTAAAAGTTCAACACCGGCATCAGTAGTTGAACGACCCCTTGTAAAACCGAACTGTTTTTTATGCAATAACTGATGTTTATTGAAAAAACTTTGTATTTGTGCCAAAATTAATTTTTCAAAAATCTTACTAAAGGTGGGTAGTACTGAAATGGGTCTATAATTAGTGGGGTCTGATGTACTGCCCGATTTAAACAATGGTATTATTTTACTATATTTCATTAGATCAGGAAACTCACCACGGTCAATACAATCGTTAAATATTACAGCTAAAGAAGGAGCTACAACGTTTATAATGGATTTAGCAACGTCCACAGAATGACCCCATAGATCGGCGGTCTTTTTAACATTTAATGTGTGAAAAGTTTTAATTATATCTTTACAAGTGACATATTGAAAATTAAATTCGGAATCACAGACTGAAACATTTTCCTTTAGTAAAGACTCGGCAGCAGCAGGTGACGAGTTAAGCAATTTAGTTGTCGATACGGGAATATCCGCAAAGAAATTCTCAAAGGCTGTGGCTACTTGAGTGTCAGAATTTAAAATATTATCGCCAATAGCAAGGCTGATGTCACTATTTCGGTTGCAAGACCTTCCCGTTTCACTATTAATAATGTTCCATGTCATTTTAATCACATTACTACTATTTTTAATTTTTGAACTCAAGTAACGTGACTTTGCTAAGAAACAAACTTTTTTAAATAATTTAGAATAATTCTTAACATACAAATTAAATTCTACAGTGTTTGTATAAGTCCGCTCTTCATACAGTTCATAAAGTCGTTTTCGACTCTTATGAATACCAATGGTGGCCCAGTCATTGAAAGAAGCGTTACTATTTACCGAAATTGTCTTAGGGACAAATGTGGTTTCAAATTGTGCGCAATACACGTTGAAAAAATCGTTATAGTGTTGGTTGGGATCATCATTGGCTGACAAAAGTGGTAGTTTTGATAAAAGTTTAGTTTTAAAAGTTTCCAGGCGATTTTTACTTTTTGGATTAACAATGATATCTTTTTTAGAGACTTTCTTGTTTACATTTGGAATTGTGATCAATTGCCCACAATGATCGGTAAAAAATGTACTCAAATGTGACGTAACACGAGTTTTGACACACTGTATCATCTTAATTTCTTGCTTACGTAAAAGAAAAAAAACTTTTTTGCAAAAGATAAAACCGACTTCAAAAAAAAAAAACCAAAAAAGTGAAAAATAACTTTAGCTTCTGAAGTCGGTGACGTTTGTATGATTGATTTAATTTTTTTGTCACATTTAGTCCGTCAGTTAGACAATTGAAAAATAATTAATGGTTAAACAAACTTACCTGAAGTGAAGTTTGACCGCAATTACACGAGTCGCTGCATCCGAAGAGATCAGGTAAGTTTGTTTAACCATTAATTATTTTTCAATTGTCTAACTGACGGACTAAATGGATTTGTAATTTGTTGAAGACATAAAATCTTAATATTTGTATGGCCGAAATGCCGAATACATATAAAACCCACAGATATTAAGAACTTATGTAAACTACCTAAATTCTTGAATTTCAATTCATTTGATTGCGATTATTTTGTACTCACTAGACTCAAAATAAAAAATCAAAATCAAAGCATTCATTGAAGTAGGCTTTTGAATTGTCGAAACAAAGATGAAAATTAAATGTAGCAACAGTCCCAGTCACAAGACATAAAAACTGAAAGTACTGTAGTTGCCCATTCCCTAGCGTAGATCTCTATGGAGAAGAACGGGCAAGAAACTCCATGGACACTCTTGTAACATCATTCATGTTGAGATGGTGCATTATGTGAGAACAATGTAGCAAAATGTGCACGATAAAAGTGTCCATACTAAAAACAAACAAAAACTATCCAAAAATAAAATAATTAATAAAAAAAAAGCCGTGGCAACCAAGAGCTGACCAGTCCCAACCGACAGCGCCCGTTCACGAACATGACGCATGTATCAGCACCATTCAACTCAACCATTTTGAAGGGAATTAAATGACCCGACACACGCGCCACCATCAGCGGGACATTTGAGTGAGCATGACATACTCTTAACCGCCAGGGCACATTCAAGTCAAAAAATAAAAACGTAGGTTTCCAGCGAATGATTGTAAGTACATAGCACTCACACAATATGGGATATGAGGTTATATAATACTAAAGATATTGAATTTATACAATGCAAAGATAGTTGTACAATCATCAGCAGCTCCAACAATACAATTAGTGCTATCCAATTATGCGCCCGTGTCCTTGTGGAGCAGGACCGGCATTCCAATTTTTTTTTTCGGTTATCTAGCAGATTCTAAACAGACTCAATTTTTTTTTAGCCAGTCGCCATCTCTATTCACAAGTTTTATTGTCAAAATCGATTACTAGAAGTTTAAACACGAAAACCAGAGCTTGATTTGCAGTGCAAATTGGAGACGCGACTCCGAAGAGACCCTAATGCTTCGTCTCTCTCGCGCACGTCTGCAGATGAGTGCGAGTGAGAGAGACGTAGGGCGTCCATACGGACACTGATAAATATTTCAGTAAGCCTCCAGACTACAGCGAAGCCTAAAGGAAGGGTAATGATTTTAGCAGTCTGTGTATGTATGTATGTTTGTTTGAATTTACGTATGTTCCTCCGTAGCGCCTAAACAATTCATCTGATTTTGATACATAAGGTATCAGTTGTTTCTATGGCCCGGGTAACATAGGCTATATTTTAACCGACTTCAAACATGAACAATAGGAGGGTGTCAATTTTACTTTGTAAACCTCTTAAACCTCGACTTCATTAGAGGGGGATTTTTTTTGTTGTAGTTTAACACACAAATTCTTGTAATTAAAAAAACTATAAGTTGGCCAGTCCGTAATAGGATAGATTACAAAAAAACTAATTGAATAGATGTCCAAAAAATATTGGACACATTTTTTTTCACGTAAACAAAAAATGAAGACGACAAAGTGTGTCGAAAACTCGTGTGACGTCACATTTGAGTACATTTTACCGGAAAGTGCCGTCACAGGGGTTTTATAATTTTACAAAACAAAAAGCTATCCTAAGTTTTTCGATAACCTAACTGACGGACTAAACAGAGTCATATTTTTTTAGTCAGGAATCATTCCTATTTCTCACTGATTATAATATTGGCCTGAAATCACCAAGCCGCCTCGCTTATATTATGTAGCTCGACCTATGTTAGTACGGCACCTACATACGTATAAGTGAGTGCGGCGTATAACTGACGTACGGCAGCAGACGCGAGCTCCGCGTCAGATGGATGGGGAGTATGCGGCGCGACGGACGCTCGCATATTTCCCATCTATTCTTCTAATACTTGTTCTTTTATTTATTTAGACAAAATTAGGTATTCATTTAATTTTCAGTTTGTCACCAAGTTTTTGGGAAATTAATTTCAGTCAATTTTGTCTGTCTGTCCGTCGGTCTGTCTGTGTGTTTGTTCCAGCTAATCTCCGAAACGGCAGAACCGATTTTGACGGGACTTTTACTGGCAGACAGCTGCTATTATAAGGTCTTACAAGGGCTGACTTTTATTTAAGAATAACAATTAGAATTCCGTGCAATAAAAATAAAACCCTTGAAATTGGTAGTAAAATTCAATTAATTTAGCAGTATTTTAAACCCCCGATATAAAACGACGGGGTGTTACAAGTTTGACGTGTCTGTGTGTGTGTGTCTGTCTGTTGCATCATAGCTCGTTTTATGTCTTCAACAAATTACAAATCCATTTAGTCCGTCAGTTAGACAATTGAAAAATAATTAATGGTTAAACAAACTTACCTGAAGTGAAGTTTGACCGCAATTACACGAGTCGCTGCATCCGAAGAGATCAGGTAAGTTTGTTTAACCATTAATTACACTTCGTCGCTGCATCCTCGAGATTTACTGATTCACTAGGTAGATGTTCAGAGTTTTGAGATAAATAGCCAATACATTAGTGGTGAAGAAAACAAAAGCATCTAGTGATATTGTTTTATTTTGGACATAGGAATATTATTATCAACGAAATGATTACACAAAAATAAAAGTGTACGGTCATTCTGACAAAATTTAAACGTTATTTTCATAAACAGCTCGAGCAAAATCATCGGTTTCCTCTGTGAGCAGAGGTCTGTTATAAAATTTTCCAAATACTAGAGAATTACCAGACCAACCGGCAGTCTTTTTAATTAAATCTATAGAAATACCTCTACGACTAGCCGCTGATGTAGCCGCGTGACGGGTGCTATGTGACGTAAATATTGTGGTGTCTATACCACTGTCTGCTAGCGTCTGTTTAATCCAGCGGCTAATCGTAGAGGAGCTGGCGTTGTGGATTGGTCTCTTAGTGGTTAATAATAACCTTTCGGTATTTGGTTCAGTCCTAAATGTATCTGTAACATTAATATATGAACATAAAGTCCTTCTTGGGCATATTTCTTTTTTATCAGGAAAGAATGGGATTATCAAACGGTGTGTTTGTCTGCCTGGTGCAGAAGTTTTTAACAAATCGTTATTATAATGTTTGAATCACAAATATTTATATTAGAGACACGAATACAGGATAACGTCTGCACCCGTTGTGCAGTCGACAACGCGAGCAGAGTTCTTTACCAGTTTCTTTGTTAATTTATTTATACACAGGTTTTCATTAGGAAAATAATTGAATAAAAAATCTAAAACTACATTTGTGTCCCAAGTAGACTGATACCGAGGGAAAACTGGTTTAAGTTTAAAAACACCTTTCATAAATCTGCTGACCATATCGTTTGTACTTAATTGTCTACCTATAATCAAACCGAGCCCCGAACGATAAGTGTTCAACGTAGTATAACTGGCTCCTGTTTCAAATTCTCTGGACTAAAATTGCAGTACCGTTTGTATAGATGCGGTGTAGCCTCTACCTTATGGGTTTGACAAAAATGCCACCATTTTTTGTAAGCGATATTGTACTGTTTCAAAGTATTATTAGATAAATAAATAATAATAATAAATAATAAATCCATTTATTTTCAGGTAATTATCACCCATTGCCAAATAATTATAAACATCAAATAAAGCCAACAAATAAAGCAACATCACAATAAAATAAAATAAAAACAAAACTCAATCAAACTAGAAATAAATTAAATCAAAAACATATTAAATCAAATAAATCTTATAAAATCCAGAATCTAAGTCAATAACTAAACATTAAATTAAATCAAAACAAATGAAATCCAAAAACTAAGTCAAAAACATATTAAATCAAATAAATAAGTCAAAAACATATTAAATCAAATCAATCATATGAAATCCAGAATCTAAGTCAATAACTAAACATTAAATTAAGTCAAAACAAATGAAATCCAAAAACTAAGTCAAAATAAACGAAACAAAGCAAATTAAACCAAACCAAAATAAAACAAAGTCAAAATAAATACATAACTAATATCTTCTCTCCGACACTGGTACAGCAACATGTCTGCTGGAACAATGCCGAATGAAGGGACAGTCCAGTCTTCCTGCAACCATCGCCAGTACAATGTTGGGGCTACCCCGTACCCTACGCACCAAAGACGCGGCGCGCTTGCGCATGGTCGCGTGAAAGCAATCGGTACGCGCCTCAGCGAACATACCCGAGGCGCTGCAGTATCGTGGTAGCCCCATCACCGCCCTGAACGCATTATTATACTGGACGCGGATGGCGCTGTAACGGCTATTGGAGTAGTGAGCCCACAGACTGCACGAGTACAGCGAAGTACAGTACGCTCTAAATAGCGTAGCCTTTACTTCCCTGGAGCATCGCGCGAATCTGCGGGCGATCATGTTAGCCCTAACAGACAACGCCCTCCGCTCCCGCTCCATGTCTGCGTGGTCCTTGAGGTCGACAGTCAAAACATGCCCCAAGTATGTAAACTGGTCAACCCTTTCCAGAGGAACCCCATTGAGCCTGATCGGAGGTATGTTTCCCGGACATTTTGCACTGGCGGTCTCAAAAATCATACACTGGCTCTTTTTTACATTATACAACAAACCGTGACCACAAGCATATTCCTCACATATCCTTAACAGCTTTCTCAAGCCGCAGACCGAAGCGCTCATCAGCACCATGTCGTCAGCATAACTTAGATTATTGACACATGTACCGTCAATGTGACAGCCGACATGCTGGCTACTGAGCGCCACGATCAGCCCGTTCACATACAGATTAAAGAGGGTAGGGGATGTTAAACCCCCCTGCCTGACTCCGCATTCGAGTTGATACGCTTCCGACATTGCCCCCGCCCACCTAACACTATAAAGAAGCAGTGATAATTTTTATAGTTTCTGGAGTCAATGATTTTCGAAAAAATGCTTCCCTGATAACAGGCATGATACCAGGGTAAGTTTCATCCAAAGGGGGTGCTGCGTTCTGAAAGGAGATAAAAGGAGATCACTACTTGGTCCGTGATAAACAGGTTTCCTTATCTGTAAAGATGTAAACAGTGGATACCATGGCTGACTAGGCCAATATGGGACTATAAGCACTCCTGTAGCCTTATCAGCAATTATTTTTCGTAAACATTTGAGAATCAACGAAAAAGGTGGGAACGAGTAAAAGTATAAGTTTCCCCAATTTAAAGTAAATGCACCAATATCGAAAGCGTGTGGGTCTCGTTTCCAGGAAACATATTTATGACATTTCGCATTCAGACAAGTTGCGAATAAATCAATCTCTGGAGTACCATAATGCAGGACTACATCATGGAACGCTGAACGAGATAATTCCCACTCGGTGTCGATATTGATGCGCCTTGATTCTTGGTCAGCTTCCGTGTTGTGTTTTGATTTAAAGTAAGAAGCGAAAATGAAGATACGGCGCTCCTCACACCACTGCCAAATCTCGCGTGCTAAATCATTAAGGTGTGTATATTGAACACCGCCCATCCTATTAATGATCTATTCCCATCCAATACCAAGAGCTAATACCATTTGGTATTAGTTTATTTCCGAATTTATTTTCTATTCCCAACGAGTACCACATTTTAAAACTACCTAATACCAAAACAAGTTTGAAGAAATTAGGTACAGTCAGGTTCAGTAAAATTAAAATGCTTCGAGTGATTTTAAGTAATGTGTAATCAAGATTAGGGTTTGAATATAAATATTGTTTTTTTTTTCTTTTAATTTGTCATTTTTTATATGGTGATGATATAATTGCGTATCTTAGTAATAAATCACGTAAAAATTTGGCAAAAATTCGAATATGAATAAAGTACTGATAATCTAACAAAATTATAAAATATCACAAATAATAAAAAAAATAGGTACCTACTATAAAAGAAAAAAAAGTTAAAAAAATAAAGGGAACAAAGAAACGTGTTTTCGGCGGATTCTTTATACAAAAGTATCTGAAATAGTTATGGTATGTTAATTAGTAACATTATAAGGGTCGCATATTTCTTCCCTCTTTCTTTCGCGATACTAGATATCCATTCTGCACAGCGAAATGGGTCACTAGAAAAACTATAAACAAAATTAACTACACTACTCCATGCGTTCCCTGTTCAAGAACTGTCGATGTCTGATACAATGGTTGGTGCGTTGTAGCAAACATTGGCCAAACAATTATAATATTAGCTATTTGAATTTATTTACTATTTAACTGTTTTTATTTTATGAAAAATACATAATGATATAAATTTACCGGAAAAAAAAGAATTTCGTCCAAAACCTTGGTGTTACGGTGGTTATTTACACAGTTTTTGAACGCGCGCTGCGGCATTTTGACGTCTTTATGTTGGCTATGCTTGGACCATACTAATTTGAAATAAGACCACAAAAGTATTTGTGGTCTTATTGTTCGGGCCGTTTTTGAAGCGCTGATCGGGAATCTAGTACTATTATTGATCGAAGACTACCCGCCGCAGGCAGGGAAATGTACTGAACTGAGTTGTCTGTCTGAGAACAAGACTTATTTTGCACTCAACTCTGATTGGTTGCTTCGAATTTCAAAACAATAGACAAAAATCGACCATTTTTCGCAGGTAAAGAGTAATGATTCATTAGAAATACTTATTTGTTAGTTTGGAAAGTTTTAGACTATTATCATTCAATTACGATAATATAGTATGTAAATAATAGAAAATAAAATACAACTTTGTGTAACTGAGTGTACAAAAAATCACGTTTTGGTATTCGTTAGTAATAGATTTTTTATTTAAAAAAATGTGGTACTCGTTGGGAATAGAAAATAAATTCGGAAATAAACTAATACCAAATGGTATTATGTCTTGGTATTGGATGGGAATAGATCCTATTAATATATGAGATTGCGGTAGTGTTATCTATTCTTAAAAGAATCTCTTTGTCTACAAGGTCCTTGGCATAACATCTTAAACCAATGAAAGCCGCTTTTAATTCTAATAAGTTTATATGGTTTTGGGCCTCAGACGTGCTCCAAAATCCACCGCTGGTTTCTCCGTTACAAGCGATACCCCAACCCGTTAGAGATGCATCGGAAAAAATCTCTAAGCAGTATTTGCTTTGACGGATTGGACATGACACATTCATGATGTTTGTCTTCCACCATGAAAAATCTGGTTCTAGGTTATTAGGAATGATCATATTAAAGTCATAATCTTCATTTGATTACTGAAGCGCAATATATTTAGTTCTTTCAAATCGCTTGGTGTAATCCCACCCGTAACTAACAGCTGGGCACGATGACGTAAGCAATCCCAAAAACTTAGCAAATTCTCTGATAGATAATAAACGTTTGTTGGAGTATCTTTCGACCATCTCTAGAACCTTCAATCGTTTTTTTAGTGGCAATTTTAAAGTCATGTCCGTTGAGTTTAACTCAAAACCTAAAAAAGTTTTGAGTTGGCTGGGAACTAAATCACTTTTATTAATGTTTATCACAAATCCGAGCTTTTCTAACAGGTTGGTGATTATTTTTACATCATGAGAGCAGCTTTCAAATGTTTTATTAATACATAACAAATCGTCTAAATAAATAACCAGCATAATACCTATTTTTCTGAGGTTTGTAACCACTGGTTTCATTAATTTAGTAAAAATTAATGGTGCTGAACATAAACCAAAAGGTAAACACTGAAATTCATAAGTCTGATTGAAAAACTTAAACCGTAAATATTTTTTACTAATATCATTAATTGGGATTAAAAAATATGCCTCCTTGAGGTCAATATGGGCCATGTAATATGACTTTGATAATAATTTACAAGTCGTTCTAAAATCTTCCATTTTAAAATGTTGTGGATCAATAAAATTGTTTAATTTTTTAAGATTAAGAATACATCTATGGGTACCGTCGCTTTTAGGGATCATAAAAATATTCGAAATAAACTGACCATGAATGTTTTCACATTTTACTATCGCACCTGATGATCTATTGGCCTCCTGGAGGGAAAACGATTTATTAACCGGTTCTGCATACTGAATAACGGGTCGATTAAAATGTATCTTGTAACCATGATTTATATACTGTAAGATTATCGGATCGTTAGTTATGCTTTTCCAAGCTGTTACAAAGTGTCGTAATCGACCAGCATGTTTAATTACCTCTATTCGGGCTTCGGCGGGGCCTTCGTGGCTGTCCTCGCAGAGCTGTACCGCTCTGTTGGCGCTGAATATCTCCCCGTGTTCGGGTTGGAGGCTTGGGTCCTGGGCCCACTCGACCTGCCTCTGTAGTTCTGGTGACGAAGTGGGCGCCTCGAGTTTCCCTGACGATAATTATTAGAGCGTGTTGATCTGTGGGAGGTCGATGGTTGAGGCTCGGTCCTCCTTATTTGTAATCCGGACTTTTCAGCCATCTTAAATCAAATCAAATCAAATCATTTATTCTTTGCAAACATGGGTACATAGATGTTCTGTTTTATAAAAGTTCTCCACATTTTGCCGTCATTTGGGCATGCAAATATTTATTGGTTAACAATATAAAATTATAAATTCAAGATAAGTGGCATGTCAATGGAAAAATGAATGTAACATACAATAAAAAAATGTCAAGAATGGCCAGTCATTAAAAAAATAAAAAATAATAATAATTAATACAAATGTCAACCTGTCCAAAGTAATGAAAAAAAAATATATATATGAAATTAAATTAAATCAAAACACTTAAAATCTATAAATATAAATTAAATCAAAACAAAACAATTAAAATCAATAAATACAAATTCAATCACAACTATTAAAATCAATAAATACCAATACAGAAATCACGAAATAACAATTTACTAATTTACATTATTCAATTGCAATAGAAAAGTTCTTTTCATTTAGAAAATCTACAACATTATAATACCCTTTATTAACTAAAAAAATTCTCAGGGTTTTTTTGAACAGTGTCAAGGGCAGTTCTCTCCAACTTTTAGGTAAGTTATTAAATATGGTAGGAGCCATACAAAAAACACTTTTGCGCATGAGGCTTGTTCTCGCAGTATGTATGCTGGGAGCATACCCTGCTGTTGTCGCGCCTACTCGTATTACGTGGGACTACTTCATCTTGTCGTTTAAATCGGTCAGGATTTGTTTTGACAAAAACAGCTACTTCTAAAATGTACAGACATGGCAAAGTAAGAATTTTATATTTTTTAAAGTAAGGCACGCAACTATCAGTAGGTTTGATTTTAAATATTGACCGAACGCATCTCTTTTGAGCCTTGAACACCGTGTCCTTTTCTGTTGAGTTGCCCCAGAAAATGACACCATAGCGTAGATGAGCTTCTACTAAGCCATAGTAGGCTGTAAGTAATGCCTCCACGCTTATTATAAACGACAAAGTGTGCAGGGCATAGGCTGATTTACTCACTTTCTTGCACAAGATTTCAATATGTGTTTTCCAATTCAGTTTTTTGTCAATGTGGAGCCCTAAAAATTTTGTTGTTTCTACCTCTTCTATAGGCTGATCATCGTAATATATATTTAAATTACTCTTACTGTTGATCCGTTGACTAAAATGAATTAATTTAGTTTTAGTCAGGTTAATTTTTAAATTATTGTCATCTAGCCACTTTACCATTAGATTTATATACTCATTTATGTCACTTTCATAAGTATCAACACTTTTACACGGTATCGTTATGGTGCTGTCATCGGCAAATAGCGTCAGAGGTTGCGGGATGCCTTTCGGTAGATCATTAATATATAATAGAAATAAAGGAGGCCCTAGAACACTCCCCTGTGGCACACCAAAAGTAACTATACGTTCTGAGGATTGAAATACAATTTCATGTTTTCTTTTCATATTAATTTGGTTTATATTTGTTATTTGAGTTCTGTTAAGTAAATAAGATTTAATTAGATTATTGACATTTCCTCTAATACCATATGCCTCAAGTTTATGTAACAGTGTACCATAATGCACATAGTCAAAGGCTTGCGTCATGTCACAAAATACGCCACAGACCGGATTCCTCTTATCCACGTTAAATGTTACATTATATAAAAAATCATAGATGGCCATATTAATTGTTTTACGTATTCTAAATCCTTTCTGTTCCTCGCATATAATATTATGTCTCTCTATAAATGAATTTAGTTCCTTGTAAATAAATTTCTCAAATATCTTAGATATTATAGGAATTAGTGATATTGGCCGATAGTTCTCCATTAAATCCCTATCTCCTTTTTTAAATAGTGGTTTGACGATCGAAACTTTTAGAGCATCAGGGTAAACGCCTGCACTAATGCTGAGATTGATGACATGACTCAAGTGACCGCAGATTTCATCCGCAACCTGTTTTAGTATATACGTAGCAATCCCGTCATATCCTACACTGCTCGTATTATTTAAGGACATTATTATCTTTTTAATGTCGTCTGGTGTGCTAGGGGCCATAAACATAGTTTTGTTATTGAATTCTAATGTACACGTGCTTAGATTGATTGCTTTGATTTTATCTCCCAAATTTTCTCCAAAGAGAAAAGTATCTCTCTTAACTCCTTGAACGATATTCAAAAATTTCTTATCCAAGCTGAATGTGACTAACTTCCTTCGGTTAGCAGTATTTTGGCAATGTAAATCTAATAATAGGTACTTGGGCAGTTTCAGAGAGCATTTTTATAATCTCGGCTTTCTCTAAATCACCATCAATTACGGACGACAGTAGGTTAGTGATACCCGCTATACCAATGCCTAGATGGTTTTGTGCCCATTCCAGACGCTTATCCCTGTTTCTGGCGGATTCCGTTAAGACAGAGGATATTTCTTGGTTAAGCTTTGGTGCCTTAATAAGTTTAAAGTTCTCCGGGGTCAAAATATTGATACGCTAACTGGCCGTCGTCGGGCGAGGTCGTGTGTCTAGTGAGGTCCGCTTGCCCATCTGGTACAAAAAAAAACGGACGCCGTAGCCGAGCCTCAACCGTAGAGCCCTTTTTACTTAATTTTTTTATGTCGATACTGGTTTGCTAGTATTGTATATACTTACCTACTATAAATACTAGCCGTGTTGAAATTTCTAATCGCGAGTGTTTGTAAATAGTGAGATCTCTGAACCAAAAAGTGCAGTGGCGTATCGTGAACTTAAATAAGATTAGCAAGATTATGGCTAAAACGTTTGCGTATCCAAATACAGTGTCACAGTGCAGTGCTAGGCACCCTGTCCACGACACCTAAAATACCACCGTGAGCAGTGCGCAGAGATTGGCAGTGAAAAAGAAGTTACAGCGTCAGCATCTATAGCAGTGCAGCAGAAACTCGGTGAACTCGTTTAATTTATTGATCTTGACTGAACACAGATTAATTCTCAACCAACCAGCAGCCACTTGTGTGTACAATTCTGAGGTTTCCCAGCTTACCTAGCTAGGAATACTATTTATTTAAAGGCTATCGTGCATGATACATTCCTCTATTTATAAAACCAGGTTCGCACATAATCGATTCGCCTACCTACTATTAAAAGCGCGTGTTACCTATTTCTATGTTAAGAATCATAATAGTAATGCTTTGTAGAAAGTACACCTGATCATTTTTAAATATAAACTTGATAAGTGGCCTGGCTTCAACTTTACTGGAATTGTAGCCAAAATTGTACACGTCTTTGCTAAACACACGAAAATTATCATATTGTGTAAATTAACACAAATTCAGGATTTCTGTTATATAACAGCTTCACTGAGAATAGCTCCTTAAGACTTCAGTCTACGCACTTGCTTAGACGTGAGGCATAAATATTGGAACAGGTATGTGGATTAGGTATTTTTCGATGCGAGTCCGTACCTAATCCAAAGCGTCGAGGATTAGGTATGGCACGAAATATTCGTACACAGTCTACATAGAAGATATTCCGTACCTTAAAATGTGGAGGTTAAGGTTCAAGTTTAATTAGCACTGCCGCCAGCGCCATCTACGTAGAATACCACTGGACTAGATATTGCTCTAGCGATTTAAGTCTTATTGAATGATACTCTCAAAGAAAATAACAAAACTTTCACGTCTTTTAATGAAAATAAATGTGTAAAAATCAGAAACTCATGTGATATTAGGGTGAAATGCATTTGAATATGCATTTAATGCTGTAGTTTCTATACATAGTAGGTACACCAGTTTTAATTTTAAGCTATTTTTCGGTAAAAATGATACAAAAATATGTTTTTTGAGTTGTTTTATAAAAGTGAACTTTAACTTTACCTAACCTAACTATATTACGTTAAAAACAAAAACAAAAGTTTTACGTTGACTTTTAGTTTAAAGTACCGTTTCCCAAAGAAAACGATCAGAAATATCAGAAAATATTCCACACTACATCAGAAACGGAACGTCCATACTCCATGCCGAATATTTCTTACCAAATCCACATACGATACCTAATATCGTAACAGGCCAGTGGCTTTACTGAATAAATATTCGGATTAGGTAAATGGATTAGGTATTTTTAAATACTAGGATTAGGTGGATTAGGTATCGTTTTTACCTAATCCGACCCATGTCTACACTTGCTTGCTACATCTGGTGGCCATAAAACTCACAAGCAAAAAAGACGCAAGCCGAACTCTTAAAATGAATAGGACAGTAAAAAATCGTTACGCCACAAAACAAAAGAACAGTCTGCTAAATTATTTTTTTCAGCCTCATTCTGTGTCCCAACGAACACGTGGCACAAATAAATCTCTAAACTTGAAAGCGTTAACAAAAAAAAACCCTGTACAATTGTCAGAACAATATAGCCCAACAGAAAAAAAAGCCTGCTCTCTCCTATTACCTACGAAACGAAAAAAAATGTACAACCAGACCATTAACAAACTAACAAAGCGGCGTCTAAACAAAACAATGCGAGATTAATAAAAATCCTGCTAAAGTATCATTAGCTAATAAGCTCTTTTTACAGGTACGATAATAACATTTTCCGCAGGTTAAACCACCAAGGGTACCCACATTATAAAGAACCGCAAAAACAGCAACACGTATCAAATCCTACTGAAGCCACAACAACGATAACAAGAATGGAGCAGCATAATGAATGAAGCAAACAGGATCCATTATCACCAAATTTAAATATGGAAATAGTCCATCTGATCGGCAACAGTATTGCTTGTTTAGAGCCATAGCGCATCGAGTTAACGCCATATTTTTCCGGACGTTCGACCACCACACGATAAGAAGACACCTGGCCGAACATAGCACAAGCGCTCTCGGGAAACCTGCCTACTACCGCGAACCAAAGAACAACAATACAAAGATAGCGTCTGGGGTGCGGAAGATATCATCATAGCAGCAGCCGAGTACTACCACTTCAATGTAACAGTACACCAAGCCGGGCTTAGCGCTCCCTTGCTTACCGACCCAGAGATCCACCATCAGAATAACCACTATGAAAGCCTTCTTAGCTACGCAACACGATAAGTATTAACACAACGATATCGCCTGTAATGTCAGAGGCACCGCCACACATTCAAAGAAAAACAACATTGACAAAACCCTGAAAGATAAAGGGATACACATAGCATGCCTACAGGAAACAAACATGCGTACCGGATTATTTACCTCAAACCACTACATCTGGCACCTTAGTGGCTCTACCAAACGCCGTGGCCTCGCGTTACTTGTAAGAAAAGACATGACCATAACCATTCAATAACAAGAAGAAATACAAATGTCATGGCGGCAGAGAAATACAAATGTCTTCCGATATGATCAACTGCATCAATGCAAAGCCTAAAGGGTTAAACATGATCATCCTAGGAGACTTTAATGCGCACATAAGAAAGCAAGATACGAACACCAATGGAAAAGAAACGACTAATAAAACTGGTGCCAACCTGCTGCACACAATATCGAATAACAATGGTAAAATCTTATTAGATATAATAAAAAGAGAAAACCTTGGAATAGATACATCTGCGGACGAGCCAAATATATTTAACTATTATTATTCTGAAACTCAAGAGGGAGAAAAGAAATCCAACACAACATATGCTGAAACCCAACGAGAAACCAATGCACTAATCTGAGCCTGAATTCAACTACAGAAAATACGATTATAGCCGACTCCAAAAAATAAGAAGACTAAGAATAAGAAAGAATATCAAACGGAAATTAAAAGGCAACCTCAGGTAATAAATCTACAAAACAAGCAAAATAACCAACTAGTCCCACGGCATTCCTTTATAAATATCTTGAAATCGGCAACAGAAAAAAATCTTATAAGCAGGCCAATCAGATCCAGAGAACATAGAATCGGGCTCGCGAAACCACAAAAAGCCAAGCTCATCAAAAATTGTTACCCTAGAGAAGTATTTGCAATCAAACAACTAAGCGTAGCAAGACACAATCCGCAAAACACAAGAACAAAGAAGAAGCGGAAATGCGAAGTATTCTTTAGAAGCCTTAGCAGAACACATCCATCACAACGAATGAGAATCACATACGATTTTTACACGAGACATAAAATGAACACGAAGCGCAACAACAAACAACACTTTATACCCATGTCAAGGTGGGAAGAAGAGAAAAAAAAAGCCAGCAGGCCCACGCATAGAACTTCTACCCAATGAGAATCCATCAGACGTAAAAGAAGAACTATCAGAAGAGGAAATAAGTGACATCATTAAAAACATGAGCACATGAACACTAGAAGAAGAAACAGAATGCCTTCATCTAGACCAAGACCATGAGATTCAACCCCCTATGATATTGTCATTTGCCGATGACGTGATAATAGCAACAAATAACCGTTACTGGAATCAGTCGGACTCCACATTGATGAAACGAAAAAAAACCAGAGACGCACACATCCGATACCCGAAGCCTAATTAGAATTGGAGGAACCAGTATTCAACCGGTAGACGAAATCAAGTACCTAGGCACGTAAATAACATCGACACTTAACAGAAACAACACAGTCAACGCTAGATGCAAACAAGCAATGCGTAACTCTAAGGCCTTAACATCCTTCATAATAAACACAAAAATGAAGTGGAAAACCGCGCGGCTTATCTATAAAATGGACATAGAACCTGCAATGACTTACGGCCTTAAGGCAGCGGCACTCACAAAGGCAAACCGCTCGAAACTCAGAAGATACGAAAGACTCATTCTTAAAGATATGATAAAGAGTATGCGAAACCCTTCGTACAAAAAAACACGCGAATTTCTTATGGGAAAAACAAGAAACAGAAAAATTAAATGCCTACGGTTATGCTGCTTCGGGCACATCCTCTGGCGACCAAAGTCACACTAACTACACGCAGTAAAACGGCTAAAAGTTAGAAGACCAATATATAAACATGGAACGAGTCACTCCAACAAGACATGGAACATTTCAATATAAGCAAAGAAGAATGGATTCATCTAGCAGCAGATAGAGAAAAATTCAGATCAGCCACCCAGGAAATCTACCAGCTTAGCAAAACTGACAGCGAAACAAATACTACTGACGATGAAACATAAACGCGAACATAATATTTCATCGCAAACACCAGAAACGAACATGCCTCTCCAATGCTAGAAGAGAACAATCAAACGAAGATCAAATCACCAATGCTCATTCCTATGGATTGTACCTGTCTTTACCACTATTCCTATATTGGCTCTAGGCTGCATAGTCGGTCGATTGTGCCCGACTGGCTGCGGTTGGTCGGGCTTCCTCTCCCATCCCAGAGCATGTTTTCCTTACAAAATCGTGCCCCCTGGTGTATCCGGCTTGTCCGGGTCAGGCTTGCTCCTGGCTGGGTGTGGTGCTCAATCATCAATCATCATCATCATCAGTTCTCCGGGGTCAAAATATTATTAAATAGCTTTTGTTTCTGTTCTTTACCTAGCCCTTCCATAATTATCTTTCCCCAACGTTTGGAGATTTCTTCTTTGATTCTAGGCCCGAATACCTCATCTTTTTCCTTGGATTCCCCAAGAACCTCCAATATGTCAGATGGGAGGGGCTCCACAATTTCTGGTGCGGTGCTGGTGCTAGCGCCCCCAGCAATGGTATCAGAGATAGTGTGTTGTGGCACTGTTACCACAGATCGAAAGTTCGACTGAGTTCCATCTGATTGGTAATGCTCGGAGGATTCGTAGTCGGGAGGTAAGGAGGCAGGTCTTGAGTGGCCAGACTCAACATCTGGAACGATATTTCGATCTACTATAGCATTGGATTTACTCAAATTTGGCTTCAAACAATGACAACAAAAGGATTTGATCGCATCAAACCACATGACAATAATAGTCACTTATTATAGACCACAGATATTATAATACTTTATAGACGGTCGTAATCGCGTCACGACACTTAGTTATTTAACAAAAGGGGCTTTAACTTGACCGGGATCTCATCATGGTACTTGCAGAATATCCATGGGTAGGTAGGTCCTTATTTACATATAAATTCCATAAAGGAAAGTACTGGAACGACTGCAATCTCATCGCAGTACACATTGTCAAATGAGTAACTAATTTTTTGTAAAATCAAAGTAACCTCGATGTAAGAGAATTCCTTTTTTCATAATATAAGAACCTAACATTATTATGGAACAACAACCATAAAAAGTCATGAGTCATACCGCACATGTGCGAACAACAAAAATATACGGAATAGGTTTAAAGAGAAAAAGTTTGCAAAATAACTTCATTAGTAGTTATTACGATAATTAATTTGACTAACCTTCATCACTGGATGTGTGTTCGCGTTGTCTTTGTAAACGCTTTTCCAGACGCCTTATTTTTCGTCTGATGACCTCTGCATCATCTTCATGTCGCCTTCGACCCATGGTCACAATAACAACACAAGAAAAAAGGAACAAAACACAAGAAAAAAAACACAAGAATTGGATAGAAGTAACTATGATGGAATATCTTTAACACGAAGAATATTAATGTTGCGATGCCCGCACAAAAGAAGCGAATGGCGAGTGAACGATCGTAGACGGCTGGGTGCGGCGGGCGCCCCACCACTGTGCACTGCCGGAAGTCGTCTAATGTCTAATTTTATTTTTATTTTTTAGTTTTTTATCTAAAAATTGTGCGATGCCTAGTACATTGAGAAGTGTACTACCTAGTGAATCAGTAAATCTCGAGGATGCAGCGACGAAGTGTAATGGACACGTACTTTTTGTCTTTGTAAGTCAATGAATATTGACAAAGATAAAACGCATTAAAACTCGAGAGTGGGGTCTCGTGACGTCAGAACTAGCGAAAAATTATACCTAGGCGTGACGTATCCAGAATTTTAAACATAGATATAATAATATATCTATGATTTTAAAAGTGTCGTGTCTTCGTCAATTGTGGTTTACGCTACAAAAGAAAAAATACTTGTCAAATATTTTTTGAAAATCTAACTGACGAACTTATTATATTTTTTCAGGACACAAGCCTATTAGTAATTACATAAATGAAAAGAAGAACACGTGTCTTTCGTTTTCGTTATAGGAGTTTTTTCATCCTTTATTCTGTACCAACTGTTGCCCGCTACCTCTGTACGCGTGAATTATATATAAGTATAAATAAAACAAGTTACAACATATTTGTTAACATTAAATTAAAAAGTAAAAAAAAAACCCGGACACATAATTATGGTCGTAATTTCAGGTATATTAATCTTCGAGTCAAGCTCTTTCATTAATACCCATATTGAGGCAGTTGTTGAATAAATATTTAATCCGCCATCTTGGACTGATTTTAATCAAAGCTAAGACACTCCCGACTAATTCACCTTTAAAACGAAAAAAAAAATATCGGCTCATCCGTTCGAAAGCTACGATGCCACAGCCAGACACACACACGCACACATAAAAACTTATAACACAACGTCGTTTTTGCGTCGGGGGTTAAAAATATTGAATTTTATTACCAATTTCAAGGGTTTTATTTTTATTGCACGGATCCCTAATTATTAATTTTATTCTTAAATAAAGTGCCTATGCCTATGTTAGACCATATAACATCAGCTGCTTGCCAGTAAAAGTTCCGTCAAAATCGGTTTAACCGTTTCGGAGATCAGCCGGAACAAACGCACAGACAGACCGACAGACAGACACACAAAATTTACTGAATTAAATTTAACAAAAACTTGGTGACCAACTGAAAATTAAATGAATACCTATTTTTTTTCAAATAAACAAAAGACCAGGGTTTTGCCGAAATAGATGGGAAATATGCGAGCGTCCGTCGCGCCGCATACTCCCCATCCATCTGACGCGGAGCTTGCGCCTGCTGCCGTACGTCATAACGTCAGTTATACGCCGCACTCACTTATACGTATGTAGGTGCCGTACTAACATAGGTAAAGCTACATAATACAATATGCTAGTTTAAACGAGGAACTTATTCAAATCCGCAATAGTCCATGCTTACATGATACTCGTACTAATAAACATATGAACAAAAAGAAAATACTAATAAATAACAGATAGATCCATACCAAAAACTTCGCAAATGTCTCGCAAAGCATGTACACCAATACGCTTATCGCAGAACATGTGTGCGAGTCAATGACTTTTTAGGTATAATTCATTTTCCCTTCATATTTCAAATCTAGCTTTGGACAGACAAATATCTAGGTATTACTACTAGGCGGGTACTACTAAGTACTAGGTACTGACCGAATGTACGCAGTCGTTTATTGACACCATGCATAATAATGGCTTCTCGCACACTATCACTAGATAACACTTAAGCACGAACCATAATCCCAATATTCTTCACTGGAATGATGCTATGACGTTACTTTTGGTTATTCAAGAAAACGTTCACAGAACACTCTTAAATACTCTTAATATCGCTAAGTAAGCGGGGTTGTTTTCGAAAACGCAATATTAGACATGCGGAAGTAGCGGCGCTCTAGTGATGAGCGTTGAATGAACGAACTAGTTAATTCGACCGTCTTCGTACTGTCAACAAATTGACGGTTCACTAACAATCCATGGACTAGTCGAATCCGTAGACGTCTCAACGGCAGTCAACGGGTAAACTGAATGCGTCTACCAACTCAAGAACGTAAGCAAGTCGTTAGTCTTCAGATATAAAATAAACGCTCAAACAAATTTTTACTCTAAATCTGAGAGTTCATATTTGTATATGACGACTTGTCTACGTTCTTGAGTTTTACATCAGTCCCGTACTAATATCAACTGTCTCCTGTTAGATTTATAGTTAAAATTTGTTTAAGCAATTATTTTGTGGTCTCTAGTCAACTGTCTACTTCGCCGTCAACGTAGTAGACAACGGTTGCAACGTTTATTTCAACGTCTGCATAACCAAGTCGACGCATAAACTAGTCGACGAATTCAACTAGTTGATGGACTAGTCGATGAAAAAAAATGGACGGTCTTATTACATCAGCTACCTGCCAGTAAAAGTTCCGTCAAAATCGGTTCTGTCGTTTCGGAGATTAGGAACAAACACATAGACAGCCCGACAGACACAGAATTTACTGAGTTAAATTTCACAAAAACTTGGTGACCAACTGAAAATTAAATGAATACCTATTTCTTCCTAAATAAATAAAAGAACAGGGTTTTGCCAAAATAGATGGGAAATATGCGAGCGTCCGTCGCGCCGCATACATCCATCTGACGCGGAGCCCGCGCGTGCTGCCGTACGTCAGTTATACGCCGCACTCACTTATACGTATGTAGGTGCGGTACAAACATAAGCGAGGCTACATTATATAAGTGAGGCGGCTTGGCGCCTCGTCTGAGATGATTCTGTAGATGTTGAAAGATTTCGCGAAATAATGAATTAAATAACCACATTTTAATAACACTTTATTGTCGAATCTTTATCGTGAGCATTAATTATTATTTTTATCAAGTACTGCTAAGAGTATATTCCTCAAAATTATCATTAGATTTTTAAGCGGTGGGTTATAAAATATGGCAAATTTTTAGAGCTCTGAGATCATCCCGCTGTTGATTTAATTGAATCAATATTCAGACCTTTCCTATGAGCGGCTGATGTAGCAGCATGTCTTGTGTTATATAAATATGCAGTGAAGTATCTATTCCAGACACCAGCAAAACATCTTGTATTCATCTGCTAAAAGTACGGGTTGAACCAGGGAAATGAGGTTTTTTAATCGTAATAAAAAGGCTACTAAATGGTTCTTGCGTAGTAATTTTGTAGCTTCTAAATAATCACAAAGTGTTCTCGCAAACACTAGGTTTTTCAGTAAATTAATCGTAAAGTTAACAATGTTTGAATACCCTTAATCCTGGAACTTTTAATTAATTGAGGAACTTTTATTTTTATATAATCATTGGTTAAGGCATTATTATCAATTGTAATCAAAAGAAAAAGTTTGAATTCTTTGTACTGTTAATGCTAATATTATTCGTAGTTTTTTAGTTAATGTATTTAAATCTAAAGTTGTATTTGTGTAGAAATTACTTAGTATAAAACTTGGGCCCCAAGTTTCATTATATTTAGGTTTATTTGGTCTAAGCTTAAATATGTACACCTCTGCCAAACTTGAGTGGTAATGGGCCGGGCACATTGCTCGTAGAACGGATGGCCGATTACCTTTGTTTGATTGATTTAGTTTTTTTGTCACCGACTTCTGAAGCTAAAGTTATTTTTCACTTTTGGTTTTCTCTGAAGTCGGTTTTATTTTTGTATAAAAGTTTTTATTTTTCACTTTTTAGTGGTTCACATGTGCTTACCCCTTCACAGCGTACCGGCGTGATTTTTGGTTATGAACTGGTGTAAGCAATAGACAGATATGAGATAAAAAAAAGTGGTTTTATTTACTGTGTTGCAAATACTACGCAGCGCACTGCCCGCTACACACTTGATAACCACGTTCCGCGCGTCGCGCATCGTGGCGCCGCCGCGTGTTTGTTATCCGCACTAATGCGGGTGTGGCGAGATGCGCGGGGGAAATCACAATAAATCCTGCCGTAAGGCCCGTTCTTAAATTAAAAAAATTAAAAACCCCTGACACATAGAGTCGTAATTGCAGGTATATCATTCTACCAGTCAAGCCCTTTCATTTGATACCCATATCGAAGGAGTTGTTGAATAAATATGAATTCCGCCATTTAATGGCGGCGGCCATCTTGGACTAATTTTTATCAAACATAGCTAAGAACACTCCCGACTAATTCACCTTTCAAACAAATAAATCAAAATCGGCTTATCCGTTCGAGAGCTACGATGGCACAGACAGACACACACTCAAACTTATAACATCCCGTCGTTTTTGGGGGGTATTGCCAAATTAATGAAATGTTACTAGCTGACCCGACAGACGTTGTTCTGTCAAAAACTGTTGGTTTCGGAGATTAGCCGGAACAAATACACAGATAGACCGACATACAGACACACAAAATTTACTGAATTAAATTTCACAAAAACTTGGTGACCAACTGAAAATTATATGAATACCTATTTCTTTCTAAATAAATAAAAGAACAGGGTTTTACCAAAATAGATGGGAAATATGCGAGCGTCCGTCGCGCCGCATACTCCCCATCCATCTGACGCGGGGCTCGCGTCTGCTGCCGTACGGCAGTTATACGCCGCACTCACTTATACGTATGTAGGTGCTGTACTCACATAGGTCGAGATAATTATAGAGCTACGTATTAGACAAGGTGGCTTTGCGATTTCAGACCAATATTACTGAGAAATAGGGATGATTTCTGACTAAAAAAATATGAGTCTGTTTAGTCATTCAGTTGGGTTATCGAAAAATATTGGATACCAACGTGTTTTTTGTTTTATCAAATTGTTTGCGCCGATGCATTGGCGCTCTTTTTATTTTAGGTATAGTTTTCATTCCACCCGCTTTTACTTTATATTTTTGATTTTCGCTGCTTGGTTTTGTACTGAGGTCAGTAGACGACCGACACCGCCGCACGCTACAGCGCGCTACGGCGTAGCTCCACACGCCTGTGGTACTACGCCGTAGCGGATCGGCTACGAGCGCTACGAAGCGTTAGGTGACGATCACGCGAGGCCATTATTTATGTTCACGCAAAAGTGCTCAACGCGCTTAAGATTTCACTTCAAAAACGTTTCGTTTCAATGCTGTTGCAGAACAATTGACTGAAACTGGGAAAGAGAGAGACTTATTATAGTTCCTTTCTATTTAAGACAGCCAGGCAGGGTTGATAAAAATCATGACTCTTTTATGAAAATAAAAAACACCCGATTTATTTGATTAAAATCGGTTTAATTTGATTTTTTTTTAACTTTTTTAACGTTCATATCTTTTTGAATTTGGAAGTCAATTATTTAAATAAAAACACTACATACATACTTATATGATTTTTTTTAAGTCTTTAAAAAAACAACAATATCATTTTAATTAACAAGGGAATACTAAAGGAATAATTTAGATTTTTTCAAAAGGAAGACTAATTTGGCTGCCTTCTCGGTGCCAAATCTATTGCTTATTTTGCTAGGCACCAAATTGAATGGCGAAAATATTCTTTCGACCCCAGCGGAAGAAGCGACTGTACAGTTATAATTTTTTTTCATGTATTATCCAGTAGGGTGCAAAAATTGCAAGAAAATCGCTTGTTATCGTGGAAAGTTCCTTGACACATTTTGGCTGATTTGGTAGCAGTAAAAAAGTACTCATTGATTTAAATAGTTGCTTTTTATATAAAAAACCACTTGATTTGAATCGCGATTTAAATCACTGATTTAAATCATATCAACCCTGTAGCCAGGTCTATCAGTTTTGTGGTAATTGACGCTAAAAGTAGCTATCGTATGGATAAATTCGTGATAAATAAGGCCATTCCATAACATAACAATTGGGGCGTTTTACGATTTCACATTTAAATCTACGGAATACAAAAGGGATGGTGTCCATACTAGATCATAATTGTCTATGTTTACTACTAACTAAGAAAACACAGAGTTACTGACGCATAGAATGGGTCGATTATCACTTACATTACTAAAAAAAGTTTATTAAAATTAAATAGGTATGTCGACAGCATCCAAAAATTGAAAATCTATTTAGTCCGTCTGTTAGAGTACTGGAAAATAATGGACATGTACCTATTTGGTTTTTTTTAAACATTGAACATTGACAAAGATAAAACATAAAAACTCATTTTATGTTTTTTTTTCAAGTTTTTATGTTTTATCTTATCTTAACGTAACGAGTCCCCACTCGTTACGTTAGAACGCATTAAAACTATACTAAGGCGTGACGTATTGATAATTTTAAAAGCGTCGTGTCTTCGTCAGTTATGGTTTACGTAACAAAACATGGTCATCGCTGACGAGGTCGACCACGGCGAAGGTGGTGTGACATGTTCATAGGGCAAACGTGGCCGGAAACTGCACAGAACATAGAGGTTTGGTGGGAGAAAAGGGAGGCCTTTGCTCAGTATTGGTACACAATGTAGGCTACAAAAAAGCAATAAAATACGGGGTCATATATTTTTTGAAATTATAACTGACGGACTAATTACATTTTTCCATTCGACAAGCCTATAATATTGATCATACATTTCCGTGAAAGGAGAACAAGTAAGTGATAAATTATGATAGCGTGACAGAGAGCAATGGTAGGTAAAAACGCGTTGCACCGCCCCCAACTAATATGGGACAAGGGTCGGAAGATGATGACATTTATGTAATGCTAGATGATTAATGCTACGATCATGCAAGAGGGTTTTAGGCTATTGTGTGCTCTTTTGAACTCACAGAATGTTATATGGAAGAAAGAGATGGGAATATTGTAATATTGGACAAGGGCAGGAATTTTATGGCATTAATGTATTTTTGGTCACGCACGAGACCCATTAAGTTATAGTGTATACCTTCTAATTCACAGGATGTTTAATAAGGAAGAAAGAGATGTCAATATTAAAGTGACTGGAAAAAGGACCCAGTGAATATTGTACTGTGTGACTCCTTCTATAACAGTTATCGCTCTGTGGTTTCATCTCCTGTCAAAATCAAAATCAAAGCATTTATTTCAAGTAGGCCAGTTACAGGCACTTTTGAATTGTCGAAACAAAAATGAACTTTTAATGTAGCTACAGTCCCAGTCACAAGACATAAAAACTGTGAAAGTACTGTAGTTGCCCATTCCCTAGCGTAGATCTCTATGGAGAAGAACGGGCAAGAAAATCCATGGACACTCTTTTAAATCAAAATATTGTTACAAAATCTTGGTTACATCATTCATGTTGAGATGGTATATTATGTGAGAACAATGTAGCAAGATGTGCACGTTAAAAGTGTCCATAGCAAAACCAAAACAAAATACAACTCAAAAACAAAATAATTAATTCAAATAAACCATGGCGACTAAGAGATGACCAGTCACAACTGACAGCGCCCGTTCACGCACATGACGCATGTATCAGCACCATTCAGCTCAAACATTTTGAAGTGAACTAAATGACCCGACACACGCGCCACCATCAGCGAGACATTTGAGTGAGCATGACATACTCTCAACCGCCACGGCACATTCAAGTCAAGAACTGCCGTAGGTTTCCATATGTATGTGTGAGAGCCTGGCTGGGACGCTGTACCTGAACGTTAGTCTAGCTCTGTGGTCCTCGCAAGCTAGACGTGTATCTTAATAATATTGCTAAGCCCTGTGTGAGTTTAAAGTGAAGAAAGAAATCATGATGTGCAAGTTGGAACAATTACAGAATTATGTAAATACGAGTATTGCTAGTTTAAAGAGATCATTGTGCTTCGCTAGCCTCGGGGTTGTAGCTCAGGTTGTCAAAGTTGTAACTTTGACCCCCAATATCTCCGTAACTAGAAGGTTCCCAGGCATGGTGTAGAACTACAAAATGATCGCAGTGATGGGGAGAACAAGTGCCTTTCGGCTTCGTTTAGAGGTGTTTTACACCCTATAAGTTATTGATCACAAAGTTATGTTTGGTGGTCATTATATTTGTTCCCGTAAGAAACATTTGGCTGAATCGCGCCATTACAAGCCGACAAGAAAAACAGGGGGTCTAAAAAGGCCACTTTAGCAGAATCATAATTTGAACCACGTTAAAATTTAAAATTCTTAAAATGGACTTTATGCTTATGAAAATAAGGTCCATTTTACCAATTTAATTTTTTTAAGATGATTCAAATTATGATTCTTCTAAAGCGGCCATTTTAGGCCCGCAGACATTTCATGAACATTTCATTTTCAGAATGTGGTGTTAAGAATGCTCAAAGCAACTGCCAGCGACATAAAAAGGACTCCACATGGATCCCAAATAAATTAGGATCATCATAGACATCATTTCAGTTAATAAATCAGGATCATCATCGATACAGCAATCTACAAACTCGCCAGACGCAATGGAGTATGCTCAGTTTGCGGTTTGTGAGTTTAATTTTGGGAATTTTATTATGGAAATATTTGTTTTCTGAGCCTACAAATTAGTTCAGTAACATCCATTTCAAGGACCATCAATCACGTATCTAATCATTTGTTTGGTCTAGTCATCGATTGTGCAAATGCCGAACGCGATGGTTCGATACCAAGTAGGAAACACATTATTGATGATGACGAAACATTAAATGATTTACTTACACAGTGATGTCCATTTTCAACCGACTTCCAAAAAGAGGAGGTTATCAATTCGTCTGTATGTTTTTTTTTTTTTTTTTTTTTTTTTGTGTTTGTTACCTCATAACTTTCGACTGCGTGAACCGATTTTGATGATTCTTTTTTTATTTGAAAGCTGGTGCTTCCCATGTAGTCCCATTTTAATTTGCTGAAGATCTGATGCTGGTCTTCGGAGATATACAATGGAACTCTTCAAAAATGTACGGCAAATCTGCAGTGATTGCTATTATCGCTTGTAGGTTTATTGTTTATACAACATCATGACGTAATATCACGCCTGTATGCTCTGAGGGGGTACGCAGATGTGTACAATACACCCAGATTTTCGACAGTTTTTGTTACCTCAGTACTTTCGACTGGGTGAACCGATTTTGATGATTCTTTTTTAATTTGAAAGCTGGTGCTTCCCGTGTGGTTATATTTTAATTTGCTGAAGATCTGATCCGGATCTTCAGAGATATACAATGGAACTCTTCAAATATACACGGCAAATCTGCAGTAACTGCTGCAATCCCTTGAATGTTTATTGTTTATACAACATCATGACGTAACATCACGCCTGTATGCTCTGAGGGGGTACGCAGATGTGTACAATATTCCCAGATTTCGACAGTTAGGTGTATTAAGTTCCATTTATTGGGGATAAGTTTTTATTTTATTTTATTGGCAAGGGCACTTCAAGGGTAGTTTGATGAGAATTTGGTTAGGTTCTGATTATGGGATCCATGACAAAGGAACGGAACTCTTCAATTCTTAGAAGCAAATTACCGATTCTCAGCCAAATCTTTTAAAGGCTATCCGGATACTTGAGTCACGTACCATAACGTCGTTATTAACCGACTTCAAAAAGGAGGAGGTTCTCAATTCAATGTTCCCCGATTACTCGAAGATGACTGGACCGAATTTGTTTTTTAATTGTTTGAAAGGATATACTTCCCAGAAGGTCCCATAATCATCAAGTCAGGATCCTGATAATGGGATCCTGGAGAAATAGAGAGAACTCTTCAAATTTTATAGGCACACCAGAAGCGATTTGGGTAGTTTTTGAAAGAGTAGTTTCTCGGAGTGATCCCATTTAAATTTGGTAAAGATCTGATGAAGAACTTCGGAGAAAGGCAACGGAACTCCTCATTAAATGTAGCAAATGTGTGTCTCTTACTGGGATTGCTGAAATCTCATGTCTGTCTATTGTTTACACCAGTTCATAACAAAAAATCACGCTGGTACGCTGTGAAAGGGTATGCACATATTGTGAACCACTAAAAAGTGAAAAATAAAAACTTTTTTGCAAAAAATAAAACCGACTTCACACAAAAAAGTGAAAAATAACTTTAGCCTCTGAAGTCGGTGACAAAAAAATTAAATCAATCAAACAAAGGTCACCGACTTCAGAAGCTAAAGTTATTTTTCACTTTTTTGTGTGAAGTCGGTTTTATTTTTTGCAAAAAAGTTTTTATATCAGAGCCAAATCAGGCATTGCAAATGCATTTGCATCTCATACACACTCATCACAGTACCGATATCAGTCGGAAAGTAACTACAGGTAACAATAATGCTAGTGATGCTACCTGAAAGTTAATGCCAACACAGTCTAAACGAAAAAACATCTATAAAGTTGTCTATAGATAAAATTATATGTATGTTATGTTCATCCACACCCCCAGGCACTACAAAATCGCCCTTACTGCTACGACATAACGGTGCTGGATGCAACTTAGGAGCGGTTGACTGAACTGTCAAACATCAGACTTCCTTTCGAAGTAAAAACGTTGATAAAGAGCACCCCTTTTGATAATAAACTGTATCCTTGAAGCTACAACTTTGTATAGTTTCACAAGTGGGTACCAACAACAACGAACGACTTAGGATCGAACTGATCAGCCCGCATGATCACCGTAGAAACAGGCAACTCTTCGACAAATCTTTTGTTCATCTGTCATTGAATCGACAAAATCGCAGATTAACAAAGGTTTGTCGATTATAACTTCGAAGAAATCAGTTTCTACGGTGATCATGCAACGCGGGCAGGTTTCGATAGAGACAAAAACTTCATAATCCACAACTGCAAGACACGAATTTTGCATATTAGGTCAGTAACACCCATTTCACGGTGCTCCGGTGACAGCAAATGACTGTCAATGCGCCCGTGTGAGATATCTGTTACGGTTCCAATTAGCGTTTGCTGAATCCAACGAATATTTGTGAGAATTATTGTTGCTGCCAGTGCTGATGAGGTTATGTAAAGGCTATCTTCATTTGCGAGACGTACCCTATTCACCTCAGATGATATACTTTGTAGATGTTGCTTGATAAATGAAAATTGTTTATTCATGATATCCTCGTTACGGCGTACGATGTTGAATTCTGATTCTAAGATGCTTGTTTGATTTTTTATAAGTTTCTGTAGATGTGCTTCGTTATGACTGATCTGTTCGATGTCACCCTTATATTTTTCAGCAAACCTTTCGTCTAGGACACCGAATAATGAGTTGGCGATATACCCTACGCCGTCCACAAGGCCTCTTTTCAGCCTCTTTGGACTTTGATATTTAAGTAACATATCATAATGTTCAATGTCACTTATTTCGTGCTCTAATTGTTGAGTGATACTCTGATATTGTTTACTTGCCTGAGTTATGCATAATGACTTGATATGGTTAACGTAACTCTTGATGTCGGCTAAGCCTTTCCAGTAGGTTGTCATATTGTAGTAGACAACTAGACGCCATTCGTCCTGGATGTACTGAAGATTGGATATTCTATCGAAGTAAATGGCTTGATTCTGATCTAATGACGTCAAATTGTACGATTCTTGATTGGGTATATTTTCCGCTGAAGTAGATGATACTAACATCAAAAATAGTAAAAGGAAGCTGGTGAATAGATTCTTCAATGATACGTTGTTGCGAGGAAGTCGCTTTCTCTTGCTTCGCTCGCTTGAATTGTTTTGATGGTTAACATTTTCATCCTGAATTGTATCCTCGTTTACTGGTAACAAAACAAGTCTGGTGACAGGACGTTGAATGATATTATTTTTGGTTTTTAAGCTGACTACCCTTACATAGCCATCTCTCCCAGGATGAACTGTTTGAATACGTCCTAGTGCCCACTTGCCGGGTGGCAAGTTTTCGTCCTTGACAAGAACGACATCATCGACTTCGAAGTTCCTACTTGGCTTGCGCCATTTTGATCTGGCCTGCAGCTGCTGTAAATATTCGCTTGACCACCTTTTCCAAAGCTGTTTGTTCATTGATTGAATGAGTTGCCACCGTGTTGACTGGTTTATGTGATCTGGATCAGTCTGTGGTCTAGATAGAAGCGGGCCGCCGATCAAGAAGTGACCTGGCGTAAGAACGTCGTCTTCAGGGCTCTCTGTCAACTGACAGAGAGGCCTTGAGTTCAGACATGCCTCGATTTGATATAGAAGTGTAGTAAATTCCTCGTAGGTGAGTTTCTGATCTCCGATGATGCGTTTCAGATGATATTTGAGGCTTTTCACGGCGGCCTCCCAAAGTCCGCCTGCACTTGGCCATGCAGGAGCGTTGAAGTGCCACTTTATGTTCATGTGATTGATGTTATTGAAGAAATCGGTGTTGATTGTGGCTATGATATCTTGATACTCCTTTTTTATGATACGGTTGGCACCTACGAAGTTCGTGCCGTTATCACTGTAAACGTGACTTGGTGTTCCACGTCGGGCCGAGAACCTACGAAAGGCTGCTAGAAATGCTGGAGTACTAAGATCAGAAACCAGCTCCAGATGAACAGCCTTGGTAGACAAACACACAAACACAGCAATATAGCCCTTAACGGTTTTGATTCCACGTCCTTTATTGGCCTTCAGCTCGACGTGTCCGGTAAAATCGACACCGGTGTGAGAGAAAGGTCGTGACGGGGTTACTCGTGGTTGTGGAAGATCGGCCATGATTTGTTGATATTGTGTTTGAGTAAAGCGCTGACACTTAACGCATGATCTCAGCTTCCTTTTGACTGTACGGATTCCACTGATGATCCAATACCTGTCTCTGATATATGAAAGTGTCAGTCGCGGGCCTCCGTGTAACGTGGTAATATGAGCCTGATCAATGATTAAATCTGTGAGACGACTGTGGCTTGATAATATGATAGGGTGCTTTGATGAGTCGTTGATGCGTGCGTTTTTCAGTCGTCCACCCACTCTAAGGATACCGTGCTCGTCTATGAATGGATTAAGACATGATATTTTGGTCCTTCGAGCCGAATGTGCCCAATGACCAACCACCCAGTATCATTGTAGTCCATATTTTTGATATTCTAATAAATGTATTGAAGACCGTGTTCGATTTATCACGCCTGTTATCCCTAAGGGGTTAGATAAAGCTGTACCCAAATAGTACATCCACATTTCGCCAGTTACGTTTAAGTCCACTACTGAGAAACAAGCACTTTTGAACAGCCGTACAATAGCAGCAGTTTTGTTTTCAATCAAAATATTAAATAGAACCAGTTTTTGCAAAACATAAAATGATGTGCAGTTATTCAGATAACCGTACATTAGGAGTGACAATTACACAATATAAAATCGCCCTTACTGCTACAACATTAAAGGCGCTGTCTATATCAAGATATTACCACTTACGAGCGGTTGACTAAACCGTCAAACATCAGACTCCCTTCTGAAGCAAAAACGTTCACAAAGAGCGACCCTTTTAAAAATGAACGCTTATAAATCTTAACAAAGCTTCTTAATAAGTGGGTACTTACAACAAAGAACGAGTGAATCGGTTTGCTGTAGAAGTGTATCGTAGGAAACAAGTACCCAAATAATGTCCCAGATATCTTTGTGAGTAGAACTAGTTTAAGCCCGCGTGGAATGAGAGGTTATCTTTTTGAAAATTCAAATTAGTCAAATGAAAACGGATTGAAACAAGCTTTGCTAGTACAGATATTATTAGATTATACATTTTATAATGAGTTTACGTAGCTGACTGTACACCTGACGTATTTTACGTCAGATTATCAGGTGGTGCGAGTTGACGAAAAAAAAAAAAACATATAATTGGAAGGTGCCAACTCGCGACCACTCGCGAGTTTCACAGTCGCCAATTGACGAATAAGCCAACCGTTGAACTGACTACGTTACTAGGTGCTAAAGCCAAGATGCTTGAAAAAACACACGTCACATACGCTCGTTGACTGACACTTTCGTTTGCATAAGTTTCCGAATAAAACCATTAGGTCCAAGTAAAATTATGTGACGTTTTGTTCCTTGCAGTAACGTACCGAGATCAGTGCCATCTATCCAGCGAAAAAAATGTTGTTAACTAAAAAAATCCCTATTTCTTGAATTTTCTCAACACATTATTTGTGACAGAGATTTTGCATTTCACATTTCGCTATGGGATCCTGAAGAGGGAAGTTGTTTGACAATAGGTATGTTTCCATACTACATCACAACATTATCGATCGTATTTTGTCTGGTTTTCGTAGTGTGTGTGTTCAATCAACCCTCAGTTTACTACTAACAAAGAGACCACAGAACCATTAACATGTTGAATAAGCCTTTTAAGTTTAATTATTGAAGTGGCACTGTCGATGATATAATTAAACAGGGGGGAAGGGAGACCAACTCACAAACGGTTACTTACCATTCTGAACCTACTTTTCTTTTCTTTTTTTCGGATCGGAAATCATTAAATGACTCCTCCAAAACCCATCCATGTTCAGTTACGAGAGAAGAACTTATAAGAACTCGAAATACTAATTATTTTTATTTTGCTATCCATATTTCGTGGCCTACCCCTCGTGGAGAACCACTGCATGCCACTAATGTTCCTCCCTCGCCCTTTATTTTCCGGGCCACGGTATCTCTTTCCAATAGTCCCGCAGCCCGGGCTGGGTTCGGCCCTTGTGGACCCCTTCATTATGCTGACATCTCTTTGAGGCGCGCGTGTAACCCGAATGCGCCGTCGACACGGCCTAGGCTGTCGTCATAAAACGGACGGACGGCGAGCTAGCCCACAGCTCCCCGACCACAGGCCCCTGACGCCCGGTGCGTCTCCAGCGGCGGCTGGGACGAGAGGTTCTCTACCTCTTGCGTTCCGCCACCTCCTTCGCCAGCATGACAGCAAACTAAACTCAAACCATTTACAAAACGAGAAAAAAAAGCGAAGCTACAGTCACAGACACAAGGCATAATAACTTGAGAAAGTACTGTAGTTGCCCATTCCCTAGCGTAGATCTCTATGGAGAAGAACGGGCAAGAAACTCCATGGACACTCTTTTCAATCAAAAATGTTGTTACAAAATGTTGGTTACATCTTTCATGTTGAGATGAGCTTCGCGGAAGGAAGTCCTCATCCTCCTGCGCGTCCGGAGCGAGACGGAATAGGAATTTCAACTCGCTCCGCGGACCATGGATTGTACCAGGGCCGGACGAAAGAGGTCGCCGCTGCAGTAGGATTTTTTCGTCAGTTATTTTAAAAAACCAGCTGTTTTCTACAAAACTGCAATAGCTACACGGTCAAAATGTTATGAACAGCAATTTTTTTTTAATTGAAAAACTCTTTAGGTGCGTTGAACACTTTTTGAGTGAACAAAAATGATGGAACTCGCGTGACCGTCACGAACGCTTTCCACAGCACTCAGATTCCAAGTGTTACTTATTGGAATATTCGTTGTGGGATTTGTCAGGAGCAGGCTGGAGCTTAGATAGTATATCTCCGGTTTATAGCAATAGATTTGCTTCCTGTTTTATGGGACGTGAACATTACAGGTTATTTATGACATATGAAAAACAGGTGCAATTTATGGACTTAAAATAATGGCTATGGTACGAGTATGATTCTTAAAATACCACAAAACTTTCAGTTGGTGTATGAGCTTTTAATCAAATATTTGTTCTGTCAATAACATTTATTGTTCTGTGGGTTTTCAACCTCTGTATGTGTGCAAGCTTGCAAGGGCGCATGTCAGCTGACTGGGAGCTGGGGTGCGGTAGTTAAAAGGGGTTGTCTGGCATTTTGTTTACTACAAGCTACTGTACTGTACTCAAAAAACTTGCGGGGCAGTCTTTACTGCCGATACAAGTGAAAACCAAGTACTTAAATTGTGAATTGGTTGTAGCACTGCTACGGGCTGTGCCCCGTGCACCGCCTGTCCCAGATAGCATTAACAAACAAACAAATAACAAATTGACAAAGTTCCGTAGCAAATTGACAAAGTTCCGTAATTGTTTTCTTAACAATGCGACTGTGTGCGTTTCGGTTAATATGTATCGTAAAAGTGTCTACACAGTTTGACCGGAACGTGTTTCAGTAACTCTTTGTAGTCGATGAGTCAACACAATATGTACGGATTTGTGTTGTTTGTTCGCGCATATCTCCGTCGTTTGCCAACCAATTTGAAAAATTCTTTTTTTGTTCGAAAGGATATACTTTCCAAATGGTCCCATAGTCACCAAATCGGGATCTGATGATGGAATCTTGGCGAAATCGAGGGAACTCTTCAAATTTTATAGCAAAACGTACAGCGATTATGGTATTTTGTACAACAAGTGAAGCATTTGCGTTTGACAAGAACCATTTTACCATCAGATCTGATGATGGAGCCAAGAGTCATGCACCGGAACTCCATAATGAGACAATGTATCGTAGTCGTGTTTGGGCTTGTTGTAATTGTAACAGTATGCACTTTCCACGTGTACCAAGCACATGTGAACCACTAAAAAGTGAAAAATAAAAACTTTTTTGCAAAAAATAAAACCGACTTCAAAAAAAAAACAAAAAAGAGAAAAATAACTTTAGCTTCTGAAGTCGGTGACAAAAAAATTAAATCAATCAAACAAAGGTTTTTTCTCTTAGCAGTTATAATAATAATAATTAATGCTCACGATAAAGATTCTGCATGTTTACTTATTTTCGACTTCTAATAATAATTGTATTATTAAAATGTGGTTATTTAATTCAATATTTCGCCAAATCTTTCCACTGCATCTACAGAATCATCTCAGACGAGGCGTTAATAAGAATAATATTGCTCAGAAATCGCCAAGCCGCCTCGCTAATATTATGTGACTCGACCTTTATTAGTACGGCACCTACATACGTATAAGTGAGTGCGGCGTATAACTGCCGTACGGCAGCAGACGCGAGCTCCGCGTCAGATGGATGGGGAGTATGCGGCGCGACGGACGCTCGCATATTTCCCATCTATTTAGGTAAAAACCTGTCCTTTTATTTATTTAGAAAGAAATAGGTATTCATTTAATTTTCAGTTGGTCACCAAGTTTTTGAGTGAATTTCTCAGGCGGAAAATTTACTCGTCTAGGCTGAAAACGCAGTGCTGCTTTACAGATAATGCAACGATTTTTTTTTTTAAGAATTAAAGTAACGTGAATCTAAATGAAGCCACTTAAATTATATTTGTAAGACAATTACTTTCTAAGAAAAACATCGGTAAATGACGAATTATCAATTTCTGTGTCCTGTCCACAATCACTTTCATACACAGCATTTACCTCTCAGGAAGATAATCTCCAACATATGTAGGAAAAAGTATTTTGTTTGTGCTAAGTAATAATTGTCCAACAAGAAACTAATTATTTTTGAATGTTAAGACTAATAGTTTATGAGTAAATGTCAACGGTAGTTTTGTCCGTGCGAAATTACTAATTTCTATGGCCATTTTGTTTCACAGTCCTGAGCTTCCACCAATGAGTTTAAACGAACAATAAATTCCTGCCCGGCAAGAGACAGTCGTGCACTTACACACAGTTAGAATGGTAGTGCACCATATTGCCACGTCTACCCACCAAAAATTTAAGAAAGTGATTTCGGTTCACTCGGAACAAAATTTTGCAATTTCAGTGATCAAGTTTTAAAAGGATTTTTCCAAGAAATAAAGGTATCACTTTTAAGCATGCTAAGCAGCCTTTGGTACACATTTAAGATTATAGAAAACAATAGTCATAGCCTTGGTAGTTTCTTGTAATTCTGAAAAAATAGCCATGTTTCCAATTTCTGTGGGCCAATTTCTGTGGTTTCCGTGGCAGCTGGGTGCCCACGGAAATTACACGACTTCACAGAAATTGTATCAATCAATTATTGTATTAATGTTAAAGAAGATTTTTGAAAATAATCAATATTTGTTATGCCGAAATTATTTTGTCAGAACTTCAGATTTGTCAGTCTCTCTCCATCTATCATCAGCCCTTTCCCAGTTCACTGCATCTGCTGGAATATGTATTTTAGTGCCAGGGTAAATAATTTTGGTGATATTGAGTCTCCTTGCAGGCGCTCCATGAAAAATATTGGTATTCAGCTGCATTCGGTTAGACTGGAAGCCGACCCCAACATAGTTGGGAAAAGGCTAGGTTGATGATGATGATTGTGTCTCCTTGCCTGACACCTTGCACGAGAAAATCGGGAAATTCCATGTACCCTCGGTACATGGAATTTCCCGATTTTCTCGTGCAAGGAGACACAGATAGTAGCGTTTTGATGGAGGTGATGGAGAATTTGTATGTACCTTTCATCGATGCGGCATCTGGCTATGGCTCTTTCTATAAACCACCACTCTATCGAGTCAAATCCTTCTCGTAGTCGAAGTGGTCATTCCTGTACTCGTTACATTTCTCTATGACTGTTTTAAGTGTTTGTAGGTGGTCATTGGTACTGAAGCTTGAGCGAAATCCTGCCTGTTCTCTTGGTTGGAAAAATTCTAGCCTCCTGGCGAGTCTGTTAACTATAACTCTCGAGAAGATCTTATAAATATGTGACAACAGGCTAATGGGTCTGTAGTGGCAGCTTCTCGATGTCCCCTTTTTGTGGATCAGGGTGATTATTGCGTTGTGCCATGATGCAGGTACTTTAGATTCCACGATGAAAATTTTGTGAATAATACTGCGAGCACATTGCTGACGACCCTTCCGTTGATTTTAATCATCTCTGGTAACATGCCGTCTTCCCCTGGTGCTCTCCAATTTTTAAGTTGTTGTATTACTTCATTTGGAATGACATCGGGAATTTCTTCGGAACCTACATTCTGGATTAGTAATTGGGGTTGGGCTCGGTGCTGCTCCACTCTTATAAAGAGTTTCATAGGACTCTTAGGCAAGTAGCCTTTTTATTTGTGACTTCTTCCCCATTTCCGTTGAGAAGCTTGAAGATCTGTTTCCTGCCCTCGTTCAGCTTCAATTTAAGAACCCTTCGGCTCTGTTCTTCTCTAACGCTTCCTGTATGAGATTGGTGTTATAGTCAGTCAAGTCGTTCCAAGTCTGTTTACGGATGTACTTATGTAGGTCTCTGTATTCCTGACTATCCATGGTCCATCATCTTTATAGTACCTGGTGTTAATTTAGTCGGTCTATTTGGTAGGACACTTGAGGTGATTTCCTTATGGACGTGAGCTAATGCTGTTGTTAGTTTATTGTTAATCTCATCTATGGTCATGGTGGTTAATCGTTCGCAGTTGAGTTTTACATCGACAGTATTCTTATATAGATCTTCGTTAGCTTACAGTATCTTGAGTTTGGTATCGGTTGGAAGATGTTTCCTCACAACAAGATTCCTTCGCGATGTTCGTAGTTTTACATATTATATGTCTGCTCTAGCCAATCGATGATCGCTAGGCTGCTCGTGTTTTTTAAAGGTGTTCATAGCATATAGTGAGTTAGCTTGTAGAAAATTGAGGAACATTTGTCCTCCAGCATTTCTTGCTAGTTGTGTATGCCAGTTTCTCCTCTGTTCTCCTTGTTACCAACTCACGCGTTGAAATCGGCCATTATGACGGTATATTGGGTCTTAATTTTTTTTTCAGAGCTCGTAGTTCTTCGTAGATCTCTTCTACAATTTGGTCCTGGTAGCCTGATGTTGGGGCAAATGCCTGTAAATTTTGATTTTATATATTTTGCTGAGTCTTAGTGTTCGTAGTGTTCTTCAACCACATAAGCAAGGTGATCCGAAATGCTGTTAACTTCAATCACATACTGTTTCATGGTTTTGTTAATTATGAAGCCAACTCCTCCGATACCAGGTAAACACCGTATATGGTGTTTACTCGCCATGTCGTAGGGTCGTCATCGGGACTTCCGTGCCTTTTCTAGAGTGGGAACTACCAGCTCGGTCCGGAACTGCTTATATCGGTTTCCTTTTATTCGCAGCTATCCTTCATACTACAGGATAGTTTACTATCCGTCACATGTGACCCGGTAGGTAGCTGAGGCTCGCCCCTACCTAGGTTGTTAGTATAAGTTTCAAGTAAATTTTACCTCACCATTGGAGTAAAAAACATAATCAGTTCCTTGATTGCGAAGATTGATTGTAAGACTGATTTAAGCAATAGTACACCACGTTGTATTTCTTTTAGTAATTCACAATTTCAGTGCACACGCACAATTTCTGTGTCACCAATACAATTTCGGTGGCAATAATAAAATTTCTGTGGCTCACCAATTTCGGTGACCCAAATAACTCTCTAAGTAATTTATTTATGTAATCCCCATTTAGAAAATGTATATATAATGTGGATATGTTGCTCTTTATAATTAAAGTTTTTTGAAAAACCTGAAAAAGAAAATGTCCATGGAAATTAGGTAAAAAATCGAGTTGTTGAAATTGACTCAATTACATAAATGACAAGAAGAACACGTGCCTTTCGTCTTCGTTACAGGACTTTTTTCACCCTTTATTCTATACTAGCTGTTGCCCGCGACCATCGCTCGCGTGAATTATACATAAAGGGTGTAAAACACCTCTTCACGAAGCCGGAAGGCACTTGTTCTCCCCATCATTGCGATATTTTTTTTGTTCTACACCATACCTACCTGGAAATCTTCTAGTTACGAAGATATGGGGGGTCAAAGTTACAACTTTTTGAAAAGTTTTTTTTAAATGCAAGTTTTTTTTTTGTAAGTGTCTGACTTTTAACGCCTCCACGACTCCCGTACTATTCAATCCATCCATCAGCACAATGTTTTAAGTACGTTACATTGAGTTCTACCACAAAACATGATTTATAACCTCAAAAAAAAAAGTTGTTTCCCAGCAATATTCTTGCGTAAAGTTACTTAGTTTTTACGAAAATGATAACTCTGTTCATAAACTCAACTTGTTTATTCCAAACTAATATACAATTCACAGTCTTAATATCCAGTGTGTGTAGTCGACACGTCTCAATGCTACGATAGCCAAGCACGAACTGCCTACCGACTGCCGATGCCGGTATGTCCCCACTCTTACCCCTACCATAATGATACTCGGGTTCGTGATTGGCTACAAAAGTGACAGCTAGTGTTGCCATATTTCTAAGTAAAATTATGCTACAATGCAAAATCACGACATTCGGCCATCCGATACAGTGCAACCTCCCGGTGCACTCACCCAGTTGCCAGTCAGCAAATGTATAATTTTTAAAAATGTGAACTAAACGAAATAAGTTAATACAAAACTGCTATTTCTGTTTATCTTATCTTATTCTTTTTACATAACAACAACATCACGACATTCGGTTAATTTGGTGCATAATATCAATACTATAACTAGAACAGTATTCATCTCAACTGTAATTATTGTAAGTAATAAATAGTATAGCTATATCTTTAAATTTGTTACAATGTGTTACATACATTTTATCTACGTGCCCATATCTTCTAATCTTTTGCAGCCTTCATTCAGGTCCATTGACGGGTCGTCTAAGTAGGCAAGAGCTGACTCAAAACGTTTCGCGCCAAGCATCCAGTTTATTAGACGTTGGAAGCCGGAGCATTAGCCAGACCAAACGGCATTTGCTTCAAAATCATCGTCATTCTCTTGCCCTTATCCCATTTTAGTTGGGGTCGGCGCAGCATGTCTTCTTCTTCCATACTCCTCTAATTTTTGTCATCTCATCAGAAACTTCTTTTCTTGCTTCAAAATCCAAATATGTTATTTCACATAGGCCTAGATGGGCACTTATAAAACGTCGAAAAGGTGCACGGTTCGCGTTGGTTGATTCCATGGAGAAGAACCGGCAAGAAACTCCATGGTTACTCTTTTCAAATCGTTTGGTGTTACAATCATTTTATTATACGGTATTAACAGTACTTTAGTATGGGAGGACAGCGTAGGCTCGATAATAGGTCGTTGCTTACTAATCTATATTATAAATGTAAAACAAGATAAATATTTAACAATAGTTAAACATCGTCTGGGAATCTACAAAGCCTACAATGTTCACTCATTCACAAATAATAGGTAAAAAAAGCATCTATGCAAAGGTAAGTAAATATAACGAGGTAAATTTAATTAAAAACTAAATTAAACAACTGACACAAATAATGTCATGAGTGCTGTAACTATACTGAGCAAAAGATGAGAACAAATGATTTGAATACTATTGTAAAAATCTGAATCAAAAGAAAAGAATGAAGAGATTGAGAACAGTTAAAGATATCCACAAAACTGCGCCGTTTATGAGCTACCAGGGAAGCCGCATGCGCAGAAGGAATTATAGCCAGACTTCTTTGTCTTCAACGAAGTCCTTGATTTTGTAATATAGTTTAAGGCGACTACACGAGCTAAACGCGAGTTTTATAATTACTAAAAGTATATGATTCACTGCTATAAACAAGACCAGAAAACTATATGATATTCTTCAGGATATAAGCTAGCATGATACTGTTTTGAAAACATAATACAATCAATTTGGCTCGATAAAAAGAAATCACGAACTTACCTCTAAAATATCTTTCAAACAATAAAAAACATACTAATATGCATGCGATCATTCTGATTTTTGGCAAATAATTCTACAAGCAATATATTAGCATGATGATACTGTTTTAGTTTTTTTAATCCAATCAATAGTTTTTTTAAATCGATCGAAACCACTCATTTCGCGCTATTTGGCCCGCAGTGGCTGACGTAACAACCACTTAAAGAAAGAGTTGTAAAGTGCGCGCTCCGCCGCAAAATTAAATCGATAGTAATCCCTGAGAACCCAGTTTCCGCTATAACATCAAGTTTATTGGCGTCAAGATTTAAATTTAGATCACGTTGTGGTACATTTGATAAGGAAAACTTTAAACATTTCGTTTTGCTTGCATTCAGTAAAAGATTATTAGCTGCGATCCATTTCGAGAGAACAGTTAGACTTTCGTTGATACGTGGGATATTCGTATTCTTTTCTATTTAGGTTTTTTTTTTTTTTTTTTTTTTAATTAGCGAGGCGTCATCAGCAAATAAAATATATCTGATAATTTGGCCATCATATAAGGGAGATCAATAACATTAACAAGAAATAGGAAAGGAGCGAGAATCGAACCTTGGGGCATGCCTATCTTGGCTAGAGACCAGGAGGACGTAGTCTCATTTACATTTACTTTTTGCTGCCTGTTTGAGTAGTAAGAAAGAACCAGATCAGTAGCAGAATCAGAATCAGAATCATTCATTCGTAAACATAGGTAACATTTACAAGATCTTAAAAATTAGATAGCGCGCTATGTTTTGCCAATTGACATACAAATTATTTTAACAAAAGAAAATAACAACGATTATTTATGATAAGTATACTAAATTATTACACTTAATTAAAATAAAATTGTGAAATTATTAGAGTACCATATAATTGTATTAACTCATGTAAGCAAGTTTCATTTCATTATTTCTATTCAATATCAATATTTTAAGGTCAAATATTTACACATGGAAGCTAGTTAAATTTTATTATTCATAGTCAATTTTATTTCATGTCAAAATATAATAATTCAATTAAATTAGAGATAAATTCAAGATTAATCTAAAAATGTAAAATATTAAAATTCATGTCATATAGTTGCAGAGATTCGACATTAAGGAACTCGTCTCGGGAGATTATTAATATTAGCAAGAAATAGGAAAGGAGCGAGAATCGAACCTTGGGGCACGCCTATCTTGGCTAGAGAATAGGAGGACGTCGCCTCATTTACATTTACTTTTTGCTGCCTGTTTGAGTAGTAAGAAAGATCCAGATCAGTAGCAGAAGCAGAATCAGAATCATTCATTCGTAAACATAGGTAACAATTACAAGATCTTAAAAATTAGGTAGTGCGCTATGTTTTGCCAATTGACATACAAATTATTTTAACAAAAAAATAACAACGATTACGTGATAAGTATACTAAATTATTACATAAAATTAAAATAAAATTATGAAATTATTAGAGTACCATTTAATTGCATTAACTCATGCAAACAAGTTTTTTTTTTTTTTTAATTCAATATCAAGATTTTAAGGTCAACTATTTACACATGGAAACAAGTTAAATTTTATTATTCATAGTCAATTTCATTTCATGTCAAAATATCATAATTCAATTACATTAGAGATAAATTCAAGATTAATCTAAAAATGTAAAATATTAAAATTCATGTCATATAGTTACAGAGATTCGTCACTAAGGGACTCGTCTAAAGAGTAATAATTTTTTTCAAGCAGTTACCCGTTTATTTTTTAACTTGTGCAATGGCATACATTTTATTTCATCAGGTATTTTATTATATATTTGAATTGCTATGCCAAAGGAGCTTTTCCCTCATTAGAGCAGTTTTACATTCCATTAGGCACAGTTCATTAAAACTGAACATAGTCTCTGAATAAATGTGGATTTATTTTTACAAACAGTGCAGTTTCAAGGATGTATAGAGCCGGCAGAGGTAATATTTTAACTTTTTAAAATATGGAATGCAACTATCAGTTGTGTGTAAACCGCACATACTTCGCAACCATCTTTTCTGCATTCATAAAGGACATGTTTTATTAAATTCTAGGCAAACTGCAGAAAATAATGTACCGTGGTTTAAATTGAAACTTTTGAATCAAAACTAGCCTTTGAATTTTTTTTTTTTTTTGTTAATTTTCTCTGTGACTTCTTGGTCTGTAAAACCCCTTGTAAAATGTTAAAAAATGTTGTATCTATAATTTTTATGGTGTACATAATTAAGAGTATTCTATTCTGTTCTATTCTATGTAGATTGCGCCGGTTGCGTTTCTTCGTTCATAGCACGTTCACGCCACATTACCTCAGACAGAAAAATATATTAATAACTTTGTCTACGGAATTGAATATGATAATGATTACGAAGGTAATAATACCAATTGCTGTAAAGAGAAAAATAATATCGAAATAGCTCTTGGATCTTAAATTATTAGCTACATAATAAATAGACAATGCCACCTATTTCAGACATTGATTTGTATGTTTTTATACGATAAAAATGTAAGTACATACAAGTACATTATCATATTCTACGACGCACTTCGCTTAAGGAATGACAGGATTAGTAGGAACTCCAGGCAAAGATTGCGACTCACATGGTCAATAAATAAACGACACACATGGTCAATATATTTACGACACAAATGGTCAGTATACGGCACACATGGCCAGTATACGACACAAATTGTCAGTAAATATACGACACACATGGTCGTTAAATTTACGACACACATAGAGAGTTGCATTCCATATTTTAAAAAGTTAAAATATTACCTCTGCCGGCTCTATACATCCTTGAAACTGCACTGTTTGTAAAAATAAATCCACATTTATTCAGAGACTATGTTCAGTTTTAATGAACTGTGCCTAATGGAATGTAAAACTGCTCTAATGAGGGAAAAGCTCCTTTGGCATAGCAATTCAAATATATAATAAAATACCTGATGAAATAAAATGTATGCCATTGCACAAGTTAAAAAATAAACGGGTAACTGCTTGAAAAAAATTATTACTCTTTAGACGAGTCCCTTAGTGACGAATCTCTGTAACTATATGACATGAATTTTAATATTTTACATTTTTAGATTAATCTTGAATTTATCTCTAATGTAATTGAATTATGATATTTTGACATGAAATGAAATTGACTATGAATAATAAAATTTAACTTGTTTCCATGTGTAAATAGTTGACCTTAAAATCTTGATATTGAATTAAAAAAAAAAAAAAACTTGTTTGCATGAGTTAATGCAATTAAATGGTACTCTAATAATTTCATAATTTTATTTTAATTTTATGTAATAATTTAGTATACTTATCACGTAATCGTTGTTATTTTTTTGTTAAAATAATTTGTATGTCAATTGGCAAAACATAGCGCACTACCTAATTTTTAAGATCTTGTAATTGTTACCTATGTTTACGAATGAATGATTCTGATTCTGCTTCTGCTACTGATCTGGATCTTTCTTACTACTCAAACAGGCAGCAAAAAGTAAATGTAAATGAGGCGACGTCCTCCTATTCTCTAGCCAAGATAGGCGTGCCCCAAGGTTCGATTCTCGCTCCTTTCCTATTTCTTGCTAATATTAATAATCTCCCGAGACGAGTTCCTTAATGTCGAATCTCTGCAACTATATGACATGAATTTTAATATTTTACATTTTTAGATTAATCTTGAATTTATCTCTAATTTAATTGAATTATTATATTTTGACATGAAATAAAATTGACTATGAATAATAAAATTTAACTAGCTTCCATGTGTAAATATTTGACCTTAAAATATTGATATTGAATAGAAATAATGAAATGAAACTTGCTTACATGAGTTAATACAATTATATGGTACTCTAATAATTTCACAATTTTATTTTAATTAAGTGTAATAATTTAGTATACTTATCATAAATAATCGTTGTTATTTTCTTTTGTTAAAATAATTTGTATGTCAATTGGCAAAACATAGCGCGCTATCTAATTTTTAAGATCTTGTAAATGTTACCTATGTTTACGAATGAATGATTCTGATTCTGATTCTGCTACTGATCTGGTTCTTTCTTACTACTCAAACAGGCAGCAAAAAGTAAATGTAAATGAGACTACGTCCTCCTGGTCTCTAGCCAAGATAGGCATGCCCCAAGGTTCGATTCTCGCTCCTTTCCTATTTCTTGTTAATGTTATTGATCTCCCTTATATGATGGCCAAATTATCAGATATATTTTATTTGCTGATGACGCCTCGCTAATTAAAAAAAAAAAAAAAAAAAAACCTAAATAGAAAAGAATACGAATATCCCACGTATCAACGAAAGTCTAACTGTTCTCTCGAAATGGATCGCAGCTAATAATCTTTTACTGAATGCAAGCAAAACGAAATGTTTAAAGTTTTCCTTATCAAATGTACCACAACGTGATCTAAATTTAAATCTTGACGCCAATAAACTTGATGTTATAGCGGAAACTGGGTTCTCAGGGATTACTATCGATTTAATTTTGCGGCGGAGCGCGCACTTTACAGCTCTTTCTTTAAGTGGTTGTTACGTCAGCCACTGCGGGCCAAATAGCGCGAAATGAGTGGTTTCGATCGATTTAAAAAAACTATTGATTGGATTAAAAAAACTAAAACAGTATCATCATGCTAATATATTGCTTGTAGAATTATTTGCCAAAAATCAGAATGATCGCATGCATATTAGTATGTTTTTTATTGTTTGAAAGATATTTTAGAGGTAAGTTCGTGATTTCTTTTTATCGAGCCAAATTGATTGTATTATGTTTTCAAAACAGTATCATGCTAGCTTATATCCTGAAGAATATCATATAGTTTTCTGGTCTTGTTTATAGCAGTGAATCATATACTTTTAGTAATTATAAAACTCGCGTTTAGCTCGTGTAGTCGCCTTAAACTATATTACAAAATCAAGGACTTCGTTGAAGACAAAGAAGTCTGGCTATAATTCCTTCTGCGCATGCGGCTTCCCTGGTAGCTCATAAACGGCGCAGTTTTGTGGATATCTTTAACTGTTCTCAATCTCTTCATTCTTTTCTTTTGATTCAGATTTTTACAATAGTATTCAAATCATTTGTTCTCATCTTTTGCTCAGTATAGTTACAGCACTCATGACATTATTTGTGTCAGTTGTTTAATTTAGTTTTTAATTAAATTTACCTCGTTATATTTACTTACCTTTGCATAGATGCTTTTTTTACCTATTATTTGTGAATGAGTGAACATTGTAGGCTTTGTAGATTCCCAGACGATGTTTAACTATTGTTAAATATTTATCTTGTTTTACATTTATAATATAGATTAGTAAGCAACGACCTATTATCGAGCCTACGCTGTCCTCCCATACTAAAGTACTGTTAATACCGTATAATAAAATGATTGTAACACCAAACGATTTGAAAAGAGTAACCATGGAGTTTCTTGCCGGTTCTTCTCCATGGAATCAACCAACGCGAACCGTGCACCTTTTCGACGTTTTATAAGTGCCCATCTAGGCCTATGTGAAATAACATATTTGGATTTTGAAGCAAGAAAAGAAGTTTCTGATGAGATGACAAAAATTAGAGGAGTATGGAAGAAGAAGACATGCTGCGCCGACCCCAACTAAAATGGGATAAGGGCAAGAGAATGACGATGATTTTGAAGCAAATGCCGTTTGGTCTGGCTAATGCTCCGGCTTCCAACGTCTAATAAACTGGATGCTTGGCGCGAAACGTTTTGAGTCAGCTCTTGCCTACTTAGACGACCCGTCAATGGACCTGAATGAAGGCTGCAAAAGATTAGAAGATATGGGCACGTAGATAAAATGTATGTAACACATTGTAACAAATTTAAAGATATAGCTATACTATTTATTACTTACAATAATTACAGTTGAGATGAATACTGTTCTAGTTATAGTATTGATATTATGCACCAAATTAACCGAATGTCGTGATGTTGTTGTTATGTAAAAAGAATAAGATAAGATAAACAGAAATAGCAGTTTTGTATTAACTTATTTCGTTTAGTTCACATTTTTAAAAATTATACATTTGCTGACTGGCAACTGGGTGAGTGCACCGGGAGGTTGCACTGTATCGGATGGCCGAATGTCGTGATTTTGCATTGTAGCATAATTTTACTTAGAAATATGGCAACACTAGCTGTCACTTTTGTAGCCAATCACGAACCCGAGTATCATTATGGTAGGGGTAAGAGTGGGGACATACCGGCATCGGCAGTCGGTAGGCAGTTCGTGCTTGGCTATCGTAGCATTGAGACGTGTCGACTACACACACTGGATATTAAGACTGTGAATTGTATATTAGTTTGGAATAAACAAGTTGAGTTTATGAACAGAGTTATCATTTTCGTAAAAACTAAGTAACTTTACGCAAGAATATTGCTGGGAAACAACTTTTTTTTTTGAGGTTATAAATCATGTTTTGTGGTAGAACTCAATGTAACGTACTTAAAACATTGTGCTGATGGATGGATTGAATAGTACGGGAGTCGTGGAGGCGTTAAAAGTCAGACACTTACAAAAAAAAAACTTGCATTTAAAAAAAACTTTTCAAAAAGTTGTAACTTTGACCCCCCATATCTTCGTAACTAGAAGATTTCCAGGTAGGTATGGTGTAGAACAAAAAAAATATCGCAATGATGGGGAGAACAAGTGCCTTCCGGCTTCGTGAAGAGGTGTTTTACACCCTTTATGTATAATTCACGCGAGCGATGGTCGCGGGCAACAGCTAGTATAGAATAAAGGGTGAAAAAAGTCCTGTAACGAAGACGAAAGGCACGTGTTCTTCTTGTCATTTATGTAATTGAGTCAATTTCAACAACTCGATTTTTTACCTAATTTCCATGGACATTTTCTTTTTCAGGTTTTTCAAAAAACTTTAATTATAAAGAGCAACATATCCACATTATATATACATTTTCTAAATGGGGATTACATAAATAAATTACTTAGAGAGTTATTTGGGTCACCGAAATTGGTGAGCCACAGAAATTTTATTATTGCCACCGAAATTGTATTGGTGACACAGAAATTGTGCGTGTGCACTGAAATTGTGAATTACTAAAAGAAATACAACGTGGTGTACTATTGCTTAAATCAGTCTTACAATCAATCTTCGCAATCAAGGAACTGATTATGTTTTTTACTCCAATGGTGAGGTAAAATTTACTTGAAACTTATACTAACAACCTAGGTAGGGGCGAGCCTCAGCTACCTACCGGGTCACATGTGACGGATAGTAAACTATCCTGTAGTATGAAGGATAGCTGCGAATAAAAGGAAACCGATATAAGCAGTTCCGGACCGAGCTGGTAGTTCCCACTCTAGAAAAGGCACGGAAGTCCCGATGACGACCCTACGACATGGCGAGTAAACACCATATACGGTGTTTACCTGGTATCGGAGGAGTTGGCTTCATAATTAACAAAACCATGAAACAGTATGTGATTGAAGTTAACAGCATTTCGGATCACCTTGCTTATGTGGTTGAAGAACACTACGAACACTAAGACTCAGCAAAATATATAAAATCAAAATTTACAGGCATTTGCCCCAACATCAGGCTACCAGGACCAAATTGTAGAAGAGATCTACGAAGAACTACGAGCTCTGAAAAAAAAATTAAGACCCAATATACCGTCATAATGGCCGATTTCAACGCGTGAGTTGGTAACAAGGAGAACAGAGGAGAAACTGGCATACACAACTAGCAAGAAATGCTGGAGGACAAATGTTCCTCAATTTTCTACAAGCTAACTCACTATATGCTATGAACACCTTTAAAAAACACGAGCAGCCTAGCGATCATCGATTGGCTAGAGCAGACATATAATATGTAAAACTACGAACATCGCGAAGGAATCTTGTTGTGAGGAAACATCTTCCAACCGATACCAAACTCAAGATACTGTAAGCTAACGAAGATCTATATAAGAATACTGTCGATGTAAAACTCAACTGCGAACGATTAACCACCATGACCATAGATGAGATTAACAATAAACTAACAACAGCATTAGCTCACGTCCATAAGGAAATCACCTCAAGTGTCCTACCAAATAGACCGACTAAATTAACACCAGGTACTCCCCATCCATCTGACGCGGAGCTCGCGTCTGCTGCCGTACTGCAGATATACGCCGCACCTACTTGTACGTTGTATGTAGCTGCGGTACTAACATAGGTCGAGGCCGGCCGGCCGTTTGGTCGTCTTGGTGATTTCAGACCAATATTACTGAGAAATAGGGGTGATTTCTGACTAAAAAAATATGATTCTGTTAAGTCATTCAGTTGGGTTATCGAAAAATCCTATTGTTCACCTGTCTATCAACTATTGATCCGATACTGCAGTCACACATTGTACCTACATACAGTCACTATATTCACAGACAGTAACAAATGACGTTAAAATTGTAACTCTCGACGCGGAGCCGAGCGTTGAAAATCCAACAGAGTAATTTGGGCGTTCAGTTAGGTCTCGCCGAGTTTTCGTGAAATCAGGCATCAAATAAAATTATATTGTGCTGATGGATGCGTGAATATGATGAATAGTGCAGGGGTCATGGAGGTATTAAAAGTAAAGAAATAATATAAAAAAAAAAAAACCAGAAAACGCTACTACTCAAGAACTTTGACCTTCAATATCTGTAACAGAAAGTCTAGTACAAAAATTAATCGCAATCAAATGTATTGATGAATGATGCATTTATTTGCAAGAATATAGGTAGTTTACATAAGTTCTTAATATCTATGGGTTTCATTATGTTCGGCATTTCGGCCATACAAATATTAAGATTTTACGTCTTCAAAAAATTACAAATCTATTAAGTCTGTCAGTTAGAGAATTGAAAAATAATGGACACGTATTTTTTGTGTTTGTAAGTCAATGAATATTGACAAAGATAACAGAACTAGCGATTTCGCCTTCGTCAATACGTTACAAAAGAAAAAATACTTGTCAATTTTTTTTTGAAAATCTAACTGACGAACTTATTATATTTTTGCAGGACACAAGCCTATTAGCAATTACATAAATGACAAGAAGAACACGTGCCTTTGTTTTCGTTATAGGAGTTTTTTTACCCTTGATTCTGTACTAACTGTTGCCCGCTACATTTGTTCGCGTGAATCATATATACGTATAATAAAACGAGTTAAGTACATTCAATGAAAAAAAAAAGTCCCTGACACATTGGGTCGTAATTTGCGGTATATCATTTTACTAGTCAAGCCCTTTCATTTGATACCCATATTGAAGGAGTTGTTGAATAAATTTTTAATCCGCCATTTTGTGGCAGCGGCCATTTTGGACTGATTTACGTCAAAGCTAAGAACACTCCCAACTAATTCACCTTTAAAACGAAAAAATCAAAATCGGCTCATCCGTTCGAGAGCTATGATGCCACAGACAGGCACACACACACAGAAAAACTTATAACACAACGTCGTTTTTGCGTCGGGGGTTAAAAATATTGAATTTTACTACCAATTTCAAGGGTTTTATTTTTATTGCACGGATCCCTAATTATTAATTTTATTCTTAAATAAAGTGCCTATGCCTATGTTAGACCTTATAACATCAGCTACCTGCCCGTGACAGTTCCGTCAAAATCGGTTCAGCCGTTTCGGAGATTAGCCGGAACAAACACACAGACAGACCGACAGGTAGACACACTAAATTTACTGAATTAAATTTCACAAAAACTTGGTGACCAACTGAAAATTATATGAATACCTATTTCTTTCTAAATAAATAAAAGAACAGGGTTTTGCCAAAATAGATGGGAAATATGCGAGCGTCCGTCGCGCCGCATACTCCCCATCCATCTGACGCGGAGCTCGCGTCTGCTGCCGTACGTTGCCGCGTCGGTTAGGCAGTGGTCCGACCGCCCGCGAGAAAACGACTAAGTATCGGCGATTGACTCTCTCAAAAAAGGCACAATAAATGTACACTCCGTGTAAACGAAAGAGATGCATATGTCACCGTAAAATTGTCAAATACGTTATATTGTAATATCTCTAGCGATATTGTAAAATCTCGAATTATTGTCAAATGAACATACTGCTTACAATAAAACGCATTATTTTTCGTGAAATACATGCGATGGTAGTCAACTCACGCGGTGTGGAGAGAAGGAGGGGTCCCCCTTGCCCAGTGGTACCACTCTCATGAAAAGATACTGTACCATTCCTGAGAAATATCGATTAATATAACCTAACCTTAAAACACTTCATATTCCCCTAAAAAGCGTAGTCGACGGAGCCCCGCTTCGCGGGGCCCCTATTTCCGGGTGCAGGGTTTAAAGGAACCTAACTAACCTAACGGGGGGCATTCTGTCAAAATGTGTGCGACCGACTCCACCTTGTCTGGTTCACAGATGCACCATGGGTTCTCCTTACACTTGAAGCGGTGCAAGTATTCGGAGAACCCACCATGCCCCGTCAAGATCTGTGTCACAATACCGGCTGGTTTCAACTTTAACACTATTCTGTGGGCGTCGATCGCATCGGGAAGAAACATTTTAGTCACCGAGGCCGTTTCTCCGTTCTGGTACCTCCGGTTCCACTCGTCGAGGGACCCCAAACGGATCTGTCGCTTGACGAATGAGACCGGGCAGCGATCATAGTCCGGCCTTTTTCTGGACCGGAGTGCAGCCTCCTTCGCGAGATGGTCTGCGCGTTCGTTGCCCTCTAGCCCCACATGTGCCTTTATCCAGAAGAAAGATATATCTTTGCCCTGGGATAAAGCTACGGCAACGTTCGCTCTCGCTTCCACGGCCAAGGCGTGGAGGGAACCCTGGTTTGTGACTGTTTGTAGTGCAGCCTTTGAGTCACTATAGATGCCGAAGGTTCCCTCTTTGCGCTTGAGGATTTCACGCGTTGCTACGCATACGGCAAGAAGTTCTGCCTGGTAGACCGTGCAATACGACGACAGGCTAAGCTTTACGGACTTGATCTCGGCTTCGCTGTCCCAGAGTGACAGCGAAGCTCCAACCTTGCCGGCAATCTTGCTGCCGTCGGTGAAGATTCTTACTGCTTGGGTATTGTAGGTATTCACAAGCGTCCGGTCCTCCAGGCACAAGAACTCTATATCCATATGCTTCGCCGGGTGCGGAGTCTCTGTAAATGCCACCACCCGCTCCACCTCTCTGCCCACTAGTGCCGGCTGAGGAACCCCTCTCCTCGCCTCGTACAGAGCGGCTGCTTCCTGTATTCGGAGGTCGAGTGGGAGTATCCCAGCCAGCAACAGTGACGCGTTCAGCGATACGGTGCGGTGGGACTTACAGAGCTTCTGCGCAAATCCTCGTTGGACCGTGTTGAGGCTTTTCTGCACTCCGATCTTTTTTGCAGCCGGCGCCCAGGCGCTTGCCGCGTACAGAATCACCGGCTCCACTGCTGCCGTGTAGATGGTGTGGATGATCTCCGGGTGAAGGCCCCAGCTCACTTTTGCCGCACGTGCCAACTGCTTGTAGATGTTTACAGCCTTCCTGCATACGTTTGCTACGTGGGTGTTGAAAGTGAGCTGGTGGTCGACGGTGAGCCCCAGTATTTTGATTTCCTTAGACACACCAATGTCTACCCCGCCCATGCTCAGGATTGGGACATCGTACTTTAGCTTCTTGGTTATCACCATTGCACAAGTTTTTTGCGGTGCAAACTTCAACTTGTTTCTGATGCCCCACGCCCGAACATATTCGAGGGCGGCATTGGCGTGCCTCTGGATTTCTAATGCTGTCTCACCGTCGAAGATCATCACCACATCATCGGCGAACGCCTGGCAGTGGACTCCTTGCTCATCCAGCCCCTTTAGGAGGGGGTCCAGGACCAGATTCCACAGGATCGGACCGCCAATGGACCCCTGCACACACCCCTTATTCGTGTCTCTCCGACACTCGGCACCAGCGTATCTTACTCTTACGCTCCTTCCAGTCAAATAGCTGTCTAGCAGCCTCCTCAGGTTTACCGGGCACTTTTCCTCAGCCAGTCTGGTCCTGATGGCCGGCCACCATGCGCTATCGAAGGCTCCCTCTATGTCCAGTGATACAACAGTGATCAGCTTCTTTTGATTCAGCTTCCCTTTGATATGTTGTATCATGGTGTAGAGGGAGTCCTCCGGTCTTTGAAACGGAAAGGTACGACGCCGAGCGAAGGCTAGAATCAAAAATTTGCTTAAATAATTTAAACACAATAATGTCTGAAGCAAAACCGAGGAAAATTTTATTAGAATACTGCATCAAAGTAGCAACAAAAGTTATACAGCGCAACAAACAGAGCTAAAAATCTATGCTTTTCCAAATATAGGCATTTCTTTAAAAAGAAAAGATATTTAGATGAAAGCATAGATTCCCGTTAAACTAAGAATTGATAGAGATTGATTTGAGTTAGAATTTTAAAAGTTAACTTTTGAAATTTTGGCTCAAATTGATCTCTGTATTAATATTAAATAAAACATGGGGTTCGGGCAGTGAAACAGAAGGAAGAAATCGCTAAGAAACGTCAGAAACCATATAAATAAAAAACCTAGGTTTCCTGTTCAGTCTCGTATAGAGTCCCGTGATGGAGTCTGTGTAGTTGCAAATAATAGTTTTTAGAAGTAAAAATAGAGTAAGAAGATAGCTGTATGAATTAACACCAACAATGTAATAGTATTAAGAAATGAAAAATATGTAAAATAGGATTACTTAGAATATTGTAAGTAAAAGTAGTATAAATTATATAAGATTATATTAAGATGGTTGTAAAAGATGTAAAACATAGATTATAATAGTATTAAGAAATATGTAAAATAGGATTCCTTAGAATAATGTAACTAAAAGCAGTACAAATTATATAAGATTATATTAAAATGGTTGTAAAAGATGTAAAACATAGAATAAAATAGCATTAAGAAATAGAAATAAGTTAGAATAAGAATTACTGTAAAGATAAATAAAGAACGATTGTGTCTGTGTTTTACCCAAAATAAGAAAGAAAACAAGAATAGAGTATATTAGGGACAAATAGAAGGGCGTCCTACCCTTAAGACAGAAAGACGACTGAATGAAAGAAAGAAAAAGTATGTAGAATGAAAGTACGAGAGGCATAAAAGCGAGAACTATTATGAATGTAGTCCGATTAAATAGAGTATTTCGATAACTAAGGTCTCTGACGACCAATGTCAGAGGAACACAAGACACAATATTAAAAAAAAAAAAAAAAAAAAAAAAACCTAACGGGGGGGTGCCCCAAGTCCCGATTATGGGGGCAGAGATACTTCCGTAATGTTCAGTTGACAATAATTCGAGATATTACAATATCGCTAGAGAGGAACACGTTATATTGTAATATAACGTGTTTGACAATTTTACGGTGACACATGTATTACAAGTTGCTCTCTGACTGTTCACACTGCCGGCGACGACTCGCTTTACTAATTTTGTCGCTGAGCGACGAGCTTTCAAAAATAAACTCGCTCAGCGATACTCGTTCAGTGTTGCTCGCTCGCTTGATCATTTCTTTACGTGTAACGCGCGCGCAGGTTTGCACAAGACTGAGCGACCGCGGGCGAGTGGCGCGAATAATCGCTCGTCGTACTTGCTCACTCGCTTATAGCCCGGCGACAAAACTATCGAAACTACACACTTGCTTCCCGCTGATCGCCAACTTGTTTATAGTTTCTAGTTCTTCTCGTTTTCCGTTCATCGTCGGCGGTCGGACCACTGCTTGCACCGCACCTACTTATACGTATGTAGGTGCGGTACTGACATCGCTCGAGCTATAGGGCTACAACTACGTATTATTTTTATTTATTAAAACTTTATTTTTATCTTCTGTTTAGTCCGTCAGTTAGATTATCGAAAAAATATCGGATCGGTTTTTCGTTTTATCAAATTAATAAAAATTGACTAAGATAAAATGCGTCAGGTCATGAGTAGGGGCTTGTGACGTCACTTTCCGGTAAAAAATGTACTCAAATGTGACGTAACACGAGTTTTGACACACTGAATCATCTTAATTTCTTGCTTACGTAAAAGAAAAAAAACTTTTTTGCAAAAAATAAAACCGACTTCCAAAAAAAAAAACCAAAAAAGTGAAAAATAACTTTAGCTTCTGAAGTCGGTGACTTTTGTATGATTGATTTAATTTTTTTGTCACCGACTTCAGAAGCTAAAGTTATTTTTCACTTTTTTGTTTTTTTTTTTAAGTCGGTTTGATTTTTTGCAAAAAAGTTTTTTTTTTCACTTTTTAGTGGTTCACATGTGCTTGGTACACGTAGAAAGTGCATACCGTTACAATTACAACAAGCCCAAACACGACTACGATACATTGTCTCATTAAGGAGTTCCGGTGCCTGACTCTTGGCTTCATCATCAGATCTGATGGTAGAATGGTTCTTATCAAACGCAAATGCTTCACTTGTTGTACAAAATACCATAATCGCTGTACGTTTTCCTATAAAATTTGAAGAGTTCCCTCGATTTCGCCAAGATTCCATCATCAGATCCCGATTTGGTGACTATGGGACCATTTGGAAAGTATACCCTTTCGAACAAAAAAAGAATTTTTCAAATTGGTTGGCAAACGACGGAGATATGCGCGAACAAACATAAAAAAAAAAAAAAAATAGAAACATCCGAATTGAGAACCTCCTCCTTTTTTAGAAGTCGGTTAAAAATATTGCCAAATGAATTGAATTTTATTACCAACTAGCGTACGCGGATCCCGTTGCTTATGCCAGCGACAACGGGGTCTTCAAAATCGAATATCTAAAACGTCTGATGTCGAATTCTAAGAGCCCGTGGACGGGAAAATAACGGATCTTTCCCACCTGAGCAACACATACCGATTGTTTCTTTTTGCCATTTAACAGCTTCACAAAAAGTACAATTTTGAACTCCGATGGCGGAATATGTGGCGTATCCTATGATTGAATACGCCAGTGCATTTACATGCACTCCGTTCCTTATCAACCCAAGGAAGGTCGCCATGCCCTACGGCTATATCTTGAGACACATCCGATTCTTCAAATGATATCGACATTCGGTTCAGAGAATGTCGAAGTCTTCGCGCTCTTCTTCTGTCTCTTCATGCCGTACTCAAGCAGTTCTTTCTCTATCACTTTCTAACTGATTATGAATATTTTGTTGTGTGCGTGTTCGGGCAATGTATGATAATCTCGATCAGTAGTTAGTCACGCATCACGTTCATCACTCGTTTCAAAAGACCTGTAGTCGATGTGCGAAAACGCTGGGAACTCAAGCGTGATTCTCTATCCGTGTACGTCTCCGACTCGCGAGACAATGCGTGACGTTCACGATCAGCGGTCAGTTGCGCATCACTTTCCCCACTTGTCTCTAGAGATCTATGAAGTCGATGCGTAGATACGCTTGGTACTCAAGCGCAATTCTCTATCCGTGAACGTCTCCGACTCGCGAGAGAATGTATGACGTTCACGATCTGCGGTCAGTCGCGTATCTATTCTTCACTGGTCTCTAGAGACCTGGATGTGGATGCGCAAATACGCTAAAAACGCAGGCATGAAGAGGTTACCACGGAGCAAGTTGCGGCCTGATGTTCTCGAACAGCATCAAGTCTCTCCTGACGCTCTTCGATAGATTCTTGGGATCTTATGATCCTCAATCTTTTAGCTCCTTTGGAACATCGGGAAAGATTTGACCTCTTTCTAGGCATGGTTATAGTTTTGTTGTGAAGATACCTGGTCAATTAAAATCTAAGTGACTGCTCCCCTGCGTTACCGGGTAGGCTACCGAGTCACGAAGATAAATGGAAAAGGAAAATAAACACTCAAATAACATAAGCCCGAAGACATATTTATTCGATAATTTATATACTTAAGATAAAATAATAAATGGGAGTTTTGGCCAGTAGAGTCAAATTTTCAATGATATACCATCGTCATCGAAAATCAGTCCTAAACTGTTACCGCCTTCACCGCGTGGAGGTACTCCCAGTTTATGTTATTTTATCACTATACAGTGAAATTAGTGATAGCTTTGCAATAAGTTTCACTTCAGATGTTTCTGATCTAAGATTTTTTATAAGTCAACAGGAAATGCCTGTCAGACCAAACAACTTTTGCTATGAAGTCATTCCTATGTGTGATGGTGTAGCTGGGCTATTGGAGTTCCACGACAGGTGTCCCAGATCTTCGATTTTTATAAGTCAACAGAGAGTGCTCATCAGATTGAACAACTTTTGCTAAGACGTCATTCCTATATGTGTTATGGTGTAGCTGGGCTATTGGAGTTCCACGACAGGTGTCCCAGATCTTCGATTTTTATAAGTCAACAGAAAGTGCTCATCAAATTGAACAACTTTTGCTAAGACGTCATTCCTTAATGTGTTATGGTGTAGCTGGGCTATTGGAGTTCCACAACAGGTGTCCTAGATCTTCGATTTTTATAAGTCAACAGAAAGTGCTCATCAGATTGAACAACTTTTGCTAAGACGTCATTCCTATATGTGTTATTGGTGTAGCTGGGCTCTTGGAGTTCCACACCAGGTGTTCCAGATCTTCAAATTTATTCTCTCAGCAGAAAATACTTATCACGTGGAACAATTTTTGCTACGGTGTCATTTTTGTATCTCTCATAGTTAAGCTGGTCTGTTGCGGTTCTGCATCAGGTGATCAAGTTTCCAATATAAATTATAGCCTATATGTTGCCCAGACATAATATCTATACAACAAAAAAAATCATTCAAATCCGTCCAGTAGTTCCGAAGATTAGCGTGTACAAACAAACAGACAAACAGACAGACTTTTTTTTTGGATTCGTGCTCTATTACTGTTTCTAAACCCCCCTCAATTATTATTTTTTTAATATATTACCAGTTGACAGCGATGAGGAGGAGTTTTTTGACGCCATTTTTTAAGTTTATAGTTAATAGTTTAGTTTATTTTAATTTATAATTGTATGTACTTAGCATTTTTTTTTTAATAAATATATTCAATGTACAGACACAGTTTTTTTTTCTATCTTATTATATGTATAGATTTCAAGGGTTTGATTTTTATTGCACGGAACCCTAACTATTGTTGTAAAATAAAAGTAACCTTTGTTAGACCTTGTAACATCAGCTACTGGCCAGTAAAAGTCCCGTTAAAAACGGTTCATCCGTTTCGGAGATTAGCCGGAACAAACACACAGACAGACCGACAGGTAGACACACTAAATTTACTGAATTAAATTTCACTAAAACTTGGTGACCAACTGAAAATTATATGAATACCTATTTCTTTCTAAATAAATAAAAGAACAGGGTTTTGCCAAAATAGATGGGAAATATGCGAGCGTCCGTCGCGCCGCATACTCCCCATCCATCTGACGCGGAGCTCGCGCCTGCTGCCGTACGTTGCCGCGTCGGTTAGGCAGTGGTCCGACCGCCCGCGAGAAAACAACTAAGTATCGGCGATTGGCTCTCTCAAGAAACGCACAATAAACGTATATTCCGTGTAAACGAAAGAGATGCATATATTAAAAGTTGCTCTCTGACTGTTCACACTGGCCGGCGACGACTCGCTTTACTAGGTTTGTCGCTGAGCGACGAGATTTCAAAAATAAACTCACTCAGCGATACTCGTTCAGCGATGCTCACTCGCTTGATCATTTCTTTACGTGTAACGCGCGCACAGGTTTGAAGAGGACTGATATATATTGTAGTCTTTGCAGGACTGAGCAACCGCGGGCGAGTGGCGCGAATAATCGCTCGTCGCACTTGCACACTCGCTTATAGCCCGGCGACAAAACTATCGAAACTACACACTTGCTTCCCGCTGATCGCCAACTCGTTTATAGTTTCTAGTTCTGCTCGTTTCTCGTTCATCGTCGGCGGTCGGACCACTGCTTACACCGCACCTACTTATACGTAGGTAGTTGCGGTACTGACATAGCTCGAGCTATAGGACTACAACTACGTATAAAGCAAGGCGGCTTGGCGATTTCAGGTCAATATTATAATCACTGAGAAATAGGAATGATTTCGGACTAAAAATATATGATTCTGTTTAGTCCGTCCGTTAGATTATTGAAAAACATGGGATTTTTTGTTTTATCAAATTAATAAAAATTGACGAACTTATAATGCGTCTGGTCATGAGTAGGGGCTTGTGACGTCACTTTCCGGTAAAAAATGTACTCAAATGTGACGTCACACGAGTTTTAGACGCTGTATCGTCTTCATTTTTGCTTACGTAAAAGAAAAAATCCATCTACGACCCGAATAGCGTAGTGGTAGTGAGACTGCCTTACGTTCTTAGGGTCCTTGGTTCGAATCCCGGTAGGAGCAAATGTTTGTGTAATGAGCATGGACATTTGTTTCCGAGTCATGGATGTTTATATGTATAATAAGTATGTATTTACAAACAAAAAAGTATATATGTAGTATATCAACTATCTAGTGTCCACGACACAAGCCTTGCTTAGTGTGGCACTAGGTGGCGCTGTGTGTTATTGTCCAGCGATATATTATTATTATATTATCTGACAGACTTATTAGATTTTTCCTCATCTACCCTATTACGGACTGGAAAGCTTATAGTTTTTTTAATAACTAGAAGGTATACTACCACAAACCCGACTACTGAAAATACCCGCTCTAATGAAAGTCGAGGTTTACAAAGTAAAATGGACCCCTCCTATTGTTCACCTATCTATCACCTACTGAACCGGTACTGCAGTCAGACATTGTACCTAACTCTCGACGCGGAGCCGAGCGTTGAAAATCCAACCGAGTACTTATATTTGGGCGTTCAGTTAGGTTAGGTCTCACCGAGTCTTCGTGAAATTAGATATCAAATAAAATTATATTGTGCTGATGGATGCGTGAATATGAATAGTGCAGGGGTCATGGAGGTATTAAGAAAATAAATAAAATTAAAAAAAAACGAGAAAACTACTGAGGAACTTTGACCTTCAATGACTCTGTAACAGAAAGTCTAGTACAAAAATTAATCGCAATCAAATGTATTGATGAATGATGCATTTATTTGCAAGAATAATTACGTAAGTTCTTTATATCTATGGGTTTCACTATATTCGGCATTTTGGCCATTCAAATATTGAGTAGGTACACATTTAGTAATTAAATAAATGACAAGAAGAACACGTGCCTTTCGTCTTCGTTACAGGACTTTTTTCACCCTTTATTCTATACTAGCTGTTGCCCGCGACCATCGCTCGCGTGAATTATACATAAAGGGTGTAAAACACCTCTTCACGAAGCCGGAAGGCACTTGTTCTCCCCATCATTGCGATCATTTTTTTGTTCTACGCCATACCTACCTGGAAATCTTCTAGTTACGAAGATATGGGGGGTCAAAGTTACAACTTTTTGACAAGTTTTTTTTAAATGCAAGTTTTTTTTTTGTAAGTGTTTGACTTTTAACGCCTCCACGACTCCCGTACTATTCAATCCATCCACCAGCACAATGTTTTAAGTGCGTTACATTGAGTTCTACCACAAAACATGATTTATAACCTCAAAAAAAAAGTTGTTTCCCAGCAATATTTTTGCGTAAAGTTACTTAGTTTGATGTACAGAATGCTTGGTTAACGGCTTTGTGATGAGGTGGTTTACACCATGTATAATAAAACAAGTTACTTACATTAAATTAAACATTTTAAAACCCCTGACACATTGGGTCGTAATTTCAGGTATATCATTCTACTAGTCAAGCCCTTTCATTTGATACCCATATTGAGTAAGTTGTGAAAAAAATGTAAGTCACCATTTTGTGGTGGCGGCCATCTTAGACTTGAAATTTACTATAGCGTTAAGTATTCTACTAGTCAAGCCCTCTCATTTGATACCCATATTGAGGGAGTTGTAGAATAAATATGTAATCCGCCATTTCATGGCGGCGGCCATCTTGGACTGTTTTTTATGAAAGCTAAGAACACTCACGACTAATGCACCGGTAAAAAAAAACAAAATCAAAATCGGCTCATCCGTTCTAGAGCTACGATGCCACAAACAGGCACACACACACAGACAAACTTATAACACCCCGTCGTTTTTGCGTCGGGGGTTAAAAATATTTCCAAATTTATTGAATTTTAATACCAATTTCAAGGGTTTGATTTTTATTGCACGGAACACTAACTGTTATTGTAAAATAAAAGTAACCTGTGTTAGACCTTGTAACATCAGCTACCTGCTAGTAAAAGTCCCGATAAAATCAGTTGAGCCATTTCGGAGATTAGCCTGAACAAACACACAGACAGACCGACAGGTAGACACACTAAATTTACTGAATTAAATTTCACAAAAACTTGGTGACCAACTGAAAATTATATGAATACCTATTTCTTTCTAAATAAATAAAAGAACAGGGTTTTGCCAAAATAGATGGGAAATATGCAAGCGTCCGTCGCGCCGCATACTCCCCATCCATCTGACGCGGAGCTCGCGTCTGCTGCCGTACTGCAGATATACGCCGCACCTACTTGTACGTTGTATGTAGCTGCGGTACTAACATAGGTCGAGGCCGGCCGGCCGTTTGGTCGTCTTGGTGATTTCAGACCAATATTACTGAGAAATAGGGGTGATTTCTGACTAAAAAAATATGATTCTGTTAAGTCATTCAGTTGGGTTATCGAAAAATCCTATTGTTCACCTGTCTATCAACTATTGATCCGATACTGCAGTCACACATTGTACCTACATACAGCCACTATATTCACAGACAGTAACAAATGACGTTAAAATTGTAACTCTCGACGCGGAGCCGAGCGTTGAAAATCCAACAGAGTAATTTGGGCGTTCAGTTAGGTCTCGCCGAGTTTTCGTGAAATCAGGCATCAAATAAAATTATATTGTGCTGATGGATGCGTGAATATGAATAGTGCAGGGGTCATGGAGGTATTAAAAGTAAAGAAATAATATAAAAAAAAAAAACAGAAAACGCTACTACTCAGGAACTTTGACCTTCAATATCTGTAACAGAAAGTCTAGTACAAAAATTAATCGCAATCAAATGTATTGATGAATGATGCATTTATTTGCAAGAATATAGGTAGTTTACATAAGTTCTTAATATCTATGGGTTTCATTATGTTCGGCATTTCGGCCATACAAATATTAAGATTTTACGTCTTCAAAAAATTACAAATCTATTAAGTCTGTCAGTTAGAGAATTGAAAAATAATGGACACGTATTTTTTGTGTTTGTAAGTCAATGAATATTGACAAAGATAACAGAACTAGCGATTTCGCCTTCGTCAATACGTTACAAAAGAAAAAATACTTATCAAATTTTTTTTCTGACGAACTTATTATATTTTTGCAGGACCTAGCCTATTAGCAATTACATAAATGACAAGAAGAACACGCGCCTTTGTTTTCGTTATAGGAGTTCTTTTACCCTTGATTCTGTACTAACTGTTGCCCGCTACTCATTGCCCGCTACATTTGTTCGAGTGAATCATATATACGTGTAATAAAACGAGTTAAGTACATTAAATGAAAAAAAAAAGTCCCTGACACATTGGGTCGTAATTTTGCGTCGGGGGTTAAAAATATTGAATTTTATTACCAATTTCAAGGGTTTTATTTTTATTGCACGGATCCCTAATTATTCATTTTATTCTTAAATAAAGTGCCTATGCCTATGTTAGACCATAACATCAGCTACCTGCCCGTGACAGTTCCGTCAAAATCGGTTCAGCCGTTTCGGAGATTAGCCGGAACAAACACACAGACAGACCGACAGGTAGACACACTAAATTTACTGAATTAAATTTCACAAAAACTTGGTGACCAACTGAAAATTATATGAATACCTATTTCTTTCTAAATAAATAAAAGAACAGGGTTTTGCCAAAATAGATGGGAAATATGCGAGCGTCCGTCGCGCCGCATACTCCCCATCCATCTGACGCGGAGCTCGCGCGTGCTGCCGTACGTTGCCGCGTCGGTTAGGCAGTGGTCTGACCGCCCGCGAGAAAACGACTAACTATCGGCGATTGACTCTCTCAAGAAACGCACAATAAATGTACACTCCGTGTAAACGAAAGAGATGCATATATTAAAAGTTGCTCTCTGACTGTTCATACTGCCGGCGACGACTCGCTTTACTAGGTTTGTCGCTGAGCGACGAGCTGTCAAAAATAAACTCGCTCAGCGATACTCGTTCAGCGATGCTCACTCGCTTGATCATTTCTTTACGTGTAACGCGCGCACAGGTTTGCACAGGACTGCATCACAGAGTATATAATCACTACGTTTAGACTGATATATATTGTAGTCTTTGCAGGACTGAGCAACCGCGGGCGAGTGGCGCGAATAATCGCTCGTCGCACTTGCACACTCGCTTATAGCCCGGCGATAAAACTGTCGAAACTACACACTTGCTTCCCGCTGATCGCCAACTCGTTTATTATAGTTTCTAGTTCTGCTCGTTTCTCGTTCATCGTCGGCGGTCGGACCACTGCTAACACCGCACCTACTTATACGTAGGTAGTTGCGGTACTGACATAGCTCGAGCTATAGGGCTACAACTACGTATAAAGCAAGGCGGCTAGGCGGCTTGGCGATTTCAGGTCAATATTATAATCACTGAGAAATAGGAATGATTTCTGACTAAAAATATATGATTCTGTTTAGTCCGTCAGTTAGATTATTGAAAAACATGGGATTTTTTGTTTTATCAAATTAATAAAAATTGACGAACTTATAATGCGTCTGGTCATGAGTAGGGGCTTGTGACGTCACTTTCCGGTAAAAAATGTACTCAAATGTGACGTCACACGAGTTTTAGACGCTGTATCGTCTTCATGTTTGCTTACGTAAAAGAAAGAATCCATCTACGACCCGAATAGCGTAGTGGTAGTGAGACTGCCTTACGTTATTAGGGTCCTTGGTTCGAATCCCGGTAGGAGCAAATGTTTGTGTAATGAGCATGGACATTTGTTTTCGATTCATGGATGTTTATATGTATAATAAGTATGTATTTACAAATAAAAAAGTATGTATGTAGTATATCAACTATCTGGTGTCCACGACACAAGCCTTGCTTAGTGTGGCACTAGGTGGCGCTGTGTGTTATGGTCCAGCGATATATTATTATTATATTATCTGACAGACTTATTAGATTTTTCCTCATCTACCCTATTACGGACTGGAAAGCTTATAGTTTTTTTAATAACTAGAAGGTATACTACCACAAACCCGACTACTGAAAATACCCGCTCTAATGAAAGTCGAGGTTTACAAAGTAAAATGGACCCCTCCTATTGTTCACCTATCTATCACCTACTGAACCGGTACTGCAGTCAGACATTGTACCTAACTCTCGACGCGGAGCCGAGCGTTGAAAATCCAACCGAGTACTTATATTTGGGCGTTCAGTTAGGTTAGGTCTCACCGAGTCTTCGTGAAATTAGATATCAAATAAAATTATATTGTGCTGATGGATGCGTGAATATGAATAGTGCAGGGGTCATGGAGGTATTAAGAAAATAAATAAAATTAAAAAAAAACGAGAAAACTACTGAGGAACTTTGACCTTCAATGACTCTGTAACAGAAAGTCTAGTACAAAAATTAATCGCAATCAAATGTATTGATGAATGATGCATTTATTTGCAAGAATAATTACGTAAGTTCTTTATATCTATGGGTTTCACTATATTCGGCATTTTGGCCATTCAAATATTGAGTAGGTACACATTTAGTAATTAAATAAATGACAAGAAGAACACGTGCCTTTCGTCTTCGTTACAGGACTTTTTTCACCCTTTATTCTATACTAGCTGTTGCCCGCGACCATCGCTCGCGTGAATTATACATAAAGGGTGTAAAACACCTCTTCACGAAGCCGGAAGGCACTTGTTCTCCCCATCATTGCGATCATTTTTTTGTTCTACGCCATACCTACCTGGAAATCTTCTAGTTACGAAGATATGGGGGGTCAAAGTTACAACTTTTTGACAAGTTTTTTTTAAATGCAAGTTTTTTTTTTGTAAGTGTTTGACTTTTAACGCCTCCACGACTCCCGTACTATTCAATCCATCCACCAGCACAATGTTTTAAGTGCGTTACATTGAGTTCTACCACAAAACATGATTTATAACCTCAAAAAAAAAGTTGTTTCCCAGCAATATTTTTGCGTAAAGTTACTTAGTTTGATGTACAGAATGCTTGGTTAACGGCTTTGTGATGAGGTGGTTTACACCATGTATAATAAAACAAGTTACTTACATTAAATTAAACATTTTAAAACCCCTGACACATTGGGTCGTAATTTCAGGTATATCATTCTACTAGTCAAGCCCTTTCATTTGATACCCATATTGAGTAAGTTGTGAAAAAAATGTAAGTCACCATTTTGTGGTGGCGGCCATCTTAGACTTGAAATTTACTATAGCGTTAAGTATTCTACTAGTCAAGCCCTCTCATTTGATACCCATATTGAGGGAGTTGTAGAATAAATATGTAATCCGCCATTTCATGGCGGCGGCCATCTTGGACTGTTTTTTATGAAAGCTAAGAACACTCACGACTAATGCACCGGTAAAAAAAAACAAAATCAAAATCGGCTCATCCGTTCTAGAGCTACGATGCCACAAACAGGCACACACACACAGACAAACTTATAACACCCCGTCGTTTTTGCGTCGGGGGTTAAAAATATTTCCAAATTTATTGAATTTTAATACCAATTTCAAGGGTTTGATTTTTATTGCACGGAACACTAACTGTTATTGTAAAATAAAAGTAACCTGTGTTAGACCTTGTAACATCAGCTACCTGCTAGTAAAAGTCCCGATAAAATCAGTTGAGCCATTTCGGAGATTAGCCTGAACAAACACACAGACAGACCGACAGGTAGACACACTAAATTTACTGAATTAAATTTCACAAAAACTTGGTGACCAACTGAAAATTATATGAATACCTATTTCTTTCTAAATAAATAAAAGAACAGGGTTTTGCCAAAATAGATGGGAAATATGCAAGCGTCCGTCGCGCCGCATACTCCCCATCCATCTGACGCGGAGCTCGCGTCTGCTGCCGTACTGCAGATATACGCCGCACCTACTTGTACGTTGTATGTAGCTGCGGTACTAACATAGGTCGAGGCCGGCCGGCCGTTTGGTCGTCTTGGTGATTTCAGACCAATATTACTGAGAAATAGGGGTGATTTCTGACTAAAAAAATATGATTCTGTTAAGTCATTCAGTTGGGTTATCGAAAAATCCTATTGTTCACCTGTCTATCAACTATTGATCCGATACTGCAGTCACACATTGTACCTACATACAGCCACTATATTCACAGACAGTAACAAATGACGTTAAAATTGTAACTCTCGACGCGGAGCCGAGCGTTGAAAATCCAACAGAGTAATTTGGGCGTTCAGTTAGGTCTCGCCGAGTTTTCGTGAAATCAGGCATCAAATAAAATTATATTGTGCTGATGGATGCGTGAATATGAATAGTGCAGGGGTCATGGAGGTATTAAAAGTAAAGAAATAATATAAAAAAAAAAAACAGAAAACGCTACTACTCAGGAACTTTGACCTTCAATATCTGTAACAGAAAGTCTAGTACAAAAATTAATCGCAATCAAATGTATTGATGAATGATGCATTTATTTGCAAGAATATAGGTAGTTTACATAAGTTCTTAATATCTATGGGTTTCATTATGTTCGGCATTTCGGCCATACAAATATTAAGATTTTACGTCTTCAAAAAATTACAAATCTATTAAGTCTGTCAGTTAGAGAATTGAAAAATAATGGACACGTATTTTTTGTGTTTGTAAGTCAATGAATATTGACAAAGATAACAGAACTAGCGATTTCGCCTTCGTCAATACGTTACAAAAGAAAAAATACTTATCAAATTTTTTTTCTGACGAACTTATTATATTTTTGCAGGACCTAGCCTATTAGCAATTACATAAATGACAAGAAGAACACGCGCCTTTGTTTTCGTTATAGGAGTTCTTTTACCCTTGATTCTGTACTAACTGTTGCCCGCTACTCATTGCCCGCTACATTTGTTCGAGTGAATCATATATACGTGTAATAAAACGAGTTAAGTACATTAAATGAAAAAAAAAAGTCCCTGACACATTGGGTCGTAATTTTGCGTCGGGGGTTAAAAATATTGAATTTTATTACCAATTTCAAGGGTTTTATTTTTATTGCACGGATCCCTAATTATTCATTTTATTCTTAAATAAAGTGCCTATGCCTATGTTAGACCATAACATCAGCTACCTGCCCGTGACAGTTCCGTCAAAATCGGTTCAGCCGTTTCGGAGATTAGCCGGAACAAACACACAGACAGACCGACAGGTAGACACACTAAATTTACTGAATTAAATTTCACAAAAACTTGGTGACCAACTGAAAATTATATGAATACCTATTTCTTTCTAAATAAATAAAAGAACAGGGTTTTGCCAAAATAGATGGGAAATATGCGAGCGTCCGTCGCGCCGCATACTCCCCATCCATCTGACGCGGAGCTCGCGCGTGCTGCCGTACGTTGCCGCGTCGGTTAGGCAGTGGTCTGACCGCCCGCGAGAAAACGACTAACTATCGGCGATTGACTCTCTCAAGAAACGCACAATAAATGTACACTCCGTGTAAACGAAAGAGATGCATATATTAAAAGTTGCTCTCTGACTGTTCATACTGCCGGCGACGACTCGCTTTACTAGGTTTGTCGCTGAGCGACGAGCTGTCAAAAATAAACTCGCTCAGCGATACTCGTTCAGCGATGCTCACTCGCTTGATCATTTCTTTACGTGTAACGCGCGCACAGGTTTGCACAGGACTGCATCACAGAGTATATAATCACTACGTTTAGACTGATATATATTGTAGTCTTTGCAGGACTGAGCAACCGCGGGCGAGTGGCGCGAATAATCGCTCGTCGCACTTGCACACTCGCTTATAGCCCGGCGATAAAACTGTCGAAACTACACACTTGCTTCCCGCTGATCGCCAACTCGTTTATTATAGTTTCTAGTTCTGCTCGTTTCTCGTTCATCGTCGGCGGTCGGACCACTGCTAACACCGCACCTACTTATACGTAGGTAGTTGCGGTACTGACATAGCTCGAGCTATAGGGCTACAACTACGTATAAAGCAAGGCGGCTAGGCGGCTTGGCGATTTCAGGTCAATATTATAATCACTGAGAAATAGGAATGATTTCTGACTAAAAATATATGATTCTGTTTAGTCCGTCAGTTAGATTATTGAAAAACATGGGATTTTTTGTTTTATCAAATTAATAAAAATTGACGAACTTATAATGCGTCTGGTCATGAGTAGGGGCTTGTGACGTCACTTTCCGGTAAAAAATGTACTCAAATGTGACGTCACACGAGTTTTAGACGCTGTATCGTCTTCATGTTTGCTTACGTAAAAGAAAGAATCCATCTACGACCCGAATAGCGTAGTGGTAGTGAGACTGCCTTACGTTATTAGGGTCCTTGGTTCGAATCCCGGTAGGAGCAAATGTTTGTGTAATGAGCATGGACATTTGTTTTCGATTCATGGATGTTTATATGTATAATAAGTATGTATTTACAAATAAAAAAGTATGTATGTAGTATATCAACTATCTGGTGTCCACGACACAAGCCTTGCTTAGTGTGGCACTAGGTGGCGCTGTGTGTTATGGTCCAGCGATATATTATTATTATATTATCTGACAGACTTATTAGATTTTTCCTCATCTACCCTATTACGGACTGGAAAGCTTATAGTTTTTTTAATAACTAGAAGGTATACTACCACAAACCCGACTACTGAAAATACCCGCTCTAATGAAAGTCGAGGTTTACAAAGTAAAATGGACCCCTCCTATTGTTCACCTATCTATCACCTACTGAACCGGTACTGCAGTCAGACATTGTACCTAACTCTCGACGCAGAGCCGAGCGTTGAAAATCCAACCGAGTACATACATTTGGGCGTTCAGTTAGGTTAGGTCTCACCGAGTTTTCGTGAAATCAGATATCAAATAAAATTATATTGTGCTGATGGATGCGTGAATATGAATAGTGCAGGGGTCATGGAGGTATTAAGTCAATAAATAAAATTAAAAAAAAAAAAACGAGAAAACTACTGAGGAAATTGACCTTCAATTATTCTGTAAAAGAAAGTCTAGTACGAAAATTAATCGCAATCAAATGTATTGATGAATGATGCATTTATTTGCAAGAATAATTACGTAAGTTCTTTATATCTATGGGTTTCACTATATTCGGCATTTTGGCCATTCAAATATTGAGTAGGTACACATTTAGTAATTAGCAATTACATAAATGACAAGAAGAACACGTGCCTTTCGTTTTCGTTATAGGAGTTTTTTCACCCTTTATTCTATACTAGCTGTTGGAAGGCACTTGTTCTCCCCATCATTGCGATATTTTTTTTTGTTCTACACCATACCTACCTGGAAATCATCTAGTTACGAAGATATGGGGGGTCAAATTTACAACTTTTTGACAAGTTTTTTTTTAAATGCAAGTTTTTTTTTGTAAGTTTTTGACTTTTAACGCCTCCACGACTCCCGTACTATTCAATCCATCCATCAGCACAATGTTTTAAGTACGTTACATTGAGTTCTACCACAAAACATGATTTATAACCTCAAAAAAAAAAGTTGTTTCCCAGCAATATTTTTGCGTAAAGTTACTTAGTTTGATGTACAGAATGCTTGGTTAACGGCTTTGTGATGAGGTGGTTTACACCCTGTATAATAAAACAAGTTACATTAAATTAAACATTTTAAAACCCCTGACACATTGGGTCGTAATTTCAGGTATATCATTCTACTAGTCAAGCCCTTTCATTTGATACCCATATTGAGTAAGTTGTGAAAAAAATGTAAATCACCATTTTGTGATGGCGGCCATCTTCGACTTGAAATTTACTATAGCGTTAAGTATTGTACTAGTCAAGCCCTCTCATTTGATACCCATATTAAGGGAGTTGTTGAATAAATATGTAATCCGCCATTTCATGGCGGCGGCCATCTTGGACTGTTTTTTATGAAAGCTAAGAACACTCACGACTAATGCACCTGTAAAAAAAAAACAAAATCAAAATCGGCTCATCCGTTCTAGAGCTACGATGCCACAAACAGGCACACACACACAGACAAACTTATAACACCCCGCCGTTTTTGCGTCGGGGGTTAAAAATATTTCCAAATTAATTGAATTTTATTACCAATTTCAAGGGTTTGATTTTTATTGCACGGAACACTAACTGTTATTGTAAAATAAAAGTAACCTGTGTTAGACCTTGTAACATCAGCTACCTGCTAGTAAAAGTCCCGATAAAATCAGTTCAGCCATTTCGGAGATTAGCCTGAACAAACACACAGACAGACCGACAGGTAGACACACTAAATTTACTGAATTAAATTTCACAAAAACTTGGTGACCAACTGAAAATTATATGAATACCTATTTCTTTTTAAATAAATAAAAGAACAGGGTTTTACCAAAATAGATGGGAAATATGCGAGCGTCCGTCGCGCCGCATCCATCTGACGCGGAGCTCGCGTCTGCTGCCGTACTGCAGTTATACGCCGCACCTACTTGTACGTTGTATGTAGCTGCGGTACTAACATAGGTCGAGGCCGGCCGGCCGTTTGGTCGTCTTGGTGATTTCAGACCAATATTACTGAGAAATAGGGGTGATTTCTGACTAAAAAAATATGATTCTGTTAAGTCATTCAGTTGGGTTATCGAAAAATCCTATTGTTCACCTGTCTATCAACTATTGATCCGATACTGCAGTCAGACATTGTACCTACACGTAGCTCCACTACTAACATACATTCAGCCACTATATTCACAGACAGTAACAAATGACGTTAAAATTGTAACTCTCGACGCGGAGCCGAGCGTTGAAAATCCAACAGAGTAATTTGGGCGTTCAGTTAGGTCTCGCCGAGTTTTCGTGAAATCAGGCATCAAATAAAATTATATTGTGCTGATGGATGCGTGAATATGAATAGTGCAGGGTTCATGGAGGTATTAAAAGTAAAGAAATAATATTAAAAAAAAAAAACAGAAAACGCTACTACTGAGGAACTTTGACCTTCAATATCTGTAACAGAAAGTCTAGTACAAAAATTAATCGCAATCAAATTCATTGTATTCAAATGCATCATTCAATTGATGAATGATGCATTTATTTGCAAGAATATAGGTAGTTTACATAAGTTCTTAATATCTATGGGTTTCATTATGTTTCGGCACAGAAAAACTTATAACACAACGTCGTTTTTGCGTCGGGGGTTAAATATATTGAATTTTATTACCAACTTCTGCCAGCGGCTTCGCCCGCGTGAAGTTTGATTATTGTCCCATGGAATCTTACTGCCGGGATAAAAAGTATCCTATGTTTTAATCCAGGTTATAAACTATCTGTGTGCAAAATTTCATCCAAATCCGTTCAGTAGTTGTCGCGTGAAAGCGCAACAAACAAACTTACATTCACATTTATTCTCCGAACTGCTAAGCTATCGGGAGTTACACGTGTTATTGTGAGTCAACTATAAAAGATAGACATATGCTGTCGTGGGATATTTTTTATATAATTTTATGTGGAATATTTCCGTTATACATGATTTCTATGTAGCTTTAACCATTAAGGCTGCACACGCGACGGAAGCTAAAAAAACCAAGTAACTTCTTCCGTTTTCCCAACATTTCCTTTCACTGCTCTGCTCCTATTAATGGTAGCGTGATGAAAAGTATACTATTACCTGCTCAGGAGTATGTAGAATAATTGTACCAAGTTTCGTTAAAATCCGTCGAGTAGTTTTTTTTTCTATAAATAACATACAGACAGACAGACAGACAGACAGAAAGACAGACAGACAGACAAAAATTTTACTGATTGCATTTTTGGCATCAGTATCGATCACTAATCACCCCCCGATAGTTATTTTGTAAATATATTTCATGTACAGAATTGACCTCTCTACAGATTTATTATAAGTATAGTAAGTATAGATAAAGTGCCTATGCCTATGTTAGACCTTATAACATCAGCTACCTGCCCGTGACAGTTCCGTCAAAATCGGTTCAGCCGTTTCGGAGATTAGCCGGAACAAACACACAGACAGACCGACAGGGAGACACTAAATTTACTGAATTAAATTTCACAAAAACTTGGTGACCAACTGAAAATTATATGAATACCTATTTCTTTCTAAATAAATAAAAGAACAGGGTTATGCCAAAATAGATGGGAAATATGCGAGCGTCCGTTGCGCCGCATACTCCCCATCCATCTGACGCGAAGCTCGCGTCTGCTGCCGTACGTTGCCGCGTCGGTTAGGCAGTGGTCCAACCGCCCGCGAGAAAACGACTAACTATCGGCGATTGACTCTCTCAAGAAACTCACAATAAGGGCGACTTTTACCAAATCTTATTTAAAATAGGTTTAAAAATATTTAGTTAAATATGTTTACACTTGTAAACATGATTAATTTAAACTTATTTAAGTTTGTCTTGCACCACGATTTTGAAGGTTGAATTTAACTAAACACATTTTAGAGTGTTCCCGCATAAATTTTTGTGCGTTCCATTTCACGATTTGAGCAGTATGGTTACAATTAGCGTTATTTCACGGTTGTTTGTCGATATTTGGTTTTGTTTTTGCGTAAAACGGGTTATCTGTCAAAGTGTGAGACGCGTATTTATTTATTATTTACTTTATAATGAACTAGTATGTAAACAGTCTTTCATAAGTTAACTGTTTATAGTACCGCTAGCTTTAGATCCTCACGGCAAGACCAGATGTTTTATTGCGGGTTGTTTTCTTCCTTGGTAGTTCTAGGGAACAATAGTTTATTGTCGAACTGTTTCATTTTTATTGTATAACTAAGTTGTAAAACAATTAATCGATGCAACAATAATTTAGGTTCAATTATTTCTAGCAAAAATATTCGTTGTCTTCCTGGTTAGGCGAAATCTTCGAAAGAACTTCTTCTCCGTCAGGGTTTTCAGAAATTTTGATCTTATGCACGAGGTCTGTTTATATAGACAATATCTTTGTCGTTGTCATCAATTTCATCAATAAGAAACTCATTATTCTTATCACAATCAAATTATTCACGCACGACGCACGACCAAAATATAACCTCAAATTCAACTGCTAAATATATGTTTAGCACCTTAAAACAGCCATTTTTGGCTGTTTAAATTTGACGGATAGTTAATCGTGTTTAACTTGTGGTGCAAGACAACTTGTGCAGTTAAACAGAATTTTGTCCTTAAATAAAATTTTAAACATGTTAAACCGTTTGGTAAAAGTGGCCCTAGATGTACACTCCGTGTAAACGAAAGAGATGCATATATTAAAAGTTGCTCTCTGACTGTTCACACTGCCGGCGACGACTCGCTTTACTAATTTTGTCGCTGAGCGACGAGCTTTCAAAAATAAACTCGCTCAGCGATACTCGTTCAGCGATGCTCGCTCGTGATCATTTCTTTACGTGTAACGCGCGCGCAGGTTTGCACAGGACTGAGCGACCGCGGGCGAGTGGTGCGAATAATCGCTCGTCGTACTTGCACACTCGCTTATAGCCCGGCGACAAAACTATCGAAACTACACACTTGCTTCCCGCTGATCGCCAACTTGTTTATAGTTTCTAGTTCTACTCGTTTCCCGTTCATCGTCGGCGGTCGGACCACTGCTTGCACCGCACCTACTTATACGTATGTAGGTGCGGTACTGACATAGCTCGAGCTATAGGGCTACAACTACGTATTATTTTTATTTATTAAAACTTTGTTTTTATCTTCTGTTTAGTCCGTCAGTTAGATTATCGAAAAAATATCGGATCGGTTTTTCGTTTTATCAAATTAATAAAAATTGACTAAGATAAAATGCGTCAGGTCATGAGTAGGGGCTTGTGACGTCACTTTCCGGTAAAAAATGTACTCAAATGTGACGTAACACGAGTTTCGACACACTGTATCATCTTAATTTCTTGCTTACGTAAAAGAAAAAAAACTTTTTTGCAAAACATAAAACCGACTTCAAAAAAAAAAGCCAAAAAAGTGAAAAATAACTTTAGCTTCTGAAGTCGGTGACGTTTGTATGATTGATTTAATTTTTTTGTCACCGACTTCAGAAGCTAAAGTTATTTTTCACTTTTTTGGTTTTTTTTTGAAGTCGGTTTGATTTTTTGCAAAAAATTTTTTATTTTTCATTTTTTAGTGGTTCACATGTGCTTGGTACACATGTAAAGTGCATACCATTACAATTACAACAAGCCCAAACACGACTAGGATATTACATTGTCTCATTATGGAGTTCCGTGACTCTTGGCTTCATCATCAGATCTGATGGTAGAATGGTTCTTAATATCAAACGCAAATGCTTCACTTGTTGTAGAAAATACCAAAATTGCTGTACGCTATCCTATAAAATTTGAAGAGATCCCTCGATTTCGCCAAGATTCCATCATCAGATCCCGACTTGGCGACTATGGGACCAACTTGGAAGTATACCCTTTCAAACAAAAAAAGAAGTTTTCAAATCGGTTCAGGCGTCTTCGAGTAATCGGTGAAAGTACATAAAAAAAAAAAATACATACAGTCGAATAGAGAACCTCCTCCTCTTTGGAAGTCGGTTTAAAATGTAACTGATGGACTAAATATATTTTCAGGACACAGCTATTAGCAATTACATAAATGACAAGAAGGACACGTGCTTTTCGCCTTCGTTATAGGAGTTTTTTCACCCTTTATTCTATACTAGCTGTTGCCCCGTATAATTGTCAAACACGTTAGATTGTAATCTCTCTAGCGAGATTGTAAACTCACGAAATATTGTCAACTGTTTACAATATAACGCTTTATTTTTCGGTAGATTGTAATCTATCGAAATGAAACCGTAATATTGTGAAATGCATGCGACGGAAGTATCTCTGCCGCCAGGTAAGTTAGGTTCCTTTAAACCCTGCAGACAGAAATACACCGGTTACGGTGACTTATGCGTATAATAAAACAAGTTCCATTAAATTAAAAATTTAAAAACCCCTGACACTTAGAGTTGTTATTTCAGGTATATCATTCTACTAGTCAAGCTCTTCATCTGAAACCCATATTGAGAGAGTTGTGAAAAAAAATGTAAATCATCATTTTGTGGTGGCGGCCATCTTGGATTTAAAATTTATTATAGCGTATAGTATTCTACTAGTCAAGCCCTTTCATTTGATTCCTTCATTGAGGGAGTTGTTGAATAAATATGTAAACCGCCATTATGCGGCGGCGGCCATCTTGGACTGATTTTTATCAAACATAGCGTAAAGTGTCGTCTTTCCGACCGTATCGCTATCCCACTGAACAGTTATACAAAGAGTATGAAGTCCTGACAGTGCGTCAACTGTTTATACTGCACATTCTGCTAAAACAGCATTCACTCCTGGTTTATAATCCAACGCTGTCTAGGGGAAAAAGACGATATGACCCAGTGGAGCGCCATCACCTACGTCACAAAACTATTTTTGCAAGGCGTTTCTTTTGCTATCTGGGTGGCTACTTATACAATAAAACTCATAAGATGCTACAAATCTTTAGCCTCACAAAAGATAAATGCAAAAAGAAATTAACCGACTGGCTGCAAAAATTAAACTATAATGATACTGAAGACATCCTTAAAATGACCTAAACACACAATAACACTCTCACACACCCCCAGACTCACACATCTACACACTCACACACCCACACAATCACCCACACTACGCATCTACTAACATTCGTTTCGCATACTTTTCCTAGTTTTCTAAGCATACTAAATAAACTATAAAACCGGCCAAGAGCGTGTCGGGCCACGCTCACTGTAGGGTTCCGTAGCTTCCCAGACCATTAAAAATACCAACATTTTTCGTCAGCAAAAATAACTTTGTTTTTCATAGTATTTGTATGAAAAACAAAGTTATCATTTGCGTTTTTTTGAAAAAGTGCTATATAACTCAAAAACTATTCAACTCATCAAGTTGAAAATAATTTTCCTAGAAAGTTCATATAAAGGTCTACTTCTGTGATTTTTTTCATATTTTTTAAACTTATGGTTCAAAAGTTAGAGGGGGGGGGGACACATTGTTTTTGACTTTCGGAGCGATTATTTCCTAAAATATTAATATTATCAAAAAATGATTTTAGAAAACCCCTATTCATTTTTAAATACCTATCCAACAATATATCACACGTCAGGGTCAAAATTAAAAAAAAAATCGCTCCCCACTTTACGTCTGGGGGAGGTACCCTAATAAAAATGTTTTTTTAAATTTTTATTTTTGCACTTTGTCGGCATGATTGATATACATATTGGTACCAAATTTCAGCTTTCTGGTGCTAACGGTCACTGAGATTATCCGCGGACAGACAGACAGACAGACATGGCGAAACTATAAGGGTTCCGTTTTTTGCCATTTGGCTACGGAACCCTAAAAATGTTATATGATTCCATACATTCTGTCAGCGCGCCTAGTACATAATTTATGAAATGAAAATGTGAAGGGGTGGGACCCTGGTGTCCTGAAATACAGGCCACGAGCCTAGCTTAGGCACCAGTCTCCCACAATATATTATTATACTTATATGAATTGTGAATATTTTGTCGAATCTGGCCGACCAATGTAAAATTATGAATGTATATTGTGGTGAGAAAATAAAGTTATTATTATTATTAAGTTATTATTATTATAGCTAAAGACACTCTCGACTAATGCACCTTTCAAACAAAAAATGAAAAAGAGCTACGATGCAACAGACAGACACACACACACAGACACGTCAAACTTGTAACAACCCGTCGTTTTTATATCGGGGGTTTAAAATAGGTACTGCTAAATTAATTGAATTTTACTACCAATTTCAAGGGTTTTATTTTTATTGCACGGAATTCTAATTGTTATTCTTTAATCAAAGTCAGCCTTTGTAAGACCTTATAATAGCAGCTGTCTGGCAGTAAAAGTCCCGCCAAAATCGGTTCTGCCGTTTCGGAGATTAGCTGGAACAAACACACAGACAGACCGACGGACAGACAGACAAAATTGACTGAAATTAATTTCCCAAAAACTTGGTGACAAACTGAAAATTAAATGAATACCTAATTTTGTCTAAATAAATAAAAGAACAAGTACAAGAAGATGGGAAACATGCGAGCGTCCGTCGCGCCGCATACTCCCCATCCATCTGACGCGGAGCTCGCGTCTGCTGCCGTACGTCAGTTATACGCCGCACTCACTTATACGTATGTAGGTGCCGTACTAACATAGGTCGAGCTACATAATATAAGCGAGGCGGCTTGGTGATTTCAGGCCAATATTATAATCAGTGAGAAATAGGAATGAATCCTGACTAAAAAAATATGACTCTGTTTAGTCCGTCAGTTAGGTTATCGAAAAACTTAGGATAGCTTTTTGTTTTGTAAAATTATAAAACCCCTGTGACGGCACTTTCCGGTAAAATGTACTCAAATGTGACGTCACACGAGTTTTCGACACACTTTGTCGTCTTCATTTTTTGTTTACGTGAAAAAAAATGTGTCCAATATTTTTTGGACATCTATTCAATTAGTTTTTTTTGTAATCTATCCTATTACGGACTGGCTAGCTTATAGTTTTTTTAATTACAAGAATTTGTGTGTTAAACTACAACAAAAAAAAACCCTCTCTAATGAAGTCGAGGTTTAAGAGGTTTACAAAGTAAAATTGACCCCCTCCTATTGTTCAAGTTTGAAGTCGGTTAAAATATAGCCTATGTTACCCGGGCCATAGAAACAACTGATACATGCATACATGATGAATTGTTTAGGCGCTACGGAGGAACATACGTAAATTCAAACAAACATACATACATACACAGACTGCTAAAATCATTACCCTTCCTTTAGGCTTCGCTATAGTCTGGAGGCTTACTGAAATATTTACCAGTGTCCGTATGGACGCCCTACGTCTCTCTCACTCGCACTCATCTGCAGACGTGCGCGAGAGAGACGAAGCATTAGGGAGTTGGGTCTCTTCGGAGTCGCGTCTCCAATTTGCACTGCAAATCAAGCTCTGGTTTTCGTGGTTAAACTTCTAGTAATCGATTTTGACAATAAAACTTGTGAATAGAGATGGCGACTGGCTAAAAAAAATTGAGTCTGTTTAGAATCTGCTAGATTACCGAAAAAAAAATTGGAAATGTGATGTCAATGCCGGTCCTGCTCCACAAGGACACGGGCTCATAATTGGATAGCACTAATTGTATTGTTGGAGCTGCTGATGATTGTACAACTATCTTTGCATTGTATAAATTCAATATCTTTAGTATTATATAACCTCATATCCCATATTGTGTGAGTGCTATGTACTTAAAATCATTCGCTGGAAACCTACGTTTTTTTATTTTTTGACTTGAATGTGCCCTGGCGGTTAAGAGTATGTCATGCTCACTCAAATGTCCCGCTGATGGTGGCGCGTGTGTCGGGTCATTTAATTCCCTTCAAAATGGTTGAGTTGAATGGTGCTGATACATGCGTCATGTTCGTGAACGGGCGCTGTCGGTTGGGACTGGTCAGCTCTTGGTTGCCACGGCTTTTTTTTTTATTAATTATTTTATTTTTGAATAGTTTTTGTTTGTTTTTAGTATGGACACTTTTATCGTGCACATTTTGCTACATTGTTCTCACATAATGCACCATCTCAACATGAATGATGTTACAAGAGTGTCCATGGAGTTTCTTGCCCGTTCTTCTCCATAGAGATCTACGCTAGGGAATGGGCAACTACAGTACTTTCAGTTTTTATGTCTTGTGACTGGGACTGTTGCTACATTTAATTTTCATCTTTGTTTCGACAATTCAAAAGCCTACTTCAATGAATGCTTTGATTTTGATTTTTTATTTTGAGTCTAGTAAGTACAAAATAATCGCAATCAAATGAATTGAAATTCAAGAATTTAGGTAGTTTACATAAGTTCTTAATATCTGTGGGTTTTATATGTATTCGGCATTTCGGCCATACAAATATTAAGATTTTACGTCTTCAATAAATTACAAATCCATTTAGTCCGTCAGTTAGACAATTGAAAAATAATGGACACGTACTTTTTGTCTTTGTAAGTCAATAAATATTGACAAAGATAAAACGCATCAAAACTCGAGAGTGGGGGCTCGTGACGTCAGAACTAGCGAAAAATTATACCTAGGCGTGACGTATCCAGAATTTTAAACATAGATATAATAATATATCTATGATTTTAAAAGTGTCGTGTCTTCGTCAATTCGGTATGTAAAGTAAAAATTAACCTACGCTGATTCCAAAACCATTTGGAGATTTTAGGGTCTTATGCCTTATTTTTCTATTTTTAGCTTTCTATATCACAAGATTGTGTTTATTTTCACAATAATACTTGTAATCATTTGACTTTCATTTGACCTCTAAATGACGTCATAACGTAGCCTGAATATAGACTACTTCCTTAGTGCTTTTCAAGATAAATTAAAAAAAAATACTTTTGTTTGTCATACCGTCAGTGTCAAATCAAAACTGTCAATGCTAGTTACTGTGTTATTTATTTGAATGCATCGCGCGCTGATAATTTCGCGTTCAAATGATCTTCGCAACAAAAAAGACGACGCCCAGGCTTGTATTCCATATTTATTTCATGTACGTTAGGAAAAATCTGCATTTATTCAGTAAAAGAGGTGACAGACACCACTATAATACTAGAAATAGGGACCAACTAGTTCAGCCAGGTTTCAGGCTTGCTAAAGTAGATTCCTCTTTCATGGGGTACTGCTTAAAATGTTACAATAAAATACCTCTCCACATTCTACAACTGAATGAGACGAAATTTAAATCTTGTGTAAAACGCACACTATGTAGTCAAGCGTATTATAAGTTGGTGGATTACATTGATGATAAAAATGCTTGGCTCAATGCCGGTCCTGCTCCACAACCATAGGAGCAAACTAATTGATTCCCAGTCAAGTTATTGTGGAAGCTGCAGAAGATTGTAAAAAAGATCGTTGCATTGTATAGATTCCATATATTAGTATTATATAACTTCATAGCGCATGTGTGAGTACTATGTACTGTAAAGCCACCATTTACATCTAGTTATTTTATTTTTTCTGACTTGAATAAGACTTGGCGGCTGAGAGAATGTCATGCTCACTCAAATGTCTCGGTGATGGTGGCGGGTGTGTCGGGTCATTTAGTTCCCTTCAATATGGTTGAGCTGAATGGTGCTGATACATGCGTCATGTTCGTGAACGGGCGCTGTCAATTGAGACTGGTCAACTCTCGGCTGCCATGGTTAATTTTAATTAATTTATTTTTTAATTTGTTGATTTCATCTTTTCTCTGGACGCTCTTAATGTGCACGTCTGTCTACATCGTTCTCACATATATGTATAATCACAACATGATGTAACCAAGATTTTGTAACAATATTTTGATTTAAAAGAGTGTCCATGGAGTTTCTTGCCCGTTCTTCTCCATAGAGATCTACGCTAGGGAATGGGCAACTACAGTACTTTCTCAAGTTATTATGCCTTGTGACTGTGACTGTAGCTTTCATTTAGTTTTGTATTTTTGACATTCAAAAGTGCCGTAATGGTCTAATTGAAATAAATGATTTGAGTTTTTTTTTTTTTTTTTTTTTTACTTCCTTGCACCACTTCTTTTTTAGCGTTTCTTTCACATTTACAAACAATTTGTGTCGGCTATTTTGTTGTAGTGTTTTTACATGACGGTACGAAGCATTTAGCACTAGTTGTCGATGACAGATTCATTGCACGGATACGCAGCACGGATAATGGATAGAAATTAAAATTTGCTAAAAATCGTAGGAAAAGAAACTCAAACAAAAAGTTCACATCACAGTCACGATCACAGCATTCACATTTCACAACAAAATAAAAACACGTATCTGTCAAGCGGCAACTGTCATCAATGTCAACTTTGAAGTTATTTAGTATTTTTTGTATGTACTGAAAACGTGGCAAAGACTTAAAGCTATTCAGGCTATGAAATTACGTCATCACGAATAATACTTTAAAAAATAATAAAAAAGAAACTGTAACTTGGAAAAAAATAGCTTAAAATTAGTTGCTTAAAATTAAATGTTTTACGAAATAAAAATGTAAAAAAAATACCTGAAAAATACTTTACATACCGAATTGTGGTTTACGCTACAAAAGAAAAAATACTTGTCAAATATTTTTTGAAAATCTAACTGACGAACTTATTATATTTTTTCAGGACACAAGCCTATTAGTAATTACATAAATGACAAGAAGAACACGTGTCTTTCGTTTTCGTTATAGGAGTTTTTTCATCCTTTATTCTGTACCAACTGTTGCCCGCTACCTCTGTACGCGTGAATTATATATAAGTATAAATAAAACAAGTTACAACATATTTGTTAACATTAAATTAAAAAGTAAAAAAAAACCCCGGACACATAATTATGGTCGTAATTTCAGGTATATCAATCTTCGAGTTAAGCTCTTTCATTAATACCCATATTGAGGCAGTTGTTGAATACACATTTAATCCGCCATCTTGGACTGATTTTAATCAAAGCTAATACACTCCCGACTAATTCACCTTTAAAACGAAAAAAAACATATCGGCTCATCCGTTCGAAAGCTACGATGCCACAGACAGACACACACACGCACACATAAAAACTTATAACACAACGTTCGTTTTCGTTTCGTTTATGCGTCGGGGGTTAAAACATTGCCAAATTAATTGAATTTTATTACCAATTTCAAGAGTTTTATTTTTATTCTACGGAACCCTAATTATTCATTTTATTCTTAAATAAAGTGCCTATGCCTATGTTAGACCATATAACATCAGCTGCTTGCCAGTAAAAGTTCCGTCGAAATCGGTTTAACCGTTTCGGAGATCAGCCGGAACAAACGCACAGACAGACCGACAGACAGACACACAAAATTTACTGAATTAAATTTAACAAAAACTTGATGACCAACTGAAAATTAAATGAATACCTATTTTTTTTTCAAATAAACAAAAGACCAGGGTTTTGCCGAAATAGATGGGAAATATGCGAGCGTCCGTCGCGCCGCATACTCCCCATCCATCTGACGCGAAGCTTGCGCCTGCTGCCGTACGTCAGTTATACGCCGCACTCACTTATACGTATGTAGGTGCCGTACTAACATAGGTAAAGCTACATAATACAATATGCTAGTTTAAACGAGGAACTTATTCAAATCCGCAATAGTCCATGCTTACATGATACTAATAAACATATGAACAAAAAGAAAATACTAATAAATAACAGATAGATCCATACCAAAAACTTCGCTAATGTCTCGCAAAGCGTGTACACCAATACGCTTATCGCAGAACATGTGTGCGAGTCAATGACTTTTTAGGTATAATTCATTTTCCCTTCATATTTCAAATCTAGCTTTGGACAGACAAATATCTAGGTATTACTACTAGGCGGGTACTACTAAGTACTAGGTACTGACCGAATGTTCGCAGTCGTTTATTGACACCATGCATAATAATGGCTTCTCGCACACTATCACTAGATAACACTTAAGCACGAACCATAATCCCAATATTCTTCACTGGAATGATGCTATGACGTTACGTTCACAGGACACTCTTAAATACTCTTAATATCGCGAAGTAAGCGGGGTTGTTTTCGAAAACGCAATATTAGACATGCGGAAGTAGCGGCGCTCTAGTGATGAGCTGAAAATTAAATGAATACCTATTTCTTCCTAAATAAATAAAAGAACAGGGTTTTGCCAAAATAGATGGGAAATATGCGAGCGTCCGTCGCGCCGCATACTCCCCATCCATCTGACGCGGAGCCCGCGCGTGCTGCCGTACGTCAGTTATACGCCGCACTCACTTATACGTATGTAGGTGCGGTACAAACATAAGCGAGGCTACATTATATAAGTGAGGCGGCTTGGCGCCTCGTCTGAGATGATTCTGTAGATGTTGAAAGATTTCGCGAAATAATGAATTAAATAACCACATTTTAATAATACTTTTATTATTAAAAGTAAAATAAACTTTACCGTGAGCATTAATTATTATTTTTATCAAGTACTGCTAAGAGTATATTCCTCAAAATTATCATTAGATTTTTAAGCGGTAGGTTATAAAATATGGCAAATTTTTAGAGCTCTGAGATCATCCCGCTGTTGATTTAATTGAATCAATATTCAGACCTTTCCTATGAGCGGCTGATGTAGCAGCATGTCTTGTGTTATATAAATATGCAGTGAAGTATCTATTCCAGACACCAGCAAAACATCTTTTATTCATCTGCTAAGAGTACGGGTTGAACCAGAATGAGGTTTTTAATCGTAATAAAAAGGCTACTAAATGGTTCTTGAGTAGTAATTTTGTAGCTTCTAAATAATCACAAAGTGTTCTCGCAAACACTAGGTTTTTCAGTAAATTAATCGTAAAGTTAACAATGTTTGAATACCCTTAATCCTGGAACTTTTAATTAATTGAGGAACTTTTATTTTTATATAATCATTGGTTAAGGCATTATTATCAATTGTAATCAAAAGAAAAAGTTTGAATTCTTTGTACTGTTAATGCTAATATTATTCGTAGTTTTTTAGTTAATGTATTTAAATCTAAAGTTGTATTTGTGTAGAAATTACTTAGTATAAAACTTGGGCCCCAAGTTTCATTATATTTAGGTTTATTCGGTCTAAGCTTAAATACACCTATGCCAAACTTGAGTGACAATGGGCCGGGCACATTGCTCGCAGAACGAATGGCCGATGACCTTTGTTTGATTGATTTAGTTTTTTTGTCACCGACTTCTGAAGCTAAAGTTATTTTTCACTTTTGGTTTTCTCTGAAGTCGGTTTTATTTTTGTATAAAAGTTTTTATTTTTCACTTTTTAGTGGTTCACATGTGCTTACCACTTCACAGCGTACCGGCGCCGTGATTTTCGGTTATGAACTGGTGTAAACAATAGACAGATATGAGATAAAAAAAAGTGGTTTTATTTACTGTGTTGCAAATACTACGCAGCGCACTGCCCGCTACACACTTGATAACCACGTTCCGCGCATCGCGCATCGTGGCGCCGCCGCGTGTTTGTTATCCGCACTAATGCGGGTGTGGCGAGACGCGCGGGGGAAATCACAATTAATCCTGCCGTTAGGCCCGATCTTAAATTAAAAAATTTAAAAACCCCTGACACATAGAGTCGTAATTGCAGGTATATCATTCTACCAGTCAAGCCCTTTCATTTGATACCCATATCGAAGGAGTTGTTGAATAAATCTGAATTCCGCCATTTAATGGCGGCGGCCATCTTGAACTGATTTTTATCAAATACAGCTAAGAACACTCCCGACTAATTCATCTTTCAAACGAAACAATAAAATAAATATCGGCTCATCCCTTCGAGAGCTACGATGCCACAGACACACAGACACACACACACACATAGGCACGTCAAACTTATTACACCCCGTCGTTTTTGCGTCGGGGGTTAAAAATATTTCCAAATTAATTGTATTTTATTACCAATTTCAAGGGTTTTATTTTTAGTACACGGAACCCAAACTGTTATTGTAAAATAAAAGCCTATGTTAGACCTTGTAACATCAGCTACTTGCCAGTAAAAGTCCCGTCAAATCCGTTCACGGGAGCGGGAACTACGCGAGTGAAACCGCGTGATGTCCGCTAGTTATACATATAATAAAACAAGTTACATTAAATTAAACATTTTAAAACCCCTGACACATATGGTCGTAATTTCAGGTATATCACTCTACTAGTCAAGCCCTTTCATTTGATACCCACATTGATTTGTGGCGGCGGCCATCTTGGACTAATTTTTATCAAACATAGCTAAGAACACTCCCGATTAATTCACCTTTCAAACAAATAAATCAAAATCGGCTTATCCGTTCGAGAGCTACGATGGCACAGACAGACACACACTCAAACTTATAACATCCCGTCGTTTTTGGGGGGTATTGCCAAATTAATGAAATGTTACTAGCTGACCCGACAGACGTTGTTCTGTCAAAAACGGTTGGTTTCGGAGATTAGCCGGAACAAACACACAGACAGACCGACATACAGACACACAAAATTTACTGAATTAAATTTCACAAAAACTTGGTGACCAACTGAAAATGAAATGAATACCTATTTTTTTCTAAATAAATAAAAGAACAGGGTTTTGCCAAAATAGATGGGAAATATGCGAGCGTCCGTCGCGCCGCATACTCCCCATCCATCTGACGCGGAACTCGCGTCTGCTGCCGTACGGCAGTTATACGCCGCACTCACTTATACGTATGTAGGTGCCGTACTCACATAGGTCGAGATAATTATAGAGCTACGTATTAGACAAGGTGGCTTGGCGATTTCAGACCAATATTACTGAGAAATAGGGATGAATTCTGACTAAAAAAATATGAGTCTGTTTAGTCATTCAGTTGGGTTATCGAAAAATATTGGATACCAACGTGTTTTTTGTTTTATCAAATTGTTCGCGCCGTTGCATTGGCGCTCTTTTTATTTTAGGTATAGTTTTCATTCTACCCGCTTTTACTTTATATTTTTGATTTTCGCTGCTTGGTTTTTTACTGAGGTCAGTAGACGACCGACACCGCCGCACGCTACGGCGCGCTACGGCGTAGCTCCACACGCCTGTGGTACTACGCCGTAGCGGATCGGCTACGAGCGCTACGAAGCGTTAGGTGACGATCACGCGAGGCCATTATTTATGTTCACGCAAAAGTGCTCAACGCGCTTAAGATTTCACTTCAAAAACGTTTCGTTTCAATGCTGTTGCCGAACAATTGACTGAAACTGGGAAAGAGAGAGACTTATTATAGTTCCTTTCTATTTAAGACAGCCAGGCAGGGTTGATAAAAATCATGACTCTTTTATGAAAATAAAAAAAAACCCGATTTATTTGATTAAAATCGGATTAATTTGATTTTTTTTTAACTTTTTTAACGCTCATATCTTCTTGAATTTGGAAGTCAATTATTTAAATAAAAACACTACATACATACTTATATGACTTTTTTTTAAGTCTTTAAAAAAACAACAATATCATTTTAATTAACAAGGGAATAAGGAATAATTTAGATTTTTTCAAAAGGAAGACTAATTTGGCTGCCTTCTCGGTGCCAAATCTATTGCTTATTTTGCTAGGCACCAAATTGAATGGCGAAAATATTCTTTCGACCCCAGCGGAAGAAGCGACTGTACAGTTATAATTTTTTTTCATGTATTATCCAGGTATTTAGCAAAAATTGCAAGAAAATGGCTTGTTATCGTGGAAAGTTCCTTGACACATTTTGGCTGATTTGGTAGCAGTAAAAAAGTACTCATTGATTTAAATAGTTGCTTTTTATATAAAAAACCACTTATTTAAATCATATCAACCCTTTTTTTTTTTTTTTTTTTAGGATGGGAAATCATCAAATGACTTCTCCCACTCTGGGCGGAGCGGGAGGGAGTGTCAGACTCTTACTGACTAAAACCCATCCATGTTCCTTCCTCGCCCTTTACGTTCCGGGGCCGCGGTATCTCTTTCGAACAGTCCCGCAACCCCGGCAGGCTTCGGCCCTTGCGGGCCCCTCTCTTATGCTGACATCTCTTTGAGGCGCGCGTGGAACACGAACGCGCCGTCGACACGGCCTGTTCTCGTTAGACGGACGGACGGCTAGCTAGCCCATAGCCAACCGTCCACAGGCCCGATCATATCAACCCTGTAGCCAGGTCTATCAGTTTTGTGGTAATTGACGCTAAAAGTAGCTATCGTATGGATAAATTCGTGATAAATAAGGCCATTCCATAACATAACAATTGGGGCGTTTTACGATTTCACATTTATATCTACGGATTAGAAAAGGGATGGTGTCCATACTAGATCATAATTGTCTCTGTTTACTACTAACTAAGAAAACACAGAGTTACTGACGCATAGAATGGGTCGATTATCACTTACATTACTAAAAAAAGTTTATTAAAATTAAGGCTCTTTAGTAAATTGGTCCCGGTCATTTGGGTCCCGCGGGATGAGTTTACCAAATTATTGTTTTTATGTCATTTTCTTTGGTAGATTGGTCCCGCTATTAAAATTAAAAAGAAAATGCCTTCGAATTTCAAATTTGAGTAACAGCGTGTAGAAAAATGTTAGGCGGAATAAAAATAAATCAAAATAGAATCCCGTGTGCCCCACCGTATTTTTAACATTGTATGGGATCGAGTAGAGTTAGTACAATTGTGCTAGTTACCTTACGAACAGTAGGTACTAGGGTGGCATGATTCCAAGAAGGTTTTTATCAAAAGAACACCGTACAGCCAGAATTATCAAAATCCAGAATTATCCAACTACCTTGAGCTTATGCAAGCCTGGTACTTTTTGAGGAACATAATTATGTGTCATATTTAGGGAATGCAGAGCCGGTTCCGATAAAGAACTGAGACTCCCTTGTATTGTATAACGGGCTGGTGTCCGCAACTCCACGTCAAAACGCGTATTTTGCGTATGGGCATAACCCATCCACGCGGGGCCAGTGCGGGTTGGGAGACGTCACATGTTGCGATTTTTTGGTTCTAGGATATGCCGGTTTCCTCACGATGTTTTCCTTCACCGTTTTGAGAGCAGTGGTGATGAAATAAATTACACAAAGTAATGTGCCTGTCTGGGTTCGAACCTGTTCGTAAGTCGGGGCCGCCACCACTGGGCCACCGGGACTCCCATACTTTCGATACTTTAAGTAAGCATATAAGACAGTATGTTTAAAGTATTGAAATGAAGAAAGCATGAGAAAGACGAAATGACAGGACGAAATAAAAACATTTAAATCAAACAAATTTAAATCACGGAATAAAATTATTAATATGTCACGCACCGGGCACGCTCAGCAGTATTGGTAATACTGCTGAGCGTGCCCGCCTGCTGGCTGTGGGTGAGTAGGAGTCGGGCCTCTGGCTTCAGACACTACCGTCACCTAATATTGGCACTACGCTAGGTGACACAACCTTCCGGCTCACGCCGTGTTTGCGTTTGAGCGCTCCTTGTGGGGTTCTATATTGCTGCCAATGTGATAAAGCATTTGACTGCCTCAGACACCATGGTATGAACGTAATGCCTATGGAAGTTGGGCAGAATTCAGAACTAAAATCTGTGAATGTAGATTTTCTTCTTTAAAAAACAAAGGAATGTTTCCTTTAAGTAAAGTTTGCTATCTCCAGTATTTAGAGTAGGTACTTAATTACTTTCACTGCAGGTGGCAATGAAAAATTCCACCCCGTAAATACACTTACGTTCCCCAACAAGTACTAGGCTGGCATGAGCTCAAGGTGGTATGCATTTCAATAATTATTATTCTGGATAGGTACGGTCTTCCAGTAATAAATACCTTCTTGGATTCATGCCAGCCTGGTACTGTTCGTAAGGTTACTGCCCGTAACTAGCACAACAGCTGTACTAAGTACTAGATCCTATACAATATTTTTGAGTAGTTAAACTAGGTAATATAAAAATATAAACCCACCCCCGCCCCACCAGTGTGGACACGGGCGATGAGGCCAACGGGAATCACCATATAAATTAATATCAAGAAACTTTTCTTCTTGACTATACAAAGTATAAAATTGGTCAGCGGGATCAGTTGACCAATTCAAAAATTCAATAGGTCGATTCATCCCGCGGGATCCACCTGTGTGGGATGAAATTACTAAAGAGCCAAAATTAAATAGGTATGTCGACAGCATCCAAAAATTGAAAATCTATTTAGTCCGTCTGTTAGAGTACTGGAAAATAATGGACATGTACCTATTTGGTTTTTTTAAAACATTGAACATTGACAAAGATAAAACATAAAAACTCAAAACTCGGGAGTCCCCACTCCCAAGTTTTGAGTTTTTATGTTTTATCTTATCTTAACGTAATGAGTCCCCACTCGTTACGTTAGAACGCATTAAAACTATACTAAGGCGTGACGTATTGATAATTTTAAAAGCGTCGTGTCTTCGTCAGTTATGGTTTACGTAACAAAACATGGTCATCGCTGACGAGGTCGACCACGGCGAAGGTGGTGTGACATGTTCATAGGGCAAACGTGGCCGGAAACTGCACAGAACATAGAGGTTTGGTGGGAGAAAAGGGAGGCCTTTGCTCAGTATTGGTACACAATGTAGGCTAAAAAAAAGCAATAAAATACGGGTCATATATTTTTTGAAATTATAACTGACGGACTAATTACATTTTTCCATTCGACAAGCCTATAATATTGATCATACATTTCCGTGAAAGGAGAACAAGTAAGTGATAAATTATGATAGCGTGACAGAGAGCAATGGTAGGTAAAAACGCGTTGCACCGCCCCCAACTAATATGGGACAAGGGTCGGAAGATGATGACATTTATGTAATGCTAGATGATTAATGCTACGATCATGCAAGAGGGTTTTAGGGTATTGTGTGCTCTTTTGAACTCACAGAATGTTATAAGGAAGAAAGAGATGGGACTATTGTAATATTGGACAAGGGCAGGAATTTTATGGCATTAATGTATTTTTGGTCACGCACGAGACCCATTAAGTTATAGTGTATACCTTCTAATTCACAGGATGTTTAATAAGGAAGAAAGAGATGTCAATATTAAAGTGACTGGAAAAAGGACCCAGTGAATATTGTACTGTGTGACTCCTTCTATAACAGACATCGCTCTGTGGTTTCATCTCCTCTCAAAATCAAAATCAAAGCATTTATTTCAAGTAGGCCAGTTACAGGCACTTTTGAATTGTCGAAACAAAAATGAACATTTAATGTAGCTACAGTCCCAGTCACAAGACATAAAAACTGTGAAAGTACTGTAGTTGCCCATTCCCTAGCGTAGATCTCTATGGAGAAGAACGGGCAAGAAACTCCATGGACACTCTTTTAAATCAAAATATTGTTACAAAATCTTGGTTACATCATTCATGTTGAGATGGTATATTATGTGAGAACAATGTAGCAAGATGTGCACGTTAAAAGTGTCCATAGCAAAACCAAAACAAAATACAACTCAAAAACAAAATAATTAATTCAAATAAACCATGGCGACTAAGAGATGACCAGTCACAACTGACAGCGCCCGTTCACGCACATGACGCATGTATCAGCACCATTCAGCTCAACCATTTTGAAGTGAACTAAATGGTCCGACACACGCGCCACCATCAGCGAGACATTTGAGTGAGCATGACATACTCTCAACCGCCACGGCACATTCAAGTCAAGAACTGCCGTAGGTTTCCATATGTATGTGTGAGAGCCTGGCTGGGGCGCTGTACCTGAACGTTAGTCTAGCCTGTGGTCCTCGCAAGCTAGACGTGTATCTTAATAATATTGCTAAGCCCTGTGTGAGTTTAAAGTGAAGAAAGAAATCATGATGTGCAAGTTGGAACAATTACAGAATTATGTAAATACGAGTATTGCTATTTTAAAGAGATCATTGTGCTTCGCTAGCCTCGGGGTTGTAGCTCAGGTTGTCAAAGTTGTAACTTTGACCCCCAATATCTCCGTAACTAGAAAGTTCCCAGGCATGGTGTAGAACAAAAAAATGATCGCAGTGATGGGGAGAACAAGCGCCTTTCGGCTTCGTTTAGAGGTGTTTTACACGCTATATGTTATTGATCACAAAGTTATGTTTGGTGGTCATTATATTTACGCATAACAGCTTACGCATAATGTTTTAAGCATAATTTCTGTAACCATAATAATGATTAAGCATAATATTCTAAAGCATAAATTTACTAAGCATAAAGATCTAAAACATAACTTTTTTAAGCATAATATCCTAAAGCATAAATTTATTTACGCATAATGATATTAAAACATAATTTTATAGGTATAACAATGAAATAATTATTAACACCTAGAATATTTGTCTAATATTCTAGGTGTTAATAATTATTTCATTGTATACACGTATACACATATTACAATATTCTCTAATGAAATTTGTAGGCACTTGATATTGTAGGTAGAATAGATTTTTTTTTTCTAAGTAGACGGTGGTGTCAGGTAATATATAACATATTAATATAATATAACGTATTGAACAATTTTGTGGGTTTATTTTTTGCTGTAGGAAGCATGACGCAAGCAAGCATACAGCATGCAAGCAAGCATACAGCATGCAAGCAAGCATTCAGCATGCAAGCAAGCATACAGCATGCAAGCAAGCATACAAGCAAGCATGCAGCAAACAAGCAAGCATGCAGCATGCAAGCAAGCATGCAGCAAACAAGCAAGCATGCAGCATGCAGCATTCAAGCGAGCATGCAACATGCAGCAGGCAGGGTTTCTGTCACGGCTCCGGCGCTGCTGGCCTCCGGCGGCCCCACGCGTCCTAATCGTCGCAGACGGCTTTCGCTCACCACCGCAGCTTCGGCTTGTTGACCGGCTTCGCCGGCCAACCTCAGCCGCGGTGGCTCGCTCGCAGCCGCCTGCTCCTCAGCCCGCGGGCCGCCTCGCCCCTACGCGCCTACCCGATTTTAAATTACACTCTAGGGGTAGGACAAACAAGACTACGTGGAGTCGGTTTTGCAGCAATTCGGTTCTGTCACTAACTTTTGTTGCACAGCATATTAAATTTTTACACAACATATAATATATTCTTCAGATAAAAGTTATCTCGCGATTGAAAAATCGTTTAAGTTACATAATGTTATGTATAATAAATCAATTGCATGAAAATTGTTTTTGTTATTTATATTAATTGTATGCCTAAATATTATTATGCTAATAGTCGTATATTAATTGTATGCTTAAAATTGTTATGCTAATAGTCATTAGGCCTACTAACGTTATGCGAATCAAATTTATGCCAAAACAAATTAGTCTTTAAGATGATTATGCCAACATAAAAAGTATGCCTAAAAAAATTATGCCGAATTATTATTATGCCAAAACAAATTGTGCCAAAATCGTTATGCCGAAGTATATTAGGACAAAGAACATTATGCGAAAAGAAGGGATCCCGTTTGCGGTTTGTGAGTTTAATTTTGGGAATTTTATTATGGAAATATTTGTTTTCTGAGCCTACAAATTAGTTCAGTAACATCCATTTCAAGGACCATCAATCACGATTCTAATCAATTGTTTGGTCTAGTCATCGATTGTGCAAATGCCGAACGCGATGGTTCGATACCAAGTAGGAAACACATTATTGATGATGATGAAACATTAAATGATTTACTTACACAGTGATGTCCATTTTATCAAAGCCAAATCAGGCATTGCAAATGCGTTTGCATCTCATACACATACATCACAGTCCCGATATAAGTCGGAAAGTAACTACAGGTAACAATAATGCTAGTGATGCTACCTGAAAGTTAATGCCAACACAGTCTAAACGAAAAAACGTCTATAAAGTTGTCTATAGATAAAATTATACATATGTATGTTATTTATGTTCATCCACACGCCCAGGCACTACAAAATCGCCCTTACTGCTACGACATAACGGTGCTGGATGCAACTTAGGAGCGGTTGACTGAACTGTCAAACATCAGACTTCCTTTCGAAGTAAAAACGTTGATAAAGAGCACCCCTTTTGATAATAAACTGTATCCTTGAAGCTACAACTTTGTATAGTTTCACAAGTGGGTACCAACAACAACGAACGACTTAGGATCGCAGCAGAGACTCCAGAACTGATCAGCCCGCATGATCACCGTAGAAACAGGCAACTCTTCGACAAATCTTTTGTTCATCTGTCATTGAATCGACAAAATCGCAGATTAACAAAGGTTTGTCGATTATAACTTCGAAGAAACCAGTTTCTACGGTGATCATGCAACGCGGGCAGGTTTCGATATAGACAAAAACTTCATAATCCACAAATGCAAGACACGAATTTTGCATATTAGGTCAGTAACACCCATTTCAAGGAATGTGCCCAATGACCAACCACCCAGTATCATTGTAGTCCATATTTTTGATATTCTAATAAATGTATTGAAGACTGAATGTGTTCGATTTATCACGCCTGTTATCCCTGAGGGGTTAGACAAAGATGTACCCAAATAGTACATCCACATTTCGCCAGTTACGTAATGAGAAACAAGCACTTTTGAACAGCCGTACAATAGCAGCAGTTTTGTTTTCAATCAAAATATTATTATGACATAGAACCAGTTTTTGCAAAACATAAAATGATGTGCAGTTATTCAGATAACCGTACATTAGGAGTGACAATTACACAATATAAAATCGCCCTTACTGCTACAACATTAAAGGCGCTGTCTATATCAAGATATTACCACTTATGAGCGGTTGACTAAACCGTCAAACATCAGACTCCCTTCTGAAGCAAAAACGTTCACAAAGAGCGACCCTTTTAAAAATGAACGCTTATAAATCTTAACAAAGCTTTTTAATAAGTGGGTACTTACAACAAAGAACGAGTGAATCGGTTTGCTGTAGAAGTGTTTCGTAGGAAACAAGTACCCAAATAATGTCCCAGATATCTTTGTGAGTAGAACTAGTTTAAGCCCGAGTGGAATGAGAGCTTATAATCTTTTTGAAAATTAAAATTAGTCAAATGAAAACGGATTGAAACAAGCTTTGCTCGTACAGATATTATTAGATTATACATTTTATAATGAGTTTACGTAGCTGACTGTACACCTGACGTATTTTACATCAGATTATCAGGTGGTGCGAGTTGACGAAAAATAAAAAAAACATATACCTAATTGGAAGGTGTCACACAGTCTTCAATTGACGAATAAGCCAACCGTTGAACTGACTACGTTACTAGGTGCTAAAGCCAAGATGCTTGAAAAAACACACGTCACATACGCTCGTTGACTGACACTTTCGTTTGCATAAGTTTCCGAATAAAACCATTAGGTCCAAGTAAAATTATGTGACGTTCTGTTCCTTGCAGTAACGTACCGAGATCAGTGCCATCTATCTAGCGAAAAAGATGTTGTTAACTAAAAAAAACCCTATTTCTTGAATTTTCTCAACACATTATTTGTGACAGAGATTTTGCATTTCACATTTCGCTATGGGACCCTGAAGAGGGAAGTTGTTTGACAATAGGTATGTTTCCACTTTCCATACTACATCACAACATTATCGATCGTATTTTGTCTGGTTTTCGTAGTGTGTGTGTTCAATCAACCCTCAGTTTACTACTAACAAAGAGACCACAGAACCATTAACATGTTGAATAAGCCTTTTAAGTTTAATTATTGAAGTGGCACTGTCGATGATATAATTAAACAGGGGGGAAGGGAGACCAACTCACAAACGGTTACTTACCATTCTGAACCTACTTTTCTTTTCTTTTTTTCGGATCGGAAATCATTAAATGACTCCTCCAAAACCCATCCATGTTCAGTTACGAGAGAAGAACTTATAAGAACTCGAAATACTAATTATTTTTATTTTGCTATCCATATTTCGTGGCCTACCCCTCGTGGAGAACCACTGCATGCCACTAATGTTCCTCCCTCGCCCTTTATTTTCCGGGCCACGGTATCTCTTTCCAATAGTCCCGCAGCCCGGGCTGGGTTCGGCCCTTGTGGACCCCTTCATTATGCTGACATCTCTTTGAGGCGCGCGTGTAACACGAATGCATGCGCCGTCGACACGGCCTAGGCTGTCGTCATAAAACGGACGGACGGCGAGCTAGCCCATTGCTCCCCGACCACAGGCCCCTGACGCCCGGAGCGTCTCCCGCGGCGGCTGGGACGAGAGGTTCTCTAGCTCTTGCGTTTCGCCACCTCCTTCGCCAGCATGACAGCAAACTAAACTCAAACTCAAATCATTTATTTCAACTAGGCCATTACGGCACTTTTGAATGTCAATAAAACGAGAAAAAAAAGCGAAGCTACAGTCACAGTCACAAGGCATATTATCTTGAGAAAGTACTGTAGTTGCCCATTCCCTAGCGTAGATCTCTATGGAGAAGAACGGGCAAGTAACTCCATGGACACTCTTTTAAATTCAAATGTTGTTACAAAATGTTGGTTACATCTTTCATGTTGAGATGAGCTTCGCGGAAGGAAGTCCTCATCCTCCTGCGCGTCCGGAGCGAGACGGAATAGAAATTTCATCTCGCTCCGCGGACCATGGATTGTACCAGGGCCGGATGAAAGAGGTCGCCACTGCAGTAGGATTTTTTCGTCAGTTATTTTAAAAAACCAGCTGTTTTCTACAAAACTGCAATAGCTACACGGTCGAAATGTTAAGAACAGCAATTTCTTTTTTAATTGAAAAACTCTTTAGGTGCGTTGAACACTTTTTGAGTGAACAAAAATGATGGAACTCGCGTGACCGTCACGAACGCTTTCCACAGCACTCAGATTCCAAGTGTTACTTATTGGAATATTCGTTGTGGGATTTGTCAGGAGCAGGCTGGAGCTTAGATAGTATATCTCCGGTTTATAGCAATAGATTTGCTTCCTGTTTTATGGGACGTGAACATTACAGGTTATTTATGGCATATGAAAAACAGGTGCAATTTATGGACTTAAAATAATGGCTATGGTACGAGTATGATTCTTAAAATACCACAAAACTTTCAGTTGGTGTATGAGCTTTTAATCAAATATTTGTTCTGTCAATAACATTTATTGTTCTGTGGGTTTTCAACCTCTGTATGTGTGCAAGCTTGCAAGGGTGCATGTCAGCTGACTGGGGTGCGGTAGTTAAAAGGGGTTGTCTGGCATTTTGTTTACTACAAGCTACTGTACTGTACTCAAAAAACTTGCGGGGCAGTCTTTACTGCCGATACAAGTGAAAACCAAGTACTTAAATTGTGAATTGGTTGTAGCACTGCTACGGGCTGTGCCCCGTGCACCGCCTGTCCCAGATAGCATTAACAAACAAACAAATAACAAATTGACAAAGTTCCGTAGCAAATTGACAAAGTTCCGTAATTGTTTTCTTAACAATGCGACTGTGTGCGTTTCGGTTAATATGTATCGTAAAAGTGTCTACACAGTTTGACCGGAACGTGTTTCAGTAACTCTTTGTAGTCGATGAGTCAACACAATATGTACGGATTTGTGTTGTTTGTTCGCGCATATCTCCGTCGTTTGCCAACCAATTTGAAAAATTCTTTTTTTGTTCGAAAGGATATACTTTCCAAATGGTCCCATAGTCACCAAATCGGGATCTGATGATGGAATCTTGGCGAAATCGAGGGAACTCTTCAAATTTTATAGCAAAACGTACAGCGATTATGGTATTTTGTACAACAAGTGAAGCATTTGCGTTTGACAAGAACCATTCTACCATCAGATCTGATGATGAAGCCAAGAGGTAAGAAGAAATTACATCGTTACTAGTGAATAATATATAATCTCAGTGACATCAATATCGGCTCCGAAAAGCTTCATAGTGCTACCAAAGAAGTGTAAAAGCAGTTTTCTGGAAGTTAATTACTGTGATCTGTGTGTGTCAGATAGTGCACAAGTCAATTATCATTTTTGTGTGAAAAATTATCTCACTCAAATTCTGCATATCATCCCATCTGAAACATATTTAGAATAGCGCCATCTATACGTTCTACGTGTAACTTTTTGTGACACGATATAAACATCTCTGTTGGTTTTGTGATCGATCTCAACTTTCACTCAAACTAACACTTGAAAACAGGTGGCGCTACTGGTACCTATCATAAAAATAACCAACTCTTCATTGAGTGTGATTTTTATTAACATGAATAACATCTGTAGTGATTGCAGTGAAGAAGTGGGGCCACGGGCACTGGCACTAAAATGCCATTCTTGTGATGATATATACCACTGTGAGTGCCTTAATGTCACTCCACTACAATACTCAGGCTATACTCGCGAACATAAAGCCGCGTGGAAATGTCACCCCTGCAGTAACATAACGCAGCGCAGCCGCCCCGAGTCGGCATCACTAAATTGCTCTGTTTACATCCCCGCAAATTGCGAAGACGCAATAAACATGTCCTGTGACAACTTGGAACAGCAGTCCTCGTCACCGAACTCTTCATTGAGCACTACATCTACAATTGTCCCTGACGCTGCATCCAACTCGACCGACATCGTAAACCTTGGCATAATAACACAAGAACTAAATAATACACTCAAGGGTTGGCGGACGGACATGGACCACGCCATGGCCAAGTTCACACATGATATCAAGACCACTCTGCGCGGCTGGCGTGAAGAAATGGAGATCAGCATGACGAAATTCAACGACAGTATCCAGTCTAGTATAACTGATATGAAGCAGGAAATGGACACCCTACGCAGCGCACACAACAAATTAAGTGAACATGTTAGTACAGTGGTTCATGACGTTTCCGAATTAAAATCCTCCGTACAGTTTCAGGCAGCTGAGCAGAAAGACCTACAAGAACGTGTTGAGATCATTGCCCGTCACAGCTCTGATCAATCTCATAGCTTAGTTAGAAATCTGGAGCTTAAAATTGATTCCTTAGAGCAACAAGCTAGAAATTGCAACATAGAAATATGCAATGTCCCTGAAAGGCGCGGAGAAGACCTGATTCGCATGATGGAACAATTAGGCACTGCCGTCAAGTTTCCAATACTGCAGAAAGATGTTATCTCTATCCATCGAGTGCAACATGCCCAGCAAACGAGCAACAGACCGAAGAACATAATTGTTAAATTCGGTACGCGAATTACACGTGATAACCTCCTGAGCGCATATCGTCTGGCCAAGGAACTCAAGACCGATCAAATCGGTATTTCAGGCTCACCAACTAGAATATACCTAAACGAACATCTTACCCTGAAAACTAAACAGTTGTTTCGGGCTTGTAAGGAGGCCGCGAAACAGCACGATTATAAGTATGTCTGGATTAAAAACTCTACAATACTTGTACGCGAACGTGATGGCATGGCTTCGTTTGCGGTTCGCGCATTGGATGATATCCGAAAAATTAAAAGCGGTGACAAACCCCCGCAGCCAGTCGGTACCCAAAACCCTGTGTAGTAGCTATAATAATGCGTCATACTATAATATTATGGTTCTGTTTGGTGCGCTAGATCTCACACACATTGTTTACTGTATTATTGTTATTTTTATGTTCGTACTTGTTATTTTTATGTTCCTATTTGTTATTTTTATGTTTGCACTCGTTATTTTTTGTTGTTTGTACTCGTTAAGCGTTAATTTTCGTATTTCTAACTTAGGTGCACTGCAACTGTATTATTTTAATTTAGGGAGGATAATACTCTATGAAATAACTTTTATTTTATTATTTTCTTCAAGTTTTGTCTGTTTACTCTTGAAATTTTTTATCACATTACAGTTGTTATTTATTGTACTCAAAACTGAAACAAAGATAATTTCGGAATTGTGTTATTATTGTAAAACTGAGTTCTTATGTCTAAATTCCATGAGCTTGTCTTGCTGTCTCTGGGGAATCTATTCAATTCTTTATACCTCAAAGTCACTTCTTTCATTAGGCATCTTTACTCTCGGCATACTTTTATTATTAGCGCTCAATGTTTGTACATGTGGATATTTTACTTTTACCAATGACTGATAAACGCTTAACAATATATTATCAAAACTGTAGGGGTATCCGTACTAAACTGCGGGCTTTATATTTGAACATTCTCACCAGAACATATGACATCATCATACTGACAGAAACATGGCTAGTGCCGGAAATAAACAACAATGAATTCATTGACCAGCGTTACGTTGTGTACAGGTGTGATCGCGATCGGGCTAGCACTAATAAGCTGGAAGGTGGCGGTGTTCTAGTGGCTATCTTAAAAATCCACCGACCTATTGAAATAGACTTAAACTCTTCGACTAATGTCACCCCACTGCACAACTACATAGAACAAATTGCTGTAGAAATACCTAGTGGTCACCAACTAAAGCATCACGTCGTGGCTGCTGCATACATACCTCCTAAAACTCCCCCACTTGTGTATGAAAAGCATTTCGAATCACTTTATGAAGCTTTGTGTAGTCCTAATGTCGATTTTTTCTGTGTAGCCGGAGATTATAATCTCCCAGAAGCAACATGGCACACGTCTTCTATCTTGAATACCCCGATAAGTTCCCCTTTGTGCTCTGGCACAACTGCGTCTTGTGACCATCTTAATAACTTTATATCCCTTCTAAATGCCTCTCAGTATAACAGCACACTTAACTCTAAAGGCAAAATATTAGACCTGTTGATATCAAACTTCCCTTGTTGTGTGCAACAGGAGTCATCTCCCCTGCTACCTGCTGACGTCTATCACCCGCCATTTGTTTGTGACGTAAATATTAAAATTAAAAATACCCCCCTAGGTAAGAAATCACTACAAAAATACAATTTCTACAAAGCAGACTATGAAAAAATAAACGACATGATACAGAGAACTGACTGGCCGGAACTTCTTACAAATGAAAAACCCGAAGATGCTTTATCGTTGTTCTATGACAAACTTGACCAGATTATCAAGGCACACACTCCTCTAACTTGTTCTAGATCTTCCAATTATCCAGTCTGGTTCTCGCGTCCCTTGATCAGCACATTTAAAAAGAAACAGAAAGCCTGGATCAAGTGGAAGAAGTATGGTAACATATCGGATTACGAAGCATTCAAAACACATAGAGCCAGTTGTAGTGAAATGTGCGGAGAATGCTTCTCTAAGTATATAGGCTCGGTGGAAGATAACCTACACACGAACGTCAAACACTTCTGGACATATGTCTCAAACCGAAAAGACAAACCATGCATACCAGCAAAAGTTTACTACAAAGACACTGAATCCAACGAACCAGAAGTCATCTGCGACATGTTTTCTGATTTCTTCCACTCCGTTTACGAGCCTGCGTCGCCACTCTTGTCACAATGGCAACCACCCACGGAAGCTTCCTCAGCTTGTGATATTATCTCTAGCTTATATTTTGACGAAAACAAGATCATAAAAGAACTCAGGTCTCTGGATCCTGCCAAAGGTCCAGGACCTGATGGCATTCCTCCTTATTTTCTACGCCTGACTGCAGCTCACATCTGCAAACCGTTAGTTATAATCTATAATAAATGCATTTCTGAGGGAGTACTTCCGACAGAGTGGAAGCGTGCGAACATCACACCTGTACACAAGGGTGGGTCGAAGGGTAACGTGGAGAACTACCGTCCAGTCTCTATCCTGTCCACTTTGTCAAAGGTTTTTGAGAAACTTGTCCATAATGAAATATATCCAGCCTTACACAATGTCATTATACATCAACAACACGGCTTCGTTAAACAACGATCTACTACTACAAACCTACTTTCATTTTCCAGCTTCTTATTTGATAGTTTTGACAATGGCGTGCAAGTAGACGCTGTATACACAGATTTTTGCAAGGCCTTTGACAAGGTGGACCATGAGCGTCTGCTTAGTAAAATTGCCTTTAATGGAATTCGTGGCAATTTACTGCGGTGGTTCGCCTCGTACATTTCGAACCGCTGTCAAAGGGTGGTAATCAACGGTTACGGATCAAATATTATTGAAGTCACATCTGGTGTCCCACAAGGCTCTATCTTAGGGCCGCTCTTATTTAACATATTTATAAATGACATTGGTTACTGTTTCCGCCACACTGAGTTCTTAATGTACGCCGATGATCTGAAGGTCTACAAGTCCATCAAAACTGTGAATGATTGCATTTTGTTCCAACAAGACCTTGATAGACTTACAGACTACTGCCACAGTAACAAATTAAAACTAAGCTTACCGAAGTGCAACCATCTCACATTTACTAAAAATAAGCATATTATTAAGTTTGCATACACCCTTTGTCACGTGCCTCTATCTCAATTGAATTCAATTCGCGACCTCGGTGTTATATTGGATTCCAAACTATGCCTAGATTTGCACATTAACAAAATTGTCAGCAAAGCTTTCCAACTATTTGGTTTTATTATGCGGTCCACCCTTGACTTCAAGAGAACCTCGTCATATTTATGTTTATACAAAGCCCTTGTTCGTTCACAACTAGAGTATGCAGTGTCGGTATGGAATCCCTTCTACAAAAAATATGCTGAAATGGTTGAAAATGTTCAGTACAAATTCTTGCGTGCTATGCATTATAGGTGCCATAAATCCTACTTATCATATTCTCAATTGCTCAGCAAGTACAAGCTCCTCCCCCTTAGCTCTCGAAGGAATTACCTCGAAGCCACAGTATTGTACAAAATTGTCAGAAACAAGTTTAACTGTACAAATCTGAACAGTATGATTTGCTATGCTGTGCCTAGAACCATTCACAGGCGGCGTGTACGCGCAGGTACTCTTTTTGCTTTAAACACTTGCCGAACTAATTCAGGCCTGCGCTCACCTGTCCGCCGTATGGTTGACACATATAACAGTTCCTTTGTCGACATAGACATATTCAATTGTACGATTAGTAAATTTAAAAGCCTTATTCACCGTTCCCTATTAAATATAACAAGTGCTCCTAATTATAGTAATAATGTTATGTAATTTATGTTATCTATCTTTATCTATGAACTTTCATTTTAAACAAAATTTCCATTATTTGTTATTAGACCATTTAATTTTAATTATGTATTATTTGCTACACGTACTGCTATTTAAGTTCCTAGCGATTAACTTTTTTTTTAACTTTTGTGTCTATTTGTGGACAGCGTTGTGGGTTACGTTATAACCAAATTACTACCTTGTTAAAATAGTTTTAAGTCCTGATAATGTAACTGTTTGCTGTTCCTTCCAATAAAAAAATAAAAAATAAAAAAATAAAAGAGTCATGCACCGGAACTCCATAATGAGACAATGTATCGTAGTCGTGTTTGGGCTTGTTGTAATTGTAACGGTATGCACTTTCCACGTGTACCAAGCACATGTGAACCACTAAAAAGTGAAAAATAAAAACTTTTTTGCAAAAAATAAAACCGACTTAAAAAAAAAAAAACAAAAAAGAGAAAAATAACTTTAGCTTCTGAAGTCGGTGACAAAAAAATTAAATCAATCAAACAAAGGTTTTTTCTCTTAGCAGTTATAAAAATAATAATTAATGCTCACGATAAAGATTCTGCATGTTTACTTATTTTCGACTTCTAATAATAATTGTATTATTAAAATGTGGTTATTTAATTCAATATTTCGCCAAATCTTTCCACTGCATCTACAGAATCATCTCAGACGAGGCGTTAATAAGAATAATATTGCTCAGAAATCGCCAAGCCGCCTCGCTAATATTATGTGACTCGACCTTTATTAGTACGGCACCTACATACGTATAAGTGAGTGCGGCGTATAACTGCCGTACGGCAGCAGACGCGAGATGGATGGGGAGTATGCGGCGCGACGGACGCTCGCATATTTCCCATCTATTTAGGTAAAAACCTGTCCTTTTATTTATTTAGAAAGAAATAGGTATTCATTTAATTTTCAGTTGGTCACCAAGTTTTTGTGAAATTTATCTCAGTAAATTTTGTGTGTCTGTCTGTCGGTCTGTCTGTGTGTTTGTTCCGGCTAATGTCCGAAACGACAGAACCGATTTTGACGGAACTTTTACTGGCAGGTAGCTGATGTTATAAGACCGTCCATTTTTGTTCATTGACTAGTCCATCAACTAGTTGAATTCGTCGACTAGGTTATGCAGACGTGACCGATATTTTCGTCAACATACAACCTAGCACTGGACTGCAAATTGCAAAAAACGTAAGAAAATTTGAATTTTGCGGAGTACCCTGGATCATGGGCCTTAAGCCCCCTGACGACATCATCGAGCCGTCTGAAAGCCTTCCACATGGGCATTCATCGCCGTAGACCCCGAATCCAGGTCGGCCCCATACCAAAGACAATCTCCTCAAATGGGGGTTTATGGACGGCTCAGATCTTAAATGTGTATGCGGTGTGTCTCCACAATGCCCACCTTCCATCTTGCGCCGCATGCCCTTCTTCTTCTTCTTCTTCGTGTCGATGATTCCCATTGTTGTTATGTTAAATTAGTTTCGACCAGAACTCAGCCACGTCGACGGCGCTGGTGGTGGCTTCGGACAGGTCTCTTAGAGTGCAGGTGGAGTTACACAAAGAGCATGTCAGGAGGTGGGCCATGGTTTGAAACAAAGCTCCGCAGTCGCACTCAGCTTTATCGGAATACCCCCAGTGGACCAAGTTGAACCTGCAGCGGCCCACTTGGCTTCTAAGTGCCCTGTCACCTGCACACTTGACGATCTTATGACGCATCGAGCGGAGTTCGCATAGCTGAATTTTGGGCCAAACATAGTTGCCATCGATTGCCATCGCTAAGAACAAGGAGTTTATAAGGGTTTCGAATCTAAAGGAGGCCAACGGGACTCTATTACTAAGGCTGTCTGTCCATCTGTCATAGGGCTGTTTCTTTTAACCTGTCATAGTAGTAACAGAGAAATAAAAATAATTTATTTGCCAATAATGTACTTAGGTAGGTATACAGATTTGATGGTTATTTTGATGAGAGACCCCGATACATTTGACGACATGAAAGGCGCAGCGGTAGTGAGGCTGCCTTACGTTCTTAGGGTCCCGGGTTCGAATTCCGGTAGGAGGATTTTTTTTTGTGTGATGAGCATGGATATTTGTTTCCGAGTCATGGATGTTTATATATAAAAGAAGTATGTATTTACAAACAAAAAGTATATACTTAGTATATCAACTGGCTGGTGACCACGACATAAGCCTCGCTTAGTGTGGCACTAGATGGCGCTGTGTGTAATGTCCAGCGATATTTATTATTTTATTAAATATGTAATCCGCCAATTTGTGGTGGCGGCCATCTGGACCGATTTTCTTCACAAACATAGCTAAGAACACTCCCGACTAATTCACCTTTCAAACAAAAAAAAACAAAAACAAAATCTGTTCATCCGTTTGGGAGCTACGATGCCACAAACAGACACACGCACACATACACACACATACACACACGAACAGACACGTCAAAATTATAACACCCCAAATGTGTCAGTAAAATAAAATGGCAGCACCTATGTGTAGTTAACTGTAAACAGGGACTGTGTGGGTATGAGCCCAGAATATGTATTATAAGTTTATTGAAATAGGTGCCCCACGACAACCGTATGTACTACTTATTCAGTGCTTCCTTATGCACAGTGTTTTGAGTGCTGTCACGTCTTTATACCGCAAAAAATGATGTTTCACCCCAAAAGAAAAAGTCGTTTCCAAGCAATAATTTAGCGTTGTGTTACATAAAATGCTTAGTTGACGGCTTCGAGATGGGTCCGTATACGCCTTGTATATAGGTAGGTACGTGTATATAAACTGCCGGAGCGATTCAGTCGGCGAGTGTCGCGTCACTCCAGGGAGAGGGCTGGAGGCGAGCACACGCGCCTGCAGCCCTCTCCTTGGGCCTAATCACTTGTTTATTCTGGCGTCTAGGCCCTAACCCCGCGGTGCTCGCGTTAAAGCCGAGAATTACGGAAATAATAAAAATACAAAAAAGTGAAAAATAACTTTCACTTCAGAAGTCGGTGACCTTTGTTTGATTGCATTTTTTTTTTGCCACCGACTTCTGAAGCTAAAGTGATTTTTCACTTTTTTGTGTTTTTAGAAGTCGGTTTCATTTTTTGCAAAAAAGTTTTTTATACACATTGCGTTGAGTTTTCAACAAGCGAAGAAGTGAGAGACACCATATTATAAATTCAGTAGCTTTGTGTCTGCAAGTCGACGCAGTGTCGTAACTTTTTTACCAAATACGACTAGAATTATTTTACTATAAAAACAAATGTTTTTTAAGTTTATGGGTTATTTTATTAAATATCATACTATTAGCATAGAAAGTGTACAGTTTGATTAAACTAAAAGGTCTGGAGTCCAGAAAATGAACAAAACGTAGTGAACAGCATGTAAACATTTTCATTACACTGTTTTAGGCTTTCACGGTTTAAAACTAAACTTATATTGTCACTTACGGGATACCTTCCGTGATTATTTGTTGTTGTTGATTGTTTGGAGTTTGTCGGAAGATATCCCGTAAGTGACAATATAAGTTACCGCACGTAGGTACTATCGCAACACATTTTAAACTAATTACTCATTAAAATAAACTTCCCCTGTCAAAATAATAATGGCGAACCTTTCAATTTGTTTCATATTGCACAGAGTTTTCTTTGACATTTTACTTTTTTCTTGTAGGTTGCAAATAATGAAGATAATTGACGAATGAACGAACGATTTCTGAAATAGTCGGCGCAATATTACCATACAGCGTCGAAACTTAATAACCAAAGTGTTACCGTGTCGAGAAGTGCCCCACTTTAGTCGCAGCGACCGAAACATAGTCGTAAGGCGTGAATTATACAGAAAGGGCATACGGTGAAGACTCGGCGCAGGCGCAGAGCAGGTATGGAACAGATAAGGCACGGACACAATTTCAAACTTATCAAAGAGGCGAAGATACGCCGCAACTAGTCATTATACAGGATGACTTTTTCGTGATAGCATGTCTTCCTCTTCAGATGACGAAATGCGCTTGCTTTGCTCAACTCATCATTAATTAAGTATGGTCATAGTTCATAGTTTAAAAGTTATATTTTGTATGCATTAGTGTATTTTGTGTATTTTATCTATGGGCCTTAAGATGCCTGAAAATAAAATGATTGATTGATTGATTAATGTGCAGAGACACCGAAGACATTGGGTGCACCCTGTGTGGAAAATTTCATATGGTCAATGCAAAATTTCTCGGCAACTCTGAGTGGCTCCGACGCAGAATGTCCACTTCTCAAAATGTCCACGAGAACAAACAGACTAGACGATCAATGCGAGCCAATACAGAACCTAGGTACGATGACTACACAAGTCATCATCCAGTACCATCACAATATTGTAAGCAGTATGTTCAGTTGACAATATTTCGACAGTTTACAATCTCGCTAGTTATAACATAATCTAACGGTTTTTAAAATGTGACGCTGACATAAACATATCTACAGACAACATTATTGATCGTATTTCGTTTCGTAGATTCATAGACATACCCACTTTGTTGTGTGTTCTCTGTAGGAATCGATCGACTCAATTAGTTTCACCCTTCATGTCTGTCGCACCTCGCCAAAGGGAACATCGAAGGATGGACACCTCTCTACTCAGTCACGATAAAGCACCGACTCAATTTATACTCACAGCACTAAACCGAACGTTGTAAATTCAACAGCAACTCCATGTCCCTTGTGGCACTTCTTCCACCGACTACGAATTCATTATGAATAATGTACAAAATTCGATCATGAGAGAGCCGAGCACGCAACGCTAATTGGAGTGTCTGTGACTATTTCAACGGTTCCGTATCATTTTATTTTATATACTCTTATTATGCTTTTCTACCGCAACCGCGAATGCGTAGGTTCGATTTTGATTCTCAAAACTGTGCTCACGTATACATGGTCTTAGTAAATGCATGTTTTCAATAGATCATTTTTACTGGAGGCTTTAGTCTGGCATAGTGTCCAGTCAACAATTGACGGGCCTCGGATAGAAATCTACATCTAAGCCTACCCGTTCAAAAAACAATATGTTATTAATTGTTATTGACACTTTATTTTGTGTGTTTCATATTATTCGCTGCGGACCATCTGCCCAACACTGTTTACACAGTTGGACCACACCTGTGGTTGTTGCAATGTGCACCGCCGCAGTGAGCTCACGCCCCGGGCAGACTACATTCTCATCTCTATTAAGACGCCTGCGGAGCATGCGTATTTCATACAAACGTAATACCAAAATAATTTGTAAATTAAACATATTCTTAAGTTAGTGTGTATTTATTTCGATTGAATTACAGAATATCTAGGTTCCCAAATATATATTTTGATTGGACACTGATTATAACAAGAGTTATAAGAAAAAAAGTTTTCTATGGAAATTTTAAATTCCTCATATCTCGTCTTTGTACCATTGTCCTCTCAAAAAATATATTTGGGAACATAGATATTCTGTAATCCAATCAAAATAAATACACACTACTTTAAGAATATGTTTGATTTACAAATTATTTTGGTATTAAGTTTGTATGAAATACGCATGCTCCGCCGGCCCCTTAAGCTCGGATTCCGCCTCCCTGATCTTATTACACCACATAACTACTTCGTGAATTAATTAGGAAATTACGTGTATGTAGAAAACTTAGAGCAGTATCTAGGTAGATACTTGATTATGATAATCAAGTAGGTTACTTGATTATCATAATCAAGCTTTAGATTTCCCACTGAAGTGATGCAGACCTCCTCTCGAGCAGGTCGTAACGTACTAGTCGGGTCCAGTACGTGCGGTTTGGTGACATGCCTGTGAATTACTGTTTTTTTGTCCTACTCCTCCGCTATACTTTCTGATTAATTTCGCTGCGGGATCCAAGACAGTTAAATTCATTCTCTAGGACTTCGTCGAGCTTTATTGTCACGGCGCTTTTCTGGTGGTCGCCACTGTTGATTCATTCATTGGCTTTCAGGAGTTACAGTGGTTTGGGCGTGTGTGACGGGCTTGTCCCAAAAAAAGAATTCCTGTGAATGTTTGAATCTACAATATACCAGTTTCCACACGATGTTTTTCTTCACGTTTTGATTGTAGTGGTGTCAAGATTAATTACACAAAGTAACGCGCCTGACTGGAGACATTCGCATTCTGTCCAATCTGGGAATCGAACCCAGAAACTCGTCTGCTCACCAGTAGCGCTTTTGACCACTACACCAACAACGAAATACACGGATAGCAGAATATTTACATAGTTATAAATAAAAGACATTATTTGAAAAATATTTTTATTTTCCTATTTGAATACGCTCCTGCCCGCTTGAGGCGCACTCCTCGCGGCCTCTGTACCCGATACGCTCATCAGATCACCAGAGCTGCTATCTGAACAAGACAAATATAAAAGTAAGAAATATGAACATATTACTCGTACAAACGCATAGTACAGCCCGCTGACGAACACGGACGGACGGACAGCGGAGGTTTAGTAAATGGTTACCCCTTTTTTTTTTTTTTTTTTTTTAGGATGGGAAATCAAAACTCATCCATGTTCCTTCCTCGCCCTTTATGTTCCGGGGCCGCGGTATCTCTTTCGAACAGTCCCGCAACCTCGGCAGGCTCCGGCCCTTGCGGCCCCTCTCTTCTGCTGACATCTCTTTGAGGCGCGCGTGGAACACGAACGCGCCGTCGACACGGCCTGTCGTCACTAGACGGACGGACGGCTAGCTAGCCCATAGCTAACCGTCCACAGGCCCGCATCTACGGTGGCCGGTTGAATACAGAATCGGTACTTTCCATTTTGACCGTGTAGCAGCTGCATTTTTGTTACTACTTATGAAAATTTTGTATGGAGGGAGGGAGGGAGGGAGGGGGGTGTAAACAACCTCATCACGAAGCCGTCAACCGAGTATTCGGTACATCAAACTAAGGAACTTTACCCAAAAATTATTGCTCGGAACATTTTTTTTTTGGGGTCATAGATCATGTTTTGGGGGAGAACTCAAAGTAAAGCACTTAAAAAATGGTGCTGATGGATGGATTCAATAATGCGGGGGTCGTAGAGGTGTTTATAGTAAAAATGCTGCAGTAAAAACTTGTATTTCAAAAAAAAAAAACTTGTCAAAAAGTTGGTATGGTATAGATAAAAAAAAAAGATCGCAATGACGGGGAGAACAAGCGCCCTTCGGCTTCCTTAGAGAGGTGTTTTACACCCTATAAGTGGTAAGCGGTGCGTCAATGTCCCTTTCAATTTAAATAGTTGGCGGTCCACAAGCTGAGAAAGGGCTGCAATGAAGGCACGCTTGGCAGATTGTGGTTGTATCTTTGTGCCCAATAAGTAAGTGGGCAACCTCTTCATCCACGGCTGGCTGATTAGCCAGCCAACAGTTGATGATGGGGTACCATGAATATTGTCAGCTCACCTTCGGAGATTGGCTCCAAGGAATACTGCTTCCTATGCAGGTAAATGATCTGATCCTTGCTTTTGGCTCGACTTCTTTAGCGTCTAACACCAATCTATACTAATATTATAAAGCCTAAGAGTTTGTTTGTTTGAGCACTCGCGAGTTTCACAGTCGCCAGTTGACGAATAACAAGCGGCCAACAAGTTGGGTAGGGTGAGCAAAAAATAAATGTTTGGTAATCTAATTTTAATTGCCAAAAATATACAACAAAAGGGTTTGGATTGATGTTCAAAAAAAGGGGTTAAAGAACCGATTTCATACACATCTGTTTGAGTGGGAACTCCTCCGGGGAAGCATTGTCAGTGCACAGCATTTCCTGACCACTCTTCTCACAAAACAGGTGATTAACTTTATGATCCAAATGGTTTCTATGCGGAAACATACCTATTTTTAGCACAGACTTTACGTTTCTATTCCCACAACCGACCATTCGGCGAAGAAATAGTGAAACCGCTCCACTTCGTCTATATTTACAGTGCGAGCACGCCAGCTGACCGGGCAGACTGAATCCACCTGAAAGGAGACAGTATGTTAACAGAGTAATTTTAAGATAATTACAGTATCACAATTTTACAATATAAAAATTACTATATGCATTATAAAAAAACACGAACGAACGAACGAAAACGCAAAACGAGCCAAAGTATGCAATATGTAAAAATAAGTGTTAGAAATCATGAATTTTTCTACTAAAATCCTAAGTCGAAATTAATGTACTAAAACAAAGTACGATATTTTCAAAAACTTGTTCCAAATTCTCATTAGTTCACAATGTTTTTTTTTATTTGCCAAAGATCGGTCTATTTTTATTCCCCGACGCAAAAACGACGGGGTGTTATAAGTTTCACGTGCCTGTGTGTGTGTCTGTCTGTGGCATCATAGCGCCCTAACGGATTATTCGATTTTGATTTGGTTGTTCTGTTTGAAAGATCGTTCTTAGCTATCTGCGATGCCTCTAGTATTGCAGATGACCACAAGTGGCAGTGACCGGCCGCTGACACGAAGCGTTCTGATTGAAATTATGATCCTGAACTCTAGTAGGTACCTACAGGTATACTAAGTACTTACGAATTCGTTTACGCCGTCTAATAATGCCACCATTGTTGTAGGTGTAGAAAGCCCTCATTGTTAGTTTAAACTGTAACAAGAAAAAATAAATAATAAAATCACATTTCACCATTTTACAGTTTCACTTCGATGAATTATAATCTACCGAAAATAATGTATTACAATCTCGCTAGATAGATTACAATTTAACGGGTTTTACAATTTTACGGTAACACATAATTCAAATTTTACGCAACCTCATTAATTAAATTTCTTCTAAAAATCACTTCGTATGAAGAACAATAAAATATTGAAGAGTCAAATCGTGGGTGCTGAATAAATTTGTCATCGTCATCCAGTGACACATCTAGATCGTAGTGTACAATGTGGACATGATATCTAACTGAGTCACATACGGAGCAATGTGATCGTAGTGTACAATGTGGACATGATATAAAACTGAGTCACATACGGAGCAATGTGAAATCGCGGTACCGGAAGATATAAAATGGTGTGGAAAAACAACTGCAATACCACGTTTTGTGGCAAAATTACTGTGTATCAGTGGCGAAGGGTCCATACAACCCGATTCTATCGGATTACCTTTGAAAACTGGCACATTTAGTATTCTACAGATAAATAATATAATATGCACTCCAGCTTACGTCTTACAAAAATGTACCCTTCGCTACTGCTGTGTATATAAGACATGAGATAAGTAAATAGAAATAATCACTGAAGAGAATCAACTCAATGATGTATACTAACCTGCGCAGTAATCTTCAAACCAGCAATATTTACAATATTCTGTAATTGTTCCAACTTGGACATTATGATTTATTTCTTCACTTTAAACTCACACATGGGTTTTTCAAATGATTGAGATAAAAAAGTACACGTCTAGCTTGCGAGGAGCACAGAGCTAGACTAACGTTCAGGTACCGCGCCCCAGCCAGTCAGCCACGCTCTCACACATACAGAGGATGAAACCACAGAGCGATAAACGTCATAGAGGGGGTCATAACAAAGGTAGTCACTGCAATATTTGCATCTCTTTCTTCCCTATGAAACATCCTGTGAATTAGAAAGAGTACACTAAAGCAACCCTCTTGCATAATCGTAGCAACTTGTCACCAAATATAAATTCATGTTATAATTTTCCTGCCCTTGTCCCATATTACTTACGGTATTGCCCAAAACCATATTATTATTCTCTACTTTTACCAATTACTTCAATAGTTTCACCTCTTTCTTCCTTATGAGCCATCCTGTGCATTATGCACTACAATTTTTGCTACTTTTAGTATTTACTCCAATAGTTTTGTCTCTTTCTCCCTTATGAAACATTCTGTGAATTAGAAAAAGTATACTATAGTTTAATACCGTCTTGCTTGGTCGTAGCAACTCGTCACCAAAATATATTAATGACACAAATTTCCTGCTCTTGTCCCATATTACTTACGGTAATGCCCACAACAATATTCTCTACTTCTAGTAATTACTGCAATAGTCCCATCTCGTTCTTCCTTATGAACCATCCTGTGAATTAGAAAGAGTACACTATAGTTTAATACCCTCTGACACTGTAGCCACAAATCATCTAAAATACAATTTATTTATTTATTTACTGGCCTATCTACAATTGTTACACTCTTTATCCTAATAATACAAGCAATATGGTGATACAAGCATAGTGTACAATATGATGCGATAGACACAGCATGCAAAAAGACAAATGTATAACAAAAATAAAATTACATTATCAGTGCAGAAATAACACTTTCAACAACAGTGTGCAGTGGGTAGATTTAGCAATACAGTAAACACTAAGATGACAACAGAAAAAGAAAAAGAAAACAATATGCTGGTTAGTTTTGATGGACTTGGCGCTTGAATTTGTGTTGTGGAAAAGATATCTATTGACTCATCGCAATTATTAAGAAGCCTGCAAATTCTGGGGATGGGGGAGTTGGATCCTGATACAGTTTTTCAGAATGGGGGACGTAATAGTTTTATAGGATGACGCGGATAGTTGTGGGGTAGGTTAAAATTAAACTTGCTTAGCAACTGGGGGCAGTATATTTTACTCCGAAGTATTTTATAAAGAAAAATTAAATCTATACAATCTCTACGTTTTTCGAGTGAAGTCATGCTAAATATTTGGAGACGTTTTTCATAGCTCCGTATTTTTTTACTTATTCCTGTAGAGATTTTTCTGGATCCTCTCCAACCTAAGACTATGTGTTGCGTAGTGGGGACGCCATGCAACCGCGCAGTATTCCAATACTGTACGAACGAGACAGTTAAAAAGATAAATCTTAGTTTTAGGCTTGCGAAAACATTTAGCATTACGCAACATAAAACCGAGTGTCTTTGAAGCTTTTTTAACAATGTTGTCCATGTGCGGAATAAAAGTTAATTTACGATCCAGAAGGACTCCCAAATCTCTGATCACATCAACTTTACTGAGGTACGTACCATTCATACTATAATTAAAATCAACGAAATTAGCCTTGCGAGTAAACGTAATTTGGGAACATTTTTCTACATTGTTGCATATTATTATCTTTACACCAGTTTAAGAGTCTATTCAGGTCATCTTGAAGTAATGTTGAATCGGCTAAAGAATCCACAACGCGTACTATTTTCAAATCATCGGCGAATAAGAATGGCGTAGAGTTAAAGAAGCAATAAGGAAGGTCGTTTACAAAGATGATAAATATTACAGGGCCCAGGTGGGAACCCTGCGGTACACCGGAGGTTATGATCATGGTTTCAGATTTATAACCATTGGCCACGACATAAAATGATCTATCTGTCAGGTAAGAGTGCAACCACTTAAGAAGTGAACCCGCAAAGCCGTACGCAGCAAGTTTTTGAATCAGCACTTCATGAGAAACCTTATCAAAAGCCTTGCTGAAGTCGGTGTATATGGCGTCGACTTGCTGGTTCGAGTCAAGTGAAGTTGCAATAACCTCAACGAATGCCACGAGATTACTGCAGGTCGACCTTGCTGCGGTAAAGCCATGCTGGTGGTCTGACAGATATTTCCTGAAATAGTTTTGTATTGCTTCAAAAACCTTAGCAAATGTCGGAAGGATAGATATAGGACGATAGTTATCTACCAAATCATCCGCACCTGATTTATGAATAGGTACCACTTTGGCCAGCTTCCATTACTTAGGGAAAATACCAGTGCTGAGAGATTTATTAAAAATCAAGCTTATGGGTGTTGCTAGTTGATCAGCGCAAGTTACAATAAAGTTGGGGGGAATTTCATCGCTGCCTGAACCTTTCGATATGTCTAAGCTTTTGAGATGCTTGGTTATTTTATCTTTTGGAATCTGTATCAATGAAAAGCTGTCGGAGTTGCAGAGAAGGCTTTCAAAGAATGGCGAAGTTTCAACTACATTGGAGGCATGGGTAGCTGGGCTGTACACAGAGGAAAAGTAGGTACCGAACATGTTGCACATCTCGTTGCCATTACAAGTTTTGCTGACGCCATTTGACGTTGAGGCTGGATAGGCTGAACACCCCGCTTAGCCTTAACAAACGACCAGAAAAACTTGGGATTCGTTGTAATTTTCTGTTCTATGCTATTTATGTACGAGTTGTAACATTCTCTTGCCATTTTGTCACAGCGCTTACTACACCAACGAAGGGATATCATGTCCATAGGGTTTTTGTACGTACCATACCTTCTTCTCAAGTTATTCTTTTCATGCAGCAATCTCTCCAGCTTTCTTGTGTACCATGGTGGTCGCGAATTACTTGTCACTAAGGTCGATGGGACGAACCGCTCAATGATCTGATAGAGTACCGTATAGAACCGTTCCAACATTATACTGGGATCATCTGTATTTGACAGTAATGCATACCAGTCGGTATTTTCTAGTTCTGATTGAATAGCAGAGTAGTTGGCTTTTTTGAAATTTAATCTAATGTTAGGTTCTGGTTTTAAACAATGATTTACTTTAAGACGCAGGGAGATTTCAAGAAAGAAGAACAATATAAATGTCACCGTCTTCCTGCCGTTGTCGTTGTCCAATATTACTTGGGTCATACGCAATACATTATTCGCTACGTTTACTAATTACTGCAGTAGCCTCGTCTCTTTCTTCCTTATGAAACATCCTGCGAGTTAGAAAGAGTTCACTATAGTTTAATACCCTCTTGTATGGTAGCCATAAATCTTCAAAAATACATAAATGTCATCATCTTCCTACCCTTGTTGTTACATATTACCTAGGGTCATACCCACAACAATATTCTCTAATTCGACTAATCATTGCAATAGTTCCATCTCTTTCTTCTTTATGAAACATCCTGCGAGTTAGAAAGAGTACACTATAGTTCAAGTACCCTCTTGTATGGTAGTCACAAATCATCAAACATACATTAATGTCATCGTCTTCCGGCCCTTGTCCAATATTACATGGGGGCGGCGGAACAAGTTTTTTATATCAATGAGTTTTTTCCTAAAAGTCACCCACCCTTGTCGCTACCATAATTTATAATTAACTCCTTCTTCTTTCACGAAAACGTATGATCAATAAAATTTAAATTAGCTTTTTTTGTAAGTGATGACCAACGTGTCCACATGGGGTTTAAACGACCCATTCTATGCGTAAGTAACTCTGTGGTATCTTTGTTGGTAGTAAACTGAGGGTTGAACACACACACTACGAAGTCCAGACGAAATATGATCGATAAAGGTCATATACGTAGATAATTATTATGATTTGGTGTGGACACCATCTCTCATCTTTAGTAGTCCGTCGATGAATTGAAAAATGCTGATCTGATTTTTATACAATTTCAAAAGAAATTAAATTATTGTTATGAGCCATTTGTGTCCCACGGTGGGGAAGAGCTTTTGCTAAAAAACAATCACTAGAATCTAGTATCTTAAGTTATGACTGTGTGAAAATCATTACCCAATAAAAAATATGGCTGAAAACACATAAAATATGGAACACGTGGTCCTAAAATTATAAGAACTTGTTGCAAAAATATGGGGTTAAAATATAATATTTAAAAAAACTACGTTTGAATAATGCCAAAAGATTCATGTACAGAATTACAGATTTTAAGATTAATTTATTACAGGTATTCAAATAGCTATCACTAGATTCCAAGATAACGATTTTAGCACCACCTGTCTTCACAAATATGCACTTAGTCAACTCGCAGTAAGGAGAATAAGGACCTCGCCTTTTGTTTCAACAGGCACTACTAGATCACAGACAGACCGAAAGAGAGCTGTTTTCAATTACTGACAGATTTGTTTTTAATGATTGCGCTCCTAGCGCCCTCTGTATTCACTTTACCATTGCGTACAAGGGAAGTATCACGATCAGTTAGTTATAGAAGCTACAGCTAGATGGCGCTGCTCTAAACCTCTGACGGAAGTCAGTTGGACCTGTGCGTGTGCACTTTAAACAGTAGGTTTTTCTGGCAGGTTTCACGGCCCGGCCACACAAATAGTCCTGGAAAATAAGGGGTTTTACCACGGAATGAGAGATAGTCATCTGTAAACTTGTACAAACCTTCATTCTAAAACTTGTCTTACAAAACCTACTACTTATCGTAGGGAGTCCGCGACTACAGATATTCCAAGACCAAAGGTAAAAAATATCTCGAAAATGGTTTAAGATATAACAAAAGGTGAGGCTAATGTTGTAGAGAATTTATCCCCCACAATATTTATACTGATACTTCTTTCAGATTCTGGTCTCCTGGTAGTTTGTGAGAATTTTCTATTCTTGTATCTAATCTCCTGAATTGTCTTGGCTTTCTTTTCTTTTATTTTAGTTACGGTGTTACCTGACGGGATATTTTCTCGCAATGGGTAACAGTGTAACACAATATGGAGTAACTGAACGGCAAAATGGTGTCCTGACTGTACCTATTAACCAAACTCGACGTAACGGTATTCGAAAGCGTAAAAAAGCAATATTTTGCAAATACAATAAACTCTCAGACTCGACGTAAAGGAACTCGTCATATAGGGAACCATTCGTATTTGACTAGTATTACCTCCATTTAACTGTTCTGGAACTTCTGAGACTAATTTTATCTTTCATAAACAGAATGCCAGTTCTATGGAACTACTGGAAGAAAAAAATCCCAGTAGTTCCATAATGGAACTAGACAATGGAACTACTGGGATACGACACAATCCGCGTCGCAATCCACGCCGCTCTTGGCTGTGGCTGGGCCGTTACTGGTACACAGTCTGGAAGTTGGTGGTGTTACACCGTACCTCAAAAAGTAACTTCGTTAAGCCGTTGGTCTTTCTACGGTTGGCGCCATTCTGATCGCCATCCCATCGACTATAAGAGTGTAGGAAAACAATCGACTAGGTGGACAGACAGTCTCCTTAAAGGGGCTGGAAGAAACTGGATATAGCCATGACACAAAACTTCCAGAAATAGAGAAGTTTTCAGCCAAAGGTTGATAAAGAAGAAGAAACCCGCCCCCCTTTCCGTTGCCTTTGTACATAAGCTATATTATTGCAATTAATATGTATATTTGTTGTTTTTTTGTGTGCAATAAAGAATAAGAATAAGAAAGAAGTAGCGAAGAAGGCATGGTGCGCCAAACCCAACTGATGACGCTCTACAGAAATGTGTGGTTGTAGTATGCAACTCTGCCTACCTATCCGATGTATACAGGCGCGATGTTACCTTATATCGATACTGGAATGATTTTTAGACAAAATCCTAAGTATCAAAAATCCACAGGTCCATGAAAACAAAACGTTTACAAGACGTAGCCGTAGCGCGTTCGTAGCAGACGGACTACGCCGTAGGCGTGCTACGTCGTAGCACTCGTAGCGCTACGCGGATTTCGAGCTTCTGTACAAATATTTGTCTGAGAATTTATTGTGTATTTTTATGAACTTTGGTTAAAATGACGATTAAGGCCCCGTTCCTCCTGCCGGGGTTGCGGACCTGTTCGAAAGAGATACCGCGGCCCCGGAACATAAAGGGCGAGGAAGGAACATGGATGGGTTTTAGACAGTAAAAGTCTGACACTCCCTCCGCTCCGCACAGAGTGGGAAAAGTTACTTGATGATTTCCCATCCTTAAAAAAAAAATCGTTCCTACTATGTCGTGAAGACAGATCGTGTGGTTATAAGTGTCGTGGCTTGTGTATTTAAATGGAGGTGTTCACATATTATGACGACACGATTACTGTCGTCCGCGACTTTTGACAACTAAAAACCAACGATAAATTAATCGTCACATTTTCAACTGATCGACTCCTCAATATTTCATAGCGTCATTACAGTGTTTTTTTAAATTACCTTTTATGTCCCACTTCAGGGAAAAGGTATATAATTATATAAGTCTATATCATTCCCGGTACTACATGGTTTAGAAGGTTGATTTTTAGGAAACGTAATGAGTTTACTATTATAGTGAACCAATTTTTAACCCCCGACGCAAAAACGACGGGGTGTTGTAAGTTTGACGTGTCTGTGTGTGTGTGTCTGTGGCATCGTAGCTGCCGAACGGATGAACCGATTTTGATTTTGTTTTCTTTGTTTGAAAGGTGAATTAGTCGGGAGTGTTCTTAGCTATGTTTAATAAAATCAGTCCAAGATAGCCACCGCCACAAAATGGCGGATTACATATTTATTCAACAACTCCCTCAATATGGGTATCAAATGAAAAGGCTTGACTAGTTCGTTGTAAAAAAAATACCTTGAAATGATGATACCCTATGTGTCGGGGGTTTTTTAAATTATTAATTTAATATATCTTGTGTCTATGAACTTTTGACCAAGTCCGTTTTTGGTTTTATAAAACTTGTTTTATTTTTATACAGTACCACATAAAAGTTCTAAATCTTACCCAAACCATAACTGTTTCTCAATTTCTGCTTACCTTCAAGATATAGTCGTGACTTCACGCATGTAAATCAAAACGTTTTTAAAACGCATAAAACTGCAGCCAATAACTTCAGCATCATGTCCTGGCCATCTATTTTCGTATAAATTTATTGATTCATACCCTACCTCAACACACAATGAACGCCTACAACAGGTAATCACAAAAACCACTCTTACTTTCCTATACATAAAGTCAAATTTCCTCTATTACTTTATCAGTCAACCATCAATCATTCTCAAAACAATTTTATTTGCATACTTCTAAAGTTGATTCTTCCTTAATAGGCGAACTACCTCCGTTACATGCACCGCCACCGTCTCTCATTCTGAAACCGACGTTATTTATACGGAGGTAAAGTTGATTATAGTGCAAATAGGGAAATAGGCTTCAGCCCTCATAGATGACCTGAGTTTGAGCTACGCCCGGCAGTCTAGGTCTGTCTGTCTGACTAACTGGGTGTATCAATATTTTAGAAAAAAAATTAGTAGAAAAAAAATTAGTGGTCTTAAAGTTTTGTTTGGTGTATTTTCGTGTTTTGGGAGACATTGAGACAGGATTTTTGGTAAGATTTATATATTTTTTTAAACTGCTGTTGCCTGCAAACTTCATTCGCGTAAAATGATTTATCTAATACACGTTATAAATGCCAAAGTTTGCGACAATGGATACAAAAACTACTAAACAGATTCGGTTGAAATTTTCTGAGAGAGAGACAGACAGATTTTAATCCGATTAACACAAAAGAAAATTTTCTGAGAGAGAGACACAGACAGATTTTAATCGGATTAACACAAAAGATACTTTTTATCTTTTTTGTACTTTTTTGCTTGTGGGTTTGATTCCCGGGTCGGGCAGTGTTATTAGGTTTTTACTTGATAATTTCTCAGTCTGGATTGAATTGATTTGCGCCGGGTTGATGGTAATAGGCTCGCACCTTATTACATGAGACTTAAAACATAACTGGCGAAAGGTGGGTGTATCTGGTGTCCACGACACAAGCCTTGCTTACCGTGGCACTAGATGGCGCTTTATTTATTTAATTATTAGGTTCACCTCTGCCTAACCTTCTGGGGATTGTAGGCGTGATATTATGTAATGTTATAGTACTACGTGTACTACATTAAACATCGTACACTCAAGTTTCGCCAGGATTTTAAATACGTGTTCGATTTTTCTTGTTTTCATGCCTTTGTCGAGTTTTCAATACTATTTGATTGAGCAACGCGATCATTAGAGTAATTAGCTCAGCGGCATCACTTTAGTCTTGGCTACACGATCAATCTTATTTGCTACAATTCCAGTTTGTGTAAGCAAATGTATGCTTTAAGATGGCAAAATGGTATACCGCACAAATGGCCAGTTTTTGCGACAATTTTTGCACAAATTGTTTGCGCGATTGCAAGATTGAGCGTGTAACCGTACCCTTTAAACATAAAATTGTAATCTAGTCATCGTCTATCTGCCCTTTTTTTCGGATGGGAAATCTACCATTGACACCTTTCCGCTCTGAGCGGAGCGGAAAGGAGTGTCAGACTTTTACTGACTAAAACCCATGTTCCTTCTCAGCCCTTTGTGTTACAGGGCCGCGGTATCTCTTTCGAACAGTCCCGCAGCTCAGTCTGTCGGCCTTTGTCCTATACTTTTGATAGGCACAACACTAGAATTAATCTTTTGTTTGTAATCATTCCCCAACAAAAACTAAATCCATCTTTTTATTTACCTCCTTTTCCATACATCAACTCAAACTCAAAGCATTTATTTCAAACAGTCCCGAGACAGGCACTTTCAAAATTAAGCTTTTATTCATTTTCATCAGTTTTTACACATTTTAAGCAAAGATTTGCCTCATATTTAGTTTTTAGCGTGGACCCGGTTAATCATGAATGTATTACAGACATCTATCTACCTCATAGCGTCCATCAAAGCGTGATGATATTTTAATTTAAACAAACAAACAAAGAAAGCCCGGATGGCGTCGCTTTCTGGGCCCCAGAACGCATGCGCGAGTTGTCGATGTTATTGATTCAATGCATTACGCCGTGCAGCTATATTGCAATAGGTAGACACAAAGGTATCCTAGGCACCGCGAAATATCTTTATACACTTAAATTTATTTATGGGGTGTAAAAAAACCTCTTAACGAAGCTGAAAAGCACTTAATGTTCTCCCGTCATTGCGATATTTTTTTTGTTCCACACCATACCTGGGAACCTTCTAGTTACGGAGATATTGGGGGTCAAAGTTCCAACTTTTTGTTTTTCATGTAAGAATTTAACTGTAAACACCTCCACGGGTACGTATCATAATCCCGAAAGTTCATAATACCTATGATTGAAATACCGACGTCCAAAACATCGAAATTCAAAATAAGTACCGAAAGTTTTAAATGCCGATATATCGAAACACAAAATACCGATGTTCAAATGCCCGAAAGGACGAAACACCGAATGGACGAAATCCCGAATGGACGAATATCGTTGGATGAAATCCCGAATCGACGAAATCCCGAATGAACGAAATACCGATGGTTGAAATACCGATGGATGAAATCCCGAATGGACGAAAACTTTTATTTAATAACGTATTATTTCACAAACAATTCATTATTTTTCGTTTTATGTCATAAAAGAACGTTTCAAGAAACAAAGAATTACACATATTGATTATGCCATTCCAAAAAAAAAGAGACAAATGATTTTGGTTTCGTCTAAGCACAAATTTTGTGACAGAAATGAATCGCTGCAGAACCGACTCCATGTAGTCTTTTCTGCCCTACCCCTAGAGTGTAATTTAAGCCCGCGTAGGCACGGAGGGGCAAGGCGGGCCGCGAGCTGAGGAGCAGGTGGCTTTCGCTTGCTAGCTTCGGCTTGCTGGCCAGCTGAAGCCGGCCAGTCTCAGCCGCGGCGGCGAGTGTTAAAACCTTCTGCGACGATAAGCTCGCGTGTGAACCCGCAGCGCCGGAGCCGCGACAGAAACCATGCCTGCTGCATGCTTGCATACTGCATGATTGCTGGTTGCATGCTTGCTGCATGCATGCTGTATGCTTGCTGCATGCTTGCTGCATGGTTGCTGCATGCTTGCTGCATGCTTGTTTAATGCTTGCTGCATGCCTGCTGCATGCGTGCTGCTGGCTAGGCAACTTTTAAGTGTTTTGAGGTTAGGTTTACAAAAAAACGTTTTTCTCGGAAACGGTGACAATTTCGGGATTTTGAACTACGGGATTTTGAACTTCGGGATTTAAACTGTCGGGCAAATGAACTTTCGGGATTTTGAACAACGGGATTTTAAACTTCGGGCTTTTAACTTTGGGTTTTAAACTTCGGGATATTAAACTTTCGGGCAAAGGACCTTTCGGGATTTTAAACTTTCGATCAAACAACCATTCAGCGTTTCAATTTTCGTCTATCGGTTTTTGTTTAATTCGGTCTTTTAAAATTCGGGATTATGATACGTACCCACCTCCACGGCCCCCCTACTATTCAATCCATCCATCAGGATATTATTTTGAGTGCTTTATATTGTGTTCTACCAGAATACCGCTCAAACAGGTCTGCTGGAAGAAATTTCTTTTGAAATACGAGTAAGCCTTTGTGCTCTTCCATGTTAATATAATTTTTGTCCTTTTAAGTATTTTATGTGTACATAAATAAATAAAGCATAATATTTCTCCCCTAAAAAAAGTCGTTCCCTAGCAATATTTTTTGCGTAAAGTTACTTAGTTTGATGTACAGAATGCTTGGTTGACGGCTTCGTGATGAGTCCATTTACAGCCTGTATATGAATCTCCACCAGAACAGGTTTTCCTAGTCTATTCTTACATGGTCTTCAATTGTTACAGGTCCTTTCAACGTCGAACAAGAACAGAGTAATTGTAACAAAATGGTGCGCCTAAGGGAAGATGATCCACCGTCACAAGAACCAGTAGAAGACGCTAACCCTCATCTGCATGAGGAACAAGCCGACTCTCACGACGTGCCCGAACAGGCCAACGATAGAGAGGACTACATGTTCTTCTTAAGAGAACAGCTAGAAGAGTTCCTTCCACCGCATGATAAGAAGCAAGACGACTTCATAGCGAAGCTCCCAAATCTGCTCTTCTTGCCTGTAAACTCAACTGCTGAGGTCCAGAGGATTTACCATGAATTGGTCGGAAAGCAAGCTCGCCTGCTCAAGATACAGAAGGAACGCATTGAGATAACTACTTGGCTGTGGTGCTTCTATAAGCAGGAACTGCCTAATGTCCCTCTCCAGTCAGCTAAGAAGAAGGTGAGGAAGCTTTTTGCTGGGAAGCAGAGGTTCTACGTGATCAGCAAACAGGTGGAGGACGCGCTGTATAAACTACATGCAATTACGCCGTAGGTGAATTTGTGTATTTTGTGTAATGCTGTACGGTTCTTTTGGTGTGTTTTCTTAAGAGGGCGCATTTTGAGAGGTGGCAACATCGCAAATAACTGTCAAAAATATCACTATTACTGAAAAATCGGTCAGTATCAACTCATATTTACCAACACCAGAAAAAAATATTCAAGCGCCGAAAGAACCATACAGCACCATGTGTGTTTTCACAGTTGAAAAGCATGTTTGATTCTGTATATCTCTTATTTCTAAAAAGGTTTTCTGTTTAAATACTTCTCAAATTTCGAAAGTATCTTTTTTTGTCACTCATCTGAATTACAAAAAAACTTGTAGTAATTCAACAAAAAGAAAAGAGATAAAAATAATGCTAATACTTTGACTTCTTTTCATACGTATGTATTAACTAAACAAGTAAAGCCAAAATCTTGAATTGCGCAGTCAAAGACTTACAGACGCCAACACATCAAGCTACTACAAATAGTCTCGCTAAAGCATAAGGTTCAAAGATGATTGAGAAAATTTGATAGTTCCGAGTAGCTTGAATGTGCATTTGAACTAAGCTTGAATCGGTATACCCCAACAACAGCCATCAGGTTGAGGTCCACCGGACACAACACCCGTCAGCTTGGCTAACGTGACGTCTTAAAGCAGTGTTTTTTAATCTTATTCCAGAGTGGGAAAGTGATGGCGATCAATAAAGAATAACATTAACGCGAAAGAATAACATTAAAAAAATACTTTTTCTGCTTTCTTCTTTACATTCATGCAGGGGCCTAATTCTGCTATTTTATAAGGATGGTATTTAAAAGTACTTCAATTTATTCCCATTTCATTTACCTAATTTTGCCTGTGTTCCACCAAATATACTGAATGTGCACCAAAATATATTATGTTAATTAAAATATGTCATAGCGAGCATCTATTTAACAATTAAACACTGTATATTCTCCTTAAAGCGTAGTCGACGGAGCCCCGCTTCGCGGGGCCCCTATTTCCGAGTGCAGGGTTTAAAGGAACCTAACTAACCTAACGGGGGGGTGCCCTAAGTCCCGATTATGGGGGCAGAGATACTTTAATATTTGGTGCACGATCAGTATTATTTGGTGCACGATCAGTATTTTTCGGGGAAGAAAAGATTTTTGGTGAACACAAAAATATTATCCTTTGTATAAATTCGTCACTCCAACGCGGTTCCATTCCCATCCCATTGTAATTTTGCTTAAAGTTCGTAATCTGCTAAATTCACAATGGTCGATCATTGGTCGGTCAATGGTCTCGTAATAAAATTGTGTTGTAATGGCTTTGTCGTATTGTCATTATTATAAAACCCTCACTACAAATGGTTTTCGAAATCTACTACTAAATGCGAACATTTATTCATGCCAGGTTTCATTAATAACATATTTTTTTACACATTTGTCGATATATACGAGACCACCATTCTATGACATTTCTTTCAATGAAGTGTCTGTGGATGAAATCAATGATTGACTATTCTGACACTATTGTAATAGCAGACTAGAGGCCCTGGTTTCCTTCATCGAAGCAAGTCATAATTACACAATACGCACATGGATTCGAAAAATCAGAGGTGCGTGTCTTGCGTTCGAACTTGAGACCTTGACAGTCACGCCACTAGGCTATCACTGCTTTAAGACGTTATGGTAACCTCCTAGGTCAGGGAACTTTTCTTTTCATGAAGGATGAGGAAGTTTAGTTCCTCATAACTCTATAGGTAGTTATTTTTCTCATCATCACATTAAGTGTCTATTAGATAGAATTATCACACACACTACTCAAAACCACTACATAATACCTACCACTACTACACACACACACACACAGTACATACACACACTACTCAACAGACTACTGTTCATACTCGTACTTTCATAATTATCATCATAATAATAATTGTCTACGAAATCACTAGTTTTAAGGAATGAATGTTTGTGTGCATGATTGCATGTAACGCCAAAATGGCTGAATGAATGTTGTTCCATCACTTTTGTGAAAGGACCAATAAATTGTATGGTCCTAAGGTCCACTGTGGAACATAACTGAGCACAAAAGGGTAAATCCCGGAAAGCAAGGTAAAATAAACACGCGGGTGAACGTTAAGGGCTCGAATAGTATCAAATAATGTCTGTGTATCAATATAACACAAGTAGTAACTTCAATATTTCAACAGTTTCTTCTGCACTTCTTTTAACTAAAATCGTTGATATATCAAAATTAATCGTCAAACGATGCGAATATAAATATGTACCCATTGCTAGAACACACGCCTTCTCTATGGCAGGGAATAGCCTACAATCCACCACGCGGGCCCAAGGCGGGTTGGTAGATGTCACATGTCTTCGCATTTTTGGTTCTAGGACATGCCAGTTTCCTCACGATGTTTCCCTTCACCGTTCTAAGAGCAGTGGTGATAAAATTAATTACACAAAGCAATGTGTCTGCCTAGGTTTGAATCCACGAGTTACTGTTCGTAGGTCGGGGTTGCCACCACTGGGCCAGTGCTGCTATGAGAGAGAGTGGGCCATAATAAACCACGTGTACCCTGTTTGTCCTATCAAACCACAGGAGATTTCGCTCTTGGCGATTTGTATGCTAATTTGTGTGTTGTATTTCGTTTCAGAACTCGGGTGTCATATTTACGTAATTATATAAATGCAGAGATGGAACCATTTGGTGGGTTCTTTGCTTTCATTTGGTTAGGCAATACCAATGTGTTTGTTATTATTTTCTGCTGTACTGTATTATGTGCTATAACATTTTTCTTGTTAAATTTAAAATCATAAATAGGTTTAATTGTAGAAGTCAAAAATGTAATAGAGATCCTGTCATATCTGATGTCCTAGTACTTACGAATTTTGAAATAAGTATCATCTTTGTGTGTTTGGGAAATGTGCCAAAATTGTATTTTTAGTGAGTGTAATAAAATGAGAAAAATAAAAAGTTGCTTTCATTAATTTACCCTGAAAAGTTCTGGCTCAAAAAAATGCATCCTATTTTTATCAAACATGAATTCTAGTGGGGCATGGACGGTCGATTGGTATAAGAATAAGGAAAGACCAAGGAAAGTATAGATGGAATGTGAGACGATCTGGCCAGAAATGGTGTAACTCATTAGATGATGACTAATAGAGAAGAGTGGAAGAAGAAGACATGCTGCGCCACAAGTAAATTGAGAGAAGGAAGGGACGTTGATACTGACAAAACACTCCAAACACCCGTAAAATGAAATTAAAACTAATATTTCAATCGGCGCCATCTAGTAAACCCAAACGAAACTCATTTGGTCCTTCGGTACAATTTATTACCGTTGGCAGGACCATCGTCACATTATACAACGCGTTCCTTATACGAAAATTCGAAAACTTCTACCAGATGGCGTTGTTCATAAGCATGTGCAGCGCCATCTAAAAATCTGCAGAACTACAGTGACTACGTCAGCCTAATACTCGTACATGAGTAGCAATGAGGACAGTTTTAGACATAACTACTAGATGGCGTTGATCATAACTATGAAGCGAAAGTTAGCTAGTTAGTTAAACGCAGGTAGCGTTTGACATCCATAATAATATTATAAATGTGAATGTAAGTTTGTTCGTTACGCTTTCACGCGAAAACTACTGAACGGTTTTGGATGAAATTTTGCACACAGATAGTTTATAACCTGGATTAAAACATAGGATACTTTTTATCCCGGTAGTAAGATCCCATGGGACAATAATCAAACTTCACGCGGGCGAAGCTGCTGGCAGAAGCTAGTATTATAATAAAGCCATGTCTGTAATACCCGCAGGGTTAGGCAAAGATATTATGTACCTATTCCTAATCCTACATTTCACCAGTTATGTTAAATTCCCATGTAATTGGGGGGCGACCCTATTGCCGTCAACCAGGAATAAATCCAGACTCCGTTTCTGCTACTGAGAAATTCCTCATGGCATGAACCCAGGAACTCATGCCCAGCAGTCCCGCTTGCGACTACTTGACCGACAAAGTCCTTACTTTTTTTCGGATGGGAAATCATCAAATGACTCCTCCCACTCTGGGCGGAGCGGAAGGGAGTGTCAGAATTTTACTGACTAAAACCCATCCATGTTGCTCGCCCTTTATGTTCCGGGGTCACGGTATCTCTTTCGAACAGTTCCGCAGCCCCGGCAGAGCTCGGCCTTTGCGGGCCCCTCCATTATGCTGACATCTCTTTGAGGCCCGCGTGGAACACGAACGCGTCGCCGACACGGCCTGTCGTCATAAAACGGACGGACGACAAGCTAGCGCAAAGCTCACCATCCGCAGGCCGACAAAGCAGTCCTGCAGATGACTTCGCCGAAACTTAAAAGCACGAGCGTGCCCTCCTAGCTACACCACAATCTCTCCTACAATTTTCTCGCATTATTCGTGTGGTTTGGCGTACAAAACGGCATTCAAAAGGTCAAAATCAGCAAAAATCTAAGATTTTGTTTGCTTTCATCGTACCTACGTTTACAGCTACACCGCTACCGCAGAAACATATCAGTACAAATCTACCTGTACTGTAGTGCAGTGGCGAAGGTTCAATACAACTCGATTCTTATCGGCTTCCCTTTGAAAAATGCCACAGCCAGTATTCTATAGACAAATAATATAATCACATTGAAGATATGTACTCCGTCTTACCTCTTACAAAATTGACCCTCCTCTACTGCTGTAGTGTGCATTTTTTCCCCTTTGCCTTTAAAAGGTTTAATTAACCGGTTTTTTCACGAAGCCAATCAAACTAAGTAACTAAGCAAAAGTTATTGCCGGAAAACTTTTTTTGGGGTGAAAAATTTTTACGGTAGGTAGGTCTCACTGTAACGCATTCAAAATATTGCGTGCTGATGGATGCAATGAATAGTAGGGGTAAATTGAGATTTTTTTTTAAATAGTTATCATTAACAACTTGTAATTAAAAAAAAAAAATCTGGAACTTTGACCCCCAATATCTCCGTAACTAGAAGGTTCCCAAGTATGGTAAAGAACAAAAAAACAAACTTTCGGCTTTGTTATGGCTACTCTTTTACACCATTTATTGTCCCAATTCTAGGCAAAGGCCTCTACCATAGTACCATAGCCTCCCACGCTTCTCTACATGCGATTTTCTCTAGCCAATCTCTCACTAACACCTCTAAGTCTTCACGCATGCATTTATTGCCCCTTAATGTCTTAAATTTAGATTTTTGTTTATTGTTATGTGTAAGTATGAAAATAGGACCAAGAAAGGAAAAAGGACCAACATAATTAATTAAGGACCAAAAACCAACTTTTAATACGTACTCAATATTTTTATTAATATTATGCTCACAATCTAAGTACAGTGTAATAAGCTACCGAATAAATTAACTTTCTGGTAATGTCTATCGAGTTAGAACAATTAAATTCTTTTTTTTACAATGAAAATATGTCGATGCAACTCATAGAACGTTTAACTAGAATATGCGATACAAAAATTTGAAAAAAAAGGAAACAAAAATATTGTTAACATCATTCTGACAGATACATTAACTTTTGAACGCGGGCCCTACACGCCAAGTCACAATGTCACCGCAAATACCTACAAAAAGAATAGGGATTGCAACACTATTTGATTGTTTATTTCGTGTTATAGTGCACCGCGCATTTTTTGTAACATATTTGTGTCATTGGCATACAGGGCACGCGCCTTCTTGTCACGTATATGTGACAATGGCGCTCAAATGGTTAATGTAAAAGACAGCTAAGTTTACGTAAATTATAATGGTATAAAAGTGACTATTTTTTATACATCCATAAAGAAGGCCTTAGATATACACACTTATTAATTAGTAGGTAAATACAATTACATATACATAATTTATACAATTATATTTACATTGGAAAACTATGTACATTGAAAACGCTAACAGATCATGATACAAATTATAAAAAACATACCCAGAGGTAAAAATTAGAACTATAAGTACATTTTCTTTATTATAATACAAACTAATGGTAAACATCACATTATTATAGTACATAGATAGTTATGTATGTTTTTTTCTTTTTTGGGTAATAATAATTAACTTTTTTGATTCTCTATGGAAATTCTAAGAAAACACGGAGAAAAACTCAAGTCAAAAGGCTTCTAATCAAAGGCCGATTTTCAATTTCTTTTGCGTTAATAATTTTGAAGTGATTAGTAGTGCAAGTGGGCCTTATCATGTTTCAAAATCAATAATTACTTCAATTAATCCTCTAGCGTATAAGCTTTTTTTCTTTAAGTAACTGGCCAATCGCATTACAAAACAAATAACAAAAATGTCTGAAAAATCTTGATACAAGTTATTTATTTTCTATACACCCCTAATTTTTTATATGTACAAAAAAATGGGGCTGTTTCCGTACCCTATATTGATCATATTTGTGTAGTCAAAAGTCAAAAAAACGAAATCCCAAAATTGTCTACGAAAATTTGTCATAATTGGTAAACTCATAACTGAATGACGCTACGATGATCGGATGAATGACTGAATGACGGACGATGGTCACAAAAACGATGAATGAATACTAATAAGAATTTAAGAATGACCTGTACCATATTTCCATAATATATATTGAGTGACATTTTTGGATATAAAGAATGGCTAATAACTTTGCTGTTTATCAATATTATTCATTAAGACTTCACATATTTAATAACAAGACCATCTTTGACAAGCCCTTTAAGTATTTATTCTAATATAAAATTAGTGGTGTATACTTCTGATAAAAATTCATTATAATTATGTTTAGTATACGTCGACGACATTGACTTAAAGATCGCTTCAAAACGTAAAGGAACACCTTTTGTTATTTTCATGATTTTGTCTTGAAAATAGCTAAAACCACCTGTACACTGTACAGCCATAACATGAAGCTCTTACCACATTCACAGCAACGTCACTCTTGTATGACTATAACTAAATAAGATATTTGAAGGAAACGACACATTTACCAACAATGTCAATGTATGCACTTTCAACAATGTCAAAGTATACACTATCAACAATGTCAAAGTATACACTATCAACAATGTCAAAGTATACACTATCAACAATGTCAAAGTATACACTATCAACAATTTCATTAAACGAAAACGAAGACATGTGACTTCTACCGACTCGCATTGGGCCCGCGTGCTGGAACCACCATCACTCAAGCCTGTGTCCCAATAGTAGGAACTCACTAAACACTTCTTTCTCCAAGGAGTCTTCAACACCAATGTTCACACAAAGTCCTTTCTACATCACTCGGCACTAGGGTGAGGGGGGGAGGGAGTCGTCACTCTCTAGGTAGGTGACGTAGTTGTCCTCTCCGTGGGGAGCCCGCGGTGGTGGCAGGTTCGGCATATCATAGCCGTGCATCTGGAAGTAATCACAGTACTATCGTTACACATAATTCTGCTGTTAGGTCTCGGGTTTTGAGAGGATGGTATCGTAAGGGCTGATGGGGTCTGGCGGTAGTCTGGTGGGGTCTGAGGTAGTGGCGGCGGCGGTACTTCCAAACAAGCCTCAAAGCCTAAGCTTGCCTTTATAACCTACTACTGTTCATGATTTTAGAGTTTCTGAACAGTCAGCTCGTCTCCTGGGCTTGCCGTATTGTGTGGCCCAACTTTCTTTAAAAATCTCAATTGTATGCAGATGAAGAAAGAAAAATCCGTTGAGTGCTGATAATATAGAGAAATTATGTAAGAGTATGTCCATCATACGGAAGGAAAACAATCATTTAAACTTGGGCCCAGTGAGTTCGTAAGTAATTTGTTTCAAAAGATTCAATGCAACTTTTAAACGAGTGAAAGGCTTTTTTGGATCAACACTTAAATAATTTTTAACCCGACATTGAATAGAAACTTATTTATGAATTTATTTACTCCTTCTTTTCGTTATTTAATTAGGATTAACAAACGGTATCGTATCACCCAGTTACTTGGTTTTGGAGGTCAGACAGGCAGTTACTCCATGTAAAATGCTGGTATTCAGCTGCATCCATTTAGACGGGAAGCCGACCTCAATGTAGTTTAGACAAAGCTCGATAGCATAAGGCACATTGTTATTCACGATGTGATACTAACCTGGTTAACAAGCTGCTGAAACGCTGCACTATGTTGTGGAGCCCTATCCAGATCGGCATGGAGGGCGAAGTCCGAGAGCGCCTTCCACGGGGGCTGGTAAGCTGTGACCTCCAAGGCTAGGGACCCCGCTGCCTCGTGACGCACCGGTGATCCCGCCACCAGCGGGACACCCATCGACATGTAGCCGAGCCGCCGGCCTTCCTGTGGCAAAGCATAAGTTGGGACCTTCGACAATAGAGAGTTTCATTTGTTACTTTTGGGGTCGATTTCGTAAAGTAATACTTCAGATATGGTGATATGAGAGGCAAAAACTACTCACACCCATAAATTCATTTGATGAATGTGTTGCTGAGAAACACTAGCAAGTAATGAAGGGGGCACAGCGTTTAGGAGAACTGTCCTACGTTATTATTGACGGTCAATAAGTTCTTTTTGATTAGGTATGAGTTCAGATACTACCTAGGCTGTATCTAAATCTTGTAGAATGTCTAGCTACTCATGGTATGTAGACCCTAATTCCCAGGGTTCACAACTTCTATTTAATTCAAGTTTTTTTTTCAATCGCTGGGTAGGTTTAAGTTCAGAATTCGGTTTTCTGTTCTTGACAAAAGTAGGAACGTTTAAAAGCAATATCAGAAACGAAGTCTCCCGGGGTTTAAAATTTGAGATCAGGGCCTTTATAAGTTCTGCAATAACCGCTAACTACACTCACATATTTTGCAAAATTCTGCACAGTCAGCTAGAAAACCGATAGTTCACTGAATTCTCGTTTTTCCTCTAAACGGTGAAGGAAAACATCGTGAGAAAACCTGCTTGTCTTAGAACCAAACATTCGAAAACATTTGTGACATCTACCAAGCCGCACTGGGCCCTCGTGGTAGATTATAGCCCAGTCCCTCTCATAGAGAGGAGGCCTGTATCCCAGCAGTGGGAACATTTAAGACTGATTATGCTTATGCACTGAATTCTCACGTTTTACTTAAAACTTTCCGCTCACAGGCGACATATAGCCAGACACATGTCAATGGGGATACCACTGGTAGGCGGTCACCGCCGCGGGGTCGAACTCGTGATGATAACCAGGGACCTTCGACAAATAGAGAGGTTGTATTGTTACTTCAGGTACAAGACTTAAGGGATAGCATATGAGCTAACCTATGGCATTTATATAAGGTCAGAGGTAGATCAGGTCAGGGGTAAGAAGAAATATACATTCTTCAGTGTTAAGTGTCTCTCATAGAGAGGAGACTTAAGTCCCTGGTGCAGAAATATTATATTCTCCTCTAAGTGAACTTAAAGTGTTGTCAATGTATCGCATTAAGTAGAAGGACAGGATTCACACTAGTTTAAATCACCTCTGAAGATAAGCCTAGACTGATGGATGGAACCAAGCATTTGCCTAGCAGTGGGTCGATCTGGGCTAACAGTATCAATTCAAAGATTTAAATCATTAGATGTCACTGTACTTAATAGTCAAAAGTTTTTTGTGGATGACTTCACACATCAAGCATGAAACGAGGACCGGAACATTTTACATACAAGGTGGAAAGTATCTTTAACGAAACCGGAAGGCACTAGTTCTACCCGTCATTGGGATAATTTTTTAGTTAGAAACCATACCTGGAAACCATCTAGTTCCGGAGATATTGAGGTTCAAAGTTCTACCTTTTTCACAATTTATTTTTTGAATATCAGTTTTAATGATGAGACATTACTATAAATACCTCCACAACCTCCGTACTAGTCAATGCATCCATCAGCACCATTTTTTAAATGCGCAACATTGAGTACTACCGTATCACGTGATTTTTCACCCCCAAAAATAATTTTGCACTTCAGCAATCATTCTTGCGTAGAAATTCTTTGTTTGATGTACTTAATGCTTAATTGACGGCTTCGTGATGAGGTTGTTAACACCCCGTATAGGATACTTTTGGTCCCAACGTTACTATCCCGTGGGTCAATTATCGAACTTCAGGTGGGTTGGTTGGTGGTGGTTGTTTCAGTGGCTTATTTGATTGAACTTTAAAGCCTGACAATGATATTATGAAAGCTTGATCAAAATAACCAAAGCTTCGCCAAGGATTCATTTTCACCTTGTTTTCAATTGGCATTGTCAACAAAAGTATTTTTTGAGCACATCTAATCATTCAAATCTTTGTTAGTAACAACAGAGCAGAACCCACCTTTTCCTGCTGCATCTGCATCTTGAGCTGAATGGTCTTCTTCTTGTCCTTGCAGCGCTTGTTCTGGAACCAGACCCTGATGACGCGGGGGCTCAGGCCGGTCATCTCCACTAGCTGTTCCTTCATCAGCGCGTCGGGGCGAGGGTTTGCGGCGTAGCAGGTTCTGTGGAGATTTGAAGGTTGGTTAAAAATTATAAGCACATCGTGTCCGAAAATTTGCTGTCGGATTTTATCTAAAGTCGTGGAAAACTATAATAGCGAGATTAAAAATTTTAATGTAAATTATTTTTCATTTTTTTTTTAAAGATATTGCTGATTAACTTCATTTTCCTATCCCAAGGTATTCCCAACATTTTCTTCTAAAATCTAAACAAATAAAATAAAAATTAAGTGCCTGTTTTTAGTATCAAAATAACTTTGCTTTAGTTTTTTTTCTGAAAGCCTATGAAAGTACGGTACTTCAAACTAAACCACATTTTTAGGGTTCCGTACCTCAAAAGGTAAAAACGGAACCCTTATAGGATCACTTTGTTGTCCGTCTGTCTGTCTGTCTGTCTGTCTGTCTGTCAAGACCTTTTTTCTCAGGAACGCGTGGAGGTATCAAGCTGAAATTCATATCAAATACTCAAGTCTATGGTCTCTTGGAGCTGTGAAAAAATCAAACTTCTAAGTCAACGCGATCAAAAGATACTCCCGTTTATGCCGCAAATTTTCGACACTCGCAAGGGAATCAAAACCTACAGGGTACTTCCCGTGAACTCAGAATCTTGAAATTTGGTACGAAGCAACGTCTTATAACACAGATAAAGGAAAAATTGCGAAAAGCATAAATTTTTAGTTACATCATATAATAAAAATATTTTTAATAATTTTAAACTTATTACCCCTTTACTCATGAACGCGTAGTGGTATTATATTGAAATTCTTAACAAATACTCAAGTCTATAATATCTTTAAGCTGTCACAAAATCAAACTTCTACGTCAACGCAATCAAAAGATACAGCAATTAAAGCCGCATATTTTGAAACTCGCAACTACTCGCAAGGGAATCAAAACCTAAAGGATACTTCCAGACGACCTGGAATCTTGAAATTTGGCATGAAGCAACGTTATAAAGTACACATATAGGAAAAATTCCGAAAATCTTAAATTACCATAACTTTTACTTATATACCTACAGGTTTGTACGGAACCCTCGGTGCGCGAGTCTGACTCGCACTTGGCCGGTTTTTTCTATTTTTGTCTGTTTGTTCCGGCTAATCTCCGAAACAGCTGTATCGATTTTGACGGGACTTTTACTGGCAGATACCTGATGTTAGAAGGTCTAATTTAAGTATATTACTTTAATGTTAGAAAAATAAAAAAGGTTCCGTGTGCAAAACATAAAACCCCATTGTTAACAAAAACCGATTTAAAAAATGGGAAGTATTACCTACTGTTGCAATAATTTACGCAAACAAAGGTCTCAGCACATAATGTCCGTTTCTCCAAAAGACCTTTCTCAATAGGTCCTTTTCACCAAATATCCTTTCGTAGAACGTCTATCCTCAAAATTAGTGCTAAAATAAATCTCACCTCAGTGTATGTAGCTGCTTCTCATTAAGCACGGTGCGCACTCTCGTCGGCTTGCCGTCGGCGGCGGCGGTGGTGCGCGCGCGCCCGCTCTTGTGCGAACCTGATTCACTGCCCGAGTCTGTTAGGGAAGAAACTGTCCGATTATTTTAGGTGTTTGTTTTAATGAAGAATGCGTTTTGGAGACTGTTTTTTCGGTTTTGCAGAATTAGAAACGGACGCCACATCAAGCAACACAATACAATCTGTCAAATTTATTTAGCACATTTTCTACTTTATTGCTAAAAGTATTAGGCTCACGATTGATTGAGTAAATTTGTCATATTTGGGTAGCTTGATGTCGAGTAGCTTGATTGTCTATGAATCCGTTCGAAACTTATTAATCCATAGTCAATCGGGAGTAAGGATTAGTCCGTAGTTACGGACTACTATCGGATGGGCTCATGTTTTCGTTAACGGACTTAGTAGACCTCCAATACAGTCATGTGTTCGTAACTGTACGAAAATACAATAGGCATACAGTTTAAAAAAAAACGAGTATTTTTAATTTGTACATTTTTGTTTTTCATTTAATACCCCAAACACTCATTCATTCAAAGTACTCAATCATTCACAACTTCCCAATGCCCATTCCTCGGGGAAAACTATCCACCCATACATTTTTAAACACCCATTCTCACTGTCCATGCAAAAGTAAAACTAATTATCTCTAATTAACAATGTACAAAGGTGTCAGAATATCTGTGGAAGGCTTACGGAGGCGTCAAATGGGGATCGAGTGGACAAGGGCAATAATCCTGGGTTATTACTGACCCTCTGTTAGCTTGTAGATGGTTGTCAGCTAGATTATGTTATTATCATAAGTTTGTTTGTTTGTAGATCCGTGTATGTGCATAATGTTTGATGATTTTGTTGGGGGAGTGGACTCAGCGATTTTTTGGAGTGTGAATTGTTTTGAAATGGAATTTGTGAAGGCCGAATATTGAATTCGCCAACAGTCAATTGAATCGTGGTTATGAAAGTTATTTATCTTATATCAATGCCTGTAAGTTTCAGAAAAATATATTGTTACTGACTTACAAAAGGCAAGATTCAAGAATAAAGACACCTTATGACAGCTCTTACGAGTAGGTATCTCCAAAAAGCTCTTTTCTTCGCGTGGAAATTTTGATGTGTAATTGGGAGATTAAAAAAAACTGGTCATGCCGTTTCGTAGGAGTTCGATAACAAACACTGTGACACGAGATTTTTATAAGTTAGAAGAAGAAATAATTAGGTATGAAAATATTAAATGTCAAACGAGTGATTTTTAATATCTCTCTTGTCAAAGATAAGGAGTCCTGTAACCCAGCCGTTGGAACGTTACAGCTACTACGCTTTGCTATGTTTTGGCAAGTATGTGACTCGCCAAAAAAAACAAAAAGAAGACACGGAATAGTACGTGAGTAGGTACCATCAAACCATCATTATCTATCTCAAAACCCCGAACTAGATTTAACACATTTTTTAATTAACCGATAAATACAACAAGCGACTAACTCTGTTCGGTATTATCAAACGCGTCGGTGCCTTTGTCGGTACACTTCAAAGGCGTTATCGACAAATCACGGCATGATCGCGAAACGATTATCGATACTCGAATTTGTAGCGATAATATCGATAAGGATAGGTAATCGCATGTTCGTATGATATGGTAGATCTAATATTGGTTGATGTTAAGATTGTAGACTAGTGTTTTCCCTCGGTTTCGTGCGCTATCGCTGTTTTACGTGTTTGATGTATGATCTTTTAGCTTTTTTTTTGGTTATGAGGACATAGGTGTGGAAGATCTTTTTGGAGTTCCGTGGTGTTTGAGGAATGAAAATGGAACCTTTTTGGGGGTCAAAAAAGAACAAAATGAATTTGGTGCATTGAATTTTGAAATTATTCCTACTATAATGCTCAAACTCAATATAAGAGTAGAGAAAGACCGGAGAAAGTACGAAGAATGGACTGTATGAAGCATGATATAGCTAGAAAGGAGGTGACTGATGAGATGACGAGTAATAGAGAAGTATGGAAAAAGAAGACATGTTGTCGAGAACAAGTGCTCAAACTCGAGCACTTGTCTTGGTACTTCTAAGGTAGAACACAGTTCAGTCATAAAAAAAACACTCCAAGTCCTACCTACCAACTGCCTACTTACTAACTGTAGGTACCTACAATTGAAACTTATTTATCGCAAGTTCCGTATATATAATATAAGCACCTTCTCAAACTTGACCGATAACTAAGTACCTAAGTACTAACAGCGCGGTACATTTAAAAGAAGTTTTTTTTTTCAATCAGAGCGAACTTTGTCAGTAGTGTAAATGGTTCAAAAAGATTTTTGTCAGGTGGCGTTTATTAGCGCCGCCTTTGAGGTTTTAAGATTTTTGTTAATTTGCTGATCTCCTTGAAGTTTTTTTACCTGAGTAATTCATAGTTGTGGGTAAATATATTCAACATTTATTTAGAAAAAAACCATAGATATACACCTGGTTTTATAATCTTCTGAGGTCAAACTTTGTGTCAGCTTCAAAGAAAGGATGCGATTCTCAATTCGGTTGTATTTTTTATGTTTGTTACCTCATAACTCCGTAATTTATAAACCGATTTACAAAAATCTTTTTTCATGTGAAAGGTTATACTATACGATTGGTCCCAAAGAAATTTCATTAAAATCGCTTCTGTCATTTGTTTTTTTTTTCCTCTAAGTAATAGGTTTTTTTTTCTTCTTTTCTTGGGCTATGTTGATGACACGACGATTCCTTAATAACTCCTAGTTACATTGTGAAAATTAATTCTTGACAAGAATTAGTGTGGCTACGAAAAAAATCTATCCGGAAAAAAATCCGACTCCAAAAAAACATAAAAAAGCTTTTCTTTCAGAAGTCGGTGGCAAAAATACAATTAAACAAACAAAGTCACCGACTTCCGGAAGTGAAATTATTGTAATATTGTCAAGTTGTTGTATGTTCCTACGAGTATTTATATTAATCTGAATCAAAAATGCTGGGTTACTCACCGGACATAGAACCAAGTTCATGTGGATGATGTGAGTTATTGTTGCTAAGCGTCGTGTTGTTGTTGCTCTCCGCGTTTCCAGTGGTGGCGCTGCTCGCAGTCGCACTCTGAACAAATGAATTTCACTGTTTTTAGACAAATTCATAGCATGTTCGCTGGTACATAAAGTTGATTTTTGAGAAGCTACATTAACCTAACTATTGTGCCATTTACCTAGTCAAAAGAAAATAAAATATTGTTAAAATGGTTTCGCCCATTGGCCCCACCACCATGGCGTCACTGGTGGGGCCAACCAGAAAAATGAAAAAACGTCGTTTCGTTGGCCCCACAACCCTGACCCCTTAAGATTAAAAAATTAAGGAATGAAACAAACCTTAATGATGTCAAAAATACAGTGAAGCTAGCGGGAACCATTTTTAGTTTAGTCATTTCCCGATGACCCCACCAGTGACATGGGTGGTGGGGCCAAAAATAAGTAGGTAATGTCTGGCGGCCCTGGGATCTCATTTTATTAATATTAGTACAAGGTAATGTTAATTTTGAAGATATAATGTAAGGAGGAAAACCTACGTGTTTTTTTTTCGAATATTTCTGCAAGTTTCTGTTAAATAATATAATGAATGAATGAATCAAGTAAAACAGATATTTATTCATTTTGTGTCCAGGAATAGTATTAAATATATAGTTATTTGATATATTAACCTTTATAGAACCAACCTTTTCTAATACATCATGGTCTTCTCTACAATATAGTGCTCCTCCTTCTCGTAACGCGAATTCGTCACCTGCGGGGAAAAAAATATTATTTTACGTTGGGTCAACATACCACTTTAGACCACTTTCTTTTTTCTGTTTCAGGCCAAAGTTGGACCACTTTCTTTTTTATGAGAATTAAATGGTATTTTCTAAGGCAATAATCACCCACGCGGTTTCTTAATGTTCAGCTGATGAGTAATAAAAGTATAGAATAAGAAAAAAATGGTGCTCCGACGTCAAATAAAGTTAGGATGAGAACAATAGAGCAATGATGATGATTATGGAAAAGTATGGAAGCAGAAGTCATGCTGTGAGGACCCTCAATAAATTGGTACCAGAGCATGATGGGCAAAAGAAGTGTGGAAGGATTGTAGGACTGAGGTGGCGTGCTGTGTTTTGTACCTACTCCAAAAGGGAAAAGGTTTGAGTTTAAACACATACAGGGTGTAAGCCACCTCATCACGAAGCCATCAACCAAGCATACTGTACATCAAACTAAGTAACTTTACGCAAAAAATATTGCTGGTAAACAACTTTATATTCTGGGGTGAAAAATGCTTTTTGTAGTAGAACCCAATGTAACCGATGGGTGGATTGAATAGTACGGGAATCGTGCAGGTGTTTAAAAAAAATACATTATATCCTGTATTTTAAACAAAATTGTGAAAAAAGTTAGAATTTGACCCCCAATATCTCCGTAACTAGAAGGTTCCCAGTTATGGTGTAGAAAAATGCCAAAAAATGATCGCAATGACGGGGTAAGCAAGTGCCTTTCGGCTTCGTTAAGAGGTTTTTTACATCCTTTATGTAATATTCGTAGCATGATAATGATGATGGCACTGATGTTCAGCAAGACACAGTACTTACCTGGTATAAGTTGTCGAGCGCAGGCACAACACCGGAAACAATCGATGTGGTAGATCTTCGTCTTCGCGCGCATCACGAAGTCGTTCTTGCTGAAGGAGGAGCCGCATTTGTCGCATTTTGTGCCGAATAACCTGGGGACAAGGTAGATTATCCTTTAATTTCACGATTTATTTTGCCTGTAGAACTGTTACTTACATCAAAGTTTAGGATGCTTTCGCGATTGCGTAAGTTAGACTTAAATACCCCAAACATTAACATCGAAACGAACGAATTTTGATACTATCATTTTACAGCCAATGCGTTATAATCATGCGTCATAATAGTGTAGGCAAACGCGGACTTCCTAGTAAGTACAAGGAATTTCGAGAGTTCTGGTAATGAACTTTGAGATCAAAGTTCCTTAGCCACCAAGAATTTGAGAGAATAAGCATGTTAACCAAAATCAGCATCTAAAAGTCCCACTACTTCCCAGTAGTGGCCTGGGTCCCCCAGGCCTCCTCTCTATGAGACGGAGTAGACTAGTAATCCACCACGCGACCCCAGTACAGCATGACAGATGTCACGTGTCTATGATTTTTTTGGTTCTAAGTAATGCTGGGTTCTTCACGATTTGCCTCGTTGCTCCGTCGACTACGCTTTTTAGGGGAATATAAAGTGTTTTAAGGTTAGGTTAGGTTATTCAACTGAAGAAGTAGTGATGACTGCCTCGTTGGTCTAGTGGTTGAGAGCTCAACTACTGAGCATTAGATCCTAGGTTCGAATCCCAAGTCAGGTAAAGTGTTATTGGATTTTTCCATCAGGAATGTCACAGTTTAGAACATATGGAAACGGGTATATAAAAAGGGGGTTCATATTAAAGGTAAAATTCGTGATAAAAGTATAGAACCCATTTCCATATCTATACTAATATTATTAAGCAAAAGAGTTTGTTTGTTTGGTTGGTTGAACGCGCTAATCTCAGGAACTACCGGCTCGAATTGAAAAATTATTTTTGCATTGGATAGTCCATTTATCGAGGGAGGCTATAGGCTATATAACATCACGCTATGACCAATAGGAGCGGAGCAGCAATAAGAAAAGTTGCAAGTGGGAAAAAAGCTTCTGTTGAGCAGGCGATGCGTTGCGATATCAAAACTTCACGTGAACGAAGTCGCGGGCAGAAGCTAGTGTTTTATAATGTGTTCTGATCGTGAAAGTTTATAAAAGACAATTTGTCAGTAGTAGTCTGGTTTTGCGTCCAGTTGATGGTAATTGGTTCCCCTCCTTTTACATGGGTGGGAGCTCAACATAACTGACGAAATGTGGGTGTACTATTTAGATACTCCTCTGCCTGACCCTTCAGGGATTAAAGGCGTAATGTTATGTAATAAATATATAAATATCGCTGGATATTACACACAGCGCCATCTAGTGCCACACTAAGCAAGGCTTGTGTCGTGGTCACTACACAGTTGATATACTACATATATACCAACTTTTTTGTTTGTAAAAACATACAAGTTATACATACAGGGTGTAAACCACCTCATCACGAAACCGTCAACCAAGTATTCTGTACATCAAACTAAATAACTTTACGCAAAAACATTGTGGTGATGGATGAATTGAATAGTATGGGGTTGGGAGGTATTTAAAGTAAAAATCTTAGAATAAAAACTTGGATAAAAAAAAAAACTTATCAAAATGTTGCAACTATGACCCCCAATATCTTCGTGACTAGAAGGTTCTTAGGTACGGTGTCGAACAAAAAAGTGAACGCAATGAAGAGCAGAACAAGTGCCTTTCGGCTTCGTGAAGAGGTGTTTTACACCCTTTATAAACAGCGATGACTCGGAAACAAATGTTCATGCTCATCACGTCAATGCTCCTACGGGGATTCGAACCCAGGACCCGAACATAAGACTGCCTCTACAACTGACTAGCGCTGCACCATTCGGGTCTTCAAAATGTTGTTAACGTTAAAATGTAATGATGATGATTCATTTAACACTTAGGTTTCCCATGACTACTAACTACGAATAAATGAAGGTCACTTGGATACCTGATGCGGGCATCGAACTGTGATCCTGAGATAGTGGACCACCACAATCATTTAACGTTTTACATAACCATGGGGATTTCCGTGTATACCGTAGATTCCGTATAGGTACTGCTACGATTTTCCTCGTTCTCTAAGACCTTATCAATTTGTTGAACTGCCAAAGTCATTAAAAAACAAGGTTACATTAGAATGGGTGTACGGTCGAACAAGCTATTTGGTTTACAGTTTAACCCACAAATTACATTGTAAAGTGTATCCAAATAGCTTGTTCGACCGTACATACAGGGTGTAAACCGCCTCATCACAAAGCCGTTAACCAAGCATTAAACTAAGTAACTTTACGCAAAAAATATTGGGAAACAACTTTTTTTTTTGAGGTTATAAATCATGTTTTGTGGTAGAACTCAATGTATCGCACTTAAAACATTGTGCCGATGGATGGATTGAATAATACGGGGGTCGTGGAGGTGTTAAAAGTTAAAATCTTACAAAAAAACTTGTATTTAAAAAAGAACTTGTCAAAAAGTTGTAACTTTGACCCCCTATATCTCCGTAACTAGAAGGTTCCCAGGTATGGTGTAGAACAAAAAAAATATCGCAATGACAGTGAGAACAAGTGCCTTTCGGCTTCGTGAAGAGGTGTTTTAAACCTTTTATACCCTTAGCGACGCCGAAATCTGCCATCATATGCCTAGCCTTTTCCTATGTTAGTCTAACTGGTTGCAGCTGAATGCCAGTATTTTACATGGAGCGACTGCCTATCTGACCTCCACAACCCAGTTAATACTAAATAATACGATACCACTTGGTTGTCAGACTTTTTGGGCCTCTGACTTTACCTGACTGCCAAAGATGGACAAATGACAGCCGGGACCAACAGCTTAACGTGCTTTCTGATGCACGAAGGAAATTCGGTATGTAAGGGCGGTCCTACCCATCTACAGACCAACCTAGACATTCACGGTTTAACCTAAATTTTGGCGCGAGCAGCTGTTATTATTTAGTCACGAGCTCCTCCCGAAGTGAAGCCGAAATATGTGGGTGTACTAATTTGGACTTCAGCAGAGTATTAGCTAGAGCGTCTCTACTTATCTCTTTAGGGATTACAGGTGTGATGATGTAATGTTATACCAAGGAAACTGCGGTCATCGACAAAATTATTGATTGTTTTTATTTTATCTTGTTAATCCATAGCAAAGGATAATGGGCAGTTTGGGCTCAAAACCTGGATCCTGTATAATGATTTTCTTCGTTGTTTAGAAAACTGTCTATTAGTTGAAGTGCTCCGAGTTACTCGTTAAAAAAACTGAGTAACCCATCCGTTAGGTATTTGTGCATGGTTTTAGGGTTCCGTATTAAGAAATGGGTCAAGTTTAATAGCATGTTCGTTTAAGAAAGTTTTAACAAATTTTAATTTTCACATGATGTCAGTTTTATTAATCAGTAGGTAGTCTTAATTATGTGAATCAAAATAAAATGAATATTCATAAATGTTTTCCCAGCAATTTTTTTTGCGTAGGGTTACTTAGGTCCATGTTCACCGAAAAGATAACGGCCTGATTATCTAAAAACAGCTGTCACTGTGACATATTGCCTTACAAAAATGTGTTTTAAACAGCTGTTTTAGATAATCAGACCGTCATCTTTTTGGTGAACATGGACCTTAGTATGCATAATGCTCTGGTTAAGGCTAATGCTCTAGGGTACCTAGCCCGCGAAATTCAAATTTTCTTAGGTTTTTTGAATTTTCAGGCCAGTGCTAAGTTGTATGTTGATGAAAATATCATTCGCGACTGTAAAACGCATGTAGTTACATAATTATAATCATCACAATCATCAATACAACCCTCGAAGTTCATAAAGGTCTGAGAACTGTTTTTTCAAGGTCAAAATCGCTTCTCGATATTTCGCTGACTTCAGCATGCAAATTTAAAAATTAAAATATTAACACATATGATGATTTTGATGATTATAGTTTTGTAATTACGTACGTCTTGCAGTCGCAAACAATATTTTTTTATCAACAAACAACCTAGCAGTGGCCTGCGAATTGCAAGAAAACGGAAGAAAATTTGAATTGTGTCCTACCCGACTACTTACCTAAATAATAGTGCATACATAAATATTTGTAGCAACGATAAACTTTTTGTAACCTCAATATAAGGAAAAACAGTATCTAAAAACGTTTAAAAACGAACAAAATCACAATATCGAAAAAAAGTAACCTAAACACAAAAAAGGTCCACAACAAAATCGAATTTACATCAATAAAATAAAAGAGCAAACTTATAAAACCTGAAATAGATTGAGAAACGATGGCACAGTATATTTTTAAAATCCACCCCGTTGGGAGGGGTCGTTGACCGCACTTAGGGGCTGGTTCCACCCCCCGGCAATCCCGCTAAAAGCATTGCCTATGGATATACAGATACCTGTAGGTATATTTACTCTGTAGGTTACAAAGTATAGGTAGGTTGGCAGCCTTGCGAAAGATAGCTACTGTTGGCGTTTTCACGTTGGCACCCTTGGCTATCTAGTTTTTTTTATGTTGGTAGTGTGTTCTAGTATTTTTTTTATGTTGGCATTGCTGAGTAATAAAGTGAAAAAAAATGGTATGCTATTACGTAATTGGATATTGGTCTTTGTGGTTTACTATGAGTAAGAATTAGCTTTTATGACGGTCATATTTTTATAGTTGGGTATTTCATAACGTACTCTAAATGTAATATACTTTGATATGAAATTGTTATACCTACTCAATATTCTATTTTTAGCTTGGGTCTTGGGTCTGAAGGGAAAGTAAGTAGTAAGTAATTTTCAACATTAGGTACAATAAGCTTTTAAAGTAGATGAATTTATGATGGATCCATAATAACAATATGTATACTTACTTAGTCAAAATTTATACTACAATAAAATAGATACCATAAAACGGGGCTATTTGGGTTTTGGAGGCCATTCGGGATGACCAACAGTTATCAATATTTTTGCACATATTTTGCGTATGGGCTAGTGGATTACCACTACGCGGGCCCACCAGATGTCACACGTGATTGATTTTGATTCTAGGACATGCCGGTTTCCTCACGATGTTTTCCTTCACCGTTTTTTGAGAGCAGAAGAATGGTAGAAGTTATTTTACAATGTCTAGAAACACTTTGATTGGCTGCTACTGAATAGTTGGTTAATATTGGTTTATATGACCAAAGAGACCCCAAAAACCCAAATAGCCCCGTTTTACTGCAGTGAAAAAAAAAACAGTCAGTATCAGACAAGAAACTGAGGCAGAGAGAGATCTTATTACTTAGGGCACAAGGGTAAAAAGTGGCAGACCCTCAGTAAACCCGGTAGTATCTATATGCGTCTAAACAAAGCCCCAGTCATGTCTAACCCGGTTGAAAGGTAGGGCCCAATCCAGAAAGGTTACTTCACCTCAACATCCTTCCTTTACATGGGACTTGAAACATTATTATTAATCAGTAATGTGCGACTGTATTGTATTCGGAAATGCGGACCACCTACACCATCATTTGGAGCATTTATTTTATGTGTAACTATCGGACGTCACTCGGTTTCACCCGCGTAGTTCTCGATCCCGTGAGAGTACGGAGATAAAAATTAGCCTATGTTACTCGCTGATAATGTAGCTATACATTGCTGAAAGAATTTTTCAAATCGGTTCAGTAGTTTTTAAGTGTTCGTTACATACAAAAATATAATTCCGCTTTTACTACTACTTACTAGTTTAAGGAGTGTGTAAGTTGGCTGCTGTCCATTAGTGCATCTGGCTATAACTTAGAACAGTCGCTGGATAGATGGCGCTGTTCTCGGTACGTTACTACAAGGGACAGAACGTCACATAATTTCATTCGGACCTAATTTTTTATTCGGAAGCTTATGCAAACGAAAGTGTCAGTCAACGAGCGTATGTGACATGTGTTTTTCAAGCGTTTTGGCTTTGGCACTTATTAACGTAGTCAAATCAACGCCATCTATAGAGTTCATGGAAACTATTTTTTTTTTCATTCTCAAAAAGAAAGCTTCTCATTGACATGAAATAAGATTTTAACGGTAGGACAGAAAGGACAAACACACAGAAAGACTTCCCAGACACTTAATGCAACAAAAATCCGCAAAAATACATCGAATATTATCTTTATAACCATTGATATATGTTTGAGTGTAGGACTATGATGAATTAGGCACATGGCTATCACATTTTATCACACTATCATTGTACACAATGATTATCTTGGTTTGATAGCATGGAAACATATACGCGATTGTCATCTCTTGCGATGGATCCTTTAAGTAGATCGTTTACGTAATTAGAACATTCTATATTTCCGAGGTTTTCATTGAACCAGTTGGTAATTAAGGTTTTTGTTACAATACGGTCCTGTTCAGGTATTTTTTTTCTGGATCCGTGTCTTAATTAAAAGTAAATTTGGGCGTAGACCAAAGATAATTATTGTGTTGGAAGGTTTCTTCCCACAGTTAGGTACACAAACAACGAAATTGGTGATTTTTGAGATTGGACTATTGACAAACGTCGCTAACTAAGGACTAGTCTGCGATATTGACAATACTAGATCTCTGCTCGTTTCATAGAAATTGTTAAGCTGTCCATGGTGGTACATCCTTTAGGTTTCTTTTTTTTTTTTTTAATAAATAATAATAAATAAATTCGAATGATTGTAAAGATTTAAAACTTAAGAACTTATATAGACTAGATTCTACTCCAGTGATCTCTCCAAAACTTTCATTTCAATGACTCCTGTTTAGAGCGACTACAGTAAGGATTATTAAACAGTATTCATGAAGTAGAGAAGATGTGTTTTCCAACCAAATCGAACGAACATAGAACTCAGAACAGGAGTATTAGAATTTTTTGGTTCGTATAGTGTTGAAATTTAAGTACCTATAGATAAACCAAGTGACTGATGGTCTGGTGAAGATTGCGGGGATGCGCTGGATGTGAGACGCATGGAAACAGTCAATGTCAAACTTGGGGGAAGCCTATGTCCAGCACTGGATGCCTTTTGGCTGAAAAAATGATGAAGATACCAAATAAAAATGCTAAAAAGAAAGTATTACCTTTTGGACCAAACCTTCCTTAAGTAACTCAAGTAACACTGACTTTTCCTAAAATTCTGGATCGAGATGGAATTGATTGAACAACAGAAATCAGTTGGCAAATAAAATATGAATAATGTCGAATAGCGCAGACCACACAGCCTGTCCTTCTGCTTACCCATCACAGAACATGTCAGTTGTCCGTAAATAGCATGTAAACAGTAACTTGACACTCCTGCGCAGGATTACGTTACGCTAATTGACGCTTGCGCAGTAGCTGGGAGTCAACTGACGCGGAGAGAAGATTTTATTTGTTGTTAGTTGTTGGGATTTTGTTAATGAATGGGGATTTAAATTAGTTATAGATTTACATGAGAGCGGAAATGATCAGAGGTTCAATTCTGTGCTTTTAGGAGCATCATCATTTACCTAGCCTTTTCCTCACTATGTTGGGTTCGGCTTCCAGTCTAATCGGATGCAACTGAGTACCAGTACCTATTTTACATGGAGCGACTGCCTATCTGCCTTCAACAACCCAGCTTAGTACTAGCTTTGCCTTTTTCCAACTATGTTGGGGTTGGCTTCTAGTTTAACCGGATGCAGCTGAATACCAACATTTTACAGGGGCTACCTATCTGCCCTCAACAAACCAGCTTATTAGTCAGTACTAGTTAGTAGAACCAGTCTTACCAAGGGGTATGATATTACCCAGTGGTAATATCATACCCCTTGGTAAGACTGGTTCTCAGACTTTTTGGGCCACTAATTGTAAACACTGTCAAAGATCTACAAATAACGTCTGGGACCAACTTATTAATGTGCTTTCCGGGGCCCGTAGGAAAGTCGGTATGTATTGGGTGGTCAGACCAACCTAGGCAAGCACGGCTTAACCTAAATATCGATCCGATCGGCTGTTTATTTAGCCACGAGCTCTTGTACTTACTTTTAGGAGCGTTCACGTTTCAATCTCAGTCTCATAAAATACCATAATCAGTCTTTAACAAACCTTTTTAAACAATATTTGTCTATTACAAGCCTGATTTTTCAACTAATAACGCAATTGATGAATTTATAAAATATTTTTTAAATATTTTTTTATACGCAGAAAATCAAAAAAACTGTTTTTGTGTTTGTTTATCAACTTCAATCACAAAAATCAAGACACCAATAACCCCAAAATGTTTACACTACAACATCCGGTAGGAAATCCTCTGTAACCAATAAAAACACTTCAAATTATACCCGTTTCCTCTAAAATGATGGATCACTCTCTACTCAGTACTACAAACAATTGGATTTTGACTTAAATAGAGTATTTTCAGTACATTTCCTATATTTACCGCGTGTTGACTGACGCGGTCGCTTCGACCGTTGGCGTAAACATTGCATTTCCGTCCCGCGGTCGGTTTTGAAAAGGTTAATTATAAAGCTTGATTGGCTATTTTTATTGTGTTTTGTTTCGGTTTCAGGGTTAGCTTTCATGGATAGTAAAATGTCCTGTCTGATATCATTTTAGATAAGGTGGTATCTACTGCATTATTTGACCCTTTGATGTCCTAAAATGCATTTTATTTAGATAAAATAACCTAAAGTTGACTGTTGTGACAGCCTCGTTGATTGAGCATGAGCATGAGGTCCTGACTTCGATTCCCGGGTCAGGTAAAGTGGTACAGAGGTTTTTCATCAGGATTTTATTACGGTGAGCTATGGGCTAGCTCGCTGTCGTCTTATGTCGTCCACGCGTGGCTCAAAGAGCTGTCAGCACAATGAAGGGGCCGAAGCCTGGCGGGGCTGCGGGACTGTTCGAAAGAGATACCGTGGCTCCGGAACATAAAGGGCGAGGAAGGAACATGGATGGTTTTTAGTCATTAAAAGTCTTACACTCCCTCCCGCTCCGCCCAGGGTGGGAGGAGTAATTTGATGATTTCCCATACGAAAACCAAAAAGGATTTTATCAGCAGCAAAAACCGTGTGTGGATTGGTGCCCTGTTGATGACAATAAGCTGGTCCATGTTACATGCGAGTTACTTTTAAACCGTAACTGGTAAAATGAGGGTATACCCAATAATTACACCTCTGATGAAACTCATCGGAGATTACAGGCACACAGTTTAAGCTGTAAAGATTGCATGATACTATAAGACCCTGTCTCCAGCAATTTCGACCTTCAAGAAGTGTTGATTTTCAGCCCAATTCGGTAAAATATTTATCATTTAGCGGTCTATTAGAAAGAAATATGGCGGCCAGATATGATTCGTGACATTATTATCAATGACAGTTATCTGTACCCACAGACAGACAGTCGGCGTCTTTTGATATAAAACTATAAGTGATAGATAAATTAGCATAATTCTGAGAACTGAGTAACGGGTAGCCGCTTTGTTTAAACGTTCTTATCGGTTTAAGGTTAACTGTTAACATCTACACGTTTAGGTACAATTTTCTAGGAATTCATAGATCAACTGTCTATGATTTCATAGAAAATTGGGAAATCCTTGAGATTATCGCAACGTGTAAAGATATCTATACCGACCTTTAGCGGCATAGCTCAAAAAATACTACAGCATTATAGAACAAAAAGTACAACGGCAATATAGAACAAAAAGTAGGTACTACAGCAAGACACTCGTAGAACAAAAAGTACTACGGCACCATCGATGACACAAAAGTTATAAATACGAAAGTAGCTCTGTCTACCTGTACGTTTGTTACTTTGCTCGCCAAAACTTCATACCCGTTATGAAATAATTATGACAGAAAGGGCTATTTGTCAAATTTAGGAATTGGAGAGAACTGAAAATGGAGACGGTCATGGACAACTCTTCATTCTGGATATTTTTTGTATAAAAAATAGTTGAGTAGGTACGAAACAGAAGAGTCCAATTTTTAATCTGCAACTAGCGTGTCCCGATATTTAAAAAAAAATATATCGAGAATTGCTAACCAAGTTTTTTGTCAATCATTACGCAAAGTGCGTTTAAAACAATCCCGAATTTAAATTTCGACATACAAATAATATAATAGTATAGGTAATGCATCGACCGTATTGAGGACGGAGCCCATACAAAATCGCCCATCCTCCTTTAAATAAATCGTCTGCCAAGAGTTTGTGTTTCAAAATGTTTTTTCAAATTCAAAAGAAAATTTGTTGACGTTTTCCTTCAAATTCTTATCTGACTCCTACATTAGCGAATGGAAGTTCCAAATGTAAATTCTTCCGTTAATCAACGGTAAGTTTACAAAATGCCTAAAACTCTAGTTTAAAAAAAGAATAGCATTACGTCAATCATAAGTCGGGCGCCACTTTATACACACAGACTCCAAAGATGAAATTCACTAAAATAACCTCTAATGTTTATCTTTTCACCCTTCCATTTCTCGCTGCTAAAATATAGTATTACACTAATACAAACAAAGTAAAACCATTGGTAAAATAAAATCATAACCTCAAAGTTTTTAACTCTAAAGAAATAGAGACTAAAATTGAACTGAATATAGGTTTCCCAACAACAAAATGCGTTGGTAAAGTCTCACTGTGATGTGCCGAAGTGAAAACAAACGCAGCTCAACTCAGCATTATGTATTTTGGCGCCAAAACAAACGTCACTTTGACAGCGCGGCGGGCGGCGGGAACACGATATGTGTTTGTTCCCGTTTACACCGGCCGGATAAGCGGGTTTTCGATTACCAATGTTTTTTTTTGTTTTTTTTTTCGTTCGATATTTTTTTAGGAATGTGAAATTAGTGATTACTGTTAGATCTGTAATGAGAACGGACTTGGTCATGTTTTTAAGTTTTGATTGTTATGTTAAGAGTGAGAATAATCGTGTCTTTATCAAAGATCAATATTGGATTGGTCAGATTCCAATTATGACGTCAGAAATTAAATATTCCTCTGTTCTTGTCTATGGAAATTCAGATTGGCGGTTAAAATCGGGCTTCATTCGATGTATTTCCATAAATAGACCGGAAAATACCTAATGCCAAGATTCAATAATTATCATTTAGTGGTCGTTTAAATCAGTCTTCAGTTTCGACTCATAAATGGTTTTTAAAAATCTGGGAGGCCAACTCAAAGCTTTGGTTTATTTAGATCATTATAACGTCTAAAATTGAGCGATCTATTGGTTCTAGAACGTGCTATGCCGATTTTTTTAGGATCATCAGTTTGCGAGCAATAGTGAAAATATAATCTACTTACAAAAAGGTTGATTCGTAACTTATGACGTCATGACTATCAGTTGAGCCGTTCTGGGAACCTTCTAGTGGCGGAGATCATAACCTGGGCTTCAAAGTTCCAACTTTAACACAGGTTTTTGAAGTGAAAAGTTTTTTAGGCGCGTTGTGTATTTTTTGGGTGAACAAAATTCACTGAACTCGCGTGACCGTCATCAAACGCTTCGTGGCACTCGTAGCCGATCCACTACGGCGTAGCACCACTTAGGCGTGCGCGGGGCACAACCCGTAGCAGATAAAGATTATGTACTTAGTTTTCACTCTTACCTAGTTCCCAAAGGCGCCGCATGTTTTTTTTTTGTTTTTCATTCAAGTTTTTAATTATACTCGTAACTGTAGGTACTTCCTTCATTTAGGAGTTCTATCCATTTTCTTTGGATGGTATTTAAAAGTACCTACTTCAATTTATTCCCATTTCATTTACCTAATTTTGCCTGTGTTCCACCAAATATACTGAATGTGCACCAAAATATGTTAATTAAAATATGTCATAACGAGCATCTATTTAACAATTAAACACTGTATATTTTCCTTAAAGCGTAGTCGACGGAGCCCCGCTTCGCGGGGCCCCTATTTCCGAGTGCAGGGTTTAAAGGAACCTAACTAACCTAACGGGGGTGTGCCCTAAGTCCCGATTATGGGGGCAGAGATACTTTAATATTTGGTGCACGATCAGTATTTTTCGGGGAAGAAAAGATTTTTGGTGAACACAAAAATATTATCCATTTTCTTTTCACGTCATATTGTTAACACCTTTGGTTAAAAACATCGAATCCAACTTGAAAACAACTGAAAAACCTAAAATGACCAGTCATTATCTTGCGACGAGGAAGTTTATTTGACGCCAACAGAATTAACTGAAATTGTTAATAATGCGCATTTTTTTTTTGCGTTTATTCATTTCTTCGCTGAGGTGGGATGAAAAGGTACGTGTTGCACTCGAGTGCAAAGATTTTTCACCTCGTGCTCTTTTGCTTCCCTCGCTAACGCTCAAGATTCTAAGTTTTGAATCACTCGCTGCAGGAGGATTTTAGGAGTTCCTTCATGACCCCCGTACCACTGAATGCATGCATCACATTGTGTTCTACTGTAATCTGTGATTGTTCACCTAAAAAAAAATCGTTTCCCAGCAATAAGTTTTGCGTGGAGTTTTTGAGATTTACAGAATGTTTGGTCATGGTAATATTATCATAGTTGTTGAGGGCTTCGACAAAAGTTAGTTTACACCTCATAAAGAGTAACCTATCTAGCGGATAGGTAATTCTGGTAGCACGATCCAGGATTTTAGTTCCACAGATGTTACCAACGTTCTTTTTGTCAAATTGATTGCGTTCGTTATACAGGGAGTAAATATAACCTCATCACAAAGCCGTCAACCAAGCATTCTGTACATCAAACTAAGTAACTTTACGCGAAAAACATCGCTGGGAAACGACTCTTTTTTGGGGTGAAAAATCATGTTTTGTGGTTGAACTCAAAGTAACGCACTGGAAACATTGTGCTGGTGAATGGATTGAATACTACTTACAGGGCCGTAGAGTAGAAATCTAACAGTAAAAACTTGTGTTTAGAAAAAAAACTTGCCAAAAAATATTTCCGTAACTGGTTAATATGATGTGTTTGATGTATAACAAAAAAAAAATATCGCAATGACAGGGAAAACAAGTGCCCGTATTGTATGACAACTTTAAGTGTGCAGTTCCAGATGACGCTGCTTGTCTAGCAAAAATGCATCGATATGCAAAACTTTGTACAATTATTTGATTCCTGTGTTTCCCGCCTGCACAATAAGTTACCTAGTAAAATCTTACCTAGTATAATCTCTCTTGCAGTACGTCTTCCCATCCCTGACGAAGCAGGTACAGGACTCATCCAGGAACTGGCGACACTCCTGGCACTTGAGGCAGGCGGCGTGCCACTCCAGGTCTGGAGCCACCCTCAGAATGTACTGGTCGTGGATCTGACCACCGCAGCCCACGCATAGCGAGAGCCGGAGTTTTTCTGTGGAAGAATTGCAGTGGTTAGTTTGGTTGAAGAGGAAATTGAAACTGTGTTCAGCTGTGTGATTCTGTAAGACCTCATTCTAAACTTCGAATCTGAAACCACTGTGTGTTTCTTGTTTCGCGTTCTAAAACCTCGGTTGATAATTCGAATTTACCTAGCGCCACCCTTTGCTATGGATGTTTATGTATAATAAGTATGTATTTACAAACAAAAAGTATATATTAGTACTTATATCAACTGTCTGGTGTCCATGCTTATGCTTAGTGTGGCACTTGATGGCGCTGTGTGTAATGCCCAGCGATATTTTATTAATTTTATTAATTTAAGTAACATGATATTAATGTTAATGCACATACGTTAAGTGTATCCTCTTTTGCAAATCTGGCTTTCAAAATTAGGTTTTCTGTAAGAAAACCCAACACTGGGTTAAGCTTTCCTTTGTACATAAGCTATATTATTGCAATTAATATGAATATTTGTTGTTTTGTGTGCAATCAAGAATAAGAATAAGAATAAAAATTAAGCTTTTGGTTTTATTAACAACTTTTATTTGTGAGAGTGGTTTTAAAAGACAATTCGGTATGTAAAGTATTTTTCAGGTATTTTTTTTACATTTTTATTTCGTAAAACATTTAATTTTAAGCAACTAATTTTAAGTTTTTTTTATTCCAAGTAACAGTTTCTTTTTTATTATTTTTTAAAGTATTATTCGCGATGACGTCATTTCATAGCCTGAATAGCTTTAAGTCTTTGCCACGTTTTCAGTACATACAAAAAACACTATATAACTTCAAAGTTGACATTGATGACAGTTGACGCTTGACAGATACGTGTTTTTATTTTGTTGTGAAATGTGAATGCTGTGATCGTGACTGTGATGTGAACTTTTTGTTTGAGTTTCTTTTCCTACGATTTTTAGCAAATTTTAATTTCTATCCATTATCCGTGCTGCGTATCCGTGCAATGAATCTGTCATCGACAACTAGTGCTAAATGCTTCGTACCGTCATGTAAAAACACTACAACAAATAGCCGACACAAATTGTTTGTAAATGTGAAAGAAACGCTAAAAAAGAAGTGGTGCAAGGAAGTGAATATGGAATACAAGCCTGGGCGTCGTCTTTTTTGTTGCGAAGATCATTTGAACGCGAAATTATCAGCGCGCGATGCATTCAAATAAATAACACAGTAACTAGCATTGACAGTTTTGATTTGACACTGACGGTATGACAAACAAAAGTTTTTTTTTTTATTTATCATGAAAAGAACGAAGGAAGTAGTCTATTCAGGCTACGTTATGACGTCATTTAGAGGTCAAATGAAAGTCAAATGATTACAAGTATTATTGTGAAAATAAACACAATCTTGTGATATAGAAAGCTAAAAATAGAAAAATAAGGCATAAGACCCTAAAATCTCCAAATGGTTTTGGAATCAGCGTAGGTTAATTTTTACTTTACATACCGAATTGGCAATTACTGTTCATGTATTTGTCGTTTGGATTATAAGTGAACGTATTTGTTCAAATTGCAAACCGTTTTATCCCTTTATATTTGTCCATAATTATATAGTTTTCCTACCTGTTTAAGTATAACTTATTGACGAAAACCTTTTCACTGCTATAAGGAAATAGGTACGTATAATACCTACATAGGCGAGTCTACACTAACCATACATTTTAATAGGTCAATTAGTCCCTAATTATCTAAGTATAATTGTCTAAGATTTTTTATGTACCTAGAAGAATGAATTTTAATTTTAATAATTGTGGTTATGACTTTCTATTTTAAATTAATTGATAATGAACGATTATTTAGTATTTTATATGACATGTTTTCTTGGATTTTATGTATTAATTTGATTAAGTTTTGGGTGACATTTTAAAATATTTCATGTTTTCTATTTTTACTATGTTGATATTGTATAATTTTTATTAATTTAATTTGATCAAGTGATGGTATATTTTCTATTTATTATTAGTCGAGTAGTGTTTTTTTTTTCTGTTTATTTAACTAATCTAAACTTTTTATGTAACGCATTCAGACACAATTGTTATTGTTATTGAATAAATGAAATGAATGAATCTAAAAAATCAAACTACATACAGATACATTATTTTTTTCACAAAACAATACGTTTTAACCCTCCACAGGCCGCGCGAACAATATTAATCAAAAGAGGACATAATAACAGAAATTATGAATAAATTATACCTCGGTTCGATCGATACATGTGGGCGTGGCTTTAGGCGCCGCCCCTCGCCTAAGCTAAGCGATAATCTATCCGTCCTTGTCTTGTGTTCCGTCTCGCTTGCTCTGACACGCGAGAAATTGCAGTCAACATTGTAAGTTGTCAAGTTGGAATTGACAGGCGTATGTTGTTGTGTGTCGTTTAAATTAAACCTAATTCGATCTATGTTTAGGTTTAACTTGGTTTGGTCTGGTTCGGGATAGACCACACAAGTTCAATGTTAATTAATTTCATTTTCTATGTCTGAAACTGAACAGTTTTGAGAACAAGAATTTAAGTCTTGAATCCACTGGTTATCCGCGAGAAGAACACCTACATTTCGCCAGTTATGTTTAAGTCCTATAGGGGGCGACCCTATTGCCATCAACCGGGCGGAAATGCAGACTCCGTGACTGCTACTGAGAAATTCCTGATGGAAAAACTCAATAACATTTTGCCTGACATGGGAATCGAACAAGTACCTCATGTTCAGTAGTTGAGATCAAAGAATGTCTATAAGTAGTAGGTTTAATAAACAATACAAAGCACAATTCTTTTATTTTAATTAATTACGCTTCTTCACATGTTGACTTTATTAATCTCTTTTAAAACCATCGAGAAGATATTAATCATTTTGTAAATGAATATAGATACATTGATTAATTAAGGGTAGGCAGTATGGGTAAAAATGTTGAGCAAGCGTTTATTTTTTGCTCATTCTTAGCAGCTTATAATTAATTGCGTGAAATAAGTTGAGCAGACTAAAATTAAAATCCTACTATCCTACTAATATTTTAAATGCGAAAGTTTGTTAAGATGGATGCATGTTTGTTACGCTTTTACGCAAAAACTCCTGAACGGATTGGGTTGAAACTTTGCACTCAGATAGTTTATAACCTGGATTAACACATAGGATACCTTTTATCCCGGTTGTATGATCCTGTGGGACAGTTGAACTTCACGCAGGCGAACCCACGGATGTAAGCTAGTACTTACCTACATAAAAATAACACGCAATCAAATAAAGTATACACTAAAAACTTTAATTAAAATACTCGTACTGAATGAGATTTGAAGGCGATGAATGTTGAATAAAAAAACTCGCATAATTATTTTTTTTATTATTCGATTGCAGTTACAGTGTTAAGTTTTACGACTGAAAGGACTTTATTATTCGAAACGGAACCGTCATCGCAAGTAATTGTAATAACAATTGGATTACAGACAATCAATTAAAAGGAATGCATTAATTGAATTGAATTGATTCGAAGATTGATCGATGATTGACTTTCTTTCATAAAGTACGGTACTTTATCTTTGTATTTATGTCAAACTTTCACGAGTTTTATTTTCATTGTTATTGTTTTATTAAAGTGGGTACGTATCATAATCCCGAAAGTTCATAATACCTATGATTGAAATACCGACGTCCAAAACATCGAAATTCAAAATACCGAAAGTTTTAAATACCGATAGTCGTTATATCGAAACACAAAATACCGATGTTCAAATGCCCGAAAGGACGAAATCCCTAATGGACGAAATATCGAATGGACGAAATCCCGAATGGACGAAATATCGATGGATGAAATACCGATGGATGAAATCCCGAATCGACGAAATCCCGAATGAACGAAATACCGATGGATGAAATCCCGAATGGACGAAATCCCGAACGGACAAAAACTTTTATTTAATAGCCGTATTATATGCCCCTAAAAAGCGTAGTCGACGGAGCCCCGCTTCGCGGGACCCCTATTTCCGAGTGCAGGGTTTAAAGGGAACCTAACTAACCTAACGGGGGGGTGCCCCAAGTCCCGATTATGGGGGCAGAGATACTTCCGTATGTTCAGTTGACAATAATTCGAGAGTTTACAATATCGCTAGAGAGTAACACGTTATATTATAATATAACGTGTTTGACAATTTTACGGTGACATAATATAAATTTTGTGGCAGAAATGAATCGCTGCAGAATCGACTCCACGTAGTCTTTTCTGCCCTACCCCTTTTTTTTTCTTTTTTTTTTTTTTTTTTAGGATGGGAAATCATCAAATGACTTCTCCCACTCTGGGCGGAGCGGGAGGGAGTGTCAGACTCTTACTGACTAAAACCCATCCATGTTCCTTCCTCGCCCTTTATGTTCCGGGGCCGCGGTATCTCTTTCGAACAGTCCCGCAACCCCGGCAGGCTTCGGCCCTTGCGGGCCCCTCTCTTCTGCTGACATCTCTTTGAGGCGCGCGTGGAACACGAACGCGCCGTCGACACGGCCTGTCGTCATTAGACGGACGGACGGCTAGCTAGCCCATAGCTAACCGTCCACAGGCCCGCATCTACGGTGGCCGGTAGCCACCACGTGGCCCCCGACGCCCGGTGCGTCTCCCGCGGCGGCCGGGAAGAGAGGCTCTCTCCCTCTCTCGTTCCGCCACCTCCTTCGCTAGCATGACTGCTTCGCAGAAGGAGGTGACGGCTTCCCATTCCGTCTCGCTCCGGACCATGGATTGAACCAGGGCCGGACGCGAGAGGTCGCCGCCGCTGATCGCCGCTACGAGGACACGGCGGTGCTCCGCCCACGCAGGGCAGACCTCCACCGTGTGCTCCACCGTGTCCTCCGGTCGATCCTCGCAGTGGAGACACCCGGGCGTTTCTTCCCGCCCGATTCGGTGCAGGTACCTCCCGAAACATCCGTGTCCGGTGAGGACCTGCGTCAGGCGGAAGGTGAGGACGCCGTGGCGCCTCTCTAGCCACTCCTCAAAGAGGGGACTTACCGCCACTATCGTGGCGTGCCCTTTCTGCCCTACCCCTAGAGTGTAATTTAAGCCCGCGTAGGCGCGGAGGGGCGAGGCGGGCCGCGAGCTGAGGAGCAGGTGGCTTTAACACTCGCCGCCGCGGCTGAGGCTGGCCGGCTCCAGCCGGCCAGCAAGCCGAAGCTGCGGTGGTGAGCGTTAAAACCCTCTGCGACGATAAGCTCGCGTGTGACCGCCGGAGCCCCGCAGCGCCGGAGCCGTGACAAAAACCATGCCTGCTGCATGCCTGCTGTATGATTGCTGCATGCCTGCTGCATGCCTGCTGGGTGCTTGCTGCATGCTTGCTGCATGATTGCTGCATGCTTGCTGCATGCTTGCTGCATGCTTGCTGCATGCTTGCTGTATGCTTGCTGCATGCCTGCTGCATGCGTGCTGCTTGCTAGGCAACTTTTAAGGTTTTTTACGTTAGGTTTACAAAAAATCGTTTTTCTCGTAAACGGTGACAATTTCGGGATTTTGAACTTCGGGATTTTAAATTTCGGGCAAATGAACTTTCGGGATTTTAAACTGTCGGGCAAATGAACTTTCGGGTATTTGAACTACGCGATTTTAAACTTCGGGATTTTAAACTTAGGGTTTATAAACTTCGGGATTTTAAACTTTCGGGCAAATGTACTTTCGGGATTTTAAACTTTCGGTCAAACAACCATTCGGCGTTTCAATTTTCGGGATTTCGTCCATCGGTATTTTAAAATTCGGTCTTTTAAAATTCGGGATTATGATACGTACCCATTAAAGTGCTACTTTATTGTAATCTTTTGTCATAAAATGTTTTATTTCTTTACCACATTCCATTAGAGATATAGGTAAGTATGTAGGTTTATTAATTCAGACAAAAAAATACGGTAGGGACAGTCGACCAAGCTATTTGGTTTACATTTTACATTGTAATTTGCATTTTAAATTGTAAATCAAATAACTTGGTCGACCGTAGTACCTATTTGATTTTTTCTGTCACACAAAATAGGCCTTAGATACCTCCATGAACCTAAGAATATATAGGTACATAAATAAAGGGTGTAAAAGACCCCTTAACGAAGCTGAAAGGTACTTGTTCTCCCCGTCACTCCGATCATTTTTTTGTTCTACACCATACCTGGGAACCTTCTAGTTACAGAGATATTGGGGGTCGAATTTCCAACTTCTTGTCATTTTTTTTTTTAAATACACGTTTTTCTTTTATGATTAAAAAAAATGAAATAGTCATGATAAACTACAAGGTGTAAACAACCTAAATGTTATAACCCAAGAACATGTGTATTTATATTAAAACTTGTGAAAACGTTAGAATTTTCCAATATCTCCGGTAGAAAGTCCCCAGGTATGGTGAAGAACAAAAAATAATCGCAATGACGGGGAGAACAAGTGTCTTTCGGCATCGTTAACAGGTTTTTACACCCTATATTAATATTTGACTATTATTTTTTTGCTTTTTTTTATTTTCCTTTTATTTTTTATATTTTATTTTATTTTATCCTACATATCGTCCTGGACTACGTCTGTTATGTTGCTAAGTATAATTAGTGGTCAATAAAAAAATAATAACTGACGAAACTTCTCGTCGTCGATATGTGACTATCCAATTCAGTACTTTTGTCTACTAAAAACCCGTTATATTTTATCACCCGTAAGTTTATTATAAATTCAAATAAAATACAGATAAGTCCATTGTGTAGTTGTTATGACTAAAGATAAGACAAAGTGTGAGGTTATCATGATCTTAGATTAAAGGCTGTCGCCTGATTTGCATATTTTTTTATTAGCGTAGTTCGATTTTTATGGTTAAAAACAAAATCAGGTGTACAGTAGACAATTATTATAAAGTTGATAGTTTGTGAAGAGATTGAGATTTGACCTGGGCTCCTGTTTGTAAAGAATTTGTTGGGATCTCGATTTTATTCTTGAAAGTAGGAAGTTGTTTATCCTGGTACTAAACAGCAAATCTATCATCTAGAGGAAACCAGCATGACCTAGAACCAACAAAATCGAAGAATCTATCTACCAATCCGCACTGGGCCCACGTGATAGATTCGTGCCCATTCCCTCTTATAGAGTGGAGGTCTGTGTCCCAGCAGTGAGAACATTAATAGGATGATGATGAAACATCAAAGCTTCGTTGGTCTAGTGTTCGCAAGAGTGACTGCTGAGCACGAGGTCCTGTGTTCGATTCCCAGGTCAGGCAAAGTGTTATTGGGTTCTCCCATGAGAAAATTTTTCAGTAGCACCCACGGAGTCAGGACTTGTGTGCCGCATATTATTATACTATTCTGTCAGACGTTTTCACACTCAGAACGCTGCGCTTGATTGCTCTTTGGCAGACTACAAGACAGAACTACTGCGACTCGGTGAGCGATTCTGCTACTGTCAGTTAGGATTGCGATGACTTGTTTGAGGTGTTGCACGAAAATAGTTCTTGGAAGGATATGGGGGAGGCCATTGCCCAATAAAAGAATATTAAAAAAAAAAACATGCGGAGCAGTCTTTGGGGAGCGGATCGGCTACGAGTGCTACGAAAAGCGTACGTGAAAGTCTTGCGAGTTCCATGATTTTTGTTAACTCAAAAAGTGCTCAACGTGCCTAAAGAAGCTTTCACTTCAAAAATGACTATTTTTCCCGGTTTTGTTTTAGACGAAGAACTTACTATAGCTGTAGGTATTTCTCGACGTTTATTTGACATTCAAGTATCATAAAACATATAAAAACGGGTATTTATCGCGAATTTACCTTTAATTTAAGCCCGACGTTTCGACCGGATTGCACCAGCCGTGGTCGCGGGGATACTGAAGTGTGGAGGTACCGCCACAGCAAAGTGAAGGTGTTTATTCAACTACCCTCACTTGAACTTCATAAATGTTAATTAGGGCCGGTTCACACTAGGACAGCACACTACACTAACCGTGTCAGTATACTGAGGCCTGTCCTAGTGTGAACCGGCCCTAATTAACATTTATGAAGATCAAGTGAGGGTAGTTGAATAAACACCTTCACTTTGCTGTGGCGGTACCTCCAACACTTCAGTCTCCCCGCGACCACGGCTGGTGCAATCCGGTCGAAACGTCGGGCTTAAATTAAAGGTAAATTCGCGATAAATACCCGTTTTTATATGTTTTATGATGTGTTCTGATCGTGAAAGTTTAAAAAAGACAATTCAAGTATCATTTAAAATACACACATCTATCTATTAAAAGAGACAGACGATACTCCACTAAGTCATACAGACAGACGTTTTTCTAATCCTCACTATGCCTGACCAACCCCTTACCACATTCACATAAGCAGTAATTAATGATCTATGTAGGCAGTTAATTGCAACATATCGCATACCGTCGTCCGTCAAGGTGCGCGCACACAATGCGCTGATCTGACCGATAGCGGGCAGTCTCCTTTATTTTGAGCTGCTGAGGTTATGCACCTTGGGCAGTCAGACGCGAAGTTTGTTTGTTTAAGATGACGAGTGTTTGATTGGAAAAATAATTTATGATTGGTTTTATATTATCATCACTAGCCGATGCCCGAAGCTTCGCCCGCGTAAAATTAAGTATATAAAAAAACCTTCCTCTTGAATCACTCTATCTATTAAGAAAACCCGCATCAAAATCCGTTGCGTAGTTTAAAGATCTAAGCATACATAGCGACAGACAGACGCGGCAGGAGACTTTGTTTTACGAGTATAATATGTAGTAAAGAGCTCGTGGCTAAATATCGGGTCAATCTTCAGGTAAAGCCACGTTTACCTAGGTTGGTCTGTGGATGGATGACCACACGTTACATACCGAGTTTTACGAGTGTTTGATTGGAAAAAGAAAAATAATACTTATGATTGATTTTATATTGAGGAGCTCGAGTAAATAATGAGAGACGCTCGGATTCATCTTCAGGTAAAGCCGCGCTTGCCTAGGTTGGCCTGTGGATGGGTGACCGCCCATTACATACCGAGTTTCCTCCGTGCCTCGGAAAGCACGTTAAGGCGTTGGTCCCGGCTGTCGTTTGAAGATCTTGAAGAAAATTAAAAATCACTTTCGATAGATTGTCGACTTTTATAAAATTAAAAAAAAAAGAGTAGAACTGCGAGCCAGATTAGTATGTAATTGGCAAAGATACGTTAAAATTATGTTACAATTCATCAATCACTGAAAATATATCTTAATCTTCTTTCTCTAAAAATAAAAAAAAAACCTTCCCGGCTACTTCTTTTACCCAAATACCTGCCATAAATTAAAAGGGCATAAAATTTTAATGAAACCATTAACTTAATTAGCAATTAACAGTAAGCTTTGGCGGAGGAATACCGATCCGTTTAATGTGGTAAGTCGTTATCTTGGCCATCGGTGAGGGCATGGAGTTAGTAGTGGGACAGAGACCATCACGGTTTATCGTGTCGCCTAAACGACTTCTTAGTGTTTCTACTCCACTTTTACCAAGTCATTTATTTCTTAACAAAAATACATTGTGTAGAAAGTCATAAATTATAAAATATCTCAAAATTAGATTAATAATAATTAGATAGTAACTAAATAAAAAATTAAAATAACTCATTTTATTTTTCAATAATAAAATTAATAGACGTTTAAAAAGAAATTTTAACGTGGAAAGATGAATATAATCAAATTAATAGGCACTTAATTACCTACAGAATTGTATTTAAATGATCAACGCATTAAAAATGATAACAACAGTTTGAGCTCAACTCTTTGCTCAAACAGCTCCCTGCCTGCCAGCGTGTGTTTTTCCTTCAATCAGTACCCGTCCACTTTTAAATAAAAACATGGACAGAAATCTTCTGGTCACCCTCGTTTCATCTTAGATGTCATCTATCTTTTTCAAGATGATAAATAATACTACCGAGTTCACTGACGGGCGAAAACGTCTCTACCTTATTACTTAGAAAATAAGGGTGAAAATTGTTAGACCGTCAGTGAACTCAGTAGTACCTGCTTATACCTTTTTGTCAACTCTAGATTACTTATGTTCGCTTGTGTGACGTCACACGTACGTACTACAATATGGCTTAGATAGACAATCCTGACAACATTACATACAAGCTACGTCAAATGTTAAATTACTGTAGATATTGTAAGATGTTGTGCCTCTGTTGGATTATCTACTCAGTGTACTTGCTGACATTATAGTGCCAATGGGAGATACAGCTTTAAGATAGGAATCTACACAGTATAGGTAGTTTTGAGCTAATTTGTTTGTTAATTACGAATTACATGGCCAAGAAATTACCACTTCTCCTCTAGCCGTTGAAGTCGAAACAGTAAAAGACAGTATTAATAAAATTGACAAGTGAAGTCTATAGTTTTCTCCATTCTTTAAGTAATTGTTGAAGCTAGTTCCCTGGAGTTATCCTAACATAAGGACGATAAAAAATATGTTTTTTGTTTTTGAAAATGGTATCCCGTTAGTTCCCTCTTATTCTTGATACCCTGATGGCCTATAGTTAGTGAAAGCACGTTACGCTGTTAGTCCCGGCTGTTATTTGTGGATCTTTGATCGTCGTGACAGGAACTATCCTCCTGTTCCGAGGCACGGAGGAAACTCGATTTTTAATGGGTGGTCAGTCCCGCACAGACCAACCAAGGTAAGCACTAGGCCATTATATCTATCTACGTATTTAAACACCACACCCGAATCAACTATTTCACAGGTAGCTATACTACTACTAATCAAATATCGACAAATAAATCAACGATTTGATCACCGTTGATCACATCCGGATGTCATTACGTCACTTTACAACACGTCTTTTAGGTGACGTGTACGCGTGTGTGTGTGTGCGTGAGAGTTGTCGACACTGACTCAATAAATTGTGGTGTATTTGTGAGTGTAGGGATCCGGAAAAGAGTTGAATTTATAAGATCATACACAAATAAGTTGAATAATTAAAAATTGTGTTACCTGATACAATTGTTTTGTTTCAATTCTTCATATCTACAAAACAATATAATATGAAGTATTGCATTATTTATGAGCACATATTAACAGCCTTTTTTGGTTCGCTTTACTTATACAAGCTTTCCCCCCGTAAGGAATGGGCAAAAAACATAAGTCTTCGAATTTTTGCTATGACATGACAGTTTCCTTACATTTCCCAACACCATTTTGATTCAACAGTTTTTCTAATTTATACCAATTTCCCCAATAATACTAAAACATGTGTTTGACATATAACATAGTGAAGTTTTCCAAATAACAAAAACACTATCGAAACTTTCGCCATTTTGAATGAATGAAACAACGTTCCAAAAACAAATGACAACCACAAACAATCAGACTTTTGTTTTTCGCAATCGCCGCTAATGAGTACAATATCGATATTCTTGATTCGATTCTGTACACCTACGTGTGTGTTGTGACTGTGCACTGTGTGATCACACCTGATCTTGTCCTGTGTGTTTGTGTGTGTGTGTCAGAGGCTGGTTTTAAAAATGCGTACGTTAGAATTTATAGTGTCAATAATATGGTCGGCGACGCGTGCGGTAGGGGTGGCACGGGGATGAATTGGGTTTTAATTTTGGTTATTTTTAATAAAGTTTTTCAGGAATTTGATGGTGATGTTCACATAGGGGAAACTAGAGGTCGTAATGAAGCAGGAAAATGAAAAGAAGATGCACAGATAAACCATAGCTTAGAAGTTGTTTTTTTTTATAGGTAATGACATTTAGTCTTCTTCTTGACGTGTCGATGGACTCAAATAAACCGACCAGTACACAGCCACTAGCACAGCTTTTACATTGACTTCGTTTAAATCCTGGAAGATGAAAGTGGCTGTGCAGATGGGCAAGAATCTAATTGGTTTGTCAGGAGTCGGGAGACTATGTGACATGGGAGAAGCAATCAATATGGTGAGTGTTGAAAATGAAATCAAAGAGACTTCCCCTGTAGTCGGACTTCGAAACTTTACAAAGATTGAAAAATCAAGGAAGACCTTTATGATTTGATAAACAAACTTAAGCGATTCTTGAAGATGTGACGATCTTTACAGGGTGGCTGTCAGCAGCTGAAGAATAACCAAAACACATGACTAGAAAATAAGAAAGGACCCTTAACCAGTATTGAACTGTTTTAACCTGATGATGATAAGCTTCATTTGCTTTTTGTACAGTCCGAAAATCAAATCAACTCAAATCATTTTATTTGTGTAACATAGGTAGTAAATACAGTTCTTAAAGTTTTTAGGGCGCTATGTTATGCCAAGAGGCGTACAAATATGGTAGCATGCGAATTGTGACAAGAAAAGAAAAAGGATATATTTATCATGCAAAAGCTAAATTAGTATGTCAAAAATTTTAATGTCACATATGGAATAATTTGTAAAGTCAATGTTAGATTTACAATAGAGGGTTAGGGTCACAATTTTAGATTACAGATAATTTAAAATTAATTGCAAAAGAAGTGAAGACTACTTTAAACAAAGTCAATAAAGCATAATCAAAGAATAAACTAACTAGGCCCATCACTTTCAAAACCAACAAACAAACTACCATTTCCACATAAACACTCCACCAAAATCAGCAGCCCTATACCCAATAACAGAATCGGAGGCGGCGCAGCAAAGTGGCGGCGAGTCAAAGAGGACGCGAACACGCACCGCGATATCTTCACGACATGGCCGTAAGGAGCGGGGCAGGGCGGCAGGATGCTGGGTAAAATAATAGTGGCAGTGAGAGACTTCTGTGTTGTTGGAGAAAGAACGAGGACGAGGCTTTGTGGAGTATTCATTAACCAACAAATACTGAAACGTCACACAAAACTCAAGGGCTGCTTAACTTTTGCTAAACGTCACTTTTGAGTATCTGTTAAATATAAGTGTTTTCTGATTAATGTAGTTGCGGGATCCAAGACAGTTAAATTCATTCTCTGGGACTTCGGCGAGCTTCATTGTCTCGGCGCTTTTCTGGTGGTCGCCACTGTTGATTCTGGCTTTCAGGAGTTACAGTGGTTTGGGAATAGTGTGGCGGGCTTGTCTCAAAAAAAAATGAGTGCTATTTAAATTTTGAGTAACTCTTCAGTATTTGGTTGTAAAGCTTCTAAAGTCAGGAAAGTTGAGGAGGCTAAAGAATAACAGACGATTGGATCAAACTGGGAATGGGAATGGGTGACCACTCATTACATACCGAGTTTCCTCCGTGCCTGGGAAAGCACGTTGAGCCGTTGGTCCCGACTGTCATTTGTAGATCTATGACAGTCGAGTGGTCTGAAAGTCGGACAACTAAACCGTCTCGTCGAGGGGTGTCATAATTCCCCAGTATTAACTGAGTTGTGGAGGTCAGATAGGCAGTCGAGGTAATAAATTGTGTTTGCAGTAAGATAAAGGGAACTGTAATCAGAGTTTCTCGTAAAACATCAAAAAATTAAATGTTAGGTCAAAATATTTCGTTTAAATTCTCAGAGTACTGGTCCCAAAACTGTACTCTGAGAATTTAAACGAAACGTTTTGCATGCCTTATAATTATTTTTCATCAACATCATCATCCTCATATCAGGGTCAATAGGGGGTCATCAGGGTCATCCATATATGGCTATCAGGTAAATATTTTTTTGAAATTTCTAGATCATGTGGTACCAGAATCTTATAGGATTAGGAAGCTAATATTTAGGAGTCATGTAACAAGAGTAGGTTAGGTGAAATTCAATCTACCTACAAATCTATGGAAGACACAAGCACTACAAACTTCATCAACAATATTATCAATCCATATAGTACTAAGCACACTGAAGACGATCGATCTTTTCAACCTTATTTCCTAGAGCATAAGGGTGAAAACTAGCAGACCGTCAGTAAATCGGTAGTATTTATTACATACTACGCACGCGTTGTTGATTAGTGTAAAGGTTCTAATTACAACCACGTTTTGGCACATACAAGTGACGTCTTCGACTACGAAAGAAGTAACTGCTATACTGGAACCGTCTGCCTATGGATTTTTTCCCTATCTCAGGAAGTCAGGACCTAGACTCAAATCATCATCATTCTTCTGCTTTTATACCAATTCATTTGGTATCGGTGCAGCGTTGTCTTCTTCTATAATTCTCTATTACTCGTCATCGCAGCAGACAACTCTTGCTTTCTAGCCATAACACTCAGTTGATCTATCGTTTTTAGGGTTCCGTACCTCAAAAGGTAAAAACGGAACCCTTATAGGATCACTTTGTTGTCCGTCTGTCTGTCTGTCTGTCTGTCTGTCTGTCAAGACCTTTTTTCTCAGGAACGCGTGGAGGTATCAAGCTGAAATTCATATCAAATACTCAAGTCTATGGTCTCTTGGAGCTGTGAAAAAATCAAACTTCTAAGTCAACGCGATCAAAAGATACTCCCGTTTATGCCGCAAATTTTCGACACTCGCAAGGGAATCAAAACCTACAGGGTACTTCCCGTGAACTCAGAATCTTGAAATTTGGTACGAAGCAACGTCTTATAACACAAATAAAGGAAAAATTGCGAAAAGCATAAATTTTTAGTTACATCATATAATAAAAATATTTTTAATAATTTTAAACTTATTACCCCTTTACTCATGAACGCGTAGTGGTATTATATTGAAATTCTTAACAAATACTCAAGTCTATAATATCTTTAAGCTGTAACAAAATCAAACTTCTACGTCAACGCAATCAAAAGATACAGCAATTAAAGCCGCATATTTTGAAACTCGCAACTACTCGCAAGGGAATCAAAACCTAAAGGATACTTCCAGACGACCTGGAATCTTGAAATTTGGCATGAAGCAACGTTATAAAGTACACATATAGGAAAAATTCTGAAAATCTTAAATTACCATAACTTTTACTTATATACCTACAGGTTTGTACGGAACCCTCGGTGCGCGAGTCTGACTCGCACTTGGCCGGTTTTTTGTTCTTCCTCTTATAGCCATCAATATTCGTACACAGAATTTTCCTCACTACAATTTCCTCATTCCTCCGCATCACATATGGATCTTCAAATCTCAGGGTCTAGGTTCTGTGGTATTAAAACTGGTAATCCATTTCAAAGCGTTTCGTTTCAACAGCGTCTTTAAAATAATTGAATACTTTATTTGGAGCATAGTTATTCAAAGCATTATTTTTAAATTTTCCTTATTCCCTAATGGAACATGGCTTTTTTCCTAGTAATAGGGGCCTAATGCCATCAATCGGGCACAACTCCAGACAACGTGGCTGCTACTGAGAATTTCTTCATAGAAAACCTAATAACACATTGTCGAAGTCGGGAATCGAGGACCTCTTGCTCGCGCTTGCTTGTTCAAGGAAATTATTCCCACCCATCCATTTATTTAATCGCTCTAACTAATGTCAAGTCGCCTCTCAGGCGCCACAGACCATCTAACAGTCCTAACCCGTTAACTGCTCACATTAACCCCCCGTACCACGACAATGGTCCTTTCGACCAACCATATTAGGACCAGATATTTGACTTAAACATTAGTACGAGAAGTCTTTAAATTTTACCGCGGTAGGACTTGCTAATTTTAAACCTCCGTCCTTTACAAATATCTTGTTGAATCAACAGGGTGCGCCCCACGGGTTATTTTTGCTTGCAACTTATTCAAATTATACATCCAATATCTTTATGTTAAGGTGGATGTGTGAAGGGATTGTGGTCCTTAAGGCGGTTTTGAGGTAAAGATAAATTGTTTGACCAGTCATTAGAGTCGGGATTTCAATGTTTTTATTCCTTTTGGTAAGGTTTCGCTGCGATGTTAATTTTACAGTTTGTTGCCAGTTTATTATTGTTTATTTTTTGAAGTTGCAACTAGGTGGACCTAGGGTTGGGAGATGTTTGAAGTCCGGTAAGAGATGTGCTTCGTAGTGAAAGATACAAGTTTACTTTTACTACACTTAAGTTTACTTTTTTATTGCACGCTAGTGTTGCACAGCTTTTTTGTATGTAATTTTAAGGGGACATGACTGTACGAAAGGGTATTTTAGCAACTTTTGTAGTTTTTAACCTTTTCAGTTTTGATTGCTTATCGACCGAATGATAGTGTGACGATATGATCTTGTTTGCGGGGCGAACAAGGCCAGATTTCAAAGATACAAGATAGAGAGGTTTCGATAGAGACAGGGGAGGCTTTTGCCCAGCAGTGGGACATATGTGTTACAGGTTGACAAGAGAAAGATCGACGGAATGGATTTGCCTACATCAATTTATGAAAATCAGGACTTAACAGTTCGAACCTATCATCAAACGGTGGACAAGTGCAGCTAAGGCTAAAAAAAAGGCTTAATGGACACATCGCGTTAGACTGGAAGCCGACCCCTACTTGGTTGGAAAAAGGCTAGGCAGGTGATGGTGGTGAGTGGGTGGACGTATACCTATAACTTTTATTACTTATTGCGTAGTTGAGCTCTGTGGATCTTTATTTTGACCTTGCTTTAGGCATTGTCTCAACGCATTTGAGAGGGATAGACTATGGTATTATAACATACTTTTGTATTTGTACTCACGTCCTTACGGGGCTGAAAAATCGATCTAAATAGCTAAGTCTCATATCTGGGAAAATTGGTCTTCTGTATCTGCAGACCTCGGTCACCCAAGTCCTTCACTATTAAACACACAGTATTATCTATCTCTTTCCCAAAACCGACCACTCAACCTAATCCAAACCAATGATCAACCACAAAACTTCAAGCAACCACTTCTTATACACCCGAAACCAGCATTTCTGCTAACCCAGCAACCATGACTCAAGTGCCCAATATTTATTCCCTTCATATGAGCTTTTTTTACCGCGTTATACTTCGTTTTACCGCCAAAGACCGCCGCAGTAACACTGTTTACTGAAGCCGGTAAAAAGGGTGTCTTGTCAAAAAAATCTAATGGATTGAGTATTTATATTGGTTTCTAGAGAAAGATGGTAGTGCTTGTCAAAAATATAAGTGTTAGAGAGAAATTAAGCAAGTTGTTCAAAAGTGGTATTAGGAATCGAGCTTGAATGATTCTTTTGTGAATTTTTCGGCTTCACGTTTGACAATGGTCATCGCCAGTATATCCTGAACAGTATAACCAAGCAATCATAAAGGCAACGTAGTTCCATGTGTATTAGTTAATGAACTCCTTGTTGATAAAGGGAAGTACTTCTTCTTCTCGCATCGAAGTCTCATACGACAGAACTATCGTTCAGTTTCGACAGTTCTGTCTTTGGCCCCATTCAAGTCCTGGAGGGTACAAGTTGTGCATGGCAGACATGAGAGAAACTGTGGCATATCCTGTGTTGGGGCTCCATACTCGCATTGTTTGTGTCCGAGATGGGCCGATTATACCCCATCTAGTCTAACTGGATCGGCATCCCTTTGTGCCTATTGGCCTTGTCTCGTTCTGTCTCCACTGATATGGAGGGAAGTGGTTTTTTCCTACTCCTCCGTTATACTTTTCTGATTAATTTCGTTGGGACTTCGTCGAGCTTCATTGTCTCGGCGCTTTTCTGGTGGTCGCTACTGTTGATTCAGCTTTTGTTTGAAATTGAGCCCAGAGATTTCCATTTCGGCCACTGCAGTTCGTGACTGGGGGTCGGTTTTCTGACGGTACAAGTACTAATAAGAGGTGTAAGTACTAATAAGTTTCTTCACATCGCTTTGTTGCTAAGTAGCTAAAAACAGTATGGCCCTGTTCCCATTATGTCATGACGATTAATTTGTCGTTTGTTTTTAGTTGGCAGAAGTCACGGACGACAGATATCGTGTCGTCCTGAAACTAGCCACGACTCTTAAAATGACATAGTGGAAACGGCGACAAAAAGGTGTTCTTTCTTGCGTTCCGTTTATGGGTGCCAATGTTATCACTACTGGGCACTTGAGATATAATAGCTTTGTGTCTGAGATGGAAACGCATCTGTGATAGCAATCGTGTTACTGAATTCATGGACGGCGCTGATTGCTTACTATATGTATACATAGACCGTGGGTTTTGTGAATTAAAAGCACTTATGTTGTTTGTAGTTATAGAAGGAAAACCTATTACCTTCGACTGAATACAAATCTAGACCACTACTGTCAATTTCCTAAAATAAAATAAAACGAAAAACACTACATTCTTCCCAGGGATTGAACCCAGAACCAAGCATCAGTCACACTAACAACCACTAGACCTACTCCCCAGATCACAATTACTTGCAAATCTAAAATCGCTTCTAATTACAACAAGTGTAACTTTACACGTAACTGTCAATCAATCCTTGATTGACTACTCACTGTGAAGCGAGAGAAGCCCAGTAATTAAATTAGTCTCGCCGTGGGAACCAATTGAAATGTCATTACAGTATGTAAGATGTAAGTAGGACGGTGTGAGATCGCTACTGTTTACGTTTTGGCTTTGAGAGTAGCGGGTTAGAAGTGGGTAGGTGTAAGGTATAAGCGGTAGCGATTTATCATCATTCTGTTGCCCTTGTCTTGATTATTTCAATATTATCTTCTATAGATTTTATTTAAAAATTAACGATTTTTGTAACATACACATTCATCATAAATTATCTTAAAAACTTAGAGCAGGGTTTCTTAACGTGGGGTCCATGGACCCCTTAGGGGTCCGTAGCATGTGTGTCGGGGGTCCGCAGTAGATCAGTCAGTCTTAACATATTTATTAGGAGATATTTAAAGGAGAGTGGAAACAGGTAACTTAGCAAATTTTCCGATGCTGGAAGAGTTGATAAAACAAGGTGACGTAAATACGACAAAAATGGTACAGGAGGTACGTAAGCATCTGGAAACATTGCAGACGTCTTTTGAAGGTTATTTTAGCTCAGAATCGCTTGAAAAAGAAACGTGGGTGCGGAGTCCATTTTTAATCGATATTGATAATATCAGCGACGACGATCTTATTAAAGATGACTTAATTGACATGAGATCTAAAGAAGTTTTGAAAGCTGAATTTCATGCAAAAGATCTTGACGAGTTTTGGTGCTCTTTGAGTCAAGCTTATCCTCTTCTTGTCAAGCGTGCTATGTCTGTTCTGATACCATTTGCTACTACGTATCTTTGCGAGGCAGGGTTCTCGGTTCTGGTATCAATAAAAACAAAAAGTCGCAACCGATTAAACGTCGCAGATGACATGCGCCTTGCCTTGTCGAAGACTGTCCCACAATTTAACGTTCTCATTGAGGCCAAACAGCAGCAACCTTCTCATTAACATAGTAGTAAGTGTATTAAAAGTGCCAATAAAAGAATTTTTGATTAATACAAATAAGACTTTTTTTATTTCCAAAAATATTTATGGCTGGGGTCCGTGGAATAGTTTAAATTGTGAAAGTGGTCCGTGACTGCAAAAAGGTTAAGAAACCCTGACTTAGAGCATCAGTTGCAGCACAGTGGTTGTCTACCAATCTATTTTTGTAAAATTTACCCTTTTAATTTCTTTCCTCTTTTTAAATTCCTTTGAATCAGCCACCATAGTATTCCACATATCACACTTCCAACGATTCTCCCCGCGTATTTTGTGGCTACAAAATGAAGACCATAGCAGATAATATCAGTGTGTTCGCCTGACGTCTATATTCACATATCGCGACGCCATCTTGAATTTGAAAAAAAGTAAAAATCTTGTCTTTATTAGTACCAAATGATTTAAGATTAATTCTTATCGGACATTCTTGTGAGATGAATCTTCGTGCGATGTATTGTGGTTAGCATGACATTTAGAAATAGCGGTCAATATGAAATATTCTCATAGGTAGGCTTGCTCTTCGTATTGCGTGGTACTATTTTATTTTGCTCAGTAAGGTCCATGTTCATCAAAAAGATGACGCTCTGATTATTTAAAAACAGCTGTTTAAAACACATTTTTGTATGGGAACATGTCACAGTGACAGCTGTTTTTAGATAATCAGACTTTTATCTTTTCGGTGAACATAGACCTAATTCATCTTTATCGAGTGTTTTATGGCCCATGGACCTCTGACTTGGTTTTACATGCCGTCGAGAAACACCTCTCAAGCATGCTGGTTCCCTCACGATGTTTTTCTTCACATAATAATTATACAATACGCACATGAATCTGAAAATTCAGGGGTTTGGTTGACTTGGGTTCGAACTCTGAGACCTGCCAGTCCAATTGTCACACCAAGGTTGTCACTGTGCTGTAATGGAGGAATGGGAAACATGATGGAGGGCAGGTAGGCAGTCGCTTCATGTAAAATACTGGTTTGACTAGAAGCCATCATCATCATCTGACTAGCCATTTCCCAACTATGTTGGGGTCGGCTTCCAGTCTATGCAGATGCAGCTGAATACCAGTAATTTACATGGAGCGACTGCCTATCTGACCTCCACAACCCAGTTAGTACTGGATAATACGATACCCCTTGGAAAGACTGGTTGTCAGACTTTATGGCCCACCGACTACCTGTAACGACTGTCATAGATGAACAAATGACAGCCGGGGGCCAACAGCTTAACGTGCTTTCCGAGGCACGGCGGAAACTCGGTATGTAAGGGTGTTCACCCATCCACAGACCAACTTAGGCAAGCACGGTTTAACCTAAAGATTAACCCGAGCGGCTGTTATTACGTAGCCGCGAGCTCCCCCAACCTAGTTAAGAAGCCTACCCCAAAAGGCTGGGCAGACGATGAACGATTCATAACCCAAAATTTAAAAAAAATCCTAGGTTAAGTATTTAATAACCAGAGCTTCTAGCTAACCAATATTCAAATCTGATGCGAGTATGACGCGAGGCGCCTGATCGCTGCTGATCCAGTTCCATTGCACTTGTTACTGACGTCAGCCGAACAAAAAGTATTTAATAACGTTCTACGTCGGATTATCAGCTCACTAGTATACTTAGTAGGGGAGGCGGCACACTGGGTACAGAATGGGAAGTATGGATGAGATAATTGATAATGTTTTAACATAACATAGCAACAAGCCTGTAATCCACACGGGGTTAGGCAGAGGTGTACTTAAAGTCCCATGTTATAGAGGCGAGCCTATGCCTGTGTTTTTTGTACTGTGTTTATTAAAGTAAGTACCGTTTAATGATCTTTGAAATAATAATAAGCACCGTTTAATGATCTTTGAAATAATAATAAGTATCGTTTAATGATCTGTTCGAAAGAGATACCGCGGCCCCGGAACATAAAGGGCGAGGATGGAACATGGATGGGTTTTAGTCAGTAAAAGTCTGACACTCCCTCCCGCTCCACCAAGAGTGAGAGAAGTTATTTGATAATTTCCCATCCTAAATATCCCAAATACAGAAAGGACAATGATATAAAGACGAGATATGACGAATTTAAAATTTCTATAGGAACCTTATTTTTCTCATATCTCTTGTTTATATCAGTTTCCATTCAAAATATAGATTTGGGAACTTAGATATTCTGTAATCCAATCGAAATAAATACACACTACCTTAAGAATATGTTTGTTTTACAAATTATGTTGATATTACGATTGGATGAACTACGCTTGCTCCGCAGGACTCTTAAACAATCGACTGAAAATCTCAGTGTGCCTCTAACCGAATCATAAAAGAAAAAAAAGAATTTGAGCCCCCGATGCTACTGTAAAGGGTTTATGACACAATGGACGCAGACACACAAAAAATATACCAAAATCTGACCCGATTTACATTTAGGACGGGGTTATTATCATCATATGTATTTAACATACTTATTTATATAGCCATAAAACCGTATCATACGTGACTTGGAGGATTTAGTTTCAATTAGAACCAAAAGTTTTGGAAGGTAGGAAATGCAAAGTTTAAGATTATTTTTTATTTTTATATGTGTTCCTTTTTAGGGTATAAGGTCAAATATTAGGTATTATACTCGTATGGATACACAGTAGTGTTTGGGTATCGTGCGTAGATTTGTGTGATTTTTTAACCGACTTCCAAAAAGGAGGAGGTTCTCTATTCGACTGTATGTATTTTTTTTTTTTTATGTATGTTCACCGATTACTCGAAGACGCCTGAACCGATTTGAAAAATTCTTTTTTTGTTTGAAAGGGTATACTTCCAAGTTGGTCCCATAGAAATATTGTCATGATCTGATCACGAACTTCGGAGATATGGAACGGAACTCCTCAATAAATGATAGCAAATGGACTGGGATTGCTGAAATATATTGTCTGTCTATTGTTTACACCAGTTCATAACATAACATCACGCCAGCGCACCGGAACGCTGTGAAGGGGTAAGCACAAGTGAACCACTAAAAAGTGAAAAATAAAAAGTTTTTTGCAAAAAAAAAAAAAAAAAAAACGTACAGTCGAATAGAGAACCTCCTCCTTTTTGGAAGTCGGCTAAAAAATAGAACCGACTTCAAAAAAGTGAAAAATAACTTTAGCTTCAGAAGTCGGTGACAAAAAAACTTTTTGCAAAAAAGTTTTTTTATTAAATTTAGTTAATTTATTTAATTATATTTAAGTTAACCATCAATTACATGTAGAACTCCGTTCATTAGAAATAAGGTTTCCACATAAGTAACGGGCCATTTTTTTTGAAAAACGCCTTAGTACGTCGATTTTAAAATGAACAATAACTCGTTTCATAAATAATATTTTCATAATTTTAAGAATTTATTCATATCTATGGATGGTAATGATTGTTCTTATTGTGAACAGTTTAAATAAAATGCTGCAGAATAATTGTATTTCTGATTGAAAAATCTATGCGCCTCAGGATGGAAATAAATATTTCTTCATCCATAAAACATCCAGTACAGATATCGAAACCATTGATTTTATGTAAATGGAAATGCTCGCGTTTAAACGAAATGTAACCCGACTACGCACTTGGGTTTCTTTATTGCAAAATTGAGAAAAATTCAAGTAATTCAAATGAATTAGTGCAGACAATTTAATGTTATGTTTAGCGAATTAAAACTTAACTAAAATGTAAGTCCCAGGCAATAGAGGCGTCAGGCGTGCTTATTGCTATCAACCGCGCACAATTCCAGACTCAGTGACTGCTATTGAGAAATTCCTAACGAAAAATACCCAAAAACACTTTGCCCTGCCGGGAAATCGTACCCAGAACCTGCCGAGCAAGCAGTCACACTTACGACCGCTAGGCCAATGAGGCAGTCTAATTAGTCTTAATTAAACAACTAATCACTCATTAAGACGGTAACAAAAACAAACGAGAAAGTGCTTCTAAGTAATATTGACTATACGACACCACCCGACATTGCTCGCAAATAAAATACCATTAATATCTTGTTTTATTTCCATGTTTGTTTAAAACAAATTCCTTCACGCTTTCTGTTCAGAGGTGGGTGGTAGACAGAGCTCATGACGCGATAGACAAATAGATTGGTTTTCTATATCAATGTTTTTGGTGTGAGAGAATTTGGTCGCTCTCAAAATTGAAGAGAGCTTGTTTTATGGTAAGAAAAACATTGATTTGTTTTAATTGGATTGGTAAATTAGTCTTATTGGAAATTATAAGACCCGTATTTTAGTATGTATGATGAATAATCATGTTAGTATGTATGTAGCTTCAAATATGTATAGAGATTTGTAAAAACAGATATTTCAAAACGTCATGTAAGCTTAATCGTTGTTCTATTTTTTTTTATACTAGTCTACATGGTAGACACCATGCCACTGCTGGGCTAAAATCTACACTTTTTCGTAAGTCTCTATCCTGTGCTATATCTGGCCAAATTCGCCCCGCTAACAAAATCAGATCGTCACGCCTCCATCGCCGCGGTCGACCTCGACTGCGCTGTAAAATCCACAGGACGCCTGAAGAAGGCCTCAGGCGTCCAGTGTATATTCAAATATTGAAATGATTTTAGAGTAGATTGCCGAAAATTGTTAATGCTACCGCAATTTAGGGTTAACATAACGTCAAGCCTACAATCCTTGAACCTTGGATGCGAGTCGCACGGGACCGGTCAATGCTGCAATGTGGCGATACTTAGGGAGGGACGCCTATGTCCAGCAGTGAACTTCTTTCGGCTGAAATGATGATGATGTGTGACTGGTCATCTCTTAGTCGCCATGGTTTATTTGAATTATTTATTTTGTTTTTGAGTTGTATTTTGTTTTTGTTTTGCTATGGACACTTTTAACGTGCACATCTTGCTACATTGTTCTCACATAATATACCATCTCAACATGAATGATGTAACCAAGATTTTGTAACAATATTTTGATTTAAAAGAGTGTCCATGGAGTTTCTTGCCCGTTCTTCTCCATAGAGATCAACGCTAGGGAATGGGCAACTACAGTACTTTCACAGTTTTTATGTCTTGTGACTGGGACTGTAGCTACATTAAATGTTCATTTTTGTTTCGACAATTCAAAAGTGCCTGTACCTAACTGGCCTACTTGAAATAAATGCTTTGATTTTGATTTTGATGATATACCTAATCCCCGAAGCATGAGGCAAAGGCGTAAGTTATGTTTAGAGACCATGTAAAATGGCAACCATAACGCACAAATTGAAAAACCGGGTTGCTATACTACAGTGACATTTCTGGCAAAAATTAGGGTTCCACAAAAAAATTAAGAGATTCAAAATCATTAAAAAAATAAATTCTTTCCACTTAGCACGTGCAAACTATGCTAGACACAGGCGCCAACAAAACGCCCAAAAATCGGAACTTCCGAATAAAAAAAAAGCATTCACGGCAGTCCACAATAAATCATTAAGGGTCCCGTAGGGGTATATTTTAGAGGTTTGGTCAGTGCCCTACCGAATGTAGAGAAAAAAAAACAGAAAAAAACTTTTTTTGGTTTTTTTTTTTTACTCTTCACCGGATATCAACGTCGCGACACTGCGTTGGCGACAAAACCGTGGCGCCTTGTACTTTTTTTACCATTTTGTGGTTACAGTTTGAGTTTTATCCCGAAGGTTTAAAGTTCAGATTAGGATTTCAAAAGAAGTTTTGTAGTATAATAGTGTCGAATTACTGGTGACAATAGCATTAGTTTTTAACTATTGTGTTAGTGTGGGTGATTTTGAATTTGAGCTGTATTGAAAAGCTTATAAGGTTGGGAATTAGATCGCTTTGAAATACAGAAATCTTCAAGTACGAGTGTAAAGTTTTGATGTTATTTTATCTTTGTCTCAGAAAAGGTCAGTTTTGTTGTTCACTAAGCTTCTAATATTTGTTTTGCTAAATTTCTTCATGACTGTGCAGAATTTTTGCAAGTTTTTGAGCAAATTGTAAAACGTTTCAATTTGTAATGTTTGTTTAATTTTTTATTTATTTTTTATAAATGAAGTCGTTTTTTCTAGTAGTCTGATTAAAATGCACAAAACTTTGACTGTTTTTTAACTAACTTAAAAATGTTAAAAATGCAATACGGTATTTTATTTACTTCTGCCAATAATTGTTCATTATTAAATTCATGAAAAATTTTTACGCAAAGAAAAGATCAGCAAAAAAACTGCAAACTCTCTTAACAACCAAAGCAGAAACATCATAACACATACATCACGACGTTGCCAAAAGGCGCCAACAGTACCCGTTAGCAAAGATAACAGCAAATATTTTGCCAATACGTCATCAAAACTAAAGGAATTTAACAAAAAAAAAAACCTTTGTCACCTTGCAAGTTGAAAAAAGGTGAGCCAAAAAAAAATACCAAGTGAGAGTTTGAGGGTTAGATGTTTATTTCGCAAATCAAAGTTGTTAGTGAAATTAAAAGTAGGTGTTTTTCTTCTTTCTTTTTTTAGTTTTTCTTCTTGTTTGTTTGGAGACACAAACAAGAGCTTGACAAATCAGCCATATGAAACTGAAACATATTCAATGAAACTGTCAAATCTTGTAATAATCTAGGACGTCTATTTATTAACCTATTAACGTGGCACTTTTACAAAAGTACAATACGTATTATCAAGAACTAAATAGGTATTTCAACTTAAGTTTCATGAAAAAAGTACTTGAGTTAAGCTCACTCTTATACGTACTCCATAATTGCAATTTGTATGTTTAATTTTTATATTTTGTGCAATAAAAAAAAACTGAAGTTAAACAACGATAACCTGTAACCACTTGCATCAGCATCCTTAAAACTGGTTTAATCAAGGTATAAAAGCATGTAATACATTTGAAGTCATAAAATTAGCTACAAGCTCTAAATGCAAGCACTTTATCTAGACATAAACTATCTAGACTGGTGTCGTCAAGGATAGCTGTTTTAGTCCTTTTTGAAGAAATACAAGTTACTTGTTATACCACACAGTGAGGTTGTGTTCATTAGAAAATTTTCTTCACTTTATAGTAGGTATACTAGCGGACGTCACGCGGTTTCACCCGTGTAGTTCCAGTTCCCGTGGGAGTACGGGGATAAAATATAGCATATTTTACTCGCTGATAATGTAGCTAGCCATTGCTGAAAGAATTTTTCAAATCGGTCCAGTAGTTTTTAAGTTTATTCGTTACATAGTTACAATAATAAAAATCTTCTCTTTTTATAATATTAGTATAGTTATAGATTTTTTTGTTTAGAAATCTAGTATTGCCGTAAGAATCAGTCTAGATTGAGAAATAGTTAAGTAGGTAGGTACCTAATTAATCTTTGTGGAAATCCATGACGGTGTAGTAGGTACAATGTTTTTCAAAATAATTTAGTTTTAATTCCACAAAAACGAGATTCAGGCTTCGATGCAGAATTCTCAACTATACCTACACCTAAAAAATTTTTTTTGACTCGCGACATATTTTCTCGATTTCTCGATAATACAGGAGCCAATTTCCAAAAACATCGTATATATTAATCAAAATTAACCGATTCCAAGTGACGTCTTATTAAACGTACTAAAAAATTGTGCCTTCAAAATTATACGGAACCTAAACCTCAGAAAAAAAAGGCGGCAACACAGTTGTCAACTTAATATGACAGCTGTCAAACGGGCGGGTGTTGTCAAATTGAGATTGACATAGAGATTGGTTTTCGAAAAAAATTGAAATTTTGCAGTGGTTTTGGTCAATTTTTGTTAATCATTGTATACCTGAGAAGGTTATATTTGTGGCAAACTCGTATAATTTGTAGTTTTACTAGGTTAAGTTGTTATAGCTTTTATAATCTTATTTTTTTAATAGAATGATATTGTGTAGGAGCTCGTGGCAAAATAACATAAGCAGCACGAATCGATTGTCAAGGTTAGGCAGCGCTTGCCTAGGTCGGTCAGGAGATGGGTAATCATTCATTTCATGCCTCGACTGTAACTTGTAGATTTTTGACAGTCGTTTGTTACAGCAAGTGGTACCTAAGTATTGCCCAGATGGACCAAACGAAAGATGGATAAATGACAGCCGGGACCAACAGCTTAACGTGTTTTTCCGAGGCACGAAGGAAACTCGGTATGTAAGGGTGGTCACCCATCCACAGACCAACCTAGGCAAGCACGGCTCAACCTAAAGATCGGCCCGAGCGGCTGTTATTATTTAGTCACGATCTCCTGATATTTATTCACAATAGATATCTTCCCTATATTAATGTTTCAATATTCCTTCTAATCCATTAATATAAATACCGATAAGTAACTTTCATTTTCAATAACCTATTCGAATATTTCTTTTCTCTGACTACCAACTCTCTACTCAGAATTACTTACATTATTTTCCCTTTCATTATCTGAGCCTTTTCCTAAGTATATTGGGAAAGGATTTCAGTTCAACTGGATGCAGCTTAACACCAATTATTTTACTTCGATCTACTTTCACTACTATTACTGTACTACTAATAACAACATACCTCATTGAGTAGTTCTTTCGATGGTAGCAGGAATCGGGTTGTTTGGTGCCTTCGCGCCTGCCTATTAGTAAGGCTAGTTTTTAGACTTTCAGGCTTTTGATAATCCGTAACAACTGTCCTAGATCTAGAAACGACAAACAGGAAAAGCTTAACAAGGTTTCCGAGGAGCTGATCGCTCGGGATATTAAATAAGTCACCCATCCACATCTGGACCCTAACAAGCGCTGCTTAACCTTGGTCGATGGACTCATGTGGGTATTACTTAACCACGAGCTCTTCAATTGTTATCAATGTTGAGTAATTGTTAATAGTAAGTAGAGCTCATTAGGCAAAATACTGTTTTAAATATTTAAAACTTCCTTATTTGTTTCCCGATCCACTATTTCTGTGAAGTCATGACGTATGGTTTTTACACCATCTAATTAAGCTTCCAAAAAACAATTATTTATTTATCACAAGTTGTGGCCCGCGACTTCGTCCGCTTGAAATTATTATAAAAATATTATTTTCCTATTGGAATCGGGTTTTGTTTATAATATACGAGGCCTAAATTATTTTATTCGGAACCTCGATCCTTTTTCTAAAAGGAGCTTAGTTACGCCTTATAATATCAGTTAACTGCTAGTCAAAGTCCCGTCAAAATCGGTCCAGCCGTTTCGGAGATTAGCCTGAGCAAACAGACAGACAGAAAAAAAAGTAAAAAAGAAATAAGTACCGTACATCTACTGTGTGAACTACTTGAGAAGAAATTAAGTCGCGAGATAGTTGAAATTAGATTGGAATAAAATAAACTTATGTTAGCGTGTGATGAGGCTCGCAAAGTCTTTGTATGGCATTGGGGTTGGCTTCCAGTCTAACCGGATGCAAGTGAATACTTGTACTTTACATGGAGCGGCTGCCTATCTGACCTCCACAACCCAGATAGGTCTGGGCAATACTTACCACTTGCTGTAACAAACGACTGTCAAAAATCTACAAGTACATACGCATTTGGTATAGAAGCTGTTATTTTGAAATTACAAACAGACACCAATTTTATTTATTTGTATGTATAGTACGTAGATAGTTGGGTCATAGGTGTATATTACTAGGTTAGTTCGGAGATAAAATTGTTCATTTAATTTTGTTACACAAGTAACAATAGCTCTTGAAAATAATTCAACAAAGCTTTTTGAACGCTACCGTTATTATGAGTGCATTTCTAAAGATGGCAACTTTGCAAATACGAGTAGTTGTCAATTTTTTTTGTTTACAAATATTTTTTAATGAACCATGCCCTGAACTATGATTTTTGTATGCCTATCGTACAAACTTTATGCTTGTTTTGGATTAATTAATCAAAACAGCAAAATAATTTGACGTTGCCAACTTTCAGAATACATCCTTTATTCTTAATTACCTGGTAAGGAGCGGCGTTACAAAGTGCCTGGCAAGACATTTATATATTTTTAGTAAGTACTAAGTTTTAAATTCAAAACGTAAAATATGCATCCTTCTACATTTACCTCAACTAAACACAAAGTACCTAAATACCTATTACCGTAGGGTCTGACCACACATTCCGAGGTCCATGTTACCCTGCTGAGGTCCACCGTGTTATCTCCTGCGTAAATTCTGTCAATTACGAAAGGAGTTCTTTGGAAAAAAAGTCCAAATTTCTTGCCACCGGCGCCAACCTTAGATAACGCGTTCGGAATAAAACCTTTTTTTGTTTCTTTTTTTTTAAACCAGAGTTACTTTTATGGGGACAGTCGATAAGAAGCGTCGCCTTTTTTGAGTCGTATCGTATCGGTTTGGTTCGCTGTAATTATTTTCTGTTTCCAAAGGGTTAAGTTTGAGGTTACTTATTATTTTTGTAGGTTGATGAGAAACTGGTTTGAGGCGGTCGGTGTAGTTGGCACTTAAATAGGATTTGAGATGTGGGAGACGAAAAATAATTGTTCAAAAATAACACTGTGTGTGAGTAAAGCGCCCTTTACTCTCAAAATATGGTTTGGACCACAGTCTGATTTTAAGGTTCCCAGAATTACAAGAAAAACACTGTGAAGAAGTCACAAAGCATAGCAATTTTATTCCGACCCTTTGTTCGTATCGATTCAACCCCCATTCACCCTCTATCTTAATGCAGTATTAAATCATTCAGCACCAGGTGGTCTAGACAATTAAAATATGTACTTTTAGCAATAATTATGTTAGAAATGTCAAAAACACAAGGCAACCAAGCACGCAAACAAAATAATAAAACATAAATACATAAAATAACGAATCAAATAGAACCCATTCATATTAATATTTGTCCGTGGTGCTAGGCAACTGGGCATATCCCAGTAGTAAACGCCCCTTTGTGCCTATTGGCCTTGTTTCGTTCTGTCTCCTGCTGATATGGAAAAAATTGAAAATTACGGTGTTTTCCTACTCCTCCGCTATACTTTCTGATTAATTTCGTTGCGCGATCCAAGACAGTTAAATTCATTCTCTTGGATTTCGTTGAGCTTCATTGCCTCGGCGCGTTTCTGGTGATCGCCACGGTTGATTCTGGCTTTCAGGAGTTATAGTGGTTTGGGAATAGTGTGGCGGGCTTGTCCTAATAAAAAATAATAATAATAATAAAACCAAGCAAGCATTCACATGAAACTTTAAGTAGACAACGCAAAAATTATTGCTGGGAACGACTTTTTTTTTGGGTGAAAAATCATTTTTGTGTTTGTGTTTGTTTGCTTGTGTTTGTGTGTGTTTGTTTTAGTAGGACTCAAAGTAACTTACTCAAAACACTATACTGATGGATGTATTGACCAGTTCGGGACAGTTTAAAGTGAAGTTATAACACTAAGGTTCATGTTCACCGAAAAGATAACGGTCTGATTATCCAAAAACAGCTGTCACTGTGACATGTTCCCATACAAAAATGTGTTTTAAACAGCTGTTTTTAGATAATCAGACAATCATTCCTTTGGTGAACATGGACCTAAAACTAGTGAAAAAATTTTACCAATATTATCTCCGTAACTGAAGGTTAAATCTAAAACAAAAACAATATCACAATGATGGGGAAAACACGTACCATCGGTTTCGTCATTAACGCCCATAAAATTAAATTGACTTGCTTCCGAAAAACTTATTTAAGTTTTCCCAAAAGTTGCTAAAGAGATACTAAACGATTTAAATGCGATCTTCAGTTGTCCAGCCTCTTAGGCGAGAACGATGCCTTTATACGAGGCATTGAAAAAAATACTTCTATATCTACAAATCTATAAAACATCAATTTATTCATCCAAACCGGATCCAACCTCATGTAACTTCAATAGAAGCAATCAATTCCCAAACACCATTCACAAAATTTGCTTAAGACTTAAAACCGACTCCGAAAATACGGAGCTAGTGACTAGCCCAACACTTGAACTCTCTCGATAAGATCGTGTGAGATCAAAGGCGCCGCTGGCCCGAGCGCTCGCTCAGTGACTGGCCGATAGTTCCCGCGGTATGTATGATGCTGACACTTAGGTATCTGATCATCTGTGTGACTTCCGAAATTCTAAAGTTCATAGAGTGCCTCGTCAGTTGTTGGTTATGGTTTTTTTGTGGTTGATGAATTATTTTTTGTTTGTGTCTTTTAATGACACTTTTGCAAGTTCACCCTCCTACTCTTCATTTTTGTTAACAATGTACGACCTGCAAGTTACTGAACTTAAAGTCTTTACTCTTAGATGACTCATACATATATACTTTCACTTGCAACGTGAAAAAGCCAGAGCCTCTATTGGAATGGCATTTTGATCACAGATCGACGATAGCATTTGTGAGGAAACACACGGCAACACACAGCGGATATCACACGGTGGAAACACACAGCGTACCAACTTTAAGGTCACAAGATATCCTGCCGGGGCTGCGGGACTGTTCGAAAGAGATACTACGGCCCCGGAACATAAAGGGCGAGGAAGGAACATGGATGGGTTTTAGTCAGTAAAAGTCTGACACTCCCTCCCGCTCAGCCCAGAGTGGGAGAAATAATTATTTGATGATTTCCCATCCGTAAAAAAAAGGTCACAAGATATCCAAATTGTATTTTTGCGTTTTAATTTCAGTTTCAAAATGCGAGTGGGCACGGATCGTCACTCACTGGACTCCTGATGAAGGAAATCGGCGCTGAGATATACCACGGCACAGGTGCTGTAATGGTCTGATCTTGATCTCAACATGGCCAGATACCGCACAAGATAGAGATGTTTGGAAAGAGTTTGAGGCTTTTGCTCAGCGGTGGCATAATTGACAGCCTAAAAACAGATCTTATTACGAACACCCTAGAGTTTATTAAATCATTTCTTTAAAGACACTCGCAATGAGTGAATGCCTTTTGAAATTGAAATCGTAAAATATATAGCTTCTTCACAAGAAACAATGCACGGACAATGTTGATATCATTGAAGACAAAGGACTTTTCATGAGCATTAATTACGATTCCTTGATAGGCCAGTAAGTTGAAGTTCATGGGAATGAATCCCATTACAATGTAACTCAAGTAAACAATGAACTTACTGAAGGAAATACAATAAATTATTTACCACGTTTTTATGAAGATGAAGAATGCAATGTTATGGAAGATTAGACAGACATATTACATACAGTAATGACCTTTTTTCTGATTATAAGTACATACGATATGATTGAAACTAAATGCGACACGTTAGAAATTATAGAAATTATATCAGTAAAATCTCACAGATGTCCGAGTATGATAATGACATACTTATAGCAGTAGAACGCTACTATAAAGTAAAAAGGCTTTAAGTTAGGTTATATACTGACTTGATAAGCGCATAAAAGGCTATTGGGGACATCATCAACCCAGCAAAGGACGAATGAACCGCGGCGGTAATACTTAGAAAAGTCTACTCGTAACAAATACAATTGTTAAAACTGTGGTGGTTTGATGAGAAAAGGGCGGATAATAGGCAATCAAGTTAATAACAACACGTAAAATTACGTAGATGATAACACAAGTCATGTATAAAAGGTGGTTTAGTGGTTAAATACAATACATTTCTTATTAAAACTGAAGTTAGAGAAAAGGGAATCAAACAGGTTATTCATAACTAAAGGACAAGACCGCCACACTATTCCCAAACCACTATCCTGAAAGCCAGTATCTACAGTGACGACTACCAGTAAAGCGCCGAGACAATGAAGATCTACTAAGTCCCAAAGAAACAATTGAACGGTCTTGGATCCCGCAACGAAATGAATCAGAAAATTACAGCGGAGGAGCAGGAAAACCATAACTTCCCTCCATATCAGCGGGAGACAGAACGAAACAAGTCCAATAGGCACAAAGGGACGATCGTATTCATAACTAAGTCAAAGTCATCGAAGACCCGACATGTCAACTGAATAAACAAGTTTCCAAATCGAACCCACTCTCGGCTACACTTACAGCACACACCAAAATTCAAATCAAAGCAATAAAAAAAAAGAAGTTAATTTAAGACCACTTGAAACTAATACATTAACCGTACGGCGTCGATTGGGTACTTTTGATCATTATCTCAACATTTTTGGACTTCCGAAATGTGGTTATTTGAATGTGGTCATTTAGGAGGCGCTAAGCGGTATCTTTTGATCAGAATCACCGGAAACGGTACGGTGATTAAAATTGTTAAACGCCGGTGTTACAGGGTTGAATTAAAGACAGTTTTTAATGAAATTAAAATTGTTGATGATAGTAATGAGTTGCTATCTGCTGTTAGATCTGTAGATCAGATGACAATCAAGGATAAAGAAACTTTTAAAATCATAGATTTAGTAAGCGTTCATGATTTTCAAAATATCAATTCCAAATAAAGAGGCTTTTTAAATTGAACCAATTAAATACCAAAAAATTTCGTTATAATTCTTTTAACAAACAGCCCGTTAAACGGTATTTCTAAAACCACATCTTTGTCGACGATTCAATTCACTCGACGGGGAAGACAAAAGAGAGGGTGTCGAGGCGCAGCTAGCTGGAGGCTTATGTCCAGCAGTGGATTGCAATTGGCCGAGTTATAATTGACTGATTGCACAACCTCTTTGGAAGAGCCAATAGCATACCTAAATAAAATCACTAAAATCAGTGCAAACTGTATGTTGCATTGCTGATACATGCAGCTTCATCTTACTACACACACGTGTCAACACGTATTTAGCATAGCATTAGCAGCCCATAGTTCCCACTGCTGGGACTCAGCCCTTCTCTAGAAAACGTGGTTTGTGATCCATCACGCGGACCCAGTGCGGGTTGGCGGATGTCTTCTACTTTTCTTTATAGTAAGTGCCTGTCAGATTCCTCACGATGTTTTCCTTTGCCGTTTTGAGGGCATTGGTGATGAAACAAATATTATCACAGAGTTAAATGCCTGCCTGGATAACCAATCACAGTTCCTTATCAATTAACCATTTTCTCTCACGGCGCATTTACCGCCAACAAATCCAACTGCAAAACTATTTATTTGCACATTTAAAGTCCTTTTTCAAGCAAGCCTCCGGATCTTAATCTATCTGATAGCAAACCAGTATCAAGAATAATTCTACCTTCTTTACATATGTAAACTTCAAGTTATATGTAATGTTAATATATACAATTTACCTACCCCAAGATGGATAAGGACGCATATAAGCGAATAAGATAAGATATATTTTAAGGTTCTAGCAGTTGTAGTTAGTATTGAATTTACATTTTTACGCATCATAAATAGATATTTGTTTAACATCGAGAATTGCTAGACTAATTTGCATGCAGTTGCTGGTATTTTAGACGACATGCCTTTGAGAGTTGTTAGCTTAAGGAGAGGTCTTTTAGATAAAGGATGGAATGTTTTCAAGACTAGTTGGTACACCTGCAATTTGCCAGTCATGATGGTGCTCTAAAAGTAAGATAGACGACACATTATTAAATTAACCATTCAAGTGCTAAAGGGTGTAAGCAAAATACAAAATATTATGCTGCTGAATGCATTGACATAGCTCCTATATAACAGGGGTTATGTGCTCTCAAAACGGTGAAGGAAACATCATGAGGAAACCGGCATGTCCTAGAACCATAAATTCGAAGACATGTGACATCTACCAATCCGCACTGGGCCCGCGCGGTGGATTATATAGCCCAATCCCTCTCATAGAGAGGAGGCCTGTCCCAGCAGTGGGAACATTAAAAGGCCGATGATGATGATGATGATGATGATGTGGTATTAAAAGTAAAGTTAGGTAAATGGCTCAACATATTTTCCGAGGCACGGGGGAAACTTTGGTACGTAATTATTGGTCACCCATCCACGCGTTTGACCAAGCCGCTGTTGTATTAACCCACGAGCTCCTAACCTAACAGTGAATGATATTTAGGCATTACTTGGATACCGTAGCTAAAGTTCATGACAACGAGCATACAGTTCGAGCTCTTGTACTATTTAATTCGCAAGTGTTTTCCTAATAAACAAACAGACAAACAAACACATCCTACACATGTTAACTATATTACTGCAGATAACAGTTATTTGCATGAGTTCAACTTTAACTACTGGGTAACTTTAACTATTTGTTTTAGATAACGAAGCGTGCTACCTAACATATGTTGCGTTACACCCTGCTAGTGGGTAGCTTCACGGTGTGGTTGTTGTGAGGTAGGCAGAACAAGGAGTGGTGAGCGATAAGGTTCTTTATCAAATTACAAAACAGTAAAGTACCCACTCTGTTAAATTTACTATCAAATACACTGAAGTAAGACACCGTCAGGGGATGAAACTCAGTGCGCAATGTACATTGCACAGTACATACACTAGGAGAGGCAGATATGGTGTGATCAGGTGATAATATAGAAGAGATCGATTTGAGAGATCAAGCAAATCCATAAGATTAATCTACGAACTTTTTTTACCCAGTAGGAACCTATAAGACTTTTAAAAAGTTAACTGAAACTTTTCCACAACAGTTTCAGTTAACGTTCAACATTATTACTATCAGAAGTGGCCCAACAACCGTTCCTTGCGGCATACCCCACCAAAAACAACACCGGGCCAAAAGCACATCCTTGCGGCATCCCTCCACTAAAGCTAAGCCCTAATTAACACTATGCAGTCGCGCATAAAAGTGACTCTAAATGCTTAATGCGGTGATGATAGAAGCCGACACGTGCGCGGCTGTCCAATAGTCACGTAGGAGTCAAAATGTTGTAAAATTCATTTTTTTTTTATGGACGAAATTTTGAATTGATTAAGTTTTACAGTAGGCGCAATATCAGAAATCGGTAATGGATCTGTGTGAACGTATTTGTAGAGTCTATACAGTAAATGTTAAATTAGTGAACTGAAAAGAACCTTCGTGTCAGTTTAGCCTTAATTGGATTACGGCATGACATCTGGCTAGACGCAAAAATGGCCGATGAAGCAAGGCTTTATTCGAATGGTGATTAAGGTTTAAGGCAAGGAAGGCAAGAAAGGTAAGGACGGCCCTGGTAGAAACCAGGGCCGTCCTTTAGCTCATCTGCGACATTGTCAAGATCGCAGGAAATACGCACAGGGACATAGGACCGCACAGAACCGGAAAGTGTGCCAGAAAAAGGAAAGGCCTGTACCCAACAGTGATGATTCCGGGTTGATTACGATGTTCATAAAGTCTATTAAGGTACTTTGAAAATCTAGACGTGGTGATAGCAATTGGAGTCACACGTTAATATTTTCGCAATGGTCACAGACGCAGTTATTATTACGAATTATACTCGTAGCTTAATTCATATTTTATCCTATTATGTTTCTGTTAAAGTAGCCATTTTAGTTCCCAGATCTCAATTCTTAAATGTAGAAAAAGAGGTCTGGCTCTTCACTAGGCCACAGTTAGAATATTTCAAAATAAACAGCGCTTCAAACTCATGTATTTCCATAATCATAGAAACAGTAAGATTACATTTATAAAAGCAAAGTGCATGATTGTTTTAATCTTAATAATGTAAAGGCATAAAATTATTTATCTTCAACGATAGCATCAGAATTTAAATCATCTGCTCCTATCAATAGATACCGTGTGTATTTATATGTAGTTATTTGTTTTACATGGCCAATTACCATATTAGAATACAAATTATTATTGAAAGTCGTTTGGTTATTATTTGTAGATATTTTATTCATGACCTACAACTGTTTCTGTTTAGTATTTCAAATGTTACTTCGTAAATAACATGCAGTGTCGTCTATGTTTATTGTTAGGGTTCCGTAGCCAAATGGCAAAAAACGGAACCCTTATAGTTTCGCCATGTCTGTCTGTCTGTCTGTCTGTCCGCGGATAATCTCAGTGACCGTTAGCACCAGAAAGCTGAAATTTGGTACCAATATGTATATCAATCATGCCGACAAAGTGCAAAAATAAAAATTTAAAAAAACATTTTTATTAGGGTACCTCCCCCAGACGTAAAGTGGGGAGCGATTTTTTTTTTAATTTTGACCCTGACGTGTGATATATTGTTGGATAGGTATTTAAAAATGAATAGGGGTTTTCTAAAATCATTTTTTGATAATATTAATATTTTAGGAAATAATCGCTCCGAAAGTCAAAAACAATGTGTCCCCCCCCCTCTAACTTTTGAACCATAAGTTTAAAAAATATGAAAAAAATCACAGAAGTAGACCTTTATATGAACTTTCTAGGAAAATTATTTTCAACTTGATGAGTTGAATAGTTTTTGAGTTATATAGCACTTTTTCAAAAAAACGCAAATGATAACTTTGTTTTTCATACAAATACTATGAAAAACAAAGTTATTTTTGCTGACGAAAAATGTTGGTATTTTTAATGGTCTGGGAAGCTACGGAACCCTACAGTGAGCGTGGCCCGACACGCTCTTGGCCGGTTTTTTTTTATGCAATAAATTCTAATAAAAGAATGTCAGTATAAAGGATTCTTTGGCTATTAAAAAAAAAGCAAACTGTACACGTTATGACAATAAAAAACGATCAAATAAACTTCAATAATTAAACAATAATGATTATTGATTATACAGACTTAAATTACCAAACAGAGGCTGTGAAAATCATAACACTCTTTGACTTTACTGTAATCGGGTGAATTTAAATTAAAAATACTATCATACCAAAAACAAAACACTACCATACCGAAAAAAAGACAGTCAGGCATGTAGGTAAGTAAACAGACAAGATAATTTCAATTTAATTAATTTCTGAAGAAGTGGATTTTAAATATACCAAGAACTTAGTTCCAGTAGCTTAAATTAATGAATACCAATAAAAATGTAGGTAATTATTATTTGCAACATCAAAGTATGCGACATCGCTAATAACGCTAGAGTTTTGATGGTGGCTATAAATTTAATACCAAATAATAATTTAAAACTTGGCATTTTAGTTACAGAATATTTATAACACCTACTTTAAGTTTCCGTCCTCCAAATGACTGGATTCATTCGACATAGGTAATCGCAATCAATTATTTATTCAAAAAGTTGTCTTTGCTATTTCCTATCTAATTTTAGCTCTAATAAATGATTTAGGTATCTAATTCTTAGAGTTTTATGCTTAAAAAACACACACAAAAATACAGTAAATATTTTTAAATTAAACAAGTTTTTGCAGATGATTTGTAAGCTCTAAACGGTTGTTTCACGGGCAAAACAAAATCATAAGTGCTAAAAAAAACGCTGCTTTTCAGGGTTCCGTACTCAAAGAGTAAAAGCCCTATGACTAAGACTCCACTGTATCTGTCACCAGGCTGTATCTCATGAACCGTGATGGCTAGACATTTGAAATGCTTGCAGATGACGCATTATTGTTGCCGCTATAACACCGAATACTGTAAACGGAATAAAATAAATATTTAAGGTGAAGCGTCAAGGTAGCCCGCGAAATTCAAATTTCCTTACTTTTTTTGCAATTTGCAGGTCAGTGGTAGGTTGTATGAAGTTGAAAATTTCGTTCGCGAGTGTAAAACGTATGTAATTAGAGAATTATAACCATCAAAATCATCAATACAACCCGTACAAGTTCATATAAGTCGGGGAACGATTTTTTCAAGGTCTAAGTCGTTCCTAGACTTATGTGAGTTTAGCGTGTCTGACTCGAACTTGGCCGGTTTCTAAATTTATAACAATAAAAAAACAGAATACTAAGCAGGCCAGATGATAAAAGTCAGTTTAATACCTATATTGTGTAACGATTTTGTATTTTTGGGCAACCAAAAACATCACAAAAAGAGGTTTATTTATTAATAAATAAAAAAATAAAAAAGCCTTATATTTCTTACTAACTACTTAATACAAAAATAAACTTATTTCTAATTTTCTACTAGTATATACGTTTATAGTTTATTTATTATTATGCTAGTATAATTTTAAATGATCAAAAAATACCAATGAATTAAGGGTTTGATTAAATACATAGCAAGCAAAAAAAGAACAGAAAACTACAGACTAAGGATAAGTTCGCTCTTATGCCTACCTATATTATTGTAATTATTGTGTTTATTTAAGTATATTTTATACGTTTATTTAAGAATAAGAAGAAGGATAAAAATGCACTAGCATTATAACAAAATCATTCCATAATTGAATTCATCAAACATCACTCAACTTACGACTCAACTTCACAATATTTTTTTCTATGACACCATTGGGAAACGGGTTGGAGTATAAACATCCCATAGGTGCGAAGCTACTGACTTCGCACCCTAATAAAACGTACTGGTGGTCTCTCGTAGCGATGCCTTTTAGGTTCTGTACTCATAAAAAAGTACCATTTGACCGGGACTTTAGTGCCACCGAAATTGGGGACACTAAAATGATAAATACTTTTTGTAGAAATGAGATGAAATTATATAAATTACACCTGCGCTTACGCTGCTCAGCCTCAACTGTGTTGGGGTCGACCTTCAGTCTAACCGGATGCAGCTGAATACCAGTATTTTACATGGAGCGACTGCCTATCTGACTTCAACAACCCAGTTAGTCCTGGATAATACGAAACCTCTTGGTAAGATTGGTTGTCAGACTTTCGGGCCATTGACTACCTGTAACGATTGTCAAAGATGTACAAATGACAGTCGGGATCAACAGCTTAGCGTGCCTTCCAAGGCACGGAGGAAACTTGGTACGAAAACGTTGGTGACGGCTTAACTTTAATATCAACCTGAGCGGCAGTCATCTATCCACAATCTCCTCATAAGTCATACTAATCGTTATTCATACCAATTGATTCACTAAATAATATTTACTGTTCAAAAAGGGAAATAAGTTTATAGCACTAGTACTATGAACCAGACTCATTTAACTAAATGAATAAACAAACGCACTGCTCATTTAAAATAAATCCAGATACCATTAAAGTTGAAGGGCTACTGGAATATAAATTTAACCCCACAGTAAGCACCTCATTCATGAAAATAGGCTCTTCTCGATGGAAAAAAAAAAAACATTTTAAGCAATATGTACCTATGTATTTATATAATTTACGCTTACAAATGTATTAAATATTCATAGAGACGAAAGTCCTCTAAAAATACAACTTGTAACCTTATCCATAACTCAAAATATATCAAGTATTTTTAGGCTGACAGTATATAAATGGATGATTAACATCTCGTGAGCATTTTGCAAATGTCTAAAAATATGCCTGGATTAGGCAAGATTCTAATACAAAATGTTGTCATGCTTAGACATGACCGTGATGTGTGAATCAGTGATATTTTATGTTGTCACCATTTCATAATCTGCCTCGTCTTTTCCCAAATATGTTGGGGTCGGCTTCCAGTCTAACCGGATGCAGTTGAATACCAGTATTTTACATGGAACGACTGTTTATCTGACCTCCACATCAATCCAGAATACTGGGTAATACGATACCCATTGATAAGACAGGCTGTCAGACTTTTTGGACCACTAACTACCTGTCACGACTATCAAAGCTCTACTATTGACAGTCGCAACCAATAGCTTAACGTGTTTTCCACAGCAAACTCGGTATGTAAAGGTGGTCACCCATCCACAGACCAACCTAGGCAATCACGGCTTAACCTAAAGATCGATCCGAGCGGCTGTTATTATTTAGCCGAAAGCTGTCAGTATTGAGTTGTCATCATTTACACTCGCACAAATAAAGGAACACAACAGACAGAGCTAATGATCCAGTGAATTTGATGGATAGGGTGGGAGATCAAAGAAACGTTGGATGGACTGTTTGAAGGATGACATGTCTAGAAAGGAGGTGAGTCTCCTTACCATCATCATCTTATATCATCCTTCACACAGTCGGCGCAGTATATCTTCTTCTTCTATACTACTCTATTACTCATCATCTCAGTAGTCATACTGAGATGATGAGTAATAGAGTAGTATATGTAGAAGAAGTAGTATAGTTAAGAAGAAATTAATAAAGACAAGGGAGGCGAATGATGCTAATAGATCTAATCCTAGAATGTACAAGGCGTAAATGGAGCCTTTACAAAGTCTTTAAGAGGCCGGCGGAGCATGCGTTTTTCATACAAACGTAATACCAAAATAATATGAAAATCAAACATATTCTTAAAGTAGTGTGTATTTATTTCGATTGGGTCACAGAATATATCTAGGTTCCCAAACATATATTTTGAATGGACACTGATTTACACAAGAGTTATGAGCAAAATAAGTTTTTATAGAAATTTTAAATTCCTCATATTCTCGTCTTTATATCATTGTCCTTTCAAAATATTTATTTGGGAACATAGATATTTTATAATACTATCGAAATATACCTATACACACTACTTTATGAATATGTTTGATTTTCATATTATTTTGGTATTACGTTTGTATGAAAACCGCATGCTCCGCCGGCCCCTTAACTAAACCTTCTGTAGGTACACCAAACTAAGTAGATCAACTCAAAAAAATATTTTTAGGATTATTTTTTTTGTTTGGGGGAAAAATCACGTTTTACGTTATGCCTCAATGTATGGAACTCGAAACAATGAGCTTATTGATGGATGCAAATAGTGCGGGGTTTGTGGAAGTATTTAAAGTAAAGTTATAACATTAAATTTAACCTAAAATATCTACTAGATGGTTCCCATGTACGGTCCAGAACAAAAAAATTAACACAATGATTGACGGGGAGAACATACCTTTTGGATAGTTATTCAGATGAGAAGCCCGGTTCCTTAAATTAAACAAAACAAATAGAAACATAGTTTGCTTAACCAGCTTGTTAGGTAAACTTGACTGCAACTTTCTAAGGCACACTTCACACCTGCATAGTATCGTCTTTCAAACACACTGCAAATGCACTTTGAAATGATTCAGTTCCGAAAATTATTTCACAGGCAGAAGGTCTACATTATTGATGCAAATAGGCTATAATAAATTATGTCGCGGGTGAAATGCTAGTATTTGTATAAACATGTGTAGCACGTTCTCAAAAACAGCTCTAACGGTTTCGATAAAATTTTCAATATGGGGGTTTACGGGGGCGAAAATCGATCTAGAATTTGCCCGAAACGAATTTTCCCAGATATGTGACCTCTTAATACTTTAACCACAGCTAGTAAAACCCGCGCTTTCCGATCCGACAGTTAAGCCTATGTGAAACCTTTGTGCAACTTTGCTAACTTTGTAGGTGTACCTACCTAACTAAACTATGCATGTTTAGGAGTGGCAAGCACCAAACTGCATCGGGTGTGGTTGATCTGTCGGCCATTAAGCCGCACCCTACACATTGGTTCATTCTTGTGGTCATAAATAATTTTAATACATCGACATAATTATGGAAATAGATGAAGTCTGTGAAGTGTCACAAATTACTACACTCTTGTGATCATTATTGTACTTGATAAGCGAATATAACAGGTCCATTTGCTAATCCTTAGCAAATGGACCTGCTAAATTCGCTTATATCAAGCACAACTATGTCAAGATCGGTTTCCAGTCTAACCGAATGCAGCTGAATACCAGTATTTTACATGGAGCGACTGCCTATCTAACCTCCACAACCCAGTTAGTCCTGGATAATACGAAACCCCTTGGTAAAACAGGTTGTGAGACTTTCGGCCCACCGACTTACTGTAACGACTGTCAAAGATCTACAAGTGACAGCGGAACCAATAGCTTTACGTAGTTTTCGAGGCACGGAGGAAGCTCGGTATGTAATGGTCCCCCATCCACAGACAGACCTAGCCAAGTGCGGCTTATACTTGAAGATTGACCAGTGCTGCTCATACCATTACTTAGCCACAAACTCCTAAACTGAGTACTAGGATTTACTTCTTCGAAGTGAAGTCCTCGTCATAAATGACACCGATATGCATACGAAGTTGCATACTTGTGTGGTCTTGTTAAAACAGACGTTTCAACCATCGCTACTTTCTTTAATTTGTTGACTGTTTAGCGTACAACGAAGGTTTTATAGCTTCCTTGCTTTCGAGGCACTCTGCTAACTAACTGGGTACATTTTGAGTTGCATTTGTGCTAAATTTTGCCAACGATTTCTTTGTGACTAGGTAGTTGAGGATAATCCGGTTATGCTAGTCTTGTTTGAAAATGACAAAAGAATCGACATGTTTAATAAGGAACTTTTTCATAAAATTATGAAAAAAAAAGGGTTGCGCAGTCTTAGGAGATCAAAACGGTCACATAGATAGACAGATGCTCAAGTCCCAAAAATGTAATCATTGTTTATATTGGTTCACCAACAAATGTTTACACAGGTTGTATGCTTAAGTAAAATTTTATTTTAAACGTATGCATAAAATGATTCACATTACATCATAAACGTAAAACTTTTCCGCAGTCAGACTTCAATAGACAGACTATAAAAGGAATCAAACTTGAGAAAACAAAGTATTCAATGGAAATTATCTTAATACTTTCTTTTTTACATGTATTTACCTTTGAGGTTAAGTTATAAACCTACAATGAAAGGATTGGTCATCTGTGTAAATGGGTTTAGGGTTACGTACCCGAAAGGTAACCAACTGGACCCTATCTCTAAACGTCCGCTGTCCGTCCGTCAGTCAGTCTGTATCTCATGATCCGTAACAGGTAGATGGTTGATTTTTTCACAGAATGTGTATTTTTGTTGCAGCTAAACAACAAATAATAAAACTAAACTAAAAATAAAGGGGGCTTCCCTAATATGATGTTACGGAATCCTTCGAACGGGAGTCTGATTCGCACTTGTTTAATAACGCACGTTTTTGAAGATCAACTTTAGTTAATTACGAACAAAAAAAATACATTTTAGTTGTATTGCAAAGAAATGACACCAAATTAACCCTATCCAAATAGGGTTTTGCCATGCAACGAAAATACAATATTAAACTTAACAAAATTTTTATTACACCATTAGTTTACGCTGAAACTTAAAATTTAAACCATCAATTTTATTTCACAATTTACAATGACATTCTGTACAATAAAACACATTTTTAAACTTTTAATTACGCTAATTACAATAATAAGTTTGACATTTTTTTACATTTTAGTTTGGCATTTAATAAAATTCACCAAAACACGCAAATACTTTAGTGGAACTAATTAATGACATTTATAAGAAAAACGGCCGTAGGTAATAAAATTCTGAGTATATTTGTTCCAACATTATTGGCTACTTAAATTCATTTTATTTTATTAATAATTACATCCACAGTTGATGTAGGCAAAATATAATTTGCGTGTTTAAAAATCTTTTTTTTTTCCATAAATATCAGTTCAAAGACCATAACTTTTGTATTACTCTAAAAAATATTAATAGCTCCATTTGTTCCCAATTCAGGTAACTTCTTGAAGAAATAAGCATTAAGTACCGCTTTTAGTAAAATAATGTCTAACTGCATAATTCCTTTTATAGTATCTAAAGTAGTAAGCACTTTTGTAAGATTAAGCTTTTTTTTTCCAGAGAAAAATGTTACCAACCCGTGCGCTGCGCCAGACTAGTATTCAATAAATTCTTTCTTTCGCATAAATTTTATGCGTAACCCTCTAATGGGCAGTTACGCTTGCTCTGCCAAAAATAATGCGTCGGTCCCAACGACCCCACGATTTATAAATCTTTCCCCTTTTGTAACAAGATTGGATGGATTCCCCATTATTTAATTAACTAAGTAAAGTAAAATTTTGGCAGTAACAGAACAAAGTAACAGAAAATATTATTTTAATTTTTAGTTGTTTGATTTGTTTGTTTTTTATTTTATTTTAGTTTATCTAAATTTTATTTTTATTTTATTATAAGTGCGCCCGGTTTGTGTATTTTATTGCTTGTTGATAGATACAGATACCTAATATAGGTATTTTACGACTAATATTACTAAATTGAATGCGAGTTGTGTAAAATTTAAAAATATTTTATGACAAAAGTCTTACGCATTTTATTGACCTTGTTTCTTAATTTTATCACACATCGAATTTAATGTTTTAATCAAAGAGCTATAAATGAATTGTTTTCGCAATTTTACACTTAAACGTGTAAAAAAAATGTAATTAAACATTTAAAATGACAAAAAAAAAACAAGTCTACTGTGACTTAACCTCGAATAAAAAAATACCTATTCCACGGCCGGTGTAATAAAATATATTTTTAACTTGATTGAAAGCTTGCAAAACTTTTTGCTCTCAATTTTAAGGTCTAACCTTGAGGCCAACGCGAGTAAAGAATGATCACAGTGCAAAATCTTGCAAAACAAAAAACCTTGGATTGTAAAATATTGATTTACTGGAACGTAAACGCCAAGACTTGAGTTTGTTCGGCACAAATGATTTTTTAAATAGGATTTTTAGGGTATCGTAGTCCAATGTAAGAATATGAAAAACCTGATAGAAAAATCGAGTAAATCCGGGTAAAGTTTTGGTTGGCTGTTTGCTTTGTAAGAATCACCAATCCAAGTAAAAGTTCCTAAAGGAAATGGGAATAAATTATACCCGTTTTTACCAGCAACACTAATATAGGTAAATGCGAAAGTTTGGATAGATGTTTTTGGTTATTATTTTATCAATGAAGCCAGAACAGGTGAACAGATCAGGATGAAATTTGGCACAGAGATCTGGATCTGGATCTAGATCTGGAGTCCTTTATTCTGTTCATCCCGGTAGTACGATCCCGTGGGACAATTACCAATCTACAAGCGGGCCATAAGCTAGTTTAAAATAAATTAATGCCTAAACAAAAACGCATTATGAGATTTTAAACCCTCACCGGCGAGAGTTGAATTACCAAAAGTGCATAAAAATTATGTGAAACGGGTGCTGATTTTATTTACCTTCATTAGTCCAAGCTTCTCCTTGTCAAAACAATAGGGGTAACTTTTGTTGCCACAAGTATATTTGAATGTGTTCTTCACAAATAAACAGTAATCTGATATTTTAAGCTACTAATTGGCCTCCATTTCTGTGATACGATCTGTTTTTGTTCCAGTATTGTTGGCTATAGATATAAAGGAGCTAAGATACTAAGAATACGTTTTTTTAAAGATATCTGGTGCCAATTGTCTACTAGACATTCTCACCAGAAGATTAAAATGTAGATATTATTAAGTAATGTTGCTTTTCTATGAATAAATTATGAAAATATTATCACGAAGTAGTCACTTAACTAACGGGTTACAACGGAACCTCATCTTAGGCTCCCAAATGAGGAATTGCCAATAGGAAACGCATTTCAGTCTTCAAACATTAAAATTTATTGAATAGTATTTAGTAATAATATGGTTAAGATACTACTTAAAGTTTCTCTCCGAGAGCGAAAATTTTAAACTTAACGTAATATTACCGTCACGTTCGGTGATCAAACGAACCAGGTCCAGCTACTTAAAACCTTGTGTACTTTATTCCATCACCACTGGCCTCAAAACGGTAAAGGATAACACCGCACCGTGAGGAAACCAGCATGTCTTAGGACCAAAAATTCTCAAGACATGTGACGTCTACCAACCCGCACTAGGCCCGCGTGGTGGAGTATAACTCATTCCCTCTCATAGAGTGCAGGCCTGTGTCTGATTATACAAGATTTTTAACCTAACCTGCCAGTGTTATTGAATTCCCAGCACAACGTTTGTTCAGTACGTGATAATGTAATTATTAGTCACCGTATGTGGCATTTCGGCTTCACCCGGTTTCATACAGGTTCGTTTCCGATCAGGCTATAAGAGAAAGGTGACAATTATTCACAATTATCGTTACCATGCGGGGGCACTGACTTTGAGCCCTGTTTGGTTTTAAGATTTTAATTCAATTTTTATATTTTTCAGTATTTTGCTTGCTGTTTGGACTTTGTATTGTTAATACATCATTTTGTTTTGTCTTATGCAAATAAATAATATTACTTTCATTTACTTAGGTTTAGAAATTGAGAGATTAAACAGGTATTTTAACTGTTTAATGAATTTAATTTTTTTTAATTTATAATTTCTACTTTTGTTAAAAATTATTTGGAATTTTAGTTTCCGACCACTGAACTTATTCCGAATCTCTCTTAAATTAATTTATATTATCGGATAAATATTATTATTGTTTATAAAATGCTGAAACTGGTCTGTTTTTCTTTTAAGAAGTATATTTTTTTTTCTAGCCAGGATTTAGCAAATAAATTACTGAACTTACTCAAGCTTTTTAGTAAAACTTATTGATTTGAAATGCAAAACGAAATGTTTTGTCATAGAAAGATCCGGTTAGACGGAAAAACCGTTTTTGAGATATAAACAAGTCCAAATTTCGATAAAATGTACAAGCTACCGATTTGAAATTCAATTCTACTGTCTAAATATTAAAAATTGAGTTTTTTTTTACCAGATTGACATATACAGACACCTGTTTTTGTCTTTCGCATAAATTTGAATCAATAATTAGATTAGAATTAACATTCATAGTAATTAAACTTGAGAAGATATATTTCTGATTATTTTCTTATTCCATTGTCTTATGGTGAAAAATAGAACTAAAAAGTCTTTGTTATTAATTTTTCACTTAAATTATGGGAAAATTTATAACTTAGGTATGACATTGAAAGTATTAAAAATTGATAGAGATATTCCCATATACGCTCATTAAAATATTTTTATTTATAATTGTTAAGGTTCTATAAAATGAAGGGCTGTTAAAATTATATTTTAACGTTAGGCCCAAAGTTCTGTCTCATCACTTTTCCACTTTATATTCCAGTCTCACCGGATGCAGGGGAATATCATTAATTTACATGGAGCTTCCTGTCTGACACACAGCCCAGTCGATGACACAATACCCGATGGTATAACGGGGTAAACGTTCCTCCTTTAAATATGTCAACTGCCTGCATATCAGATATTGGATCAAAATATTCACGCAAACCAAAAAGTTTGATGTACTTTTTTCGGCTAAAATGTTTTTTTTTACTCTTTTTTGGTGTAATATATTATACACAATTTTCACCATACCTAAATTTTACATTCTAACTAGAAGTTATTAGATCAACATCAAAAGAAGACTGAAAAATCCGTATTAAATTTGTTAATTAAGAAAATACTCAAGCAAAGTGAATTAAATGTACCTATATGGGATCAGCGGGCTTCTTCTACAAGATTAAAGAAGGATAATCGTAAATCGGCTCAGTAATCACGGAGAAATCCGTTCAGATACGTGAAAAAAATATGCTGTCCGAATACATAGCCTTCATTTTGAAGTCGGTTAAAAACAAATGAATAAAGAAACTCACTGGGCATCATTTCGACGTGTGATGATGTGTCCATGATATTGTGATGATGCAACATGTCGGGTGGGGACTGAACCAGTCCACCACCGCCCCCACTGGCCATCACCATCACTGACGCAGTTATATCTTCACCGGTGATCACCTTTAATACTTTTAACCAAAAGTCCTTTACAAAAACCCGCGATTTTTTCGTATTTTAACCAAACGTATTTTTGTATTTTTTGCTTAAAGTTGAGTTGTGCGGTTTAAAAACTGGATCCAGTTGTTTATTTACTGCAATGACATCACACTTTGTGAATATAAATGTATGTTTTGTTTAAAAGTCCATGTTACACACCCAAAAAAGTTTTTTTTTTCAAATTTTAACACTATAGTTCTATCACAAACGGAATACACCAAAAATGTTGTTAATACTTAAATAAAAAATCCACTAATAATTACGGTTAGGCACTTCGACATATTTATTTCTACAAAAAAAAATTGTTCGCTCTCACGCACGTCCTGACACCGCGCCGGCCAAGCCCACACTGCCGTATTATATCTATAATTCTATGGATCGACTCTAAAGCGCATGATCAAGCCGTCCTCGCCTCCCATTGGTCGGATTCTAGAACGCCTATTGGTTAACGCCTCGCTGATTGGCTTATAGCTTCCCATTTTCCCGCCCAAATCGACGTTGCCCTTACAAAATGGCGTTCCCTACAGCCTTTTGATGCTTTTTTGAACATTTTATTCGGTAAAAAATAATCCGGTTCGGATATAATGAGCATGATTTATGATTTTGATCCGTGGACTTGGTTATGTTTTTTTCATTCTTTTACTTTTTTTTTTTATAATCTTTCCATGTTAATCTTTGGTGTTTCGTGTTTTGTTTTTTGATTAATCGCGAGCCAATTTTTATTTGATCCGGTCTGTGTGTAAAAGGCGTAATTTGTGTTTTGGTTTCGTGGTGTCGTTTCGGTGAATTTTAAGTTGGCGACGTTACGCTTACGATTCTTTGCGGGATAAGCAGAGATGTAAAGTCTTCGTAGTTTCGTTTGATGGGAGGTGCGTCTTATTGATCGTGTTTCGAGCTTCTGTGTCAGATAGGGATGAAGCTAGAGTGAATAACAGCTGTTCATCAGTGTGAATTGTTGAAAAATGTTACAAATGTTACAAATGGATCAGACTATATTTTCCTTCTTTTACGGCTTTAGCTACATCCCTACTAACTTTGAGTTCAAAATGTTATTGTAACCTGACAGTTTTCGTGAAATATTCTCCAAACATTTTTTTGTTTTTTTTTTTTTACCTAAACCGTGACTTTTAAATTAAAGTATATACGAGTAGCTAAGAACCTACTTAGTAATAATTCATTATATTGTATATGGTAGCGACAAAATAAAAAAATATGTTGTTGGAAGAATAAAATAACGATCAGAGGTGTTTTCTTAGGATGGGATGAAAATGAGCAAATAATACGTAAATCGCTATTGAAAATATTTATTTAAACCTTGGGGACCTGTACCTACTAACTAACACCAAAAAAAATAGTATGTTTTGCTCACGTCTATTACGAATAGGTACTGTAAATTATTGTTTGACCGCTAATAAGTCAAACAAATATTTTTATACCTAGATTTTTATACCTAGATTTATTGACACTAATACCTATACCTACCTACCTACTTAGATACTAACTTATGACGATTCATTCATAACCTGCTAAATCTTACGTTTTTATTTAAACTAACTCGAATAACAGGAATAATTTTTATTTTTAGTACTTTCGACATTATTTTTATTTTTAATTCAACACTGTGATCGTTTTTAAAACTCACTCTAAGAATATTATTTTTAGTTTTTAGTCAGGAATAAGATTTATTTTTAGTTTAGAGTATTTTATTTTTAGGGCACTTAAACTCTCTCACACTATTAACGCTACGAGTTCTATTTTTACTGTGACAATAATTTACGACTTTAACAAAATGTCTTTAGATAAACATTGATCGATTACCTATCGCTTTGTTCACAGTATTTCATAAACGGTACTTTAATAGAGTATTAGCTTATGCCCGCGACTTCACCCGCGTGGTGTTTGATAATAGGGTAGACGACATAAAAATTGTTACTAATCCGTCAGTTAGATTATCAAAAAATATAAGACCCGTATTTTTCTTTTGTTACGTAAATAAAAATTGACGAAAAATTATACCCAGGCGCGTGACGTATTGAGAATTTTAAAAGCATCGTATTGCTTTTAAAATTCTCAATACGTCACGCCTGGGAATAATTTTTAGAGTACTGACGTCCTGAGCCCCCACTCCCGAGTTTTGATGTGTTTTTATCTTTGTCGATATTCATTTATTTACAAAACCAAAAAATACGTGTCCATTATTTTTCAATACTCTATCTAACTGACGGATTAAATAGATTTGTAATTTTTTGATACTGTTGTCATGCCGATTGCACAGCCGATTGTCTCACGGGATTATACTACACAGATAAAAGTGTCCTATGTGTTAATCCAGGCTATAATTAAACTATCTAATCTGTGTGCCTAAAGCCCAAATCCATTCAGTATCTTAGTTTTTGCGTGAAAGAGTAATAAACATCCATCCTCACATAATTCTGTATTTATAATATTATTATTAAGATTAACCTTAACACAAAACCGCTAAAATTGGAATGATTTTGATGGAATCCACAGCATTGGATGGGCAAATGTTGAAGGAGAAAAAGAAAAATAGAGCGCCGCGCCACTCTAGCGCCGAAATATAACTCAAAATAATTACTCAGGTGACCTTTTTGGTCATTTCTTGCTAGCAACCAACAAAGAAATTTAATCTCATCAAAAAAATCTCTCAGTGTCGCCATGAAGCAAAATTACCTACACATTGAGAGGTTTTATTTTCGAAAAAAATTGTTTCCAAGATTTCGGTAGATGACGTTGAACTGACTTACGTTACGTTAATACGTGCCAAAGCCAAAACGCTTGAAAAAACACGCTCGTTGACTGACACTTTCGTTTGCATAAGCTTCCGAATATAACCATTAGGTCCAAGTGAAATTATGTGACGTTCTGTTCCTTGCAGTAACACACCGAGATCAGCGCCATCTATCCAGCGACTAGGGAAGAGTTGAAAAAGAAAATCCCTCGTTGGCAATTTTAGCACGTTACAATACATTAATGAAGAGCGAGCAATGACCAATTAGACCATTACGTGTCGCGGGCTCGATCCCCGCACGGGACAAATATTTGTTTTATTATTTATCTGACCTTCACAACTCAATTAATACTGGGTAATACGATACCACTTGGTAAGACTGGTTGTCAAACTTTTTGGGCCACTGACTACCTGTAACGACTGCCAAAGAAGGACAAATGACAGTCAGGACCAACTGCTTAACATGCTTTCCGAGGCACGGAGGAAACTCGGTATGTGTTGCCTAGGTTGGTCTGTGAATCGGTGACCGCCCGTCACCCATCCACAGATCAACCTAGGCAACCACGGCTTAACCTAAAGATCGGCCCGAGCGGCTGTTATTATTTAGCCACGGTTATCGTTGTCTACCGTAAGTTTTTTTAAATGTCTTTTGGTAACAAGCTTCTTGGCCAACTCAAACGGCGACAACACTCCATTTGCAACAAAAAAAACTTTACACATTTCTACCTATTTCAACAAATAAAAAAAAAATATCAATTTTCCCCTAATTACTTCATCTCTTCATCAACGATGTGTGAGGTGACGCAAAAAAATGGCGCCTCGAGTTCGCGCCAAAAGTCGTTAAGCACAGATAAAATAGCGCCACAGATAACCTTATCTTGAAGCAGATGTTAGACTTGAATGGATTTTTAAGAAGTTATTTTTGGCATTTCCTTTTCCTATTCTTGGTGTTGGTTTTTTTAAGTATCTTTTTAAAAGATTGGGTAAAATGATTGTGCAATAGAAGATGTTTTTCGTTTGTAATAAGTCTCGTTCAGTGAGGTTTTTCGTCTAAGTAAAGATTTCAAGCAAAGTTTGACAATCTCTCTGAACAAAAACCAAAAACATAACTTGCCCAAATTCTGGTTAGAATTACCTGATTCAATTGTAAACCGGTTCTGTTTCACATATTATGTATTAAAAATCAAGTTTGAAATTAATGAATTCTACCTAAGTAAAAAAAAAGTAAATACCTAGAGACTGTTTTTTAGAACGCGACTACATAAATAATAGCAAAAGTCTAAACCCAAAAGCGTATTAAGCAACCAACTCTGACCACACAAAACTGACCTCACCAATTCACCCCTAAAATCTAAAATCGCAATCACGAAAATCGATCATACAATTCCCGAGATGAGTTCACAATACAAACACATTAACATGCTTACACAAAGAGAATTAATATTCCCCATTCTCGATACTTTTCCACCGGAACCGGATACGGGGAGGAAGCGGAAACGGTGCGGGAGCGGCTGACCGGCCGGATGTGACGTAGACGTCTTATTGATTGCGGCTAATTCATTTTATCGTCTTGGAGTTATTTGAGATGAGAGGTTCTTAAAAATGTGTTTTTCAACACACTTGCTCATAAAGTGGCTCTAATTTCACCGCAATTAGGCACATAATGACACCTGTAATCAAACTGTGACTTTTTCATTGCTATTATTCACAAGTGAGTTATAGGGTTTTTTTTTATTTTATTGGTTGAATTGCTTTGTTCTTAAAAAGTTTCGATACAAAAAAGATCGTGTTAAATAGTACAAATAAATTAATGTACCTATTGCTTGCTCATGCAACTTCGTATCTACATAGATAATTTCAACTTATAGGTTTTTAATAAATAAAACTTTCACTCAAATGTAACTTTTGTTTTCTCTGTATTAAATAAAACTTTGAATTCCCCATTTCGTACGTGGCTAAAACGCTATCCGCGAAAAGCCAAAAAAAGAAACCTCATTCTTTTAGTCTATGGCCGATCGCCATTGTTAGATGCGCGCGCATAGGAAAACTGATTAATTATTACCGCCATTGCGAAAAAAAATTCACAACTCGTTTTCACTGTTGAAATTATAGTTATTTTTAGTATTATTTTATTCTCAAGTGTGTTGAAAAACGTCGTATGATACACGTGTGTGTTGATGATTACCGTCCTCGGCTCTCTTAAGACCCTCGCCTAACGGCTCGGGTCTCAATGGCGCCTCAGCGGTAATCACCAACATTACACACTTGTACCATAATGTACTATTTTTTCTTTCTGTGGAGAGTTTACAATCTCGCTAGTTATATTACAATATATATTATAGGGTTTTACAATTTAACGGTGACACAGTCAACATTGGCAGAATAGTCGACATCGGCGACCGCATTTACTTTCCATTAAATAAAAATAGAACAGAAGGTGTAAAAAGACCAGTCATCTATTTAAAAAAGCATCCTGCACCAAAACCAAACCTTGTACTAAAAATATCTCTAGGAAACGGTTTTTATTTTTGATCTGCAAATTTTGCAGATCAAAAATAAAAACCGTTTAATGTGTTCAAGTTTCGGTAGCGTGAAATATGACATACTACAGTATTGAGGATATTTTAAGTTACTTAATAGTAGGTAATAACATTTTTTTTGTCTCTATACTATTGACACATACAGACACACGCACAAAACACACACGACCCCCTCACCCCCATCCCCATACACAATCACGTGAATAACGTAAAAATGTAATGTATTCTGTTCTATTGCCAAATTATCTAGCTATGAAAGAGCGGAGTCTCCTAATACAGGCTTTTTCTTTGCTTAAAAGGAGGCTCCAATCATCAACTTATTGTTCTGATTTGGTTTAGAAATAAACAACATTTTAATTTCTTTTTTAATTTAATTTAAAACTACCTTGTAGTAGTAAAGTAAAAGTAAAAAAATGGAGCTTTGACCTTCAGAAATATCTCCGTTACCAGAGTCACCCAGAGTGTTCGATGGTTCGGTATTAAAAAAAATCATAATGACTATGAGTAAAAGTGACTTTCGGCTTCGTTTACCGTCTTCTACGCTATGGTTATGGTCACCAGGCTAACCAGGCTGTCAAGCTAAGTGTAAATCAATGTTTTACAAGAAGTGACTGCCGTTTCCGACCTCCGTGATTGGTTCCCCGATGGACATTATAGACTATTAAAATAAATTGGATATTATGGACAGTAAAGGTACATACTTAGTTAGATTATTTTATCCCTACCCTGTCTCTATACCTATATTTGAAGTTTGTAAGTTCGTGTGTATTAAGTATCCAGGATTCTTTACAAAAAGAGAGGATATAATATGTACAATGGCTAAACTTACCAACATTGCGACTAAAAATGCTCTCCAATAGTACCTTGGTCATGTGTATAAAAAAATTATAATAAGTAAGTTCATATTCATTTTATTTTGCGTACCATAAGTTTTAAAAATGTTACAATGGGCTTACAGCTAAAGTAAAGTAAGTAAAGTAAGTGACCCGAAGTAATAAAGAATTCAAATAAATATAACATTTTTATTAATAAATTGAAGCTTTTCCTTTTAGGAAATAAAAGGAACGAATACTTAAATGATAACTTATGATTTACTATCTAATTGTTTCTACAAATACATATTAAATATCCAATAAATAAACACAAGAGCGTCTTTAAAATAATTTAAAAATAAGGAGAAATAAATAAAACAATAATAAACAATTAAAAAAAATGGATTACATACTAATAAATAAATCTATCTAATTTATAAAAAAAAAAAATTATATACCTCTTAAATACATTCTGCATTAATAAAACAGTATTGTTAACTAAGTGCTATAAACGGCCAGTATATTCTTCCTCCTCTCTCCTACTAAATATATGCTATGCCCGACAGGGTCCATAATTGTGACTATATTTTTCCTTCCATCTTTATACATTACGACCGATGACGACCCGAATGGCGTAGTGGTAGTGACGCTGCCTTACGTTCTTAGGGTCCCGGGTTCGAATCCTGGTAGGAGCAAATGTTTGTGTGATGAGCATGGACATTTGTTTCCGAGTCATGGATGTTTATATGTATAATAAGTATGTATTTACAAACAAAAAAAAAGTATATATGTAGTATATCAACTATCTAGTGTCCACAACACAAGCTTTGCTTAGTGTGGCACTAGGTGGCGCTGTGTGTTAATGTCCAGCGATATTTATTTATTTATTTATTTATTTATTACGGTACGCAATAAGGAATTGAGAATTGAGATCAGGTATTGGGTTAGAATTTATTTTTATCATTTAAAAAGTCCCTTAAGACACAATTAACATACATGCAACACATAAGTACATGACATGGAACATTGCCTTGAGACAAGTAAATATGAAATTATACGTCCAAAATAAATAAAATTAATTTAATTTACCTCTTTGGTCGAGTAGTTGCAAGCGCGACTGTGGAGGATGAGGTAAATTCCTGGTTCGAGCAAAGTGTTATTGGGTTTTCCATTAAGAATAGCGATCACGGAGTCTGGAATTGTGCCCAGTTGATGGCAATAGACTCGCCCCTATTTCATGGGACTTAAACATTACTTGGGAAATATTGGTGAAGGTACTTACTTATCTCTGCCTAACCCTTCGACGATTACAGGCGTGATGTTATGTTAAACGTTTTAAAAAAAAAACGTAAATTTTGTGTTACAAATGTCATTTTTTGACAGTTGGGCTACTCTAAATAAAGTAGTCACTTTATTAGCAGTCGTTCTCTATTCAAATCTAGGTACCCGTCCTTCCTAATGTCACATTACACTTACACTATTACGGTGACATATTCATGTCGTCGCAGGCGCCGCGTGTGGGGTCGCCTCTATAGTTTTTTGCTCGTAAATACTCCACATTCCAATGTGGTGATAACGCTAATTTGTGGATGACATCTTCGTTCGGATGCTGCGAGTTTTTGGAGATCTATTGGTAGATTGTGGAGTTCTATTTTATTGAAAAAAGGGCGACTGGTGTGACTGTAATTGTACCATACATAATGATGTTTATTTGGCAAGTAGGTTTTTATAAACACTTTTACATGTAGCTAATTTTTTTTTAACTATTTGTGCCCGGAGTTTCATACCTGACCACTCTAAGAAGAAACAGTCGAAACAAACTCGGACATAATCTTGCTCAATTCACTTGAAGACTATGCAGATTAGTGTCTGAGATGGTCTTTTGAAGAAATTAATGGTGTAACAATATTCAGATTTAAAAGAGTGTCCATGGAGTTTCTTGCCCGTTCTTCTCCATAGAGATCTCCGCTAGGGAATGGGCAACTACAATACTTTCACAGATTTTATGCGTTATGACTGGGACTACAGCTATATATTTCATTGTACTTTGTTTCGACAATTCAAAATACTGTAACCACTTAAACTATATGCTTTGATTGATTGATTATCGACGCATACAGGTTTAAAAGTAATTAGTGATAGGTACGATTTTTATTCTGTAGTTCAGTAATTGCTTGAAGTTAGCACTCTGTTAAGTTTGAATTCTTAGCTTTGCTTTCTTTGACGGTTCTTATTTCGTCTAAATTCTGGTCTATTTCGTGAAAAGGTTGCAATATGGGTTGCGTATAAAAGGTTGCGTAAAAAGGTTATAACATGTTTTACTGACAGGTTCTCAGATAGATCTAGATGATCAGATTCACTACTTTAACACTGCATATTATCATACTACTGTTACTGTACCTAAATTTTACTCATTTATATTCAACATATTAATCACTAAAATGTAAGTTGTACCCGGTATACAAAGGAGACGGATACGCTTTCATACAATTTTGGGCCTGGATGTAAAAAGATGAAACTGGTGTCAATTGATAGCTACTATGTTAACAAATAATCACTGAAAATTTTACAGATTTTGGCAATCTGAGAGCCGAGATATAAGAGATTTAAGAAAAGTGAGGTTACGTAACAATCTATACATAATAGCCAATTTTTGAAGTGCGATTGTCATTTTTTACCCGATTGCCGAAGGAGGGTAATGGTTTTATCAGTATATTTGTATGTATTTATGTTTGTTCCTCTATAACGTTCTAGAGAACAAATGCGTAAGCCGATTTTGATGATTCTTACGTCAATCGATTCGTCTTAATCTTGCAAGTGTCACTGGCCACATTACAATGGGAAAAATGGCGGCTTTTCGACACCATAGGATTTTGGAGGGCTAATTTTTTTTTGTGTGGGTTATCAAAAAAAAAGGCTTTAAGAGGTGATTTCAAAAATTATAAAAACAAGATGGATCCTTCGACTGCACAGCATAATTTACTTCTTGTTATAAGTCATTTTAGTTCGCTTAGCAGTCAAGGTTTATGATTATTTTAATTACTTTTTCTTTATACAGGATGTTAAACATATTTTGTAGAGTGGGATGGAGAGGGATAGAGCGGGAGGAGTTTTAAAATAAAAATCGTTTTTTATTAATATTTTTTATTCTTCTTCAATTATTACAAGAACGTCATCTAAGAATTGTGCAGGTGGTACAATATTTTCTTGGTACCTAGCCCAACTAAGGTACCATATTATTGACATAACATGGGCGCAGCAGCCTACAGTCCGTCTGCCTACGATGCTGTTACAATAATATTTTAATATTGCTTCCCTACCTCTGCGAGAGCTGTCAACTAAAATATAAACAAAATATGTTTTGCGACTTATATGTCTTGATTGAATGCGGCCCCTTAGTAGCCATGAGGAATTTGAAGCCGACAGCTCTCGAAGTAGGCTGCTGTCGACCTCCCTGCACACTTCTATTACATATCCATCATTGCCCCTTATATGTTCACCGAAATAGGAGCGTGCCTGCTTTATTTGATACGTGCCTAGTGATATTAGTATGAGCTCATTATCAGTAAGCTGGGGAAAATCATTGAGGTTATCGTTTTGTACAGTTATTGTATGAAAATTAGCCCTACGCCTATTATAATTGTTTCTTACAATAAATTCTGCTAATTCATTTTCTTCATTCATATGAATATTTATTTGGTCTAATATTTCCCCTGTATCTTCACGATCAACAATAGGAGGGTGAAAACTGTTTAAAAGAGCAGCAGCCACTTCAAAATCTTTAACAAAACTTTTACTCGCTACATTAAAATAATTTTGCCGTAATAATTTGAAATCTCTTTTAAATCTGCCATTTACTACTTCCACAACCCAACGACATATGGTGACTGCTCTCGATTTATTTGCTTCTCTAGTGGAAAGCTGAGTCTCACACTCCTCTAATGAAGCAGGCACATAAGTCCTATATCCACATTGATGTAATAAGGGCAATGAATCACGAAAGCCCCTATCCAGTATAAAAGCATCACCTTGACGGAAGTATTCCCGTAATGGTTTTCCGTTTGAAAATTCGTTTTTCATTATATCAGCGTCTGAAGTGGTGGCTGGATAGGGGCCCAGCACATCAATTATATGGCCATCTGTACATACTATTAAAAACGGTTTCATTAGGTTACGATATTTGTGCAAGCTATATGTTATTTTTTGGTATGAATAATTCGAACTCTTTTCAATGTAACAATATGTTCCATCAAATATTACAATAGGCCTATCAACTCCCTCAAAGTTACCAAACAATGTTTTAGGTATAGAAAGATTTCTTTGCACAATTTGCTGCCTATTAATGTTATGTAAACCTAGGTGTCTAGGTACAAAATACTCATAAAGCAGATCTCTCACTTGGTGCAGCCACTTTTCTAGAGTTCGCCTAGAGACTGTTAATAAAGTTGACAACCTCTCATTAGAATCCCCAGTTCTAAGCTTAATTAAATATGCTGCTAAAGCTAGGGACGCTCTAGGTATTTGTAATAACTGAGGGACCTCATTAAACATTTGATGGAATTGTGCTTTGTTTAACCCTATCCATGTGTGAACGACATGGTCTTCCATATCATCTATACTCTCAAAATGAAGTAATCCTGAATTTACAACTTCTTTTAAGGACATCATGTCCTGGATATGTTTTGCTGTAAAAGTCTGTACATAATTATTTCTCAAACTGGTAAGAAAATCCCATGCTTCTATAACTAAATGGCGATCACAAAGTCGATTATTCTCAGGGACATAATATTTATACCGACTGAGCAACATTTTTCTGGTAGAAAGTGGAACCCTGTACCTCTCTGTTCTCTGGCATCCTTCAATAAAGCACTTCCTTTCTGTTTCAATAGCTCTCATGTAATCTGGTAATAAAATGGTAGGTTCCGGCTGATTTCTTCTAACTTCTTCCACTGGAGGGTCAGCAGCAATAACTTGTGCCGGTGGCTGTATTACTTCAACTGGAAGATCAACAGCACCAACTTGTACTAGTGGCTGTATTTCTTCAACGGAAGAGTCAGCAGCAAGAACTTGTGCCGGTGGCTGTGTTTCTTGAATTGGAAGGTCAACAGCAAGTACTGGTGGTTGTATTTCTTCAAATCGGCTTGCTTGGGAAGAAGTTGATGGGCGAGAGACCATATGGGCAGCAGCTCTGTCTGCAGCCACCCAACAAGCATGGCATATGCGACTGGTAAGTTCTATCTACAACAAACAATACATGATCATTTTAGTATTTAAAAAATCTATTTAGATTACAACAAAAGCATTAATAAAATACAATGTAAACTCAGTGTGTGATTCAACTTACAGCTTTAGGCATAATCCACTCTTGAATAACATTATAAATTCTCAATTCACGAGGTGAGCCAGTGTGAAGTAAATGGCTGACTCTAGATGCCAGAGAATGTCCACATCGGAGGCAAATACTACGGTGGCCAAGATTTCTAGCTTCGCCAAGAGGTGATCTTTGAGCCAGGTCCCAGCAACGTTGGCAAACATGATCACTGTTGTTTACCTGAAATATGCAATAAGTTATTAATAAGAGATACCATAATTACTTTTAAAAAATCTACTTGCTTAGGCAGGATGTACCCGGCTCAATATATTTTTATAACAACTTTATTGTACAATACCTACGTTCTATGCGAATTAATTTGATTGATTTTATGCCTGCTGACTGCTTTTTATGCCTGATTACTGTGCCTGATAGTTACATAATTCAATGTAATGTATCTAGTGACTTTTAAATGTTTACCAATCTATACTTTATTATTTAATGAAAACATGAGTGTTGTTATGGAGAAAAACATACATTTATAACAAAAAAGAGTGCAAGCCACCGATCGTAGACGCTGATGAGCTATTAAACAGGAAGTAAATACTTACAGATTGTGGTTCACGCCATTTTCGAATCACTGCTAATATCATTTCGTCATTCAAAGCTCGCTGCCCTAGTGTATTGCAGCGACTAGTCGCTATGCCACAATTTACACAACGATCCATGATGTCGATCAATATCCTATCGGTAGGGTCGTCGAATCCAAAATAACAAGTCCAAGTTCAACGTTTAAGCGGGGTTCTCCGTGTCCGGTATGGTAGCAAGGCAAGGGTCGTAGAAGGAGGAAGATCAGAGGTCCGTAGGAAAGCCGGGTCGAGGAAGATATCAATAATAAAGTATGGGAGGAAAATAAAAACACTCAGAACGCACACGCACAGAGTCAGACGATACGAAACGAGTGTCGATCGATGTCATGTCATGCATGATTGTCACGAGTTAGCACAGATTAAAAATACAAAAATCGATTAGTAAATGTGAATCGATTAATCTTAATGCGCGCGGGACGTATACGTCCCGCTCGGGACCCAGAGGTTTAGATATTTAATTAGTTTAAACTCTCTAATTCTAATAGATTTAATTATATTAATTAGAAAAATCATCCGGTGAAAGCATTTTCGTAAATAGTATAAACTCTGTAACGATAATCGATTACAATTAAATCGATATTCCAATTACTTCGTAACTCTAACTTAATTATTGGATTTTTCAATTCCCAGATTGTAAATTGAATTGAATTTTCACAGTATGAAATAGAAAAATTTAACCTTTTTTTTAAGCCATACCTCAACTTATTACAATCAGGCCCAGAAGTCCCCGTCTCCTTTCATCATACTTTAATATTTTACTTATAACAATTCGGGAAATCGCGAATAAAAATTCAATATAAATTGTGTTTTTCTTTAAAATGTATTGGACAGTTGTTTTTCGGAGATCAGAGTTGAGCGCTTATCATCATAAATACTGTCAACTTTTATGATAGGTACATCATTATCATAATACAACACACACAGTGCTTAACCTGGCGAACCCATCTAGTTTGAAAAGATTATTTATTTTTGACATCTCAAAGTGTGTTTTACAACCAATTTTTCACGCTTTGGAATGGGCAACTATACAGTACTTTCACAGTTTTTATGCCTTGTGACTGGGACTGTAGCTTCATTTCGTTGTTGTCTTAGTTTCGACTGCCTGTAACTGGCTTACTTGAAGTAAATGCTTTGATTTTCATTTTCCACAAATAAGTAACATTTTATTGTTGCTTAAAATGTATGTGTGTGTGACTTGAATGTGCCCTGGCGGTTGAGAGTATGTCATGCTCACTCAAATGTCTCGCTGATGGTGGCGCGTGTGTCGGACCATTTAGTTCCCTTCAAAATGATTGAGCTGAATGGTGCTGATCCATGCGTCATGTTCGTGAACGGGCGCTGTCAGTTGTGACTGGTCATCTCTAAGTTGCCATGGCTTATTTGAATGAATTATTTTGTTTTTACTATGGACACTTTTAACGTACACATCTTGCTACATTGTTCTCACATAATTTACCATCTCAACATGAATGATGTAACCAAGATTTTGTAACAATAATTAAAAGAGTGTCCATGGAGTTTCTTGTCCGTTCTTCTCCATAGAGATCTACGCTAGGGAATGGGCAACTACAGTACTTTCACAGTTTTTATGTCTTGTGACTGGGACTGTAGCTACATTTAATTTTCATCTTTGTTTCGACAATTCAATTCAATTCAAAAGTGCCTGTAATTGGCCTACTTGAAATAAATGCTTTGATTTTGATTTTGAATGTAAAATTGTATGAACACAAAAAAAAATATTTAAAAACTTACGATTATTCTCCATTTCCAGGTTACTTGCCATGACAGCAAAATTTATGCACTAGATCGAATTCAAGATTGTTTTATACAGGGTGCTTTTTACGTGTTTGTTTTATACGCATCTTAGACGTATGATTCAATGTGCGTACGTCCACAAGACGTATTGATAACCGACAGCGTTGACAGCTTCACACCATATAAGACAGAGTGATCCGACAATGTGATGAAGTGAGGATTTTTGATTATAATTAATTGTTTAAAACAATAAAAATTAACACCTACGTCTTTCGTGACCTTTTATTTTCAAAAATAACAATGATATTGTTTTATTCTTGACATTTTCTATTAATTAAATGATTTTACCTAAAAAGCTAATTCATTATAACTTGAATGACTCGCGTTGGTATTTTTTTTAAATAATTTTGAATAATAAAACAGAGAAATTGATTTAGATTTGAATATTTATTAGTAGTTTTAGTTAAAGTAGGTATCACGTTTATCAATTAAGAATCAGGAAATTAAGTTGATTTTCCATTGTCAACAAATCATAAGTGCTTGTGTTGTGTTCTAATTTAAGCCTGCAGCAATAAATACAGCCTTGGGGTTCTAACATCCGGGGCTACGGGACAGTTCGAAAGAGATACCGTGGCCCCGGAACGTAAAGGGCGAGGAAGGAACATGGATGGTTTTTTAACCGACTTCCAAAAGGAGGAGGTTCTCAATTCATGTTTTTTTTTTTTAATATAATTAATTGTTCCGCGATTACTCGAAGATGGCTGGACCGATTTGGATTACTTTTATTTTGTTTGAAAGGGTATGCTCCACAGGTGGTCCCATAATCGGATGGGATCCTGGAGAAATAGAGAGAACTCTTCAAACTTTATAGGCACTCATGAAGCGATTTGGATAGATTTCGGAAGAGTACTTTCTCGGAGTGGTCCCCCTTCCATTTGGTGAAGATCTGATGAAGAACTTCGGATATAGCTAACGGAACTCCTCAATAAACAATAGCTAATGGACTGGATTTGCTGAAATCTCATGTCTGTCTATTGTTTACACCAGTTCATGACATAACATCACGCCAGTACGCTGTAAAGAGGTAAGCGCATGTGAAACACTTAAAAGTGAAAAATAAAAACTTTTTTTGCAAAAAATAAAACAGACTTCTAAAAATACAAAAAAATGAAAAATAACTTTAGCTTCAGAAGTCGGTGGCAAAAAAACTAAACCAATCAAACAAAGGTCACCGACTTCTGAAGCTAAAGTTATTTTTCAATTTTTTGTATTTTTAGAAGTCGGTTTTTAGTCAGTATAAGTATGACACTCCCTCCCGCTCCACCCAGAGCGGGGTCATTTGATGATTTCCCATCCGATAAAAAGGGGGGTTCTAACATAATATAATATGGTGTAACTTCTTGCGTGTGCATAACCACATCTGTTAATTTTAGCAACTGCTTTCCTCGCAAAAGAAACAAGCTATCTCAACATGAATGATGTGACCAAGATTTTGTAACAACATTATGATTTAAAAGAGTGCCCATGGAGTTTCTTGCCCGTTCTTCTCCATAGAGATCTACGCTAGGGAATGGGCAACTACAGTACTTTCACAGTTTTTATGTCTTGTGACTGGGACTGTAGCTACATTTAATTTTCATCTTTGTTTCGACAATTCAAACGCGCCTGTAACTGACCTACTTGAAATAAATGCTTTGATTTTGATTGATTTTGATTTTGAAACACTTACAAGTTTTAGGTAGATTTTATCAATCAAAAAGATTCAAAAATAGAAGCGAACGCCATTTCATGAAAGAAATCAATTGATTAATTAAATCGGCATGAAAACTATCTTTCTCATTTTTCTCCTCTTCAAGATTGAGAATTGAGCTGATTTTTCATATATTGAAATAGAAAAATATGACAAATTTTTTAGACCATATCTCAACTTATTACATTTCGGTCCACCGTTTTCCATCTCCTTTTTATAGAATCTCGCCGCCTTTTTTTTTTCAAAGATGTTGCCACGTGGAATGGACTTTAAATTTGATAGCTTATAATATGTCTCGGAAACGTGACACTTAAGAACATTTGGTTTAAATCAAGACTTGTTTGTTGTGCAAAAGTTAGGCTGGCCAGGCTTCAAACAAAAAATATCTTCCAAGCCCTTTCTCACGTTTCTCCGCTATTTACAGGTTAGTATCAGGTGGTAAATTGATTAAAATAAGAGTTTCACATTTTACCTATTAAGACCGGAATTAGTGTACCTACCTTATGTTGTGAGGTTTGGTTTTAATGTGTTGATCTCGATTTAATTATTGGTTGATTTATTTATTTATATCTGACATGGTTTATTTGATAATTTTAATTTTTGATTTTAATTGTGTTGTTTTTTTTTTATATTATGATTTAATTTTGATTTAATTTTAATTTTGATTTAAATTCTACTTTTAAACTCTGATTTCAATTTTGATTTAATTTTGTTTTTGTTTTTTTTTATGAAGATTTTTGCGTTGATTTTATTGTGTATTATTGTAATTGCTATGGGTTAATACCTGAAATAAACTGAAATTATTATTATTATATTAAACCCCTATGTAATACGGGACGAACCCATTGCCATCAACCGGGCACAAATCAAGAATCTGCGATGTAACTGAGCAATTCCTGGTGGCAAAACCAAAAATCACTTTGCCAGTCCTGGGAATCGAAACCTTATACAAAATGTTTACTACTAATAAACATAGACAATATTATAGACATAGGCTAGTTATGACTGTGTGTGTGTATGTATGACGTTAATTGTCTGTAGTAGGAACTAATTGAATTAGTACCATTTGACGCTCTGGTTTGTGAGAGAGATGTTTAGGGGTTTGGAGTTCTGTTAGTCAGGAGGGAAAACTTTGCCTTATAAGGGTTCTGTGGGGGTAACGAACGGGACCCAGCGGGGTTACTCTCTAACTCCGTCAACAATTTATAATATTTTCGAATTCATGAGTTTTGAAAACACATCAGCAGTAATAACAGATGACCAGTCGAGTTGTCATTCATTTTTAGGTCGAGCCCCTAACGAATCTTGTGTCCGTAAATGATACGGTGTAGGAAACGTCCGTCACTTCAGCCGAAACTACGGGTTTCGTGCTAAGAGAGTAGACCTCTGAGGCCCTACTCCCTAACGCTTTGTCCGTATATTCGGATCTATCCGTCTCTCTTGCGCACGTCTGCAGATGAGTGCGAGTGAGAGACGCGGATAAATCCGAATATACGGACGAGACGTTAGGGAGTAGACCCCTGTAACTAGTCTGTCCGTCCGTCTGTCTGTCTGTCAGCTGTAGCTCATGATCCGTAATAGATAGACAGTTGAAATGTTCACAGAATGTGTATTTAGTTGCAGCTATAGCGACAAATAGTAATAATAAATTAAATGGGGCTCCCATAACAAGATGGCGCTTCATGCGCGAGTCCAAGTCGCACTTGGCCTTTTGTTTACATATTTCCTAACTCAAAATTAATTAATTAAATCGTTTTGGACCATTTTCTTTATAAATTAGGGAACAGTACCTTACTCGTGCCTCCGAGCAATGCAGTTGCAAACAAATTAAACTATTGGTTCTACTTATTTGATACATCCAAGAATCATTAAGTTCCGAATCTTGTTCAAAAACTATTTGAAAATACTCGGAACCTCCATTCAAGTTGTGGCTCTCTCTTGACCAAGTTTTTCAACTTGATATCTACGTTAATTATGTAGACAATGTTCGGTCTGTTTTAAACTATTTTGTTAACAGTACTAGTCAATATGTTTGTATACTCAGGTCCCCGATTCGACCAGTCCAAACATAGTGGTCGGTGGTCAATATGTTTCTAAAATTAACTGCCTCCTACACAAATAAACAAACATACATGAACCCTGAAAACATAACTCTCCTTTTTTTGGGCAGTCGTGTAAAAATTCAAGCGTCTATTAGTAATTTCTTTTACGGTACTTACTTAATTTATGCTGTCTGTATGTTTGTTCCAGCTTATTTCTGAAACGGCTGCACCGATTTTGACGGGACTTTTACTGGCAGTTAGGTGATGTTATAAAAAGTAACTTAAGCTTTACCTTTACTTCAGAAAAACAATTAGGGATCCGTGTATCCGGTTAGACTGGAAGTCGACCCCGACATAGGCAAAAGGCTAGCTTTCTTTTTGCCTATGTTAGACAACTAGGCAGATTATGATGATGAATAAGGTATTCGTGCAAAAAAAATAACCACGAAAGCAGTTTTTGGCGTAAGTTCCTATCAATATAATTATATTTTTGTTTTCGTAAGTCGTAGAAATACAAAGCTGTTTTTTTACGTAACATGAACCACAAAAATATGACGAATCGAAATCTCCCAACCAAAAATAAAATAAAATGACACAGCTTTTAACAAAAGCGAATATTTTACACAAAAACGATACAATATCTATCTAAAATCTAAATTATAATCTGTAACATCTCACTCTGGCTCCTAATGGCGCCAAGCGATGTGTTAAACGCGGCCATATTTTGACAAAAGAGGATTTAAAGTTTTTTTTTTCCGATGACAAAGGTATCTTCGCTTTCTGCTTTGTCGGTGACGCATTATTGTGTCATCTATATTATAGTCCTTTCACAAACTTCTTTTACCTTTGACATCAACACATAAAACAACCTTAAACCAATGAAAATAAGCATCATTTTTATTAGGGTTCCGTAGCCAAATGGCAAAAAACGGAACCCTTATAGTTTCGCCATGTCTGTCTGTCTGTCTGTCTGTCTGTCTGTCCGCGGATAATCTCAGTGACCGTTAGCACCAGAAAGCTGAAATTTGGTACCAATATGTATATCAATCATGCCGACAAAGTGCAAAAATAAAAATTTAAAAAAACATTTTTATTAGGGTACCTCCCCCAGACGTAAAGTGGGGAGCGATTTTTTTTTTAATTTTGACCCTGACGTGTGATATATTGCTGGATAGGTATTTAAAAATGAATAGGGGTTTTCTAAAATCATTTTTTGATAATATTAATATTTTAGGAAATAATCGCTCCGAAAGTCAAAAACAATGTGTCCCCCCCCCCTCTAACTTTTGAACCATAAGTTTAAAAAATATGAAAAAAATCACAGAAGTAGACCTTTATATGAACTTTCTAGGAAAATTATTTTCAACTTGATGAGTTGAATAGTTTTTGAGTTATATAGCACTTTTTCAAAAAAACGCAAATGATAACTTTGTTTTTCATACAAATACTATGAAAAACAAAGTTATTTTTGCTGACGAAAAATGTTGGTATTTTTAATGGTCTGGGAAGCTACGGAACCCTACAGTGAGCGTGGCCCGACACGCTCTTGGCCGGTTTTTAAACAATGATGCAATATCTGTTGTAAAACTGTGAAAAGACTGTAGGTAACCTTTTTTTGGGAAGGTTTTTTCTAAAAATTGATGTAATTTGTAGATTTTATTGAAAAGCTCTTTGTGATTTGTGCTTTTCGTGGGGCGTATGATATTGTGTCAATATCGGTTGAATAGTTTTGAAAGAACTTCCTCAAATTCACTGCCTCGTCGGTTCAGTAGTCGTAATCGCGACTGTCGACCTTGAGGTCCTGCGTTCGATTCTCGGGTTGCGCAAAATGATATTTCCAGATTTTGCCAGTAGTAGCCACGGAGTCTAGATTTGTGTTCAGTTGATGTCATTCTCGCCATTTGTTATATGGGACTTAAACATAACTGTCGAAATGTGGGTGTACCATTAGTTAGGGACACCTCTGCCTAACTCTTCGTGGATAACAGGCGTGATGTTATGCTATACTTCTTAATTGCTATAATTCTTAGCCGTCCAATCAACCGCCTAACCTCTTCAATTGAAAGAAACCTAACTAACGCCGGGGTGCCCTAACCTCAAAACACTTTATAAGTATTCGCCTAAAAAGCGTAGTCGACGTAGCCCCGCTTCAAGGGGCTCCTATTTCTGTCCACAGGGTTTAAAGGAACCTAATTAACCTACCGTCGGGGTGCCCTAAGACCCGATTATGGAGGCAGAGATACTTCCGTCGCACGCATTTCACAATATGACGCGGTTTCACTTCGATAGATTTTAATCTACCGAAAAATAATGCGTTATATTGTAAGAAGTATGTTCGTTTGACAATCTTTCGAGAGTTTACAATCTCGCTAGATAGATTACAAGGTGACCGGGTTTTACAATGTGACCTTGTGACACTGACATATCTACGGTTCTCAGAGCAAAAATCTCGGTTTGTACAACGTACCCAGCATTGTCAAACCAGCACCCGTCAAACTTCGTAAATCTCCGTCATCTTTCGGCTCCAGCGAGTTTCCCCGAAGGTATTAAGTTGGAAGTCGGTACGTGTCGCGCGTTAGGCCGCGTACAAAGGTGCGGATTTTACGCTGAACGCTGATGCGATTAGCCGCAAATCTGGTGCCGCCCTTATAGTATTGCGTTGTTCACAAAAAACATTGTTTATTGTTGTACATTTGTTGCTCATTTTGCTGTTGTAGTTGGCGGTAGTGTGTTAAGTTTTAAATAGGTTTTAAAAACGACGGTCAATTTTTTTTTGGTAGAAAAAAATCTTGTTTGGTTCAATTTGTTTGTCCTTTTCTAAAGTTTTGTAAAGGATATCTAATATCGCTACTATATTATTTCGTTGATTTGTATCTGTCAACAAACGCTGAAACAAACGCCTAGGTAAATTGGCTGAATAGTAGTTCAGTACCTTTTTTAATTCGTGTATTTAAAAGGCCGTAGTTTTTTACTGTATTGTATTCTTTTTTAATTAACAAAGAAACGATGAATAGTCTATGTGAAGGATGATATTGGCTAGAAAGGAGGTGACTGTTGAGACGACGAGTAAAGATGGACGCACACTCGAAAGAATCAAATTTTAAGATTACTTGTACTTATGAAATCCTATAAAACGCGTCGAATCGGACGAATAGATGACGTCACACGGGTGAGAAAAAATTCTTTCGGCGTCCACTTTTATAGAGAAGTTTGGAAGAAGAAGACATGCTGCGCCGACAGAAGAATGATGAAGAGATATAGATAGAGACAGGGATAGAGATAGAGATAACTTTATTTTGCAAATGCATGTATTTTTAGGGTTCCATAGCCAAATGGCAAAAACGGAATCCTTATAGATTCGTCATGACTGTCTGTCTGTCTGTCGGTCCGTCCGTATGTCACAGCCACTTTTTTCTGAAACTATAAGAAGAACTATGCTATTGAAACTTGGTAAGTAGATGTATTCTGTGAACCGCATCAAGATTTTCAACCAAAAATAGAAAAAAACAATAAATTTTGGGGGTTCCCCTTAATTAGAACTGAAACTCAAATTTTTTTTTTCATCAAACCCGTACGTGAGGGGTATCTATGGATTGCCGGGGTTGCGGGCCTGTTCGAAAGAGATACCGCGGCCCCGGAACATAAAGGGCGAGGAAGGAACATGGATGGGTTTTAGTCAGTATAAATGATATTGAGGTTTCTAATAACATTTTTTTTCTAAACTGAATAGTTTGCGCGAGAGCCTCTTCGAAAGTGGGAAAATGTGTCGCCCTGTAACTTCTAAAATAAGAGAATGATAAAACTAAAAAAATATATGATGTACATTCCTATGTAAACTTCCACCAGCAGCAGTTAGCAGTTTTTTTTTTTTAATACGTCATAAATCGTAAACAGCAATTTACCTTTCATACAATCTGCTGCGGAACCCTTCATGGGCGAGTCTCGCACTTGGCCGCTTTTTATTAATTTCTTTTTCATAGAATCGATGGTATAATTCGGTAAAGCGATTGGCACATTTGTCCCAAATGATCTAAAACAGCTGTGACAAACTCATTTTGTATTAATTTACTCTTTGCACACGACATTGAAAACATAGCTCCTGAAAAAAACAAAACACTATCGTGAAATGTCGATCCACTATACCACGCTTTGTGGACACTACACAACAGCTAGCAAGAAACCTATTTGTAAGTAAACGGACAGTCTTTTCACCTAAAACACGCTTTCAAGGAGTTTTTCATACAAAACTGTAACATTGTGTCATAGGACAGTGAACTGTCGTATACTATCATCACGTCAGGATTGAGTTGAAGAGTTTCTGTCGCCCGTCGCAGCACGCAGCGGTGCGTAAGCTCTTTAGTTCGGTAGCCGCTTTTGTGCGCACTGGGACGTTTGGACGCGGCGTTTTTGAGTGGAAACAGTGAGGTTATTACCGTAATGCTTGAACCCTGCGTACTTTTACAATAATTCAACAACAATCATTGCATTATAAGTTTTTAAACTAGTATAGTCACTAACACCCTAATACTAACCAACACAACGGGATATTAAATAAATAGTAAACATTGTGAAAATTCCGTTTTAGTGTTAATTACTGCATTATTTACAACGTTCTCAATGCTTACAAATACTTCAAATATTTCGATGCATTGCTGGATAACGAATTTCCTTCTAAATACATTTATTAAATTAGATGATACAATTGTAACTCAATTGGGGTACCTACTGATGTTTCAAACGTCAATATGCGGAATGTTTAAGTTTATTTTTTACCCAGAATTGGAAGAGTACGCAAAAATCTAAAAATACCTCCTTTTTGACTTGCTCAGTTTAGAAAACGTGATTCGTTTTGTTTTTTTTTACTACTGAAGCTTACTAAAATAGAAGAATAAGTAACTTAACACTTGCCCATGGAAAAATACCCAAGGCATTTTTGTTCAATTTCCAATTTGAAACATTATAAGCCACAAACTATTTCCCCTATCTAGCGTTTCACGAACCCAGTGCGTATCCAAAGAGGATTACGCACCCGACCCGCTATTGTGGCTGTAAGTGATAATCGCCTTTGCTGCTACTTTTTTTTTTATTCTTAATTCGTGTGTGGAATTCCTATGTGCGTTTAAATTCGGTGAAGCGGCAAATCATAATGGCGGGTACGTTGATACCAACATTCAGAATTACATTGACGGTTTTATTCTAGTGTTAATGAAGTTTTTCTATAGTAAAGCCGCTGTGGATAATGTGTGTGTTATGTAAGCCTTATTTATTTGGACAATAATAGTTGAATGAGGAGGATTTTCTTAGGATTAGAGTTTTGTGTTTGGGTCAGTTTGGTCTTTTAGTTCGGGGTGTGGGCAGGAATTTTGAGGAGGTAAAATAAGTGTTACTACGACCTTCGGTGCTGGGACCTCTTTCGTCTCTGGTGAACACTATGAGGGACTACTAAAATAAGGATATTGTAATGTCATCGGACAACTATGAGAATTTATTGTAGATTAACTTCCATGCAAGTTTCAGGAAGGACTAGATTCAACATGAGACTGTGTTGATGACGTATGGCATACGTGTCGAGAATAGGCATGCATGACGATATCGACAGTATCATTAAAATTGCAAATCTATTTAGTTATTTTGGAAAATAATGGACACGTGTTTTTTGTTTTTATATAATAAATCAATGAATAAAACGCATCAAAACTCGGGAGTGGACTCGTGACGTCAGGCTCGCTTGAAATTACGAGTATAAAGCGTCGTATCTTCGTCAATTTTGGTTTATGTAACAAAAGAAAAAATTCGGGTCATATATTTGTAGATAATCTCACTGATGGACTAATTTCTTTTTAGTCGTCTATCCTATAATTATAACCACGCATGATACAAAGTACTCACTAGGTTTGCTGAAAATGTTCTTCTTTTTAGAACGAGACTTTTGGTAAGAGAAGAAACAGGGCAATTAGAGAAGTAAGTAATAGAAATAAATAGTTGTTACTGTGCATCACTTAGATATCAGACTAGCAGCTGTGACAATTTTTTAATTTTACAGCACCATGCTGCGATAGAGCCTTGATACCTTGTGGCCTGGTTTGTGTTCCACGCGCGCCGCAAAGATATTTCAGCACATTGAAGGGCTGAAGCCTGCCGGGGCTGCGGGACTGTTCGAAAGAGATACCGTGGCCCCGGAACTTAAAGGGCGAGGAAGGAACATGGATGGGTTTTAGTCAGTAAAAGTCTGACACTCCCTCCCGCTCCGCCTAGAGTGGGAGAAGTTATTTGATGATTTCCCATCCGAAAATAATGCCTTGTGGCCTTGTACAGGACCGATTTAGTTTAATGTATATATTTTATTTATAATGGCATCTCTTTAAAATTTTGTTTCGTCCTGTGATAGTCTAAAAAATTTTTTTTCTTATTTCTTACTAAATGAGGTTTAAGACAAGTACAAGCGTTATGTTGAGTAATTTAAAATAATGATTTGACTTTGAATTACAACCAACCACAACTACTAAATTCCTGCTGTCACCCACCATTTATGTGCGGTCTGAATATAAGACATACAGACAAAGGTTTAGTTTTATTATACATAGATATCGGCGGGTACGGGACTGACTACAGACTAAATTTATTTAGCAGATAACCGCGTCGCCATGTTGGAATGTCGTCCGTCCGTCCCGCGTCTGTCGCGCTGTAGTTTTATTGTTTCGGAGTTGAGGCTTTTGTCTTGTGGTTTCTTTAATTACTGGTTTAGTTGTGGTTGGATTTGAATGATGATATAGTGAAATGTAACAGAGAAGATTGGCATGGCCCCTGCGCAAGGATATCACGCAAAATAGTCAAGCGTTCCACTTTATTTTTGAGGATCTCGTGGCTAAATAATAACAGCGCTCAAGCCGATGTTTAGGTTAAGCCGTGTTTGCCTAGGTTGTTCTGGTTGTGGATGGGTGACCACCCTTACATACCGAGTTTCCTCCGTGCCTCGGAAAGCACGTTAAGCTGTTGGTCCCGGCTGACATTTGTCCATCTTTGACAGTCGTTACAGGTAGTCAGTGGCCCAAAAAGTCTAGCAACCAGTCTTACCAAGTGGTATCGTATTACCCAGTACTAACTGGGTTGTGGAGGTCAGATAGGCAGCCGCTCCATATAAAATACTGGTATTCAGTTGCATCCGGTTAGACTGGAAGCCGGCCCCAACATAGTCGGGAAATGGCTAGACAGACTATGATAGTGAAATGTCGTCATTCTCCTGATGCCCGTATTCCAATTCATTTGAGGTCAGCTCAGCATGTATTCTTCTTCCATATTTCTCTATTACTCGTCACCTCCTTTCTAGCCATATCATCGTTCACACAGTCCATTCCATAGTTTCTTTGGTCTTCCTCTAATCTTACATTTATACTCAAAACTTTCCTCAATACATTTTCCACATTCCTTCATCACATGTCAAACTTGGAAAAGTTTAAACATATACATTCTATCACGCCTGTAATTTTGGAGGCGTAGGTAGAGGTGTACAATACACCCTTAATTCATCAGTTATGTAATAAGGAGCGAGCCTATTGCCATCAACCGGGCACAAATCCAGACTCAGCGGCTGTTACTGACAAAATTCCTGATGGAAATACCCAATAACACTTTGCCTGAACCGGGAATCAACCCAGGACCTCAAGGTCAGCAGTGGCTTACGTCTACTAACATCATCACCTGCCTAGCCTTTTCCCAACTATGTTGGGGTCAAACGTACACCTCGTAAGATGGCGGGACGAGCTGGATAAAACCAACGAACAGTGGTCCACGTAAGCCCAGGATAGAAAGAACTCAAGGAACACACCACCGTAGACACGACAGAGAGTCGACAAATCTTTTCTTCATCTGTCATTTTGTCGATTCAATGACAGACGAACAAAAGATTTGTCGAGTCCCTCTCCGAAGGTCATGCTAAGCGTGCTGGAAGTAATGGGGAGAGGCCTTTGCCCAGCATTGGTATGACGCAGGCTAATAGTATCAGTATCAGTTGGGGTCAGGTTCCAGTCTAACCGGATCCAGCTATATATAAGTATTTTACATGGAGCGACTGCCTATCTGACCTCTACAACCCAGTCAGTACTAGGTAATACGATACCACTTGGTAAGACTGGTTGTCAGACTTTTTGGGCCACTGACTAGCTGTAACGACTGCCAAAAATGGACAAATGACAGCCGGGACCAACAGCTTAACGTGCTTCCCGAGGTACGAAGGAAACTCGGTATGTAAGGGTGGTCACCCATCCACAGACCAACCTAGGCAAGCACGGCTTAACCACCTAAAGATTGGCCGGAGCGGCTGTCAATTTTTAGCCACGTCCATTAACGAACTTGTGAAATAATCTCGTATTCAAAGCTTTAAAAATAAAATTCACCAACTCGGGAATCAAACACCACTACATAGGTACCGAATCACAACATAAACTGAACATATCTCGAAAACATGCATTTGAACTACATACGTATACCAACATATATTAGTAAAGAATAACCAAGATATCATGCATTTTCTATACACCCTATTTTCTTCCAACAAAGTTCATAATTCCTTGGTGGGAAGGTTTTTAACTTGGTTTCATATATCAGTCTGATAAGAACGGCCGCACATTACACGATCACTGATAACGCTAGGCGCACACTTAGTCGCCCGTTTTGTAAACATACTTTTATCTTTACGTTTTGATAGTACTTATCCGATTGAGCGGAGCGAGGTTATGATTTGTACTTTGGATGCAGAAAACGATCAGAGTAAATTGTTTGAAAGGGTTTTGATTGTAACTGGGTTTTTACCAAGAGATGCCTTTTAGAGTTCCGTACCCCATAAAGTAAAATTAGGAACCCTTATAAGATCACTTTCTTATCCATCTGTCCGTCTGTCACCACCAATTTTCTCAGGAACGGGTGGACCTAGCAAGTTGAAATTTATACCAGACACTTGAGTCTATAGTCCCTGAGGTGTATAAAAATCAAGGTCCTAAGTCAACAAGATAAAAAAATATGGGCAAATTTAGATTTTCACGAAAACTTGTAAGTAATACATAATTTTCAACTTTTTTCATTTTTTCGGAATTTTCCCTTTACTTGTTTTTAACCAAGACCTTGCTTTTGCCCAAAAGTGTCAATTCTAGGTCAACCGGAAGTACCCTATAGTTTTTTTTTCTCTGGATAGGATATCATCAATGACCCTCCCGCTCTAGGCGGAAGGGAGTGTCAGACTTTTACTGACTAAAACCCATGTATGTTCCCTCTTAGCCTTTTGTGTTCAGAAGCCGGGGTATCTCTTTCAAACAGTCCCGCAGCCCCGGCAGGCTTCGGCCCTTGTGGACCCCTTCCTTATGCTGACAATTCTTTGAAGCGCGCGTGGAACGCGAACGCGCTACCAAGTAAAGCCTTATGTCTTGATCAGGTCCTATTAGGTCACCTCTGCCTGAGCATTCCGGGATAACAGGTGTTATGTATGAGTTAAGCAATTCCGCAAACAAATAGAATTTGAATTTTTGGTTCTAGGACATGCCAGTTTCCTCACGATATTTTCCTCCAGCGTTTTTGAGAGCAGTGGTGATGAAATAAATTACACAAAGTAATGCGCCTGCCTGGGTTCGAACTCACGACTTACAAATTCGTAAGTCGGGGCACCCACCATTGGGCCACTGCTGCTGTTACTTATCTTGTCTCCGCTTTGTCGCCAGTGAACTTGGCCTGCCAATGACCGCTTAAATAAACAGTCATCGGGCTTTTAGCATATTTATATTTAAATGAGCCACTAGATTGACCGACCACACAAACTGACTAAACTTTTTCACGTTTTGAACTTCTATTGAAAATGTTTTCACCCGCCACGAATAAATGTAGATACATTATGAGAGCAAAGTAATATATCTACGAGCTCGATTTTTGTGCAACCTTTTGTAATGTTTAATTTGCCTTATTAGTGACATTAGGAAAATCCAATAGGAGCCAATGAGAAGAAAAAGGTAAGATTCTAGTGCCATTCCAGAGGCACAATAGTGATAAAAGCCTTTGGGGTTCAGTCCGGTTCACGCGCTTTGGTTTAAAGAAATATGTAAGCTTGTAGCCGCAGTACATAGAGACTTATTTTTGTTTGACAAATGTTTTTGTTTTGTAGTGAATCCACTGCATCCGTAAGTCCTAGGGTCAGAACATGGTGATTACTTCACGATGTGTTCCTTCATCGTTTTTCAAAGCATTGGCAATAAAATAAATTCCAACACATAAATAATCTTCGTTCTTACAATCAAGAAGTAACATGTAACTGCAGTAGCCAGCTATAATTCAAGCGTCGCCGTCGCCCATACTCAAGCACTTGACAAAAATGTATGGATTCCTTGTTCTGTACAACATATGCCTGTGTCATTGAGTTCATGAGATAGACTGACTGTACGTGTCGTGAGAAAGCATTGAATCTGGTTCGAATACTCTCATAACTTATGTAGATTTTGGTGTATACATGTACTTCCTGAAATTAAAGAAGCTCGTGGCTAAATAATAACAACCGCTCGGGTCAATCTTCAGTTGAGGCTAGGCTTGCCTAGTTTGGTTTGTGGATGGGTAAAAGCCCATGCATTACCTATATAGTAAGTTTCCCACGTGCCTCTGTAAGCACGTTAGGCCGTTGATACCGGCTGTCACTTGTAGATCTCTAGCAGTACAGGTAGTGAATGACCTGAAAGTTTGACAAGTGGTACCGTATTATCAGATAGGCAGTCACTCCGTGCAGCTCCAGCCGGTTAGACTAGAAGGCGACGTCAATATAGTTGGGACAAGGCTAGGCTTAATGCCTTGGGAATTTATCATCATCATCAACATCATCATGTCAAACGCAAGACGACCACTGCTGGACATAGGTCTCCCACAAGTGTCACAGCATTGATCGGTCCGCCACTTCAGAACTTTTCGGTCCCATCGGCATTCTACGAACAATGTGCCAGGCTGCCCACTGCCACATAAGTTTGGCAATTCTTCATTTCTGATTTGATCACGCAAGGAAACTCCGAGCATATAGCCCTCTCCGTTGCCTATAGTTTTAAAAACAAATTTTTTTTTTTTACTTAGCCTATATTGTCCCACTGCTGGGCAAAGGCCTGCCCCATAACCTTCCACTGTTCTCTCCGTGCGGTTTTCTCTGGCCAATCTCTCAAAAACGCGTCTAGGTCGTCACGCCAGCGTTTTCTAGGCCTCCCTCGGCGACGAGGCCCGTCTTCTGGCACCCACTGTGTGACGACTCTGGCCCATCGGTCCGGATGCATTCTACAGACGTGGCCCACCCAATCCCACTTCAACCCAGCAGTATTGATCCCTTCATCAGCGATTCCAGTTTTGGAGCGTATATGGTTTTATGAATTCTGTCGCTGAGCTTAATTCCTAACACGCTACGCTCCATCCCCCTTTGGCAAACCTAGAGTTTGGACTTTTGCGACTCAGTCAAGGACCAAGTTTGAGCACCGTAGGTTAGGATGGGCAGAATACACATGTCGATGAGTTTGCGCTTGAGGGATAGAGGTAAGCCACTTTTCATCAGCGACTTCATGGACCAGTAGCTCTTCCAGGCGTTTTCGATTTCTCTGTCTTGTGAAAAAAATGGAAGCTCGACCTCCAATATCTCTGTAACTAGAAGGTCGGTTCCCTGGAATAGTTTAGAACAAAAAAAAATATCGCAATAACTGACGGTGAGAACAAAGTGCCTTTCGGCTTGGTTACGGCTACTTTTACACTTTTTATTGGCCAATGGGTGCTCCTGATGTGTAGCGGTAACTGTTGCCCACTACAAAAACACACACAACCCAGCCATATGTCACTAGGTAGCTATCGTTAATGTAGTGGCTCCTCCAATATTTGCTTTATTTAGATAATAACTCGCCCACAATTACGCGGCCCGATAAACTTGTTCGCCGTATTTGTACACTCATCTATAAAACTGCGTTATCATTCGGTGTATGGCTTTCCATTATGATAAGGACGTGGAGGAAAAAGCTTTGTTTTTTCTAGAAAAAATAACGGTATCATGTTGTTTAGAAGCCTGCAACAATAATACCAGCTGATATTGCAGAAAAAAAGTCTCTTCGCCAACAAAGAAGGTGGATTCGCGATTTTAGACCTATATTAATTGTAAATCCAGGTTTCATCTCGGTACCGGGGCTGCGGGACTCCAGGGCTGCGGGACTGTTCGAAAGAGAGAACGCGGCCCGGGAACATGGATGGGTATTAGTCAGTACAAGTCTGATACTCCTCCTCTCCACGCTCTGGGCGGCGCGGAAGAAAAGAAGAAAGAAAAAAAAAAGAAAAAAGGGTTCCTCACGATGTTTTTCTTCACCTGTGTTTTTAGAGATGTCCAAAATACACCTGCCCCAATGTTCCAATTTTTGTGAGGTACACAAATTCACCAAGTCACGTAAGTGATTGCCCAGATTGGAACCCATGACCACATGTGAAAGTGTCGGGGGGCTTTTGGGACCAGGACCGCGGTCTCGGATTACCCTAAATATTTTTGGGTAGTATAGTAGAGGAGGAAGATTACCTCCTGATAATAATTAATCTCACTGCTGGGCAAAGGTCTCTCCCCATGACTTCCAGTTGTTTCTGTTCAGGGAAGTGGCCCACTAGTCGTTGGTTTTGTCCAGCTCGTCCTGCCATCTTCTACATAGTCTGCCATGGCGTGAAGCTTTCTGGTTACATATCAGGGCTCCACACAGTGGCTATTTCGGCCCACAGCTCATTAAGCAAACGACAGATGTGGCCAGTTCTGTCCCAACGGTATCCTCAGCTTAGCGGGTTTTTCAGCAACGGATACCTACACTTATTAAAAATGTTGTGGTAATTTTGACTCATAGAGTACCAATTGGAACTCGAAACACAAAAATGCTCACTCATTCTAAACTATGTCCAGTTTTATGACTCAATAACCAACCAGGTTTCAACCTGGAAAGCTACGTGTCCGTGTTTTATTTGAAATTAACTTAAAACACTGCTTGGAAAGAAGATCTCTATGACAAAACCAGAACTAATCATCAAAAATAATCAATCAATTTATCAATTTGTCAATATTGTGTAGACAGAGACACATCTCTATCAAAATAAATTAAGTCGCCAAGACCTCAGACGGCACAATATGGTCAAAACGACAAAATACCCAAGATGGCCCTTTCAGAGACCATTTCAACCCGAAGCTAATAAATCTTGACAACACGCGCTACAGTTTTTTCAACGTCTGCCAAACTTGCCGACATACATACTTAAGAAAAGAGATGTTGAGCAAAAAATATCGCAACTTGATTTTTTTTCGCAACCGGAAACTAGATTTTTGAGTGTTTAAGTGATCTCTTAAAATAGAAGATGGGGACTAGATCCTGTTGTTGATTTTGATGATCATTAGTTGTTTAATACGAATGCTGAGGATCTTTTGGTTTGATAATGGTACGCTGAAAAAGTTCGTGGCTAAATAATAATAACCGCTCGAATCGATGCCTAGGTTTATTTACATAGTCGAGTATTCCTCCGTGCCTCGAAAAGCACGCCCGTCTGTCATTTGTAAATCTCTGACAGTCGTTACAGGCAATCAGGGGTCTGAAAGTCGGATGAACAATTAAGATTGGTCATCCAACTACTCCTATATATCCGACCTACTCCAAAGGGGTATCGTATTACCCAGTACTAACTGGGTTGTGGAAGTTAGAATGATACTGGTAAAATTCAGCTGCATCCGGTTGGACTGGAAGCCGAACCAGCATAGTTGACAAAATTTGACAAAGCTGAAATACTATATTAGAAGAACTTTAAAAAGTTGAAAAAAAATGTTATTTGGAAAAGGAATTTTAAAATAATGCAAGTTCTTCCTCTGTTATTATTCGACTGACCAAGGAGGGTAACGTTTTTTATTTTGCGTTTGCGGGTGAAAATATAGGGAGTAAATGATAGTGTGACAGTTGACAGGGGAAAACGGAAAAAACGAAACCTATTACGGCGAGTGTCTTTTTTAAACTTTCACGATCAGAACACATTATAAAACATATGAGAAAAAAAAAAGGTAAAGGCAAATTCGCGATAAATACCCGTTCTCATATGTTTTATAATGTTATTAAGGCGACTCCAAGTAACATGGGACAAAAACAGTAAGATGATGATGATTTTGAGGGCAGAAGGTTTGATGATGAATACATAATCCAATTTTATTATAATATTTACAAAATTCAATGCCAATAAAGCCCCACATATAACATTACTAACACCAACCCTCCCTGTTTAAAAACTGCGTGTCATCGCATATGCGCGTAGATATAGATTGCTAAAAAACGTAACGTTTCAACAATAAATTGATATTAATGATTGAATGGCTAATCTAGTTATGAATGTGGGCTAGTCATTGTGGTGATTTTCACTTTTAGACCAACAAGATTTGAATGAATAAGAAGCTTTATCTGATAGTAATTAATACTTATCAGTACCTATCATGGCAGTAGAGGAAGGTCGCCAACACGATGGTCCAACCAAGTAAAAGAAGCTGCGTCCTCAAGCACATTCAGCAAGCAACTTTAGACAATAGTCGATGGAGGCAGATAGTCCGTTTAGAGGGGTCTTTAGTGACCACTATCCATAATAATGAGGGACCGATTGGAGAAGATATCATAGCACAAACTAAGAAGAAGCTCGTGGCTAAGTCAGCCGCTCGGACCGTTCTTTAGTCTGAGTATGAATGTGGCTTAGGGCTTTGGGTAGAGGAAGAGCAAAGAAACGATGGATGGACTGTGTGAAGCATGATATGGCTAGAAAGGAGGTAACTGATGAGATGACGAGTAATAGAGAAGTATAGAAGAAGAAGACATGCTGACTACAAATAAAACGGCAGGAGAATGATGATTTTTATATTGGTCCTCAGTCAAGACCACTCTATTATTATTAAAAGCCATATACAAAAAATCTGCACTCTAATAGACTTACAACAAAGCACTTGTTTTCACCCTTTCACCTTTTTTTATTAAATAATAAATAATTGAATGGATCTCAAAATGCACAACATTTTGCACAATAGTGCATATTATACACGAATTACGGCGTAATGTTTTGAATGGATTATAATATAATTAATATTTAAATGTGTTAAAAAATATTCATTTAGTTGTCAGTCAAATGTACACCCTTCATTGTAGCGTGGTGTGTGTAGTGTGACTAAGAGATTTTGATCCATTCCATCCTAAATATTTTACTTTTACTCAAAGAAAGACAGTTTGGATTTAATTATTAAAAGGCACGTTCTTCTTCGTAGGAATTATTTTTTTTGTGTGATATGGTTCTGTTCTGTATTTAATACTAGCACTTTGCTCGCGACTTCTTCCGCGAAAATTGTAATACTCGTAGCTCGGCTAATTTGCAAAACATCAATATAATCTATAGCCTGTGTTACTAGGTAAAAATGTAGATTTCTAATGGTGAAACAATTTAAAAAATCGGTTGAGTTGTTCTTGAGTTAAATCGTAACAAACAAACAAAAAAAAATTTCCTCTTTATAATATTAGTTTAGACAGAACCGAACCAAATCGAAACATGCATGCACAGACTCAATCTACATGTATACAAAGCTTCGACTAAAATATATCAATAATATTTTTGGAAGTTCTAATACTTATTCACCAAACAATTCTGAAACTATCCATGAGCACACGACATCCTTGAAACGTTACCCATTGATACTCTTACTCACTGCTCAAGTATCAACACTTATCACTCTATAATAAGTAGTATGTACTTGGCATATGCACGAGCGCTCGCTCAGCTCGGCTCATTGCGCTTATTGTTATCGCACGTCATTATATTACGATTCATTTGGTTTCATTATTCAAATTATTTGAAAGTTTTCATTGTATTCTGTTTTTATAGAAGAGCTTGAATCGAGCACATATGAATCTCTCACTCTCTATTTCCACTAATTTAAGTTAAGCTAAGTTGATATTAGTTTATACCTAGGAGACTACAGGTACGATTTTCATCACATCGACTGAACTGGTAGAGCGACTTATCTCGGTATAAGTACCGACTTTTAATCACGTGCGTAAACTTAAATTATGATCTAATTAGGTAATGGTGTGTGTTTTTAATTTTTTTTTTATTTTAAATATCAAATGGACTTGCCACCACACCATCATCTGCTCAGCCTTTTCCCAACTATGTTGAAGTCGGCTTCCAGTCTAAAATATTGGTATTCAGCTGCATCCAGTTGCAGTTGAATACAAGTATTTTACATGGAGCGACTGCCTATCTGACTTCAATAATCCAGTTAGTAAGTATTAGGTAATTACGATACCCCTTGATAAGACTAGTTGTTAGAATTTCGGGCTACTGACTACCTTTAACGATTGTCTACAAATGACAGCCAAGAACAACGGCTTAACGTTCTCAGTATGTAATGGGTGGTCACCCACCCAAGAACAAACTTAGCGCTACTTAACCTGAAGATCGATCCCAGCGGATGTTATTATTTAGCCAGAAAACATTTGGGAAAACAAGACTGATAAGTTGGGTGATTTCAAACAAAAGCGGCAAGCACAACAAACCGATGACACGACGCACCCCTAAAATAATTATCTAAAGTCATCATAAAAATCACCGCGACAATCACTGTAATTGTTTGACCAAACAATTTCCTGATCAACGTTTGATTAACTCGCACACGTTAAATACATACAAAAAAATCGTGTTTTTTGTTATATTTTCCCGTTGTTTTCATTATCGTTATGGGAAAGTATTCCCCTGTTTATTTGGGCTTCACACCCATAGGTTTTTTGATTAAAATGTAGTGTAATGGCGGGGTGTACCGCAGGGGTGAATCTTAGGTCGCTTCCGCTTCATTGTGCTGGGCTTAGTTTCGTTTATCACTAAAATCTGGGTAGTGATTGCTTTTTGTATTATTAGTAGGGATTGTTTTAGGGCATAACCGAGAGCACCTGCTCGCTACGTCACGCATGTCCATGGTTACTCAATTAAGAAACTGCGATAACGTTGATGGTTATGTACTGAATTGACTGAAGCCACCGAAAAATGTAGCAACGTCAAACCTGTTGACAGTCGTTTCCGTAAACAGAACCTGAAAAGCATCGAAATAAAAATCAATTATTCCACACTGATCATATCATTCAACACTACTTTTAATATTGATGTATCAATCAGAAAAAAACTATAACAAAGATCGAAGAATCGGGTTAAAAAACATCCTATTAGAATCTATTATCATTATATTTCAATGGCACTTCCATACTATAACTAATTTTCATAACTCCAAAACACATTTCCACACAAATTAACCCTACAAACGCCATCTACGACATTAATAATCTTCAACATAAAAAAGCCAAAACATCCGTGCAATTAGCCAATAGCTCATCCGTGACGGAAACATTACCGAACGCGTGCGGTCACATATTGTCATCAGAAAATAAAATAAAATAACTTTTGGAACATTGGAACACACCCCGACGCTTTCGAAGTAAGGGTTTGAATGCGAGGGTCCTGAGTTTTAGTGAAATTGGTGGTGCGATATTGATATTGGTCTTTGAGTGTATGATTTTGGGTTATTGAAAAAAGTCTTGAAAGTATGGAAGATGATTTTTTTGGTTGTTGACTTGAATTTTGCACTCGTAAATAATTGAGTAAAGGTATGGTTAATTTCAGAAGAAGTTGAATAAATATCGCTGGACAAATAAATATCGCAATTTACACACAGCGCCATCGAGTGCCACACTAAGCAACGAGGCTTGTGTCGTGGACACCAGATAGTTGATATACTACATAGATACTTTTTGTTTGTAAAAACATACTTATTATAGGTACATATAAACATCCATGACTCGGAAACAAATGTCCGTGCTCATCACACAAATATTTGCTCCTACCAGGATTTAAACCCAGAACCGAAGAACGTAAGGCAGCTTCACTACCGCTACGCCATTCGCGTCGTCAATTGTATTAAGTTAAATTGAGAATGTCCAACAAGAATGTATCCCAAGCCGATACCAACAAGAAATACAGCCCCCAATCACATTATTTTTATCTAATTTGAATAGAAAATAGGGATTGGTGACTTTCTCTAATACGTATGACTGACAATTCTCAGTTTATGCAGAAACGGTCACTGTCAAAGCAATCAACAAACTAACCTTGCTAGCAGTAACTATATCTGTACGTTATTTTGTTTTCTTCTCTGAGCCTGATCTATGAAATCTGTTGATAGTTCCGTATTTTGTCAATACCGTTCATCATCATCTGATTGACAGCTTTGTTCCATCCACTGCTTCACCGTTAACCGCTGAGTGAATGCTCCTCCTTTTTGTGTATTCCGTACTAATCTGTGTGTTCAAATACCAATGTTTCCTTAGCTCGTACTGTCGAAGTCATCAGGGTAGGTACGTGTCCAGGGCGCAACTTTTTTCTGGCCCAATTTCGGCGACGACATCCAAGATCAGGCTCCTGTTGTGTGGACCAATTGCTTAGAATACTTTAAATTCTTTCCTATACTACTAATATTAACTAATATAAATGCGGAAGGTTGTTTGGATGTATGGATGGATCCGGATGGGTTTTTGTTACTCTCTAACTACTGAACAGAGTTGCACAAAATTCGGCACCCAGATGGTTTACAACGTGGATTAACACATACAATATTCTTTATATTCTGGTACAACAATTACCGAATTCTTTACAAGCAAACCTGAGGGCATGATCTATAGTACCTATGATATACCGCAGACCACCGCCCATGCAAGACCACTCAAGCCCACTCATAAAAACAACTTATCCTAAATTAATCACCTCAAAACCTTTAACCATATCACGCGCATGATTTACTTCACCACTCTTTCTTTCACCATCAAATACTTTAAATTCTTGCCTTTCCTATCTACCCTAAAAGCCGGTCGGGACATTAATCTAATCAACACAAAACACCGTAATGAGTGGACGGCCGGCACGCGGCAGGACACGGCAAGGGAACGACTCGGCACGGCACGGCGGGCGTCTGCCGGCGCGTGCGCCGTAATGTGGGCTATTGTTGATGTTACAGATGGGTAGGGACGTGGTTTCTATTTGGATTCCTTTTGAAAATGGTGATAGTTGTTGAGTGGAAATTACGGGATTTTCCTACTCCTCCGCTATACTTTCTGATTAATTTCGTTGCGGGATCCAAGACAGTAAAATTAATTCTCTGGGACTTCTCTGGTGGTCGCCACTATTGATTCTGGCTTTCAGGAGTTACAGTGGATCGGGAATAGTGTGGCGGGCTTGTCCCAAAAAAAAACGTTTAATTTCATGGGACTTTGGTAGGCAGTCAAAGAGACACAAGACCATGGGAATGGAGAAGGGACGCGTGGTAGACGGTCGAAGATTTGCAAGAATTTATTGGCTTGGAATTGGAGAGATTCCCGTGGGAATGTTACTGAACTAGTATTTATGGCCTGTGTAATTAACCGTTTTATTTTGTAGTAAACTAGCCTATATGCAAAGCATGTTATTTAAAGAAAAAATGTAGTTCATGTTCTTATGTTTTTCCAACTACCAAGTTATCTTATACCTTTGAATTATTCATATGAAAAAAAATGTATAGTCTGTTTTGGTAGTGCATAAATCACACGCTAAACGCTAAACGATGTCTCTAAAATAAGCTGATGTTACAAAATATAAACAGATTATAAGAAACATTTTTTCACCGTAAATCTGAACAATAAACTTTGGCGAAACCAAAACATTTTACCAAAAAAAACATAAATAACATAATATTTCCTCTTTCCCGCCGGCGCCATATTGAATTAAAATTGGCGGGAGTTTCCGCCATTACCAAAATGGCGGTTATACTTGACAAGCGTATTTTTTCTGGATGATAAATCTACCCGGGAATACTTCCGTTTCCGGGATAGGGATGATCGATGTTCCGGATCAAATCTTTGTTTAAAAGGGATGTTTTAGGGGGTAACCTTTTAGGGTAAATGGGTATGAGCCTTTATTGAGAAACTGTTGAGATATCTGTAGGTAATACCATTTTCTTGGCAGAAGGTCAAATTCCCTAAACGTTCTCAGTTAATGTCTGACCGACCGACGACTGAAGAGTTCTTTATAGTGTGCTTAGTGGGTCCACCCTTTATAGCAGAACTTTTTATGTCATAATATTATTTTGCATACCAGCTGATAGCATAAACTTCATTTGGCAGAAAACGGTTTGGTTGATACTCATTTATCATACGTTCAAACTCATAATTTTGTAAGCCAGAATCATCTTTAGGCATAGATTTCATAAGAATAAGATTTAAAAGTAGAACCATCTTATCGCAGAAAGTTCACAGTTAGAATCATCTTTTGGCGTAATTTTCATATCGATAGTCTTTACAGGCAGAACTATCATATCTCAGAAAGTTTGCAGTTAGAATTATCTTTTGGCATACATTTCATATGCATAATAATGGAAAGACTAATCTATCAAATCACAGAAAATTCATAAAGTCAGTTGATTGTGAACACTTGGTTTTTATTTCCCTGTAAGAAGCAGGCAAACATGCAAACAAGCATACATCTGTGAGAAGCAGGCAAACATGCAAACAAGCATATATCGTGCATGTAGCAAGCATGCAGTATGCAAGCAAGGATGAAGCATGTAAGCAAGCATGCAGCATGCAAGCAAGCATGCAGCACGCACGCAGCATGCAAGCACCATGCATGTAGCAGGCATGCAATCATCTGAACAAGCATATACCATGCATACAGCAAGCATGCAGCAGCATGCAAACAAGCATACAGAATGCATGCAAACAACCATGCAGCAAGCATGCAGCATGCAAACAAGCATGCAGCATGCAAACAAGCATGCAGCATGCAAACAAGCATGCAGCATGCAAACAAGCATGCAGCATGCAAGCAAGCATGCAGCATGCAAACAAGCATGCAGCATGCAACATGCAGCAGGCATGGTTTCTGTCACGACTCCGGCGCTGCGGGGCTACGGCGGTCCTACGCGAGCTTATCGTCGCAGATGGGTTTAACGCTCACCACTGCGGCTGAGGCTGGCCGGCTAGGCCGGCCAGCATGCCGAAGCTGCGGTGGCGAGTGTTACAACCACCTGCTCCTCAACTCGCGGCCCGCCTCGCCCCTCCGCGCCTACGCGATTTTAAATTACACTCTAGGGGTAGGGCATACAAGACTACGTGGAGTCGGTTTTGGAGCGATTCGTTTCTGTCACTAACTTTTCTAAAACAATATATTGACTTTTTAAGATAATATTTTAATTTTAAATTAAGGTTAAAAATGCTATTTTGTGACATTGAAAAATGGCAATAATGCCAAATAAAATTATTCCAAATGAAATTCTGCAATCTTCATAGTATGCCATGTAAAATTATATCAAATAATCGTCGTTCTAAATAAATATTATTCTAAACGAAATTATGCGAAATTTGAACACTGCCAAAGGTAATTATGCCAAAAAACATTCTGCCATCTAAAAGTATGCCATTCCAAATTCGGACATACAAACATTCAGCCAAACAATAAGTATATTTAAAAAAAATATGCCGTTTATATATTCGTTTAAAGAAAATTATGCCAAGTGTGTTATGCTAAATGAATTTCGGAGCAACAAGATTCTGCCAGATAGATGGAACCCGTGCTTAGTGCCTTACTTGGTGTCAGAGTTTTTATGCCGCCCATGGGCATCTGACTTGGCTTAACATGCCATCGAGAAATACATCTCAATCATGCTGGTTTCCTCACGATGTTTTCCTTCACCGAAGCAAGTTATAATTATACAATACGCACATGAATCCGAAAAATCAGAGGTGCATATCTTGGGTTCAAACTTGAGACCTTTGACTCGGTAGTCCAACGGTCACACCAGTAGGCTATAGCCTTAATGAAGACTGAAAACATTTAATTTTTTTACAAACTTAGATTGGGAACAAACAAAAGGTAAGTTTTGTTTGTTCCCAATCTAAGTTCACCTTCAACCTGGCGAAAGCAAAGCGCGGAAAAAAATAATTAAATCGTAGTCTCGTAATAATTCATGACACAAATATTTTACATTATTTTATTTTATTTCTTCAAAGTGTATTGAAAAACGTCGTTTGATACACGTAGACATTTGTTATTGCAATTCTCGGCTCAAAAACACCCTCGCCTACGGCTCGTGTGTTAATACCGCCTTGAGCTACAATAACAAACTTTCTCCACTTGTATCAAAATGTACTATTTTTTGTTACGATATCTTTTCCACAGTGTAAGTTCAAACGCAACACATTCCATATTTATTTAACGGCCTTGACTTAACCATTTTGGTTAATCCCGTTAATAGTTTGTAATGCTTCTTACAGAAATTGATAAATATGTATGACTATTAGTTATGACCGCACCGGGTATCGAACCCCCTGTCCGCGGATTAGCTGCCGATCTGTCAGCGGTTTGAGCCGATTTATTATGATGTGTGCGGTGGAACTAGGAGAATTATTGTTGTGTTATGTGAGAGTGAAATAAGAAAATATTTTTGATATAATATTCATACTTAGCGGAAGTATTGTACTTAGCATAACATAACATAACACCACGACTGTAATACTCGAAGGGTTAGGCAGATATATGTACCTAATAATAATACAGACACCCTATTGCCAGCAACCGGGCACAAATCCGAACTCCGTAACTGCTACAGAGAAATTCTTGATAGAAAAACCCAATAAGATTTTGCCCATCTGAGAATCGAACCCACAGAACCTCATATGCTCAGCAATCGCGCTTACGTCTATAGGAACAACAAGGCAGTCCTGTAGTAGTATTGTAGCTCGTAATTGTCTCTAAAATAACTTCTGCCCAACGAAACATACTAAAAATAATGTAAAAGGCATATAAAAACATACCATCAATCTCGCGGGTGTCGTTATTTCAAGGTGAAGACACCTGACTCACTACATAAATATATTACTCACTCCTGGTTCTTTCAAGATACAGGTGTCTTAGTTTCAGAGACAGGGTTCATATTTTTGTATTCATATAGTCCTTTCTTGTAGTCCTAAATCTTCTGTGCACAAAAAGCTATTACATTGTATTCCCGCCATATTTTCATATAATTATTGTTTCATCATCATCATCATTTCAGCCGAAAGACGTCAACTCCTGGACATAGACCTCTCCCAAGTGTCGCCACATTGACCGGTCCCGTGCGACTCGCATCCAATGGATTCCCGCAACCTTCACCAAGTCATCGGTCCACCTAGTGGGGGGAGGCTTTCCAACGCAACGTCTTCCGGTACGCGGCCATACGTTCTGCGAGCAAAGTGCCCTACCCACAGCCACTTAAGTTGGCAATTCTTTGGGCTACGTCGTTAACCTTAGTTCGCACTTGTATAATTAAACAATTTTTTTAGTCTTTCTTCATAACATGACTGTCTCTCTCTCACATCATCCCGTCCTATTCACTAATACATTCCACCATAGCATCTCTCACAAAGTAAGCTGCGTCTGGACCACAGAGCGCGGCGGCGCGGAACAACTGCAATACACTGCTTATGCACTGTGCATTAGGGAAATTGATTGTGAACTAACGTTGGATGGCGGGGATGCAGTAAGTAGGGTATTAGTTTGAGCAGCTATGGGGTGGTATGATAGAGAGAATGTTGCAGTGGTTTTTATAACATCCATATACAGCACCTAGCTGTGGTAGAGGCCTTATGGCCTCACACAAGACACGTTTTGATTAACTCTAATGTATATCTTATTTTTTTGTTTTATTGTTAACTAGCGGACGTCACGCGGTTTTACCCGCGTAGTTCCCGTTTCTGTGGGAGTACGGAGATAAAATATAGCCTTTGTTACTCAAAGTAAATGTAGCTTTCCAATGGTGAAAGAATTTTTCAAATCGGCACAGTAGTTTTTGAGTTTATTCATTACAAACATCATCATCATCATCATCAGCCTATAATGTTCCCACTGCTGGGACACGGCCTTCTATTACAAACATACACACACAAAAATAAAAATAAAACTTCTTTAGAAGATTAGTGTAGATTTAATTTGGCTTTGACTTCAACTACTTCTTCGTCTTCTTCTGTGGTGTTGGCACGAGATGAAAAAAAATCTGCACTCGGGTTATTTGCTAATCTGACTATTGATATCTTATAGTATTGTATATTCTACATCCCTTAAATGCATAGTGATGTAAATTTCCATCGTAAATAATTTTTGCGATTAGTTTTAGTCTGTGATCCGTACAAATTTATTCATGGACATGTATCCGAAATTTAATATTTGGGTAACGTTTTTAAACGAAAAAAAAAAAGTCAGTGTCAAATGTCATGGAAAATCATCTGTCAAAAGAGGCGTGTGTGCTACTTGAAAAATAAAAGGATTCTGATTGATATTTTATGGATTATTACAGCTAATTTAAATATTGGAAATAAATGTTTTATGAAATAAGATAAGTTTTCAATGTTTTAGTAATTTGTTGTAGAAAAATCATAGTTTTTTGTGTGTGGTGAGGATTTTTGTTTGTGATGGAAATTTCCATCAACATGCATTAGTCGTCGTTCTCGATGTATGAAAACCTAACTTTTCAGCACTATCGTTTATCTCAAGTTTATAATGATTTTTATATAATGTTTTAGCCAAAATGCCTCATCCAAGGTCAAGAATCTCTGATAGAGACATTGAAGAGTACTTGTCTGCACTGAAAGGAGGATATCTGTCAGAAGATGGCATGGAAATGTCTGATACAGAAGATAATGAGGAAACTACATTCTACACTAATAGGAATGATTTGCTCCAAGACTTGGAGGATAGTGATAATGAAGAAAATGAACCTACTTTACATGACCAACAAGATGAAGTGCATGATCCCCCTCTCATTCAAGAAACTGTGACATCTGAAGTAAGAAAACTCTGTTAGCCAGGCTTGGATTTTAGATAAGAGGAAACTGGTGTGGAAGAAGAGATCACTCCAGTTTTCTGAGTCAAACATTGAATTTGAAGGCAGTACTGATCTAGGAACTGAATTAACAGCCCTAAAAACACCATATGAATGCTTCAACTACTTGTTTACACCTGAACTTTATGGCAAAATAATATCAGAAACTAATCTATATGCCACTCAACTAAATCCTGAAAATAGAATTATTTTTACTCAAAATGACCTGAAAAAGTTTTTAGGCATTCTACTTTACATGTCTGTTCAGCATTTTCCTAGCACACGCAAGTACTGGTCAAGGCGTTTTGGATTTGAACCTATAAAACAAATTATGAATGTGAATATAAGGTGCCATAAAATTCCATTACATAATAAAATGTAAAAATAATAAATAAAAAAACATACTTATAACTCATTTGATATTTTTTTATCTAATAAAGACACTTTTTCTACATGCTGCATATTTTTCTTATTTTAAAATCTATAATCAAAAATATTCTATGCATTATGGGATATTATTAGTCACAATAATTTCCCTGCCCTTATCCCAATTTATTTGGGGACGGCTTCGGACACGTCATCTCATCTATTCTTATAGCCATTCATATTCAAAACTTCAATACATTTTCCTAATTCCTCTGCATCACATCTCCATACCTCGATACTCGATTAACTCACAACTGTTTAGTCACTTTCTGACTTTCGCTTGTCTGTCAGTCACTAGATAGATCTAATAGCAATCATACAGAGTTGTATATCATATTACTTGAATTTTCTTCCTTCCTTGTTTACTCGTTTTTGGGTTCTGGTGTTATTTTAATTTTATTTTATTCTGTTCGGGAAACTTACAGGTAATAAAAGCAATGCTCTTAAACTATATGGATTCGAAGGCCATTTACAAGTTTCCGCAGATAAAAAGTGAAGAGCGACATTCCTACGTACGAGTAGTTAAAACTATTTGAGAAAACCAAAACGAACAAAAAAATAGCACCCAAGTCCGTCCACCCTAAGGGTGGCCACACAAAACCAACAAAGATTATAAATGCACCGACAAGATTACACGCACCCATAACGTGGACACCCTACACCCACACCCTATACATACTAAATACAACAATCCTGTTTTCTTTGGGTATTTACATTAATCATGTTTGGTTACCGTCTTGCAGTTTTCAATTTAGTGAATAGGACATTTTCCACAAGGGATCGTAGTGTGAAATATTGGTATTTCGGAAGAATCATTTGGATTTTTATTTACAATAGGCTAATATTACTGGATTATAGAACTAGTGGTCTCAAGCGACTGCTGAGATTCTGGGTTCCATTCCAAGCTTAGGCATTTTTTTTTTGGGTTTTTCTATCAGGAAATTCTCAGTAACAGCCACGGAATCTGGATTTGTGACCGGTTGATGGCAATAAGCTCGCCTTCTATTATGTAGGACTTAGACATAACTAGTGAATTGTGGTTGTGGTGTAAGGTACACTTCCAGTCCTCCCGGGGTTGCGGGCCTGTTCGAAAGAGATACCGCGGCCCCGGAACATAAAGGGCGAGGAAGGAACATGGATGGGTTTTAGTCAGTTAAAGTCTGACACTCCCTCCCGCTCCGCTCAGAGTGGGAGACGTCATTTGATGATTTCCCATCAAAAAAAAAAAAAAAAAGGTACACTTCCAGTTAACCTTTTGTATTTTGTAGACTTGACCTTAAGTCGTGTTAAGTCACAAAATATTCTTCCTATAAGGTACCGACATACAGGGTGTAAACCACCTCATCACAAAGCCGTTAACCAAGCATTCTATACATCAAACTAAGTAACTTTACGCAAAAAATATTGCTGGGAGACAACTTTTTTTTTTGAGGTTATAAATTATGTTTTGTGGTAGAACTCAATGTAAAGCACTTAAAACATTGTGCTGATGGATGGATTGAATAGTACGGGGGTCGTGGAGGTGTTATAAGTCAAAATTTCACAAAAAAAACATGTATTTAAAAAAACTTTTTTGCAAAAAATAAAACCGACTTCAAAAAGAAAAAGTGAAAAATAACTTTAGCTTCTGAAGTCGGTGACGTTTGTATGATTGATTTAATTTTTTTGTCACCGACTTCAGAAGCTAAAGTTATTTTTCACTTTTTCTTTTTGAAGTCGGTTTTATTTTTTGCAAAAAAGTTTTTATTTTTCACTTTTTAGTGGTTCACATGGAAAGTGCATACCGTTACAATTACAACAAGCCCCAACACGACTAGGATACATTGTCTCATTATGGGGTTCCGTGACTCTTGGCTTCATCATCAGATCTGATGGTAGAATGGTTCTTATCAAACGCAAATGCTTCACTTGTTGTAGAAAATATAAAAATTGCTGTACGTTATCCTATAAAATTTGAAGAGTTCCCTCGATTTCGCCAAGATTCCATCATCAGATCCCGACTTGGCGACTATGGGACCAACTTGGAAGTATACCCTTTCAAACAAAAAAAGAATTTTTCAAATCGGTTTAGGCGTCTTCGAGTAATCGGGTAACATACATAAAAAAAAAAAAAAAAAAAAAAAAATACATACAGTCGAATAGAGAACCTCCTCCTTTTTGGAAGTCGGTTAAAAAAAACTTGTCAAAAAGTTGTAACTTTGACCCCCCATATCTCCGTAACCAGAAGGTTCCCAGGTATGATGTAGAACAAAAAAATGATCGCAATGATGGGGAGAACAAGTGCCTTTCGGCTTCGTGAAGAGGTGTTTTACACCCTTTATATTATCTGCCTACACGTTTGTTTTTGTTGTTTTAGATTTCCCTACTATGTTAGGGTCGGCTTTCAGGCCACTGACTACCTGTAACGACTGCCAAAGATCTAAAAATAACACCCGGACCAACGGCATTACGTACTTTCTCAGACACTGAGGAAACTCGGTATGTACCCATCCACGGACCAGCCTAGGTAAGCGCAGCTTAACCTAAAGCCCGATCCGAGCGACTGTTATTTAGCTACGAGCTCCTGGACATAAGATAAAGGGTGTAAAAAATACTTTCAACGAAGCCGAAAGGCACTTGTTCTCCCCGTCATTGCAATAATTTGTTTTATGTTCTACACCATACGTGTGTCGCAACAGTGGCGTTCGAAACAACATAGGGGACCCTATCTGGGAACCTTCTAGTTACAGGGGGTCAAAGTCGCCGTCACCTCCTTCTGCGAAGCAGTCATGCTAGCGGAGGAGATGGCGGAACGCGAGAGGGAGAGAGCCTCTCTTCCCAGCCGCCGCGGGAGACGCAACGGGCGTCGGGTGCCACGTGGTGGCTACCGGCCACCGTAGATGCGGGCCTGTGGACGGTTGGCTATGGGCTAGCTAGCCGTCCGTCCGTCTAACGACGACAGGCCGAGTCGACGGCGCCTTCGTGTTCCACGCGCGCCTCAAAGAGATGTCAGCATAAGGGGAGGGGCCCGCAAGGGCCGAAGCCTGCCGGGGTTGCGGGCCTGTTCGAAAGAGATACCGCGGCCCCGGGACATAAAGGGCGAGGAAGGAACATGGGTGGGTTTTAGTCAGTAAGAGTCTGACACTCCCTCCCGCTCCGCCCAGAGTGGGAGAAGTCATTTGATGATTTCACATCCTAAAAAAAAAAAGAGGGTCAAAGTTCCAACTTTTTCTCATGTTTTTTAATACAGTCATGTTTTTAACGTATAAACTTATATTGTCACTTACGGGATATCTTCCCTGATTATTCGATTCCTGATTATTAAATATCGGGATCTCAAAATTGTGAAGTTTAGTTTTAAACCGAGAAAGCAGTGTTCAACGTATAATTTTTACTTTAAACATTTTTACGACCCTCGATCCATCCATTAGCACATTGTTGAGTTCCACCGAAAAACACGATTTTTCACCCCAAAAAAAAAGTCGTTTCCAAGCCTTTTTTTTGCATGCAAGCAATCTGTACATCACACATCAGTGTACAGTACAGAGTGTAAAGTTTCGTGATGATCCTGTACTGTATGAAAATAATAAATAACAAAATACTATTACAAGTCGGGACATAAAAATTACGTCAGCAATAGGTAGATAGTGAAACTAGCAGAACGCAACAATACATCAAACTACACAGTTATTATTCAATTTATTACACTAGCGCTTCGCCCGGCGCCCGCCATGCTTTTAGGGAAATTGGAGGTGCGCCCCTTCCGTACACTGGCGTGCAATGTTGCGGGAACACTGTTGAATTGTTGCTTTAGTGGGTCAATGTATTGATTGGTTGTGTAGTTGTGTAACCTTTTTGTTCATACCTATGTGCGGTTGATTGGTTTACTTTTAGCAGTATCAATCAGAAAAATTTAAAGTGCACTGTATGCAAACAGTTTTGTCAGGTAATTCATTAACTGTTAGCGAAGTAGACACTATAGTTAAACATTTGCGTCAGACCGATTCGGTTGGGGTCCACAGATGAAGGGTTGCAAAGTTGTTATCCGCGTAAAATATTGGTATTCAGCTGCAAAATGCTAGACATATGTAATTTTAGCGAGAGAAAACCGTAGCGCTTATGTTCCCTAATAGAATACTAATAACCAACGTACCCGGTTCTACGGGGAAAGCCGGAATATTCTGAAGAAAAGTAATGCCAGTAATACCGTGAGATCGAGTCTAGAAACTCTAAATCTATTCCACTTACAATACTTACGGGATTATATCCGTGATTTTGTTTTGGTTTTTCGAGCACCCGATATTTCGACGCTGTTGCAAGCATCATGATCGCGGGAATACTGAAGAGGTATGCGGGTGGGACGAAAATTATTAATTATGAGCAGACAAATCTGTCTACCCTCTTCCTTAGTCTTTTATTACACGCACTACTGGAACTCGATTGTAACTCACGACAGAACGCACTCACAGTATCACTCGGTTTTTCTTTATAATGGGGACGCATGTTAGTTTTTATTAGATTTATCACTGGATTCCACGTACTCGATAGTTTAAAACCGTCCTCACGATTGAAATTTTTGTGTTTTGAAATTTCAATAGCTTCTCTGGTTAACCTTGGGATGTAGTATCGGTCTGTTGACAAGATTTGTGGCTTATGAAATTCAATCCAGTGATTTGGCCCCGAGTCCAGCAGATGTTCAGCTATGGCAGATTTGTGTCTCTCATTGTTTTTTACTGCTTTGATGTGCTCATTAATCCGGCATGAGATGGTTCGTTTGGTTTGTCCAATGTATGAGCTGCCGCAAGTGCAGTCAATTTTGTATACCCCAGGATGTTCCAAGGGCAGTTTGTCTTTAGGTGAACGCAAACTTTGCCCGATTTTGTTGTAGGGAGTAAACACAGTTTTAATTGAGTACCTACTCAGTATCCTACCGATTTTGTCAGTTACTCCCTTAACAAATGGCAAGTAGGTCGGTTGACGTTCTACCTGAGCCCTGGCTGGTCGAGTCCTAAGCGGTCTTTTTTCCGTTGTCTCCTTGTAGCCGTTATTCCGTAGGACCTCCTGCACATGGGTTAATTCCTCAGATAAATGTTCTGAATCGCACAAATCTCTAGCGCGATTAGTGAGTGAGTGCACTACGGAGTTTAGGTGGTAGGGGTGGTGGTGTGAGGTAGCATGTAAATAGCGGTCTGTGTGAGTCGGTTTCCGGTAGACTGTGTGACCGAGACTCCCATCATCCTTTACATTAACTCTAACGTCCAGGAAAGCCAAAACCCGATCCTTTTCTAATTCAACCGTGAACTTCATGGTTTTATGGAGGTTATTCAAATGGTCCAAAACCATCTTTATATCGGTTAAATCTCCTTTCAAGATACAGAAAATGTCATCCACATACCTTTTCCAACACTTAATTGGTACCGGACAAGTTGAGATTGCTAGATCCTCAAAGTGTTCCATCCACAAGTTGGCCACTACAGGGGCCACAGGACTGCCCATGGCAACACCGTCGATTTGTAGGTAGAACTGGCCTCCGTATAGGAAATAGCTAGATGCCAAACATTGTTCCAGGAGTTTGGCGTACGTTGTTGGGATGTTCTTCTCTGGCAATTTCTTCTTAATCACTTCTAAACATTCCTTTACGGGTACATTGGTAAAAAGTGATTCCACGTCAAAGCTCACCATAATCTCGTCCACCTCGACCCTGGTCTGTTTCAATAGGTTGACGAAATGCCGAGAGTCTTTTACAAAGGACGACGTGTGGCCCACTAGTTGTTGTAGCACACCGGAAACATGTCGAGCTAAGTCACTGCAAGGGGAATCAATTTGGCTCACTATCGGACGCAAAGGAACATCCTGTTTATGGATCTTAGGTAGTCCGTACATCCTAGGTGGTTGAGGTACCTTTGGTCTAAGCAGTTTCTTTAAAACTTCTTCAGGCAATGTGTCCTCGTTCTCCTTAACGATTTGAATGGTCCGCCTATGAACCCTAGCTGTTGGGTTATAATTCACTTGTCTGTATGTAGTGCTGTCTTGGAGCAGAGTTTTCATCTTTTGATCATACTCCGACACATTCAAAACAACCGTCGCATTTCCCTTATCCGCTTTTAACACTAGGATATCTGCATCGTTTTTGAGCTCACGTAGCGCGGAGCGTTCTTCACGCGTAATGTTGCTGTGGGGAGGTTTAGCACGACGTAATACTATGGCGACATCTTGTCTTAGTACGTCCGCGTCATTGGATGGTAACTTATTCTTGAATATCGTCTCCTCAACACTTCCGATGACCTCCTCAATAGGCACTCGCAGTGGCGTAGGTGCAAAGTCTAGTCCTTTCTTCAGTGCACTTACCGCGGGCTCACTTAACTGTTTATTCGATCTGTTAATAACAGTCAGACCATCCCATTTTTCGTTGTTTGAATGATTCGACTTTTTGTTCCGTAGTAGGGCCTCAAACTTTCGATGTTGTTTCAAAGCACTAAGTTCTCGCGAACGTTGCGCTTGTAAATACGTAATACGGTCACATTTGTCAAAATCTTCCTTTGTCAACACAGAACTGCACCTTAGATGAACCCGATACAACTCACACTGAACTTTACTTAAACTGTATCGATTATTCCGTATTAGTTTGCGTAATAATTTTTCACTCGCCGTTCGTAGAACGTTCGCGGAACCGGGAATGTCCGGGCGTGGTTTTATACGCACACATGCAGGTATAATGTCATTATCGCGGCACTTAATTAAAAACACCAACGATTCCTGTATACATTCACACTTTTTCCGTAATCGTTCAAGATGATGAATTTGTTTACATAGTTCCGGCCCGTACCGGTTTTTAATGCACTGTTTTAGACTTTCACGGTTTTTCACTACACTTACAATACTTACGGGATTATATCCGTGATTTTGTTTTGGTTTTTCGAGCACCCGATATTTCGACGCTGTTGCAAGCATCATGATCGCGGGAATACTGAAGAGGTATGCGGGTGGGACGAAAATTATTAATTATGAGCAGACAAATCTGTCTACCCTCTTCCTTAGTCTTTTATTACACGCACTACTGGAACTCGATTGTAACTCACGACAGAACGCACTCACAGTATCACTCGGTTTTTCTTTATAATGGGGACGCATGTTAGTTTTTATTAGATTTATCACTGGATTCCACGTACTCGATAGTTTAAAACCGTCCTCACGATTGAAATTTTTGTGTTTTGAAATTTCAATAGCTTCTCTGGTTAACCTTGGGATGTAGTATCGGTCTGTTGACAAGATTTGTGGCTTATGAAATTCAATCCAGTGATTTGGCCCCGAGTCCAGCAGATGTTCAGCTATGGCAGATTTGTGTCTCTCATTGTTTTTTACTGCTTTGATGTGCTCATTAATCCGGCATGAGATGGTTCGTTTGGTTTGTCCAATGTATGAGCTGCCGCAAGTGCAGTCAATTTTGTATACCCCAGGATGTTCCAAGGGCAGTTTGTCTTTAGGTGAACGCAAACTTTGCCCGATTTTGTTGTAGGGAGTAAACACAGTTTTAATTGAGTACCTACTCAGTATCCTACCGATTTTGTCAGTTACTCCCTTAACAAATGGCAAGTAGGTCGGTTGACGTTCTACCTGAGCCCTGGCTGGTCGAGTCCTAAGCGGTCTTTTTTCCGTTGTCTCCTTGTAGCCGTTATTCCGTAGGACCTCCTGCACATGGGTTAATTCCTCAGATAAATGTTCTGAATCGCACAAATCTCTAGCGCGATTAGTGAGTGAGTGCACTACGGAGTTTAGGTGGTAGGGGTGGTGGTGTGAGGTAGCATGTAAATAGCGGTCTGTGTGAGTCGGTTTCCGGTAGACTGTGTGACCGAGACTCCCATCATCCTTTACATTAACTCTAACGTCCAGGAAAGCCAAAACCCGATCCTTTTCTAATTCAACCGTGAACTTCATGGTTTTATGGAGGTTATTCAAATGGTCCAAAACCATCTTTATATCGGTTAAATCTCCTTTCAAGATACAGAAAATGTCATCCACATACCTTTTCCAACACTTAATTGGTACCGGACAAGTTGAGATTGCTAGATCCTCAAAGTGTTCCATCCACAAGTTGGCCACTACAGGGGCCACAGGACTGCCCATGGCAACACCATCGATTTGTAGGTAGAACTGGCCTCCGTATAGGAAATAGCTAGATGCCAAACATTGTTCCAGGAGTTTGGCGTACGTTGTTGGTTTTGTAACAAATCGTTAAGGAGAACGAGGACACATTGCCTGAAGAAGTTTTAAAGAAACTGCTTAGACCAAAGGTACCTCAACCACCTAGGATGTACGGACTACCTAAGATCCATAAACAGGATGTTCCTTTGCGTCCGATAGTGAGCCAAATTGATTCCCCTTGCAGTGACTTAGCTCGACATGTTTCCGGTGTGCTACAACAACTAGTGGGCCACACGTCGTCCTTTGTAAAAGACTCTCGGCATTTCGTCAACCTATTGAAACAGACCAGGGTCGAGGTGGACGAGATTATGGTGAGCTTTGACGTGGAATCACTTTTTACCAATGTACCCGTAAAGGAATGTTTAGAAGTGATTAAGAAGAAATTGCCAGAGAAGAACATCCCAACAACGTACGCCAAACTCCTGGAACAATGTTTGGCATCTAGCTATTTCCTATACGGAGGCCAGTTCTACCTACAAATCGATGGTGTTGCCATGGGCAGTCCTGTGGCCCCTGTAGTGGCCAACTTGTGGATGGAACACTTTGAGGATCTAGCAATCTCAACTTGTCCGGTACCAATTAAGTGTTGGAAAAGGTATGTGGATGACATTTTCTGTATCTTGAAAGGAGATTTAACCGATATAAAGATGGTTTTGGACCATTTGAATAACTTCCATAAAACCATGAAGTTCACGGTTGAATTAGGAAAGGATCGGGTTTTGGCTTTCCTGGACGTTAGAGTTAATGTAAAGGATGATGGGAGTCTCGGTCACACAGGTTACCGGAAACCGACTCACACAGACCGCTATTTACATGCTACCTCACACCACCACCCCTACCACCTAAACTCCGTAGTGCACTCACTCACTAATCGCGCTAGAGATTTGTGCGATTCAGAACATTTATCTGAGGAATTAACCCATGTGCAGGAGGTCCTACGGAATAACGGCTACAAGGAGACAACGGAAAAAAGACCGCTTAGGACTCGACCAGCCAGGGCTCAGGTAGAACGTCAACCGACCTACTTGCCATTTGTTAAGGGAGTAACTGACAAAATCGGTAGGATACTGAGTAGGTACTCAATTAAAACTGTGTTTACTCCCTACAACAAAATCGGGCAAAGTTTGCGTTCACCTAAAGACAAACTGCCCTTGGAACATCCTGGGGTATACAAAATTGACTGCACTTGCGGCAGCTCATACATTGGACAAACCAAACGAACCATCTCATGCCGGATTAATGAGCACATCAAAGCAGTAAAAAACAATGAGAGACACAAATCTGCCATAGCTGAACATCTGCTGGACTCGGGGCCAAATCACTGGATTGAATTTCATAAGCCACAAATCTTGTCAACAGACCGATACTACATCCCAAGGTTAACCAGAGAAGCTATTGAAATTTCAAAACACAAAAATTTCAATCGTGAGGACGGTTTTAAACTATCGAGTACGTGGAATCCAGTGATAAATCTAATAAAAACTAACATGCGTCCCCATTATAAAGAAAAACCGAGTGATACTGTGAGTGCGTTCTGTCGTGAGTTACAATCGAGTTCCAGTAGTGCGTGTAATAAAAGACTAAGGAAGAGGGTAGACAGATTTGTCTGCTCATAATTAATAATTTTCGTCCCACCCGCATACCTCTTCAGTATTCCCGCGATCATGATGCTTGCAACAGCGTCGAAATATCGGGTGCTCGAAAAACCAAAACAAAATCACGGATATAATCCCGTAAGTATTGTAAGTGTAGTGAAAAACCGTGAAAGTCTAAAACAGTGCTCTAAATCTATTGCTCATAGTTTATGATTATGACCGCTACAATATCAAACAAATGAACATAAAATACTAAAACCAAACATTACAACACTACTAAGCTAGATAAAAACTTTTTGTAACTTCCACTATGACCTATAACTTTGTTTCGGCTGTTTCTTCTCAGAGTAGTCAACTACGAAACACCGGCCCCATCGAGTCTTTAAAAAATAACATGTAAATGTGTTTGTAAAAACCTACTTGCAAAATAAACATCATTTAGTCGCTGGATAGATGGCGCTGTTCTCGGTATGTTACTGCCAAGAACAAAACGTCACATAATTTCACTTGAACCCAATACTTATATTCGGAAGCTTATGCAAACGAAAGTGTCAGTCAACGAGCGTATATGACGCATGTTTTTTCAAGCGTCTGGCTTTGGCACCTAGTAACGTAGTCACTTCAACGCCATCTACCGAGTTCTTTTAAACTATTTTTATTTTTTAATGCTCAAAAAGAAAACCCCTCATTTAATCTGTCCGCCAGTGTATAATATTCCCGTGAAGGTGGGGTTCACAACTAAGTTAGTGTAACCTCTGTCTACCGAGTGCAGCATGACTTGTCATTATATCTGATTGTACAGTATGTTCTCTGTTTTAGAGTGACGGTTACGTCATGAAAGTATCGCTTTTAGGTAAGGACAAAAGATTACTTCATAGTCGATCGAAAACATTTTTCAAACAACAATTCGTGTACTTTATATTGACTTACAAACAAGTTTACAACAAATTAAACCCGACTACTGAAAAATCACGCTCTCATTTAATTCGGGGTTCACAAGGTAAAACCTACTCCTCCTATTGATTAAGTCGGTTAAAATGTACCATTGGTTACCCGGGCCATAAAAACGAATCGATTGGCACCATATTCATCAAAATCGAATGAAATGTTTAGGCGCTACGGCGGAACTTACCTAGCGCCTAGATTGCTAGAATCATAATTCATCCTTTTGACGTCACCGTAGTCGGGTAAAACATATTTTTCGTTCCTGAAATCATATATTTTCGTGCCTATACCAAAGTGTAAGCGTAGCCTCCACAATGCCGTTAACCAATAATTCTGTACATCAAACTATTAGGTAAATGGTCATTTATAAATTGTTAGTCGCTAAGAAATTCCCTAAAAGTTAGGTTTTAGTGACAGAAACGAATCGCTGTAAATCCGACTCCACGCAGTCTTGTCTGCGCTACCCCAAGAGTGTTATTTAAAATCGCGTAGGCGCGGAGGGGCGAGGCGGACCGCGAGTGGAGGAGCAGAATAGGTACTTGGTTTCTCTAAGCAAAAGTGTGCCAGATTAGGCACCAGGTATTATCGTTATAGTATTATCGTTTTTGTGCAGCCTTTGCACCGCTGCTGACTTGAAATATCTCTCAGGCATGCTGGTTTCCTCACGATGTTTTCCTTCACCGAAGCAAGTAATAATTATAAAATACGCAGACGCACATGAATCTGAAAGTCAAAGATGCGTGTTTTGGTTTCGTATAGTAATAATATGGACCAACTTGTAGTCAAAATGGGCGCTTTCGCGCATGAATTCGCCGCTAAAGGCGTTCGTGTAGAGTAAGGTCTTCTGAAATGTCAGATAGGTATCATAGTGTTCGTGCTTTATTTACACGACTTTTTTCTCATTTTCAAGATTGTGGTAAAGATTGAGCCATTCCTGATTATTTATGACTTGAAGATTTTAAGTAGCGAGTTAGAACTAATTTGTTTGTTCTTGAAGGAAGAATAATTTTGAAATATTTCATACTTGCTAACTTTACAATACAACATACAATACGGACAATAACATATTATCTGAAGTGTACACTATGTTGTTATACGTAATAAAATAAACTATTTATGGAGATATAGGTACTTAAAAGAATATATGACAGGACCCTACTCGCCAGTGGCGCCATCTGGTGAGCTCAAAAACGATAGCCCTCTTTGAAGTAGTAAGTAGTCTATCTTTTGTTTTTTTTTAATGGCCTCTCGCTATTCAAACTAGAGAGGTTGTTGTCTGCTTAACCGGACTATCCTCTAGGTGCCTCGAGTGTAAGGCCTCCAGCCAGGGTGCAGTCGCTCGGGGAGGACTGCAAAAGGATAGGCTGGATCTGAGTGGAAGTAGTTATCCATCGCTTGTTACTTTTATAAACTATAGCGGCCTCCACAAGCGGGTTTCGCACTGGTGGACATTTATTTTCCCCCCCAACCCCAATTGTTTTCTAGTTATAAATAAAGGGTGTAAAACACCTCTTCACGAAGCCGAAAAGCACTTGTTTTCCTCGTCATTGCGATTATTTTTTTGTTCTACACCATACCTAGGAACCTTCTAGTTATGGACATATTGGGGGTCAAAGTTCCAACATTTTGACAACTTTATTTTAAATGTAAGTTTTTATTGTAAGATTTTTACTACTTTAAACACCTCTACGATCCCCATACTGCAGTGCGATGCGTTATCGAATACGGACGTGTTGTCATAGTCGCTCGGTGTGCGGCATTAGTTGCTGCCTGTTTTTTCGCAATGAGTTCGCAACAACTTATTGCAAACGAACTGTTGGCATTCATACAGAATGCCATCGATACTATGGACGAGGTGAGCATCATGCAGATCTGCAAGTCGAGCTTCAAAGAAGACGACATCAGCGCGGGCAACAAGCTACTCTTCCAGTCGACTGGGAAGCTTGATCAAATGCCATCTCGGAAGAGAGATGGTACTGAGAAAAGTGTCCAAGACATCATCACCTTTCTAAAGGTGACCGACCCTGACGACGTGCCAACTTTCGTAGCAAAGGAGCTACATAAGTTACCGCCCGGGCGCCCGTCACTTTCGATCACGTAGACGTCACAAGGCTGTTAAATGAAATTACATCGATGAAGTCAAGCCTGGCCGAGGTGCAGTGTAAGTTGGAGAAGTCCGAAAATACCATCCATGAACTACGTGCCGAGATAGTGTTGCTACGCAGTACGGTTTCGGAAAGTAGGACACATGACGATGCCAACAAAACCAGGCGTCGTGGTGCGGACAATGCTTCGGACAGCAGTTTTGCGTCGGCGAAATTGGATTCGTCGTCGTCTGCAAACAGCGAGGGCGATGCACCGTGCCCCTCCGCCCCCCGCCTCTCTGCTCCGGCAGAGAATACGACACGCGTAGCTACGTTGACCCCCAAACCCGCTTACGCCGCAATTGCTGCCTCCAACAATTCAGCTGCAATACAACCTAAGCAGCAGAAAGGGGGAAAGCAGAACCGTTGCTGTGAAACCCTGTCGAGGAATCCGGTACAGCGTTGTCCAGCAAAGCAGAAGTGTGATGAGGACGGCTTCACCATAGTTCAGAGGAAGAAGAAGAAGCCTACTTGTCGCAATCAATGCGGTACTGGACTGTCAGGACCAAATATGCTGCTGCGTCCAGCTATACCAACGACGTTGCTTTATGTGTCCCGACTGCATCACTCCACGAGGGTTGAGGAGGTCGTAGAGTACATGAAGGTGAAGACCAGCTGGACCTTGAGAGTCGAGAAGTTAGAGCCGCGTCACAACACCAACTTCAAGTCGTTTGTGGTGCGAGTTCCGACACAATATCTCGACAAGTTTTTGAAGGAAGAGCTTTGGCCGAAGGGTGTTGTCTACCGACGTTTTCGCGGCAGGCTACGTGACACCACGCAGCGTAACACGACGCCGCCACTTCGTGTGTCATAGTCCATAGTTTATAAGTTATTTTATCTATGGGCCTTAAGTTGTCTGAAAATAAAATGATTGATTGATTGATTGATTAAATCCATCCATCACCACAATGTTTTAAGTGCGTTACATTGAGTTCTACCACAAAATATGATTTTCTACCCCAAAAAAAAAAGTCGTATCCCAACAATATTCTTGCATAAAGTTACTTAGCTAGATGTACAGAATGCTTGGTTGACGGCTTCGTGATGAGGTGGTTTACACCTTGTATATCCATTGTTAGTCAGAGATAATGTAACATTCTAGTGGTGAAAGAGTTACGGAAATCGGTGCAGTACTTTTTAACCGACTTCTAAAAAAGGAGGAGGTTCTCAATTCGAATGTTTCTATTTTTTTTTTTATATTTGTTCGCGCATAACTCCGTCGCTTGCCCACCGATTTGAAAAATTCTTTTTTTGTTGGAAAAGGTATACTTTCCAAATGGTCCCATAGTCACCAAGTCGGGATTTGATGATGGAATCATGGCGAAATCGAGGGAACTCTTCAAATTTTATAGGATAACGTAGATCAATTTTGGTATTTTCTACAACAAATGAAGCATTTGCGTTTGATAAGAACCATTCTACCATCAGATCTGATGATAAAGCCAAGAGTCACGGAACTCCATAATGAGACAATGTATCCTAGTCGTGTTTGGGCTTGTTGTAATTGTAACAGTATGCACTTTCCATGTGTACCAAGCACATGTGAACCACTAAAAATAAAAACTTTTTTGCAAAAAATAAAACCGACTTCATAAAAAAAAAAAATGTGAAAAATAACTTTAGCTTCTGAAGTCGGTGACAAAAATACCGATTAAATCAATCATACAAACGTCACCGACTTCAGAAGCTATAGTTATTTTTCACATTTTTTTTTTTTTGAGTTAATTCGTTACAAACATACCTACAACTCTTTCCTCTCTACAATATTAGTGTAGATGTAGATTAACCAGTTAAACGTCCCATTTATTTGACCTTACCACCTTACTTCCTTACACTGTACGTAAGTTATAATTACCTACTCAAGTTAAAAGTATTCACGTGTAGGTACACTGTGGTGCAACAAAAACGACCGTCCATTGTTCTGTGATGTGTGTGTGAAACAACTTTGTTGACTACATGACTTATCGAAGGAGGTCAAGGAGACTTAGGTCGAAAATAATCCTTGGTATGGTTAGATAGACGCCGAATATTAAGGTTTGTAGAAAGGTTCATGATTCTTCTTGGATTCTACTATACAGTGTGTCCGGACATGGACTAGCGATATTCTAAATACTTAAATATAAACTATTTTAAAGTACAATTACACCCTAGGCTTGGGTCCAATACATTTATCCGCTATGTGGCAGCCATTTTGTTTTTTTGTTAAAATATGCTCTATGTGAGTGCAAAAAAAATAATATCTCTCAGAGTTAGTCATACTGATATAAAAATAAGCTTATTTGAAAGGTAATAAAATTTTCTACCGTCTGCATTACAAAACAATGTGTTCACAACTCCACAACGTTCGTTGATTACAGGCGTGATGATATGTTAATACTTAATAAATAAATAAATATAAAATCATTTAATTCGAGCATCACAGACTCATATAGAACTCACTCAACTCACACACATTTATACAGTCTTCTTGTTGACTTGTTTTCTGGCCTACCGAATATAAACAATTTTTTATTTATTTTTAAAGATGATGATGATGGTGATTTATTTATTTATTCACCTATGATGATGTAGAGTAAATTTAACCAAGAGTAAACCTTAGTTGCCATTAAGTCGCGCATTTGTCCTGATACCCCAATAATCCTGTACAGAAGTCAAATCCGCCATCTTCTGGATGTCATAATAAATACCATATTCGTAATCAGCACCCCTGATAATCTCGGAAGCGACACCCATAATGATTTTTAATTTTTCATTCAAACCCTATTGCAACCCAAATGGGGATGATGGAATGTGGTGGCACATTAAATCTTAAAATCATTGCTTTTGTAATACACCCAACCCGATACACAATACAAACAACACCCATGTTGATTTTCAGACTTTGTCACGCCATATCTCCATATTAGGGGTTGAATTCTGAACAAAACTGAAACAAATGTTCATTTATATAGAGGAGTACTCCTGTTAAGTTTCAAATAAAATAGACTTACTAATCTTGTTTCCCCGTTCAAACTTTGGAGCCCCGTTTCACCCCTTTGGAGGACGAATTTTGTAAATTATTTCTAACTGCACCCCTAGACCAGATAAGGAACCTGCTTGTAAATTTTGGAATCTGTTGACTCAGCGGTTTGGGCTGTGCATTGATTTTTGGACTTTGTCACCCCATTTCCCCCACTCAGGGGTTGAATTTTGAAAAAACCTAAAACCCGTTTCCACTTTTTTTTCAATTAGAGTACTACTGCGAAGTTTCGAATGAAATAGTGTAACTAATCTGGGTTGCCCATACAAACTTTGGAGCCCCGTTTCACCCCCTTAGGGGGTGAATTTTGAAAAATCCTTTCTTAGTGCACCCTTAGACCACATAAGGAACCTACTTCCCAAATTTGGAATCTGTAGACCCAGCGGTTTGGGCTGTGTGTTGATATATCTCCCAGTCAGTCATAAAGATTCACAGCTCCTCCCCCGTAGGTGATAGCGTGATAATATGTAGCCTATATGTTGACCCGACCTCTTAGTAATATTCATGTAAAATTTGAAGTAAATCCATGCAGTACTTTTTGAGTTTAGCCCGGACATACATACAGACAAACAGACAAATTTTAAAAACTATATTTTTGGCTTCGATATCGATTGTAGATCACGCGCCAAGTATTCTTTTAAAAAAAATATTCAATGTACAGTTTTGACTTTCCTACGATTTTATTATATGTAGGTATAGATTACATAGGTACACAATATTTTCAATTTGTAACAATTTCATCTTCAATTCAATAAAATTAAATTACCCATTAAATTAGTATTTTGCCACTACCGCGCACAGGGCACCTCTCAGAGAATTACCTATAAAATTCATTCAAATTTTCGCAAACACTTTCCCAATATAGCACTAAATAAAGTTCATTAGTAGGTAGTTCGACGTGACGCTCGCGACACGTGTCCGATTTGTTCCGGCGGTAGTTCCCACGTCCGCGATCCGACACGGTGCCGATACGATATGGGGAGTATGTTGGGTAATATGCTCGATTTTAAACTGTTTGAAGTTTAAGTTAGATGGATGAAAAGCTGCAGAATAAGTAAAGTTATTTTATATTAACAAAAAACAAGTATGTAATTGCTAACTTTACAATAATACAGCAGTTAAAATGGAAATCATTAATAGTTCGGCTTTCTTTTAGGGTTCTCTCCTATAAAAGGTAAAAAAGGAACCCTTATAAGATCACTCTCCTGTCCGTCTGTCCGCCGGTCACCACCGATTTTCCCAGGAACGGCTGGACCTATCAAATTGAAATTTATACCAGATACTGAGGTCTATAGTCCCTTAGATGTATAAAATCAGAAGTGCGTCAACAAGATAAAAAGATATGGGCAAATAGGAGGTCGACGATAGAACCAAATAACCCAAAAAAAACTGTTTAATATTTTCGGGGTCATCTGAACTTGAGAACACCAAGAATATCTGTCCTTTTTTTGTTTTTTTTTTTAGAATTGGAAATCATCAAATGACTTCTCCCACTCTGGGCGGAGCGGGAGGGAGTGTCAGACTCTTACTGACTAAAACCCATCCATGTTCCTTCCTCGCCCTTTGTGTTCCGGGGCCGCGGTATCTCTTTCGAACAGTCCCGCAACCCCGGCAGGCTTCGGCCCTTGCGGGCCCCTCTCTTCTGCTGACATCTCTTTGAGTCGCGCGTGGAACACAAACGCGCCGTCGACACGGCCTGTCGTCACTAGACGGACGCACGGCTAGCTAGCCCATAGCTAACTGTCCACAGGCCCGCATCTACGGTGGCCGGTAGCCACCACGTGGCCCCCGACGCCCGGTGCGTCTCCCGCGGCGGCCGGGAAGAGAGGCTCTCTCCCTCTCTCGTTCCGCCACCTCCTTCGCTAGCATGACTGCTTCGCAGAAGGAGGTGACGGCTTCCCATTCCGTCTCGCTCCGGACCATGGATTGAACCAGGGCCGGACGCGAGAGGTCGCCGCCGCCGATCGCCGCTACGAGGACACGGCGGTGCTCCGCCCACGCAGGGCAGACCTCAACCGTGTGCTCCACCGTGTCCTCCGGTCGATCCTGGCAGTGGAAAGAATATCTGTCCTAAAACCATATTTTCGTAATTTCGCTAAAAAATAAACACCATAAAATTCAATTTCCAAAATAAAGTTACCTATTTGATTCTAACTAGACAAACCATCATCATCATCATCGGCCTATTAATGTTCCCACAGCTGGGACAGGCCTCCTCTCTATGAGAGGGAATGAGCTATATAATCCACCACGCGGGCCCAGTGCGGATTGGTAGATGTCACATGTCTTCGAATTTATGGTTCTAGGACATGCCGGTTTCCTCACGATGTTATCCTTCACCGTTTTGAGAGCAGCGGTGATGTAATAAATTACACAAAGTAATGCGCCAAAGACAAACCAGTATCTAACAAACCATAGAAGTCAACAAAATCAAACAAGAACAAATTCCAACAAGATATTCCCCCAAGTAGAGCACATTTCCCATCGTTTCAACCCCAAGCAAGGTTAGTATCACAATATGCTTCGTAATTGAGTTCTCACGATTCTCGATGATCTGCACCGAGTTCAGGATCAGTTCATTATGTCGTCGATTTCCACGGTGATTTGGGAAAATGAAAATACTAAGGGGTGAAGTGGCGATTCGACTGTCCTGGGAACGGAAATATACCATAGACATATGGGTTATCACAGCGTAGCATATAATTAGCCCATAACTTTCCTACTGCTGAGACATTAGCCTCCTCCATAGAATAGGATATAATGTACTAAGCAGGCCCAATGCGGGGTGGTAGATGTAACATGTCTTTCAATTTTTGATTCTGCATACGGGCATGCCGGTTTCCTCACCGTTTTGATAGCAGTGGTCATAAAATAAATTACATAAATTAATGCGGGTTCAAACCCACAACTTACTGCTCGTATGTCGAGGCCGCAACTAGGCCAAACAGGCATAGGCCTTCTCCAAATAGGCGAAAAAGCTCTATACAAAGAAAATTTTTCATTCAACTGGGTCACACGACACAGTTTTAAAAAAACTACCGAGATATAACCCACTAAAACTGGCTGGTCAATCAAAAATAGATGATTAAAAAGATACTGACCAAAAACAATGGACAGTTGAATTCGAAAAAGAAAACATTCTAAATTCAAAGCGGGCGCCGCTATTGGCCAGTAAGACTTCAACAATGGCTGCCGAACTGTCAGATTTGACAGGCGATAAAGTTTTAAATGTTTCCCGACTGTCTTACTGTGTGAAACAGCTCGATTAAATATGCTTTTTTATTGTAATCTAAGTTGAATCAACGTTCCCATAAGATAATATCGAACTTTTCTCAGAGTTTGATTCTAATAGTTAAGGTGGGTAATAGCAAGTGAGAGGCCATCTGCTTGAAGTGCATCTGTTGTCATATTAAAGCCATCAGGGTAGTCCGCAAAATTCAAATTGTTTTACGTTTCTGGGTGTATGTTAATGAAAATATGATTTGCGCAAGTAAAACGCATGTAGTTATTGAATTAAAATCATCAATACAACCCCCTAACTTCATTAAAGCCCGTTTTCTATAACTACTTACGTATATGTCAGTAAATATGCCTACACTCGTAGCTAACAGTGTTTCTATAAACAGAGTTAGCTTGAAATCTATCCGCGTCACCCACCTGTAACGTGATTCATAGGAAAATCAAAGAAAGCTTTTCTGTGTCGTTTTGTTTCTAACTAAAGCTAAATGTCGAACAGACAGAGATAGCAACCACCGATACCTGTAAGTAAGTTATTGAAAATGGCCGTAAAACCCAAAAAGTAATTCAATGGAGTTTAATGAACTTATATAGGGAAAAAGAGCGAGCTTATTGCCATCAACCGCGCGCAAAAGAAGACTCCGTGCGTGGCTGATGCTACTCGTACTGTGACATTACAATGGTAAATCTTAATAACCCTTTGCCAAACTGAGCTATAGGGGCGCGGTCGAGGTGTCCAGAGACGCGTCTCCGCGCGGGCTAGTGAATTATGGAATAAAACCAATTAGGTGCCGAACAAAAATTTTGAGTTTCGGTCAAAAAACCAGTTTTCGAAAGAAAAAAATTAGAATTTCACCCCACAACCTGGAAACCGGGATACGGAACGTGGACCAGAATTCAGGGAAGAAGGGTGAGGACTATTGCAACTATAATCTAATTTAAAATGTGAAAGAAAATTTGGAAAAACAATTAATTTTGAGGAATTTCTCTGAAAATTAGGGATGAAGTCCAGACGCGCGTGTAAAATGCACGCGATATGGTCAGAACGTAGGTGGAGGCCTAGTTTTAGCAGACTTTCGACCACTACACCAGTGGGGCAGTCGTCGAGGCATATACATAAAAAAACATGACGATTGAAAACCACTAAAATATTCCATATCATGCCAAAGGCCCTCATTTTACAGCTATTTAACATTCAAGGGCCAATTTCCTCTATCAGTGTAAAAAATCTTGCAACTCGTCTTATGCAAAATTGTAGTGTGTATGTTTTTGCCGCTTGTTTCTCAAAAAAAGCTTTTAACTTGACGGTGAGGTACCCCAAAAATCGCCTGTCAAAATACTGTCGGCCTCATCAAGGGTAAGGATGTAGTACAGTCGAACGAAAATATTGGTTTAAGTTTTTGAAAGTCCGTTTTTTTTATGTTATATAATATTTTCGTAGAGGCTTTTCATATTTTTAAAATTAAGTTGTAATTGTGACCTGTTTACACGTCGCCAGCTACTAAACTACTTTTACAAAAGATCTTTGATAATCACTGGGTCTGCTTCTGACTTTTACTCAAACATGTTTGGCTATAGTTAATTTCTCTTTAGATTCACTACCTAGGGTTTTTAGTACACTAACGGTAAATTTCAATAACTTACTAACAGGTACCGGAAGATTGCTATTTCTGTCTTTTTGACATTTTATCCTACGGACCGTTACACGCAAAACGTCACAAAAAAAACTTTCTTTGATTTTTCTATGACTCAAGTGACAGGTAGTGATGCGGATAGGTTATTTCAAGCTAACTTTGGTTATAGAAACATCGATAGCCACGAGGAGTAGGCATATTAAAACAGTTATCCGTCAGTAAGTTATAGAAAACAGCCGTTAATAGTCGTGGTAACAAGGGAACTAGATTTACATTGTATGAAATTCATGAAACCTAATTGCTCAGCATACTACCATGAAAATGTTACTGAAAAAATGGCCACGACATACCAACATCATGCCAGTAAAATAGTTAGTTTTCAAAGTTCAATTAACAATTGCTTTTTTGAAAGTTAAATAGGTAGGTAACCTATATTTATCAAAATAGTCGTCACGCAAGTAAACGTTTGCAAATACTTTTCAAATTTGCAATTGACAGTTGCATTTTTTAAAGGATAATAAAAGTATCAACATCGGCATCGTTAAAAATGCCACAAAGTACTTCGACAACTTATGTTTGTTTGTTACCCGACTGTACCCACGATTTAAAATTGCCCCGCATTTCCTCTGAAGGGTGAGACGGCACAAAAAGCTTTTAGCCCTCACAATACATTTCAACTCTAAATTAGACCTATTTTCGTTCCGATGGCTAATTTTGTAACATCAAATGTGAAAAGAGGTTTTTTTCTACCATTTTATTTTATTTTACTAAAAATATTGACCGATTTTTGGTGTAATAGTAGTTATTTTATTGAAATTGGCTTTATGGGGAAATGTGTACGTTCTTTGATGTTGGGTAACGTCTTTACAAGGTCAGAATTATATGAGGGATAACATTTTTTTTATGGTTTTTGAAAAATCTCTATAAAAATGCAATGTAATAGTTGAGCCCCTTATGGAACATCTCAACAGGGCATAGTTCGACTACTATAACTATTATCGCTGCATCGTATTGCTGTTTTTCAGTTTTGAACGGTATAAAGAGGGCTAGTAAAATTATTTAAATGCACATGAAACTATGAAAAGATGCTGACATGACAGAGAAAAGAGTAAATGATTCCGTGACTTCAACAGGGGAGAAAACGGATTGCACCGACCTCACGACTGATGGTGATCATGAAAGATAAAATCTGAAATGATATTACCCAGAAAAAAGAACTGGATTTATCAATAGAGCTTACAGTCTTACAGAGTATAAAAGTTGAAGAAGCAATGAGCCAGCTATGTTTGTCAAAGGACCGTTGGTCGATGAAGTAAACAAGTCCTGAAATGGAGACCACAGCGATGCCGCCCAGCTAAATGACTGACCATTCTTAAATGTGAAATCAAAATCAAAGCATTTATTTCAAGCAGGCCTATTACAATACTTTCGAATTGTCGAAACAAAGATGAACATTAAATGTAGCTACAGTCCCAGTAACAAGACATAAAAACTGTGAAAGTACTGTAGCTGCGCATTCCCTAGCGTAGATCTCTATGGAGAAGAACGGGCAAGAAACTCCATGGACACTCTTTTAAATCAAATTATTGTTACAAAATTTGGTTTTGTTGTTGGTTTTTACATCACTCATGTTGAGATGGTATATTATAGACTTTGTGTCTCTCTCTCTGTGACAAAATTTGACTCGATGCGAAAGGCGAAGGACAAGCAAGGTATTGTACCGTAGCTTGGAAGACCTAGGTCCAGCAATGGACTACGATACATGAGGATGATTGATTGACTTAAGGGGCTACCTCACGCCAACGACCTTGAGCGAGTGGGAGAAGTTTAGCAATAGCGTATACCCATGCGTGAGAGTGGTCAGCGATACACTGCCGCCCGTCGCCCCGAGGAGCCCCGCACCAAGATTATTCGAAAAAACAACCCACCTTGATTTATCAAACACAATACGTATAAAAGCCGTATACTAATATAAAGGGCATTAAATTGTCTTTGAGATGATCTAAGTTTCATGCAAATACGCCCGATAGTTTTTGCGTGATGATCGTTTTTTTGCCGCGTTAGACATTACTTCACAAATTAATTACACTAAGTTATAAAAATATTTCTTCACATTTTCACATCTCAAATTATGAAAGAAATGGTCTAGTACAACATATATTTTTTTTTCAAAGAAATTAGACTAGAAGTTAAGACGTGATGATCAATTTAAAATCACTGAAAGTCAAGTGTCCGCCTTAAAACACGTTCTCACGCCTTAATATTGTTAGGTAGCTAATACAAACATCTACTATATCTGCAAAACAAACTCATACGATATACAGTCGACCAGTCAGTAAAAATAGATCATTAAAAAGATAAAACTCGAAAACAATGGACATTTGAATTCGAAAAAGAAAACATTCTAAATTCAAAGCGGGTGCCGCTATTGGCCAGTAATGCTACACAATGGCCGCCGCCGAAACGTCAGATTTGACAGATGATAAACTTTTTAAACGTTTCCTTACTTTCTTTTTTGTGTGAAACAAGTTAATGTTGTAATTACGTTGTTTTTTTTTTAACGTGAGTTGGCATTATGTCCGATAAGGTTGTTACAAAGGTTTTTACGCAAACGTCAGATCCTTCAAGATGTTTGAACGTGGCGTGTAAAGTTCGTGTTTTAACAAAGATATACACATTGATATTATTAAGTTATGAGATTAAATAAACAGTAGCTTTAAAGGAGGTTGTTGTGGCATGTTGGTTCGCAACACTAGATACACAACACGCAAAGCATCCATCGTTTTTCTGCCATAAGAAATTACTAGATATGCCAGTGGCGTCACCGCGGAGTAGAGTTTGCTTATTGTCCCACGGGATTGTTTTACCGGGATAAAAAGCATTGTATATGTTTATCCAGGTTACAACCTATATGTGTGCCAATTTTCATCCAAATCCGTTTTGTAGTTTTTACGTGAAACAGTATCAAACATCCATCCATAAATCCTCACAAACACGCATTTATAATACCTAGTACCTAGTAAGATTACTCACGATTTTCCATCCTTACCAATCTCTTTTGTGTCCCAAATACATTACAAAACAAAAGTACATTTTTGAACACACTACCTTCTACCATATTCGTGGCCAATTTATAAATGGAAACCAATTTCGTCTTCAGAAAACGAAACACATAATAATACAACTAACCAATCGGGATTTTTACTCAAACATTATTATAGTAAAGCAAATCGAAAAGTTCTCTTCATTCGATTTTAGACTCTTCATACTAAAAATACAGTTGCTATTAGGTTTCGTTTTACCAACTGACTGGACTGAGTATGGGTTCCGTTTAGCAGACAGTAAAAATACCTCCTTATAAAAAAAACCGGCCAAGAGCGTGTCGGGCCACGCTCACTGTAGGGTTCCGTAGCTTCCCAGACCATTAAAAATACCAACATTTTTCGTCAGCAAAAATAACTTTGTTTTTCATAGTATTTGTATGAAAAACAAAGTTATCATTTGCGTTTTTTTGAAAAAGTGCTATATAACTCAAAAACTATTCAACTCATCAAGTTGAAAATAATTTTCCTAGAAAGTTCATATAAAGGTCTACTTCTGTGATTTTTTTCATATTTTTTAAACTTATGGTTCAAAAGTTAGAGGGGGGGGGGGACACATTGTTTTTGACTTTCGGAGCGATTATTTCCTAAAATATTAATATTATCAAAAAATGATTTTAGAAAACCCCTATTCATTTTTAAATACCTATCCAACAATATATCACACGTCAGGGTCAAAATTAAAAAAAAAATCGCTCCCCACTTTACGTCTGGGGGAGGTACCCTAATAAAAATGTTTTTTTAAATTTTTATTTTTGCACTTTGTCGGCATGATTGATATACATATTGGTACCAAATTTCAGCTTTCTGGTGCTAACGGTCACTGAGATTATCCGCGGACAGACAGACAGACAGACAGACAGACAGACAGACAGACATGGCGAAACTATAAGGGTTCCGTTTTTTGCCATTTGGCTACGGAACCCTAAAAATGGCAGGTTTTGGCGTCTACACCTACACCCACACAATAGGATAACATAATCTTTGACTCCTCACTAGAATTTCAAGTTTAGCAACTTTATTCTTGGATCTTAGAGACCTTCAAATCAAAATTAACAGGAATGATTCCTTTTGTGGTGCCTAGTAGCTTCTTCATTACTCATAAAATGTTTGTAGTTAATCTCTCGTCTATCTGCTAAACCACAACTGCCATTATCTTAGTCAAAAACGTATGGCAAAAGTTAACGAAACTATGAGTTATCCAATGCGTCATCTTAGTTTTCTATTGACTCGCCTCCTATTAAATGGGACTTAAACATAATTAGTGGAAAAGCTCCCTAATGCTCTGAGGAATATAGGCTAGTTTTCTAAACCTTGTAAAAGGCGATGCTACTTTTTTCAGCCTGGCACTATTCTGCGTCAAACTATTCAATTTTTACGAAATAAAAAAGTCTCAGTTCCACACTACAAGGCCAAACGACCCTTCTCCTCATGCGGAACCCTCAATATTTTGACAGAACAGCTTCCCAGAAAGCATGACGGTGCACTACACAATCTTGAAGGCGATCAGCATACCTTAGACCACGCCCCCTCTCTTTGAGACTCCACCACGCTCTCCCATTGGCTCGCCACTCGACGCGTGCGCAGCGAAAAAGTCCTAAAATGTTTATAGTTTATAAATTTATCAACGCGCGTAATTTTCTTAGTAGATCGCTCGTCGGTTCACATTTAGCTTTTAAAACATTGAAATATTGGTTCAAATAAATAATACCTGGTGGGCTCCATGGAATATTTTTGGATTTAAAGTGGTTTTCTGATTTGTTTGTTTCGATCCATGTTTTTCTACGAGCTTGAGTTATTGTTGCATTAATATCAGTTGAGTGGTTTACGTATTTGTTGTTTTCTGTAAGTTGAATTTTCTAAACTGCAGTCAATTTAGACTTGCGTTGAAAGATTGACCCGTTGCTCATGACTTCCTTATAGTGATGGTAAAAGTGCGTCGCGTCGGTTAGGACAGTAGGTATTTTACTTCAGCCGTATTTGCTACTGTTTTAGGAATTATCTTTTTCACCTACGATAAGACAGTGGTCGAGTACCTATGTTAAAATTATTGAAAGTCGGAAAGTCTCTGGCTGTAGTTTTTCTGGCAAAGTATTACATTCGAAGCGACTGCTCCTAGATTTACTCAAACTACTTTAATCAGTCATAATCTTTTTACCACGTCTTACTATAAATCTATGCTAATGTTACTCGTTTAAGGCTACTTGTTTGGTTAAGATGAAAGCGTCAAGGTAGCCCGCGAAATTCAATTTTTCTTACTTACGTTTTTTGCAATTTGCAGGCCAGTGCTAGGTTCACATTATAAAACATATGATCACTTATAGCGGAAAGTTATAGGCTATATAACAAACGCGTCGTTTATAATTTAACTTGAGTGTCTGGGGCCTAATTCTGCTATTTTAATAAATTCGTCACTCCAACACGATTCCATTCTCATCCCATTGTCATTTTGCTTAAAGTTCGTAATCTGCTAAATTCACAATGGTCGGTCAATGGTCTCGTAATAAAATCGTGTTTTAATGGCATTGTCGTATTGTCATTATTTTAAAACCCTTAGTACAAATGGTTTTCGAAATCTACTACTAAATTCGAACACTTATTCATGCCAGATTTCATGTACGAGATTAATTTTCTATGACATTTCTTTCAATGGAGTGTCAGTGGTTGTTCATTGAGAAGTCATAATGGCGCCATTATGATAGTAGAATTAACAAACTTGTCAAAATTTGACAGAACTTGATCATTATGAAATCAATGATCGAATACTCTGACACTATTGTAATAGCAGAATCGAGGCCCTGTAGTGGCAGGCTTTGAACAAACTTCATTTCATGTTATTGTTTTCAGAATTCAGAAGTCCCACTACAACCTGTTTGTTGATGGTCTTGCAAATAAGCGACAACAGAGTGCGGGCCAGCCGGGAGAAAGATCACTGGCAAGTAGAACCACGACTTGCTTTTTGTGGGATTGTTCTCCCAGCATTGTGCTTGGCGCTGGCAAACCTATTGTGCCCTCTAATGTCAACCCACTTGTGACTTTTAAACAAATTCTCTTCCATACTATGTAACTTTTAAGTTCCTATTCTATGTTTTTATTCATCATTATTTACGACCAACAGGAGCGGAGCATCAATGAAAAATGTTGCACAATCTAGGAAAATGTATTCGTGTCTCTAACCCAGAGAGGGTTAGCTTTCTTATGTGACCCAGACGAACTTGCGTGAGTCATCTAGTAACCTCATAAACCGAGCAAAACAACCATAAATTACATTTACTCCTACCACAACACCCATAAAAATACCATCATACAACCACTTACAGGCCGGTAGCTAAAAATACTTGAATGTATTTGTGTAGTCCTCGAGAAACGAGACGGCCTTATCTGACAGACACGTTGCTTTGATGTTAGCCGCCTAGTGGATGATAGCGGCATGACGTACGCAGTCAAGTGGTAGTTTGAACTTAGGCTAACTTTCGGTCTATGTTTAAGATTGGTAAGTAAGTATTTGTGTCTGTTTCGTACAGGTAGGTTGTAATTTTTACTGGTTTTATATGCTCGAAGAATCACTAGCGTACTAATCAGTAGCGTAGAGTTCAATAATTGCCCCTCGGGATTTTACCGGGATAAAAAGTACCCTATGTGTTAATTCAGGTTATAAACTATTTGTCACAGAGTTTATAATCACTAAGTTTACTATCTGTGTGCTAAAGAACAATGGCAAGATTTTAGCTGAATTTGATTTGAGCGTCTAAAAGTGACTTATATAGGTACGACGACAGTTCCATTATTTTTCTACGTTTTTTCAAAGTATCACATTAACTAGTTAAGGCCGGATAAAAAAGAGATAAACTAAAAGAAATTTAGTTGATTTTTTGTTGACGTTATAGTGTTGCCATTTTATATTTATTCTGCCAAGTGACAGTAAGTACAGAATTATGGTATTATTATCACTTTTAGTTGGTTATTGTAATTAAACGGAGTAAACGAATAAACATTACTGTTTATTTTTAAATGGGAGTATTCCTTACAGTGGTTAAAAATATTTTAGTGTAAAAATATGTAAATGAATTACTAATTCAATTAATGATGGGCAAAAAGACTGTTATCCCAAAAAAAATATATATATATAAGTAACTTGGTGTTGCCGCCGACAAAATTGACAACAGTTGTCATTACCATGGGCCTCTGCCATGGTCGGCATGAAAACTTGACACCAGGTTAGGCATTAACACACGATACAGATAGAAAGATCATGAAGTTTATGAAAGATAGGAGAACGCACCTATTGTCACCAATCCAATCCAATCCCTAATATCAAAACTTTAAGCACATAGCAAACAAATCCAGATGGGGTTTAGAATCCAATATCTTTAAACTCAGCCTCCCAATATTAAGTGAAGAGGTCAAACAGTGCCGCCGGATGTAATAGCATTCAAATTGCCGTTCATATCCGCAAGCAGAGGGCGCCACGGAGGCGATGTATTAGCATTTGAAATGCTCTCCAATTTTGATTGTTTTTAGAATGAGTTTGGACGGTACAAACATTATTTTGATTGTTAATTTGAAGGATTAATTTATATTTTGTCTGATTATGGTAAAGTTGATTGCCTCGTTGGTCTAGTGGTTGCAAGAGCGACTGCTGATGCTGATCGGTCCAGCGTTCGATTTCCAGTTCGGCCAAAGTATTAATGGGTTTACCCATCAGGCATTTCTCAGTAGCACCCACAGAGTCTGGATTTTGAAACCCTGTTAAACCCTGTAATACCAAAATAATATGAAAATCAAACATATTCATCATCATCTCAGCTGAAAGACGTCCACTGCTGGACATAGGCCTCCCCCAAGTGTCACCACATTGACCGGTCCCTTGCGACTCGCATCCACCGGATTCCCGCAACCTTCACCAGGTCATCGGTCCACGTAGTGGGAGGTCTTCCAACGCATCGTCTTCCGGTTCGCGGTCGCCACTCCAGAACTTTTCGGCCCCATCGGCCATCCGTTCTGCGAGCAATGTTCCCTGCCCACTGCCACTTAAGTTTAGCAATTCTTCGAGCTACGTCTGTGACCTTGGTCCTCTTGCGGATGTCTTCATTTCTGATTCGATAACGCAAGGAAATCCGAGCATAGCCCTCTCCATTGCCCTTTGGGTGACTTTAAGCCTTTTGATAAGGCCCATTGTGAGCGACCACGTCTCGGTCCCGTATGTAATCACTGGCAACACATACTGGTCATAGACTTTCGTCTTGAGACATTGCGGTAAGTTGGACGAGAAGATACCGCGCAGCTTCCCGAACGCTGCCCAGCCGAGTCGGATTCGACGATTGACCTATTTCTCGAAGTTAGACCTACTTAACTGGACCGTTTGTCATAGGTATACATAATCGTCTACAATTTCGAGTGTAGAGTCTCCGATCTTGATAGGAATGGGTGTGACATGGGCATTCAACATGACCTTCGTCTTGTCCATGTTCATTTTTAGACCCACTCTTTCGGAAGATCTACTGAGGTCATCGAGCATTGTACTGAGGTCCTCCATGGTCTCGGCCATGACCACAATATCGTCGGCAAACCGAAGGTGAGTGATGTACTCGCCATTGACGTTGATGCCTAGCCCTCTCCAGTCCAGAACCTTGAAGACATCCTCCAGTGCAGCGGTGAACAGTTTCGGAGATATGACGTCTCCCTGTCTTACACCTCGCTGCAGAAGGATAGGTTCCGAGGCTTGGTCCTGCAGTCGGACTGACATGGTGGCGCTTTTGTACAAACGCTTGAACACCTCGATGTACCGATAGTCAATTTGGCACCGTTGGAGAGACTGCAGTACAGCCCAGGTTTCGATCGAATCAAAGGCTTTTTCGTAGTCCACAAACGCTAAGCAGAGAGGCAAGTTATACTCTTCGGTCTTCTGTATTAACTGCCGAAGCGTATATATGTATGTGGTCCACGGTGCTAAAGCCTTTTCGGAAACCGGCTTGTTCGGGTGGCTGGAAATCGTCAAACCTGCGCGCGAGACGATTCGTGATGACTCTTGAAAACAACTTGTAGACATGGCTTAGAAGTGAGATGGGCCTGTAATTCTTCAACCGGGCATTGTCACCCTTCTTGAAGAAGAGTACCACCCCACCCCTGCACCATGCCTTGCAATATTTCGATTGGATTAGAGAATATCTAGGTTCCCAAATAAATATATTGAAAGGACAATGATATAAAGGCGAGATATGAGGAATTTCAAAATTTCTATAGAAAATTTATTTTTCTCATAACTCAGTGTTCATTCTAAATATGTGTTTGGGAACCTATATATTCTGTTATCTAATCGAAATAAATAAACACTACCTTAAGAATATGTTTGATTTACAAATTATTTTGGTATTACGTTTGTATGAAAAACGCATGCTCCGCAGGCCTCTTAAGGTCACCTCTGTTCTTCGGGAAAAAACAGGCATGATGGATTTGCATCAGATGCGTTCAAGATCGTCGTTCAGGGTACAAACCACGTACAAACAGCAGATTTTGTTTCATCCTATGGAAAATTTCCATGTCGTCGGGGGAATCAGAATGATGTACAAAGTAGGTACGTGGTAATCGATTGTGCATTGGTTGGTGTCCATTCCGCCCTATATGTATAAGAATTCCACAGCAGTAACATAAAAACATTCTCGTGGTAACAAGTAAGAGCGGTAAGTGTCGCCAACGCCACGGGTAGTACTCGCGGAGCTACCGAAACAAAAACATGGGGTACGCCACTTGAAGAGAACGGGGGACGCGGTGGAGACGACTGTAGGGACAATACGTTATATTACCTACTAAGGCAAGTGTTGGCGAAATGAACTTGCAAAGTTTTAGACTTTCACAGTTTTTCACTACTCTTAAAGTACTTACGGGGTATTCCCGCGATCATGATGCTTGCAACATCGTCGAAATATCGGGAACTCATATAGAAACAAAGGAAAATCACGGATATAATCCCGTAAGTACTTAATTAAGGGGTCAAGCCGCTCTTGCCTATCAACATATCGGAAATTCCCCCGTGCCTCGGACAGCACTTTAAGCCGTTTGTGCCTAGTGTCATTTGGAGATCTTTAACAGTCGTTACAGGTAGTAGCCCGAAAGTCCGACAACCAGTTTTATCAAGGGGTATCGTATTATCCAGTACTAACTGGGTGGTGGAGGTCAGACCGGTATTCAATTCTTGTTATTTAACCTCATGTGGTTAGACTGAAACCCACCCCAAGATGGTTAAGGCTGGGAAAAGGTTAAGCAGATGATGATGATGATGATGATGATAAGGGTAACAAATAACCTCCCACCTAATGATGGAACCTGATGTAAACACACGAAACATCAATTTTATAAGATATTGGCAAATGCCCGCGGCTTCGCCCGCGTCAAATTATATGCAAAAACCTTCCTCTGGAATCACTCTATCTATTAAAAAAACCCCCATCAAATTGCGTAGTTTTAAAGGTCTAAGCATACATAGGGACAGACAGACGCGGCGGGACACTTTGTTCTAAAATATGTAGTGATAGTGATATAAAACTTACTAGATTTGTTTTACAGACGACACCTCCACAGTTTTCCCTGTTCCCTTTTCAACCTCGCGTCCATTAAGAGGATTAAAAGCGCTGCATCGATGCTATACAGTGCTATACATCGCTACAAGCTGTACATACACATACCTACATACATACAGCGAACAAGTTGAGGAAAATGCCCTCAAAATATCTACGTGTTCGCGTTTGTTTGAGCTTTTTATGTGTGGGTGTGAAGGTTGTGGCGAGTATTAAGAAGAACATGTGTATGACATGACATGGCATTGTCTATTGTGGATGGGCTAAAAGCCAGCTGAGGGATGGTTTTGCTAGGGCACGCCACGATAGTGGCGGTAAGTCCCCTCTTTGAGGAGTGGCTGGAGAGGCGCCACGGCGTCCTCACCTTCCGCCTGACGCAGGTCCTCACCGGACACGGATGTTTCGGGAGGTACCTGCACCGAATCGGGCGGGAGGAAACGCCCGGGTGTCTCCACTGCGAGGATCGACCGGAGGACACGGTGGAGCACACGGTGGAAGTCTGCCCTGCGTGGGCGGAGCACCGCCGTGTCCTCGTAGCGGCGATCGGCGGCGGCGACCTCTCGCGTCCGGCCCTGGTTCAATCCATGGTCCGGAGCGAGACGGAATGGGAAGCCGTCACCTCCTTCTGCGAAGCAGTCATGCTAGCGAAGGAGGTGGCGGAACGAGAGAGGGAGAGATCCTCTCTTCCCGGCCGCCGCGGGAGACGCACCGGGCGTCGGGGGCCACGTGGTGGCTACCGGCCACCGTAGACGCGGGCCTGTGGACGGTTGGCTATGGGCTAGCTAGCCGTCCGTCCGTCTAACGACGACAGGCCGAGTCGACGGCGCGTTCGTGTTCCACGCGCGCCTCAAAGAGATGTCAGCATAAGAGAGGGGCCCGCAAGGGCCGAAGCCTGCCGGGGTTGCGGGACTGTTCGAAAGAGATACCGCGGCCCCGGAACGTAAAGGGCGAGGAAGGAACATGGATGGGTTTTAGTCAGTAAAAGTCTGACACTCCCTCCCGCTCCGCCCAGAGTGGGAGAAGTCATTTGATGATTTCCCATCCTAAAAAAAAAAAAAAAAAAAAAAAAAAAAAAGGGATGGTTTTGCTAGGTATTGTACGTTGTCGGTGCTACAAGTATATAAATACTTATCTAATAGGTGCAAAAATAACCTTAATGAATCCGAAAGGCTCTTGAATTATACCTGGGAACCTTCTACATAGTTACAGAGATATGGATCATACCTCCATTTCCTCTACATTTTGCACTCACTTAGATCAAAATTAACAAGCTCTTTTATTCAGAGCCTAATTAATTTCAATGTGTAATCTAGCGAACACGCCATCGCCAAAACCAATCACCCATGATTACCATCCTAATCATAAAAAACAGCACTACTACTACCCTATTAACATTACTCTGCTGACCCTCGCACCATATGGCGGCGTGATAGCATGCACGCGCCATTGCACCAGCAACTGTCGCTCTGTGGTAATTAGGAGTATCATGCCATCTATGGGCAGGGTGTGGCTGGTAATTAGGTGTAAATTTTGACAGAAAAGCGCGATACGGATTTTGGTTTTTAGTATTGGGCAAGCGAGTGAGACACTGTTTTAAGGAGTCGTTACCCGTGGTCCCGGTGGGTCAACCCATTGCCGGGTCCATGGGTAATTTTAATTACCCGTGGTTCCATGGTACTAGGGATTGTTTCCTAGACTTCTGAAAATATCGATAGAAAATACAAATTCATAACAACAGCATATCATATCCCACCGGGACCACGGGTAACGAGTGATTGCATAATAAAATTTGACTACGGGTTTGTTTTTTTAATTTTTAATTTATGTACTAACTACCAGGAGGCCAGAACCATAAAGGAGGTACTTTATTTAAGCTATCACAGTTCACAATTAAACCTAAAATACCGGGACTGGGACCGTTTTATCGGGACCTCAATATAAAGAACAATCACGGAAGATATCCCGTAAGTGACATTTTAAGTTTAAGCGAGTGAGGATGTTAAGGTGGATGTGTGCGACAAGAATGGATAAAGTAAAGAATGAGTATATTATTAGAAGAAGTTCGAAAGAAGTTCGTTCGCTCCAGTTACAGAGAAGTTGAAAGGGAATCGACTGGCTTGTGATCATGAAATTTCGAATGACGGTATTGCGACGCACGCTATTTTGAAAAAAAATACGAGTGACCACTCGTATTTTTTTCTACCGCTATATCGAATGGCTGTATTTCGACGCACACTATTTCGAAAAATTGTTTCAATGGTACGTATAGTCCCGTAGCTAAATAAAACAGCCGCTCGGGTCGATCTTTAGGTTAAGCCGCGCTTGCTTAGTTTGGTCCGTGGATGGGTGGCGATATTCGATCTAACGTGCTTTCGAACTGGCGTACCACTCGTATTTTTTTTCGAAATAGCTTGCGTCGAAATAACGTCATTTGAAATTTCATATCACTCCCGTGAGTGAGATAAATCGCATGTGACTAAAAGAGTGATGCGTAAACAATTTGATGGATGGAGCGGAGAGGAACACCAAGAAAACGATGGATGGATTGTATGATATGAAAGACTAATATGATAAAGCTGAAGAGTTTGTTTGTTTGTATGTTTGAACGCGCTAATCTCAGAAACTACTGGTTCGAATTGAAAAAATATTATTGTGTTGGATAGTCCATTTATCGAGGAAGGCTTAAGGCTATATAACATTACGCTACGACCAAAAGGAGCGGAGATAAATGAAAAATGTTACAAAACCGGGGGAAATTTATTTCTTTTGTGAGCTATTTCTCTCATACGTGACGCAGATGAAATTGCGTGGGTCAGCTAGTGAAAGATCTAAGGAGTAAATAATAGCGTGATGGTTGCCAGAAGATAATGGAAGAAGAAAACTTGTTACTCCGACCCCAAGTAACAGTGAACGGAAGATGATGAGTTTTGGGCAGACCAGAGGCCCTACTCCCTAACGCTTCGTACGTATATTCGGATCTATCCGTCTCTCTCGCACACGTCTGCAGATGAGTGCGAGTGAGAGAGGCGGATAGATCCGAATATACGGACGAAACGTTAGAGAGTAGGGCCTCAGTTGCGAGTCTACGGTCGTTCACGTTCAATTCAAAATGCTTAATACTTTTTTGACCAGCCAATATTTACCGGGCATAAATCCAGAATTCGTTTAGGCTTTTATCCCCAAATTATCCAAACACAAAAAATACTTTTTTTTTGTGTTTTTTTATTAGTCTCATCCAATCACTTATGGCGCTAGTACTCAGCTCGTCACAATACTAATCGGCGCGTCTGCACGCGTCACTGCTCACCCCCGTACAGCCAAGCGTGATAGTGTCAATATAAATACCACCCTGCGTTCATATCGAATAGTGGATGCTGTTTGACTTTCATTTGTTTTTTATGCACGAATTTTGGAATTGTCAGATTATAGAGCTTTTTTCGCCCAAAATTACTTAATTAGTTCAAGTAATTTACAATAAACAACACCTAAATCAATTTCTTAGTTTTCCATTCTGGCTGCCTGTAGTTTTTTTTTTCTGGCAACGAATGCCATTTGAGTTAATATTCAAATAAAATTTCAGAACAGACAGTCCCGCTAGTCTTTTTAAAATCAACTTACCTATTCTATTAACGTTACTATAATAGATGCATTTTTTCCTGGAGAGTGCAAAATCAGCACTTATTGCAATCTTAACCGACACATAATAAAACCAAATAAAAAGTCGGAACTCTGCGAACAGAAGTAGAGAAGTGAGGCCGGTTTCGTAAACATGTGTGCATTTATTGAGGAATAGTTTAATTGTAGTTTGATGTAAATGTGTGCGTGTGAGCATGAATGCACAGAGCGAGACGTAGTTTTGCGCATGCCTCACTTTATTGTTCGCAGCGCTATGTCTTGGTTTTTTATTTGGTCTGAACATATACCTAATCAGAGTTCTATAGGAGTCAAGATTTGATTTGAGTCCACCCACAAATCAACGAATTCATCTCAACGACAAAATCACAAAATGCTTCGTCAAAACTTTACAAAACGTGTACTCAATATTCACCATTCCATCTTTCAATATTCACTCCAAAAAATAAAAAATATACGTTCATCTCGCATTGTCTCTTAGTCTGCAATCACCTCGATTACTACCGGGGACAATGGCGGGCAGTGGCGCGTACACCGTATGGATTGCTACCTATCATAATGGTAGAAAAGATTGCTGCGATATTATTGCTATGATTTGTATGAATATTGGTCTTGATTTGTGTCAGGGAATGTAGATTAATGACGCCGTTTTATGGTGAAATTAAGAAGAAGAATTGTCGTTTTTAGGGTTCCGTAGCCAAATGGCAAAAAACGGAACCCTTATAGTTTCGCCATGTCTGTCTGTCTGTCTGTCCGCGGATAATCTCAGTGACCGTTAGCACCAGAAAGCTGAAATTTGGTACCAATATGTATATCAATCATGCCGACAAAGTGCAAAAATAAAAATTTAAAAAAACATTTTTATTAGGGTACCTCCCCCAGACGTAAAGTGGGGAGCGATTTTTTTTTTAATTTTGACCCTGACGTGTGATATATTGTTGGATAGGTATTTAAAAATGAATAGGGGTTTTCTAAAATCATTTTTTGATAATATTAATATTTTAGGAAATAATCGCTCCGAAAGTCAAAAACAATGTGTCCCCCCCCCTCTAACTTTTGAACCATAAGTTTAAAAAATATGAAAAAAATCACAGAAGTAGACCTTTATATGAACTTTCTAGGAAAATTATTTTCAACTTGATGAGTTGAATAGTTTTTGAGTTATATAGCACTTTTTCAAAAAAACGCAAATGATAACTTTGTTTTTCATACAAATACTATGAAAAACAAAGTTATTTTTGCTGACGAAAAATGTTGGTATTTTTAATGGTCTGGGAAGCTACGGAACCCTACAGTGAGCGTGGCCCGACACGCTCTTGGCCGGTTTTTTTTTGTTAGGTTTTCTACTTATGTGCTCATTCAGATTTCAGACCATTATGATATGGTTTACTTAAGGGGAAAGCGTCAGGGTAGCCCGTGAAATTCAAATATTCTTACGTTTTTTTTTGCAATATGCAGCCAGTGCTAGGTTTAAGTATGTGGATGAAAATATCGTTCGCTACTGTAAGACATACTGAAAAAATCTAGTGAGTCCGTCACTTAGATTATCAAAAAATATTTCACCCGTATTTTTTCTTTTGTTGCATAAACCAAAATTGACGAAGATACGACGCTTTTAAAATTCTCAATACGTCACTGTTCGGTATCATTTTTAGTGAGTACTGACGTCACAAGCCCCCACTCCCGAGTTTTGATGCGTTTTATCTTTGTCAATATTCGTTGATTTACAAAAACAAAAAATACGTGTCCATTATTTTTAACCGACTTCCAAAAAGGAGGAGGTTCTCTATTCGACTGTATGTATTTTTTTTTTTTTTTTATGTATGTTCACCGATTACTCGAAGACGCCTGAACCGATTTGAAAAATTCTTTTTTTGTTTGAAAGGGTATACTTCCAAGTTGGTCCCATAGTCGCCAAGTCGGGATCTGATGATGGAATCTTTGCGAAATCGTGGGAACTCTTCAAATTTTATAGGATAACGTACACCAATTTTGGTATTTTCTACAACAAGTGAAACATTTGCGTTTGATAAGAACCATTCTACCATCAGATCTGATGATGAAGCCAAGAGTCACGGAACTCCATAATGAGACAATGTATCCTAGTCGTGTTTGGGCTTGTTGTAATTGTAACGGTATGCACTTTCCATGTGTACCAAGCACATGTGAACCACTAAAAAGTGAAAAATAAAAACTTTTTTGCAAAAAATAAAACCGACTTCAAAAAGAAAACCAAAAAAGTGAAAAATAACTTTAGCTTCTGAAGTCGGTGACAAAAAAAATAAATCAATCATACAAACGTCACCGACTTCAGAAGCTAAAGTTATTTTTCACTTTTTTGGTTTTCTTTTTGAAGTCGGTTTTATTTTTTGCAAAAAAGTTTTTCCAATACTCTAACTGACGGACTAAATAGATTTTCAATTTATTGATGGTGGAAACAAGCCTATTATGATTATCGAAATCATCAATACAACCCTCCAAGCTCACATAAGTCTAGGAACGACTTTGACCTTGAAAAAATAGCTCCTCGACTTATATTTATTTAAATAAACTTCGTGTACAAGAGTGGTACATAGGCGGACTTAATGCCACAAGGCATTCTCTACCAGTCAACCATTGGGCCATGGGTGTCATTATATGTACTTAAAAGGTTGTATTGATGATTTTTTGATGGTTATGATTCTGTAACTACATAAGTTTTACAGTCGCGAACGATATTATAAACTTCATACAACCTACCACTGGCCTGCAAATTACAAAACACGTAAGAAAAATTGAATTTCGCGAGCTACCCTGACGCTTTCACCTTAATTCAAATTTCTTACGTTTTTTGAAGCCTAACACTGACCTACAAATTGTAAAAAACCCAAGAAACCTTGAATTTAGCGGGTTACGCGGTAAAATTTTCAAAACTCACATAGTCTTTCCGCACTTCCTCTGACTTTAAATTACAACAAGATTACTGGTTGGGTTACTGTTGTTACAGGTTAAATTAATATGAATGAAGGTACCGTACTGCTTGGTTTGGAACAACATCTACTTCATCAACATCTGCGGAGCCTTTTCATAACTAAGTTGGGGACGACTTCCAGTCTAACCGGATGCGGCTAAATACCAGCATTTTAAACGAAGCGACTGCCTATCTGACCTCCACAACCCAGTCAGTATACAGCACCTAAACATAGAATAAAAATGGTTGTCAAATTACCAACACAAATAAAACTAGCGGCCACAATACCCAATCAATCATAAACCGTGACACAATATTAATGATGTTCTCTCATTATACAGCACGGGGTCATACGGCGAACTGTTTGATCTATAACCTCATGTTATTATGTATTTGTCATGCATTAGTATTATGAGGTCGATTTATGATGTATGGGGATGTGGAAGGGTAATAATGTCGAGGAAGGTAATTTGATAAAAATGTGTTTTAAAAGAATAATTGACACAGCCAGAAGGCGATGCGGTAGACCTCGCAAGAGATGGCGGGACGAGCTGGAAAGCATCAATGACCAGTCTACATTGGCCCTGGATCGAAAGATTTTGAAGTCATTGACGAGGCATTTCGCCAGCAATGGGATGACACAGGCTAGACAAGCCCGCCCCACACTCTTAAACCGCTGTAACTCCTGAAAGCCAGAATCCACAGTGGCGACCACCAGAAAAGCGCCGAGACAATGAAGCTCGACGAAGTCCCAGAGAATGAATTTAACTGTCTTGGATCCCACTACGAAATTAATCAGAAAGTATAGCGGAGAAGTAGGAAAAAACCGTAATTTCCACTTCCCTCCATATCAGCAGGAGACAGAACGAAACAAGGCCAATAGGCACAAAGGGACAAGGCTTACAGTAAGTACCTAAGTTAAAGAATAAGTATAGGTACTTATAGTTTAAACCTTTTTTTTTAGGTCTCCAGACCATCATCTGCCAGCCTTTTCCCAACTATGTTGGGGTTGGCTTCCAATCTCACCGAATGCAGCTGAATACCAGTATTTTTTATATGGAACGACTGCCTATCTGATATCCACAACCCAGTTACGATACCTCTTCATAAGACTGGTTGTCAGACTTAAGGACCACTAACTATCTGTAACGACTGGCAAATAAAACAATCAGCTACTTTTTATTTAATCCTTTTTCAGAACATTAGAGACTGTATTCCTTTACAAAGCTCAGAAACTATCAAATTTTACATTTTTTTTTACCTGAAACTTTCAAATGCTTTAACGACAAAGTTGAAAATCTATTAAAGAAAGGAGATAGTTTTTTTTGGGCCCACCAGGTCATTGCATTTATTATTCATAATAACACCAAAAAAGAGTAACCATTTTACTATGGCAGTAAACGAAATATTACGTAGAATTGAAAACGAAATCTTAAAATCATAATAAATAAGCTATGTTATGATATTTTATTGCGAGTCAAAGCATTCCTGTTTTGGTCAATGTCATTTGACAGCAAATACTTACGTGAATAGGGGCGTTTTTTTTCTGTTTACTAAAAAAAGTACGGTACCTACCCGTTGGTAATCATATTTGCTATAATTATTATAGAATCAGAAAGAGTATAAAAAAAATATTATTAAACTGTGAGCATTTTTAATGCTATTTTTAAAGGTTTACACTAAAATCGCATAGATGGTTTAAACAATCAACGTGGCACGGAACGTTATGAACCCACTTTTTTAGTGATTGACAGACAACTTCATTATTTTGACATTTACTTTTTCTGTTTATTTTGATTTTCGTAAGTGTTTTTGCAGATTTTTGGCATTTATTCCGTTTAGACAATGCTTAGCTCATTTAACCACTGGAATCTAGAGGTTATAAGATACAAATCAATGTAAGTTTCATGATTATATGCTATAATTTATGTGGGTGGCCTAGTCCCCGAACAAGAAAAATTGTCTCCTTTGATAGATTATATCAACTTGATATGCTGACGTCTGTACCTAAATAAATAATGTAGTATATATAAGTACATACCTGTATACATATCAAAAATATTGCACGATTAATATCATTACGTTTGTGTCTCTTTGAAACCCAGATAGAAATTAACAGTCATTACTAAAGTATAGCTGTAGGGTATAAAAGACCAATCTAAATAATTTGCCCGTTGTTTTGTCAACGTTAACTCTTCACTGCCGGATTAGATCGCCATTAGCTAATTGCCTGGTTACGATTCAACCCTTCATTGCTTGTTGGGCGACTTTATAATAAATACTGGATGTTATTTGATATGAATGTGGTGATATAATGATGATCATGCCAGTGCTGTATCAATTACAGTATTGTTGTACTAAGTGTCATCTATGCAGAGCTATAATTCTGTTTCTTTCCTAAGACTATAATTATCTTTCCAATAACATGAAGATTGGAAAACAATTCACTTAGTTCTACTTTCAATTTTAGGCGATATTCTCTATTTTTTCTTTATCGTGTGGTTATAGTGCCTAGCTTGGTGTCTGAGTTTGTATGCCACCCATGGACCTTTACCTTGACTTTATATGTCGTGAAGAAATATCTCTTAGACATACTGGTTTCCTCAAGATGTTTTCCTTCTCCGAAGCAAGTGATAATTATACACACACATGAATCCGAAAAAACAGAGGTGCGTAGGTGTTCTTTGGTCTACTTTAAGTTTTAGGTAATCTTCCAGTAGCCAGTTCCCTTTATAAGCCTTCATATTATTACCTTGGACAGTGAGGTTTGTCAATGACGTAAATATTTACCAGTAGTCTTATGAACTTGTAATCACCAAGCGCGGATCATGAACAATTCTGCGTTATAATAGCTTTCCGATGTCTGAAAGTGGGCTGGAGACTGAAAAGTTGTGCTGTGTAATCGGTTTTAGTGCTATGGACTAGTAAATGCGAAGGAATGAGAAAAATGTTGTGTGGAAAATTTTGAGTATGAATGATAGCAATAAGAGTAGAGGAAGATCAAAGAAACGATGGATGGACTGTCTGGAGGATGATTTGGTGAATGCTGAGAAGACGAGTATTACGTGCTGCGCTGAAGTATTTCATATCGTCTAAAAATCGTTACTTTCGACCAACCAGTCTTACCAAGGGGTATCGTATTACAATACTAACTGGGTTGTGGAGGTCAGACCGGCAGTTGCTCCATGTAAAAAACTGGTATTCAGCTGCATCCAGTTAGACTGGAAGCCGAACCCATTACAGTTGGGAAAAGGCTAGGTAGATGTTAATGACGACGTAAATAACGCAATTAATGTTACTGAATTGACGAAATTTCAAGCCAGCAAGTTTATTGAAGTTGGGACTGCAAATTATAACTATATCTAAGGAACCAATTAAATTGTATTTTGCTGTGGAAGAGCGGAGTCTCCTAACACAGGCATTACTTGCTTAAAAGGAGGCTCCAATCACCAACTAATGTAAAACTTTTTGGTTATAAAATAAAGATTTGTATAAAGATTTGTAGATTTGTATAACAATTTTAATGTTTTATACTTCTACAAAAATATATTTATTTCTCCACACAACTATCTCATACAATCATATTCTCCTTGAGTAAGTACAGTGATATTCATACACTCATTCTCATACAGTGCAGATGTAAAATGTTGCCATTATGTCCCCGGTAGAAAATCTGCAGAGTGTAGCGTGCGTTAAGTGAGTCAGGTGCGGCTTGTATACGATGAATTGCTGAGAAATATTTTGTTCAGAGAATATTGTAACACCGAGTCTGTAAAGATTGTTTAGTTTAAAACAGTACAAACAATCCAGTTTAATAAAATTATAACCCTTTCTCAATAATCAAGTAAAAGTAAAATTGACAATGGCAAAATATATGCGAGGGAAAAGAAAAATCGAGAGATGAAAGACTGGTTTCAATGCAAATGCAAAATACAATGCGTCACAAAATTTAACTTATGCCCGAAACCTTACAAAAAATGTGCGTATTTTTTTCCGATTCTCAAAAAGGAATACTTGGAGAGAACTCGCTTTTATAAATAAAATAAGCTCTTGCCGACTAAAAAGATCCTTTTGATTTTGTTTTCCTGCCCTTATTCCAATTCATTTGTGGCCAGTGCAACATGTCTTCTTTTTCCATACATCTCTATTACTCGTTATCTCATCAGACACTTCCTTTCTTGCCATTTATATCCGTTAAACAGTCCGTCTATCGTTTCTTTGGTCTTCCTTAACTGTTATAGCCATCCACAGTTACTCTCAAAACTTTCCTCTGCCGACTAATCTCTCCGAAAAAAACATTCTCTAACATTCGGCGCACTCTCCCCGCACCGGCTCTAACCAAGGGGAAGCCATCATCGTCAATCAGGAACTAACATAAATATGCTTTTACCGCCCTCTCCCTCTCCCTCCCGGGGAGTACCCACTGTGAGGGACCCGGCGTAACGCACTCTTGAATTGTGTGAATTTTTCGGGATTAATTATTATGTAGGTTTGGAACATTTTCTTTTCGTGCGCTGTTCTTTGTTTTAAGTTATAACCGTTCAAGGGTAGAGGTTTAATTTGAATTGATTGTCTTTAGTGCATACCTATACAACGTGTAACGTTAAATTCGCAAAACCTGAAAATAGTTTGATCAGAATCACGAGCAGAATAAATTGAACCATTTTCTAATACAGGTCAAATTTTTCAAAAAATCTTCGTTAAAAATTTTGCCCTGTCTATTTATGAATAGGTCAAGCCATCACGTGCGCAAACCCGCCAAAATAGGTAAACAATCAAACACAAACGGTTGTCGTCCAACTTAAATTGTCTCATACGCGGGATAATAATAGTTCTTACCAGTAAATCTGATTGCCAGTAAAACAAAAACAGCACATAAAACCTTAAATTTTGTTTATTTTTTCTCTCAGTACAATCAGTCAATAGAATTAAAAATCAATTGGGGTGTCTGAGGTTTTGCGTATTTTTAACCGACTTCCAAAAAGGAGGAGGTTCTCTATTCGACTGTATGTATTTTTTTTTTTTTTTTTTTTTTTATGTATGTTACCCGATTACTCGAAGACGCCTAAACCGATTTGAAAAATTCTTTTTTTGTTTGAAAGGGTATACTTCCAAGTTGGTCCCATAGTCGCCAAGTCGGGATCTGATGATGGAATCTTGGCGAAATCGAGGGAACTCTTCAAATTTTATAGGATAACGTACAGCAATTTTTATATTTTCTACAACAAGTGAAGCATTTGCGTTTGATAAGAACCATTCTACCATCAGATCTGATGATGAAGCCAAGAGTCACGGAACTCCATAATGAGACAATGTATCCTAGTCGTGTTTGGGCTTGTTGTAATTGTAACGGTATGCACTTTCCATGTGAACCACTAAAAAGTGAAAAATAAAAACTTTTTTGCAAAAAATAAAACCGACTTCAAAAAGAAAAAGTGAAAAATAACTTTAGCTTCTGAAGTCGGTGACAAAAAAATTAAATCAATCATACAAACGTCACCGACTTCAGAAGCTAAAGTTATTTTTCACTTTTTCTTTTTGAAGTCGGTTTTATTTTTTGCAAAAAAGGTTTAACGTTACACGTTGTATTATCAGAATTTGCTTCGCTATAGTCATAGTTATGATAGCTTATGCTAGCGGCTGCGCCCGCGTGAATTTAATAGTCCCATGGAATCAGGAGATATGCTTAGCTCAAGGTCGGGGGTCGCAGGAAAGAGCCAAGAGGCGTATTAGTGACGATAAGCTGGTGGGTACCAAGCTTCATAGCCTGGCCCGCCGCCGAAAAGTAGCATGTTTGTCGGTCTCTTACAGACTTCTTCGGTGAGTGTGGCCAAGAGCTCCACGGGTTCCTTCCACCATCTTTCTTCTTCTATCGAGAGTCCAGACGTACTGCAGGTTATGGTTATACCCATTTTCGATGTTCCACAAATTCGCACGAAGCGCTTAGCTACATCTTTTATTATGCGCACAGCCCAAGGAGTGGAATTCCATGTCTGCGTCGGTATTCCCAAGTTCATTAGATTATGTTCCCAATCTATTTAAGTCGCGAGTAAATATGCATCTTTTGGGATAGCTCGTTCCATCGTCGATATCATCTCTGAGAGTTGAGATAAGAGTAGGCCCATGCAATATAAAAAAGGTTTTCTCCATTAATATTTGGTTTAGTGGTGAACTGGATGGCTCGACGGTGACTCGATGCGTTGGAAGACCTTCCACTAGGTGGACCGATGACCTGCTGAAGGTTGCGGGAATCCGTTGGATGCGAGTCGCACGGGACCGGTCAATGTGGCGACACTTGGGGGAGGCCTATGTCCAGCAGTGGACGTCTTTCGGCTGAAATGATGATGATGATGATGATTTGTGCTCTATAAAATTTTATTTTTACACTTTTCTTCACAATTTCCTGCTCCATCCATATCGTAGCCATCAAAAGTGACTAACTAACTAACAAGCGGTAATCACGCCACACCTAACAGTTATAATGTCGGCGTGACGTGACGGCAGAAGTTAATCTTCATATAATTGTGATTGTCCAGGGGACAGGGGGACGCCAGGTGTGCTGTGTGCTCTACGGGAGATAGGGATGGGGAGTCAATACGTGTTGTGTGCGAATGGATCATTCATTAACTTGCAGGCAAAGCATAGTGCACTTGCACCCAAACTCTGAAAATTCTTGAAGCTTCAACAGAAGCGGTGATAAAAATTTATGGAATTTTGTCATTTTTTTAATTACTTATACTGTTACTAATGGCTTATCTTCCGTGATTATAGATTAATTATTTAGAGCTCCCGATATTTTAACGCTGTTGCAAACACCACAAATAGCAACAGCAAATTACTCCGTATATTAAAATAAGTAATAAGTGACAATATAAGTTTAGTTTTAAACCATGAAAGCTTAAAGCTTGTCATTTTTGGCGATGAGAAATTCCGTTCGGCTGATTTTTTTAGTCATTCCAGGAATACTGCCTAAATTAGTAAGTCCTTCTCTCAGGTCATGGATAACTTAGCAACCACACCACTAGTGAAATATTCATTTCGATCATAAAATATTTATTTTTGTACAAACTCCCAGATTTCGTAGTTATAAAATTCGCCGAACAAGTCAGCCAACATGTCACCAAACCTGCACGTCCGTATGTCTCACCCATTACCACTGGCCAGCGCGCTACAGGGTGTTGTATTTATCTGCACACAGTAACACACGATACTCCGCAAGGTATAGTGTTACTGTTTACTGATGATGTTTGTTTTGTTAGCATCTGTCAAACACAGCGTTGGGGAGTTGAGGTATCGGCGGCTGTGGTTTCTGAGGTCGTGAGTTCGACTGTCGTTGAGGGACGAGTATTTTTTCCGTGACAATTTTTTTCCAGACAAAATTTTCTGCTTTACCCTTTGTAGATTACTGGCGTGATATTATGTTTGCCAAAATGTATTTTTTTTTTCTTTAATCTTAGTGTAGAATTTAGGCCCAAAGAAAAAAATAATGCAAAAGGAAATTACCGACTTCCAAAAACACTAAAAGTGATCACTTTACTTATCGAAGCAGCGACTTTTGTTTCTTTCAGTAACTTCCGGAAGGAAAATTAGTTTAATTTTTTTAACCAATTTCTTATAAAAGAGGAGGTTCTCAATTTATCTATATTATTGCTTTTTTAAAATTTTCATCATCATCATCATGTCAGAGACGTCCACTTCTGTGTCGCCACATTGACCGGTCCCGTACGATTCGCATCCAGCAGATTCCCACAACTTTCACCGGATCATCGGTCCACCTAGTGCGAGACCTTTTTTTTTACTTCAGTCATTTGCCTAGGCCCTCAAACAGAGTCTAAAAGAATACTGAAAATCCTGGTTAGGCCTTTCAGAAGAGCAGCGCTGTGACGTCTTTTTTTTAAATGTTCTAGCACCATGCCTAGATAGGAGCCTTTTGGCTTCGTACAAGACCAGCTTCGTTTCTTTTTTTTTTGTTTCTGTTTTTTCTCTTTAAGTTTACTTTTTATATAATGTTTATTGATTATTTTGTTTTTGTGTGTTTTGCAGTCCTGGCGGACTAATTACTGCTGTTTCTTTATTTCTTTCTTTCATATAGGTACTTTCTTTACTGGTCCTTTATGCAGACATAGTTGTACCACTGTGTACCTTAGTGGTGTTGCCGATCGTCGTTTGTTTGCTTCTGTTGTTGGTTCGGCGGCATCTGTATGTGTGGATGTGACAATCTCTATATCTAAATAGTGCAGTTGACATGTACCTATGGAGAGCAAATAGATGGGGATGACGTGTAGCGGGGAATGCAGCTATAGGTGCTTGAAAATATTTGTTAAAATGTGACTGAAAAACGAATTAATGAGTGAATGGAACTGAATGAATGAATGTGTCTGAATGTGACTGTTTATCTACAAAAAGAAGATAATACATTTATTTGTGAGTTTTTTACGACTGGAAACGAATATAATAAGGTCAGCTAGTTAGCCAAGGACTGGATAGATTGCGTCATAAGAAAGATGATATGGCTATAGACAATAAATTATAAAGGCATGTTAAAGGTGCAAAAACACTTATCCGCGCCGAAAGAATCGACCGCGCCAAAAGAGATTTTCGGCGCGTGTTTTTTTTTTTCGTCCGATTCAACGCGGATATGTGTGCGAGGTTTCATAGGATTTCATACAAGTAATTCTAAAATTCGATTCTTTCGCCTCTTACGCTTCTTTCGGCTCTGCAGTGCAAGTAGGTACTCGATTCAATAGGACTCGATTAGATAAATTTGACAGTTATTCTCGATTTTGAAAATGAGTTTTTGACTCCTTATAAACTCATTTTATCGAGAATAACTGTCAAATTTATCTAATCGAGTCCTATCGAATCCTACGTACTTGCACTGCTGATAAGTATGCATTCACCTTAAGGGAGAAACGCCACCATAGTTCTGTAAATAAGAGCGTATTACGGTCGCAAATCATATTTTGTTCAGCACACAGTCTGACACTGAACGGCAAGTTGCAAAATTATCATCTTTCTGTTCTTATCACATGTTCAAGTGGCAAAAAACGTAAGAAAATTTTAATTTCGTGAGCTAACGTGACGCTTCCGCCTCTGTCTCTGATAATAAGTAAATTAAATAAGTAAATAAATTTATTTATTGGCAAAAACAAGACATCACGACACGTGGTCAAGACACATGGTCGTGAATCACTGGTGCCTGTGGTAGGTAGTGAAAACACCTGTATTTCGGGTCACCAGGTTTCCACTCAGAAAGCATTTTACAGTATCATTGTAAAGTACCAAAAAATAATGATAACATTACAACTCACCTTGCTATTTTATTTGTCACGGAAGCATAAGCTAATTCTTAAACAGATTTAAAACAAGATTTGACTGTTAAAATTGGTCGCTGTCCTACCAATGCAGGCCAAACTTGTGTCACCTGCGAAAGTGGCGATCACCAGTGACTATCAACTTGTTAACCATGTAAAAATAACTCTAAAACATCGCCCTGTATAGACCATTGCACATACATTTCGTTAATTAGAGAGGGGTGTCCGAACCGAGCAGCGAGCACGCATAATCGTACGGTAATCTATTTGACTTGCTGTGGGGTTCAAATTGAATATAATGACTGACTCATCGCGGACTGACTGCTCACCTCGTAGGGATTTAGCGTGATGGTTGGAAATATTGGTATTGTTGTGAACAAAATCAATAAATACAAAACTCAAAGTCTCAAACTCAAAGCATTTATTTCAATTAGACCATTACTTTGAATGTCAAAGATACAAAAAATTAAAGCTACAGCCACAGTCATTCCCCTAGCGTAGATCTCAATGGAGAATTACTTTGCTGGACATATGCCTCTTGCATGGTTAGAACCATTCGCTTCCGGATGCGGCGGTTCTGGTCCAGGTCGGCCCTGCCGTCCTTTCTATGTCGTCCGACCGTCGGGGTCTCCAGAATAAGACTTTATGGCCCCATCTGTCATCGTCTCGGCGGCTAATGTGACCGGCCCATTACCATTTTAATTCTGCAATTCTTTTACCGATGTCGGTGACTAGCATTGCTACTACTTACTTGTATAACATAATTAAGTAGCATCACCCCTGAAGGTATTTCCAAAATATTAGGCTGAACCTATATCCAACATTCCAACCTAACCACATTTCGCCAGTTTTGTGCAAATCAATGTCGAAATTCCTGATAGAAAACTCAATACCAATTTTCCCGATCTGGGAATGGAGTCACAAGACTTCATGCCCAGTCTCCTTGGTTTAAACCAAGGAGGCGGGCCAAGCAATAATAATTGCAAGCTTTAGGTACTGCATGGTAAGAACCTCCTTTTAAAATAAATAAAAAACCACACGTTTTTGTGTTAATAACCCTTCCTTATCTTCGCTGTAGTCGGCTAAAAATGACAAACATACAATATTTTGTGTTGATGCTAATATTTGAAACTAGACCTAACTAGCTATATTAATTTGATCCCTTTCTTCCCACCTCCATCCAACTCCGCTGGGTATAAAAAAACTGGCCACACACCCACCAAATTACCCTAACCTCTTCCTCCCTTAAACCTCTTAGCCAACAGAGATCCTTGATACTGGTCGTGTTATCACTGCCCTAGATCAGGCACGCCATATGTGTGACTGATAAGAATCTACATTATGTATAGGTAATTAGATGATACAGTAATAAAATCATTGGTAACATCGTGGGGTGTGTAATCTCTTCATCTTTTGGACGTATGGGTGATTTTAGGGAAAAATGTTATGGTTGTAAGGAGAAAAATCAACTGAGAGAAGTATGCATAAATCTGTTTTTGTAAAACTTATGTAAACGGATAATATATTTATGGCGACCGACGTTTCGACTGGTTAGCACCAGCCGTGGTCGCGGGAAGACTGAAGTATTGGAGGTACCGCCACAGCAGAGCGTCGGCGTTTATTCAACTACCCTCACTTGATCTTGAATTTGTTTAAGTTGGGCCAGGATATGAATGCACAAAAACTTATAGGACAAGTCCGGCACCCTTTTTTCGACCACTGCAACTCCTGACAGCCAGCATCAACAAAGAAAACCACCAGAAGAATGCCGAGGTAATGAAGCTAAATGGCCTCCTGGAGATATCGTTGGCGATTGTGTTTTAAGTCGAATTGTTATGCTTCTGCTGTCCTCTCATACTGAACTCACCCACTGCTGGGTATAGGCCTCTCTCTTATCTTGTGCCAATCTCTACGGTCCCATGCCGGACTCATCCAGGTTTTCCCCCCAAATACTTAGGTATTGTACTGATGCTGTAACATAATAATATTGTAAAACTAAATAATTTTTAAGAGATTAACCATGGATTTTTTTGTAAAGTTCTTGAAGCTACCATTGATAACTAAGTTATATTAGACTGATGGTGAGTGTTCACCATCATCACACAAACGTCAATGTATTAAATGTGTTAATGTGTGTGTGTTTGTCGTTAATGTGTACCTATGTGTAATGTATTTTTTTCCGCTAGTCTTTGTTAATACTCAAAGTTGGTGCAGGACGTTTTGAAACTTTTGGACCTTTGATGAGTTAATCAGACTAATCTTACCAAGTAGTTTTTGATTTTGAAAATAGAACTTTATGTTAGGGTCGAATAGGTAAACGGTTTTTCCATTTAAGAAACCAAGTAAGTACCTACCTTTAATTAAAGTTATATTTCCATTTCCATCATGAAGAAAAGTTCCGAAACCGCATTCTCTCACAGGCATGCATTAAACCGCATGTATCATCTTACCAATATAAAATCAAGCGGCACATCAAACGCTACAACTGCCGGAATCACTCCCGGCTTGCGCATGCGCCGCTAAAAGCTCTCGCATCACTCAGAGATGTGAAGCATTGTTTTAGGAATATATAAATAAAACCTCTTTGCTGATCTGAGGAAAACAAAGAATCATAATAAAGTTGCATTCTGGTTTTAGGCGAATGTTATCAATGTAGAATAGGCATAGAGATCGTAGACATTGCCATAGGTACCTAACATTCCATGGAACCCCGTTCAAAGAAAATGCATCAAAAGTTTAATGAAATCCTTGTAGGTATCAAATTGAATAGAACCAATCAAGCAGAGTTTCAAATGAATACGGCATAAAAACTGAATTTAATGAGTGGGCATTAAAGTTCCACGTCCAAAACCACTGCTACTGAGAAATTCCTGATGGAAAAACCCAATAACATTTCGCCGGACCCGGGAATCGATCCCAGTACCTTAAGCTCAGCAGTTGCACTTACGACCACTAGACCAACGAGTTAGTCAAACCTTCAAATACTAGTTTTATAATTTTCCAAACTCATGAATTTTCCATCAATACACCAGCGGCACTTACCAGCACCAAACACAAAATAATCTTCAAACAAACACGCTTCGTTAGTTTTATATTATAGTTCCCGAGATAGCGGCGAACAAAATGTACTGATACCGTATCAGTAAGTTATAGGTGGTTCGAGACCTTTATGTTCATGTAAATTATTGTAATCTTTACGGTATAAAAGCGATGTATTATTACATTGAAAATGGTGTTAGGTTAGTAATTGGTACAAAATAATTTAAGTTGTAGGGAAAAGTTTTATAGCAGGCAATATCGATTAGTCGATATCTGTAGATAGGTATAATATTCTAACTGCAAGATCGATTCTTACCCAAGTACCTAATATGGGAGATGATGAGATTTCTATTCTCTAGCTCTTTGTTGCTCTTTTTTAGTCAAACGAGCTCCAACATTTTTAGAGTGCTTTCTTTATCGCGGGGTTAGTGGCTAACCTGGTTTCAGAGTGTTATGCCACCTCTGACGTGGCCTAAACATGCCGTCGAGAAATACATCTCAGGAATGCTGGTTTCCTCACGATGTTTTCACAGAAGCAAGTGATAACTATGCTATACGCACATGAATCTGCAAAATCAGAGGTGAACGTCTTGGGTTCGAACTCGAGACCTGTGTAGTCCGACAGACGCACCACTGGGCTATCTCTGCCATATTTGAGTGCTGATTCAAGTATACACAGTATTACTGCATACCAATCATCATAAAAAGCACTTGTGTGGTGCGCTAATGGAGACAAATTTGGAAGAAAATCATGGTTACTTGACAGTTTTGGACATTGTTTTGCAGCATCATGAAAAACCTGAACTGCTGCTGAAGTCGCCAAAAAGCGGCCAATATCTGCTATTGTGCACGAAAACAATCTTGCATTCTAAATAACGACTGAATCTACAGACTTTAGATATCGATTTTGTATCCACGGACATCATCATCATCTGCCTAGCCTTTCCCCAACTATGTTGGCGTCGGTTTCCAGTCTAACCGGACGCAGCTGAATACCTGTATTTTACATGGAGCGACTGCATATCTGACCGCCAAAACCCAGTTAGTACTGTGTAATACGATACCACTTAGTAAGACTGGTTATCACACATTTTGGGCCACTGACCAAACGACTGTCAAATATCAATAAATGACAGCCGGTACCGACAGCTTAATGCGCTTTCCGAGGCACGGAAGAAACTCGGTATGTAAGGGTGGACCCATAAAGGCAAGGGCCGAAGCCTGCCGGGGTTGCGGGCCTGTTCGAAAGAGATACCGCGGCCCCGGAACATAAAGGGCTAGGAAGAAACATGGATGGGTTTTAGTCAGTAAAAGTCTGACACTCCCTCCCGCTCCGCCCAGAGTGGGAGAACTCATTTGATGATTTCCCATCCGAAAAAAAAAGGTTGGTCACCCATCCACAGACCAACCTAGACAAGCACGGCTTAACCTGAAGATTGGTCCGGGCGGCTGTTATTATTTAGTCACGAGCTGCTCCTTATTTTGTATCCACGGACGATAGATGGTGTTTCTTTTATGGATACTTTGGTACCTACTACATTTGGCGAAGTGGTCCATAGAATGAATTCCTACCTAGGGTAGGTATTAATTCTATGGACCACTATACCATAATAGCAGCTCGTGATCAGTTTCCACATGAACAGTTTTTAGCTTTCACAGTCGTGCGCTCGCCTCGTGAGTCGTTCTACTACTGCTTTATTATGAGGCGATACCGACGTCAATCGAGCCGCTAATGGACGACTATTATAGGGGTGGAGCGGCTTATGTTGTGAAAAAATTGGATTTACGATAGACTGGCCAAAGGGGAATTTAATGTTAATATTTATCCGTGGTGCTAGACAACTGTGCCTAATTGCCTATCCCAGTTGTAAACGTCCTTTTGTGCCTAATTTAGCCTTGTTTCGTTCTGTCTCCTGCTGATTTGGAGGGAAGTGGAAATTGCGGTTTTTTTCCTACTCCTCCCCTATACTTTTCTGATTAATTTAATTGCGGGATACAAGACAGTTAAATTCTTTCTCTGGGACTTCGTCGATCTTTATTGTCTCAGGACTTTTCTGGTGGTCGCCACTGTTGATTATGGCATTCAGGAGTTACAGTAACGTGGTTTGGGAATAGTGTGGCGAAGCCCGCCAAAAAAAAAAAGAAAAGTCCATCCATCGTTAGTCTTCCTCTACTCTTATATCTATCCACATACACACTCAAAACTTAAGTATCCTGTATAAAAGTTGTAAATATTGTTATCATCATCAGATGATGACCATCCGACCCCGACATAGTTTGATTCCAGGCAGCTTTTAATGTGTGTCTGTGTGCGCTATAATCCCAGCATGGTTGAACAGATCTATCTATGGTACACCCAAACTTTGTCGGTTATAAATTAGTTCCGTGTAATATAGCCTAGTAGTGTGACCGTCGGACTCGTACTCGTCGAAACCATAGGTCATGAAATCGAATCCAAGACATCAGGAAAACATCTTGAGGGAACCAAAGCAGCTTAGCTGAGAGAAATTTCTCGACTGCATCTAATACCAAGTCAGACGCCCATGGGCGGAATAAAAACTGTGACAGCAGGTTAGGCACTAAACACACGAGAAAAAATAATAGGCCTTGTAAAACTACAACATTCATTTCAAGAATCTTCTTCCTAAGTACTCGCAAATGAGAAAGAGACCTACTTACACCTACTTTTCAAATTCAAATCCATCACAGTCACTATAAACAGCAACACATTTCCAATGAAAACAAACAATAAATAGAGCTCCATTAACAATATAAATATTACTAAGAGCTACTCCATGTATTTTTGTATCTCCTACCGCTACGCGTGAAAAGTGGCCTTGCTTTGCTATAGAGAATGTGTAATGGTAAAATTGTATTTATAAATATAGTTGAAATGTCTTTGTCCTTGGGTTAAGGAGGTTTAAATCTGGAAAGGTCGAAAGTCTAGGCTCTTTTTGGCCTGATTCTTCTTAGCGTTTTATGGCATTGTCTACTCAGCAAAGCTGATCTAGACATAAGGTCCTCACCTATACCTAATGCGACTGAGTATCCGGTGAGCATGGTAGTGGATAGTTTCTGAGACACCATCACGCCACTAACCTACCTTTTCAAGCCAAGAATTCGAAGATTGTCTTTGCCTAATGACCTGCTTTTTGACTACAATAAAATTGAAGTCAGAATTCCGAGAAAAGAGCAGAATCAGAATATTTTATGCGTAGCGTTTTCATACATAGTTCCAATCAGGAACTACCGCTTTTGGGATAGCGCCACTAACTTCACGCTAATATTTCCACAACAGCTAGGCAGAGCGCCGAAAACTCGAATCACCTATATCGTTAGTTACATCCTAACTTAGAAATGTAGAACTCCCAAGGCGGGAGGCCTCTAAAACTTGGAACGCAATTAGGACCTCCGGCTGCTTATGAGCATATCCTGAAGAAAAACTCTACAACACATTCTTCGACTTGGAAATCGAAAACTTCTTGGATGGTTGTCACCTACAACATTTATCGGAAAAAGTTAGGAAGATGATTCTTCTTCTAAATCGTTCAATCCTGACAGTGTTCGTGGTCATAGAGGGTCACCCACAACTGCGGGGCTCGCTGCCTTCGTGATCTTTTTCCACTGATCCGGTTGGCTGCATGGCTAGCATTCTACTAGAAGGATCTTTGTAACAGATTTGATGGAGTCTGTCTGTCGGGTTGGTGATCGACCACGTGGTCTAGTGCCTTCACTCTACCTGGAGCCACCAATCATTACATGAAATTATTGTCTCGGGTAACGTGTCCAAAGAATCTGAGGGAGTTGATGGATATCCCTAGAAACGATTTTGAACTAAACTCGGCTTAGCCCCCAAAAATTGCACAATCATACTCCAAAGTAAGTGCAATCAACGAACAAAAACTCCAGCCCCTCACAATCGGAAGTATTTTTCCATGCAATTGAGCTTACATCATTTTTCTAACAATTTGGATTCCTATATCCTCTTTGTTGATCATTCATGTATGCGTAATATTGTAATAGGGGGTTAAATTCTTTTCTTAATGCAGATTTACGATTTGAAAAAAGTTGATGAATTGTGAAAAGAAATCAGTCGGGTAGAAGAATTAAGTGATTGTGGAGTAGATTAAGAGTAATTTGATGAAGAGGAATCATTTCACTTTCAGAAGTCATGTTGGCTGAAGACATAGACAATCAGAAAGAATATTATAGAACTAAAAAAGAAGAGACGATGGTTTTAAAAAACATTTATAGCTATGGCAAGTATTTCTAGATCCAGTTAAAAAGAGTATCAGAGATTATTGCAACAACAAAAAAATAACAGTAACAGCCTAATCACAACAACTCACTTCTTTATCGTGTGGTTAGTGCTTAACCTCGTGTCTTGGCCTTCCATGCCGTTGAGAAATATCTCTCAGGCATGCTGGTTTCCTTACGAGACTTTGTTCCTCCGAAGCAAAGTGAATAAATGTAATGCATATGAATCCGAAAAATAAGAGATGCATGTCTTCGGTTCAAGCTCACTGAAATAATCATTTCATACCAAAAAAAAAATAAATTAATTGCAATGGTGTTCTTTCAACAATTATCTTGTCCAATAAATCATTCATAATTTTAGGATGTTTACGTAAAATACAAGACAATACAAACCACAAAAACTACCAAACAACTTCCTATCACAAATCCTGACCACCCAAAAAAAGGATGCAGCACTTTGTCTCCATAAGTCAATCACTCATCAGCCTTATTTAACACACATATCGGTTTTTAATTTACGAGCGACCGTTTATCATTGCAGTTTAAACCTTATGACTACTAAGATAACAGTCACAATATCTCGTGCGTTTGACTTGGAGTGGCCATACCAGTCCTACTTAACAATCCTAGCAGTTTAAACCATAAAGCAAAGACATAAGAGTCACAATACGACAGCGTTTCTGATTTGCAATAAGAATGCCTTTAAATAAATCTTCAGGATAAATATAAAAAGCTTTCAGGGAACAGAATATAACAGTTTACGATCAAAACAAATGCATCTCATAAACAGATTGATGTTAAAAATAAGTTTCATATCGTGTCTGTTTCAAATAGATATGAGCGCCGATGGGTATAAGACCGGCGGCGGCGCGCCGACTTTTTGAGGTCGGCGGCGGCGGCGTAGTCGGCGGCGTGACCTTATGAGCGTTTTTAATGACGGGTAGGATACAATAAAACAAAACATGTAGTTTAACAATCAAAATTATGATTTATTTATTTAACACAAATTACTTTAAATTAAAAGAAATTGCTAAAATATTTTTGGCACTTCGATTTGCAGAAAAAAATCAACGTCGTCATAAAGTTCTAATAACAATTAAACAAGAAAATAAATCTAAGAGAAAACAAAGATGTTTCTTTTAAGTCATAAAAAATAGGAATATTAAAAAGTAGTCTTTAAAAATATGTTTTAAATTATTTTAGCTCCCTGCTGCATGCAAAATCACATCACATCAATAAGTATTAATTCAAGTTGTCTCTAGTATAATTAAAAAATAAATAAGTAATAATACACTTTAAGTGTCTCTGTTTTTGCAGTGCTGGTGATTGTCGTGTATAAATATTATGCAATTGATTCTTAATGGGTTTAATCTTGACCGTTTTGCCGTAATTACTTGCCCAGCTACAGAGAATACTCTTTCGCTAGGGGTACTCGTTGCTGGGATAAACAAAACCGTACGAGCAAGCGCTGATAAGCATGGGAACGAAGTTTTTCTGTCCTTCCAATAACGCAAAACATTTCCATTATAAAGATCTAAATCTGCAGCAGTAGCAACACTGAAGTATTTCCAACACTCGCTTTCAATTACACTTTCTTTATCTTGTTGGCTACTATGTATTTTTGCCAAATTCGCTAAAAAGTAGCAGAAACTGCAGAGCTCGGACCTGGTTCTACCGTTGAAGTTGACGCTGCATTAGGCTGCTCTTTAGTTATTACGTCTGAATCACGAATATGTTTTTGTACCATATTTGTCAAGAATGATACTTTAGTAGTTTCATGAGTTTCCATATATTGGTCAATTTCATTTATTAAATGAAAACGGCAGTCTAACAACGATGCTGTAACAACTGTGTCATTCGAGGGGAACCGGTATTCTAATTTAGCGAGCATATTATTTTTCAGTCGTGTTAAAACCACGGGCTCATTATCATTGCATTCTTCCAATAATCTTTTGAGCTCTGATTTGAAAACCATCGCTAAATTGATGGTTGGTTCGTTTTCTGAACATAAAATTTCTACAATTTGTTTGATCTTCTCTAAAAACGTTATTAAATCAGTAACAAGCTTGTGGTCGTGGTCTTTGGGTTGGTAAGTATGGCGTCCTATGTCTCTTAGCATATCATTAATAGGCCGACGATTGGCTCTATGATTTTTATTAAACTTGATAGCATTGAAAGCATGCTATGCCATCTTGTCGCGGTGCTTGTTTTTATAGTTGGCGGTGCAGACATCGTCTCACTATGTTGCAGCTCTATAGGGTCGTCAAATTCATTAGAAGAAATCGTTTCGTCTGAGCTTTCAAGCTGTTCTCCAATTTCCTCCACTGCCAACAGTAATTCACGGTGCTCTTTACTAGCAGCAGCTTCAAGTTGTGGTGCTCTGTATCTTAAATGTTTAACAATTTTTTTGCACTTTGTGATAAGGTTATGTGTTTCCTCTGTTTTTTGAATACCATCAACTGTTACCAAGTTATGCAGTGCATGTCCAAGGCACAGATGATTGTCCATATTCAACAAATTAGCAGCCCTTTTCATGTTGCTGCCTGCGTCTGTCACTAATACAACGTTCGATTGCTCAATTTGGAAGTCTTGTAGAATTTCATGAATTTCTTCTCGTATAGTTTCACTTGTATGTTTTTCAGTCACTTGTTTGGTAGCCAGAGTAAATTTTTTAAGTTCCATTTCTTCATTAATAAAATGATATGTACACGTTATATAATTTCGCCGTCTGTATTGGTCCGTCCAAAGATCGGCAGTTAAAGCTCCAAATCTAGAACTCTGCTTCTGAATAATGGCTTTTACGAAAGCGAACATGCTTTCATAAACATCTTCAAGCCCTTCTCTAGCAATGTTCTGCCGTGACGGAAGGTCAGCATCCGAAATAATCAAATTTTACGTTAAAGAGCTCCTTTGTACTGATTTTGTTTCGCTCGGCGCGCCGTTACATTTTCACGGCGGCGGCGGCGCGGGGGGATCGTCGGCGGCGGCGGCGCGCCGGCGCGGCGCTCATATCTAGTTTCAAATGGATTTTATTTTTAGATTTATTTATTTTCATGTGATATTGGGATTGGTGTAGGTTTTGTGCCTATCCTTTTCGTAGATAATGATTTTATTGATTAGTTTGCGAAGGACTGTGAAGCTACTCTTCCGGAAGCGACAACAGCGGCGTTTCACATTTTCAGCTTCAGGAATCATTTTTCATACAAAAATACTGCAAGTACGTTCTGTAGATCAAAACTCTAAAAATAAAATCAACCATGTTTTAGTATTGCTTTATTATAGGAAACTTACGTTCAAAGTTAAATGGTGAATTCTCCTTCTTCAACCAAAAACTCAATATTTATCAGACTAGTTAAAGAAAATACGCAAACATTGTTACACAAATATTTATTTCCACGTACACATTGAGTTACACGAAAGTTACGCTAAACAAAAGGAATCACAGATAAAGTACATTAGACTAAACACGAGAAGCTAACTAAACGTACAAAAATCATATATTACATTTGCAATTGATAAAATTAAATTTAAAATACATATAAAATCACAGTTTCACACCCGTCCGCATTTAGATCTGAATACATGTACTTGGAAACCTGTCTCTTGCGTTCTGAACAGATAGACACAAATACACTACTCATAAAAGGATTGATTTACTTTAATCTACGACTACCATAATGATACACTTGCCCTGGTTTTTTTTAAATGCTACGGATATATGTGATCGTTTCTGATCAATAAAAACCTTTAAAATGGCGGTAGCATTATGGCACTCAACACCAATATTGAAATACTGCTCACACAAGAGACGAGAGAACTATTACATTAATTACATCAAGAAAAAGTTACACAGTTCACGAATGCTTCACAATGATTTGTGTTAAGTGAAATATGTTAACCATCGTTAAATATGCAAACGGGCTGTTAAAAATTATCACAATTATTAAAAACCGAAAAATAGAAAAACATTAGATGTCGAACTGACATAAGCATTTGATAGCATTGACATTAACTTTCCACCATTCTCGTTTACAAAACATTTTTTTTTTCGAAGGAATAAATTCCGTTCGTTTCCTTATCACAGTATTCGAATCGTATTTATTACTCGATTCGTTAAAATACCTTGTTTTAAAACATTCTAGAAGAGTGTCCCGCAAGGCACTCTGTTAGCACACACATTACTTTTTAACTCTTTCCTATGAAGAAATTTTACAGAGCATAATTTTGTTAAGTAAAAGATAAGGTTTTAAATCGTGGCCGTACAAAAAATATACATAGAAATAAAAATATAGGGAATAGAAACAGGGAAAAGAAACTCAGTTATAAAAAAAATAACAATGTATAGATCATTACGTAATTTTAAATCAACAAATAAGATCAACTAAGAGAGCTCAGTCATTTATGAACTACTTTCATAATTATGTTAAAGCATAAAAAGAGACTGGAGCAAATCCAGACATTGACTAGCATAAAAATTAATATAACATGAACAAGAACACAATTCTTTTTGTATAATTAAGTAACATCACTAACCATAATGAATATAAAACTAAATGCATTTAAAATGAAGAAATAAGAGAAACATTTCTATGTACTCGTATGACGTCCACGTTTTAAAACCACAGCTTTATAAAATCCAATGCGTAACAAAGTTTATTGATATACATTTTTTTCTGTCTAGTTCTAGTCTACAACCATAGAAAAATAGATTCACATCAAAAAGTGTACAGTATATTATTATCAACTACTACATTTATAATGGTCTTCTAGAGCGTTTACTGGAACACTAAAGAATCTTTTTAACTACGAATATTAATATTTTGTGAAAAAATATCTCACACTTGATGGAATCACCATCCACGTCTCTCAAACGCCGTTTGACGCGACCAATGAGGATAGCAACTGTGAAACTAATAGCGCTAGCCTAGCAGCGTCATTGGTTCAAATCTGTCCAATGTAATGTTATGTTTCCAAATAGCTCGTCTGTGTTGGTCAGATTACGACATAGCTATGAACACGCCATCTACAGCGAGCTTTAACCGGTTTTCTCCATGGCGTCCAAAGAGTGGTAGTATTTCGTTGGTATAGCTTTTAGTTGGAGTGAGTCAATGGTTTAATGGAAAAGCACCACCAAAAGCTTCGCGAAAGACTCCAAATAATTTTCGACACACGACAACCCTTCTACAATATGATCCTAGGCCGAAATAGTTATTTTTTAATGAATGATCCTTCCACATATAAAAGCGAGACAGGTCTAAGGAATTACTATAGCTGTGGCGAGATAGTGCGTCTCTAGGTACCCCACCCATTCATACAGGCTGTTGAAAATCTCTCACCTGTATATGAGTTGCCTTAGCTATCCTGGAACTATTTAAACATCCGGACCCAGGTTGGCCAAAGCAATGAACATTTGCTCGAATGGAGATTAGATGAAAAACGATGGGATCCTAAATATCGAGTCCTACGTGTCTCATTTTCTGCAAATAACAGGAACTGATATACGATACTGAAGGATTTTGTGCCTACTCTATTGTGATTGCCATCTACAAGAGATCGCCATCTGCAGAGTGCAGAATGGGTCTCAAATCAAAGTGGTCATCGTATGAGAGCTACATTTCTTCAAATATTATTATTCGTAGTTTCTATAATGTTTTAGTAAAAGGTGAAACTATTTTTTTATTATTAAAGGATGGGTGTTGCCTTTAACGGCTGTGCATACTACAAGATTATTTGGTGATGCTAATCAATCGAGTTAAAACTCTAAAATACTGTGAATTACTAAGTATTTGACTAGTTTGTTTTATGATGTATTTTAATTTAGACTTAATAATTATAATGAAACGATTGGAAATTGAGCGTAAGACCGAAAAATTGTGCGTTGAAATAAATGGAATGAAATGAAAAGTTAGGAATGCCTTACGAAATAAAAGGATAAGAAATTAAACTATGGTTTATTAACTTAAAGCAACTGGAAAATCAAATTGGAAGAACCGGAAAGGAACAACAGCGACATAAATGTTTCTTCAAAAAAAAAGAGAAGACGGAATTCTAAAAATACACCACTTTAACAAATCAGACAACTGCATTGTTGAAAGAATATTTAGACACACAGAAGTACTATAAGAGAATATAATCGACTAAAGAAAATCAAGTGTAGAAGATGAACGAGCAAGAATTGGCACAGACATGAATGGCACAATAGGGAGTACAAATACCCTGAATGGATGAGAAGCAAACGATGAATTAACTAAAGTAAGTACATGACAAACACCAAAATCAAACTTCAAATAACTTAATATTAAAACAATAAAACAAAACAAATCGAATCAGTAGAAAAAATACTTTAAAGTGGAAATCATAAACTTCCTTTTTGGTGTTAGAGATAGATTTATTGTACCACAAATTTTAAGACAAATGTTACTAGTTTAGCTACCAATGAGTACTGGGCTTATGTGATCACACCCATTCACAAAGAAGCCTTAAACATTCTTGATAAGAGTCCTGTGTACGAGCAGAGGAGACATTTTAGGTAGACTCATGTCTTCAATATTGGTGTGATTTCCAATTCACAAAGAGACATGGGATTTCTGCAAATATCCCCAGATCGAGTGTGAGTTTTAGACCATTTCTTTAAACATATGATTGACAACTGTCAACGATCGATTAGAAGAACAGTAACAGCTCAAACATCATGCAGAATCAAATACAAGGGTAAAGAAAATCTTAACAAAATAATTCTAACCGTCATCGAATTTCAATTCAAATCAAATCTCTATTGATTAGCAAAACCGTTACATCACCCTATAAATGATTGATGAGATAGTTATATGAGGGAAACATCAACATCAAAAATCTAATACTAACTTAGGCCTTCTTGTAAAGATCTTCCACCCATTAGAACGTAACATACCAAAGACTATGTAAGTGTCGGTGCTGATGTAACAAACTGTTGGATCATGTTGTTTGCTGTAATTATTTTTACAAATATATTATGTGCTACAATTCTCTCATAGTTATTTACCTCTGCAGCAATAACTCAATAACGACCTTATTTTGGCAGCATTAAAAATCAGTGTGATTTTGACAGACTTGTCGGTCATTTGAACTTTTATCTCTTGCAGGCTAATTTATACTCTAGGTAATTGAGTTGTGCTTTAGTTCATTTATCATTGAAAAAATTGTTCGCTTGTGTTGTCGTCCCCTATGGACTTATAGATGTTTATTGCATGCTAGCCGGCACACTTTGGGTCAAGTATGATACATTCTAGTGGGTGGAGAACTCAATCATTAAGTAACAATACAGTCCGACATGATTCTAAATGAACGTGAAGAACTTAAAAGATTAGTCCTTTCACGGTCGAGTTAATGTCGCCACCAGTAACCTGACAGCAACTTTATATCAACGACAATAAAGTTCACTTTTATTTCAACCGCGTCACACAAGTTGAAATAAGCATGAGAGAACTTTACCAGCAAATTTAGCTACTAGATTTTCAACTTTATCGCTTATGTATTAGGTTGATTTGGACAGTTTCAGGTAGTTTGATGTGCTTGGCGTCTGTACATTTCATGTAGGATTTCTCTATTCCTCCACGTTCATTTAAAACCCTGTTACATTCTACTTGATCCGCTAAAGGTGCAACTATGTACGACCGCATCAACCTTTTCAAATAGATCCAGTATTGATTGACAACTGTGATTCGAATTTCGAACTTCAATCAGAATCTTGCTATTTCAGACAATAATTTGAAACCAGTATTTCGATCAGTGGCTGGTGTGTCGGTCAATAGTTAAGTTTTTATGACTACACGACAATCTAAACATCTCATATAGATGGTTGGATTGAAATACCTACTTTTGACTTGATCTGAACTCTTTTGTTGTTTTTCACGGCGATCAATATTGACTAGTTGCACCTTTATAAACTTTGGAATTGATATATGTATCGATGTAACGGCCGATTTAAGGCGAACGCATATTACAGCCGCATCAAGCCGCAGCGCTTTATAAACTTCAAATTCCAGATTGAATTTTGCCCAAGTTTTAAAAACTTCGTTACTGATACTGTTAGCCCTAGCTTACTCAACATCTTGCTCTACAGATCTTCGATGGATATGTATAAAAGTTTTAGGCGCTGCGGATCGCCTGTCACTTTAATGTGCGTTAACCGTAGAGTCAGCAAATTCTTGGTTAAATTTCAAACGCTTGTTGTCATTATTACTTGGTTATTTTGTCGTGTCAGTGTGTGTGTCATTTTCAATATGCTCGACTTATACATAATCAATCTCGTTTCAGTCTACTTGTCCTTATTCTTACCTTTCTTCGTGCGTCCTTGCTTTATTACCTGTACCAGCTTCACTTTCTGTGCGTCCGGGCTTTTCATGTATTCGTCTAGCATCTGTTGGGGGAAAATATTCATTGAATTCGTGTTATATTGACTGAGGTTCTTTATTTTCATAACAAAACATCACGCCTCTAATCCCCAAAGGGGTAGGCAAAGGTGTATAGTAATAATAGTACACCCCCTTTCGCCAATTATGTTTGAATCCCATGTAATAAGGCCGAGCCTATTGCCATCAACCGGGCTCAAATCTAGATTCCGTGGCTGTTACTGAGAAATTCCAGATAGAAAAATCCAGAAACAATTTACCCGTGAATCGAACCCAGGACTTCATTCCCAGCAGTCGCGATTGCGCAGTCTTTTTTTTATAATGTTTACTTATTCCGTAAATGGGTTCGTACAAATCATTTAAAACTTTATTTTTTTTGTTTTAATATAAACTACTCGAGATTGGTTTTTCGAGACTCATCATCTGCCTAGCCTTTTCCCAATTATGTTGGGGTCGGCTTTCTGTCCAACCGGATGCAGCTGAATACCATATTTCACATGTAGCGAGTGCCTTCTGACATCCACAACCCAGTTAGTACTGGGTTATTACCCGGTTGTACGGTACCCGTTGATAAGACTGTTTGTCCGACTTTCGGGCCAATGACTACCTGTAACGACTGTCAAAGATCTACAAATGGTAGCTGGGTTTAACGTGCTTTCCGAGCCATAGAGTAAACTCAGTAGGTATGCAATGGGTGGTCACCCATTCTCGGACCAACCTAAGCAAGAACGGCTTAACCTGAATATCGACCCGAGCGGCAATTTAGCATTATGTTCAAAATTTGCATAGATTTAAGAACTCTCGAACACAGTCATGTTGCAATTACGTCTTCGTTAATTGTTCTGGTACTCATATAATAAAAATGTTAATATTAATTCTCATAATCATTATTAATTCAACATGGGTAGTACAATAAATTATTATTCAATTTTTAGAGTAAAATAATTTTGCTATAAAAATATTTTTTTTAAATCGTAATCTAATTTGAACTAATGTAGATTGAACATAATTAGTAACATAACAATTTTACTAGTAGTATAAATACACCCGAACTCATAATTTTAATGTTACTAACTACTAAAGACACTATTCAGTTCATTATAAAAAAACAATAACAAAATTCATACTGATACTAATATTTTAAATGCGAAAGTTACTGTAAAACCCAGTTATCAATTTATGCAAAAACGAACTCTAATTATGATACGATGAATACATAATAAAATTAACGATGCCGTCAAAGCAGCCATCAGTGGCGAAGCAAGCTAACGACACAATGACGGTCTTCATCATACCTAATAATTATTGACAATATTAACATACAGCGGTCTATTAGGGACGAGTCTTAAAGCTTGGTGACACCTGTTTCCACTGTACATTGTAATTAGGTGGATGCAGAAGGTTCATTCCGTACCCATAGCAAGTCTCGCACTCAAACCCCGAATACTGAAACGTCACTCAAAATTTAAATTAAAAAAACACTTTTTTTTTGTATGGCCAAACGTCATTTTTGAGAATCTGTATTTGGTAAGTGCTACTTAACGTTTCAGTATTCGGCCGTTACAGTTACTGCGGTAAAACTTTATACCCCGAAAATAAAAAAAAAACAAGCATTCGAGTGACGTCATTTTATGTCTAGTATTCTTTCAATACTCAATACTTTATTGCATAATTGCATTCCACGTGTATTCTTAGGTGGTAAACTTACTCTTCTCAGTAAACCTTTTCATTTCATACCCATATCATGGGATTACCATCAACCGGGCACAAATCTAGACACCGTGACTGCAACTGAGAAATTCCTGATAGAAAAATCCAATAACACTGTGCCTGTCTCTGGAATCTAACCCGACTTCTTGCTCAGTAGTTGCGCTTGCAACCACTAGATTAACGAAGGAGTCAGTATTTTAATATTATAATTAGTGGTTGCAGTCCCGGTACTGCAAAATCCTACTCTTTTGTCGAGCAATCTTAAGCTAACCTTCCTGGTAAGCATCTTAATCATTGCGTCACCTGTACTGGGGCTATAGGTATGACAACAGTATCAAAAAATTGCAAACCTATTTAGTCCGTCAGTTAGAGTATTGGAAAATACTAGACACGTATTTTTTTGTTTTTGTAAATCAATGAATATTGACAAAGATAATCACATCAAAACTTGTACTGACATCGCGAGCCTGGGGGCTCGTCAGAACGCACTAAAAATATAACAAAGCGTGACGTATTTTGAAAGCGTTGTATCTTCGTCAATTAAGATTTACGTACCTAACAAAAGAAAAAATAACGTTCGAATATTTTTTGATTATCTAAGCGATGGACTACTTAGATTTTTCAGTCGACAAGCCTCTATTGTCTACAGTTTCCCTTTTGTAGTTGCCTTCCTACTACAAGTTATATCAGTGAATAAAGTAGGAAGTGCAGCTGCTACCAAGTTGCGAACAAGTGTAATTCCATCAAATATTCAGTCGTACAAATTGGGTTCTTGCTGTTCGCTATTACTAGGAGTGCCTGTTACATTGTTGTCGGGGAAATTATTTAAGACTGTCTTGTTAGTAGTTTGTTACTGAGTTGTTGGTTTTTGGAGAAGTAGAGGAAAATACAGACAGATGTAAAAACTTAGATAAGACTTTGTATTCAGAGACAATGTTATACGTCAGGTCGCCAGTGCTCAGTAGCAAGCAATCAAAGTCGCTATGAATTTCAACACTTGTCTGTACACCTTGCATGACTAGATGGCTGTGTTGAAGCACCTAGGTCGCCTGGCACGACTTTTTAGGTACCGATTTGAGAATTTGAAGCAATTTTTGGCAAGGGTGTAGCACATCTAAATTGAAAATGACCAACAAGGTACCACAGTTCAAAACAACAATACTACTCATTAGCTACGAGACAGACGTTTAAACCTAAAACCTAAAGAAAAGGAAACAAATTTCTAATTAAAACAAGTAATAAGTAGATACTTACAGTCATGCTAAGTTCAGTAGCGATAGCAGCGGCCGCAGTTGGCAGTTCAGCCAGCGCCACCAACGTTGGTAGCAAGCAGTGGCTGTGAGTCTTCGATACCAGCCAGTTGGCAGGCAGAGTGCAAAGGGTCTTGATTACACCCCAACCGTCGCAGATTGTCTCCTAGGGAGGATAGAGATTGGTCATTGATGTCAATTATCTCAAGATTTTTTAGACGAGATGTATAAAAATAAAACGAAAACGAAGCAAAAAGAATATGCAAATATGAGTATGCAGGTGAGTTGTTGTTTCAACCTCCATGGATAAAAGCTAAGTTTATATTATTTAAGCAGGTTTGTCAATTCGATAACGTCAAGATTAGTAGGAAATATCTCAGAGTGATGCATTCGATAGTAGACTTCCATAATCATACACGAAACGAACATAGTCCGGTTAAGCAGACGAAAACCTCTGTAGGTTGAACTGCGAGATGTCATTCCGAAAAATACGAAACGAACGAACGAATGTAGTACAAATTGCAGAATACCAAATTAATATGCTTATTCCAAGAAACTGAATTAAAAAAAATATATGTATAAAAAACATAATATATAATAAAATATAGAATCATATAACTAAACCAGAAAAATAATACAAGAAAAATGTCAAATAATTGATTTTCAAATTCAGTTTCCTTGTAGACAAAACACATCACTTCAAATAAACAACCAACCCCCTAAAAGACAAAAAGCCATCAAGTCAATAATGGACAACGTATAACATCAACAATTCAGTGTAATGGCGACACAACGACACCAGTTACAAATTGTAAGGTAATGGACGAAGGGCACTTGGTAGAACAAATGAGACTCAAGCTAGCACCTGAGTCCTTCCTAATTTTTAATTTATAAGCGTTTCTTATTAGACGAGCTGGTTTTATTATTTTTTCCTTGTAGCCTAGCACAATTTAACTGTCAGGTTGGTTTGGCGTTTAAAATAACTAGGAATATTTTCATAAACTGGCAAATGCGAACGATTTTAGAGTATTTTGACCTCAGCATAGGCTGCAACAAGTAGGTAATACACTATAAAATTAAGAGCCAACAATATCACACAATATGAACTCACGCTAAGTTTTTAAATTTTCTCGGTTTCACTCAAGCCAAGCTGCATTTTCAAAGATGCAAGATTAAAATTTTTCAAAATACCGACCCAAAAGCAAATCCTTATGACAAACTATAATTAACTTTATTTCTTTACTTTCCTTCAAAGGACATAAAATCTATTATGCCGAAGTAAATTAATATACATAAATTTTAGTAATGGACCTAGTACACTTCCTTGAACAAGTGTGTCCGACGTTGAGCGGACACCTGTGTCCGTGAGAACTAAGGAGCGGTAAAAAGCGGTAAAACTCGGTAAAAGTGCTGTAATGAGGCGGTGGAATAATTTAAAAGGACCAGAGTAAACTGGAGTAGCCACCTAGACAACAAGACAAACAGGGCCTGCATAACCTTCTGGCAATGCAAGAGGATGATAGGTAAGAAATGGGGCCTATCCCCGAAAATTATACTCTGGTTATACTGCGCGGTGATCCGACCCATGATTGCCTATGGGGCTGTGGTCTGGTGGCCACGCACTAAACTAAGTACAGCAGCCATCAAGCTGCAGCGCCTGCAAAGGCTTGCCTGCATGGCAATCACTGGTTGCATGAGGACTACCCCGACTGCTGCTCTCGAAGCCATGTTGGGGCTTCCACCGCTCCATCTGTTCATACAGCAGGAGGCGACGATGACGGCAGTACGCCTCAAAACACTTCAGCTCTGGGGTAAGAAGACAACACAGCACAATGCGATACTGGAGGAATTCTATTGCGAGTTCCCCTTGGCGAAAGCACACAACGATCGGATACCGAAGCAATTCGTATTCGACAAGAAATACAAAATCCAGCTTCACGAGGACCACCGCTGCGAGGGATTAAACCCCGCGGAACTACGGATCTTCACAGATGGATCTAAAACAGGTACTGGCACTGGGGCGGGAGTCTTCTCGGAAGACCTCAACATCCACATAGCCACACCTCTGGGGGCGCACAACACGGTATTTCAGGCAGAATGCATGGGCATCTCCCTGGCGGCATCGGCCATCATAGCCAGGAAAGTTGTGGGCCACTCAATTCGTATACTGTCGGACAGCATGGCGGTGCTGCTGGCTCTAAACAACCATACAGTGAACTCCGGGTTAATACACGAGTGTCACCAACGCCTGAACCAGGTTGGTAATCTCAATAACATAACCATCCAATGGATCAAAGGACACAGCGATTCCCGCGGCAACGACGCGGCGGATGAACTCGCTAGAAGGGGATCGAGCATGGCAGCGGTAGGACCAGAACCTATCGCACCACTCCCTTTCGGTTACCTACGCACACTGGTAAGGAAACGAACTAGTGAAATACACCACAAGCTGTGGCTTGACCACGGCGAGTGTAGGCAAGCCAAGGAGGCACTTCCTGCCATCGACGGCCGCTTCACCAAACGCGCGCTTAGGCTAACCAAGCCACAGGTGCGTACAATTACAGCCGCCATCACCGGTCACGGCTCTTTTAACAAACACCTCTTTGTCATAGGAATCACAGACAGCCCCCTGTGCCGCGCATGCATGGAGGAAGACGAGACTGCAGCCCACGTGCTTCTACACTGCCCAGCGGTTGCATCATATAGGGCAAAGTACTTCGGTCGTCCAGGTACTCTCCGCGAGATTGTCGGCAACATCGGGGCGCTGCTGGCCTTCTTTGGGGAGCTGGGATGGATCGAGTGAAGTTCCCACCCGTACGCAAAATACGCGCCTCGCCGTGGAATTGCGGACATCAGCCCGTTATACAATACAATACAATACAAGGACCAGAGTATGTTAATAATGTGTGTGGAAAGAAAGTTCTGGTAATTTTAAGTGAGTGATAGTGTCGAATGCTTTAGTTAAATCGATAAGTCAATTTGTATTTCATTCATTACAGACAAAAGAGTATCTATAAAAACCCCTATGATCAGATCATTTTCGTTATAATTTCAATCTTTTCAGCTCAGAAGAAAGATTGGAGTACCGTTTTGGCATAAACATGCTCCCATCTTCGTTGATTATCTCGTTGTTTAATACTCGTAATAAAAGGATGAACGCTTAAATAATCCAAAATAAAAGTAAGTAAAAGTCTATCTTTAATACGAGTATCTACACAAAGCCAACAGCCTACAAAAAACGTTCAATGAAAAAAACCTTCCTCATTCCCAGCCAAATTTCTCAATTATTACTGATAATATCTTAAACTGTAACTTACAACACACAACAATAAAGGATGACCAAATAATCGATTAAGCTGACCATGTCAACATACTAATAAGTAATAGGTAACCGATGGGGTGGAAACACGTGTTAGCGCAGGTGTCGCCCGCATGGGAACCGAGGAATTAAACGGACGGCCATGGGAGTTGTTAGACGTTAGAATATCTTGATGGGAGAGGTCAAGTGCATTAGTTTAAAAAAAAAACACTATATAGCTTTTCTAGTGTCTCTAACTTACGCTGTTTTGCTGCTAGACACTTCAAAACGCTGCGTTTTACTTCATATTTTACTTCGGGAATATTATTGTCTAAAATAATTCGCATTTCTTTAGGTAAAACTATTTCCCCATCGTCATATCAGCCACTGTTAGGTTAGGTTAGGCGTCTCACCTCCACCTTAGGTGTGCCCTTCATCCAGGTCTATATCCCCAATAGATACTGAATACTGGCAATATAAAATGCAACGTCATGTCAATTTCGTAAACTTAGTCTCATTACATGCGATGCATAAGTGAACTTTATTCGGTTCCTATTGTTACCGAGTGGTAGCAAGCAAATTCTATTAGTTGTGTAGATATTCTTCTAATAGATTAAAAAATGATAATGAAAAGTTTTCAGTATTCAGAACTACCTGGATGACGTAGAGTAGAAAAACATAGGACTCACCTGCAGTTGTGGATTATTGACGACGACGTATCCGACTAGAACGATCAGGTCCAACACCATGGTCTCTGAGAGAGTCTGGTCGAGGCGTTGGGTGCTTAGACCTGATGACAAACACATAAATTTACATATAATAAGCATACGTATTTACAAAATAAGGAACATTCTCTACATCGATAAACCCACAAGTCCACAACATAATATTTTAAGAAATCTAGCCTACTGAGTCCCAAACAGCAGCAAATATCTAGCAGCAGGACCAGAAGGAGATGGTGGGACGAACTCGACCCTTTTCACAAGGATTAGGGAATAATAGCTATGGATAGGGATACGAGAAAAGGAAGGGAGGCATCTGCCCTGCATTGGATCACAAATAGACTATTTACAAAGAGCTACTTTCAACTGTAGATTGCGGCTTCATTAACCAACAAAGTGTGTGACTGTGACAAGTGACACTGAAAAGGCGGTGTCCTAGAAGAAGTTTTGTATTCTTTTTTCGTCTTTATAATCTTACGACGTGTACCACTTACGCAAAATAGTGGTCCTCGGTGCCTCTTTATCATTGGGTGCGTGCTGTGACAGGAGTCTGGCGACAGCCGCTCGGAATTCTAGTGGCCAACCTCCTTCGCCGAAAGCATCCTGTTGACAAAGATACATGACGATGTTTAAAGTATTTTGATAAGAGTAACTAGCACTGTGAGGCTAGCTGAAAAGGTTTCACATGAAAACAGTGGCTTAACAGAAAAATAGTACCTCGTCATCATCATTGGTAGCCATCTTCCAGGCACTGCAGAGTATAACCAATTCATACAAGGCCATGCGCTGGCAAGTCAGCCAAAAACGAAAATGTGATACTTTTGATAACATACGTTCCATTTAATCAAACTTACATGCTAACTGAATTCATCTCAACATCACTAACCCACCCATTACGCCTTCAAAAGTCAAATCCGTGAACCACGACTAAAACACCCGCGTTAAATGACGGATGACCCTCAAAGCAGCGAGCGTTGAATCAGTGCGGTAAGTGCAGAGGTCACGCGACCACTGATTGAGTTACTAAGACTTGGAAGATGTGTTCTGGACATTCAGTGAAAGGGCTATAATAGTTTTGATGAGGTTACGTCAGTTCTTAATGCAGCTCAAACTATGATTTCATCTTAACATCAGTATACAACAAACTCAACATCTGCCTAAGCTTTATTCCTAATATGTCGGGGTCGGCTTCCAGTCTAACCGGATGCAGCTGAACGCCGGATGTACCAGTAATGTACATGGAGCGACTGCCTATTCAACCTCCACTATACTGCGTAATACGATACCCCTTAGTAAGACTGGTTGTCAGACCTTCGGAACATTGACTACCAAAGATCGACTGTCAAACGAATGTCGAAGATCTACAACTAAAAGCCGGGCCAAACTGCTTAACGTGCTTTCCGAGGCATGGAGGAAACTCGGTATGAAATGGATAGTCTCCCATTCACAAAGCGACTTTGGCAAACGCTTCTTAAACTTAAAGATCGACCCGTGCGGATGTTTCCCTCTCGCGCGTCTTGGGATAGTATACTCTATATTATTGGGGAGTAAACTACCCGTGATTCTTTCAAAAACTAAACCCACGAACCATGACTTCACGAAACAGCTAAGTGAAACGAGGGATGACCCTCAGAGCAGTCAGCGTTGAATCCGTGCGGTAAGTGCAGAGGTCACGCAACCACTGATTGAGTTACAAGTCTTGGAAGATGTGTTCTGGACACGCGAGAAAGTTTGAGGGTACATAATAAGAGAGTGGTCAGACTGAGATTCGTACGTGGAAAGTTTGTGAATGAATCTTGTTGAGATTGAGGTAGATTTGTTTAGTAACTTGTTTGTTGGCTAACTGTATCTTTAAAGGCTTGTAAATCTATTGCTTTATCTCGTGGATTACCTCACTTATAAAGTGTATCAATCTTAACGCAGCCGAAAGGCACTTGTTCTCCCTGTCATTGCGATCGTTTCTTTGCTCTGGACCATAACTGGGAACTTTCTAGTTCCGGAAATATTGGCTTTAGTTTTTTTTTAATAGAAGTTATTACTGGTATCAAAATCAAAAAATCAAAATCCCCCTAATATATATATATATATTTTATATATATATTTATTACCTTCAATAATTGTACACGAAACACTTATCTAAGCACTATGCAGCGTTACAACTAGGGAAAAGAGTGTTTACGATGAGCTCTGGCACCCAATGTAAGATTTAACTTGTGTTTAGGGTGCCAGGGTCCTCGCCTATACTTTGGACATGTAACAATAGTTGTAAGACGAGCACAGTATATCACAATTAAATTACAATACTATAATTACTAGCTAATGCAACCAAGATGTGGCCTATTTATGTATCTATGTGTAGGTGTGTAAATGTTAAAGGGTTAGATAAATATTGTGAAAACTTGTGTTTATGTAAAAAAAATTGACTGTATAAAAACATTATTTTACTAACTGCATTAGGTTAAGCGATCGATATCCGTAGTAAGTCTTCGGTTTCGTTATAAGTTAATGTTAAGAGCCACTTCGTGACCTTGTTTTTGCATCCTTTTGTACACATAGGTGCAATGGAGCAGAGTTTATTTATTTTATTATATAAATGGTTTGACAGTATACCGAAATGACGCTGAGCAAGGGCCGTTCTACATCCCTGGGTTGAGCATACTTCGAAATGTCTGCGTTTTTTGGTAGTATTTGGATCATATACCACAGAAGGATGCTTGCGCAGAATAGTACTAAGGACAAAAAGCTGTCTCACAGTGAGAACCTGACATTCGGAGTAGAGAGCCGTAGTGGGATACCTAAAAGGCTTCGAGGTCATAACCTTGAGAACAGCTCTCTGCGCTCGTTCCAGAGGCAGGAGTATTGTCTTGAGAGTCCCACCCCACACTGTGATGCAGTAGTTTATTATGCTTTGACACAGGGCATAATAAACAGTTTTAATCGTACGGCCGTCAGCGGAGTGCCTTAGCCTTTTAAAAACAAATATACACTTGCGGACGCGCGATATGAGATTATTGAGGTGAGGTTTCCAGCTCAGAGAACTATCTACATATACACCGAGATACTTGACAGACTCACACCTTTTGATTTGAGGGCAGCCACATTGTGAGGAAGAAAGACCGATTGAGCAAGTATGAGCTCTGAGCAACATTGAATCCGGAGGAGGTAGGTTGGTGGATAGTAAGGAGAAAGGTAAGTATACCGTTTTGTTTAAATTTAGGGTAAGGATATTATTTGACAGCCATTTCATTACTGAGTTCAGAGCAAGTTCTGCGTATTTAACTGTTTCAGGCCAGTCACTACCATGAATCAACATAGCCGTATCATCCGCGTAAGTGAAGATTGAACAATTCATTAGAGACATTTTGCATAAGTTGTTAATATAGATAAGAAAAAGGGTAGGACCCAGGATTGAGCCCTGAGGAACTCCAAAATTTAATGAAATGGTGTCACTGATAACATCATTTATTTTAACGCACTGAGTTCTATCACAGAGATAATCCTGGAAAACCTTTAAGGCATGTCCGCGAATGCCCGTAGCCTCCAGCTTAGATAATAGGTGGGGAACGGACACAGTGTCGAATGCCTTAGAAAGGTCCAGGAAGATAGCCAAGCATTTCATTTTACCATCTAAATTTGATACTACGTGGTCTACCAAGGCAGCAACAGCATTTTCAGTGGACCTGCCACCTCTAAAACCATACTGATTGTCACTTAGTAATTTGTATGACTCAAGATAGTTTATCAATCGATTATTGAGGATCTTTTCTAATATTTTAGAGATGGCAGGCAAGACTGAAATCGGTCTATAATTATCCACACTGTGTCTGTCCCCATTTTTGAAGATTGGGTGAACAACGGCTCTTTTGAAAACCTTTGGAAAACAGCCTGTGGCAATAGAGCGATTGCAGATATGAGTAATGACCGGGACAATCGCGGGCAGACAGGATTTTAAGATTCTCGATGAAATGCCATCCCAGCCAACCGCAGCATCAGTTCGTAACCCAATAATGAGATTCGAGACCTCGACTTCATCTGTAGGTAAAAGTACTAGCGAGTGAGAGGGTAGTGCATCGAGACAATATTCCGGGGTATACGAAGTGGACTTGAATTTGCTAGCCAAGTTCTTGCCAACATTGGCAAAGAACTCGTTGACTCTATTTACCGAGGACTTTTCATCCGAAGATATTCTTAGTAACTCGCTGGGGGATTTAGTATTGAGGTTAGTTCCGGTAACATTTTTAACGACCTTCCAAGTAGCTTTAGGGTTATTCTTCGCCATTTGAAACTCCTCGCTTTCATATGCGTGTTTTAGATTTTTGAGAAGCTTGTTACAGAAATTACGGTATCGCTTATATGTAGCCATGAGAATGAGGTTTTCAGGATCTGTCTTTAAAGTTCCAGCCATGCTATCTCTATTTCGAATACAGCGAAGCAGTCCATCTGTAATCCAGGGTTTCAGAATTCGCCTTTTCGAAGACATGTGCACCAATTTGGAGTGGTTGGCGATGACCGAGCTAATGATGGAAACCAGAGACTCGGCGGCATCGTTTGAGTCTTGAATAGTCAATATTTCACTAAAGTCCATTGATAAAATGTCAGTGGTTACAGCTGTATAATCAACAACAATGCGACTTTGCTTATAGGCAGGGAGTGACATTACACGTTGGATGCTAATGATCGTGGGCCTATGATCAGTAATATAAGAATCAACAACCAAAGTCGTATTTTTATAGTCAGATCTTAACATAACGTGATCAATACAGGAGTTAATACGGGTTGGGAATAGATGTGTAGGGAGGAGGCCATGTGAGGCAATAAGGTTCAGGTACTGATTTGCTTGCTGGGAGATGGCACTCGGTGTGATGTCAATATTGATGTCACCCATGATCACTACATTCTTTTGGGCTGATATCTGAGTAAGGAAAGTGTCTAAGCTATCAATAAAGTTGTCAAGATTTCGTGTGGAGGGAGAGCGATACAGCGCTAAAAGTAAGATATTGTGAGATTTTATGTTACAGATCAGAGAACTAGCACCAGTTATAGATGGTTCGGTAATAATGTGAGGTAATTCTGATTTGACATATATTATAACACCATCATTCTGATTAGCAAGTTTGCTCGTGTGATAGGAAATATAACCATCCAGAGGTGGAACTGTCGCCCCCCTCAGCCAGCACTCCGATAGAATCAAAACGTGACATGTAATTTTTATTCTAGCTAGGAGCACAAGAAAACTGTCAAAGTTACAGTTTACACTGCGTATATTTAGGTGTATTATATTAAGCGACTTGTTAGTGTCATCAATGAAACGACTGCATGACTCTGGTACACAAATATGTGAATCATTCATACCAAAGGAGTCAATATCATTTAAAGTGTCAGAATCGAATGTTAACGTTTAATGTTAAGTGCATATTGATTTCAACCATAAATATGTGAAATATGTGTATTTTAGTTTTGTGGATAATTAGTAATTGTATTAAGGCAGTTGCAGGTGCATTATGTGGAAATAAGCTAGTTAGTGGCATGTACATAAACTCAGGTATGACATGAGTAGTGAGTTTGTAATAGCAAGTTTTCAAATGTTTATAATTTTTGCACGGTTTAAATGGGTGCGTTGAATAATACTGAGGGTGGTATATACAAGATACATTATACAAATTTGACAATCTTAGTGATATTATTTTAAGGTAAGTTAAATTGATAAAAAGGTAAAAAACTGATTTGTGAAGTAAACGAAAATGTAAGGTTGTAGTACATAATTCTAAAAACATGCAATATGAATAGAAATGATATGCCTTGCTTTTATTTTGCAGGGGTGAGCAGCTTCTTAAGACAAGAAGATGAGTTGACAACAACGGAGTCCATTCCTTCACGTTCACGAAGAAAAATTTTTCCATTTTGCGACCAACAAAATTTATATTTGTTCGTTTTAGCAAATGAACGGGCCTCGAAGAATAGTTGTCGCTGGGTGCGCGGCAGGTGGTCGGCGATATAAACTGGTTTGACTTCACCGGGAACACCAATGTGTCCCGTGTTTAGTTTTTCAGTTGATGGCAGACCCTTGTTGAACGTACGGCAGGCATCCAGTACTTGATTCTTCGAGGGGACAGTCAGGAACTCTGCGACTATCGGTCTGTTTGAGCCTTTTTTCCCGGGCAGACGATATACGTCACGTAGTTGTGGTGGGTTACTCGACGGCTTGATGGTCTCACAGGTTTTCAAAACAATCGAAGTTAAGTCTCTAGCTGTTTCCTTCTCAATTTCTGGGACATTCCTTATCTCAATACATGATGATCGAGAGCTCAACTGTAGATCTTCGACTTTTTTTTCAAGATTCAGTATATAATTGCGCTGTTCACTGTTTTCTCTTTCTAATTTCTGCAGTGACTTTTTAATACAATCGTAATCTTGACTCAGAAATTCTATGGTTTTTAAAGTTTCAGCGTTCGTTTTTTGAATCTCCGCATTTTGTAATTTAATTTCCGTCAACTCCGATGTTAACTTACCAAGCAGGTCCTGTTGGTCAGTTTTCCAAGACGTAAATAACTTCATAATTTTATCCTCGAAATTTTTCCATTCGCACTCTGGAGAGAAGTCTGGTCGAAGTCGCTTGGGCCGCGACGTAATGTTTACGGTTTCGGGCTCATTTGGATTGTTAAAAATGTCTGGAGTTGAGAAAATGGGTGGATTATCCGTCTCTCGGGCAGGAGTAGCAGGGGGCGAGCGCGCAGTCCTCGGCATAGTATACTGCACTAGTTTAATTACGACGATAGGTAGTATCGGTAAACAACAGATTAGCAAGCTATTGTTAGTTAGTTTTTTTTTTATTTTTGCAATCGTCCTCCCAGAGGCAATGCAATGATGGCACAAAACGTTGCGCGTTAAGTGTCGCTTACTCTTTGGTGCGGGCCGTCGTGTGCGTCACCACACGTCGGTGCAAGCGGTAATGTGTCTTCTGTGCGTTACCGAACCGTGAGAATTCTGTACACTGCGCGCAAAATGACTTGTCACTCACTCACCAGCTGACCGGTTGTCATTTAAAATGTTTAACAGTTTTCACTTTTAAAGTTATGTTTATGCAGTTTATCACGATTATTTCTTAAGAAATCCACTTCACTGATGTTCTATTATAACTGAGATGTACTTTATTTTGAATTATATTCGTATTTAGTAGTAATTAGAGATATTTGAACACAGAGCGAATAAACACGTATGTTGACCGTGCGAATGCCGGGGCAAAGATATTAAATGAATCCATCGGCACCGTGCATTGAATGCTTTACATCGTAAAATGTGATATTCCACCTCAAAAAGCTCATTTCATAAGCAATAAAATAAATAAATATTGCTGGACATTAACACACAGCGCCACCTAGTGGTGTGGCACTAACAAAGCAAAACTTGTATCGTGGACACTAGATAGTTGATATACTACATATATACTTTTTTTTTTGTTTGTAAGTACATACTTATTATACATATAAACATCCATGAGTCGGAAACAAATGTCCATGCTCATCACACAAACATTTGCTCCTACTGGGATTCGAACCCAGGACCCTAAGAACGTAAGGCAGCGTCACTACCACTACGCCATTCAGGTCGTCGCAATAGTTTTTGCGTGGAGTAACTTAGTTTGATGTACGGAATGCTTAGTAGCCAGTTTCGGGAAGTCAGTTCACACCTAGTATAATGTTTACCAGTTCTTTTAAAAGAAATACTAGCGGACGTCATGCGGTTTCACCCGCATTGTTCCCGTTTCCGTGAGAGTACGGGGATAAAATATAGCCTATGTAGTAACATATCATCATAACAAGCTGATAATGTAACTAACTATTGCTGAAAGATTCAGACAAATTGGTCCAGTAGTTTTTTTTATGTTCATTCATTAAAAACATACACACACACACACACACACAAAAATACAAGTCTTTCCTCTTTATAATATTAGTGTAGATTAACAAAACAAACACCTAATTTTAATTACACAATAACTTATCATCTTTCTGCTAACAACTAAACCGCAAATAAATAAACCTAAAAACCTCGGCCATGTGCGCAATAACCTAATAATGATGTTTATCTTGTACCATAGCATTACAAACAGCGGTCCCAGGGCGCATCATTCGCGGACATCAAAGTTTCCAGTCCACTGGGACGTGGGGGCGAAGGGAGGATGAGTAGATTGAAAAGAGAGAGTTAATTAATAAATCACTAGTGTTTTGTGTGTTAGTAGGAGGACGTTTGTGTTCTTATTTACGAGTACGATATCAGAGACCAGTATTCATCATCTGCCCAAGCTTTTGCCAACTTTGAATTGGCAGCCGGAACTAAAGATAGAATGTGTTCTTCGATGCACGGAGGAAACTCGGTATGTGATGGGTGGTCACACTTACACGGACCAACCCTAGGCAAGCACAGCTTAACGCAGCCTGCTCTTGACCTCAATCACGCCTGATGGAAAGCGATGGATTAAGAGTTCCATCCACCTCGGATGGAACTCTTAAGGCACGAGCGCGCTCCGTTAAAAAAAGAAATCTCCTCAGAATAATCGGTCACATGATATTATGTCTATGGATGATACTGATTGTGCTTGTTGCAAACAATTTAATTAAAATATTAAAAAAAAAAAAAAAAATTTTTTTTTTTTTTTGAAAATATTTTTACTGACACATAATAAAATTATACATTTCCATTTGAAACCCTGACTCCTGTGTTAGGTGAGACCTGTGTTACAGGGGTCAGTGTCTTAACCCCTTTTTGGCACTTATGTTCACATTTTATGCATCAAAATTTAAAAGAATAATAAAACAATAAAATAATGCGTGCGTGCTCTTGCATGGTGTGTTTGTGCGTAGGTGTGAATGTGTGAGTGTGTTGTGTTTATGCGCGTGTGTGTATGGTGTGTGGTATGAGTGATAATGATTGGTGACTAGAATTAGGTTAAATTATGAGTCTTGATTTGCCTAACTAACTTTAGTCATCTCGAGTAAATCTATAATCTCATATGATCTATTATTAAATTTTCCGTCTGTTGGTAGTCCAGTGTTTGAAGCCATATATTTAGTTTCATCTTAGTTTTAGGTTTTGTTAACTATACAATGATATTGGTTATTGCTCGTTCTAAGACCTCTGTTTAGAACAAATTCCTGAACAGGAGCTTCTACACATCCAAAACAAAACTTCTTCAAATATACAATTTTATTAAATTAGTTCGAAAACACGGCCAAATATTACAAATTCAAAAAATCACCGTCTGCAGGCGCGGCTCCTAATCCATTAACGGTCGGCAGCGGTATCGATTACGCGGCTACACCTCCAGGGACCCGCCATTAGGGACGCACGACCAGCAGTGGATGGCTATATAAACATTTATGGCGTACGCTTTTAGGAGGGGGCTCCGGTTTCTGCAGTCTATTGTTGAGGGGTGCTTTGGTGTATGACTGTTTTTGTTTATAGCTATTTGATGGTCCGTGGAAAATATCGGTATTTATTAGGACTTTGGTGTCACTTAGTATTTTGATATACTGGTACGCATTTAAATTTTACAACACCAAATGCACCAATGTCACTGATTCCCATATAAGACTTAATAGAGTGATCCCGCGCAACGTCACATTTTTTTAATAAATGTGCTTCAATCTTAACATTGAATTATGAATATTTTCCCTTGTCTTCTGCATTGTGGAGCAACTCAGAAACATTCGCGATCCTGGTCCATTTGAGAATATTTCAACCAAGACCTTTTTCTTCGACCAACACCGCATTCCTCTGCCACTTTGCCCATCACTATCAATAGCAATAGGTCATACTTTTCCTGGCGCATTCGTGCAGTCTCAGCGTTTGCGACATTCTGTGCCCAGTCGGTACCATCTGCCTTGCCTTTACCCAACTATGTGGTCGGCTTCGAGTCTAATCGGATGCAGCTGAACACAACTTTTTACGTGGAGCGACTGCCTATCGAACCTCAACAATCCAGGTAGTACTGGTGAAGGAAAACATTGTGAGGAAACCAGCATGCTTGAGAGATATTTCTTAACGGCATGGAAAGCAAAGTCCCATGAGCGGCATAAAAACTGACACCAGGTCTAACCACACGAAAAGAAGACTGGGTAATACCCCTTGGTAAGACTGGTTGTAAACTAAAAAAAACTTTCAACTCATTGACTATCTGTAACAACTGTCAAAGATCTACAAATGACAACCGGGACCAACGGATTAACGTGCGAGTACACGGCGGTATACTCACATAAAAGATTACAACACAATATACAATGAATCTCACAAGATGCAACATAAATAGTAAACAGCTATCCTTGATAAACTATACTCCTCCAAGCCACGTGCTATATCCCCTAGATCCCTGAACAATAGTTTAAACAAATTGTTTACCCTGCATTACTACAGTAATTGTTTACCGAGTGCAGTCTCTATTGTCAATAGTCTTCGCTCCTTGTCTACGAAGCTATCTCTTCGAGGGAAGCTCTTGTTGAGAGATACCGTAGAACGATGTTTGTTTTAAATTAGTTGTTTCGTTGGAATGATTAAGATGTTAGTAGTGGAATAATTTTGTGCAGCAGTATGGATTAATTAGGGTACCACGTTGCGTTGAAGACTGGAAGACTATGACAGCCCATGTGTTCAATATAGCCGAAATCTGAAAGCCTAATAAGGTGAACCCGGGAAATTCAATTTTTCTTAAGTTTTTGCAATTTGCAGGTCATAAGATGCTTGTCTGGATGCAATATCAATGTGTTTTTTAAACCTTCTTCTTTTTCAACATTTAGTTACCAAATGCTGAGTAAAGGTCTCTCCCAAATCTATCCACTGTTGGCGGTTTTGTGTCATAGCTATTCAGATTCTTCCGGCCACTATAATCAGATCGTCTGTACACCTAGTCTGTTGTCTACTCATTCCTCCGTCCCGTCGGTAGAAAGCAAGAATGAATTATTTTTTAAACCTATAGCAAAGCAATGAAAAGCACACCTTTGTCTTTAATGAAGGTCAAACCCTCCACCAACATATAAAAGAGGTTCGTCACAAAAAAAACTCCATGCATTTGTTTTCTTTGCCCCTTCATAAATAACCACAATTTTCGCCGACTCAGCCACTACCCCTTCAGGGAGAACGATGATACTTTAGTTTACACAAGTGATACCCTTAAAATAAACATTTATTTCTACCCTCATTTCGAATGTGCGCTCGTTACGATGCCACGTGTCGCGTTGTATACGTAATCACTTGAAATTGTGCCAATCGCGGGTGAGTGCAAATTATTGCTGAATTTTATTACTGGTCGCGTTTCGATCGGATTGCTATTTAATTTTAAATAATCTTATTCTTGATTGTCTATTCCTCATCACAAAACAATTTAATGTTTTTTTTAGACGCACAATAAATATTTTGTTGCAATGGGTAGTTATGGAAACTGGTACAAACACGAGGCTGTTTGTTTTTTTAACTATATGTCAAAAAACCTCAAGTACCTTCATCCATGTAGTTACTCGTACATTTATAATTGAATGAAAGAAAGAAAGAAAAAGCATTAATAATTTAAACAAAATTAAAATAAGTTAGCTGGTTGTTGTATGGTTGGTTGGTTGTAGAAACCTATACTAAAAACTACGTCAAGCATGGTGCTTTCCAGAACATCTCAATCGTTTCCTCGAAAAATAGAAACTACCCGTAGTCCGTAAGATTACCTACATCAAATAACAAACACAACACCACTATTGTACCAGTAATCCAGTATCTATTGTATCGGTACATTACACATCAACAATTAGCTAAATGGCCACTGCCGTGTGACACGTCACCGCTTGTCACGTCGTGTTACAACGCGTGACCATCAATATTTATCGAAGTGGGACAAATACAATACCGACACGTGACCTTGTGATACGCGATAGTTGCGATTATCATCCCGATTTTCAACGATCACATAAATTGAGAAAATAAAATGAACCGTCTACTTTTAAAACGCCGACTACGACTTCAGGCGATGCGACTTGCGACGTGTGTTGTGTCAAGCGACGCGGTGACTCATGTCGTGCTCTAAGCAAGTTCTTATATTTGTTTTTTCCGCAGCGTTACATTTGTTTTTTGCAACACGAATGTAGCTTGAAAGTGTAGCTTGTGGCGACACGTGTCGTGGTAAGGCAAAAAGGTATTTAAAGTAAGAATGTTAAAAAAATAAACACGAACAGTATCAACATATATATACAACGTGTAACGTTAAATGCGCAAAACCTCAGACACTCCAAATGATTATTAATTCAATTGACCTAAAACTGAGAGAGAAAACCTTTAAAAAATGAAAGGTTTTATGTGCTGTTTTAGTTTTACTGGCAATTAGATTTATTGGTAAGATCTTTTAGTATCCCGCGTATGAGACAATTTAAATTGGACGAAAACCATTTGTGTTTGTTTGTTTACCTATTTTGGCGGGTTTGCGCACGTGATGACCTATTAATAAATAGACAGGGCAACATTTGTAATGAAGATTTTTTTGAAAAATGTAACCTATAAAGTATATGTGTAGTATATCAACTATCTGGTGTGCACGACACAAGCCTTGGTTAGTGTGGCACTAGGTGGCGCTGAGTGTTAATGTCCAGCGATATTTATTTTATATCGATATTAGCTAAATGATCAACGACGTGTGCCCTGTCACCGCTTGTCACGTCGTGTCACAACGCGTGACCATCAATATTTATCGAAGCGGGACATATACAATACCGACACGCGACTTCGTGTCAGTTGCGATTATCTGAAAGTGTTGTAGGGTTAGCATTGATTGGGTTTATTTACCCCTGGTTTCAAATGACATAATTAACCGTAAGACCCCGTTGGGGCCTGTGCGGTTACGACACAGTCTACTATCGAGAATTCGAGAGGCTATCAGAGGAAATGCAATAGAAAAATGTGAACCTAAACACAACAACCCAGATACTACTGAGTAACATAATAAAGGGGTATTATGTTACTCAGTAATAACTATTTTTTTTTACATTGTGCAACTGCCTATCTGACCTCCACAACCCTGTTAATACTTAGTATTACGATACCACTTGGTAAGCCTAGTTGCCAGACTTTCGAGCCATTGACTACCTGTAACGACTGTCAAAGATCTACATAAGACACGGAGGAAACATTTACATATACGTACTTACGAGTAGAAACAAAATAAATCATCAAAAACAGAATAGCCTCCACCGTTATCCACAAAACTGATACTACGAAGGCCCATTCAATACGAAATCACCTTCCACAAGCCAGTTCACAAAGTAAACTCAATATAAAAAAGCGGTCCAACAAATGAGCGTAGGTAATAAAATATTCCGAGCGCATCTGTTAGAAAGTATATTTGTTCGGTCCTTAATTAACTGGAGTATCATTGCGGTGTTTGTTGAGCACACAGGGTAAACGACGAGTGCGGTGTGCGGTAGCTGTAGGAGGTACGATGGGAAGAGAAATGGACAAGGGATTGCTGATTTTGAATAGATTGTTGAACATACACGAAATGTGTAACTGTGTAAAATGGCTTTAAATGGAAAGATGCAATGCTTTTCTGCCCTTGTCCTATATTACCTGGGTTTAAAGAAAAATAGTTTTAATGTTCCATTGAGTTTTTGTAGTAGGATCATTTTCTGATTGTTAAAGACAGCCGGTAACTCCTTATATCTGGTTCTTCTAACCTAACAGACAGGTGTGTTGCTGGGGTGTTTGTTCCGCCACTTCTTTTTTCCAACTAAAACTCTGGATTGTGTCGAAGGGCGGCCGTTTTGGAGGACTGTCTCTTGTAAACTTTGACGTTAAAAAAGGGCTGATTATTAGCCTAATTTGAATAAATAAATTATGATTTTGATATTGCCCTGTGTTTTACTGTAAAAAAACTTGCACAAGTTTCTTTTGTGTTTTCATCATCGTCATCAGCCTATTAATGTTCCCACTGCTGGGACACAGGCCTCCTCTCTATGAGAGGGAATGGGCTATAATTCACCACGCGGGCCCAGTGCAGATTGGTAGATGTCACATTTCTTCGATTTTTTTGGTTCTAGGACATGCCGGTTTCCTCACGATGTTTTCCTTCACCGTTTTGAGAGCAGTGGTGATGAAATAAATTACACAAAATAATGCGTCTGCCTGGGTTCGAACGCACGACTTACTGTCCGTAAGTCGGGGCCGCCACCACTGGGCCACCGCTGGTCTTGTGTTTTATCACCCATAAAATCGGATTTGTCTTGAGCATTAAGGACTAAATATCTATTAACTACTTATAGGTCATCGTTTTGAAACACAGGGCCGCAGTGAATTGAGAAGAATGGCAAAAGAAAGGGCAGGTCTATACCCAGCAGTAAATGATGAAATACTTTTCTGATATTCCAATTTATTTTTCTACTTTCTTTTGTTTCGACTGAGATTTCAAACCGCCATATCCATCCTACTTATACCCTCACCGTCGACCACTGCTAGACACACAAAGTACTCGTGGCATCGTTTCACGTTACCCGTCTACTCGAAGCTACCGGACTCTTCGCCGAGCCGAACGCATGCACTTTGATTTGGAACCGCTGAGCTTTGTTTGTTATGATATTCAACTGCATGCCGATTGCTGTGAGTAATCTGTGTGTTTTGTGAGTGTTTCGTCATTATTTTGTGGTGATTATGAATGAATTCAAAGGTATGTTGAGACTCTTTAAAATCAAAATAAAAGCATTTATTTCAAACTAGCTGACCCACGCAACTTCCTCTGCGTCACATAAGAGAGAAAAACGAAAGGAAAAAAAAATCCCCGTTTTTGCAACATTTTTCATTCCTGCTCCGCTCCCAATGGTCGCAGCGTGATGTTATATAGCCTAAAGCCTTCCTCGATAAAATGGACTATCCAACACAAAAAGATTTTTCAATTTGAACCAGTAGTTCCTGAGATTAGCGCGTTCAACCAAACAAACAAACAAACTCTCAGCTTTATAATATTAGTATAGATAGGCCAGTTACAGGCACTTTTGAACTGTCGAAACAAAGATAAAAATTAAATGTTAGTCACAGCTCCAGCTAAAAAAAAAAAGTACGAAAGTACGGTAGTTGTCCATTCCAAAACAACGAGCAACGCGCAAGAAACTCCATGGACAATCTTTTCAATCAGCATATAATTGTTGTAAAACCTTGGTCTTGAATGGTTGATAGTTTGTAGAAGTTCGTGCTAACTAGTGGTCCAACCACGAACGCGCGACGTAATTCATCATCAACTTCCTGCTCTTGTACCATGTTACTCAAGGTCGGAACAACACGTTTTTTTCTTCCGTTCTCCCCGGTCAACCGTCACGCTATAATTTACTCCTTTCCTTTAATACCATTCCCAACACAATCCATTCATCGTTTCCTTGGTCTTCCTCTGCCTCTTTGTCCATCGCACGGACGACGTTTTTAAGTCAATTAAAACTACATCAATACGAAAGCATTTCGGTTAAATTTTATGCGACCTGGCGACCAGCACAATTAGGATTACTCAAAGACAAGAATAGTCATGCACTGTTTTAGACTTTCACGGTTTTTTACTACACTTAAAGTACTTACGGGATTATATCCGTGATTTTCTTTAGTTTGTACGAGCACCCGATATTTCGACGCTGTTGCAAGCATCATGATCGCGGAAATACTGAAGAGTTACGCGGGGAGTAAAACTAAAGAAAATCACGGATATAATCCCGTAAGTACTTTAAGTGAAGAATAGTCATAAATCTACGATGAAAGTTTAGGAGCCTCAAGAAGTCTTAAAATGTAATTCAGACTAGATTTGCGATTTGCGATTTTTGTATTCCCGCGATCATGATGCTTGCAACAGCGTCGAAATATCGGGTGCTCGAAAAACCGAAAGAAAATCACGGATATAATCCCGTAAGTACTTTAAGTGTAGTAAAAAACCGTGAAAGTCTAAAACAGTAGATTTGGATCTGTTGTTATCAAAACTTCAAAACCATCGGAGTTTAGTTGTAAAGTAGTTGCTCAAGAAATTTTGATGCAATAATTTGTACCTATAAAAGTGGAAGGGAGTATCAGACTTTTACTGACTAAAACCCATCTTTGTTCCTTCTTAGCCCTTTGTGTTCCACGGCCACGGTATCTATTTCGAACAGTTCTGCAGCCCCGGAATTATTTCTACCTTACATCATTACACAGTAGACCAACAAACCTGAACCATCATATGGAGCGGGTAGCCCGCACGTGTCTTTATATATGCTCTGTCTTTCTCTTCTTTATCGTGTGGTTAGTGCCCAGCCTGGTGTCCAAGTTTTTATGGCGCCCGTGGGTGGGCCTCTGGCACGAGACCGGCGACACTTGGGGGAAGCCTATGCCAAGTAGTGGACGTCTTTCGGCTGAAATGATGGTGATGATGGGCCTCTGACTTAGCTTTACAAGCCGTCGAGAAATATCTCTAAGGCGTGCTGATTTCCTCCCGATGTTTTACTTTTATGCTCCTATTTCGGCGTTTGAGCATGCAGAATTCTGCTCGAAAGCCTATGACGACGGTTTATCCTTAAACAGAAGACCAACTTACCTGAACAATCATATGGTCCAGCTCAGCCAGCGCCCGCAGCAGATGTGCGGTGCGTGCAGCCCGCACGAAGCCCCCGGAGTGCTCCAGTCCTGCGCCTTGAGCGAAGAGCATGCAGAATTCTGCGCGGGAGCCGACGACGCTGGTGCCAAGGGCGCAGCGGAGGGATTGGATTGCGCATATGCGTTCGGAGCCCTATAGAGGACGAATTGGTTAATGTAAATTTCAATTAGGTACATGCATGCCTTAAAAAAGTTTCACCTGGTGTCAAACTGTCAATCCTTGATTCTAAACTGTCTTAGTTTAATTGAGTTGATAACTTTCATGTCTGCAAGCAAACCGATATTTTCGATGCAGGGCTATTATGACTGGTCTACTTGCACCAAAAATTACTATAAGCGTTTAGCATTAAACCTTCCTGCCTCTTACATTTCTTACCGATTGGCAGAAACCGAACGACATTTCCATAACGATAATATGAGAATTAGCTCGGACAAGTTTTGCTAAAGGCCTCCCGTCTATCGCGAAGTGATTTTAAAGAACATAACATCATGCCTGTAATCCCCGAAAGATTAGGCAGAGGTGTACCTAATTGTACATACACATTTCGCCATTAGTGTTAAGTCCCATGTAACAAAGGGCGAGCCTATTGCTATTGAGAAATTCTTGAAGAAAAAACCCAATAACACTGTGCCCGACCTGGGAATCTAACCCACGACCTCATGCTCAGCAGTAGCAATTCCGACCACTCGACCAACGAGGCGCTCGAGGCAAATGTTCTTTATTCAAATCCACGTCCACACTTATTTACACGAGAACTGCTAGTTACTGTCATCATCATCATCATCTCAGCCGAAAGACGTCCACTGCTGGACATAGGCTTCCCCCAATGTGTCGCCACATTGACCGGTCCCTTGCGACTCGCATCCACCGGATTCCCGCAACCTTCACCAGGTCATCGGTCCACTTAGTGGGACCAACGCATCGTCTTCCGGTTCGCGGTCGCCACTCCAGAACTTTTCGGCCCCAACGGCCATCCGTTCTGCGAGCAATGTGCCCTGCCCACTGCCACTTAAGTTTAGCAATTCTTCGGGCTACGTCGGTGACCTTGGTTCTCTTGCGGATGTCTTCACTTATGATTCGATCACGCAAGGAAACTCCGATCATAGCCCTCTCCATTGCCCTTTGGGTGACTTTAAGCCTTTTGATAAGGCCCATTGTGAGCGACCACGTTTCGGTCCCGTATGTAATCACTGGCAACACACACTGGTCATAGACTTTCGTCTTGAGACACTGCGGTAAGTTGGACGAGAAGAGTTACTGTCAGGACAACTGTAATTATTATCTTCTTGGAACATTCTGCAGTCTCTTTTTTGTTAAACAAGGTATACTCACAGTATCAACATCGCAAGGATGGCAGAGGTCGGCGGCGACCGTCAGCAAGGTCTGAATGCTCTCCCGAGCGGAGCCGGCTTTCTCAGCGCGAGTAATGCAGCCGGTCAGGCAAATGTAGCTGTAACAAAAAAAATGGTTAGATAAGACTGGCATGGACAATTGTTTGCAAGATGTCTATACAGCAAAAGTTCCGGGGTAAATGGTCCCAGTCTCACCTATAGAGCATGTCATGAACCGAATCGGGTCCTTGTACTAGATTACGGCCCGCTGCCTCTCGCAAAGAGAGGGCCTGCTTCCTGAGGCTGTCTATTATGCTAAGCGAACGTATGGCACGATTTCACGTCAATTGAAGCCTTGTCAATTCACAAGTCAAGTTAACGGTGCTGCAGAAAAAAAATTTTCGACAAAATAACTTCGCGCAAACTTACTGAATGACCCTGTTGACATTTTTTCTCGCCTGTTGGAAACTGTTGGCAAAAATAATGCTGGAAATCTCCACTGATTCCATAGATCTATTCTAGATCAATATGGAAAAAATGATAAAAGACCAACTAACATATGACTTTCCAACAACCAAACAACATTACCCGTACACATATCCTCCAACATTTTCCCTAGATCACCCACATACAACCTAACACCGCCACAAAATGTAATCCACAGCTACAAGTAAATCCTTATTGAACACAAACATAGTATGTTTTGTGTTTCAACAAGAACAAAAGCTTGGGCCACAATGTTGTGATGGTCAAGCGCACCTCGAGGCGGTACATGGCTGTTGTGTTAGGATTAGAAAATGGCGCCTGTTATATGTGGGAAGTTGGGTAGGTGAAGTGGGTGTTTGTGTAATTAGTATGGAAAGCATGTTTTAAATCCCGGTCACCTAACTGAAATGTCTAAGCTTAAGCTCAAACGCTCCAAGTTGCAAATTCAACGGTGTAGCTTAAGCAGAATGATAGATTATAATGTAAATCACGTAAAAAATAAAATGGTCAGAGACACATCTAATATTATGAGCTACCACTTTTTGACCATTTTACGAATTGTAACGTAATTCATAGTGTAACCTTGTAAAATCTGCTTAACGAGCACGGTCAAAATCATGTAAGCTTTTGTAACAAACTTTTTACAGATTTTCATAAAAAAACACTTGACAACATTTTGTTCCAATATTGGATAATAACCAATCATCTCACGTCTGTATACCCCAACTAAAAGGGGAAGAGGAACAAAAAATTATAAAATCACGCTTTGCAAGCATCTTCGCTGTACATCCAATTATGCGCTGCGTCAATATTTGCGTTGCTTGTAACCAGGATTGGATGCGGTGCTCAAACTTGCTTTACGGTTTCGTCGGAGAAATATTTGTAATCATGGTCTTTGATGACAAAGAGAAGAGGTAAATCTAGACAAAATAGGACACGAGGTTTTTTTTCTCTGTGAGGGATTTGACCAAAAATCACTGAACGGTTGCTCCGAGAAGAAAGAATGGTAATTACACGTAAGTTGTTACATGCGAGAAGCAGGAAGGGAGGCCAATACCCAGCAGTGGACGTCCGAAATAAAGATGTTAAAGAAATGTCTATCTAAAGAAGAGCAAATAATTCATCTTAGGTTGCTGCATGTATTGTGTACCCAATTATTGAGAACCGTCAATATTTGCGTTACTTGTAACCAGGGCTCGATGCGGTGCTCAAACTTGCTTTACGGCTCGTTATCGTTTTGCGAGACACTTTTTTTTTCTTCATGGTAAAGATGGCTGAGACAGATAGGACAATATGGTGCAGCTTAGAAGAGGCATTTGTCCAGCAGAGGACTGCGATATTGCCCTTCTAACTCATCATTATCATCATTTCAGCCGGAAGACGTCCACTGCTGGACATAGGCCTCCCCTAAGTGTCGCCACATTGACCGGACCCGTGCAACTCGCATCCAGCGGATTCCCGCAACCTTCACCAGGTCATTGGTCCATCTAGTGGGAGGTCTTCCAATTAACGCAACGTCTTCCGGTTCGCGGACGCGACTCCAGAACTTTTCGGCCCCATCGACCATCCGTTCTGCGAGCAATGTACCCTGCCCACTGTCACTTAAGTGTGGCTTTTCTTCGGGCTAAGTCGTTACCTTGATTCTTTTGCGGCCCTTCTATCTAAGACAAACGTAACTCCAATCGTTTTCCTAACACGTACGTTACGAGTTACGGTCGTCTCCTCTGCAAAAAAAATCTGGGCCTAAAGTGAAATGAATATTTAAGCACAGGTACAGCAAGGCCAGGACAGGAATGGAAGTTCTACATTAGAGCAAAGAAGAACCATGGAATCTGAAAATCATACGATAAGAACAATATTGGTTTTAAAACGGAATTAAACACAAAGAATTGCACCGGAAATCATAAGTTCGTAAGTATCGTGATATGTCTTATGGTAACGTTCTACAAAGGCTAATTCAATATATCAATATAAAAAGGAATAACTTTCTAAATCACTCAAGTTCAATTCACAAAGCACTTTAGTATTAACCTTGGAAATAAACCACGAAGTCAATCGACAAGTATTCCAATCTGTAACAAAACTTTGGGAAAGGCAGTCCTAATCAAATCTAGCTAGGGTAACCGGTAAGTTTAGTTTGGATTCACGGATTTCATCAAGTACACATTTAATATTTGTAGTAAGCGGTGCAAAATATTGATGGATGGAGAGGGAGAGGAATGCCAAAGAAAAGTTGGACGAATTGTGTGAATGACATGAAAGAGAAAGGAGTAAATGATGCCATAACAGGGGAGAATGGAAGAAGAAAACGTGTGGTGCCGACCCCAAGTAGAATAGGAGAAGGGCAGGGAGATAATGAGTAAGCGCTGCAAAATTGAAAACTGGAAGACCATGCAGTGACTGAGATGCACTGCTCTGTAATAGAAGATTTGAATCCTTGGATATCCCTCACCGCACTCCAACGAAAATGTTTTCATAACTTCATACTGAGATGGATGACCTCAACGATTCTGCATAAACGATTAATGCGATTTACAGTGTGATGAAGCAGACTATACTCTTCGAATGTCAACGGAACATAAAGCGTAATAATATGGAAAACCATTGCCTGAATTATATATACTTTTTTCACAGAAACAGAACAAGAAATCACTTATTAGCATAAAAGTATGTTTCCAGATTAAATGTTTTTTTATCAATATGTAAGATATGCTAAGGTTGATAACTTTGGCTATTGCTTGATGTGTAAAAACTTTATTGCTTCGACATTCAACCATTGCTGAAAGGTCGAACATAAAGCTATTAATTGGCTAAGGCTAGTAGCGACAACTGAGCGGTTTGTATTATGCTAATTAATTATTCCAATTAAAGTTGACTGACTTACTTTTTACGATACGCTCAATAAAGAACCCACATTATTAGCAGTACGTAATTAAACTTTACAATGCATATAAAACCAATCAATACAAATAACAAACATTTTATCCGTTCCAGAAAATCAATTAAAAAAATAACCGAAAAAAGATGGCGCCGTTGGTTTGGTACGTCAAGAATTTCAAATTTGGAATCCGAGCTCCGCCTTGTGATTGGTCACTCACGCGCGACGATATGTTTTATACCAAGTCTTATTTACCGTTCATTTATTGAATTTTGGACTTAACGGCTTAGTGATAAAGTTCGATGTGAGTGTATGACTTTGTTGGTCAGGTTGTAAACTTCTTGATAATGCCAGACCTCCTTGTAGAGACGGGTTAAGATAGTGTAATCTTAAATATTTGTGAGACTTTAAAGGTCACAAAGAATGGTTGTTATGGTAAATGACCAGAGATTGATGGCAATAAACTTGATTGAGAAAAATAAAGCTAAATGTATGTAAGTGTGTTATTGCCCTTGTCCGTTTTATTTTATGAGTCAAAGCGATATGCAATCGCAATTTAGCTCTTGTTCGCAAAACGATCTCTTTTTCAAAGGCTGATAAATATCAGTACAAAATATTTGGTGGAATTTGACGGTTAGGGAACGAACAGAAAATACACTGGTCAAGTTTACGATGCAGCATCAATCCAAAGCCACTAAGAAGGTCTTCGAAACGGGTTAGGGCATAAAAACATCTTCATGTTTGCCATTAAAAAAAACAATCCCACAACACGCAGCGCAGCCAACCGCACAACCACTGCGCCAACCGTGCCGCGTAATTCAAACATGTCAACCTACTGAATGACAGTCTTGGCTGAAGCTTCAATTTGCGATGATGTATGAAACAAATTGACGGCAGATATTTAAATATCTTAGACGACATTGAGTGTGCTTTTAGATATTCCGCTTTCGGTGCTGAGTCGAACGTTCCAGTCGCTCGGATCAATCTTCAAGTTAAGCCGCGTTTGCCTTGGTTGGAGCGTGGATCCACCCATTACATACCGACTTTCCTCCGTGTCTCGGAAAGCAGGTTTAGCCGTTGGTACCGGCTGTCAATTGTACATCTTTGACAGTCGTTACAGGTATTCAGTGGCCCAAAAGTCTGACAACCAGTCTTACCTAGGGATGTTGTATTACCCAGTGCTACCTGGGTTTTGGAGGTTAGATAATAATATGCAGTCCAGCTCCATGTCAGATACATTCGGTTACACTAGAAGCCGACCTCAACATAGTTGGGAGGCTAGGCAGATGATGGTGCCGAATCGAACATAGCAAACTGAAAACCGTCGACATGTCAAACTACTTATATCGAACGTTGGCTGCGACATCATCACGTGATGTATGAGACTATTTGTTTCATATACTCTACGAGTGATGGATGTCACATCTCAGCGAGTATGATATAGTGACGCGTCACTGTACTACACCAGTGAAGCGAACTGTTATTTTCATACGGACGTATACAGGACGGGTGCGTTATGTGTGGATGATACTAATCCGAAGCATCTAGTTACGCAAATGGAAAGTTTTTGAAGTGAAAACTTCTATAAGCGCGTTGAGCACTTTTTGGGTGAACAAAAATCATGGAACTCGCGTGACCGTCACGTACGCTTATCGTAGCACTCGTAGCCGATACGCTACGGCGTAGCACCACATAGGCGTGCGCGGGGCACAACCCGTAGCAGGGCTACAACTGGGGCGGGGCCAGAGGGGGATGGGGAGCAGGATTTTTCGCAGGTTTCCACTTCTTACTAGTCCCCAAAGGCTGCCGTAAGGCCGACTTGACAGTTGTATTTATCTAGAGTAAGAGTTACTAATATAATATAATAATACCATATGTATAATAATACCACGCCTGTAATCCCAAAAGGGTAAGGCCAAAATGCAACTATAATACAGTGGGCTGTATTGGGTACCCCAGTACGAACGTAGGTGCTTTCAAGAGGGTCACATCGTGAAGCTGATTGTACATGAACACTGCCAGTAACGCTTCAGTCCCACGTATTAGGAGATGACCCTATTGTCATTACCCGGGCAGGAATCCACACTTCAGACTGTTGCTGAGATATTCTCAGCAGTAGCACAAGCGACCACAAAATCAACGGGGCACTCGAATACAAAGCCATCAAATTACTAAAAATCAATTCTCATTTTAACATTGAACAAAATATTTAATCCAACATCTAAACTTGTAAAGACAGCATCCTGTGAACTGTCTCAGCGCCGGCGCCATGATTCATCGCCCCCGCCAGCCAATCACGGCGCGTTCTAAATTCAAACGCGCTAATGGAAGGCGAGCATACGAGAGGCGCCTGCGCATCTATCCGGATCTGTGTTGCCAGGTGCGGGTGGATTTATTCGTTTTAGGAATAATTATTTAATAATGACATTTGGAAATCAATCCGTGCATAGTAAAATGACAAGCACTACTTTCATAATGCAAACAAAAACACTTATACTTGAATTGTAACGCGGAAACATGCTTGCGTTTGGCTGCAACTCGCCTAATGTGAAGCAATTACATGCCTTATATTCTCTAGTTTAAGATTAAAAAGTACAAATATTCAAATTGAGAATGACATACTCCAAATTGATTATATTTTGTACCTGACGGATTTTTATTACTCTGGACTGGTTAATAAAAAACAAAGCGGTAAGCCATTATTTTCTCTTTTTTTTTAATAAAAATCACTTTTATTACTAACCACAAAATACACCCGCACAGCTGGCAACACCAAAAGAAAGCACTCACCAAAGAAAAATTTATGGCCCGTTTAAAATGTTTTCGTTCTTAATTTCAGTTAGATAAACGACTCCGGCGCATTTCGGCGCCTTTACAAGGTGAAATACGTATACCCATTAAAGACACTATGTCGCCTTTGATATTCCTCGAGACTTAAAACGTCCAACGTAAAATGGTCCGTATGATTTGACAAACATCTTCATTTGTCGGTGATTTTTCTTTGGAGGCAAGGGGCATGGGAGGTCGGAGCTTTTTTGACACGGTGTGGCATTTTAAGTGTGTAAGGTATGTTAATTTTGTGTGTGGATTTATTTTAATTGAAGGAAGTTGGTAATGAAAGGAAGCTTCAGTTGGCCGCTTCAATATGTTTGTGTATTTTATAGGGAGGTTTCTTTGTGTGAAAAATATTATTTTGTAACTTTTGCCTGCGGTTATGCCCGCGTGGATAAATGATAAAGTCTAAGACAATTTTAGACGTCAACTCGGAATTAAAATTAGTTTTAGTGGTACAATCTGATCAGCCATTTAGAAGACGTTACGAAGTTGGGACGCCCTCAAGTTACGTGGAGCGAAGATGGCAAGGTGGCCGCTAGCAGCTGGACAAGAGTTGCCAAGAATCGAGTTAAATGGCGTATGATTGAAGAAGCTTATGTGCAGGAGTGACTGCTGTAGGCTGATGGTGGTTGATGGGTAAGTCGTGACAAACCAATAAACTCTCACATAACATTACGCTTTGTAGGCAGAAGTGTACCTTGTAGTACATCCATATTTCACCATGTTTAAGTTCCATGTAAGAGGCGAGCCTATTGCCAAGAACCGGACACAAATCCAGACTCCGTGGGTGCTACTGAGAAATTCCGTATGGTAAAACCCAATATCACTTTGCCAGACCCGAGAATCTAACCCAGGACCTCTGCTCAGCTGTCGAGAGGTCTCGCATTTCGGTTTCGGTCAATATGCCTCGTTGGTCTAGTGACCAACGAGGCATATTGACAAAACTAGAAAGCATTTTACATTCGTGACGATGATCATCCGGCTCGAAGGACCATTAGATTAGACCAACGAGGCAGTCGGACACAAAGTCACTCTCACATTTAATATATTAAGTAGTTAGGATCTGGAGCCTGGAGTGGTCGGTTAGATTTATGTATGTTTTGATTTTGAAGGGTTTTGATGTGTGAATTATTATTATAATATATTGTGCGACCGATAAGATCTTAAGTACATTTTGTAATAATTCTTGTGTGAGATACAAATGTGGCAGATGATTCTCTGGAGCTTTAATCTCTGCACAATATATTTTTATGCGATATTGCGTACCGTGGGATTTGTTATGTGAGTATACTATATATTTTGTTTTCATACACGACACGCACGTAATTCAGACCAGATTTTTTTAAAGAGAGATCTAATTTAAATATGCAAATACTAACATACATTACATTCTATATCCACTTTGTGTTATTTATTTATTTATCTGAGAGCCAAAAATCCAAAACATCCACTAACCTTGGGCCCGCGCGAATTATGGCGCAGTCCCTCTATCAGAGTTGAGGCCTGTGTCGCCAGCAGTGGGAACTTAAAAGGCTGATTATACTTATACTCACATACTTATAATCTAGACATAACTTGTTACAGATTGTTTAATAGGCCATACAATTATTTACGACTTAAGAAAGTTAAGACTTTTACCTCTTATTTATCTATTTTTGAAAAGCATTACTAATTAAATGTTTCATTGACTAATACAATTCCTCCCCAATTTTACTATTCCCAATCCGATTTAAAACCAAAACTTTTACTCCATCTAGAATTAAATACCACTAAACATAAATCCTCATTCTCAATTAAAATGACTCCATATTTTAACTAACAACACTAACAGGTGTTGCTAACATAAAAATAAAATCCCATAATTCCATATGCGTTTCATTTGACGTACAAGGGGGCACATTGAGACATCAAATTTATTTCTCTTTAATAAACGCAAATAAATATGTAAATTCAGTTTAAACAAATTTCGCGCGCCCCCCAACAAATCGGCCATAGACCGTAGGGGACATAGACCACATTGTTTGAAATGCAACGTTCTGTTAAGAGCTCAAAGTTGAAAATGCAATAACATGCTTATTGTCCCTTGTGTCATTTAAAATGTAACGGTCGGAATGTTGGTTTAGTTGTGCGTGAATAGAATTGAAATGTGGAGCTTGAATAGATATTAATAGTTGAAAGGGTCTGTGCGCTAATAAAAATATTAAGTCAGCATTGGACAGATTTAGCACAACTCGTGTTTTGAAGTGACGTGACGCAACACGTTGCAGTAGCAACATTTTTTTTTAGGATATGCTGAGCCGGTCCCAAATGAATTTGGATTAAGTTAGGAGAACAAAAGTAGATAGTAAACTATAGTTAATTTTGTCCAAAGTAAAACCAAATAAATAAGCACGGGGTACTGGGTAGGCCTTTACTCCAAATAGCACGAAAAGTAGGTAAATTAGATAGACCCACGACAATGGATGGTGGTAAAGTTCACAAAAACCCATGAACTACAAAACAGACAACCGACAGAATATCTAGAAGAAAGAACATCCAAATGCGATTACGTCAATACAGGAAACAACAAGGGAGAAAGCTTTACATTCTGATCTGCGATGAGCTAAAATCGGATTGCACGGATTTATACAATTCAAAAGCTTAGTGGAGTTTATTAAAAAACAGACGAAAAACCAGGGGCTGCATTCAAATAAAAGAACAATAAATCCAAACTATAAAAACAATGCTAACGAAAGCAACAAGTGCAATCATCATCAACATTACTAAACTAATTTTTATTTCTAGAGAAGATTCTAGTGGTAAACGATAAATAGACGATTTAGATTAGACTATTGAAAAGCTTAGTGGGGTTATTTAAAAACAGACGAACAACCAGGTGCTGCTTGTGATTAAAAGAATAATGAACTAAAACTAAATAGCAATGGTAAAGAAAGAAGCAAACGCAATTATCATTAACATCGCTAAACTAATTGACAAAATTTAATGTCTAGACAAGATTCTAGTGCTAAACGATAACGTAGATAAGACTACCGGTATTTAAATGCAACATGCCAATTAGCTGAAGATACGAGTCTTACTAATAAGAGTGATAATCAGTTGGACATTAATCGGTTGTAACTTACAACACTACTTTACATTTGGAGTAAAATCACTTATACCGCAGATGTTGGGCAATGGATCAGTTGGTGGAGTTTAGTGTTAAATGGATGTAAGTGGCTGTCAATATGTGTGGCTATCTAATCTAAGAGGTTGAGGAAGCGTGTATCCATCACCTGTTTGAGCAAATCAAGAGTTACGTGTATCAAAAGGATAGTCAGTATATTAAGAATATATTACTTATGTAATTCGTGAGTTTGGACTTTTGTGACTCCGTCAGGGACCAAGTTTGAGCACCGTAGGTTAGGATGGGCAGAATGCACATGTCGATGAGTTTGCGCTTCAGGGATAAAGGTAGATCACCCTTCATCAGCGACTTCATGGACCAGTAGCTCTTCCAGGCGTTCTCGACTCGACGGTCAAAGGGCGATGGAGCGTAGTGTATTGGGTATCAAGCTCAGTGACCGAATTCGCAATACCACAATACGCTCAAAAACGGGAATCGCTGATGTGGGCATCAGGACCGATGGGCCAAAGTCGCCACTCAGTGGGTGCCAGATTACGGGCAGCGTCGCCGAGGGAGGCCTAGAAAACGCTGGCGTGACGACTTAGAAGCGTTTGCGTTAGATTGGCCTGAGAGAGCCGCACGTAGAGAGGAGTGGAAGACTATGGGGGAGGCCTTTGCCCAGCAGTGGGACAATATAGGCTAATAAAAAAAATAAAAAAAAAATAAAAAAAATTCGTGAGTATTTCAAGGATGGCAAAAATATATTTGCTGTTTTAGATTCTAAAATAAAACGGGAGATTGATTCCTCTCCTGCAAATCCCGCAACAGATGTAAGGTTTGCTGTAAGAACAACCAATTCTGGGTTAAGCTCGCCGTATTTTAATTTTGTGTATATTTTTCTTTATTATTTTTGTGTCCAATAACGAATAAGAATAATAATTTTTAGACCAAATTAAATAAAGCCAAGATTACCATCAGCTGCATGACCGAAAAGAATTAGAAAGAATTAGGTCTGAAGAATGGATTCTTTTTAAACGTTTCTCCGCACTAGGAATTTCGCCTGTTTCGTGGATATGTCACCGTAAAATTGTCAAACACGTTATACTAAAATATAACGTGTTTTTCTCTAGCGATATTGTAATATCTCGAATTATTGGCAACTGAACATACGGAAGTATCTCTGCCCCCATAATCGGGACTTGGGGCACCCCCCCCCCCCCGTTAGGTTAGTTAGGTTCCTTTAAACCCTGCACTCGGAAATAGGGGACCCGCGAAGCGGGGCTCCGTCGACTACGCTTTTTAGGGGAATATGAAGTGTTTTAAGGGGTTAGGTTATAAAAATCGGTATTTCTCAGGAATGGTACAATATCTTTTCACGAAAGTTGTACCACTGGGCAAGGGGGACCCCTCCTTCACTCCACACCGCGTAAGTTGACTACCATCGCATGCATTTCACGAAAAATAATGCGTTTTGTTGTATGCAGTATGTTCATTCGACAATTTTTCGAGGTTTTACAGTATCGGTAGAGATATTACAATATAACGTATCTATTTGACAATTTTACGGTGACAGATACAAGCATTTAAAGACACACACAAACATTCAGACCCGGAACTACTACCTGTAGGTCAAACATTTCTTACTTACGAAGTTCGAACCCGCAGCATGCATCGCTCAGCCTATGCGTCGTCCGTGTCGTCAACTCGTATAAACCTGCTTAGCTTTTTCAACTATGTTGGGGTTGGCTTCCTTTCTAACGGATGCATAGATATAAACAGTGAATAATCTGATAATGTTTAATAAGACCCCTTGGTTAATCTGGTTGTCACAGTTTCGTGCTTCAACACAGTGAGGTGCCTAGTGCCTAGGGTCAACAATACGGCAACCCTAAAAGCAAGCAGACTGTTTAGAAACCCTAACATCATGAAGAATAGTAGGTTATATGGACAAACCAAGTTTGTTGGCTTGTATGAATGTACCGCCACTATCCTCTTCCCATAACAAAAGTCAAAGATCTACAAACTTCAGCCGGACCAAAGGCTTACCGTGCTTTCTAAGGTACGCAACCATTTCGATGATCATATTGATCATGAAAAGGTCCTTAATGAACCAACAGAATATGCTGATAATAATCTGCTCATCATCCTCTCTCTGACACAATACAGCCAAAAGGGCCACCTGACACTACACTTACGCACAATTGAACAAATAGGGTCGAGAGCGGCTTAAAGTACTCTACAGTGTAATTATCATTGCCGTTTTATTTAACCCTCTAAAGAGCATGACAACTGTCATTACAGTAAACAAGTGCTGTCTATGTGGATAACAGCCGCTCGGGTTGATCTTTATCCTATGGTAAAACTGGTTGTCAGACTTTCAGGCCACTGACTGTCAAAATCTACAAGACAGCCGGAACCAACAGCCTAAAGTGCTTTAAGAGAAAATCGGTATGTAATGTCTCCCATCCACAGACTAGCCTAGGCAAGCGCGACTTAACCTGAAGATTGATCCAAGCGGCTTTTATTATTTAGTCACGAGCTCCTCACTCTAAACCCCGAATAATGCAATCAGAAATTTTCCTAACCACTAAAAACATTCAACACCCAATCAAACGCCTTTTCGAATGCCAAACACGCGGAATGGGGCATTTCCATTAAGTACTAAGACAAAGTAGCCACTAGAACAATCTAAATGGAAAGGAACACAATTTATTCACCATTCACCTGGTGTTAACACCATCATAACATCCATTCCTAATTATTATTATCAATTAGAAGCTAATGAGGGAATGTTTAGATCCAATGATATGCTTTTAACGCATTTTTTGGGAACAGTATGGCATTCTAATTTGGCAAATGTTCAATTTCTGTGATGCATGTTTTTCTTTGGGATCTTTTGGGGTATTCTGGTGTTTCTTTTTATTGGATACCTATATGGAAAAGCTAAATGTGAGTATGAATGTAGATGGCTATAAGAGTAGAGGAAGAGCAAAGAAACGATGGATGGACTGTGTGAAGGATGATATGGCTAGAAAGGAGATGCCTGCTGAGATGATGAGTAATAGAGATGTGTGGAAGAAGAAGATATACTGCCAAACCCAAATAAATTGTGGTAAGGGCAAAAGAATGGTAATGATATGGAAAAGTTAAATAGGGTAAAAATCCTCGTGAGGAAACCGCGACTTCTGTACCAAAAACATAATCTGCCTGCGTGGTGGACTATAGCTCGCTGAATATCAGGAGGAGTTGGAGGAGTTGCAAGAGACGAAACATTACAGATCGTTTACACTTATCTGGATTGTAATTTTGTTCAGATTATGTTTTCTTTATATCAATTTTATTTGACATTTCAAGCACATAGTACAGAGGCGGACTTAATGCCATAGGCATTGTCTACCAGTCAACCTTTGGGTGATGCAAAGACAAGCAGTGGTAGGTGTACATCTGAAAATAATTTGATTAATACTAAGGTAAACTACAAGGATATATAAAATACTATAAATCATCGTCTACTTCTTTCTTCCGCACCACGGCAGTTAACAAGAAATTTTTCAATTCTTCAATTCATAAATCTTTCTCATCTTCAGCATGCGTCCCATCCAAGTAAAAAAATCCAGAAAAATCCCCTAATTTACTCCCAAAGTTGGTCATACACTTCGCGACGTAAACAGAAACCCATGTACCATCATATACTACTCAAAAATTCAGACCTCGTTGCTTATTTACATAGGAAAAGTGTCGAGGGGAGAGCGGGGTATCAGGGTTATCCGGATAAGTAATTCCCTCCCGGTAAGTAATGCGTTGATAAATGAAATTAAATCGCACAAACAAGCGTTGCCGTACGACCCGGCGCTCCCCTTTCATGTGTCCTCTTGAAAGCTTGCGTAGGGATGTAATAAGTCAAGAAAATGTGTTATCGATAAAATTTAATTATAGTGGCTTATGCGAAGAACGCAATTGTGATAAATGAATATGAATTTTGTCAGGAATGAATGCTGCCAGTATATGAAGTACGATTTTATAGCCTATCTGACAAACAAATGATTATATTTAATAAAAGGCCTATGTTCAAGTAAAAAGTCGCAGTCGTCGAAATTGTAATTTGATCAGGGTAACAATAGACAGCGAAATACCTGATATTTTTTATTATTCAATCATCAACTTAACAAATTACAAACGCAATGTTGCAAAGATCACAAAAAAACATTTTCCTGATATAAAAAACAAATTTTACTAAGAAATGAAGAGAAACAAAGATTTTGACAAGATTCTTATGCGAATATGGCGCCTGTGCAAAACCAACAGTTAAACACCCATAAATTAAATAATTCCAACAACACTCAATCAAAATATCGACACCAACCCCCACACTAAAACACACTTTGCAAAAAGAACATCGCAACTCGACATGTGCGCGCCAATCTGTCGCTGTAACGCGAATGCACTTCAAGCACATCTCCCGTCTCTTTCATACGCGTTACCTTACCTATTGCTATCTCATTCACACGCCCTTCACAAGTAGACCCTATTCGCGGCTGTCGCAACTACTTAGCGATGGCGCAGCGATAATCGCTTGTTTCGATGTATTGGATTGTTCCGTCCGATTCGATTATTCGGTTAAAAAAACAAGGTTCTCGAGTTACGTTACGATTATTCGATTACAGAAGCTTCGTTTTGAAAGCCGTGCTTTGATTGTTATAGTTTTTTTATGGAAAGGAAATATCACAGACCGTTGTGGACAGTATCACACATTCAAAGATTTTTTTTTTGTATATGATCAACGCACAATAATAAGCACTGTTCGGGATTATTTCTAGAAAACTCCATTCTGCACAGTACACTTACGAGCACCGTAATGGTATCACCGCGAATCGAAACAAATAAAAACACTTCTAAAACATGATATCAACAAAAACGCTACAATTTTAGTTCTAAAGCAGAATAATTTTAATTGAAATACGTCCTCGTAATCTCTCTTGAATTGGAATTTAATTTCAAACAATACAAATCATAATTAACCCTCACAGCTTTATGACTACAGATCCAAATCAAAACAGAAACTAATTAACTAAAATCAAAATAACAATTGAAAATCACTGACCACTGTGGACCCCCGAAGAAATAATCTGGTAAATAAAAACAGCACAGTAAATTCTCACTTTATAACCTACAGATCCAAATCATTTAGAACTAATCAAGCAATCAACTCAAATCAAAATAACAATAGAAAATCACTGACCACTATAACCCCTGATTATGACCCCCCAAGAAATAATCTTGAAAATCAAAACAGCCGTGTTCATTTTACCCCCAATTTACTCTCGCAAGTGTGACATATCTCACGTGGGAGACAGGGGGCGAGAGGAACACCTGGAGATTCGCACGGCACTTAACACTGGGTCGATAAGAACGAGGCAAGAATTTTGGAGGGTTGATTAAAATTTGAAGTATTGGAGAGATGGAAGGCTGAACAAGGGACTACTGTGATTCGAAGAAAAAAATTTTGGTCCATTTTCACCGAAAAGATAACCGTCTGATTATCTAAAAACAGCTGTCACTATGACGTGTTCTCATACAAAAATATGTTTTAAACATCTGATTTTAGATAATCCGAGCGTCATCTTTTTGGTGAACATGGACCTTAGTCGTACTTTAAAACTGAACATAATTTGAATGATTTGGCATCGGACGTTTTGCCTGACCCAGAGTTTAACCAGGAAATCTACTACCGTTCACAAACGCTACTGCTGAGGTCTTGGGTCCGATTTCAAAGATAGGCATAATGTTTTAGGCTCGCCCTTTTTGCATGAAATAACCCTATAAAATATAGTCCGACCTATAGGTCAACTCCACTAAAACCGTCGGGAATAACAGGACTGACGTTATTTTAGTTATTTACTCACTCTCCGAAATTCTATTAAATGAGAATAATTTCATGTCCACAAACCAAAATATTTAAATAACAATAAAAGCTGCCCTAACGCGGCCACACGGGGCGATCTATCAAAGGCGTTCGGTAGGCGTAAGCACAACAGCGCAGCAGGCGACGCCGCGGGGCGTCAATTGAGATGTTAGCCGATTGTATTATTAGCGTGTTTTGGTTGATTACGCTTTGTTAGATCTGAGAGATATGGCAGGATGAGAGGGTTTATGCTACTGGGTAAATTTGAAGAGAATTTCAAGCTACGTGCTAGTTACTTCCAGTAAAACGATGGATGGCATTTGAAAGAAAAAGGAGGAAATGATAGCGTGACGGTTGAATAAGAAAGGACGAAAAACCAAAAACCCCAAATAACATGGGACAAGGGGACGAAGCGCCGAAGAAGCCTATTACGTGGCCACTACTGGACTGGAGGGGTTGGGTCAGCGTGGTGGATTCCATATTTCACCAGGCCAGCCCACTCCTCACTCCACTGTTAATAAATAATTCAATAATACTACATCGAAGAGCCATTGCTAGCTAGAAACTATCATTTCAAAGGATCTGGAAAATCTTTTTTTGAATTTCAAGCCGAGACTTTCAAACTATAGGTCAGGAAAATTGATAGTACATAATTATAATCTAACACTGTAATCAAATCATACTGCTACAGCTAGTGTCAGAGAGAGAGTATTAAAGACAAATACTGCAAAGAATCATTTTTTTTAACAGCAGGAAATAAAGAGCTCTACCACCAAGAAAATTTCTAAATTAACCGTTACTGAACGATGCTCATCAAAGCCAATCCTCAGGGAATTCAATGACCCAATTTAAAAAAAAAAACGAAACAAGAATTAAATTCACCTAAACAGGCCAGCTGTTAATAAACTTTCTATTTATATACAATTTTGCGTATTATTTGGTAAGGACGAACATGTGACGCCCCTCGGTGTCAATGTCATGTGACTGACAGACGTCATTGGGGACTTGGAGTCACTGTCACTGTGGATGATTTCTGGAATGGTATCGGGCGAATAGTGAGTGTAGGTACTGGCTTAAGAGAACTTAATTAAAATTGAGTCATCTTGGACAGATTCGACAACCTGTTTATTCATTTAAATAAAGAAGGATTGGATGCGTGTGCATTCTAAACTCCTTAGGTCCATGTTCACCGAAAAGATAACAGCCTGATTATCTAAAAACAGCTGTCACCGTGACATGTTCCCATACAAAAATGTGTTTGAAACAGCTGTTTTAGATAATCAGACCGTCATCTTTTTGGTGAACATCGACCTAAAAGATAGGCTTTTAACTGATGACTAACAAACGGTTAATAATACTACAGCCGTAAGACGTACCGCTGACGAAGTTCACTCAAGTGGAAGCAACTCGTCAGCGATCTCATCATCATCATGTTCCTGCCATTGTCCTAATTTTGTTGTGGTCAGCGCAGCATGTCTTCTTCTATACTTCTCTATTACTCGTTATCTCTGCAGTCACCTCCTTTCTAGTCATATCATCTTTGTACAGTCCATACAACGTTTCTTTGGTCTTTCTTTACTCTTACAGCCATCTACATTCATACTCAACGTCGTGTCGTCGTCGTCGTTTCTTCACTACATTTTCCGTATTCTTCCGTGTCCATACTCGTCAGGTTAGCAATCTCTTCAAAGCTTTCAAAGACGTACATGACCTTTAGCAATGAAGAAAGCAAACTTGGGCAAAGAGCAAACGGTATCATGGTCTTAACTAAACTGTTTTCAAAACACCACTTTTGTTATGAATAACAATAGGCTTGCTTCACTGATAAAAACACGGAAAACCCCAAAAAATCACGGATTTAATCCCGTAAGTACTTTAAGTGAAATAGGCTTGCTTTCCAAAATAGATGGAAAGTTGATATCTCGACAGATTTCAATCCAACCCGCAGATGTGGATTCTTTTAACCCATCACAAAATAGGACAGAAAGTCCCAAACCACACCCCATCTGTTAATAACCTTTCTATTTTTACAATTTCGCGCATCTATGTGTTACTACAAGCATGTGCCACGACCCTTCGGACAGCGTCACTATCAGACACTCGTCACTTGGGAACTTCAAAGCACAGGAGTTTGTCATGTGCAAGTCTCTGTAACTAATCAAATGATTCTTGATCGTCATTCGTTTCTTTTGGAGTTTAGTGTTTAGGAATTTTTGTCCGTGAAACCTGACGTTTTAAAAACAATAATGTTTGAAGTACTAACTCACTGTTACACTTTGTCTTACGAGGCATACATGATCATGAATGCATTTTATGCTTTGTATGTTACCCTTTTGGTGTTGAACAATTGAGTTATCGGACAACTGTTTACTCAAATACCAAGTCTGCCCAGCGGCCACCGGCCAATACGATATCCCTTGGTAGGACCAAGGGACATCGTATTGGCCGGTAACTGATTTGCAGAGATCTGATAGGCAACCGCTTCAGATACTGCGACTAACTTTATCGGTACAGATTGCAATCTAGGTCAGCTTGCGATCTGTTCCGATCAAGTTCGTTTCTTTTCTTTGATTTTTGTGACTTGAAACCACACCCCATCTCTTAAAAACCTTTCTATTTTTACAATTTCGCGCATATATTTACTACGACCATGTGACACGACCCCTCGGACGGTATCACTACCACTCCTCACGGTTCTCACTTGGGAGTCACAACGGCACGAGTTCCAACTCACTCCCTCGAGCATACATAGAAACCGCATTTGTGGCACGCTTTATGATTATGAGTATGAGACTTGTAATTTTTGCGTAATGTTTTTAGTTTGTTTTGCGTAGAGCACTCTTAGCACTTGAGAGACGCAACATAAATCTGAATGTATAAGTACTTGAGACGTTGCGCAAAAACTACAACATTACTTATAGGTACTTACTTATTTTTTTATTTGACAAGGAAAACATTATAAGGAAACCAGCAAGCTTGAGAAATATTTCTTGACAGCATTTAAAGCCAAAACAGAGGCCTTTGGGCGGCATAGAAACTCTGACACTAGCTTAGGTACTAACCACACGATGCTTTCAGGTAACTCCGATAAGGTTATTATGTACTCTCATTGCCTATTTAGGATACAGCTACTATTTTCAACCACTACACAGCAATAGGTTTGTCAACTGAAAAAAATAATCTGTTAGTTACTTTATCAAAAAATATTTAACCCGTACCTACTTTTTATCTGTAACGTAAACCAAAATTGACGAAGATAAGACGCTTTTAAAATTCTCAATACGTCACGCAGTAGTATATTTTTTAGTGCGTTCTGACGTCACGAGCCCCCACTCCCAAGTTTTGATGCGTTTTATCTTTGTCAATATTCGTTGATTAACAAAAACAAAAAATACCGTGTCCATTATGTGCCAATACTCTTAACTACACAGACTTGCAACTTTTTGATGGTGGAAACTAGCCTATTGCTAAAAGCCAGAATGTGAACAGTGGCGACCACTAGAAAAGCACCGAGGGATTAGTAGTCAAGGAGTAACAATTCAACTGTAATTCCTACTGGATCCACGAAATTAACCTAAAAAGTACAGCAAATGAGTCAGACATAAAATAACCCTGCTCTGCCTGTTAGAATCAGGTCTTCTACAAAAAAACCTAACATTCGCCTAACATATTTCAACATATTCTAACACCCTCCTACAACACCAACCACTTTCACTTGATTAAGCTTTTGATCCTAATAAAATAAAATGTCCCTATGACGCCATATGCACAAGCGTTGCCCGTGAAATTAAATCAAAACATCGGATGAAAGAAGTGCGTTCATTATTGTCGGTACATTGCGCGGAGCCCTTTAATTGGTCTTGATGTTTATTGATAAAGAAAATCTGTTTATTCAGCACATGTCACAAGAGCTAACCAGCCTTTATACCCATTTGGGGTAGATAGTGCCGAAAGCTAAAACTTCTACTTGTACAGATTTTTGTCTGGCTGGTTAACACCCCCAACGTCCCACAATATTCTTTATTTATTCGTGATACCGACATGTGATGCTGAAGACTGAGAAAAATGTCGTGAGGAAAATTTTGAGTATGTCGGTAGCTCTAGGAGTACTTTGTCTTCTTTATTGAATGTATTCGATGGGTAATGACTCAGAAAACGTATCCATTGTAACCGCTTCATCATCAATTTGATGACTTAGCATCTGCCTATTTTGGCTTACAGGCTAATCTGAATGCTGCTAATACACTGGTATTAGTAACAGCCCAGTTACTGGGACCCCATCCAGCGGAGGAACGCGGAAAGCATAGCTTAACCTTGATGCCGTTAGGTAGCCACTAACCCCTCTAATAATAAAATGTCATATGCGTAGGCGTTGCCCGTGAAATTAAATCAAAACATTTAGATGAAAGAAGTGCGTTCATTATTACCGGTACATTGCACTGCGCCCTTTAATTAGACTTGATGTCAAGCGAGGCAGGTTCTTTGTGCGATAATAGTGTGTTCAACATGGTCATTTTTCATCATAAAATCACTCTGTTAGTGCCTCTCGCAGATCTTTAACAGTCGTTACGGGGTCGTACCAAAGAGTATTGTATTACCCAGTACTGACTGCGTTGTCGAGGTCAGATAGGCAGTCGCTCCATGTAAAATACTGCATGCATACGGTTAGACTGGAAGCTGACCGCATCATAGTTGGAAAAGGCTTGGCAGATGATGATGATGAGCCTCAATGACCAGTCTTATGCAAGACTAGTCATTGAGGTTTTACTTGGCATGAGACTCCTCGACCTATGTTCAGCAGTGGACGTCTTTTGGCTAAGTCATGTTGATAACTACCCACTAAAGATTCAAGGCCTCTTTTGACCCAAGAATCTGCATTTATCCTTATACTTGTCCAATGTGTGATAAATATTAAAAAAAAAGAGTGAGGCTTTTACGTAGTGCAAAGTATTTCAACAAAATACCACCAAATAACAACAAATAACCCAGTTTTATTGCAATCTGAAAACCGCAACCTTCTTCGTCACCGCAATAAATCCTGACAAAACCGTTACAAAAACTTTCTGTCATTCCCAGAACATTTACAAAAAAAAAATATCCCTTGAACATAATATAATAAAGACATACTAGACATAACAGTCACACACTGCATCAGTCGCGTGTCTATCCTCTTGGGTCACAGGTTCGATTCCCGTTTCAATCCTCTAGGGCAAACATTGTCACCGACGCACGTGCCGATAAACTTTTGAAAATTATTTCTTGACACTTGGGGAGAACTTTATTGTTGAAGAAATAAGGTTGATTTTACTGTGCCTTTTTGCATTTGGCAAATTAAACATTTACACCTCAAACCACCCTTATTTATAATGGCATAAGGTTGCAATTGGTTTAAAAAAGTTGATTATAAATGGTAGTAGCGAATAATTTTAGTTATCGGTCAGGCACGTGTCAGGAAATTATGTGAATTTGTTTAATTGCATTAAGTTATGTGAGAGATATGTTGCGGTAATTGCTTTGTGGGTTACCACAGTGGCTATTGATATCATAATAGGAGGTGCCTTTTGTGATGGATTACCCATAATTGGTGGGATATTTCTAGGATAAATGACAGAAAGTTCTTAAATAATTTCTTATTTCCCCAATGACAATTCGAAATCAGAAATATAGTAGAAAATTGATGCGTAACCTATTCGTTTTACAAGTTTGCGAATACCTACTATTAAAAACTTTATAATCGCTAAAATATGACTTCCGTAATTGTATCATATTTAGTTACTTAATTACTCCTTACAACATCAGCTATCTTCTAGTAGAAGTTTCATAAAAATTGGTATAGCCGTTTCGGAGATTAGTTGGACTTGGAACAAATAAACAGACCGACAAAATTATTAAAAAAAAAAGTTTTTGTTATAAGTAACGTAAGTATTTATACTTTCATTGCATTCAGTATGAAACTGTTATTTTAAAATTACTTACAAACAGACCCTTCAATTTTATTTACTTATTTTTATTTTAACATTTTATTCAAAACAGCTCCCTCACAATACAACGAATCCATCAAAAATACAAAACGTATTCAAAACCCCGATACATGTAAAACTGCCCTCTGCCCATCAGAATTACAGTTTAATAGACAGAATGTCACATACGGACAAAGGACGCAGATAATAATGTTGAACAAACACGAGGCAATACAGATGTAACGCTTTTATGTTGTACTACTGTAGGGTAAACTAACAGTAAAAGCGAGTAGATAAATACAACAAGAGATATTAAAAAAAAGAAAACGAAGAAAAAATAGAAAAAGAAAGGAAATAAAACCAGAAAAACTTTTTTGCAAAAAATAAAACCGACTTCCAAAAAAAAAAGTCGGTGAACTTTTTTGATTGATTTAATTTTTTTTGTCACCGTCTTCAGAAGCTTAAGTTATTTTTTTTTTTGAAGTCGGTTTTATTTTTTGCAAAAAAGTTTTTATTTTTCACTTTTTAGTGGTTCACATGTGCTTGGTACACATGGAAAGTGCATACCGTTACAATTACAACAAACCTACAAACGACTAGGATACATTGTCTCATTATGGAGTTCCGGTGCCTGACTCTTGGCTTCATCATCAGATCTGATGGTAGAATGGTTCTTATCAAACGCAAATGCTTCACTTGTTGTAGAAAATACCAAAATTGCTGTACGTTATGCTATAAAATTTGAAGAGTTCCCTCGATTTCGCCAAGATTCCATCATCAGATCCGGGTTTGGTGACTATGGGACCATTTGGAACGTATACCCTTTCCTCAAAAAAAGAATTTTCAAAACGGTTGGCAAGCGACGGAGTTATGCGCGAACAAACATAAAAAAAAAAAAAAAATTGAAACATCCGAATTGAAAACCTCCTCCTTTTTTAGAAGTCGGTTAAAAATAAAGAACAACTGCAGCTAATGACAGAACCAAGTAACCTAATTTATTAAGATTGTGTAATGCCGTAATAGTAAAGAGAAGTCATGGTGATTTACCCATTAGACATTACAGTTTAATAGCCAGAATGTGACATACGGACAAAGGACACAGATAAAATGTTAAACAAACACGAGGCAATACAGATGTAACGCTTGTATGTAGTAGGGCTACTGTAGATAGTTGGGAGTTAAAACCGGAACTGTATAGTTAAAATGTGTAAAAAAAAAAAACTTTTATTTGTTTCTTACTTTCGGAAGTCAGTGACAAAAAAGTCAATGCTTTTTTGTCACTGACTTCCGAAAGTAAAGATTTTTCCTACTTTGTTGTGTTTTTTTTTAAGTGTCTATGTGTTAATGATTTAAACTACTTGTATGCTAATATTCATTCAAATCCGTTGAGTAGTTTTTGCGTAAAAGAGTAACGAACATCCATCCTCAAAAATGTTCGCAATAAAAAGAAAACAAAACTGAATATCAATAACTACAACTAATAACAGAAAGTCGTAGACTTAATTAATATCAAGATTGTTCAATGCTGCAATAGTAAATATAAATAATGGTGATTTACCTATAAGGCATTACAGTGTAATATACAGTAATAGATAATGTGACATACGGGCAAAGGACGCAGATAATAATGTTAAACAAACACGAGGCAAAACAGATGTAACTCTTGTATGTAGAACTACTACAGGAAGTGTTATTGACAATGATAGTGTAGCAATAGAGAAATGTAATGGAGGCAAATAATGGAAGAAATTAAAGAAAAAGAAAAATGAAAAACAAGAATTGAGAACAAGAAAGAAAAACAGGAAATAAAGAAGAAATTAAAGAAGAAGACGCAATTTAAGCCATAAGAAGAAATTCCCGTTTAACCACCAAAATATGAAACAAAAATCAAAACACAATTACCAAAGAACTTAAACCAATGATTACAGTCCAAACGCGCTTACTACGCGCTTACTACCCATCCATTACAAACCAGGGGGCACAAACACAAACTATGAGCATAAACGTCACCTGCCATTAAATCGAGCGCGCATCATTGACAACACACAAATTGAATGCGACCCCAACGTGGGTACCCCTGCACCCCTTCGGGTTATTGAATAAATATTGTTCGCAGTATTGAGTCGTAGGATGTGACAGTTGGATGGCTGGGTCATTTGCAGATGTTCTGTAGTTGTTGGGACAGAGACTGAGACATGGATAATTCACTATATAATACAAGATAGATGCGCAACTCTGGTTTTCGTTTTTAAAACTGTGTACCTCAACTGTTAGATGGCACTGTTAGTTTCTGTTCAACCAAATAAATACAAAAAGTAATTCTTGACTACGGATTGGAACTTAGAAACTATTATTCACAAGGCAACCGCTGTCACCGCTAGGCTATCTACTTCTCTGACAAGTTGTCTAAAATAGCTGTTCTCTTTATGACAGTTGTAAAACAGTTGAAAAGTTTGTGTCCTTAAACACACAGATGGCAGCACTATCTATGAAAATTTTGTTTGACGCCAATGTATGGAAGTTTCACCCCCCTGGACTGAGAGACTGATTTTTAACTACCACGGTTCCAACTAAACTTAAAATGTCACTTACGGGATATCTTACGTGATCGTTCTTACTATTGAGCCAAGCTCGCAGGTTGACGGGAGAATGCGGGTGGATGGTAAAAAATATTAGGAGCAGACAAATCTGTCTACCCGCTTTCTGTCTTTTGCTACGCGCACTACTGGAACTCGACACTAAGTCACGGCAAAATATACTTGTTTGGTATTTGTAATCAATCATAGTATGACCAGGTTTTGTGGAGTCCTTTTTATGTTGCCGGCTGCTACTTTTGAGCATACTCAAAACTGGATGCCACGTACTTGACAATTTAAAGCCATCAACAGCCTAATTCTCTGGGGCTTTGGAGATTTTGCTCAAAAGTACCTTTTACAACAAAAAGTGAGCACTACGGATTTCAAAAAGTCATCACATCTGCCTAGCCTTTTCATAACTTGGTGGAGTCGGCTTCCAGTCTAACCGGATCCAGCTGAATACCAGTATTTTACATGGAGCGACTGCCTTTCTGACCTCTACAAGCCAGTTAGTACTGGATAACACGATACCTCTTGTTAAGACTGGTTAACATACTTTCAGGCCACTGACTCTCTGTAACGACTGCCAAAGATCTATAAATGTCAGCCAGGACCAGGGCTTGACGTGCTTTCCAATGCACGGAGGAAACTCCCTATGTGGTATGGTGGTCACCGATCCACGGACTAACCTAGGCAAGCACTCAACTGCTAATGATGAATACAATGAATACTAAGCAACTAATGATCTAGTATTTTCTTATTTAGTAATACTCCATTAAAATGTGTGTCATATATTTATTCCATATCAATTTATTAAAATGACAATAGACCTATACAATTTTAGTAATAAGGCTACCCACCCGAACATACTGTACTTCCAAAAATACGTTACTTATCTATTTATAAATAGAATGATATCTACTATGGAACTATCCATTCCCATCAATGTCATGTCAAAGAAGCTAGACGACAGTACCAACACAATTTATATAATAAGACCCTATTACTGTAATAAATAAGGTAGTATATTGAAGGTCAGTTATAAAACTAATTCACTAAATTTGTCCTCAATACCAGGAGAACTTACATAACACCTCATATATTACATGAAAACAATCAACCGAGGACAAACACTCAGCAACGTCCAGATGCAAACAGAATGGACGCTAATAAAAAATAAATATTGACTTTGAATATCAAATAATCATCGGGCTACGTTTTAATAAATTAAAAATGTCCCTGTGAAATTATAGGGCATAGAGCGTGGTACAACTGGGAGCGAGGAACAAATGGGCGATACCAAAATTAAAATTCATATTGAAAAACGCCAACAATATACATCATTTAACCAGATTGACCACAAAAGGAAAGAATACTGTCAAATTAGTTACGCACTTCACGAGAAGGCACCAAGTGTTTTGTCGTTAATTGGCGATTTATCATTTCAGAAGACTTTGACAAGAGACAAATAATAACTGCTCTCTCGCCGCGAAACGATGAGTTGATGACAACCTATTTGAGATTTTTATGAGATTTTCTATGACAGGCTTACAATCGGAAAGAGGGAGAAAGAAATTTCAAAGGTACAGTAGTAAAAGCCAAAGCGGAGAGGAACGAAGCGGATAGAAGATGTGCAAGATTCGACCATTCATTTGACAGACGCGATGCAAAAATGATTGATGGATGGAGAAGAAGGAGAAGGCCAAAGGACAGATGGATGAATTGTGTGAGGAATGGTATGAAAGAGAAAGGAGTAAATGATGCCGTGATGTCTGACAGGGGAGAATGGAAGAGAAAAACGTGTTGTGCCGACCCCAAATAGGAAGATGATGATTGGACAGACGTTTCAAATTGATTCCCGTCTTCGCTTGAGTAGAAACCAAGACTGTAAGACCTATTAATTTCAAAGATAAACTATTCATCCCAACAGTTATCGCTCCGCTCAAGAACTCGCTCACACTGCCCCCCCAACCAAACACCACGGAGTACAGGGCTGTTTTCATTTACTTAGCAACGCGACTTTTTAATACCAATTGGTGGGCGGAGCTCAATGATTGGTAGTCGGCGACATGCTGTCTAATTATAAAGCAAGCTTATATATAGGCAGATCGCCCTGATTGAAGTGCGTTCTCTTTTGCAAACTGTCGTCAAATTAATTTGGGAAGTAATTATAATGAGTGGTTTAGCCTTGGCTTCTGAATTTGATGTGACGTTCGTTAATTGAATGTTTGGAGGGAATTAGGTTGTAATGTTATTAGTATTGAGTGACTGACGATAGGTACATAGTTTTAAAGATCCAGGGGGTCTAAAAAGGCCACTTTAGCAGATTCATAATTTGAATCACGTTAAAATTTAAAATTCTTAAAATATGTTTATGAAGATAAGGTCCATTTTACCAATTTTTTTTTTTTAAGATGATTCAAATTATGATTCTTCTAAAGCGGCCATTTTAGCCGCGCAGTTTTAAGGTGAAAAATAGGAGTGTTGACAAAAGTCAGTTGATTCGGTCAAGCATTACAAATTCTTATTCTTATTCTTTATTGCACACAAAAATTAACGAAGAAAAATATACACATAATTAAAATATATAGCTTAAGTACAACGGCAAGCTTAACCCAGGATTGGGTTTTCTTACAGCAAACCATACTTGAGTTGAGAAAAATGGCAACATGGATTTGCACAAACAAACAAACAACCTCTCACCGAAAAACGCATATACAGTCTCCGTCCCGTCGAGGGTTAAAACCAGCATGCCTGAGAGTTTTTTCTCGACGACATGCAAAGCCAAGAAGGAGGTCCATGGGCGGCACAAAAACTGTCACCAGGAACTAAACACAATATAAAAAATCATTGTAGAAATACTAAATGAAAATATTTATTTCAGACTATGCACACATACAAGTCCATATTATGTTAGTAGGTAGATACTTATGGCTATGTTAGTAAATTTTAAATTAATTATTGTTTTGGACATGCATGAGCGACCAGTGCCTCAAAATTGGCTGTCCACACTGTCCGACACCACGCTCAGAAGCGTGCTGGAGCTACCTTTTACTCGAGACCACAGGGAGGCTATTCTTTTGCGAAGCACCGCCTGGAAACCGTCCGTGCTGTGGTCAGCAAACATGCCGGAGGCACTACACCTCCATAGGAGCCCCAGCAACCAGCAAGCCCCTGAACGCGTTGTTATACTGGACGCTTTGAAAGCGATTTTCTCTTATCTAGGCCCTCGGTTTCTAAAACACTCAATCCAGCACAAAAGCGCACACCAATTTCTCCCTACAAATCCATTAAAAAATCGAATCAAAATCTCAGCATTCCAATGAAGAGTATAACAACGTTATCGAGTGCTCGGTGGAGAGTTTAATTCGATTCTATTCGCTTACAAATGGTTCTCGATACGAGTAAAGACTAGCCCTCCGATTGAAAGGGAAACCCTTTTATTTAGGGCTGGTAGGAGGTAAGTATGGGGTATCAAATATTGGTGTTAAGAGGTGCTTTGTAGGATGTAACTTAGTCAAATGGGAAAGGGGGGTGGCCCATTATGGATCAAATGTTTGGCGCATCAAGGGTTGAAGACATAAGAAGGTTATGGAACCGCATAAACATACTATTATGTTCCCACTGCTGGGACTGGGATGTTACCACAGCACAACTTGAAATAAGTAGACAGCCGTTCTCTGTTCATCTGTTTTTTTTTTTGCTATCAGTCATGTGTCATCTCCCGGATTAATACAATCATCAGGTTAAGAATTATGTTGTCCAAATCTCACAAATATACAGGCTGGAATTTTACAATGCCACCTGGAGGGAAAGTACTCTAAATACTGGAGATAAAAAATTTTACTCAAAGGAGACATTCCTTTATTTTTAAAAAGAAGCAAGTCTGCATTCACAGTTTTTCGAAAATTATTTTGCCACACTTAGTTTAGTCGGTTCGATTCCCGAGTGAGGCAAACGATTTTCCGAAAATCTGTGAATGCTTTTCCGAAAATCTGTGATTTGTTTCTTTTAAAATATTAAGGAATGTTTCGTTTGAGTAAAATTGTCTATTTCCAGTATTTCGTCCCTCCAGGTGGCATTGAAAAATTCCACCCTGTATATGAATCTTTACACCTAGATTATCATAGTTTATATTGCTGCAGTGTATGTGTATTTTAGCAGTTTACTAAAATATTGATGATATTAATTTTGTAAATTGATATACGTCACATTTTTTCATTGAAACTGGATTTCTTACCCAACATGCCACGCCTAACTAAAATTCAGTAAAGTAAAGACGTAAATTCAGACAGTAAAGTAAATTCAGACAGTTAATCCCAAAGAACACACACCAAGATAACAATCCACCAATCAAACGTTATCAATCCTCACATATGGCAACAAACACCGCTAATTTATTACATCTTGCAACCCTAACTGTGTCGGTATCCGTTTGAATCGATAATCGGCTGTAATCTGCCGAGTATCGATGTCGCAGGGTAAGGGGGAGAGAGTGTGTGTGGCGGGAATTTTAGTTTAATTTCATTATTTTGTTAATCTGATATTATGATGTCTTACCATCGGTAACAGAAATACAACAATCATCATCTGCCTAGCCTTTCGTCAACTATGTTGGGGTCGGCTTCCAGTCTAACCGGATGGAGCTGAATACCAGCATTTTACATGGAGCTACTGCCTGTCTGACCTCCACAACTCGGTTAGTACTGAGTAATACGATACCCTTTGGTAAGACTGGTTGTCAGACTGTTCGGGCCAGTAACTACCTGAAGAACTTCAAATGCCAAGGGACCCAGACTGAGATGCCAGGGGAACTCAGTTTGTAATAGGTAGTCACCCATCCCTAGACCAACCTAGGCTACGCGGTTTAACCTGAAGATTAATCCTAATAGAAAAATATAAAATATTATGAGGAAACCGGCATATCCTAGAACCACAGTCTACTCCCTCTCATAGAGACGAGGCCTGTGTCCCAACAGTGGGAACATTTTAGACCGATTACGTAAAACCTAAGACAATACCTGAATAATTGTCCCGGTATTTGATTAAATCAATAATCGTCTGTCAGCCGAGTATCGATGTTGCACCCCTGCGGCACAGAGTATTAGGGCGACAGAGAGCACGTGCCAGTCATTTTAGTTTAATTTGATTAGAGCAATTTGATATGATATCTGTGGTTGTAAGCCGGCTGATGTCTTCCCTTGGGTTTCATGGGCGTAAACTGATAATGTTTCCCACAATCATAGTCATTGAATAAGCGCTCAACATACTCTCTGTCAGACCATTTTAATTTTACAAAACTACATATAATAAGTAAATTATATTTTAAAACAAACATCAAAACTTCATCACAATGATTGATTCTATACAATGGGTCAAATAGGCAATCGCTCCATGTAAAATACTGGTATTCAGCTTCATTCAACATTCATTTCCACATTGTTTAGGAAAGGCCAGGCAGATGGTGATGATGTAATGGTGACGGTGATGCTTTTAGTTGAGTCTCCAAAAAATAATAAAAAACAGCTTAAAAACCCATCCGATGACAGACGAACAAACATTCTTATCCGTCAACTCTGAACCAACACTACTCTATGTCCTTCTTACTTAATACGGAGACGCAAGTGAATTCACAGCACATATGGACACAATGGAGTGCCATGCACCATTGTTGGAAGGCACTGCAGTGTTCTGTTGTGTGTGGGGTCAGGTCAAGTGTGTTAAATGACGTTGTGTTTAATTAAACTATGTATAAGGGTAGTGTTTGAGAGAATATTATCTGTGCCTTCACAATTTTTGAAGCGATATCACTATAGGAGCAAATGTTTGTGTGATGAGCATGGACATTTGTTTCCGAGTCATGGATGTTTATATGTATAATAAGTATGTATTTACAAACAAAAAAGTATATATGTATGTATATCAACTATCTAGTGTCCACGACAAGCTTTGCTTAGTGTGGCACTAGGTGGCGCTGTGTGCTAATGTCCAGCGATATTTATTATTATTTATTATTATTATTACTTATTCTAGTTAGCTTCTAGGTATGCCAGTCTTTAACGTTCTTATTAGGTCGATGACATTAAATTTAAAGCTATAAAGTTCTAGGGGTTTTCGAATATTAGTTAGTCAGAATGGTTCTAGCGCTGACTCGGTAGCGTCATTTACGGTGCTAATGACATAGTAAGATGTCGGCGACTAAGTTAACAAACAAACGTCTACAATCACCAAGACAATCATCAAGTAGTGATGAATCAACGTAAAGGTCGTTTAGATCCTTTTTTTTTCGTATGGGAAATCATCAAATGACTTCTCCCACTCTGGGCGGAGCGGGAGGGAGTGTCAGACTTTTACTGACTAAAACCCATCCATGTTCCTTCCTCGCCCTTTATGTTCCGGGGCCACGGTATCTCTTTCGAACAGTCCCGCAACCCCGGGTCGTGAAGATCCTGAGAGATATTTCTCGACGGCATGTATAGCCAAGTCATAAGCCAGCGGCATAAAAAATCTGACACCAGGTTAGGCAGTAACCTGGCCCTCCGACCTTTACACCACTACGCTGCCGCCGCTGATTTGATCTGCTTTGATAAAACACTAGAAAATGGCGAACCGCGGGCGTTTTAGCGACTGTCATTTTGACATCCAAAAGTGCAGCGTTTCAGCCCCAGTTTCAATAAATTACCTTTGATTTTGACCTCGGTAAACCGCAGTGGCTTGCAGATATTGACAACATTAAAAGTAGCCTATCATCATCATCATCAGCCTATAATGTTCCCACTGCTGGGACACGGCCTCCTCTCAATGAGAGGGAACAGGCTATAATCTACCACGCGGGCCCTGCAGTGCGGATTGGGAGATGTCACATGTCTTCGAATTTTTTGGTTCTAGGACCTGCCGGTTTCCTCACGATGTTTTCCTTCACCGTTTTGATAGCAGCGGTGATGAAATAAATTACACAAAGTAATGCGCCTGTCTGGGTTCGAACCCACGACTTACTGTTCGTAAGTCGGGGCCGCCACCACTGCTCAAAGTAGCCTAACGGATTACTAAATGCACTAAAATCAACAAGACCCCATCGCATTTAATTAAAGCATACAACGAACGCGCCCCGGTTTCACTTGTTGACGTCAACATTGAAGCGACGTCACTACAGGCGTATTGTTCTTACATTGACGTGTCGGCTTTTAACTTTTAATCAAAGCTTGAATTACTTTGGACAGGGAGAGAATGATGTGTATGTGTGTGTGATGTTCACTGTTTGTTGACAGGTGTTTCTAGAAATCGTTGCTTTTACACAATTGATTGCTAACTTTTGATTAAGCAATATGGAGCTTTACTTAAAGAAGAATCTTTTCTTTCTAGTGACATGCACTAGGCAACTAGATGTAATTCTAATCCCCTTTTTGTAGTTTGTATTTGGCCTGCTTAAAGCTTTTTAAAGCTTAGTATAAAGTAACGTGTCCAATGATGGAGCACGATCGTAGTTTTACATATCCACAACCTCATCACCACACTAACAAACTTTCGCATTTATAATATTAGTAATATTATAAATGCGAAAGTTTGTTAGTATGGATGGATGTTTGTTACTCTTTCTCGAAAACTTCTGAACGGATTTAGACAAAATTTTGCTCACAGATAGTTTATAACGGCGGCGAAGCCGCTGGCAGAAGCTAGTTTAAAATAAAGCAAACAATCAATTAATGTTAATAAGATAGCGGACCACCACGTCTGCGGTAGAAAACGCATTTAAAAAAAAACCTTGATATTCAAAATGGTTGTTAATGGTTCTACTTTGGACACAGCCAGAAGAACACAATTGCGAAGTGATCCCTGATAGTTTAATGTAAGTATATTCATCATGTCTTTCTTATCAAGGCCCGTTTTCAGCAGCATGTATTTAGCTTGGTATTTTCGCTCCGTCTTCTGAACCGTCAATACAAGCTCCTCCACCATACCTACTATGCGAACATAGTTCAAAATCGCTCTATCCATTTACTAGAGCATAATCTAATTTGTCTAATGCGTTCCCGCCTCCCCTGTAATTTGGTAGAGGGACCGAAGTGGGTGCGTTTTTTTATTATTTTTGATGTGAAAAAATAAACTATACAGTAGTTGGAGTGTTTGCGTTTGTGATGGGAAATGCAGGGAAAATGTTGGCAGTTATTTTTTTATTTGTTTTAAAAATGAGAAATAAAATTGTTGAATTTCTAAATGCATTACTATTCGGAGGCCTTAGCACGAACACGCGGCGTAAATGTAACGTAAAATCGATCAATTTTTGAGTATTTTTCACAAAATGTGGTTTTGAAGTTCGTTGGAATCCCCGTTTCGTTGCTCCGCGCGATCGTGGTACGACAAATGGAACGAAGAATGGAACTTTCCGTGCTTAGGAGTGTTTAACCAAACATTCTTAGGACCCATTGTTTGTTGTTTAAGCTAGCTTTGTATTGGCAGCGCTAGCGGTTAACCTGGAAAGTACATAAACACAAGGAACCAATACACTGATCATCAACTTGAAAAGTCTGAAATGTCGGAAGACCTAGTTTCATCTATCTCTTTCTAGCACGTTGCTGATGCAGCATCATTGGTCTCCCTCTTACCTGAAGTCTGTATGCGCCTTCTTTCGAAGTATGCCGAGTTGTTCCAACTTCTTTTTTCACTAATCCTGGCTGTCTTCGTAGACGCGAGTAGGACACAGCACGGAGTCCATAGCTACAAACACCTGTCTCCTATCTCCCTCGACCATATTATATGTATATCATCTGTCTCCCTCTTACCTGATGAGCGTATGCGCCCTGTTCCGTAGTGTGCTAAGTAGTTCTAGCTCCTTCTTGCACATTTCCTGGGTGTCTTCGTAGATGCGAGTGGTGCATAGAACGGAGTCCATTGCTACGGCGAGGCAGTCACTTGCTTGCTTCGCTAGGTCCATGTCGCGTTGCTCCGTGTGAATATCTTTTTCCTGTTGATAGAGGGATTTTGTTTAGTTTTTGTTGTTGAATGGATGCGAGTATGTGGGTTTTCTTATAGCTAGAAATCGAAGTAGGGTGTTAAAATCTTGTAAGGAAGCCGAAAGGCATTTGTTCTCCCCGTCAATGAGACCATTTTTTTGTTCTACACCATACCCGGCAACCTTCTAAGTAGTTACGGGGATATTGGGGGTCAAAGTTCCAACTTTTTGACAAGTTTTTTGTTTTTTAATAGAAGTTTTGAATGTATTTTTTTACTTAAACACCTCCACTACCCCCGTACTATTCAATCCATCCACCAGCACAATGTTTTGAGTGCATTACATTGAGTTCTACCACAAAACATGAATTTTCACCGCAAAAAAAAAGTCGTTTCCCAGCAATATTTTTTTCGTAAAGTCACTTAGTTTGATGTACAGAATGCTTGGTTGACGGCTTCGTGATGAGGTGGTTTACACCCTGTATTATACTAATCCACACTTATAATAAAATTATTATAAAGAGATAAAGTTCGTAACAGCCTCGTTGGTCGATTGGTCGCAAGCGTGACTGTTGACCATGAAGTTCTGGGTTCGAGTCTTAAGTAGCGTAAAGTGTTATTGGGGTTTTCCATCAGGAATTTCTCAGTAGCAGCCACGGGACTTGGATTTGTGCCCGATTGATGGCAATAGGCTCGCCCCTATTACATGGGACTTAAAATAACTGGCTAAATGTGGGTGTGCTAACCGAAGTGATGTGCTTGAATTCCGTTTCCGATCAGGATTAGTGTTGAATACGACTGCCGGAGCTAACAAGACTCTCCATGCATATATCAACGCCCGCGTTGACCGACTGCATTAAGTTATACTGTGGCATTACTGTGCTGCGTTGAAATAGGCGAGTGTACTTGCTCCAGTAGCGGTTCTCAGTGGTCAGTAAAACAGGATTTGTTCAATATTTCGGGAGAAACCAACTGGATATGTTTCCAGCTTACTATTTACAAACTTAAAATGATGATTAAAGTATGCTTCAAATCAAGGCAGACTCAGCGGTATCTAATAGCGATTGGGGAGGCTCTGTCGCTGAAATTCGTGGTTGCAGTCGTCTTCGAAAATACAACTTCATTAAGACCATAAAATATCTATGACTAGACGAAGATCCCGCTTCAGCTTTCTTTTATTATTTTTCTAAACCAAACGGGCGTCTTACAAACCGGACTTACGCCCGTGCCCCTTAGATCTCGTAAATAACAATTTTGCAAAAAAAAAAACCACAACCCAAATGTCGGCCAAAGATGTTATCAACACAATGTCAATCGACCCTAATAAACAACTAGATTTACGAGAAAAAAAGGGAATACACTTCGAATTTCGCAAAAAAATCAAGATGGCGTCAGCGATAACGACCAATTAACATTGCCGCGAGTGTACGAGTCAATAAGCTGGTTTTAATTGCGACTAATAAAATAAATATTTGGTCCAGTAAGTTATGTTAATTTCGCAGATTTTGTGAATCTGGTGGAGCAGGTGATTGTTAAGAGAGGCTTTAGATTTCGTCACCTAATAAGTGAGTACTAGAAGTGCACAGAATTAGCTACTCCTACACGTCTGAGGGTTGGACCTGGTAAAATCATCCGCGGACCTGGCGGTCTAAAATGGCCGCTTTAGCAGAATCGTAAATGAATCTCGTTAAAAAATTTAAATTCTTAAATGGTTTTTGTTACCATTCCCATAAAGTCCATTTTAAGAATTTTAAAATTTGTTCAATAAAATGAATCACGAAAATCAAAAATTACGTGATTCATTTACGATTCTGCTAAAGCGGCCATTTTAGACCCCCTGGGATGTGGGAAATCATCAAATGACTTCTCCCACTCTGGGCGGAGCGGGAGGGAGTGTCAGACTCTTACTGACTAAAACCCATCCATGTTCCTTCCTCGCCCTTTATGTTCCGGGGCCGCGGTATCTCTTTCGAATAGGCCCGCAACACCGGCAGGCTTCGGCCCTTGCGGGCCCCTCCCCTTATGCTGACATCTCTTTGAGGCGCGCGTGGAACAAGAACGCGCCGTCGACACGGCCTGTCGTCATTAGACGGACGGACGGCTAGCTAGCCCATAGCTACCCGTCCACAGAATTTTCCTTTGGTGCCATTCTTCACTCAGTCTCTACTCAGAGACTCAGCTGGTGAGGGCAACAAGGCTCTCGATGATGATTATGATGACACATCTGTTGTAACACTTTGAGCTGAGTAAGCATAGTGTAGTACGGAATTTCAATGGAATAAAAAGTCAGGTTGTTCTAGGTTTGTTATTTTTTTTTTTTGCCCTGACTGGATGCCTTAGTATTGAGGCATCCACAGGATTGTGGAGCCAGACGACAACCTCCTAGATAGACCCGGAAAGTAATGTTTTTTTTAATCACTGCCGCGCAGTTCACTATAGTAGCTAAATTATCAACCTTTACGCGATTACGCTCAAAAAACGGACACTGCATAGCGACAAAGAAAACATGTAATATCAAACATAGTAGGTAGGCGCACAGTCGTACCGTAGCTTATTTATTTTATTAACCAGAACATTCTGCAGTAGACCGAGCCGCGTTTTATCTCAAAAGCAATTCTGTTACGGAACTGCATAAGATTAAAATTCCCAATTTTATTTTTATTACAAAAAATGCAACAATTATGATACTTTTTGGCGAGTTTTTAATAACATTTTTTACTGCGCGCGATTGTACGGCCGGTGGGAAGTCGTAAGGATGGATATTAAAAATTAATCCTTTAGTACGCTCTTGTGAAACAATGCGCGTTTTAAGTAGTTTAAAAGTGAGGGCATTAGTGTAATTATGATTTTGTTAGAGAATATCTCAAAATCAAGGCAATTAAGAATTACATTATCCTCAATGTTAAAATCCGGTCACTTTCCAAAATGTTAATAAATTTCGCAAGTGAGATGTGATTTTCAGACGGCAACTAAATGACGTTCTTGTTCAGTCCATTCTTTTTGGTGGCCAATATATCTCACTTAATTTTGCAGGTTGTTCGAATACGCTAAACGTAGTAGGTATTCTTCACTAAAATTACAAAAGTAATTTTGTAAGTTGGATGTAGGAGGTAACCTCAAAAGTACTAATCAAACTAAAGGATGACTCACGCTAGACCGTGCCGGGTTCGGCAATTTTGTATGGACGTTGCTCGGTAGCTGCTCGGAAGCGTGAGTGTCTCCATACAAAATTGCATGGTCGACACTCGGCTTGGACCCGGCACGATCTAGCGTGCGTCATCCTTAACTTATCCGACTCCAACATTTTGTATGGACGATCCTCGGTAGCTGCTCGGAAGCGTGAGTGTCTCCATACAAAATTGCATGGTCGTCACTCGGCTTGGGCCCGGCACGATCTAGCGTGCGTCATCCTTAACTTATTCGACTCCAACAGTTTATTCATCAACATTTAGAATAGACCTTCAGGGTAGACGTAAACTGAAAACCACGTGGACGAACCCACGGGCTGAAGCTTTTACAAAAACAAACCGAACAAACGAAAGAACATTTCCAATCATCTAAAACCTCAAATTTATACGTCTAAGTTCCCTCAATATCTTAGACCTGTCCCTAAAGATAAGCCGAGATAAAAAGCGAAAAAAAAATACCTTTTTTTTATATATAACGACTACAGAATTTGTATCAAAGAGTCGGTAACTGCCTAATTAGAGGTCTGAGTTTTATTTTTTATTTTATTTTATAACAAACTGTAAAAGCTTACGGTAAGAATATTTCGAGATTTTTATTTCTGTACACGGTAGCGAATTCAGATTAAAATCTTTATAGTTTGGCGGAGATTGTATTGTATGTGTCTTTGTTTCTGGTTCCTTATAGTTATATAGACTAACCTGAGCGCATTTCTCAAGGGTGTAATTTTTTTTTCAACACCCTTGCTCATAAAGTGGCTCTAATTTCACCGCAATTAGGCACATAATGACACCTGTAATCAAACTTTGACTTTTTCATTGCTATTATTCACAAGTGAGTTACAGGGCTTTTTTTATTTTATTGGTTGAATTGCTTTGTTCTTAAAAAAGTTTCGATACAAAAAAGATCGTGTTCAATAGTACAAATAAATTAAAGTACCTATTGCTTCTCATTTCATGCAACTTCGTATCTACATAGATAATTTCAACTTAAAAGTTTTTAATAAATAAAACTTTCACTCAAATGTAACTTTTGTTTTCTCTGTATTAAATAAAACTTTGAATTCCCCATTTCGTACGTGGCTAAAACGCAGAAAAGCCAAAAAAAAGAAACCTCGTTCTTTTAGTCTATGGCCGATCGCCATTGTTAGATGCGCGCGCATAGGTAAACTGATTAATTATTCCCGCCATTACGAAAAAAAATTCACAACTCGTTTTCACTGTTGAAATTTTTTTTTATGATTTTAAATAATAAGTATGAAAGTTTGAACAGTCATAATCACGAGACATGTGTCCAAAATATTGAGATGAAACATTACCTACATAAAATAAGTGTCGTCTACTCGTGCAAGTATCCAGGCAAGTTCTGAGGCGGTGTAAACGCACCACCTGAAACCAGGTGATGATTTTGGTAAGTAATAAATAATAACTGATATTATTATTATTCATTATTGACGACAATATTCTGAGTACCTACCGTGAGTTTTTAAAAGTTATTGGACTCACTAAACTGGATGGTATCATAATTTGTTTGATAATCTGGGGCAAGTTCACAAACCTATCAAGTGTACTTTATTAGAAATTTTCACTGTAGTGACATAACAATTCCACATTTCCAGTCACGCTAAGGTCCATGTTCACCGAAAAGATAACGGTCTGATTATCTAAAAACAGCTGTCACTGTGACATGTTCACATACGAAAAGGTGTTTTAAACAGCTGTTTTTGGACCTTACTATGCTTTAGCGCAAAATAAAGTAGCCTAACTTTCTCCATCATGTTATCATATTTCTGCACACACTTTTATCACTCTTATTCTCTAAGACTATAGTATAGCTACTAGCGCAAGTGGCTAGGCAAGTTATAAAGGACAACGTCTCTGTATATACGTATATATGTATATCTCATCATATTTCTACACACTGTTGTTAGTCTTACTATCTACGACTGTAGTATAGTCACTAGCGCTAATAGCTAGGCAAGTTATAAAGGACAACATCTCTCTATATATATTTCATCATAATTTTTACACACGTTGTCACTTTTACTATCTCCTCACTGATATAGCTACTAGCGCAAGTAGTAGTCATAATTTCGACGACCCGAATGGCGCAGCGGTGGTGAGGCTGCCTTACGTTCTTAGGGTCCCGGCTTCGAATCCCGGAAGAAGAAGAAAATGTTTGTGTGACGAGCATGGACATTTTTTTACGAGTCATGGATGTTTATGTGTATATTAAGTATGTATTTACAAACAAAAAGTATGTATGTAGTATATCAACTATCTGGTGTCCACGACACAAGCCTTGCTTAGTGTGGCACTAGATGGCGCTGTGTGAATATCCAGTATATTTATAAAGGACAACATCCCTCTCTATGTATATCTCATCATATTTCTACAAACACTGTTGTCACTCTTACTATAAACTCACTAATATAGCTACTAGCGCAAGTAGCTAGGCAAGTATAATGTGTAATAAAGGTCGCTGTGAGCGGTCGCGCGGGATGCATTAGCGGTGCTTTTAGGGCGCCCACCCACTCAACGGCTACTGTCGGTACAGCACAGGGTTGGCACGAGGGGTGACATTTATTAGAAATAGAATTGGATATCACTGTGATGAATCCTACTGATCCTACTATCTATGGAGTATTTATCAACTATCTGGTGTACACGGCACAAGCCTTGCTTAGTGTGGCACTCGATGGTGCTGTGTGTAATGTCCAACGATATTTATTTTTATTTATATTAAATGCGAAAGTTAGAGAGAATGGATGGTTGGATGACTGTTTGGTACTCTTTCACGCAAAAACTACTGAAGGGATTCGGGTCAAAATTGATCGTACTACTGGGATCGGCTTCACTCGCATGGAGTTCCGTAATTGTCCCACGGGATCCCGTGTCGACAATCGCGGAAATCCACACGAGTGAAGACTTGGGCATAAGCTGGTTTACAATAAGTTAGTTTGCACAGTGCAATAATACGTCAAAATTTAAGGGTAACGGCAAAAACATAACAACACCCGAAGAGTTACCCTGAAGTGCACCGAAAGTAGAAATTCGCTCAAGCAAAGAAAGGCCTATTCCCAGCAGTGGGTGAAGTCAGGTTGATCATGATGACGATATGTTCTATTAGTACACTAACAGTAATGTGAAATTGCATGCGTGGAGATCCAGGAGCGAGTCAATACGAAATACACGAGAAGACAATCCAGAAAACGCGCCCCACCTCGCAGATGTCAAAAGATGACGTGATCGACGATGAACCTTGATGAAGTTAAAATATTCTAAAGCACCTCTTACATTTGTAAGTATAAATACTTGCTATAGTCGTTAAGATGGGCATTTATTCACTGGAACAGATCACAATCATCCTCAGTCTCCTGCCCTTATCTCAATTTATTTGTAGTCGGCGCAGCATGTTCTCTTGTTCCATACTTCTCTATTACTCGTCATCTCAGCAGACCTCCTTCTTATCCAGATCATCTTTCACACAGTCCATCCACCGCTTCTTTGATCTTACTCTACTCTTATAGCCATCTTACATTTATACTCAACATTCACCTCACTATATTTTCCTCATTCCTCCGCATGACATGTCCATTCCACGACAACCGAATACTACACAATTTACAGCAAACAGGTACGCATCTCTGATTTTTCGGATTCATGTGCGTATTGGGTAATTATCAATTGCTTCATGAAAACATCGTGAGGAAACCAGCATGCCTGAGAGATATTTCTCGACGGCGTGTAAAGCCAAGTCAGAGGCCCAGACTGAGAGACTCAGACTTTTTTTTTCACGCCTATCTGGCAGTTTGAGTACTTTAAGCGACCTACCCAAATGTCCTTTCTTTGGTATTGTTCGTCGTTTCGTTGAGCTCTTTGAGTTATAAGTCGAGCTACATGATGACTGACAAATGCTTGCACTTGACTTGACTGGACGGGTCCAGTCAAATCTGTGCGATTCTTTCTTCAAAAGACCATCTCAGACACTAATCTGCATAGTCCTCATGTGAATTGAGCAAGAATCTGACCTCTGAGTTTGTTTCGGCCGTTTCTTCTCCGAGTAGTTAAGGTACGAAAAACCGGCCTCAACTAGTTATTAAAAAAATGATGTGTTAAAGTGTTTGTAAAACCTACTTGCTAAATAAACATCATTTATCATAAATCACAATACCAAGACAAAATTATAATGATTTACTACCGCGTGCCACCCCTGAATACGGCGCTTGTCATTCGTCTCATGGCGCGGCGTCTAGCGGCGTCTACCACACACCTACTCTACTCTATACATACACACACATATAGATAGCATTCCATATAAATGTATAGAACCGTCACGACTTCTCCCTTTAAGGGTCGCGCTGAATTACAGCGTGGTTGGAGTAACGGGAAGGTAGTGGTTGGAAGTCGTGAGTATGAGAGTTTTTAGATCAGTTTGGAGTATAATGGTAAAGTCTTGTTACAAAATGAGACCTATTTTATTTAGCCTTCTCATACTGTGCTAATGGAGCTCGTGGCTAAATAATAACAGAAGCTCGGATCGATCTACAGCAGTGGTTTCCAACCTATGGTCTACAGGAACTTAACAGAAGGTGCAACCCAACCTAATTGAACCTATCAGAGGCGAGGTCCTAATTTTTTTTTAGATCTACTGACTTTTTCTTATTTCCATATGATATTGCAATGTTTTTCGTGTTCACTTCGATCGCTTTTGTCTTCTTTACTATCATAATGGTTTCATCCTATTTTTCATTTTTGCATTGTGCGAGATTAAGATCTACTAGAATGTTGTTGTGTGAATGAATAGAAGTGGTACTACTGAGTTCACTGACGGTAACTACTATTTATCCTTCTGCCCGGATTAAGTAATAAGGTTGAAAAGTGGTAAACCGTCGGTGAACTCGGTAGTACATGGTCCTTCGAGCCGGATGAGCCATTCGTGTGCACTTCCATCGCTTTTGTATCCTTCACTATCATTAAAGGTTCCATTCCATTTATAATTTTGCGAGATAAAGATCACCCTGATAGATATAATCCTGTCATGTTTATTTAGGACCTTAGTTACGGTTCCTGTTAACAAAAAAGACATCAAAGTTTTTCCTGGTCCAAATGGTTGGGTTATATGGAATGGTTGGGAAACACTGATCTTTAAGTTAAGCCGTGCTTATATGCGTTGGTCCGCGAATGTTGTCCAGTTTGAAAAAAGCAACCATGTTGATCCTTGCCGGTTCCTCTTCATACGAAACGATCAACCCGGACCGTGCACGTTTTTCGACGTTTTATACTTAAGTGCCCATGTATGTGAATAAAATATTTTGATTTTGATGGGTGCCACAACATACTGAGTTTCCTCCGTGCATTGGAAGGCACGTTAAGCCGTTCGTCCCGGTTGTCAATTGTAGATCTTTGACCGTCGTTACAGGTAGTCAGTGGCCCGAAAGTCTGAAAGCCAGTCTTACTAAGAGATTACGTGTAACCCAGTACTAACTGGGTTGTGGAGGTCAGATAGGCAATCGCTCCGTGTAAAATACTGGTATTCAGCTGCATTCAGTTAGACTGGAAGCCGACCCTAACATATGTAGTTGGAGCTAGCTCCTGGAGGATTATTTTACTATAACAATGAATTTTCCAGCAAAATTTTATCGTAAAAATCCCTTCAATTTGACAACTGCTACCCCTTTACTTCAATAACAACGAAGACTATAAAAGAACACACTATAGATAGGGGAAGATCCTAAATAATCCAAATTCGTACCAATTTTCCATAAAAACTACCAATAAAACCCAAGCACTTTCGGAGATTACAACAAAAGTTCGGACATACACATAAACTAGCAACCCTTGCATGTCACCGTGTAAAGGGTAACATTTTCTGCCTAGTTAATTTTGATGTGTTTCAATCTACGTACTGGTTCTGATTGAGTTTGGTACTTTGGTTGTAAACGTTTCGGGACTTTTTTTGGTAGTTTGTACTTGAATTTGAAGGGGTAGGTACTGGTGTTTTTAAATAGTACATTTTGATATAAATGGGGAAAGTTTATTATTGTAATCGAGGCGAAATTAACACACGAGCCGCATGCGAGTTTGTTATTGAGCCGAATTTCAATAACAAATATCCACGTGTATCAAACGACTTTTTTCAATACACTTTTGAAGAAATAAAATAACGAATGAAAAATAATTTTGCCATGAAATATAATGGAACTATTAGTTTAATTTTCTTTTTTTCCGCGCTTTGCTCTCGCCAGGTTGAAGGAGAAGCGAGGGTATGAGGCAGCCAAACAGCCTAATATAAAAAGAAAATTTCAAGCTGAGAGGTTCTAGTTAGCAGTAGCAATCAGCGGGAACAACTAACTAAAACTAGCAGCGATAGCCTAGTGGTGTGAACGTCGGAATGCCAAGTCATAGCTCTCGATTTATAACCAAGACTTCTGATGTTTTGGATTCATGTGCCTATTGTATAATTATCACTTGTTCTGTGAAGGAAAACATCGTGAGGAAACCAGCATGCCTGAGAAATATTTCTTGACGGCATGTAAAGTCATGTCAGAGGCACATAGGCTGCAAACTTTGAGACTAAGTTAGATACTAACCACACGACAAAGAAGAAGAATGGGTACTACTGTTTTTGTAAGAAAGGTTTGTGCTCAAAGATTCTTGTTAGAATAGCAGTCGGTGGGAACAATATTTTTCTTAATGGTAGCTTTATCCAGACTAGTCTCAGGTTTTATCCGAACGATAATTTCATACAAATTCCGTTTCATTTTTTAATTCACGGAACATGGTCCATCTTGTGCCGCCCTGTTATCTACACACGTGAGGTGAGGACCAAACATCGGTGCGTCAGGGAAGGAAGTTCGCATTACTACAGCTTGGCCTGCTTGATGCGAAAAAAAACAAAAGTAGGTAGTGCCAATAGCGCACGAACGATTAAACTGCTTGAACAATTTACCATGGGAGTATCCGCAGATTGCGACAAAGGACAACAATTTCTTAAAAACAAATTAATTGAGTACCTACAATCAACAATATCAAAATAGTTTTGATGTCCCCAAGAGGTGTAAGTGTCGCCATCTTTTGGTAAAAAATTGTAACCAGTCGTTGGCAGTATTGGATTAGATTGCTAGATGGCGTTGTATTCAAATGTAACCTACAATATATGAATATTCGTCGTGGACTGCCGTTTAGGTTCATAAAACAAACCATAGATGGCGTATTTTTAAATATTCGTATCATTGCGACTAGATGAGCTTAAAACAGTTACCTAATAAAAGAGTTGAATTTAACTTTTACCGGTCCGTCAAGCACGACAAACTGATATTCAGAACCCTATTAGCTATTTGATAGCCACACTACTAGTTTAGATTTAAGACCTGTAACTATACAATGTAGAAACGACATCGACGCGAAAACTGTAAACTACCGATGAAAAGTTTTGATGTACAGGGGGTTTTAGAATGATGTAATGATCATGAATGAAAATAATGATAATGAATAAAAGTCGGTAATACATGATAATCGATTTCGCGTTGGGGTGTATGTAGTTTTACGTCTGTCCCACCGTCAACGAGGAAACGACTAACAATCGACTTGATCAAGGATCGTCGGAATCCTGCAAACAAAAATTATAGGTCTCATGTCAGAAAGATACAAGAAAAATGTTACAAGTGGAGAAAGTTTGGTATTGTATTCGAGGCGGAATTAACACCACGAGCCGTAGGCGAGGATATTTTTGAGCAGAGAACTGCAATAACACTTTTGAAGAAATAAAATATGTATAAGAATGACAATGTTTCTGTCGTGAATCTAAGAAACTATGATTATATTTTTTTTTCGCGCTTTGTCTTCGCCAGGTTGAAGGAGAAGCAAAGGTATGAAGCCGCTAAACAGCTTAAATGTACAGGTAAAGTTCGCGATAAATACCCGTTTCCATATGTTTTATAAAAAATTGCTGTCTTTTATATTTATAAATTTAGAACACAAAAAAGTACCTATACGTTAATTTGTCTATGAAAGATTTTATATTTATTTACAAACACAATTTGAATAATTAAAAAAATGTGTACGCCGTAAAGACGCATATTGCTTTGCGCGATTTAAAAAAAAACATTCACCTCTGACTATAGGTATTGAATCAATTTGGAATAAGTATACTTAGGTATAATTAGTTCTGTGGCAATTTACCGCACACGTGTTGGAAAACTGACAAAAAACGCACGCGTGTGAAATACATTGTATGGTGAACCTAATCGTAGTGCAATGAGAACCGGTTTTTGACGAAGTGTTTTGAAAAGAAACTTACATATTTTTTAGTATTACGTTCACACTGCTTCTCGAACTCTGGTCAAACTAAAACTTGCTTTTAGTTGCCTGCTCTACGGGTTTCAAAAGTGCCAAAAGAGGAGTTACATTTTAAAAGTGAAAAACTCACCAATTGCATGCTGAGTAGCTTGACGACGTAGACACAAGCCGAGCTGCTCATGAAGTAGGACGCGCTCATCGTGCACGTGGATATCGTGCGGGATATGATCAGTATCGTAGTGTACAGGGCCCTGGGGAAGATATTTATGGTCACAATGGGGAAGATCGGTCAAAGGTTACTGTATAGGATGCGTCGATTTAACCAACCAATCAATGGGTTCAATCTAACCATTGAGGTCTGACTGATAACCAGCGTCGGGCACTAGCTGCTCGGCAGTTTGCCAAACTGGATCTATTTGGCGCAGCCGTGAGATTGAGATACTTAATATTTTTTTCTTTTCTGTCTATATTTAAGTTTTTATTGTGTAGATATAAGTTATTCTTTATTTTTATTTTCTTGTTGTGTGCAATAATGGCATGTGCCGACCAAACATGTTTTCTTTCTCTCTAACGGTTTTGAAATAACAAATTATATTCATTGTAGACTTTGTAGATTCCCGAATGGTTGTTAACTTTTTATCTTGTTTTACGTTTTTTGTTTAATAAGCAAGGACTCATTGCTGGACCCAAGCTGTCCCCCCATACTTAACAAACGCTGTAACATGACAATATTGTAAAACCAAAACATTTTAGAGGGGTAACCATGGTCCACATAGGATTGAAGAACTTCGAAGTTATGGGGAGAAGCCTTTGCCCAGTAGTGGTATGACACAGGCTTAGAGTAACCATGGACTTTCTTGCCGGTTCTTCTCCTTAGGATACTACCAACCCAAAACGTGTACCTTGTTTTGGACGAGAAAAACTCACTCCTTATTAAAAGAGACCTTAACATTACTGGCGAAATGAGGCCGAACTATTAGTTACACCTTCAAGAATTACAGGCATGTTGTCATGTGATAGTATGTAACTTACTTGGTAGTGAACTGCACCGTCAGATCCTCGCGGTCCACAGCAATAGCGAGCAACTCCCCGATCACTTTCAGCAGATGAATCTTGAATAGAGACGTCTTCTCGTGTGGTGACTGTAACAACGACGAAATTCATCATCATTATCTGCCTGCCTTTACCCAACTGTGTTGGGGTCGGCTTCCAGTCTAACCGGATGCAGCTGAATACCAGTATTTTACATTTTACAACGATGAAATTATTAGTCATTTATTTGTGTTATACAGTAAGTAGGTTGTAAGGGTCAGACAGGCAGACGCTCCATGTAAAATATTTGTCAGTTTTAACCCTATCTAACCTAACGAGGTCCTATCCTGAAAATTAAATCTCAATCCTAGCTCGGTATTTTCAAGTGAAATCCTTAAATAACTTGAAAGTTGCTCGGACGTTTCTGAAATTGGTCCTTCGAGCCGGATGGATTTCTTGCTAGTATTGTAAAATGTTAGTGATTCAATTGTTCAGAATCCCCAGCCTCAAAAACCCAAAAAGATCACTATCGTAACAAAAAACCCAACTTGTAATTTTTTAAAGATCGCCATTTTGGTATATATTAGTTTTGTTAGTCAAATATTGTATCGCTTGTATCTTACCGTAGGTTTCTGTCGCAGTCCGAACCCGGGAGCGAATACACGCCCCAAACCACCGAGTTTGACCCGCTGTTGGTGTCCGCACTACATAGATGATACAATAAAACATAAAAAAAAATAAAAGAAGCAAAACATAAAATAAAATAAAAGAAGCAAAACATAAAATAAAAGAAAAAAAAATAAAACATGAAATAAAAGAAGTAAAACATAAAATAAAACCTGTCGCGCCAACAAGGCAAAGGATGATAGGAGGCAGAAAGAAAACATAAAATAAATAGGAAACATATAAAAAAAGGTATTTTAAGAAAATGTGGTATCGCACAGGGCTTGCGTGGTTGACCACTCCACACTCTTACAGCGGAAAAAACTGTATTCTTGTAAACTATGTAACATGTGTATGTGTAGTATGCAGTATGTGGATATCTGCATGAAGACCAAATAAACGACGGATAAATTGTAAAATATGATAATATGACTAGAAAGGAGGAAGTCTTATGAGATAACAAATAAAAGAGAAGAGTAGAAGCAGAAGACATGCCAAATAAATTAAGAAATCGGCAGGAGAATAATAAAACACATTAAGACCGATGCTCCAGGGTAGCCCTCGCAATTCAAATTTTCTTACGCTTTTTGCTAGAAAATCACGTGAAATGACTTCATTTAAGTTAAAGTCATTCCTAGACCTTTATGTACTTGCGAGGGCTCTATATTGATGATTATAATTCTGTAACTAAATACATCTTACAGTCGCGAACAATATTTCATCAACATACAACCTAGCAGTGGCCTGCAAATTGCAAAAAACGTAAGAAAATATGAATTACGCGGGCTACCCTGGAGCATCAACCTTAACCTCGTCTGTGAAGGCAGACCGAATCGGTCCGACGCCATTGTTTAACTATTGTGTCTACCGCTAACAGATGAAGTTTTAAAGATAAGTCACAACTCACCGTCTTCTCAATCAACCGGTACAGTTCATTCAGCTGTTTCTCAAACGCCTGCACATCTATAACTGACAGCTTAGCCTTATCCTTGCTGGAACCAAAACTCATATCACTAAGCGACGAACACACCGAGTTAGTGTTACTAAGTTTCGGTTTATCTTTATCGCCACTCTTCTTCTTTTTTCTTTTATTATTAGTCATTGTGGTGTTAGCATTTGAAGCTTCGATTTCGGTATTTTTCTCAATAATTTCTTCTTTTTCTGTAGCTGTAGTTCTTAGATCTGGAGTTTTGATTCTTAAATCTGTATCTTTGTTGTTGTTATTTTCGCTTCTTTCTCTTTCCTTGCTTGATCGCATTTCTACTTTGCCGTTGAGGATTACCTATTGGAGGAGAAATAAAAGTAAGTACTTATACCCATACCTGGCAGCCTACCAGTTGCGGAGATATTGGGGGTAAAAGTTCCAACGTTTTAAAATACTAGTTTTTAAGGTCATAACTTTACTTTAAATACATTCAGGACAATGATATAAAGACGAGATGAGGAATTTAAAATTTCTATGGAAAATTTATTTTTCTCATAACTCTTGTTTAAATCAGTGTACATTCAAAATATGTGTTTGTGAACTTATATATTCTGTAATCCAATCAAAATAAATACACACTACCTTAAGAATATGTTTGTTTTACAAATTATTTTGGTGTTACGTTTGTATGAAATTCGCATGCTCCGCAGGCCTCATAGGTTAAGCAGTAGAGGGGTGAAAAATGCGTTTAAATCTATGCAGTAGTTTTGCGTAATGCGTGTACAAAACACACAGACCGACCGACAAATTTCTGAATAACTGTTTTCGCTTCTGTTGCTCTTATAAAGATGTTTGTTTTACAATATCTTCAACGTACAGGGGGTCTAAAATGGCCGCTTTAGATGAATCGTAAATCAATCACGTTAAAAAAAAATTAAATTCTTTAAATGGTCTTTGTAACCATTACCATAAAGTCCATTTTAAGAATTTTTAATTTTCGCGATTCATTTTATTGAACAAAATTTAAAATTCTTAAAATGGACTTTATGGTAATGGTTACAAAGACCATTTTACGAATTTAAATTTTTTAACGTGATTAATTTACGATTCTACTAAAGCGGCGATTTTAGACCCCCAGAACGACAGACATGTCACTTACAATTTTATTATACACTAAAGTACACTATAATATAGTTACCTTGCCCTTCTTCCTCTCATTCTTCCTGGCAGGATCATCACTAAACCCGTTGAATTCGAAGGACTTGTGCGTGATATCCCAGGAGCCGATCCCGATGGGATGCTCGAGGTAGGGAGTCATCATGTGCGATATGTTGTGGATCACTTTGCAGGTCTTAGCTGCGGCCGGAGACAGGCAGTCCATCACTACGTTACCATCCATTACTATTGTTTCGTTGGCTCTGGAAATAAAATATAGACAATAATTATCTATGTTGTAGGATGGTAATTCTGCGTGAATGCTGCTTATGTGAAAATCTTCCGGTTTGTCTTACTATCGCATACATTAAAAAGTACACACTTCACATTACTTTGATATATCTTCCACAATGGGCATGCCGACAATATAAAAAAAAATTGCTAATCTATTTAGTCCGTCAGTTAGAGTATTGGAAAATAATGGACACGTATCTTTTGTTTTTGTAAATCAATAAATATTGGCATAGATAAAACGCATCAAAACTCGGGAGTGGGGGCTCGTGAAGTCTGAACTCACTTAATTTATACCAAGGCGTGACGTATTGAGAATTTTATCTTCGTCAATTTTGATTTACGTAACGAAAGATAAAATACGGGTTAAATATTAATTGATAATCTAAATGACGGACTAATTGGATTTTTTTTGTCGTCTACCGTATTATACTTGGCCGCTATTATATCGCTTGGTGTGGTGTTACTCATAAACTGGGTTATGGAGGTCAGATAAGCAGTCGATCCATGTAAAACACTGGTATTTAGCTGCATCCGGTTAGACGGGAAGCCGACCGCTGTAAACGATTTGAGCGTCCATAAACCCGTTCCGAATTACCGTGAGCGCGATATCGATGTCCCTTGAATCGACATAGATGACGTCATGACATGCGCCATCTTGCGATTACACCGACGATGCCCCAAATAAATATCACCGTGAGCGCTGTCATTATCATGAAATCTAAATCGGAACGCAAATATTGATGTGAGCGCTGTGAGTGATTATTTTCTAAAACGGAATGCACCCATAGTTGAGCAAAGCTTTCGCAGATAATACACCAAACCGCATTGAGACTGCATCATTGTGTAGCTCGCGGTTAAATAATAACAGCGGCTTGGGTCGATCTCCAGGTTCGCATCTTAATCTTTTCTAAGTTGGTCTGTGGTTAGGAGACCTCCAATTAAATACTAAGTTCCCTCCGAGCCTCGGAGAGACGTCAAGCCGTTAGTCCCGGCTGTCATTTGCAGATCTCTGACAGTCATTACAGTCAGTGACACGAAAGTCTGACTATCAGTATTCCCAAGTGGTATTGTTTTACCCAGTACTAACTGAGTTGTGGAGGCAGTCGCTCCGTTTAAAATACTTGTATTCAACCAGTTAGATTAGTATTCTGTAAATAAAATCTCGGTGTATTCGAGATAAATCTATAACCAACTAGAAAGTTGTTCGGACGTTTTTGACAGTTGCACATGCATGGTCCTTCGAGCCGGATACGTCACCAGCATAGTTGGGAAAAGGCTAGGCAGATGATGAATACTCACGTGGTAATTAGCTTCTGTTTTATCTTTCTTGCCTTCTTCTTGACAGCTTTGACCTTCTCCCTCTCTTTACGTTCAAGTTCGAGTCGGTCAGCTTCATCTTGTAGCTCCTTCTCTTCTTTAGCTGTCTGGTCTTGGCTTTCGGACGTTGTCTGTGAATATTTACAACATTTGAATAGTCGAGTTGATTTTAGTAGTAGTAAATATTTTTTCAAACTAGAATTATTACAACTACAATAGAATGGATTTTTTATGCAAAAAATATACTGATTATGGATATAGCTTTGGGGGACAAATTAGAATGTCATTGACATGCTTAAAAGACCACACATACCGCCGTATAGCCTGCAGGTGAGACTCCAGTCTCTGCTGGCTGGCTTCCTGCTTGTAGTTATAATATAGATACGCACCGCCTGCCTCGGATTGGTGGCCTTCTCCCGTATAGCCTGCAGGTGAGACTCAAGTCTCTGCTGGCTGGCGTCCTGCTTGTAGTTATAATATAGATACGCACCGCCTGCCTCGGATTGGTGGCCTTCTCCCGTATAGCCTGCAGGTGAGACTCAAGTCTCTGCTGGCTGGCGTCCTGCTTGTCCCGGATACGCTCACGCAGTGCGTCGGCCTCCAGTTCGGCGGCGGCCGCGAGAGCCGACAGTCGTGACTTCACGCCCTCCGCCTGGGGAAGCACGCACGTGGTTACAACACATGCACAATAGCCTAGACAAATACGATACGCACGTTCTCCCCGACACTTCGATCAACCAACTAAATTATAAAGAGAACGTATTTGTATTTTTGTGTATGTGTATGTTTGTAATGAATAAACTCAAAAACTACTGGATCGATTTGAAAAATTCTTTCAGCAATGGATAGCTACATTATCAGCGAGTAAAATAGGCTATATTTTATCCCCGTTCTCCCACGGAAACCGGAACTACGCGAGTAAAACCGCGTGACGTCCGCTAGTCTTTTATAAATGTATGTTTTTTAAGTTATAACTTTACTTTGAAATACCCTATACTTCTTTTAAATCCGGGGACAGTAAGGACACTAATAACTATAGGCCCGTATCCGTGTTGCCGGTGTTCAGCAAGGTGTTTGAAAAGATAATGCTCAATCAAAAGCTTAACCATTTTAACATCAATAAAATATTGCACGAGCAGCAGTATGGTTTCAACATACTGCTGCTCGTGTAAGGACGTCGTACAACTGACGCCGGTGTCACTTATTTACTGCGTGGGAAGAGGCACAAGATGGCATAGGAATCTTCTGTGACCTTTCGAAGGCATTTGATTGCGTAAATCACGAAACCCTAATCTTGAAAGTTAAGCATTACGGTTTAGGTAAACTTGCGCTCAGTTTAGTAAAATCGTATTTGAGTGATAGACAGCAGCAGGTACAAATAAATGGCGTGAATCCAATGGGTTTAAAAGTAAAAATAGGTGTACCACAAGGTTCGATATTGGGTCCCTACCTCTTTTTAGTTTATATTAATGACCTACCCCATTTATTTACAACCACCCGCAAATGGTGTTGTTTCTTGACGATACTTCTTTAATATTTAGGATAAACAGACGTGCCACTAATCTTGACGACGTAAATAACGCCCTACTGCAGGTCCATGATTGGTTTACCGCAAACAACTTTGTTCTAAATGGCAAAAATACTAAGTGCATTAGTTTTGGTCTACCAAATGTCAAAAGTAGTGATGGTGACATAGTATTGAATCAAGAGTAAATAGAATTTGTCGATAAAACGGTTTCCTTGGGAATCGCGCTCGATTCAAGGCTACAATGGGGCCCTCATTTAACATCTCTTGTAGGACGGCTGAGCTCAGCAGCATATGCTGTTAGAAAAATCCGTCAATTTACTGATGTCGATACCGTGAGGCTAGTATATTTTGGTTATTTTCATAGTATTATGTCATACGGTATTTTACTATGGGGACCAGAGCCATTTATGACTTACATAGACGTGATTCTCTAAAAGAGCTGTTCAAGGAAATTAATATCATGACAGTACCTTGTCAATATATTATCTATGAAACATCATGTACGTTAGGAAAATCTGCATTTATTCAGTAAAAGAGGTGACAGACACCACTATAGTACTAGAACTAGGGATCAACTAGTTCAGCCAGGCTTGCTAAAGTAGATTCAACTGTCATGGGGTACTGTTTAAAATGTTACAATAAAGTCCCTCCCCACATTCTTCAACTGAATGAGACGAAATTTAAATCTTGTTTTAAACGCACACTATGTAGGCAAGCATATTATAAGTCGGGGGATTACATTGATGATACAAATGCTTGGCTCAATGCCGGTCCTGCTCCACAACCATAGGAGCAAACTAATTGAATCCCAGTTAAGTTATTGTGGAAGCTGCAGAAGATTGTAAAAAGATCCTTGCATTGTATAGATTCCATCTCTTAGTATTATATGTTTGCGTAGCACATGCGTGAGTACTATGTACTGTAAAGCCACCATTTACATCTAGTTATTGTTACATCGGACCTACTAGAACATTCGAGAAAGCACGTGATTACAGTATGTGTACGTTGGAATTTCGAGAGCTTTCTATTATTATTAGTTTTAAAGTTAAATAGGTACAAACTCGCAACCTCATTATAAAGAGACATTAGAATTTCGACCGTACGCCTAGGGCAAACGGTTCATATTTGTTTGTGTTGTACAAGTAGCTAGTACTAATAATTACCTACTATTTTTATTACTTACCTACTGTTCTTTTGTTAGTGTTTTTTTATGACCCTCTAGAATATTCGTGGTTATTCTGGTGTGTCTGTTGGCGAGTATAAATACATCGCTCAGGCCCACAACCGTCAGTCATGTTTTGGCTACACAGCGAAGGGAATCGAAGTGAACTTGAAGTGCGATATCTAAGCGAACAGTGAACAGTAGTGTATTGTAGTGTACTTGTGATTAAGTTTAAATTGTTTTGTGATTAATAAAGTTATTGTGTTGTTTAATCGGTAGTAATTAATTTATCTCATACCCAGCTCGTAACATTATTTTTATTTTTTTTTACTTGAATATGCCTTGGCGGCTGAGAGAATGTCATGCTCACTCTAATGTCTCGGTGATGGTGGCGGGTGTGTCGGGTCATTTAGTTCCCTTCAATATGGCTGAATTGAATGGCGCTGATTCATGCGTCATGTTCGTGAACGGGCACTGTCAGTTGAGACTGGTCATCTCTTAGGTGCCACGGTTAATTTTAATTACTTTATTTTTATATCGTTGATTTAATCTTTTCTCTGGACGCTCTTAATGTGCACGTCTTTCTACATCGTTCTCACATATATGTATAATCACAACATGAATGATGTAACCAAGATTTTGTAACAATATTTTGATTTAAAAGAGTGTCCATGGAGTTTCATGCCCGTTCTTCTCCATAGAGATCTACGCTAGGGAATGGGCAACTACAGTACTTTCTCAAGTTATTATGCCTTGTGTCTGTGACTGTAGCTTTGATTTTTCTTTGTATTTTTGACATTCAAAAGTGCCGTAATGGTCTAATTGAAATAAAGCTTTGAGTTTGAGTTCTCTGTATATCCATCAGCAGATTTTTTTTTTATTTCAAAACATTTAAATAGTACCATAAACAATGATTTTTCACCCAAAAAAATCATCATCATCATCATTCTCTCAGTCAGGAACGACGAAAAGGCCAGAGAAGGCAAAACACCAGGAGAGATGGAAAGAAATAGAGGAGGCCTTTGTCCGACAGTGGGACAGAATAGGCAAACCAAAAAAAAAACAATATAATTTTTGAACTGGAATCAATGTTTTCTATCCAACTACTTTGAAAATAAACACGCAAACAAACTCGGAGTTCACAATCTATTTTATTAAAGTCCAGATTGATTTTGCTTTAGTCAAGTTATATGAGGACCATTGGTTGACCGGATTCCTCTTTTGTCGAAATAGACATGTCACAGCCAAATGGTTTAACTAACCGTTCAACAAACCGCCTAGCCTCTTTACTTTGAAGAAACCTAACGTCGGGGTTTCCTAACCTCAAAACACTTTATACTCAAATAAGTCGACGCAGACCCGCAAAGCACCTCGATGCTAGATGGAAACCTAAACTACCCTAACATCAAGGTGCCCCAAGTCCCGAACTTAAATGTTGTTTTTTTAGGGCGCTAGGTAAACAGCCGCTATTTAGGTCCATGTTCACCGAAAAGATAACAGTCTGATTATCTAAAAAACTTTTTTGCAAAAAATAAAACCGACTTCAAAAAGAAAAAGTGAAAAATAACTTTAGCTTCTCAAGTCGGTGACGTTTGTATAATTGATTTAATTTTTTTGTCACCGACTTCAGAAGCTAAAGTTATTTTTCACTTTTTCTTTTTGAAGTCGGTTTTTTTTTTGCAAAAAAGTTTTTATTTTTCACTTTTTAGTGGTTCACATGGAAAGTGCATACCGTTACAATTACAACAAGCCCAAACACGACTAGGATACATTGTCTCATTATGGAGTTCCGTGACTCTTGGCTTCATCATCAGATCTGATGGTAGAATGGTTCTTTTCAAACGCAAATGCTTCACTTGTTGTAGAAAATACCAAAATTGCTGTACGTTATCCTATAAAATTTGAAGAGTTCCCTCGATTTCGCCAAGATTCCATCATCAGATCCCGACTTGGCGACTATGGGACCAACTTGGAAGTATACCTTTCAAACAAAAAAAGAATTTTTCAAATCGGTTTAGGCGTCTTCGAGTAATCGGTGAACATACATAAAAAAAAAAATAAAAAAATACATACAGTCGAATAGAGAACCTCCTCCTTTTTGGAAGTCGGTTAAAAACGGCTGTCACTGTGACATGTTCCCATACAAATATGTGTTTTAAACAGCTGTTTTTAGATAATAAGACCGTCATCTTTTTGGTGAACATGGACCTTAGTATAGAGGCTAGGCGGTTAATTGAACGGCTAATTAAATCATTTGACTGCGCCAGACACACAGCTTTATGAATATACTCGATTAATCAGCGCACGCATGTATCATTAATCGTGTAGCTCTACTCAGAACTCAAACAGCCTTATTACAAAAAGCGGTTTAACTAAAAAACCTGGTTTAAACTTCTATAAACTATGGTCTAAACAAAAATGGTATTACAAATCGTGGTTTTGCGATAAACCTTATACTATATCATGGTCTAACGCTAAACCTTGGCGACCCCTAGTTTAAAGGTCTAAACCACAAAATTGGATCTGTCAAATTTTCCCTTCTAGGTTATATCATTTTTTTCATTATGTTTTGTTCTTTAAACTCGAAAATCGATTTAATTGATATTATGGATATTGAAGACACACACACAGCAGAAATTTAAATCGTGTTTCCAGATCGTTTTTTTTTTGTTAATCCATTTCACATGAAATTATTAAAATTACCTAAGATGGTAAACAATAAGGCAAATGTTCTATTAGAGACCTAAATTGTAAAGCCAAATGAACTTTGTTCAACCAACCGATTTGTTTAATGTTATGGATTGTTTCATTTAACGCGCAAGAATGTTACGTTTCGATCTACGTACATAAAAATTTTAGAAAATAAATATGACATTAAGGAATATTTTTAATCTTAAACAAAACTACAATCAACGAAATAACTAAATAATGTTTAAATAACCAGGTTTCAATGTTTTTAACATTCCTAAACATCATCTAATCATTAACGTATTAAAAAACGTTTTCTTTTCTGGGAATACGGAACGTTGCAAATGCAATTGAATGATATCATGGTGAACGAATGATATTTCTGTTAATCTGTGGTTGATGGTTCAAATGACAGTACTAAGAAGACCGAGGTTTTTTTAAGTTTTGTAATACGAATTAATTTAGACCATCGTTCTGCAGATAAGCCAGGACTTGATAGTCCAGGTTTAAAACAAGGTTTATTTAGTTTTTTGTAATAAGACTGATACAGTTTAATCTCACCTTCTCTCTAGCCGCGTCATCTCTCTCCTGTTTCTTCAACTCTTTCAGTTCCTCGACTCTCGCATCTCTTTCCTTTCTCTTCTCGAGTAGAGTCTCTACGTGCAGCTTGCGAGCTGCTTCTAAAGCTTGTCTGCGAGCGCCGACGGCTGCCTCGCGGGCTGATTTTTGTTCCTGGAAAGAGAAGTTATGGCATTCGTTTTCGAATTAATTAGTTAATTTGAGGAACCAGGGAGATACGAAAGGAATTTCAATTATTTGAGGACACGAAGTCTCTTTATCGAAAAGAATGGTGTGCTCCTATGTAAATAAAACATAATTGATAGGGACTTTTCAGGCGTCGTTAAAATGCTTAAGTTAAACAAACATACAATACAATTTGGTGCAATGAAGTTCTGACACGGTAGCGACATAGTGACCATAACATTTTGAAAAAAGAAAATCTTCAAAAATAGTTTAAATGGACAATATTTTTCAATACACTTCTTCGAAAACCAACTCTTATCACACTACGATTAGGTTCAACATGCAATGTATTTCACACACGTGGATTTTTCATTTATCACAACAACTTTTCCTGCAGTTCTAGGCTCCATAACAACCTCGCCAGCGGCTCGGTTGTGAATTCCGCCTCGAACGCAATCACAAAGTTTCTCTACTTATATCAAAATGAAGGATCATAAGGAGAAAAGGACTCAGTTACAAAAGAAAGCCTTGAAGACGGTGTTGTCGCCGTCAAATCCTAGTGAGATCTGCCTTCGCCATCTTGTATCAAGTCTTTGTATAAACTCCAGCAAACTTTTAAATACCAATGAACCTGTTTCGTGCCGTACGTGTATCGAAACGCACTTGACGTTTGGACTGTCTCTGACATATCTTATCTGTGCTTCTAACTTATCTGTGGATACTTGCGAGATGACTTGGTTTTTGCTTACTTATGATTTTGCATTGAATTTTTTGTTGATTGATTGAAATATTTGGAAATCGAAATTAACCCGCTTTGTTTGCAAGATTTTGGTTATAATTCAGTGTTAGTTGGACAAAACGACCGAATTGTGAGCATAACCGGGCTTATTTGTTAATTGAACATTATAATTTGAGGTTGTGCTTGGCCCCTCGTGCGAGGTGAAAATTGTAGTGGATATTTGTGCTGTTTAAACTATTATTGTGCTTCATCCCGACCGGTTATACGCTGCCAGGGCAGCGTCTGTTGAAACACAGTCGGATCTGGCAAGTCACTCGACCACGCATTACTTTACATTTACACACACATTTACATACATCCTTGCAGACCTGGCTTGATCAAGGACTGGTCATCCCCTTCAGCCCACCGGCACCAGGTAAGTTGATTTACATTCATTGTATTGTAGACAGGGTAGATTTGGTAGGGCTCCGCGTACAGCGGACGTTTCGATCACCAGCCCCCTGTCCTGGCGTAGAATCGAACAGAACCTTAAACCTAATGCTTAAGCGATAAAGTTAAAAATGTATTAAAGAAATTTGACCTAGGTTGCAGTAACTTATGCGCTGGCTTCTGTACTACCCAAAGTTGTCTATGCTAAAAACAAGCAAAAACTTACCAGTTTAGACAGTCGATCTCGCCTCATCTGCCTCAGCCGCGTGGTGTGAGAGCGACACTGATCCAAGAACTCGTGCCGACGGTTCTCGGCCTCCAACTGTTTGATGAACGCTATCTCGCGGAGTTTCTCTTCTTCGTCGTGAGCTTTGCGGACTATGTCCTGAGAAAATAAGGAAAAAAATTATCAACAAAGATGTAGTGGATTATAAGAAAATTTAACCATGGCCACATTATTATTATATTGTCTATGCGGCCATGTCAATCATAGACTATCTATCAAATTTTTGTTGACCCAGGATACGCTGCAAACAGAAGTACGAAAGCAAACGGCAAAAAAAAAGCTGTCGAGAATCAGTGACCAAATAACCCTAAAATGAATGGATGCACTCCATAAATTTGATGGAAATAACTTCAGACAGTGAATTTTTGAATGGTAAATGTATACAAATAAAAATACTTGAAGACGGCTCAAGCGATTTGGCTGCTTTTTACTGTGTTCGTAATTGTAAGTTCAACGTTTGTATGACGGAAAAAGAGGCTCCCCTACCACGATGGTACGGAACCCATAAAGCGAGAGTCCGACTCGCACTTGACCGGTTTATTTTTTTTCACTTTTTTTGTTTTCTTTGGTAAATTGTACCCGTGCAACGCCGGGACGAATCGCTAGTAAGCTATTAAAAACTGAAGTGACAGGCTATCTTTCTAATTCATTAGTAATATTCTACCTTCGTTCCACTTCAAGGTTTGTTATGGCACTAACCGATCAAGTCGATTGACAACGCAGTTGATTACCTAGGAGGCGTGTATGGTTCTTACGTCATCTATTCGACCAGCAGCTAGGTGGCTAGGCGTTTTTGCGTGAAAGAGTAAAAAAATCCATCCATCCATCTATTCATACATCCATCCTAACGAACATTCGCATTTGTAACAGTAGTGAGAACAAGATAATAGTATTAACAGTCTTGTTATACCTTGAGATGTTGATCTCTGTTTTCAGCAGCCTTCTGAAGACGCCTTTCCATTCGAAGACGCTTCTCTTCGATCAACTCATTCTTAGCAATCTGTGGGATAAAAAATATGTTTATTTAAATGTTCAACGACGCTTTTCAAAGGCGGTCTGTGCGTTGATGACCGTCCATTATACAACGTGTAACAGAAAGGGTATATAGTCATATGAAAGGGCGTGCTATAATAGACCATCAAACTGAACAACTTTGTCCATGGGACGACGGCTGTCTCATACATTTGGTCGAGTAGGTATTGGAATTTTGTATGGGGCCGTTTATTATTTTTTCGCGGTTACGATGATGGTTCCATGGAGAAAATTGTTCAGTTTGATGGTCTGTAGCACACCCTTTCATAGGGACCGTTCAAGTATTACGTAAGCACAATAGGGGGGGCAAGGAGGTCTATGCTTTACTTAATTATTTACTTTTTTACACACATGGCACCCCACATATTGTCTATGCTTGAAAATGAAACGCATATTCGGAGATTCCCACAAATAATGATTACAAAAGCATGGGGGGGGGAAGGTAAGAGCTTTGCTTACTTTTGCTGACAAGGGGGAGGGAGGGGTAAATAATTGTAATAAATCTGCTTACTTATTACTTGAACGGCCCCATATGAATATACCCTTTAGGTTACACGTTGTATAGCGAGACTCCACCGTATGTGGAAAGGCACGTTAAGCAGTCCCGGTTGACTTTATGCCCCGTTAACCATGTATTCAGCTGGATGTGGTTTCCGACATAGTTGAAAGGAAGCTAAGCAGATCATTACACGACATGCATTTTTTACCCTTTTTTTTAAGAGGCTTCACATTTGCGTCTAATGCAACTTCCGCTGGTCCGGTCTGGGCCCGCTGGACCTGCCGGCCTCGTCGCGGGGGGAGTGAGGTGTTACAATCCCTGTTACGTCTCAGTGAGGTGCACGTGTAACACTACGCCCCACCTTCTCGGTCCACATACCTTAACTTCCTCAACCCTAGCCAACAGCTGATGTATCTTCCTGGCGCGTTCCGTCTGGTACTCGATCCTCTGTCGCTCGGCGCGCGCCTGCTTCAGCTGCAGACGTCGTAACGCGTCTTGTAAACTGCCGCGACGTTTGATGCCTTGGGATAGTTTGGCGTGCAGCTGTTGGGCACGACCTGGGGAGCGAAAAACATTTTTTTAGGTATACATCAACATCGTATCAGCCCGAAATCAACCACTGCTGGGTATTAGGCATCCCCTTTTTTACGCCACATTTCCCAGTTGTGCGTCCCTGATTGTCCCGGAAAGTAACGAGTTTTAGGACGGCCCTGTTTTCTTTGGACAGAAAAGCACAGTCTATTCAAATTAGGACAAATTAAATAATAAAGGAAAACTAAAGAAGAAGAGATATACGGAAGCCACCATTGTTTTTTTAAATTGCACTTCTTGGTGACAAGGGGCTAAGATTTGGGTAATTACTACACTATACACTGGATTCTTGCCAAATTGCCATGACGTAAACCAAACAAAAACGATCCTGCGCTGCGTAGATGCATCAAAAGTTTAAACCAAACTATCACCTATCCTATGTTTAATATTGGTATGATTCTGTCAATTGTAACTGTGTTGTGGCAGTCAGATAAGCAGTGGCTTCATTTAAAATGCTCGCGTTCAACTGCATCAGGATATAATGGAAACCAACCACAATACCGAGCTAAACAATAATGATGATAATCTATTATTTACCTGGATCCCTTGCGACCAACGCTTCTAAAGCGCCAAGGGTATCGACTCGTTCAGCCCAGGACATGCCAGCTAGCGCAGTCTCGTACTGGTTCTCAAGACTCGCAGCTAAAGACAGGTTCTCGGTAGACTGGCAGGAGGCGCTTGCTGATGTGTCTTCGCAGAGAATTTCTGCATCTGTCTGTTATGGAAAAATAATGATGTCAGAACATGAGTCGGTAATAATCTGAGATCGGTAGTATCATGTGGAGTCTCCACGTTAAACGTTCTCGTTCTATTTTATTTATTTCTTCAAAATTGTAACGAAAATCGTCGTTTGATACCTACACGTGAGCATTTTTTAAAGCAGTTCTCGGCTCCAGAACAACCTCGCCAGCGGCTCGGGTGTGAATTCCGCCTCGAATGCAATAACAAATTTTCCCCACTTTTATCAAAATGTACTATATTTTAAAACACATCTAAGTTAAAACTTGACCTAGGAAACGCTGGAACGTGACAACTTAGATTCGTTCATATCAGCAGTACAAGTACGTAGGAACGTAGGAATCGATAGGGCTCGATAAGATAAATTTGACAGTTATTCTCGATAAAATGACTTTTTGACTCGATAAAACCTCATTTTATCGAGAATAACTGTCAAATTTATCAACACGAGTCTTATCGAATTTTACGTACTTGCACTGCAGATTAGATAAAAATGCCAAAAAGGGCAAAGAGAAATAGAATATCTGAGAATAAGATTTGGCCAGGCGGTTAACAATAACTAGTAGATGCAAAATTCATAAAACATTTACCTCAGTATCATCCGTCTCCGTGTCCAAATCAATATCAGAAACCTGCTGCAACTCCATGATCTGCCTGTTCAGTAAATCCTCCTCCTCACACAACTTCCTCTGATCAACCTCCGACTGGAAATCCAACGCCCAGCTTATTTTCCTCTCATTCTCCTCAATCTGCGACGTCATTTCCGCTATCTCCGACATTTCTGACGGATCCGCTGACTTCAAAATCTCATTGTGATCATTCATTTGATCATCGTCTTCTAAGAATTTGAAAGTGGTCATGAATTCTGACTTCCATTTGTCGAAATCAAACGTCTCTTCGGTTTTTTCTTGAGATCTGGCTAGTCCTGTTGTTAGACTTTCTAGGGATGAGTGTAGGCGGTTTTTAGTCAGCTCAGAGCCGTCGTCTTTAGGAGTATTCTTGTTCTTCTCCCGCTTCAAAGCTTTGCTTCGAGACGACCGAGTCTTCAATCCAGTGACATCTGATTTCTGCCTTATTATTGACAAATCTTTCTTCACCTCCTTTATCTGAGGTTTTGGTTTCACAATCTTCGGTTTCTCAGGTGTATTTTGTGGCTGTTCTGACTTTGCTCGATCCAGTTTTGAAGCTGAAACTATCTCTTTGACTTCTTGTTTAGGAGATTCTATCATGTTGAGAGTTGGTAGGCTAGTAGTGGCTGATGGCTGATGGAATCTGTTGGCCCAGTGTGATTTGGAATGCTTCTTCGATTCGCGACTCAATCGTCTAGATTTCACCGTCAACCATCCATCATTATCTGTTTTCGCATTATCAACGTTTAAAACTTCAACAGAGTTAGCGAAATCTCCCTCTTCTGCTACTAAAGTCTTTAAACTCTCACTGGATTCAATCCGAGACATATCAATTTGAGTCACAATAGTATCAGAGCTGCTATACTCTTCGCCATCTTTTTTATCAAATGACGGATTGAGTTTTTCTGTTTTGTCTCCTTTTTCATTGATTTTTAGAGAAATAGTGAGAGGTCTAGGACGTTTCTTCATATCAATTTTAGCTGTATTTTTAGTATCTCCTGAACCCATTTGAGCTCGACTTGGATTGGGAGGTTTTTTAGTTACTGCTTTATTAGCAGGAGCATCGAAAAGACTAGTTCTTCCTGTGGTAAGGTTAAAAGGATAGCTGCACTTGCTAGTCTGATTCCGTTTAGGGAACGGCCTTTGGGCTTTCGAGGTGGAGTTAGGACGCATTTCGACAACAGTTTTGCTTCGAGCTATCAACCTGGTTGGAGTCTTGACTTCAGTTTTTGTTGTCGTTACAGGTTTTGGCTTAGCCGCTGCCTGAGAGTAAGCCGGTCTTGTACTCGGCTTTTCAGCTGCAGTTTTGAGATCAATCTTCTTTGAATCGTGATCTTTTTTAGGTTCTTTTACTTCGGTGAGTGGAGTTTCTTTGTCTGTATTTTCATTAGCTTTAGTGACATTGGATTCCTTTATACCATTTAATGGTGGGTCGATTTTTATCTCCTGTGTGGGTAATTGATTCTTGACACCCACGTCTTGATTTTTACTGTTTTTCTTATTGATTTCTGGCGAAACCACAGTTTCTTTTTTGTCTTTTGTAGCAACATGATTTATATTTTCTTCGGTTGGTGTAGGTTTTTCATCGCTAGACTTGCAGGAGCTCTCATTGGATACATCACCAAAGTTGTCTTCAGATTTTACTGGTGACTCTGTTGAGACGCTTTCTTTTTCATCTGGGACCGTACCATTTTCAAAGACAGCTTTATTTTTCTCAGCCGCTTGTATTTGTTGTTCAATGATTAGTGCATAATCACCTGGGTCATCAGTTTTTTCAGCGCTTTCAATCTCTTTATCAAGATTAAGTTGATTCTCGTTCTTAGCGGCATTTTCAGTGAGTTGTTTGGCTAAGAATTCATTTTCCATAGCATCTAGTTTGGCAATTGTAGCCTTGGCTTGGCTGGACACATCTCCATTTGGTAATGGCTTGGCTGCTTCATCTTGTAATACTGTACGTTTAGGTGATTTAATGACTACCATTTTTGGGCTTGTGTTTGGGCATTCCTTTGCTTTGCCTAATTCTACGACAGGTGATTTGATTGGCTTATCTTTTTCGATTGCTGTTGGTATCACTTCTTTCACTGGTTTATCTTCTTTCTCATTAACTGGAACTATAATCACATTATCTTCAGCTGTATCTTTACAATCCTTTTCCTTTATATCAGAAAGCCGTGATAGCTCCTTAGCAGATTTTGGCTCAGGCTTAGCAGTGATTTTCGCAGCGATTTTGTTGCTGAAAAACTCGATGTTAGCTTTAGGACTGTTATGTCCGGTTACTCGTGGACTGACTTTTCCGCTGCCTGGACTAGCTTTGCCAGTTAGGTTTGGGCTATTCTTGCCGCTTGGGGTGTTATGACCTGAGAAGCAAGGGCTATTTTTGCCTGAGACTGACGGAGAGCTTTTGACGGAATACCCTTTTCGTGATTCTGGCCGCACGAAATCAGTCTTCCTGATCTCCCAAGCCAGGCTTTGGGGTCGCTGAGGAGGTGGCGTGTTATCGTACTCCCACTTAAGCCGGAACCACTCGCCGAGAGCTTTGAAATCACGAGTGTAGTTCTCCAAAACTAGAATGACTTCTTGGCACTCATTAAGATTTTCGTGAGCCTCAACGGTGTTGTAGATTTCGCCGATCTGTGGGCAAATAAGTTCATTTTATTTATAGAATAAAATTGTACAATAGGTGGAATTAATTGGGAGCTTCGGACACTAACGTCTTAGGTCAGAAAGTGCTTTATGCACAAAAGCGAAAAAGACATTGCATCGTTTCGGTTCCGACGAAACGACATCGCGCCGAAATGCAACAAATGTGGTAACACGTCTTCAGCTCAAGTCGAAAGACGCGGGAAATTCCTTACGCTGTTAACACATAGAGGTACTCAACACTCAGCATTGATATAGTAACTGATGTTGGTTGAAGAAGTAATCTTCACAAATATACAATTCAAACACTATCTCAACACAACATCCATCACTACATTGTCGAGAGAGCTATCCACGTATTACATAACAGTAATAAATCAATACTAGTTCGGGAAACTTCATCAAACATAGGAAAATTTTCAACTACGCACTATATAGTGCATCAACGTTTATTTTCCAACCCTTATACGAAACAACACGGCGCAATACTGAAATAGCCTTCGAAATACGAGCAAATAATATTTCAAAGAGCGACGCTGTCCAATTAATCAAAGCTACACCTACATACGATGCAACGCCATCAAATTGAATTCACAATATTGAAGCATGAAGCTTCACAGTATTGACAACACAGATAAAGTACAGAATTTCCACTCCATAAAACGAGCGTGAACGCACGAACACATAGACACGCTTCACGTACAGCGAGTGCAAGCGTACTCGCGACCGGCATTTGTTTGATATCGCCGCACGTACGCGTCTATGTGTGCGTGAGCGTGTTTTTGCTCGTTGTATGCACCTAGCCTTCTATTAGTTGTTTACTTAGTGACTCTGGGCCCGGGCACTATTGATTTTGTCTCACTGAAGGATGTTATTCCTAGAATGAAGCTGAGGTCAGGCTGCCGGTGTTGCATTGCATTCGAGAATGTTCGAGAGGTGTCGTTTTGAAGCGTTAATGTTATGATATAAATAAATGCTTTTTCTTTTCTTTCTTCTTTCTTTCTTTCTATATTTATGAGGTTGATAGAGGAGTATTTTAAATAGGATAAAGAGTCTTTTGGTGGCTGGATGGACTGTGAATTATATGGCTAGAACGAAGGTGACTGCTGATGACGAGTATTAGAGAAATATGGAAGAAGAAAACATGCTGCGCCGACCAGAAATAAGGACAGGGGAATGATGATAGTCTTTTTGTTACGTTTTAGGGAACTGTTTTCGATGAAAGGTGGATAGGATAAGAGGTCAAGGTGAAAGCGCCAAGGTAGCGCACGAAATGTTAATTTTCTCACGTTGTTACTGCGAATGTTTTGCTAAACAAACAACTAGACACTGACCTGCTAATTGCAAAACAACGTAAGAAAATTTGAATTTTGCGGCTTACCCTGGCGTTTCCCCATTAAGATGCATAGACAAAGACGTCATCATTTAAGCCGAAAGACGTCCACTGCTGGACATAGGCCTCCCCCAAGTGTCGCCACATTGACCGGTTCCTTGCGACTCGCATCCAACGGATTCCCGCAAACTTCACCAGGCCATCGGGCCACCGGAGCCACCTAGTGGGAAGTCTTCCGGTTCGCGGTCGCCACTCCAGAACTTTTCGGCCCCATCGGCCATCCGTTCTGCGAGCAATGTGTCCTGCCCACTGCCACTTAAGTTTGGCAATTCTTTGGGCTACGTCGGTGACCTTGGTTATCTTGCGGATGTCTTCATTTCTGATTCGATCACGCAAGGAATCTCCGAGCATAGCCCTCTAAGACAAAGACGTGGATACATGTAATTATGTTATCATATCAGTCTATAATGTTCCCACAGCTGAGACACAGGCCTTCTAGAGAGAAGGCCTGTGTCCCAGCTGTGGGAACATCCAACAACTGTTACAGAGGTAATAGGGACTATAATCCATCACGCAGACTCAGTCCGAGTTGGTGGGATAATGCATTATTAATAAAACCGCCGGTAAGTATAAAATACTTGTGGAGTGAAAATAGGAGGGTGAGAGTTTGAGCTTGAACTCCGACCTTTAAAGTATTGACGTCAGTGTTTACCCCACCCGTTGCACTTGACGTGGAACCACCCGGGCTCCGTCCTCGCACAAGCGTAAATCGTGGAAGGAGTTTTAAAGAAAAACTACCTATTACGAATGTTTTGCAACACATTGCTATTAATATTTTTATAGGAGCTCGTGGCAAAATAATAACAGCCACTCGGGTCGATCTTTAGGTTAACCTGACCGTGCTTGCCTAGGTAGGTACAGACCTACCTAGGCAAGGGACATCCACAGGGATGGGTGCCCACCCTTACATACCGACTTTCCTCCGTGCCTCGGAAAGCATGTAAAGCTGTTGGTCCCGGCTGTCATTTGTCCATCTTTGACAGTCGTTACAAGTAGTCAGTAGCCCAAAAAGTCTGACAACCAGTCTTACCAAGTGGTATCGTATTTCCCAGTACTAACTTAGTTGTGGAGGTCAGATAGGCAGTCGCTCCATGTAAAATACTGGTATTCAGCTGCATCCGGTTAGACTGGAAGCCGACCCCAACATAGTTGGGAAAAGGCTGGGCAGATGATGATGCTATTAATATTTGTAATTAACTAGTTTACGCTTTGGAATGGGCAACTAGTTTCACAAGTTATTATGCCTCCTGACAGTAACTTCGTTTTTTTTTTGTTTTTCTGAGATTCAAAAGTGCCTTTAATGGTTTAACGAGGGTTTTCTGAAATGACAAAACCACATAGATGTGCAGCATTAGCGTAAGGTATAAACATCTATCAAAATACACGAGTTTTTCGTTGTTTACAATTATTTTTTCTTCTAATTCTCATTTAAATCATTAATAAAATGCCTCAGTGCTTATTTATTGAAAATAGGTGCACCAACAGTACATGCATAAAACATTTGTAATTAAAGGTTCACTTGGTATGGTTCTAATGTACGTACCAATTATAAAAATAAAGCTACTATGACTTAACACTAAAAAGGAGATCAAATAACACACTTACAATAACATACTTACAATAATAAAGTTTTATAGACAAAAATAAAATAACGAATTTTAAATGGAAGACACGAACATGGCGTACACTAATGCAAAGTAAACCCTCGTTACTGTTTTCGCAAGGATCAAAACAACTAAGCGCAACAGGCAGCTACTCCGTTTTCTCCAAGCAATATCCGTAGAACTTTAAATTTTTAAATAAAAACTTCTTTAAGCGCGTTGAGGACTTTTTCGGTGAACAAAAATCATGAAACTCGCGTAACCGTCACCTAACGCTTCGTAGCACTCGTATCCGATCCGCTACGGCGTAGCATCACTTAGGCGTGCGCGGGTACAACCCGTAACACATATCGATTACTTAGTTTTCACTTCTATCGAAAGTCCCCCAAACACTGTCCCGCATATTTTTCTTTTGTAAGATCAACACTATCAACATTACAATTTCATTGAGGGAAACTACACGAATGATTAAATATTTACCATAGACGTCGTAGTCTATGATAAGAAATCGATATGCAATTGCATGCCCTGGCAGTATAGAGGTCATTTAACATTTACTACATTTCGAAAATAGAATCCGATCGATATGGGCGTCAGTTGCAAGAGCAGTGGAAATGTGTTTTTTCTATTTCGTAGCTAGTTTATATTGTAGAAAATTTATCGCAGGGAAGCTGGCACGTTCTATAAATATTAAAATGTATCAACTATGCTTTTGAATTTTAGGAGTGACAAGATTGGATAAAGTAAGGAATGAGTACACAGACGCTTCACGACTGACTTTTTTATATGTAAGTATTTTAATAGGCATGACAACAGTATCTAAAAATTACAAATCTATTTAGTTCGTCAGTTAGATTCTTGAAAAATAATGGACAAGTATTTTTTGTTTTTGTAAATCAATGAATATTGACAAAGATAAAACGCATCAAAACTCAGGAGCAGGGGCTCTTGACGTCAGAACTAGCTAAAAATTATACCTAGGCGTGACGTATTGAGAATTTTAGAAGCGTCGTATCTTCGTCAATTTTGATTTACCTACCACAAAATCTTGTCGTAACTACACATGACTACCCCTTTGCATCCATAAGCAGGCATAACTTAAATACTTGCGTACCGGCACAAAGGCGTACCAATTAGGGTGCTTTTAAAAAGCTTTGATATACGACGGAAAACTCTCTTACATTAAGTTTCTTTGTACCAAATATCTAATCCATGCAACAGCACATGAAGACACGTACACGTTACAATGCAACAGCTTGCTATTTTATCATGCCCCATAAAAGCAGTTTCGTACTTTTGTCAGGCACATGAACACGAGGATGTCTGGATCGAATAAACTGGAAGTCACGGGGGAATGATTTTTGCCCAACAGTGGGACGGCGCAAGCTAAACATATCAGTATGCACATAAGGCATCATTCACCAGAGTTTTTGTGCACCCTTTAAATAAATAAAATAAATATTTGTTCAGAGTGCTTTATACTGTCTCCTCGATCGCCACTGAGGCCAAAGAAACGATGCATGGAAAGATAGCGAAAAAAGGACGACTGCTGAGATGACGGCTAATACAGAGATTTCGAAGAAGGTTGGATGCTGAGCCAACCCCAAATAAACTGGAAAAAAGTTGTAGGACAACGCAATACTTACCTGTATATGTATTACCATTGACACTCTAATCTAAGAGGAATAAAAAGGGTAGAAAATGACAATACTATATTACTTGAGGATAAGCGCAGGTAGCCCGCGAAATTCAAATTTCAATGTTGTTGAAGAATAATACAAATCAATTAGCATACAACCTGAAAAGGACCTGCAAACAGCAAAAAACGTAAGAAAATTTTTAATTCGCGGGCTACCCTGGCGCTTCTACCTGAACTCAAACCTTTCCGCATGGAGTAGACAAAAACTTCAGAAAGCCACATAAGTATGCTACGATCCTAACATAGGACGGCCACGTCATCCACGTTCATTCATCTAATCATAGGGTCAGTTTTCATCAAGCAGAAGAACCTCGCGTTCTTTTTTGCTATCACTAAATAAAAGGGAAAATTTTACTCCTCGCGACAGCTTGATTATGCGCGAGCGCCCAATTGTATATACTTAAACGCAATACTGATACATTCCTTTATTTCAGTGACATGAAAGAAGTGCGCGAGGATATTTCCGCTTGGTAGAAACTGCACGCCGGTTACAACAATAACAAAGCAATACTCACAGCTCGCTGCAGATCACCGAACAGCAAAGCCCAGTACCTGGCACGAAGTTCGGAGCGCTTGTCCCGGCCGGCCGAGGCGGAGCGGAGGCGTGCGGGGCCGCGGGGCGTCGCGCGCCGAGGTGGCGGCGCCCCAGCGCGCGGCGGCTTGCGTGAGATGCGACCTGTGGAGGCGTGAAGTAGATGTAAACACAGGTAACAACATACAAGGTTTTGCTTTGCAATCTAGTCAAATTCAAGGGTGTGTTACAGACCAATTAACAGAACAATTTTCTCCATGGGACCATCATCGTAATCGCGAAAAAATAATCAACGGCCTCATACAAAATTCCAATACCTACTCGACCAAATGTATGTATTGAATTTGACTAGAATTCAAAGCAACACCTTGTGGAAGAGAACACAGAACGTAACTTCGATTTGCGAAAGCTGCATCAGAAGCACATGAATGAGATTTTTTAATTCATGAACCAATTCGTAGAAGACGACCAGTGGTCCACCTTGGTCTTCAATATAAAGAAACTGGAAGTTATGGGGCCTTTGCCCACCAGTGGGATGACGCAGGCTGACAGTAGCAGTATTTTGAACCTGATTACAAAGAACTAAAGAATAGCTTTCGTCTGGCAAGTAGGTATCTTTAGACAAAGGGATACCATGTGTAGAACCTGTTTTTAATATTTCTGTGTGTAGAACACTCGCATATGTTTAAGTTAGATGGAATCTTCTTAGCGTGAACATGAAAATATTAATTGAGTCAATCCAAAATCTAGCGACAAGTTTGGCACTTTCAGAAGCGTCCACCGGCTCCCGTGATGTGCAAGCAAGTAATAAGGAGGAGCTTGTTGCTTATGAACATAAATCTAAATAAACTCCAGTAGCTAACGAGAAATTCTGTGTGAAAAAACTCAATAACACTTTGCCCTAAACGGGAATCAAACCCGTGAGGTGGCTTGCGTAATATACGATCTGTGTAGGCGTGAAGGTAAGGAGTACAGGTTGTAATTAGGCCACACAAAGCAAATCTCAAATGCTTGAACTTCGCTTGAGAAGAAATAAGGACCTAAGACTGGTGACAAACCTGCAAAACCACTGGAGAGTCCCATGTATAAGGGAGCCTTCAAGCTGTAAAACTAGACACCAGACTGCCCAATAACGCTTGCCCGAAAAACCTAATAACGCTTTGCACGACCCGGGAAACGAACCCAGGAACTACATATTCAGCAGTATCACTTTCAATTACTGGACCAACGAAGAAGAGTCGAGTAATTCAGCAACTCGTCCCACATGTCGATGGCCCATTTGGGACGAGTTGATGAAAATCAAAATAAATAATATTTTCATTGTGCAACTCGTCCCACGTTTCTTTTTGTGTGGAACTTTAAACTTTATCAACTTTCGAACAACAATCGAAAAAAAAGTACTAGGCTGTCAGGAATTGAAGATGGTATTTCAATCATGCAGAGGTGTACCTAATAGTACACCTCACACTAGAGGAGTTGTTTCAATCCCATGTAATATGGAGCAGTCTATTGCCATCAATCGGGCACAAATACAGACTCCTAGGAATCGAACCCTAGACCTCAGCATTTGCGCTTGCGACCACTGGAGCAACGAGGCAGACAAAGTTAGTCAAGGGAGTCAGTTATGGAAAACAGGATTTAATAAAATCGTGCTAGCGACTCGAGAAGAACATGCACAATTGCACATGGCGTCAAAAATACTGTGTTAGAACTTTCACAAAATCCAAGTTAGACCTCCAAATTTACTACATCATCATAGATTCGAAGATAGTATTAAAATACACACACTGGACTATCGAACTTAATGAACGTTATTTCGAATTGCCCCTAAAGCCTGAAAGCAATAATTACAGCCATGCAGCCTTGTTTGTCTATCAAAGCCAACACAAATTGCATACCAACATAAGTGCAGTATACAGAATAAGCCTTTGATGAAATGTGGGCGGGAAACGCAGCCCCTATGCCTTCAGCGTAATTGTTATTGATCACATTTCAAAGGGGATATTTCGCTTTTAGGTTTTCCCGGAACCATTGATTGAATTTAAAGCTACATAGTATGCATTTTACACGACTAAAAAACAGGAAGGAACAAATTTATAACTATCGCTTAAACCTGGCAACCCAATTTGTGAGTGAAGAGAAACACTAGAAAACAAAATTATGACCTCAAAATATTAATTGATAGTATTTGATAGCGTTTGATCTATTCCAAAGTAACCCTTGTCCTTTAATTAACTTCCACTGATACAAAGACATCAATCGAAAATAAACATGTTAATTTAAGTGTTTCGGCCATTGCAACATGTGCTTATTTCCCATCGTTACCAGCAGCAGATGTTTTCTTTTCAATACATTGTGTATTTTTATTGCAAATTATTTTGTTTCTTTCATATATCTCTAAGAACTTCAGATCTGTGGTAGACCAGAAACAATGGTATGACATATCACAGACATGGAGTTCAGTTATCTGATCAAAATTATGACAGGAATTTAAAACTATCTGTAACCTCTGAGTTTGTTCGGTATTTCTTCTCAGAATTATCGGAAACACCGAAGACGCCTTCTTGTTTTAAAACATGAACTCTGAAAAATATAGATTTTCAGTCGCATTAGATTAGACTGAAACACAAATACTGAGATTATCTCAAGTGTCGTTTGGATTCAACCTTGGAATACCGCAGGGATATATCTTGGGCCCACTTCCAATTATGTACACATTGTTCAGTTTTCATTTCTTCAAACGGTAATAGCGCCCATAAAATATAGTCCCAATGGCTGACGATGTGAGTCGATGTGCCGCGAAGCGTTACATACGATATCCGTAGAATATAACCGAATAGAACTCTCTAAACTTTTGATTTTTAATACTACAGCATAGTTACTAGCAGACTAGCAGTGATAGCCTAGTGGTGGGACAGTCGTACTGCCAAGTCATAGGTCTCGAGTTCGAACCCAAGGCACGCACCTCTGTTTTTTCGGATTCATGACGTGTATTGTATAATTATAACTTGATTCGGTGAAGGAAACCAGCATGTCTGAGAGATACTTCTCGACAACAAGCCAAGTCAGAGGCCCATGGACGGCATGAAAAACTCTGACACCAGGTTAGGCAACTAACCACACGATAAAGAAGAAAGTTACTACAGTTCGGCCTGTTATGAAAAGATGTATTCTACAATAAAAACAATTACAATCCAAGAGTGTTTTCGTTTGTTTGTCACGCTATAAATCATCAACACAGATAGACCACGACATGATAAGACCTGAATAAGGATCCTGTAAGATTAGTCCTAACTAACATCCGTGTAAGCGAAGCCGCGGTAAAACGTAAGCGTATTCTAAATACATAAACAGGCATAGAAAGAAGACTACCCTAAAAAATGGACGGTTCTGGCTGCAGTATGAAGTCAACTTATTTGAACTTGATAGACTATCTTTGCATTCGCAATGGAGAAACGTTTACTTACGGAAAAACCGGCTAAGACTCGCGAATGAAGGATTCCGTACCATTATAGTACCGTCATAGATTAATCTTTATTTTTATTTCTATAGCGGCAACAGAAATGCATCATCTGATAGACGGACAGTGGAGTCTTAGTAATACGGTCTCGTTCCTTACCCTTTGGATACATACGGATAAAAACAACATGTTGAAATCGCAATTTGTCTATAAAACGCGCAGCTCGCACAGAAAGGGGAAGTTGTAAACACAAGCCCGCCAAAATATTCCCAAACCACTGTAACTCCTGAAAGCCAAAATCAGACAAACAGACAAACAGTGGTGACCACCAAAAAAGCGTCGAAACAATGAAGCTCGACAAGTCCCAGAGAAACGATTTAACTGTCTTGGATTCCGTAACGAAGTTAATCAAAAAAGTATAGCGGTAAAAAAAAACCTTTCGTAATTTCAAGTTGTAAAAAGTGAGCAAGCAACAAAGAGAAGCAAAACAAAAGCTTGTAATAGAGCTACAAACCTTTTAATTAAAGCGTCAAACACCCAACTTCGCCCTAGCAACCACCCGGAAAATCACGAGTTCGCGCCCCGTGCAACCCTTTCGATCTCGCTCAATGCCGCGCGTGAACTGGACTTGTTGCGACAGCGTCAAGGGATGGAGAACATTTTGTCGCCTGTTGACGCTCGATACGCGACATTTTTGAGATCGATAGAGTGCAACACGAGGCCTTTGGAGTCTTGTTTTGTACAGGTTTTGTTGCTGAACAGAAGTTGATTGTTCTCTATTATGCTACAACGTTGTGAACAATATGGCCGCGTTAAGCAATGGAAGGGCCTTATTGTGCAATCAACAAGACTATCCGACTTTACCCACTACTGCGTAGGTTTAGGCCTCTCTCATTTTTAACAGACTTCTAAAAAAAGAGGTTGTTATGTTTTCCATCACCATCTCATTTTTTTCGTGGATGTTCAGCGTTTTCCGTGATATAAGTGATTCTATTTTCATATGGTAGAAGCTCGCGCGATAGTCCCATATAAATTTTCCCACATAACTTTGCTTTGGTACATTATGAGTTAAATCCTCTAGCTCTATATTCTATAATATGCATTTTGTCTTCTTCACGTAAGTGGATGAAGTGCTAATAAATTCTAGTTACAATGTAAAATTGATAAGTAAGTACTAAATAGATAAGGATTTGCATGACATACTACAACTAAAAGGATAAAATATTTTTTTTCGGGCCAATCTTCACCTCCCTTCCTGCTTCATCAAGATTTTACCCGCGTTAGCGACAATCTTGTCGCCCATTTTGACGACGGACGATTAGCACTCCTACGCCTCGGTCATAGGTATATTTACTTCACCTGCCACCATCGTGCCTTGCTAGATGTTCTACCAAACTACATTGGAGTTCTACAGCGAACTTTCCAATTTAGAAGTTGTACCTATCAAGCCATCAATTACTATAGAACTATAGGTACTTTTAATTGATGATCTAATGCAATTACTTGTTATATTGAGACCATCAATTCCTATTGAACCAATTAAGAAACTTAGATGAATTGCAACTTTTTAATGATAGTAGGTAGTTAGAGTATTCTTTAGTTTAACTGTAATCAACATCTGCCTTGCCTTTTCCAACTAGCCGGATGCAGCTGAATATCAGTATTTTACATGGAGCGACTGATCTGACCTCCACGAACCAGTTATAACTAGGTCAAGCTTGACACGGTGTCGGGTCCGCGCCATGCAATTTTGTATGGACATACTCACGCTTCCGAGCCGCTACCGAGCAATGGACAATGGATTGTGCTTTGGCCGACACTCGGCTCGGACGCGGTACGGCCTGGCGTAGAACCTATTGGTGAGACTGGTTGTCAGATTTTCGGGCCATTAACTACCTACCTAACTCTGACGACTGGTAAAGATCTACAAATGCAACTGTGTAATAACATAAAAGAGAGTGGTGGAAATCAGCATCACCATCTTTTTATCGTTCTAACAGCACGTTTGACGCAACAGCTGAGCGATTGGCTGCTGCTCTGCGTGTCGCGGGTTCGGTTCTAACACGGAACAACATTTGTATGGCCTACCTATACGTAGTTGTTCCGGGTCTGGCTGTTAGTGTTTGTGAGTTTAAATGTTTGTAAACGCGGCCACGATACAAGAGAAATTCCTAGTATGTGGCGACGTGTTTAAAAATAAATTAAAGCTGTCATTTTCCAATATAACCGGATCAGCAGCAGCTAAATTCCCTGTATTTTATATGAAGCAACTGCCTGACTGATCTCCACAACCCAGTCAATACGGTACCCTTGATGACACTGGTTGTCAGTCAAAGGTCTACGAATGACCGCCGGAAACAACAGCTTAACATGCTTTGCGAGCCACGAAGGAAGTCAGAGTCAGTACGTAACAATGGTCACCTATCCACAGTCCACAGGTCAACCTTGGTAAGGTATTTTGCTTTTTTATATTTCTTCAAAATCAATTAATACCTACAAGTATACAAAAACCGAAATATCTCACTATAGTGTAAGTAGTCTATTTTCAGACAGATGACTAATCAAGAGAACTGATAACAAAATAAAAGCCACAGCTGTCTAAACTTGTCTCATTAGTCAAGCAGCCATTATTCTTGGAATTAGTATGCAAATATGTGTCCATAACGCCATATTTGAAGCCTAGTAGAGTTAAATAAGTGGGTATAAATAGATGGTGACAGTGTTATGGTTATGTGACTCAAATTTACCGCGTGGTTCATAGCCCAGAGGCCGAGTCGCGAGGTTGTACACCAGCAGAGATGGAGTAGTATGGTCAGCCGATGTTGCCACTGACGCCAGTGATGGATTATAGCCCACTTCCTCTCATAGAGAGGAGGCCATCAAAAGGAGGAGGGGGGAGGAGGTCTCATAGAAAGGCCTCCATAGGCTGATTATGCTATGCTATGCTTCATGATGTTTCGAACAGTTGGCTTGCGGTATTGTTGGCCCCTAAACAACCCACTCATCTTACAGTACCAATAAGCTAAGAATAATTGAAAGACTTACTGTCCATCATATACCTATGGCTTCTCAAAGCTGTATTCATCATATCAGAAGAATTTATAACCGTATCTCAATTTCTACAAAATTTACAGTATGAAACTGTAAAATCCTTACTGTATATTTGCATCAAATGTGAGTTAGGAAAATTTATACTCAAAATAAATGAATGTAACAAGTATTTTTAGATTATGAATGTTATATTTGAAAGCAATAGGCTTGCCCTGTATTATGTGGGCATTCTTGAACATAACTAATAAAGTGTGGGTGTAGACTTCAGCCAAACCCATCAGAATTAAGGTCTTGATGCCATGTTATGTAGTGCTTTAACTTATGATGCAGCAATGAGGTACGGAATGATATCTTTCTTATGTAGATTTAAGCTTATTTTTTTTTGTTTGTTCTTGTGGCTTTACTTTCTTCCTTGTACCTATTTTGATTAATGTAACTTTATGATGATAATTCATGGTAAGTTATTGACATGCGACATGGCACAAAAGATTTCAGATATTGTTTAGCAGACGCACTAACCAAATAGTTAAAAAACTATGCAGGTCAAGAATGCAATTGAACGGGCTCAACTTCATGCTTATTAAGTAAGTACAAACTATGTTATGCGTATGATTTTATGTTCTGCAAATCCCATAAGAAAAATACAAAATTAAACCAGGTTGATTATAAAAACTTAACATAAGGTCCCACATCTAACTCTCCATGGACCATTGTTAATTTCAAAATCAAGGTCTTTGCTCAAATATTTATTCTTAAAAACAAGTACCGTAGCTATAAAACAAACATCTCATTCAAAATACAATCACACAAAGGTCTGGTTTCACTCTGCCTACTATACTATAAGAACATACAAAGGCTACATTCAATACAATGTTTTAAGAAATATTTACGTCATAAGCTGCACTTAAGTAAGTACCTGCGGGCAATATTCACTCAGAGCTTCTTTCTGAAACAAATAGAGTACTACCGCCCACGGCAAAGATATTTGGACTTGCATAAATGTGCATAAATAAATAAAATGCATTTACTTGGTGTATCGACGGCCACATGGAAAGCAACGAGGTTTCGCGCCTCCCGGCCTTCTTCTTGCACCAGCTGCCTCACTTCCTCCATCACAAATCAACCAGAAATTCTATCTTTCTGGACAAAACAAAAAGGAAAAACTCGATACATCACTTGCGGATATTAGTCACTTTGTGAACATTTGAATCACTTTGAAACGAAATTTGTTAAATGTAAATTAAAAGATACAATAAATCAAAATTTAAGAGTTTTAACGTTATCAACTGGCGAAAATGCGAAAAATAATTTAGCGAATATTTTCATAACAACTCGCGTTCTGACAGTTTAGTTTATAAATGTTGCCAATCCAATAAAAACGAACTGGATTCCACTTACAATTAGATTTATTATTACTACCGCCAAAAAATAAAAACTACCATAAGTTAACACTTATGGTATTTTTTTTTTCTTTATTTATTTATAATTTTTCAAATGAACTGTTACCTGTGTCCTGTTGTACTGCGTCACGCTGAAGAGTGAGTTACACAATCTGCTTTTACTGACTGCATTGGGCCACCAAGATACAGGCTGTGCCTTGTTTGGGGCCCACGGTTTCTTTTAGTTTTGAACTCATAATATCCTCATTGTTTTTGTTTACTTGCTTGTATCATTTATAACTTGTGTGTGTCAATAGATTGATTTATTTACTTGTGCGAGCATCGCATCGTTCAAGAAGATGTTAACAAGATTTTTTTAAAGACACTTAATTATTATAAAAAAAGCTGAAGCTGTGTGCGACAACAAGCAGGAATGTTGGTGAAGCAATACTGAAACAGATATCAAAATGGAGGAACTTCTAAGAAAATAAAACGTCTCAAATTCTCAAATGGAAAGCGGTTTTTTCATTTCTATCATTGAAAAAAATATTTATCCCATGGTAACCTTCTTTTATTTTTGCTTAGGAGAGTTCAGTCGTTATTAATTTGCAACACCACCTTCTTTTCGTTGTCAAGCAAGATGGCGGACCAGGTACGTGTTGGTTTTCTGGCTAAAATAATTTAAAAATTAACTAAATCATAATGAATTCGTGCTTAAAGTGACAATAAATACTGAAACCTCATCTGAATAATATTTTTCAAGTGTAAAACAAGTGTTAGTTGTGAAAATGTGGTTCCGAAGTTGGTGCACGTGGGAATCGGCTTTCCCGACAAAAATCCTGACAAAGTGTGTTCTAAAATGTAACAAAAACCCAGATATCCAACAAAATGGTGCTTTAAAAATGAACTGACTTTCTAATCTGTAAATCATCATGCTAAAACTCGATAAAACTGAACATGGAAGTGTGTTCGATCGATAGGTTAGTTCACTGTGTAAAGTGCCTAGAGTTTCGTCAAAACCATGCGTAAAATGACAAAGTCTGGTGAATCAATCCTAAAATATCTACTTTTCTAACAGTGAAAAAAACTTAATGATCAATAACTCGAGGTTGATAGGTTATGTTTACATCGAAACTTCAGCTTATTCTGTCTGGCTTTGCCAAACTATTTCACTAACTTTCTTGGTTATATATGACTAGTAACTAGGTTTTTTAAATGTTAAAATTATAAAAATAAACTAGACAATTAAGTATTCCGAGAATTACCACATTCACAAAAAACATTTTTTTAAAAATAAAATCCTGAAATCACCATCTTCTCACGAATGTGTAGTAAACACAAATAGGTATCTAACAGCTTATTGAACACAAGGCTAAATGTTTCAGACAGAAAAACCTTTCAAAATAAAAATAGATCAACCTATCAATATAAAACTGGGTGATTGAAGACGCTCAACTTGTAAAGACTTTAAAATGATGATACCCCCACGACGGTCTTCTGACAACCATATGACGAAGAACGTGTTCTAACCCAAACTGATTACAGTCAAACAAGTGATCTTCAATTTACCAAAATATAGGTTTCAATAATCTCAAAATAAAATCATATGATGCGGCTGACCTAGTGCAAGTGCACTAGAGCTTCTAAAATAATCATTCATTAAAAATATTGAACTAAATTAAAACCACCAGCCATAGGCTGGCTATTATTATTTGGAAAACTGATGACTCTGCAAACCTGATGAATTTTAAAATCATAAACACATTGGGTTGCTGTAGCCGTTATGATTAATTATTGCTTTATTTTTGTTGTGTTCTGCATTTATTTTTCAGCAGTAGTGTGTTTTTAGTTTTGCTTTAAAATTAGTTTCTTTTCTATCCTCTTCCCACTCTTCTTTTACCCTCACACTATCCGTAGTTAGAAAACCTTAATCTTTTATAAATAACAAAACTAATGCATTGATAAAATTACAGACGGAACGTTCATTCCAAAAGCAACCAACGGTATTCTTGAACCGTAAAAAGGGTATCGGTGTCAAGCGTAGCAGGAAACCACTGAGGTACCACAAAGACGTGGGACTCGGTTTCAAAACTCCTCGCGAGGTAACGCATGACATGTGTGAACTAACGTGTTTATTTTTCCGTAGACAGAGAAAGCGTTTCAGAAGCAGGCGACCGTCTTCCTCAACAAGAAGGGCGTGATCAAGAGGAAAGACTTGAGACATTCTAAGAATGTCGGTCTCGGATTTAAGACTCCGCTTGAGGTGTGGTACTTTTAGTTATGGTCGATGGGATCCAGGCTTGCAACGGTGGTGGCTACTACGTTGTTTGTTTTGTGTGCAATGGACTATAATTCTACATTCGGTTTTATATCCAGACTTCTTGTTTTCTAAGATGGCACTACGATTTGCTCAATACGTTCAGTGGCTAAATGAATTTAAAACTCCATTCTATTTTTTGTTGAACTTTCATTGAAAGTTTGAAATAGCTGAGACAAGGATGTTTGAATTATGTTTAGGGCTCAGAAGATTTGTGATTGGTAGTGCAAAATTCTTAATACTAGTTTCTAAAATAACTATCAATGTCCTGTTTAAAATAAGACACTTTTAAACTGTGATCTAAAATTGGTGTTTGAAAATGCTAAATAGTCCATTGTTCATGAAACTGTTCCATGTTGGTCTAAGGAAGAGCTTGCTTTAACATGTGCATGGTTGGAATTGTCCAGCAATATCAACGCTCTTTGGATCAGATAATTTTGATACTTTATACAAAAAACCGACTTCAAAAAAAGTGAAAAATAACTTTAGCTTCTGAAGTCGGTGACGTTTGTAAGATTGATTTATTTTTTTTGTCACCGACTTCAGAAGCTAAAGTTATTTTTCACTTTTTCTTTTTGAAGTCGGTTTTATTTTTTGCAAAAAAGTTTTTATTTTTCACTTTTTAGTGGTTCACATGTGCTTGGTACACATGGAAAGTGCATACCGTTACAATTACAACAAGCCCAAACACGACTAGGATACATTGTCTCAATATGGAGTTCCGTGACTCTTGGCTTCATCATCAGATCTGATGGTAGAATGGTTCTTATCAAACGCAAATGCTTCACTTGTTGTAGAAAATACCAAAATTGCTGTACGTTATCCTATAAAATTTGAAGAGTTCCCTCGATTTCGCCAAGATTCCATCATCAGATCCCGACTTGGCGACTATGGGACCAACTTGGAAGTATACCCTTTCAAATAAAAAAAGAATTTTTCAAATCGGTTTAGGCGTCTTCGAGTAATCGGGTAACATACATAAAAAAAAAAAAAAAAAAAAAAAAAAATACATACAGTCGAATAGAGAACCTCCTCCTTTTTGGAAGTCGGTTAAAAAAGAGAATAGAAAGAAGCTTTTCATTAATACAATCATTACTGTTTGAAACTTATGTTAACAATGATGCCAGTCAAATTGTAGTATTGGCAGGCGTATGTAATAATTTGCAATAGTAATTACAGATTCGTACAATAAAAAAAAGGTGTTCCGTTTTTCGGCTTCACTTTTTATAGGTCATAGATATTATACAATCTTACACAAATAAAACGTTGTATAAATTGTGCCCTGTGAAAAATAAACCTTTCCTGCATGCCAAGTATCAAAACTATCTGCTCCAATACCATCAGGTTATGGTCGCCATTGTGTTAACATATCGGGCTCGGTGCTCTCATCGTATTTGGTTGAAGGTACAGTATGCATGCTGCTCTATATATAATTATGTAACAGTGATAATATTTAGTTGTAAGATCATTTTTCATTGTGTACTAATTTTTTGTAATCTTTTGTTAAGTTGTAATTTTTATGGAATTGGTCTTCTTAACATTTGGTAAAAAATCCCTTGCTTGAGTAAATAAATGATCAGTAAAATACTAAACAGTTGCCCTATCAACTAAGAGTCAAAAGTACCTGCAACTTCAGGGCTAAATCATTCTGAAATAAAAATACATGGAAGCAGCAAAAAGATTATGCAAAAATTCAAGAGTTTGGTGAATTTCTGTTTCCACCAAATTACCTAGTTGTTTGCGGAATTTAATATTCTACTGGTAGTTTGCACAAGGTACTATTGAATCTTAAATATTCAACAAGAATAACAATTAAACTTACCAAAGTTACCTACCATGGTGGAGGTTCTTGTAACAAATGGTATTGACATTGATCCTTTGTGCTATAAATGGAAGTTTCTAAACACTTGTACAAAGACTTTAAAATGATGATACCCACACGACGGTCTTCTGACAACCATGTGACGAAGAATGTGTTATAACCCAAACTGATTATAGTCAAAACAAGTTTTCTTCCATATATTATTAGGGGGAGGGGAGGGTATAATGTTGACCCTGTATAAATCTATCATTGGTTATGGTCATAATTGCAAAACCTTTTTGTCATAGGTACATTAGCAGTGAAGTTCCACTCAGACAGAAAATTGTAGCTAAATATTCGCGTCGTTGGACTGATACAAAATTAACTCTATTGTAACCTGTCCAAGGTTTATTTTGCTGTAATTTTGTGTCAGTCAAATAGCAGGAATATTTACAAAAATAATTCAGAACTTTTACAATTTTATTTTCAAAATCATTGTCCTTCTTAGCGTGCCGGTGGCAATCTAAATTGTGGCGGCCTAGAACTGAACCACCAGTTCGGCGCTTTCGGTAGCGTGCATCAGTTCCTGTACTGAATGAACAGACAACAGGGGGTCTAAAATGGCCGCTTTAGCAGAACATTAAATGAATCACGTTAATAATTTTAAATTCTAAAAGTGGACTTTACGATCATAACAATAAAGTCCATTTTAGGTATTCAATTTTTTTAAGGTGATTCGTATTATGTTCTGCTAAAGCGGCCATTTTAGGCCCGCAGGACACTTATTAAAGCTTCACTGCTAACATTCCTACTCGAAACAAAATACCAAATACTTATAAGGGCAAATCACAAATCATACAACCGGGCGAAGGATCTAAACCGCTTTACACCAAATTACTAACTTACCCAACCACCTTTACGAAATACTTAGCCAAATTTTCTCTAACCAGGCGATCGAAGGCACATACATTGACAAGAAGTGTCCCTTCACTGGCAACGTATCCATTAGAGGTCGTATCCTAACTGGGGTCGTTCAGAAGATGAAGATGCAGAGAACCATCGTCATCCGCCGTGATTATCTGCACTACCTCCCTAAGTACAACAGATTCGAGAAGCGTCACAGGAATATGTCCGTGCACTTATCGCCGTGCTTTAGGTAAGGAAGTATTTTATTGTAAATGGCGTTAGCTATTGCATTCTACAGTAAGAAAATGCTGAACACACATTGGGCCACTTTTTGTGCAAGTTTCTAGGATCTACATTCCCCCCGTGTCCTACCCAAAGCGATATTCGCGCAAATATGCTATTGTCGCGTTCAGTTTGTTCGGCAAATTCAGACGTGATTTTTCAAAATAGTGGATCGATTGCACGACCGATCGCTTTGGTTTGGACGCGACCTGATGCTGTAACTGTAGGCATTTGTAAAAGTGCTCAGTCATTGAAAGATAAACATTCTGTTGGCAACACTTCTGCTTTGTTTTAACCCACTAACTAGACCATGGTTTAAAAATGGATACTATGGAACTTATGCGACAAAAAAAGCTTTTTGTGCATCAAATACTTCTTGCAATTCTAGGATTTAAATGATGATACTCACACGACGGTCTTCCGAACTACCTATTGACGAAAGACGTGTTTGTTAACCCAAACTCTGATTCCCTCCTACACCCACATAACAACCAACCTGTGCAGAACATTTCTCTACAACATTCCACCTTGTATATTTCCAGGGACGTGGAATTAGGAGACATCGTGACCATCGGCGAGTGCCGGCCGCTCTCCAAGACCATCCGTTTCAACGTTCTCAAAGTCACGAAGGGCAAGGGCTCCAAGAAATCCTTCAAGAAGTTCTAATAAACTTATGTTATAAGTAATTTTTGGCGTTTTTCTTTGACCTTAATAATCTGGCGGGCTCGATCGCGTAGCCGTAAAATGATGAGAGGGCAAAGCTATATGGGAGAGGTTATTTTATTAGTCATCTTGATTTATGAGTATCTGGAACTACTCTTATTATTTTGTCACTAGCGCCCGGCCCGTCCCAGTTTTGCACAGGTAGACACAAAATAGTACTTAGCATGTTACTCGGGGGTGTCCTTTTCGATGGCGCGGCCATGACGATTTGTTTTTTTTTTAAATATGCCATGATTTTGTAAAAATAGACTCCCAAAACCATAAATTTGTCAAAGCTATGGTTACAAGGGTTTGAACGTGGCCGCCGCGCCATTGAAACTCTCCGAACCGCGCAGCCACGGAGATCTTTAAAACTAAGCGTTGCAGCCCGGCTAGCATGGGCAGGGGATAAAAATTTTATCCACCGGTTATTTCCACTTTTGTTTGAATTTTGTCCCTTATCAGTGGAAATAACCGGTGGATAAAATTTTTATCCCCTGCCCATGCTAGCCGGGCAGAGACCTGTTTTGCTAAGTAACAGATTGAATTTGTAATAATATAGAGAAAAAAATCCTGGGCTTATATTTTAGGAACTGTAAGACTAATACGCCATGGCTGCGCCATCGAAACGGTGAAAACATATTCGCCGATATCTCGCTGAAAAAGCACCGCACACATCTGAAGTTTTTTGTAAAAGCTGGATTTGAATTTGTCAAAACTAGTAAAAATAAAACAAAAAATCCTAGGTTCATATTTCACGAGCTGTAAGACTAAAACGCCCTGGCCGCGCTTTCGAAACGGTGAAAAAGTACGTAATCGCCGATATCTCACTGAAAAAGCAACGCAGACGTCTGAATTTTTTTGTAAAACCTGTATTTGAATTTGTCAAAACTAGTAAAAATGAAATAAAAAATCCAAGGTTCATATTTCAGGAGTAGTAAGACTAAAACGTCATTGAAACGGTGAAAAAATTGTAGGGAATTAGAAAAAAAAATCGTTTTTTATTTTTTTCGATATTTTAACAATTTTATTGCAGTATCGGATTGACCTTGACCATAGTAACCATTTAGCTTCTGAAAAGCATAGACCTACAACGCATCGTCTCCGAGTTAGGAGCTTTTTATTTACTTTTTAGTTTTTTGAAAAACCCTGTATATTTCCAAAATGGTAGCTCGGATGAAAAACTTTTCGGGAAGTAATTTGTTGCTCTAGTCGTAAACCATGAGAAGATGTAAAAAAACCCGCGAAAAATCTTTTTTTTTATATTCGTTTTTTTTTTTCAAAGTCCCTGCCCCTGTGTAACGAGAGAACGATTAGTCTTACAGCTCCTGAAATATGAACCTAGCAGTTTTTATTTCATTTTTACTAGTTTTGACAAACTCAAATCCAGGTTTTACAAAAAACTTCAGACGTCTGCGTTGCCTTTTCAGCGAGATATCGGCGAAAATGTGTTGTTCACCGTTTCAATGGCGTGGCCATGGCGTATTAGTCTTATAGCTCCTGAAATGTAAAATGAGGATGAGGAGGAGGAGTCATGGCCGCGCCATCGAAACGGACACTACTCAGGGATAATGTAGCATTTGGTCTAGCAGTTTTCGTTTTTCAAAAACAAATCTATCGGTAATATTATTGTAGATGTAAAAGTTTTTTTTGCCCAGAGGTGTTACGTACGTGATCAACGTCACGGGTTAAAAGTACTTTGAGAACAACGCCATCTAGTACAATGGAAGTTTTCATGAAATTTTATTTCCCCGAAGCAGGTGACAATGACAGATTCGGTTTTGTCAATTGTCTATGAAATGCGTTCAAGATTTCCCTGACCGCACCTAAAACTGGCCAAGTGCGAGTTGGACTCGCGCACTGAGGGTTCCGTATAATCTTGTAGGTAATTGTTAACTACATATTTACGGTTTTCAGATTTTTTCCTTTGCATGGTTTGTGAGACATTGCTTTTAGTCAAACGTGATTCTAGGTCAACGGAGTTCCGGGGTTGCGGGACTGTTCGAAAGAGATACCGCGGCCCTAAAGGGTGAGGAAGGAACATGGATGGGTTTTAGTCAGTAAGAGTCTGACACTCCCTCCCGCTCCGCCCAGAGTGGGAGAAGTCATTTGATGATTTTCCACCCTAAAAAAAAAAAAAAAAGGTCAACGGAGTTCCCGTTAACCTTACCGGTTTCGACCCAAAACCTCTAAGGCATCTCTGAAGGACTTCCGGCGACAATTTTGGTTAAAAGCAAGCATTATATTAATAAGCAATCTTACAGCAGAAATAAAGGGAAAATGTCGAAATTAAAACAAGTTAAAATTAGCGTTGCCCATAACTTTTTATTGTGTTGACTTTTGATTTATTTAAGTCACCGTAAAATTTTCAAACACGTTATATTGTAATTTCTCTAGCGATATTGTAAACTCTCGAATTATTGTCAAACGAACATGCTGCTTACAATAAAACGCATTATTTTTGTGAAATGCATGCGATGGTAGTCAACTCACGCGGTGTGGAGGGAAGGAGGGGTCCCCCTTGCCCAGGGGTACCACTTTCATGAGAAGATACTGTACCATTCCTGATAAATATCGATTAATATAAGTAACCTAACCTTAAAACAGTATATTCCCCTAAAAAGCGTATTTCCGAGTGCAGGGTTTAAAGGAACCTAACGGGGGGGTGCCCCAAGTCCCGATTATGGGGGCAGAGATACCTCCGTATGTTCAGTTGACAATAATTCGAGAGTTTACAATATCGCTAGACAGAAACACGTTACATTGTAATAATAATTGGGACTAATTGGGACCTCGGTATCTGGTACGTATATAAATTTCAACTTGCTGGGACCACCTTTTCGCGAGAAAATCGGTGGTGACACACGGACAAGAGTGATTTTTTTACCAATAAACCTTGAACCTGCCAGTTAAGGGGGATGCTCCAAGGTAGCCCGCGAAATTAAAATTTTCTTACGTTTATTGCAATTTGCAGGGCAGTGCTAAGTTGTATGTTGATAAACGTATCGGTCGCGACTGTGAGATGTGTAATATCAATAGGTACAACCCTTCAAGTTCATAAGAGTCGATGAATGAATTTTTCACGGTTAAAGTCCTTCTTCGACTCATAATATGAACTTGGAGGGTTGTATTGATGACTTGAATTTCGCGGGCCACCCTGACGCTTTCACCATGTGATAACGTTGTGTGGTTGAAAATCTACTAAAGAAAGGACTTGGCCAAAAGTTCATAGACAAAAAAACTGGAATCTCCACCAACAAAATGTATAAAAATGGATTCTAAACCACAGACGTCTATAGAGTAGTTTACCATGCTTACACAAAAAGGTTTGATTTATTCAAGTGAGGGTTTTATCATGTAGCTGTATCAAGACAAATTGTATTGTGTACACTACTTTTTCCGAGTATTGGCAAACTGCTCACAATACTAAATATTATTTAGTGTAATTTTATCTGTGAATTTGACTCTAATAATAATTATTATAGTTAGAACTTTTTTGTTATTTATCATGATTGTACGAACGCATCTGTAACCCATAGACAAAGTACGGGAAAATAACAAGCTCCAACAAAACAAACATGTCCGACTAGTGACTATAGAATAATAGAAATCAGTAGAACACAATACTTAACTACCAACGATATGATATCGTTCTTCTCAAAACTCACTTTGAATAACTCACAAAAACCACCAGTGGAGCTTGCGAAGCCAGCTTATATGGACAAAAGTGCGACACTACAGGAGTTAGGGTATAAAGATGAGAACGACCTGAAAGAGACGATTTACGGTTTGTTTTGATCAGTTTTCGTGTTTTTTTAGACTTATTGGGTTGGTTGTTTGTGACTTTAACGTGTGTTGTGGTGTTTTAGACTTTTTGCGGACGATACGGGATCCGGAAAAGCCGAGTACGCTTGAGGATTTGAAGGTGATTTACGAAGAAGGAATTTTTGTGAAGGAGCCTACTGAAGATAAAGTTCCCGTGTTACGTGTGGAGTACAATCCTACAGTGCCTCATTGTTCGCTAGCGACGCTTATTGGACTGTGCATACGGATCAAGATTCAGAGATCGATACACCATCCTGTTAAATTGGATATTTATATCAAGAAAGGTGCACATACCACGGAAGATGAAAGTAAGTACCACCTACTCACATAACTAACCACGTAAAAAAAACTTTAAAACAGGGCGAGTTTATGTGTGAAATAGCCTTGTTTTCCAAACAAATAGTGAAGTTAGACCAGTTTCAATAAATACCCAAGGTTTTCATAAACAAAATTGTTATTATTTACGTCACAAATAAGACACCTGTTTCATTGTTTTCAAACCAAGGATTAAAAAAATAATGAAAAGATTAAATTTAATAACAATCGTCTACAGATGCTAAAATTCTGATTTTCTTACAATAATATAGTGTATTATGTTGTTTTAAAAAAAAAAACTGAAAATAAGTAGAAATACAATATAAGATAAACTTTGTTTATTTGACCTTGTTTGTGTAATAAAATTGTCTATCAGCTAAATACGACAATAATACAATTGGGTGTTCTTGAAATAAATTTATTTAACAGTAATTAGGCACTTACGTAAATAGTTTGTTCAATATACCTACCTTGTACTACAATAAAATTTACAACAGCTGTTACATAAATTGCTAATTCATAAATTTAATTTTAATAAGTTCTTTCTAAATAAAAAATATATTAGTTCCATATCTTCTAGATTTCATTAATTTCATGTTACAATCATTACATTTTGGACCTATTTTTGCATTTAGAATGTTTATAAATAAGAACATAAAATATGAAAATGTTCTCTACAAAAGTTCAGTAGGTCACATTATGCGGTATTGATATAGAAAGGAAAAATTAAAAAAAAAAATCTCCTAATTAAAACTTTCCCAATGTTATCATTTCATCTTGGTAAGTATAATTAATTCATTATGATATATAGTCTGACGGTTCAAGAGTATAACTATTTATCAACCTATTATCACAATACAATTTTACATTTAACAATTTATTGACTGTAATAACAATGGATTTCTGGCCATTCCCTGTCTGTAGCTTCAGAAGACCTCTGCCAAACAAAATGCAGTCAACAAAAAAATATATACAAAACATTCACACCAAAAGGAAATCGCTCAGAGTAACAACAAATACAAGGTATAAAGTCAATGGTATTCAAGCCAGTTGAAAATGTTGTGAATTAATTTCAGTATTCAGTAGCCCATTTCCAATATTTTCTTGATGAAATTTATCTCGAATACCTAAAAAACTAAATGATTTGTCCAAAATTAGCTAACAAACATCGTTCTAAACATGCTAACAAGACAAACTAAATTATATCTCGTAAAAAACATGTTTTGATTACATAACTATCTACCAAGTAAGTCTTTGCCACTCAAGTGTGAACAGATAATATTGGAATTTTCCAATTCCTCTGTTTGTTCATTCAAGTTCCAAATGAGTTCAAACATTGAGCTGATGAGTCATGTGTCTTTCAAGTTATTTTAACAATTGTTTTTGTGTCCCAATAATTATCAGTTTGGACAATCTTCAGAAATGTCTGTTGTATCTCTTCTTATCCAAGTATAATACAGTCCATTCTGAGTACTTGAACTTTATAAGATTACTAGCTGATCCACGCAACTTTGTCTGCATCACATAAAAGAGAAAAAGTCCACAAAAGGAATAAATATTCCCTGTTTTTGCAAGAATTTTTATTTTTCATCGCTCGTATTGGTTGTAGTGATGTTATATAGCCTATAACCTTCCTCGATAAATGGACTAACCAACACAAAAAGATTTTTTTCAATTTCAATCAGTTGTTCTTGAGAATAGTGCGTTCAAATAAACAGTATAGATTTTATGGTTTATTGAATTAATTATCTTCCTGCCCTTGTCCCATGTTATTTGGGGTCAGCGCAAAACATTTTTCTTCCATTCTGTCAATGGGGAAGACCGTTAAAAGCTAATTGTAGATGGCGCCACCATAACTGGTCTCAATCTGACCAATCAGGTCAAGCTATTTTAAAATATGAAATGACATTCCTTGATTTTTAACCAATGACGATGCTTGGAACCAGCTATGCTAGCGCCATTAGTTCCACAGTGTGAATCCCCATTGTCACGCTATCATTTACTAAGGAGTAAGTTTCTTTCATATCATTCCTCGCAGAATCCATCCATCATTTCTTTGGTCTTCTTCTCCATCTCCATCTATCGACATTTATTTTCATCACTTTTAGTCTCATGTGTTCCATCGCTCCTCATCACTTGTCCATACGAGGACAGACGACTCCCTTTCATGATTTCTGTAACAGGCGCCACTGTCAAACTTCTTCTTATAGGCTACAGGCTTCACAGGTTTGTGCACCACAGTGGAACAATATTATACAGGGTGTGGCGTAAATAGTAGTCCACTTATAAGGATTCAATGTTCCAGATAGTTAACTATAACATATTAAAATTTCAACCATTTTTACCTACTACATTTTTTTTATAAAAATCTGTCTTGAATTTGCATATGTTAAAAATTTGTGTTAAAATAGAGAATAATTAAATTTTTCTTCAAAAATTTTAAATTTAAATAAAAAAATCATATTGTTTCACGATAGCTCTAGTATTCAGGAGAAAATAACAGAAAACAAAATAAAAAAATAATGGTTTTTGTCGAAAGTACAAAAAAAAATTGTAACGAAAGGTAGAAATTTCGTGAAAAAAGACATTAATTTACGACACACCCTGTATACCCAAAAATAGTCTTTTGATAGAGATTAGACCTAAATCCCCAATCATTGTCACAACAATCAGTCTTGCATTCTTCATCTAAAAGATTCCTGTTACCTTCTCCATGAAGAAGGTCTCAAACTCTCAATGACACAAAAACAACAAAAAACTTGACGCATTCTAATTCAGAATTTTAGTAGCCGTGAGTAATATTATTCTAAATTAAACAGTTTTAAGTGAGACAAACTCGGTCAATGTACTTAATTTAGCATATCTGCATAATTCACAATGCAACACTCATTATAAACTACATAACATTCCACCAGTTATTGCTAAGCCGGGGTAAATATTGTGTCTTGTAAGTATTTGATAATAATATGTACTTACATTCTCTTGACTCTTTTGAACTTTACTATCAGTTAGCAACTGTTTATGCAAGAAAACTTATACAGCTCTCTTTTATTGGAGTACTAGCTTCTGCCAGCGGCTTCGCCCGCGTGAAGTTTGATTATTGTCCCATGGGATCTTACTACCGGGATAAAAAGTATCCTATGTTTTAATCCAGGTTATAAACTATCTGTGTGCAAAATTTCATCCAAATCCGTTCAGTAGTTTTCGCGTAAAAGCGTAACAAACAAACTTACATTTATATTATTATTAGTAGGGATTGTCATCAATAAAATTTATTACTATTGATAGAATAAATCTTGTATTAATTAGGTACCTAGCTTCTTTCTTTTTAACTTTGAACTCTATGCGTTAAGCCCAGCATTGAGAATTCACAGCGCATTCTAACGCGTTTAAAATGCACACCGTTGAATTATCAACTCTCGACTTTTAGTGAAACGTTGAAAATCCAGTGCACGGTAAGAAAATGCCAATACGTGAGCTTACTTTTGTGCGCTCACGCATTCATGCATTGGGTATGTTACGATAATAACCAAAAAGTTTAGGTTTCATCATAACCTTCATGTTGAGATGTTGTTTGGATAATATAGTTTTAAAGGGCACATGAAATAATAGGCGAGTCTGCTCTAATATAAAATAACTATATTGCTCAACCAACATCACCCATAATTGGCACAAGTCATCGCCTTTAGTTGAACTTGCTCAACTGTAGGGAATACCTATAGGAACTTCGATTTCATAAACTAAGAAATAATTTCCTTTTTTTTTGTACCCCTGAACTGTACAGTCCCACTCCTGCCTGAGCAAAGGACTGCCCAAATTCCTTCCATTTCGCTCGATGTTGTGCCTTTTCGCGCCAATTTGTGAGGAAACCATCCAAGTCGTCCCTTCATCATCTCCTTGGTCTAGCAGTCTCAGGGCAGTACAGTCTTGCGATATGTTATTCTCTTATCCCAATTTATTTCTGATCGGCGCAGCTTGACTTCTGCTAAGAGACGCTTATTGTCTGCGTCGAATTATGTACTTAAATGAAGCAGACCCTAAGTAACAACACACGGTTCTCCGCCTTCGTTAGAACCAGTAAGTCCCATATTTTGTCGAGTGGGTCGTCCTAAGTAAGGGCACTATGGAAAAAAGACTTCGCGACCATTTTCGAGGTAGCGCTCACCGGCCGCTGCCGGCACGACTCGCTTCGCTCGCTCGGCTCGCGCGTATTTGATTACAGTTCTAACCTAACTTACCTAACCTATGGATCCCTTCGACATCGTTTTTAGGACAAACGGTTAGTCGGGGACAAAAAACACCAAGACACTTTTAATTTTATACGATAGAATCGTGAAAATAAACGATTTGCGAAAATAACACATTGGCAAAAATTAATCTAAGTGCTCGCGCCGCGCCGTTGCGCCACTAGTTCCATATATACTATAAAAGTAGTCTGTCGCCACTAGGCTACACTCCAAGTCTCCAACCCATATTTTTCAGGTCATCGATACATCCACCCAGTGGGCGTACCACACTTGCCGGTCGATAAACAACGTAAATATTAATATTGTAAACGGTGCAATGTGGACTCGCTAGTTTGTTATTTCGTCATTTTATTTATTCAGTCTGCAAATGGTAACAAAACGGAAAAATACGTGTTCTAAAAAAATATGGATATGCAAAACAACTTCGTTCTAGATTTTGTACTTGATGTAACAGATTGCGTATAGGTACCTACTATCTGTTGGAGTAATATTATTGTAAAAACTATTTAACAAAAAAAAAAAAAAAAAAACAAATAAATCAAGATTTCCAAAAAAAAACAAATAAATCAAGATTTCCAAAAAAATACAAAAGTGGAAAATTGTTTTCGGAAGTCGCTAACTTTTTTTGCTCTGAAAGTATCGGAGAAAAGTGAATGCAATTACTGTGGGGACACCGCGCAAGTTCCTCTACCAAATGAAAAAGAATCACTTAAATCAGACCAATGATCAAGGCGAAATCGGTTTACACACATGAAAAAAAAATGATGCAAGCAGAATACATAACCACCAAAACCAAAAGTCGGTTAACAATAGAGTAAGTACAACATTCACTTCCGTAAAAAGCGTACCAATTCACCATTGTGGACAGCCAGTCTGGCATTATGGAATGTATTTCTCAAACTGATATATGTATTTAACCTTGAAATTGAAAAGCCCTAGAAGGATAAGGACATACACTGACCTTATTGGTGATGTTCTTCAGAAAGGTCAGGTACGTACCGTAGTACTCGCAATCGGCCTGCGGGTATGACCATGGACGAAGGAAAAGGAGTGTGTAAGGATTGTAGCAGATGGATTGCTCGCAGAATGGATGGCCGATGGGGCCGAAAAGTTCTTGAGTGGCGACTGCGAACCGGAAGACGATGCATTGGAAGACCATCGGTCATCGGTCCACCTAGTTCCCACTAGGTGACCGATGACCTGGTGAAGATTGCGGGACTCCGTTGGATGCGAGTCGCACGGGACCAGTCAATGTGGCGACACTTGGGGGATACCTATGTCCAGCCTATGTACGTCTTTCGGCTGAAATGATGATGATGTAGCAGATGGCTTTGGCGTCGGTACTGTAGTTTTTGCCAGCACTCGTTTGTATGTATGAATTTGGAAAAGAATTTCGAGATTGCTTCAACGACCATTCGTCTACACTTCTATTAAACCCAATTGATTTATTTACCAACTATAGCGGTCTTTGATCAATTGAAATGTTTATTTGTGAGTTACTTTTGCGAATGCCAGTCATTCATACATGTCATAGTATAAACAGAGATAGTTTATTGGCGTAACCGTCGTGTCGGACTGCCAAGTCAGAATTCTAGAGTTTCAAGTTTCGAACCCAAGGCACGTAGGTACCTCTGGTTTTTCCGGTTCATGTGCGTATAGTATAATCGGCCCATAAGTTCCCACTGCTGGGGCACAGGCCTCCTCTCTATGAGAGTGTAGTAGTAGGTATCCATCCACTTGATCCACTACAAACTTGCTACAGTCATGTTTTCGAACTTTTAGGTATATTGCGGTCCATTGCTAGACATCACATAGGCCTTTCTGAGGGGGCAGTTTCCACCGAGCGGAAAATTCTTCGCAATTTTTTTATGTCGAGAATTCGAGAGCGCCCAGTTTTGTACGTAACGGGAATATTGGTACGGTCTTTTACTCAGTGACGACTAAAACTGACTCTAAGAGACTGCTAGCGCGGTTCTTTGCTTTCCTCATCAAGTCGGTCACAGCTACCTTTTTAAGAACGCCGACTAACACTAGAATTACCGAAATTATCTATCGCTATCAGAGAGATCGAAATTACAGAAAACTTCAGAAACAATGTCTATAAAGACAAACAGCCAACGATTTGTTTTCGTAATACTTTGTTATTGAAGTTATCTAAGTGCCATACTTGATAGCGCTCTGATCAAATATTTATAGTGCGGCGCTTATACCTACTCGTAATATCTTACAAAACACGATGACATTCCTCTCGTGTGTTTAAATTGGTCATATTACTTAGTTTAAGCCAGTCTGTTTATTAATCTCTCCATTTCTCCAGGTGCAGTACATCCGATTGGATTGGTACCAAAACTCACAAATCGTATCTCAAGATAATGACACTGTTTCCCGTCTTAATTCATTATTAGGTGAATACTAAATTCCTTCGAGGTAGACCGCTACGAAGGTGGTGTTACGATCTGATCTTGTCTGCGCTGCGGGGCGAACATGGCCACATTTTGCACAGGGTAGAGAGGTTTGCAAGAAGAAAGGGGAGGCCTTTGCCCAGCAGTGGAACATAGGCATTAAAAAAGGTGGAAGCTAGAAGATGCAGTTTAATTTGCGATAAAGGTCACGTCTTTGTCCCATATCCTCTAACAGCCCTTGATTCATGTTAACATTTACTCTCTCTTAACTGTCACATCTTTCATATTGATTCATAGCTGTCATCATAATCTGCCTAGTTTTTCCCGAACGAAGTATATTGGGATCTCGTTTATATTGGCTTCCCGTACACTGTTTTAGGCTTTCACGGTTTAAAACTAAACTTATATTGACAATATAAGTTTAGCTTCCCGTATATCCGGATTAGGGAATGCAGAGCCGGTTCCGGTTACGTAAGAATTCCCAGTTCTTCAATTACTACTGAACCGGTACCGGTTCTCCATCCCCTAATCCGGATTCCGGATTTCCCCTAATGCGGATCCGCTGCACCCGGGTGCAGCTAAATACTACCATTCTACATGGAGCGATTGCCTACCTGACCTCCACAATCCAATAGCCGGATAATGCAATACCAGTAATAGTCAACGGCTATTTATAAACCACTACAGAAAAACAAATAACTCAAGTACGAAGGTCGTAGTGGTCGTCACACCTCAACTTTGCTCAGCTGGATACAAGGCTATATATTTTATTCAAGCTTCTGTCAAAACAAGTAATTATAAAGATAGTCCTGTTGTGTTATACTGTAATGCCTGATAAGCAGCCATTTTGATAACGGCTTGTTTTTTTTGCATAATTCGAAACTTTCTAGATATTCCTGTTGCTTAGTGAAGATAATTCAGTCTAGATACTAACAGCCTAGATGTCTGATACTGCATGTGTTTAACCTTTAGCCTTTTCTATTTATAAACATCTTAGAATGATATCTTCGTTTAGATTATATTGTAAGGCATTCTTGCTAGTCTCGGCAGCATTTCTTGTTGCAAGGTTACTTCCTATATTTATTTCTGACGGTAAGAAGTGTTCCGGTTTTTTGGTATGGATGCCGGTGGACGAGTTCGTGGCTAAATAATAACAGCCGCAGCCATTAACCTTAAAGAACGCCCGATCTTTAAGGTTAAACAATGCTTGCCATGGTTGGTCTATGAGACGATGACCATCCATAACATACCGAGTTTCCTTCGTGCCTCGGAAAGCAAGTTAAAATTGTTGGTCACAACAGCGACTTGTAGATCTTTGACAGTCGTCACAGATAGTCAGTGGCCTGAAAGACAAACATTCTTATCAAGGGGTATCGTCTTAACCAGTACTGGGTTGTACAGGTCCGACAGGCAGTCGCTCCATGTAAAATACTGGTAGTATTGTTGCATCTGCTTAGACTGGAAGCTGACCCCAACATAAACTTATATTGTCACTTACGGGATATCTTCCGTGATTATTTACTATTTTGAGCTCCCGATATTTCGACGCTGTTGCAAGCGCCATGATCGCGGGTTGACTGGAGACTGCGGGTGTATGGAAAATAAAAATTGTTACGAGCAGACCGTAAGTGACAATATAAGTTTAAATTGAACCGTGAAAGCTTAAAACAGTGTTTGACCCCAACATAGTTTAGAAAAGGCTAGGCAGATGAAGATGTGTAATAGGCAATAAGACGTTTCAGCTTTATCTCTGGAATAGCTCTGGTATTCCAGTTGTCTATTGGTGGCAGTGAGTACCCTGTCGGTTGCCTGCTTGTTTGCCATCCAATATCATCATCATTCTTTTGCTCTTATCACAATTTATTTGTGGCCGGCCGGCGCAACATTTCTTCTTTAATACTTCTCTATTACTCGCCGTCTCATCAGCCACCTCCTTTCTACCCATTTTATCATTGACGCAATCCACCTGCCACCCAGTGGCCTAGCGTGCCTTAGCGGGGCTGCGTAGATATTTTATTTATTTTATTTTTTGCTTATGAAGGGTAAAGATTTCACACAAAAAATGTTTGCATAAAATTAAAAGAAATATTTATTCATTATTGTAGTGGGGTTCTTCGTAAATAATACTCCAGAAAGAAATACTTAAGACCTATATTCAAAATAACACACGATACACAAGAATGCTATACAAAACAAAACAAAGAAACGGGTAGCAAGGAGAAAAAAGTTACTAAGCCAATATTACACTAATGAAGGTAGGTGATACAAAACAAAAGTTAAGCTAATAAGCTAGTGCAAGCTAGGCGATTGAGAAAATATATTCATACTATGCTATGCTATGCTACTTAGTTATACAATACAATTATGAAACTAATAAAATATAAGAAAACAGAATGATCAACAGTGACCTGCAAAGTTTTAAGCAATCTAACTACCAAAGAGTAAATAAAAGCGTGAAGCGCTCAAAGCAAAATAACTCCACGAATAATATGACACCGGTAATATTCCGTGTTACGAAAGTATCACCAGGAGTGACGTATTATAAGCAGAGCGCTCAACTTGCTAGGGAGTAGTTCCGAATCGTCGGATACAAAGCCCTCGCAGAGTCGAACTAGCGTTAGGCAAGCCGGGCACGTCTTTTATACCCGCGCAGGGCGCGTATGTGTGCGTAGGCGATAAGACCTTACGTGTGTACTCTGGTGGACGATCGCATTAGTCGTGCGCGCATTGTTTACTTCGTTACAGTCTCCCCCTCTGGCTCCGAAGACGTCTCGACGAGGAAGGCAGACTTGAAGATTCCTTTCGTGGTCGTCCTCGAGTGGGTTTCGGAAGTTGAGTGGTTGTAACTTGGACAGAGGTAAGTGGGTCAGCTGTTTTAGGTGGTCGTCCACGCTTGCGAATTGGCCGAGCTGGTGTTGGTAGTGGACTTTCAGTGTCACTTTGGAAAGGGCGTAATGCAGATGAATGGTATAGCCCTACACTCTGGTTTGGTGATTTAGGGTCTGCGACATGGTAAGAGCTTGGTCCGTGATTCTTCAAAATTATATAAGGGCCATCTCGACGTGGGGCAAGTTTTGAGCTGAATCCTTGGACGGTCTTACTGAGGGTATGTGTATCAACGAGAACTCGATCTCCAGGTTTGTATTTAGGGCTAGGTCTTCTGCTTTTATCTACATATTCCTTTCGCTTTTCTTCTTTTCCTTCTTGTACTTCTTTAACTCTTTTTAATGTTTCTGCTAATAATAACAGTTTGGGTGTAATTTCAGGAATAAAATTTTCTGACGAGATTATTTCACGTAGATCGTGTTCATTATCATCGGGCGTTCTTAATTCTCGACCGAATGTAAGGTATGCTGGAGTATGCTCAGTCGAAGAACACACTGCAGTGTTCATCGCAAATCGGATGCTTGGTAGTTTCTCTGGCCAGGTCCGATGATCATCTCCAACAAGAATGGCCAGCTGAGTTTTAAGATCTCGGTTGCGACGTTCTACTGAGTTCGTTTCAGGATGGTAGACGGGCGTGAATGCATGCTTGATGTCAAGGCAATAGGCTACTTGCTGCATAACAGCGCTAACAAACTGTGTGCCATTGTCACTGATTATTCTTCGTGGCATGCCGTATCTTAAGAATACCTCATTAATGAGAGTCATCGCGCAATTAGTCGCTGTTGCATGTTCTAGCGGGAATAATTCTACCCATCTAGAAGTAAGATCTTCAACGATGAGTATCCAGGTCATTCCATTGGTTGACGAAGGTAATGGGCCAAACAGATCAAAAGCGACTACTTCAAACCTTTTATTCATTGCAGTTGTTTGAAGGAGTCCAGCTGGTTTCATATTCGACGGTTTGTATCTCTGGCATGACAAACAGTTTCGAATGTAACTTTCAATGTCCTTCCTCATGCCTTTCCAATAATAACGTTGAGCTATTCTAGCAAACGTTTTGTCTGTACCATAATGGCCGGCAGTAGGCTCATCATGATATGCTGATATAACATTGGTTTGTTCTTGTTCTGGCACTAGAATCTGACTGTTATCATAATCACTGTCAGGGTTGTAGCGGTATAGTAAACCGTTATTCATTACGTAACCCTTTTGACACCAGTATCGTACTTCTTCTTCATTATTACTTTCAAATGCTTTTACTATCTTCTCTATGTATTTGTCCTTCATTTGTGCCTCTCTTATTTCTTTAGGATTCTTCCTTGGCGTATCTACCACAATACTACATATTCCACAGTTTTCTTTAGTGTCAGCATCACAATTAGGGCGAGATAACGCATCTGCTACGACGTTCGTCTTCCCAGTGATATACTTTATTGTGATATCATACGGCTGTAACTGCAGAGCCCATCTTGCTAATCGCCCAGTTGGGGATTTTAATGTCATCAGCCATTTGAGAGCCTGATGATCCGTCAGGATTGTAATAGGCGTCCCTTCTACATATCCTCTAAACTTATTAAGTGCCCATACAACTGCGAGTGCCTCGCGTTCAGTCGTAGAATAATTTCTTTCAGCTTGATTTAGCAATCGACTGGCGTATTCCACGGGGTGTTCTTGTTCACCCTCCCCCTGCACGAGAACTGCACCGATAGCATAGTTGCTGGCGTCGGTTTTAATTATATAGGGTTTTGAGTCATCTGCTTGAGCCAATATGGGACTAGTCGAGAGAAGTTCTTTGAGTTTTTCGTAGGCACCTTCTTGTTCGTCCTCCCACAGCCATTTAGCTTGTTTCTTGGTTAGACGGGTTAGGGGTTCAGCAACTTTAGCAAATCCGGGAATAAATCTTCTGTACCAAGAACACATTTGCAGGAACGAAAGTAAATGATTTATATTGGTAGGTGCAGTCATGTTTACAATCGCACTGACTTTGTTAGGATCCATCTGTAGTCCTTTTGGGGTAATATAATGTCCCAGGTACTTAACTCTCGAACAACAGAATTTGCACTTTTCCTTATTGGCTGTCAAGTTGTATTCTTGAAGTCGGGAGAAGACATCTTGAAGATCGCTCAGATGTTGCTCAAATGTTGGAGACAGGACGATGAGGTCGTCGATATAGACACACAGTTTTACATGGCTCAGAGACACGCGGAAACCATCCATCAATCGTTGAAAGGTGGCTGGTGCATTGCGCAAACCAAAGGGCATCCTTAGAAACTTGTACATGCCGAATGGTGTTACAAAAGCAGTTTTGCATTGGTCTTCCTGCTTTACTCTAATCTGCCAGTAACCTGCGCGGAGGTCTATGGTAGACATATATGGCGTCAGTTTAGCATCATGTAACAAATCATCTATACGAGGTAGTGGATACACATCTGGTATAGTTACTGCATTAAGTTGACGATAGTCAATGCAAACTCGTGTTCCACCATCTTTCTTAGGAACCATAACTACAGGTGCGGACCACGGAGAATTGCATGGTTCTATTATCCCTTCTGCAAGCATCTTGCTTATCTCATCCTTCAGGATTTGAGTTTTTGCAGGCGGTAAGCGATACGGTGGGACGGAAATTGGTCTGTGATCCCCTGTTTCAATGAAGTGCTCCGTTTGGGTTGTAGGTTTACCATTGGGAACAAATGTATTTGCATTCCTCTCTAAAAGATTTTGCAAACGTACCAACTCTTCATTACTCAGAACAAAGTCAGACTTTTCGGCATCTATCGCTGAAATATCCGTACTAGGCGAATTGAACAAAGATCTGGAAGCTGGTGACAATTCTATGGCACTTTCCTCTATTGATCTTCTAGCATCTCGATACAATGCATCTACTACTGGAGAATGGCCATCAAACAGTCGTTGGCGCTTACTCGGTGGAGTAGAAAATTCAAATGGCACTAGTGGACCATACGTAGGTGTCTGTGGTCGTGCTGCACTTGCTTGACAAATCTCCATATTAGTGGGTGCGTCATTACCAACTAATGGCTCACTTTGAGTTTGCACAGGTACATTTTCTAATACGTCAGGAGAAGACACTCTCATCACGGGACCATACGGTCGGATCAAATTTTGTTCGACATGACTCGATGTTATCGATGTCGGAGCAATAGCTTTTTCTGGTGAACTAGACATTGGAGAAATGAATTCTGGTAAACTAGCAATGCAAATCAAATCGGCGATCATTGTCTCGCAAATATCTTCTTGTTTCAAGTCATGAACTTTCACAGGATCATCAAGAAACCTACATGTTAGCTGAGGTAAGTTAAGAACCATCATGGCATCTTCGATAAAACCAACTCCCAGTAATGTCTTGTTACTTTTGGCATGAGGCATAACAATGAAAAAAGTATTTATCACTTTCCCATAAATACTAACAGGCGCTTCGACAGTCATGACGGTCTGCATTTTGGGTATACCATCGGCTAACGTTATGTTCATAGTCTCCTTTTTGAAGTCATATCCTTCTTGCTTCAAACAAATGAAAAGCTGATATGAGGCTACACTTGATCTAGCACACGTATCTACGAATCCAGTACCCTTTATACCTCCAATACTAATTGGAACTACTGGCCTGAGGCATCTGGCTCTTGCAGAGCTTATGGAACAGAAATTGATGTCTTCAGTTCCTATGCGCTGAACATTACACTTCGGACAACGACTTCTCACGACACCTGGTTCGCCGCATCCGTAGCATGAAAACTTTGGCTTCACCTTATCATCAGGTTTAGTTTCCACTGGCTTCCCTGCAGGTTTCTGCTGCTCAGTTTTCAGACGTTTTCTACAGACATCCGAAGTGTGTCCTGGAAGTCTGCAGTAGTTGCATCTAGTTTTTCCCTTAGGAGTGCTTTCTGCTACTTTAGACGTCTGTTTTTCTTCAGCTCTTTCTCCTAAATTCCGCTCAATCTCTCTAGCCTTCTCTAATAGATCATCGAAACTTTCTATAGCTTCTCTAGATATTCTCTCTCTAATCTCAAAACGAATTTGACCGAATACCAAATCTATCTCTTGCTGTTCATTATGACCTGGTGCAGGTAATTCAGCTATGAGGGCACGTTTTTCTGCTATAAATATTTCTGTTAATGTATCCTTCTTTTGCTTCCTTTCCACAATGTCTTGGTATACTTTAAATGCCAACTTTTTGGGCGCAAATGCGTGCCGCAAGCGTTCTTCGAACTGGCTCCATGTTTTTACCTGGTTCTGAATGCCTTGCCACCAAGTAGCAGCATCATTTATTAAAATCAATGGCAGCCCTGTTAAAACATCTTCGTCTTCTATAAGCTCAACTTTCTTGAACACACGCACCGCTGCTAGAAAAGACTCGACCTCAGAAGCGCTCTTATTGCCATTAAATTTTACCGGACATCTTACCATGGAACTCTTATGCTTTGACCCTGAAGCAACTGCTGCGAGTAGTTGTTGGAATTGTTCAGTCGACATAGTTATGGGTGACGAAGTTGAAGCAGAACCACTCTTACTATCCATTGTTACTTTTTCCTTCCCTTTCTGCGGGTAGTCCTGTATTGTAAACCTCTGTGTTTGTACTGTTGGTCTAGGCCTAAGGTTTTTCTTTGGAGGATCCACGTTGGGGCGTCAATTTGTAGTGGGGTTCTTCGTAAATAATACTCCAGAAAGAAATACTTAAGACCTATATTCAAAATAACACACGATACACAAGAATGCTATACAAAACAAAACAAAGAAACGGGTAGCAAGGAGAAAAAAGTTACTAAGCCAATATTACACTAATGAAGGTAGGTGATACAAAACAAAAGTTAAGCTAATAAGCTAGTGCAAGCTAGGCGATTGAGAAAATATATTCATACTATGCTATGCTATGCTACTTAGTTATACAATACAATTATGAAACTAATAAAATATAAGAAAACAGAATGATCAACAGTGACCTGCAAAGTTTTAAGCAATCTAACTACCAAAGAGTAAATAAAAGCGTGAAGCGCTCAAAGCAAAATAACTCCACGAATAATATGACACCGGTAATATTCCGTGTTACGAAAGTATCACCAGGAGTGACGTATTATAAGCAGAGCGCTCAACTTGCTAGGGAGTAGTTCCGAATCGTCGGATACAAAGCCCTCGCAGAGTCGAACTAGCGTTAGGCAAGCCGGGCACGTCTTTTATACCCGCGCAGGGCGCGTATGTGTGCGTAGGCGATAAGACCTTACGTGTGTACTCTGGTGGACGATCGCATTAGTCGTGCGCGCATTGTTTACTTCGTTACATTATAATTATCTATCTTTCGCTGATTGTAACTGGTACGGTCAAGAATAAAAAGTATGCTGTTATTACCTCCGGAAAACTGGATGAAAAAATTTGGGAATTTTTTAGTACTTACGCACGTCGTATAATTATAATTGATACGGCAGATACGTCGGTAGCTACGCCCTGCTGCCACCTATAATCAATCATAATAATTTAAAATGCAAGGCGTGTTAGCATAAGAAAGGAAAAATAAAACTACCAGTAGCTAAAAGTGACAATGACCTTCCAAAATTTTGGGCAAAAGTCAGATCTCTATAAATTTATTTTGTTTGTCTAATTCGCCAAGTCATCGGTAATTACGCGAAATGACTAGTAGCTCTATGATTCTATCTGAGAGGAAAAAACTGCTTGCAAGTGGTTTGTTTACGTTCAAAAGATTAATTTTATCTAAGGCTTATAAAAATCTAGGACCGGTTTGATAAGCATCTGTGTTTAAACCGGTCTAGACGTCTTGCAGCCTCGTTGCATTTACAAGCAGTGACGGTCACGGCAGCGTGCCTTTTGGGCTCACGGCTTGGAGTTTAATTATGTCATAAACAATTAAATACTTCACTCTTGACGGATGAGGGGTTTATGGGAAAAAGGTGAACTCATTGTTCTGAAGTTTATTTGTCGATCGTACCGTATTACATCATGGCAGAATTGGGTACTTTAGTAATCATAAGGATCTAATCGTAATCCTCCATATTGTCTTTGAAAACTAGCGGTCTTTGTTGGCGTTATCGATAACACCCTTTGTGTTGTCAAGACAATGTATTGTATTTCATTGTTTGTGTGTCGATAACAATAATAATTATTCCATTTCTTTTGTTACAGTCAACAAGCAAATCAACGACAAAGAAAGGATTGCAGCCGCTATGGAGAATCCGAACTTGAGGAATCTCGTGGAAAACTGCATCGCTGACGAAGAATAAACTCTCAAAAAAATGGCGCCGGACGCCGCGTTCTCAAATATAAGTGACAAAAACGAATTCACAAAGTTCACAAAATTCTTAGCGTATAAAGGCGTCCAAGTTATAGTAGAATCAAGGAAAGGGGTTAAAATAGAACCGTATAGTAAACCGCAATCGTCTGATACTGATTGGTTCAACCTCCAAATACCTGATACTCCTGAAGTCAACCAAGCAACCAAGAATGCTCTCCCATCGGACAGAGTCCTTGAAACCATCAGATCTCAACTACACGTCGAAATATCAGTGCAAACTGAGGATGGAGACGAAATGGTACTCGAATTATGGACCTTAGAACTAGATGAGACCCAGTTTGACACATCATTGAAAGCAATGAATACAGTATACTTCCGAATGGGGATCTTGCTGAAGTCTTTAATCACAGTAACGAGAATTACTCCCGCATATCATCTATCAAGGAAGCAGAGAACGGAATCTTTCACCATATTCTATAGAGTCTATAGTGGTGAACCGAAAATGAAAACTTTAGGCGAATCTGTCAAAAAAATCCAAGCTGGGATGTTAAAGACTCCTTTAGGAGCTATATGCTTTTCAGTTTCATACAGAACCAACTTTTCAATATCCCCAAATAGGACAGAGAAAAACAAACTACTGTTGCTAAAGAGTGACCATTTCGAACTGAGTCCAAAACATGTGATATTCGAGTCGAAGAAGAAGAAGGACCAAAAAAAGGAACCAAAACCTTTTGGTCCTGTTGACTTGAACAGGCCCTTGCGATTAGCTGCTTTTGTCGACGAAAACGTCATCAAGCAAGCATTCGAAGACTTCTTTACGAAGATCCCTATCCCTAAATGTAGGAAGCGGCCTAAAACTCCACTGCCAACTAGTCTCATAGAGATCAAAAGTACACAAGATCTGGACATCTCAACATTGTCCAAAAGTCCGACCTCTTTGGAGATGCCACCAAAAAAGTTTACAGGGTTTCGAAATGAGAATGAGCCGCCTTTAAAACTACTTCATTTTCCTTTCGCCGACCACCACCCGATAAGAGAACTCGCAGAGTTTTACAAGGACTTCTTCAATGCTCCTCATTTGAAGTTAGCCGAAGATCTTGTCGCGAAGTCGAGAACTCCCGAATCTGCGAGAGAGATGGAATTAGCCAATGAGGATTTGTCAAAGGATCTAGAGTTGTATGAGAACTCTGTTCTGGAATTTGATGAGTTGCTTGCGGATATGTGTAGATCTGCTGAATGGAGTGGGAATTGAGGGAACAAAGAATGACCACAGAATTGGTAGAGAGAAACTCACTTCACTATGAGAGGGTTATGCTCCGATCCAGATAATACGATTACTGTAACAAATTATTCTGTTATGGGCCGAGAGTTCCCTTTTAATTATTTGGAACAGTGTTGGGCAATCGATAGTCCCCATTTAGCCCTGGGTTGATCTACCGTATTTCGTGGCACAATAAAGGTTGAAGACTGATTTATCTGGACGATTTTAATGTTTTTGCATATAAGGTACGGGATGATTGACAAATGGACTGTGAATGTTTTTTTTTTCTCAATGAACAATATACTACAGAGTGTTAAAATCATATTGTAAATCTTAAAACTGAACTATTTTGTGTTTCTACGTAAAAAACTATACTGTAATGTTTCAATGTCTGTTTAAACAATATTTTATTCATTAGCTGATGCATGAAATAATAATTCAAGTAATGCTAAGAATGCCTTCAATGTTTTGTAATGTATAAATCTAGTTACTATTACACTGTTCTCCGTTATTTTAGTGTATAGACATGTTCCCAAGAAATCACTTAAAACTTTTGTCAATTTTCATAGGTAATTTAAATTTTGATTCGGTGTATGGTTCCAAATGCGCAGTGATGCTGCTAAAAACGAGTGTTTGTATATATTTATTTACTTAATTATATATTTTAGTTTGCCTCGTTTTCCAGTTATTTTTAATTTTACCTTTAATGCATAGTTTTTATTGCCTGACAACACCTTCGCTATAAGTGCTTCATACAAGGTGTAAAAGGACCCTCAAAGGAGGTTCTCAAAGCCGTCATGCAAGCGTTCCGTATCTCAAACTCAGTAATCCTAGGTACGCAAAATTTATTGCTGAGAAATTATTTTTTTGGGGTGTAAAATCACATACGCTAGGACTCAATGTAACGGACTCATTACATTGCGCTGATGGGCGCATTAAATGGTACAAGTATTTATATTAAAGCTACAACATTAAAGCTTGTATGTATTTTAAAAAAGAGTTTTGAAAGAGTTGGAACTTAGACCGCCAATATCTTCGTAATCCGATTACGAAGATCGACCTGGCAATCGGATTACGAAGATATTCTTTATCCAGAACAAAAAAAAATATCACATGCAATGACGGATAGAACAACGGTGTCTTTACACTCTTTACACATTAAGCAACTACCCTCAATTCTTAAACGAAAACGAGAACACTTACACACACACAGTACACAAAGTGAAACTCAGTCAGATGAATGCCTAAATGGTACTACTGGAATCTCAACTCTTAGGCGCCAAGCCTGTCGTTCAAAGTCCAACAGCTTCCAATTAGGCGATGCTTAGTATTAGTGTGACAGAAAATAATAATACAGACTATGATTATATTAATGTTCGTTCATGAATTAAGCAGTAGCACTGTTGGAATACAGAAGACCTCCTGACTCCGACAAAAAACCAAACCATCCGAGTGCGCTCGGATTATGGGTTGCCACAATACGAGTTGCGTCCAAGTAGATAACCGAGTTCACTCGGTCCGAGGTCCGAGCATACCCTGATCGTGACAACGCAGCTTTCGTTTTCAAATTTAAATAATCTTTCTTATTCCGCCTAAATATCTACTGACCCAGACAATCGCAGACTTTCGAGTTCTGATACCTTTTGTCTATTTAATTTTTTTTGAATAAAATGAGTTTTCGAGTTCCTTATTTTTTATGTTTAGATACCTATAGATAGAAAATACAATAAAGTTTTATTGATTATTAAAATATTTTAAACTAGGTAATGTTTTTACATTTATATTCCTATTTAATTGCGGTACAAATTACTGATTATGTTTAGTTATTAGAATTACGAGTAGATAGCATGATAAATCTGAATTCAGAATTATTTTTAGATGAATGGGTTAATGTTTTAATTTATAAATCTTAGAAATAATTTGCTCACCGTTTTTAAAGGTACATAATGATCTGAATAAAAGTATTTACCAATTTGACTTCGTTTTTTTTCTTCTATGTTCCCCACGAGCTGTGGGCCAAAATACCCAGCCAGTAAGTGCCTCGGCAGACCTCGCAGAACATGGCGGGACGAGCTGGACAAAACCAACGACCGGTGGACCCACATAGGCCCTGGATCGAAGAACTTAGAAGTTATGGGGAGATCCTTTGCCCAGGAGTGGGATGACAGGCTAATGCTACGGCCAGACTTGTAGGCGAAGATTCGTGTTCGCGTTGTCGCGATAAAAGTTCGTGTTCGATCTATGACGAAGTGCTTGGCCACACTTGAAAAAACTTCTACTGTCGCGATAATCTAGAACGTTTAATTTTTTTTTTTTTTTTCAATTCATTTCCTTGCCTGCTCCAGACTTCAACGATTTTTTATATTTATTTAGATGCGTTCTATAATAAGCCATTACGGATTTTATTTTTGCTTTTAGTTCCTCCACCGCAACAGGCCAGCTTATATTAGCTTGAATTCTCACCCTTGCGTCGTAATTCAAATGTTTTTTCTTGTGTCTTGGCTCTTGCGGGTTCCATATAAAAACTTTTTTGCAAAAAATATAACCGACTTCACACAAAAAAGTGAAAAATAACTTTAGCTTTAGAAGTCGGTGACAAAAAAACTTTTTTGCAAAAAATAAAACCGACTTCACACAAAAAAGTGAAAAATAACTTTAGCTTCAGAAGTCGGTGACCTTTATTTGATTGATTTAGTTTTTTTGTCACCGACTTCTGAAGCTAAAGTTATTTTTCACTTTTTTGTGTGAAGTCGGTTTTATTTTTTGCAAAAAAGTTTTTATTTTTCACTTTTTAGTGGTTCACATGTGTATAGGGTTTTCACAGCATACCAGCGTGATTTTTTGTTATGAACTGGTGTAAACAATAGACAGACATGAAATTTCAGCAATCCCAGTAAGAGACACAAATTTGCTACATTTAATGAGGAGTTCCGTTGCCTTTCTCCGAAGTTCTTCATCTAATCTTTACCAAATTTAAATGGGATCACTCCGAGAAAAACTCTTTCTAAAACTACCCAAATCGCTTCTGGTGTGCCTATAAAATTTGAAGAGTTCCCTCTATTTCTCCAGGATCCCACTATCAGGATCCTGACTTGATGATTATGGGACCTTCTGGGAAGTATACCCTTTCAAACAATTAAAAAACAAATTCGGTCCAGTCATCTTCGAGTAATCGGGGAACATTGAATTGAGAACCTCCTCCTTTTTGAAGTCGGTTAATAACGACGTTATGGTACGTGACTCAAATATCCGGATAGCCTTTAAAAGATTTGGCCGAGTATCGTTAATTTGCTTCTAAGAATTGAAGAGTTCCGTTCCTTTGTCATGGATCCCATAACCAGAACCTAACCAAATTCTCATCAAACTACCCTTGAAGTAGGTACCCTTGCCAATAAAATAACAATACATGTCAAGGTAATAGGCTTATCCCCAATAAATGAAACTTAATACACCTAACTGTCGAAATCTGGGAATATTGTACACTTCTGCGTACCCCCTCAGAGCATACAGGCGTGATGTTACGTCATGATTTTGTATAAACAATAAACATTCAAGCGATTGCAGCAGTTACTGCAGATTTGCCGTGTATTTTTGAAGAGTTCCATTGTATATCTCCGAAGACCCGGATCAGATCTTCAGCAAATTAAAATATAACCACACGGGGAGCACCAGTTCCGTTCCGTTCTGTAATCCGTTCAACCAGTCGAAAGTACTGTGGTAACAACCACTGTCGAAATCTGGGTGTATTGTACACATCTGCGTACCCCCTCAGAGCATACAGGCGTGATATTACGTCATGATGTTGTATAAACAATAAACCTACAAGCGTTAACAGCAAGCACTGCAGATTTGCCGTACATTTTTGAAGAGTTCCATTGTATATTTCCGAAGACCAGCATCAGATCTTCAGCAAAATAAAATGGGACCACATGGGAAGCACCAGCTTTCAAATAAAAAAAGAATCATCAAAATCGGTTCACTCAGTCGAAAGTTATGAGGTAACAAACACAAAAAAAAAAAAAAAAAAAAAAAAAAAAAAAAAACATACAGACGAATTGATAACCTCCTCTTTTTAGAAGTCGGTTAAAAAACTAAATCAATCAAACAAAGGTCACCGACTTCTGAAGCTAAAGTTATTTTTCACTTTTTTGTGTGAAGTCGGTTATATTTTTTGCAAAAAAGTTTTTTACTTTGTATGTTTTATGCTATGGACAATTTTTAAGTCTGAAATAAACGTTTAATAATAATAATATCTCCAAAGATCAGCGTCAGATCTTAACCAAATTGAAATGGAACCACACGGAAAGCACCAGCTTTCAAATAAAAGAAGAATCATCAAAATCGGTTCACCCAGTCGAAAGTTCTGAGGTAACAAACATTGTCGAAATCTGGGTATATTGTACACATCGGCGTACCCCCTCAGAGCATACAGGCGTGATGTTACGTCATAATGTAGTATAAACAATGAACCTGCAAGCGAATGTAGCAATCACTGCAGATTTGCCATCTATTTTTGAAGAGTTCCATTGTATATCTCCGAAGACAAGCATCAGATCTTCAGCAAATTAAAATGGGACCACACGGGAAGCACCAGCTTTCAAATAAAAAAAGAACCATCAAAATCGGTTCACCCAGTCGAAAGTTCTGAGGTAACAAACACAAAAAAAAAAAAAAAAAACGAATTGAGAACCTCCTCTTTTTGGAAGTCGGTTGAAAACTGGTTCAGATTCATAATTTTGTATGAATTCTAATATTATCCTCTCATTATTCCAATCCATGTTATGTTCAATCAAACACGCTCAAACTGCTCGGCGCAGATGCTCTGTGGCTCGGCGTTTCGCAGTCAACTAAAGTGCGCGAAGTGTAGCCAACCGCACGAACTTTGTCGCGACAAAACCCTTTGATGTGTGGCAATTTACCGAAAGCGGCGCGAAGGGCATTTGTATTCTGCTACGGCCAGACTTGCAGGCGAAGATTCGTGTTCGCGTTGTCGCGATAAAGTTCATGTTCGCTCTAATGCTACGGCCAGACTTGCAGGCGAAGATTCGTGTTCGCGTTGTCGCGATAAAGTTCGTGTTCGCTCTATGACGAAGTGCTTGGCCACACTTGAAAAAAACCTTGCTACTGTCGCGATAATCTAGAACGTCGCGATAATTCATTTGTGGGAAAAAATGGAAGAGGCGGTTGCACTCGGGTAAAAATTATTTACTGCATCTTTCCTTATCCTCTCATTATTCCAATCCGTGATTAACAAGTCCAATTAAACACGTTTAAACCTCTCGGAGTATCGCAGTCAACTAGAGCGCGCGAAGTGTAGCCAAACGCACGAACTTTGTCGCGACAAAACCCTTTGATGTGCGGCAATTTACCGACAGCGGCGCGAAGGGCTTTCGTATTCGCGAAGTTTATCGCGATAGGACGAATTCTTTGGCCAGACGTGTCGCGACAACGCAAATCTTCGCGTTATCGCGATAGTGTAGCCCCAGCATATGACGAAGTGCTTGGCCACACTTGAAAAAACCTTGCTACTGTCGCGATAATCTAGAACGTCGCGATAATTCATTTGTGGGAAAAAATGGAAGAGGCGGTTGCACTCGGGTAAAAATTATTTACTGCATCTTTCCTTATCCTCTCATTATTCCAATCCGTGATTAACAAGTTCAATCAAACACGTTCAAACCTCTCGGAGTACCGCAGTCAACTAGAGCGCGCGAAGTGTAGCCAAACGCACGAACTTTGTCGCGACAAAACCCTTTGATGTGCGGCAATTTACCGACAGCGGCGCGAAGGGCCCTCGTATTCGCGAAGTTTATCGCGATAGGACGAATTCTTTGGCCAGACGTGTCGCGACAATGCAAATCTTCGCGTTATCGCGATAGTGTAGCCCCAGCATTCGCGAAGATGATTCGCGATAGGACGAATTCTTTGGCCAGACGTGTCGCGACAACGATAAAGTCCAACTAATCCATTACCTACTCACGGTCAAGCAAGGTTTACAGAAACCGTCGGTAGTCACAGTGCTTCCTGCAATCAAGCTTTTTGGAAGGGGGACCCCCCTTCTCTCCCTCCCCCCCACCCTCCACACCACGCGAGTTGATTTCCGTCGCATGCGTTTCACACTATTACGGTTACACTTCGATAGATTTATAATCTACCGAAAAATATTGCGTCATATTGTAAGCAGTGTGTTCGTTTGACAATCTATCGAGAATTTATGTATTTAATCAATCTCGCTAGATAGATTACGACCGTGACAGGAAACGTAAACGACTATTTTATCTGTGGGCTGATTTGCTTTTTTAAACGTGCGTTCGAAACATTTATATATGTGGTTATTCTTAACGAAAGTCAATATAATTAATTAAAAATTAGGTGATTATAAACATTACAACATTACATTTCATTATAGAGATTCGAGCACAAGGGAGATAGATAATGGTTGTTTTGAAGCTTCGCTGAACTTCGCTCGACATTTCATTTCGGGTCCAGCCAGATTTCGGAACGCTCACTATTTTGTTGAATTGTCAAGCGACGCAACTGCATCAAAAATAAACAATTGCAAAATCGATGAACTCTCAATAAAATGCTTCAATTATTGCATTAAATATGTGAAAACATTGACTAGAAGTATTATCGTATCTATAATTTCAAGTTTAAGTAATTTTTGTAACATAACCTAGAAATCGACGCGATTGGAAGATGTTTTCGGTTTGCCGGCAAACGCACCCCGCGACGGGGATTGAGCATGCCGTGAGCTGCTGCTTCTTCAACAATGATGATACTTGTCTTATCACCGCTGGAGCCAATATCCTTAAGGTTTTCAGGTTGTTACCTGAAGGCCAAACTAAGGAGGTTAACGCCGGTAAGTTTTTATCTACGGATTTGTGTGGGATTTTTATATTTTATAATATGTAAGTAATAGAACAAATAAATGTATCATCAAACATGGGTCTTAAATATTAAATTTAGTTGGTAGGAACAAACAATCAATCTAGATGAGTGTGATGGAGGTCCATCAACTCTTGACTGAGTGCTATGATAAAATCTAAAAAATCCTTAAAAAATAATGTGCTGTAACGTTCTCCAAGTCCATTAGACGAAAAATATATAAATTTTACACCATATACTTCCTCCAGTATTATGATCTGTTTCCTTCGCTGTCCATCCATCCAAAAGTTGTCTTGAAAAGATCGCCTTTAATGATATGACTGCCATTGTGTCAGCCACCTCTGGTTTACGTAACAAAAGAAAAAGCGACAGACTAATTAGATGTTTTCAGTTGAAACAACGAGCAGGGGTGGCCCAGTGGTGGCGGCCCCGACTTACGTTCAGTAAGTCGTGGGTTCGAACCCAGGCAGTCGCATTACTTTGTGTAATTTAATACATCACCGCTGCTCTCAAAACGGTGAAGGAAAACATCGTGAGGAAACCTGCATGTCCTAGAACCATAAATTCGAAGACATGTGACATATACCAATGCGCACTGGGCCCGCGTGGTGGATTATATAGCCCATTCCCTCTCATAGAGAGGAGGCCTGTGTCCCAGCAGTGGGAACATTAATAGGCCGATGATGATGATGATGATGAGTTGAAAAGCCTATTCTATCTAGTTTTTGAAATCCATAATAATAAAACAATTAAATGTCTTCCTCAGCCGGCCAGCCTATTCCACCAAAGATGAAGCTAGAATGTCTAGCCACGTACACACTATGGGGTAACGTTATGTCCTTGGCATCCGTCCGCTGCCCCAGTGCCGGTAGAGATCTGTTGCTGGTATCATTCAGAGAAGCTAAGCTGTCCGTGCTGCAGTATGATCCGCAGACCGATAACCTAATTACGCTGAGTATGCATTATTTTGAGGAGGATGACATGAAGGTAAATGCTCAGTTATATTTAGTTCTTTTTATTGTGTGGTTAGTTCCTAACCTCGTGTTAAAGTTTTTATGGCGCCAAGTAATATCTCTTCAGACATGCTGGTTTTCTCCTAAGGTTGAAAAGTGGTTGGCCATTAATGAGTGTTATAGTGCCTGCCTACCTAACGATGGCAATTGTAGTTTCTAGAATGCTTTTATTATTGAATTTTATTAGAATACATACATTGTTACTGCTATAGACTGTAGTTCTTAGATCCATGTTCACCAAAAAGATAATGTTGTGATTATCTAAAAACAGCTGTCACTGTGACATATTCCCATACAAAAATGTGTTTTAAACAGCTGTTTTAGATAATCAGACCGTCATCTTTTTGGTGAACATGGACCTTAGTGTGTCAATGGCAAAAATGTTCAAATGTGTTTAGCCCAATAATTTACCTATGTTATTGTGAACTCTGTGTACTGGATACAGCCACAAAATCGTCAAGATCAAGTGCGTAGGTGTCTGGTCATGTATGGTCGAACAAGCTATTTGGTTTACATTTTACAATGTAATTTGTGAGTTAAACTGTAAACTAAATAGCTTGTTTGACCGTATTTATTTCATCAATATAGTTAAAAGTACCTATATTTTTGGGACATGTTATTGGAGTGCTGGGGAAAGGTTTCCCCCATAGCTTTCCACTTCTCTCATTGATATCTAAAAAATATTGTTTGTGACATGTACTGGGAACACTGAGGAGTCTGGACATGGGAATAAATGATACGCCAAATGGTGACCAGTTCAAGTTTAATCGCAGACTGAATCCTATTCATTAAGCACAACCTACCGCCATGTTATAATAATCAATGTAACCCCATATTATCATAGATTACAGTTTGTTCTAAACATCAAGAGCATGTCAAAGTACAATATTGAATAATTACTCTGCCTTTTCCAGAATGGCTGGACAACCCACCCCCACATTCCATGGATCCGAGTGGACCCTGAGGGCCGATGTGCAGTCATGTTACTGTACGGCAAGAAACTAGCTGTGTTGCCATTTAGAAAGGACATTACAAATGAGGATGGAGATCCCTTGGAGGCTAAACCTCTTGATAGTAAGAAATCTGTGAGTATTATCTGTTAGTCCTAAACATGTATTAAATAAACTAGGTTTTGTTTCCACACCTGATTTGCTCTTGTATCACACAAACAGCCACAATCAGAATTACTACCTGGGGGGTTACCATGACGTCTTAAAGCAGGATTGTTTTAATGTCATTTCAGTGTGGGAAAGTGACAGAGCTATAGAGAACGTCTAGCTCCATCTCTTTCTTACTCCGGAATAAGATTAAAACAATCCTGCTTTAAAACGTCATGGTAGGCCACCTGTAGGCCATAGAAATATTTGGTCTGCGTGGAGATATAATCTGCGACACGCAGCACAGCAGCTAGTTGCTTTCAAAAAAGAGATCCCTGCATAAGCTCTTCAGATTTGACAACAAATTCAAAAAAATATTTTATCTTTCAAAATTTTAAAGAAAATCTCACGTGAAATCCCTGACATAGAACATAGGAAACAACTTGTCTAAATTCAATATGGCCCACAAACATCCCCGTCTTTTAGACAGGTTCTCTTGCCGTCTCCGAAAATAACTGCTCCTAAAGGTATTGGGTCTCCCCTTGAAAGCAACCTTCAACTTTTTTTTGTAGCCTTCTATGTCCCACTGCTGGGCAAAGGTCTCTCCCATAGCCTTCGAGGTACTCTTCTCATAAGCCACCTTGAAGCAGCCTACGTGATTCTCGTCCAGATCGTCATCATCAACATATTAAGCCGAAAGTCGTCCACTGCTGAACATAGGCCTCTCCCAAGTGTGTCCACATTGCCCGGTCCCAGTCGTCTCCTATCCAGCGTATGCCCGCAATCCTCACCAGGTTATCGGTCCACCTAGTAGGAGGCTTTCCAACACAACATCTTCTAGTTCGCAGTCGCCACTACAGAACTTTTCGGCCCCATTGGCCATCCGTAAACCATAACCGTAATAACCAATGTAAATCGCAACTTTCTGTTACAGCAACCAACACAAACTATCAACCGAGCACCGACCCTAGCCTCCTATGTCATAGTGCTAAAAGATCTAGATGAGAAAATAGACAATATTCTAGACATACAGTTTCTACACGGTTATTACGAACCGACGCTGTTGATACTTTACGAGCCGGTCAGGACTTTTGCTGGGTGAGTCTTGTTACTTATTAGTAAACATTTGATTTTGCGCGTCCACAAGCTTCTTGTGCCGAGATGGCATGGGATATAAAAAAAACCAAGTCAATTTTACATGCAATGGATCCTGCCAAGTCTAATTACGACATTAACTGACACTGGTTCTGTTTTCGAACCCAAGTAGAATGACCTATTTCATCACTACTTGTAAGAAACTGGCATGTGCAAGAACTAAAATGTTTTAAGACTTGTGACATCTAGCAACTCGCACGGACCCGTGTGTTGGTTTACAGCCAATGATATTATAACTAAAACTTATAATATCATTGATTACAGCCCACTCCCTCTCATAGAGACGAAGCTTGTGTCCCAGCAGTGGGAACATGCGTATGCATAGATTATTTCACATGACTTACTTACATGTCACGTACGTAAGTACGCAGACGCTCAGCCGTCCGTAAGCACGATGTGTGGGCGCTAGCGTACATCCAGGAATTTGAGCACTACACATGTATTAATATGACATGATTGACTGGAATGTCTCGTTCGTGTAGTAATCGCAAGCGCGACTGAGCATGAGGTCCTGGACCAAGATTCGCGAGGAGATCCTGGGAACGCCAAGATCACTTGCGGATTTCCTGAGGAGACCGGGAAGTTTAATCTGCTTCTGGAGGGAGGTGGGCTGGTTGGAGTAACTGGCCATCATGGCTCACGGACAATGGTCCACCTTAAGGACTAAGTGCGGAAACCTAAACCCCATGATAGATAGAAACGCATTAAAACTTGAGATGGGAGTGGGGGCTCGTGACGTCAGAACTAGCTAAAAATTATACCAAAGCGTGACGTTTTGAGAATTTTAAAAGCTTGGTTGGTACCTTCGTCAATTTTGGTTTATGTAACAAAAGGAAAAATACGGGTCAAATGTTTTTTGATAATGTAACTGAAGGACTAATTAGATTTGTTTTATCTTCTTCCTTATTACAGGCTTGATGTTATGTTATCTCTTTCAGGCGTACAGCGGTCCGTAACGACACATGCGCTATGTGCGGTGTGAGTCTCAACATGAGCGCTCGTGTTCATCCAGTTATTTGGGCCACCGCGCATCTGCCTTTCGATTGTCTTAGGGCTGTCCCTGTTCAGAAGCCACTTGGTAAGTAAATAATAAATAAATGAATATCGCTGGACATTACACACAGAGCGCCGTCTAGTGCCACACTAAGCAAGGCTTGTATCGTGCTCACCAGACAGTTGATATACTAAATATATACTTTTTGTTTGTGAATGCATACTTATTATACATATAAACATCCATGACTCGGAAACAAATGTCCATGCTCATCACATAAACATTTGCTCCTACCGGGATTCGAACCCGGGACCCTAAGAACGTAAGGCAGCCTCACTACCGCTGCGCCATTCGGGTCGTCAAAGTTTATCATTTAAGTCAATACAAATTCAAAAACTCTTCATTTGTAATGGCTCTCATTTGTAACGATTTTCACAGACACTACGTCATTGTAATTTCTGACTGTTTTAGTACGTAACGTAGGTTGGTCCCATAGAAGGTCTTGATCAGCATTAGAAACGGGATCGATTGATACCAATTTTTTTAGGGTTCCGTAGCCAGATGGCATAAAACGAAACCCTTATGGATTCGTCATGTCTGTCTGTTTGTCCGTCCGTATGTCACAACCACTTTTTAGGGTTCCGTAGCCAAATGGCAAAAAAAAGGAACCCTTATGGATTCGTCATGTCTTTGTTGGTCCGACTCGCAACTCGGCCGCTTTTTTTTGCAATAAAACGGCAATTAAAAAAAAAATATGAAATGTGTGATGGGGATTGAAACATTTCAGAAAAAAAGTTGTATACTAAATTAATGTATAATGCTGGTCTATAAATTGAAGGTTAGAGAAATTACTCGTAGCTAATAATATAGGAATATGAAAACCAAGGAAGCCCGAAGAATTGCCAAGCTTAAGTGGCAGTGGGCAGGGCACATTGCTCGTAGAACGGATGGCCGAAAAGTGGCGACCGCGAACCGGAAGACGTTTCGTTGGAAGACCTCCCACTAGGTGCACCGTTGACCTGGTGAAGGTTGCGGGAATCCGTTGGATGCGAGTAGCGCGGGACCGGTCAATGTGGCGACATTTGGGGGAGGCCTATGTCCAGCAGTGGACGGCTGAAATAATGATGATGATGGGTCTCAGACAGACTAATTTCAAATATAATTTAATTTGTTAACAGGTGGTTGTCTAATAATGGCTGTGAACTCCCTCATATACCTCAATCAGTCGGTACCTCCGTACGGGGTATCGTTGAACAGCGTGGCAACACATACTACTAATTTTCCTCTCAGTAAGTACCTTATATGTTATCATTTATGTGGTCTAATATGTATGTAACTATGTACCTACTATACTTCAGAGGAAGATAATGTAGCTGCTTGATGTAATTTAATTTAATGTGTTCTTAACAATACTAAAACTAATCTTCAGAGTTATTGATCTGATTCCGAAAATTCTTTCAACAATGGGAAGTTTCATTATCACTAAACTTATACATACCCGTGATATAAGTTCCCGACCATAATGCGAGCAAAGCCGCTGGTAAACGCTAGTCTAATATAAATCTTCTAATTTAACTACATTTTTGCTATAGGTTCTTGAAATTGAATGTTAAATGTTAAAATAATTTTTTAAGTGCGATACTTCGAGTTCTGATGTGTATTTGTATTTTTAACCCCGACGCAAATACGACGGGGTGTTAAAAGTATGACGTGTCTATCTGTGTGTGTGTGTGTGTATGTGTGTGTGTGTGTGTGTGTCCGGTTTGAATTTTGTTTAAAAGGTGAATTAGTCGGGAGTGTTCTTAGCTATGTTTAGCAAAAAACAGTCCAAGATGGCCGCCGCCACAACATGCCGGGAATACATATTTATTCAACAACTCTCTCTATATGGGTATCAAATGAAAGGGCTTTACTAGTAGAATACTGTACGCTATAATAAATTTCAAATCCAAGATGGCCGCCATCACAAAATGTTGAATTACATATTTTTCCACAACTCCCTCAATATGGGTATCAAATGAAAGGGCTTGACTAGTAGAATAATGTACACTATATTGAAAGAGAATAAGGAATATTATATTATTATACTGCACGCACACACACACAGCATACGGCATTTCGTTAGGTAGTTGTTGTCACGCAATGTTTCGAACAGGAATCCAAGAAGGCGTGTGCGTGACGCTGGACGGGTCGTGCGTGGCCCCGCTGGGTGAGGGGCGGCTGGCGCTGTCGCTGCGCGGCGGACAGCTGTACGTGCTGACGTTACTGGCGGACTCCGTGCGGACCGTGCGCAGCTTCCATCTCGACCGCGCCGCCGCCTCCGTGCTTACTACCTGTGTGAGTTCATGGCCTTCACACTAATGGGTTTGTGACTTGTTGGGTTTGACAGTTGATGAGTTTGGGAGTTGATGAGTTGGTGGGTAAATGGGTTGGAGAGCTGATGGGTTTGGGGGTTGATTATTTGGGGGTTTGGAAGTTGATGAGTTGGTGGGTTTATAGGTTTGAGAGTTGATGGGTTTGGGAGTTGATGAGTTTCTGAGTTAATGACTTTGTGAGTTGATGGGTTTGGAGCTGATAAATTCATGTGTTTGTGTGCTGCTATTTAATCAAAACTAATGTAAATGAGCTAAACGCTAAGCTATAATAAAAGCTATAAATAAGCTAAAAATAGTTTAAAGACTATAATTATTATATTGTTCACAGATGTGCGTCATAGAAGAAGATTTTCTCTTCCTGGGCTCCCGACTGGGCAACTCTCTCTTACTGAGAGTGACTGAGAGAGAGAATAGAATGCTGTTCTCAGTAGATAAGCCGCTGGAAGCTACTGTAGACCTCACTCTATCGGAGAGTGGTAAGTATGAAGAATTTATCTAGCATACTACAACTAACTCTGACTAAGCGGTATGGTTTTCAGACTTTCAGTGTTCTGGCTAAGTTTTGATCCTCTGGTTCTGATCTACACAATGCAAAACTTGAATTTGGCGAGCTAGCCTGGCACTTTCGCCTTAAGTTAACTAAAAAGTGTACACATTTTTATGTAGTTCAGTAGTAGTACGATTAACTATATAAAAACTACCAAATAATTCTGAAACTAATGAAGCGACTAAACGGCGAAAAGACGTGAATCGGGCACGATTCATGTTTTTTGAACCCGTGTTTCAGGCTGCCTATCAACCTACCGAAAAAAAAAAAAAACTTAGATTTGTAGCAGAGACATGACGTGCAAGAAAATAAACATACAACGCATTACAGATATTTAGAAAGCATTCGTCACCCGTAAAACATACGGAAGCCAATACAGCATACATAATTGATTACTAGCCGATACCCGCGGCTTCGCCCGCATAAAATTATATACTAAAACCTTCCTCTTGAATCACTCTATCTATTACAAAAACCCGCATCTAAATCCTTTGCGTAGTTTTAAAGATCTAAACATACATAGGGACAGACAGACGCGGCGGGAGACTTTGTTTTATAATATGTAGTGATAGTGATACACAAATTCTTTCATTCCTTCTTTTTTCTTTCTTTACACCTTGTTTCATCTCAACAGAACAACAAACCCAGCTACTGAACAAGGAACAACAGCAACAGAAGGACCTATCGGATCCCTTAGCCAAGAAGCGTCGCCTCGACACCATCAGTGATTGTGTCGCCACCAACGTCATCGAGATCAGTGATAAGGACGAGCTTGAGGTGTACGGCTCTGATATCAGGACCTCCACACAGCTTACTAGCTATGTTTTTGAGGTGAGCAGATTAGATATAGAAAGAAAGAAAAAGTATTTATTAGACTCACACAGGACACGACAAAAAAATGGTTGAATTAACAATAAAATAAAATTATATAAAAAACGCTAAAGAAAAAGATAAAACAAATAAAATTGGTACTGTACGAGGCCAAAAGGCATCTCAGCAAAGATATAAATCCGTTTTTCACAATCCCAATGTATTTATATCACTTTTTACCCAATGGGATGCACACTGTGGAACTAATGGCGCTAGCATAACTGGTTCCAAGCATCGTCATTGGTTGAAAATCAAGGAATGTCATTTCATATTTTAAAATACCTTGACCTCATTGGTCAGATTGAGACCAGCTATGGTGGCGCCATCTACAATTAGCTTTTAACGGTCTTCCCCATTAGGGAAGAGGGAGAAATGCCTGTGGTTTTATTCAGTTTTGTTGATTCGTTTACTTATAACCAGTTGAAAAGTATCCTAAATTTTAAAACAGGTGATATCTATCTGTACCAAAACTCATCCAAATCTTTTCATTCAGACAGATGTTTGTTATTGTCTTTTTTAAACTTTCACGTTCAGAACACATTATAAAACTTATGCAAACGGGTATTTATCGCGAACTTTACCTTTAATTTAATATACCTAATTAACATTTATGAAGATCAAGTGAGGGTAGTTGAATAAACGCCTTCGCTTTGCTGGGGCGGTACCTCCAACAATTCGCGCGCGCGGGTAAATCTGCTGGCAAAAGCAATAGTCTCCGCCACGAGAAGCTACTCGTATAAATTTTGTAAACACACATTCGGGTTCGCAACCTTTGGACCAAATAAAAAAATATCAGTGTCAGCGTGATCCTACTTCAAAATGGCGGCCTAAATGTTTACGTTCCATGACAATGTTTTAGTGGTCTAAAACATTACACGACAGCGCTTTATATCGCCAAAATTATAACCCCCAAGTGAAATTGCTTGTTAGTTTCGTATTTATTGGTGATTGAATTGTCGGTACGTATCTTGGTAGAAATTATTTGTTTTCAAAAATGATAGCTTCTCGTGGCACGGACTACAGGTAGTTATTAATTTGATTAAATACCTCTTTTTGTCTTTATTTGTCCCCCAGGTGTGCGACTCCCTCCTAAACATCTGCCCAATCGGCGACGTATCAATGGGTGAGCCACAACTTCTCTCCGAAGAGTACAGTCGGCAACAAGACAACCCGGTCATAGAGCTCGTCGCCTGCAGCGGTCGCGGCAAGAATGGGGCGCTGACTGTACTACAGAGAACTGTTAGACCACAGCTTATTACTGCTTTTAATTTACCTGGTGAGTATATTATGTTACTAATTTTTTTTGGCGTTGGGTCGGGAATTATCCCACTGGAACCTATTCATCCTGCCCTTGTTCCATGTTGCTTGGGATCAGCGATTTTTTTTCTTCCATTCTCCTCTGTCAACCGTCACGCTGTCATTTACTCATTTTTAACCGACTTCCAAAAAGGAGGAGGTTCTCTATTCGACTGTATGTATTTTTTTTTTTTTTTTATGTATGTTACCCGATTACTCGAAGACGCCTAAACCGATTTGAAAAATTCTTTTTTTGTTTGAAAGGGTATACTTCCAAGTTGGTCCCATAGTCGCCAAGTCGGGATCTGATGATGGAATCTTGGCGAAATCGAGGGAACTCTTCAAATTTTATAGGATAACGTACAGCAATTTTTATATTTTCTACAACAAGTGAAGCATTTGCGTTTGATAAGAACCATTCTACCATCAGATCTGATGATGAAGCCAAGAGTCACGGAACTCCATAATGAGACAATGTATCCTAGTCGTGTTTGGGCTTGTTGTAATTGTAACGGTATGCACTTTCCATGTGAACCACTAAAAAGTGAAAAATAAAAACTTTTTTGCAAAAAATAAAACCGACTTCAAAAAGAAAAAGTGAAAAATAACTTTAGCTTCTGAAGTCGGTGACAAAAAAATTAAATCAATCATACAAACGTCACCGACTTCAGAAGCTAAAGTTATTTTTCACTTTTTCTTTTTGAAGTCGGTTTTATTTTTTGCAAAAAAGTTTTTTTCCTTCATATCCATTCCTCACTCAAGCTATCCGTTGTTTCCTTAGTCTTCCTCTCCCTCTCCATCTATCAACATTGATATTCATCACTTTTAGTCTTTTCCTACTGGAACCTATTACTAGGATAAAAGTTATCCTATATCCTAGGTCATAGGTCTAACTGGGCCATATTTCGTCCAAATACGTTTGATGAAAACCTTTAAACGTCGCAAATAGGCCAAACGGCTCGTTGATTCCTCTCGTAGATTCTGGCCGCGCCTATTTGAACTTGCTTTTATTAGCCTCGCCTGTAACTATGTATAAAAATCTTAAAAGATAAAGGACAATGAGCATGGATATATGGAATCCCGTGTCATGCTGCATCAAAATCAAACTTTGTTTTTAAGGGTCTACACTTATCATATTAACTAGGGTCTACACTTTTATAACATCCAAGATTACCTCTAAACCATACAAGTAGAAAATGAGCCTTCTGATACATTGGTTTTGCCGGGTGACTGACGGCGTTATTCGGTTGACCATATGACTTGACATATTTGCAGAATAAACAGAAATAAGTTCTCAAAATACAAACAAATACTTCACAATACAATTATTAATTTATCTCAACTATACGGACGTAGACGTCACATCAAATGTCAATGTCATTTAGGGATGAGATCAGTAAATCAAAATCTTTAGTAAGAAATTCGATTTTGTGGCAATTAATAATATCAAATCGATTTTATGTACCGCTTTTACTTAATTGTTAATGTTATTCAACAAAAACAAAGCAAATGTAATACGAATAATTGTTAGAACGATATACGAATTAATGTATAGGGAGTAAAACAATAATCATACTTCTATACTGTAAATTAAATTCCCTGTTTAAAAAAATAAATTACCAGACGCGTAATGTCGTAAAAAAATATGGAAATAATTACTATAATATTTTAATCTTCATGCATGACACTTTTTGGTACCACTTTTGACCATCTCCTTTGATCCATTTCCCGGTTTCCAATTAAGCTGAAATTTTGCATAGATGTTTAGTTTTGATGACAATACATGGTTAGCTAAGTGACGTCATACTAAATTCAATATGGCGGACTCCAAAAAAATCTGATTTTATTCCAGTCTTATTATTTCTTATGCATTCACATGATATGGGTATCTAATGACAGGGTTTGCTGAGTCGAATATGAGAATTAAAATGTAAATCTGCTCATATTCCATATTGCCACCCTCTTGTCCCAAATCAATACGGCCTAGGGACCTAAAATGGCCACTTTAGCAAAATCGTAATATGCTAAACATGTGTGGCAGCACTGCTTACCTTCTGTATTTCTCTGTTCTCAGGATGTATAGACATGTGGTCGGTACTGGGCGAGAGTACCGACACAGCGAGGGAGGCGGAGGGCTCACACGCGTACCTCATACTCACTCAGGAAGATGGCAGCATGGTGCTACAGACCGGTGAGTGTTACCCTGTACACTGTACAGGTATCAGTGCCGAAGGTTCCATACTACTCGATTCCTGCCGAATAGAGTAGACAATCAAAATAAAACAATCAAAATAGTCCGTCATTTAGATTATCAAAAAATAATTTGACCCGTATTTTTTCTTTCGTTACGTAAACCAAAATTGACGAAGATACGACGCTTTTAAAATTCTCAATACGTCACGCCGTGGCGCCACAATTTTTTATGCGTTTGAAGTCACGACCCCCCACTCCCGAGTTTTGATGCGATTTGCCTTCATCAATATTCATAATAACAAAAAATACTTGTACGAACTAAATAGATTTATAATTTATTGATAGTGGAAACTAGACTATGCGCACATGCATGCACGGATCAGGTGCGTGTCTTGGGTTCGAACTATGGTCACACGGCATACCACTAGACCATCAGTGCTATAATCCAGTCACTCTCTTCCACTAATCTTGAAATGCTTTAACAGGGTCCCCACCCTGTTAAAGCATCGTTCATTGTTGAACTGAGGCAAAATGTCTGTCTTGTTCTTTCTACTACACTCTGTGCAAGCTTAAGCGAGATAAGAACAACTTTTATTGTCAAATTTATGTCATAACTAACGAATGGAGCTCGATGCCGGCCCGGCCCGTTGACACACGTGATCAGCGAGCCGGGCAGGCATTTTGCCAGGTCATGGGCTAATCTTGAAATGTTTTCTTCCCATCCAACAGGACAAGAGATCAACGAGGTAGACAACTCAGGGTTCATGACGGGCTCTCCTACGATATTCGCGGGTAACCTGGGCAACAATAAGTTCATGGTGCAGGTTACTACCACGGGTATTCGACTTATTAAGAGTAAGTACTTTATTCTTTAACTAGCCGCCGTCACGCGGTTTCATCCGTGTAGATCCCGTTCCCGTGGAAGTTCGTGGATAAACGTAACGTGGCTAATGGTGAAAGAATTTTTAAAATAGATCCAGTAGTTTTAATGTTAAATCGTAGCAAACACACGAACAAACGAAAAATCAAATCTTCTTTCTTTACAATAGTGGTATATAGGGTGTAAAACACCTCTCAACGAAGCAAGCCGAAAGGCACTTCTTCTCTCATTGTGATCATGTTATGTTTTACACCATACATGGGAACCTTCTAGTTACGAAGACATTGGCAGTCAAAGTTCTAGTTTATTGACAAGTTTTTTTTTTTAAATTCTAGTTTTAATTGTATAATTTTTACTTTAAACGCCTCCACGACCCCCGTACTATTCAATCCATCCATCAGCACAATGTTTTGAGTGCGTTACATTGCTCGTACCACAAAACATGAGTTTTGACCCAAAAAAAAAAGAGTTGTTTACCAGCAATATTTTTTGCGTAAAGTTACTTAGTTTGATGTATAGAATGCTTGGTTGACGGCTTCGTGATGAGGTTGATTACACTGTGTAGATGTTACGTTGATCCTTTAAATACTTTGTCACCTTCTACTAACTTAAGAGGGCTATCACATTTTTTCTTGTATTTGCGAATTTGACTCTAAAAACACTCAAATACAAGAATAATTGCCATTACCATACCTTAGTGTTTATCCAACCAACTGTAAAACTATAACAGTACTATAGTTTATATTATCTGCTACTGAACTACTTGTGATCTTTTTTGTAAACTTATTTATTTATTTATTTGCATTTGGTTTTACAGACGGCGTAAACCTACAATCGATACAGTTAGAATGGACAGCTCAATACGCGGCCACAGCCGACCCGTACCTGTGCGTGATGTCCATGTGCGGGCGAGTGTTAGTGCTGGCGCTCAGAGAGTTCCGAGGGAAGGATGGCGCGGTCAGTATCCACCATACTAGACACTAATATCCGCCCAGTATCCGGCTACTGCCCAGTATCCGGCTATTACCCATTATCCGGCTACTGCCCAGTATCCGGCTACTACCCAGTATCCGGGTACTGCCCAGTATCCGGCTACTTCCCGGTATCCGGCTACTGCCCAGTATCCGACTTCTACCCAGTATCCGGCTACTACCCAGTATCCGGCTACTGCCCAGTATCCGGCTACTTCCCGGTATCCGGCTACTGCCCAGTATCCGACTTTTACCCAGTATCCGGCTACTACCCAGTATTCGGCTACTACCCAGTATCCAGCTACTACCTAGTATCCGGCTACTGCCCAGTATCCGGCTACTTCCCAGTATTCGGCTAATATCATCATAGAACAGCTCAATACGCAGCTACAGCGCACGTATCCATGTTCCTCACAATATGTCCACTGACCACTTTAGCGCCTCCAATTTGCAGAAATATATCCAGCCGGGGCGAAAGGACGAAGCTCATTCTGAATCACGCCATCCAATGCACAGCTACTTTTCAATGTCCCAGAGGCTGAAAAGTCATGAAGTATTGTAGGGTGCGTGGGTCCAGCTAGTTCGCAACCACAGCGACATGCAATCTCTGGGCCTCGTAATGATGTACTGATTAACATCTGCCTAGCCTTTTCCCAACTATCTCACATAGTTGCGAAAAGTCTAGGATGGTGATGAGGCATTCAGTCTTGCCGTATGCAGTTGAATACCAGTATTTTACACGGAGCGACTGCCTATCTGACCTCCACAACCCAGTTAGTACTGGGTAATACGAAACCTCGTGATAAGACTGGTTGTCAGACTTTTGGGACCACTACCCACACTGTATAGGTTAATAAAAAACTAGCTATTCTGATTTGTGGTTATGAAGTTAAGTTATTATCTTTCAGTCGTCGGGTCGCCTGGCTCCAACGAGACAAGCCGTGCCGCACCGTCCTCCGTTACTGCGAGCGACTGTATACCGCGACCTGAGCGGACTGTTCGCACCGCCCGATGCTGACAACACGCAAGTAAGTCTACTTAAACGATCATGTTTTCAGATAACAGTGCGTATAAGCGCGTGTAGGAGCGTATAAGCGCGTGTAGGAGCGTATAAGCGCGTGTAGGAGCGTAAAAGCGCGTGTAGGAGCGTATAAGCGCGTGTACGAGCGTATAAGCGCGTGTAGGAGCGTATGGGCGCGCCTTTTGCCACACGCGCAACTAGTAAGAGCGTTGACATGCTTCTAAGTTCATGTTCTCGACGGACGGAACAAATTAAATTGATTTTGATTTTGGAATAATCGCGTGTACTCGGGTTCGGTTATTGCGCAAAATGTGGCACACGTGTAAGTGCGTAAGCAATACTTGCTTGTTTGCAAAGAAAAAAAATCAAAAATCTCTCTTATGATGAATGACGCTCTTGCTGGTGAATATAACTTTGTGAAGATAGAAGGCGAGAGAGTTATGTTTCGTATATTACTGTTCACGTTTGACAAGGAGAGGTTTTCTTTTTGGATTAAAAAAATAATTATTGTAGCCAAGAACTCGGTAGATGGCGTTGAACTGACTACGTTACTAGGTGCCAAAGCCAAAACGCTTGAAAAAACACACGTCACATACACTCGTTGACTGACACTTTCGTTTGCATAAGCTTCCGAATATAATCATTAGGTCCAAGTGAAATTATGTGACGTTCTGTTCCTTGCAGTAACACACCGAGATCAGCGCCATCTATCCAGCGACTAGGGAAGAGTTGAAAAAGAAAATTCTTCATTGTCAACAGCAAAATCCGTTCCGATCCGATGTGATGCGAGCCGTTCGGTAGAAAACATTCTTTAGGACAGCGTAGGCTAACTTATTAAAAGATTTTAAAGTCGTTTCATCGACAATTGCTGGTGTCACTGATCCGGAAAATGTGTTGGGTTTTTCCAGTAATTATGTGGAGTTGTCACCGTAAAATTGTCAAATACGTTATATTACAATATAACGTGTATCTCTCTAGCGATATTGTAAAGTCTCGAATTATTGTCAACTGAACATACGGAAGTATATCTTGCCCCCATAAACGGGACTTGGGGCACCCCCCCGTTAGGTTAGTTAGGTTCCTTTAAACCCTGCACTCGGAAATAGGGGCCCCGAGAAGCGGGGCTCCGTCGACTACGCTTTTTAGGGGAATATGAAGTGTTTTAAGGTTAGGTTATATTAATCGATATTTCTCAGGAATGGTACAGTATCTTTTCATGAGAGTGGTACCACTGGGCAAGGGGGACCCCTCCTCTCAACACCGCGTGAGTATGCATTTCACGAAAAATAATGCGTTTTATTGTAAGCAGTATGTTCATTTGACAATAATTCGAGACTTTACAATATCGCTAGAGATATTACAATATAACGTATTTGACAATTTTACGGTGACAGAGTCATCAAAAGCGTGATTACAACAAAATCCCCGGGGATTTTAAAATAATGCACACCTGCAGTTTGCACGTGTCGCGGAGGTGTTTAAAGCAAATTCTTACAATAAAAACTTGTATTAAAAAAAAAATCTTGTCAAAAAGTTGGAACTTCGACCCCCAATATCTTCGTTACTAGAAGGTACCCAGGCATGGTGTAAAAAAAAAAATATCGTAATGACGGGGAGAACTAATGACTAATAACTAAGAACCTTTCAGCTTCGTGAAGAGGTGTTTTACACCTTTTAAATAAATCATCAACGGTTCCATAAAAAGTCAAGCTAGGCTTTCCAAGGTAAACTCATTCCACTCTTTACATTGAGAGAAGGTCTATAATCCACAGAGTGAACGTTATTAGTATGATCATTATCATAGAACATAATATTTAGATTTAGACATCCGCTTCCAAGTCGACTTTAGTTGTCACATGAGAGCCAAGTGAGTATTGCTTGCGTTATAATTAATACAGGTATATGTACAGGCTATCTATCTACTAAGTATGAGATGGATAACGCACAGTCTACACTGGGTCTAAGCATTATGAAATTATGCACAAAAAAATCTAATACGTAGGCATGTAACGAAGGAGTCAAGGGGGTGTAAGGTGGGGGTATGAAGGTGGCCACGGCAGTGAGTGGAGCTCTTTCTCTACCCGCCAAAGTAGAGAAAGAGACTGAGTGCTCAGGTTTACAGAGAATAAACCTTAAAAGTTATATGTTTTGTTAATTTTAGTTTATTTTGAATGTTGTTTTAAAATAAAAATTATTTGTGTAAAAACTTGCAGTTTATATTTACTTTATTTATTAAACAAAATGAACGAAGCTATACGAATCTATGCCTTGCTTACCTTTAATATTAAGAACCGATGACTACAGAAATATCTACCTACATTTTGTACCTAGATATGTATTATGAGTCATATTTCACCCGAGCGAAGCCGGGTTTTTATCTAGTGTATTTATAAAATATCACAGGAAATATACTTTTCAAACAAAAAAACAAGAATCATCCGATTCGGTGAAGACATTCCTAAACTATGAGGTAAATCAAATGCACAAAAAAAGAATCAAGAACTTCCTTATTTTCTAGATTCACGTAATACTAGGCTAGACTACAATGTATCCGACTGTTACATATCGGCTTTTCCTAATTAAAAGATCTTTCGATCGTTTATTTTTGCACATTATACAGGGTGTAAACAGACTCATCACGAAGCCGTCAACCAAGCATAGGCTTGTTTCCACCATCAATAAATTGCAAATCTATTTAGTCCGTCAGTTAGAGTATTAGAAAATAATGGACACGTATTTTTTGTTTTTGTAAATCAACGAATATTGACAAAGATAAAACGCATCAAAACTCGGGAGTGGGCGCTCGTGACGTCAGTACTCACTAAGAATCATACCGAACAGTGACGTATTGGGAATTTTAAAAGCGTCGTATCTTCGTCAATTTTGTTTTATGTGACAAAAGAAAAAATACGGGTCAAATATTTTTTGATAATCTAAGTGACGGACTAATTAGATTTTTTCAGTTAACAAGCCTATTGTGTACATCAAACTAAGTAACTTTACGTCGTCCCATCTCGCCGCAGTACTTCCAGTCCTTGGATACCACTCGGTGACAACTTTACTCACTTGCTATCACCGCGCCTTCCTAGGTGTCCTGCTCAACTCCATTTGATTTACGTAGAGCAATTTCCAGTTTCCATTTTTTAATAATATCGCACGTTTCCAGATTTTGACGTTTGGAACTTGGTCTACTTGTTTTATGCCGACCATTATGGCTCTGTGTGTTACTCTGAGTCTGTACACAGCCTCCTGTGTGAGCGTGCACATCTAACAACTGCACGTCCGCGTCATGGTGAGTAGAACACGCTGATTATACAGGGTGTAAACAGACTCATCACGAAGCCGTCAACCAAGCATTCTGTACATCAAACTAAGTAACTTTATGCATTTTTATTTTATTTTTACGTCCTGGATCAAATTATTTCAATCGGCGTACACGAGTGGATTGTTATGACCAAAATTTGGTGCCCCGGTCCTTTCTCGTCAAGCGCTCGCTTCAGAATGACTTAAACTATACTCAATACTCAAATCTTTATTGCATTCCATATGTATTACATAGATGGTGTTATAAAATAGTATAAAATCAATATGGACCCTGTCGGGCACAGCAACATTAGGAGAGAGGAAGATGGCTAAGTAGCAATTCAATAATACTCGTATAACTAAGGAGCGAGCTGAATTGACGCAGAATTTAGAGTACTTTATTTTTATTTATTGTAATTTTGTCTTATTATATACTTACTGACAAACGAAAACTAATGAAACGTATTCATTGTAGATCGAAGTTTTATATCATATTCATTTATTTGATAAAATTGAGTTTATTTGGAATATAATGGCCGCTGAATCAAGACATTTGTCTTAAATTAGGTTTACTTTATGATTTTTTCCGTGAAACCTCAAGGAATTTAACGAAGTTCTAGAACTCCAACATTCAAGTGAAACATTCAACTTATCTTTTAGTAATTTTAGCTTTTATAAGAATTGAATGAAACTAATGTGAATTTGAGCGTCAAACTTCCATCGCCGACGATTTTTCTAGGAAATTGAGTTCGTAAAATGTTTATAGTGAATTACACGAAAAGAAATATGAAAATGTGTAACTCCAACATTCAAGAAAGAGAATGGCACTATCGGCACTATAAAAACCGGTTTACGCACAGCCAGTTGAAAATCTCAGGGTTGTCAGGGCAACACACGTTGTTTGTTTTCTGAAAAGTTAGAATATTTTAATGTGAAAACTTGGCATTTATTAATAATGGTTGTTTATTGTACTGTGTGTATGAATAATACTAGAAAAAAATAAAAACATCATACTTTAACTATCCCAAGGAGTAAGTAAGTAAATATTTGATTAATTTGTCTTCAACTATTGTGACAACCCTACCAAAATAGGTAACAATTTTGCACGTTGTTAAGAAGCCATACTCTGTTCCGTTTACTTACTCATGTGCTTACGGTCTAGAACTCTAGGACAAAAACAATATCGCAAAGACGGGGAGAACGGTCTTTCGGCTTCGTTAAGTATTTTTGAATCCTTTATTTCTTTTGAGACGTAGACAAAGTAGATATTCCCATTTTTTTTAAACTTATTATCAAGTTCACTGACTGTCGACACTTTTCAACCTTATTACTTCGGGTGAAAAGGGGCAGACAGCCAGTGGACTCGGCCTAACAATGTTTCAAAAATAATAAATAATAATAAATAAATAAATATCGCTGGACATTAACACACAGCGCCACCTAGTGCCACACTAAGCAAAGCTTGTGTTGTGGACACTAGATAGTTGATATACTACATATTATATACTTTTTTGTTTGTAAATACATACTTATTATACATATAAACATCCATGACTCGGAAACAAATGTCCATGCTCATCACACAAACATTTGCTCCTACCAGGATTCGAACCCGGGACCCTAAGAACGTAAGGCAGCGTCACTACCACTACGCCATTCGGGTCGTCAAATAAAAGGACGATGGGCAATTTAGTGTGAACCTTTGGCCCACCTTCCAACAGACATGAAAGTTTGTCAAGTGAAGGATTTTTATTTTTACTTTATTGGTAATACCGGAGCAAAGTTAGATTCGAGTCTGAAACTACTTATTTGATGCATTTTCATAAAAATATAGACACGGTGATTTTTTAATTCACTATTAATCTTTCAGGCCGTTAAAGTAAGTACTCAAAATAATGAGCAAACCAACACAGAAAAACGAAAAAGAAAATTGTGTTTTTTTTTTAATCGGTTAAATAGTTCTTGAGTTAAATCGTAACAAACAAAAAATCTAATCTTTTCTCTTTATAATATTAGTTTAGATGACTAATAAATATTCATTAAAAAAAAACAAGTAACATTTAATTCAAAGCACCAAAAAGCCCGACTCCAAATCGTATTATGTACCGTGTGTATTTATGGTCTCTCATACATTTTGTCGAGTAGGAGTTGGAAATTTGTATGGGCCGTTGATTATTTTTTCGCGTTTACGATGGTGGTCCCATGGAGAAAGTTGTTCCGTTTGATGGTCTGTAGCACACCATTGAATTTAGCCAGGATGTAAAGCGATTTCCTTCATTTTGAGAACCTACTCGATAGGTTTGGTTGCAAAAAAATTAAACACAATTTAGCTTTAAAATTCGTAACCTTTTTGTCGTCCCACGAATCACGTTGATGCACCACATTTATTTATATACACCGTATGTAAATGCGATACATCGCACGTGATTTGTAAAAATTGGAGCGCGATAATCGGCCTTACTGCTTCGAGATTAAGGTGTTACATTACAAATTGACAATATCAAATGTTTCGTGATATCTCTAAGTGTCTCGTTGTTTTTCAAAGTAAAAAATATCGAATAGCTATGCGTCATCGTAATCAAGTATTTAAATCAAAATAATTTTTAAATCAATTTTTATGTGACGCAAACGAAGTTGCACGGGTCACCTAGTCAGCGATTCACAGGAAACATGAAGAATGAAAAAAAAAACAAAATTGAGAATTTAGTGAAATAGGCATTATATAAGCGTTTGAATAAAACTGATTGTTGTTGTGATACAACCGGAGGGCAACGCGCATCGACGGACATTCTGTTAACAAATACATTTTCGTGAACAAAAAGTTAATCAAAACTGTGCTTTTCATCATGTCTACCAATGATACCGGAATGGACATTCATGATATGAGTGTCGAGGAATTTTACAAAAGACTGAAGGGTGAGATCAGTGATGTGGCATCGTGGCGACGCACCGAGATGACCATACACTCCATTATGCTTGTGCTTGCAGCAGCTACCTTGTCATATGGAGCAACATCGTGGTACTTCATTAAAAACTTTCGCAATTACAAGAACTTTGTGTTCCTCAGCGCTATCATAGCAAACATCTTTGGCAGTGTAGTGTCTTTGAATTCATATTGTTTGTCTTCAGCGTTGTTGCGAATAAAAACGGATGTATTGTCCTCCACTATTGGACAGTTTCTAGTAATATACGCATTAACTGTGAGGCATCACTGGTTGATTATTATGTGTAACATGTTTTACGTGGATATTGGAAGAGTTTTCAGTAGACACGTCCGAAGAAGATACTTGAAAAGCTGCATCTTTGGCTGGGGCGTGAGCTTTATAACAACAATTATAATTATCATTAGTACTTATGTTCATTTAGTGATTTATAAAGCAATAACAAGTTTTTTCAATGTAACATTGTGCTTGATAAGTTTACCTTTGTTATTAAACTCTATGCTTTACATTTTTATTGTATGTTCACTTTTTCGTCGCGTAAAAGCGAGAGAACATTCAGCTACGAACGTATGGACTCGTTTTTATATCGCCACATTGATATTTATATTCAGCGACATCATATTGTTTTCTGTATATATTTTAAAGTACATCTATTACATAGGGACAGTAAACAGCTTTGTATTGTTTTGTATTCAAATGTTCTCACATCACTTTAGCCCGCTACTGTTGAACGTTTATTTTGTTTTTGTAAAGAGCAACCGAGAAGTGTGGCACGAATTTTATGTCACTAGATTAAATAATAAGCAAATGAATCGCCGTATCCTAATGTCTGTTAGAAGTATTAGTGAAACTGTTGACGAGACACGGGCAGTTATTGATATATCAGATTAGCTATTATAATGTACACAATAACCTATCTATACAAATAAATAAAATTAAAGAGATTGTTCCATTTCATTTGATAATGGTAGTAAAAATACCCCTAACGAAGCCGAAAGCACTTGTTTTCCTCATCATTGCAATATTTTTTTCTTCTGTTACATACCTGGGAACCTTCTAGTTACTGATATGTTCTGGGGTCCTAGTTCCAACATTTTAACACGTATACTTATATTGTCGCTCACGGGATAATGTTCCGTTCGATGATGAATAATCACGGAATATATCCCGTAAGTGACATTATAAGTTTAGTTTTAAACCGTGAAAGCTTAAAACAGTGTTTGATTTTTTTAAACATGTTTTTTCAATGCATCCATCAGCACAATGTTTTAAGGGCAAAATAAATTGTACCTTACCGTAAAATACAAATTTTGACCCCAAAAAAGTCTTTTCCCTAGCGATAGTTAATTTAAGAGTAGTACTACTTAATTTGATGGATATAATGCTCGGTTAACGGCTTCGTGAAGTATCGATATACACCTTGCATATTATGTATATTTATTCTAGGAGCATACTATTTTTTCAGTTACTAAGTTTAAGAAAATAGGGGTTCCTTAAGATGTCAATGTATAGGCTTCTCATAATAAACCTCCCAGCCATATCCAAAAGCTGCCTTAAGCAATTCCAATAATTCATAAAGCGCATTCTTTGTCAGAAATCTATAGGAAGGCTGTCTTAATACAATGCATTACATAACAAATTCCTTTGATGGTGACTTTAAAAAAACATAACACGTCAAGCCACCAATACAAACATTGTAATTTCTGATGAAAAAACCGAAAAACACTTTTCTAAAACTGGAATTCAAGGCAGCAGCCGCGCTTGCTTGCGCCCACCTAGAGTCCTAGACCAACAAAACGTTAACAATTAAAATGTAAAGAAAATAACTTAAGGACTATTCCATCTGGGCTGCGGGACTGTTCGAAAGAGATACCGCGGCCCTGTAACACAAAAGGGTAAGAAGGAACATGGATGGGTTTAGTCAGTACAAGTCTCACACTCCCTTCCGCTCCGCCCACAGTGAGAGTCATTGATGATTTCCCATCAGAAAAAACAGGATTATTCATTGCAAATAACTTTGAATACATACTCGATAAACTAGTTTACTCTTTTTTTTCCTTCAACTTTCAATCTAAAAATAGCTATGTTAGCGTCGAACTCAGTTATTTGTTTTGAAACGAGTTCTCTATTAATTTAATTTATTTATACTTATGTTAAAATAAAACACTGTGCATTGGCGGACTTTTTTATTGTGTTCCTAGAGGTGTGGAGAAAAAAGTAAAAACAAAAATAGCAGCTTGCGATTTTCCAATACATATTAGCAACTGAATTTTAAGACATTACACTCATGAATGTGGTTTTCTTGAACACTTTTATGCCCAGTTATCTATGAAAAGTATGGCCAAGATACCAATAACGAAAGAAATAAAATTCGGTATTTTAGACATAATTGAAGAAAGTTAAAAAGAAGGTCGGCCAATTCGTACCCAAAACAAAAATGTTTATGGAGAATAACACTCAACATTTTTACTATTACAACGAGAGTCTCGAGGTGTTAAACCCCTCCCCCCGTTCCATCGCTAATTAAATCATAATTTTTGTTTGTGTTTTATGCGGAATATTTATTCACGTTGAAAAAAGAGTTTTAGTTGAAAATTACACTTTTTACTATTATCATTTGTTAATAGGTCGACAATTAAAATCCCTGGTTTCTATCTAAGTTTGAAAGTACTAAAAACGTATTTTTGTCATTATTACACCCTGTAAACAGACTTATCACGAAGCCTTCAACTAAGAATTCTGTACATCAAACTAAATAACTTGACACAAAAATTATTGCTGGGAAATCACTTTTTTTTGGGGTAAATCATGTTTTGTGAGAACTCAATGTAACGCAATCAACACATTGTGCTGATCGGACGGGTTAAATAGTACGGCGGTCGTGGAGGTGTTAAAAGCAAAAATCTTACATTAAAAACCTATTAGTATTTAATGGTATAAATTTGACTCCCCCAATATCTCCGTAACTAGAAGGTTCCTAGGTATTGATGATTTAAAGATGCCAACAATTATTGTTTTCAGTTCTAAACTTATGTAAGTCAGATAATAGGTGTTAAAATATTGAAGTCAAACCCGTGGTGAAGGGCTGGCTGAAAAGACGGCACACTTTCCGGCTTAACACAAGTACTTTCCGCCCATAAGTGTTTCGGAAAATACATGTGCCGTGAAAGGTCGGAAGCCGACGCACTTTGTCACCGTTTGTGACGTGCAGTGAATGTCCCGAGGACACGGTGACGCACACTTTGGGGGAGTGTCCAGTCGTAGGCAATGCAGAGACGTAATCTCGTCGTGGCGGTCGGTGTTGCGGATAACTCGGAAGGTGAAAATGAAATGAAATGAAATGAAATTTTATTTGCTAGAATTGTAGTATATAAATAGATGGTCGAGTTTTAATACAGTTAAGATAGGATTTCAATAAATGAGAAAAAAAAAAACTGACGATTCGTTTTTATCTCATCGTAAGTTTTTTTTAAGTATTGTATTAGGTTACAATATCAAGTCAGGCCGACTTGATATTGTAAGCTATTATATTACTTTAAAAAAAAATGTATCTCAGGCGTTCTCGTATTTTGTTTTTTTGATTAAGCTGGTAGAGATAGAAACATCCTCTATTCAAGGTGTTATTGCAACTGTGAACTCTTGCGCATCCTGCCTGATATCGACTTTATAAAGTAAAATCTTAATAATAGTTCGATTTTTGTGAGTTTCACAACATAGCTTCAACGCTTCTGGTTAGGCAACCAAGCTGCGAGTTAACTAGGTTTAATAAATACTCCCGACATATTAAATGTATTTTTAAACTAATAATAGAAGAAGATTGTTATTATCCTTGCGTGATGGTGATTTTTTCAAATATAATTAGTAAGCATAAGTATTAAAGTCGAGTTTCCTCTTCGGGGAATATCCCACATACTAATAATAACGTGTACGAAAAACTAGAATTTTATAGGTGTAGGGTTATTTAGAAACAATCACAACATGTGTATTGTATTGTATTGTACAACGGGCTGGTGTCCGCAACTCCACATCAAAGCGCGTATTTGGCGAATGGGCTATAATCCACCATCACAATCACATGTCTTCGAATTTTTTGGTTCTAGGACAAGCCGGTTTCCTCACGATGTGTTCCTTCACCGTTTTTGAGAGCAGTGGTGATGAAATAAATTACACAAAGTAATGTGCCTGCCTGGGTTCGAACCCACGACTTACTGTTCGTAAGTCGGGGCCGCCACCACTAGGCCACCGCTGCTCTCTACAGCATGTGTAATTATTAGATGTGTCATAATCACATTGGTGCGTCATTACATACACAGGAAAACTAAAGAATGAGGACAAGTTTAGAATTTGAGAAAAATCCTTTACTCCGCTTAACAGGAACTATAGAAACATTATAAGCATTAACTAATGAAATACAACTGCTTGTGTTGTGAAACCCCGGAAGGCGACGCACTTCGACGGGCATCTGTGAACAAACACATTTTCGTGAACAAAAAGTGAATCAAAACTGTGCGTTTCATCATGTCTATCATCAATAACGAAGTTAATGGAACGAGTGACAATGACAGTGTCGAGGCGTTTTACGAAGGCTTGGAGAGGGAGCTCCGTTCAGCGGCATTATACCGAGATACCGAGATGACCATACACTACATTATGCTCGCGCTGACAGCAGCTACATTGATATACGGAGTGGCATCATGGTGCGTCATTAAGAACTTTCGAAATTACAAAAACTTTGTGTTTCTCAGCGCCATCTTAGCAAATATTTATGGCACTATTGTGGCGTTGAATTCATTATGTTTACCCTTAGTGATTTCACGAATTAAATCCGATATAATATTCTCCGTCTTTGGACAGTTTCTAGTAATATACGCAATAACTGTGAGGCATCACTGGCTGGTCATTATGTGTAACATGTTTTACGTGGACATTGCAAAAGTTTTCAGTAGACACGTCCGAAGAAGATATTTGAAAAGCTGCATCTTTGGCTGGGGCGTGAGTTTTATAACAAGTATAATAATTGTCATTAGTACTTGTGTTCATTTAGTGATTTATAAAGCAGTAAGAAGTTTTCTCAACGTTACATTATTTTTAATAAGTTTACCTGTGATATTAAACTGTATGCTTTACATTTTTATTGTATGTTCACTTTTTAGTAGTGTGGAAGCAAGAGATCATTCAGCTACGAACAAACGCACTCGTTTGTACATCGCCACCGTGATATTTATACTCAGCGACGTTATACTATTTTCTGTATATGTTTTAAAGTACCTCAATTACATAGCGACAGTAAGCGCCTCTTTTTTGTTTTCTATGCAAATGTTCTTACAGCACTTTAACCCGCTACTGTTGAACATTTATTTTGTTGTTGTAAAGAGCAATCGAGAAGCGTGGCACGAGTTTTATGTAAACAAATTAAATGCAACGCAAATGAATCGCGATATCCAAATGAATGTTCAAAATTTTCATGAAAGTCGACCGGCACTTGTTGATATACCGGATTAACAATTAAATATAAAGTATAATTTTATATTTTTTTCAAGCACAGTCGGCCGTGGCTCCGTGTCGTACTGTGCACGTGCTAAGTCGCCAATTCCTCGCATTCTGGCGGCGCTTAATGATCTCTTGAATTCTCTGTTTGCAGATGGATGGACGAAGATTTTATTGATAAAATGTCAGAAGTACCGTGATAGGAATTTGTGAAAGTGTTGTTTTAACCTTCTTTTATTTACGTTTTCAGTTTATATTTTGCTTTACTTTGTTATTATATTTTAATATGTGTTATAATTGTCTCTTTTATTTTATATTACTTGTAAACACAACCGTTGTAATTAAATAAATAAATACAATATACGAATAAATAACCCACTGCAGGCAGCTTCTTCAAATCCTCACATCACACAGGATCTTTTGTCATCATATAATTCGACGGCATGTAAAAACAAGTCAAAAGCCCAAGGGCGGCATAAAAACTTGGATACCAGCCGTCTATCAGACTAAAATTGTATATTCGTTTTTTTTATTCTTAAAATATCATCATCATCGGCCTATTAATGTTCCCACTGCTGGGACAGGCCTCCTCTCTATGAGAGGGAATGGGCTATATAATCCACCACGCGGGCCCAGTGCGGATTGGTAGATGTCACATGTCTTCGAATTTATGGTTCTAGGACATGCCGGTTTCCTCATGATGTTTTCCTTCACCGTTTTGAGAGCAGCGGTAATGTAATAAATTACACAAGTAATGCGCCTGCCTGGGTTCGAACCCACGACTTACTGAACGTAGGTCGGGGCCGCCACCACTGGGCCACCACTGCTCAAAAAAAAACACCGCTGCTCTTAAAATATACGTTATTTATATAAAAATAAAGGATTCATCGGAGAACATCTTGGTTACATTATTACCAAACAACTCGTATTACAACGGAACAGCTTCGCATAGTGGATGTAAATTGTAAAGTAAATAACTTTTAAGAAGATTGAAGGTCAATAAAGTCTACAACTTACTAAATAAACTAGTTTTATTACAATTTTCTCCTTGAACTTGAAAAGTAAAAAAAAAAATTGCATTAAAATACAACCGACTTACATGAAGTCAGTGGCACAAAAAACAAAAACAAAATGGACTACCTCGTAGAAATAGTCTTCCTAACAAAAACTAATTAACAGTTTGCAATTGGCGAGTAGATCGCTGAACATACACGAAAATGCCCGTAGTCCTTTACACAACTTTTGCTGTCCAAAATGTTTCTTCTCATACAATAAAATAATCGTTACCTACACGAAAAAAAGTTGAAAAAAGGCATGAAAAAAGAAATTTGGGGTCTTTCACTAATTTTTATGAGAAATAATTTAAAAAGGGCAAAATTGATTTCAGGAAAAAAGATTTAAAGGTTGTTGGTATCTCTTTTGGATTCAGATACCCACTTCTCTGTTATATCTCGTGACATTTTCTCCGAAACTACAATTAAGACAGTATTACGTCTGTTTCCCTGAAGAGCAAGCATTCTCCGAAACTATCTACGTCATCATGCTGATTGTTAACCTTCTTGTCGCACGTGACGTACGTGCGTGTGTAGTCACGACGCGCGACGTGCAATCTAAGGGATGTAAAAAAACCTCTTAACGAAGCCGAAAGGCACTTGTTCTCCCCGTCATTGCGTTTTTTTTTGTTCTACGCTATACCTGGGATCTTTCTAGTTACGGAGGTATTGGGAGTTCCAACTAACACTTATTTTTAATGTATTATTTCTATTTTAAACCTCCACGACCCCCGTACTATTCAATCCATCCATCAGCACAATGTTTTGAGTGCCTAACATTGAGTTCTACCACAAAACATGATTTTACACCCCAAAAAAAAAGTCGTTTCCCAGCAATAATTTTTGCGTAAAGTTACTTAGTTTGACGTACAGAATGCTTGATTGACGGCTTCGTGATGAGGTGGTTTACACCCTGGGTCATATGAACTTGGGATCACCGACGCAGCCAGGGAATCCCACTTCTTGACTGTGCGCATTAAGGGGACTACGGGAGCTAAATTAGCAACTCGATTTATGGTGGTTCAAACTTTGTTTGAAATATTGTTAGAATTAAGTTCTAATCAGCTTGCACTACAAAGTGGTTGTTACGTCAGTCACTGCGGGCCGAATAGTGCGAAATGTGTGGTGTCGATCGATTCAAAAAAATCTATATATTGGACTAAAAAAAATTATGATGCTAATATGTTGCGTGTAGAATTATTTGCCAAGAAATCGGAATGATCGCATGTATTTTAGTATGGTTTTTGCTCTCTCTTAAAAGAAATTTTCAGAGATAAGTTCGTGACTTTTTTATCTATAGTAAAATTAATTGTATTATGTTTTCAAAACACTATCATACTAGCATATATCCTGAAGAATATCATATATTTTTTTGGTTTTGTTTATTGCAATTAATAATATACTTTCAGACATTATAAAAGTCGCGTTTAGCTCCTGTAGTCGCCTTAAACGATGTAGCAAAGTGCTTCGTGCGAATGTGTGGAACACATCGACAAGGTACGACACAACGAGGAGTGTGTACATAACCAGGAAAATGTGCATGTATAGGTACTGTACAGTAAATTCTATTATAATTATCTTCGTCTATTTTGAAATATTTTCTTTGTCAGTTAAGGGCAAATAACACTCCTTTTGAAGCGATGATACTGAGTAGGCCATTGGAAATTAAAATATAATTAATTACTCGATAACACAAACAATATACAACGTGTAACAGAAAGGGTATAGTCATATGAAAGGGTGTGCTACAGACCATCAAACTGAACAACTTTCTCTATGGGACCACCATCGTAATCGCGAAAAAAATTTCAACGGCCCCATACTAAATTCCAATACCTATTCGACCAAATGTATGAAACAGCTGATTATTTTTATACGATTACGATGGTGGTCCCATAGAGAAAGTTGTTCAGTTTGATGGTCTGTAGCACACCCTTTCATATGACTATACCCTTTTTGTTACACGTTGATAAATAATAATAAATTACGGTCAGACGTGGTCGCTCACCGAGTATCAGAAGCTCCGCTTTTTGGGTGTCAAAAGACAAGATAGAAAAAAAGGGAAGAGAATAAAAGGGTTCGAAACACCACGCTACGTTCCAAAACGGGCATAGTGGACGTTGGCATGAAGGCTGCTAGGCTAAAATGGGATTGGGCGGGTCACGTCAGTCGCGTGCACGGTGACCGCTGGGCAAAGGTCTCCACGCATGATGGTTGCCGGAAGACGGACAGCGCCGCCGAGGCCGACCCAGAAAAGGTGGTGAGACGATTTGGACGCGCATCGCGAGGGTTGGTTTGAATAGGCACAGGAATAGAGCACATGGACGGAATTGGGGGAGGCCTTTGCCCAGCAGTGGGACAGTACAGGCTAAATAAAAAAAAAAATATGAAAAATAAAAAAAACTCCCGACACATAATGTATTAAAAGTTTAATAGATAATAATTCGTTAATCGTTAGGTCCTAGGTACCATGCAGTCATCACTCCACTTTCCTCATCTCATTTCGTTAGTTAGTATTCCTCATTCCACACACACACACACACACACACACACACACACACACACAATCGACTACCTGTCGTCGTATCCGACACGGTAAGAAAGAGACTATTTGACTAGGCGCAGAAAGGGATACGTACGCATGCGACATTACGGAGCCGATCCTATGCGTCGACATCCTGGTGGAGGCGATCGTCTGTCGTCGCATCTGTTGGTATCCTTTTTTAGTTTGGCCCACAGTTTGTACGGCAGACATGTCCTGCCCGGTCCCATTTGAGTTGGGCAGCCTTTTGAGCCACATCACTATGCAGCTATGTTTCGAACACGATCCGTTAAGGGGCCGGCGGAGGATGCGTATTTCATACAAACGTAATACCAAAATTATTTGTAAATCAAACATATTCTTGAGGTAGTCTGTATTTATTTCGATTGAATTACAGAATATCTATGTTCCCAAATATGTTTTTTGAGAGAATAGTGATGCAAAGACGAGATATGAGGAATTTAAATTTTCTATAGAAAACTTATTTTTCTTATAACTCTTGTTAAAATCAGTGTCCAATCAAAATATACATTTGCGAACCTAGATATTCTGTAATTTAATCGAAATAAATACACACGACCTTAGGAATACGTTTAATTTACAAATTATTTTGGTATTACGTTTGTATGAAATACGCATGCTCCGCAGGCGTCTTAATTAAACACCTACTATACTGAAAAAAATAAAAAGCATTTATTTGCCCGACAGGACCAAACATAAAAAAATGGTTACTTAAATTATGATTATAACACTAATAAAAAGAAAACATAGTGAAAAAAAAAGTAACAAAGTCATAAAAAAAAAACAAAATACAAACAGAATTACTGCGCTTCATAGCTCCTTGGCAAACCTTGAATTTGCACTTCTGGATGTTGCGTTATGATACTTTTAACATACACATCTTTCTCGCATAATGTACCATCTCAACATGAGTAATGTAACCAAGGTTGTGTAATGAAATTCTGATTTAAAAGAGTGTCCATCGAGTTTCTTGCCCGTTCTCCTCCATAGAGATCTACGCTTTGGAATGGGCAACCAGTACTTTCACACTTTTTATGCCTTGGGACTGTAGCTACGTTTCAATGTTGTCTTTGTTTTGACAGTTCAATAGTGCCTGTAACTGGCCTACTTGAAATAAGTATTTACACGACTCCCCAAAAAAGGAGTGTTATTTGATTTTGTTATTTTATGTATATTGTATATTTATATCGACAGGTAAAAGGCGAATTCAGTGGCAAAATGAAAGGCAAGAAGAACGTGAAAGCTGAGGGGTTCAAGCCGGGTGCTATCTACGAGCTCAACGATGAAGATGAGCTGCTATACGGTGGAGATCAGACGCCCGCGTCCATGGCTAGCGTGAGTACTTCTTTTATGCATCAACCGATGGCAATTGACCTGCCCCCTATGGGGCTTAAAATCACTGGCGTAATATGGGTTTACTATTAGGCCTCTCCCTAACTCTTCGTGCCCTTTGAGCTTATTGACCTTGCTCGGTTCTGTCTCCTGTTTGATGATGGAGGGTAGTGGTCAGTTTTCTCACTTCTCTGCTATTATTATTCATTATTAACGGACCGACGCGATGTATCGTTGCAAGGCCTTCCACTTGGTGGACCGATGTAGTGATCCGCTGGACACGAGATGCACGGGACCGGTCAATGTGGCGACACTTGGGGGAGGCCTATGTATGGATAACTTTTGGCTGAAATGATGATGATTTACGAGCCCGAAAAAGGCGCTTTGCACACAAATTACATTTACTGTGTACCGGTCTGTGGAATTCACTGCCGCCTTCTTCGTTTTCTGATCAAAATAATCTTCAAAGTTGGAGTGAATCGGTTTCTTCTAGGCAAGCGTGCTACACTATAGCCGGCGTCATCGCTTCATATCAGGCAAGTTGCGGCCAAACGCAAGCCAAGTCAGCGAAACAGAAAAAAAAACTGCTGCAACTGAGCCAGTTTAATTGTTTCTCCGGGACTGTCGAGAGTCATTGTCTCGGCGTATTTCTGGCGGGGGCTACTGATGATTCTGGCTTTCAGGAGTTGCCGTGCAAAAAAGCCCGTCGAGTATTACGGGCGCGATGTCATGTTAAACTGTTTTTATTTGTTCCACAGTATTGTATTGTATTGTATTGTATAACGGGCTGATGTCCGCAATTCCACGGCGAGGCGCGTATTTTGCGTACGGGTGGGAACTTCACTCGATCCATCCCAGCTCCCCAAAGAAGGCCAGCAGCGCCCCGATGTTGCCGACAATCTCGCGGAGAGTACCTGGACGACCGAAGTACTTTGCCCTATATGATGCAACCGCTGGGCAGTGTAGAAGCACGTGGGCTGCAGTCTCGTCTTCCTCCATGCATGCGCGGCACAGGGGGCTGTCTGTGATTCCTATGACAAAGAGGTGTTTGTTAAAAGAGCCGTGACCGGTGATGGCGGCTGTAATTGTACGCACCTGTGGCTTGGTTAGCCTAAGCGCGCGTTTGGTGAAGCGGCCGTCGATGGCAGGAAGTGCCTCCTTGGCTTGCCTACACTCGCCGTGGTCAAGCCACAGCTTGTGGTGTATTTCACTAGTTCGTTTCCTTACCAGTGTGCGTAGGTAACCGAAAGGGAGTGGTGCGATAGGTTCTGGTCCTACCGCTGCCATGCTCGATCCCCTTCTAGCGAGTTCATCCGCCGCGTCGTTGCCGCGGGAATCGCTGTGTCCTTTGATCCATTGGATGGTTATGTTATTGAGATTACCAACCTGGTTCAGGCGTTGGTGACACTCGTGTATTAACCCGGAGTTCACTGTATGGTTGTTTAGAGCCAGCAGCACCGCCATGCTGTCCGACAGTATACGAATTGAGTGGCCCACAACTTTCCTGGCTATGATGGCCGATGCCGCCAGGGAGATGCCCATGCATTCTGCCTGAAATACCGTGTTGTGCGCCCCCAGAGGTGTGGCTATGTGGATGTTGAGGTCTTCCGAGAAGACTCCCGCCCCAGTGCCAGTACCTGTTTTAGATCCATCTGTGAAGATCCGTAGTTCCGCGGGGTTTAATCCCTCGCAGCGGTGGTCCTCGTGAAGCTGGATTTTGTATTTCTTGTCGAATACGAATTGCTTCGGTATCCGATCGTTGTGTGCTTTCGCCAAGGGGAACTCGCAATAGAATTCCTCCAGTATCGCATTGTGCTGTGTTGTCTTCTTACCCCAGAGCTGAAGTGTTTTGAGGCGTACTGCCGTCATCGTCGCCTCCTGCTGTATGAACAGATGGAGCGGTGGAAGCCCCAACATGGCTTCGAGAGCAGCAGTCGGGGTAGTCCTCATGCAACCAGTGATTGCCATGCAGGCAAGCCTTTGCAGGCGCTGCAGCTTGATGGCTGCTGTACTTAGTTTAGTGCGTGGCCACCAGACCACAGCCCCATAGGCAATCATGGGTCGGATCACCGCGCAGTATAACCAGAGTATAATTTTCGGGGATAGGCCCCATTTCTTACCTATCATCCTCTTGCATTGCCAGAAGGTTATGCAGGCCCTGTTTGTCTTGTTGTCTAGGTGGCTACTCCAGTTTAACTTACTGTCTAGGATGACACCCAGATACTTGACCTCATCGGCTAACTGGAGTTCCGTCTCGAAGAGTTTGGGTAGGCGATAAGGGCCTAGTGTTCGTTTGTGGGTGAACAGGACAAGTTCAGTCTTCGTTGGGTTCACTGAAAGGTCGAACTCTCTGCACCATCGTTCAACAATACGTAGAGCTCGCTGAGTGAGGTCGAAGATTGTCCCCGTCACTTTCCCCGAGATGAGAATAGCGAGGTCGTCGGCATACCCTATTGTGTAGAAGTGGTTCTCGTTGAGTCTAGTGATGAGGTCATTAATCACCAGATTCCAGAGGAGCGGAGATAAAACCCCTCCTTGGGGGCAGCCTCTGGCTATCATGGCCATTTGCTGTTCCCCTTCAAGTCTCACCACTCGTTTGCTCAGCATGTTTGTAATCCAGTCTATCAGTACCTGTTCCACTCCATGGCGAGAGAGCGCGGTGTTGATGCTGGAGAAGTTTGTTTTATCGAAGGCTCCCTCGATGTCTATGAAGGTGCCCAGGCAGCTTCCCTTCTGGTGAATCGCCTCTTCTATCCGGCTGACCACTAGATGGAGGGCGGATTCTGTGGACTTACCTGAGCTGTATGCATGTTGATTAGTATGAAGTGGGATAGTTTGCAAAGCGCCGTCCCTCAGCTCTCTCTCGCACATTTTTTCCATGGTTTTAAGTAGGAAAGAGGTTAGGCTGATAGCTCGGTAGGATTTGGCGTCAGTATAGTTACTCTTACCCGGCTTTGGTATGAATATGACCTTCACTTCTCTCCATCCCTTTGGAACGTATCTGAAGGCCAGACACGCTCTCAGTATAGGGACCAGTCTGCGGGCGACTGAGATCCCACCCCACTGGAGTAGGGCAGGAAATATCCCGTCCGGACCAGCCGCCTTGAAAGGATGGAAGCCTTGGATCGCCCACTGGATTTTCTCCAGCGTAACGACTTTTTGTGCATAGCGCCAGTCATTTCCTGTCGGTGTTTGGGTTTCCTCAGTCCAGTCGATAACCTCTGTGAAAGCGCAACCTGGGAAGTGAGTTTCAGTGAGGACGCGCGTTGCTTCTTCTGGTGAGGTGGTAAGTGTGCCATCTGGTTTGCGGAGAGCAGCAGGCCCAGTCGGGTTCTGCCGTGCTAAAACCTTCCTTACCCTGTTTGCCTGTTGGCAGGATTCGATGCTGCTGCAGTATTTGCGCCAACCAGTTGAGCTCCTGTATCTGATGCATTTTTTATAGCATTTCTTGGCCGCGTAATACGCGTCCCAGTCTCTATCAGCACGAGTGTTCATGGCTCTGTTTAGGGCAGACCTTACCTTCCCACGCTTACGTTCCAGCTCCGGTCCCCACCATGGTTGATTCCCTGGTGTAGCGGGCGGAGTGGACTCCGGGCAGGTTGAGCGGAAGCTGTCTACCATTGATTTTGTGAGATGACTTACCCCCTCGTCGATCCGCGCCGTGTCCTCGTAGGCCATCTCGTAGTTTTTTGACGCAAGTTTGGTTTCGAGGGTGCGTGTGTAGGCAGCACGGTCTGTGTTCCGTGGGTTTCGCCTTGGCAGTGTTGGTGTCACACAGACCTGTATGTCGAACCGGATCCACCTGTGGTCCGAGCAGGAGGCCTCCTTTGAGACCTGCCAGCCGGTGGTGAGGGCCGCCACCCCCTCCGATGCCAGGGTGAGGTCTATGATTGTTCGACTGCGTCTGTTTACGAAGGTTGGCTCTGAGCCTGTATTTAGTAGGGTTAGGTTAGTTGTAAACAAGTATTCCACAAGCGCCTTACCCCTTGCATTAGGTGTATCCATGCCCCACAGAGGATGATGCGCGTTTGCGTCGGCGCCTATGACGATCTCCAGCCCAGTGCTCTCGCAGTAAGTCACGAGGCGGGCAAGGTCGTGCGGGGGCGGCTCCTCTGCCTCGGGCATGTAAGCGGAGGCGAAGACAACAGCTGTTGCTGTGCCTTCCTGCTGTATCAACATCCTAGCTGCAGAGACGTCCCTGCAACAGAAGTCTGTTAGTGGCTGTGTTTTTATATTACGTGTTGTGTAGATACACGCCCTTGGCTTATCGTGGTCTGTGCTAACTAGAAGCTTACCGCCAAGGTTGGAGAGTCCTTGTACCTGGCCCGCTCTGACCCACGGCTCCTGGATCAGGACAATGGCCGTGTGTTGAACCTCCAGCCACTTCCGCAGCTGAGCCGTCGCGGTCTGGCTGTGGTGGAGGTTGGCTTGCAGGACTTTACAGGGTGACGAAGGGGACGCCATCGCTGGTCGTTCCTTCCTCGTCTCCTGCCAGCCTCAGCCCGGCGAACAGGTCGCCCGCGTCGAAATCGTCCCCCTCCAGGTCAGAGGCCGAAGACAGGACGATGTCCTCGATCTCCTCACCCGAGAGGACGGCGCCCACGCTGGCGGCAGTAGGTGCGGCTGGCGCTGCTTCTGCAGGCTCGACCGCGGGTGCCCCCACGGTGTTTGTTGAAGGCGGGGCTGCTACCTCCACCTGTGACCCGGCGCTGGCTTCAGCAGCCGGAAGTCCCTGAGGGACGTCGACAAATTTGCCGTTCCGACCCTGGAATTTTACGTAGACCGCCCCTACTCCAAATGAGAGGCGGCGTCCGGCTTCCATCAGGGTCGGAATTTGGTCCTCAGGGATCCCGACCACCACAAACCATGCGTCGGCCTGTTTGTATGCGCCCCACATCACCCACTCCCTAACGGGGACCCAGGGGTTCTGGTAAAACAGAGTCCGCCCAATGTGGGACGGCTCCGTAAATATCCCCTGCCCGTCAGGGATGGAGATTCCGCATCTCACCCGGCGCTTGATGTCCGCCTGTCTCCTGACTACTAGCGTGGCGCTAGTGATCGGAGGCAGCTCGGAGATCGTCTTCCTCAACCACTCTACGGTGTAGGTGTTCCCACACCACAGTTTTAGGGCTCCGTTGCTGAACACCGGCCTCGCTCTGAAGGTCGGTGGGGAGTCCAGTATTAGGGACCAGGCCTCAGCGACTATCTTCCGCTGAATAGCCGCGAGAATCTGCTCCGACACCTCGCTGCTGATGTGCCCCGACCGTTCGCAGGTAACTGCGACATCCAGGTCAGAGCTTGCAGCCTGGGCGTAGCTTCTGGTGGCGTCCCGTCTGGACTGGTCAAGCCGCGGCCGTTTGCGCTCCCCTCGAGGTGTTGAAGTCTCGTTGAGAGCCCGCTTGGCCGCGGCCTGATCACTCTGGCCAGGACGCTGTGCTGCGTGGTCGGCTGGTCCTCTCCCTCCGCTGGCTGCTGGTTGGCTGGGGCCCGGTCGGCTGGTGCCGGCCACGGCCTGCGACTGCTTGCCTGCGGAGAAGTTAACGTTACCGCTGGCCGGTTTTACCCGTCCCGCGGCGTTAGCCCCTGTTTCAAGGGGAGGCATACCTTTCCCCTGTGCCTGCCGCTGCCTCTTGGACGGCCTTTTCCTCCTCTTCGGATTACCCGTTGAGGGGGCCGGGGCAGCCTGCACTGGTGGTCCAGCGCTGTGCTTGGAGGGACCCCCCCTTCCACCTCTGCGCTTGCTACTTTGCACCTGCCAGGCGAGCGCGAACGTGTCGCCGGCGATGCCTATCCCCACCGGTTGACCAGTGACGGCCACCGGGGGGGGAGCGGTAGGTGGGGGAGGATGTAACAGGGGAGCCCGGCCCGAGGGATTAACCTGCGTGGCGGTATCCGCACCTGAAAAAGAAGGGGGAGCGGTACTGGTCCCTAGCAGCGCCGTACTCCTCCTATTCTTATTATGGGACTTTTTGTTCCTGGCAGCGGTTCTCGCCACTGCCGGACCATCACTCGTACTGGAGCCCGCCGTGTTAGCAGCAGAGCATCCGGGTACTTGAGAGGTGCTGCATGCACCCCTTTTGGGAGGATAAATGGCTTTCGCCTCCTCACCAGTGTTCTTGTGTGAGTGTGTGTCGGGTGTGTGAGTTTGTGTGGTTGTGGTGTGTGTGTGAGTTTGTGTGGTTGTTGTGTGTGTGTGAGGTGTGTGTGTGTGTGTGGTGTCGTTTGGTTTTTGGGTATCCATATTTGTGTGTGTCTTTATTCATCTCTCCGGCTTCCCACCCTCCTTGGAGCCCGCACCTGGGAACGTCTCGCTACAAACTAGCTCAACCGTTAGGACTACCTTCGAGATATAGGGGTGTGAGGCTGGCTTACAGTGCGACATCGGGCGCTTGATCAGGTTGACAACGAATCAACCCTCACTTACACCTTCAGCATGACCTTCACCCACCGCTTCAGCCGTCCGAAGACGACCTCCGCAGACCTCCCACCCCTCGCCGTGGCCCTCTGACGGGACACTTTGGCCATTTCCCTACCCTTGGCTATTGGGTAGGGCCACCGTTTCGCTTGAAATCCAGACCAAAGAGGGCGTGTTGCCTCACGGACGCATAACCACCAGCGCCGCTCGGCTCAACCCTCCAGGACTCCTTCATCCCCGCTTACGGCGCTCAACTACGCAGGTCCTAGCGCAGGTGACCAAGTTTACCTACACGACGCCAGCAGTGTTTAGTGGCGGTCGAGCCCACAACCCCTCAGTCACGGAGGGTCATGGTTAGGTTAAAAAGCGCCTGGTGGTTTTTGTTGCGTCTATTTCCTAGGGAATTAGACCAAAAACAGGGCGGCAACCACGTGAAGGTAAACACACCAGACTTGTCTTGAGGATCTACACGACTGTGGCGCTCCCCCTCAAGACCCCGCCACCCTACTGCCTCTGAGGGAAGCAGTAAGGTAGGCCTGCATCTATACTACCAAGCAAAGCGCAAGCAAAGCATGTCGTTGTGCAACCGCAAAAGCATAAATACAAGCCCTCCCCCCTTGTTCCACAGATAATGTTAGCTGAACAATCGAAGAACCCGGGCGTTCCTCGTCGAATCTCTCGTTGGTGGAAGAAATATCTAGTGGAAGTGAAGCCCACGTACTGGTTGTTCGTACTGCGCCTGAATGGTAACCTCGAGATATACTCACTGCCTGAGATGAGGCTTAGCTTCCTTGTCAGAGATGCCTGCGCTGGGAATAGGGTAAGTTCATCATGTCCCTAGCTTTTTTTGGGGCCGGCCTCTAGTTTAACCGGACGGAGCTGAATACCAGTATTTTACACTTAGCGACTGCCTATCTTACCTACAAAACCCAGTTAGTACTAGGAAATATGATACCCCTTTTTTTTTGGGATGGGAAATCATCAAATGACTTCTCCCACTCTGGGCGGAGCGGGAGGGAGTGTCAGACTTTTACTGACTAAAACCCATCCATGTTCCTTCCTCGCCCTTTATGTTCCGGGGCCGCGGTATCTCTTTCGAACAGTCCCGCAACCCCGGGACAGTCCCGCAACCCCGGTACAGTCCCGCAACCCCGGAAATATGATACCCCTTGATAAGACTGGTTCTTAGACTTTCGGGCCACTGACTATCTGTAACAACTGTAAAAGATCTACAAACGACAGCCGGGATCAACTGCTTAACGTGTTTTCCGAGGTGCAGAGGAAACTTGGTATGTAATGGGCGGTCTTCCATCCACAGACCTTTGACTTTAGATACCTCCACCCCGTAATATTCAATCCATCCATCAGCACAATATTTTAAGTGCATAACATGTAGGTAGTCATACCGCAAATCGTGATTCTCACCCAAAAAAGAGTCGTTTCCCTGCAATTTTTTGTTCAATACACTTTTTCGAATAAGGGTTCTTATCGCACTACGATTAGGTTCAACAAGCAATTTTCATTTACCCGTAAACGTTACGTCGAACAGTCTTACTTTCCGCACATGTGCTAAAAGTAAAAAATCCACAGATATAATGACAAACAATTCTCAACTCAATAACGCCCTCGCCTACGGCTTGGGTATTAACTCCGCCTCGAATGCAATAATAAACTTTCTCCATTTGTATCAAAATGTACTGCGTAATAGTAGTAGTTACGTAGTTTGATGTACAGAATACTTGGTAGACGACTTCGTGAAATGTCCGTTTATACCTTGTAATCATTATACTGGAAAGTATGATTCAATGAAACTTCTTTTTGACAGATCCTAGCAGACAGCCTTGAATCAGTCCCGATCCCCAGCACCGGCGTAGAGGACGAGGAACTGAGCAGCGGTGGACAGAACACTGACGCCGACAAGTGTAGGGAGCTGCTGGTCGTAGGAGTGGGACATAAGGGTACCAGGGTACTGATGCTTATGAGGTGCGAGGACCAGCTTATGATATATCAGGTAAGGAACTTGTTATCATTATTGATACAAATGTGATGCGACAATGCTGAAGTTTGAATCGCTTTCGCCTACAATTTTCTTTTTTACACAATCATCATCTGCCTAGCCTTTTCCCAACTACGTTGGGGTCGGCTTCCAGTCTAACCGGATGCAGCTGAATACCAGTATTGTACATGGAGCGGCTGCCTATCTGACCTCCACAACCCAGTTAATACTGGGAAATACGATACCACTTGGTTGTCAGACTTTTCGGGCCACTGACTACCTGCCCGCAGCGCAGCAGCCACTACCAGTAATCAGACGATCGTGCCGTCGCTGTGCTGTGGCTTCCTCGGGCTTTGCTGCAACTTTGCTTAAGGGTGGCCGGACTAGGGCACGCACGATAGTGGCGGTAAGTCCCCTCTTTGAGGAGTGGCTGGAGAGGCGCCACGGCGTCCTCACCTTCCGCATGACGCAGGTCCTCACCGGACATGGATGTTTCGGAGGTACCTGCACCGAATCGGGCGGGAGGAAACGCCCGGGTGTTTCCACTGCTCTGATCTCGCGGAGGACACGGTCTCACACACGGTCTCGGTCTGCCCTGCGTGGTGTCCTCGTAGCGGCGATCGGCGGCGGCGACCTCTCGCGTCCGGCCCTGGTTCAATCCATGGTCCGGTAAGAGACGGAATGGGAAGCCGTCACCTCCGCGCTGCGAAGCAGTCATGCTAGCGAAGGAGGTGGCGGAACGAGAGAGGGAGAGAGCCTCTCTTCCCGGCCGCCGCGGGGGACGCACCGGGCGTCGGGGGCCACGTGGTGGCTACCGGCCACCGTAGACGTGGGCCTGTGGACGGTTGGCTATGGGCTAGCTAGTGGTCCGTCCGTCTAATGACGACAGGCCGAGTAACGCGCGCCTCAAAAAGATGTCAGCATAAGGGGAGGGGCCCGCAAGGGCCGAAGCCTGCCGGGGTTGCGGGACTGTTCGAAAGAGATACCGCGGCCCCGGAACATAAAGGGCGAGGAAGGAACATGGATGGGTTTTAGTCAGTAAAAGTCTGACACTCCCTCCCGCTCCGCCCAGAGTGGGAGAAGTCATTTGATGATTTCCCATCCTAAAAAAAAAAAAAAAGGTTGGCCGGACTGCGACTGTTTTCAAATTTCCACTGAATCATGCAAGCGAAGATAGAATAGAATAGAATAGAATAACCAACATCACCAAACACGGGGTGGGGCGGAGTGCTTTTGCAGCAGTGGCAGTTAATAGTATGGGACGAATGCACGATGTCGCACAAGCATGCATTAAAGGCGTTGAACCGCAGCTTACAGGACACTTACGTTTTGTTCTCAAGCAACTTTAGACAGCCACTGCCAGTTATTGAGAGGGGCTCACTGGCTATGAAATAAACCTGAATTGAAAAGCTCCATATTACGTGCAACACGCACATTCAACAGTTCAACGATCACGTAGCAGGTACCTTTGCGAATAAGCTGCTGCAAATGAGAGTGGTTCGCCTGAAATCGGATGCGGAAGGGAAAATTCTACTTTCCGAAGAATTTTCCCAGCCAGTGACTACAGAGGATTAACTTATCATGCACGTTTTTCTCAATTTGAAGGTTAATATAAAAGCAAAGAGTGGTTGTTGTGTGAGGGAGCAGTCGTGCTGCCGCCAAAGAACGAGTGAGTCAGAAAAATAAACAAAAAAAAAAATGCAAGATAGCCTGTGATTCAAAAGTATACACATCCATAGACACTGTGATGGCTAATGACGATGGTACTGCCTACCCCGTTGAATTTCTCAACTCCCTGAAGTTAATGTTGACTTGAACTTAATGTTGGCATTCCAGGGGCCTAATTCTGCTATTTTAATAAATTCGTCACTCCAACACGATTCCATTCTCATCCCATTGTCATTTTGCTTAAAGTTCGTAATCTGCTTAATTCACAATGGTCGGTCAATGGTCTCGTAATAAAATTGTGTTTTAATGGCATTGTCGTATTGTCATTATTATAAAACCCTTAGTACAAATGGTTTTCGAAATCTACAACTAAATGCGAACATTTATTCATGCCAGATTTCATGTACGAGATTAATATTCTATGACATTTCTTTCAATGGAGTGTCAGTGGTTGTTCATTGAGAAGTCATATATAGTAGAATTAACAAACTTGTCAAAATTTGACAGAACTTGATCATTATGAAATCAATGATCGAATACTCTGACACTATTGTAATAGCAGAATCGAGGCCCAGTTCTGCTGATGAAAAACCTTGATGCACACAGATTGTGCAACGGCACTAGGATTCGTATCATAGAGCTGGGCAGTAACATTATAAAATCGGAGCTGCTAAAATAGAGAGCGTTTTAACACCCCGCATACCCATTATTCGAAATGATTTGCCATTTCTATTTAAGGGGTTACATTTTCCCTTAAAATTGAAATTTACAATGACGATCGACAGAACCCAGGCCCAAACCATAAAAATGACAGGCATTCCATTGTGCACTCCATGCCTTCTGCTCCTGGTTTGTTAGTGCCCAAAAACTACAAAGTAAGTCAATAATAAGTCATTTAAGGTTGTTTACGGTCGGTATTAGAATAAATAACACCTAACAAGGCGTTTGATGGTTTACTTTGAAAATAATGTTGCATTGGTCGGTTTTTAAGCCCTATCGTCACCTCAACGCCATTTCATGCCGCCCAGAATTATAGCACCCAAAATTACGCCTTTTGTAGTCATCACCCACATGATCACATTTGATCAAGCAGTCAGTTCTCACACATAACATAACATCATGCCTTGAACCCCTTTTTTGTAGTCATCACCCACATGATCACATTTGATCAAGCAGTCAGTTCTCACACATAACATAACATCATGCCTTGACCCCTTTTTTTGTAGTCATCACCCACATGATCACATTTGATCAAGCAGTCAGTTCTCACACATAACATAACATCATGCCTTGAACCCCTTTTTTTCCGGTGGGAAATCATCAAATGACTCCTCCCTCTTTGGGCGGAGCGTGAGGTAGTGTGTCAGACTTCTACTGACTAAAACCCATCCATGTTCCTTCCTCGCCCTTTATGTTCCGGGGCCGCGGTATCTCTTTCGAACAGTCCCGTAGCCATTGCGGGCCCCTTACTTTTTGCTAACATCTCTTTGAGGCGCGCGTGGTACACTCGCGCACCGTCAACACGGCCTCTCGTCATAAGACTGACGGACGGTGAGCTAGCCCATAGCTCACCGTCCACAGGCCCGCGACGCCTGTAACCCCTGAAGAGTAAGACAAAGGTGCACCTAATCGTATATTTTGCCAGATATGTTGAAGTCCAATGAGCCTATTGCCATCAACCGGACACAATTACATATTCCGTGGCTGCTATTTAGAAATTCCTTCTTTGGTTACTATCCAATAAAACCATTCATAGTACCTTTAACTGCATAGGTACATGGTTTAATAATAAGTGGAAGAGCGGAGTCACTTAACACAAACATCTCATCATGATTTCTAAACCATAAATCATGTGCGTTACAACTTTATGTGATTGAAATAATTATGCATTTTTAACACTGTTTAACCCGGGAATAGATCCCAGGACCTCATGCTCAAGTCGCGCTTGCGAGCACTCGATCAGCGAGGCAGTCTCACGCGAACGAAGTCGCGGGCAACACCCCACGTGCGCCCACATTTTGCCAAATACGTTGAAGTCCCATGTAAAAGGAACCTAATCCCATCAACAAAATATAATTCCAGACTCCGTGTTCAGATTTAGAAACCTAATCTGACTTCAAATAAAATCAAAGCTATACTGCAAGCTAGCAACTCTTCAACTTCGTGCTACTCATTGCAATGAAGATTTCATCAGGCGTTTAGTGCTAGTTTATTAGTTGTCTACCTACATTGTCAATTGTATCTTCTATGTTCAACGGAATACATACGCATTTCACTGCTCCAGTTTTTTTAAATTTCAATTTTCCTGCCTAAACACGTATCTCAACACTCCGTGTCAGCTATTGAGTAATTCGTGGTGGTATAACCCAGGACCCCATGCTCAAGCCGCGCTTGCGACCAACGAAGCAGTCTCACACACACATCAACGCGGGTACCAGCTAGTGTATTATAAGGAAAAGAATTCGGATAAATCACAATTACCTACATTACAAAACTGATTAATTAAGCAGAATATACAAACAAGATCGAACTCTAAAAGGAGCTCGATCTCTTCAATAGTACATTGTGATACAAGGGGCTAAAATGACCCATTATAGACGAGGTAAGTTTTACTACCGAGCTTTAGCGAGGTAGTAAATAGAAACCGAGTTATAATGGGATTTTAGCGCCGTGTGTTACACCGTACTTTTCACTACGATTGCGAGAAAATAAAATAACCATATTTAATATGATAGTTTATTTTATTAAAAATGAAATGTACAATTTGTACTGTTGTTCTAATGAGATGTTTTTTCCCGGCAACATAATCTCAGTTCTCTGTGAAGACGAATATAACATTGTGTCGTCTGTGAGGTAAACGTAGGAGATAAAAAGAAATTCAAATAAATAATACAGAAAAAATCTTAAAATTTCGCGCCAATGCCTTTTTTTATTTCTTCTGTAGCTGGAATGCAACGCACACATCCTGCCAAAGAGTTCGGCGTTCGGCGCGTTTGGTTCCATTTTTAAAATAAAATGTTTTTTTTTTTTATGGAACAGTAATAAGTCAATTCTTCATGAATTATGAGTAAAGACTTTGCGCTTTCGAACACCGACTACGAAATTTAAAAAAAAAAGCTTATTTTCCCTAGGGCTATAATGAGCAATTTTACGGCCCCTCTGGTACGCTATTATGACGGTCTTTTCGAGCAAGAGGAGTGAAAAAATAATTATATTTATGGCTATGAATGAAATAGCCACGGCTACGATATCCGTCAATACGATAACTAGCTATTGGCTACTGGCTGGCTAGATAGTCGCCACAGAGTATAACATAGCCATTTCGTTTTGTAGCCGTCCCGATATTCGGTTATCGGTAGCCGGCTAGCCGGAGTAGCCATTGGCTGACTAGCTGTGTGCGTGCCGTGCTCACTGCACTGAGTAGGTAGTGACGTAGTGTGAAACGCGAGTGCGACCTTCATTCGCAAAAGAGAGGGCATTATACTTAGTAATTTCGTTCGTTTAGTGTGTGATTTTATGAAATACGATGTTAGAATGGTAGTAGTTAGTTACAGTCAGATGTAAAGGAAAACAAAAGAAATAAAATATTTGATAATAAAATTATACTTCACTGCTTCGTCCTTCGAGATTAAGATAATAATGTAGTAATAAGTCTGAGTCGATTTAAGTACGTAAAGTAAAAGTTTTTTAGTTCATAGCTATAAATAGAGATGACGCTATTGTAGATTTTCGTTTTCATATAATAATAATACGTACGACCTACGAGGGGAAGTCAATTATTTTCAAAAGATGATGAAATAAAATAAAAAGTAAATGAAAAACGAAATCATGACATTACCCAACATAATAATATCTATAGACTTGTAGCCGCGGCGAGGATCGAACTCGAATCGCAGGGCAGTTGACAGTTATTCCGCTGCGCCGATAGCCAGCGCTAGTCGCTATTGTCCAATAGCCAAATAGCCAAATAGCTGGCTAGCTAGCTGGCTATTCAACCACAAATAGCCGGCTAGCTAGGCTATTGAAATTTCGGCTAGTTACCCATCTCTAATATTTATCAGAATTGGGATCAGTTGTACTCACTTGCTAGAGTACAACTTGATTCGGTTGAGGTGCGCCGGTCCTTATGTATGCAGCGCGGTAACGAAACCATAGCGAGATCTAATTCGACGTCAACGCCATCTATCGAGCGAGCAGTACAACTCTGACCCGCGACGGAACTTTCATAACAATAGATTTAATTGTACAAAGGAGTTAACACTTTATTCACTCTGAGATAAGTTAAGAATTTATTATTAACTTAAACTTCTATATATTTTACCCCAAAAATGTTAAAATATACTTTCGTTTCTTATTTGTTTGTATGACAAGACAACGTGCAAGTGAAAGAGGTACTGTTTATAGAGGGATTTAATTCCTTGCTGATTTTCTTTGTGCATTGTAATGCACGTTAAAAATCAACAGCTATGAATTATTTTCACTATTAGGAGCCGCGCGGCTTTTTGGACCTTGCCCAGATGTCACAGACTATATACCTACATACTTACATAGATGTATTAGCGGCAGTTTCTTTTGAGATGTACGAAGAAGAGGACCCGCTTTTAGCTTCTGCAGGAATAAGTAGTAAGCACCGCTGCGCAAATAAGAAAACTGTTTTTATCCATGCTTATATACTTATTATTAATCTATACTATAATATTATAAAGCAGAAGAGTTTGTTTGTTTGGTTGAACGCGCTAATCTCAGGAACTACTGGTTCAAATTGAAAAATTATTTTTGTGTTGGATAGTCCATTTATCGAAGAAGGCTTTAGGCTATGTAACATCACGCTACGACAATTAGGAGCGGAGCAGGAATGAAAAATGTTGCAAAAACGGGTATATTTTTCCCTTTCGTTTTTCTCTCTTATGTGACGCAGACGAAGTTGCGCGGGTCAGCTAGTTAATATTATAAAGCAGAAGAGTTTGTTTGTTTCTTTGGTTGAACGCGCTAATCTCAGGAACTACCGGCTCGAATTTAAAAATCTTTTTGTGTTAGATAGTCCATTTATCGAGGAAGGCTATAGGCTACATAGCATCACGCTATGACCAATAGGAGCGGAGCAGCAATAAGAAATGTTTCAAGCGGTAAAAAACCTGTTGAGCAGGCGATGTGTTGGTTATATCAAAACTTCACGCGAACGATGTCGCGGGCCTAGTGGTGTTATATAAGTATATATAGAATTTATAAGTATATGTGAAAAACGATAGCCCTCATTGCAGTCTCGGAGTCTGGACTCCTATTAAATGGGAATTGAACACAAATCTTGAACGAAATGTGGGTGTAACTGTTTTAATGTCCTTAACATCACCTACATCAGGTCCAGTTGAAAACCAGCGTCGGGTACTAGCTGCTCAGCAGTTTGCTGAACTGGGCTTATTTGGCGCAGCTGTGAGACACAAAATTTTCTCTTTTTTTCCGTCTAGTTTTTACTGTGTAGATTTAAGGGCCATTTTCACCGGTCACACTTGAACTGGTTCAATGGAGCTTGAACTCAGTTCAAGCGTTGAACCGAGTTCAACGCGTCATTTTGGATTTCACGGACATAACCTGAACTCGGTTCAAGCTAAGCTGAGTTCAATTCCTGAACGCCCATTTTTGGCGGTTCAGCGTACTTGAACCGAGTTTTGGAACTGTCAATATGTCAATATCAACTACCTATCTATATTGGTACCTATAGGTTATGTTTGTGTTAATATTACGGTTTACAAATCGTACCTAGTGTGTGTGTTTTTTAGTGTTAGGTACCTGTTCGTAGGTAATTTTGGTTGTGCTGGGTCTGTTGTTGCTTAGCCCGCTTTTTAAAATTTTCCCAGCAGTTCCTTAAAACTACTGCATCTCTAGGATGGATGCCAGAAATTGAATTAAATTCTTCTTCAATTTTCTTCCATTGCTCTAATTTATATTTTATAGACATGGTGTCTGTTTTCTTATTTTCTATAATGGAGAAATATTTCTCTACCAGGTCTATTAATGACATTTTTTCACTAGTGGCAAATGCCGGGTCCCTTTTTCTTTTAGACATATTAAAAATAAGATGTATCCCGGCAACAGGAGGGCAGGTCCGTTGTGTGAAGCCGTGGTTGATCAGGTAGGAAGTTCAGTCCGTAATGCGAAGCCGTGGTAAATCAGTGATGTAATAAATCCAGTCCGTAAGCAAGCGAAGGTCGTCGTCGTTTTGGTAGCAGGGCAGGAGTCAGTCACGAAATAGAAAAAATCACACCACACCGCGCACTCAAGAACGAAAGATTGCGACGAGCATAGGCGACGAGTATTTGTAATTTGACTAAAGTCAGTGGATGACACTTTGACAGTGACAACGACAACGTCAGTATTCCAAGTACTCAATTAAAATTTCCACGTAAAAGTTGTATTGCTTTCAAATAGACTTATTTCAAGGGATGAGGAATTCATGAATTCAATTAATAAGTAACAATTATTAAAATTACTAATTATTTATTTATTACTATCGCAATTACGATTAATAATTTTTGTTTGATTTTCCACTAAATGTAAATTATTTTTTATGCTTGCAATATTGGAGACGTTTCACGGCGAGTCGTCGACATTTACGTTCTGTCAGCCGTTTTCATAAACGCGATCAAAATGTAGCCGGTGAAATCGGTGTGACGTTGATCGAGTTCTACACAGCTCTTGAACTCGGATCACGTTAAGCTCGGTTCAACTAAACCCCGTTCTCGCTGTGGGCGGTGAAATCGGCCCTAAGAGGCCTGCGGAGCATGAGGATTTCATACAAACGTAATACCAAAATAATTTGTAAATCAAACATATTCTTAAGGTAGTGTGTATTTATTTTGATTGGATTACAGAATATATAAGTTCCCAAACACATATTTTGAATGTACACTGATTTAAACAACAGTTATGAGAAAAATAAATTATCTATAGAAATTTTAAATTCCTCATATCTCGTCTTTATATCATTGTCCTTTCAAAATATTTTTTGGGAACATAGATATTCTATAATACAATCAAAATAAACACACACTACCTTAAGAATATGTTTGATTTTCATATTATTTTGGTATTATTTTGTGTGCGCTTATGGCATGTGCCGAATAAATATGTTTTCTTTCTTTACTACTAGGTACACGTCTGTCTAATCCATTGGCGATTACAGGACGTTATATATGTACTTAATGTTATTTCTGAAACACGCTCTATATGTGTATACAATTTAATTGTAACATCCCCAGGCCTACAAGTATCCCCGCGGCAACTTGAAGCTCCGCTTCAGCCGGTCGCGTGTCTCGTTCCCGTTCGGGTACAGTGCGGCGCCGCTCTCCACTCCCGAGGACTCCTACGAGACCGCGCTCTTGAAGGAGAACGTCCGACATTGCCGATACTTCAGTAAGTTATTTCAGCATTTTCATTCACCTCCTCGACCCTTGCTGGAGTCAACCCGCGATACTGGGCCAGTAAGAAAAAAAGAAAACATTTATTTGACACATGCCGCAACTGCACACATCATCGTCTACCTAGCCTTTTCCCAACTTAATTGGGGTCGGCTTCCAGTCTATCCGGATGCAGATGAATATCACTATTCTATATGGTACGACTGCCTATCTGACCTCCACAACACAGTTAGTACTGGGTAATACGTAAGACTGCATGGTTGTCATACTTTTTGGGCCAGTGACTACCTGTAACGATTGTCACCAACAAAAACGAAAATGAGAATAAAATAAAAAACGTAAAACTACACAAAAAAAAATCTGCCCCTAAATAATGATCTCACTTAGATCTTAGAGATTCGTTAATTTTTACGCAGTCGGTTTTTTTTTACATGAAGCAACTGCGTATTTGAACTCCACAACCCAGTTAGTACTGGATAATACGATACCCCTTGGTAAGACTGGTTGTCAGACTTTTTGAGCCACAGGCTAACTGTTACGACTCTCGACTCTTGGAAATAAATGTATCATTCATTCAAAGATCTATAAATGACAACTGGGACCAACAGCTTAACGTGCATTCCGAAGTCGTTATATAAGGGTGATAACCCATCCACAGACCAACCTAGGCAAGCACGGCTTGACCTAAAGATCGGCCCTAGCGGCTGTTATTATTTAGCTACGAGCTCCTCCATTACTGGCGAAATGTCGGTGTATTATTAGGTACACCTCTATCTTGATCCTTCGAACATTACAGGCGTGATATTATGGTGTTATACAGGGTTAATTTTCAATAACTGTCCAAGTTACCGTTTAGAATCGATAATATTTTCGATATAATTAAAAAAAAACCAAGATAAACAATATTTTTTTTTCAATAAGAATCCACCCCGGCCACGACTAAGAAGTGCACGTGTGGACATTGCAACCATATTTATTGTATCCATAGGTAGCAGGTAGCACACACATACAATTGGCGGTGCATGCACACATACAAGTGCGTTGATTCCCACTAGGTTTATGATTTAGATTTTTTTTAGGAAATTTTCAAATGAATGCTATTATTTCATTTTAGTTTTTTCGGCATTAATATTTAAAATGCACTTTTGGTTTGATATCCAGATCTTAATTTTAAATTTTGGCTGGGCATTGAAAACTATTACTGTATAAGTACATATAGAATGTAACCAGCTTCCCCTGTACGAAGGTAATGTGGGCGGGTACAACGGTGTGTTCATCTGCGGCGTGTCGCCGTACTTCCTGTTCCTGTCGGCGCGCGGCGAGCTACGTCTGCACGCGCTCTGCACGGAGGAGGCGCCCGTCGCTACCTTCGCGCCATTCAACAATACCAACTGTCCACAGGGCTTCTTGTATTTCAATGCTAAGGTGAGATCGTATGTTTTTTTTTTAATTTATTATTTATTAAAACTTTATGCACATAATGTACAAAGGCGAACTAAATGCCTTGGGCATTTTCTACCAGTCTACCTTAGGGTGATGCAAAGATAAAACAGTAGGTGCAATAGTACAGAAAATTTTGAAGAATAAAATATAACAGTAAATACATATACACATACATACAACAAATTATACAAAGTAGTATGTTAATCCCGACCAAAGGATGACTCACGCAAGACCGTGTCGGGGTGACCGTGCAATTTAGTATGGATACATTCACGCTTCCGAGCCGCTACCGAGCTACGGACAATGAGTAGGGAATATGCAAGAAATACAACACTCTGTTTATTAATTAAAAATGCCTTGTGTTGGCGTTTAAAATCATTATGGTGCACTTGTTTCACTTATTTTAAAATTTATTGTTTTATGTAGCATGTTTTTAAGTGAAACGGAACGCACTCTCAAAACATGTCGTCCTCGATAACGGCGGTAGTGACACCAAAATCTATGTATCAAAAAACACTTGTATACAATTTTATTATAATATCGTTATCACAATTTTTGCTGGAATAAAACACATACCTAAAATAAGTAATATTACTTTAGTAAGGCCAAAAAAATAGATGTAAACAACGAAGATTGTGATAAATGACGTCACATTATGGCCGCGACAATTACGGAAATTTAAACTGTCATAGAAAATTGCAGGAGTTTAATATTATTTTGGAGCTACAAGCAGTAGTTGATATTAACTTTTAATACTTTTCTAGGGTTGATAATAGTGTATTTTATTGATTTAAGTGAAGAAAACATGTATATTCCCTATTGTGCTACGGCCGACACTCGGCTCGGGCGCGGCACGATCTAGCGTGAGTCATCCTTTAAAACTAACTACTGTTAAAAAATTAAAGAAAAACATCATAATTCTTCTGCTCCTAATTTCTTTAAGGTCGGAGCAAAATGTCTTTTTCACTTCTCATGCTCTAAAAGTACGCCAATATAGCCCTACGAAGCGGGATGAAAGTGACCATTTATTCCCTAGGGAGTAAAAAGGAATTTAAAAATCTAACGATCTTTTACTCTGAAACATGGTAACAAAAGAGTAACTTAAACTTATATTGTCACTTACGGGATATCTTCCGTGATTATTTGTTGTTTTGTGCTTTAAACCGTGAAAGCCTAAAACAGTGTTTAAAAGAGTAACTTAACAAAGGTTTTATTTAAATTTCGAATTGGCTTGCAAATAGAAAGCGGTTTATTGAAAAAAAAAAACAAATTAACTCTTCAACGCGAGAAAAAATATTATTGTTTACACAAACAATAATAAATTTTCTCGCGTTGGTTTTGAAATACTATAATAATAGTATATTTTACTAAACGAGGGACTAAACGAAGCCATAATATACCCGAGGTGGTTTGCGAGAGAGTCAATGAAAGCGAGGGTATATTGATAGATAGCGGTGTTGCCAGGTGGCGTACCACCTGGCAACACCGCTATCTGGCGAGCAAACGAGCGAGCCGAACGAGGTATCGTTCCTCTTTTCATACTATGATCCACACCGTGAACTACCGAATGAGTCGAATGAAGTATGAGAAGAACCTCGCCCGCCTCGCTCGCTCGCGGCGGGTTTTCGCTTGGTAAGAGCGAAGCCGCGGGCAATACTTGTGTTTGTTTATATTTGATTCTGATTTGAATATGTCCCGCCCAGTCGTCCCTCCGCATCAGCGCTCTGCCGACCCACTTATCGTACGACGCGTGGTGGCCGGTGCGTAAGGTTCCTCTCCGGGTCACGCCGCACTTCGTGACGTTCCACCTGGAGTCCAAGACCTACTGCCTCGTCGCCTCCACGCACCCGCCCACCACCTCCTACTACAAGTTCAACGGGGAGGACAAGGAGAAGAGCCAAGATAATAAGGGAGACAGGTAACATTATACTAGCTGCTTTTCGGCTTAGAAATCGCGCGTTTGACGAAAAAGTGAATAGGTACACATGATGTCCTACTAGAACCCATTGCACCCTCCCCCTTGTGATATTTCGTGATTTTTGCCAACCAACTCAATGTAACGCACTCAACACATTGTGCTCATGGATGAATTGAATAGTACAGTGGTCGCGCAGGTGTTCAAAGTCTAAAACTTACATGAAAAACTTGAATTTAGAAAATAATGTTAAAAAGTTTGAACTTTGACTCCCAATATATCCGTAACTAGAAGGTATGGTGTAGAACAAAAAAATATCACAATGATTGGGAGAACAAGTGCCTTGCGGCTTCGTCAAGTCTTTTTACACCCTTTAGTTATGTATCTCGTTGTTCACGCCCACACGGGAGCGTAACACATCGCTGCGAGCTCACGCCTCCACTCGCCGCCGCGTTCGGCTGCCGCCACTCCAGTCTTCTGCTCACTCCATACGTTCTTAACTTCATTCAAGACGCCTATAAAAGGCTTTGCTTGTATAACATCAGCCCTTTTATCTTCTCGTCCACCATCAAACCAAAACTACTATAAAACGTAATTTCTGCAATATAATTAATGTAACCAAGCAAGTCGCTTCATTTTATCGAAACCCACGGAAACAGAACCTCATGAAGATCGTTTTTTGTTCAGATTCCCGTACCCACTACAAGACAAGTTCTTCGTGACGCTGTTCTCGCCCGTGTCGTGGGAGATCATACCCAACACTCGCATAGAGCTCGACGAGTGGGAACATGTCACCTGCCTGAAGAACGTCTCGCTCTCCTATGAGGGGACTAGGTAAACTATTACTAGACACCGGGTTATATGTGACTTCAAATGTTCCAAATATGCACGCAAATACAGGGTGTAAACCACCTCATCACGAAGCCGTCAATCAAGCATTCTGTACATCAAACTAAGTAACTTTACGCTAAAATTATTGCTGGGAAACAACTTTTTTTTTGGGTTAAAAAATATATTTTGAAGTAGAACTCAATGTAACGCACTTAAAACATGGTGCTGATGGATGGACTGAATCATACGGGGGTCGTAGAGGTGGTAAAAGTTAAAATCTTACAATTAAAACTTGTATTAAAAAAAAAAAAGTTGTCAAAAAGTTGTAACTTTGACCCCCAATATCTCCGTAACTAGAAGGTTCCCAGGTATCGTGTAGAACAAAAAAAATATCGCAATTACGAGGAGAACAAGTGTCTTTCCGCTTCGTGAAGAGGTGTTTTACACCCTTTATATGAAACCCACAAGTGCTACAAAATGTGTTTTTTTTTTTGATAGTTAAAAGCCAAGTAACGCAAATTACTATATTTTCGACTAGCTTTTCTAGTTACAATGTAAAATTGATACTTTACTAGGAATTCTGTGATAACTAAAAAGATAACCGACTAAAAATGTGGATTTCGGTGGCAAAATAATCAATGAAACACGCCAAGGCTTTTGTTTGTTTCATTGACTTTTTACCCGACTTCCGAAAGTGAAGTTATTTTGCACTTATTACTGTTTTTTGAAAGTCGGTTATTTTTCTTTTTGCAAAAAAAACTTTTGTTGTTGTTGAAAATTTCTATTTTGTTCTCCATTTCAGGTCTGGCTTGAGAGGATACATAGCGATAGGAACAAACTACAATTACAGTGAAGATATCACTTCTAGAGGAAGGGTAAGATTTTTTAAAATTATAAAATAGTCCTGCCCTTGACCTCGATCACGCCTGGTGGAAATCAATGTATGAGGTTCATGATGGAACGAGCGTTTTTTATTGCGATTTTAACTAAGTTCCTCCCTTTTAAAACAGCATAAAATCATCCTTTTTTTAATAAAAAAGGAAAAAGAAAGGTAAGGAAGGAAGGGATGGGGTTTATATGTAACTAGCCAATGCCCGCGGCTTCGCCCGCGTCAAATTATGTACTAAAACTTTCCTCTTGAATCACTTCATCTATTAAAAAAACCCGCATCAAAATCCGTTGTGTAGTTTTAAAGATCTAAGCATACATAGGGACAGACTGACGCGGCGGGAGACTTTGTTTTTTAATATGTAGTGATTCCTATTAAAACCAGGACGAAATCGTCCTGACCCCGTATTCGCAACGCTTCAATCCGATTTGGGAAGTCGTATGTGTATCTCGCTCGTTTTCGTTCTTCCAAAAAAGAATAGTCATACGACTTAACGAATCGAAATTCATTCCGAGGGTTTATGAATACGGGGTCTGGTAAAACCAGTGTGGCGGAAGAAAGGGGAGGCCTAAACCCAGCAGTGGGTGATTCCGGGCCGATGTGATGATGATGATGATGATGATATCCCTTCTACATCATCATCATTGTAATCAACTGTCCATCCAGTTTCCCAGTCGAACCGAATGCAGCTGAATACCAGTATTTTACATGGAACAATTGCCTATTTGACCACCCCAACCCAGATAATACGGGGTAATACGATACTTCTTAACTTACTGTTTTAGACTCACGGTTTTTCACTACACTTAAAGTACTTACGTCGTGAGACGTTATCGTGAGGACGGTTTTAAACTATCAAGTACGTGGAATCTAGTGATAAACCTAATAGAAACTAACATGCGTCTCCATTATAAAGAAAAACCGAATGATACTGTGAGTGCGTTCTGTCGTGAGTTACAATCGAGTTCCAGTAATGCACGTAATAAAAGACTAAGAAAGAGGGTAGACAGATTTGTCTGCTCATAATAAATAATTTTCGTCCCAACCGCATACCTCTTCAGTATTCCCGCGATCATGGTGCTTACAACAGCGTCGAAATATCGGGTGCTCGAAACAAAAGAAGAAAACGGGTATAATCCCGTGAATACTTGTACTTCTTAACTCAGTTATTGTTTGTTCCCAGATAATAATCTACGATATAATAGACGTGGTCCCGGAGCCAGGCCAGCCGCTGACGAAGAACAGGTTCAAGGAGCTGTACGCGAAGGAACAGAAGGGACCCGTCACCGCGCTCACGCAGGTGCTCGGGTACCTCATATCTGCTGTCGGACAGAAGGTACGAGTATACAGGATGTAAAACACCTCTTCACGAAGCCGAAAGGCACTTGTTCTCCCCATCATTGTGATCATTTTTTGTTCTACACCATACCTGAGGACCTTCTAGTTACGGAGATATTGGGGGTCAAAGTTACAACTTTTTGACAAGTTTTTTTTTAAATACAAGTTTTTTTTGTAAGATTTTGACTTTTAACACCTCCACGACCCCCGTACTATTCAATCCATCCATCAGCACAATGTTTTAAGTGCGTTACATTGAGTTCTACCACAAAACATGATTTAAAACCACAAAAAAAGTTGTTTCCCAGCAATAATTTTTGCGTAAAGTAATTTAGTTTGATGTACAAAATGCTTGGTTAACGGCTTTTTGATGAGGTGGTTTACACCCTGTATGAGCTACATCATCTTTCTAGCCTTTTCCTAATTATGTTTGGGTCGGCTGCCAGTCTAATTGACATACAACTTTTTTAACATGGAGGGATTGTCTATCTGACCTCGATAACCCAGTTAGTACTGGGTTATACGATACCTAAACTGATATTGTCACTTACGGGATATCTTCCGTGGTTATTCATTATTTTTAGCTCTGAACAGCTCAAAATAATGAATAATCACGGAAGATATCCCGTAAGTTACAATTTAAGTTTAGTTTTAAACCGTGAAAGCTTAAACCAGTGTTTGAATACGATACCTCTTGGTAAGGTTGTACTCGTACCTAACACTTTTTTTGACACCTTTAACGACTGAGAAAAAAATAGCAGCCGGTGCCAACGGCTTCACATGCTTTCCAAAGCACGGAGGGACTTTGGTATCTTATAATAAATAATATCGTCCCTTTTTTAACACATTATTTTATTGTTCTGACTGTTTAAAGTTCGTGAAGGTTTGTTAAGCCTTCATGAACTTCAAACACTTCCACGACCCCCGTACTATTAAATGCATCCATCAGAATGCGTTAGGCCCCGTTTCCAAGTCGTTGACGACATTAATCGCGTAGTCATACTCAAGCCACGACACTTAAAACTTCAAGATAATCTGTCGTCACGACATTTTGGTAATAAAAAAGTCGTTTCCTCAGCAGTAATTTTTGCGTAGTAGTAGTTACTTAGTTTGATGTATAGAATGCGTAGTTGTCGGGTTCGCGAAGACTCCATTTACACTCTGTAAGCCCTAAAACATACATAATTTCTGTCCACAGATCTACATCTGGCAACTCAAAGACAACGACCTCGTCGGCGTCGCGTTCATAGACACCCAGATCTATGTCCACAAGATGCTGTCGGTGAAGAACTTGGTGCTGGTCGCGGACGTGTACAAGTCCATCTCGTTACTGCGCTACCAGGCGCAGCACAGGACCCTGTCGCTCGTCTCCAGGGACCTTAGGAGCGCGCAGGTACGGGAATTGTTCGAGAAACTATAAGGAATTACTGTAGTTATGGAATCAAGCGGTACTTCGCGGAAATTAACATAATTAAATGACTGATACTGTCAGCATGCGTCATCCCATTGCTGGGCAAAGACTTCCAGTCATTTCGATATACTGGTCGCTGATCTTACCCGAATCGTCCCGCCATAAATGTTATACGAAATTTTTAAATATTTTTTGCAGTTCCTCCTGCTGCATCCAAGCCTGTATCTATTTTCGGAATTAAAACTTAAGATTTTGCATAATAATTAAGTAAAAATAACTGTTTTAGAATTAGTCGATGGCATTTTTTTTTTAATTTTAAGAGCGGGACCAATCTACTAAAGAAAATGACACAAAAATAATAATTTAGTAAACTCATCCCGCGGGACCTAAATGGATGGGATCAGTTTACTAAAGAGCCAATTTCAAATCGCTTTTGCTTAGAAAAACAATAGGCTTGTTAACTGAAAAAATCTAATTAGTCCGTCACTTAGATTATCAAAAAATATTTGACCCGTATTTTTTATTTTGTCACATAAACCAAAATTGACGAAGATACGACGCTTTTAAAATTCCCAATACGTCACTGTTTGGTATCATTCTCTTAGTGAGTTCTGACGTCACGAGCCCCCACTCCCGAGTTTTGATGCGTTTTATCTTTGTCAATATTCGTTGATTTACAAAAACAAAAAATACGTGTCTATTATTTTCCAATACTCTTACTGACGGACTAAATAGATTTGCAATGTATTGATGGTGGAAACTAGCCTATTGAACAGCTCCTGTATATATACGCATACGATATGATATTTAGCGACAGGTAAGCGCAATACATACAGGGAGCGGGCGCGTGACGGGATGGGTCGGGTCGGGAATACGACGGGTGTAGTTTCATGTATCTATAATATGGACGACATCATACAGGCAGGCGCAGGTTTGGCGACGCGCTAAACAAAAACAGTTAAATAATTAATTTATCTAAATTACAGATTTTAGACATGGAATTCATGGTCGACAACACAACGCTAGGCTTTCTAGTGAGCGAGTCTGAAGGGAACTTGGCGCTGTTCATGTACCAGCCGCAAGCAAGGGAGAGCTATGGAGGTAAATGTTCATTAATAATAAATATATGTTCATCTCTCTGGAGCCCTGACCGCGTAACTTGTTCCCGATACCGGTAGAAGTTGGTACACTATTTGTCCCGGACGATATCGTAGGACGATTGCCGAACTTCACACAGGCTAAACCGTTGGTCTAAGCTAGTCCATTTATATCCCTGCCTTTACTAACCTACGTTTACATTCGCAGGTCAGCGTCTGATCCGCAAGAGCGACTACCATCTCGGTCAGCAGGTGAACGCCATGTTCCGTATCAACGCGCGACCTGTGCCCACCGCTACACACAAGCGACATGTTACTATGTTCAGTGAGTATCTTTATTACTTAGGTCAGCAGGTGAACGCCATGTTCCGTATCAACGCGCGACCTGTGCCCACCGCTACACACAAGCGACATGTTACTATGTTCAGTGAGTATCTTTATTACTTAGGTCAGCAGGTGAACGCCATGTTCCGTATCAACGCGCGACCTGTGCCCACCGCTACACACAAGCGACATGTTACTATGTTCAGTGAGTATCTTTATTACTTAGGTCAGCAGGTGAACGCCATGTTCCGTATCAACGCGCGACCTGTGCCCACCGCTACACACAAGCGACATGTTACTATGTTCAGTGAGTATCTTTATTACTTAGGTCAGCAGGTGAACGCCATGTTCCGTATCAACGCGCGACCTGTGCCCACCGCTACACACAAGCGACATGTCACTATGTTCAGTGAGTATCTTTATTACTTAGGTCAGCAGGTGAACGCCATGTTCCGTATCAACGCGCGACCTGTGCCCACCGCTACACACAAGCGACATGTTACTATGTTCAGTGAGTATCTTTATTACTTAGGTCAGCAGGTGAACGCCATGTTCCGTATCAACGCGCGACCTGTGCCCACCGCTACACACAAGCGACATGTCACTATGTTCAGTGAGTATCTTTATTACTTAGGTCAGCAGGTGAACGCCATGTTCCGTATCAACGCGCGACCTGTGCCCACCGCTACACACAAGCGACATGTCACTATGTTCAGTGAGTATCTTTATTACTTAGGTCAGCAGGTGAACGCCATGTTCCGTATCAACGCGCGACCTGTGCCCACCGCTACACACAAGCGACATGTTACTATGTTCAGTGAGTATCTTTATTACTTAGGTCAGCAGGTGAACGCCATGTTCCGTATCAACGCGCGACCTGTGCCCACCGCTACACACAAGCGACATGTCACTATGTTCAGTGAGTATCTTTATTACTTAGGTCAGCAGGTGAACGCCATGTTCCGTATCAACGCGCGACCTGTGCCCACCGCTACACACAAGCGACATGTCACTATGTTCAGTGAGTATCTTTATTACTTAGGTCAGCAGGTGAACGCCATGTTCCGTATCAACGCGCGACCTGTGCCCACCGCTACACACAAGCGACATGTTACTATGTTCAGTGAGTATCTTTATTACTTAGGTCAGCAGGTGAACGCCATGTTCCGTATCAACGCGCGACCTGTGCCCACCGCTACACACAAGCGACATGTCACTATGTTCAGTGAGTATCTTTATTACTTAGGTCAGCAGGTGAACGCCATGTTCCGTATCAACGCGCGACCTGTGCCCACCGCTACACACAAGCGACATGTCACTATGTTCAGTGAGTATCTTTATTACTTAGGTCAGCAGGTGAACGCCATGTTCCGTATCAACGCGCGACCTGTGCCCACCGCTACACACAAGCGACATGTCACTATGTTCAGTGAGTATCTTTATTACTTAGGTCAGCAGGTGAACGCCATGTTCCGTATCAACGCGCGACCTGTGCCCACCGCTACACACAAGCGACATGTTACTATGTTCAGTGAGTATCTTTATTACTTAGGTCAGCAGGTGAACGCCATGTTCCGTATCAACGCGCGACCTGTGCCCACCGCTACACACAAGCGACATGTTACTATGTTCAGTGAGTATCTTTCAGTTAGTCAGTTAGATTATCGAAAAATAAATTGTGTTTTTTGTTTTATAAAAATAATAAACATTGACGAAAACAAAACACGCCACTTTCCGGTAAAAAAGTTCTCAAATGGTACGTCACACGAATTTTCAACGCACTGTATCTGTCTTCAATTTTTGTTTACGTGAAAAATGAAAAAAATGTGCCTCATGTTTTTTGGAAAGTGACCGACCAATTAGATTTATTGACTTGTTTTTTCTTCTGATCTATTTTTAGCCTATAGCCCACTGCGGAGCAAACCGTTAAGTTATTACTTAGTGTGGTGTTCACTCGTACGCTAGTTAGGGTTTAGAGTAAAGCCACCGTATTCAGGGTGGTACAATGAACACAGTTTCCAATATGAGTGGGTTAGGCGTGGTGTCGCTAGGGCTGCTCGTACTAGAGTGCCCCACCACACCACGCATAAATCATTTATTAAACGTCACACTTAGTTACCCTTTTTTTCTGTCGAATTGAAGTGTTAATAATGAACTATTTCTATTACAGCAACACTGGACGGTGGTGTCGGCTACGTGCTACCGATCACAGAGAAGATGTATCGCCGACTGCTGATGTTGCAGAACGTTATGAATAACTACTGCTGTCATATAGGTGGACTGAACCCTAGGGCTTTCAGGTCAGTGCAATTAAACCAGGTATATTGTTAGTGAGCTCTAGGAATTTTAGATCTGACTTCTACGCATCAGATCACAAAAATAACATAAAATCTTTGATTTTCATTGAAAAAAAAAAAAACATTTTAATTCGAGTATCACAGACTCATAGAAATTACACACACAATATTTTCAATTGTAACAATTTAATCTACTAAATTCAACCAAATTAAATACACATTAAAAATTGAAATACTTATAAAAAATAATCATAATCAAATAAAAAAAATGACATATTAAAATCGGGTCAGTCTGCCACATGTGGCATGCCACAGTGTGAGATAATACCTTCCGTCGAGCGACCAGCATACTGTAGCAGCCACGTGTGCGCACATACTCGCGCCAACATCATCATGCGCCAACATCATCCTGAACTGTACACGAAGGGCGCTCTACGACTTTTGCGTATACTCAGTTCATTGAAAGAAAGAAACAATGAAAAAGCATTTATTAGCCCGACAGGAAAAAACATACAAAAATAAAATAATAGATAGGCCCAGATAAATAAAAGAGTGGACTGTACGATTAAAAAAAGGTGTAATAAAATCTAATAAAATAAAAACAATAAAGATGCGTGCGATCGCGGTTGCGTTGTCAGGTGGTAATAGCGCGCGAGCTGAGGTCCCCTCGTCGCGCTGGTGTGTGTTGAAGTAGTAGCGTTGCTGGTGACGCTGTGTGCGTAGACAAATAAAAAACTCAAGGGGCCGGCGGAGCATGCGTTTTTCATAAAAACGTAATACCAAAATAATATGAAAATCAAATATATTCTTAAGGTAGTGTGTATATATTTCGATTGTACTACAGAATATCTATGTTCCCAAATAAATATTTTGAAAGGACAATGATATAAATACGAGATATGAGGAATTTAAAATTTCTACAGAAAAAGTATTTTTCTCATAACTCTTATTTAAATCGGTGCACATTCAAAATATGTGTTTGGGAACCTACATATTCTGTCATCCAATCAAAATAAATACACACTAACTTAAGGATATCTATGATTTACAAATTATTTTGGTATTACGTTTGTATGAAATTCGCATGCTCCGCAGGACTCTTAAATTTTATTATAACATTGTCGTTGCCGTTTATTCTTTTTTTATTTATGGTGTGGTTAGTAACCAACCTGGTGTCAGAATTTTATTTAGTTATTTTATTTTACAGTTTTAGGAAAACTTACAGCTAAAAATTTACACACTATTAAGATTAATAAAAAGGCTTGCTTTTGGCTTTACATGCCGTCCAGAACTATCTCTTAGGTACGCTGGTTTCCTCACGATGTTTTCCTTCACCGAAGCAAGTCATAATTTTACAATACGCACATCATCATCATCTGCCCAGCCTTTTCCCAATTATGTTGGGGTCGACTTCCATTCTAACCGGATGCAGCTGAATACGAAAAATCAGAGGTCTTGGTCTTGGGTTCAAACTCGAGACCTACGACTTAGCAGTACGACGGTCTCATTACTAAGCTATCACTTCTTATAGTGAGTTTAGTTTGTAAGTTACTTCTTTTGATTCAATAAATGTTATTTTTCTTTATGAGTTCTGTAAATAAATGAAAAGTTTTCATTTATTTAACTAATTATTTGTATATTTCATTGATTTTCGCACACCAAACGATGGAATGTACCTAGGAACCTAAAGTGTAATTATGTTACAACTGCCCTTTATATACCTAAATTAAATGTAAATAATCTTTTCCTTCTTTGCAGGACGTACAAGTCAGCCCGTCGCCCTGTGGGCGGAGGCCCCGCGCGCGGGATGCTGGACGGCGACCTAGTGACGCTCTACACCACCATGCCTAACGTGGAGAAACAGGACGTGAGTATATACTGTACATGTAGCTGTGTGTCATGCTGGACGGCGACCTAGTGACGCTCTACACCACCATGCCTAACGTGGAGAAACAGGACGTGAGTATATACTGTACATGTAGCTGTGTGTCATGCTGGACGGCGACCTAGTGACGCTCTACACCACCATGCCTAACGTGGAGAAACAGGACGTGAGTATATACTGTACATGTAGCTGTGTGTCATGCTGGACGGCGACCTAGTGACGCTCTACACCACCATGCCTAACGTGGAGAAACAGGACGTGAGTATATACTGTACATGTAGCTGTGTGTCATGCTGGACGGCGACCTAGTGACGCTCTACACCACCATGCCTAACGTGGAGAAACAGGACGTGAGTATATACTGTACATGTAGCTGTGTGTCATGCTGGACGGCGACCTAGTGACGCTCTACACCACCATGCCTAACGTGGAGAAACAGGACGTGAGTATATACTGTACATGTAGCTGTGTGTCATGCTGGACGGCGACCTAGTGACGCTCTACACCACCATGCCTAACGTGGAGAAACAGGACGTGAGTATATACTGTACATGTAGCTGTGTGTCATGCTGGACGGCGACCTAGTGACGCTCTACACCACCATGCCTAACGTGGAGAAACAGGACGTGAGTATATACTGTACATGTAGCTGTGTGTCATGCTGGACGGCGACCTAGTGACGCTCTACACCACCATGCCTAACGTGGAGAAACAGGACGTGAGTATATACTGTACATGTAGCTGTGTGTCATGCTGGACGGCGACCTAGTGACGCTCTACACCACCATGCCTAACGTGGAGAAACAGGACGTGAGTATATACTGTACATGTAGCTGTGTGTCATGCTGGACGGCGACCTAGTGACGCTCTACACCACCATGCCTAACGTGGAGAAACAGGACGTGAGTATATACTGTACATGTAGCTGTGTGTCATGCTGGACGGCGACCTAGTGACGCTCTACACCACCATGCCTAACGTGGAGAAACAGGACGTGAGTATATACTGTACATGTAGCTGTGTGTCATGCTGGACGGCGACCTAGTGACGCTCTACACCACCATGCCTAACGTGGAGAAACAGGACGTGAGTATATACTGTACATGTAGCTGTGTGTCATGCTGGACGGCGACCTAGTGACGCTCTACACCACCATGCCTAACGTGGAGAAACAGGACGTGAGTATATACTGTACATGTAGCTGTGTGTCATGCTGGACGGCGACCTAGTGACGCTCTACACCACCATGCCTAACGTGGAGAAACAGGACGTGAGTATATACTGTACATGTAGCTGTGTGTCATGCTGGACGGCGACCTAGTGACGCTCTACACCACCATGCCTAACGTGGAGAAACAGGACGTGAGTATATACTGTACATGTAGCTGTGTGTCATGCTGGACGGCGACCTAGTGACGCTCTACACCACCATGCCTAACGTGGAGAAACAGGACGTGAGTATATACTGTACATGTAGCTGTGTGTCATGCTGGACGGCGACCTAGTGACGCTCTACACCACCATGCCTAACGTGGAGAAACAGGACGTGAGTATATACTGTACATGTAGCTGTGTGTCATGCTGGACGGCGACCTAGTGACGCTCTACACCACCATGCCTAACGTGGAGAAACAGGACGTGAGTATATACTGTACATGTAGCTGTGTGTCATGCTGGACGGCGACCTAGTGACGCTCTACACCACCATGCCTAACGTGGAGAAACAGGACGTGAGTATATACTGTACATGTAGCTGTGTGTCATGCTGGACGGCGACCTAGTGACGCTCTACACCACCATGCCTAACGTGGAGAAACAGGACGTGAGTATATACTGTACATGTAGCTGTGTGTCATGCTGGACGGCGACCTAGTGACGCTCTACACCACCATGCCTAACGTGGAGAAACAGGACGTGAGTATATACTGTACATGTAGCTGTGTGTCATGCTGGACGGCGACCTAGTGACGCTCTACACCACCATGCCTAACGTGGAGAAACAGGACGTGAGTATATACTGTACATGTAGCTGTGTGTCATGCTGGACGGCGACCTAGTGACGCTCTACACCACCATGCCTAACGTGGAGAAACAGGACGTGAGTATATACTGTACATGTAGCTGTGTGTCATGCTGGACGGCGACCTAGTGACGCTCTACACCACCATGCCTAACGTGGAGAAACAGGACGTGAGTATATACTGTACATGTAGCTGTGTGTCATGCTGGACGGCGACCTAGTGACGCTCTACACCACCATGCCTAACGTGGAGAAACAGGACGTGAGTATATACTGTACATGTAGCTGTGTGTCATGCTGGACGGCGACCTAGTGACGCTCTACACCACCATGCCTAACGTGGAGAAACAGGACGTGAGTATATACTGTACATGTAGCTGTGTGTCATGCTGGACGGCGACCTAGTGACGCTCTACACCACCATGCCTAACGTGGAGAAACAGGACGTGAGTATATACTGTACATGTAGCTGTGTGTCATGCTGGACGGCGACCTAGTGACGCTCTACACCACCATGCCTAACGTGGAGAAACAGGACGTGAGTATATACTGTACATGTAGCTGTGTGTCATGCTGGACGGCGACCTAGTGACGCTCTACACCACCATGCCTAACGTGGAGAAACAGGACGTGAGTATATACTGTACATGTAGCTGTGTGTCATGCTGGACGGCGACCTAGTGACGCTCTACACCACCATGCCTAACGTGGAGAAACAGGACGTGAGTATATACTGTACATGTAGCTGTGTGTCATGCTGGACGGCGACCTAGTGACGCTCTACACCACCATGCCTAACGTGGAGAAACAGGACGTGAGTATATACTGTACATGTAGCTGTGTGTCATGCTGGACGGCGACCTAGTGACGCTCTACACCACCATGCCTAACGTGGAGAAACAGGACGTGAGTATATACTGTACATGTAGCTGTGTGTCATGCTGGACGGCGACCTAGTGACGCTCTACACCACCATGCCTAACGTGGAGAAACAGGACGTGAGTATATACTGTACATGTAGCTGTGTGTCATGCTGGACGGCGACCTAGTGACGCTCTACACCACCATGCCTAACGTGGAGAAACAGGACGTGAGTATATACTGTACATGTAGCTGTGTGTCATGCTGGACGGCGACCTAGTGACGCTCTACACCACCATGCCTAACGTGGAGAAACAGGACGTGAGTATATACTGTACATGTAGCTGTGTGTCATGCTGGACGGCGACCTAGTGACGCTCTACACCACCATGCCTAACGTGGAGAAACAGGACGTGAGTATATACTGTACATGTAGCTGTGTGTCATGCTGGACGGCGACCTAGTGACGCTCTACACCACCATGCCTAACGTGGAGAAACAGGACGTGAGTATATACTGTACATGTAGCTGTGTGTCATGCTGGACGGCGACCTAGTGACGCTCTACACCACCATGCCTAACGTGGAGAAACAGGACGTGAGTATATACTGTACATGTAGCTGTGTGTCATGCTGGACGGCGACCTAGTGACGCTCTACACCACCATGCCTAACGTGGAGAAACAGGACGTGAGTATATACTGTACATGTAGCTGTGTGTCATGCTGGACGGCGACCTAGTGACGCTCTACACCACCATGCCTAACGTGGAGAAACAGGACGTGAGTATATACTGTACATGTAGCTGTGTGTCATGCTGGACGGCGACCTAGTGACGCTCTACACCACCATGCCTAACGTGGAGAAACAGGACGTGAGTATATACTGTACATGTAGCTGTGTGTCATGCTGGACGGCGACCTAGTGACGCTCTACACCACCATGCCTAACGTGGAGAAACAGGACGTGAGTATATACTGTACATGTAGCTGTGTGTCATGCTGGACGGCGACCTAGTGACGCTCTACACCACCATGCCTAACGTGGAGAAACAGGACGTGAGTATATACTGTACATGTAGCTGTGTGTCATGCTGGACGGCGACCTAGTGACGCTCTACACCACCATGCCTAACGTGGAGAAACAGGACGTGAGTATATACTGTACATGTAGCTGTGTGTCATGCTGGACGGCGACCTAGTGACGCTCTACACCACCATGCCTAACGTGGAGAAACAGGACGTGAGTATATACTGTACATGTAGCTGTGTGTCATGCTGGACGGCGACCTAGTGACGCTCTACACCACCATGCCTAACGTGGAGAAACAGGACGTGAGTATATACTGTACATGTAGCTGTGTGTCATGCTGGACGGCGACCTAGTGACGCTCTACACCACCATGCCTAACGTGGAGAAACAGGACGTGAGTATATACTGTACATGTAGCTGTGTGTCATGCTGGACGGCGACCTAGTGACGCTCTACACCACCATGCCTAACGTGGAGAAACAGGACGTGAGTATATACTGTACATGTAGCTGTGTGTCATGCTGGACGGCGACCTAGTGACGCTCTACACCACCATGCCTAACGTGGAGAAACAGGACGTGAGTATATACTGTACATGTAGCTGTGTGTCATGCTGGACGGCGACCTAGTGACGCTCTACACCACCATGCCTAACGTGGAGAAACAGGACGTGAGTATATACTGTACATGTAGCTGTGTGCTGTGTAGTTCTGTGGTTTTAGTTTAAAATATCATTCGGGGACCCCTCCAATCTTCTCAGGGCGGAAGACATCCATTAAGGACTCCATCGAGGAAAAAAAAAGTGTGCGCGCTAGCAAGATAACCTATCTAAACTATCGGCCGATAGAAAATCTACAGTTGTTTTGCCGAATGTAAGACCGATATAATAGGCTCGTGTCCTAAAAAAATCTAATTAGTCCGTCAGTTAGATTATAAAAAAATATTTGACCCGTATTTTTTCTTTTTTGTTACATAAACTAAAATTGACGAAGATACGACGCTTTTAAAATTCGCAATACGTCACGCCGTGCTATAGTTTTTAGTGCGTCGTGACGTCACGAGCCCCCACTCCCGAGTTTTGATGCGTTTTATCTTTGTCAGTACCCAGTGATTTACAAAAACAAAAAATACGTGTCCATTATTTTCCAATACTCTAACTGACGGACTAATTAGATTTACAATTTATTGTTGGTGGAAACTAGCCTATTATAAAGAAAGTTGTCGCTGATGGAATGACATTTTGTCTAAAAAGCAAAATGTTATTAGTTATTCCATCAGGATTTTTTCTGTAACAAATACGAAGTCTGGATTTGTGCCCAGTTGATGGCAATAGGCTCACCCCTTAAATGGGACTTGAAAATATTACGAACGAAATGTTGATATACAGCTCTAACCTCTAAAGCTCTTAGCCCAGTTACACGACTCCGCTCCCACCCGGCAAAAAGAATATAATTCAAATATGGGCTATAAGTATTTCTCTTTAGATATACTTTACATTGGTATTGACAGCGGTAAGCCCGCTGACAGCGAGGTGTCTGCTAATTAATGTTGACCAATGTAAAGTATATCTAAAAATATCAATACATAAAGCTCATATTTGAATTATATTCGTTTTGTTGAGTGGAAGCGAAGTCGTTTATGTGGGCTACAAACTTAAGCCATCGATTAAAACAGTCGTGATGTTTTCTTAACATATTTTTTTTTGTTACAGATCGCCAAAAAGATCGGCACGAAGGTGGAGGAGATAATGTCTGACTTGTACGAGATAGACAGACTGACTGCTCACTTCTAGATTCAATATAATTACTTATAGTTAAATATAACGCTACGGTTAAACAACTAGTTAATACGATGTACATACTTTGTAAGGAACTAAAAAGTATTTGAGATTTGTAAGAACTTTGTTTTATTTGATAACCTTTTTACCAATGTTGATGGATGGAGAGGGAGAGGTCTTCCTCTCCCTCCAAAGACCCTCCCCCTCTCTGCCTCTGGTCTTCCAAAGAAAAGAGTGGAATTAACTATCATCATCTGCCTGGCCTTTTCCCAACTGTGTTGGGGTCGGCTTTCAGTCTAATCGGATGCAGCTGAATACCAGTATTTTACGTTGAGCGACTGCCTATCTGACCTTGTGGAGTTACCTAAAAGAATAAAAAAACCGCCAACTGTGAGACTGACTCGCACAGAAAGGGTTCCGTAGCACCAAAAAATATTAACAATATTTTTAGCGCTCATTCATAGGTTAATTTCACTCAACATAATCATTCTCCAGCTCTAATCCCAATTTATTTAGTCAATTAAAACTTAATTTGTTTTGTATAGTATTTTAATGTAAAACTAAGTTACTGCAAAACCCCCTTTTAAATACAAGAATAAAAAATAAAATAAAAGTTAATGCAGTTTCACGAAAAAGTCCCATATCTGAAAAGAAAAATAAAATATCAAATCTTTGTATAAAAAAGTTGTTTCCCAGCAAAAATTTTAAGTTGTAAAGTTACTTAGTTTGATGTACAGAATGCTTGGTTGACGGCTTTGTGATGAGGTGGTTTACACCCTGTATAAGTAAAAATCGGCTTGAATGACATTCATCATCATCATCATCATCATCAGCCTATAATGTTCCCACTGCTGGGACAGGCCTCCTCTCAATGAGAGGGAATGGGCTATAATCTACCACGCGGGCCCAGTGCGGATTGGTAGATGTCACATGTCTTCGAATTTTTAGTTCTAGGACATGCCGGTTTCCTCACGATGTTTTCCTTCACCGTTTTGAGAGCAGTGGTGATGAAATAAATTACACAAAGTACTGCGCCTGTCTGGGTTCGAACCCACGACTTACTGTTCGTAAGTCGGGGCCGCCACCACTGGGCCACCGCTGCTCTCCCTACCTGAATGACATTACATCATAAGAATTACTATTAGTCCACACGGAAATGAAGACACTAGACATACTGCGTATTGAGCTCATTGTTTCAAATATAATTGGGCTAAAACAAAAGAGCTATTAACTGTACTCGGGTGGTACAGTCACTGATAATATTCAGTTATGTAGTTTTTTTTTATTATTTATTTACATGATTATTTACTATAGCTAATAGAGGAGAGGGCTATGCTCGGAGTTTGCTTGCGTGATCGAATCAGAAATGAAGACAAGAGAACCAAGGTCACCGACGTAGCCCGAAGAATTGCCAAACTTAAGTGGCAGTGGGCAGGGCACATTGCTCGCAGAACGGATGGCCGATGGAGCCGAAAAGTTCTGGAGCCGCGAACCGGAAGACGATGCGTTGGAAGACCTCCCACTAGGTGGACCGATGACCTGGTGAAGGTTGCGGGAATCCGTTGGATGCGAGTCGCAAGGGACCGGTGAACCGGTCAATGTGGCGACACTTGGGGGAGGTCTATGTCCAGCAGTGGACGTCTTTCGGCTGAAATGATGATGATGATGATTAATTTAGGTCCTTGGAGCTCGTGGCTAAATAATAACAGCCGCTTAGGTCGATCTTTATAAGATTAAGCCGCTCTTGTAATTGCCAAGGGCGGGCTGCCGATAGGTGACCATTACCTTCTCGTACTATAATATTGTTTAAGTAAATCTGACTGGTAGTCCGAGAGGTTAACGCGAAAACAAACAAACACTTCGTCTTTAATTTACAAGTTGTAAACAACCTCATCACGAAGCCGTCAACCAAGTATTCTGTAGATCAACAAACTAAGTAATCACTATGCAAAAAATATTGCTGGGCAACGACTTTTTGTTTAAAGTTGAAAAATTACGGTTTCGGTAGGACTTGAATGTAACAATCTCAAATTATTGTGCATGCATTGAATAGTACAGATTTCATAAGTTATAGCATGAAAAACCTGAATGTAAAAAAAATGTGTAAAGTTGGAACTTGGACTTCCAATATCTCCGCAACTAGAAGGCTCCCAGGTAGGTATGGTCTAGCTAGAACAAAAAGTATCGTTAAAAAATTACTACTATTAAAAAATTATAATAAATATTAAAATTTACAGTTTCATACACCCAGTAGGTATTAGGTACAATTAATTGAGACAGTAAATTGGCCAATCACAAAAATCAGCAAGTAAATCAGTGTCAAAATAGTAATTAACTGCTCTATTATCTCATGTAATTTATTTACTAATGAAATTATTATGTTCAACAATGAACAAGTTATGATAAAATCGCCTATTAAGACGCCTGCGGAGCATGCGAATTTCATACAAACGTAATACCAAAATAATTTGTAAATCAAACATATTCCTAAGGTAGTGTGTATTTATTTCGATTGAATTACAGAATATCTAGGTTTCCAAATATATATTTTGATTTGACACTGATTTTAACAAGAGTTATAAGAAAAATAAGTTTTCTATAGAAATTTTAAATTCCTCATATCTCGTCCTTGTATCATTGTCCTCTCAAAAACTATATTTGGGAACATAGATATTCTGTAATCCAATCGAAATAAATACACACTACCTTGTGAATATATTTGATTTACAAATAGTTTTGGTATTACGTTTGTATGAAATACGCATGCTCCGCCGGCCCCTTAAGACACAATTTCTACGCCATCAGCTAATGATAAAGTGACGATGTAATCTATAATCAAGATTACATTATATATATAAGGCACGCGCAGTTTCCCATTCACTTTTACTCTCCGTTCGACTCAAGATAATTAGGTACAATTTGTACACCATGAGGTTTATCAGTCTTGAATCTTTATTCATCTACATAAAAGATTGATCTGTATTACATGCTTGAGAGACAACACTTGAACTATTGAGAATATTGAGATTTAAATAAATTAACTAATTATCCCTCATCTTCATCATAATTCCGATTTTTTTTTTCAGAATCAGAATCTTTATTTGTTAAACATAGGTATTTACTTATAGGTTTACATATTTGAGCGCTATGATTTGTCGCGACGGCATACAAATTTTTAAATAAAATGTAACTTACTTATTAAAAAACTAAAATGAAATACCTACTTAAAACTAAGATACTTAAAAAACTAAATAAACCAAAACAATAAATAATAAACGAACCGTAAACTAAAAAATATTAGAAATTATTATTTATAATTAATCTGGAACAGTATAATATTTTTTTTCTATTCTTAGAGAGGAGAAATCCTCGTTTAATTCTGATAGGGGCAATGTTTTTTAAAGCCCAATTAATAGGATTTTATTTTTACCTCTGTGGGTGTCCATCCACGGCTCTTAAAAATAGACGAACTTAACTTACTTTGTCTTCTAAAGCACATCGTAACAAAACATATAGCACTGTGACCTACTTCCTAAGTAATGTAAGTAACAAAATTCGTTTTTTTTTAACGGTTTTCAAATTCAAGCAGGTCTGCAAGCGAACAAAGCCGTGCAAATCGCCAGTCTGTCCTAATTACAGTAAGTAAGTAAATTATATCACGGTACTATTAAAGATATGCTCACACACTTCCTTTCATACCTACATTTACCTGCCCACTGTTACATGCGCGTGCGACTGTACTCAAAGCTTCCGGTAAGAGGCGCACATTACCTAACTTGCATACTGCAGGTTTTAGTTTATTTTTGTTGGTATTATATTACTCTACATTCCTGCTTCATATGGGTGCAATAGCCTAATGACATAACATTTAGATTCATTATTAATGAATAGTAATGCCTCGTTTTCTCGTTTGCCGGAGCAAAAGGTCCTGGGCTGGATTCTCAATTCGGGACGAGTGATTTTCATCAGGGAATTTCCTACACACTGGGTAGGTTAGCTTTATCGGCCATTTTCAAAAACTTACTGTTCGGTTTCGGTAGGTAGCTTTGTCTGTCTGTTTGACCTTTTGCGTACTGGACGGTCAGAAACAAAACGTCACAGAAAATTTTCCTCGATTCTTCTATGAATCAAGTGTCACGGTAGGTGACGCGGATAGGATATTTCAAGCTAACTTTGTTGATAGAAATACCGATAGCTGCGAGACGTGGCATATTAACTGACTGTTATATGTTAGTAAGTTATAGAAAACGGTCATAAGTAAACTTTTAGCTCATTCATCTGGAAATATTTCTAAGCTATTGAAGACTGCGCCGACCCCAAATAAAAGAAGAATAATGGTGATGTTGAATGGCAATATGCTCGCCCTTTGTAACATGGGATTTCAAAACAACTGGCGAAATGTGGGTGTCACTAAACACAACCACTTCTGCTTAACTCTTCAGGATAACAGTAGTAATGTAAGACGCCGTGTATGCACATATTTTCTCAATTAGTATTTCTAATTAGTATTTTAAAATAGGGTAGATATCACATCAATCAGTTGACATACTTTATCTCTCATAGATTTTGTATGGCAATAGCACGCTGTGACGTCACTGTTAAATCTACTCAAAGACTCAACTATTTATTGATTTCAAAGCAACAAAAACTGTAATTTGGCAATTAATTAAAAATAAATCGGGTTTTTCGGGCACAAAATTACGTATTTTTTTCTTGTCTGTCTAGGAATTAATGTTTTATGGTGTCATCTGCCCTATTATGGTAAAAAATCGTTGCATAGTCTATCAGAACAAAACGGTAGCACAGACTAATATGAGAAGCAACTTTAATTTGTATAAAATGTACAGTTATTATAGAATCTACATAATCTATATAATGTAGGTATCACTCCTATGCTTTCACTTTATAGTTTGATTTTTTCGTTTTGCTGTACGATTTGGTCTAAAGATAGTATGATATGAAAGTCGTCGTGAGATTTATATCAGACAATTCTTTTGTCTTATTTTGTTATTTGTGTTTTTTTTGCTGTTTATTGTGAATGGATTGAGTTCTCTAGCAATTAGAGTGTATGAATTGTTGTTTTTTAGCTTTAGCTTGGTGGCTGTGTGCAATGATATTTTTGGCACAATCAAATGTTTATTTATTTATTTATGTACACACAAAATACTTAAAAGGACAATATAGGTATTTACATAGAAGAGGACAAAAGTACTGCTTAATTCAAAAGAAATTACTTATTTCGTTTTGTCGTTCTTCTTTTTTTATTTTATTTTTGGTATTAGGATTCCGTACCCGAAAGGTATTCAAAGGGAACCTGTTACTAATCCTCCGCTGTACGTCCGTCAGTCCCTCCGTCCATCCGTCGGTTTGTCAGCGGACTGTATCTCATGATATGTGATTTGATTTGAAATTTTCAAAGATTGTGTATATCTGTTGCCGCTATATATAACACTCCTTAATTATATACAACAAATAATAAATAACAGTCCTTTTTTTGGGCAGTCGTGTAATTAAAGGAGCCCGACTCGCACTTGGCCGGTTTTTTTTTTAAAGTTGCTCAAGTAAGTATCTAACTTTTTGCCGGAAATCGATGTTTAACAATGATTTACTTGTACACTATAGTACATATAATTGTATATGTACTATAATACGATAATATTGCACTACGCCTGACTTACGAACGTAAGTAAGGTCCATGTTCACCAAAAAGATGACTGTCGGATTATCTAAAAACAGCTGTTTAAAACACATTTTTGTAGTGGAACATGTCCCTTAAACGGCTGTTTTGGATAATCAGACCGTTATCTTTTCGGTGAACATGGACCTAAGTCGTTCGACAGTAGACCGGATTCGAACCCAGACAGGCGCATAGTTTGTGTAATTTATTTCATCATCACTGCTCTCAAAACGGTGAAGGAAAACATCGTGAGGAAACCGGCATGTCCTAGAACCAAAAAAAATCGAAGACATATCATCATCATCATCATTTCAGCCGAAAGATGTCCACTGCTGGACTTAGATACACATAACAAATGGCTTACTTCAATGAAAAAGTTAATTACAGTACCTACCTATCTTATCGAACCTGTAACTACGCGGATACACCTAACCACTACGCCAGTCTGTCACGTCACTAACTATGAATCATAACATAACTAGCTTTAAATAACTCCGTTATATTTAGCAGCTGACCTGAAATCTAGCTCTCATTACTATCTCCAAATCACTAGACTGTGAAAGTCTAGGACATAATGAGATGTTTGATAGTTTGTTATGTGGGGGCGACATGCAATGTGTTTAGTTACGCTAGTAATATTGGATAGTAAATTGTTGCATCTTCACGCTTTGTTTGATGTTGGGATGAGCAGAAGTCGAGACTCGATACGCCTCTTGCCTCGGAAGCACGTTAAGCCGTGTCGGTCTCGGCTGTCATTTTGTAGATCTTTGACAGTTTTACGTGTAGCCAGAATCTGAAAGTCTGATAATTCGAATTTCGCCACGGTTGGCGCAGTGGCTGGACCATTGGTTGCTTCGCTGCGTGTCGCAGGTTTGTTTCCGCACGGAACAATTAGGAATTAGTTTGGCCTACTCAAAATAAGCGGGGTTTTCAGATGCTTAGATAAAATATTGAGTTACGTATTTACTTTTCATGTGTCGCCTGAGTTTTTGGTTATTGATATCAATGTCTTAGTTGTAGGAATCCTACAATATTAACTAGCAATACTGCTATCACTCAAAACATACAGTCCACGCTCTAACATGGTCCTTCGAGTCGGACGTCGGTTAGACGGTTCGGAACTTCGGAAGTGGAAGTTCGAATGAACATGAACAATTGAGTACTTATATATAAATGGCAGTATTGCCAGTTAATGTTTTAGGATTCCTACATTAGTAATATACAGGCAGTAAGCAGGTATAACATTCTCAAAGGTATTTTTTATTTATTTAGCCTATACTGTCCCACTGCTGGCCAAAGACCTCCCCCAATTCCTTCCATTTGCTCTTATCCCTAGCCACCTCGGACAAGCCCTCACAGTAGGTACGCCTACAGATCGTCTAAAGTTCTAAGGACCAAGACAATTTAATGTAAGACAAGAAATTGCGACTTATAACATTGACCAACTTCTATCTGCACAACCTATCACTACGAGAACTCAAAGCCTTCGTTAGAAGCGAGTTCGCAAGCATGAGGCCCTTGTAGCACGTTCATCATCATCATCAGCCGATTATAATGTTCCTACTGCTGGGACCTCCACTCCATGCGGGCCCAGTTCGGATTGGTAGATGTCATATGTCTTCGAAGATCGGAAGACGATGCGTTGGAAGACCTCCCACTAGGTGGACCGATGACCTGGTGAAGGTTGCGGGAATCCGATGGATGCGAGTCGCACGGGGCCGGTTAATGTGGTGACACTTGGGGGAGGTCTATGTCGCCATGCCTCGCCATCGCCATACGTTTTTCGGCTGAAATGATGATGGTGATGATGATAATGTCTTCGATTTTTTTGGTTCTAGGACATGCTGGTTTCCTCACGATGTTTGATTCAGCAGCTTGTTTGAGCAGTGATGATGAAATAAATTACACAAACTATGCGCCTGTCTGGGTTCAAATCCACGACATACTTACCTACGTTCGTAAGTCGGGAGTAGCAAAATTAAAAATAACCGTTTCACATGGTGATATTTTCATAATGATAAGAATATATTCATATCTATGGATATTAGTGATTGTGCTTATAGCAAAAAAATAACTAAAGTGCTATAAGATATTTGTATTTTTGAAACGAACCGCGTTCGTGCCAGGGAGGGCCTCAGGTAGCGGGACTAACAGCCTAGCTTACTCACCGGACGCACGTAATCCTCATCACTGTCGGAGGCTCTAAGTGCCACAATCTTTGTACGATACCATCTCCTTCCTTATGTATTTCAATTCACAGCTGAGATTGTGAGTCCGTTTGCATAATGCTTTAAGTACTTCCATCTTTGCATAACGCTGACTAGGCTAAAAAGTAAAAATAAAAGACGGTTGCCTAGTGTCGGTGTGCTAATAGACACGTGAGAGAAGTTTTTTACATGACATAATATCAGGCCTATAATACCTGAAGGGTAAGCAGTAGAGATGTGTGTCCCTTTAAATGCACATGCACATTTCGCCAGTAACATGTAATACGGAGCGACGCTTTTGCCGTCCAACTGGGCACAAAGACTCCGCCTTTAGCGATCCGGGAATCGAACCCAGGACTTCATGCTTAGTAGTAACTATTGAGGCTGCTAGATCAAGGATGCAGTTTTAAATAGAGAGCTTAGCCCGCAGTTTCACCCACATGGAGGTTTTCCCAAGGCAACGGCAACCATCGGGAAAATTTAAAAGGAATCCTATAGCCTACTACATCCTATTACAAAATTGCGAGTTTTACTCGGTGTAACCCGTGTAACTACTTATGTTTTCCGTTCGTTGGTTGAAATAACAATTATTTTTACAAATTGTTCGTTTCCTTTCCTTCAATAATGATAGAACTCATTTTAGATAACTTATTTATTAATAATTCTCCCGATGCATCATCATCTGCCTAGCCTTTACCCAACTATGTTGGGGTCGGCTTCCAGTCTAACCGGATGCAGCTGAATACTAGTATTTTACATGGAGCGACTGCCTATCCGACCTCCACAACCCAGTTAATACTGGGAAATACGATACCACTTTGTAAGACTGGTGTCAGACTTTTCGGGCCACTGACTACCTGTAACGACTGTCAAAGATGGACAAATGACAGCCGGGACCAACAGAGTAACGTGCTTTCCGAGGCACGGAGGAAACTCGGTATGTAAGGGTGGTCACCCATCCACAGACCAACCTAGGAAAGCACGGCTTAACCTAAAAATCGACCCGAGCGGCTGATATTATTTAGCCACGAGCTCCTTTCCATTATCCCGATGCATGTTTAAGCAAAAACTCACGAAACCTGATTTCATGATTTGGAGCCTATTTAATATATGTATAGACAATGTACCTAATGTTTTTTCATCTCACAAATACCCCACACTTTCACAATAATAGAATGCTTTTTCGTTATTTGTCTTTTTAAGTAAATTAAACAATTAGCGTTAAGTACGAGTACATTAATACGTAAAAGGACTCATATGGGTGCACTGCGTAAAATGTTTGTAAACGCGCCCATGAAACAGGAGTAATTCCTAGTGTGGGGCATCGTTTTTCAGCGTCCACAGCTGGGACACAAGCCATGGCACTTCTCTCTGAGTGGGAGTGGGCTGTAATCCACCATGTGGGCCCAGCGTGGGCTGTTATTGCAGATGTAACTTTTAGGTGGGCGGCCAGCGGCCTGCTTTTCTGTCTAATAAAAAGAAACAAGAATATAGGTTTTCCCGCGTAGCGTAGAAATTGTATTGACTTTACCTTCTTATTGAATGAAGGTACCTAAGTACCAATTTAGTTATGTACTTTACAATGGACACGCTCTCGAAATACTCTCATTCAATTACTATACCGGATCGAACTGAAAAAAAAAATACTAAAAAAAATCTAATGGCGGAACTAAATCGAACCATCGACTGTCGTTAATCTTTTTTAATTCATTGCTGGTTACAAACGGAGTGACGAAAACATTATTTGATCAAAACCAGCGATGTACTTTGAATTTAGAAGAATAGTCATCGTCTTTTGTTATTTGTGGTACCAGCCGTTTCGATGATATAACTAACCAATTTATGTAGACCTATCGGTGTCTATACAAGGTGTAAACAGACTCTTTACGAAGCCGTCAACCAAGCATTCAGCATCATACTAATAACTTTAAGCAAAAAATATTGCTAGGAAACGTCTTGTTTTTGGGTGAAAAATGACGTTTTACGGTGAAACTCAATGTTCCGCATTCAAAACACTGTGCTGATGGATGGATTAAATAGAACGGCGGTCGTATCTTACATTAAAACATGTATTCAAAAAAAATGTGGAAAAGTTGGATCTTTGACCCGAATATCTCCGTAACTAGAAGGTTCCCAGTTATAGTCTAGAACAAAAAAAATATCATAAAGACAGCGAGATCAAGTGCCTTTAGCACATGAGTAAGTAGGCTCCGTTAAAAGTCTTATTACACCCTTTATTTTCTTCAAATAAAAGTGTCAAGTTAAGTTGGCTAGCTATATAGAACAAAATAAAAGATTTTTGTTTCGCATAGACACGTCATTAGGAGGTGTGGTTCCGTACAAAAAATGTTTTAATGATGTCTGTGGTAGTAATGAGAGGATTTCTTGCTATTTCTTTCAGTTTTTGGTATTTTTTTTAGTTACTTCTAGTCCGTTTCTATTGAATAGAAATAGTTGAAGGTTGTAGGTTTCAGGGATACAAAAGCAAGCGACATTAAGAAGACCGCTGAATCATTCGCTGTTTTTGTGTATTTTTTCGCTACGCTATTCTTTACTAAGTGTTTTACGAGTATGTCTATTCGAGTTTTTAACCCCCGACGCAAAAACGACGGGGTATTATAAGGTTAACGTGTCTGTGTGTGTCAAAAAAATAAAAAAAATAAATATCGCTGGACATTAACACACAGCGCCACCTATGTCTGTCTGTGGTATTGTAGCTCCCGAGCGTATGAACCGATTTTGATTTTTTTTTGTTTGAAAGGTAAATCTGTCGGGAGTGTTCTTAGCTCTGTTTCATAAAAAATGGTCCAAGATGGCCACCATCACAAATTAGCGAATTACTTTTTTTTCACAATTCCTTCAAAGTGGTTTCAAATGAAAGAGCTTGACTAGTACTTACAATAATGAAAACTATTTCTTTTTACTCCCTAGGGAATAAATGGTCACTTTAATCCCGCTTCGTAGGGCTATATTGGCGTACTTTTAAGAGCATGAAAAGTGAAAATGTAATTTTCAACCTAATGGGTCATCATCTGCATAGCCTTTTCCCAAATATGTCGGGGTCGGTTTCTGCTTAGCCGGTATTTTAGAAAGAAAGAAAGAAAGAAAGAAAACGGACCCCTAAAAGCGCGGAAGCACAAAACTAATAACAGAGCGCCCGTCACCTGACTATAAAACAGCACCTCGGTTTATTGTGACATCACAAACACTTGAGCAACGCTCTGCATTACATCAAAATGTGCACAGTAATTTTATATGTGAGTTCTTTTTTTTAAATATTTTTTTGTTAAGTGAAATTGTGAATTAGTTTTAAAGGTGTTGGTTTTAAGATAGCTGGCGAAATACATGTAGTGCGTCTAGGTACACCTCCGAAAAAACCCAATACAATAGGCGTCGTACTCTGTGGTGCAGGTTTTTGTCATTGGCCTGTTTTGGATTTGTGTACGCCTATAAGTGTTTAGTGTATTGAGTTTTACCCAGGAATATGTAAAAGACTGGATCTGTTTCTATTTCTACAGTTTCTATATCATGGAATTGAAATACATATTTTACAGTAATTTCTCAAGTTATTATGCCTTGTGTCTGTGACTATAGCTTCGCTTTTTTTTGTTTTCTTGACATTCAAAAGTGCGGTAATGGTCTTATTGAAATAAATGATTTGAGTTGAGTTTAATATGTAATTCCTGGATTTTAAGTCCTGTTTATCGTTTTATGGGTCTGTCGAAATAGGAATCGGCCGAACAAGTGCATATATCGGAGAAGGGATCTGTCGAAGTGTTTTTAAATAGGTGTGTGTTGTCGAAGGAGGTATGTTCTGTCGAAGCAATGTGTAGTCGAACTATTACCGTGTCGAAATGATTACTTGTAACTGTCGAAGTTCAGGACACTCTGGTCTAAGTTTCTTAACTTTACATAAATCGATTTTTATACATTTAATTGATTTAATAATACCTTGCAATAATGCATATTGCTTGTTCATGTAATATTTATCCAAAAACAAACTGTGATACACACAGGACAAGCTGCCCGACTAGCATGGGCAGGGGATAAAAATTTTATCCACCGGTTATATCCACTTTTGTTTGAATTTTGTCCCTTGTCAGTGGAAATAACCGGTGGATAAAATTTTATCCCCTGCCCATGCTAGCCGGGCTGTAGTACCTACGCGCCAGAGGTTACAGCTAAAAAAGGTCAAAATAGTCTAATACCCCGTTGTGTTTGCTAGCAAAATTTTGCAGGGTTAAAAATGTTGCTGGACTTTTAAAGTGAATTAATTACTGTCGTTTATTTTTTTACTCAGACTTCAGCTTAGCTATATTTAAATCAGGGAAGAGAAGGTTATATAACACTAAACCTACCTAGGTACCTATGTGGTTTATTCATTCATTTTTCATATTCATTTTTTCTTTGAAATTTCGAAATTAAGTACTCCATATCAGCATTAAGTTTTAGTATTTTTTTTTCACACAAATATTTGTCACTTTTTTCTTCTCAAAAGTACAACTGGCATTTTGATCAAATGATTTATTAGGCTACAATTGAATAAAAACCATTTCGCACTATTTGGCCCGCAGTGACTGACGTTACAACCACTTTGTAGTGCAAGCTATTTAGAACTTTATTCTAACAGAATTTCAAACTCAGTTTGAACCACCACAAATAGAGTTGCTAATTTAGCAGGTCCAGCCTGAAACTGTCATCGACACTCTTATAAGAGTATTGTACGATATATATTTTCTCTGTTAACTGTTACCTAAACAAAGTTAATAACCAGCTAATATCACGCAGCAATTTTTCATCCCCCGTTCAATGACAAAGCGTCCTTTGTTACTTTCTCATATCGTTAGATTTAAGCTAAAAACTGCTTTTATCTGCAATAAATAACAGGCAGGGCTTGTTGCTGGGGCTGTGTATCATCGCAGACCATTGGACACATTTTATACTGGCTTCTCACGGTGGAAACATCTGGGAGACGATTGTGTTCGGGAACGTGTTCGATTGAAAGACTTAAAAGTATACTCGTACAGAATTAGAATGAAACATGTGATTTTATAACATTTTGTTCTCTTATACAAAAGATTTAGTACTTTATCGTAAGACGGGGTGAATAACGGGGTGGGGGGGGGGGGGGGGGGGTTTGGATGGGAAATCATCAAATGACTTCTCCCACCCTGGGTGGAGCGGGAGGGAGTGTCAGACTTTTACTGACTAAAACCCATCCATGTTCCTTCCTCGCCCTTTACGTTCCGGGGCCGCGGTATCTCTTTCGAACAGTCCCGCAGGTCTCGATTCACCCCGCGTCTCTATTCTATTCACCCCATTTTACCTGGTACTGATATTTTGCTATCGTATTTGCGTAGGCGCTTTAGCAAGATTGTCGACTATGACTTATTTTAAACAGATCATGCCGCCTGAAATCCCCGAAGGGTTAGGCAGAGCCCATTAGTACATCCGTATATCGTCAGTTATGTTTAAGTCCCTTGGAATAGGGAGCGAGCCTATTCCAAAATACAGTTTAAGTAGCATTATATTTTCCGCCCCATATCATATGTTGTAGAGTAATTTTCTGTATTGTTTAAGCGGAGTTTACTAAAGTACGTAACTAACACGTAATAGGCTGCAAAATGACTGCCTCGTTGGTCTAGCGGTCGAGATTCTGGGTCCGATTGTGAGACTTTTCCACAGCACGAATTTCTCAGTAGCAGCGACGGAGTTTGGATTTACGCCTGGTATATGGCAATAGGTTCGTCCTCTATTCCATGGGACTTAAACATGGCGTAATGTGGGTGTACCTACTATCAGAAACGCCTCTGCCTAACCCTTCATGTATTACAGGTGTAATGTTATGTTATGCTTATCTATACTAATAATATTATAAAGAGGAAAGATTTGTAGTTTTGTATGTAATGAATAAACTTAAAAACTTCTGGACCGATTTGAAAAAATCTTTCAGCAATGTCTATCTACATTATCAGAGAGTAACATAGGCTATATTAAATACGCGTGACGTTCACTAGTATCTAATATTCAAGCGAGCACGCTTCTCATCTCCCGTATATCCTCCACCCCAGTATATCAGGCGCATGCTTCGAACAGCGCGAGATACACCTGATCTATCGCCACACTGCTCATAACGTATATTTTACACCCCCACGTAAACGTTGCCCGTTTGCGTTTAGATTTAGAACATCATATTCTGAGCCAATGATACGGAGGCACGAACGGGGATTGCGATTCACGATTCTGTTTTTGAAAACTGTTCGAATGAATATAAGTAATATCACATGAGTAAGTATTTATTTAGTCATGTGGTAATATTATGAACTTTTTGACTAATGTCTGATTTAGCGGGGTGGTGGCAAGTGACAACTAAATAAAAAAAAAACATGGTCACTTAGCTGAAAGGGTCGCTCAAGGAACTATACATAACTCGTGAAATGTATGTATGTCACCGTAAAATTGTCAAATACGTTATATTACAATATAACGTGTATCTCTCTAGCGATATTGTAAAGTCTCGAATTATTGTCAACTGAACATACGGAAGTATCTCTTGCCCCCATAAACGGGACTTGGGGCACCCCCCCCCAACTCACGCGGTGTGGAGAGGAGGGGTCCCCCTTGCCCAGTGGTACCACTCTCATGAAAAGATACTGTACCATTCCTGAGAAATATCGATTGATATAACCTAACCTTAAAACACTTCATATTCCCCTAAAAAGCGTAGTCGACGGAGCCCCACTTCGTGGGGCCCCTATTTCCGGGTGCAGGGTTTAAAGGAACCTAACTAACCTAACGGGGGGGTGCCCCAAGTCCCGATTATGGGGGCAGAGATACTTCCGTATGTTCAGTTGACAATAATTCGAGATATTACAATATCGCTAGAGAGAAACACGTTATATTGTAATATAACTTTGACAATTTTACGGTGACATATACGTGCTTGTACTCTGTAAATAGAATCCATTCTATTTAACCGATATCCAAAAGACGTAGGTTTTTGTGTGTATGTTCAGCGATATCTTCGCCAAGTGTGAACCAATTGTGATGATTCTTTTTTTTTTTTTCAAAACTGTGTTTAATGACATAATTGGAAAAACTGTTTCTTTTTAGCTTTTGAACACCTCAGCTTAGCTTAATCCTTCGGAGATGCGTGAACAGTTGGTCCCGGCTGTCATTTGTAGATGTTTGACAGTCGTTACAAGAAGTCAGTGGCCCAAAAAGTCTGACAACCAGTCCGTGTTACCCAGTGCTAGCTGGGTTGTGGAGGTCAGATAGGCAGTCGCTCCATGTAAAATACTGGTATTCAGCTGGAACCGGTTAGCTTGGAGGCCGACACCAACATAAAAACATATTCTTCTTGCAATCCAAGAAGATACACCATTCTTTCAAGCCGTTTGAACTAACTCCACTACTTACAAAGATTTATATGTTCATATAATCTTTTAAAACGCCACACAATATTTCACAATTTATTGGCTTTCTATGTCTTCTGCAGCACTATAAGCCGCTCTTAAACTATTGAATGTTCCTTCGTGGCTTGGTTTATAAAGGAGTATTGAACGATTTAGGATTATTTTGTATTGTAGGTACTGTGTAACTTTAGCTATTAAAGTTGAAGTGATGGCGAAGATCCAGACCTTCATGTTAACTACAATTATAAAGGGGAAAAATTCGTTCTTTTTGTTACGTTTTAACTCAAGAACAACTAAATCGATTTTAAAAATTCTTTCACCATTAGAAAGCTACATCTTTACCGAGTAACATAAGCTATAAATTATATTGATATCATGCAAATTACCCGAGCTATGACAATTTTTGCGGGCAAAGTAGCGGCCGAAGTGCTATAGTAGTTTACGAGTATATTTTGGAAGTGTGACGGTTTAGAAGTTTTTGTCTAAAACCAAACTTGTTTGTATTGATACCAGCTATTGATAATACTGGTTATGTGTGACTGCACCGTTGGCCTAGTGGTCGTAAGCGCGACTGCAAAGTTCCTGGGTTCGGTTCTCGAGTCAGGCAAAGTGCTTTTAGGTTTCTCCATCAGGATTTTTTCACTAGCAGCTTGTTCATGCCCGGTTGACGGCAATAGGCTAGCCCCTTATTACGTGATACTTAAAATCGTAACTGGCGGAATGAAGCAGTACTATTTGGTACACCTCTGTCTAATCCCTCGAGAATTACAGGTGTGATATATTATAATATAACTAGCTTCTACCCGCGACTTCGTTCGCGTGAAGTTTTGGTATCGCAACGCATCGCCTGCTCAATGGAAGCTTTTTTCCCGCTTGCAACATTTCTTATTGCTGCTCCGCTCCTTTTGGTCATAGCGTGATGTTATATAGCCTATAGCCTTCCTCGATAAATGGACTATCCAACGCAAAAATAATTTTTCAATTCGAGCCGGTAGTTCCTGAGATTAGCGCGTTCAACCAAACAAACAAACAAACTCTTCTGCTTTATACGAGTAAATATTAGTATATAGAAGTATAGATAATAATAATCAAATTTATTTTTTAATATATTATTACAGTATGATGTAGATTAGATATATAGTAGACTACGGCCCACATACTCTCACAATCTAATTTCCCGAAATAAGATTAGAGAACAAAATAAACTGAAGATTCATTCAGAAGCCTTGGGCTTAGTATTACAAAGATCAAAACGCTTAATAATACATAAAGTAGGTAGATCTATTTTCAGGAAATGACAACGGCTCTACCCACGCTCATTCTAACAGTAAACTTAGGCGATTTCCAGACGATAACGCTCGTCCGCGCGGTCGTGCGGTGGTGGTGAGGCGTGTATGTTCAGTGCGCCGCGCGGAGATGCGCTGAGGGCTCCTCCGTTCGCGCGGTTTTCTGGTGTAGGTGTGTTAGGCATAAACTCCACTGACTCCTCTACTGGTGTAAGAAGTTCGAACCCAAGACGTGCATCTCTGATTTTTCAGATTCATGTGCGTATTGTACTATAATTATCACAGCATGCCTTAGAAAATTTCTTGACGGCATGTTAAGCCAATTCAGAGGCCCATTGGCGGCATACAAAGTCTGACACCAGGTGAGGATTACAAGCCAATTTAAAATGAGATCCGCTACACCGCTCGACCGTGCGGACCAGCGGTGTCGTGTATGTACCGCCTTAGGTTCGAGCTACAATTTCAGTTGGAAGCGGGTTTCTTGAAAGATATCTGTGACATTCAGAGGGTATTTAAAAGGTCAGACGTAACGGAGGGAAAAAAGCTAATGCTAATAATAGCCTTTTTGTACAAAATGGTGTTTTGTGTCTTGTTGAAGGGACAGTTATATATTAGCTGTGTGTTATTTAAATATTTTCGCCATGAATTCGAAAAATCTGAGGTGTCTCTAGACCTATGGCTTGACACATACTCATACACATTCTCTGATGATCACACCACTAGACAATGGCTGCTATCATCAGCACTAAAAAAAGAGATATTTACTGTATTTGTTATTTCTTCTGAGTTCTTAATAAATCGGCGCTGTTGTAAGCACCATATGGCGCCAAAGATCAAGATTTTTGAAGTGCAAACTTCTTTGGGCGCGTTGAGTACTTTTTGAGTGAACAAAAATCATGGAACTTGCGTGACCGTCACGTACGATTTTCGTAGCATTTCTCTCGTAGAAAGTCGGCTATGAGTTGCTACTTCAATTGGCATTTCCTAAGAGTGCCCCGCGTGTTTTTTGTTAGTCTACATTGACGAGTAATTCAGCAACTCGTCCCACACGCCCACGGCCCATTTGGGACGAGTTGATGAAAATCAAACCAATCAAAATTATACAATTGAGTGATCTTCAAACATGTTTCCTAACTAATGTAGTCCAAGATTTATACATGACAGGATCGTTGAGGAAGCTGCAAGTGCCAAGACAAACACATAAATCATGCTGACGTGTCTATTGTTAGGCTTGCCAAAACTACGCAGGTGTTATGTTCTTATACGTATAGCTGTGTTTCTGCTGAATTGATATTAAATTCAGTACCTAGGTAATGATTTTATTGTGGAATTCCTTGTGGTGAAACTTAAAGAACTTTATATTTCAAAGGATTTATTATTATGTTAATTAAGTTCCTTCATGCAATGATGCATATTTCAGTCTGTGAAGGAAATGCATCAAATCGGCTATTTTATTAGTATTCCGCGGTTGAAACCACTCACACTCAACTACGCGAAGATTTTATTAAACCATTGTTTTATAAATCTTCCCCTAAACTTTAAGGGGTATGTGGGAGTCTTAAGTTGTTCCCGTGACCTGTTGTCATTTCATCCATCCAGTGTTAATTCAGTGCTTAACACTATGATCTATTTCACCTTGCTTTCCACGATACTACTCATTTGTTTTTAGGGTTCCGTAGCCAAATGGCAAAAAAAAACCGGCCAAGAGCGTGTCGGGCCACGCTCACTGTAGGGTGCCGTAGCTTCCCAGACCATTAAAAATACCAACATTTTTCGTCAGCAAAAATAACTTTGTTTTTCATAGTATTTGTATGAAAAACAAAGTTATCATTTGCGTTTTTTTTGAAAAAGTGCTATATAACTCAAAAACTATTCAACTCATCAAGTTGAAAATAATTTTCCTAGAAAGTTCATATAAAGGTCTACTTCTGTGATTTTTTTCATATTTTTTAAACTTATGGTTCAAAAGTTAGAGGGGGGGGGGACACATTGTTTTTGACTTTCGGAGCGATTATTTCCTAAAATATTAATATTATCAAAAAATGATTTTAGAAAACCCCTATTCATTTTTAAATACCTATCCAACAATATATCACACGTCAGGGTCAAAATTAAAAAAAAAATCGCTCCCCACTTTACGTCTGGGGGAGGTACCCTAATAAAAATGTTTTTTTAAATTTTTATTTTTGCACTTTGTCGGCATGATTGATATACATATTGGTACCAAATTTCAGCTTTCTGGTGCTAACGGTCACTGAGATTATCCGCGGACAGACAGACAGACAGACATGGCGAAACTATAAGGGTTCCGTTTTTTGCCATTTGGCTACGGAACCCTAAAAACGGAACCCTTATAGTTTCGCCATGTCTGTCTGTCTGTCTGTCCGCGGATAATCTCAGTGACCGTTAGCACCAGAAAGCTGAAATTTGGTACCAATATGTATATCAATCATGCCGACAAAGTGCAAAAATAAAAATTTAAAAAAACATTTTTATTAGGGTACCTCCCCCAGACGTAAAGTGGGGAGCGATTTTTTTTTTAATTTTGACCCTGACGTGTGATATATTGTTGGATAGGTATTTAAAAATGAATAGGGGTTTTCTAAAATCATTTTTTGATAATATTAATATTTTAGGAAATAATCGCTCCGAAAGTCAAAAACAATGTGTCCCCCCCCCTCTAACTTTTGAACCATAACTTTAAAAAATATGAAAAAAATCACAGAAGTAGACCTTTATATGAACTTTCTAGGAAAATTATTTTCAACTTGATGAGTTGAATAGTTTTTGAGTTATATAGCACTTTTTCAAAAAAACGCAAATGATAACTTTGTTTTTCATACAAATACTATGAAAAACAAAGTTATTTTTGCTGACGAAAAATGTTGGTATTTTTAATGGTCTGGGAAGCTACGGAACCCTACAGTGAGCGTGGCCCGACACGCTCTTGGCCGGTTTTATTTCTACCATACTTCCTCATCATCATCATCATCATCATCGGCCTATTAATGTTCCCACTGCTGGGACAGGCCTCCTCTCTATGAGAGGGAATGGGCTATATAATCCACCACGCGGGCCCAGTGCGGATTGGTAGATGTCACATGTCTTCGAATTTATAGTTCTAGGACATGCCGGTTTCCTCACGATGTTTTCCTTCACCGTTTTGAGAGTAGCGTTGAACGACTTACTGAACGTAAGTCGGGGCCGCCACCACTGGGCCACCGCTGCTAAATTCTTCCTCATTTGTTCTTATTTCATAGTAACATATACTAATATTACAAAGAGAAAAGATTTGATTATTTGTTGGTTACGATTTAACTCAAAAACTACTCAACGGATTTTAAAATACTTTCACTATTAGAAAGCTAAGTTTTTACCAAGTAACATAGGCCATAAATTATATTGATATCATGCAAATTGTCCGAGCTATCATAATTTTATCGGACGAAGTCGCGGTTGAAATCCTAGTAGAAAATAATTTGCCCAATAACTCGTATACGAAAACGTTAGAAAACCTAAGTTTACGACGCAGTAGTGTAAAGTTTGCACATGAGTTATGTCAAATGAGTTGCAGTCTGCAAACGGTTGTTGTTTGCAACTGATATGAGTTTATAATGTGTTCTGCGGTTGATGGTCGCAAGTTGTAGCTAGTACACGAATTATTACTGTATGTTTATGTGGATATGTGTATCTAAGAACATCTGCAACAATTTGTAGCCCTCGTGATAAGAATATTGGCTTGAAAAACGATTGGTTCTAAGGACCATCATTCTTCATTCTCCTGCCCTTATCCCAACTTATTTGTGGTCGGCGCCTAGCGCATGCTGCATGCTTGCTTGCATGCTGCATGCTTATTTGTATGCTGCATGCTTGCTGCATGCTTGTTTGTACGCTGCATGCTTGCCGCATGTCTTCTTCTTCCATATTTCTCTATCACTCGTCATTTCATCGAAGTTACTGTTCAAATGGCCAAGCGGAAAGTCTGCAAAAAAACATCGACATCCTATTTACAACCAACATTCTGCTTCCAGTGTGTTAGCGCGGTGCTGGTCTCCAGCGTGGCCGCAGGTGACGAGATGCAGTGGACACCATACAACAGCCTGCTGCAGCAGTATCAACAGGCGTCCTCGCCCTACCAGCAGGCGGCTTCACAACAGGATCAACAGGTGAGGACGACATGAAAGGGAAGAATGGTCCTACTGACTGCGTCGTTGTTGGAAGGATACGAGGGAATATCTACCTATATCGATCCCCAGATCTTATTTGTTGTTCTTCTGATAGTAAGTTTTACTATCTGGTATTTTGAGGACTTCTTCTTTCTCATGTGGTTAGCAACTAACCTGGTCTCAGAGCGTTTATGCCGCCCATGGGCCTCTGACTTGGCTATATATAGTGTCGAGAAATATCCGACACCAACCCCTCAAATATTTTGAGATTTGGGGGGGGGGGGGGTCGAGGACTTTTGATAGTTCTCCTGATCAGTCCCAGCCATGACGCTATCAGCGATTGTAAAATTATATTTTTCATTCAGGAATGTTATAAACCTGACACAATAAAATTCACCCCCTAAAAAATCCTCTATGCAAGTACAACGTTTCCTTGAGTTAAACGCCTGCAGAAAATACACCTCTTAAGCTTGAAAATTGGTACCAAATAATATTATAATACACGAAAACCTCGGTTTTATCATTCTCTTGGAAATGAGGGGCGATATTATTAATCCTGTACTTCGGTCTTTGATGTTACCACATAAAAAACATCCCCTTTGTATGTACCCTACTTATATTAAAAAATTCAACGGTAATACATTTGGGGCGGCCTATTTATTTCCTAGCTACGTTGTGTGTTAGAACCAGAGTTTCTTTTGAGGTTCCGCACAGCCAATTTTCTCTTTTGGTAATTTTGGTTTTAGATTTTCGTCACACATCTGAAATATTTAAGTCATAAATTATGGTCAATTCTTCTTTTTTTTAGTAAATTTGCCAGCGATGTAAAACAGCTTCCAGAATAAAGAGTTTTCTTCTGAACCATAATAGTGATAAGGTCTACTGGTTGTTCCCGTAGTAAATATTTATCTGTTAGTAGAATTAATAATGTGCAATCAAGACCTCCAGAAAAGAATACCCAACTGTACAATGACTGCAGCCATCTCCTCCTTTTTTCAACCAATTTTTACCATACAATCAAAATTACTAGTTCTATATTCAAATTGGGAATCAGCACTCTTAGAACGTCAAAATGACATAAAACAGTATCTCAAAACTACCGTCGTTCCTCACTTCCTAGTGTTTCCCTCTTTCTGGGTCAGTTGGGTAAAATGAAACGTTTTGTGTATCTTCTACTCGATAAGGAAGGACCCCTAAATACTAAAAGTGTAATGTATATTTTCTTTAACAGAAATATATAAAATGTCATAAAAGCATATTATATGTTTTTTCTTGCCTTATTTCTTTTTTTATTATGTTCTAAAGGCACTGTAGACCTTGCTCGTTGTATCTTGATATAACTTTATTGGAAAAAAGTTCCGTAGATTTTACTTTTATGGTTTTTGGCTGCTTGTGGTATTTCGTCTTTGTAAAGATAAACCTACATTATCAATGGTCGGTTAAGGTCTTTTATTATATAGGTACCCAGGCTTTTACAATCTTGTAGTGATTTAGTATTTAAAATTGATGGTTTGACAGGCGAAATTTCTTTAGGGTACAACATGAAAATCAGAATTCATTTATTGATATTAAACTGATAAATCAGCTTTTTTTTTTAACCTCAAACATCTTTGCCTAAACCTTTGGTGTTTATTCCAAAAACATATCGACATAATTAACTCGTCATATAAGTCAACACAAATCACGATCTAGACCTACCAAATGGATTCATAACATGAATATTGTTCGGATTTAAACTTTTTTCTATAAATTTTCCACTAAGTACACTTTCACTAGAAGAATACCCAAAAAAATAAATAAGTGCGTCAGTATTTAAACGCCTAATTAACGTCTGCACCACTCTAAATTCAAAAAAGAAACTGACAATCAATTTTATTGTGAGACAGATTACCTAACACTTAACTATTCTAAAAGTTCTGCTCTAAAAACTTGGTTTTCGAACGTAACGAACCGATTGGATAACCGTTACAAGAGTTACCGAACGAAAATAAAAACGTCAACGCAAAAAGTAATACGGACCACAGACTGCTAAAAAAAAAAGAAAAAGGCGCCACAGACTAAATAGCGGGCATGTCGTTGCGCGGGAAACGCTTGCTTTTTTTTTTGTCAACGTACTGTTATTAAATTGTCGAGTAACCGATTCCGGTGAATTTTGAACGGGTTTTAGCTGAAGTCAGATTATTCAGGTCGTTGATGCCAAAGGGTAAATTTTAATTTTGGGATTGAGCTGTGTGATAGTTTGGGACCATTGTTAATGTGCGTATGAAAAATAAAATGGCTGCATCAAGAGAAAGTTTCACATATTGAAGCCAAAAAAGAGCTTTGTTTTCATTTTGGAATAGTTTAGCATTGTATGAGTTAAAATAATACCTCCACAAACTTAAAATAAAACAGTAGCGGGTCACGTAGTTATTATCAATGAAAGTGGACTGTATCGAATTTCGTGCCATCTAGATTGTCTTTCTTTTATTTGTTCATGAGACACGAACTAGTGCATTGCCGTGACACTTTTTATTGTTTCTGTTTCTGATTATGATCAGTATTATATATGTAGGAATATCATACATCGGCAGCTTTTTCCACTCACAGCTGTGTATTGAGTTTAGGTCATTTCCATATGCGCCGCTCTTCCCTGATTTGTGCAAACAAGGGATCATTTAGGCCTCACCCACCGAACTTTTTAAGTCATAATATTATATCCTTTTATTTGTCGATCTACCAACACTTTTTCTACAATTTTACCATACGTACTGTTTCACAAACGATGATGCACTTGATATCGCGTCCTATGTGTCCTTTATCCGCTATCAAAGGCGTCAAATTCGTGGCTCATTTCTGGACTGACAAAATTCACATTACCACCTTTAAACTTATTTTCTCTTTTGTCCACAGTTCCAAGCTAGCGATTTTTCGGGCGGTTATGACTTTGGCGGGCAAGGCGGTGGCTCCCATGACTTCGGCGGTGGCTCGCACGACTTTGGCGGTGGCAGTTCAGGCGGCGACTATGGCGGTAGCTCCCACGACTTCGGCGGTCACGACCTCAAGTCGCACGTCTACCCCGTCCATCAACACGTCGAAGAAGAGAACCCTGAGCCCATCAAGCACTACAAAGAAATTGTCGTCCCTCTCCCTAAGAACGTAGAGTTTAAAGTCAATCAGCCAATCATCATTCCTGTACCTCACCCCATTCCCATTCAGGTACCAGTTCCGAAGGCTGTAGTTATCCCGATTATTAAAGAAGTATCGATTCCCGTTGAGAAGTCGGTACCTTACCCTGTAGAACGTATCGTCCATGTGCCCACATTCAAGAAGGTACCATTCGAGGTCGTAAAGCATATACTGGTACCGGTTGAAAAACCTGTACCTTTCAAGGTTCCCGTATATGAAACTATCATTCACACCAAGAAGGGTGGAAAGCATTAGATTTTAATTTAAAATGTGTTGTTGGAGTTGTTTTAAAAGATCAGGCTTTAGAGTTTGCCGAATTCATCTTATTATGAATATCTTATGCCTTTCTAATCTTTGATTTTACGCACAATTGGGCCTTATCTTTTGGATTTTTTCTTTGTCTCTGACATTTGCAAGAGTGACTATATTCTTTAAACAGTAATTTACCCAAAAATAGAAAAAAGACTCATGAAGTTATATTTAGTTTGGCTTCTACTTATTATCGCCTTTTAAAACGGCATCTGAATTCTTTGTCTGATACATAGCTATCAACTCTTATTCTCCAATAGTAAGGCCAGCCCCGTATTGTCTAATGGTAAACAAATATTGTCCAAGCTTACCCAGGCCAATTTGAGGCCAAGACTTTAACAAATGTATAAGTTTTATTATATAATCCTACCGCCTTATTACAATTGTTGTTCATTGTTGTTAAACTGTTGTTACGTTGTTGTAGTTTGTTGTTTGTGTGCGTGTGTTGTAAATATTGTTGTTGTTATTTAGTTTTAAGGTGTAACTATTAAATGTGTTTTATAAAGTTTTTTTTAAATGTTTTATTCGATCACTATAATTGTCAATGACATGGACTGCAAATGACAGCCTTTACAGCTTTAACGTGCTTGCGATCAAGAAGCATATCGAGCTCAACTTCTGCTCATCCCAACATCAAGCAAAGCGTGAAGATGCAACAATTTACCATATTACTAGCGTAACTAAAACACATTGCATGTCGCCTCCACATAACAAACTATAGCATCTCATTATGTCCTAGACTTTCACAGTCCAGTGATTTGGAGATAGTAATGAGAGCTAGATTTCAGGTCTGCTAAATAACGAAGCAATTTAAAGCTAGTAATGTTATGATTCATAGTTAGTAACGTGACTGACTGCCTCGTTTGTCTGTGTGGTTGTAGAATAGTACAGCCACAAAAGTCCCGGAAAGTTCCTTCGTTCCGGAAGTTTCAAGTTCGGAGTTCATTCCGGGACTTTTCAGGCGTAATGTTATGTTGTGTGGTGACAGAGTAAATAACCCATAGAGCCTGACTGACTGGGTTCTTCGTTCTATACAGTAACTTTCGCAATAATAATAGTACATTATAAAATAAATAAATAAAATACATTTATTTCGAGCAACATTAACTCATATGTGGGAGTGCACACAAATACAAACAACACACCAAAGATAATAACACAAATAAAATAAAAATAAAACAGAATAAAAAAGGCAACATCTAGCCGGCCCCGCTGACGGCAACATGCCTATCACAGCAGTGCCGTATGTATGGGCAATTCATCCGGTCCGCGATCATCTCTGGAACAACATTATGGTATATATGTCACCGTAAAATTGTCAAATACGTTATATTACAATATAACGTGTATCTCTCGATATTGTAAAGTCTCGAATTATTGTCAACTCAACATACGGAAGTATCTCTGCTCCCATAATCGGGACTTGGGGCACCCCCCCGTTAGGTTAGTTAGGTTCCTTTAAACCCTGCACCCGGAAATAGGGGCCCCGCGAAGCGGGGCTCCGTCGACTACGCTTTTGCTTTTTAGCGGAATATAAAGTGTTTTAAGGTTAGGTTAAAATAATCGGTATTTCTCAGGAATGGTACAATATCTTTTCATAAGAGTTGTACCACTGGGCAAGGGGGACTCCTCCTTCCCTCCACACCGCGTGAGTTGACTACCATCGCATGCATTTCACGTAAAATAATGCGTTTTGTTGTAAGCAGTATGTTCATTTGACAATATTTCGAGATTTTACAATATCGCTAGAGATATTACAATATAACGTATTTGACAATTTTACGGTGACATATACAAGTGTGTAATGTTGGTGATTACCGCTGAGGCGCCATTGAGACCCGAGCCGTTAGGTAAGGGTCTTAAGAGAGCCGAGGACGGTAATCATCAATACACACGTGTATCATACGAATTTTTGAACACACTTGTGAAGAAAAAAATGATAAAAAATCGTTTTTTATTTCATAATAAAAAAAACCCTTTAACACACTTGTGAATATTAGCAAAAATAGTCAGTTTATTTACAGGTGTCATAATGTGCCTCATTGCGGTGAAATTAGAGCCGTTTTATGAGCAAGTGTGTTGAAAAGTTTTTTTTTCCCACAAAGTACATACCTACAGAGGTGTTACAAATATTGGAGGTAGGTACAAAGGTTTGTGGGAGTTAGGAATTCAAATTAGATAATTAAAGATAGCTTGTGCTATGGAGTGCTGGCCCACTCGCCGAGATTGGGATTATGACAATTTTAGAGCGTAGGACATGACATGTCATTGTAGGACTATAGGTACAATAGAATAACAAGAAAAGTACTATTGTGTGTAGTGTGAGTGCGAAGTGAAAGTGTCCTTTGTGGTATGGTGTTGTGTGTGTATGTGTGAGAGAGATATAATGAATACATGGTGTAAGTCTATTGGTCGTACTACACAAATGCTGTCGGCCGATGAATCAACACCACACACATCTGTGCTAAAGCACATAGGAGTTGATACGAGCAGTAAAATATTTATTCGACCGGTACCGATTCAGGCAGACTCGAACAATGACACCAGAGCATGACATGTATGTTTATTTAATTTTAAGCGCCTGCAAAAGTTTTCAGAGCAACCCTACATTATCTAGTTTTGCTATAAACACAAGAGCTCATAGGTTAATAATAACGGTGCCCGAGTTGATTTATAGGTAAAGCTGTGCTTGTCAAGGTTATTCTGTGGATGGGTGTCCACCTATTACCTACCGAGGAATCCTGTTCCTCGGTAAACACGTTAATAGTCCCGGATATCATTTGTAGATCTTTGACAGGCGTTACAGGTAGTCAGTGGCCTAAAAGTCTGACAACCAGTCCAAGGGGAGTTACCAAAAGGGGTATCGTACTACCCAGTACTAACTGGTTGTGGAGGTCGGACCGGCAGGCAGTCACTCCGTGTAAAAAACTGGAATTTAGCTGCATTTGGTTAGACAAGATATCACCATTATTATATCACCGCTCTTATTCAACCACCGGCATTATATCACCGCTCTTATTCAATGCGTACACAGAGCTAATAATGCGTATCACTTTAGAAGACTGGACGGATGGTGTAACAATTGGTGGATACAAAATTGCAAACTTGCGTTACGCGGATGACACCACCTTATTTGCAACCACTTCGCAACACTTGGAAGAGCTACTGGCAAAGATGGAACGCGTGAGCCATGAGTTTGGGCTAAAAATTAATCGCAGCAAGACCCAGGTGATGATTGTGAACCGTGCCAGGAATAATTTGCCAGAAGTGACCCAAATCGCGAATTGCAACGTGGTTCAATCTTACATCTATCTTGGGGCTCTAATTTCGAATAATGGCGGGTGCATCGATGAGATCAAACGACGTATGGGCATCACAAGAACAGCGATGGACAGGATGCGGAAAATATGGAGGAATAGAAACATAACTAAAGCCACGAAGACCAGGCTGGTTAGGACGCTTATATTCCCCATATTTCTTTACGCAGCTGAAACCTGGACCTTACGAGATGTGGAAAGGCAGAAAATAGATGCTCTGGAAATGTGGTGCTGGAGAAGAATGCTTGGGGTGTCGTGGACCGAGTTTCGCACGAACGTCTCGATACTTCAAGAACTCGGTATCAGGCAGCGTCTGTTTTCAACAGTACAATCTCGCATCCTGACATTCTTCGGACATATTTCCCGGCGTGACAATCAGTCCATAGAACGCCTTGTGGTCCAAGGGAAAGTAGAAGGCACTAGACCGCGCGGAAGGTCACCCACGCGTTGGACTGACCAGATCAAGTCTGCCATTGGAGGTTCAGTTAACGAATGCAGCAGGATGACCTCTAGCAGGCAGCGGTGGCGAAATGTCGTGAAGTGCATCATATCTGCCCCTTCCAATACTGCTACTTAACGATCACGACCGCTCTGTCAAGAGCGTACCGGATAAGAAGAAAAGAAGGTTAGACAAGAAGCCAACTCAAACATAGTTGGGAAAAGGCTAGGCAGATGTTGTTGCTATGTAAACTTTACAAGGCGTTTGTCAAGTATCATGAATACTGCAGATAAATAATATATGTCACCGTAAAATTGTCAAATACGTTATATTGTAATATCTCTAGCGATATTTTAAAATCTCGAAATATTGTCAAACGAACATACTGCTTACAACAAAACGCATTATTTTTCGTGAAATGCATGCGATGGTAGTCAACTCACGCGGTGTGGAGGGAAGGAGGGGTCCCCCTTGCCCAGTGGTACAACTCTCATGAAAAGATAATGTACCATTCCTGAGAAATACCGATTAATATAACATAACCTTAAAACACTTTATATTCCTCTAAAAAGCGTAGTCGACGGAGCCCCGCGGGGCTATTTCCGAGCACAGGGTTTGAAGGAACCTAACTAACCTAACGGGGGGGTGACCCAAGTCCCGATTATGGGGGCAGAGATACTTCCGGGTATGTTCAGTTGACAATATTTCGAGAGTTTACAATATAGCTAGAGAGACACACGTTATATTGTAATATAACGTGTTTGACAATTTTACGGTGACATATACAAGTAAAACAAAAACAATTATATTTCTGACTTTTTTAGCACTCCAACCTGGGTTGGTCCCTAGAAGTTTTTGTTCAGTATTAGAAACAGTAGGTATCAATTAACAACAAAAAAAATTACGAAGAATTATGGATAGTCTCATAAAACCATTTTCGTACCTATAGCTGCAACGGTAAAGGTAGGTCCCCTTACTACCACGTTTACCGTAGTATTTTCTCTTTTAAGATACATTTTGTGTTTGCGAAAGGATCATTAACTTTTTTACAAATAAAAAATATTTACAACAAAGGTTTTAAAACCAACAAATGCCAGCTGACATAATCATTGACTCATAATTATTTGAAGGACAGAATAATCTAGCTAGATCGTCTTAGCAGTAATGTGGAAGCATCATCAGTGTTTTCCCGGCCTACATAAGGCAAGTATATGGGCTATTGTTTTATTCTGCGCATAACCAACCTTATATGTGTTGTATAACGATCCTATACAAATGCCTGGTTGATATTATACATTGTTAAAGCTAGTATAGATTTGTCCATCGATTCAGAGTCACCTATGGTGGTCTCTAAGTGTGAATTACCGTGGTTACTTTCGAAATTGGCCGTTTTATCAGTGTTGGTGATAGTGTAGACAAAGTGGTTATAAAGTTGAAACTGAGTGGTGATCCTGTGAATTAAGTGGTTTATAAAGAAAAAGAAGATTAAAGTCTCCAAGATGAAGTTATCACAGTCAACGTTGAAGTTGATCATTAAAATGTTAATACTAATGATGTTGTTCGTCATATTGTTCATGATATCTTCATTTTTGTACAGCGCAAGGTACTGGCCTGATATATACAATTACATAAACGCGAACATTACTATAAGAAGGATACCTACTTTATCTGAATTACAACTGACTGTGATAGAAGTTGGTTATACTACAGAAAGTTATGAGGACAATCACTACAGCACTACTGATGACGATTACCTAGATGCATCCACTGTGAACGGTCTTGATATCGAAGAGTTCATGAAAGAAGAGATCAATTTCAATAAAATAGTAAAAAGAGATATTGTAATTGAACAATTAAAAGACTATATCGAATTACCTCCAAGACCTATATTTGTTGATTACATATTTCTTGAAGAACCGATTAAAGAAGATACGGCTATACCTAAAAATATTGCCGGAGCTGATACTCCACCCAAAGAAACAGAAGAAGATGGTAATATATTTAAAACATCGGTTACTGGAATAATTATAGAAGATGACCTATCAAAATCGACGGTAAGTGAAGAACCTGCTGTAACAAAAAAGTATTACACAGTGCAACCCATAGAGAGCAAAAAATCCAAACGATGTATATACCAAGACGAAGCTACTGAGCAAGATATAACAGATACTACAGAAATGGTTACAAAAGAGTATATTCCTGAACACAGTACAACAAAAGAAGGCTATTTGGTTGGTGATGAAATCAATTCTAAGGTTGACGAGGTTACTGAAGAACCCATTGTATTAACGACGAAAGCGAACGAAAACGAGTTGGTTGATGATGAACAGGATACAAGGTTGATGCGGGATTCGGTTGATGTGAGCCACCTCAGTACTAGAGGATCGGAGGATGTTGAAATGGTGACGAGGAAACCTTGGAAACTGCAGATGATGGTAAGTTTAACTTCTTTAACTTTTTGCGACGTTACACTAGATATCAAGAAACAAAGTCTTGCTGACAACACGGTAAACTTTAAAACCTTTCAGACGGAATTTTCATGCCGTTTTCACCAATGAACGGAGATGTACTTTTAATCATGACTGTTTGCTAGAGGGCACCAGAACAAAACATGCGTTATATGCCACAAAAAAAACCCATTATAGGTCACACAAATATATCAACCAACGAGGCAATCTTCAATCTTGAAAGGAAAAGCGGTAATTTCCTCACCCGAAACTAGATCAACACCCATCATGCATGAATATGTATTCAATGCACTAATAAGCAAGTAATTTCTTTTAACCCAATAAAAACCAAGCCTAATGTTCTAGAACACCTCTTAATTAGTCATTAACGCGTGTTCCGTCATCCATTACGTGTTATCTTCCATCAAATGACTCAACTATGAACATTGACAGCATTGTTACGCAACCGGTCAAATTCTCATGACTTGAAATTTAGTTTACTTCATTATAGAGTAGGTTTTGTAATTATTTTTTCGTATTTTGGAATACCAGACTCTTATACCAGAATCTTATGTGACTAAGGCCCGTTTTCTGTAACTTACTTACTTATAACTGTCAGTTAAAATGCCATGTTTCGCAGCTATAGGTGTATCTATAAACAAAGTTAACTTTAAATATCTTAAGCCGTACCTTGTCACTTGATTCATAGAAAACTCAAAGAAAGATTTTTTGTTACGTTTTGTTTCTAACCGACGCGCGACGGTTAGCTGTCAAACGGACAGATAGCAACCAACAGTAAGTTATTTAAATGGCCGTAAAAGAGTGATGAATAAATATGTTGATGGATGGAGAAGGAGAGTAGGACCAAAGAAACGATGGATGGATTGTGTGAAGAATGATCTGAAAGATAAAGGAGTAAACGATAGCGTGACGGTTGACAGGGAAGAATGGAAGAAAACGACGCGTTGTGCCGACCACAAGTGACATGGGGCACGGGCCAAAAGATGATGTTAGGAAAAGGTATCGAATAACCATAGACATTACGAGAGACAGACGTTAGATGGGACCATAGATAATACACTATAAAGGGTGTAAAACACCTCTTCACGAAGCCGAAAGGCACTTGTTCTCCCTATCATTGCGATCATTTTTTTGTACTACACCATACCTGGGAATCTTCTAGTTACGGAGATATGGGGGATCAAAGTTACAACTTTTTGACAAGCCCCTAAGACGACCCACTGACCAAGTTTTTTTTTAAATACAAGTTTTTTTTGTAAGATTTTAACTTTTCCCACCTCCACGACCCCCGTACTATTCAATCCATCCATCAGCACAATGTTTTTAATGCGTTACATTGAGTTCTACCACAAAACATGATTTATAACCTCAAAAAAAAAAGGTGTTTCCCATCAATAATTTTTGCGTAAAGTTACTTAGTTTGATGGACAGAATGCTTGGTTAACGGCTTTGTGATGAGGTGGTTTACACCCTGTATAATACAAGATAGATGCGCAACTCCGGTTTTCGTTTTTAAAACTGTGTACCTAAACTGTTAGATGGCGCTGTTAGTTTCTCTTCAACCAAATAAATACGAAAAGTAGTTCTTGACTGCGGATTCGAACCTGGGACCTTATTAATCACAAGGCAGCCGCTGTCACCGCTAGGCTATCTACTTCATTGACAAGTTGTCCAAAATAGCTGTTCTATTTATGACAGTGACAGTTGTAAAACAGTCAAACAGTGGAAAAGTTTGTGTTCTCAAACACACAGATGGCAGCACTATCTATGAACATTTTGTTTGACGCCAATGTATGGAAGTTTCACTCCCCTGGATGGGACAAGACGAAGAAACTTGTTATCTAATACTTGTCAATAAATCGGTCCGTCTAGTGTCCCGATTATGAGCGTAGAGATACTTCCGTCGCATGTGTTTCACAATTTTACGGTTTCACTTCGATAGATTATAGTGCATCGAAAAATAATGCATTTTTTTGGTCAAAGTTCCAAATTTTCCACAAGTTGTTTTTTAAATGCCCGTTTTTAATATATTTTTTTTTAACTTGAAACACCTCCACGACCCCCGTATATTCAATCCATCCACCAGCACTATGTTTTGAGTGCGGTACTTTGAGTTTTACCGTCAGGCCACACACAGGCCCAGTATGTCGTGACGAATAATTTATCGTTGATTTTATTTCGCAAAAGTCATGGACGACAGTTATCGTGTCGTCCTATATGTGAACACCTCCATTTAAATGCACATTAAACCACGACACATAAAACTACACGGCTATCCGTCGTCACGACATAGTAGGAACGGGGCCTCAAACGTGGTTTTTCACCTAAAAAAAAAATGTTTTCCAGTCTAATTTTCGTTTCAAGTTACTTACTCAGTATGATGTACAGGATGCTTGGTTGACGGCTTCGTGATGAGTTTGTTGCACCCTGTATAAAAATGTGTAACATATGAACTGTGATGAATAATAAACAGTTGGTAGATTATGTTTTTCTCGTAAAATTGTGTCAACATTATCTATACTGATATTATAAAGCAGAAGAGTTTGTTTGGTTGAACGCGCTAATCTCAGGAACTCCCGGCTCGAATTAAAAAAATCTTTTTGTGTTGGATACTCCATTTATCGAGGAAGGCTTTAGGCTATATAACATCGCGTTACGATTATTAGGAGCGGAGCACGAATGAAAAATGTTGCAAAAACTGGGTTTATTTTCCTTTCGTTTTCTCTCTATGTGACGCAGACGAAGTTGCGTGGGTCAGCTAGTAAATAATATCTCGAATACTAGTGACATTCGTAGTGTATGAATGAGAGAGCAGTGATAGACTAGCGGTGTGACCAGGATTGCCAAGTCAAAGGTCTCGAGTTCGAACCCAAGACACGCACATCTGATTTTTCGGATTCATGTGCGTATTATACAATTATCACTTGCTTCGGTGAAGGAAAACATTGTGATGAAACCAGTATGCCTGAGAGATCTTTCTCGACGGCATGTTAAGCCAAGTCAGAGGGCGGCATAAAAACTCTGACACCACATTAAAAAAGAAAGAAGAAAGAAAAAATGTTTATTCGTCGCAAAGTCATGACGTGCATACAATATTAATAAGGTAAACATAGAACGCATTAATACAAACACAAACATTTAACTAAAACTAGGCAACTGACCCCACGACAAAGAGGAAGATAATTGTAATTTACAAAATGTTACCTAATCTTAAGTAACTCGGGATAAGGGCTGGAAGATGATCATTCCAATTTGCAAAATGGTTCCCTGATGAGGGCCAATTTCAAGAAAAAAATTGAACGAGAACAGCATAATGCAAAACTGAGTTCAAAAGATGCCAGTGTTTGTCAGAGGAGGAATGAGATGACTAGTACACTTAATGAATGTCTTTGAATTGATCATGACCGCAAGGCTCGTGATTCGATCTTCAAGGTTAAGCAACACTAGCCATGTCGATCTGTGGATTGATGTCCATTTATTACATATAATTATATAGTTAGTCGTTCCCTATATACGTACCTCGGAAATCACGTTGACGGTCAAACAGAGGTGTATCTAAAATAACACATTTACCCAGTTATATTTAAGTTCCATGTTACAGGAGGCGAGGAGAGGAAGTCGTGACTTAATGATAACTGCCGTTCGGCTCGATATTTAAGTTAAGCTGTGCTCGCCTAGGTTGGTCTGTGGATTGGTGACCACCAATTACATACAAAGTTTCCTCCGTGCCTCTGAAAGCACGTTAAGCAGTTGGTCGTTTGTAGAACTTTGACAGTCGTTACCACCAGTCTTACCAAGGGGTACAGTATTATCCAGCTCTAACTGGGAAGTGGAGGTCAGATAGGCAGTCGCTCCATGTAAATTACTAGTATACAGCTGCATCCGGTTAGACTGGAAGCCGACCCCAACATAGTAGGGAAAAGGCAGATGATGTTATAAGAGGCAAGTCTATTGCCATCAACCGGGCAAACATTCAGACTCCGTGACTGCTACTGAGAAATTCCTGGTGAAAAAACCCAATGAAACATTTCCCGAACTTTTCAACGAACCCAGGAACTTATGCTCAAGGCCCTATTAAGTCGCCCTAAAAGGCACACAAAGTTCTCCCAACAATCGCCATCAATGGGCACATTAAACCACTAATCACAATAGCCAAGTAATTGGCACGGACAATTAAAATCTTACAGTTCGTGATCGTGAGTCAACTGTCAGAGCTTTGATCTTTAAGGCCACTGCCTCACAGCCTGGCTACGAGTCAAGCGCTCAAGCGACGCAACTTGTGGCTGTGACTGCAAAGAAAAAAAAACCCTCGGTAAGCCGCAGGGGGAGGTAGATTTCGAAGAAGGATTCACCCATACTTACATCTGTAAAATTTATTATTTTCATATTAATTTTTTCAGGGTGGTCGTTAAGGAGGCCAATTTTCCATTAATTTTGCGATAGAATGCACCGTTTTCGAGACATAAGCTTTATAATTAGAACTAGCCACGTCTCCATGAAGCGCACGCTACGCTCGCATTTTACATTACACACCCATTTTCTGTCAAAAATGTTGTCGTCGCTATGCCACTTGCCAGCTAGCAAGACTTTTAGGACAATTTATTTACAAACAACTGCAGTCTGCAAGGGCAACATCCGATGACTAACGCAGACGGCTGACAGACAGATAGATGGCTTGGCGTGCTGTTTGGTGTCTCTTCACGTTCCTGTCCACAAAAATTAAAAAAAAAAACGTTATGTTTATGTATATTAATCAGCAGTCAATTATGTGTTATGTGTAGGTACTATCTACAAAATATATATGAATTTCGAAATCGTTCTTCTGTAATGGAAAGTTTTAAATCCTCTCATAATACCCGTAGTTTAGCATGGAAACGCCCTCAATTTTTTAGTTATAATTTTTTATTTCGAAAACTATAAGTTTTATCGCTAAAAATCGCGCGTCTCTTCACGCAAGTCGTAACGTGTGAGGCCGTGTGTGAGGCGTGAGGTTGTGGAGCGTCAATGAAGGGTCGACTTTTTATAAGATTTATTTTGTCAATAAATAGACGTGCGTGCTGGTTTTTGCTTGCTTAGGTTTTTGTGGTAATAAACGTAGTAGTGGTTTATTAAAAAAAAAACACTTAGGAATCGAGAATCTTTAATTAAATGGTTGTGTGTTGGACGCTGCTATAACGCAACTTTTCGAATGGCCTAAACTTTACAATTTCATAGAAGATATTAATTCTATTAAATTGACTGTTAAGGGAAATGATACGGAAAGAAAAGAGGTGTCTGATGAGATTACGAGTAATAGAGAAGTACGAAAGAAGAAGACATATAAATATATAAGAAATTGCACTTCAATAAGACTAACAGACTGACTATTGACCGGGTTTTTTTACGTTATTACCATTCATTACAAAAAAAATACGATATTCTTATCTTAAGATCTATGCCCCACCAAATCGAGACTATAATGAGTTGCTACTTATTATCCCGATACTAACTTCAATGACATTGAATTAACCGTTCAATACAGTCCATCAAACAATATCACTACACATAAGCCAGTTGTCAGACATGATTATCTAAAGGAGGTCAGAGTAACATGACCCGCTTTCCGCTCCGTCTATCACTAAGCCCTCTAAAACCTCACTAATTATTGTGATCGTCCATCAAAGTCAACGAAGCCACGAAACTTCCAAGGTGAAGACATTCCCAAAACAAAACCATACAGACGAATTTACACCTTAATGTAACGATGATAAAGTTGATGAAGAAGATATGGATAATGTTGTTACGTACAGCAAAACAATTCATAGTATGCATTTGTATAACATCTCATGTAGTGCGCTCACGTATATTTTGTAAATATGAAAAAAATAATACCAATAATATATTTTTGTGCAGTGTTGTTTAAAAGTGTATGTAGTGAATGTGAAAATTCGGCATGTGCTAAGAAAATCGTCAGCGATATCCTCAAAGACAGATCAGTGATAGAAAATATTGACATTAAGCTAGAAGTTCCTAAGTTCAAACAAATAAAAAATGTAGCAATCGAAGATTTGAATGAAATTCTTTTATATGTAACAAATTGGTTCGAAAATCGATTAAACGACACGAATTTTGTTTTTAAACATGTTAGTAATAAAACTAAAGTATTCGTTAAAACCTTTGATTTTAACGTGGATTTTGAGAACGGAAAGGCAAAAATTGACGTAGACTTGACAGAAGACGCCAGTGATAAAAAAACAGTAAACATAACTGAAAATATAGAAATTAAAATGACAAAAGCTAAATCTGCTACGACACCAGCTGAAAAAACTACGACAGCAGAAGAAACCAGTATGACATATGCTGAAACTACTACGACAACAGAAAGTCAAATACAAAAACAGTTAGCCAAAACCAAAAACAAAACAGATCAAATTGATAGACTAATAGCAAAACTGGTCAGTGAAAAGGAAAACGAACTCTTTAAATTGGAAGAGTTCGACACTACATACTACGATTCAAATGAAGACAATTCGACAGACTATCCTATCTTTGATTACGTGGAAATGTATAAGGATACAATTAATGAAGAGAATCAGTATATCCCTACAACTAATTCATCTGAAGAAGAAGAAGTTAGTTTAGATGGAGTTCCCGGCGCTGACTCAAATCTCACCGAGACTAGTATTTCTCGGCCCACTAATGATGTAAGTGATAGAAATATGTATTGCTTAATTATAATTATGATTTTTGCTAATGGGTTTTTTAAAACACTTTCACGTAGCAAAAATGAAAATAGTATTTGACATTTCTCAGGGTTTGTATTTATGAAGATAATTAATTTCCTTGAAAATTATCATGATAATTATTTTCTTTGATAATTATCATGATAAATATCCAATAATCATCGAATAATAATCGATTCTTAACTTGTTCTCTTGATTGTTTTACTGAAATGTCTTTTTTAGGGTTCCGTAGCCAAATGGCAAAAAACGGAAACCTTATGGATTCGTCATGTCTGTCTGTCTGTCTGTCCGTCCGTATGTCAGCAGCCACTTTTTTCCAAAACTATAAGAACTATGCTGTTGAAACTTCGTAAGTAGATGTATTCTGTGAACCGCATTAAGATTTTCACACGAAAATAGAAAATAATATTATGTTCCCCATACTTAGAACTGAAACACAATTTTTTTTTTCATGAAAAAATGGATAGATAAACTATGGATAGGTCTTCAAAAATTATGTAGACGTTTCTAATTTCATTTTTTTTTAAACTGAACAGTTTGCGCGAGAGACACTTCCAAAGTGATAAAATGTGTGTCCACCCCCTGTAACTTGTAAAATAAGAGAATGATAAAACTAAAAAAAATGTACGATGTACATTACCATGTAAACTTCCACCAAAAATTGGTTTGAACGAGATCTAGTAAGTAGTTTTTTTTAATACGTCATAAATCGTAAAATCATAACTTTTATATTTTGTTACGTGCTGTTACGGGACCCTTTAAGGGCAAGTCCGACTTGCACTTGGCTGCTTTTTTTTATTCTAACGTACTTGGATTCAGTCCAAACAGGGTCTTATATTATCGGCATTTTAAAAACCATTAGTATAGTCCTAATAATATTGAAATAGTAGGAAGAAAATCAAACAGTTATGTAAAAAAAACTGTGTTTTGATTCAAAACAATGTTTGTTAAATTGATTTCATAAGTCGATCGGTACATACATCGATTTAGGTACACACAGGACCACCAAAACGCTTTCGGATATTACATACGTGAAGTAACATTGGTATAATTATCAAGAAAATTATCTTGAGCATTATCAAGACAATTATCAATGACATTCCTTTCTTCTTTCTTTCTTCTTTCTTTTTCTTATATTTATACAAACATAGCGATAGCAGCGGTGACCCAGTGGTGGCGGTCCCGACTTACGAGCAGTAATTCGTGGGTTCGAACCCAGACAGGCGCATTACTTTGTGTAATTTATACCATCACACTGCTCTCAAAACTGTGAAGGAAAACATCGTGAGGAAACGTCTTAGAACCAGTAATTCCAAGACATGTGACATCTACCAATCCGCACTGGGCCCGCGTGGTGGATTATAGCCCATTCCCTCTCATAGAGAAGAGGCCTGTCCCAGCAGTGGGAACATTAAAGGCTGATGATGATACGAACTCAGCGGTCACAGATTTTTTAAGTCGAGTAGATGATCTAGTGAAGTTAGTAATGTATGTGTAGTTAGTTAGTAGTGGAGTTTATCAACTGGTACTGCGGACCAATCAGGACTTGAGTGTGCTTGGGTTTCTCTTTAGAAAACAATTTCAACGGCCCCATACTAAATTCCAATACCTACTCGACCAAATGTATGAAACAGCTGATTATTTATTTACGATTACGATGGTGGTCCCATAGAAAAAGTTGTTCAGTTTGATGGTCTGTAACACACCCTTTCATATGACTATACCCTTTTTGTTACACTTTGTATATAGCACCATACTGCGACGCTGACGTCAGCGGCGATCGACAGCCGTATTTAGTTCTCGCTGACGTCAAGACCGACCGTACGCGACCGACCGTCACGCGTCAGCGCGACAAAAATTTAGGCCTTAGTGTCAATATTCTATACGAAGCATGGCAGTTCTTGAATTAGTATTACTAGTGGTTTGGTTATTTTTTGTATAAGGCCTAGTCTGCCTTATTTCCGCCGTTTTATTTTATTTCCAAAATGACAGCTCACACAACCTGTATCACGACCATTTTCAATAACTTACCTTTACATAACTGTTGGTTAAGGGGCCGGCGGAGCATGCGTTTTTCACACAAACGTAATACCAAAATAATATGAAAATCAAACATATTCCTAAGGTAGTGTGTATATATTTCGATTGTATTATAGAATATCTATGTTCCCAAATAAATATTTTGAAAGGATAATGCTAAAAAGATGAGATATGAGGAATTTAAAATTTCTATTGAAAAAATATTTTTCTCTTAACTCTTGTTTAAATCGGTGTACATTCAAAATATGTGTTTAGGAACCCATATATTCTGTAATCCAATCAAAATAAATACACACATTACATTTTTACAAATTATTTTGGTATTACGTTTATACGAAATTCGCATACTCCGCAGGCCTCTTAATGTGCCCTTCTTCCGTAGCTAAACAGAGAATATCTTATCCGTGTCACCTACCTGGCACTCATAGAAAAATCAAAGTAAGCTTTTCTGTGACATTTTGTCTCTAACCGTCCAGTAAGCAAAATGTCAAATAGACAGAGATACCGGCTAGTAAGTTATTGAAAATGGACGTCATTTATCAATGGCTGGTAGCCTCGTACCAATACAAACAAGCGTTGTTTAAAACAAAATCTCCGAAAATTTAGAGATAATCATCAAAGGCTTCCGGTCTAACCAGATGCAGCTGAATGAGCGACTGCCTAACTGACCTCAACGACCCAGTTAGTACTGGTTAATACGATGCCCATTGGTAAGACTGGTTGTCACGTTTCCGAGATCTGAGCTAAGAAAAAAATTAACCACAAAATGTGAGAACCCGTTTTTTTTAGGGTTCCGTAGCCAAATGGCAAAAAACGGAACCCTTATAGTTTCGCCATGTCTGTCTGTCTGTCTGTCTGTCTGTCTGTCTGTCTGTCTGTCTGTCTGTCCGCGGATAATCTCAGTGACCGTTAGCACCAGAAAGCTGAAATTTGGTACCAATATGTATATCAATCATGCCGACAAAGTGCAAAAATAAAAATTTAAAAAAACATTTTTATTAGGGTACCTCCCCCAGACGTAAAGTGGGGAGCGATTTTTTTTTTTAATTTTGACCCTGACGTGTGATATATTGTTGGATAGGTATTTAAAAATGAATAGGGGTTTTCTACAATCATTTTTTGATAATATTAATATTTTAGGAAATAATCGCTCCGAAAGTCAAAAACAATGTGTCCCCCCCCCCTCTAACTTTTGAACCATAAGTTTAAAAAATATGAAAAAAATCACAGAAGTAGACCTTTATATGAACTTTCTAGGAAAATTATTTTCAACTTGATGAGTTGAATAGTTTTTGAGTTATATAGCACTTTTTCAAAAAAACGCAAATGATAACTTTGTTTTTCATACAAATACTATGAAAAACAAAGTTATTTTTGCTGACGAAAAATGTTGGTATTTTTAATGGTCTGGGAAGCTACGGAACCCTACAGTGAGCGTGGCCCGACACGCTCTTGGCCGGTTTTTTTCCTTCATAAATACTTCTATTTTTGTACAAACCGCAGAGAATGTAAAAAATGCGCCTTTACGCTTTATTCTCAGCTTTTCGCTTCAAAATTTTCGATTGATGAAAAACTTATTTTGCTTTATAGCGGAAGTCTGTTTTATACCAACACAATGCTCACTTTGATTAGGATACAATGTTGATCGTAATGTGCTTTAAAACGTGCTGTTTATACAAACGATACTAATTAGCAAGTTGAATAGGCACGCTTTAATATCTTTGATACCCAATAGTAAAGGTGGAAGCTTAACTTCTGCCGGGGTTGCGGGCCTGTTCGAAAGAGATACCGCGGCCCCGGAACATAAAGGGCGAGGAAGGAATACGGATGGGTTTTCGTCAGTACAAGCCTGACACTCCTTAGTTCCTTACCTGAATACCAGTATTTTACATGGAGCGACTGTCTATCTCACCTCCACAGCCCAGTTAATACTGGGTAATACGATACCACATGGTAAGACTGGTTGTCAGACTTTTTGGGCCACTGACTACCTGTAACGACTGCCAAAGATGGACGAATGACAGGCGGGACCAACAGCGGAAACTTGGTATGTAAAGGTGGTTACCCATCCACAGACCAATATAGGCAAGCACGACTTAACCTAAAGATCGGCCCGAGCGGCGGTTATGCCACGAGCTCCTAAAAAAGCCTAACCTTTTCAAAATTTTCAAAAAAAAAAAAGAAAATAATGTCTGCTCAATCCAACTATCGATATAACCCCACGTATCATTCGAACAACGAGACAGTGTTCAATCGAAGAAAGGAAAATATAAAAATGGTATTATCTGTGAATCAAAATTGGAATCGTAATAGGTCTTGTATTGACATTGGGGACTGCCAGTTCCGATCCACAGATAGATTCAACCGATAGGTATATGCTTTCATTTTCTACTATATAGTAGTGACGTAGGTATAGATTTGACATAGAGTTTTGATTATTATGGCTCTCTAGAAAGTCACAAGGGGCTTTAAAATAACTGGCGAAATGTACATATTGTATTGTATTGTACAACGGGCTGGTGTCCGCAACTCCACGTCAAAACGCCTGTTTTGTGTATGGGCTATACGTAATCCACCACGCGGGCCCAGTGCGTCTTGGTAGATGTCACATGTCTTCGAAGTTTTGGTTCTAGTACATGCCGGTTTCCTCACGATGTTTTCCTTCACCGTTTTGAAAAAGTAATGTGCCTGTCCGGGTTCGAACCCACGACTGTACTGTTCGTAAGTCGGGGCCACCACTGTACATATCTGCCTAAGTCTTCCAGGATTACAGGCGTGATGATAGGTTTCCTCCTCTGTGTCTAATGCCACAGTCGACCATTCGAGCCCATTGTGGGGTGATAGACATTACTATGTTTTTTTTTTCATTTCAAGGGCTTGTCGGTTTTCTCAGGATGTTTTCCTTCAAGGTTTTGAGAGCAGTGGTGATGACATAAAATTACATAAAGTAGCAAAGCATGCTGCTTGGGTACGAACTCACTCACGGCGAGGGGGGTGAAACTTCCTTAGATTGTCTTCAAACAAAATTTTTTTAGATTGTGCTGCCATCTGTGTGCTTAAGGACACAAACTTTTCAACTGTTTGACAGCTTACAACTGTCATAAAGAGAACAGCTATTTTAGACAATTTGCCAGTGATGTAGATAGCCTAGCGGTGACAGCGGTTGCCTTGTGAATAATAGTTCCCAAGTTCGAATCCTTAGTCAAGCCTTACTTTTTGTATTTATTTGGTTGAACAGAAACTAACAGCAACTTTAAAGCATTGCTGTTAAAGTTATCTCAAATTCAGTTTCATATTTTTTTGCCCAGACGTGTGTTGAGTAGTATTATTTAACAAAATAATATTACTCTTACGCCAACACGGAATGAAAATAATAATAACTTTAAAAGCAATTAAATCTCGTAATAATTGCCAGTTAAATACTATCTTTTATAGCCGAAAATTGTACACCATTATGATTTTATGTCCCGTAATTAATTGTTTTATTACTTTTATAACTTGAATGATGACCCGTTTGTTTATATTCTGTATTGTTTAGAATTAATGACTATTACATTTTAGGTTTGTAAAAACAAAAATGAACAAAACAAACAAAAACGGATTCCTGGATCTCGTAATAGAAATCTAGAAATGCTATTTTTACGAAAATGATAACTCTGTTCATAAACTCAACTTGTTTATTCCAAACTAATATACAATTCACAGTCTTAATATCCAGTGTGTGTAGTCGACACGTCTTAATGCTATGATAGCCAGGCACCTATTGCCTACCGACTGCCAATGCCGGTCTGTCCCCACACTTACCCCTACCATAATGATACTCGGGTTCGTGATTGGCTACAAAAGTGACAGCTAGTGTTGCCATATTTCTAAGTAAAATTATGCTACAATGCAAAATCACGACATTCGGCCATCCGATACAGTGCAACCTCCCGGTGCACTCACCCAGTTGCCAGTCAGCAAATGTATAATTTTTTAAAAATGTGAACTAAACGAAATAAGTTAATACAAAACTGCTATTTCTGTTTATCTTATCTTATTCTTTTTACATAACAACAACATCACGACATTCGGTTAATTTGGTGCATAATATCAATACTATAACTAGAACAGTATTCATCTCAACTGTAAATTGTAAGTAATAAATAGTATAGCTATATCTTTAAATTTGTTACAATGTGTTACATACATTTTATCTACGTGCCCATATCTTCTAATCTTTTGCAGCCTTCATTCAGGTCCATTGACGGGTCGTCTAAGTAGGCAAGAGCTGACTCAAAACGTTTCGCGCCAAGCATCCAGTTTATTAGACGTTGGAAGCCGGAGCATTAGCCAGACCAAACGGCATTTGCTTCAAAATCATCGTCATTCTCTTGCCCTTATCCCATTTTAGTTGGGGTCAGCGCAGCATGTCTTCTTCTTCCATACTCCTCTAATTTTTGTCATCTCATCAGACACTTCTTTTCTTGCTTCAAAATCCAAATATGTTATTTCACATAGGCCTAGATGGGCACTTATAAAACGTCGAAAAGGTGCACGGTTCGCGTTGGTTGATTCCATGGAGAAGAACCGGCAAGAAACTCCATGGTTACTCTTTTCAAATCGTTTGGTGTTACAATCATTTTATTATACGGTATTAACAGTACTTTAGTATGGGAGGACAGCGTAGGCTCGATAATAGGTCGTTGCTTACTATATTATAAATGTAAAACAAGATAAATATTTAACAATAGTTAAACATCGTCTGGGAATCTACAAAGCCTACAATGTTCACTCATTCACAAATAATAGGTAAAAAAAAGCATCTATGCAAAGGTAAGTAAATATAACGAGGTAAATTTAATTAAAAACTAAATTAAACAACTGACACAAATATTGTCATGAGTGCTGTAACTATACTGAGCAAAAGATGAGAACAAATGATTTGAATACTAAATCTAAAAATGTAAAATATTAAAATTCATGTCATATAGTTGCAGAGATTCGACATTAAGGAACTCGTCTCGGGAGATTATTAATATTAGCAAGAAATAGGAAAGGAGCGAGAATCGAACCTTGGGGCACGCCTATCTTGGCTAGAGAATAGGAGGACGTCGCCTCATTTACATTTACTTTTTGCTGCCTGTTTGAGTAGTAAGAAAGATCCAGATCAGTAGCAGAAGCAGAATCAGAATCATTCATTCGTAAACATAGGTAACAATTACAAGATCTTAAAAATTAGGTAGTGCGCTATGTTTTGCCAATTGACATACAAATTATTTTAACAAAAAAAATAACAACGATTACGTGATAAGTATACTAAATTATTACATAAAATTAAAATAAAATTATGAAATTATTAGAGTACCATTTAATTGCATTAACTCATGCAAACAAGTTTTTTTTTTTTTTTAATTCAATATCAAGATTTTAAGGTCAACTATTTACACATGGAAACAAGTTAAATTTTATTATTCATAGTCAATTTCATTTCATGTCAAAATATCATAATTCAATTACATTAGAGATAAATTCAAGATTAATCTAAAAATGTAAAATATTAAAATTCATGTCATATAGTTACAGAGATTCGTCACTAAGGGACTCGTCTAAAGAGTAATAATTTTTTTCAAGCAGTTACCCGTTTTTTTTTAACTTGTGCAATGGCATACATTTTATTTCATCAGGTATTTTATTATATATTTGAATTGCTATGCCAAAGAAGCTTTTCCCTCATTAGAGCAGTTTTACATTCCATTAGGCACAGTTCATTAAAACTGAACATAGTCTCTGAATAAATGTGGATTTATTTTTACAAACAGTGCAGTTTCAAGGATGTATAGAGCCGGCAGAGGTAATATTTTAACTTTTTAAAATATGGAATGCAACTATCAGTTGTGTGTAAACCGCACATACTTCGCAACCATCTTTTCTGCATTCATAAAGGACATGTTTTATTAAATTCTTGGCAAACTGCAGAAAATAATGTACCGTGGTTTAAATTGAAACTTTTGAATCAAAACTAGCCTTTGAATTTTTTTTTTTTTTTGTTAATTTGCTCTGTGACTTCTTGGTCTGTAAAACCCCTTGTAAAATGTTAAAAAATTTTGTATCTATAATTTTTATGGTGTACATAATTAAGAGTATTCTATTCTGTTCTATTCTATGTAGATTGCGCCGGTTGCGTTTCTTCGTTCATAGGATGCGTCGCATCCAATACGCCACATTACCTCAGACAGAAAAATATATTAATAACTTTGTCTACGGAATTGAATATGATAATGATTACGAAGGTAATAATACCAATTGCTGTAAAGAGAAAAATAATATCGAAATAGCTCTAGGATCTTAAATTATTAGCTACATAATAAATAGACAATGCCACCTATTTCAGACATCTATTTGTATGTTTTTATACGATAAAAATGTAAGTACATACAAGTACATTATCATATTCTACGACGCACTTCGCTTAAGGAATGACAGGATTAGTAGGAACTCCAGGCAAAGATTGCGACTCACATGGTCAATAAATAAACGACACACATGGTCAATATATTTACGACACAAATGGTCAGTATACGGCACACATGGCCAGTATACGACACAAATTGTCAGTAAATATACGACACACATGGTCGTTAAATTTACGACACACATAGCCTTCAAATAAACGGCACACATGGCCAATAACTAAACGGCACACATAGCCTTCAAATAAACGGCACACATGGCCAATAACTAAACGGCACACCTGGCCAATAACTAAGCGGCACACATAGCCTTCAAATAAACGGCACACATGGCCAATAACTAAACGGCACACCTGGCCAATAACTAAACGGCACACATGGCCAATAACTAAACGGCACACATGGCCAATAACTAAACGACACACATGGTCAATAAATAAACGACACACATGGCCAATATATTTACGACACAAATGGTCAGTATACGGCACACATGGCCAGTATACGACACAAATTGTCAATAAATATACGACACATATGGTCATTAAATTTACGATACACATGGCCGATAAATCAACGGCACACATGGCCAATAATCAAACGGCACTCATAGCCAATAACTAAACGACACACATGGCCAATACATAAAACGACACACATGGCCAGTATATTTACGACACAAATGGTCAGTATACGACACCCATGGCCAGTATACTACACAAATTGCCAATAGATATACGACACACATGGTCATTAAATTACGACTCACATGGTCAATAAATCAACGGCACACATGGCCAATAATCAAACGGCACTCATAGCCAATAACTAAACGACACACATGGCCAATACATAAAACGACACACATGGCCAGTATATTTACGACACAAATGGTCAGTATACGACACCCACGGCCAGTATACTACACAAATTGCCAATAAATATACGACACACATGGTCATTAAATTACGACTCACATGGTCAATAAATAAACGGCATACATGGTCAATAAATATACGTCATACATTAGGTTAGGTTAGGTTTAGGTTTTTTCCCAGTGATAAGGTTAGGTTTAGGTTAGGTTAGGTTTAGGTTAGGTTAGGTTAGGTTAGGTCATGGCCAAAAATAAACGGCACACATAGCCAATAACTAAACGACGCACATGGCCAATAAATAAACGACACACATGGTCAATATATTTACGACACAAATGGTCAGTATACGACACACATGGCCAGTATACGACACAGATTGTCAATAAATATACGACACACATGGTCATTAAATTTACGACACACATGGCCAATAAAATTAAAAAATTATAGTGGATTATATTTTTCACTGTTACGTTATAAACTACTATTTCCACATCAAAGTAACATAATTTATATTATTCATTATAAAATGAGATTGTATCTTCTATTTCCATTAGTGTACAGGAAACTAAATAGACTAGGAAGTTTACCGGATTAAGTAACTTCACTCATGTACTGCTTATTTTTAAACTCTGCTATCGTGGATTGCAATCAAAGAGTAGCCTTGACCTTGCAATCTGACGACAAAAAGATCAAAAATAAAAGTAAAAACATCAAATATGCTTTAATAAATATCAATTAAAACAAATATTATCTGTTTTTCAATATTTCCAATAACTTCGACTAACTTCCGAAAATGTTACTTTGAAGGATCAATAAACAAAAATCTTATAAATAACGTACCTTTTATTTTGTAGAATGCGTAGATAATGCCACTTCTGAGTTTTTACGAAAATGATAACTCTGTTCATAAACTCAACTTGTTTATTCCAAACTAATATACAATTCACAGTCTTAATATCCAGTGTGTGTAGTCGACACGTCTTAATGCTATGATAGCCAGGCACCAATTGCCTACCGACTGCCAATGCCGGTCTGTCCCCACACTTACCCCTACCATAATGATACTCGGGTTCGTGATTGGCTACAAAAGTGACAGCTAGTGTTGCCATATTTCTAAGTAAAATTATGCTACAATGCAAAATCACGACACTATTTAATATACTTTGATACCTATTCATATCTTTAGCTTTTATTTATTTACTTAGGATCTCCAACAAAGAATGTACGCAAAACACGAAAAAGAGAATCGACGAAAACGTAGCACGTAGGTGTGTACTCCTTCACTTACAGGAGACCACGGCATACATAAAATGTAGGTATCTAGGTAGGTGCTTTCAAAATAATGTACATCTACACAAACTAATATTTATCAACTCAGAACAATGGAAGAAGTCATGCTGTGCCAACCTCAAATACCTAAATTGGGAAATGGATAAGCCTAAGCATAAATGAACATACATAAAAAAAAATATACTTACAGTCGAATAGAGAACCTCCTCCTTTTTGGAAGTCGGTTAATTATAATGTTTCTATTTCTGGGACACACAGCCTCCTCTCTATGAGAGGGAATGGGCTATAATCCAACACGCGGGCCCAGTGCGGGTTGGTAGATGTCACATGAGTTCGATTTATTTTAATTTAGGACATGCCGGTGGCCTCAATGGTTTCCTTCACGGGTTTTGAGAGCAGTGAATAAATTACACAAAGATATGCGCCTGCTTGAGTTCGGACCCACGAATTACTGTTCGTAATTTGGGGCCACCGGCCGCCACCACTGGGCTACTGCTTTTTATTGGGAAAAGTGAAGGAGAATAATTATTATATTTCAACTATGACTAAGCTAAGTTTTAAGCTCTCTATGTTCTACGTTACGCTCATGGTTTTGCGACCTTCAAAACCCGACTGACATCTCCAAAACCCTTTTTTTTTTTTTTTTAGGGTGGGAAATCATCATCAAATGACTTCCACTCTGGGCGGAGCGGGAGGGAGTGTCAGACTCTTACTGACTAAAACCCATCCATGTTCCTTCCTCGCCCTTTATGTTCCGGGGCCGCGGTATCTCTTTCGAATGGGCCCGCAACCCCGGCAGATCTCCAAAACCCTAAACACACAACTGTAACAAACTTGAAACAAATGACGACCACAAGGCATCAATCCTTATCAAATGGCCGGCTGACCACACAAAGCGACCACAATCGGACAATGCCACAGAAAATGCGCGAAAAAGCCCACCAGCCTCCAATATAAAAGCGAATGGAAAATTGTTTCTCGCGCGTTCAAAAAAACGCTTTTCGCTTTTCAGCCGCCAGCTCGTATTTTTGCTACGGAATGATTGATTTGAACTGCTGTTGAACTGAACGATGGAGACACACAGACCGTTTGGAATGAGAGCTTGATATTTTGTCATTTTTGCATAAATGAAAATTGTTGCCAAAACAGGGAATATTTATTCCACTTGTGTGGACTTTTTCTCTTTTATGTGACGCAGACGAAGTTGCGTGGGTCAGCTGGTTTGCAATATTAGCTACAAATGCTGTGTGTTCAAAATGCACGGCAATTCACTCAGTAGAGTAATGAACGGTTCTATACACAAGGTTTGTTTGGTCAGAAAGCAGCCGCTAGCCGGTGCGTTTAACTTTTATACTCACATACACAAACAGTTAGACCCAGAACAACCACCCACAAACATTAAGACCATACAATACATATATCTCTTTCGTGCGTGAACCGATCTCGCGACACGCAGCGCAGCAGACAAGCGCTCAGACAAACAACAAATCTATCAAGTAACAGTGATCTTTGTTCTGATTATGATGAGGTTTTATGTTATTAAGTAACTGCTATCATACGTGAACCAACTGAAAGGATAGTCTTGTTTATCATCATCATCATTTTCTTGCCCTTCTTGCAATTCACTCGGGTTTGGCGCAGCATGTCATAAGACACCTCTTTTCGAGCCATATCATCCTTCATAAATAGTCCGCTGACGTATGTTCACCAAACATGAAGCCTGTATGTCAGCTCTCCGTGAAGCCATTGTTAGCCGTTCCCCCATAAAACATTATGCGCTGCATTCAAATCTGAGAGGAAGCACTTTTTAATAAATATAATAGATGGTTTCTACTTTCATCTACTACCGTTTTGCGATATAATATTGAGTAGGTCATCATCTGCATACCCATTTTCACAATTATTTTGGGGTTGCCTATCAGTGTAACCAGATGCAGCTCAATACCAGTATTTTATATGGAGCGACTGCCTATCTGACCTCCATAACCCAGTTAGTACTGGATATTACGATACCCCTTGGTAAGACTGGTTGTCAGACTTTTCGGGCCACTGATTACCTGTAACGACTGTCAAAGATCTACAAATGACAGCCGGGCCCAACGGCTAAACGTGGTTCCCGAGGCACGGAGGAAACTCAGTATGTAAGGATGGTCACCCATCCACAGACGAACCTAGGCGAGCACGGCTTAACATAAAGATCGACGTTATTATTTAGCCACGAACACCTCAATATTGAATAGGTAATCTATAAAATTGAGACTATTTATTTGTTTAGAGGTTGCAAGCCTGACTGTTGAGCACGAGGGACTGGGTTGGATTCCCCAGGTCAGGCAAAGTGTTATTGGGTTTTTCCAGTAGGAATTTCTCAGTAGCAACCAAGGAGTCTAGATTTGTGCCCGGTTACAGCTAGCCCTGTAGCTCAAAGAGTAGCCTTGTCGAGCATAGTTCTTCGAAGTACAGCCGAACAAGCTAATTTGTAGAAACTAGATCTAATTTCCATGCGTCCAAGCGTTTTCGCTTTATCTATTATTGGAATCAAACTCAAACTCAAAGCATTTATTTTAAGGCGCTTAGACGAGCTAAATTAGCAACTCTATTTGTGGTGGTTCAAATTTCGTTTGAAATACTGTTAGAATAAAGTTCTAATCAGCTTGCACTACAAAGTGGTTAGAATTATTTGCCAAAAAATCAGAATGATCGCATGCATATTAGTATGTTTTCTATTGTTTGAAAGATATTTATAGAGGTAAGTTCGTGATTTATTTTTATCGAGCCAAATTAATTGTATTATGTTTTCAAAACAGTATCATGCTAGCATATATCCTGAAGAATGTCATATATTTTTCTAGTCTTGTTTATAGCAGAGAATCATATACTTTTAGTAATTATAAAACTCGCGTTTAGCTCGTGTAGTCGCCTTAACTAGACCATTACGGCACTTTTGAATGTCAAAAATACAAAACAAAATCAAAGCTACAGTCACACATACAAACAGGCAAGGCATAATAACTTGAGAAAGTACTGTAGTTGCCCATTCCCAAATCCAATCCATTGAATCAAATATAACAGCTCACAATTTAGTACCCATTAATGTTAAAATTTATCCGTGGTGCAGGCAACTGGGCCTATCCATTCATCATTGTGCCTATTGACCTTGTTTTGTTCTTTCTCTTGCTGATATGGAGGGAAGGTATGGTTTTCCTGCTCCTCCGCTATACTTTCTGATTAATTTCGTTGCGGGATCCAAGACGGTTAAATTCATTCTCTGGGACTTCGTCGAGCTTCATTGTCTCGGCGCTTTTCTGGTGGTTGCCACTGTTGATTCTGGCTTTTAGAAGTTACAGTGGTTAGGGGACAGTGTGGCAGGCATGTCCCTTAAAAACCCTACCTGGTAATTTGCAATGCTACCAATTAATTTATGTACTGATTGAAAGTTATTTACTTACAAAATATAAGTTAGTATAACCAGTTCAGCAGAAGACTAAATTAAATGATTCTTTAAGTATAGAATCATTTAATTGAGTCTCACAAAAAAATATGTGACGGCATGGTTGGTACAGTGGCTGAGCAATTGACTGCTACGTTGTGTTGTGTGTCGCGGGTTTGATCTCTGTACGAAACAAGTATTTGTATGACCTATATTAGTTTTTCTGGGTCTGCCTGTTTGTGTGTGTGAGTTTAAATATTTGTGAACACACCCACGATACGTGAGAAATGCCTTGAGCAACGAAGTAAAAAATAAAGAAAATGAAGGCAGTTTATACGTCGTTTATTAATAAAACAGTTTTTTCATACTAGGCTAAAATTCATTTAACTGCTGATTTTTTGTGAGAAGAAAAAGTTCGTATACCGATTTTCCCTTACACCGTGCATTTACCTGTATACCAAACGATTTGTTCCACTGTACATGGCGCTGAAGATAGACTGATAGTCGGTATCACGCGATGTGCGTCATCAATCACCCGCACAAAGGACTACGCGCGTTCGTGGGGTAAGCAGAACTATAATATTTGGATGTGGTGTGAGTAACATAACGTAACGGCTGTTATTCTTGAAGGGTTAATCAGAGATGCTTGAAATCCAACACTTCATAGTGATAGTGTCAAAATCAGTCCGGTATACATTACGAGACTTTAAAACTGAGTGTTAGATTGTCAAATCATTTAGATCTTGAAATAGACTCAGCGGGGTAATTTTGTAACTCGCTGACACTCGCTATGCAATTTTGACAGTTCAGAAATATTTATTTCGTTAGTGAAGAATTTATCACATAGTACGAAACAATGGATTACGAATTTCTTTGGAAATCCTCCATCATTGTTATAGAAAAGTATGTTGCACAGTTAGGTGTTGCTTTAATTAAGTGATAATTACGAAAATGTATTTTTTTATCGTGTGGTTAATGATAAACTTGGTGGCAGTGTTTTATATCGCTCATGGGCTTCTGACATGCCGTCGAGAAATATCTCTCAAGCATGTCGGTTTCATCACAATGTTTTCTTTCACTGAAGCAAGTGCAATACGCACATGAATCCGAAAATCAGAGGTGCGTGCCTTGGGTTCGAACTTGTGACCTATGACTTGATACTCCGACGGTCACACAGCTAGACTATCTCTGTTGTTAATGATTCTTCATTCTTAGGTCCATTTTCACCGGAAAGATAACGGTCTGTTTATCTAAAAACAGCTGTCACTGTGAAATGTTCCCATACAAAAATGTGTTGTAAACAGCTGTTTTTAGATAATCAGATCGTCATCTTTTTGGTGAACATGGACCTAAATCTTGTGGTTAGTACCTAACCTTGTGTCAGAGTTTCTATACCACCGTTTTTATACGAGCCTCTGACTTGGCTTTACATGCCGTCGAGAAATATCGCTCAGTCATGTTGGTTTCATCACAATGTTTTGTTTCACCGAAGCAAGTGATAGTTGTACAATAGGCACATAAATCCGGAAAAAAAATCTAGTAATGAATTAAAATCTGTTGGTTGGATCATTAGGTTTAACGAGCGCTGAAATCTGAAACTTTATACAAAATCTGTACAGTGTTTATTTTACCTGTATTAAATGTTTGTAGTATTTTAAACATGTAATTAATAACTCCGAGAACGAAAACAACACATTGCTTGCTCATTTCATACTTTTTTTCGGTTGTAAACGTCCATAAAAATAATTAAAACATTAATTAAAATACCGCATCCAACTTCCTTGAAAACTAAAACGTACCTCTTCGTCCTCCAAGGTTGTAACTTGTAATTATGTCGGAAAAAATACCAAGTTTTTCCTCCCGTTGCTGATCTACCACAATTAGATCCCGATTAACGAGAGAGTGAACGAGTGAGTGAGTGAATGAGTGAATGAAGAGGCTCTCTGATGTGTTTCCTTGTTCGTTAGGAGGAAACTTTGTTGGTGAATGTTCAGAAAAGATCGAAAGTTAGGAGGTTTTTCTTTCGAAGGATGTGTTTTGGTTTTAAGTTCAGGTTTGCCTGCCTCATCATCATCTACCTAGCCTTTTCCCAAATATGTTGGGGTCGGCTTCCAGTCTAACCGGATGCAGCTGAATACCAGTATTTTACATGGAGCGACTGCCTATCTGACCTCCACAACCCAGTTAATACTGGGTAATACGAAACCACTTGGTAAGACTGGTTGACAGACTTTTTGGGCCACTGACTCTCTGTAACGACTGTCAAAGATGGACGAATGACAGCCGGGACCAACAGCTTAACGTTTGACTGTCTCGTTAGTCTTATATTCGTAAACGCGATTTCTCAGTAGATATGTGGTCCTGAGCAAAATGTTATTTGGGGTTTTCCGCCACAAATTTCCCAGTACTAACCACAGAGAGTAGATTTGCGCCCTAATTAAACATAACGGGTGAATGCGCAAATGCTCAATATGCGGACACTGTTAGTATAGTGTGCTTCATTATGAAGATCAAGTGAGGGTAGTTGAATAAACGCCTCCGCTTTGCTGTGGCGGTACCTCCAATACTTCAGTCTTCCCGCGACCACGGCTGGGGCAATCCAGTCGAAACGTCGGGCTTAAATTAAAGTTAAAGTTCGCGATAAAAACCCGTTTGCATAAGTTTCAAATGTGGGTGACTTGGTTATAATAGCTTTGATGTTAAACATACTGTTTACAATAAAACGCATTATTTTTCGTAACATGCATGCGATAGTAGTCAACTCAAGCGGTATGGAGGGAAGGAGGGGTCCTCCTTGCCCAATGGTACCACTCTCATGAAAAGATAATGTACCATTCCTGAGAAATACCGATTAATGTAACCTTTATATTCCCCTAAAAATCGTAGTCGACGGAGCCCCGCTACGCAGGGGGTATTTCCGAGTGCAGGGTTTAAAGGAACCTAACTAACCAACGGGGGGGTGCCCCAAGTCCCGATTACGGGGGCAGAGATACTTCCGTATGTTCAGTTGACAATATTTCGAGAGTTTTCAATATCGCTAGAGAGATTACAATCTAACGTGTTTGACAATTTTACGGTGACACATATATATTTCTCATTTAATCTTTCAAAAAAATTGTATAATCTTTGAATTTAGTCAGTAGTGTTAAACCAAGCCTAAATCAGTGCAGTGGTCGACGAGTCTTTATTTGGTGAAAGATTCTGTCGTCGATTCGCTTATGAATTAATCGTTCTGTCGGCGAAACGTTCGTAGCGGAAAGGTATTGTCGTTGTAAAACTTTTAAACGAAACATTCTGTCGGCGGCGGCTCATATGGCGGAGAAACGTTTGTCGGAGTTATGTTTCAGAATCTATTTCCTAGTATGCCTAATCAGCCAGTAACGTTCTAACTGTTGGGATTGTCGTGCCTATGGGCCAGCAAGAAGGCAAGCCCATAAGGCAAGCAGTGTTTGCAAACCCTTATACATAAAGAGTATTATTGGGTTATAAGGGCAAGCCACCATTTGAAGCTTGTATTAAGGTTCCGCCAATAGTTTCTGGATATGCGAAGGAATGGGCTTTAATCCTCCACGCGGGCCCAGTGCGGGTTGGTCGATGTCACAATTTTTGGTTCTAGAACATATCAGTTTCCTCACGCTATAGGAAAACTCGTTTATCCTTTTTAGACCAGCGCGCGGGAGGCGCAAGCGGCAAGGCGCCGCTTAGCTCGAATTGTGCAAAACCGTCCCCAATTTGAGTTAGCGATGGTAGTTGCCAATCGGCACGAGCCCAATGAAAACCGGATATACATATTATGTTGGTATTGCTTCGATTGAAAGTATAACAAGTACAAAAATCACCCCTTATAACACCGACCCCCTGACACCCCAAGAGAAACCTTGGGACGTAATCTCCTCGATCCCTTATCTCAGCTACAAAATTAAATCAGCGTCATTAACTCAACGTTTACTCTTCAAACACAAACGGAGTCTGTGACTGTGACATATGAGTTCATATGACCTTCTTCTGCGTGTGAAATTATTTTGAATGTGAGATTATTAATAAGAGGGAGAGAGATTTAAGGAGGTTTGTTTTTGTTTATGAAGTCTCAAGTCAGGCCGGAAAATAATTTACGAGGATTGATGATGATGGTGAATGATTTGTTCAATTTTAATAAGAATGTTATTGACAAATGTTTTGGGATCATGATTTGGTTCGGGACATTTTCGACATGTGGGATGTGAAATCAGTGATCATTGTACCGTCGATAGTCGTATCGGCACGTGGCTTAATTGCCAATAACCTCGATTAATACATGAGGTGGCTCTCGTTAGGCTTGATTCAGAACCCAGTATAGGGCGTCAAGTCAGCTTTTACATGATGCATTAGTAGATTTCGAAAATCATTTCTACTAACAGGTTTTATAATAATGGCAATACGACAATGTCATTATAACACAATTGTATTACGAGACCATTGACCAACCAATGATCGACCATTATGAATTTAGCAGATTACGAACTCTTAGCAAAACGACAATGTGATTGGAACGGGATCGTGTTGGAGTGAAGAATTTATAAAAATAATAGACTTGGGCCCCAGGTGTAAAGTAGTACATCTGGATACGTAACAATTTCTTATTCAAGAATCAACAATCATTTAAACATTTTTATTCTGAAGTTGTAGGTTCCATAATACCATACAAATTATTTGTTCCTCAGAAAATCAAAACATTATCAAATAGAACACTTTTTTTTTAGGATGGGGAATCATCAAATAACTTCTCCCACTCTGGGCAGAGTGGGAGGGAGTGTCAGAATTTTACTGACTAAAACCCATCCATGTTCCTTCCTCGCCCTTCACGTTCCGGGGCCGCGGTATCAAAATCAAAGCATTTATTTCAAGTAGGCCAGTTACAGGCTTTTGAATTGTGGAAACAAAGATGAAAATTAAATGTAGCTACAGTCCCAGTCACAAGACATAAAAACTGTGAAAGTACTGTAGTTGCCCATTCCCTAGCGTAGATCTCTATGGAGAAGAACGGGCAAGAAACTCCATGGACACTCTTTTAAATCATAATGTTGTTACAAAATCTTGGTTACATCATTCCTGTTGAGATGGTGCATTATGTGAGAACAATGTAGCAAGATGTGCACGATAAAAGTGTCCATAGTTAAAACAAACAAACACAATTCAAAAATAAAATAATTAATAAAATAAAAAAAAAGCCGTGGCAACCAAGAGCTGACCAGTCCCAACTGACAGCGCCCGTTCACGAACATGACGCATGTATCAGCACCATTCAACTCAACCATTTTGAAGGGAACTAAATGACCCGACACCCTATCTCTTTCGAACAGTCCCGCAACCCCGGTTTCGGCCCTTGCGGGCCCCTCCCTTTATGCTGACATCTCTTTGAGGCGCGCGTGGAACACGAATGCGCCGTCGACACGACCTGTCGTTAATAGACGGACGGACGGCTAGCTAGCCCATAGCTAACCGTCCACAGGCCCGCGTCTACGGTGGCCGGTAGCCACCACGTGGCCCCCGACGCCCGGTGCATCTCCCGCGACGGCTGGGGCGAGAGGCTCGCTCCCTCTCGCGTTCCGCCACCTCCTTCGCTAGCATGACTGTTTCGCAGAAGAAGGTGACGGCTTCCCATTCCGTCTCGCTCCGGACCATGGATTGAACCAGGGCCGGACGCGAGAGGTCGCCGCCGCCGATCGCCGCTACGAGGACAAGGCATTGCTCCGCCCACGCGGGGCAGACCTCCACCGTGTGCTCCACCGTGTCCTCCGGTCCATCCTCGCAGTGGAAGTAACAATTAGCCTGACTCGGGAATCGAACGTAAGACGTCATGATCAGCAGTCCTGCTTGCGACCAGTAGATAAATGAGTAAATTTTTTTATACGTACATATAAATGGATTGTTCGTGAAATTTTCCTATTGACATCAGCCGAAATTCTTGTTGAAAAATTCAATAACCCTTTGACCAATCCGAAAATCAAACCCAGGACCCTACCTTGCGACCACTAGACCAGCAACGCAGTTCAATTCAATCAACCTCTTCCTTAATTACCCTGTCCCCTTCCCAAGAACATAAACTCCACGACAAGAACTTACCAGAAGGAAGCAGTACCCTTTGGAAACATTTGAACAAAGTTCAAAGTGCCAAGCCCTGTACTTGTCATCTTTTGTGCAACCCTCAACAAAAAAGTTACTCAAATTCATGGCTTTTGAGGAAAACTTTATTAACATTAACTAATTGGGAAAGTCAAAAGACGGTATAATTAGTATGTTTGAACTAATTTGTTTTTGGTAAAGCGAAAATTTTGCTTTGTGATTTAAGGGAAGCGCTAGGGTAGCTCGCGAAGTTTTAATTTTCTTATGGTTTTTTGCATTTTACAGGTCAGTGTCAAGCAAAATATGATTCGTGACGCTCATGTATAGTTATGAATACCATCTGACACTGACGAGCAAATGCAGACTCCGTGGTGCTAAGTACTGAGAAATTGCAGCGCCGGAAGCCACGCAGTGAATGACACTGCTGACAGGATCGACTTATTTTCCTAAATACCCACAATATTGTATGTGTTATGTTATTTAAGATAGTTTGATTAAGAACCACGCTAACGCATTATGAATTCCTTGTAATTCAAATTCAAATATATTTATTTTGGGACAACTAGGTCCAAGGGTTTATACAAAAATTTAGAAACGATTGTTAGTACTTATTTAAATACAATTACAAAGGACAACACCCATCAAAATAATATAATCTAATCTAAACACAAAAATAAAATACTCCTGTGCTGAGATACCCCGCCCCGTCAAGATAACCAATAGGGAGATACCTCCCTAGAAATCACCAGACGAACGAAATGCCCCAACACAGGTGCACGAACATCTTCAGCTACAGTTTTCAGGATGCTATTGTGACTCCCCCGCACCCTCCTCTAAGTGACACGACTTTTTTTCGAATGACGGCATGGAAATCGTCAGTATGAGCCTGCGCGAACATCTCGGTAATGGTAGTATATAGTGTTTGTGATAAATAAATATTAAAATAAATAAATTCCTTGAGAGCAGCGGTGGCCCAGAGGTGGCGGCTCCGACTTACGAACAGTAAGTCGTGGGTTCGAACCCAGACAAACGCATTACTTTGTGTAATTTATTTAATCACCACTGCTCTCAAAACGGCGAAGAAAAACATCGTGAGGAAACCGGCATGTCCTAGAACTAAAAATTCGAAGACATGTGACATCTACCAACCCGCACTGGGCCCGCGTGGTGGATTATAGCCTGTACGCAAAATACGCGCTTTGACGTGGAGTTGTGGACACCAGCCCGTTGTACAATACAATACAATACAAATAAATTCCTTATGGAAAAACCCACTGGCATTTTGCGCGTCTCGGGAATCGAACAAAACATCTTGTGCTCAATAAAGCACAAACTACGTTTTCCTGTTTTAAAAAATAGTTTAACCAATTAATAGGTACCGTAATCCAGCATTCCGATATCTGTTTTTTATCGCTTTTTAGATAGCATAATCAACCATCACAAATAATTTATGGCTATAAAGACCATACCAAAATGGCCGCCGAGAAAATTTGTATTTTTAATTTTTAATTTGAGTGCTCATCACGTTTGAATTATGAAAGGGATTTGCAAAAAAATGACATTTACTTTTTGTGAATGTTTTTTTTTCATTTAATGGCATATTTATCTGTATTGGATTTGAAGTATATGTAGCAACTTTTAAAAGTTTACACTTCATTGGATTTTATTCTATAGGTGTATGAAGTTAATTAATTTTAATACACTACTGTTCACTATTCGCTTAAATATCGCACTTCAAGATCACTTCGATTCGCTTCGCTGTGTAGCCAAAACAAGACTGATGTTTCACCTTATGTACCTTCTCATATTGACGCAAATAAATGATTTGATTTGGTTTGAAATTAAAAGAATAGTTAGTAAAAGCAGGGAGAGGAGCTCGTGGCTAAATAATAACAGCCACTCGGGTCAATCTTTAGGTTAAGCCGCGCTTACCCAGGATGGGTGACTACCCATATATACTAAGTTTCCTGCGTGCCTCTTACTCCCGGAGGTCATTTGTTGATCTTTGACATTCGTGACAGTGGCCTGAATGTCTGACAATCTACAGTGTTACCTATAGGTAAACAGTCCGTTTCAAGGATCTTGTACAAACTAGAACTTCAAGCATTTTTGCCATACCTATTTTTGGTATCAAATATACAGCAGCTCACAACTTAGGACCCATTAATGTTAATATTTATCCTCGGTGTTGGCAACTGGACCTGTTCCAGTTGTTAACGTCCTTTTGTGCCTACTGTCATTATTTCGTTCTGTCTCCTGCTGATATGGAGGGAAATGGAAATTATGGTTTTACCTACTCCATCCGCTATACTTTTCTGAGTAAATTCGTTGCGGGATCCAAGACAGTTAAATTCTTTCTCTGGGACTTCGTCGAGCTTCATTTTCTCGGCGCTTTTCTGGTGGTTGCCACTGTCGATTCTGGCTTTCAGGAGTTACAGAGGTTTGGGAGTGGGGTAGTCCAAATAACAAAATCATTCCATCTCCAGACAACATCATAATTCTTTAACACCTACGTTCATCTTCTACAGCCGGACCCCCTCTGCCATGGCGACTCATCTTGCCAAGAGTTCACGAAGACCGTGTTCCCCTGGATCGTGACCATCTACGTGACCAACAGCAGTCAGGAGAACCAGTTTAGTTACTACTGCGATGGCGTGCTTATCACTGACAAGGTTATTGTGACCGGTGAGTATGATTTTAAACCTATTCATTATCTGCTTAGTCCTGTCTCAAGTATGTTGGGGTCGGCTTCCAGTTTAACTGGATACGGCTGAATACTAGTATTTTAGATATAGCGGATGCCATCTTAGATTAAAAAACCACTTTATTATCACTGGGTAATGCGATACTCCTTGGTAAGACTGCCCTGTGTTTTGCTGCCGATACCTGGGGAGAGGTATTTGGTGTGGCGCAGCTTGGTTTTGACATGGTTCAGGGGTGGCTGCAGAGTAACATTCTTACTTTAAATGTGGACAAGACTAAGTGTGTCTGTTTCGGCATTAGGAATGTAAGTGGAGTGGCTAGTACCCTGGAAATCGTCTCACACGACTGTCAATCAAAATCAACCTGCACTTGTCCTTCCCTTGAGCGTGTGCAGGCGATTAAATACCTAGGCGTAATAATTGACAGCAACCTTAATTTCAAGGAACATATAAAACTTGTATTGTTATCTTCATTTCCATTCATTGTTTAATTTGTATGCTCAATTGTTAATGTAAGTTTTTTTATTTTTTTATTTTTGTGATTAATTGTTGGTAATTATTTTATTTTTAACATGTTGATTATTCTTTTTATAATAATGACTCATAATGTGAAAGAGTGTTAGTGAGTTAGTGAGAGAAACCTTTATGGTAGATTTTTGAGGAACTATTTTTTTATTTTTAAGATCTCATGCAAAATGTACCAACAATCACACCAATAAATAAATTTGAATTTGAATTTGTGTGTGGTAGGGTACGTAAATTAATATTTGTTTTTAAAAATTTACGTCATGTCGCTGATCCACAACTGCTGAAGCAGATATATTATGCTCTCTGTCAGTCACTCCTGACATACTATATATCCTCCTGGGGTAGCTCCTTTAAGACAACGATGAAGCGTCTTGAGATCGCTCAACGTGCAGTGCTAAAAGTTAGTACCTTTAATCGCATTTTCTTCCCTACCACCCAATTGTACAAGAACTGTGACGTCCTGACCGTAAGGCAGCTTTATTTACGTATCACTCTTCTACAACACAGTAAACAAATATTTAAACCCCTAACCCTACATAAACGAAGAAACGATAGGGTCTGTGTCAGGAAAGATTCTACAAATACTAGTTTCAGCACTAGATTTGCTAACTTCATTGGACCTTACATCTATAATAAGATAAACAAAGTTATTAACATCTATCCCTTGACTAAAACGCAATGTAAGAAAAAGGTACCGCTAGACCGCTAGACTGGTCTATTTTAGTTACTTCCATAGTATAATATCTTACGGTATTTTGCTATGGGGACGGGCTGCTGATATTGAGTCTATATTTATTCTGCAGAAAAGAGCCATCAGAGCCATATACAATCTTCGTAGGCGCGATTACTTTTTAAGGATATTGGCATCATGACGGTTCATTGCCAATACATCTACGAAAACATAATGTACGTTAGAAAAAATCTGCATCTTTTCGGTAAAAGAGGCGACAGACACAATTACAGTACTAGAAATAGGGACCAACTAGTTCAGCCAGGCTTTAGACTCGCTAAAGTAGACTCATCTTTCATGGGGTACTGTTTGAGATGCTATAATAAAATTCCACAAAGTATTCTTGAACTGAATGAGACTAAATTTAAAACATGCATTAAACGCAAACTATGTAAGCAAGCATATTACAAGTTGAGCGATTATATCGCTGATAAAAATGCTTGGCTCAATGCTGGTCCTGCTCCACAAGGACAGGGGCTCAAAAATTGGTAGCATTAATGGTATTATGGAAGATGAAGGTTCCACATTAAATAACTCGCGTGTTCGGTTGGATAACTATTTATTGAAGCGTGAAGATTAGCCTACTTACTTATTAATTAATATAATATTCAACAAGCACTCGCGGATACAAAGATGCGACCGTTTTTCGTTCGAGTCGAGAGAGTGTCCGGCTCGGCCATAGAGCACTCAGTGTTGCCAACTCTCGAGTGGCGATAAAATACCATAGACGCCACATCACCCCCCTACGGAGAGAAAAAGGCTATTACAAATTAAGAACGTCTCTAAACCGAACTCTACGACCAGATCTGGTCACTGTAGAGGGAAGGGGAGAGGGAATAGTTACAGGTGATGTTGGTGGTGGCAGTGGTGCAGCAGGTGTGGGACACGAATTCGCAGATGACAATGGCGTTGGAGCTGCAGCTGGCGGTGTCGGGGCTGACGGAAGAGCCGAACTCGGATAATGAGTAGAGGGCTCCTGTTGATCAGGGTCGACTTCCACGTGTGCAGGCTTGGTGCGGTCTATGCTCACCTCTTTGTTGTTGCCACCAACATCCAGAGTCAGTGTCTTAGGGCTTCTGGATACTATTTTGTAGGGCCCAATATAAGGTGGTTGGAGTGCTCGCCTCACTGTATCGTCGCGCAGGAAGACATGAGTGGCCGTTGGTAAGTCCTTAAAAATAAAAGTTGAGGGCCGAGAGTGTCTTGACGCGGGGACAGGGCGGAGGTCAGCCATTTTTGTGCGAAGCTGGGCCACAAAGTCGTGTGTGTTATCCTGCCTTTCTGATGTAGGAACGACGAATACTCCGGGAAGCCGCAGGGGTTCGCCGTATACCATTTCAGCTACAGAGCATTTTAAGTCTTCTTTTAAAGCAGTGCGCATGCCAAGGAGGACGAGAGGTAGAGCTTGGCTCCATGAGCTGGAGTGGCACATTAGTGCTGCTTTCAACTGCCGATGGAGGCGCTCCACCATTCCATTGGCCTGTGGATGGTAGCTGGTTGTCCTGATCCTCTTGGTAGCACAGGTCTGCATGAGTTTCTGAAATAAAGCTGACTCAAATTGTCGCCCCTGGTCGGTGGTAATGACAAGAGGAACACCGAAGCGAGAGATCCAGCCGTTGGTAAAAGTTATGGCGACCTCTTCAGCTGTGATGGATGACATCGGCCATACCTCCGGCCAGCGCGAAAACCTGTCGACAGCAGTGAGACAGTAAGTGTGATTATTAGAGCAGGGAAGAGGTCCGATAATGTCCAGGTGGACATGCTGGAACCGTGCTGATGTGCTGGAAAAATTACCGAGTGGCGAGGAGACGTGACGCGAGACCTTGTTGCGTTGGCACGCTAAGCATGTGCGCGCCCATGTACTACAGTCCTTGCGAAGACCGGGCCAAACGTAGCGTTCAGCCACCAAACGGGCACTCGAGCGCGCGCTAGGGTGACTGAGGCTGTGCAACCTCTGAAACACAGGACGGCGGAATGACACAGGTAAGTACAAACGCGGTTTTCCAGTCGAGGTGTCGCAAGTCACGGTAATATTTGTACCTGGAATGTGAGTTTGCTCTAGTTTGAGTGAGGAATCAGATCTGAGTTTATCAAGCTCTGGATCTGTCGCCTGAGCGGTAGCGATAGAGGCGTAGTCTTCCTCGAGAGATATAGCCTCGATCCTTGACATAGCGTCCGCCACTACATTGTCTTCCCCTTTAATGTGTACAATGTCCGTAGTGAACTGGCTTATAAATGACAGCTGGTTTAGCTGAGTGGGAGGAAGTTTGTCTCGCCGCTGTATGAAAGCGTAAACAAGTGGCTTATGGTCCGTGTAGATCGTCGCATTTTGGACTTCTAGGATGTGCCTGAAGTGCTGTACGCTTTCATAGACAGCGAGGAGCTCTCGGTAGTAAGTAGGCCACTCTGCCTGCTTGGCAGTCAGCTTTCGGCTGAAATATGCCAGAGGCTGCCAGTCATCACTGTCATTTAGGCGCTGTTGGAGGCATGAGCCTATGTGCGTGCCTGAAGCATCTGTAAAAAGGCCAAGTTTAGCATTACAGTCCGGGTGTGCCAACATTGTGGCAGCGGATAAACTCTCTTTGCAAGCTTCAAAACTCTTTTCAAGTTCTGGAGTCCACGGGAAAGGTTTTGTACCTTTGCTATGTGTGGCTGATACAGCATCGATGAGCGGCGCCTGGAACTTGGCAGCATCAGGAAGGAATCTCCTGTAAAAGTTTGTCTTTCCAAGGAACCTTCGCACCCCTTGGATGGTTTTAGGGGGGGGAAAGCCCTGGAGAGCCTGAATGCGCTCATCAGGAGGCCGTGATCCTGCAGCATTAATTTGGTATCCCAGAAAGCATACTTCATCAGCACCAAAAACGCATTTTGATGGATTGATAACTACGCCATGTTCATGCAAACGTTGAAAGAGAATGCGCAAATGTTCTTGGTGTTGGGTATGGTCTTTGGAGAAAACCAATATGTCATCCAGGTACGCGAAACAGAACTCCAGCCCACGCACAACTTCATCGATGAAGCGCTGGAATGTCTGTCCCGCATTCCGTAACCCAAATGACATAAAGGGAAACTCAAATAACCCGAAGGGGGTTATAATGGCTGTTTTGCTTATGTCTGGTGGATGTACCGGTATCTGTTGGTACGCTTTTACAAGGTCCACTGTACTGAATACTGAGGATCCAGCCAGGCTGTGGTTGAAATCCCCAATATGTCGCACAGGGTACCGATCAGGGATGGTACGTGCGTTTAAACCTCGGTAGTCTCCACAAGGGCGATGGGTCAAGTCTTTCTTGAGAACCATTTGCAAAGGTGATGCCCAAGGGCTCATGGAAGGTCGAGCGGTACCAGCTTGTACCATCTCTGAAAATACCTTTTGGGCGGCGCGCAGTTTGTCAGGCGCCAACCTACGCGGGCGTGAAGTAACTGGCGGGCCTTCCGTGGTATTGATGTAGTGCACGGTGGAATGCTTCATCACACGAGACAAGCCGGGCGGGCGCGTGATGTCCGGGAATTCAGCGAGAAGTTCTGAAAAGGGTGAGTTACTAACGGTTACTGCCTTGATACTGACTTGAGAAGTCTGTGCCAATGAAACGGGCACTGAAAGTTGGGTGTTGCCATCGATTATAGTTTTGTGTTTACAGTCTGGTAAAAGATTGTAAAAACTAAGAAAATCAGAGCCGATAATCGGGGTACTGACATCTGCGATAACAAAATTCCATTTAAAATCCCTACGCAAGCCCAAGTTCAAATTAAAGTTAATGCTACCATAGGTTTTTATGGTACTCCCATTGGCTGCACTAAGGTCATAGTTACTACTTTTAAAATGACCGCTGAGGAGTCGCCGAGGAAAACAGCAAATATCTGAGCCGGTATCAATCAGAAATTTGTTGTTTGTATACCGGTCAGTTATGAATAAGCGGCGACTAGGGGACTGGCGATCGGTGCTCGCCTCTACCGATCGCTGTTTTCGTTTCCCGAGGGATGCAGTTTCTCCCAGTTGCAGGGTGGTATACATTTAACAGCTTTTCTGTCAAAGCGGTTGTGGTACCAGCAGATTCCCTGGTGTGATCGAGAGCGGCTACGGCTGCGGCTCGGATTGCGGTCACGAGAGTGAGCCCTTCTGCTACCATTTGCTGTGAGGGAGGCTACCTGTCGAGTCAGTTCCGCCACCTGCTTCTGGAGCAGATTGAGGCTAGTTTCAACAGCTGGTGGTGAGACAGCACTAGCAGAAGGTGTTATAGCACATACCTGAGCTGGTTGAGAAGCTATCTCCATGAGTTGATCTGCTAGCATAGAGAGCTCACTTAGCTCTTGTTGGCTCTGTGCTGCCAGTACAATTTGCACTTGTCGAGGCAATCGATTTGCCCATATGGTCTTCAGTAGCTGTTCTGGAAAAGCTGTGCCTGCGAGTGCCCGAAGATGCCTCAAAAACGACGATGGTTTTCGGTCGCCGATAGGTTCATTCTCCAGCAGGCGCCGCACCTTCTCTTCGTAGAAGTCTGAAAATCGAGATATTACAGCCTTTTTCAGGTGTGTATACGGGTCGATTTTAGGTGGTTGGGTTATTATGTCTTCCACCTCCCTAGTGCACTCAATATCTAAGTGAGCTACTGCATAATGAAACTTGGTGGATTCCCTGGTCACACCATTGATAAAAAACTGAGCTTCCAGGCTACAAAACCATAGCGCAGGACGATCTTTGATGAAAGGTGGAGTGCGGATCGAAACCCTGTGCACTTCCTGTGTATCAAGCGGGTTTTTAGCAAGCATAGTGGGGTCATCAACTACACCGCCACCAGCAGCTCCAGTGTGTATCCCTTGTGTAACAGGTGGGTTATTAGCGCCACCACCACCAGCAGCACCAATCCCGGAGGGAGGGGGGTTATTTGTAGAATTTAACATTGTCCTAACTTAAATATATATAAAAAATAAACAGCAAAACAGATCGGACCCAAAAAAAAACAAAAATAAAAATATGTGCCTTACTACTCCTCTCCGTGTGGGGTTGTTGTGACAACTTATAAATTAAAACTAGGGTTAAAACTAGTGTAACACAATACAACAAACAACTGAAATCACTAAAACAAAAAAACAATGATATCACTGATGTTATACAAAAACAAACACAAAAAAATTACGATCGAAATAAAGAATTTGCTGTCCATGAGTGACGTTGACACTTGCTTGACAGGGGTTGTGTTCGGAAACGCGAATGAACAACCCAGAAAATGCTAAATATCTAGTAGGTTTTTTAGTTCCGTACACCGCCGAACGGACGCGCTGAGGGCGCCACCATCAATGCAAATGCACTTTTTACATTAAATATGGCGGTTGGCGGGAGAAAAACAGAAAATCTAGCCGGGACGGATAAAATTATGCACTGGGAACTGTTACGAAAAACCTTGACGACGTGTTTGACCGACGCGTAGCCGGGTGCGCGGTGTGCGCGCCCTCATGTGCGTAGGCTTGTTTACACGACGCGTAGCCGGGTGCGCGGTCTGCGCGCCCGCACGTGCTTTGGCGTGTTGCGGGGCTTCGCCCCCTCGTACCGTAGACGGCGTGCGTAACTTGGGAGTTTGGGGCGCGCGGCGATGCTCTGCTCGCGGCGATGTTCTGCCCGAAGCGAAACCGGGTGCGCGGTCTGCGCGCCCGCACGTGCTCTGGCGTGTTGCGGGGCTTCGCCCCCTCGTGCCGATGACGATGATGATGATACGGGGGTTGCAAAGCACCTCCGGACGCGCTGTTCTGTCTTTTTCTTCGTTGCCTGCCGCGAAGCTTGTTGGTTGCTGTGTAGGCTCGCGGGCGTGGGCCTCCGCGAGACTTCACGAGGCACTTGAGGGTCACCACTATGGAAGATGAAGGTTCCACATTAAATAACTCGCGTGTTCGGTTGGATAACTATTTATTGAAGCGTGAAGATTAGCCTACTTACTTATTAATTAATATAATATTCAACAAGCACTCGCGGATACAAAGATGCGACCGTTTTTCGTTCGAGTCGAGAGAGTGTCCGGCTCGGCCATAGAGCACTCAGTGTTGCCAACTCTCGAGTGGCGATAAAATACCATAGACGCCACAGTATTGTTGGAGCTGCTGAAGATTGTACAACTATCTTTGCATTGTATAGATTCAATCTATTTAGTATTATATAAACGCATAGCCCATATTGTGTGAGTACTATGTACTAGAAAGCTATCATTCACTGGAAACCTACTTTAGTTTTTGACTTGAATGTGCCCTGGCGGTTGAGAGTATGTCATGCTCACTCAAATGTCTCGCTGATCATGGCGCGTGTGTCGGAACATTTAGTTCCCTTCAAAATGGTTGAGCTGAATGGTGCTGATCCATGCGTCATGTGCGTGAACGGGCGCTGTCAGTTGTGACTGGTCATCTCTTAGACGCCATGGTTTATTTGAATTAATTATTTTGTTTTTGAGTTGTATTTTGTTTTTGTTTTGCTATGGACACTTTTAACGTGCACATCTTGCTACATTGTTCTCACATAATATAACATCTCAACATGAATGATGTAACCAAGATTTTATAACAATTTTTTGATTTAAAAGAGTGTCCATGGAGTTTCTTGCCCGTTCTTCTCCATAGAGATCTACGCTAGGGAATGGGCAACTACAGTACTTTCACAGTTTTTATGTCTTGTGACTGGGACTGTAGCTACATTTAATTTTCATCTTTGTTTCGACAATTCAAAAGTGCCTGTTATTGGCCTACTTGAAATAAATTCTTTGATTTTGATTTTGGTAATTGAATACTTGCAAACACTTACTTACCATGAGACTGAACAGCTTCTGCATATACCAAAGTGATTGACTGCTTACCACAGATACTCACCCTCTCACACTCATTCACTTACATAATCATATCACACAAAGAGAGGACTACATAAATACTCACACCACCCAAATTCTTTTATTTTTATTTATTGGCAAACTTTAAAATCTATTAATATTGCTTTGTTTTTATCTTAGGAATTGTTTTAATTAATATTGAATCTACATGACGTTATTGAAATGGTTTTATTATTTGTTTCAAAGATATTATTTATGGATTTACTTTATTTTAAGTGTTTTAATATTATTGATTTTTTGAAATGATTTCTTCCGATTTTATTCTTTATTATGCTTCTTTGATTTTAATTTAATGATCTAGTTTATTTGTGATTTTATGTAGAGGAAAGTAGTTACCTATTGATTTTTTTTTTTTGGCCTCTACGATTTTATAATTAATTTAAATTTTACTTTAACAATATCAATTTTTAATTTGTTTTGCTGATTTTTTTTGTTGTATACCCACTAAAGGTTAACATGTCCATTTGATGGCTATTTGAGGGGATTGGCGCTGATAACCGAAATACAGGCTTTTGCCTAGTTTGGTTACAGATGGTAAATTCTTTTGTAAATGTATAAAACTAGCCTTAAGAATATATGTAACATTGCAAACTTTTTTATTGAATAAACTATTATTATATATACAATCAAACACACCCATCAAAGCAAGACACCTCAAAACTCTTCATTACAACCCTCCCTTACCTACCTCGCCTTTTTCTTTTTCCTCTTTGCCTCCCGAGCCTGAACAAGGCAAGGCGGGGCACTAATTTGATTATAGACCTCCTTCCGTATTGCAGCGTTTGCCTTCTAATGACATTTCCGTGTTCCTCGACCTCGCCATAGATAAAAAAAAAATAGAACGACTTGTGAATATGGTTCGAATTTTAAATGAACCCGATTGAAAATGGCTGCATTGTAGATCTTTATTTATGGCTGATTATATTTAAGGTTTTCTTTTGGAAAGATGTTGTGTTTTTATTTGTTTTTTAGAAACAAATGAAACGTTTTGCTAATAATAATGTTTCGGAAAGTTAAAGATTAGTAGTCACATTATAGCTGATATTCATAATTGAATACGAGTTATTCCTTACGACATTTTCCTTATTCCTCCGAATCGCATTCCCATACAATGGCCATCGTATCTCATTCCCATGTAATAACACACTACTTTTAAGTAACCGGTGCCACTTCCAGATTCCTCTTGCACACTAATTTCTTATTCCACCCATTGGTTTATTAGTAATTTGCTAGTTCTTGATAATTGAAAGTTGAAACGCTTTATTCCAGACGCCAGATGTATGATCGTCCACAACAAGACCTTGGACCCTGACAGCATGCTGATATTCCTTGGGAAGGTGAACCTTCAGTCTTTTGGAGGCAACGAGACTATACACAAGGTAAGACTGGTCCACTTACATTTGTTCCACATCCATGCATGGCCAAGTGCGTAGCGAGGTACGGCCAGGGGGAGCAGCTGCCACCCCCTAGAAGATGCAGAACGGTCACAAAACGTCAAGGAATATTATGTAGCTACCTATTAATAAACAAAAACATAGTTGATTCTATCGACAGGTGAATTTTATAGGATTGTACTATGAAGGGTGAATCTGCCTGCCGGGGTTGCAGGCCTGTTCGAAAGAGATATCGCGGCCCCGGAACATAAAGGGCGAGGAAGGAATATGGATGGGTTTTAGTCAGTAAAAGTCTGACACTTCCTCACGCTCCACCCAGAGTGGGAGAAGTTATTTGATGATTTCCCATCCTAAAAAAAAGGGTGAATCTAGATATGTTTTTCGTTTTTAACGTAATCTGTTCCATCGCTCATGCAGCATTTACCTTAGAATATTCTTGGTTTTCAACAACTACCGACTACCGACCGACTATCGGCACAATGATTGCTGAGTCCATTCCCACATGGAAATGGACTCAGCAATCATTGTGCCGATAGTCGTGTCAGCGCATGGCTTAATTGCCAAGAGCCTCGACCAACACCCGAGGAGGCTCTCGTTAGGCAGCTGGATCAAGGGCTTGATTCAGAAAGCGGTACTCCTGGGGCCTAATTCTGCTATTTTAATAAATTCGTCACTCCAACACGATTCCATTCTCATCCCATTGTCATTTTGCTTAAAGTTCGTAATCTGCTAAATTCACAATGGTCGGTCAATGGTCTCGTAATAAAATTGTGTTTTAATGGCATTGTCGTATTGTCATTATTATAAAACCCTTAGTACAAATGGTTTTCGAAATCTACTACTAAATGCGAACATTTATTCATGCCAGATTTCATGTACGAGATTAATATTCTATGACATTTCTTTCAATGGAGTGTCAGTGGTTGTTCATTGAGAAGTCATAATGGTGCCATTATGATAGTAGAATTAACAAACTTGTCAAAATTTGACATAACTTGATCATTATGAAATCAATGATCGAATACTCTGACACTATTGTAATAGCAGAATCGAGGCCCTGGACACGGCCCGTATTGTTAGGAGGTTCCTCTCTCTGGAGCCCTGACTGCCGGTAGCTTGGACCCTGTTCCCGATACCGTTGGGCTACAATTTTTTATATTTTTAAATGTTTTTATATATTTTTATGTTTATATTTAAAAATATAAAAAAATGTTAAAAAATTGAATCATCATTCATGTCCTATGTCCCCTAGATGGGGCAAAGGGCGTCCACAGATGTCCTCCATCGCGATCGGTCTTGAGCTTCACGCTTCACCTCGCTCCATGTCATTCCGATGCTCGCCGCTTCTGCCAACACGGTGCGACGCCAGGTTTGACGGGGACGGCCACGCTTTCTTTTTCCTTGAGGATTCCAGTCCAAAGCTTGTTTGGGTATGTGGTCGGGTTCCCTTCGGAGCGTGTGGCCAATCCATCTCCACTTGCGACGCTTGATCTGGCGGTCGATAGGGCTCTCGTGGCATTCCTCTAATAGCTCTACGTTAGAGATGGTCTCGGGCCAGTAAATTCCGAGAATGCGACGAAGACAGCGGTTTACGAAAACTTGGATTTGGCGTGAGATGTCCTTTGTGACCTTCCACGTTTCGCACCCGTAAAGCAGCACGGATTTCACATTGGACCCGAATATCTTGAGTTTAATCCTTCGGGTCAGTTTCCGCGACTGCCAAACAGGTCTCAGCTGCGCGAAAGTTGCTCGGGCTTTGGCTATCCGTGAAGCGATGTCCTCTTCACTGCCCCCAGTCTCCGCCACGACGCTTCCGAGGTAAGTGAATTTGTGGACGCGTGCCACTGCCTCTGTGCCAATCAGCAACGGTGAGTGATTCTTCACACCAGTTCTCATCTCCTGGGTCTTCCTGATGTTTATTTTAAGCCCGGTTTCTACCGCTTCCTGCCGTAGATCGTTCAATTTTGCTTGCATATCGGCGTGGGTATGACTCAGCAGGCATAGGTCATCAGCGTAGTCCAAGTCTTCCAAGACGTTGGATAATCCCCACTCTATGCCGCGGCGCCTGTTTTCAGAGATGCGAAGCATAATTCCGTCAAGAACGACCAAGAAGAGAAGCGGTGAAAGGAGGCATCCTTGGCGGACACCTGCGTGTACTGCTATGTCATCCGAGATGAGACCGTCATGGGTTACCTTACAAGAGTACTTCTTGTAGATACTCTCCAACAAACGGACGATTTTCGGCGGCACTCCAATTTCCAGTAAGCGGGACCAGATGCTAGACCACTTCAGCGTATCAAAGGCTTTTTCGAAGTCGACAAAGGTTAGGTAAATCTCCCTCTGCCATTCTGATGCCTGTTCCAGTATTATACGGAGGGTATTGATCTGATCCGTACATGATCGGCTCGAGCGGAAACCAGCCTGTTCCCTGCGTAAAAGAGGATCCACGGCCTTCGACAGTCTATCCAGAATGATTTTGCAGAAAACCTTAGAGGGAATCGAGAGCAGTGTAATACCTCTCCAGTTATCGCAATGGCTAAGATCACCTTTCTTAGGGACAGTTATGATAAGACCTTTGTTCCAATCGTCAGGGAGCTCTTCGGCGGTCCAGATCTTTTCAATCAGAGGCGTCAGAACGTTGACGGCGGAGGATAAGTCGGCTTGTAACATTTCCGCCATTATCAAGTCGAGTCCTGGTGCTTTGCCTGTCTTCAAAGAGCGGACTGCCTCCGCAACTTCAAAGGCTGTCGGTGGTTCCGTGTTGATGTTTAGATGCCGGGGTGGTGGGGAACTGACTTGCAGCGCATCAGGCTCTAATGTAGCTGACAAACGGAAGACCTCCTCAAAGTGTTGACGCCAGCGTAACAGCTGCCCTTCTGTTGTTACAATGAGCTGACCATCTTTGGACTTAAGCGGCTTCTTCTTTGACCTGCTGTTACCTGCCAAGGTTTTGGTAGATTGGTACAGCTCCTTCAAGTTGCCGGTGTTGGCAGCTTGTTGAGCACGATCAGCAATACCATCAGCCCACTGTCTCCTATCTCTGCGGGTACTGCGGTAGATCTCCTTGCGTTTCTGACGGTATTGGATGTTAAGGTCGGCCCGTGTGGCGTCGTTATGGGTTTCTAGCAGTCTCAGATGAAGATTTCTTCTGTCTTCAATCAGGCTCCACGTGTGTTGTGACATCCAGTCCTCCCGAGAGTGAGTCGATTTGTGCCCTAAAACGATGGAGCTGGTCTCTGTATAGGCCACTTTGATGCGATTCCACTCCTCGTCTAATGAGTCCGAAGCAGTATTGAGTACAGAAAAGCGATTGCGTAACTCGAGTTGAAAGGTTTTACGCGTGTCTGGGTCATGCAGTTTGTTAATGTCGAACCGTCTTCCAATCTAATAAAAAATTGAATAAAGGGAATTAAATCATTTAATAAGGACCAAACATTTTATACATTTTATGTAAGTACCCACCAAACTGCGTAACAGTTTGTCGGCGGATGTCTTAATACATTTTGGTTCAAATAGTAATAGGCACAGCACAATAATTAGTATGTAGTAAGATTAGTAAGCAGCAATAGAAGTAACACTTTTCATTAGTTAATCGATGGTGCTCTTTGCAGGTAGACTCAATAATAATCCACCCAAACTTCACGGCGGCATGGGAAGGGAGCGTGACCAATGACCTGGCTCTCATTATGCTGGACGAGACAGTAGAGTTGAATGATAACATCCAGTCAGCATGCATCCATCACGAGAGGAACGGCGCTGAAGAAACTGCGGTGAGTAAGATTCTTGTATTAAAATATAGTATTCTAGCCGACCAGCACCGGTTTTGCACGCCGACGGATTTTCATTCAAACTTGCAGCCGCTTAGGGTTGAATTTGCAAAAGCATTTTTCAACCTTGTCACAATTCTGAGGTGTCTGATGAGATGGCGAGAAATAGAGAAGTGTGGAAGAAGAACACATGCAGCACCGACCACAAATATATTGGGATAGGCGCAAGAGACGCGCATCACAGGCTAGTCCGAGGTGGCGCAGGAGAAGCGTACCTGGAAGGAGATGGGGGAGGCCTGTCCACAGCAGAGAGAAAAACAAGGCTAAACAGATGGTTAGAGAATGATGATGATGACCTAGTCACAGTAGTAGTAGTTATTCTGAAAAACTCACAATTGAAAGCTAGAGAGCAGTGTAACAGTCAGTGGCGAGGGGTTCAAACAACTCAAACCTAACGGCTTCCCTTCGGAACAACCACTCTACTGGAGTCTACTATATACTACTGTCTACTTTATTTTGCCAAAAGTAAAACAATGTAGGTATTCAGTTAGGACGTGATTGCCCTAACATGACTAAAATTACAAATTGTTCGATATATGGTTTTTAAAACATTATTAAAAGTTTGCACCGGACCGGCTTACCTGTTACAAAAATGTACCCTTCGCTACTGGTAACAGTCATTAGGTACTCTGGTAAATAATGCTTGTCACGTAAAATATTCCAAAACAATCATACTCGTAACACTGGCATCTTTTGAACTCAGTTTTGCATAATTATGCTGATCTCGTGCAAATTTGTTGAAATTGGCCCTCATCAGGCAATCATTTTGCAAATTATAATCACCATATTTCTGCCCTTTTCCCAAGTTACATAGGATTAGGTAACATTTTGTAATTTACAATTATCTTCTTCTTTGTCGTGTGGTTAGTGTCTAACCTGGTGTCAGAGTTTTGTCCATGGGAGTAGAGTCCATGGGTCTCTGACTTAGCTTTACATGCCGTCGAGAAATATCTCTCAGGCATACTGATTTCCTCACGATATTTTCCTTCACCGACGCAAGTGATAATATACGCACATGAATCCGAAAAATCAGAGGTTCATGTTTTGGACGATCAGGCCCACTAAGACTTTCACTGCAAATAATGATGATTTTAATAAGGTCATATATTTCTTTGCGACGATGAAGAGTATTTTCTGAGATCTTTCCTCGTTTTAACATGCACGCGGACGTATCTATAAATTTTGGAAAGTTTATAAATCACATCAAAGGAGTCACTTCACTCCACATACGATGGACCATTAAAATGCAATAAAACTTGGCCGGCGGCCATGTTGATATTCCGCTATGATACTCATTTCAGATTCTTGCCACGTCCGATAAAATTAATTATTTTGACCGCCGTTTTCGGGGTATAAATGCAATGGCTTAAATTTCGCGGCGTCGGAAATATAATAAAGTAGTTTTTATCTAGTTTATGTGACGGTAGCTGCGGGTGTAATTAGTTTGTGGAAATGTAATTAAAACATGGTTTTCTCTTATCAAAGTCATTTAAACTAATGACATTCAAAACCCTCTGGAAGTAAGCTTTGCTTTGCAGAAATCGTTGACTGTAAAATGTTATGCAAGAAGTAAAATTAAATTAAAAATTTAAAAAGCCTCCGATGTCATCATCATCATCATCAAGACGTCCACTGCTGGACATAGGCCTCCCCCAAGTGTCGCCACATTGACCGGTCCCTTGCGACTCACACCCAGCGGAGCCCCGCAACCTTCACCAGGTCATCGCTCCACCTAATGTATTAAAAGTTAAATAGAAAATAATTCGTTAATGGTTAGGTTCTATAGGTACCAGACATCACTCCACTTTCCTAATCTCATTTCGCTAGTTAGTATTCTTCATTCCCTTTCAATATGGTATACATTATTGTACTAGTCAAGCCCTTTCATTTGATACCCATTTTGAAGGTATTTTGGAAAAAAAATAATTCGCCATTTTGTGGTGGCGGACACCTTGGACCGATTTTCATCAAACTTAGCTAAGAGCACTCCCGACTAATTCTCCTTTCAAACAAAAAAAAAAAACACAAAATTAAAATCGGTTCATCCGTTCGGGAGCTGCTATGCCACAGGCAGTCACACACACATACACATACTCACAGACACATACACATACACACAGACACGTCAAACTTCTATCACCCCGTCGTTTTTGCGTCGGCGGTTTAAAATGATTTTTTTGAATCGACATCTACCTAAATTTTTCCCAACTATGCTGGGGTCAGCTTTCTAAATAAACTGGATGTAGTATAGAGTACCAGTATAACCTGGAGTAGCTGCATATGTGACCTCCACAACTCTTTGTGACACGATTCCTCTTGTCAAGTTAATGATAATATTGTAAAACCAAATCAGTTTAAAAGAGTAACCATAGCATTTCTTGTCGGTTCTTCTCTATATACGAAACGACCAACCCGAAGCGTGCACCTTTTTCTCGACATTTTATGTATGTGTAGAAAAGAAAGAAAGAATGAAAGAAAACAATTTTTTGTCCATGGGACATGACGTACATCATACAAAATGACAAAAAAAAACAATAAACATACAACAGATAACAAATATTCATACATACTTTTATTTACTTAGCGTTCGTTTATTAAACACAGGTTAATTATTTACATTATTTACACAATAACTCATATAATAGAAATAAAAATACGTATGTACAAGTATCAATAAAAATATAATATAACCGACTTCACACAAAAAAGTGAAAAATAACTTTAGCTCCAGAAGTCGGTGACCTTTGTTTGATTGATTTAGTTTTTTTGTCACCGACTTCTGGAGCTAAAGTTATTTTTCACTTTTTTGTGTGAAGTCGGTTATATTTTTTGCAAAAAAGTTTTTATTTTTCATTTTTTAGTGGCTCACATGTGCTTACCCTTTCACAGCGTATCGGTGTGATTTTTTGTTATGAACTGGTGTAAACAATAGACAGACGTGAGTCTTCAGCGATCCCAGTACATTTGCTATCAAGCTCATCATCAGTTCATTTGCTATTAAGGAGTTCAGTTGCCTATCTTCCGAAGTCACCAGCTCTTTATCAAATCGAAATGGGATCACTCCGAGAAAGTACTCTGCCTAAAACTACCCTAACCGCTTCTGGTGTGCCTATAAAGTTAAGGAGTTACTTCTATTTCTCCGGGATCCCATTGAATGGAACTTTACACGTCCAACTGTCGAAATCTGGGTGTATTGTATACTTCTGCGTACTCCCTCAGAACATACAGGTGTGATGTTACGTCATGATGTTGTATAAACAATAAACAACCAAGCGATTGCAGCAATTACTGCAGCTTTGCCGTTTATTTTTGAAGAGTTCCATTTATATCTCCGAAGATCAGCATAAGATCTTAACCAAATTGACATGGAACCACACGGAAAGCACCAGCTTTCAAATAAAAGAAGAATCATCAAAATCGGTTCACCCAGTCGAAAATTCTGAGGTAACAAACATGTTCGAAATCTGGGTATATTGTACACGTCTGCGTACCCCCTCAGAGCATACAGGCGTGATGTTACGTCATGATGTAGTATAAACAATGAACCTACAAGCGGATGCAGCAATCACTGCAGATTTGCCGTCTATTTTTGAAGAGTTCCATCGTATATCTCCGAAGATCAGCATCAGATCTTCAACAAATTAAAATGGGACCCAACGGGAAGCACCAGCTTTCAAATAAAAAAAGAATCATCAAAATCGGTTTACCCAGTCGAAAGATCTGAGGTAACAAACACAAAAAAAAAAAAAACAGACGAATTGAGAACCTCCTCTTTTTAGAAGTCGGTTGAAAAGGGTTACAGGGTGTCGAAAAATTCGTCCACATCGCTTTCAACAGAAGACTGGCAGCGTTGCCACGTTGGATGGCAATGCTGATTCTTTGGCCAAAAAATCAGCATTGCCATCCAATGCCCGCCCTCTGGTCACGTGAAGAGTCGACCAACCGTACAGTCACAGTCGTTACTGGTAGTCAGTGTCCCGAAATTCTGACAACCAGTCTTCCCAAGAGGTATCGTATACAGCACTAACTGGGTTGTGGAGGTCAGATAGGCAGTCGCTCCATGGAACATACTAGTATTCAGCTGCAGCTGGTTAGACTGAAGGTCGTCCCCAACATATTTGGGATAAGGCTAGCCAGATGATGAGTATGGAAGCAACTTGAAATACTGAGTATTTAATTTTATCTTTACAGACTACAGCGTGGTCACCGGATGGAGATCTGGTGCCAGTATTCTTCAACAAGGAAAATAGTATTAACTGCTTCGACAAAGATGAAGACGTGTTCTGTGCTACGTACGGGAATGGTAAGCATGGTATTTCTTTAGAAAGACGAGTGTGTGTTCAATCCAATCGAAGATCGCGAAATTCACTTACGTTTGAATTTCATGGAAATCAATGATGCGGAAGTAGAATTCGAAAGTTCTTGATTCTAAAACTGGATGTTTGTCTTTTTTTTATAGAGAAGAAACGACACGAGACGGTACGTTACCTGTCCGAGTGGTGTTGACTCCTTTATAACCATCAGCGGCAGAGGTGTATAAAATATCTTATTATAGGGGAAAACCCTGCTGGTATCAAATGGAAACTTTCTAACTTTATAACATTTAAACGCTTGGGGCCACTATACCAACAAAATTGCCACATGACATCCAGCAATATTAAACCACAATGTTTTCTTCTTAGCGTTAAAAAGTTCAAATGTGTTTAGCCCAAAAATCATCATCACCGATACAGTAATAAATCATCAAGATCCAAAATGAAACGCACTTGAGATTTGAGCCGTTCGTGAACCCTCATCGACATGAACCATAAAAAATATCTTGTATTTCCAGAAGTCCCCTTCTGCCCCAGCTATGGCGGTATCTTCGCCGCTCGCCAGGTAGACCGTTGGTGCCTCGCCGGGATCTTCTTCGGGGAACCAGCCGAACGCGGCATCTGTTTCAACGAGAACGTGCACTACACCTCGCTCACGAAGCACCTCAAATGGATCGATGAAACAGTTGGAGTGTTCAAAAATCGTGTTCTGTAGAATTGTGCGTTTTATTTCTTCCTCATCCCGAAAATACCCATACTGCTTAGTCAGCCAAGATGTAACATTAACATAATCAGGAAATTCATCATCTGTTTAGCCTTTTCTCAACTATGTTGGGGTCGGCTTCCAGTCTAACCAGATGCAGCTGTTGTCAGGCTTTTGCGTCACTGACTACCTGTGACGACTGTCAAAGATCAACAAGGACAGCTTTATGTCCTCCTCAGCAAATTGTTAGGACAGAATTCGTCTCAGTGACTCCAAGCAGACAGACCATTATGCAGCCCAGTGTAGGTTGGTAGGTGTCACATGTCTTCGTTGCGAGAGAGAGTACCTAAGCAATGAATGTCCACTGTCGTCAAAGTTTTGGATCTAGGATAAGCCATTTTCCTCACGATGTTTTCCTTAACCGTCTCGAGAGCAGTGGTGACTCGATAAATTGCACAAAAAAAACATGCGGGGCAGTCTTTGGGGACTACCTGTAGCACTGGTAGCGGCTACGAGTGCTACGAAAAGCGTACGTGACGGTCACGCGTATTCCATGATTTTCGTTCACTCAAAAATTGCTCAACGCGCCTAAAGAAATTTTCATTTCGATAGTGCCTGCTTAAATCGTAACCCGACTCACGCAAGGCAGACCGCTGGTGCCTCTAATATTCTATGGTGAGCGAGCTGATAGCGGCATTTGTTTCTCTATAGATTTATGTGTTTTATTTCCTTCGTAAACCCTCATAGCAATCCTCATTAGTGCCAAGATGGGACCTAACATAATCAGCCTACAGTGTTCCTACTAGCTGGTTACAGATCTCCTCTCCGAGAAAGACTACCTTCAAAATCAAAATCAAATTAAAACTACAAAATCAGTCAATTTATCGAAGGATGAATCCATCCCGTTAAGATTAGGTAATCCTTTACTGATATCGGCAGTCATATAAAATAAAATAGGGGACCTATTGCCAATAACCGGGATGTGGGAACGAATGCAGACTCTGGAACTGCACTGCTAGTGAGAAATTCCGAGTGGGGAGACCCACTACTTCAATACTTAACCTGCTAAACGAACACAGGACTCATAATTATATGAACTCGGTAAAACTTGCAAGTACTAGACCAACTAGAATTGACTACATGAATTAACATAACATAGCGTCACTCCTGCAATTCTTGAAGGGGTAGACCGAGGTGCCTCAACCGCATTTTGCCAGTTATCCTTGAATCCCATCATCATTTTCCTGCCCTATTTCTATGATGTCCCATTCTCCTCTATTCACCGTCACGCGATCATGTACTCCTTTATCTTTACCGTCATTCCTACACAATCCATTCATCGTTTCTTTGATCTTCCTCTCCTCCTCTTATCTTGAGTCTCATGTTTAATTTTTTTCTCCCCGAACTCGCTTGTGGACCTATGTTTAAGCACTGTTCATCAATTACGTAAGCTCTGTTCTCGAGCGTATATTGTAGTTATATCACTTAGGGCTCATTTACGCGGTGCGTCGTGCGTGCGTTTTTCCGTTTACGGAGGCAGGACGCGTGTAGCACCCCGCGTTATCACACGCGCAAATATACACATATGACAATGTAGGATGTTGTTTATGAAGATACGGGGCGTGACGCTTCAAGCGCTGCTTCTCAGTGAACCGAGTATTGCAGTAAACTGGCTGGCTAAAACACTGCTTGCGCTGCCGCGAAAAAGGCCGCGTGTGTCGCGGCGATGACATCTGTCGGCTCAGCCACAAATGACATTGCTTTTCAAACAAAAGCTTATCTAAACGTGATTATATACTCTGTGGCTATCCGCAAACGCTGTCACACATCGCCATATGTTTGAATTGAATGCGGGCCGCCCCGCACAAAATGCGCACGGAAGACGTTGCGTTGGAAATCCTCCCACTAGGTGGACCGATGACCTGGTGAAGGTTGCAGGAATCCGTTGGCTGCGAGTCGCACGGGACCGGTCAATGTGGCGACACTTGGGGAAGGCCTATTTCCAGCAGTGAAAGTCTTTCGGCTGAAATAATGAGGATGATGTTGGCGCTGCACAAAGCGACGTGCGACGCGCCGCGTCTCCGTAAACGAGCCTTAAATAGTTTCCAACTGCCAATGTGATTCGGGATGTCAGTCATTACAGCTGTTGGCTGATGTCCAGATATGGCCGGATACTCGTCCAAATGATACAGAATTAAGGCGACTACACGAGCTAAACGCGAGTTTTATAATTACTAAAAGCATATGATTCACTGCTATAAACAAGACCAGAAAAATATATGATATTCTTCAGGATATATGCTAGCATGATACTGTTTTGAAAACATAATACAATTAATTTGGCTCGATAAAAAGAAATCACGAACTTACCTCTAAAAATATCTTTCAAACAATAGAAAACATACTAATATGCATGCGATCATTCTGATTTTTTGGCAAATAATTCTACAAGCAATATATTAGCATGATACTGTTTTAGTTTTTTAATCCAATCAATAGTTTTTTTGTAAATCGATCGAAACCACTCATTTCGCGCTATTTGGCCCGCAGTGGCTGACGTAACAACCACTTTGTAGTGCAAACTGATTAGAACTTTATTCTAACAGCATTTCAAACGAAGTTTGAACCACCACAAATAGAGTTGCTAATTTAGCTCGTATAGGCGCCTTAAAGGCAATGGGGGAAATAAACATGCTTAAGTGCTGTGTACGATTATTGCTTGGAGGCGTTGCGGTGCATTGGAGGAGCAAATTAGGTGCGTGATTAAGCGTTTGAAGATGTTCAATTATCTATTTTATTTTCATCTTCTGCCTATCCTTTTCCTCACTATTTTGAGGCTGGCTTCCAGTCTAACCAGCTGAATTCCTGTAAATGGAGCGACTGCAAAACGGACCTACACAACAAAGTTATCACTGGGTAATACGATGCGCTTTGATGAGACTGGTTGTCAGACTTTTGGGCCAATCAGATCTACAAGTGTCAGCCGGGATCAACGGCTTAAAATGATTTCTGATGCAAGGAGGAAACTCGGTATGTAATGGGTGCTCATCACCCATCCACAGACCAACCAAGGTAGGCGCGGTTTAATTTGAAGATCGACCTGAGTAGCTGTTGTTAATCGAAAATTCCATGCACCGGTCTGACCGAAAGTACCTAGATAGCCACGGCTATACTAACTTTACCATTGGTAATAATTGGTAAAAGAAATTTTCGCATGACTGTGCCTTTAGTCTCACTATGTCGTGACTACAGCTAATCGTGTAGTTTTATGTATCGTGGCTAGTGTATTTATATGGAGGTGTTCACGACGCGATTACTGTCGTCTACGACTTTTGCCAACTAAAAAGCAACGGTAAATTAATCGTCACGACATAGTGGGAACACGAGCTTTACGGGTATCAAATAATGTCCCATATGAAGTTAAAGCCATCCACTCTTCTGTGGACTGACCGTAGTGAGCGCAGCTTGAAGTCACCTACCAATAGGCTTGTTTCCACCATCAATAAATTGCAAATCTATTTAGTCCGTAAGTTAGAGTATTAGAAAATAATCGACACGTATTTTTTGTTTTTGTAAATCAACGAATATTGACAAAGATAAAACGCATCAAAACTCGGGAGTGGGGGCTCGTGACGTCAGTACTCACTAAGAATGATACCGAACAGTGACGTATTGGGAATTTTAAAAGCGTCGTATCTTCGTCAATTTTGGTTTATGTGACAAAAGAAAAAAATACGGGTCAAATATTTTTTGATAATCTAAGTGACGGACTAATTCGATTTTTTCAGTTAACAAGCCTATTACCAAGCTACAGAGAGAGAGCAGCGCTGGCCCAGTGATGGCGGCCCCGACTTACTAACAGTAAGTCGTGGGTTCGAACCCAGGCAGGCGCATTACTTTGTGTAATTTATTTCATCACCACTGCTCTCAAAAACGGTAAAAGAAAACATCGTGAGGAAACCGACATGTCCTAGAACCAAAAATTCGAAGACATGTGACATCTACCGACCCGCACTGGGTCCGCGTGGTGAATTTATAGCCCATACGCAAAATACGCGCTTTGACTAGGAGTTGCGGACACCAGCCCGTTATACAACACAATACAATACCAAGCTACATCTACGGATTCTTTCTAGAACAGCTCGTAAAAATATTGTTTACACCGTACGAAGGTCATTCCTACATAAACATTGGAACCTCGGTACGTATAGTCTGTGCCACGAAAAGCTATAATTTCTGTAAACAAAAATTTTCTACCAAGATACGTAGCGACAATTCAATCAACAAGAAATACTCCCAAATTCAAACAACTCAAATCATCATAAGTTTAATACGAAACTAACCATTTGGTCGGGTTATATTTTGGCGACATAAAGCGCTGTCGTCTAATGTTTTGTGGTACTGGAACGCATCTGACATCATGGAACGTAAACATTTTGGCCACCGTTTTGAAGCAGGATCACGCTGACGCTGTCATTTTAGAATTTGATCCAAAGGTTGCGAACCCGAATGTGTGTTTACAAAATGTATAGCTTTTCTTGACGGGGACTATAGGTATGTCTATGTAATGTAAACTCCATTACTATGATAATGCGTAGCTCATCAATTGTTTTTCTTTGTAATCGTTGTGTTGTCTCACTAGCGATATTGAAGGCTATGTGGGTTTTCCTCTTACGTATTGTATTTGTAGTCGATTAGAATGATGGTTTAGTATGTCCTCTATTTGAGTAGGTGCTATGATATCACCACTAGGATTGGTTGTCATTGCATGTTGATAAGGGAAGCATTTTGATGTTGCACTTTTATAGATAAAATTGCTTCAGTGGACGCCTGTCCACTGAACAGCGCCTGCCCAGGCGCTCTATGTAAAATACTTTGAAGGTAAAATACTGGTATTCAGCTGTATCCCGTTAGACTAGAAGCCGACCCCGACATGTTTGGAAAAGGCTAGGTAGATGATGAAGGCAGCCTAAACTATCCATTCTACGTCGGGCATCGGAGATTCGATCAGAGCAATCAGCTAATGCTGTGATAGTGCTCCACTGTAGAGATCTCTTTAGATTAGATTCCAAACTAACCAGTTACTTATTTCGTACATGGAGTTCATGGATGCTGGATGCCAAAACCGGGAGATGCGTGCCGGTAAAATGTCATTGAGTTTATCCACCAGCTTTTCGGAGTCAGGATTTGTGACCGGTTGTTACCAAAAGGCTTACTCCCTATTTTATGGATTTAAACATGACAGACGTAACGTAGGTGTTTATGGGCGCTAAACCAGCGTATGATTTTAATTTAAAGTTAGTTTGTAATTTGAGTGTAGTTGCATTCTTATTTTGACTTAATTTATTTTTTATTTTTATTTTATTTTTTAGGGACAAAAAACAGTTACATGCATGTTACATGCTTAACTAGAGATTCTTAAATAAGCACAAAACTTAGAAACTTTATTGAAGGGTAGTGAGTTTTTTATTTGACATGTGTTGAATTACTGAACAAATATTTGTATTTAATTTTAAAGTATTAATTATTTCCGTTTGCTTCATTAATAAGGATTTATTATTGATTCATCTAAAATATGGTTACTTCTGTTTATTTTAATAGGAATTTATTTTAATATGTCCGCTAGAATTATTTAAGTCTAGTCTAAGGCGAAGATTATTAAGTACGTTTTTTGTATGTCTCCCGCCTTGCGATATTAAATATTGTTATTTTTATTCTACCCATCGCTACCAACCTCAGTTTGAATATCTGTTTAAAAAGCCGTTGTAATGTGGAAGAAAGATTATTATTATTCTTGGAGATTCTTAGTTCGCTAATCATGGAATAAACACTCTAAACTGGAGTAAGGTATTTTCTTTAATTGTGCTAATATTTCCTGTTGTTTATTATTTTCTGAGTAATTTTGTAAACTGAGTAAATGTTGGTGCAAACCAATATATGTTGTGTGACTCTCAACCATAGATAATACACTATATGTATAATACAAGATAGATGCGCAACTCTGTTTTTCGTTTTTAAAACTGTGTACCTCAACTGTTAGATGGCGCTGTTAGTTTCTGATCAACCAAATAAATGCAAAAAGTAATTCTTGACCAAGGATTCGAACTTGGGAATTATTATTCACAAGGCAACCGCTGTCACCGCTAGGTTATCTACTTCACTGACAAGTTGCCTAAAATAGCTGTTCTCTTGATGACAGTCGTAAGCTGTCAAACAGTTGAAAAGTTTGTGTCCTTAAACACACAGATGGCAGCACTATCTATGAAAATTTTGTTTGAAGCCAATGTATGGAAGTTTCATTCCCCTGGATATGACGTTATAACGTGACGTGAATGCAGGCGTGTTGACATGACGTTTTAAAAAAAAAAACCGTGGAAGAACAACCACAAGAACATAAATGAATTAATAGATTTCAAGCGATTTCTTACTCATTGTAGCAATCACACTATAGTTGGTGCCAGTTAAAATCGTAATAGAGGTAATTGCCCTTTCCTTAACATCTCTTCGTAAGAACCAAAACAAATGAACCATGTATCGCTTTTCATTAGAAAAAATGTTGAAGATCACGATAGATGACGGTTCAAGACTTGAACAGGCTTATTTTTGGATTTCAAAGTTAAGAACTTTAATAAAGGTAGGTGGGTCACTGACCGATATTGCTATTATTTACTGTCAGCAACTATAGGTTCACGCAGCGGGAGCATTTCTGTTCGTAGTAAAAATTCTATGTTCGACAAAAAATTTGAAAAAAAAAACCCGTAAAATTGAATGTCGCTTCCGAATGTTGAATGAAATAAATACTCCGACGAACTATGTAGTAACTACATAGCAGGAAGTTTGTTGTGTGTTCTGTCTACTTGCGGAACCCGCATTACGCTAACTTTGACTCTGTGCTTGTGTCGAGTTTTTTATTAGGAATTTTGAATACGAAAAAAAATTTTTTTAGGTACGAATTCCTGCGAATCGCCAACGTGAACATTTAATTAATTCTGCAGAATTTAACGGCTTTGTGGCTTTGAATAAACCTTAGATCATGAAAAGTCATCTTTCTAACATAACATCACGCCTATAATTCCCGAAGAGTGTGGCAGAGGTGTACCTACCTAACACACACACACTAAGACACGTCAAACTTATAACACCCCGTCGTTTTTGCGTCGGGGGTTAAAAATTGAAAATGGTGAACTGGGCCCACATCTGGTTTTCTCTATAAGAAAGCAAAGACAAGTAGGAGATGAGAAGCAATTTTAAAAAGGCCTCACAAACTAGGTACCAGGAGCTAAGGCTCAAGAAAGGCCAGGAGGTTAGGCTAAAGAAACCAGGGATGTCCTAAAGCTCGTTGGGTTGATGATATCGTCAAAGTCGCGGAAAACACCTGGATAAGGGAGGTACAGTACCGGGAATTGTGGAATTCAAAGGCAGCCAAAAAAAAAACAAAAACCTATAGGTACCCAATAGCGGATGATTCCGGCCTGATATTATGATGATGATTATGTATGTTTGTTACTCTTTCACGCAAAAACTACTGAACGGATTGGGATGAAATTTTGCACACATTATACAACGTTATTTTTAAGTCGCTTTAACTACTTTAAGGGCGGATAGTACTCATGAGAGTGAACACCTTTTACTATGGAAAATGAACACCTTTCACTATGGAAAATGAACAACTTTTACTGTTTTTTACGAAAAAAAAAATCAGCTGCTTCATACATTATTGGTCACGTAACGCGAAAAAATATAGGCAGCAGTTTTTTTTGATATTTCAAAGTCGGTCCCATAGTAAAAGTTGTTTATTTTAATGAGTACTATCCGCACTTTAAGTAATTAACACGACTAAAAAATAACGGTGTATATAGTTAACCTGGATTAAGGGGCTACCTCACGCCAACGACCTTGAGCGAGTGGGAGAAGTTTAGCAATAGCATATACCCGTGCGTGAGAGTGGTCAGCGATACACTGCCGCCCGTCGCCCCGAGGAGCCCCGCACCAAGATTATTCGAAAAAACAACCCACCTTGATTTATCAAACATAATACGGATAAAAGCCGTATACTAATATAAAGGGCATTAAATTGTCTTTGAGATGATCTAAATTTCATGCAAATACGCCCGATAGTTTTTGCGTGATGATCGTTTTTTTGCGGCGTTAGACATTACTTTACAAATTAATTACACTAATTTACCTTTAATTTAAGCCCGACGTTTCGACCGGATTGCACCAGCCGTGGTCGCGGGGAGACTGGAGTGTGGAGGTACCGCCACAGCAAAGTGATGGTGTTTATTCAACTACCCTTTTTTTTTTTTTTTTTTTTTTTTTTTTTTTTTAGGATGGGATATCATCAAATGACTTCTCCCACTCTGGGCGGAGCGGGAGGGAGTGTCAGACTCTTACTGACTAAAACCCATCCATGTTCCTTCCTCGCCCTTTACGTTCCGGGGCCGCGGTATCTCTTTCGAACAGTCCCGCAACCCCGGCAGGCTTCGGCCCTTGCGGGCCCCTCTCTTCTGCTGACATCTCTTTGAGGCGCGCGTGGAACACGAACGCGCCGTCGACACGGCCTGTCGTCACTAGACGGACGGACGGCTAGCTAGCCCATAGCTAACCGTCCACAGGCCCGCATCTACGATGGCCGGTAGCCACCACGTGGCCCCCGACGCCCGGTGCGTCTCCCGCGGCGGCCGGGAAGAGAGGCTCTCTCCCTCTCTCGTTCCGCCACCTCCTTCGCTAGCATGACTGCTTCGCAGAAGGAGGTGACGGCTTCCCATTCCGTCTCGCTCCGGACCATGGATTGAACCAGGGCCGGACGCGAGAGGTCGCCGCCGCCGATCGCCGCTACGAGGACACGGCGGTGCTCCGCCCACGCAGGGCAGACTTCCACCGTGTGCTCCACCGTGTCCTCCGGTCGATCCTCGCAGTGGAGGCACCCGGGCGTTTCCTCCCGCCCGATTCGGTGCAGGTACCTCCCGAAACATCCGTGTCCGGTGAGGACCTGCGTCAGGCGGAAGGTGAGGACGCCGTGGCGCCTCTCCAGCCACTCCTCAAAGAGGGGACTTACCGCCACTATCGTGGCGTGCCCTGCACGGGGTTGCGACAGTCGCTCTCTCCATGTCGCCATGAGATTCAACTACCCTCACTTTATCTTCATAAATGTTAATTAGGGCCGGTTCACACTAGGACAGCACACTACACTAACCGTGTCAGTATACTGAGGCGATTTCACTTGACGAGTACACTTAGTGATCACTGGATTCCAAGCTGAAGAGAGTTTGAAGCCGTCTTCGCGATTGAAATTAGGGTACTTCTTGATCTCTATCGCTTCCCGAACCATTCTCTTATAGTAGTGCTTCTCATTGGCAAGGATTTTTGGGTTGTGTAACTCCATCCAGTGGTTGGGTCCTGAGTCTATTACATGCTCCGCTTAATTAACATTTATGAAGATCAAGTGAGGGTAGTTGAATAAACACCTTCACTTTGCTGTGGCGGTACCTCCACACTTCAGTCTCCCCGCGACCACGGCTGGTGCAATCCGGTCGAAACGTCGGGCTTAAATTAAAGGTAAATTCGCGATAAATACCCGTTTCTATATGTTTTATGATGTGTTCTGATCGTGAAAGTTTAAAAAAGACAATTACACTAAGTTATAAAAATATTTCTTCACATTTTCACATATCAAATTATGAAAGAAATGGTCTAGTATAACATATATTTTTTTCAAAGAAATTAGACAAGAAGTTAAGACGTGATGATCAATTTAAAATCACTAAAAGTCATGTGTCTGCGCCTTAATACATCGTTTACTTTTTTTCCCGGTAATACGATTCCTTGGCAGAGTGACCGCGCTACAAGCGGGCGAATCCGCGGGTTTAGCTTGTAGGTAAGTAAATCGCCATGGTTTCCTATATCAATCATTCTTTATATAATGATTCCGAGAACCAATAACCATTGAAAATGTTAATGGTAATTATTAAGTATAATGTGACCACAATACTACGTGCATTAAATAATACGAGAAGGTAAATGTATAATGAAGGTAGGTAGGTACTTGTAGGTGCAAAATGACATGTAGACATCATCATCTGAATATCAGTATTATACATGGAGCGACCGGCTATCTGACCTTCAGAAGCCAGTTAAATACTGGGTAATACGAAACCTCTTGGTAAGACTGGTTGTTAGACTGTTTGGGCCACTGACTACCTGTAACGACTGCAATAGATGTACAAAATGATAGCCGGGACCAACTGCTTAAAGTGCTTTCCGAGGCACGGAGGAAACTCGATATGTAATGGGTGGTCACCCATCAACAGACTAAACTAGGCAAGCACGGCTTAACCTAAAGATCGACTCGAGTGGCTGTTATTATTTAGCCACGAGCTCTTCCAGCAAAATGAAATAATAATAATAATACTAATAAATTTTATTCAAAGTTTAAATTCGTACAATACAACATAAATCTAATAAATAAAAAAATGAAAAAAAAAAATGTAGACAAACACATACATGTGTTTGTCTACATTTTTTTTTTTTTTTTTTCATGACATGTATAAATGTAGACATACAGTGCAAAATATGGATTTACTAAAACATAATGGTCCTATAATGTTCCCACTGCTGAGCCACACACAGCATCAGAATACCAGCGCTGTGACATTTACTTTTAGGGTCCCGTAATCCTTATACTAAGTATCGCTTTGTTGTCCGCCTTTTTTTTCTTCTTTTCTGACTTCGGTACGCGAGTCGAAATCGAACTGGTCGGTAGTTTTTAATTATGGCCAAGCTTGACACGTTACAGTTGTACTGCCACCCACCAGGAGCTAAATATTGCAATAAAGTTACTTTTTGCGCGCATTTTTCTGTCTATACCATAGAGCTAAGGCCTGAATTCTAGTCACGCAGACGGTCGGTCGCGCACGGTCGGTCGTGATGTCAGCGAGAACAAAATACGGTAGTCGGTCGCCGCTGACGTCAGCGTTGCAGTATCGTGCTATACAGGATGTAAACCACCTCATCACAAAGCCGTTAACCAAGCATTCTGTACATCAAACTACTTTACACAAAAAATATTGCTGGGAAACAACTTTTTTTTTTTTGAAGTTATATATCATGTTTTGTGGTAGAACTTAACATTGAATAGTACGGAGGTCGTGGAGGTGTTAATAGATAAAATCTTCAAAAAAAACTTGTATTAAAAAAAAAAAGTTGTCAAAAAGTTGTAACTTTGACCCCCATATCTCCGTAACTAGAAGGTTCCCAGGTATGGTGTAGAACAAAAAAATGATCGCAATGATGGGGAAAGCAAGTGCCTTTCGGCTTCGTGAAGAGGTGTTTTACACCCTTTATAGAACACAAAGTATACCTACTTACGCGACCGACCATAAGCGCGGCTAGAATTCAGGTCTAAGAACTACACAAGAACATATTAAACCAAGACTTATTTAAACCCGGAACAGTGAAGAGTGTACAAAACAAATCTTCCTGATACTCTTTCCCCTTCCGTATAAACAACAGCTCACACTTTTATCATCACGCTATTAATATGCATTGGGTGTAGGCAGACACGGTTGAAATATGGCGGACGAGCGCATAGTGAATACAAATGGTACAACCATGCTTCATTTATTCCGAACCCGATATTGAAGACGTCAATAGTTTGGGTAGACGCGCGACAATGTGGGATTAGTCGTTGCGATTTTTGAAGTTGTTGCGTCCTGAACAAATCAGTCGTGGTACGTATAACCGGCCGTTGCATTCATTTTGTTATGAAAGCGTAATCATCTGCCTAGCCTTGTCCGATGTTGGGGCAGTCGACCACGCCCTAGAAGTGGGAACCGATCTGTCGCTGCCGGCGCGCGATGGTCGGGAGCGCAGAGTCGTGGGATGCGGTGATCTCCTTCTGTGAAACGGTCATCTCACAGAAGGAGGCTGCGGAGAGGTTGAGGGAGGTCGAGACCACTCTCCCGACCCGCAGCAGACGAACCGGGCGTCGGCGGATGGCGGACAACGCCCTCTTCCAGCCCCCCTAGACGGGTCCAGAGGGACGGTGGACTTGGGGAGGTCCGCCATCCCGCCGAATAACTGGACCCGAGACGGTGGCGCGTAGTGTTCCGCGCGCGCCCCTATAGGACGTCGCGGGAGGAGTACACCTCACTCCCTCCGCAGACCTAAGGAGGCCCGCAGTGGCGGGCCGGCACTAGCCGGGGATCGTGGAAGGCGCACTAGTTCCCATGATCCCCGGTGCAAGTGTGGGAAGGGAACACCGGGGTGGTTTTTAGTCAGTACGAGTCTGACAGACCCCTCCGCTCTCCCCAGGGCGGAGGACATCCATTGAGGATTTTCCACCCCGGCAACAAAAAAAAAAAAAAGAAAAAAGTCGACCACGCCCCGCACCGCGGTTCGTGAGCTTGTCCCGAGGCGAGGCGATTACGTTACGATTCCGATTAGTGTGCGTTGCAGTAGGGAGTTTCATACTAATAATACTGAACGGCTCGAGCTGATAAGGTGACAATCCCTTTCCGATTTGATACGTGTGCTACGACCCTTAAGGTTCCGTGTGTCGAGCAGTCCCCACTTATCTCTGGCAGCGAGCACACGTACCCCTAAAGTAATTCAACTACTTACTGAGAATTTGGTGGTTTTATTCTAAACCCTAACTAGTGTTCTTATATTTAAAACGTAATGACTGATCGCTTTGATTACAAAGTTTATGCTGGAGTCTGTTGTTCGGACGTCAAAAAGTTTGTTCATATCAGAGAAGTCTAAACTTGGCAATTCTAGTTTATTTCGTATTACTGAAAACCAAGTAAAAGAGAAAAACAAGTTTACTGAAAAACCCAAAAATTAAAAATGGTAGCAGATTGCAACCATCCAGTGGTTGCAAATCCGACTACCATTTTTACCGACTATATTCGATAAAGCTTATGTCACACAGAATGGATTAAGCACTTTCATTGGATAAGGTAGGATGCCGAACCGACGGAAATATGAAAAATGTTAGGGTTTGGACGGATTACCTTAGCAAACCCTCCAAAAATTTTTATTGCGAGTTTTACTCCTTTAAATTATATTTTTTCCGTTCTTTTGCTTGAAATAAAAATTATTTGTCACAAATAGTTCGTTTCTTCTACTTGAAAACAAAAATTCACGGAAACCCGATTTCATGATTTAAAACCTCTAATTTTTAGATCTTATCTACACTAATATTATAAAGAGGAAAATATTGTATTTTTGTGTGTGTGTATGTTTGTAATGAATAAACTCAAAAACTACTATGACGATTTCAAAAATTCTTTCACCATTGGAAAGCCACATTCACCCTGAGTAACATAGGCTACATTTTATCCCCATACTCCCACGGGAACGGGAACTACGCGGGTGAAACCGCGTGACGTCCGCTAGTTGAATATAAAGACTAACTTTTTTTTCATCTCACAAATATCCAATACTTTCATAGTAATACTTTATCTTTATATGCCTTCTTAAGTAAATTGTACAATTGGAAACAATGTATTCAAGATTAGCATGGTTTTTACATGTGATGAAGTAAAAAAAAAAAATATTAACGAATTCAGGGATGTTTTACAAACTTGGATATTAAAATCCAGCTCAACATCGCTATAACTGGTTAACGGTCAAATCAGTTCAGGAAAACAAATGAATCATTCAATTAATATCTCTTTAAGAGACTTTCTTCTTATTCGTGTTTTTGTTGCAGATTTAGTAGAGGATTATTTGAGGGGTTTTCTTCAAATATATGGAAGATTTATTTTAGTTTTGCTTGTAATTAGATGAATTATTGGTAGCGACTTAAGTAATGTATGCGTGAAGGGGTTGACGGAAGAATTTAGGCAACGTTGCGTTCTATCAGTTAAAACGATAATGGCAAAATTCGAAAATGTATTGGACTGTGATCACCAGCTGCTTAGGTTCCATTCTTAACGGATTCAGCTTGAAGGTAGCCCTTAGTAAGAGTGATTGTCAGATTATCGGGCCACTGTCTTCCCCTAACGCCTGTCGGCCAGTCTTACTAAGGGGTATCGTATCGGACTGGAAGCCGACCCCAACATAGTTGGGAAAAGTATAAGCATATGATGATGGCTACCTGTAACGCCTGTCAAAGATCTAGAAATAAAAACCGAGCCCAACGGCTAAACATGCTTTCCAAGGCACATAGGAAACTCGGTATGAAATGGTGGTCATCCATCCATGGATCAACGTAGGCTAACGCATGTTCTGAATAATCACATTCCGCTGAGCATGAGTGCAGATCAAATTAATAAAACAATGTTAAAAAAAGTCGCACGTCTACAAAACCGATACCCAATAACAGAACAATCAGCGTATTACGATTTTAAATAAGAACGACACGCAGTACACTGACGCCTTTGTCGCCAAACGGTATCATGTGGCTGCGATTCCTAACATTCTGCGTCCTAGTATCGCTTGTCTTAGTGGCAGTTTTAAGTACCATTTATGGGAGACCAGTCATCAATGTCTTCTTCCGAAGATGCTGCAATGAAGACATAGAAAATGATCAGACGATATTCGCTAATTTGGACAATAATTTCCTTAGGGAAAGACTTGTTAGTGATGGAATGTTTAGTGATGATGATTACGTTGAGGTTCGGGAAGTGAATTTGAACAGTGATGAAGATATTGATTTGATTGGTGATATAACTAATGTGACTGTGAGTAGTGATAATGTGACTGATAGTGAGAAAAATATGAGTTTAAGTGAAGGTTAGGCTAAGGTATGAGACTATGAGAAAAATTATCGTGAAAAACAATAAACAGTGATTGTTAGACTGAAATTGTGGAACAAAGGATATAATTGGTGTTGCTCCCATTATAGAGGAAAATACTAGAACGATGTTAAATGTGAAGTAATTTATAATTTTGCACTAAATCATGTTGCTGTTGTGGATGAGATATCAGAAAAGAGACTTAAAATATGTGACTATAATTATATTCATAGAACTCGATTTAGAAGGAGACGTTCGACCGCCAAAGATGCATTGGTTTTTGAAAGCTACGAGATTATGTTTTGATATTGGTGTTTTAAAAACAGGAAAGAAGACTTTGAACTAAAGAAAGATACTGGTTGAATTGACTATATTGAAGAAAAAGATTTAAACTGTACAAAGAAGATGAATTGAACTGTATAATTGATGGTTGGACCTTCGAGTAGTAAGCACTGAATACAATAGAACAGGAACAAATACAACTGAGATACTTCGCTACTCTGATTGTCAAGACTACAAGGATAATCACTTAACATAATCGTTTTAAGCCAACCATAGGAAGATTAAGTCGTTGGCGACTTCTTAAAGGACTTTTAATGCATCCTGAGGATGGAGCAAGTCTAGTGATATCTGTTACGCCACATATAAAGTACATAATTTATAAACTTATTTATTCATGACTGTACTCCTCTGTCTTGTTGCTAATCTGTCCAGCTGCGAAACTGTCCAGCTGAGAATCTGTCCAGTTGCGAAACTGTCCAGCTGAGAATCTTTCCAGTTGCGAATCTGTCCACTTGCTACATGTATATATAGCTCAATGACTTGCTACGGAAGCTTGGTTAACCGTGTGATAACCATAATAAAATGTACAACCGCCCGACAGTAACATTAACCACCACTATTAACCATTACCATTTTATTACCAGATTTTTGTCCAGTTGATGGCAATAGGGTCGCGCCCTATGTCATGGGACTTAAACATAACTGGCGGAATGTAGGTGTACTATCAGGTGCACCCCCAACCCTTCGGGGATTGCAGACGAGATGTTATGTTATGATGAGGAACTTTAGACCTTATTCCTCGTACCTCATTATTCTAATTACAATAGTCTCCAAGGACTGGGGAGGGTGAGGGGGGGGGGGGTATAATAGAGGACCATGTTGAGCTGATTGATTGATCTTTTGTTGTGTAAATTCTTCAATGGAAACCTTTAATGCATACAAAGGTTTATGGTGACTTCTGACTCATGGTGTGTCATAAATCAATAATAATGACTCAATGGCAATGGTTCAATAGTTCTTCGCCATTTTGGTGGTACTTAATTTATGTTTGTATTGTTTACCTTTTAGACTGATATATTTAAATGTTATTTAGCACGTGCTTCAATTAAGATATGCCCCCGTCTCTATTTTCTTTCTCTTAGCGTGTCGATTTAATAAATATATTAGGCCCAAAATTCGCCTGTTTGAACTCTGCTTGCTGATAGAGTCATAAGATCGTCTCGATTTTGATTTTGATTTGATTTTCAGGGCATGCGGCGCAAGAATCAACATGGAAGGTGGGCCATCTTGTTGGTATCTTGACCTGCAGTACAAGTACGTAGGAATCGATAGGACTCGATACGATAAATTTGACAGTAATTCTCGATAAAATGAGTTTTTATGGAGTCAAAAACTCATTTTATCGAGAATGACTGTCAAATTTATCTTATCGAGTCCTATCGATTCCTACGTACTTGTACTGCTGGTGCGACAGTTATAAGAATAACGTTTAGCCCAAGTATTTGCTTATAGGTAGGTAATATACTCGTACCTACAAAAATACACTCAGAAGTAAGCAGAAAGCGCAGAATGCCACCTACTACGATACATATCCTTTCGCTTCGTTCATGTTCATACATCTGTTAACTAACGTTTATAGATTTAGGCCTTAGACTGTACTGGATTTAAGACTCGCTCTATGTCTATGGCATCCCAAATAGTATGTCTTGTTTTAAATTATTTTAGTATTGCTAGCATTGATGTACTCTCTGGTAGTTAAAAAGACTTTTAAATAATGTTGAAGAAATTATTGTTTGTGTATACAAATATGCTAACTTATAGTTGTAAATAATTGTAATATGTATTAATTCTTTGTACAATAGAGTAATTAAAATATGTCTCTGAGTTATGTTAGATTTCAAGATAATGGCATAATATTAAAGCGGTATTGTTTTCAATGTGTATTTGATACTATGGTAGACTTAAGTAATAATAATTGTATTACACAATACCAAAGATAACTTTAAACATTTTAGAACTGTTGTAATAATTCACTTAATTTACGCTATTAGTAGAGTGTGTATCATCATCATCTGTGAAGCCTTTTCCCAACTATGTTGGGGTCGACTTGCAGCCTAACCCGATGCAGCTGAGTACCAGTATTTTACATGGAGCGACTGCCTATCTGACCTCCACAACCCAGTTAGACTGGGCAATACGATACCACTTGGTAAGACAAGGTAACGACTGTCAAAGATCTACAAATGGCAGCCGGGACCAACAGCTTGACGTGCTTTCCGAGGCACGGAGGAAACTCGGTATGTAATGGTGGTCACCTATCCACAGACCAACCTAGGCAAGCACGGCTTAACCTAAAGATCGACCCGAGCGGCTGATATTATTTAGTCACGAGCTCCTCTAGAGTGTGTATCAAAGGTTTCAATGTATTATTGATAAGGGTAAGGATCAGCAAAAGGACTTCCTACATTGTACCAATATTGTATTCGCGAAAAAAAAACAGCCCATATGTATGTGGGATTTGTTCGATGTGGGCCAAATAAAAGCACTGATGGTTACTATAAACTTTAATTTCTTTTTACACGTCTTTGTAGCTAACGTCCTTCGTCTTTTCTCACCGTATTCCAGTCCCTTATTTTTTCAACTTTCTTAACATTCACTTGCTTTCTCTTTCACTCCTAAGACTATTATATACTTTCTTCTCTTTCATTCAACATGCTTCACATCTGTCATTCATCTTTACGTTTCATTCCACTCTCTATCATAACATTCCGTTCCTACATGTATGACAATACTTTTTTAACACATGCTGGCACCCCGCCTGATTGAAAATGCGATGATTGTTAACTTAAAAAAAAAACGTTTGTGTCATTATTTGTACGTTTCAAAAAGTTTATAAAATTACAGATTTTCTTTTGTTTATTGTTTATTATTTAACCTAACTCAACCAGCAATTCAGTCCTATTATTTCAGCTCATAACTCTAAAAAGCTCTATAAACGAGTTGTTAAGGTTTTAGCGGTGCCCGAGTGTTGTATAAAGGCGTTCAACAGTACATTATTGCTCTAAATGCTTATTGAGCCAAAAATACCTATAAACAAAGGATGTAAACGTTTACTACGCCATTTTATACAACCGTTATAGTCAAGTACTATAGCAAGTTCTAATATAACTAGTACATAATAATGTTGCTCTATAAAATTGTTAACAGGTGCCTTTATTTATCTGATTAGCGTAATAAGGGTTCCAAACGAACTGCAATACTAGTTTCGTTACAGCAGTGATGAACACTCAACTACAGGGCGATATTGTGGATATTCAGATCACTGCTATAGTACGTGTGCGTTAGGAGTCGCAAAGACTTTACAATAGAGTGTTTTTGTGATGTAGTCTAATTTCAGATCACGCTTATAAAACGTAAGTGTACTATAATAGGTTTTAGATGCATATTATAATTTTATCGATAAGCATATCACACAGACACTATAATAGAGCAGAATTATTGTATAACAACTTTTTTGGTGCCTAGCAATGCGCTTGTTAGTTTTATAAATGGGTATCTATCACTATAATAACGCAAAAGGGGCACATACATGTAGATAAATGTTTCTATTAAACGACAGTTAAGTTCCAAAAAGGATTATTGGCTCGCTTTTACAACAATACTCAGACATTTTGATACGGAATTAATTTTGAACGTGCATTGTGTACGGTTCCGTACAAAATGTGTCATACAGAGATCTTATTTCTGAAGAGAGTCCAGCGATTTTTCTGAATCTTCAAGCAACGATTCAACATTCGAAAAAAACCAACAATTTCGTGATGAATTTTATTTAATTGCACTTAATATAAAATGTGTGATTTTCCACGGCCATTCCGCTGCTGTAAGCAGCATGAAATCGTCTCGACTAAGAAATTTTTCGATATCCATATTGGCGTCGTCCATTGGTACCCTGAAAACCCACAATGTTAACTGCAGTTTATGTTTATAAAGGTATTGCTTCTAAAGTTCAGTGAGGCTACTAATACGTAGGCACTTCATAAAAAGAAATATAAACACTAGATACGTAAACCTTGATATAACTACGTAAGTTCTTCCTGAAGAAAAAAAAACTGGTTACAGGATTAATTCACACTATTTGTCAGTAAACAGTGTATAATTAAGTTTTTTTTTCATTACCTATGGTCTTCAAAAAATAGTTAAAAAAAAACACTATTCAATATTCAGTCATGCTCACACAGAACCCCAATTTTAGGTTGAATCCACGATGACTGACAGTGAAAACATTATCACGGCAAGTAAGTACTATAATGGCTCTTAGAATATCGAAACCACTTTATGTGATAAATATTTTAGTAAAAGCTCATCAATTCGCGGGGGCACTTTAAATTCATGGTAAACCTATCCCTAGTTTATCAGTAAAGCTGCAGTCGCACATCATTTCCACCGTACTAGACTAATATTATGATAACAAAATAAAATCTTACTCACCTCAGATTGCTAGTGTCTTTTTTAAACTTATTTTAATTATTTTTTGCACTCTGCACTATCACGAATGTAAAATAATGAATGGTGAATGAAAAATGTGAGGTAAAGGAAACTAAACTCTTGTACAGTATGAAAAAAACCGGCCAAGAGCGTGTCGGGCCACGCTCACTGTAGGGTTCCGTAGCTTCCCAGACCATTAAAAATACCAACATTTTTCGTCAGCAAAAATAACTTTGTTTTTCATAGTATTTGTATGAAAAACAAAGTTATCATTTGCGTTTTTTTGAAAAAGTGCTATATAACTCAAAAACTATTCAACTCATCAAGTTGAAAATAATTTTCCTAGAAAGTTCATATAAAGGTCTACTTCTGTGATTTTTTTCATATTTTTTAAACTTATGGTTCAAAAGTTAGAGGGGGGGGGGACACATTGTTTTTGACTTTCGGAGCGATTATTTCCTAAAATATTAATATTATCAAAAAATGATTTTAGAAAACCCCTATTCATTTTTAAATACCTATCCAACAATATATCACACGTCAGGGTCAAAATTAAAAAAAAAATCGCTCCCCACTTTACGTCTGGGGGAGGTACCCTAATAAAAATGTTTTTTTAAATTTTTATTTTTGCACTTTGTCGGCATGATTGATATACATATTGGTACCAAATTTCAGCTTTCTGGTGCTAACGGTCACTGAGATTATCCGCGGACAGACAGACAGACAGACAGACAGACATGGCGAAACTATAAGGGTTCCGTTTTTTGCCATTTGGCTACGGAACCCTAAAAAGTACTATAAAAGGTACTACATTAGCCAGTACATCATTATTTTGAAACCTGCATCACTGTTACATAGATTTTATTGGACTGTTTCGTCATTTGAAACACTGCAATATAATTATTTTGTCACTGAACAGAGATATAAATGCGCCACTTCCGAACAAAAGATACGTTCTTTGGGGTTTTATAGGACCAAGAACAGTTTTTTACAAAACGTTCTATGGTCTTTTAGAGTACTAGTTCTTGCTGCTTGGCTATCTTACCTAACTGCAAGAGGTGAGACTTTTGCCGGTTTTTTTAAAGTCCCAGGCAATTAGGGGTCAACCGGACATAAATCTAGACTTGGACTGTTACTGAGAAAATAAAAATAAAATAATTAATTATAAAATGTTTTTTTTGGCTTTCCCAAATGAAAATAGTCTCAACTCGTCTAACGCCAAATCTTTTAACATATTTTTTACTACGGGATGCTTAAATTTGATCCCAGACAATTCTTATTTATTTATTATAATTATTTTTTTATTTATTTATTTACACAGATTACTTAGAAGGACAATATATTAACATAGAAAAGCACAAAGGTACTGCTTATTTCAAAAGATTTTTTTTCCAGCAGACCTGCGAGAAGAAAGTCTTAGTGTTGAGACCAGACATTGTTTTTTCTAATGGACTGTGCACAACCAGGTAGTCGAACCCAGCCTCTTGCTCAGCTTAAGTGCTCGCAACCACTAGACCAACAAGGCAGTCTGTACATCTAACGGAATTGATTCACCCTTGAATCAAAACAACAATCTTTAAAAAATACTCCCAAAAAGATCTCCTCGAATGTAACCTTATTAAAAATCACCTTGCAACTAGAAGACAAAACAAAACATTTACCTTACCTCAAAGTGATGCTCGGCAAAAATCCTTGAACTGCTACGGAACAAACAATCCTCCTTAGACATTGTTTAAAGTCCTCGCATCCACATAATTGGAAACAAATTGTTAGTTAAGTACTGAGATGAGGGAGGGAAGGAGAGGGCACCAAAAACATGGTTACAGAAGGCCAGGGGCCCAAGTCTGCTATTTTTATAAATTCGTCATTCCAACACGATTCCATTCCCATCCTATTGTCATTTTGCTAAAAGTTCGTAATCAATGGGTCGGTCAATGGTCTCGTAATAGAATAAGTGCAAATGGTTTTCGAAATCGGCTACTACAATTAACTTTTATTCAAGCCACATTTCATTTATATATATTTGAACACATTTCGCATTATGTACGAGATTAAGTTCTATGCCATTTTTTTCAACCACTGACACTCCTTTGAAAAAAATGGCATAGAACTGCCGCATTGGAAAGTCATAATGACTCCATTATATTACCCAACTTGTCAAATCTTGACAGAACTTGTCAAAACTTGTCAATTATGAAATGAATGATAGACTATTCTGACACTAGTCTTAGCAGATTTGAGGCCGGCAAAACGGGCCTAAACTGGCCAGTTCAATATGTGCGTGCGCTTGTTTTTGCTCATTGCATGGAGTCGGCTTTCTGTATCTGATTATACTGTGGAAGAAGGGCACAGGGGGGAAGACGATCACAATCAACGAAGATCTTGAGTATTGACGATATATCTCAAGGGCCTATCTCATGGATTCTTGTTGTGAACTGAGTTTGGTTTGGTTTTGCTCGTGTTTTTTTGTATTATAGAAATGGTTTCAGATTCTTCGTGTTAGTACTATCTTTATTTTCCGATAATGGAGTACTCCTTACCATTTGGATGCAAGTGCTAAAACACAACATGTTGTCGATAAAATGTTATATTAGTTATGAATTGACACTATTCAGACTCATAGGGCTCTTTAATAAACTAATCCCACATATTTGGATCCCGCGGGATCAGTCGACACAAGATACCAAGTTGTTTTAGCTGGAACCAAAAACAAAAACTAAGACTTCTGACATCTAACAACACACTAAAAACCGTTTTCTATAACTGACTCTCTCATAACAGTCAGTTAATATGCCTACGTCTCGCAGCTATTGGTGTTTCTGTAAAGACAAAGTTAGTTTTAAACCAGGGGGGTGAAAATTCCATACATTGGCTTCAAACAAAATTTTCATAGATAGTGCTGCCATCTGTGTGGTTAGGGACACCAACTTTTCAACTATTTGACAGTTTACAACTGTCATAACGAGAACAGCTATTTTAGACAACTTGTCAGTGGTGTAGGTAGCCTAGCGGTGACAGCGGTTGCCTTGTGAATAATAAATAGTTGACAAGTTCGAATCCTCAGTCAAGAATTACTTTTTATATTAATTTGGTTGAACAAAAACTAACAGCGCCATCTAACAGTTTATTTACACAGTTTTAAAACCGAAAACCAGAGTTGCGCATCTACGAGTATCTTGTATTACATAGTGTATTATCTATGTTTTAAATATCCTATCCGCGTCACCTACCCGACACTTGATTCGTAGAAAAATCTAAAAAAGCTTTTCTGTGACGTTTTCTTTCTAAGCTAAATGCCAAACAGACAGAAATGGTAACCTACCGATACCTTTGGTAAGTTTTTCAAAATGGCACCCTACCCTCATAAGCACAGTGCTTAGGTTATACATACACAAGTATTGTATGTTGTACATACATCACCGTGTCGACGACGCGTTTGTCTTCCACGCGCGCCTCTAAGGGCCTACGCCTTGCACATTGAAGGGGGCCCCTTCAATGTGCAAGGACTAAAGCCTGCTGGGGCTGCGGGACTGTTCGAAAGAAATACCGCGACCGCGGTACATAAAGGGCGAGGAAAGGACATGGATGGGTTTTAGTCAGTAAAAGTCTGACACTCCCTCCCGCTCCGCCCAGAGTGGGAGAAGTTATTTGATGATTTCCCATGCGAAAAAAAAGAAAGGTATTTTTTTTTGTAGTAGTTACATTGCCTAATAACTGATTAAATTATGTTTTAGTTTACATTTTACTTTAGATCGCACGCGATAAAAGGCGTTAATGATAACGCAATAAACTCTCAAATTTCCTCCAAATTTAGAGCAATCCTATGTTGACTGCATCGAAGGATCGGAGGTAATCTAATTGGCACAATCTAAAACGTATCCAAAGGTTAAAGTGTTAGTATTGGAAAGAAGCCAGCTCATTAGCTACATTACTTATTTTAACTTTAAAAAGGTTTTTTTATGCCTACTATAAAGCAGCAATAGGGTAGATTTTGCACCAATCAATGGGGAAGACCGTTAAAAGCTAATTGTAGATGGCGCCACCTTAGCTGGTCTCAATCTGACCAATGAGGTCAAGGTATTTTAAAGTATGAAATGACATTCCTTGATTTTCAACCAATGACGATGCTTGGAACCAGTTATGCTAGCGCCATTAGTTCCACAGTGTGCATCCCCATTGACATACTTTTTAAGAGCTGTCAAATCGCGGTTTTCTCATAGATTTTGTATGGTAATAGCACGCTGTGACGTCACCGTTTAGTCAACTTAATGACTCAACTGTTTATTGATTTCAAAGCAACTAAAATACAACTTTGGCTTTCAGGTCAGAAATATGTTTTTGAGAGAGGTCGGTGTCTCCCCTAATGCAAAGGTGTATGTTATAGTACCAACACCCACGTTACGCCAGTAATGTTCAACTAGTGATTATAAAAAAAAACAACAGAAGTTCCATCATGGAACTGTTATTCTTACTAGTGGAACTAGTGATAAAAAACATCAACACTTGTTCCATTATTTTCAATATTTTTCAAAATGGAACTAGTGATTATAAAAATAAAACCGACTTCAAAAACACAAAAAAGTGAAAAATAACTTTAGCTTCAGAAGTCGGAGACCTTTGTTTGTTTTTTTTGTTTTGTCACCGACTTCTGAAGCTATTATTTTTTGCAAACAAGTTTTTATTTTTCACTTTCTAGTGGTTCATTTGTGCTTACTCCTTCACAGCGTACCGGCGTGATGTTATATTATGAACTGGTGTAAACAATAGACAGTCAATAGATTTCAGCAATCCCAGTCCATTTGCTATCATTTATTTAGGAAATCCGCTGCCTATAGCTGCCTTAGTTTTTTGTTGCTGCGACTACTTGGATAAATCCATCGTAAATTACCTTCCTTCAGATCACAGCGGACAGTCTGTTGCTTTCGCGTCTAATAAACAATTACAAAGAATTCAGATTCAAACTAGACAAATAACACCCAGCAATTTAGAAAAGTTTAATAATAATTTAACTAGTAAGTTAAATATACCAGGCCATATTGGAAACAATGTAAATGAATTGTATGAAGAATTATTTTCGGTAGTGCACACCGAGTTCAATAATACTTTAAAACAGAAAACTAAGACTATTGGCCCAAAGTTTATTTTCAGTGACTGGGCAACACAGGGTATTAGGAAAAGTAGGGAACGATTGTTTGAGCTGTACGGCCTTAAGCCTTATATCAACACAGAAACTTTTAGTAAATATGTGGCTATTTACTCGAAAATTTTTAAAAACTCTTGCAAGATAGCCAAGTCTCTTTTCATTAGCAACAAGATAAAATCAGCCGATAACAAAATAAAGACGGTTTGGAAAATTATCAACAGTGAGACTAATAGATCTAAAAAACCAAGTAATGACATAACACTAGAGACCTCACATGGTCTCGTGAGTTCTAATAATGAAGTCGCCCAAGAATTTGTAAATTTCTTTACCAGTATCCCACTTAAAACTACTGAAACCTTAAATTCCTCTCCCTTGCTCTCTATGGATTTATTGAAGGCGAACGTTTCAGCCTGCTCAAATGAATTTAAATTTCAGCATGTAAACCCCATGACAATCATAAAAGCTTTTAAGCAAATCAAGATCAAATTAACCGAAGATCTATGGGGTATGTCTATCAAAGCTTGTACCTCAATTGTTGAGACTGTAGCGCCGTATTTAGCCTCAATATTTAATTTGTGCGTGGATCCGAGTGCCGTAATGGTCTAGTTGAAATAAATGATTTGAGTTTGAGTTGAGTTATCTCCGAAGTTCTTCATCAGATTTTCACCAAATTGAAATGGGACCACTTTAAGTAAGTAATTTACCAAAAACTACACAAATCGCATCAAGTGTGCCTATAAAATTTGAAGAGTTCTCTCTATTTCTCCAGGATCCCATCATCAGATCCTGACTTGATGGTTATGGGACCACCTGGGAAGTATAGCCTTTCAAACAAAAAAATAATAATTCAAATCGGTCCAGCCATCTTCGAGTAATCGGGGAACATACATAAAAAAAAAGATTCCGACGAATTGAGAACCTCCTCCTTTTTGAAGTCGGTTAAAAAACAACACTAGTTCCATCATGGAACTGTTAATGGTACTAGTGACAATGAAGCCACTGTAGTAGGGAGCGAGCCTTTTGGATATGAGGAAAACTCCAATAACACTTTCCTAGGAATCAATCCACTATACCAACGAGGTACATTTATCAATAACGGTGGTGGTACAGTCGCAATCCCTCGGGAACGTCCAGTTATTCTCATAATATCCTGTGACACTCGAAGATAATATGGCTTCCAATAAGTGGCAGAATCAGTAGCTCCTAAGATACCCTCTTTATAATACTACTCTTTATACACGCCCGCGTACTAATTACATACTGAAACTTTCCTTGAGAACCACTCCATCTATTGGTGAAAACAGCATGAAAATCGGTGCAGTAGTCTTTGAAATTAACGCAAACAGACAGACAGACGCGGCGGAGGTCTTTGTTTTATAATATGTGGTGATAGTGGAGTACCTACAAGAGTTGATAAATAAAAGATGTGGTTTCATCCCAAAAATTGTAATATCTAGTTTTTATTATAATTATACTTTATTTTACATACTTAAAACTAAGTTCTACTCTTTGGAAGACCAGAAAATAAACCACACTTGGCGCATGGCAACGACGACATTTTGTTTTTTAAAGAAACAAAATGGCGTCGTTAGTTTCGACTTAAGGGCGCTTTTATTGGGGTTGCGGGACTGTTCGAAAGAGATACCGCGGCCCCGGAACATAAAGGGCGAGGAAGGAACATGGATGGGTTTTAGTCAGTAAGAGTCTGACACTCCCTCCTGCTCCGCGCAGAGTGGGAGAAGTCATTTGATGATTACCCATCCTAAAAAAAGGGCGCTTTTATTATGGCGCTGTTTTTAAATATTTATGAAATTGTTTCACAAATGTTAACTGCGCCCTGTCAATGTCATTCAAGCGCCAAAAAATCATGTCGCACAGTAACTACTGTTGCTTGTATCAAATTGACAGTGATCTTTATTGCCTTTAGAATAAGATAGCTTTTAGTATGCTGCGACTGAGAAGTCTGTTTAATTTCCATAACAGTAAGGTTTATGTTAGATGTAAACTATTTGTGAAGTTCTACGCTGCTTTGGTTTTGACGTGACCATTCTGATGTTGGATTCCATTTTTATCTGCCTCCTTAATTGGCTGTTTACTCTTTGACCTGAAAGGAAAAGAAAAATCATAAAGAAGATGATGAAAAGACCGAAATGTTAGGTAGAAGTTTACCTAAAAAAAAAAACCGGCCAAGAGCGTGTCGGGCCACACTCAGTGTAGGGTTCCGTAGTTTCCCGTCCGTCACAATAAGTGTTCAATCCAATCCGATTTTAATAATTATTTTTTTGTTTGAAAAAAGATACGTTCAGGATAATAAAATATGTAAACGAAGTTAAAACAAATGCTTGCATATACGATAATACTACAAACTTAGTCCAGAGATTATTTTGTACAACTTTTTGTCTTTTTTGTACAAAAACTTGTTTCCATCCAAGCTCAAAATAATTTTCCTAGAAAGTCCTTATAAAGTTCTACTTTTCAGATTTTTTTCATTTTTTAACTTATGGTTCAAAAGTTAGAGGGGGGGGGGGGGGACACATAGTTTTTTTACTTTTGGAGCGATTATATTATAAATTACATTATCAAAAAATGATTGCAGTAAACCCCTATTCATTTTTAAATACCTTTCCAACAATATATCACACGTTAGGGTTGAAATAAAAAAAAAAATCACTTCCCACTTTACATATAGGGGGGCTACTCTAATAAAACATTTTTTTCCAATTTTTATTTTACCACTTTGTCGGCGTGATTGATACACATATTGGTACTGGTGGTAATTTCAGCTTTCTAGTGCTAACGGTCACAGAGATTAAGAGAGGACGGACGGACAGACAGACATGGTGAAACTATAAGGGTTCCTAGTTGACTACGGAACCCTAAAAAAAGGGTAAATACACACCGACATAGGTAAAGCACAAAATGGATTGGCGGTGAAACTGCGCTGCTGATCGCTGGCATTTTGGTATGAATTGATCCTATTAGTACCTACGCCCACATTATAAGGGGCGAGAAACTAATTAATACTAAAACCCACTTATAAATAGAACCGCACGCTAGGCAATTGCACTTGCAGTAACTTGTGACGTTACGCGACTAATTTCTACGACTCAACAGGCGGCAATATGCCATGCACGGAAGCGTTTTTATTTTGGCACCTAGAAATCATTGGCATTGCTGCAGGCGATATACGAGTACCAGGGCCTCAAGTCTGCTATTACAATAGTGTCAGAATAGTCGATCATTGATTTCATAATGGTCAAGTTCTGTCAGGTTTTGACAAGTTTGGTAATCTACTAATATAATGGAGTGACACTCCATTGAAAGAAATGTCATAGAATGGTAAATTCGTACAGTAATAAAATATATTTAATGAAATCTGGCATGAATAAATGTTCGCATTTAGTAGTAGATTTCGAAAACCATTTGTGCTAAGGGTTTTATAATAATGGCAATACGACAATATCATTAAAACACAATTTTATTACGAGATCATTGACCGACCAATGATCGATCATTGTGAATTTGGCAGATTACGAACTTTAAGCAAAATGACAATGGGATGGGAATGGAATCGTGTTTGGTGACGAATTTATAAAAATAGCAGAATTGGGCCGCTGGTGTGTTGGTCATCATTATTTACCATTTCCATGGACGAGACTTGTAGCACAGCTACATCGTTCTCACATATATTATGTATTATCTCTACATGAATGATGTAACCATGATTTTGTAACAATATTTTGATTTAAAAGAGTGTCCATGGAGTTTCTTGCCCGTTCTTCTCCATAGAGATACGCTAGGGAATGGGCAACTACAGTACTTTCACAAGTTATTATGCCTTGTGTCTGTGACTGTAGCTTTGCTTTTTTGTATTTTTGACATTCAAAGTGCGGTAATGATCTACTTGAAATAAATGCTTTTAGTTTATGTTGAGTTTAAACAGTTCCATGGAGTTCTTGTTTGGGGACCCCGTTTAATTATAACATTATTTTATTCGAACTTCCACTGTAATTTGCGGGATATCTTCAGTGATTATCAATATCCCGTAAGTGATAATGTAAGGTTAGTTATTAACCGTGAAAGCTTAAAACATTATTTTATTTGTTGTTAAATCGGCGATAGTAATGTAAAAATCTGGATTGTTTGCCGATTACAGTTCATACAGCACATACTGAGACAGACGGATGGACAGACAAACAGCCTATCCTCAATAATACGGTTCCTTCTGCATGTATGGTTCAGTATGCGAACCCTAAAAATATTTTTACATACTAAGTCCTAGTATACTAGTTCCCAGAAACTAGAAACATTCTGGACGATAATAACGTTGTGTACTCACTTGACAAATAGGAAATGGTTGCTTATATTAATTAACGGGGCTTCAACCAGGAGCCACATTGCATAGCTCAGACCGACACATGTGGTCACCGTCCCGATGGTATCCAAAATCTGGAAGAGAAAGAAGGAATTGGTTATATAAGGCAACAAAGGTGTACCTTGCTTGTAGTACACCCACATTTTGCCAGTTTTGTTTAAATTATTTGTAATAGTGGCTGCTAATAGTGCCCAAAGAATGTCAAACTAAAGTGGCAGTGGGACATTGCTCGCAGTACGGATGGCTGATAGGGCTGAAAAGTTTCGTAGAGGCGACTGCGAACCGGAAGACGTTCCGTTGGAAGGCCTTCCACTAGACTGACCGATGTCCTGGGGAAAGTTGCGGGGATCCGCTGGATGCAAGACGCACGGGCGGATCATTGTGGCAAAATTTGGGGGAGGCCTATGTACAGCAGTGGACGTCTTTCGGCTGAAACTGATGATGATAATGATGATACTTGTTGCATCATTGTCCTGATTGACATTAACGTACAACTCAAGCCACTGGACGACCGAGCGATCGTAGGCGTATAAGGCAATAGAAAACATTTTTGAAAATTCAACCTAAAAGAACGTATTATAAGAAATGCAGTGTGTAAGGCAGACAAAACAAAAAAAACATACTCACAGCGGAAAACCCGTCAAAGTGAAAGGGCGCTCGGAGAGAGATCTTGTCCCGTTGTATGATGAGAGGATGTATCATGTATATTCCGTAGGAGAGCCGACTGAGAGGAGTGAAGTAGGAGAAACTTAGGATGTCCGTGACTATCGCTGTAAACGATCAAACAACAATTATAAAATGTCTTCTGTTGATCTTGGGCATCCCAATGTTCCCGCGTAGCATGACCACCATGGAAACTGACAGATTTGTTTTGTTTATCTGTCATTTCAATGACAGTAATTGTCAATGACGGATGAACAAAAGAAATCTGCCATTTTGTCGATTCTTTCTTCGAAGAAACCCGTTTCAACAGTCAGGTCATGCTCTGCGGGTTTATCAAGCTTTATGATGACTCGGATGTTAGCTGCGAGTAGTCTGCGCATAAATACTGTCAAGAGGTTGGGCCCTCTGATGCGCCCCGCTGATACCTAAAATTGTGTTCTGCGCAGCTTAACGTTAGACGTACCGAGCAGTCATAAAGTTTGAACCGTTAAACCTGCGCAGAACGTCACTCACAGCCTCACAGCCAACATCCGAGCCGCCATACGGTTTAAACCGTTATACTGCGCAGATCATCACTCACAGCTAACTTCTGAGCCAACCAGCGTTTGAACAGAATTACTATACAGCCAGCACAGTTAGCGTGGGGGCACAAAATAAAAATCGACTATAATATTTGCTTCAATTCTGGAAATAGTTGAAGCATACAGTGGAAAAAAAAAATCACAAAAGTTGTCGATTTTTTTTCTTACTGATAACATTTTCTTAATCGGTATTTCAAACACAATGTACCTATGAAACACTTGGAAACGGATTAATGAATTCAGTTCATTGTTAGTAGTGTCGTGAGGAAAGGAAAAGTTTTGAGAATGAATCTATGTGAATATGGATATAAGAATAGAGGAAGATCAAAGAAACGATGGCAAGACTGTGTTAAAGATGATATGGCAGAAAAGGCTAATGAGAAGACGAGGAATGGTTAATGGTATGGAAGAAGAAAAAAATAATTGGGATGAGTACAGGAGAATGATGATGACGATGATGAATAGAACGGCTCATCTCTGCCCCTTTACGGATTGGGTCGAAAGCTGGCAGGCCCTAGACTTGAGAATCATGTAAGTCATGGTTACCGGGTGCGCGTATCCATAATGTATAATAAACAAGGTGTTGTTAATCACGTAGATTTTGATACACTTCAGTATTACTTACGCACAGTCCCATATTCACACAGCCCAATAATGACACAGATAGCCACAGCCCAAACGATCCTATTGGTAGACGTGATGAAGGCAGCTTCGATAGGGTTGTACTCCCGATGCATGAAGTACAGCCCTAAGGACACGACACCCAGCATGACCGTTAGAGATAGTGCTGTGCCGATGATAGACCAGGTCTGGAATGAAGGAGTATGAGGTTTTTATTGAACTGGATGAATAGAAGGTGTAAACAAACACTTCAAGAAGTCGTTAACCAAGCATTCTGTACATCAAACTAAGTAACTCGACGCAAAAATGATTGCTGGGGAACGAATTTTTTTTTGGTTGAATCCAATGTAACGCACTCAAAAATGATTGTTGGTGGACGCATTAAATGATCAGGGGTGATGGCGGAATTTAAAGTAAAGTTATAACATAAAAAACTTGTATAAAAAAAAAAAACTTATGAAAAAGTTGAAACTCTGACTCCAATATCTCCGGAACGAAAATGATCAATGAATAAAATGATCTCAATGACGGAGAGAACAAGTAACTTTTGGGTTCATTAAGGGGTTTTTTTACACTAATTACTTAAAGAGGCATATCCTAGAATCAAGAATCGAATCATCATCAATTAACCAGCACTGCGCCCGCGAGGTGGATTTCAATTCATTCTCATAAAGTGCAGTTTTGTGAATCGTGAAACCGTGGGTAAAACCTATGACACTATACTTGATTTGAGAATTGAATCCAAAAACACTCAGGAGTCGTAAGTTTTGCTTTTTTTTAATTGCACTGACCTTGGAAATCGTCTTCCTATATTCAGAAGGTCTATATATCGTCATGAGGAAGCCCATAGCGACGCCGACGAGGTACGAGCCGGCGCGGCTGTAGCTCGGAGTGTACGTGTAACTGATCTCCCAGTACTCTCGCAACTCGAGTAACTTGCTGGAAATGGATGGTTTAGGATGTAGACTAATTGGTCGCACACGGTCGTATCAAGCCACATTTTTTGATCCTCATCTGCATAGTTTTTTCCCGGCCCTTTCCTCTATGTTGGGATTGGCTTCCAGTCTAACCGTATGCAGCTTAGTACCAGTATTTAATATGCAGCGGCCTATGCTTATCTATTAAGTACGAACCCAAGTCACACACATCTGATTTTTCGGATTCATGTGCGTATTGTATAATTATTACTTGCTATAAAAACCAGCATGTCTGAGACATATTTCTCGACGGTATGCAAACCTTAAGGGTGGTATAAATACTCTGACACTAGTTTATGCAACACGATAAAGAAGAAAGAACCCAGTTAGCACTGGTTTCTGACTACTAGCTTAACGTGCTTTCCGAGGCATGTAGGGAATTGAGTGTGTAATGAATGGTCACGGACACCCATCCACGAATCGACCGCAGCATGCGTGTGGCTGTTAGTTTTTAGTCACGAGCGAAAAACATGGCAGAAATATTGGCATAACCTCAAAAGATTGGAACGGGAATGATGATGAAGAGTCAACTTACCCTAAGTCCGTAAAATGAATAACAGGCAGCTGCAGCCAGTACGTCAGAACAGCTGGTATGATCAGGGAGAGAACTACAGCTATCCCGAAGGCAGCAAATCCAAGTCTTCGATCCTTCTGATAGAAGAAGAAGAGGACTGTTCCCAGGATCGCGAGCTGGTAGTCACAAGGGACGTACCATGTTACTGCGTGGCACTGAAAAGTTATTTTTCTGGATAATGAATCTGACTAACATTGTGCAACACAACTGTACTTACATTCTAAGCAAATAAAGATTATATTCTATTCTAGTGGGAGGTCTTCCAACGTAACGTTTCGCGGTCGCCACTTCAGAACTTATCGGCCCCATCGGCCATCCTCATTAAGAGCTATGTACCCTGCCCACGGCCACTTAAGTTTGGCAATTCTTCGGGCTACGTCGGTGACCTTGGTTCCCTTGCGGATGTCTTCATTTCTGATTCGTTCACGCAAGGAAACTCCGAGCATCGCCATTGCTCTTTGGGTGCTCCTTTTTCCTAAATCATGATTATGACCTAATACTTACAACATATTTCGGATTCGTGTTAAGCATCAGCAAGCTTTGTTTCCAAGTTTGGAGACATACTTCTGATTCTTGCTCGTTGCCATATATCCAGAAAGGACCAGAACCGGTATACTTGGACACCGAAATCAGATAAAAAATTACTATCGCGAAGGGCCCTATTAACCTGGAACAGAAGTAAATAGTTGACTTCATACTTCATGTTGTTTTAAAAAAAAAACCGCATAATATGCTTGTCAACTGAAAAAATCTAGTTAGTCCGTCAATTAGATTATAATTACCAAAAAATATTTGAACCGTATTTTTTCTTTTGTAAAGTAAACCAAAATCAAAATTGACGAAGATACGACGCAATTAAAATTGTCAATACGTCACACCATGGTATAATTTTTAGTGCGTTCTGACGTCACGGACCCCGCCTCTCGAGTTTTGATGCGTTTTATCTTTGTCAATATAATTTAATACAAAAACAAAAAATACCTGTCCATTATTTTCCAATAGTCTAACTAACGCACTTAATAGATTTGCAATTTATTGATTATGGAAATTAGTCTACTGATTCTAATAACCTTATTACAAAAGTAAAAATCATTTAATTTCAGATGTCGTACCTCACATATCGTTTCCATAAAACACTGAACAGATTCTGCTGTCTATTTCCGTTGCCAAGAAGACCTTTTATGTGGAGAAGACCAGACATGGCGAAGAATGTGTCCACGACGAGGTCGACGTGGAGAATCAATCCTCCTCCGCCTTCAAGGAACTGGAAATATGATAATTATATTAAAACATCAAGCTTTTAATCCTCTAGGGTATGGCTAAAATATGTTTCGTACGGTCATTTTCAATAACTTACTGTTCGGTTTCGGTAGGTAGCTATCTCTGTCTATTTGACATTTTGTTTACTGGATGGTTAGAAACGAAACGTAACCGAAAATCATTCTTTGATTTTTCTATGAATCAAGTGACAGATAGGTGACGCTGACAGGATATTTCGAGCTAACTTTGTATTATAGAAACAGCGATAGCTGCGAGACGTGGCATATTAATTGACGAATTGACGAGTTTGAATTGTTATATGTAAGTAATTACCACACAGACCATTGAATGATAAGAGCAATATTATCAAGGAGACAAATACAAAAGAGGAGACATGTTCATAACAATAAGGACCGAACTGCACTCAGACTTACAGGAAATAATGACTTACTCCTTGAGAACCTGAAAATTGCCATGATATATATATGTCACCGTAAAATTGTCAAATACGTTATATTACAACATAACGTGTATCTATCTAGCGATATTGTAAAGTGTCGAATTATTGTCAACTGAACATACGGAAGTATCTCTGCCCCCATAATCGGGACTTGGGGCACCCCCCCGTTAGGTTAGTTAGGTTCCTTTAAACCCTGCACCCGGAAATAGGGGCCCCGCGAAGCGGTCGACTACGCTTTTTAGGGGAATATAAAGTGTTTTAAGGTTAGGTTATAATAATCGGTATTTCTCAGGAATGGTACAATATCTTTTCATGAGAGTTGTACCACTGGGCAAGGGGGACTCCTCCTTCCCTCCACACCGCGTGAGTTGACTACTATCGCATGCATTTCACGTAAAATAATGCGTTTTGTTGTAAGCAGTATGTTCATTTGACAATATTTCGAGATTTTACAATATCGCTAGAGATATTACAATATAACGTATTTGACAATTTTACGGTGACATATATGAAGAAAACACCTTTTGCTTGCTTGTAGGTACGTTTTATTCGCACAACTGCACTGTTTGACGATCGAACAACAACTGCCTCTGCATTGGAGCTTACAAATTCAAGTCACATTCACCCCACTCTTAAATAACGATGATGTCACTTCGAAGTGTTGTCAAAGTAAAAATATATTGTCTTAATTGAAATTGCATTTAAGAATTAGTTTAAAAAGTTACAGTTACAATTATAATTCAAATTCTGACAGTGTTGCCACAGTGAATAAGATAATTCTACAGTAAAAACGAACACTTCTTAAATCAAATATCGGAAATCACAACACTCGGCCATCCGACGGCGTGCTATCTCCGAAGCACGCAATAATCACAACACTGAGGCAATTACATCAAAGGCAAAATTAAATTAGTTTCCTTAAAATCATCGTGCATAATCACATCACATTGATTGATACATATTACATCGTCTTCAGTTCATACATGATTAGAGGAAAATGAACATCCACTATACACAACGTGTCACTTAAAAACTATTATACACTTTCTAACTACATAACTAATAATTTTGGTTTATTCGTCCGACTCTGAACGAGGACGAATCAGATTCTGACATTGAGCCCATTTGTATCGCTGCTATGATTTTTAGAAGATCATCTGTAGTCAATCCTTCCGAAACGCGGTTCGATTTGACAGGTATCTCTTCAGAAACACTCGAGGAAGATCTCCGGCGACGCCTTCTAGGACGCTCTGGGGTGACACTTTCTACACGCTCTGGAGTGTAGCTTTCATCACGATCTGGGGTGGAGCTGGCATTTCTTCGGCCTGAAATGATTTACCAGCACTTCATATCTTTTATTTATTTGTGTCCTATCCACAATCTTCAAACAAGATCAGTTACTATTTCCTACAGGGAAAGGCAATTTCAATAGGTGGCTACTTTCCAGAGTGGTTCACTTCTAAATTGCATCGTTCTAACTCGGTAGGTACAATAAGATAAGAGCATATCTGCATGGCTCACTAGAAGGGACTCTTACTAGACTTACTAACGGTACCCCTACGTAACACACTTTCTGTACACCTACGTGACATACTATCTGTAGACCTACATGACATACTTTCTGTTGACCTACATGAAATACTATCTGTAGACCTACATGACATACTATCTGTACACCTACATGACATACTATCTGTAGACCTACATGACATATACTATCTGTACACCTACATGACATATTATCTGTATAAGTACCTACATGACATACTATCTGTAGACCTACATGACATATACTATCTGTACACCTACATGACATATTATCTGTATAAGTACCTACATGACATACTATCTATACACCTACATGACATACGATGTGTAGACCTGCACGACATACTATCTGTAAACCTACGTGACGTACTATCTGTACACCTACGTGACGTACTATCTGTACACCTACGTGACGTACTATCTGTACACCTACGTGACGTACTATCTGTACACCTACATGACATACTATCTGCAGACCTACATGACATACTATCTGTACACCTACATGACATACTATCTGTATACCTACATGACATACTATCTGTATACCTACATGACATACTATCTGTACACCTACATGACATACTATCTGTACACCTACATGACATACTATCTGTACATCTGCACGACATACTATCTGTACATCTGCACGACATACTATCTGTACACCTACGTGACATACTATCTGTACACTTACATGACATACTATCTGTACGCCTACATGACATACTATCTGTACACCTACATGACATACTATCTGTAGACCTACATGACATACTATCTGTACACCTACATGCTGTACACCTACCTGACATACTATCTGTACACCTACATGACATACTATCTGTGCACCGACATGACATACTATCTATACACCTACATGACATACTATCTGTACACCTACATGACATACTATCTGTATACCCACGTGACATACTATCTGCACACCTACATGACATACTATCTATACACCTACATGACATACTATGTATACACCTACATGACATACTATCTGTACACCTACATGACATACTATCTGTACACCTACATGACGTACTATCTGTACACCTACATGACATACTATCTATACACCTACATGACATACTATCTGTACACCTACATGACATACTATCTGTATACCCACATGACATACTATCTGCACACCTACATGACATACTATCTATACACCTACATGACATACTATCTGTACACCTACATGACATACTATCTGTACACCTACATGACATACTATCTGTACACCTACATGACATACTATCTGGAGACCTACATGACATACTATCTGTACACCTACATGACATACTATCTGCAGACCTACATGACATACTATCTGTACACCTACATGACATACTATATGTATACCTACATGACGTACTATCTGTATACCTACATGACATACTATCTGTACACCTGCATGACATACTATTGGTGCACCTACATGACTTTCACTACAGCACACCTACATGGCTTTCACTATAGCACACCTACATGGCTTTCACTACAGCGCACCTACATGGCTTTCACTACAGCTCACCTACATGGCTTTCACTACAGCACACCTACATGGCTTTCACTATAGCACACCTACATGGCTTTCACTACAGCGCACCCACATGGCTTTCACTACAGCTCACCTACATGGCTTTCACTACAGCACACCTACATGGCTTTCACTACAGCACACCTACATGGCTTTCACTACAGCACACCTACATGGCTCTCACTACAGCTCACCTACGTGGCATTAACTACAGCACACCTACATGGCTTTCACTACAGCTCACCTACATGGCTTTCACTACGTCTCACCTACATGGCTTTACACCTACGTGAAATACTATCTGTAGACCTACATGACATACTATCATTACTTACTGCTACTACTATCTTTACTACAGCACACCTACATGGTTTCCACTACAGTGCACCTACATGGCTTTCACTACGTCTCACCTACATGGCTTTACACCTACATGACATACTATCATTACTTACTGCTACTACTATCTTTACTACAGCACATCTACATGGTTTCCACTACAGTGCACCTACATGGCTTACTACAACGTACTAACTGATCCAACTAAAACCACACCTACACGTCTACTAACAACACTCATATTTATGGCTTTATCAAATGGTTGTTAACATGTAATATCAGCACATCATTACCCAAGCAACACATCAAAGCAGTACATCGGCCGGCTTACAGCATTTTTTGTTTTTGTGTCGTTTTAGCATTTTGAGCTAGTTCTATGATAGCATTACAAACGTTTATACGGCTACTGTAATGCTTATTTGGGCACAAATTATGCGGCTTTAGGTCATAAATGAGTTCACACTTAGTTGTTTAATTGCACTACAGTCGCATTATATTAGCATAATTGTGACCAAATAAGTTGCGAATCGCATTAAAGAAGCATTATTACGGTCAATGAAGTTGCCAATTGCATTAAAGAAGCATTATTACGGTCAATTAGGTTGCCAATGGCGTTACAGAAGCATGAGACTAGCATTAGATTGTTCTAAAAGAATTATTGAGGCTATTCAAGTGTTCACAGTTAGAACCTAAATAAACCCTACATCATTGCAAAAACATCTGTAATACTCGTACCATGACACAAATGTTATAATACAATAACGTTGTAATTTAAGTATTTTGTCTAGCAATATAATATGGACAAAGACGGTCAAAACTGAGTGAATGACTTCATATTTGTTTGCATCAAAACAAAATGTGTAATACTGGATACGTTTTTGACTCCTCTCTTATTTAATGCCCTCAAATATTAAACGCAATGTAGTTTACTGTAAATTTATATATAAGTTTCATTCAAAATTTTCACGCGCCCTCGATATTTTGTGGTTTTGATATAAAATGTAATATAGATATGTCTCAAATAACCAAAACAATTGTTTATTCCTAGTATAGATCGAATTTTCCATAATTAACGTAATAGTTTTGGTTGAGCAATATACATTTAAGCTATATCATTGTAATATGGGCCTATTGCTTTTATAAACAAGTCCGAATGATAATATTATGTTTATAAAACATTTACAAAATGGTGTCGGTCTATAATAGCTCGGTGATACCCTAATTAATGCCGCCAGCAGCACAAATTCTCACACGTGAACAATTATTAAGCTAGAGGCCAGAGAGAAGACTTTTGATGAACCAGTGCAGTGCCACTGTCCAAAGAGTAGTCCTGTATGGGTTCACCAGTACACCAGCAGATTTGCACTGTCCATAATTAAAAAAAAAATCAGACAGACGCGAATGACACAGGCATGGTAGCACCACGGACAACCATAGCTCAAAATCAAGAAGTCATGAAAATAAAAAATCTACCGTCAATATTTATGTTGTTTTGTTGATCATACAATATGTACTTCTCCCCAATATGGCCGACAAATGGTTTTATAAAAACGTTAAAGTGAATGTATATAAAGCTTTACGCATTGCAATGACTCACGGGTATTTGGTTATAAACCTGTTAGCTGTAGATCAGAACTCAGGTGATCTTTACAAATGCAAGCATTACATTGGTTCACGTTTATGCTGTTCAGCAGCATTAGGCTTTTACTTGGCACTTAAAAGTGTTATTAAACAACAAAGGGCACTAAAACCAGCCCAAAGCAGTATAACTGATTTACGTGGCATTATAATGGTCCAAATGCTATTGTAAACCCTAAGGCACTAAAAACAGCTGAAAGCTGTATGCTGGATTTACGTGGCATTATAATGGCTCACGTTTATGCTCTACAGCCTGCAGCATTTATTTTACTACTTAAAATGCTATTGTAGTTCCAAATGCAGCAAAAACAGCTGAAAGCAGGACAGCTGCATTGTGGTTTGCTGCACTAAAACTAAAGGCAAAACTAAACGCATAAACTAAAAGCATTTTTATATGCCTTTATCCAACTGTCACATCGCTGTAACATCGTAAAGCATCATGATGGTTTTGAAATGCCAATATAAAGCGTCAAGATGCTCGGTGAACTTTTATAAGAGTTTAAACGGGCCTTAAGTTCTACATAAGGATACTAGTAGTTGTTTATAATGCTTCCCGTTGTAACACTGTGTGTGATTTTGATAACTTACAAAACTAGTTCAAAGGAATAATCTTAAAATCTCATTACTTACATCAAAAATTAACTCACTGTATTTTATTATTTTACCTAGCAAACTAACCTATAATAATTAATATTAAACTATTTTACATTCACATTACTATAAAACACTTTTAAACTATCAAACAATGATAGGAACTGTCTTCCGATGCGATTCTATGCGCGCGCGACGTTCGTATCTACTCGGATGTTGTCGGCAAGGCTCGTGCTAACGGGCGGTTCAAAGGTGACCTCCAGCCGATCCTCAATCCAGCGCAAACATTAGCCGTGCGAATACGTTGCTTTGTCGCTGATTTCCCTCCAAACCATTTTAGCGGTTTTACTATTTTTTATATTTCTTCCATTGCAATACGTTCTATCGCTATAATCAAAGTATATTTTACCTAACAGTGAATTTGTGTAACCCCAATTGGGTAAGTGTTGCATACGTTATGTAATTATTGTAGTACCTAAGTACGTAGAAATCTTAGTCTGTATTTAGTGTAGTCGTAATTAGAAAACTGAAGATTATCTAGTAGATTCTAGCGAACATCTTGTTAATGGTAAATAAAATGTGATTTACTTATTTTATCACGTAATTGTTCTTCGTAGCTTGTTAAGGTACCTACCTACCTACATGTTCGTTATTGTTGAACATTTGATTTTGTATGTTTTAATTTAATTTATTTAGTAACGCTTCTGTGCTAATTGTCATTTTTCACATTCAGAATTCATATTGGGCGACACATGCTTTGTACGTGTCGGTCAATTGTTTTTTTTTTTGTCTGCGCTTTGTACTTTGAACCAAAATAACCGTTATTTTATGTAAATGTATCAGCTGATTTTACTTGTGATCGCAACATCATTGATCATTATTTCATGCTTTGGTTGCACTTCGCCTAATCGACGCTTTCGTTCCCGGGCGGGAATTGATGTTGTAGTCACATACATGAAATCGGACTTTTTCTAAAATGTCCAATTTCCCGGAATTTCAGGGTCCCGGTACGAGACTACGCTCGACCCCTAATTGTTTTATCCTGCATGCTGCCTACGTCCCTGCAGCGGACCCTACCATTACTGCAAGACCGTGACGTCATCCACCTCAACGATTGCCCCGGACAACCACTACAACCGCCAGGGAAGTGGTTACCTTTTAAAACGCTCCGAATGAACTCAGAAAAATTTACGTACCCGCGACCCGGTTTTTTTTTTGCTGCATAGTGTATTTTTTTATTAAGCAATATTATAGCTATTCTTTTCCCTGATTCACTAGTTTTATTTATAAATATATACGAGTACATCTACTATTTAACGTTGACGTCTACTAACATCACACCGTGTCACTTGGGTATGGCTGCATTACAGTCAAAACTCATAAATCATTATAATAAAAGTCATATGCCATATGTATACTTTCTGCACACCTGACTTACGTGGAGTTCTCAACAGGGTACACATCTTTCTCTATTTCACGTTATTACAAACAAAGCTCTATAGTGTAAAACACTGTACGCACTTGAAAGTCTATTTAGACATAGAAATGCTATTCTAGAAATGCTTCTGCACTTTTAATCTTACTGCAGAAAGTATGCATCATAATAAGATAAAAATAAACGATTTACTTAACTTTTTGCCGAGACATGGCTCGTGGTCTTTGTCACTTCTGATATATGAAGAAAACACCTTTTGCTTGCTTGTAGGTACGTTTTATTCGCACAACTGCACTGTTTGACGATCGAACAACAACTGCCTCTGCATTGGAGCTTACAAATTCAAGTCACATTCACCCCACTCTTAAATAACGATGATGTCACTTCGAAGTGTTGTCAAAGTAAAAATATATTGTCTTAATTGAAATTGCATTTAAGAATTAGTTTAAAAAGTTACAGTTACAATTATAATTCAAATTCTGACAGTGTTGCCACAGTGAATAAGATAATTCTACAGTAAAAACGAACACTTCTTAAATCAAATATCGGAAATCACAACACATATATACTTGAAACAGAAGTAAGGAAAACAAACAACTGAGAGCATGCTATCTTCAGAAACTAAGGAATTGATCAATGAGAGGAAGGAACTTATACAGAAAGGAAGATCACATATCTGAACTAAGTAAAAAAATAAACAAACACATACGGAAAGATAGGAAACGCAAATGACAGAAAGCTATGAAAACTTTTATTGAAAAAACCGGTGGGATTGAGAAAGCCTTAAAAGAATTAAATCAAAATTAAACCTGGATGTCAAACATAAAAACAGAAAATGGAAGTTCCTGAAGTAAAAGAGAAGAGAAAATAAAATAGCCACAGATTACTATAAAAAAGGATCCAAAGACAAAACACAGAACGGGTGGAAAAACAACGCCGAACACCGCCAAACCCGGAATCAGTACCAATAATATACAAATTTAAATTCAAATTCTTCGAATTGCTTCGAATTGCTGGCACGCTCGACGAAAACCAACCCAAAGAACAGGCTGGCTTCCGAAGCAAGTTTTCAACGTTAGACCACATCCATGTCGTTAGGACCTGCCTAACGACATCAAAATTATAAGGAATACAACAAAACTTATTACTTGGGGTTCGTGGATTTCAACAAAGCATTCGATTCCTTCGACCACGATAGGATCTGGAGGGCATTAGAAAGCCAGGGAGTGGAAGCTAAATACATTCGAATATTAGAGAAAATCTCCTCAAGGTGTATGGCCCAAGTCAAGCTAGAAAGAACAGGAGAAGAATTTCCTATAGAGAGATGAGCGTCGAGCGTTCGAGTTCGAACGCTCGACGAGTCAACAACTCCTGAGGATGCCCCGTGGAGGGGCGAAACACGTGCCGAGTAAAGGTTTGGTTGCATGGCATGCTAATTATTTCTCACTTGTTTTGTATGTGTGCATATGCATGAGGGCGGGAGGGTGGGCCCATATGTGCATGTGCATATGCATGACGGTGGGATTTGTGTCCTGCTTTCAGACCTGGTGGCGTACCATGACGTCTTAAAGCAAGATTGTTTTAATCTTATTCCAGAGTGAGAAAGAGATGGCGCTAGACGTTCTCTATAGCTCCGTCTCTTTCCCACTCTGGAATAAGATTAAAACAATCTTGCTTTAAGACGTCATGGTTACCCCCCTGGATTTTTTTGTCTAGCGGTATTAAAACAAAATAATTTTCATAGCATTTAATTTAGAGAGATGTCAGACAAGGTGACCCCATTTCACCGAAACTGTTCTCTGCGTTTCTAGAAATGATTTTACGAAACCTCCAATGGGGAGAAAATGGACTCAACATGAATGGAGATAAACTTAATCATCTACGCTTCGCAGACGATATCATGCTATTTTCAGAGACCCCAGAGAGTTTGGAGAACATGCTACAACAACTATCTGATGAAAGTGCCAAGGTAGGCTTATCAATGAACATATCAAAAACGAAGTTAATGACAAACTCAACTAAAAAAGACAATAGAATAAATGGTGGACAGATGAAAATAGAGTATGTTAACGAATATATTTATCTGGGTCAACTAATATATACAGAAGACACAATGCTAATAGAAATAATGGAAGGATATCAAATAGTTGGAAACGGGTTTGGTCGCTGAGCGAGGTCATGAAGGACAAAGATATGCCTATCAAAGAAAAAAGGAAAATATACAACACATGTATCTTTCCATGTTTGTCGTACGGATGTCAAACATGGGCACTGAACAAGAAATCACTCAAAAGAATCCAAGTTTGCCAAAATGGAATGGAAAGAAGCGTTATTGGAGTGAAAAGAAGGGACAAGATGAGATTAGAAAGTATCAAGAGTAAAACAAAATTTAAAAATATACTCACAGTTTACAAAACCCTGACGGACACATGCTAAGGGAAGGGATAGAAAAGTAGACAAGTTTAATCACAGAATGGTACCCGCGCGATATTATGAGGAGCAAAGGAAGACAAACTAAACGTTGGGAAGACGACATGAAAAGAGAGCTTTTCAAGAATGGACACGTATTGCAAAAGATAGGACAAAATGGAAAGCATTAGAATAGGCCTTTGTCGAAAGACAAGCTGAAGGAAAGAAACTGACTACCGAAAAATAATGTTTAATCATCATTTGCCGGGATCCCTTCTTTTCGCATAATGTTCTTTGTCCTAATATACTTTGGCATAACGATTTTGGCACAATTTGTTTTGGCATAATAATACTTCGGCATAATTTTTTTAGGCATACATTTAATGTTGGCATAATCATCTTAAAGACTAATTTGTTTTGGCATAAATTTGATTCGCATAACGTTAGTGGGCCTAATGACTATTAGCATAATAATATTTAGGCATACAATTATTATATGACTATTAGCATAATAATATTTAGGCATACAATTAACATAAATAACAAAAACAATTTTCATGCAAATGATTTATTTAACATTAACATATTAATAATATTTAACATTATGTAACTTAAACGATTTTTCAATCGCGAGATAACTTTTATCTGAAGAATATGTTAGATGTTTATACAGTTTTTGTATAAAAAAATGTCAATCAGTTAATTCTGATCAAAACAATTTGCTATAGTTTCTGTAACAATTAAATAATATTGTTGGTTAAAAATTTAATATGCTGTGCAACAAAATTTAGTGACAGAACCGAATTGCTGCAAAACCGACTCCACGTAGTCTTGTTTGTCCTACCCTTTTTTTTTTTTTTTTTTTTTAGGATGGGAAATCATCAAATGACTTCTCCCACTCTGGGCGGAGCGGGAGGGAGTGTCAGACTCTTACTGACTAAAACCCATCCATGTTCCTTCCTCGCCCTTTACTTTCCGGGGCCGCGGTATCTCTTTCGAACAGTCCCGCAACCCCGGCAGGCTTCGGCCCTTGCGGGCCCCTCTCTTATGCTGACATCTCTTTGAGGCGCGCGTGGAACACGAACGCGCCGTCGACACGGCCTGTCGTCGTTAGACGGACGGACGGCTAGCTAGCCCATAGCCAACCGTCCACAGGCCCGCATCTACGGTGGCCGGTAGCCACCACGTGGCCCCCGACGCCCGGTGCGTCTCCCGCGGCGGCCGGGAAGTGAGGATCTCTCCCTCTCTCGTTCCGCCACCTCCTTCGCTAGCATGACTGCTTCGCAGAAGGAGGTGACGGCTTCCCATTCCGTCTCGCTCCGGACCATGGATTGAACCAGGGCCGGACGCGAGAGGTCGCCGCCGCCGATCGCCGCTTCGAGGACACGGCGGTGCTCCGCCCACGCGGGGCAGACCTCCACCGTGTGCTCCACCGTGTCCTCCGGTCGATCCTCGCAGTGAAGACACCCGGGCGTTTCCTCCCGCCCGATTCGGTGCAGGTACCTCCCGAAACATCCGTGTCCGGTGAGGACCTGCGTCAGGCGGAAGGTGAGGACGCCGTGGCGCCTCTCTAGCCACTCCTCAAAGAGGGGACTTACCGCCACTATCGTGGCGTGCCCTGCACGGGGTTGCGACAGTCGCTCTCTCCATGTCGCCATGAGATCGCGCCGGAGGTCAGTCCGCTGAGCGGCAATTTGCCGCGGCAGCGGAGTTTCCCCCCGGCGTAGTACCTCCGCGCGCCATTCGTGTAGGCGCGCGAGGACTATCGCCTCCAGATCCCATGGCGGTTTGTCCTACCCCTAGAGTGTAATTTAAAATCGCGTAGGCGCGTAGGGGTGAGGCGGCCCGCGGGCTGAGGAGCCGGCCAACAAGCCGAAGCTGCGGTGGTGAGCGAAAGCCGTCTGCGACGATTAGGACGCGTGGGGCCGCCGTGACAGAAACCCTGCCTGCTGCATGTTGCATGCTCGCTTGAATGCTGTATGCTACATGCTTGCTTGTTTGCTGCTTGCTTGCATGCTGCATGCTTGCTTGTTTGCTGCATGCTTACTTGCATGCTTGCTTGCATGCTGTATGCTTACTTGCATGCTGTATGCTTGCTTGCATGCTGTATGCTTGCTTGCTTCATGCTTCCTACAGCGACAAAAAACCCACAAAATACAACAACAACAAACAAATTTATGCTTTAGGATATTATGCTTAAAAAAGTTATGCTTTAGAACTTTATGCTTGATAAATTTATGCTTTAGAATATTATGCTTAATCATTATTATGGCTAGAGAAATTATGCTTAAAAAATTATGCGTAAGCTGTTATGCGTAATTATGTTATGTGAAAATATAATTATGCCAAACAAAATTATGCTATGTTATATTAGGTCTTAAAATTTTATGCAAATGGATAGGGAACTTCATTTGCCTAGCCTTTTCCCAACTATGTTAGGGTCGGCTTCCAGTCTAAACGGATGCAGCTCAATACCAGTATTTTACATGGAGCGACTGTCTATCTGACCTCCACAACACAGTTAATACTGGGTAGGTAATACGATACCCTTTTGAAAGATTGGTTGTCAGACTATTTGGGCCACTGACTACCTGTAACGACTGCCAAAAATGGAAAAATTACACCCGGGACCAACAGCTTATCGTGTTTTCCGAGGCACGGAGGAAACTCGGTATGTAAGGGTCCACAGACCAACCTAGGCAAGCACGGCTTAACCTAAAGACCGGCCCGAGAGGCTGTTATTATTTAGCCACGAGCTCCTCAAAAAATAATGTTTAATATAGAAAGTAAATTGTTTAATATAGTTAAGGAAATGTAAAATTAAGCTTAAGGCTAAGTAAGGTATAGAAAATAGCTGTTAGTAGCCTTACTGTTACTGTTCCACCGCAGAGCAAATGCATCTTGTCATACTGAGAAAAAGAAGCAAAAACCGGCCAAGAGCGTGTCGGGCCACGCTCACTGTAGGGTTCCGTAGCTTCCCAGACCATTAAAAATACCAACATTTTTCGTCAGCAAAAATAACTTTGTTTTTCATAGTATTTGTATGAAAAACAAAGTTATCATTTGCGTTTTTTTGAAAAAGTGCTATATAACTCAAAAACTATTCAACTCATCAAGTTGAAAATAATTTTCCTAGAAAGTTCATATAAAGGTCTACTTCTGTGATTTTTTTCATATTTTTTAAACTTATGGTTCAAAAGTTAGAGGGGGGGGGGACACATTGTTTTTGACTTTCGGAGCGGTTATTTCCTAAAATATTAATATTATCAAAAAATGATTTTAGAAAACCCCTATTCATTTTTAAATACCTATCCAACAATATATCACACGTCAGGGTCAAAATTAAAAAAAAAATCGCTCCCCACTTTACGTCTGGGGGAGGTACCCTAATAAAAATGTTTTTTTAAATTTTTATTTTTGCACTTTGTCGGCATGATTGATATACATATTGGTACCAAATTTCAGCTTTCTGGTGCTAACGGTCACTGAGATTATCCGCGGACAGACAGACAGACAGACAGACAGACAGACATGGCGAAACTATAAGGGTTCCGTTTTTTGCCATTTGGCTACGGAACCCTAAAAATCACATTGGTACTTGCTCGGATTTCAACCCACAACTTTAAGTATGAGAAGCGAGGTCTCTCTCAACATTCATCCTCTAGATCAGAGGTTCCCAAACGTTTTTTTTTCTGGTAGACCACTTTCAAAGTTTTCTGGTTTCGAGAAAAGCAAGAAATTAACAATATTATTTTTATTTGTTAGGATTGTATGAGGACCGTAGCTCCTACAAAAATATTTTTGCCAAAAAATCTGAAAATTAGAATCAATAGCTTCGAAATGTTTTTTCAACCGACTTCCAAAAAGAGGAGGTTCTCAATTCGTCTGTATTTTTTTTTTTTTTTTTTTTTTTTTGTGTTTGTTACCTCAGAACTTTCGACTGGGTGAACCGATTTTGATGGTTCTTTTTTTATTTGAAAGCTGGTGCTTCCCGTTTGGTCCCATTTTAATTTTCTGAAGATCTGATGCTGATCTTCGGAGATATACAATGGAACTCTTCAAAAATAGATGGCAAATCTGCAGTGATTGCTGCATTCACTTGCAGGTTCATTGTTTATACTACATTATGACGTAACATCACGCCTGTATGCTCTGAGGGGGTACGCAGATGTGTTCAATATACCCAGATTTCGACAATGTTTGTTACCTCAGAACTTTCGACTGGGTGAACCGATTTTGATGATTCTTCTTTTATTTGAAAGCTGGTGCTTTCCGTGTGGTTCCATTTTAATTTGGTTAAGATCTGACCCTGATCTTCGGAGATATAAATGGAACTCTTCAAAAATACACGGCAAAGCTGCAGTAATTGCTGCAATCGCTTGGTTGTTTATTGTTTATACAACATCATGACGTAACATCACGCCTGTATGCTCTGAGGGAGTATGCAGAAGTGTACAATACACCCAGATTTCGACAGTTAGACGTGTAAAGTTCCATTTAATGGGATCCCGGAGAAATAGAGGTAACTCCTTAAATTTATAGGCACACCAGAAGCGGTTTGGGTAGTTTTAGGAAGAGTACTTTCTCGGAGTGTTCCCATTTCAATTTGATAAAGATCTGGTGACTTCGGAAGATAGGCAACGGAACTCCTTAATAAATGATAGCAAATGTACTGGGATCGCTGAAATCTCACGTCTGTCTATTGTTTACAGTTCATAACAAAAAATCACACCGATACGCTGTGAAAGGGTAAGCACGTGTGAACCACTAAAAAGTGAAAAATAAAAACTTTTTTACAAAAAATATAACCGACTTCACACAAAAAAGTGAAAAATAACTTTAGCTTCAGAAGTCGGTGACAAAAAAACGAAATAAATCAAACAAAGGTCACCGACTTCTGAAGCTAAAGTTATTTTTCACTTTTTTGTGTGAAGTCGGTTATATTTTTTGTAAAAAAGTTTTTACTTTTTTAGCTTACGTTTATAGATAAAGCCAAGGCAACATTTTTGTTCTTTAGTATCGAAACCAGATAAATTTTCCTGTACTTACAACTTACGGGTCTCCCGTGGACTCCTGGGGGTCCACCTGGATCGCTTTAGAAATCACTGCTCTAGATCTTACCCTATCATAGCTACTTGAATTAGTAACTCCAGCGATGACCATATATAACATTTGATGTGCAGCAACGACGGCGGCTGCGGAGAGGAATCTCATGCCGTTCATCACTCTAACCTCTTCCTTGTTGACTTTTACCAAGTCTTGACGGTTCTTGATGATGCAGAATGATTTTGTTATTATCGTTTCTGGGAAAGAAATGATTATTTTACAAGTTTACTGGTGATGTGTATGTGACTTTAGCTTATTGCTTGTAGGTACTATGTATGTATGTATCATAAATATGTGCACAATAATGTGCAAGTTAATAAAAAAATGTAGTAAGCAATCGGTTCCGGGTTAGTATGGGAATAAACCTAAATTTCTAGTAAATCGCTCAGTTTGAGTTATCCGCGACGTAAGACTTTAGGGAAGAATCCGACAACAACTGTCTGGCAGTAGCCCACCAGACGCAGCATCCGTTTATCGTACCTTTTTCTACGAGGGATGGAGAACTTTCACCCTGTTCTTCATACCCCCAAAACTAACGTTAAAACCTGGGGTTCCCAAACATATTTTGTCTACTGCCCATTTTGAGAAAAATATATTTTTTAGCGCCCCCATTTTTTCACCTACTGTAACTTGTGTAACTTAAAAGTCGCCCCCTAAACTTCTACACAACGCCCCCATTTTTTTTCCGGGACTCTTACTGCCCCCCTTTATGCCTGCAGCGCCCACAAGGGGGCGTTATCGCCCAATTTGTGGAAGGCTGGTTAAAACTAATGTAAAAACGACTACTTACCTAAACTATCTGGCGGTTGATCATCACTGGCTACATGTAACCGATAGTACGTTGAAGCTGTCGCTATAACTATCAGAGATACTATTAAAGCTCTGAAAAGCAAAACACAAAAATTTAAGTTCTCATCAAAAGTTCAAATGAGAGCAGCGGTAGTCCAGTCGTGGGTTCGAACCCAGACAGGCGCATTACTTTGTGTAATTTATTTCATAACCACTGCTCTAAAAACGGTGAAAGAAAACATCGAGAGGAAACTGGCATGTCCTGAAACCAAAAATTTGAAGACATGTGACATCTACCAACCCGAACTGGGCTCGTGTGGTGGATTATAGCCCATTCCCTCTCATAGAGAGGAGGCCTGCGTCTCAGCTATGGGAATATTATAGGCAAGTCTATATCAGTATATATTTACAAGATCTTTATAACATCGGTCCTGTTGAGAAGATCATTAGTGCCCAGTTGATAGCAAATAGGCTCGCCCTAACTAGTGAATCGTTAAATGCGTAAAACCTCAGACACCCCAAATGATTTTTAATTCAATTGACCTAATACCGAAAGAAAAAAAACATAAAAAAATAATTAAAAATTTTATGTGCTGTTTTAGTTTTACTGGCAATTAGATTTATTGGTAAGATCTTTTAGTATCCCGCGTATGAGACAATTTAAATTGGACGACAACCATTTGTGTTTGTTTGTTTACCTATTTTGGCGGGTTTGCGCACGTGATGACTTGGTCTATTAATAAATAGACAGGGCAACATTTTAATGAAGATTTTTTGGTAAATGTGACCTAAGTACCTATATTAAAAAGTAGTTCAATTGATCCTGCTCGTGATTCTGATCGAACTATTTTCAGGTTTTGCGCATTTAACGTTACAAGTTGTAGGTATGTCACCGTAAAATTGTCAAACACGTTAGATTGTAATCTCTCTAGCGATATTGTAAACTCTCGAAATATTGTCAACTGAACATACGGAAGTATCTCTGCCCCCATAATCGGGACTTGAGGCACCCCCCCGTTAGGTTAGTTAGGATTCTTTAAACCCTGTCGACTACGCTTTTTCACCACCAGCACCGATGGCTAATCTTCGCTGAGATTACCCACCGTGACCGAACACGATCAGGAGGACTATTGTCCTCCGGCACACGGCACATAACGGCACACTGCACGTGCCGTTAAGTTATATATAATCAAGTTTATGACCTACTGTTATAACTATTATATTCTCATTTGTATTCAGTTATGATTACTGTAATTATAATTACAATAATTTTATAAATATTCATGTAGTGATGCTATCTGAGTAAAGGTCAATAAATACTACATGAACTTTTTCTTTTTTTCACGACTTTACTCGCGTCATCATAATTATCACCTGCATTTCAGCCTAAAGACGTCCACTACTGGACATAGGCCTCCCTCAGGTGTGACCGGTCCCGTGTGACTTGCATCCAACGGATCCCCGGCGCCTTCACCAGGTCATCAGGGGCCCTATCAGAATACCAGCGCTGTTACGTTTTTTTAATGTTACAGCACCATATTGAGATGGGAGCCTTTTGGCCTCGTACAGGACGAGTTTCGTTTCTTTTACAGAATGGGTATAGTCATATGAAAGGGTGTGCTACAGACCATCAAACTGAATAACTTTCTCCATGGAACCACCATCGTAATCGCGAAAAAAAATTCAACGGTCCCATACTAAATTCCAATACCTACTCGACCAAATGTATGAAACAGCTGATTATTTTTTTACGATTACGATGGTGGTCCCATAGAGAAAGCTGTTCAGTTGGATGGTCTTTAACACACCCTTTCATATGACTATACCCTTTTTGTTACACGTTGTATATATTTTTTTATCTGTTTAATTTTTATTAGTAAGTTTTAAATAATTTTGATGTGTTTCTAATAAATGCTTTCTTCTTTGTTTCTTTCATCGGTCCACTTAGTGGGAGGTCTTTCAACGTATCATCTTCCGGTTCGCGGTCGCCACTCCAGAACTTTTCGGCCCCATCGGCCATCCGTTCTGCGAGCAATGTGCCCTACCCACTGCCACTTATTTTTTTTCAATTCTTCGGGCTACGTCGGTGACCTTGGTTATCTTGCGGATGTCTTCATTTCTGATTCGATCACGCAAGGAAAAGATTATTACTGTTTCAAGATTTAGTTCGCATGTTTTTATTTTGTCCTAAAAATATAATATTTAATCAAAATAGTACTTACATAAACAAATAAAACCCCACTCCATACTGCAGCTTATCCCCAGCTACCTGACAATGATCCACCGTGATATTCGGAGCTTGGGTCCCGAAGGTGGTCAGATCATACACGGACCTGGTGATCTTGGCTATGGATGGCGGGTGGCAAGTTGAGGGTACACACATCCCCCAGAGGTGGTAGTTGACGGGCAAGCCAGATGTGGTTGGTGACTGGAAGGACAATCATCATCATTTGTCTGGTATAGGGTAGATAGCACCATAAAACAATAATTTCTCTAAAAAACACGTTATTTTGGGCCTGAAAACCCAAATTATTTTCAAATAATTGCTAAATTAGATTTTTTGTTGCTTTGACGTAGTGGTAGTGACGCTGCCTTACGTTCTTAGGGTCCTGGGTTCGAAAATCGATAGGAGCAAATGTTTGTGTGATGAGCACGGACATTTGTTTCCGAGTCATGGAAAAATTGTCCATGCTCATCACAGAAACATTTGCTCCTATCGGGATTCGAACCCGGGACCCTAAGCCGCTGCGCCATTCGGCAAGGCATAAATGGGTTTTGTAGGAAAACACTTCCTCGCCACAGCTTAAGCTTTTTTGAGTGTTCATCAGTTAGCCGGCACGAGTTCGTAACACCAAAATAATAGCCGAAAGTTAGAATTGTCCGTCAATTAGATTGTCAAAAAATCTTTGACCCTGTTTTTTTCTTTTTTTACGTAAATCAAATTTGACGATGATACGACGCTTTTAAAATTCTCAATACGTCACGCCTTGGTATAATTTTTAGAGCGTATTAACGTCACGTGCGACTCCTGAGTTTTGATGCGTTTTATCTTTGTCACTATTCATCGATTTACAAAAACAAAAAAATACGTGTTCATTATTTTCCAATACTCTAACTAACGGACGAATTCATGCAATTTTTTGATACTGTTGTTATGTCTATTGCTAAATCGGGTACCAATGCAGACTCCGTGACTGTTGCTGAGAAATTGCTGATAGAAAAACCCAACTACACTGCCTAATCTGGGAATTGAACTCAGGATCATAAGCTAAGCTGCAGTCGCGCTTAAGACGACGAGGCAGTTCTATTGTTAGGACTGCCTCGTGCCACTAAACTCACACAACCAACAACTAATAACCTCTACGTGTCTAAAGAAATAGCATATTTCTTTATAATTGTCGTAATTATAAGTTTTAGGGTTAAAGAAGGCGAAAGAGCAAGTAGTTCGCTAAGAATTGTTATAGTATAAAATGGTACTTGATCTTAGTCTAAGCATGTGTAATATAATTACCGTCTAAGAACTTTCAATTACTAGGCGACTGACTTCAAACTCAAGAAAAAAGATTAAGTTTCCGTGCAAAAAAACTGAAAGCTTGGAAATTGTTAACACAATCCGATTCAAAAAGGAAAGTAATATTTTTACAATAATTTCACGTGAAATGTCGCGGGCTACATCATCATCATCATCATCATTTCAGCCGAAAGACGTCCACTGCTGGACATAGGCCCCCAAGTGTCGCCACATTGACCGGTCCCTTGTGACTCGCATCCAACGGATTCCCGCAACCTTCACAGCTAGTCACTAATCTTTGCTTTATTGTGTGGTTAGTGTTTAACCTGGTGTCAAAGTTCTAATGCCGCTCATGGGCCTTGGACTCATGGACTTGGCTTAACATGCCGTCGAGAAATATTTCTCAGGCATGCTGGTTTCCTCACTATGTTTTCCTTCACCGAAGCAAGTGATAATTTATACAATACACGCAGGAATCTGAAAAATCAGAGGTGCGGTGCTTTTATGTCCCACGTTTGGGTCTCTCCCACTTCTAGTGACTCTTTTCGTGCGCCATCACCTCGGACCAGCTTTCATGATGCGCGTCCAGATCATCTAGCCACCTCTTTCCGGCCCGGCCTCGGCGTCGCCGTCCATCCTCAGACAGCCATCGTGTTGAGACCTTTGCTCATTCGGCTCACGTGGACCACCCAATCCCGTTTGAGACTGGCAATCTTTTTTCCTTGGGTTCTAGACCTATGACTTCGCGATGGTAAAACCACTAGGCTATCACGGTCTCTGATAAATTATGATAAGAGCAGCATAACGATAATGATCATTATAATGATACTCACATTAAGATACTCTATTGTAGACCCATAAAGATCATATTCCGCTGTCTTCTTCGGATTATCCGAGAGCATCAGCTTAGCCAAGCAGTACTTGGTCCTGAATTGAGGATGAGTTTCCAGCCATGGAGGTTTCATACACTGGTCGAAGTTTCCGAAGTTCACCCAAGAGCCGTAGAGGTTACCCATTGGAATAGTATTAGCATTCCATACTGGAAAAAATGAGATCCTCACAGTAATTTCTTTCATCTAAGTATACATGTAAAATTAAAGTACTGACTGACTGACTCCTTCCTGACAGAGCCCCAGCTCTGCGTTGACAGGTTGGGACCTGTCTTAGAAAAGAGGAGGATATATTGTCATCATCATCATTCTTCTGATCTACCCTTATATGAAAATAAGTGGTTTCTATCATTTTAAAAAAACCAAACCATTGATTGTACTAAAAAAATAAAACACTATAATGCTAATATGCTAAATTGTATGGTTTTCCATAATTTAAACTGTTTTAAATCACATTTCTAATTGATTTTTTTTCGTTATTACGAAATTTATACAAAGTTAAATAACCTGTATTTGTGTTTTTTACTTAACAGTACTCATCGTACATTTATATATACTCTTAACAACATAACAGTTTAAACCACATTCACGTTTGTTTTAAATAAATAAGTAAATTTAACGTTACCAAACGACACCCCCTTTTTTTTCGGATGGGAAATCATCAAATAACTTCTCCCACTCGGCGGAGCGGGAAGGAGTTTCAGACTTTTACTGACTAATCCCATCCATTTTCCTTCCTCGCCCTTTATATTCCGGGGCCGCGGTATCTTTTTCGAACAGTCCTGCAGCCCCGGAAAGGACACCCCTAAATCATAAAAATTGTGTAAGTCCCTCTACCATTCGCCACATAAACGAATGAATGTGCACTACCCCAACTTACCCCAAGTGGCCCACAGCGTGAAGTTCTTCACATTCTCCAATAGGGTTAAGGTTTTCTCCAAACATGGTACTTCTTCCTTCTTCCATTTCTCCAGTTTCAGTCTTTGTATGAATGCATCGATTACTGTGTGGTGTTGTGTGTGAGATATATCGTTCGAAGATACTGTGCCTGTCAAAAGTGTTTATTGAGAAATTAGTTATTATTAAAATGTGAGGTATATGGGGATGTAAATACATAAACAAGATAATTTCAACTTAGAATCAAAATTAATTTATTCGTTAAAACTCGTCACTGTTGCTTGAACATCAAAATAACATAATTTTTTATATTTTGTTTTATGAATGTGTATTATTATCCTCAACGAAGCCGAAATGCAATTGTTCTCCTCGTACTCGTAATTGGGATCATTTTTTTGCTTTGGATCATACCTGGGAACTTTATAATTACGGAGATAATAAAAGGGTAGACGAAAAAAAAATCTAATTAGTCCGTCAGGTAGATTACTAAAAAATATTTGACCCGTTTTTTTTCTTTTGTTACGTAAATCAAAATTGACGAAGATACGACGCTTTTAAAATTGCCAATACGTCACGCATTGGTATAACTTTTAGCTAGTTCGTACGTCACGAGCCGACTCTCAAGTTTTGATGCGTTATATCTTTGTCAGTATTCATTGATTTAAAAAAAAAAAAACAAAAAATACGTGTCCATCATTTTTCAATAATCTAACTGACGGACTAAATAGATTTGTATTTTTTTTGATACTGTCGTCATGCCTATTCTATTTTTCCACCCAAAATAAAGAAGTTTCTGAACAATCATTGTTCATTTGCCTCGAGGAGAGAGCTTCGAGCTTGAAAGAATTTTCGTAATAGGATCAGTAGTTCCGGAGATTACACCCTACATACAAACTTACAAAAATATTAGTTTAAATAAATATGTCACCGTAAAATTATCGTTATATTGTAATCTCTCTAGCGATATTCTAAACTCTCGAAATATTGTCAAACGAACATACTGCTTACAATAAAACGCATTATTTTTCGTGAAATGCATGCGATGCTAGTCAACTCACGCGGTGTGGAGGGAAGGAGGGGTCGTCCTTGCCCAGTGGTACCACTCTCATGAAAAGATAATGTACCATTCCTGAGAAATACCGATTAATATAACCTAACCTTCCCTCCCCCCCTTACCCTAAAAAGCGTAGTAAACGGAGCCTCGCTTCGCGGGGCCCCTATTTCTGAGTGTAGGGTTTAAAAGAACCTAACGGAGGGGTGGGTGCCCCAAGTCCCGATTATGAGGGCAGAGATACTTCCGTATGTTCAGTTGATAATATTTCGAGAGTTTACTATAACGCTAGAGAGAAACACGTTATACTTATATTGTAATATAACGTGTTTGACAATTTTACGGTGACAAAGATAACTCCACTTACCAAAACAAATGAAAATTAATAACAAATACCACATATTGTTAATAAGGGTTAAGCGTCCTGATCGCTTGACGCTTGTCACTGAAGTAAACACTGAGACAATGGTACAACATTTAAATAGGTAATCATAAAGAAATTAACTGCTGCACGATTGATCTAAAGCCTCAATTCTTGTCACGCTAACGGTCGGTTGTGACTTCAGCGAGAACAAAATACTGCTGTAGGTCGCCGAAGACGTCAGCGTCGCAGCATATGGTGCTATATAGAACACAATGTATAGTTGTACGCGACTATCGTCCGCGACCGACGTCAGCGCGTCAAGAATTCAGGCCTTACTAGATAATCTTTCAAGTTAAAGTCAAGGCCAAAAACTTTTATCAAGAAGCTTCTATTGAAAAGAATTCCAGTTAAATCACTCTGTCAAAAATTTGGTCACAACTGATATGAACCCTGGCTCGGGTCGAGCAGTCGATGCAGGGTACCATCGAAATGGGGCACTGTCGATACAGCGTACCATCGATTTGGTGTACTGTCGATGTAGCGTACCGTCGATGTAGTTACTGTCGATATTATGAGGGTAACAGACTTAAACATTTCGCCAGTTATGTTTAAGTCCCATATAATTAGGGGCGAGCCCATAGCCATCAACCGGGCGAAAATCCCAAGGGGAAAAACCCAATAACACTTAGCCCGACCTGGGAATCAAACCCAGGACATTCATGCTCAGCAGTCGGTTTGTCGCAACAACCGATGAAGACCGACTAGATCGATGAAGGAATTTCTCAGTTTAAAGGGTGTAAAACACCTCTAAGGCCCATGTTCACCGAAAAGATAACCGTCGGATTAGCTAAAAACAGCTGTCACTGTGACATGTTCCCATACAAAAATGCGTTTTAAACAGCTGTTTTTGGTAATCAGACTGACAATATTTTTGGTGAACATGGACCTTAAAGAAGCCGAAAGGCACTTATTCTCCACGTTATTGCGATAATTTTTTTGTTCTACATCATACCTGGGAACCTTCTATTTACGGAGATATTGGGGGTCAAAGTTACAACTTTTTGAAAGTTTTTTTTTTTAAATACGAGTTTTTATTATAAGATTTTTACTTTAAATACCTCCACGAACCCCGTACTATTCAATCCATCCTTCAGTACAATGTTTTGAGTACAGTCACGTCTAATAATATGTATGCACTTTCCTTAATATTATAGCTATTTTCGCGAGAAATAACGTGATTTTTAGTAATTAATTGAAAATATAAAAAAATATAAAATATTAATATTCCTTCATGAAAAAGTAATAAAATCAAACAATGGGCATCATTAGGTATAATTAAAGTCATTAATTACTATTTAATAGTGCCGTGAAATTAAATCAAGGAAATTGTTACGTCATAAAATTATGTTGTAAAATTCCTCTTAATTTTTTTGTACCCCATTCCTGAGGCATGCTTTGTTCCTGAATTATTACGCATTTACATACATCTCGTTATTTATCTTTACCAATCTATCGAGTATGGTGTCCCACAGGACAGCGTGCTGGGTCCATTACTTTTTATTTTAAATTAAATTAAAAATAATTTAAGTTTAGAATTAAATTGCGTAAATGGTTGACAGAAAATTGTTTTTACAGTTTACAAGAATTTCTGTACCTAACAAAAAATTTAATTTTAAGATAATGTTGGAATTAATTTCTTGTGCAGTATGTGTTAATTAAGATTTTTTCTATTTTAAGATTTTTAAGGTTTCTTTTTTTTACATTTTATTTTTATTTTATAATTGTTTTACTCTACTTTTAATAAGCTGAAATTGAAAATACTTATAAATACATAATTATATTTGCATGCCCTAAAAAGACAAAATATGGTTTGTGCCTAAACCACCGACTTTAACAACTGGTAACACCTGTATTTTAAGCAAATAAATTATTCTTATTCTTATTCTTTTCCTACTATTTATTAATGATTTCTGAAAACCTCGATATTCCGAATTCTAAAATTGTATGTTTCGCGGATGACACCGCAATAACGTTTACTGCGGACTCGTGGACGGACCTACAAACATTGACACAACATGGATTTAATAGTGCTTTAAACTGGCTTAATTTACACTCTTTAACTCTTAATACATCAAAACATGCTTTATTCACTTTTCTGTGAGCACTGCTTCTCAACCGACAACTGCCTTCACCATATAAAAGCTCACGTGTGTTCTAGGCAAGACAATATGAACTGTTAATGTTATACTCTCACACCAGTTGATCAGATAAAATATCTCGGAATTGTGTTAGATAAAAATTTCAACTTCAAACCACATATTAGCACTCTTACAGGACGCGTCCGGAAACTCATTTATATTTTCAAAAACTTACGACACGTTGCTAACCCGTCAATCATCCGTAATGTATACTTCGCACTATGCCAGTCAATCCTCACCTATTAAACACATCGGAAGTAAGGACCGAATGACCAATCGAGTTATCATTCATTTTTAGTCCGGACCCCTAACAAATCTTTTGTCCGTAAATGATACGGAGTATCAAACGTCCGTAACTTCGGCCGAACTACGGGTTTTGTGTTTAAAAAGTAGACCTCCACCGTCTTATTATAAAAACTTCCATAAGTACCAGGTTTAAACCAGAACTAAAAGGTCTAGGTTTAGTACGGTACTAACGTTAGTTCTTTCATTCGTATTACAAATCGAAGACCAACAAAGGACTAACTAGTACCAAAGAAAGTCTCTGGTCTTAACATTTTCCACAGATTATAAGCAACAAAATATTTAAACTGTTCATTCATTCGTTCATAGTTCTATGCGCCGTTCCTTTTTACAAAATGTTGTAACGTAAATTAAAGAAAAAATATTTCATAAATTTTTATTTGTAGTGATAAAATATAAAGTTTTGTTATTTATAGGTATTTAAATATTCCGACTTGTATTTTTTTTAATGCATGTTCATAATCAAATTGTTCTGGTTTGGAACAACTATCGAGCTAGCGCGTATAACGGAGTAAACTGGGCAGCGCGCGTAGTTCGAGTAAGATATCGAAATAAGTTACAAAGTTAAAGGATGTCCTCGAGGATCGTGGGATAAATCATCACGTAGCAGATCGACAATCTTTTGGCCGAAACGTTTTGTAAATCTGTATTTACATCGAAAATCTTCGTCAGATAATTGAAATGGATTTCGTCGCTGACGAACTCGGTTGGGTCCCCGGGAACTCTCAAAAATACCCAACAGATCCAAATCTTCCAAATCAATCGTATCAATAATATCAATCCTATCAATAATATCCATTTTTGTTTAAATCACAAAAACTTTCCGAAAATTAACCTCAAAACTAAAAAAGGATTTGACGTTTGACAATTTAGTACCATAGTTAAACTAGGGGTCACGATGGTCTAACTTTGGTACCATAGATAGTTCTAGGACTAGCGATAAACTTCGTTTTGTAATAACGTTTTTTCAAGTTCATGGTTTAGACCTAGTACTAAACCCGGTACTATTTTTAAGACCACGTTTTGTAATAAGACGGCCAGAGTTGACTACCCATGTTTCCACTTAAAACCAAATTAAACCAGTTTCCAAAGCATTGTTTTCAGGAAAATAGTGATTGTAATGTTTCCACAAAGGTTCAGCTGTTTACAAAGATGCTTTAGAACTGGAAGGGTCAAATTGAATATGTTACCGTAAAATTGTAAAACCCGATATATTGCAATCTATCTAGCGAGATTGTAAACTCTCGATATATTGTCAACCGAACATACTGCTTACATTATAACGCTTTATTTTTCGGTAGATTGTAATATATCGGAGTGTAACAGTAAAATTGTGAAATGTATGCGACGGAACTCAACTCGCGCGCTGTGGAGGGGCCAGAAGGGAGGGGATGTCCCCCCTTGCCCCCTGGAACCACTCCCATGAAAACGTAATGCACCATTCCTGAGAAAAACCGATTAATGTAACCTAACCTCAAATAGTACATTGTGATACAAGGGGCTAAAATGACCCATTATAGACGAGGTAGTTTTACTACCGAGCTTTAGCGAGGTAGTAAATAGGAACCGAGTTATAATGGGATTTTAGCGCCGTGTGTTACACCGTACTTTTCACTACGATTGCGAGAAAATAAAATAACCATATTTAATATGATAGTTTAAAGTAATTTTTATTAAAAATGAAATGTACAATTTGTACTGTTGTCCTAATGAGATGTTTTTTCCCGGCAACATAATCTCAGTTCTCTGTAAAGACGAATATAATATTGTGTCGTCTGTGAGGTAAACGTAGGAGATAAAAATAAATTCAAATAAATAATACAGACAAAATCTTAAAATTTCGTTTCTAAATTTCCTTTTTTACTTCTTCTGTAGCTGGAATGCAACGCACACATCCTGCCAAAGAGTTCGGCGTTCGGCGCGTTTGGTTCCATTTTTAAAATAAAATGTTTTTTTTTTTATGGAACAGTAATAAGTCAATATTCTTTATGAATTATGAGTAAAGACTTTGCGTTTTCGAACACCGACGAAGAAATTTAAAAAAAAAAGCTTATTTTCCCTAGGGCAAAATTTTCCCTAGGCATGAGCAATTTTACGCCCCCTCTGGTACGCTATTATGACGGTCTTTTCGAGCAAGAGGAGTGAAAACACTTTATAATGCCCGAAAAACTCCTCCAAGGGGCTCCTATTTCTGTCTGCAGGGTTTAAAGGAACCTAACGTCGCGTCGGGGTGCCCCAAGTCCCGATTATGGGGGCAGAGATACTTTCGTCGCATGCATTTGAATATATTACGGTTTCACTTCGATATACATATTACAATCTACCGAAAAATAAACCGTTATATTGTAAGCAGTATGTTCGTTTGACAATCTTTTGAGAGTTTACAATCTCGCTAGATAGATTACAATCTAACGGGATTTACGGTGACAAATATAACTCGTAACATGGACGACTTAGAGAGGGTGTGAGCGAACCTATCAACCAAGCATTCTGTACATCAAACTAAGTAACACTACGCAAAAAATATTGCTGGGAAACGACTTTTTTTGGGGTGAAAAATCACGTTTTACAGTAAAACTTAATGGCCACGCACAGGTTGGTTCGTGGATGGACTACCCATAACATACCAAGCTTCCTCAGCGCCTCGGAAAGCATGCGTTAAGCCATTGTTCCGGCTGTCAATTGTAGATCTTTGACAGTCGTTACAGGTAGTCAGTGGCCCGAAAGTCTGATAACCAGTCTTACTAAGGGGTATCGTATTACCCAGTACTAACTGGATGTAGCGGTATGTAATGGGTGGTCACCCATTCACGGACCAAAGATCGTACTGAGCGTCTGTTACTATTTAGCCACGACTTGTTGGCGACTGTTATTGAACTGTCAAATCGAAAGGCATTGCCATAGTAAGCGTGTTAGCAATTACTCTGAAGGTCTAAGATCAAATGAAAGGTCACAGATCATGCTAGAATTATAAGTTTTTATTAGATTTATTATTATAAAAAATGCAGTGATTTCAATTTGCATAGCAATTTATAATTACAGTTTCACTATAATATAAACAATTATACACCGTGTTTCCGGAGGATATCCAGAAACTTCGACTGGTCATTGTATTCATCATCATGAACAACTTTTATAAGGGGACCAAACCAAAAGATACAAAAAAAAAATACCTGTTCCCGACAATTATGTTCGCACGACTCGTCAAAATGTATGGAACAGCTGAAATTTTTTTCGCGATTCAGGGTTTGGTCCCATTCCGTGGATACCGCATGATCGCCCGCGAGGCGGCGGGCCTGCTTGCCGGATTGCCGGATTGCCGCCATGGGATCTGGAGGCGATAGTCCTCGCGCGCCTACACGAATGGCGCGCGGAGGCACTACGCCGCGGGGAAACTCCGCTGCCGCGGCAAATCGCCGTTCAGCGGACAGGCCTCCGGCGCGATCTCATGGCGACATGGAGAGAGCGACTGTCGCAACCCCGTGCAGGGCACGCCACGATAGCGGAGGTAAGTCCCCCTCTTTGAGGAGTGGCTTGAGAGGCGCAACGGCGCCCTCACCTTCCGCCTGACGCAGGTCCTCACCGGACACGGATGTTTCGGGAGGTACCTGCACCGAATCAGGCGGGAGGAAACGCCCGGGTGTTTCCACTGTGAGGATCGACCGGAGGACACGGTGGAGCACACGGTGGAAGTCTGCCCTGCGTGGGCGGAGCACCGCCGTGTCCTCGTAGCGGCGATCGGCGGCGGCGACCTCTCGCGTCCGGCCCTGGTTCAATCCATGGTCCGGAGCGAGACGGAATGGGAAGCCGTCACCTCCTTCTGCGAAGCAGTCATGCTGGCGAAGGAGGTGGCGGAACAAGGAGAGGGATAGAGCCTCTCTTCCCGGCCGCCGCGGGAGACGCACCGGGCGTCGGGGGCCACGTGGTGGCTATGGGCTAGCTAGCCGTCCGTCCGTCTAGTGACGACAGGCCGTGTCGACGGCGCGTTCGTGTTCCACGCGCGCCTCAAAGAGATGTCAGCAGAAGAAAGGGGCCCGCAAGGGCCGAAGCCTGCCGGGGTTGCGGGACTGTTCGAAAGAGATACCGCGAACCCGGAACGTAAAGGGCGAGGAAGGAACATGGATGGGTTTTAGTCAGTAAGAGTCTGACACTCCCTCCCGCTCCGCCCAGAGTGGGAGAAGTCATTTGATGATTTCCCATCCTAAAAAAAAAAAAACGCAATCGCGACTGCCGAGCATCAGGTCCTTTTTTTCTGATGGGCAATCATCAAATGACTTCTCCCACTCTGGGCGGAGCGGGAGGGAGTGTCAGATTTTTACTGACTAAAACCCATCCATGTTCCTTCCTCGCCTTTTACGTTCCGGGGCCACGGTATCTCTTTCGAACAGCCCCGCAACTCCGGCAGGCTTCGGCCTTTCACTTTGCTGACATCTCTTTGAGGCGCGCGTGGAACACGAACGCGCCGTCGACACGCCTGTCGTCATTAGACGGACGGACGGCTAGCTAGCCCATAGCTAACCGTTTACAGGCCCCCGACGCCCGGTGCGTCTCCCGCGGCGGCTGGGGCGAGAGGCTCTCTCCCTTTCGCGTTCCGCCACCCCCTTCGCTAGCATGACTGCTTCGCAGCGCGGAGGTGACGACTTCCCATTCCGTCTCGCTCCGGACCATGGATTGAACCAGGGCCGGACGCGAGAGGTCGCCGCCGCCGTAATTGCCGTTACGAGGGATCCTGGGTTTGATTCCCAGGTCAGGCAAATTGTTATTGAATTTTTCAACAGGAATTTCTCATTAGCAGCCACGGAGTCTGGGTTTGTGCCCGATTGATGGCAATAGGCTCGCACCCTATTACATAGGACTTGTAACATAACTGGCGAATAGGGTAGACGACAATAAAAAACGAATTAGTCCGTCAGTTAGATTATCAAAAAATATTTGACCCGTATTTTTTCTTTTGTTACGCAAATCAAAATTGATGAAGATACGACGCTTTTAAAATTCTCAATAGGTCACGCCTATGTGTAATCTTTAGCGAGTTCTGGCGTCACGAGACCCTACTTTCGAGTTTTGATGCGTTTTATCTGTGTCAATATTCACTGATTTACAAAAACACAATGCACTGTTTCTGCGCCAGGAATACTCTGTTAAATTCTACCGAAGACGCCGATGCCACTTGGTGAGACTGGTTGTCTGTCAACTTTTTTTGTTCCTTATTACATAACATAACATTTCGCCTGTAATACTCGAAGGGTTACCCAGAGGTATACATAATAGTACAACCACAATAGTACACCCACAATAGGCATGACGACAGTATCATAAATTACAAATCTATTCAGTCCGTCAGTTAGAGTATTAGAAAATAATGGACACGTATTTTTCGTTTTTGTAAATCAATGAATATTGACATAGATAAAATATAATAAAACTCGGGAGTGAGGGCTCGTGACGTCCGAACGCACTAAAAATATACATAGGCGTGCCGTACTGAGAATTTAAAAAGCGTCGTATCTTCGTCAATATTGGTTTACGTAACAAAAGAAAATACGGGTCTACTATTTTTTGATAATCTAACTGACGGGCTAATTAGATGTTTTCGGTTGATAAGCCTATCCAACCATCTTTTTTTTAGCCTTCCTCTCCCTGCATCAACATACCATGTCTATCACTCTTTTTGTCACATGCGTTTGATCCCTCCTCATTACATATCCATACCAAAACATACGACTTATTTTAAATTATTCTGTAACAGGCGCTTCTTTAAAATTTCCTCTAATATGCTCATTCCTTACTTTATCCATTCCTGTCGCTCCACACATCCATCTTAACATTCTCAACTCCGATACATGCAATCTTTTTTGATGCATCTTCTTCACAGCCAAGCATTCTGATCCATACAGTATGCATACAGTAGTCAGTACGACAGGTCTGATCATGGACTTGTATATTTCCCCCTTTAACTTGAGGAGTATTCGTGGGTTGCAAGTTGTTCCAGTGACCTGTCGCCATTTCATCCATCCTGAGTTGATCCAGTGCGTTACGTACCGGTCCTTCGTAGTTAAAATCAGGTCGGGATATTATACCTGCTTACTATATTACCTGGGCAATAAACAATTTTCTGCACCTATAATTATTTTCAAACCTACATAGCTTCCAAGATGCTCGCTTTTTCATTAGTTTTGGCGTAGACTGTCGTAAGGCAGTCCCAGATCTGTTTAATACTAAACTCTGCCTCTTCCATTTCTGCTGTAACTCTGTGTTAGACGTCACTGCCGCACGAATCAAAATGGCGGAGCGAGCGAAAAGCGTAGAATAGAATATTTTAAATGTGAACGAAACTAAAAAGCGTGCTCTCTGTGAATGTAATTGTTTCAAATGCGTGTGTAATTGTAATTTTAATTGTTTAAATGCCTTGTGGTCTGACAAAGAAAATTGGAGCAGCATTCTGGGTGCAAAGAGAACAAAGACAATACACTGCGCTCAATAACAAGAATTACAGATGTAGGTTCACGTGAGCCGAATGAGCAAAGGTCTCAACACGATGGCTGTCTGAGGATGGATGGCGACGCCGAGGCCGGCCCAGAAAGAGGTGGCTAGATGATCTGGATGCGCATCATGAAGGCTGGTCCGAGGTGGCGCAGGAAAAGACTCACTAGAAGATATGGGAGAGACCCAAACGTGGGACCTAAAAGCACCGCAACTCAGATTTTTCAGATTCATGCGTGGATTGTATAACTATCACTTGCTTCGGTGTAGGATAACATCGTGAGGAAACCAGCATGCCTGAGAGATATACCCGATGGTAAGGCAAGTCAGAGGCCCATAAAAAATCTGACACCAAAAAGTTAGACACTAAGAAGAACTGGTTTCCCTACGATGTTTTCTTTCACCGTTTTGAGAGCAGTGTTGATAAAGTTCTCACAAAGTAAAGAGCAAAGCAATTTACCAATGAAAATACCAAACAAAATGCAGAAGAAAACGTTTTTTCGTTAAAAGTGTAAATGCAGTTTTAATTGGAAATACAGCATTCAATTTTTAATGCAATTTCCAATTAAATCTGAACCGATTCAAGCGCGAAATGGACTGTTTGAGTTTCTTTATTACGTTCTTTTTCCCTACCATACGGGATCCAGGAAAAAGATGAGGATAAAATTGCGAAATATGAGAAAGAAATGAAGAAATTGTAATTGTAATTTTCCTTGTTGATTTTTCTTTTCGGAAAATGGATCTGTGTTAATTGTATTCAGGTTTATCTAGTACAATACATTAATGCTTTTTTCATGAGGATCGTTGCGTTTCGATATCCCTTATTTATTAACTTATACAGGATGTAAACGGACCCTTTACGAAGACGTTAACCAACCGTTCAGTACATCAAAAGAGGTTAGAACTTATTGGCCGGATTTTCTTCCGCCATTTTGTTTTTTTTTTTCAAAGTAGCGGCCACGCATAAGACTTATACAAATCAATAGTTGGCATCAATACAAACAAGGTTTGTACGAAACAAAACGTTCTAAAGTGTCACGTTTCCGACGTACGAGCTATCAAAGTTAAAGTCCATTCACTAATGGAATCATCAGTACAACTTTAATTTGATCAGACACGCATACAACATTGTATCAATCGATAGCTGGCATCAATACAAACAAGTTTTGTACGAACAACAGTAACTCAACGCATAATATATTATCTGTGAGAAAAAAGTCTGCAAGAGATTGAATGTTGTCAACTGTGTATTGACTACTCAGTCCCTAAATGGTTGGAACGAAGTTCCTTATCGCGCGTTGTGAAAGGGGGCTAGACGGAAAAAATTCTTACGAAAAAGTTGTCACGACACTTTTTAAAAATAAATGAAGGTTGCAATGCGTTTGTTTCATTTCTATTTCGCATTGAACAGTATGATGTCGCGACGATTATTTTTGTTGAGTGAACATTATATTTGTTAATAATAAAAAAAAAATTTATTATAACTTAAAAATTTTATTACAATTCCTTCACTAGTTAATCGAAAGAACTTCGTTCCATCCGGGTGTCCCTTGCCACCTCTCAAGTTTTTTAATTTTATATTAATATGTAACATTTTTTTTTGTTTCTACTTTAGTTAATTATTGTAATAAAATTGGTGTTATACCTACCTTCTTTATTGGGTATAAATAAGTAAAACTTGGAATTTTCGGTTCAAATTCATGACAATTTGTGGTGTGTTTGAATGTATTTTTAGCTGTTCATCTACTGCTGGGCAAAGGCGTGAATTCCAGGGCTTTCGATCCAAGGCAATGAGGATCACTGGGCGTTGGTTATGTCGGTGTATTCCACCGCTGACCCCACTGCTTGCTGAAGCTCGCGTAGACTGTTTCTACACGGTGATGCGGATGCGGTGCGCATCGCAGGTCCATACGCAGTGCCAACATCCTGTCTATGATAGCGAGCAGACTTGATTGTGCGTTTGTGAGCCACTGCTGCAAGGTTTTAGCTGCGCCCGTCACCTTGCAACAATGATGTCACAATCGGTTTTCTGTTTTGTTTGTTTGTAAGTGTACTAACATAGTTTGTAAGTATAAAGGGTGTAAAACACCTCTTCACGAAGCTGAAAGGCACTTGTTTTCCCCATCATTGCGATCATTTTTTGGTTCCACACCATACCTGGGAACCTTCTAGTTACGTAGATATGGGGGGTCAAAGTTACAACTTTTTGACAAGTTTTTTTTTAAATACAATTTTTTTTGTAAGTTTTTAACTTTTAACACCTCTACCCCCCGTACTATTTAATCCATCCATCAGCACAATGTTTTAAGTGCGTTACATTGAGTTCTACCACAAAACATGATTTATAACCTCAAAAAAAAAAGTTGTTTCCCAGCAATATTTTTTGCGATAAGTTACTTAGTTTGATGTTTGAATGCTTGGTTAACGGCTTTGTGATGAGGTGGTTTACACCCTGTATTGTTAATATTAACATAAGTGTAAAAATGTGTGTGTTAAGTGTGTTTTTGTTGTTTGTTACTAGTCTTGTTGCTCGAAATAAATGATTTATTATTATTATTTACCGCACTGGTGGTGCCATGCCAACGGGAAAAATCAAAACCGTCGTTTCAGTTGCCCCACTACCCTGTGCCACAGTTCCTTGAGCTCGTCTCGCTATGAGTTGACGAGTAAGTGGTTGGCCGTGACTCAATTTTAGTAACACATAACTTAACATGACGCCTGTAGTCTCAGAAGGCTTATGCAGAGGTGTACCTAATAATAATATTTCATTTAATTCAGGTAAAAAAGGCCCTTAACATATATAGGTACCTTACAGACTATCATACATATGTATTAAAAGCGGCCAAGTGCGAGTCGGACTCGCCCATGAAGGGTTCCGTAGCAGCAAGTAACATAATACAGGGTGAAATTGAATAGATGCGACAAATTTAAATATACAATAATACGTGTTGTCAAGAAAATGTATAAAATATCAAATGTAAAATTGTAATGAACGAAGGAAGGGTAGTGGGCGGCGCGCGGTCGCCGGGAAGGGATGTCAGCGCTGGCGCACATGCGAGGTTTGGCAACGTCGCGCGATACTTACATTAGAAACTAGGCTAAATTAGGTAAATGACCGCTATGAATGGGAATACCGAGAATTCGTACTTAAATAAAGATAATAACATCAATGGACCTTTTGAAAACGATAATCGCGTAATTTTTTTTAACGATTTAGATAGTAGAAAAAACAGTTTATAATTACTATGTTACTGTAACTGAAGCTCCCATTTCATTTTGTCGCATTTATTCAAATTCACCCTGTATAAAAGTTACGATTTTACGATTTATGACGTATAAAAAAAAAAACTACTAACTAGATCTCGTTTAAACCAATTTTCGGTGAAAGTTTACATGGTATTGTACATCATATATTTTTTTTTAGTTTTATCATTCTCTTATTTTAAAAGTTACAGGGGGGGGGGGCACACATTTTACCACTTTGGAAGTGTCTCTCGCGCAAACTATTCAGTTTAGTAAAAAAATATATGAGAAACCTCTATATCATTTTTGAAGACCTACCTATAGATACCCCACACGCATGGGTTTGATGAAAAAAAAAAGAGTTTCAGTTGAAAGTATGGAGAATCCCAAAAATGTATTGTTTTTTTTTTTATTTTTGTGTGAAAATCTTAATGCGGTTAACAGAATAACATCTACTTACCAAGTTTCAACAGCATAGTTCTTATAGTTTCGGAAAAAAGTGGCTGTGACATACGGACGGACAGACAGACAGACAGACAGACATGACGAATCTATAAGGGTTCCGTTTTTTGCCATTTGGCAACGGAACCCTAAAAACCACAATTAAACAATTGCACACGAAGAGACGGCGTTATGTTGCACTTCGTGGTGTCGCGTAGCCTTCCACGGAATCGCCGATACACGACACCTTTCGGACAAAACTCTTCCTTGAGGAAGGTCTCAATATGATGAGTCGGAACTCGCACCACGAACGATTTAAAATTCGTTTTGTGGAACGACTCCAACTTCTCGACCCTCACGGTCCAGATGATCTTCGCACGGACATACTCCACGATGTCCACAGCACCCCCATAGTACACCCCCATTTCGATATTGATGTTTACGTCCAATGACAACCAGTATTACCAAGGAGTATCGTATTACTCAGTACTAACTGTGTTGTGGAGGTCAGATAGGCAATCGCTCCATGTAAAATACTGGTATTCAGCTGCATCCGGTTAGACTGGAAGCAACCCTAACATATTTGGGAAAGGCTAGGCAGATGAGAATGATGATGATGTGCAGACAAATCAGCGTCAAACATCGGGAGCTCAAAATACTGAAAATAATGAACAATCACGGAACGGCAATATAAGTCTAGCTTTTAACCGTGAAAGCTCTATTACAGTGTTAACTAAAAAAAAAGTTTTTAATTCTTATTTTTTTTACACTTTTTTGTTAATTAGATATACCATTTTAAATCCTCATAATGAGCCCTTTATCGAGCCGTTCAGGCTGCAAAGCCTGCATTTGAATTTGACGCCAAAAATCCGCTATTTTTTTTTTTTTTTTTATATACCTAGTGTCACTTTCACAGTAAATATGAATCTAACGACACCTCTCAAGCTACAATCCATAGAGCCGTTCAGGCCACAGAGCGTGCCAAACAATTGTACATACATACATACATACTCCCGGATAGTGTACAGTACAGGTTATATCCGGAATTATTTACTATACGGACCTTGTAGAAACTAGAGCAAATTTCCGTGCGTTCAAGCGTTTTTGCCATACCTATTATTGGAATTAAATATAACAGCTCACAACTTGGGACACATTAATGTTAATATTAATCCGTGGTGCTAGGCAACTGGGCCTATCCTTGTAAACGTCCCTTTGTGCCTATTGGCCTTGTTTCGTTCTGTCTCCTGCTGATATGGAGGGAAGTGGAAATTATGGTTTTTTTTCCTACTCCTCCGCTATACTTTCTGATTAATTTCGTTGCGGGATCCAAGACAGTTAAATTCATTCTCTGGGACTTCGTCGAGCTTCATTGCCTCGGCGCTTTTCTGGTGGCCGCCACTGTTGATTCTGGCTTTCAGGAGTTACAGTGGTTTGGGCGTGTGTAGCGGGCTTGTCCCAAAAAAAAAATGCATACTCCCGAAAAACATAACCTTCCTTGTGGCGCAGTCGCGTAAATACACAGCTTTTGATACTGACAGAAACATTTTAAGCGCACAATATAAATTAAACGTTTAAATAAACGGAAAAAATGTTGTTTGATGCGACAGTGGCCATCAGGATCCACGACGCGTGAAATTACCTACTACTGATTCAGAGTTAAACCGAGCTTGTAAACCACTGTAACAGCAGATTAATGATTAAATAAGCCGTTTTGTGGTATTTCATTGGAGTCGGCTTAAATATTGTGTAACGGTTGTTTGTACAGAATGGGTAAGTAGAGGTGTGTATAGTCCACTGACTATACACACCTCTACTTACCCATTCTGCACAGTACACTTACTATGGTCACATTTTAACGATTATGGGGGTCACACTTCAATCGATTATGAGGGTTACATTTCATCGATCATGGGGGTCACACTTAATCGATTATGAGGGTCACACTTCATCGATTATGAGGGTCCCACTTCATCGATTATGGGGTGTCGCATGAGTCTATGGAAAGCCGCGGTAGACCAGTGGTACGACTTACTGCTCGCAGAAAGTCGTGGGCTCGAACCCAGAAAGGTGTATTACTTCGTTTAATTTATTTCATCACCACTGCTCTCAAAACGGTGACAGGAAACAGCGTAAAGAAGCTGTCATGTCCTAGATCCAAAGACAATTCGAAGACATGTGATATCTATCAACATGCACTGAGCCCGCGTAGTGGATTATAGCCTAGAAGAGAGGAGGCTGTGTGTCCCAGCAGTGGGAACATTATAGGCTGATTTTGGTATGCATGAGTCTATTGACATTATAACTTATACAGTTATACCTGTATTCCCTGGGAGTAGGGAGAATTATAAACAGTCGCCTAAAGTAGAAGGAAATGGAGTAAAATTGAGCATCCGTTTGTTGAAAACGGACTTGTTTACCGTGTGCGTACTCCCAGCGGAAAAGTGTCGAATCTCTTAATTTCTGCTATGCAGATAATTAGTGTATGATATGGTGTAAATGTGTATGGTAAACTTAAATTTGTGTATCCAACTATTCGGGAGATATTCAACAAAAACTGTTTCCGCTGGGAGTACGTACTCCTAGCGGAACTTTTTTTTTCCAATGGACGGACAAGAAAAAAATTACATACAATAATTAGTGTGCTACGAGGAGTAAATGTGTATGCATAAATGAAATTTGTGTGCCATAAAACTGCGAAGTTGTTCAAGTTTCCGCTGCGGGAACGTTTGTCGATTTGCTGAAAAACATATAAAACGGCTTTGAACACAATTGTAATTTTTCACACACGTTGATTTGAATTTGTGTATAATGTTTGTTGAAGCTGAATTTGAAAAAAACATACCGTTCAGTAGATATAAACGTGAAAGTAAATTAAGGTTATTTGGTCATAGAACCTAAAATAGGAATACTAGAGTTTAACTTGTAACGTTTACTTGTATCTTGTAAGCGTTTACAATGTCTTGCCAAGTTTCACTTATGTAATCTTAGTAATTAATGAGCAATGGCATCATTTCTACTACGGGACCACTGCATTGTTTGACATCCGATTGTAGGACTTTTTAATAAAAAATCAAAATAAAACACATTCCAATATTCTGTGTATCAATACAACTCCTCCTATGTCAAATTTCAGCTCATTTCACAAGGTAATTAAAGAGATATAATATAAATACCAGAACAACCTCAGTTCACGGATAAACCGACCAAAATTGAATGGTTACTAAAAAGCGACCCTGCAGTATAAAGAGGTAACGTTCTTAAATTTCCAGTGTTGTTCCATTGTTGAAATTGGTACAGGTGGGCACACAATTTTTAAACAATTCACTAATAACTTTAGTGATAAAAATAGTAGGTCACTTGTTTTCTCTTAAACTTAATAACTTAATACTCTTAATAAGATAGTATTATCAGGTGAGACCTCCGGTTACCGGAAGAGACCCGGCGGGGGTCAACCAGCGACAGAGGTGTCGACTCCGACGCACCTACGGAGGATGAGTGGCTTCCGCCCGCCCCGCGCACCGGAACTAGCCAGCTACTGTGTAGGTAAGCTGTGTGTGGCCTGGAGAAACAGCTTACCCAGGCGTGAAGTCCGGTGGGGGCAAAGACATGTAATAACTAACTGGAGCTCGCTGTGCGCCTACTAGAGGGCACGGCCGGCGGGATATGGGCAGCGCCCTTTGTCCCGCGGAATCCTATTGTGCCCGTAAACGTACGGGCACCATCGGTGGGACATTATAGTAATATTAATAGTAAGCGTCGAAACCTGTCCGGTGGTGGTTCCCGTAGCGTAGGAATAAGGTCACAACAGCTTTCCAGTAGGTCCTGAGTGGAGCGAAGGGGGGAGGTGGTGAGCGAAGCGAGCTGGCGACCTCCGTAGCGCAACGAAGGTTGAGTAGGTAAAGCGTAACTCAGGGGCAACGACGAGCAAACTTTAGAGTAATGTTTTTTAATAGAAAAATGTCTAAGAATGTTGTTTTTTTTTTTTATTTTAGGACGAAAAATTTGGGATAAAATTGGGATATTATACTGGAAATTTAAGAACGTTACCTCTTTATACTGCAGGGCCGCTTTTTAGTAACCATTCAATTTTGGTCGGTTTATCCGTGAACTGAGGTTGTTCTGGTATTTATATTATATCTCTTTAATTACCTTGTGAAATGAGCTGAAATTTGACATAGGAGGAGTTGTATTGATACACAGAATATTGGAATGTGTTTTATTTTGATTTTTTATTAAAAAGTCCTACAATCGGATGTCAAACAATGCAGTGGTCCCGTGGTAGAAATGCTGCCATTGCTCATTAATTACTAAGATTACATAAGTGAAACTTGGCAAGACATTGTAAACGCTTACAAGATACAAGTAAACGTTACAAGTTAAACTCTAGTATTCCTATTTTAGGTTCTATGACCAAATAACCTTAATTTACTTTCACGTTTATATCTACTGAACGGTATGTTTTTTTTCAAATTCAGCTTCAACAAACATTATACACAAATTCAAATCAACGTGTGTGAAAAATTACAACTGTGTGCAAAGCCGTTTTACATGTTTTTCAGCAAATCGACAAACGTTCCCGCAGCGGAAACTTGAACAACTTCGCAGTTTTATGGCACACAAATTTCATTTATGCATACACATTTACTCCTCGTAGCACACTAATTATTGTATGTAATTTTTTTCTTGTCCGTCCATTGGAAAAAAAAAGTTCCGCTAGGAGTACGTACTCCCAGCGGAAACAGTTTTTGTTGAATATCTCCCGAATAGTTGGATACACAAATTTAAGTTTACCATACACATTTACACCATATCATACACTAATTATCTGCATAGCAGAAATTAAGAAATTCGACACTTTTCCGCTGGGAGTACGCACACTGTTTACCTAGTCCGTTTTCAACAAACAGGCTGATGTTCCAAGGTAGCCCGCGAAATTCAAATTTTCTTACGTTTTTTGCAATTTGCAGGGCAGTGCTAAGTTGTGTGTTGATAAACATATCGGTCACGGCTGTAAGACGTATGTAGTTACAGAATTATAATCACCAAAATCATCAATACAACCCTTTTTTTTTTATCCAAGTTCATAAGAGTCGTTGTTGAGTTGACCGTGAGAAATTTGTTCCTCGACTCTTATAAACTTGTAGAGTTCGAGGGGTGCTACGACCTTAACTTTTCCATCAATACATACTCGTACCTTTTGCTTACCGCGGCAGTAATGTATCTACAGCTCATCTTCGGCCTAGCAATGTATGTTGGGGTCGGCTTCCAGTTTGAATACCACTATTTTACATGGAGGGACTGACCCAGAGGTCATATGACCATGACCATGATACGATGATGATGGTTGTGTTCCACCAGAGTGCTTGTTGAAATGATATCCACTAATAAGACTGATTGTCACACTTTCTGGCCACTGACAACCTGTAACAACTGTCGAAGATCTACAAATGACAACCGGACCAACAGTTAACGTGATTTCCGAGGCGTGGAGGAAACTTGGTATGTAATGGGTGGACACCCATCCACGAACCTAGGCAACAGCTTAACTTGAAGTGGTTGTTATTATTTAGCCACGAGCACCTCCTCTTTTTCTCTTATTAAAATAACACTCTTTATTAAAAAACGTAGCTAAAGTAATCTATCAGCTGGTGTTTAACGAACAGCCTTTATAACCGCTATTAAGCTGCTTTCGACACCGTGGGACCACAAAACACGCGTTTTGACGCGGCAAGTGCTCGCCCTGTTACGTATTACATCAATATTCGGTAGCGGTTAGCGGGTTAAGAGATAAGCTGAAGCGGTTCAAGGGCGCAGAAGTAGGCTACAGGCGTCGATCTACCGGCGTGTATCGATACTCGTCCGTTCAGATAACCACCACATAAAGTAGAGGGGGATATAAGGAGGGTTTGGCTGCCTGAGTAGACAGGCTGGTGTGCAGATTGGTGTAAACAAAAATGCCTGCCGACCGTGGTCGATCAATGGTGACTGATTGGAGCAGTTCGGAACTTGTCGGTCACGCTCAGCTCAAAGTATAGAAACTATGCATAGAAAACCTGCGCTGACTGCACTGGTATAGCGATCGAAGTAAGCTTGAACTCATTAGTGATCCCGTCTAGAGTCGATAGGGTTTCTTCGTTCATTCATCCATTGTCATTTTTCTTTTCACCATTCTTACAGAAATAATAAATGAATTTGTCGAATTTTGTTGCAAGCTTGAATTTTTTGGCTTTTTATTTTGTTTTTATTTATGAATGAAAGTTTCCGCATAGTTTATTAACTCTTGTACACGTTGTGGGTTCCTCCCAAAGATAAATAAACTGTCTCAATACAGTTATAAAGCTATGTTGGACGGAAGCTGATTATAAGCTCAGAACCATTTACAAAATCGCTCGTTGCTCCCGCCTTGTACCACACCCCACAGCTATTAATATTCATAGTGTAATTAATTCGTGTTGGCCACTGACACGATATTTATTTTAACCCATAATTACAGCCACCGATTGGTTAGCGCTTTGTCTTGCTAATTTGTGCTATTTGTTTGTGAGTAACACTGATTTTAATCAAATACACACTGGGTTTAATTTGTCGCTTCGGTGGTTAAATTAGTTATGATTTTGTTTGTTTTATGTAATGGTGACACAATGATCTACTATCCTATAGAAAGTGTAAACAAACCCTCCACGAAGCCATCGACCAAGCGCATATAAATCAGACTAAGTAACTCTACCCAAAAATTATTGCTGGAAAACCGATATATTTTTTTATGGGGTGAAAAATTACGTTTTCGGTAACACTCAATCCAACGCTCTGAAAACATTGTGCTGATGGGTGCATTGAATGGTACGCAGTAACAACATTAAAAACTTGTATTTAAAAAGAAATGCGGGGCAGTCTTTGGGGACTGACCCGAAGTGAAAACTAAGTAATACGGGTTGTGCCCCGCCCACGCCTAAGTGGTGCTAAGCCGTAGTGGATCGGCTACGAATGCTTCGCAGCGTTAGGTGACGGTCACGCGAGTTCCATGATTTTTCCTCATCCAAACAGTGCTAAACGCTCTTAAAGAAGTTTTTCATTCCAAAAACTGGGGATAAATTTGGAACTTTGACCCCCAATATCTCCGTAACTGAAAGGTTCCCAGGTATGGCAATGACGATGAGAATAAGTGCCTTTCGGCTTCGTTGAAGAGTTAATTTACACCATTTAATCAGATGTAGCTGAATACCAGTATTTTACTTGGAGCGACTGCCTATCTATTCTCCACAACCCAGTCAAGAAAATTGAAAGTATAACCTGAAAAATCAAATCATAACACATCAATTGAACGTACATTTGATCGGAACACATTTTAATAATGCTCATCGATGTGGCTTCCGTCACATATCCGCAGGATGGGGAACGCCTTTCTCCGACATCGGCAAGGGAAATCGACAGGGAAATAGGACGTCCCCAATTACGTGTGGGAAACTGCGTAATGGTTTGCAAGATTTAGATTGAATGTAGAGAAATTGTTTCCGGAGTTCAGGTGGTGTGATGGGTTCCCGGTTTGTGAAGTACTATAAAGTGACCTACTTCTTACGCCTCCAGGCGTATGAAGTAGGTCACTTTATAGTAGCCTTTCCCAAAGTGGGCGATAACGCCCCCTTGTGGGCGCTGCAGGCCTAACGGGGAGCAGTAAAAAATACAGAAAAAAAATGGGGGCGTTGTGTAGAGTTAAAGTTGAGTTGAGTTAAATATCATCTGGGAGGACTCTTAGACACCGACTGAGCTCTAGACTCGACTACAACTTGAAATTATCAACTAATATTAATTAAGAGATTGCTCAAACTAACTCGGTTCGATATTTCTCTCCGTGTAGTTTATTTATCTCTCCTGTTTTCTACACTAATATTATAAAGAGGTGTACGGGTCAACCACCGTACAGTACGTTTACCTGGGTCATCATTATTGCGCCACTCGCTCAGTATGTCTTATATCATTTATATTATTGCACTTACACCGCAATAGTTCAGTACGTAATTCGGCGACATACCGTGCGCGTGACTCATAATCCCATATCGTTCACCATTCATCCTAGTATAAATTAATCTTAATCTTATATTTGTGGAAACAGACAATACAGAGAATTTATTAACCTTAAACTGACTTTCATCTCTTATCTCATCCGTTATCTCTATCTCAACCCAACCCCGAACATTGGTCCTTCGAGCACGTTAGCGGGACCGAAACGCGTGGGCAAAACTTTGTGCTTTGTGTGTGCGTTTTACCGGTTTCGTTATACGCAATTAGAAACCTTGGAAAATACAGTGTGTGTAATCTCGTGATCCTGTTCAATCCCGGTGCCTAGGAAGGCGCCAATTAGTTTCATCTCGTGATCCCGGTGCCTAGGAAGGCGCCACTTGGTCTCATCTCGTGATCCTGTTCAATCCCGGTGCCTAGGAAGGCGCCAATTAGTTTTATCTCGTGATCCCGGTGCCTAGGAAGGCGCCACTTGGTCTCATCTCGTGATCCTGTTCAATTCCGGTGCCTAGGAAGGCGCCAATTGGTTTCATCGCGTGATCCCGGTGCCTAGGAAGGCGCCACTTGGTCTCATCTCGTGATCCTGGTCAATCCCGGTGCCTAGGAAAGCGCCATTTTATCTCATCTTGCGATCCTGTTTGACCCCGAAGAAACCCTACAAGTAAGGTATCTTTCTTCTCACTTTTACTATGGCTACAATGGAGGACATTTTAGCTACTCAACAGCAAATCATTGAAGGCATAGATAGACTTTACTCCAACTTCAAGAAAGATGGAGCAGAGCGGAAGAACCCCGACTACCTACGTCGACGATTAGAAAGCTTAGAGCAATATTTTACGGAGTTTCATAACAATCATATGTATTTGTTATCCTTTGGTGATCGATCTCATGCGTATTTCACTACCGATCAGTATGATCAAATGAAGGTGAAATATAGCAATATTAAAACAGCCATTCAGAATTATAAGCCTTCCACAGACAGACCTCAGACCCCTGTTTTGAAACCCCCTACCTTTCAATCACCTTCAATACCTCAAACCTCGAACCTCTCATCTCAAAATAATCCTCCTAAGGATAGCGTAAATGTAGAAGACCTCTTGAAGAAACAAGCTACTAATTTTAGGGCATTTTCAAGAGAAGCTGCTGACATTGATCTCAATCTTATCTCCGAAAAGTGGGAGTTTGAAGACATCCTAAAAACATTAAAAACTCGTTGGGCAGCTATTGATACCCTACACTGGGAACTGGACAACGAGCTCAACGGCTCCAACGCCCAGTACGACGAGCAATTCTCAAACTACGAGAAATACTATAAAACTCTGAAAAAGGATATTAACCGAAAGATGTGGTCGGTGGCTCATATTGAGAAATCGACCCCAAAAATGGAAATATTTACCTTTGAAGGAAGTTATACGTCCTGGATATCTTTCAAAGATCTTTTTACAGAAACTGTACACAATAATCCATCTTTATCGAACGCCCAAAAAATGCAGTTCCTGAAAAGTAAGATCAAGGGCGAGCCGGAAAAATTAATCCAACATCTTCAAATAAGTTCAGACAACTACCCTGTTTGTTGGAATATCCTTACGCATCGCTATGACAATAAGCGTCGTATTTTTATATCTCATCTCAAAAACCTCCTAAATATCCCGACATCTCAGCAAAAATCAGCGAATCACCTCAAGCGGATCCACGATACAACGTACGAAAGCCTGAACGCTATAAAAAATCTCGGAATCGATGTATCTACCTGGGATCCCTTCCTCGTATATATCCTAGCGGAGAAATTAGACTCTCAAACCAACGATGACTATATAGATTCGTTGAAATCTCCAAAGGAGTTGCCAGTATTGGAAGAATTTCTTCGGTTTTTGGAGAATAAGTTTACGTCGCTGGAAACTTCACGGAAGAAACAAGAACCCTTTATTCAAAAGTCATCTCAATCCCAACACGCATCCTCATCATCTAAAGGTTATCTTTATAACCAACAATCTCGTTCAAAAGAATTTAATCCTCGTTTCAAACAAAATAACAACACCTCAAATCATACCTATGCGACAAACCAGGTCATTTCGCAATCGTCTAAGTCCAATAGGAAAAATGACGAAAGACGTAAACAATGTGGTATTTGCAATGCAAGCGATCATCGCATACAAAATTGCCAAAAGCTGGCAAAAATGCATCCATCGGCTCGTAGAAACGCAATCGCAAATTTGAACCTTTGTGTCAACTGTTTGCACTATCACGAAGGTAGAAAATGCCTTTCGGAAGTAAAGTGTAAAGAGTGCAATAAAGACCACAATACGATTCTACATGAATGTTTTACGTCAAGAAATGCTAATTCGGATGTGTCGGGGCCAAACACGGCCACTATTACGAAATCTCCACCTCAGCAAGATATGAACACCTTAGTATCTATGCACAACGATCCTACAGAAATACTCCTCGCGACAGCAATTATCAAGGTTCAAGCAGCTGACGGATCTTATGAAAAAATGAGAGCTCTTCTAGATCAGGGATCTCAGACCTCAATCATTACTGAACGAGCTGCACAAATCCTAAACTTGCGTCGGCAAAAATGCACTGGACTTATCTCTGGAATCGGAAACAATGAAAATAGCTGTAAGGGCATGATCTCTATCAAGTGTATGTCGTTAATTAATGACTTCACTTTCGAATCCGACGTATTTATAATGAAAAGACTTGTCAAGAATTTGCCAAGTCATACTATCACTAAACCCAACTGGCCAACTCTTAACCAAATAACCCTAGCTGATCCTGAATTCTACAAAAGTAGGCCAGTTGACATCTTATTCGGCGCTGACGTTTATTCCCAAATCCTTATGGATGGTATCTGCCATTCCGAGGGAATGTTACCCATTGCCCAGCAGACACAGCTGGGATGGATCCTAAGCGGTAACTGTAAAACATTTCAGTGCAATGTGATCCTAAACAATCTCACCGATATCCAACAGTTCTGGGAAATGGAGGATATTCGCGAACCCTTATCAATATCTCAAGAAGATCAAGCTTGCATTGACTTCTTTCAATCCTCAACCTCAAGGCGCGAAGATGGCAGCTATGTCGTGAAAATACCTTTTAAAGAAAATTTTGAAGAAAAGTTGGGTGAATCTAAAAATAAATCCATTGCGCAATTCTTTCAAATAGAAAAGAAATTAATTAAGCAACCAGACTTAGCACGTGATTATAAATTGTTTATGTCCGAGTATGTAGAGCTCGGACATATGATCCCCGTTGCAACACATATCAACGTAACCCCAGATTGCTACCTTTCGCATCATGGCGTACTTCGAGCTGAGTCATTAACTACAAAATTACGAGTTGTTTTTAATGCCTCTGCAAAAACCTCAACAGGTCACAGTCTCAACGATCTTATGTGCAGGGGGCCGAACCTGCAGCAGGATCTCTTAAGTCTCATCCTAAAATGGAGACAGTTTAAATACGCATTCACGGCTGATATTGAAAAGATGTTCCGTAACATTTGGCTACATCCTGATCATCAAAAGTTCCAGAAAATTATATGGAGAGATCATCAATCCCAACCTTTGCAAGAATATCAGCTAGCGACTGTCACCTACGGTACCAAGGCCGCACCCTTCCTGGCCATGATGACACTGAAACAACTTGCCATCGATGAAAGGCCAAATTATCCCAATAGCAGCGCTCCTGATATCTTAAAAGGAGCTCTTTTATTATCAAACCTTATGGCCAAAATAATCTCATCCCTATCAGATCTCAAAATCCAAGCCTATGGCTGGGTAGATTCCATGGCAGTACTAGGATGGATAAATGGTGAACATGAAAAATGGAAACCCTTTGTTGCCAATCGAGCAAAAATGATTTGCGAAATTATCCCAAAAAATAGGTGGCGGTATGTGAAATCCCAAGAAAATCCCGCAGATTGCGCTAGCCGTAGTCTGGCTGCATCCCAGTTAGCAAATCATTCACTTTGGTGGCACGGACCCGATTGGTTACCTCAATACAATCCTGAAAAGAATCCTGAACCCATCTTATATAAAACAACTGAAGATCTCAGAAAGAATAAGCTAGTAAACACTGTTACTGCTGACTCTAGCAATTCCGTTATAAAACAATTATTAGAGAAATACAGCAGTTACAAGAAAATCATTCGAGTTTTAGCCTATGTAAACAAATTCAACGACATCTTGATTTACAAAAAGAAGCGTGAAAACCATCTTACTCTGCATGAGCTCAAACGAGCGACGGAAATGTTAATAAAACATGTGCAGCAAGAATACTTTTTCAAAGAAATATCTCAACTTAAAAAAGGTGAATCTTTAAGCAAAAAAAGCCAGATCTTGAATCTCAATCCTATCTTAGACAGCCACGGAGTACTCCGTGTCGGTGGACGGCTAAAACATTCGAGCTTAGACCCCGAAATGAAGCACCCCATTATCATCCCCAATCAAACTAAATTAGCTGATCTTATAATAGACGAATCCCATAAATTAGTATTCCATGGTGGTGTGAAGATGACGAGCGGATTTATACGACAAAAATATTGGATAATTGGTGGAATCCGCGCTACAAAAAAACGATTAAGAACGTGCCTAAAGTGTAGAAGACACGATCCCATTCTAAAACATCAACTGATGGGTGACTTGCCTTCATCCAGATTAAATCCTAGTCGACCCTTTTATCACACCGGTGTTGACTACACTGGACATGTTTTGGTGAAAGCGAACAAAGGTCGCGGCATCAAAACAGATAAAGGATACGTTGCAGTTTTCATATGTATGGTTACAAAGGCCATACATTTAGAACTCGTATCTGATCTCACAGCGTCGGCTTTTATTGCAGCGCTCAGACGTATGTCAGCCAGAAGAGGGGTTCCCGGGCACATCTACAGTGATCAAGGAACTAACTTCATTGGAGCTAACAAGATCCTAAAACAAGAAACCTTAGAAATCTCAGAAATCTTATCAAGCAAAGAAACATTATCTAACGTTGCAGAAATGAACATTGAGTGGCATTTTAACGCTCCATCATGGCCCTCTGCTGGCGGACTTTGGGAAGCTGCGGTGAAAAGTTTAAAACATCACCTTAGGCGTGTTGTTGGTGAGCAAAAACTCACCTATGAAGAATATAGCACGCTCCTATCTCAACTCGAGGGTTGTTTAAACTCTCGACCACTTTGTCCTTTGAAGGAGGATCCCGAGGACATAGACTTTTTAACCCCGGCACACTTTCTTGCAAGTGGGCCTACCTTAACGATCGTTGAAACAGAAAATGATCTTAGGACTCGGTGGCACTTGGTACAAAAAATCTATAGAGATATTTGGGCTCAGTGGAAAAATGAATATCTCTCACAGTTATCCATTAGAGCTAAATGGAGACAATCTCAAAGAAATCTCAGTCTCAACGATATTGTTATCATCAAAGACGAAAACCTCCCGCCAGGGAAGTGGGCTCTAGGGCGTGTAGTAGAACTGCATCCTGGTTCTGACGGACACGTCAGAGTCGTTACCCTTAAAACCAAAAATGGTTTCCTAAAACGGCCTGTTGTTAAGCTATCACAATTACCAGCGAACATAGACAATAATCCTCCGAGTGACACGAAGGTTAAGGATGAAGCACCAAGGAAGAAAAATCCCAAGCGTATCTCCTTCTCGACTATAGCTCTGTTCTTACTGTCACTAATAAACTTATCTCAAGCATCTTATAGTTTTACCCCTTTGAGCAACAACAGTGTTTATTTCGATAAAATCTCTAACATGCATCTTATTAGAGACGATTGGCGTTTAATTGTTTATTATGACACATATCCCTACAAAGAAGGCACGTCGGCACTCGAGAAGTATATCAATTATCTTGAAACATTATGCTCCACTATTAAAGAACACACACCTTGCGACGGTATCATCTTACAACTCGGGCACGAGTTCGAAGAAATCAAACATTATGATAGTATGTTGACAATTAATGAATCATTTGTAACTGGAGACGAGCGGCGGCGCCGGCGTCGTGGTCTAATAGACGGAGTAGGCTACGTCGCAAACAGCTTGTTTGGCGTGCTAGATCAGCGTTTTGCGGAGAAATACGCACAGGACATCGACCTTTTGAAAGAAAATGATAAACATTTGTATAATCTCTGGAAAAACCAAACCTCAATCGTGGAAGCCGAATTTAATCTCATGAAGAGAATGGAGAAAGCTGCGAACAAACATCATAAATCAATAAATCAAAAGTTTAATTACCTTAAAGAATCCTATCAAGATCTTCAACACCATGTACAAAACATGACTTTAGTTACCGATTTCTTAGTATCTGCTATGACGGCGAATAACTTACTGTATAGCCTCAGGAAAATACAAGACTCCATTCTTGACACGGTAACTAATATTTACAATGGAAAATTGGACTTCCATCTGATATCTCCTAAACAGCTGAGAACGGAATTAAGCTCAATATCAGCACATATCCCCAAAGACATGGCACTTCCTGTCAACCATTTGAACCTCAAGGATCTCTACAACTTAATAAAAGTGCGGACTAAGTACTATAGTAAGTACTTGATCATTGAAATAAGAATACCCCTCATCGAAAGAGACCTTTATGAAATCTTTAACCTCATTCCAGTCCCACGATTATTGAACCACGACATGATACATGTGAAAGTTATCTCAAGTATTGCTGCCATTAACCTCAGAAAAGACTCATACGTAACCCTTACTGACGCTGATCTCCAGTCTTGTATAAGACAAAATCCTGAGATGATTTTATGTCATACAAAAAACCCTATAAATATCTTAAAAGATGATCACAGCTTGTGTGAAACGATCCCACAAACAAGAACCTGTGAAACTATTGGAACCCCTTGTAAAAACATTTGGAAGGAATTAACAGCGGATAATAAATATTATTATTTTTGTTGCAAGGAATGCAACTTTAAACTTCTCTGTGACGGCGAAATTACTGCCGTTAAATTGATGAATGCAGGTCTGTTGAATGTGGAGGAAGGCTGTATGATAAAGACGGACAATTTCGTTGTCCATTCTAATAAAAGGCTGTCTAGCAAACTGAGTATTGGTGCAAGAATTATTGCGCCACAAATATCACCTATTAATCATATATTCAACATATCTATCCCTGAATCTCCTGAAATTAATCCTAATAATTCTGAAATATTGCGACAATTTGAAGATATACAGAGACAAATTGAGATCATGAAACAAACTGAACCATTGAGTGATAAAATATCCTATCACGATATACATCTTTATAGCGTCTTGTATGCTCTAATCTTTGGAATCCTTATTACTGCGGCGGCATACTGTTGGTGGCGTCACAGGCGGTCAAGACGTCGAGAAACCTCGGTGCCTGCTGGAGAGGCATCTACGGCGATCTCGTCACATCCCAGAAATGAGAGTGTTATAAGTGAGTGTAGTGCGGTTAGGGAAAAAAGGCAATCTTTAAACAAAGTGAAAAGTGCAGTTAGAGAGTGTTGTGATCTTAGGGAAAAAGGCCAATTTAGTCAATCCGTGAAAAGTGATCCCAAAAACCTTACTAAATCTAGCGAGTGTTTACAAACAGAAGATAGGGCCTCGTCCCCTGTTTTTCGCGTATTTTCCCTTCCCGATCTAAGATAAGTAGTTGCTAGACAATTTGTAATTGTTCGAAATATTGTTAATCACTCACTACTAATCCTTATCCCTGTCATATAGCTGATAAGTTGAATATTGTTTATCATCTTGTAAATCTCATCTCCATCTTTATCCTACTAACCCCTATCTTTGCCCCCGGGAGCATGTACGGGTCAACCACCGTACAGTACGTTTACCTGGGTCATCATTATTGCGCCACTCGCTCAGTATGTCTTATATCATTTATATTATTGCACTTACACCGCAATAGTTCAGTACGTAATTCGGCGACATACCGTGCGCGTGACTCATAATCCCATATCGTTCACCATTCATCCTAGTATAAATTAATCTTAATCTTATATTTGTGGAAACAGACAATACAGAGAATTTATTAACCTTAAACTGACTTTCATCTCTTATCTCATCCGTTATCTCTATCTCAACCCAACCCCGAACAAGAGGAAAACTTTGTTTGTTTGTTTGTTTGGTTGTAATGAATAGGCTTAAAAACTACTGGACCGTTTTTAAAAATTCTTTCACCATTCGAAAGCTACATTATCCACGAGTAACATAGGATATATTTTATCCCCGTACTCCCACGGGAACGGGAACTATGCGGGTGAAACCGCGGGACGTCCGCTAGTATTTAATAAATAAAAGTAGATTACTTAATAAGGAATAAAATTACTAATATTATAAAAAAAAAAAAACTATGAAAAACTATGATAGCTAGCTAAGCTATCTCTGTAAAAAATTCCATTTACAGCCACTCTTAGATCGCCGCCGACTTGCAGATTGCACTTTTCTCTTAAAAATTATAAATAACGATGTTGACTGTCCTGATCTCCTGCATAAATTACATTTCAATGTCCCTCAGAGGTCAGTCAGATTTAATCCACCTATCTCCATTCCCTTTTCCTCATCCAACTATAGGCAAAACTCATACTTGGTGCGAGCGAGCAAGGACTTTAATATTCTTTGTAAGGAGTTCTCTTTTGACCCATTTTGCGTCAAAGCCTCTTCTGTACGCACTCGGTTAAATGCAAACTTTTTTAAAAAAGCGCGTAGTGCTTAAGTTTTTTTTATATTATTTTTTCCCCATGTCAACAATGCCTAACCTAGTGTCTGAGTGTATTTAGTGCTTATTGCTTATTTTTAATTATCTTAATTTGTATTATTATCGTGCTTGCTATTTAGTGATCTAAGTTTTCTACTATCATCTCTGTGTCTACTCGTGGGAACCTGTAATTGGCTCTGTGTCGCTTATTCAATTGTTACTCATTTATTTTAGCTGTTGGTTCTCCTTTTAATAAATAAATAAATAAATAAACAAGTTGTTACTTTTTAGCAGCTTGTTAGCTGTTAGTTATTATTATTATTTTTTAATTTAAATGATTCATAATTTATTCAGGCAATGGGGGAGGCCTTTGCCCAACAGTGGGACAGTATAGGCTAAGCAAAAAAAAAAAAAATTAATTTTAAGGAATTTTAATTTTAAGCGGATTTTTTTAAATTTTGGGCGCTTTAAAATAATTTAGTCTCATAGTGGACAGTAGACAAAATAAGTTTGGGAACCCCTGCTTTATAGGGTTATGCACTGAAAGCCCGGGTTACCAAGGGTTATTAAGTCTCCACTGTCTGTCCATCTGTCCGTCTGTCATAAAAAAAAAAAAAAAAAAGGGGGCTGTTTCTCATGATTCGTAATAAATAGACAGTTGAAACATTTACTGAATGTGCATTACTTTAGCTGCTACAACAAAACTAAAACAGCAGTCTTTGGTGACTGCCGATGGAAGAGAAAACGAAGTACCTAATCCAAAATAAACTTTAATTTATTTATTTATTTTATTTAACTATTTATGTACACACAGTAGTCAACACAGGAAAACACATTATAAAATATGAGTACAAAGGTCTAGTAGCAATTGCCGTTGGCTTCCTTATGCCAACAGTTGGGAATGTATTGGCAGACGGTTAGTTGTTCCGCCAACCTAAACTTAAAATAGGCCCATTGTCATAAACATGCACTATTTGCCCAACGAATAGCCAACAAAGGGCCTTCTGTTACTATTCCTACTGTTGGGTGATTTTTGCAGGGATTTCAGTAATTATAACACCATTGGACCAACTAACGACGGGCCTGCTGCATCTATTCCTACTGTTGGGAGATTTTTGTAGGGATTTAAATTACTAAAACAACATTGGGCCAACTAACGACGGGCCTGCTGCTTCTATTCCTACTGTTGGGAGTTTTTTGTAGGGATTTAAGTTATGATAACAACTTACATCGGTCCAACTTAAACCTTTCAATGGGCCTGTTAGGGATGATACGTATATACTGGTACACCCAGTATGAGCTTACTAGTACTCTCTTAACTCTTAGTAACTCTTAGATTTACGAAACATATTTTTTATATTTTTGTTTATATTTGAGATTTATGGTTTATATTGTAAACAAAGTGCAAAATTGAAAATTAAGGATAATTTAAGAAGGACATTCCGTCACTAAATGTCCTTGGTGGGCGGTATGTTCATGCCGAAACCGTAATGATAATATCGTAAAGGTTCAAAAGTTGTACCCCAACCTCGATAGATGGCGTTGTAGTCCAATTAGAAGTCGCTATCGTTGTGTTACCACGATTTGGTTGGGTTCGAGTGAATTTTAGTAAATATATCACCAGCTTGGGCGCCGGACAAACACGAGTGGCGTACGGCGTATGGCGGTGGCGCCGAGTAAGTGGCGCCGCTACTTGCTACTGCCTCGCCCCCCGCGTACCCGCACTCGCGCCAGTGCCATACGCCACTTGTATATAACCCGCGCCTTAGATCAGAAAGCAATTTGGTTTTATTTCAACCCTATTAGTGTTCACACAAGGTTATTAGTTCAACACTACTAGCTCGGTAGTAGTTGGTTGGCTGGTGGTAGGCAAATCCACGTTGGGCCTTCGTAGGCAAATCCACGTAGGCCATCAGTTTTGGGCCCAACCCGCAAACTGCCCGCCAATTGTATGCATTTGCCAACTAACCAGAGGTATGTGGCCCAACTAAATGCCAACAAAAAATGCTACTAGAATGCTTATTTCTTAAGAAATTTCTGCCAGCAGACCTGCAAAAGGAGAAATGAAAAAAAGACATGTAGACTGAATGACTGACTGAATAGTGTGTGAGAAAAGGAAGAGAATATGAGATAATTCTTATTCTTATTCTTTATTGCACACAAAAAATTATAAAGAAAAATATACACAAAATTACAAAATATAGATAATGTACAACGGCGAGCTTAACCCAGAATTGGGTTTTCTTACAGCAAACCATACTTGTGCTGAGAGATTTGCAGGAGAGGATAACTTATGTGCACAAACAATAGAGTTAACAACTTAAATTAACTGATACACTAAACTAATACATACAATATATATATATATATACAACACTACATATAGAACACTACTTACAAACTAAAATCATGCTGACAGGAAATGTTCCTTTATTCTTTTCTTGAACACTTCTAACGACGGGCTATCCCGCAAGGAGTGTGGAAGCGAATTCCAAAGGCGCACAGCACTAACAGTAAAAGAACCATCATACCGACTTGAGGAGTGGGGAGGGAAACGAAGGAGAAGAGATGACGATGAGCGACAGGGTTTACCTCTAGGAACAAGAAATTCGAAGCGCTCTCGAAGATACGAAGGAGCTTTAGGATTATGAAGAATAGAAAAGAGTAAAGAGAGAGTGTGTAAATCTCGACGCTGCCGAATCGGTAGCCACTTCAGCTGCTTCCGAAAATCAATCTTAATTGTATTAGGTTGATTTTGACTAACAGTTCTATGAAAGCGTTCGGTGACGATGACACGATTTTGATGATTATTGTTCACCTGTTTTACCTATTATTTATTTATATTTAATAAAAAAATAAAAATTAAAGAAATAAGAAAACCTCGCACTTGGACAGTTTTGCGTCTACCCCATTTGTGATGTTATGATTCAACAACACAAATAGGGTAGACGACATATAAAATCTAATTAGTCCGTCAGGTAGATTATTAAAAATATCTAAAAAAATATGTAGGTATAAATGCAACATATTTTGTATACTTTGCCATCCCATTTTAAATAAAACTTTTTATTAATTTTTATTTCCTTTATTCATTACTTAACATATTAATTACATTTTTAAATATTTATTTATGAAACTAAATTTAAACAATAAAACATTTAAAAATATAAAAAACAGTAGCCCACCAGCGCTGGGGACAGGGTCCGAGCTGCCGGTGGTCAGGGCTTAATTTTTATTATTATTATTTAACCCGTATCTTTTCTTTTGTTATACAAATCGAAATTGACGAAGATACGACGCTTTTAAAATTCTCACTACGTTACGCCTAGGTATAATTTTTAGCGAGTTCTGATGTCACGAGCCCCACTCCTTGAATTACAAAAAAATAAACTTGTCCATTATTATCCAATACTATATAGATTTACATTGCCTACTAAATATAACTGGCGAAATCAGGGTGTACTATAATAATAATAATAATCATTTTATCTACTAAGGCCATAGATAAAATACATAAAATAACATTTAACAACAACATTAAACTACTTAATACATATTTAAACCTTATACTAAAACTATACACGCAGCGTTGCGTTGTCGGCGTCGTGTTCCGCTGCGTGGTGTCGCGTAACCGTCCTCGGAAGCGACGATATACGACACCCTTCGGCCAAAAGTCCTCTTTCAAGCAGGTCTGTAGATGTTGGGTTGGAACTCGAACCACAAATGACCTAAAGTTGATGTTGTGGCGCGATTCCAACCTTTCGACCCGCAGAATGAAGTTGGTCTTCACTTTCAGGTACTGCACCACTTCCTCAGGTGTGGTGGAGTGATGCAGACATGAAATGTACAGCTGCGTCGTAGGCACAGCAGCGCGCAGCTGCATGTTGGGTCCACTCGGTGCGGTACCGCACAGGTTACAAGAACAGGGCCTCTTCTTCTTTCTATCTACTTTAGTGAAGCCCTCCTCATCAACTTTGCACGTTCTTGGCATGGAGCAACGGACCGCAGTCAGGGCAGGTTGAGCACCCACAGCACCCACTTACTTTTAGCTGCACCTCTGCCCAACCTCTCGTAAATAACAAGCGTGATGTTATGTTATGGCACTCATTTTCCTTTCATACTGTTACCGTAGAAGAATTATAAAATACCCCAATTATAAAGTAATGCAATACTCATGTTTTTGTGTGTATTTAATAAACCGACTGTTTTTGACAGGTATTGTAAAAAAAACATTATAATACGAATTTATTATTGGAATTCTCAAAAAATGAGCGAAATGGACAATGCTTTTGTTTAAATAAGAAGTAGTTGGACATATTGACAACTTGTTTTAAACATTGTTTGTTAATTGACTTTTTTGGAAAGGGAAGGATAGTTTATATCTGTAATTAAAGAAGGCATGAGTCGAAAGTTTGTCTGTTTACGTTACGATATTTATACGGAATAGCGTTTTATAAAGTCATCAACAAGCCATGTATTATGGGTTCGTCAGAGGTGTACTTAAAAGCACACCACTTTACTCTAATTATGTATGTTTAGGCACTCAATAAAGGCGAGCTTATTGCGATCAACCGGGCGTCAATCAGAACTCTGTGGTTGCTACTGAGATATTCCTGTTGAATAAAGCCCAATAGCTTTTGTTGGCTCAGCAACCATGCTTTTTAAAACTCGACCAATCAGGCTATTCAAGTTTGACGCGTTTATAAAATGTACCACCAGAAAACAAAAGAAAATCGCATTAGGGTTCAAATGGAAAGCAATCAAATCGACTGTGACCCATTTTATATGCAGAACCAAGGCGCTGGCAATGTTACATAGGAATTTAATATAGTACTGTCTGCTACGCATTTCAGAATCTATGGTATTCACATTGTACGAATGTACAAGGGAATTTTCTTAGAGTAATATTGGGGAGTATTACTAGCAAGACAATGATATGTCGACTTATTTCATATTAGAACTTCGCCCATGACTTCGACCGCAAAAATCGCGATATCTCGGCTAATATTCATAATACAAATATATTTTTTAGCCTATATTATTCATGATAACGTAGCTTTCTGGCAGTAGAAAATATTTTAAAATTGGTTTATTAATTTCGGAGATTACCCTCTACATAAAAACTTCCAAACGAATAGCTCTTTGTAATGTTAGTTTGGCGAATTTATAAAATGTATTCGGAAGTTCAAAACGAGGTGATATTCTACCCGGGGTTGCGGGACTGTTCGAAAGAGATACCGCGGCCCCGGAACATAAAGGGCGAGTAAGGAACATGGATGGGTTTTAGTCAGTAAGAGTCTGACACTCCCTCCCGCCCAGAGTGGGAGAAGTCATTTGATGATTTCCAACCCTAAAAAAAAAAAAAAAGGTGATATTCTATCAAAAGACATAGATTAGATACAGATAAGAATTACTTGCTCATCTCTTAAGGCTGGGGTATCTGCTAAATTAGCAACTCTATTTGTGGTGGTTCAAACATAGTTTGAAATACCGCTAGAATAAAGTTCTAATCAGCTTGCACTACAAAGTGGTTTTACGTCAGTCGCTGCGGCCCGGGTAGTGCGAAATGAGTGTTTTATTTATTTAAGTGTAGCCTAATAAATCATTAGATCAAAATTCCAATTGTACAATTTGTGAAAAAAGGCGACAAATATTTGTGTGAAAAAAAAAACCAACTAAAATTTAATGCTGTGTAGGATCAGTTATGAAATTTCAAAGAAAAAATGCTTTACTTTGAATATTTTTCTCATATAATAATTAATAATAAAGTTAGAATTATTTCAATTGTACCACTTAAAGTTTAGAGTCTTCTATGCAACATATTTTTTTTTTTGCACATTTATATTCACTTATCAAAGAGGAGTTACATGGAGAAAACCTCTCGTTAGCAGATACCACCCCTTTAAACCCAATTATCAATCATGAACCATTAGAAACATATTACACTCAAGCCTAAATATAAGTAGAGTAGGTACTCGAGAAACATACTAATAAACGAGTTAACCCTTTCGATACCACGTTGTTATCCCAAATAATGTCATGTACTGCCGCGGATGGGTTTACGACGCGACGGTTGTAATTACGTCACAACAATCACGGTTGGTATTGACAGTGTTAGTTTAGTAATATGTGGTCTATTGAAGGACACAGGGAATTGTTTAGTGCTATCTCTTGCTAACGTATTGAATAAGAAAGAGAGGTTTTAAATAGGGATGATTCCTGACTAAATCAATTATTAAGGGTGTAAAACACCTCTTAACGAAGCCGAAAGGCACTTGTTCTCCCCGTCATTGCATTCACTTTTTTTGTTCTACACACATGCCTGGGAACCTTCTAGTTACGGAGATATTGGGGGTCAAACTTTCAACTTTTCGACGAGTTTTTTTTTTTTAAATACAAGTTTTTAATGTAAGTTTTTTGCTATTAACACCACTACGACCCCCGTACTATTCAATCTATCCATCAGCACAATGTTTTAGGCACGCAGGCGTGACGCTGGGCCTGGCGTCACGCCTGCGCTCTACCCGTGCCTGGTCGCAGGTGCATTAAAAAGTCGCGACGGTGCCCTGCGCCTCTTTAGCATGGAAAATCATCAAATAACTTCTCCCACTCTGGGCGGAGCGGGAGGGAGTGTCAGACTTTTACTGACTAAAACCTATCCATGTACCTTCCTCGCCCTTTATGTTCCGGGGCCGCGGTATCTCTTCCAAACAGGCCCCCAACCCCGGCAGGCTTAGGCCCTTGCGGGCCCCTCCCTTTATGCTGACATCTCTTTGAGGCGCGCGTGGAACATGAACGCGCCGTCGACACGGCCTGTCGTCGTTAGACGGACGGACGGCTAGCTAGCCCATAACTAATCGTCCACAGGCCCGCGTCTACGGTGGCCGGTAGCCACCACGTGGCCCCCGACGCCCGGTGCGTCTCCCGCGGCGGCTGGGGCGAGAGGCTTTCTCCCTCTCGCGTTCCGTCACCTCCTTCGCTAGCATGAATGCTTCGCAGAAGGAGGTGACGGCTTCCCATTCCGTCTCGCTCCGGACCATGGATTGAACCAGGACCGGACGCGAGAGGTCGCCGCCGCCGATCGCCGCTACGAGGACACGGCGTTCCGCCCACGTGGGGCAGACCTCTACCGTGTGCTCCACCATGTCCTCCGGTCGATCCTCACAGTGGTAACACCCGGGCGTTTCCTCCCGCCAGATTCGATGCACGAACCTCCCGAAACATCGTGTTTCTGTGTGCCCTGAGCCTAAAATAAAATATGGTAAATATTAATAAAAAATAAAAAAAAAACAAAACACTTGCTTCTTTTTCAATTTTAACTTTTAAAACTGAGTATAATTTTCTTTAGATCTACTTTAAATGAAGTTGATGCTTTAGTTGGAGACACTAAACGAGTATTTAATACAGAGCAGTTACATTAGTACTGAGCCAATTAAAACTTTTGCTGCAAGTTTCTACAAGGTTCTATATTTGTTTTTGCGTTGTTAAACTCTAACCCGTGTCCTATTATAAGCGATCGTCTGTATTGGCCTTTTAAGGCCTTTGGTCAAATGCTACTTGTGACGGGAACGGCGCTCGGGCCTTATCACACTCTAGCGAGTTGCGAGCGAATGGAAAGCGGGGCGAGTGCGCAGCGAGCTCGCCGCGAGTTCGCAACGTATGCGCGGCGAACATGACAAAATAAATCATAGTACTTAAAAAACGCGGATCGCACACCGCGAACTCGCTGCCCACCTGCGGTGTCTTTGCCGCGGCCGCGCACAGGTTGCAAACTCGCGGCGAGCTCGCTGCACACTCGCCCGCTTCCCATACGCTCGCAACTAGCTAGTGTGATACCTAAGGCTCTTAGGGCTTCTATTTTTTTCTAAACATTTACGTGTCAATTTTATTTATTGGTGGATAATGATTTTGGAGGAGCGAGGATTAATAGAAGAGCTCGTGGCAAAATATTAACTGCCGCTCGGGTCAATCTTCAGGTTAAGCCGTGCCTAGGTTGGTCTGTGGATGGGTGGCCACCCATTAAATGCCGAGTTTCCTCCGTGCCTCGGAAAGTACGCTAAGCAGTTGGGCCCGGCTGTCATTTGTATATCTTTGACAGTCGTTACAGGTAGTCAGTGGCCAAAAAGTCTGACAACCAGTCTTACCAAGGGTTATCGTATTACCCAGTACTAACTGGGTTGCGGAGGTTAGATAGGCAGTCGCTCCATGAAAAAAAATTTAATATTCAGCTGCATCCAGTTAGACTGGAAGCCGACCCCAACATATTTGGGAAAAGGCTAGGCAGATTCTGATGATGAGAGATAATGATTTTGTGTGGTGTAGGTTACTCAATGATTGATATTTTGTTCCAGAATTGAAGTAAATTCCTCATTTTAGGAATCTTTTTGTCTTTTTAGGGTTCCGTAGCCAAATGGCAAAAAACGGAACCCTTATAGTTTCGCCATGTCTGTCTGTCTGTCTGTCCGCGGATAATCTCAGTGACCGTTAGCACCAGAAAGCTGAAATTTGGTACCAATATGTATATCAATCATGCCGACAAAGTGCAAAAATAAAAATTTAAAAAAACATTTTTATTAGGGTACCTCCCCCAGACGTAAAGTGGGGAGCGATTTTTTTTTTAATTTTGACCCTGACGTGTGATATATTGTTGGATAGGTATTTAAAAATGAATAGGGGTTTTCTAAAATCATTTTTTGATAATATTAATATTTTAGGAAATAATCGCTCCGAAAGTCAAAAACAATGTGTCCCCCCCCTCTAACTTTTGAACCATAAGTTTAAAAAATATGAAAAAAATCACAGAAGTAGACCTTTATATGAACTTTCTAGGAAAATTATTTTCAACTTGATGAGTTGAATAGTTTTTGAGTTATATAGCACTTTTTCAAAAAAACGCAAATGATAACTTTGTTTTTCATACAAATACTATGAAAAACAAAGTTATTTTTGCTGACGAAAAATGTTGGTATTTTTAATGGTCTGGGAAGCTACGGAACCCTACAGTGAGCGTGGCCCGACACGCTCTTGGCCGGTTTTTTAAAATATCTCCGCGACTGTTTGCGAATCTATACTAATATTATAAAGCAGAAGAGTTTGTTTGTTAGTTTGGTTGGTTGAACGCGCTAATCTCAGGAACTACCTGCTCGAATTGCAAAAATATTTTTGCGTTGGATAGTCCATTTATCGAGGAAGGTTATAGGCTATATAATAATAATATTTCATTTAATTCAGGTAACAAAAGACCCATATCACATATACCTTACAGACTAACATACATATTTATAAAAACCACAAAACATAAATAAACTACTGAACACGAAGAGACGGCGTCATGTTGCGCTGCGTGGTGTCGCGTAGCCTTCCGCGGAATCGCCGGTACACGACACCTTTCGGCCAAAACTCTTCCTTGAGGAAGGTCTCAATATCATGAGTCGGAACTCGCACCACGAACGATTTAAAATTCGTGTTGTGACGCGACTCTAACTTCCCGACTCTCACTGTCCAATTGGTCTTCGCTCGGACGTACTCCACGATCTCCTCTACCTTCGTGGTGTGAAGTAGCCGGGACACATAGAGTTGCGTCGTTGGTATCGCCGGACGCAACACGCTGGGTCCTTCCTGCGCGGTCCCGCACTGGTTCCGACTAGGTGGCTTCTTCCTTTTCTTCCTCTCCACCTTCACAAAGCCATCCTCGTCACACGTGGCCGCTGATCGCGCTATGACCAATGGGAGTGGAGCAGCAATAAGAAATGTTGCAAGCGGGAAAAAAGCTTCCGTTGAGCAGGCGATGCGTTGCGATATCAAAACTTCACGCGAACGAAGTCGCGGGCAGAAGCTAGTATGTAGTATAAAAGGTGTAAACCACCTCTTAACGAAGCCGAAAGGGACGTGTTCTCCACGTCATTGCGATCATTTTGTTGTACACCATACCTGGGAACCTTCTAGTTACGGAGATAATGGAGGTCTAAGTTCCAACTTTTTGACAAGTATTTTATTAAATTCAAGTTTTTAATGTAATATTTTTACTTTAAACATCTCTACGATCCCTGTACGATCCAATCCATACACCAGCATAGTGTTTTAAGTGCGTTACATTGAGTTCCACCACAAAACTTGATTTTTCACCCCAAAAAAAGTCGTTTCCCAACAATCATTTTTGCGTGAAGTTACGTAGTTTGATGGACAGAATGCTTGGTTGACGGTTTCGTGATGAAGTTGTTTACACCCTGTATAATATCTACTCGTGCTTCGAACTGTACCTTAAGGCTGCGTTCCGAATTAGGCTGTAATCAATTTGAGCGTCCATAAACCTGTTCCGAATTACCGTGAGCGCGATATCGATATCCCTTGAATCGTCATAGATGATGTCATGATATGCGCCATCTTGCGATTACACCGACCACGCCCCAAATAAATATCACCGTGAGCGCTGTCAAAAATTACAGTTGTGTTAAAAGGTTGTGTTGCTTTGTTATGAACTTAGGGAGTCGCATCTAACTATTCAATTCAATTTTTGTTTGAATTGATGACAGCTCTTAGCTGTCAAAATCGTGATCTCTAAATCGGAACGCAAAATATGGATGTAAGCGCTGTGAGCGATTATTTCGTAATTCGGAAAGCAGCCTAATACAGGTCCCGTTAGTTTATGAAGATGATGGCCGGTTCTCATACTTATAAGTTTTGTTTTCCATGGGGTAGGTATAAAACACAGAACGCCAGCTGTTGGATCTTTACACACTCCTTTTGCGTCGTCCACGTTCATACATCTAAAGAAAGAAAGAAAGAAAACAACAAACGCAATATTAGTACTTATACAGGGTGGAAACTTTCAACGGTGCGGTAAGGGTATTTTCACAAAGAATAAGATTAAAAAAAAATACAGGACATTTTACACAAAACATTTTATTGATGCCAATCGATCCTGTTTCCAATACTGATCAAAAACTTCTATGGGACCTACCCAGGTTGGAGTACTAAAATAGTCAGAAATCAATCTATCACGGTTCATGAGATATACAGCCTGGTGACAGATATACAGACGGACAGTATTAGTAATAGGGTGCCGTTTTTACCTTTTGGTATGGAAACCCAAAAAATATCATTTGTAAAAGCAGTAACGTCGCTACCAAAGTAGTTCACTTGACTGTACTTACACAACTACACAAATAGTAGGTACACAAGTACACAAGTAGGTACACACTCGCTTGTGTTCGGTCTCTTAATGACGTTTGTGTTTGCAGTCGTTTGGAGGCAAAAGGGAAGTGTAGTGTAGTACTTACGAATGCATTGCATTTATGTGATGTAGGTTGAAATAATATGATGTTAATTGTGTAGTAGTTTGTCTGTAATTGGGTCTTGTCTGAGTAAGTATTTATTTATACATGCTTACGCAAGTTTCTGTAGTATAAGTTTTTTACTATAGTATATACGAGCGTGGTACATCTTATTGTTATATCTCCAAAACACGCATATTTTTTCATGTTGTCAACACTTATTTGATACACCTATCTCCTTCCTTCCTACTACGTCCTATGCGACAGAAAGAGAAAGGTCCACGTCAACTTCCGCCGCGGTTTTTGACAGGAGAACACCACGGTGGATTTTTACTATTCCGTTTGAATCGCTCACCGCACCACACATATATTTAACGCTTGCTTCCGCGGCGCGCGCCGCAGAAACTAACAGCTAAACCACCGCAAAGACTCTAAATCTTGAAATACGTGTTGGCCAACACAACGTGGGACAATTAAAACCCAAGTGAAGTGAAGAAATCTCCGGAACACGTGCTGGATCTCATCCCGGCGCACTCCAGTCGCATCCATCATCGGTCCAGGCGATCATCCTCACCTTCAAGTAAGTCCCTCTTTCCCGTTACTCTCATATAAGTGTTGGCAACAAATACATTCCGCATAAATTGTTTTCCCGCGCAAAATTGTAGTCACGCAATATTGGTCCTTCGAGTTCCCGCTATATCCCAACCTTAACCATAAGTTTTTGGTCCATTCGAGTCGGATTCAAAGAATCAGCATTTTTAGGTCTCATACCTAGGATTTAGGTCAAATACCGAAGTCCATAAAACCGCCATATTGAACGCGTACTAACGTTCGTACATCTCGCTAGGTACTTATTCATTGAGAACCATGTACCAACTTAATATTGCGCCTGCTGCATTAAAATAGCACAGGTCAATATAAAAAACGCTAATTATCATAAGTTAGTTCGGCACATTTGCCTATAGCTTATATTCAACCGCATTCTTTCTTTATACCCCACTTACAATAAAATAATTATTGTAAGTCTACCCGCTATAACCAATATCATTATTCGCTGTATTTTCTAAGTAACTATTTCAACATGGAAGATCTTAAAATGAAAGTTAAATTACTTCAAGCTAAAAATCAAGCAATCTTTGAACGTTTATCGTCACTATATGAAACTTCAAAGAAAATAAATACGACTAGTATTGAACTTCGGTCGGTAGAAGCGTTCATGGCAGACACCGAAATTCTCTCAATTAATCGTCAGGAATTTAGTACCAACCTAGATAAAATAAATACATATTGCTTACAAATAAATCCTGATCATAAAATCGACTATAACAGTCAAATATCCTTTGACGGCGTTTATACCCGTGTCGAGAGAATTCGTTCACTTATCGCTGCGAAGTCTTCAAGGTCATTAGATGACTCAATGTCACAGGACAACGCGAAACATTCTAGAAGTTCGATCAAACTACCTCCAATTCAGATTCCTTTCTTTGATGGTAGGATTGACAACTGGCCTGTTTTCTACGAGTCATTTAAATCAAATATCCATAATAATATAAACCTTACGGACTCTCAACGTGTGCAGTATTTAATTGGTAACTTGAAAGGAAACGCATTGCAAATCACCGCCGGAATTATTCCGTCCGGGGAAAATTACGCTTCGATTTGGAGCAGTTTGGTTCAAAAGTACCATGGATTTTATTAAAAACAAACGTGGATGTGTAAACTGTCTTAGTGCAACGCACACTGCTTCACAGTGTAAATCTACACATACTTGTAGGACATGTCACAAAAAACACCATTCAATGTTACATCTCGACCAAAGTTCACAGCCTGCGACATCGATATCGACTGACGCTGTACCTAGTTCCGAGCATTCGCCACAGGTGGCGCTGTGTGCATGTTCTCGCGTCGGCTCAAACATTCCACGTACCACTGTACTTTTGTCAACAGCACAAGTCTATGTTGATAACAAATATAACAAGTACGTTTCCGTTAGATGCTTAATAGACAACGCTTCGCAAAATAATATAATTACTTCAGCTTGTTGTAAAAAGCTACAATTAAACATTATACCGCTTTCAAATTCATTTATAAAGGGTGTCGGAACGTCTTCGCGACCTATTACAGGATACGTTGAGATAACAGTAACTGCTAAAAATAAAACTAATTCTTTTAAAATAACCGCTCTTGTAGTCGATTGTATCACGGATAAATTACCATCTCACTTTGTTGACACTTCCACAGTGCAACATTTGCTTGAATTACCGCTAGCCGATCCACTGTGGCACATTCCCGGTGAGGTTGAACTATTACTAGGGGCTAAACTTTTCCCGTATTTATTACTGCATAATAAAATTATCTCACCTACCGCGCCTTCCGCAATTGAAACCGTGTTTGGTTATATTCTTATGGGTGAGGTACCCGCTAGTTTATCTAACAATGATAAAAGTTCCGTTCATTTAAATACCGCTTCATATTTTTCTACCGCGTTAAGTACAGATAATTCTCATTGTTTTCTTTCGTTAGACGAATCGTTACATAAATTTTGGAACATTGAAGAAATACCGTCAAAACCTTTTATGAGCCCTGCTGAACTCGAGTGTGAACAGCTGTTCGCTTCTAGTGTGTCACGTGACTCTAGTGGTAGGTACTGTACTGCTTTACCATTCTGTAAAAATCCAGACTCACTAGGAAATTCTTATGCTGTCGCTTATCGACGTTTAATTAATTTGGAAAAAACTAAGCTTCGCGACCCTGCTTTGCGCGCGAGTTATAACGAAATAATCCAAGAATATCTTGATCAAAATTATTTAACTGAAACTACGCCTAGTTCTGTTGACCAGACTATAGGTTATTATATACCGCATCACCCTGTTATTAGGAATGATAAGCAGACTACTAAAGTTCGTATTGTCCTTGACGCGAGCGCTAAATCTCATAATGGCGTGTCATTGAACGATTTGTTACACACAGGGCCGAATTTACAGGCTGACATATTTTTATTACTTCTAAATTTCCGTTTATTCCCTATTGCAGTTACAGCTGACATAAAACAGATGTATCTTCGAATTGCTGTTATTGATGAGCATCGAAAATACCAGAAAATATTGTTTCGATTTAATACAGTTGAACCTGTTCGCGAATTTCAATTTAACCGAGTTGCATTTGGTCTCAAGCCCAGTCCTTTCCTAGCCATGCGCACTGTGCGCCAGCTGTCAGAGGATGAAAAACATCGCTTCCCGCGCGCATCCGTTGTCGCTTCTCATGAGCTATACATGGATGACTTGGCTAACTCGACCGCTACTTTGGAGGAAGCCAAGATTCTCTCCGCAGAACTTATCGACTTATTTAAGGCGGGGGGCTTTGATCTTAATAAGTGGGCAAGTAATTCCTCTGAACTACTAGAGACTATTCCACACTCCAACCGTTCTTCTATTAACTTCTCTGACGGGGATAATTTAAAAATTCTTGGACTCAAATGGATTCCTTCCGAGGATTGTTTCACCTTTACGACATCTAGTTTGGATAAAAGTTGTACTAAACGCTCCATACTTTCCACTGTTGCCCGTTTGTGGGATGTTCTCGGTCTAGTTGCTCCCGTAGTTTTATTCGCGAAACTACTCATAAAAGAATTATGGAAATTAAACACAGATTGGGATGAAACTCCGCCCGAGTCTGTTGTAAATCTTTTTCAAAAATTTAAAGAGCAACTGCCTCTACTTTCTTCTTTAAAATTGCCTCGTCATGTAGCCGTTACTATGGGTTGCATGACAAATATAGTAGGTTTTGCTGACGCCAGCTTGAATGCGTATGGCTGCGTCATATACTTACACGTCACTGACACATATGGTAACACACACGTAACTTTGGTGTGTGCTAAATCCAAAGTTGCACCTGTTAAGGTCGTATCTCTGGCTCGTCTAGAGCTTTGTGCCGCTGTTCTTTTGTCGAACTTAATTAAATTAGTTTATGACACTTACCGCTCTCGTATAGCTATTAATGAAATATTTGCCTTCTCCGATTCTACAATTACACTTTCATGGATTCATTCCTCACCGCACAGATGGAACATTTTTGTTAGTAACCGCGTCGCTAAATGTCAAGAAAATCTTGATCCTAAACATTTTTACCATATTAACGGAAAAGAAAATCCTAATGACTGTCTGTCTCGAGGTCTTCTACCTGAACAGTTGCTAAATCACGGTTTATGGTGGCATGGCCCTGAGTGGCTTCTGCGCCCAACTGCTGAGTGGCCTATCACTCCGTTTGTTTCTTCATGCAGCGAGGAATTGCCTGAATTTAATAATAAATCACTAACCTTAGTATCTACCGTATCAGAACTTAATTTAATATATAGCCTTTCTCTAAAATTCTCATCTTTAAATAAAATATTGCGTATAATTGTATACATTTTAAGATTTTTACGTATCATTCCTTACGACAAATCACTTAAGACAATTACTGTCCGTGAATTAGCTACCGCTGAAATTTATTTAATTCGTTGTATTCAGCAATTTCATTTCCTAGATATTTATGACGAAATTAACAGTAAAAAACTTCGCTCACAGTTTAAAAAACTCGATCTCTTTATAGACGAGCACAACATAATTAGAATCGGGGGCAGGTTGTCAAATGCGAACCTTCCTTATGAAGCTCAGCATCCCGCTCTCTTACCGAAACATGATAATTTTACACATGTTCTAATAGATTATTATCACCGCATTCATTGTCATGCCGGTGTAAGCCTTCTAAGCTCTCTGTTACGCCAAAAATATTGGATCCTCTCTTCTAGAGGTGTCATCAGACAAAGAGTACATGCTTGTAACTTTTGTTTCAAAATTTCTCCTTCTCACCCTAGCCCAAAGATGGCTGATTTACCCGCTTGTCGCGTGCAGGAGACTAAGGCTTTTGTGCATACGGGTGTGGATTACGCTGGTCCTATTAAAGTAACTTTGTGTAGACGCAGAGGTCAAAGAAGCCAGAAGGCTTACATTTGTTTATTCATTTGTTTCGTTACCAAAGCGGTTCATATTGAATTAGTTACCGACGTGTCATCGGATACTTTTATCTCCGCTTTTAAAAGATTCATCTCCCGCAGAGGACCGGTTTCTCACCTATACTCCGATAACGGGACAAATTTCGTTGGAGCCAAGGCTCAATTGCAAGAACTACTTGCTAACCGCTACCGCATAGAGTGGAAAATGATTCCACCCCGCGCTCCCCACTTTGGAGGGCTGTGGGAATCTAATATTAAATCTATTAAATCGCATTTATACCGTGTTATCGGTTCTCAACTTCTCACATATGAGGAGCTTTCGACTGTTCTCACTGAAATTGAGGCAGTTCTAAATTCCAGACCGCTCTGTGTCCTGACTGAGGATCCGTACCCAGAACCGCTTACTCCCGCGCATTTTATAATGGCTTCTCCGTTGAATTCGTTGCCTGTCGTGAACGTTCCCGAAACAACGAAGCCTCTAACTTGCCGCAAAAGGTTGCTTGACCAAATGGTTTGCAGCTTTTGGAGAAGATGGCGAATAGAATACCTACATAACTTACAAGTTAGGCAAAAATGGTTGAATGCCGCAGACAGTATTAAGATTGGTACGGTGGTTCTCATGCATCAGGACGATGTCCCTCCTTTACGCTGGCCAATGGGCATAATCACAGAAGTTTTCCCTGGTAAGGATGGGACAACCCGCGTTGCTATGGTGAAGACATGCAACGGCTCTTTCAAGAGACCCGTTGTCAAGTTATGTCCTTTACCTTCTCAATAATATCGCCACGTAATAAAATTTTAGCTGTAATTAACATATTTACTTATTTTTCTCTCTTTTAATCCGCTTTAACATATATTTTTTCCCTTTTTTGAGAATACTACGTATCCTCAAAGCCGGGCAGGATGCTTACGCAAGTTTCTGTAGTATAAGTTTTTTACTATAGTATATACGAGCGTGGTACATCTTATTGTTATATCTCCAAAACACGCATATTTTTTCATGTTGTCAACACTTATTTGATACACCTATCTCCTTCCTTCCTACTACGTCCTATGCGACAGAAAGAGAAAGGTCCACGTCAACTTCCGCCGCGGTTTTTGACAGGAGAACACCACGGTGGATTTTTACTATTCCGTTTGAATCGCTCACCGCACCACACATATATTTACCGCTTGCTTCCGCGGCGCGCGCCGCAGAAACTAACAGCTAAACCACCGCAAAGACTCTAAATCTTGAAATACGTGTTGGCCAACACAACGTGGGACAATTAAAACCCAAGTGAAGTGAAGAAATCTCCGGAACACGTGCTGGATCTCATCCCGGCGCACTCCAGTCGCATCCATCATCGGTCCAGGCGATCATCCTCACCTTCAAGTAAGTCCCTCTTTCCCGTTACTCTCATATAAGTGTTGGCAACAAATACATTCCGCATAAATTGTTTTCCCGCGCAAAATTGTAGTCACGCAATATTGGTCCTTCGAGTTCCCGCTATATCCCAACCTTAACCAATACACATATTTGAAATTGAAATGCCTATTTGTAATAACAAATTTTTACGAAAAATTAAACTTATGAAAAATATTTAAGGTACTTGTAACAAAAAACTTTTTTTTTCTCTGTCTGTCTGCATGTTCCAGCTTATCTCCGAAACGGTTAATCGATTTTAACTTTTACGAGCAGATGTAAAAAAAAACAAAAAAAACCCATGAAATTGTTACCAAAATCCGATTTAAATAGGGAAGTATCTAATATTTTAAGAAAAAATCTCTTGTCACAGTGTTTGTAAACGACCTAATCCGAAATGGCTTGACTAATTTTTATGTTTTTTTTTGTGTAGGTATAATTGTATAGGTCTGAGGGTTATGTAGTTGGTTATTCTATTTCTTGGTTCATACATACATCAAAACTTCTACGCGAACGAAGTCGCTCGCAACAGTTAAAAAAAATTTAAAATTTAGCTCTAAATATAGCCACAGGAATTCAGGAAAGCTCCTCCAAAACAATTAGTAGGTAGGTACAATCATACGGATTCCGCAGTTTCGGTCCAATGGCGCCCTCTGAACGCGCCATTGGTTACTTAACGACCCGCTAAACGGCCCTGACGACATCTCCACAAGAATTGATAGCAGATGATACTATGTAATCTTCGGGGCGATGGTTTAATGTGGGAAATTAGGTTGTCGGAAAAGAGCAACCTACTTATAAACGGATTTGCACACAGGGTCACAAAATATTTGTCTTGTAGTGAAATCGCTGCGATTCTTTCATTAAAATCTATTTCTCGTGTGGCCCCCCGTGGGCTTCTGACTTGCCTTTACATGCCGTCTAGAAATATCTTATTACTATAGAGCGAGAGTCAATTAAATCCACCACAACCGTACATAACGGAGGTGGTCAGTTCAATGACCACCCGTTGCATTTTTTACTGGTACTCAACCCTTGCCAGCTAAAATCTTGTAATTTCCATTACTTATATTATGTTTACTGAGATTCCAGGCTGCGACTGTTTTTGAGTGTGTCATAATCTATAATATGTATCTGTCAACGTAAAATTGTCAAATACGTTATATTGTAATATCTCTAGCGATATTGTAAAATCTCGAAATATTGTCAAATGAACATGCGGAAGTATCTCTGCCCCCATAATCGGGACTTGGGGCACCCCCCCGTTAGGTTAGTTAGGTTCCTTTAAACCCTGCACCCGGAAATACGGGGCCCCGCGAAGCGGGGCTCCGTCGACTACGCTTTTTAGGGGAATATAAAGTGTTTTAGAGTTATGTTATAATAATAGGTATTTCTCAGGAATGGTACAATATCTTTTCATGAGAGTTGTACCACTGGGCAAGGGGGACCCCTCCTTCCCTCCACACCGCGTGAGTTGACTACCATCGCATGCATTTCACGAAAAATAATGCGTTTTGTTGTAAGCAGTATGTTCATTTGACAATATTTCGAGATTTTACAATACAACAAAAACAACAAAAAATATGTACAGATTCATCATCAAGTTAAATGAGGAATCTGTACAAATAGCTACCCTCTCAGTTTATACAAAGCGAACTAAAACTTAAGACTTCCTGATTTCTGAGAGCTCGACGAAGTAATTAGCTTTCTGATGGATTCTGAATTTTTAAGCTTTGAGCTACCGGTCTTTGGTGGTATTACGTGTGATAGAGACTAAGTTGCTATTAAATTTTGTTATAATATTGAAAGCTTATCTGATCGATAAGAAATAGCCATTTACCAACTATGTTGGAGTCGGCTTCCAGTCTAACCAGATGTAGCTGAATACCAGTATTTTACATGGAGCGACTGCCTATCTGACCTCCAAAACCCAGTTATCCCTTGGTTAGACTGACCAAAATTTTAGTTTAAAAATCATAGTTATTTGGCCCTAGGCCAATAACTTATGGCAAAATTAACGATTTCAATTAATTTTTGACAGATGAATTTATTTTCCGGGGTGTCAATAAAACCCAAATGTTCCAGAATTGGAAGTCATCTATACTTGCGTCTTTACTTTCCACATTAGAAACTACTAAAGCCACTTTTCTCTGAGACATTTTGACCTATTTTTACATCAGTAAGCCACAAAAATAAAACAACCAACAAAGAAATCGAACATAAAAGCTAAAATTACATAAGAATCAATATGTATACCATTGGGGGTACAGGAGGAACTTAACGAGTTCTGAGGAAGATTGGCAAAGTCCCCTGGGGTACACTGGTACGTTTCTTTAGACCCCGAACATGTACCTAGACTTATTGCTTGGCCACAAACCGCACGATCAGGCGACTCGCGTGTGACATCGACAGTGAAAGAAACAAATGAAAGAATTTCGTATTTGGAACATGACACGAGTCATTGGGACTCGATGGTATTCATGCGAAGAAAATAAAGGCCTTATCACACTAGCGAGTTGCGAGCGAATTGAATGCGGGGCGAGTGCGCAGCGAGGTCGCCGCGAACTCGCGGTAAGCTCGCTGCGCACTCGCCCCGCTTTCAAATCGCTCGCAACTCGCTAGTGTGATAAGGCTCTAAGAGACAAGCGCGCGTGTCTCTAAAGGTAGAAAATCCAGAGTAGCCTGCGTAATTAAAATTTACTCACGTTTTTTTGCAATTTGCAGGCCAATGCTAAACTGTATGTTGATCAAATATGATTTGCGGCTGTAAGACGTATGCAGGTACAGAATTATAATCATCAAAATCATCGATACAACCCTCCAAGTTATTTATCTCGATTGAATGACTATTTCATGAAAAAGTCATTCAATCCAATCAACTTTGAGGGTTGTATTGGTGATTTTGATAATTTCAAACGGACACTGACTTGCAAAATTGCAAAAAACATTTGAATTTCGCGGGCTACCGTGGAGCACCTGAACGTGATTAGTGTCGCCCGAGGTTGTTACAGGAGCCTTAGCCCCCAAAACATGTAGGCTTATATGAAAGCAGGTTTTATATTAGACAGAAAAATTTGGCCATAAGACACATTGGCCACGACTACGACGTTTGGTCGCACTATTGCATCGGTCGTGTTAGGTCGTGTGGTCCCTAAAAGTAATACCGGATGTAGGTTTGCTTACCGGATGTTTGGAACTGGATTTCTTTCAGTAAAATGATGTTGGTGATGTGGGTTTCAGTGAATAGAACTCTTTGTGAGAGAGAGAGGCAGTCAGTGAGTCCTCATTACTTTTTCGTTGTCCTTGTGGCCACAATCGTTCTCCTTTAGGTGGGATCTTCTTTATTGGGTGGTTCTTATCCAGCGACTAGCCTTGTGCAGCTAAGGGCCCGTCTCTGCGAGCGAGAAAATCGCAGCTCTTAATTGTTCTTAATCTTTTAAATTTTGCCCGAGTTTTCATATGATCATCTTTCTCTTTCCAAAAAAAAAAAACCTTAAATACACGTAAGAAATGGTTGAATATCAATCATCATGATTATATTTTCCACATGACTTTCTATTGCTATGACACGTAACTATCGACCCAGAAAATAGCTTATTGCGCTTTTAGTTTCAAAGAAGCATGAATGTTGGATTTATTTGTTTTTGGATTGAGGCTGAAGGGCTGGAGGAGGTCTTGAAGTTTGTTTGGGAAAATCGACGAAGTCCCGGGTAAAAGCTAGAGCCTTATTAAAAGTGCTATGTTCAATTTTCAGCTTACGGCGCAGAGATCAGAGTTGAAAATCCAAATACAACAGTGCGGCTATATAGTGTCCGCGCGAATGTTTGAAAATACTACCGTGTTCACTGAGGGTCTGCCAGTTTTCACCTTTATGGCCTCAGTCTCATCATTCTCTTGCCCTTCATCATCATCATTTCAGGCGAAAGACGTCCACTGCTAGACATAGGCCTCCCCCAAGTTTCGCCACATTGACCAGTCCGTACGACTCGTATCCAGCGGATTTCTACGACCTTCAGCACGTCTCACGCCTCTGCACGCCTTTAGCTCAATTTACTTCGAGTCGGCGCAGCATGTCCTGTTCTTCCATACGACTCTATTACTCATTTTTTGGCATATCAACCTATACACAGTCCATCCATCATAAAGTTTCTTTGACGACCCGAATGGCGCAATGGTAATGAGGCTGCCTTACGTTCTCAGGGTCTTGGGTTCGAATCCCGGTATGAGCAAATGTTTGTGTGGTGAGCAGGGACATTTGTTTACGAGTCATGGATATTTACGTATATGTAAAGTACTAGCACTTCGCACGCGGCTTCCCTCCCGTCAGCTATCCCGCGGGAACTGTTATATTTCCCGGGATAAAAAGTAGCCTATATTACGCGCTGATAATGTAGCTATCCATTGCTGAAAGAATTTTTCAAATCGGTCCAGTAGTTTCAGAGCCTATTCAATGCAAACAAACAAGTAAATCTTTCCTCATTATAATATAGATGAAGATTTATTTACAAACTAAAAATATCTATGTATTATATTAACTATCAGGTGTCCACGATACAAGCCTCGTTGGTTAGTGTGGCACTAGGTGGCGCTGTGTGTAATGTCCAGCGATATTTATTTATCATTTGGTTTTCCTGTACCCTTAATCCCATCCTGATTAATTCTCAAAACCTTTTTCTGTCCCTTATGCTCTAAGTAATAAGGTTGAACAGTGGTTGATTCTCAGTGAACTCAAGTACTTACTACTACAGGGTGTAAACAACCTCATCACGAAGCCGTCAACCAAGCATTTTGTACATCAAACTAAGTAACTTTACGCAAAAAAATATTGCTTTTTTCTAGGGTTAACAATCATGTTTTGCGGTAGACCTCAATGTAACACACTAAAAACATTGTGTTGATGGATGGATTGAATAGTACGGGGGTCGTAAATGTGTTTAATAAAAAGTAAAAATCTTACAATAAAAACATGTATTTAAAAAAAAACTTGTCAAAAGTTGTAACTTTGACCCCCAATATCTCCGTAACTAGAAGGTTCCCAGGTATGGTGTAGAACAAAAAAATGATCGCAATGATAGGGAAAACAAGTGCCTTTCGGCTTCGTTCAGAGGTGATTAACACCTTTTAAATTGCTCGATTTTCGAACTTAGTAGTAGGTACACTTAAAGTACTTACGGGATTATATCCGTGATTTTGCGTTTTTCTTTTGGTTTTTTGAGCACCCTTCAAGCACTAGTTTGACATACAGACAGCATACCTCTTCAGTATTCCCGCGATCATGATGCTTGCAACAGCGTCGAAATATCGGGTGCTCGAAAAACCAAAAGAAAATCACGGATATAATCCCGTAAGTACTTTAAGTGTAGTGAAAAACCGTGAAAGTCTAAAACAGTGCATTAGTAGTAGGTACTGAATAAACTTCACACTAAGACGTTAGGCGTCCACCATGTTAATCAAATACTCATTAACATTCACGCATACCACAGCTTGCTAACAATAAATATTAGATTACTCGAAATAGGTCAAACTAGTGCTTGAAGGCTATTATGGAGCAATTAGCGTACTAATTGCAAAGGATATGAAGCTAAATTGAAATTAAAATATTATGATAGGTAGTACGAGTATGTTTGAATAGGTTTTGGAATGTTGAGTTAGTCTAAATGTTCTCGAATTCTGAATTCAAATTTAATAAAAATGACTCACGCGGGAATATCTAATAGATATTTGAAATATCAGGTATCTTCGTGTTCTATTATTACTAATATAATTATGTTTTCCTTTTTGACAAAAATGTTTATTGTATATTATTTATTTATTACACACTTAAAAATGCCCAATTAATATAATATCATTATTTATTTACTACCTACTACCCTCATCCGCGACTTCGTACGCGGATCCTATTGCTTTTGCCAGCGACACCGGGTTCGTCAAAATCGAAGATCTGAAACGTCTAATTCTAAGAGCCCGGGGACGGGAAAATAATGGATCTTTCCCACCTGAGCAACACATACCGTTTGTTTCTTTTTGCCATTTAACAGCTTCACAAAAGGAAAATTTTGAACCATACCTCCGATGGCGGAATATGTGGCGTATTCAATCATAGGAGTATACGTAAATGAACTCCGTTTCTTATCAACCCAAGGAAGGTCATCATGCCCTACGGCTATATCTTGAGACACCCGATTCTTCAGATTTTATCGACATTCTGTTCAGAGAATGTCGAAGTCTTCGCGCTCTTCTTCTGTCTCTTCATGCCGTACTCCAGCAATTCTTTCTCTCTCACTTTCTAACAAATTATGAGTCTTTTGTTGTGCGCGTGTTCGGCGCTCTTCTTCTGTCTCTTCATGCCAAAAACACTCAAATAACATAAGCTCGAAGACATATTTATTCGATAAAATAAAATAATAAATGGGAGTTTTGGCCAGTGGAGTCAAATTTTCAATGATATACCATCGTCATCGAAAATCGAAAATCAGTCCTAAACTGTTACCTCCTTAACCGCGTGGAGGTACTCCCAGTTTTTGTTATTTTATTCAGCGATTATATCGCTGATAAAAATGCTTGGCTTAATGCTGGTCCTGCTCCACATGGACAGGGGCGCAAAAATTGATAGCATTAAATGGTATTGTTGGAGCTGCTGAAGATTGTACAAACTTATCTTTGCATTGTATAGATTCAATGTTAGTATTATATAATCGCATAGCCTATATTGTGTGAGTACTATGTACTAGTAAGCTATCATTCACTGGAAACCTACGGCAGTTCTTGACTTGAATGTGCCCTGGCGGTTGAGAGTATGTCATGCTCTCTCAAATGTCTCGCTGATGGTGGCGCGTGTGTCGGACCATTTAGTTCCCTTCAAAATGGTTGAGCTGAATGGTGCTGATCCATGCGTCATGTTCGTGAACGGGCGCTGTCAGTTGTGACTGGTCATCTCTTAGTCGCCATGGTTTATTTGAATTATTTTGTTTTTGAGTTTTATTTTATTTTTGTTTTGCTATGGACACTTTTAACGTGCACATCTTGCTACATTGTTCTCACATAATATCCCATCTCAACATGAATGATGTAACCAAGATTTTGTAACAATATTTTGATTTAAAAGAGTGTCCATGGAGTTTCTTGCCCGTTCTTCTCCATAGAGATCTACGCTAGGGAATGGGCAACTACAGTACTTTCACAGTTTTTATGTCTTGTGACTGGGACTGTAGCTACTTTAAATGTTCATTTTTGTTTCGACAATTCAAAAGTGCCTGTAACTGGCCTACTTGAAATAAATGTTTTGATTTTTTATTTTTTTTATAATTATACAGTGAAATTAGTGATAGCTTTGCAATAATTTTCACATCAGATGTTTCTGATCTTCGATTTTTTATAAGTCAACAGGAAATGCCCATCAGACAGAACAACTTTTGCTAAGACGTCATCATTCCTATGTGTTATGGTGTAGCTGGGCTCTTGTAGTTCCACAACAGGTGTTCCAGATCTTCGATTTTATAAATTAACAGAGAGTGCTCATCAAATTGAACAACTTTTGCTAAGACGTCATTCCTATATGTATTATGGTGTAGCTGGGCTATTGGAGTTCCACGACAGGTGTCCCAGATCTTCGATTTTTATAAGTCAACAGAGAGTGCTTATCAGATTGAACAACTTTTGCTAAGACGTCATTCCTATATGTATTATGGTGTAGCTGGGCTATTGGAGTTCCACGACAGGTGTCCCAGATCTTCGATTTTTATAAGTCAACAGAGAGTGCTCATCAGATTGAAAAACTTTTGCTAAGACGTCATTCCTATATGTGTTATGGTATAACTGGGATCTTGGAGTTCCACATCAGGTGTTCCAGATCTTCAAATTTATTCTCTCAGCAGAAAATGCTCATCACGTGGAACAATTTTTGCTATGGTGTCATATTTGGCTGGTCTATTGCGGTTCTACATCAGGTGTTCAGGTTTCCAAGATAAATTATATATGTTGCCCAGACATAATACCTATACAACAAAAAAAAATATTCAAATCCGTCCAGTACTTCCGAAGATTAGCGTGTACAAACAAACAGACAAACAGACAGACATTTTTTTTTGGATTCGTGCTCTATTACTGTTTCTAAACCCCCTTCAATTACTATTTTTTAAATATATTCAATGTACAGACACAGCTTTTTTACTCTTTTATTATATATATATATATAGAATATAGATATATAGATTTTATTGGCTTATTTTTTAATTTAATAATAAAGAGAAAATATTTAATTTTTTGTGTGATTGTTTGTTACGATTTAACTCAAGAATTACTTAACCGATTTTAAAACTTCTTTCACCAATCACCGGACCACACTCGCCTACAGAACTTTTAAACATGCAAAATTGTTACTTTAAAAAACACCCCCTATTTAGAGCCACATCACCCCCCAACAACTCCAGTCTACCCTTAGCTATCCAAAGGCAAGATGGTTTTAGCATTTAGATTAAAAATAGCTTTCACCCCTCTACACCCCTCTTCACCCCTTTTCACCCCCTCTAGTGCGATGGCAGAATTCTAATCCATTTCCATCAACCATGGTCACGAAACGTGACTAAGAAATAGATGAATAATAATTATTGTTAGGAACTTGAAATTATTATAATCCTGTTAAAGATGGTATAGGCTGTTCCACACCATTAGATGCGCTGGTAATATTGTGTTGGACAACATAGAAAAAATGCCGTTTGTAAAATGAACAGACTTTTTATTTTAAATATTTACAAAGCGTAAAAAATACATTACTCTTAGTTGAGTTTCTTTTATTATTGTGCATAGATAAAAAATATATTTTTAACTTTTTAATTATTTTGTGCGAATGGTCATGCCATTGGTCGTGAACATAGGCAGAAATGTGTTGTAGGCGTTGAGATCTTCTTTTGTATTGGAAACTGTTCACACTAGGAATGTCTCCGGTATCATGGCGAATGTTGGCAACCTCGCAAATACCTGTCAAATATTTACATGTTTTAAATAATTTCGTAATATTACTGAAGAGATTTGATTTTGATGATTTGAGATTGATTTTAGATTGAGAGAAACGTGGCTAACTTGCGAACTAGTATATTATTGATTCTGAAATCTAATCATTAGTATCGTAACACCGAATAAAAAATGCCTTGCCTTTTCTACACTTAAAACGGTTTCAACATCAAATTCAGTGTTTTAATTGCAATCCACTATTAATATTCTAGTTCACTAGTTAGCCATATTTCTTATTTCCATAGAGTAATATTACTAAATCAATTAGAATAGGTAAATATTTGACAGCTATTTGCCACGTTGCCAACTTTCTGTTATAGTACATTTTGATACAGGTGGAGAAAGTTTATTATTGTAGGTCGAGGCGGTATTAACACACAAGCCGTAGGCGAGGGTGTTTTTGAGCCGAGAACTACAATAACAAATGTCCACATGACGTATCAAACGACGTTTTTCAGTACACTTTTGAAGAAATAAAATAAAAGAATGTAAAATATATGTGTCATGAATTATTACGGGCCAAGGTTTTCTTTTCCGCGCTTTGCTTTCGCCAGGTCATGGGGTTTCAACTAGAACAAATTATAAATAGTCTTGAAAAAAGACAATAGATGGCAGCATAGGTAGCAGTAATGAAATTAACAATCACTAAAATGCGTTATACGGTAGATTTTGGAAGAAATAAGATTAGAAAAAATCAAAAGTTCCTTGTTTAACGCTAATCTATCTATTTACGCTCATAAATCACGTTATTTCAACAAAATAGATAAAGAAAGCCTTTTACTTAATTCGTACCCTTATATTGATAAAGTTGTCAAAAGTCAGCCATCTGTGAATCATTTTCGTTAGAGCTGTTTGCAATAGATGGCGTTTTACTCAATTTATCACATTCAATATTACCACAATCGTAACTGATTTACGTTTAGTTGTTTCATTTTAATTAAATTTAAACTTTAAAACAACATGAATGTATTCTGTTTAGAGAAATATAAAAAATCTTTTAACATTTCCAAGGTAAATAATAATATACTTTTCTCATTTTATTAAACTCGGAACTACTTCTTACATAACACGAAACGTTCTACACGTAGGTAGTTACTCTGTCTGTCAATGTCAATTCATGACTCCATCTCATCCGACATCACGAGCGAAAGGGATAGACGCTGTGATGAGCAGTAAGGAGCTAGTGCGCGTACACAAAAGTCACATACACAGAGTACTTTTATATATGTCACATACGCACTCCTGACCACAGAACATAATTATATACTCTAGCCTCCTGACCCTGAGTGAGGCATACATGCGCGACTTCATTGAATTGACAGCGCGGGCGGCCGTGTGATTCATGTTTGGATGACAACATGTGCTCAAACAAATTGGTGTTAGAACTTAGGATTATCACTGTGTGAAACGTAATAAATATGCACCCAATTTACCTAGTTGTTGTTATGAATGGTCAAGCTCCTACATACCTAACTTACCTGCGACTTTGCCCACGTGACAATGAGTTCTCTTGCTAAAGCGTGAACATTATTATACGTCGAATAATGTAGGTAGATCCGTTTCTCACTAGAAGCAAACATGAAAAAACCCGAACCCAGACGTAACCCACGCCGTACCAATGTACCCGGCTATAAACGGCTATTGGCCTCCCTGCTAACGCAGCACCGAGCGCCCCAAATTCTTACAGACTCCAAACAACTTGAAGACACCGTAACAAAACTCTCGGATTTCATAATCGAAGCCTATCACGCCTGCTGCAAACTAAAAGATCCAAACACCAAGACAAAAGGAAACTCTTGGTGGAACTCGGAGCTTAGTAAGCTCAGGCAGACGATGCGCAAACAATTTAACAGAGCCAAAAACTCCAGACTACCAGAAGACTGGGATTTATACAAGGCAACACAATACACCTTTAAAAAACAAGTCAGATACGCCAGCAGGGCGGCCTGGCGAAAGTTCTGCGAAGAGATAGAATCAAACAACGAGGCCGCACGCGTGAGAAAGATCCTATCTACCGATCAGGATCGCGCCCTCGGATCGCTAAAAACCCCAAACAACACGTACACCAAGTCGGACCAGGAGACAAGCAAGGTTCTTCTGGAAACCCACTTCCCAGACTGTGACCTCTCCGAGGACAGAACCTGGGCAACTGAGCCAACGCACACACCAGATGACCAAGACTGGACCAGAGCCCGCACCATAGTAACAGCTGAAAGAATAAAATGGGCAATAAAGACTTTCAAACCATATAAATCCGCAGGCTTGGACGAGATCTTCCCCGCCCTCCTACAATGGGGACTAGACGTCATAACGCCATGGCTGACCGTCATCTATCAAGCGTGCATAGCACAGAAATATATACCACTTGCATGGCGAGAGGTGAAAGTCATTTTCATTCCTAAACCAGGCAAATCAGATTACACACAACCAAAGGCGTATAGGCCAATAAGCCTAACATCTTTCTTACTAAAAACCCTCGAGAGACTCTGCGATCGACACATTCGGGACGGACCTCTTAGGGAAAGACCACTTCACAAACAACAACACGCGTACTCCACAGGGAAATCAACAGAATCCGCGCTGCATAGTGTGATCTCCAAGATCGAATGCGCAGTGGAACACAAATGCTCATCACTAGCCGTCTTCATTGACATAGAAGGCGCCTTTGACAGAACCATCTTCCATAGCATCAACGCAGCCCTCGAGATACACGGGGTGGACCCCACCCTGCGAGGCTGGATCACAAATATGCTCCGACTGAGAGCGGTGCAAGTTACGGTAAACGACACCACTAGAGCCATAGTGGCGAGGGGCTGCCCCCAAGGTGGAGTCCTTTCGCCACTACTGTGGAACCTCGTAGTAGATAGCCTCATTAACCGCCTCAATAGCAGAGGCTGCTACACGGTGGGCTATGCCGACGACCTGACTATAATAATAAACGGCACACATGAAAACACACTATGCAACCTCATGCGCCAGGCCCTAAGGATAGTAGAAGACTGGTGCAAGGAACACAAACTAGCAGTGAACCCTACCAAAACCGAACTCGTCCTCTTCACGAAGAAAAGGAAGCTGGCAACGTTGCAACTACCAAGTTTCTTTGGGACTACCCTAAGCCTAGCGACTGAAGCCAAATACCTAGGTATATATCTGGACAAACAGCTTAACTGGGCAAAACACACGGATTACATCATCACAAAAGCCAGTATATCCCTCTGGCAATGCAAGAGACTCCTAGGGAGAAACTGGGGCCTAAGCCCCAAAATCACCTACTGGCTATACACCACAGTTATCCGACCAATTATCACTTACGGTTCTTTAGTATGGTGGTCTAGGACCAACCTAAGTACGACCCAAAAGGACCTCGAGAAACTACAAAGATTTGCCTGCGTGGCAATCACCGGCAGCTTGAGAACATCACCAACTGCTGCCCTACAGGTGATGCTGGGGCTACCACCCCTACACCTCATCGTAAGAGAGGAGGCGGCCGTAGCGATTTTCAGACTTGAGTTAGCCGGCACCCTAAGTAACGACTCTAGAATAAAACACACACGCATCAGAGAAGATGCAATCAAAGAACAGCCGTTGATGGCATCACCTATCGACAGAACTCTGAAGACTCACTGCTTCAAAAAACACTACAGCATAGAGCTCATAGAGGAGTTGTGCGACTACTCTAACACAAAAGAGCTAAGAGTCTACACTGATGGATCAAAAACCAACGATGGGACAGGCGTCGGGGTCTTCTCCGACGACCTCAACATTAAAATATCGAAATCTCTTGGTAGGCTCAACTCTGTTTACCAAGCAGAGTGTGTAGGCATTATCCAGGCTGCACACGCTATAGAGGCCAGGGAGGTTACGGATACCAACATTCGTATACTCTCCGACAGTGCCTCAGTCCTTCAATCCCTAAAGAGTAACCAGATTACGTCGAGACTAACACTAGAATGCCACAAGGCCCTAGAACGAATCACGGTGCTGAGTCACAACACGGTAACGCTGCAATGGATCAGAGGTCACAGTGGATCACTCGGCAATGATGCGGCTGACGAACTTGCCAGAAGAGGATCCAGCACAAAACCCTACGGACCCGAACCCATTGTGCCCATTCCCTTCAAGCAGCTGAGGAACTGGTTAAAGGATCACACCAGAATACAAGCAGAGAAATGGTGGGCCTCGGCACCAGGTTGCAGGCAATCCAAGGAAGCTATGCCATCCTTGGATCCAAAGCTGACCAGGCGCCTTCTGCGCCTGGATAGAGATAGCCTGCGTCTGGTGGCGGGGACCATCACTGGACACTGCTCGCTGAACAAACACTTCCACACCCTAGGTATCACTGACAGTCCCCTGTGCAGAGCGTGTGTGGAGGCGGAGGAGACGGTAGCGCATGTGCTCCTGGAGTGCACAGGCGTAACGAAGATTCGCGAGGAGATCCTGGGAACGCCAAGATCACTTGCAGATGTCCTGAGGAGACCGGGAAGTTTAATCTGCTTCTGGAGGGAGGTGGGCTGGTTGGAGTAATCGGCCACCATGGCTCACGCACAATGGTCCACTTCAAGGACTAAGTGCGGAAACCTAAACCCCCATGATGATGATGATGATGTAGGTAGATATTGTTATTATCAACAAATAATTTCATTGATTAGATTTTTTTTCTTTGATGTGACTGTGAGGCTGGTTGTTGGTTCATCAAATAATAAAATGTGTTATTTTGTAAATTGTTTAAGTATTGGCTGTTTATTTACAATAGCGGTCAATAGTACAATAAGCGTTGACAATAATCTCTTAGTATACAGTTATCAACAATACATTGTGTAACCACAGGGACTAGGCGGAGGACTTGCCCACAATATTTGCTTCACGTAGGTTCTTGGCGACATTTATTTATTCATTAAAACTTTATGTACAAAAACGGACTGCGGCGGATGCCTTGGGCATTTTCTACATTTGCAGTACGTATTGATATATCCACAAAGCACCTAAAAAAAGAAAGGTAGGTATATGTCACCGGACGACAACAAACTCCTATTACTTATAAAATACCTAAAACTTGAGAGATTATAAATTGTGATGATCGGTAAGAAGATACATTTTTTATTAAAACATTGGTATGAAAATAAGTAAAAATCTTGCTGGACATTACACACAGCGTCATTTAGTGCCACACTAAGCAACGAGGCTTGTGTCGTGGTCACCAGGTAGTTGACGAACAAAAAGTATCTATGTAGTATACATAGATACTTTTTGTTTGTAAATAGGTACATACTTATCGTACATATTGACATCCATGACTCGGAACAAAATAATGTACATGCTCATCACAAAAACATTTGCTCCTACCGGGATTCGAACCCTGGGACTCTAAGAACGTAAGGCAGTCTCACTACCGCAACGGCATTCGTATCGTCATTTAAGGCGATTACACGAGCTAAACGCGAGTTTTATAATTACTAAAAGTATATGATTCACTGCTATAAACAAGACCAGAAAAATATATGATATTCTTCAGGATATATGCTAGCATGATACTGTGTTGAAAACATAATACAATTAATTTGGCTCGATAAAAAGAAATCACGAACTTACCTCTAAAAAGATCTTTCAAACAATAAAAAACATACTAATATGCATGCGATCATTCTGATTTTTTGGCAAATAATTCTACAAGCAATATATTAGCATGCTGTTTTAGTTTTTTAATCCAATCAATAGTTTTTTTGTAAATCGATCGAAACCACTCATTTCGCGCTATTTGGCCCGCAGTGGCTGACGTAACAACCACTTTGTAGTGCGAGCTGATTAGAACTTTATTCTAACAGCATTTCAAACGAAGTTTGAACCACCACAAATAGAGTTGCTAATTTAACTCGTCTAAGCGCCTTAATTAGGTTTACACGAAAAAGAACTTACGATTCAGAAAAAGTCATTGTTGCAGGAATAGTTTCTTTATTTGCATTTGATGTAGGCAGTCGGTACTTTATAATTCTAAAATGCGCGTGAAACTTTAGAATAGGAATGACGACAGTATCAAAAAATACAAATCTATTTAGTCCGCCAGTTAAAGTATTTTAAAATATTGGACACATATATTTTTTTTTGTAAATCATAGAATATTCACAAAGATAATATAATAAAGATCTTAACTTAATAAAGAAATATCGGGTTCCATAGTTCAAGCCATGCCTACCTACGATAGCAAACAAAACCAGTTACATGCACAGCACGCGCGGGTTCGGAAACCAAGCATGTGTGCACCCACACACTGCGCACACACACGCGCTGCGTGCCTCCCGTCTTCTCCACTGACCGCAGGGAGGCAACTTGCAGCGAAATGCCATGCGATTTACAACTAAACCGGGCGCGCGTTTCCTATGCAGACTTTTGGTAGTCTGGATATCATGAAAAATCTATGAATGTATCTGTTCAAACTAAAGTTATTTGAAATTTTTAATAACTAATCTATCCCTGTATGGTTTCGCTTTTTTTCGTTTTCATGTTAAATACGTTACTTATTTACGCCCAAAGATGATACGCTCATAACTTCCAAACCAATAACTTTTTTCCAATTCTGCTTCCATACAGGGCTAATAATGTCAAGAATAGAACATTCTAATAAGATGTAGCTAAAAATATATTATTAAGTAAATTTAAACAATAAAATATCCTGTTACGTTTGTGTAGGTTGTCTTAGCCAATTGAAACAGTAGTTAGTAGCATAATAATAATGCATATATACGATAATTCAAAGCAAAAACACTCACCGATTTAAACTGAAATTTAATTAACTTACTTTACGAAATTTGGTTACGCATTTCTCTACTATGCTGTAAAATAATCAAACTAATACGTAAAAAACATTATTTGACATGAATCTTCCAACCGGGTCAAAACGATTGACAAATAGAAAAATAAACCATATTAGCAATATTTCATTAGTCAGTCGACATTTTCTATTTTTGTAACTCCAATATGTCTTGTAGTCGATATATATCGCGAACGATATTTTCATCAATATACTACCTAGCACTGACCTGCAAATTCCAAAAAACGTAAGGAAACTTTGAATGTCGCGGGCCCTCTAACGCTTTCACCTTAATTAATCTAATCCCATTGAATTACTTTTTCATGAATAAGATATTCAATGGGATTGTATTGACGATTTAATTACTTATAATTCTGTAAATAGATACGTGTTATGGATTTACTGCAACGAATCATAATTATTTTGGTCTGAGCCTACAGGCTCAGACCAAAATAATTATGATTCTATAAAAAGGTAAAGCCGCGAGACGTAATTTGACGGGCCTCACTTTGCTGTTCGCAGAGTTTCAACTTTCCCTTTTTATTTACATATATGTCTTACAGTCTCGAGCGATATTTTCATCAACATACAAACTAGTACTGGCCAAATTGCAAAAAACGTAAGAAAATTTGAATTTCGCGGGCTTCCCTGGAGCATCCACCTTAAGTATTAAAATACTCAAAAACACATGAAGAAGCATTCGCTGCAGCGTGAATATTGCTAACTCACTCACACAAAGGAAAATGTTTCGCCTACATTTTTTGTTGTATTGTTATTATCTACTCGTTCTTGAACGCACGGCGATGGTAAGAATCTATATAAAACAGCGCCATCTAGTACATGCAATGCCACTTAGTATCGAAACAACCCAGTATCGAAGTGAACTCCTAGATGGCGTTGTAAAACTCCAATCTGTGGCAATTAGTGATACGCTGGTGCTGTCATCTGTTGTATAATGGAGGAAGGAATATAACCGGAGCAATAACCTGACTTAGGGAGGTGTCATTTCTTTGTATGGGATTGGGTATCTGTACGAAGTATTATAATATCTGTGGCCAGGTTGAAGGAGAAGCAAAGTATGAAGCTGTTATACAGCCTAATATAAAAAATAGTTTTATTTATATATTTTTGAATTTAGAACACAAATAAATGTTAACTTGTTTATAAAAGTAAATATTAGTTTTAAATAATCATGTTTATCTATGATATTGAATTTATAAACACAATTTGAATGGGCAAAAAATGTTTACGCCGTAAAGACGTAGATTGCTTTGTCGAAAAAAAAAAACATTCACATCTGAGCTCAAAAACACCCTCGCCTACGGCTCGTGTATTAATACCGCCTTGAACTACAATAACAAACTTTCTTCACTTTTATCAAAATGTACTATTTCCGTACTGGAATCGAACGACACTCGCAGTCAATCGCTCAGCCACTGCGCCAACCGTGCCGTCAAAATATGTGTTGTGCCCATCACAAATAAATTCGGATACGATCAGGATAATAGACATGACGGCAGTATCAAAAAATTACAAATCTATTTAGTCCGTCAGTTACAGTATTGTAAAAAAGTGAACACGTTTTTTTTTTAATCAATTAGTATTGAAAAAGATAAAACGCATTTAAACTCGGGAGTGGGGGGCGCATGACGTCAGTACGCTCTAAAATTTATACCTAGGCGTGAATTAATTAGAATTTTAAAAGCGCTGTATCTTCGTTTGATAATCTAACTGACTAAGGTCCATGTTCACCAAAAAGATGACGGTCTGATTATGTAAAACAGCTGTTTAAAACACATTTTATAATGGGAACATGTCACAGTGACAGCTGTTTTTGGATAATCAGACCGTTATCTTTTCGGCGAACATGGACATCGATAACTAGGTTATGTGATTTTATACGTTTTTTTACCGTGGGGTTAGTGGCTTTTTTATTCAGATGGGAAATCATCAAATGACACCTCCCTCGGGCGGAGCGGAAGGAAGTCTCAGACTTTTACTGACTAAAATCTATCCATGTTCCTTCTTAGCCCTTTGTGTTTCAGGGCCGCGGTATCTCTCTCGAACAGTCCCACAGCCCCAGCAGGCTATTGCGGACCCAGTCCTTTTTTGCTGACATCTCTTTGAGGCGCGCGTGGAACACGAACACGCCGTCAACACGGCCTGTCGTCATAAGAAGGACGGACGGCAAGCTAGCCTATTTATCACCGTCTACAGGCCCGTGTCTATAGTGGCCCGGGCCGGTGCGTCTCCTGCAGCAGGCCCATGGGCCCCTGACTTGAGAAATATCTGTCAGGCATGCTCGTTTCCTCACGATGTTTTCCTTCACCCATTTCGACAACTGAACAAAATGGCATCACAAAAGTCCCATTTCGTAACTATTTTGATCTTCACACATTGTATCCCATTTCGTAACTATTTAAAAAAATAACACCTGCCGATTTTGTCACAAATGGCGACCTTGCGACGGTTCAAAATCCCGTCGTATCGATCAGTAGAGTTCAAGGGTAACGCGCTATAGATTGGCAAACAGTTGAATATGTTTATCTAACCTAGCTTGGCTCGTGACTGCGGTCACGTGACTGAGTTTTCTGTTGACCGTAAAATTGTCAAACACGTTAGATTATAATCTCTCTAGCGAGATTGTAAACTCTCGAAATATTGTCAACTGAACGTACTGCTTACAATTTATCGCTTTATTTTTGGGTAGATTGTAATCTATCGAAGTGAAACCGTAATATTGTGAAATGCATGTGACGGAAGTATCTCTGCCGCCATAATCGCGACTTGGGGCACGCCACGTTAGGTTAGGAAATTTCTCCGTCGACTACGCTTTTTATGGGAATATAAAGTGTTTTGAGGTTAATGTATATTAATCGGTATTTCTCAGGAATGGTCCATTATCTTTTCATGAGAGTGGTACTATGGGGCAAGGCGGACCCCTTCTTCCCTCCCCCTCCCTGCACACCGCGCGAGTTGACTTCTATACATTTCACAATATTACGGTTTCACTTCGATAGATTACAATCTACCGAAAAATAATACTTTTTATTGTAAGCAGTATGCAGTTCGTTTGACAATCTTTCGAGAGTTTACAATCTCTCTAGTTATATTACAGTCTAACGTGTTTGACAATTTTACGGTGACATAGGTAATACATATTTTAAAACTAAAAGTTGCAAAACAAATGAACCATGTACTGTTTTTCATTAGGAAAAATGTTGAAGATCACAATAGATGACGATTCAAGACTTGAATAGGGTTATTTTTGGATTTCAAAGTTGAGAACTTTAACAAATATAGGTGGGTCAACGACCGCTCTTGCTATTTTAACTGGCACTTAATATAGTAATAACCTTTTTCTAGCAATATCGATTTAGCTTAAGTATAGACTATTCTTAAATCAAGTGAGTTGTTTTACAGTTTATTGTTTTCTAGTCGTACAACACATTGCTCGCATTTTGTTATTAGGCGTTTATTTTTTTTTCTGACTTAATTAATTTATCCTACAACAGTACTGGCCAACGGTATTTACAAGTAATTACTTATGTTTATTTAAAAAAAAATGCCCAAGTAGGTATAATTATGCTACAGTATGTAAAATAGGTATATAGAATCAAGATTAGGAGCAGCAGCTAAACACAGGAATAAAACGCAACTAGTCAGATTAAACGACGATAAAAAACTTATTAAGAAATCAACTGGAATTTCAAGGACATAAGCCTAGTGATATTCGCATTTTCCTAGCTGGGACACTGACGTCAATTTAAAAAAAAATGTATTACTGTAAGCGGTGTAGGTAAGCACCTAATTAACGTTAACCCTTTAGTAATTATGTGTGTTCCCATAGTAAGTTTAGTGTACTTATGCGTTCTTCGCATTGGTATTGGTATTTCATAACTTGATAACGACTAAATACTTAAACAACTTTTCGAATAATTAATTGTTGTTTTCGAAACTAGTATAACATATCATAAAAACTTCTTATCAAACAACGGTCGCCTAGTCGGCACGAATCAGCGGTGGTGACGACATTTTTGTTACCTACTTCCAGTTGCCGGGCTCGTCACTCACCAACCGGTGCCATCGGAAAAACGTCCATCTTATTAGTAAGATACGTTTTAAAATTCCATACAGCGACCGCGTGACTGTTAGTCGCTCGGAATCGTAACAAACAGATCCAACATGGCTACTCCGAACATGTTTTCTCGCTCGCTCCTATTCTTATCTTGAACGTGAGAGCGAGAAAGCGCTGTGGCAGCGAGCTGGCAGCTGCGCGCACAGTGAACGAAGTGATCGGTTTGACGTGACGTACTTTTAGTTACCTCGTGCATTCTAAACGTCAAAGACGGTTGTTATTATAATAATATTGGTTAAAGATGTAGTGTATTTTATTGAGCAATGTCTTCCGAATTTCCCGATGTTCATCAATTTGACGTAGATTTGTTAATACGTGAAGTTAAAAACAGTCCATGTTTGTATGACAAAAACGATTCACACTATGGCGATCCGCAGTACAAGAGAGATAAATGGGAGGAGATTTCTTCAATATTATTTAAAGACGTTTGGAACAGTTATGATTATGAAGAAAAGGATGCTAAATGTAAGTTTTGAATGTTGTTTTTGTTAGTACGTAAATGACTTTTACTAATAATCAATTAATCTGACAGATGTCAAGGAGCTGTCAAATACAGTGCATTAAAGATTTTTGGCGCTTAAAAAATATAGGTAGTACTGCGTTGTCCATTAAGCGTCAGTTCACACCGACATCATAGAAACGACCGCATCTTTTTTAAAGGGGTCCCGAGAGATTTATGAAGTACCTAGCGATGTAGAACATAAGTATTAAATAGTTATAATGGAACTGCAAAAACAGACATAAAAACTATTTTGTTTCATTTTATAGTTATGACTTAGGTACTGGCTTTTGCCCGTTGCTTATCTCGTGTTAATTTTGAATCAAATCCAGTTGTGCCCTGCTTGTTATTATAATATAATTCGATCATGATTCGAAAGACACATGGCGCCATCTATTATCATTAAAACGTTATTGATGTTTTCCTCGGGAACAGAACTTTTTTTCGGGATCATAGGGTGTGTTCTGCGGGCCTAAAATGGTCGCTTTAGCAGAATCATAATATGAATCACGTTAAAAAAAATCTTCGTAATATGGACTTTATAGTCATGACCATACAGTCCATTTTAAGAATTTTAGTTTTTTAATGTGATTCATATTATGATTCTGCTAAAGCGGCTATTTTAGAGCCCCTGTCATTACACTGTAAGTTGGTATTTTGTAAGTTTTAGAATTTAATATGATGTGTTTGTTTATGTTGTCGAGCGTATGACACTCGTGGGCTGAAGCCGAAAATCAGCGTCAGGTAGCACACAAATTGTGTTGCCATCTGACATTATGCTGAGCTGAGGCCCTTTTGGCATTATTATTTATGTTTTTGTTTATTTATTGTTTTTAAAATGTTGTGCCAAAAACACAAATTTCTTTCTTTCTTTCAAAATCAAAATCAAAGCATTTATTTTAAGTAGGCCACACAGGCACTTTTGAATTGTCGAAACAAAGATGAAAATTAAATGTAGCTACAGTCCCAGTCACAAGACATAAAAACTGTAAAAGTAGGTACTCTATTTGCCCATTCCCTAGCGTAGATCTCTATGGAGAAGAACGGGCAAGAAACTCCATGGACACTCTTATAAATCAAAATTTTGTTACAAAATCTTGGTTACATCATTCATGTTGAGATGGTATAATTATGTGAGAACAATGTAGCAAAATGTGCACGTTAAAAGTGTCCATAGAAAAAACAAAATAAATATTTCTTTCTATGTGTATTTCTATACTTACGCCTGACAACATATAATTATGCATTTCAGGATGATTGGTTCAGTGGGTTAGGCGTGAAAAGTTCACAAACAAACTTACTTTCGCATTTATGATAAGTAAATAAATATCGCTGGACATTAACACACAGCGCCACCTAGTGCCACACTAAGCAAAGCTTGTGTCGTGGACACTAGATAGTTGTTAGACTACATATATACTTTTTTGTTTGTAAATACATACTTATTATACATATAAACATCCATGACTGGGAAACAAATGTCCGTGCTCATCACACAAACATTTGCTCCTACCGGGATTCGAACCCATGACCCTAAGAACGTAAGGCAGCATCACTACCACTACGCCAATCGGGTCGTCATGATATTAGTAAGGATATATTTTTTCCTATTTCAGGTGAACTAGTAATGAAAAGATGGAAGAACCTTCGAGCTTGCTTCTCTAGAGAATGCAAACGTCAAAAGGATCCTAAATGGGTATATGGTGTTGCCTACAAAAGACGCAAATACATATACTACAATGAATTGTTATTTCTAAAATCTGTAAACGACACAGAAGAAACATCAACAAACGAAATAGATTTATCAGAAAATTCTGAAAAGGAAAATACTACATTAACCGTAAAAAACAAATACGGAGAACCTATTCCAGATCCAATAGCAATACCAAAAACTAACGCTAAGGAAAGAAGAAAGAAGAAGATTAACAGAGTTGAAACTTCAACAAATTCCGAAAAAACTAAATCTGTCAAAACAACAGCTTCAACCAATTCTGTCAAAGGCAAAACTTCAACCAATTCTGACCATTCATATTCTACACCCGTTTCAGACACTACTGTCATTATATCGAATGCTGACAATACTTCAATGAATTCGGTCCCTACTCCTACATCTAATTCTGTCCTTACTCCTTCATCTAATTCTGTCCCTACTCCTTCGTCTAATTCTGTCCCTACTCCTTCATCTAATTCTGTCTTGATAAACGTGAATGAGACAGATAGTACTAGTTTTGCCTTTTCATTGGTACCAATGCTCAACATGTTATCTATGGATGATAAGGTGGAATGCCAGATTAAAATACTGTCAGCTATTCTACCATATATGAAGAAATGTAGGGATGATGGTCGGACCGCGGGAGGAGGAAAGAGAAAGACAGCTGCGCCTATTGGACAAACGTATGAGAAGAAAAGGAAGGAAGATATTGTTATTGTTGAGATTAAAAGCGAAGCCGAGAGTGATTGTGATTTTTAGGTCAAAGACCGCGTGTTTACTGTTAACAAAGTGTTTAGACTGATTTAATTGTTGTGCTACTTACTTACTGTTTCTCATTCATTAACGACCCACATTTTATGGTCTAAAATCATTTGGAGTTTCACAGTTTGTGGTGACTTGCTGTGTTAGACTGTACAGAACATAATAATAATTGTCATCGATATAAGATCATATGCATTGGTTTATCTTACAAAAACTGACAAGTGATATTTTCAGGTATGTGTAGGTACGTGTTTTGGTACATGCAATAAACAATGTACTGACGCAAACGGCGCCGTCTAACGGACTGTCTCTTGTAAATGTTGGTGTTCAAAATTGCTGATTATCAGCATTTTATTTGAATAAATTACTTTTGATAAGATTTCAACGATGTTTCAGTTATGTATTTTTAAGCTTTTGTTACGTTTTTGTACACAACGTAACGAAACCAAAACTCATTCTAGTTCCCTCCGTCATCATTGCGATATTTCTTTTGTTCTCTGGATCCTTATCTGGGAACCTTCAAGTTATGGAGATCATCATTTGCCTGTCTTTTCCCAACTATGTTGGGGTCGGCTTCTAGTCTAACCGGATACAGCTGAATGCCAGTACCTATTTTACATGGAGCGACTGTCTATCTGACCTCCACAACCCAGTTAGCACTATATAATGCGTTACCCCTTGGTAAGAATGGTTGTTGGAATTCTTTTTTTGAGCCACTAACTACCTGTAACGACTGACTTCTAGATAAGGAGATTGTAAGTCAGAATTTAAACTTTTTTCACAGCTTAAAAAAAAGGTTTTACCTCACTTAATAAAGTCCTTTCCCAGCAATAAATTTTGCGTTGAGTTATTTAAGAATCCTTGGTTGACTGCTTCGTGAAAAGTCTGTTTATATCTTGCCAGGTTGTATATCAAGCCAATGGCTTTCCATCCCCGATTCCTTTTCCATTCCGCCACTAGATTCACGCATCATTTATGCCAATTGTTTTATTTTGTAAGTTGCCAGTTTTAATGGCCGCTAGAGCTACAAGCCAGAGAGTAGAATAGCCTTTTTGAAATTTATGAACCTATTCATTTAGTGGGCCACTGTAAACTTTTATATTTTTCAAGTTTATTTTCTCGAATAGGTGGCCATTTATAAGTCTGGGACGTTTTAACGCTACGGAGTATGTGTGGGAAGAAAACAAAGTTTTTAAAGTGATATTCTTTTTTAAGTTATTGGATTAAGAGACTGTTCTCTTAATCCAATAACTTACAATCCCGTACAATTTCTGTATCTGTATACAGATACAGAAATTGGGCAATGTCGAAAATTGCTGTCAAATATTTTGCTGTTTTGATTAATTTGGTAATATTACTGTATTAAAATGTGAAATATGACTAACAAACTATCTTGAATATTGATTATGTACTGCAATAATTGTTAACGTAACACTGAATAATTGGTTTCTAATGTAAAAAAAGCATTTGGAAAGTTTCCAAATATTTCTTTTTACATCTACCACTGATTATTCGGTTTACGATACTAATTATTGCATTACGTTACCAATATTCTAGATAGTTCGTTAGCCATATGTCTCATTGTCTTACTGTACTTGCGAGGTTGATAACTTTGATACCCATAATATCAGGGGGGTGCATAAAAATTAATCCGCCACATTGATATATATTTTAATATATCAATGGTCCGCCATCATTGTGAGATATTAGATTTAGAATACGTCACTTCATTGTCAAAAACAGCTCAATCAGTTGGGAGTAAATATTTTATTAACTTAGTTGCAAGATTTGACCTAAACAAACATAAGTACATAACAAGTTAACTAAGAGCTTGTAAAAAGTCGAATACCTACATAAAGGGTGTAAAATACTTCTTTTTGTAACCGTTCAGGTTTAAAATGTCCAATTCTCAAAATGTCCAACGGTTTCAAAACGTCCAATTCTCAAAATGTCCAATTCACAAAACGTCCAAACGACGCCGAAATGCACTTGTTCTCATCGCAACATTGCGATCATTTTTTTTGTTGTACACCATACCTTGTCACAGAGATATGGGGGGTCTATTTCTTTTATACCTATACAAGTTTTTGTTGTATGATTTTTACTATAAACACTTCCACGACCCCCGTACTATTTAATCCATCAATCATGGCATTAGCACGTTTTGAGTGTGTTACATTGAGTTCTACCACAAAACATGACGACGTTTCTCAGCAATAATTTTTGCGTAAATTTACTTAGTTTGATGTACAGAATGCTTGGTTGACGGCTTCGTGATGAGGTTGTTTACACCCTGTATGATTACCAACCTGCACTGGGCCCGCGTGAGGCATCGTGACTTTAGCTCCATCGCGTCAGTGAGAAGGCCCGTTTAGTCAGAGCACTAGTTTTCCCGATTTTCCCCTATGGGGTTGAGACGTGGACAATCCAAACAAGAGTAAGATAGAGGATAGACGCATTCGAAATGTGGTGCTGGAGGCGGATGCTCCGAATTCCATGGACAGCCAAACGCACAAATGTGTCTATACCTACCTCTACCTTTCCCAACTTGATATCAAGACCCGATTGTCTACAGTTTGCCTACAGCGTATTTTATCCTATTTCGGTCACATAATGCGAAGAGGAGGTAGCAGCCTTGAAAAACTGATCATTGTTGGTAATACCGAAGGCAAGCGAGCGCGAGGCCTGTCGCCAACACGATGGTCCGACCGAGTAAAAGAGGCAAAGCAGAATCCTCAAGCAAATTTCAGCAGGTGGTGATGGCAACTTTCGACCGGAGTAGATGGAGGCAGATTGTCCGCTAGAAGGGGTCCAGTGAGAACGATCCTCAGTAATGAGGGACCGACTAAAGAAGAAGGAGAAGATAGGAATAACGTTTCAGCTTGTCCTGAAAACTGGAAAATAAACTTTCAGAAAGGTATTGGTATTTTAACTGAACCACGCACTATCTGTGGTCTACTCCAGATAATCCTTAATCTTAGGTTTTTATTGTCCAACTTTAATAAAGGTGCCTTCTAAAGTTTACCAATTTCAGTACTTTCAGCAAGTTCTAGTGGTAGTACTAAGCTATAATGTAAATAACTAATAAGCTATAAAGTTCCCACTGCTGGCACACAGGTTTCCTTTGTATGAGAGGGAATGGGCTGTAGATCCAGTGCGTATTGGTAGATGTCACATGTCTACTTCCGGTTTCGTCATAATGTTTTCCTTCACCGTTTTTCAAATTACACAAAGTATTTCGCCTGAAGGAAGACCTCCCACTAGGTGGACCGATGATGACCTGTTGAAGGTTGCAGGAATCCGCTGGATACGAGTCGCACGGGACCGGTCAATGGGGCGACACTTGGGCCTATGTCCAGCACCCCTGCTGTGTTTCGGCTGAAATGATGATGATGATGCGTTTGCCTGCGTTCGAGGCCACGACTCACTGTTCGTAAGTTGGGGTCGCCTCCACTGGGCCACTGCTGCTCTCCTCAAGTAAATACTTACTTTACCTAATTCATACGGGTAATGCGATATTTGTTAATTAAAAAAAAAAAACAAGCTGTAGGAACCGGGGCTGTGGGACTGTTCGAAAAAGATACCGCGGCCCTGGAACACATAGGGCTAAGAAGGTACATGGATGAGTTTTAGTCAGTAAAAGTCTGACAATCCCTTCCGCTTCGCCCAGAGCGGGAGGGGTCATTTGATGATTTCCCATCCGAAAAACAAAAAGAAGCCATGTAGGAAACTACTTCGCATTTAAGGCAACTACAAGAGCTTTAGCGCGTGCTTTACAATACCTGAAAGTATATGATTCACTACAGTAAACAAAACCAGAAAATATGATATTTTTCAGGATAATATATGCTACTAGTACGATAGTGTTTTGAAAACATAACACAATTAATTTTCCTCGATAAAAAAAAAAAACACTAACTTATCTCTAAAATTTTCTTGTAACGAGTAAAAACTATCTAAAATACATGCGATCATTCTGATTTTTTAGCTAATAATTCTACAAGCAGCATATTTTGCTAATATGCTGCATAGTGTTTTATTTTTTTAGTCCAATCCATAGATTTTTTGTAAATCGATCGAAACCACTAATTTCGCACTATTTGGCCCGCAGTGACTGACGTAACAACCACTTTGTAGTGCAAGCTGATTAGAACTTTATTCCAACAATTTTTCAGACGAGTTTGAACCACCACAAATAGAGTTGCTAATTTAGCTCATATGTATAGTCGCCTAAAAAACCGTTCGTATTTCTGCACGTCTACGAAGCACGTTCATGCTAGGCTCTGTGGTGACTTGCAGTGAACATTTGCAAGTATAAACCGACACGTGGTCACATATCAAGTGCTGTTAGAAATGGGACTACTCGATCTTGTCATGTACAGTTTAGAGTTGGTAAAGGAATACACTGAAAGTGGAAGAAGAAATAGCTGAAAGTGATGGGGTACTGACAAAAGCTGAAAATGTTGCTGTCCTCGTCTGGTAGTTGAAAACAAAAAGGGATAGTACAAAATTGGGGCTCTTTAATTAGTTTGGGTAACATAACTTCACGCCTGTAGTCCTTGATGCGTTAGGCAGGTTGCTAGCTCACCGTCCGTCTATTTTACGACGACAGGCCGTGTCGACGGCGCGTTCGTGTTCCACGCGCGCCTCAATGAGATGTCAGCAGAAAGGAGGGGCCCGCAAGGACCGAAGCCTTGGAGGGGGTGGAGACCTATTCCGACCACCGGTACATCCGGTTTGACGTCTCCACCCAGTCCTCAAGCGCGCCGGTCCAACAGGCCCCGAGTGGTCCGCGTTGGGCGTTGAAGCAGCTAGACCGGGAGCTCCTCCTGGAAGCCTCGATCGTGCAGGCCTGGGTGACATCACCGGACAGGCCTGCCGACGTTAATAGTGAGGCAGAGTGGTTCCGGGAGGCCATGTCCGACATTTGTGACGTGGCAATGCCCCGAGTCCGGCCAGGAAGCGCCCGACGTCAGGTGTACTGGTGGTCGCGCGAAATAACGTCTCTCCGTGAGGCGTGTGTTGCTGCGCGGCGCCCGTACGCCAGGCATCGCAGGCTCCGCATTCGCCCGCCGGATGCGGCAGCCATTGAGGCGGAGCTGTACGAGGGATACAGAGCGGCGAAGACCGCCCTCCGGGAAGCGATCCTGCGGGCCAGGGAACTGGCCCGCTTGGAGATGCTGGAGACTCTCGACAGAGATCCGTGGGGGCGCCCTTACAAGATGGTGCGGAATAAACTCCGCACCTGGGCCCCCCCGCTGACGCAGAGTCTCCGGCCTGACCTCGTGGTGGACGTGGTGAGCGCTCTGTTCCCCTCGCGGGGGGAACATCCGCCCCCGCCTATGGCTCCGCCACCTGTGGTGCCGGAAGAGGACCCAAGCGACGACGACGACACTCCGGAAGTGACTGGGGTAGACCTGAGTGGCGGTAGGGAGGCTCAAGGCAAAAAATACCGCCCCGGGAGCCGATGGCTTGCCTGGCAAAGCCTGGGTCCTGGCCTCGGATGCGGAGGCTCTCGGGCCCTGACTGAAAGGGCTCTTAAGCGCATGCTTGGAGAGAGGCCAGTTCCCGCTTCGTTGGAAGACGGGGAAACTGGTCCTCATCCAAAAGCCGGGGCGCCCTGCGGACTCTCCGTCCGCATTTCGGCCCATCGTGCTGCTCGACGAGGTGGGCAAGCTCTTTGAGAGAGTAATTGCAAACCGCCTCGCCGAGCACCTTGATGAGATGGGGCCGAATCTTGCGGAGAATCAGTTTGGTTTCCGCAAGGGGCGCTCCACAGTGGACGCCATCATGCGCGTGAGAGCCCTCATGACGGGGGATGCGATATCCCGGGGCGGAGTCGTCTTGGCGGTGTCTCTCGACATCGCCAACGCCTTCAACTCCCTGCCCTGGAGCTGCATCAGGGAGGCACTCCGGTATCACCGGGTGCCGATCTACCTCCGTCGTGTGGTCGGGGACTACCTGACGGACAGGGCCGTCATCTACCCCAGTCGCTGCGGAGAATGGAACCGGCGAGAGATGTCGTGCGGTGTCCCACAGGGATCGGTTCTGGGACCGCCCCTGTGGAACATCGGTTACGACTGGGTGCTGCGCGAGGACCTCCCTAGTGGTGTCAGCGTCGTTTGCTACGCAGACGACACCCTGGTGCTGGCACAGGGGAGGTCGCACGAGGCGGCGGCCAAAAACATGACACGCGGGGTTGCGATAGTCGTTGAGAGGATCCGGCAATTGGGTCTCGAGGTGGCATTGCACAAGTCCGAGGCCATGTGTTTTCATGGGCCTCGGAATGCGCCACCGTCGGGATCCACACTGACGGTAGGAGGGGTTTCCATCGGCGTCGAGTCGACGTTGAAGTACCTAGGACTCGTCCTCGACAGCCGGTGGAACTTCGTGGAGCACTTCCGACGTTTGGCCCCCCGGGCTGGAACGGACCGGGGCTGCCTTCAGGCGGCTCCTGCCCAACCTTGGGGGGCCAAACGCCTCCTGCCGCAGGCTCTACGCGGGGGTCGTGCGGTCCATGGCCCTCTACGGGGCCCCAGTGTGGGCGCGTTCCTTGAGGCGGCGAGCCGCCCATTACCTGAACGCGCCCCAAAAAGTGGTGGCCGTAAAGATGGTCCGTGGGTACCGCACAATCTCCCGCGAGGCAGCGGGCCTGCTTGCCGGATTGCCGCCATGGGATCTGGAGGCGATAGTCCTCGCGCGCCTGCACGACTGGCGCGCGGAGGCACTACGCCGGGGGGAAACTCCGCTGCCGCGGCAAATTGCCGCTCAGCGGACAGACCTCCGGCGCGATCTCATGGCGACATGGAGAGAGCGACTGTCGCAACCCCGTGCAGGGCACGCCACGATAGTGGCGGTAAGTCCCCTCTTTGAGGAGTGGCTGGAGAGGCGCCACGGCGTCCTCACCTACCGCCTGACGCAGGTCCTCACCGGACACGGATGTTTCGGGAGGTACCTGCACCGAATCGGGCGGGAGGAAACGCCCGGGTGTCTCCACTGCGAGGATCGACCGGAGGACACGGTGGAGCACACGGTGGAAGTCTGCCCTGCGTGGGCGGAGCACCGCCGTGTCCTCGTAGCGGCGATCGGCGGCGGCGACCTCTCGCGTCCGGCCCTGGTTCAATCCATGGTCCGGAGCGAGACGGAATGGGAAGCCGTCACCTCCTTCTGCGAAGCAGTCATGCTAGCGAAGGAGGTGGCGGAACGAGAGAGGGAGAGATCCTCTCTTCCCGGCCGCCGCGGGAGACGCACCGGGCGTCGGGGGCCACGTGGTGGCTACCGGCCACCGTAGACGCGGGCCTGTGGACGGTTGGCTATGGGCTAGCTAGCCGTCCGTCCGTCTAACGACGACAGGCCGAGTCGACGCGCGACGGCGCGTTCGTGTTCCACGCGCGCCTCAAAGAGATGTCAGCATAAGAGAGGGGCCCGCAAGGGCCGAAGCCTGCCGGGGTTGCGGGACTGTTCGAAAGAGATACCGCGGCCCCGGAACGTAAAGGGCGAGGAAGGAACATGGATGGGTTTTAGTCAGTAAAAGTCTGACACACCCTCCCGCTCCGCCCAGAGTGGGAGAAGTCATTTGATGATTTCCCATCCTAAAAAAAAAAAAACGGGTGCGGGACCGTTCGAAAGAACACAAAGGGCTAGAAGGAACATGGTTTCGCACATTTCGTCAATTACGCTTAAGTCCCACGTAATAGGGTCGAGCCTATTGCCATCAACCGGACACAAATACAGACTCCGTGGCTCATCATCATCATCATCTCAGCCGAAAGACGTCCACCGCTGGACATAGGCCTCCCCCAAGTGTCGCCACATTGACCGGTCCCGCTCGACTCGCATCCACCGGATTCCCGCAACATTCACCAGGTCATCGGTCCACCTAGTGGGAGGTCTTCCAACGCATCGTCTTCCGGTTCGCGGTAGCCACTCCAGAACTTTTCGGGCCCATCGGCCATCCGTTCTGCGAGCAATGTGCCCTGCCCACTGCCACTTAAGTTTTGCAACTCTGTGGCTGCTACTGATAAATTCCTAATGGAATACTCAATAATACGTCGCCCGACTCCGAAATCGAACACAGCAATGAAGCATCACTGCATTAACAATGCTTAATTACTTCAATTCAGCATTGCATTAGATAACCAGCTCATTTCCTACCACTTTCACAACAAACTCGCATTTCTCGACAAAACATTTCAAGTCGACCCACATGCAAAATGTCGGACATAGCTCAACATCAGAACAAAGTTTAATAAATAGCATTTGCCCCGACTTCGCCAGGCTACAAGCCGTTTTTATTCCCCCGGGCTATTTCTATACGAATGCTTTTTGTTTTATTCTCTTTTTGCGGACAAGATGCAAATGTTACCAACAAAACAACAACAAAAAAACTTGCTTTTTGTAGCTAAGTTTCTTTTGTACAAGAATTGCTTATAATAAACCTGTCAAGCAATTATTACTTTAATACTCTGAACTATTTCATCATCTGCGTAGCGTTATCCCAACTATGTTGGGGTCTGGAGCGACTGCATATCTTGCCTCAACAACCCAGTTATCACTGGGTAATACGATACCTCTTGGTATAACTGGTTGTCAGACTTTTTGGGAAACTAACTAGCTGTAACGTCTGTCGAAGATCAACAAATGACAGCCGTGACCAACAACTCAACGTGCTTTCCGAGGCACGGAGGAAACTCTGTGTGTAAGGGTGGTCATCCTATTTAAAATCATCCAAGGCAAGCACGGTTTAACCTTAAGATCGGCGAGCTCCTCCATAATCTCTCGTAATATACTTTATACTGGTGCTTAGTTTTAGGAGGATTTTACTATTTATTAACATATTAACTCAACTTAAGCTAGCTGTTTTAATGGTCAAAGAATTAGCGTTGCCAGTCAACGTAAAAATGCTGCCATGCTGTCTTCTGGATATATTTCTGGATGACAGCAATGTGTAGGAGTACTTAAGACGCCTTAGCGCCCTGTTGTTTATGTCGTCAGTTATTTTATCTACTAATATGTGTTAATGGGAAAGTTAGTGAGGATAGATGGATGTACGCACAGATAAGATATAAGAGGTTAGTAAGGAAATAGTTCCTAATTTGTATTGGAAGGCATGTCGCCGATTGTCTCCGACTTTTTACTTCACTACAAGCAAGAGACCCACACGTACGTGTATTATGCACATAAATAAACTACTCACTCTTAGATCGCGAGCTTGCTATAGATTGTCACACTTACGCAAAAAACTCACACACGCTTTGCACGTTGTCACAATAAGAGCGCGACTGTTGGTCGACTGACATAAATATTTTGCTCGGGTGGTACCATACTTCGTTTGAAATACTGTTAGAATAAAGTTCTAATCAGTTTGCACAATAAAGTGGTTGTTACGTCAGTCACTGCGGGCCGAATAGTGCGAAATTAGAGGTTTAATTATTCTTTAAAAGTAAAATTAAATTATCGTGTTTTGGGGAATCAAAAAAAACTAGCATTATGTTCATTATTAAATTGCCAATCCATTGCCACATTTCTCTATTAGTCTCATGTAAAAACAATTTAAATCTAAACGAAGAACTAAATTCAATCCTCACTAAAACCATCACTTGGATGAACGCACACAACCTCGAAATAAGTTATTCCAAAACTAAACTTATAACCTTTAATCGACACCAAAAAACACCCTTGATTTTACTTCTAATAACTCAAAAATATAATTTTTTAAAGAATTTACGCTACTTGGTCTTAATTTGGATACTCATATAAATTGGAAATCCCACATACAAAAACTTAGATCAAAATTTCAAGATTTTCATATGCTATACGTGAAATAAAGAAAACCATCAATCTTCAAACAGTGCTCACCACCTACTATGCATATGTTTATGCATTAACAATGCATAGGATGTGTTACCCTTTGGGGAAATAGCACAGACGCACCATCACTTCCATCATCACCATCCTTAAAAAAAAATAATTAGAATCCTGGCAAATATTGATCAAACCGACAGCTGCAAGCCTCACTTCCAAAATTATAATGTCTTAACACTCCCCAGTATATACATATTAGAAAATTACAAATTTGTTCGTAAATATCAAGAGTTTTACACAAAGCGCGAAGATATACAATCATGTTTCACACGCCGACACAAATCAAGATTAAACGTTCCGCAATCTCGACTAAAAATACACTCAACACGCCCCTATGTAATGTCTATAAAAATATATAATAAACTACCTGAAATAATAAAATATATATTAAACTACCTGAAATAATAAAAAAAGAACAAAAATTAAACATATTTATAAAAAAAAACTAAAACAATTTTTAACAGAAAAACGCTATTACATAAATGAATATTTAAACGATAAAATATAATTTAATAATGTATAAAAATTTCTATGTGTATGTACTCGTATAAAGAATTCTTATTATGGTATTATTGGATTTGCTGTGCCCGACAGGGTCCATAATGATCTCATTTTTAATTTACCACCTAAGTAGACATTGTGGAATGCAAATAAAGTTTGAGTATTGAGTATTAGTATAGGTAGCCAATCAAAATAACAAGCTTTACGAGGAGAAGGATGTTATCTCTATATATAAAAATGAATCCCTATTTCCCTTGGTCACGGCATCACGCGTGAACGGCTGGACCGATTTCACTAATTCTTTTTTTGTTGTGTCTGTTATTGTCAGGAGAAGGTTCTTATGAATAAAAAAATTGATATTTAAAAAAAAAACACGAAATTAACCCAGCATGTCCAAAGTCTTCAATTGTTTCACCGCATGCATGCCAATAGCTATTTTAGGCAAACTGTCAGTGGAACAGATATCCTAATAGATTCAAGGCCGCCTATGACCCGCTGATCGAAGGTTCAAACCTCTTTAGATTACTTTTTGTGATTTATTTCGATTTTTTATAAGATTTTTACTTTTAGTGTTTGTAACCATGTATTTTTTTGATAGCTGTAAGATTTTAAACATTTTTAAATACATACTTTTCATTTATATAGTTTGCTTATCTTCACATTTTGTTGACGTAGAATTTAGAGTCTTACGATAATTTGATTCTGAGTATCAGGGAAACTCATCGTGCGTATGATGCATTACTACCTGCTGATATTTTGATAAACGAAATAGTCTCAATGATAATAGCTTTCGTCACGACATTACAGCACGAGTATTCAAGCAGAAACTCAATGCACTCAAGAACTTCATTGTAATGTATGATTTCGGAGACGTGTGATGTCCATACCAATATTATAAATGCGAAAGTAACTCTTTTTGTCTGTCTGTTTGCTACCTTTTCACAACAAAACGGCTGATCGGATATCGCAAAGAAATTTGGCAAGGAGATGTATTTCAACCTAGGGAAGGACATAGGCTAAATATTATCACGCTAATTACTTACGGGGGTGAGCAATATTGCATTTCGTCTATATTTTTCAACTGTTTAACAACTGACAACTGTCATAACGTGCTTTGTTATAGAATAACTATTTTAAACCTATTGTCATTAGAGCTAATAGCCCGTCGGTGACGGCTACCGCCTTTCGATCATTGTGTCGCAAGTTCAAGCCTCAGTAAAGACATTGAATTCTTTTTGATTTTGTTTAATTCTGTGAAATTCCCGATAGTAACTTTGGTTCGCACGTTCAAAACCCACCCGGTTTTCACTTTTTGTGACAAAGTATTTTTTTTTTTAAAGATTAAGATTTCCAAATCATTTTTATATACATACTTTTTTTATAACACTTAAACGACAGTTTGGGAATCATTTATTTCAAATAATAAATCTGTAAACATGGCGCTTAAGTTGTTAAATAATTTCTTAAATTTGTGTCTGTGTGTCTCTACGTAGCCCTTTTGTTATAGCATCACGTGTAAATTATAAAACCAATGTGGTTTGATTCAATGCTCAAATTAATATTGTGCATAAAATCAAAAACTTAGAGAAGGTTTCGTTTCTTTGTAATCGGTGCTCTCCATCAAAATATATATGACTTTAAAGTTTTTAAGGAGAACTTATCATCATGATTTAAGGATTTATGCCATGACATCTATTGAACAAAAATGGTACTAATTAATAAAAATCACACGATAGAGAAGAAGAGAGTAGTCAACATGACCCTGCTTTAAAAATCTACGTAGGCGGTAGTGTCTCTGTTCGACCGCTTTCCATGCATGGATTTGACTCCATTTTCTGAATCGCGGTGTTATGATTTTCCGTGAAAGAATGATGCTGACATTCGCCCGTGTCAGATGACTCATGTTTGGTTTTTTGGAAGAGGTTCGCAATTCAACGCCTGTTTTCTTTATGTAGGTGAGCAATACTCAAATGACCTGATGAAAGTTGCAAGACTCCGTTGGATGCGAGTCCCACGAGACCGGTCAATGTGGCGACACTTTATAGGCCTATGTCCAGCAGTGGACGTCTTTCGGCTGAAATAATGATGAATGATGATAATTCAAATGGAGTAGGGCAGGACACCTAGCAAGGCGCGGTGCTGTCAGGTGGAGTAAAGTTGTGACCAAGTGGCGTTCTAGAAATCGAAACAGAAGTTTTGGTCGTCCAGCGGTGAGATAAGCAGACGATATTGTTGCCATTGCGGGAATATCCTGGATGAGACTGGCACAAGAGCGTAGAGCTTGGCACAAACAAAGAGAGGCCTGTACCCAGCAGTGGGTGAGAAAACCACAGCATGCCTGAGAGTTATTTCTCGACGGCATGTAAAGCCAAGACAGAGGACCTTGGGCGGCATAAGAACTCTGACACCAGGTTAGGCACTAACAACACGATAAAGAAGAAGATTGTGTTGGGGCTTATTTCATAAACCTTTTTGACAACTTTAGACCTGGCCGAAGTTTGACTGTGATCGAAGGTCTAGCGATGGAGACGGAAGACAGTCACAAGAGGTCCGAAACAGTTTACAGCAGGTATATCGTGTGTCGGCTCATTTCATGCACCTTGATATAAACCTTAGACCTAGCTGGAGTATGAGTATCATCGAAGGTCTAACGGTAGAAATAAAGGCAGTCACAAGAGGTCCGCAACACTTCAAATCTGCTCTATCGTGCTTAAGGCTCATTTCGTGCACCTTGATGAGAACTTTAAACCTAGCTGGAGTAAGACTGTCATCGATGGTCTAATGATGGAGACTGAAGGCAGTTGCAAGAGATCCTCAACAGTTTACAGCAGCTATATCGTCATTGGGCTCACTTAATGCACCTTGATGAAAACTTGAGAAATAGCTGGAGTATGACTGTCATTGAAGGTCTCATGATGGAGGCTTGGAGACGAAAAGAATTTGCAATAGGTTCTCAAGAGTTTACAGCGTCTACATCATGTTGTATTGACCTGCCTGGAGTATGAATACCATCGAAGGTCTGTCTTTGGAGAAGGAAGGCAGATGCGAGAGGTCCGCAACAGTTTGAAGCAGCTTTAACGTGTCGCCGCTCAGTCATGCCATTTGATGAGAACTTTCGACCTAGCTGGAGTATGATATCGTCGAGTGCCCAAGGATAGCAACGAAAGGCAGTCGAGGGAAGAGCCCTTATTTGGAAAAACATAAGTAGAATATTTGGCGATTAATGTAAACCTATTCGGGAAAAAATAAATTGTTACTTACTTGAATCTGTACTTCTGTACTAATATTATAAAACTGCAGAGTATGTTGATTGAACGCGCTAATTTTAGGAACTGTTGGTTCGTCTTACGCAGACGAAGTTGCGCGGGTCAGCTAGTAAATAATAATTTTTTATTTGTGTGGTTTGGTTGTGAGGGGATTTTTAAACATTTTACTATTAAAAAACTACCATTTTGGCGTCAAGAATATTTATGTAGAAATTTAATTTATTTTTAATAGTTGGTATTTCTTTTGGATAAAAAGGAGTTGGCTCCAAAAAACTGCACAAAAAACGGCTTTTGCTCGGGGAAGCGCCTTAATGTATTTGAAGGCACTATATTCACACATACTCGAACATAGCCAACGAAACCCACGACTCACAGACAACCAAGTAATATTTACGGAGAAATTCGCGGCCGAACGAGCGCCATATTTATTAGAGAACCACTACCGGTTCCGATGGCGGCCATGATTTAAACACGCATTTCCTGTGTATCACTTGACTGTTTTCCGTTGGCAAGGAGTAATATTACATTAATTTATTTTGTTCATCGGATTCTGGCGTGGAAGAGGAAATGGGGAGGTTAAATTATTGGAGATGAGTATAGGAAAACGATGGGTCTGTTTTTTGGTATTTGTTTGTTTTCTATGAGAATTAGTTGTCTTCGTGTAATTGGACCTGCAATGCAATTTAATTTTAATAGGAAATCTCTCACCAACAGGTTGACACTTCGCGTGACCAGAGGACTTTTTTTTTACGGATGGGAAATCATCAAATAACTTCTCCCACTCTGGGCGGAGCGGGAGGGAGTGTCAGACTTGTACTGACTAAAGCCCATCCATGTTCCTTCCTCGCCCTTTATGTTCCGGGGCCACGGTATCTCTTTCGAACAGTCCCGCAGCCCTGGCAGGCTTCAGCCCTTGCGGGACCCTTCAGTGACCAGAGGGCTGGCTCTTTCTTTGGGCAAATAATTAGCATTGCCATTGACAACGTGCAGAGGAGTACTTTTACGCCTAAGTGTCCTATTTACGTCGTTGAATATATTATAAGTAGGTACTTACTTTTAGTTTTATTTTTGTTATCATACAGGGTGACTGGCTCCGCTGGACCCGCCATAGCAAATTCGCATATACAGGAGGTCATTTTCAAATTACTGAACCTTACTTTCCCTAACCAAAGTTTTATAGTTTAGGAGATATGTCAATTTTTATACTTTATTGAAATTTTTCCTAAATTTGACCTTCAAGCATTCATCACTTTTTTATTCCTTGATTTTTGTGGGTTTTTTACTATTTGTTGGTAGTCATAAACATTGGTGATTAAAATACCTCGGAACTTCTCTCAAACTAAGGTAAACAAATAAGATAGTACGCTTTTTAAAGAAAATAATTAAAAAATCAAAATCATTACGAGCAAATTCAACCTCAAATAAAAAAAAAGCTATGGTGTTTTAATGATTATTTTTTCTCAAAATTGTTCTCTAGTTTATAACCTTTCCAACGATATCAAATTTGTATTAAAAAAAGTTTCTAGTTTAAAAAAAAACCTTTCAGTATAGGTTTGTTAAAGCTAATTGTACAAATAATTTTTGCACATTTATAACTAGGTAGGTAGGATTTACATTTTATTATTCAAAATAATACTTTTACAATGTAAAACCGAAAAGTATAGGAAAAGATACTGGAAATCTAAAATCCTTTGTCCTTATTTTTTCATTGCAGGCCAACTCTTTGGCCCGGTCTCAGACGTAGAAGAATCAAGTGCAATGAAGAAAATTAAATAAGGACAAAAGAAGAGATTATTTAAAAAATAAACAATAATTCTTGTTCAGTTATTTATTAAGATATTAAGCTTGTCTTACCATCATGGAAACGAGGAAAAGATATCGGACATGTTTCAGAAATCGCGGGCAGCAATTCGAGCAAAAACTTGCTTGCTTCCCGATATAAAAGTATTTTTTTGAATAATAAAAAATGTGAATCCACTAAGAACTTTTACCTTCCTAGTCATAAATTTGCAAAAAATACTTTGCACAATTAGCTTCAACAAACTTATATTGAATTGTTTTTTTAAAACTAGTAACTTTTTAAATACAAATTTGGTACCGTTGGAGAGGTTATAAACTAGAGAACAAATTTTGATAAAAAATAATTATTGAAATACCGTAGTTTTTTTTTTTAAATTTGAGGTTGAATTTGATCGTAATGATTTTGATTTGGCATTATTTTCTTTAAAAAGCGTACTACTTAATTTTTTACCCTAGTTTGAGGGAAGTTCCGAGATATTTTAATCACCAATGTTTATGGCAAAAAGAAGTTATGAATGCTTGAAGGTCACATTTTGGAAAAATTTCAATAAAGTACAAAAATTGACCTATCTCCTAAACTATAAAAGTTTGGTTACAGAAAGTAAGGTTCAGTAATTAGAAAATGACCTCCTCTATATGCGAATTTGCTATGGCGGGTCCAGAGCCAGTCACCCTGTACCTATATAGTTCTCACAGAACAATAAAATATAACTCTTATATTAGGTGAATATAAATCTTATTTCTGGAAATTTAAAATATAATAATACTAGTGACTCTATGTAAACTCACCAGGAATATTTATTACCACACCAGCTAATTTATGTACAATTTATTGGCTCCTGATTTCCGGTATGCCATTGTTAACCAATTTTATCAAATACTGTGTTTTAGGTATTTACCTAAAACAGAGTACCACAACACTTACATTAATTTAACCTGAATTGGCCGCATTTAGTATTATTAACATTAGGCAGCATTTTGATTTAGTTGTGAAGTTCGGTTTGATAGCCAGAAACCCAGGAATAGAATATTACATTAAGTACTAGTTATTTATTTAACCGGAATAATAATGTGGTCAATTAATGAAACTAATCCTTGGTTCTGGGTCTGTTACAGCTGTGCTGCTATGTACCTAATGTTATGATAGGCATTCGCTCCATGTGAAATAATGGTGTTTAGCAGCATTCAACTTGGGTTTTAGATTTATCATAGTGTATAGTATTCTACTAGTCAAGCCGTTTTATTTGATAAGTACAAATATTGAGGGAATTGTGAAAAACTACGTAATCCGCCATTTTGTGGTAGCGGCCATCTTGGCCTGATTTTCATCAAACATAGCTAAGAACACTCCCGATTAATGAATTCACCTTTAAAAAAAACTTATTTTTTTTATTTTTTTTTATTTTTATTGGTTCACCAACAATTGTTTACACAAGTTGTATGCTTAAGGTAACATGCAAAAATATAAATGCAACAGTGCAACAATCACTTAAAGGTAAACTCCGCATGCATAAAGAAGTTGTACAATTTATAATATTAATCTAATTTAAAAAGAACAATAATAATAATAATCTAAAGGTCTTACTTAATCAAAATCGGTTTATCCGTTCGGGAGCTACGATGAAACAGACACACACCGACACGTCAAACATATAACACCCCGTCGTTTTTGCGTCGGGGGTTAAAAAAAGAAATATGCTACATAGTGTTCAAATAATATTTAAGTAAAACTAACAGTTTTCTCTTACAAATGCCCAGTTAAAGCCTGTTTGCCTCAAGTGTACGATAATAACAATAAATTATAGCAAATGCTGGCGATCTCATGTTTAAAGTTATGGCCAGACCAATAAAAATCTTCTGCTGTTTTATATCGCCAGTATTTATTGCTTTGCTTGGCTATTTTGTTGTGTTTCTATTTCTAAGCTGGGTTAACGTGCTGATAAAGTACTGAGAAACAATGTAGGTACATACGGTCGACCTACCGGCAGTGTTTTACCGATTTTGACATTGTATTGTATTCAAGCCCAGAGTGGTGGCGGCTCCGACTTACGAAAAGTAAGTCGTGAGTTCGAATTCAGACAGGCGTATTACTTTGTGTAATTTATTTCATCACCAATTGCTCTCCAAACGATGAAGTAAAACATCGTGAGGAAACCGGCAGGTCCTAGAACCAAAAAAATCGAAGACATGTGACATCTACCAATCCAAACTGGGCCCGCGTGGTGGATTGTGGCCCATTCCCTCTCATAGAAAGGGAATGATGACCCAGCCCTCATAATAGGCTGATGATGATGATGATCTAGCCAATACAGGGTATACGGGACTGCCCTCGGCAGACTGGTGGGGTGAATTCAGTAATCCTATTAAACAACCGGTACAAGAAATTATTTCAGGACTGGTATGGGAGTCCAATAAAGAATTGTTTTATTTCCTCGTACGCAATGTATCGTCGCCGTGGCAGAACCGTCGCAGCGAACAGCAAGTGCAACGACGAGTTCGAATGTCGGTGGATCAATGACCGATATTTTTTCTTATTGCCATACATAAGCACTTTATTTTTGAGGAGCTCGTAGCTAAATAATAACAGCCACTCGGGTTGATCTCTAGGTTAAGCTGTGCTTGCTTAGGTTGGTCTGTGGATGGGTGACCACCCTTACATACCGAGTTTCCTCCGTGCCTCGGAAAGCACTTTAAACTGTCGGTCTCGGCTGTCATTTGTAGATCTTTGACAGTTGTTTCAGTGGCCCAAAAAGTCTGATAACTAGTCTTACCAAAGGTCGGCGCCCGTTTAACCCAGCACTAACTGGGTTGTGGAGGTCAGAAAGTCAGTCGCTCCATGTAAAGTACTGGTATTCAGCTGCATCCGGTTAGACGCTTTACTCACCACAACAAACTTTACCTAAGTACAAAGAACCAATCAAAATTTAACCACGATTTCGTCTCAAGCTTTCCTCCTGTCAGAAAAATCATAGAGAACTTGAATATTTACAATCCCAAAAGATTTAAAAAGAAGTCGGGACGTTTGACTTAGGGGGATAGGTCCGCCATCTGTGCAGGCGGTGGAGCGAGGCGACCGAAAAGGGGACAAGGAAAGGGATAATGAGGTGTGGTGGTGGTTCTAGCGGGGGGTACTTAAAGTTGATGACATTTCATTTCCATGTTTGTCAGGACCGTGACAGTGACAGCAGTATGCTGGCATAGGGGCCTTTTGGCCTCCTCGTGCAGAACCATAATCGGTTGGCTTCCAGTCTAATCGGATGCAGCTGAATACCAGTATTTTAAATGGAACGACTGCCTATTTGACCTCCACAAGTTTCAGAACTCAGTTAGTACTGGGTAATAGGACACCTCTTGGTGAGACTGGTTGTCAGACTTTCGGGTCTATCTGTAACATCTACAATTGACAGCCGGGATCAACGGCTTAACATGCTTTCTGAGGCATGTAGGAAACTCGGTAAGTAGGGAACGGGTGGTCTCCATCTACAGACAAACCAACGGTTTATCCTATAGATCGACCCGAACGGCTGTTATTATTTAGCCTCGAGATAATCAAAAACGGCTGAAAACATACCTTCAAAACTGTTCCACGGTCCTTTTCCACAAATCACATAAATACGAATACAGGCACAGGTCAGCTGTCACCTCCTCCTGCGCAGCAGTCATGCTAGCGAAAAAGGTGGCGGAACGTGAGGCCCCAGCCATCATGCGAGACGCACCGGGCATCGGAGGTCACGTGGTGGCCCCCGACCACCGTAGGCGCGGCCTGTGGACGGTGAGCTATGTTCTAGCTCGCCGTCCGTCCGTCTATGACGCCAGACCGTGTCGATCGCGCGTTTGTGTTCCAAGCGCGCTTCAGAGAGATGTCAGCACACTGAAGGGCCGAAGCCTGCCGGGGCTGCGGGACTGTTCGAAAGAGATACCACGGCCCCGGAACATAAAGGGTGAGGAAGGAACATGGATGGGTTTTAGTCAGTAAAAGTTTGACACTCCCCCTCTCGCTCAGACCAGAGTGGGAGAAGTTATTTGATGATTTCCTATCCGTAAAAAAAGGCACAGATCCTATCTTGAATCTATGTTCCACTACAGCTGCGTCACCGTTAATGTATCAAAGGTCGAAGACGCTTTGTTGCTGGGAATGCAGATAAAACAAATGACAGGAGCTGTTTAGGACATGCCATGAGCAGAGAGCATATTTACCAAAAGTTTGAGTGTTGACGAGGAAAAGTTGTTTTTAGTTTTTCTTGTACTTAATATTTTACTTGTTATTTTCAACATTTTTGCCAGGATTCGAATATATTTACTTACGTATTCATAGCCCTTTTGAGTGCTACATTTTATACTCACTGAAGAATTAAGAATATCACGATATCGGGACAAAAATTGTTATTTATAGAAGCCGCTTCTACACTTTTGTAAACTTTTCTGGGTAAAGGTACAAAAGTATATGTTATAGCCTGCCGGGGCTGCGGAACTGTTTGAAGGAGATACCGTGGCCCCAGAACATAAAGGGCGAGGAAGGAACATGTATGGGTTTTAGTCAGTAAAAGTCTGACACTCCCTCCCACTCCGCCCAGAGTGGGAAAAGTTATTTGGTGATTTTCCATCCGAAAAAAAGGGCACAAAAGTATGGAAGCGGCTTCTTGCCGCGACGCGACTGTGTTGAAACAATGTTACTTGATCTAAGTCGAAATCGTCACTCGTGGCCATCAAGACAACACTTAGTGCTCCAAAATTTCTCTGAAACTTTAAACCACCAAGAACCGTACCTTCAAAATAGTACCACGGATTTATTTTTGAACGGATTCACCCAATCACAGAAATACGAAAACCGGCACAACTTCTATCTCCAATCTACGTTCTACCACAGCTTCGTTAGCTCTACCACAGATGCATCAAAGCCTAAAGGTGCTTTGTCGCTGGGAGTGGGGCCCCACTTGTGGGCAAAAGAGGAACAATTGAGCTGCGTTCGTTATTCGCGTCGGGCGGCGCAGTCACCTGATTACGCGCTCCGGTGGACATTAGTGATGGGATGTGTGTCGATATTTTTGGGTGAGGTTTTGTAAAGAATGCGGTAATTGTCCCACGGCATGAAACTAATGGAAAAAAAGTTTTTTTTATGATAATCCTGGTTATGAACTGTCTGTGTGCCAAAGGAGACAAGGTTTTTTAGGCCCTCCTGGTCGTTGCATTTATTATTCATAATCACACAAAAAAAGTGACTATTTTACTGTAGTATAAAACGAAATATTACGTAGAAATTAAACCGGAATCTTAAAATCATAGTAAATAAGCTATGTTATGATATTTTTTGCGAGTCAAATCATTCCTGTTGTGGTCAATGTCATTTGACAGAAAATACTTACGTGAATAGGGGCGTTTTTCCGTTTACTAAAAAAAGTACGGTACCTACCCATTGGTAATCATATCTGCTATAATTATAATACAATCAGAATAGAATATAAAAATAAATATTATTCAACTGTAAGCATTTTTAATTCAATTTTTAAAGGTTTACACTAAAATCGCATAGATGGTTTAAACAATCAACGGGGCACGGAGCGTTATAAATCCACTTTTTTAGTGGTTGACAGATAACTTCATTATTTTGACATTTACTTTTTCTGTTTATTTTGGTTTTCATAAGTGTTTTTGTAGACTTTTCGCATTTGACATGGCTTAGCTAATTTAACCACTGCAATCTAGAGGATATAAGGAAGAAATCAATGTACGTTTCATTATTAAATGCTACAATTTATGTGGGTGGTGTAATCCCAAAAAAAAAATCTCCTTTCATACTGATTCGTTTAGTAGTTTTCGCGGGAAAGAGAATTAAACTTTAAAATTTATTCATCCATCAATCAATCCTCCCGAACTCTCGCATTTATTTATAAGTAAGTTTTTCCTCTCAATTTACTCACACTGACCAGTATTCTGCTGTCGGACTAACAATTAAATTTTAATTGATTCTCGACATAATTGCTTAACAAAGCCACACAATTTATTACCACTGAACAAAAGCAATAGTGACATAAAATTTATTAAGAAAATAGATAACGATACTAGGACACATGTTAAAGAGTTAGTTCTAATTATTTTGCATAGAGACCACTCAAGTCTACGTTACAAATGAACTATATTCTTATCAGATTTCTCTTTGATTGCCTTGTTAGTCTAGTGGCCGCAAAAGCGATTGAAAACCTGGAACCAGTGACCTCATGAGTCCAGTGTTTTCGGTAGCCTAGCCGGTATTCATAGTCAGATATTCTGCCCTCAAACTGTCGAAAAGTGTGTACTTTCAATTACACGGTACTTCTGCCTAAACTTCGACGATAACAGGTGTGATGTTATGACAAAGTAGTAAACTAAACTTATTTGGTGGGTAATTGCGTCATATTTTGTAAAAATCTAATCTATCGATATCACTGCCTTCCCATCCCTAGAAGCATTCTGGCAGCTTTAAGTGAACATTTAGTCCAGCGCCGACCTCTCCTACATCTACAACTTGGGAGGGACGTATGAATAAACATTTTGTTAAAAAATAGCACGAGTTTTATTTGACGTGTAGATCTTTGATATTACACAAATATCTCGCTATGTTCGCTGCCAGGTTTGGCAGAGGTGTATTAATAGAACAATATGCGAGTTTCCACCATCAATAAATTGCAAATCTATTTAGTCCGTCAGTTACAGTATTGAAAAATAATGGACACGTATTTTTTTGTTCTTGTAAACCAATGAATATTGATTAAGATAAAACGCATCAAAACTCGGGAGTGGGGGCTCGTGACGTCAGAACGCACTAAAAATTATACCACGGCATGACGTATTGAGAATTTTAAAAGCGTCGTATCTTCGTCAATTTTGGTTTACGTAACAAAAGAAAAAATACGGGTCAAATATTTTTTGAAAATCTAACTGATTAGATTTTCGTCCTATTGTTAAAGTACCATATAGGTTACGGCACAAATCGTGCATCGGGGGTTCTATTGACATTCCTGATTGAAAAACCCCATATTAATACTTTGCTTGACCTGGAAATTGAGCCTACGACATCCTGCTCAGTAATAGCATTTGCAACCACTACACCAACAATATTATTTATTTGTAATTGACCTGGGAACTGTCTCGGACGTTGTTGGCTTGATTTGTCAAGAGGTTTGCGTCACAGAGATTCTGTATTGATTCGGGTTCAGGCATGTGTTTGTTGACGGTGGGAAAAACATACATACATACAACACAGTCGACTGACGACTCCTCTGGTCAAAACACACACACACACTCAAACAACTCACTCTGCAACTAATGAAATCCAGAATCAACAGAGTGCCTTATTTTATGTTACTTCAAAAATTGCAGTCATCATCTAACTAGCCTTTTCCCAACTATGTTGAGGTCGGCTTCCAGTCTAACCGTATAAAGCTGAATAAATGGTAGCCGGGACCAACGGCTTAACGTGCTTTCCTAGGCACGGAGGAAACTCGGTATGGTCACCCATCCACAGACCAACCTAGGCAAGCACGGCATAACCTAAATATCGATCGGAGTGGCTGTTATTATTAGCCACAAGCTCCTCACAAATTGTGAAAATCGTCATAAATCTTAACCTATGGGGTTTTCTAGATGATTTGAAAATTACACAAAATAAAACTCAACTCTATGAGAAATCGCATATAATACAGAGTGTAAACTACCTCATCACCAAGCCGTCAACCAAGCATTCTGTACATCAAACTAATTATTAGTTTTTCTTTACGCAAAAAACATTGCTGGTAAACAATACGATTACTTACATATGTTATTTTTTTTGCGGTGAAAAATTACGTATTGTGGTATAACTCAATGTAACACACTGCTGATGAATGGATTGAATAGTAGGTACGGAGTCCGTGGAGGTATTTAAAGTAAAAATCTTTCTATAATAATAAGTAAAAAAAAAAAACCAATAAGTAAAAATAAATTGCCAAAATGTTGTAACTTTGACCCCATCATCTCCGCAAGTAGAAAGTTCCCAGGTATGGTGTAGAGAAAAAAAATATTATCGGAATGACGAGGAAAACAAGTGCCTTTCGGTTTCGTTAAGAGGTGTTTTACACCCTATATACACTGAACAAATATTTTCAATCCTGAGTGATCAAAAGAAATCTAAAATTATTGAAAATATATTATGTATGTATGGGCAAGCATGTAAAGGACGAATTGATATTAATGTAATCGTAAGAAATAATAATACAGTGCTCAATAAGTTTTTAAAGTTCATACATAAGGTTGAGGACACACTTAGAACATACCATCACGCTTGTAATCCCTTAAATGGTTTGGCAGAGGTGTACCTAAAAGTAAGCTCAAACGTCAGTTATGTTGTAAAAAAGGGCGCGCCCAAAGAAATATCAAAAAAACAGGAGAGGTGGCAAGGGGGCATGTCGGTGTCCGCGCGACAGGCACAAGACCCCTCTCTACCCTGACCTCTTGTGCCAATCATAAGCAAATGGCTATACTATTTTACAACAAATACATTGCTCCTCAACCACTACCTAAGTTACTGACTGGACGAGTAATGTAAAAATCACCAAACGATAGTTCAATAAGCACATGCGTCGCGTGGTGCGGCCGCTTATTCTTACGACGAGTTAGTGATGTGCTTGTGTAACGATTTGGTCTGTAGATAGGTGACCATCCTTACATACCGACTTTCCTCCGTGCCTCGGAAAGCACGTTAAGCTGTTGGTCCCGGCTGTCATTTGTCCATCTTTGGCAGTCGTTACAGGTAGTCAGTGGCCCAAAAAGTCTGACAACCAGTCCGTTCAGTTAGCAAGTGGTATTGTATAACCCAGTATTAACTGGGTTGTGGAGGTCAGATAGGCAGTCGCTACGTTGGGGTCGGTTAGACTGGAAGCCAACCCTAACGTAGTTGGGAAAAGGCTATGAAGATGATGAGAAAGTGTGCCCACACCTTTAGGCGTCTTTTTAAAATTCTGCTTACTTTGAAGTTATTTTTTGTGAATAATTCACCAAACATTTTCAATTAGTTCTGAACCAAATGATTCATTGAACTTTGATCTAGACTTTTTTGAAATATTTTTATCGCTCAAACGTGGAATGAATAGAAATAGGTACGTATTTACGCATTCAATAAAATTGAAATAAATTGGGATCACTGATTTATTACTCTGTTCTGATTTTTCAAGGACAAAGAAGATGTAATATAATTTATCAGTGGTAATAAATAACCTTCTTTTTTTTTGGATGGAAAATCATCAAAGGACTTCTCCCACTCTGGGCGGAATGGGAGGGAGTGTCAGACTTTTACTGACTAAAACCCATCCATGTTCCTTCCTCGTCCTTTATGTTCCGGTGCTACGGTATCTCTTTCGGACAGTCCCGCAGCGCCCCACCACCTGCCACAATAGCCACCTAATATTATGCCTGTAATTGCTATTCTTAAGTTTCAGTGGGCAGAGCACATTGCTCGTAGAACGGATGGCCGATGGGTCCGAAAAGTTCTGGAGTGGCGACCGCAAACCGGAAGACGTTGCGTTGGAAGACCTCCCACTAGGTGGACCGATTAGATGGTGGAGGGATCCGTTGCATGCGAGTCACACGGGACCGGTCAATGTGGTGACACTTTGGGGGAGGCTTATGTCCAGCAGTGGACGTCTGCAGGCTGAAATGATGAAAGACGATGCCTGTACTTCTTGAAGGGTGTGGCACAGGTGTAAGCACACTTATATTTCGCCAGTTATCTGTAAATCCTACGTAATATGGGGGAGCCCTGCTATCAATTGGGCTCAAATCCAGACTACATGACCGGTAACTTAGAAGCGGGGCTTTAAGAAATGTTAGCATTATTTTTACGAAACTTCAATGTATATCCCAGGAGTAGCGGTGGCCCAGTGGTGGCGGCCCCGACTTACGAACAGTAAGTCGTGGGTTCGAACTCAGACAGGCGCGTTACTTTGTGTAATTTATTTAAAAGGAAAACATCGTAAGGAAACATGTCTAAGAACCATCTACGAACCCGCTCTGTGCCCACGTTGTGGCATTATTGCCTATTCCCTCTCAATGAGACAAGGACTCAGAACTTATGTAAACTACCTATATTCTTGCAAATAAATGCATCATTCATTCATCATTCAAGACCGTACCCCAGCAGTGGGAACATTATACGCTGATGATGATGATTATGTATCCAAGAATCGGCACATTGTGTAACATTTTGTTGATCAGAAACAAAAAGTAACGTCTGGCGGTCCTGGGATCCTGGACAAATAATAGTGTTAGTGACGATGTCAGTTTAAAAAAATTCCTTGTGTGAATCTTTTAGTAATAAAAAACCTATAAATCATTTTTCCGGTTACAATTCCTTCACGAAACTTCTACCAACTCAACGTTGCCACAATGAAATATAAACGAACAAAACACAAGATCTCGTTTTCCCCAAGACGCCTTCATTCTGCTCTAATGCAACAAAACAGACGGGTCTTACCTCTAGAGACTACAATGTCTCTGTCTTACCAACTACTAACTCATTGCCCAAGTTAACTGTGTCATAGAGTAAGGAGGCCGTGTAGAGGTGAAACTCATGCGGAATTAAGGCAACTTATTATCATCTGCTGAGCCTTTTCGCAACTATGTTGGAGTCAGAATAAACGGATGTGAACGTGAGAATGATTGAATGATTGTCTGTATCGGTCTGCGTCAGGCCGTATACAGAAAGAAAGCTGGAAACTTATAAGCGCTTATCGGCGCTTGACAGTACTGGTAACCCGCGCAGGAAAATATATGAACGCGCGCCGATACGCGCTGACCGGCGCCGACAAGTACCGACAAGCTTCAACACGCGCTGGTCAGCGCTGGGCGCTGCCATTTAAAATTAATAAACAACTGCTTCAACCTGCTTCCTTTGTGTAGAACGGACCAGCGCTGTCAAGCGCCGGTAAGCGCTTATAAGTTTCCAGCTTTTTCCAGCTTTCTTTCTGTATACGGCTTCAGGCTGTTGACCAAAAATTGCTTCCTATTTGCTACCCATTGCTACTTATAGCCTACTAGCCGATGCCCGCGGCTTTGCCCGCGTAAAATGATATACTAAAACCTTCTTCTTGGATCACACACTATTAAAAACACGCATCAAAGTCCGTTGCGTAGTTTTGAAGATCTAAGCATACATAGGGACAGACAGACGCGGCGGGAGACTTTGTTGTATAATACGTAGTGATTAATTGCTACCTAACTTGGCCACAAAATAAAGGCACTTCAAAATGACCTGTCAATCTGATATCAGGATGGCTGATCAACTATCTACAATTGCAGTTGAATACCTGTATGTTACATGGAGCGACTGTCTATCTGATTTAATAACCCAGTTAGTGCTGGGTAATAGGTTACCCCTTCGGTAAGACTAATTGGTACGAGTATATTAATAACTAGCACTGCACCCGCGACTTTGTTCGCAAATATGGTGATAGCTCCGCTAATTTGCATGATATCAATATAATTTATAGCATATTTTACTCGGTAAAAATGTAGCTTTATATTGGTAAAATATTTTTTTAAATCGGTTGAGTAGTTCTTGAGTTAAGTCGTAACAAACAAACAAATAAAAAATCAAATCTGTATTTTTTTTAAAATTAATTATGATTGTTACTTTGATAGACAGTCTTGTCTTTGTTTAGCCTTTCCTCTGTTGAAGCCAGCTTTCAATCAAACAGAATAAGCGATTGATTATTTGACTATACTGGCTATATAACACGATATCCATTTGTTAGACTGTTAATCTGACTTTACGGTACCTGCAATGACTAACTGATTTTCTAATAACAGCTGGACCTGACGGATTCTTTACAAGAAAACCTATGACTGTCAAACTCCGTCGAAGATGCATTAGTACCATGCTTATTTATGTAGATGCAGAATGGAAGACCATGGGTGTCGGCTGAATCAGACTGGGTGCAGAAGGCAGAGCTCAGAGAGTTGTGGCACAGCTTGGAAGAGGCCTTTGTACAGATGTGGACAGTCAAGTATTTAGGTTGAATTTAGAGCAGACTGTCGCCTCTATACCATATTTTACTATGTTTGTGTATTTTTAGAGACAGCACACATTTACATTGAAAATAGGAGCATGACTTTGTGTTGAAACAATTTGAGAGTGCCTTATGTCTGTAGTTTAGAACTCTAGTTTGAATCTAATTAAATGAGCATGTCTACCTATCTAAGTATGTGTAAACATATGTTAGGTACCTACCGTCTTGTTTTTTAAAGGCAGTCCTAATACATATTATGGTGGGCCTAGAAATCAACGCACGCTTCACCTGCAATTAATTATGTAAAAAAACGCTATTTTCGATTGACCTGAAATTTTGCATACAATTATATTAAGTTTGGATGACAATGAATGGTTAGTAATGTTACGTCATGCCAAATCTAATATGGCGGACTACCAAAGATTTTTGAATATATATATACCCATATCGTGGGAATATGGGTATCAATAAAAACTTTTTTGCAAAAAATATAACCGACATCACACAAAAAAGTGAAAAATAACTTTAGCTTTAGAAGTCGGTGACAAAAAAACTAAATCAATCAAACAAAGGTCATAAAGTAAAGTAAAAAGTAGGTAAAGTTTTTATTTTTCACTTTTTAGTGGTTCACATGTGCTTACCCTTTCACAGCGTATCGGTGAGATTTTTTGTTATGAACTGGTGTAAACAATAGACAGACGTGAGTCTTCAGCGATCCCAGTACATTTGCTATAATTTATTAAGGAGTTCAGTTGCCTATCTTCCGAAGTCACCAGATATGTCTCCTATCAAATCGAAATGGGATCACTCCGAGATTGTACTCTGCCTAAAACTACCCAAACCGCTTCTGGTGTGCCTATAAAGTTAAGGAGTTACCTCTATTTCTCCGGGATCCCATTGAATGGAACTTTACACGTCTAACTGTCGAAATCTGGGTGTACTGTATACTTCTGCGTACTCCTTCAGAGCATACAGGTGTGATGTTACGTCATGATGTTGTATAAACAATAAACAACCAAGCGATTGCAGCAATTACTGCAGCTTTGCCGTATATTTTTGAAGAGTTCCTTTTATATCTCCGAAGATCAGCGTAAGATCTTAACCAAATTGACATAAAACCACACGGAAAGCACCAGCTTTCAAATAAAAGAAGAATCATCAAAATCGGTTCACCCAGTCGAAAGTTCTGAGGTAACAAACATTGTCGAAATCTGAGTATATTGTACACATCTGCGTACCCCCTCAGAGCATACAGGCGTGATGTTACGTCATGATGTAGTGTAAACAATAAACCTACAAGCGGATGCAGCAATCACTGCAGATTTGCCGTCTATTTTTGAAGAGTTCCATTGTATATCTCCGAAGATCAGCATCAGATCTTCAACAAATTAAAATGGCACCCAACGGGAAGCACCAGCTTTCAAATAAAAAAAGAATTATTAAAATCGGTTCACCCAGTCGAAAGTTCTGAGGTAACAAACACAAAAAAAAAAAAAAAAAAAATACAGACGAATTGAGAACCTCCTCTTTTTAGAAGTCGGTTGAAAAAGGGTATGCTGAGAAAGATACGAAAAATAAAATGACGTCAATCTAAAGTGTTTTTATTTATACCATAATTTCAAGACAATTTTCACAGAAAAATTACCGAATGTTGCGCTCCTCCAAAAAACGGAAGGTCCCGTTCCAACAATGTCGTGACGACAGATAATCGTGTAGTTTTAATATCGATGAATTAATAGTCACAAAATAGTGGGAATGGGACCTAATTCAAATGTTAAAAGAACAATATGGCACAATACGTTAGCCGAAGCTGTCCCAAGGCTCTGTCCTAAGTCCATTACTGTATAATTAATACACAGCTGACATTGGCTCCTGCCTTAACACTGACTGTCATCTTTTACAGTATGCCGATGATCTTGTCCTGTATGTAGTCAATGCATCAGTTGTTGATGCCGCTTCATCTCTCTGTATCTCTCTGGACTCTTTAAATCAATGGCTCTCAGACCATGGTCTCTCCCTATCTGCTCCGAAAACTTCAGCTGTCATTTTCTCCCGGAAACAACGGATTCCTCAAGTCACAGTTAGCATTGAAGATCAAGGTATTCCATTAGTTAACAAAGTAAAATTTTTAGGCGTGTGTTTGGATTCCCAATTATCTGGTTTACCCCACATTAATTATTTGGTTAAAAAATGCGAAAGGGTTATCCCTATTTTAAAAGTTCTCGCGGGTGTATGGTGGGGTGCCCAACCTTACACTATGAAATTAATATATAACGCTTTAGTTCGTAGCATTATAGATTATGGTTCATTTTTGTTAATTCCATGTAACAAAGGCGGTTTAGCTGGATTAGATAGGGCTCAGTCTCAATGCCTTCGCATTATCGCAGGTTGCATGAAGTCCTCTCCCATTAACGCCTTGCAGGTCGAATGCGCCGAACCTCCCTTAGCCCTGAGGAGGCAGTATCTGGCGTCCCGGTTCCTGTCTAGGGTTATCCCCAAAACTCTACATCCTCTTATACCAAAACTTAATGAATTAGTTACCTTGTTCAGAGATTCAAAATATTGGAAATGCAAGGAACCTCCTCTAATATTAAAAGCATTTTGTCAGCTCCAAAATTTATCTTGCCCTATTGTCCAATATCCTAGTTTACCATTGTTTAACTTCCCGTATGAAGTACTTTGCTTCAAACCCCAAATATTTTACAACATTGGTATTTCTAAAAAGTCCCCTTCGGCAAACTCGACCTTTAATGCGGTGGTGTGTGAGCGATGGAATGGGTTTCAAAGTTTTTTTACTGATGCCTCTAAGTTAACAAGTAACAATTATGCTGGTGCTGCTGTTTATTACCAAAATTCTAAAATTATCTTGCAGTTTAAATGTCCAAAGGAACCTTCTGTGTTTACAGGCGAGAGTGTGGCTTTATTGGAAGCATGCCTTTTCATAGAATCCCATAATATTAACTCTGGTGTCATTTTTACAGATTCCCTCAGCTGTCTTCAATCCCTATTCCAGAACCCCTTCAAGAGCAAATTATACAGTCCACTTATTTTAAATATTAAAAAGATATATTACTATCCTGTGCCAATCAGCATAAAAACACTCATTTAGTTTGGATACCCAGCCACTGTGGCATTCAAGGCAATGAATGTGCTGATACATTGGCTAAAGACGCTTGCACCTCCCCAACTGCAGACCTTAAACACCTTAATCACCAAGGCTATGACCTACTAAACCTTCCCAAATCGGATTTGGTAAGCTCGTGGCAGGAACTGTGGAACAGCTCAAGCAAAAAGAAAGGTAGTTTTTACTACGCGGTCCAACCGCTAATAAAACCGAAACTATGGTTCTACCATTACAAGAAGGCACCTAAAAGTGTCATATCGGTCCTATGTAGAATTCGCATAGGCTTTTGCTGTTCTTCAGTTTTTCTTAATAAAATTCGCGTGCAGGACTCGTCCCTCTGCGAATGCGGATTGGATGAGGGTAGCTTGGATCACATTTTTTTCGAATGCATCAACAATGACCCATCCTACGACATATATAGTCGTCTCCCCAAATTAAAGATTCCTGTGCCAATTAATTTCCCTTCTCTTTTAACATATACCTCCCCAGAACTGCTCCAGATGTTGATGATTTTCATCCGTCATAATAATATTAAATTATAAAATGATATTTGATGTGGTATATGTTTGAAATTTTAATGTTATTAACAATTATATTTTACTAGCGGACGTCCCGCGGTTTCACCCGCATAGTTCCCGTTCCCGTGGGAGTACGGGGATAAAATATATCCTATGTTACTCGTGGATAATGTAGCTTTCGAATGGTGAAAGAATTTTAAAAAAAACGGTCCAGTAGTTTTTAAGCCTATTCATTACAACCAAACAAACAAACAAACAAAGTTTTCCTCTTTATAATATTAGTGTAGATGAATATGTGTATTCTTGTTTCAGTGCTGTCCTACTAACCCAACAACAAGTGCTACAATGAGTTCAGCTATTTAATTGTTTTATTACTTCTCAATTCTTTTTTTTTTCTTTGTTTTTTTTCTTTCTCTTTCTTTTCTTTCTTTCCTATACACCACTTGCTTCTTATTTCACTTCTGACATTGGCAGAATTGTCGACATTGGCATCGACATCAATTGCCATAAACAAAAATAGAATAGAATAGAAGTCAATCTACAAAATTTCCACTGCTGGAACACAGCCATCCTCTCTAAGAGAAGAAGTGGGCTGTAATCTACCATGCAGGACCAGTACAGGTTGGCAGATATCACATGATATCTTCATTTTTTTTTATTCTACGACATTCCGGTTCCTTACGAAGTATTCCTCAACCGTTTTAATATTTACGTCCGGGTACAATACGAGTATATTGCTATAGGACACTTTCCCCCTCGTTTATTGCTTCTGAAAAAGGTGCTCAAATTATTGTATTATTAATAAAATCCGTTTAGTAGGAGATGCGATGTAATGAGATTACTTTCTTATTGGGTGTTGCTATGGCAACTGTAATAGCTCTCGAATTGAGAGGGTATCATGTCTTTTTTGGAAGAGCGCAGCGATATTTTGTAGATTGAACTGTTTTAATAGACTGCAAGAAGTAGAATGTTCTATATTATGAAAATTGACGAATAGTTTGGTATGTGACATTCAAACGGTTAAAATTTTTTTTTTTAGTTTTTATAATACAATAGATACTTTGTTATGTTATTTGGTTTATGCTAAGTTATTATTGTAAGTTAGTCATTTGATTTATTCAAACAAATTTTATTGTAATTAAAAGGATATGGTACGAGTATGTACCTGTAATTCGTAATATTAATATTCTACTAATAGTTATATTATAATACACCACTAATTTTCAATTAGTACAAAAAATATGGGGCTGTATCCGTACCCTTTACTAGTTGTATTTATGTAGTCAAAGGTATAAAAAGCGAAATTCCAAAATTGTTTACGAACATTTTGTCTTAATTGGTAAACTCATAACTGAATGACGCTACGATGATCCGATGAATGACTAAATGACGGATGATGGTCACAAAAACGATGAATGAATACTAATATGAATTTAAGAATGGCCTGTATAATATTTCCATACAATGAGTGACATTTTGGGATATAAACCAACGCTAATAACTTTGCTGTTAATCAATATTATTTGTTGAGACTTCACGTAAACATATAATAACAATACCATATTTAACAAGCCATTTAAGTATTTGTACTAACTAAAAATTAGTGGTGCGAAATTCACATACTATTACATGCATTTTCAAAAGATCAAACTAATGAAAATCCTTGTCTGTTATTAATTTAAAACTGGTCCTTCGAGCCAGATCATAAAGAGCTGTTGTTTTTTTTTTTGAAATTGACAAATAACGCTAATAATGTTTATATCTATTTTTTTTACTTTATTAGTGAGCTCTGCAGTTATTCTTTTTCTTCGTCGTGTCTTTAGTTCTTAAATTATTGTTTATTTTTTTTTCGATTAGTGTCTGGATTTGTGCCCGGTTGATGGCAATGGGATCGCTACTGCTACATGGGACTTAAACGTTACTGGTGAAACGTAGCTGTAGTATTAAGTACAACTCTGTGGATCCCTTTGAGGATCACATAATATCACGCCTGTAATCCTCAAAGGGAGAAGGAGGAAGGAAGGCGAAGGAGGAGGGGGAGAGGGAGGGGGTTTCTAGAAAAGCTAACTATATCGGCAGTGCTATCAGTGGCTTTAGGCAGATGCCTTAATGTGAAGATGGAATTGCACAAGGGCTAAAACAGAAGGTGGAACATAACATAGGTATTGGCATTTCTGAGTAGTTTACATATTTTTATAATTACTTGGAAGAGAAAACACGCGAGCAATAAGCTTACTTGTTCCTAACTTTGCATACAAATCTGACTAAACCAGCTCACAATACATCTTTCAATCGCCTACAATCTCTCACGTAAGCCACACAACACTACAGCGTGTTCGTCTCGTTATTGACAACGGTTGCCATGACAACCGACACTGAGCAATCGCCTTCAGAGACGCGTGTTCACAAACACGGGGTGTCATTTCCTTGTAACGATGTACGGTTAGATGGAACGAGTTGGGGTAAGGCTGGATTCAGACAATACTAGTTGTTGAATATTGCTTTGAACTTTCACCAAGGATCTTTATGTTTTTATTTTAAGGAGAAGATAAGTTCTGTGTTATAAAAGTGTAATTAATATTCTTGGTGAATAGAATAGAATAGAATTGAATAGAATAGAATACTCTTTATTATGTACACCGTAAAAAATATAAATACAAAACCAAACAAACACAAACACCAAACACATTTAATACAATATCAGCCTTGATGATCCGGCTCGAAGGACCACCACTAAAGTTGGATTATTAAGATCATTTTACATTGCTACTAGATGTTGAATATTGCTTTAAATTTTAATTTGAATATCCGTTAAGGAAAATGAATGTGGGTGGCTATAAGAGTAGAGGAAGACCAAAGAAACGATTGATGTAAAGGATGATATGGTTAGAAAGGAGGTGATTGCTAAGATGACGAGTACCTATTAGAAAAGTATTGAAGAAGGAGACATTCTGTGCCCTAAATAATTTGGGATATGGGCAGAATGATGATGATATGCATTAAGAAACTACAAGAAATGTCAGCCGCAATTGAAATTGTATAAAACTACACTACAGCATAAATTGGTGCATATGTACTAATTATGGTGCTATGGGTAAGGTATTGTATTTCAGGTATTTTAGCAACGTAAGGACTTGTGCGCACGCAACAACGGTGTTCATATCACATATGAAGTTTATTTTGAAATCTCCCTAGTTACAAACAAAATCATCACAGGTTACGTTTGCACACTTTTTTTTTATTTATTTATTTCTTTTCAAATTCAACGACAACATAAGCTGCTCAGATTGATCTTCAGGTAAAGCCACGCATGCCCAGGTTGGCTAGTGAATGTGTTACCACCCATTATATACCGAGTTTCCTCAATGCCTAGGAAAACACGTTAGGCAGTTGGTCTCGGGCTGTCATTTGTAGATCATTTACAGTCGTTACAGGGTGGTCTGAAAGTTTGACAACCCGTCTTACAGAACAAACTGGGTTGTGGAGGTCAGATAGGTAGACGCTCTATGTAAATACTGGTATTTGGCTGCATCCAATAGATTTGAAGCCGACCCCAACTTAGTCGGGAAAAGGTCTATAAATAATGTGCATCATCAAAAGTTAGATTCAAACTGACCAAACTGTTCCACATAACAGCACAATCCCAAACCGACACCAACCCTGACCTACATTTCAACTTTTCAAAAGTATCCATTTTAAATTCACATCTAAAATCCAGTTTCCACCAATCTGTCCTACGCCAGTCTAAACCCACCTCTTCTCTAGTTAGGCCCATTTATCAAGATCATACGCTCCGATCCAGGCTTGGTGAATGCAATTTTAGCCCAAATTGGACCCGATCGGCCCCGATACATAAGCAAGGAATTTCATAGGCATCTGATAAACTTCGCCGGATTAAATTTTCTTGTCGTCGGTAGGGAGGACGGTCGTGATGTAATATTGGGGATATTTTGATGAGAAGGTTGTGTAGGGAATTTTAGTTGAATGCTGTTAAAGGATTACCAAACGGGTAATTTTAGTAGCACAGTGCTAGATAGTATTTTTGACAGTTCAAAGACCTTTGGGCGGTGTCAGTTACGAATATGGCCACATGCGAAAATATCTATGTGTCGGATCCGGTCATTGGTATGGACACGGGAATGAATCAAAGCGCGCCAGTGGTGACATCACGCGACCTAGAGACCAGTCTACCCCCGCCATGGCGTGCTTCTACAGAGTCCTGACGTTAACAGCTCACCGCGAGGACGAGATTCTGGGTCGGATCGCAGCGGAGTTCAGACGTCTTGAAACTGTATCCGATTCATTGTGCCCAGTGTTACTCGTATAGTGTGAAAGTGTAATGTCAAGTAATTCGTTAGTTTACTCAGTGTAGGTATCTGTTTGAAAAGAGTAACCATGGAGTTTCTTGCCGGTTCTTCTCTATGGAAACAACCAACCCGAACCGAGCACCTGACAACAAACAAAGTATCGCATTTAGTGAGTTTTCATAGCACGAAACCCGTCTTCTGCCCACATAATGCTCGAGCCTAACTAAATAAATCCTGCCAAACCCGACATAATTATGTATAACTGTACCACTCTAGAATTATATTTTAGCATTCAAATGATAGTGACAGTCTTGGGAAATTAAATTGAAAAATAAAATGGCGGTGTTCCAAATATGGCTTCGGCGCTATGGGCCAATTTTTACACATTTTACTAAAGTGAATTATAGTAATTTATAATTAGGGTTAAGGTTGTTAATCAACGAATGACTGGTTAGGAGTCTTCCAAAGCAGAACATAAAACAGTATTTTTAAGCCGTATTCATTGACTTAAACTATTTTTCAAAATATAAACATATTATGAGTTAAATACAAGTATTTTTATGAAATACGAGTAACAAAAACCAAAAATAAATGAAGCCTTATTTTTCCAGGAATAGTTCTACTTTTATAACCAAATCATAAATTAAACCCAGATTTTTCTCCTCCACTAAATGATTGTTCGTGAATTCTACACAGTACTAGGTATAAAGTTTGAAATAACATTGTCCAAGATTTTATGCATTCCCTTAACTTCCAAGAAAACGGAATAAATCAAATTAGCGTCTTTATAAGCAACACATAAATGTATTTCAGATTGAAATGGCGAAATATAAAATATGGGAAATATATTTAGCTTGTGTAAATTGGGTTCAAATTGATCGCCTTGCTTGTCTTACAGATGATAAAGGAAGACATAGAACGGGGCTGCAGGACTCCGGGGCTGCGGGATTTCGGGGATGCGGGACTGTTCGAAAGAGATACCGTGGCCCCGGAACAAAAAGGTCGAGGAAGGAACATGGATGGGTTTTAGTCAGCTGACACTCCCTCCCTCTCCGCCTAGAGTGGGAGAAGTTATTTGATGATTCCCATCCGAAAAAAAAACAATAGAAATAAACTGAACATGATTTCACGTTGTTATTTCCTTTCGAGAAAGACAGAGGTGTATGTTTTTACTGTATATTGCCCAACACCAAAGGCCTTAATTACATAAATGTACGATAAAAACAGGGTCATATTTAATTATTTTTTATTTTAATTTAATTTCTATACAAATTTAATTTTGTTACAATTTTAACTAAAATGCAATTTTAATTTTGATACATCTTTAATTTTAATACAATTTTAATTTTAAACAATTTCAATTTTAATACAATTTTAATTTTAATACAATATTTATTTTAAAACATTTTTAATTTTAATTGTAATAATTATGTATGATTTCTTGTCATCAAATACTTTTTTATTTTGGTTTTTGTTTTGTTTTTCTAATTATTTGTACTTTTTCAATTATTTTCTTTTAGTGTTAACACCTAGTTTTATGTGCATGCTGTGGTCTCCTGTAATTGAAGGACGACACTTTAAAGAACCTCTGTATAACTGCGACTTATATTGTATCTGTGTTAGAGACAAACGCTTCTAAGTCACAAAGTATTTTTTTACGTATATTTTTATTGGCATACACTAAACAAACCAAATGGAAAAATGTAACGGCAAAAATATCACTTTTGATTGCCAAAATTAGTAAATTAGCTTCAAAAATTATCCCCATTACTGAAATTAGAACCAAAAATTATTTTTTCTAGTTAATGACCACCAGAAATTGAAATGTTATGCTCTTGCATTCGAGTCGAGGGAGACCCGGTAGACGGAGCCCCGCTTCGCGGGGTTCCTACTTCTGTATGGTTTATAAAAAAAAAATACCACGAAGGGTATCCGTGTCGTGGTGCTCCAAGTCAGCCTAGGCAAAACTAGTTTGTCATCAAACACCTCATTATAATTTGGTGATCAATTTACTAAATTTGATGTTAGTGGTCACAAAGTCATTTTTGGTGGTCATTATATTTTCCCGCTTTTTTATTATCTCCTTACAATAAAACGAGATAAAAAACCAGATTAAAAAAAAAACTGAATTTCCTAGTTACGACCGGAGGTTAAGGAAATGAAAACCATATTTAAAATTATACTTTCAAAACAATCAGGCTTGATATTATTCCTATCTTTAAAACACCCCAATTACTATTTGCGATCAAAAACTCACAACTTTTTTTCCGATCCAACATTCAAAAGCTCAAAGTTTTAGACATTAAATAATGGCTACGAGTACCTAGAGAGTTTCCAACACAGATTTAGATTTACCTAGATATTGCAAGTGTTACAATCCGTGTGGAAACCAAGAGTACCATTTTTCGACTACCGAGTATGACGTCATAAGCACTATTTATTTACTATACAGGCAAGTTAATAGACTTGTCACAACTCCTTGATTTGAATCATATTTCACCGCAAAATTTATCTTTTAAAAATTAGAAACATGTTTTTTGGATTTCTTCTCTGTTCGCAACACTTATGTTAATAACACGGCCAAAATAAAAAAAAAACAACAATGTGTGTTGAAGTACTCCAACAAATGAAGCATAACATCAGCTATTCATTTTCTGCATAGCTACAGAGTTCATCGAACTCGTCGTCGCGCTTGCCATTCGCTTCGTGCGTTTTGCCACGGTAACGATATATTGCGTCATCATCATCATCTGCTTAGACTTATCCCAATTATGTTGTGGTCAGCTTCCAGTCTAACCGGATGCAGCTGAATACCAGTATTTTACATGGAGCGACTGCCTATCTGATCTGTACAGTGTACAACCCAGTTAATACTGGGTAATACGATATCGCTTTGTGAGACTGGTTGTCAGACATCTTGGGCCACTGACGACCTGTAACGACTGTCAAAGATAGACAAATGTCAGCCGGGACCAACAGTTTAATGTGCTTTCCGAGGCACGGAGGAAGCGAGGCACGGTAAGACTGGTTGTCAGACTTCTTGGGCCACTGACGAACTTTGCCATGTTGGTACACTTGCGTTATCTAGGCACATTTATATCTGTGTTTCCATTCTATGGTGTCAGCAAACTCGTTTGTTACCTTTCACCTCAAAAATTGAGTGTAAGCCTGTGAATAACTATGTAGCTTTATTACCGGTTGAAATATTAGGCTTTTAGGGCACCGGGAAATGTAGGATGAAGTGTTGATTTTAGGGTATTGGGTCGTGGTTCGCTTGTTAATATATTTTATTAGTCTTTCAAGAATAGATTGACAACCAGTCTAAATGAAGGGAATCGGGGTTAATACTGTCATAACTTGGGTTGTGGAGGTCAGATACCATCTGCTAAGACTGGTTGCCAGACATTTTAGGCCACTGACTTCCTGTAACAACTGTCAAAGATAAAAAGATAAAATACTACAAATGACAGCCGGAATCATCGTTTTAACGTCCTTTCCGAAGCACTCAGGGAACTCGGTATATTATGGGTCACCCATCCACAGATCAATCTAGGGAAGCGCGGCTTAACCTGAAGATTGATCCGAGCAGTTGTTAATATTTTTCCACAAGCTTCTCATAAAAGAATGATGTATGTTATTAGGTAATATTGTTGTGTGTGTGAATCGTTTTACGCCGGCTTATTTCCGAGAAGTAATTGAATCGTTAGCCTAATAGAATACTTCCGCGAAATATAATAAAATGTTCTCGTACCAAGAAACACAAAATATACTTTGAATAGCCTAATTTTTCACAAAAAAAATGTTTCTCAGTAGAGTTACTTAGTTTGATGTACAGAATGCTTGGTTGACGGCTTCGTGAAGAGTTTGTTTACACCCTGTATAGGTTACGAAAAATTCCATACCTAATTATCATCAGCCTATTAATGTTCCCACTGCTGGGACACAGGCCTCCTCTCTATTAGAAGGAATGTCCACCACGCGGGCCCAGTGCGGATTCGTAGATGTCACATGTCTTCGATTTTTTTGTTTCTAGGACATGCATTTCCTCACGATGTTTTCTTTCACCGTTTTGAGAGCAGTGGTGATGAAATAAATTACACAAAGTAATGCGCCTGTCTGGGTTCGAATCCACGACATACTGTTCGTAAGTCGGGGCCACCACCACTGGGCCACCAATGCTCTTCGAAAACAAAAAAAAAATCCTGTTGTATGTCGAAATACCTTCATTTTATTTTAAGTTCAAATGTTATATCAATTATACATACCCCACGCCTTTTCTTGTTTACCCAAAACTGAAATAAAAACAATCAATTATTGACAATATCCGGGCCGTCAGATGAAGCGCACCCCACGATATATCACTGACGTCACAGAAGGGCAGCTGATTTATATATGTAGCGAAAACTTGGCGGAAACACAGGATAAACTAGTGTTGTTAGTCAAATTAATTATGTTGATGGAGCTGGTAAAGGAATAGCTGATAGAAAACGAAGTAAGGATCTACACAATATTTGTATGTTTAGGATATTTTTTACACGTTTTGCGTTTTTGTGCGTCTAAAACGCATTTATCGGGAGAAACTAGATTTATCTTAACCCTTTGCTAAGCTATGTTTTTGCAATTAATTTGTATATCTGTTATTTTGTGTGCAATAAAGAATAAGAATAAAAACGAAAACTTGTAACAGAGTAAAGATAATACAAGACATTAACAATTTTGCAGGCAACTACATCATCCACATATTAACAAGAAAGAATATGATTATGAGAGCCACTAGATAGGTAAAAGAAAAACAATAATAATAATAATAAAACTTACATTAGATTGGGTGGTTTATCATCCACGGACCAACAAGCAAGCCCGGTTTAACCTGGCGATCGAGTGGCTGCTATTATTTAGCCACGAGTCTAGGTCTAGGAGACCTGGACTTAAATATAACTATCGAAATGTAGATTAACTACGCCTTCATCTTAGCCTACCCTTTCTGAGACCTTCGCCGTAATATTCCGTCGTCCAGCTCAACACAGGTACCTCGTTAAAACTATTCAGGTCGAAATTGTTGACCCAAAATTCTACAAGAAGTCTAAAACTATGCCTTTCTCACGAAATATCCCAGAACTTCTGAAAGTTTTGCAAGCAACATGCGTATTAAGATGTAACAGTGTTACTTAGTTTGTATTTGTGAGGCTGTGTCGTTAATCTTCATCGCAGAGGGGTGCGTGTCATGCTCTATTTGAATGTGGGGAAGAGTTGGTTCGGGAACTTGGGTAATTATGTAACTATATTTGTGGTATTTTATAGGGAGGTATATTATCTATCTATCATGGGACTTAGTCCTTGAAGTGGACCCCTGTGCGTGAGCCATGGTGGCCGATTACTCCAACCAGCCCATCTCCCTCCAGAAGCAGATCAAAATTTCCGATCTCCTCAGGGCATCCGCAAGTGATCTTGGTGTTTCTTCTGGTCTCCTCGCGAATCTTGGTAACGCCTGTGCACTCAAGGAGCACATGCGCCACCGTTTCCTCCGCCTCCATGCACGCTCTGCACTGGGGACTGTCAGTGATTCCTAGGGTGTGTACGTGTTTATTCAGTGAGCAGTGTCCAGTGATGATCCCCGCCACCAGACGCAGGCTATCTCTGTCCAAGCGCAGATGGGCACAATGGGTTCGGGTCCATAGGTTTTGTGTTGGATCCTCTTCTGGCAAATTCTTCAGCCGCATCGTTACCAAGTGATTCACTGTGACCTCTAATCCATTGCAGCGTTACTATTTAAGCGTATACTTCCTAATAAAAAAAGGCTTTAATATTCTTATGCAAAGCGCATGGGACGGTTAGAGCTGAAGCCTTACGGTGCTTGCAGGTGTACTTCCAGACGATCTTGAAGTGCAGCGACGGGCTGCAATGTACTATAACTTGCAGGAGACAACATTGCTTCATTGTCTTGGCGCGTTTCTGGTGATCGCCACTGTTGATTCCGGTTTTCAGGAGTCACAGTGGTTTGGGAAGAGTGTTGCGGGCTTTTCCCAAAAAAAAAAGTTCCAAAATCATCATCTGCCTAGACTTTATCCAACTATGCATTTTGGGGTCGGCTTCCAGTCTAAGTGGATGCAGTTGAATACTAATATTTTACATGAAGGGACTGCCTATCTGACATCCACAACCCAATTAGTACTGGGCATCACGATACCTCTTGGTAAGGCAGGTTGTCAGTCACCATGTTTTCACTGCCCTCTACAAATGACTTAACGTGCTTTGCGAGGTAAAGAGGAAACTCGGTATTTTATAAGTGGACACCCATCCGCAGACCAACCTAGGCAAGCACGGCTTTACCTTTGGATCGACCCGACTGGCTGGTATTATTTTAGCCACGAGCTCTTTGTTTTTTGAACATACTAAACGATACTAAGGTCCATGTTCACCGAAAAGATAACGGTCTGATTATCTAAAAACAGCTGTCACTATGACATGTTCCCATACAAAAAAACTTTTTTGCAAAAAAATATAACCGACTTCACACAAAAATGTGAAAAATAAAGTTATCTTTCACTTTTTTGTGTGAAGACGGTTATATTTTTTGCAAAAAAGTTTTTATTTTTCACTTTTTAGTGGTTCACCCTTTCACAGCGTATCGTCGAGATTTTTTGTTATGAGCTGGTCAATAGACAGACATTGGATTTCAGCGACCCAAATCGCTTCTGGTGTGCCTATAAAATTTAAAGAGTTCCCTCTATTTCTCCAGGATCCCATTAAATGGAACTTAACACATCTAACTGTCGATATCTGGGTGTCTGGGTGGCTGGGTGCTGGGTGTCACTTCTGCGTACTCCCTCAGAGCATATAGGCTTGATGTTGTATAAACAATAAACAACCAAGCGATTGCAGCAACTACTGCAGCTTTGCCGTGTACTTTTGAAGAGTTCCATTGTATATCTCCGAAGATCAGCATCAAATCTACAGCAAAATGGGACCACACGGAAAGCACCAGCTTTCAAATAAAAAAAATCATCAAAATCGGTTCACCCAGTCGAAAGTTCTGAGGTAACAAACACAAAAAAAGTCGAATTAAGGAACTCCTCTTTTTGGAAGTCGGTTTGAAAATGTGTTTTAAACAACTTACTGTTTTTAGATAATCAGACCGTCATCTTTTTAACCGACTTCCAAAAAGGAGGAGGTTCTCTATTCGACTATGTATGTATATATTTTTTTTTTTTATGTATGTTCACCTATTACTCGAAGACGCCTGAACCGATTTGAAAAATTCTTTTTTTGTTTGAAAGGGTATACTTCCAAGTTGGTCCCATAGAAATATTGTCATGATCTGATCACGAACTTCGGAGATATGGAACGGAACTCCTCAATAAATGATAGCAAATGGACTGGGATTGCTGAAATCTATTGTCTGTCTATTGTTTACACCAGTTCATAACATAACGTCACGCCACCGCACCGGTACGCTGTGAAGGTGTAAGCACAAGTGAACCACTAAAAAATGAAAAATAAAAACTTTTTTGCAAAAAAAATAGAACCGACTTCAAAAAAGTGAAAAATAACTTTAGCTTCAGAAGTCGGTGACAAAAAAACTTAATAAATCAATCAAACAATGGTCACCGACTTCTGAAGCTAAAGTTATTTTTCACTTTTTTGAAGTCGGTTCTATTTTTTTTGCAAAAAAGTTTTTGGTGAACTGGACCTAAATAAAGTGCTTCGTAATACAACTTAATCCCTACAAGGGCTCATAAGAGTAATGTTTAAAATATGGCCCTGTCACGACCCTTTACTTTAGTTGTTAGTCGAGCAAATATTAGAAAACTGTTGGAAACAGCCATATTTTACGCTGGCGCCCTGTGGCGTACGGTTTCATAATAACCTGTAAACGAAAACCTATTTATTTACTGGATATTAAAGGGATGACTTGTGTGCGTGTGTGTGTTAAAGTGTGTTATGAAGGATACACGGCTCGTGTAACTGAAAATATACAAGTCATGTATGTATGACTTGTACATTAAAATCCAATTGTCAATCTTACCATTACCGGAATGTATTGTAGAGAATAACATAAATTATAATAATATGTTGTGTTTGTATTTAATTTTTTTATTTTTTGTTCGTTCTATTAAAAAATGTCTTTGTTTGTTTTAATGTTTTTAATATTTTTTGTTGTTTTTGTGTTGAGTAATTTTAAAACACACTGGTCTTAGTTAGTTGTTGTGTTGGTATATTAAAAAAATATTTTGTGTAAATATTTTGTTGTTGTGTAATCTTCTGATAACAATTTCTTTGTTTGCTTTTTTTGTTTCGTGTTGAGAGTAACTTATAAACACACTGGTATAAACACCTAAGTTTCTAATTTAAGGTTTGTTTCACATAAAGTAATAAATGTATTTTGAATTTAGCATCTAATTATACTTTAATGTTTGCATGCCAATTTTATGGCGAAATGTGTCATTGCACTGCATATTTATTGTACCATCTTTTGTACCACATTTATTGCAAATAAATAATTTTGACTTTTGACTATGTAGATGGTATAGAATTGACTTTTGAATATAGTAGACAAAGTTGTCGTTATTTTCATTTTTATGAAAAAATTAAATATAAACAAATATATCGGTAAGTGTAGTAATTTGATTGACATAAATATTATTTTGATTGGCATACAGAGTGTGTAGACAGACTAAGTAAACTAAGTAACCCTACGCAAAAATCATTGCTGTGAAAAAAAAAAACATGTTTTGTGGTAGAACTCAATGTATCGTACTCAAAACATTGTGCTGATGGATGGATTGAAAAGTCCGAGGGTCGTGGAGGTGTTTAAAGTTAAAATATTTCAGTAAAACTTGTATTTTAGAAAAAAACTAGTCGAAAAGTTGGAACTTTGACAAAAATGATCGCAATGACGGACGGGCAGAACAAGTGCCTTTCGAAACTAATTAGTCTCATTTGCACCATTGACGGTACAGGTTAATGGTGCATACGGTACGACGGGTTTTCGCTTACTTAAGAGTCCTATTACACTTTTTACGTAAATTCTTGATTTTTGACGCTGTGATTTTCAGCAGCAGTAAGATATTATAATTATTTGCTTATGAATAACCATAGTGCTATTCTCTTTCTTGAAAGTTGGAATTACATATTTTCATATTTCTTTTCGTGTAATTTACTATAACTATTTTACGAACTCAATTTACTAGAAAAACCGTCGTCGACGGAAGTTCGACGCCCAAATTCACATAGTTACATTCAATTCTTACAAAAGCTAAAATTACTAAATAATAAGTTGAATGTTTTACTTGAATGTTGGAGGTCTAGAATTTTGTTAAATTCCTTGAGTTTTCACAAAACAAATCATAAGAAAGCCTAATTTAAGCCAAAAATGTCTTGATTCAGCGGCCATTATATTCCAGATGAACTCAATTTTTATCAAATAAATTAATATGATATTAAACTTCAATCTTCAATGAATACGTTTCATTAGCTTTCGATTGTCAGTATAATAAGACAACGTTACAATAAATAAAATTAAAGCACTCTAAATTCTGCATCAATTCAGCTCGCTCCTCAATTTAAATCATTCTGACGCGAGTGCTGGACGAGGAAAGACCTGCACACCAAATTTTCGTCAATAACAATCCACTCCTGTATGTCGATCGAAATAATTTAATCCAGGACGTAAAAATAAAAAAATTGCAAAAAAATGTAATAGGACTCTTACAAGGTTTTTTACACCCTTTAAGTGAAATGCTAAAATCAAAAGATGATTTTCAGAAGACACTGCTTTATGGGATTGTCCTTTTTTTTTTTTAAGGAATATTTTTCACTTTGCTTGGTACTAGACAAACTGTCCTTTGTGACGTCACGCAGTAATTAGTACACCACTACTATCGTTCTAAACTGGAACATACTATAAACAACATAAAAATGCAGTTCTAAAACCTTAAAAATGATCTTTATTCCACCCGCATAAGATCTTTTACAATTGCAAAATTAAGTTTGTGCTGACGACTCATCTCAGCTTTAGACAACATTATCTTTAAGCTCAACACAAGCAATTATAGTCTTTGTAACTACGGCGTAAGGTTTTCAGAAAGTGTATAGAAAAAATGGTGTTTTACTACAAAGAAAAGAGTAGTGTGGTAATGAAAGTTTTCACATAGGAGATGGTTTTTCTTCGAAATAGTGTATTGAGACCTTTTTTGTCTAAATGAGAGTCTTGTTATGTGATTCAGCGTGCGTCGTTCATACAAACATAATACCAAAATAATTTGTAAATCAAACATATCCTTAATAAAGTGTGTTTTTATTTCGATTGGATTATAAAATGTCTAGGTTCCAAAATATTTATTTTGAAAGAACAATGATACAAAGACGAGATATGAGGAATTTAAAGTTTCTATGGAAAACTTATTTTTCTCATAACTCTTATTTAAATCAATGTCCATTCAAAATATATATTTGGGAACCTAGATATTATGTAATTCAATCGAAATAAATACACTCTACCTTAAGAATATGTATGATTTACAAATTACTTTGGTATTACGTTCGTATGAAATACGCATGCTCCGCAGGCCTCTTAAGAAGTTTTAATGTAATAAGTGATGGGCGGGAGTTCGATGCTCGGGTCAGCGAAGTAGTACTTAATTGAGTTTGCAAAAAGCCTCTTTGGTCTAGTGGTCGTAAGCACGACTGCTGTGCATGAGGTCCTGAACTCGATTCCTGGGTCGAACAAAATGGTATACGTTTTTCTATTAAAACATTCTCAGTTATGTTTTAGTTCTATGTAATAGGCGAGCCTATTGCCATCAACCGAGCGCAAATCCAGACTTCAGAAATTGGGTGCATTATAAGGTTTACCTCTGTCTGTCCCTTTGGATATTACTGGCATGATGTTATGTAATTTCTCAGTAACTCCTAATTATAACTCCTAATTCGTCCCTGTGAACTGTCACAGGGACGAAGTTTAGGAATCACTAGTGACGTGCTGTTTATAGTTTATTAGAAATTCGCTTGTTAATACTTACCTCTGTTAATTGAAGCCCCGGCCTCCCCTACTATAATATTATAAAGCAGAAGAGTTTGTTAATCTAATCTAATCTCAGGAACTACGGGCTCGAATTGAAAAATTCTTTTTGCGTTGTATAGTCCATTTATCGAGGAAGGGTATAGGCTATATAACATCACGCTATGACCAATACGAGCGGAGCAGCAATAAGAAATGTTGCAAGCGGGAAAAAAGCTTCCGTTGAGCAGGCGATGCGTTGCGATATCAAAACTTCACGCGAACGAAGTCGCGGGTAGAAGCTAGTTTTTCGATAATCTTACTGATGGACTACACAGAATCGTATTTTTAAAGTCAGAAATCATCCCTATTTGCCATAAAAGTTGACATTGATTACACGCCTTCCGCTGAAAATGGAAAAAAAGTCTTACGATGGTAGTTATCTTGTAATTTCCTTTTTTCCTGAATATTTTATGTCGTAGAAGGAAAACCGTGTAAAAATGAATTTAATTTGACACGTAAGTAGGTTACAGATATAATAATAAGGCGAGAAGTTGCGAACGCATATTTGCATCTATTTGAATATCGTTGGCCTATAAAACCATGGGGTCAGTTTTATATGAAATTGTTCCATAATACATCACGCTTGCGAGAAAGAAGTGACGCGGGCACACATGTATCTATACAGTTATGTACTAACTGTTTCCCGTGGCTATACTCGCACGGAAACACTTGCCCGAACTGTGAATGCGATGATGATGATAAGAAAGAAAGAAAAAGCGTTTAATATCACGCACAGGACAAAACACATAAAAAATATCAGTATAAAACTTACACAGAAAAAACAAACATATATTTAAAAATTAAAAGAAACGAAACTCGTCCTGTACGAGGCCAAAAGGCTCCTATCTCAGCATGGTGCTGTAACATTAAAAAAAAAACGTCACAGCGCTGGTATTCTGATAGGGCCCAAAGTGAAGGTGATGCCACGGTCAGGTCAGATACGGATAAAAATAAAAATAAAGTGTAGTCGAATAAACAATACAAATAAATTAATGTGTAAAGTATCTATACTTAATATACTTAATATATATATATATATATATATATATATTATATATAATATTATAAAGCAGAAGAGTTTGTTTGTTTGTTTGTTTGTTTGGTTGAACGCGCTAATCTCAGGAACTACTGGTTCAAATTGAAAAATTCTTTTTGTGTTGGATAGTCCATTTATCGAGGAAGGCTTTAGGCTATATAACATCACGCTACAACCATCAGGAGCGGAGCAGGAATGAAAAATGTTGCAAAAACGGGGATTTTTTTTTCCTTTCGTTTTTCTCTCTTATGTGACGCAGACGAAGTGACGTGGGTCAGCTATAGGCTATAATTTATCTTGAAAACTTGAACACCTGATGCAGAACCGCAACAGACCAGCTAAACTATAAGAGATACAAATATGACACCATAGCAAAAATTGTTCCACGTGATGAGCATTTTCTGCTGAGAGAAGAAATTTGAAGATCTGGAACACCTGATGTGGAACTCCATGAGCCCAGCTACACCATAACACATATTATTATAGGAATGACGTCTCAGCAAAAGTTGTTCAATCTGATGAGCACTCTCTGTTGACTTATAAATATTGAAGATCTGGTACACCTATTGTGGAACTCCAATAGCCCAGCTACACCATAACACTTAAAGGTATGACGTCTTAGCAAAAGCTGTTCGGTCTGATGGGCATTTCCTGTTGACTTATAAAAAATCGAAGATCAGAAACATCTGATGTGAAAATTATTGCAAAGCTATCACTTCATAAAATAACATAAGCTGGGAGTTCCTCCACGCGGCGGTGAAGGCGGTAACAGTTTAGGACTGATTTTCAATATTATATGACGATGGTATATCATTGAAAATTTGAGTCTACTGGCCAAAACTTCCATTTATAATTTTATTTTATCGAATAAATATGCCTTCGGGCTTATGTTATTTGAGTGTTTAATTTCCTTTTCCATTTATCTTCGTGACTCGGTAGCCTACCGGGTAACGCAGGGGAGCAGTTACTAAGATTTTAGTTGATCAGGTATCTTCACAACAAAACTATAACCATGCCTAGAAAGAGGTCAAATCTTTCCCAATGTTCCAAAGGATCATCAGATCCCAAGAATCGAGCGTCAGGAGAGACTTGATGCTGTTCGAGAACATCAGGCTGCAACTTGCTCCTTGGAAACCTCTTCGGATCGCGAAGCACGCCTGCGTTCTCAGCTTATTTACGCATCTACATCCAGGTCTATAGAGACCAGTGAAGAATAGATGCGCGACTGACTGCTGATCGTGAACGTCATGCATTGTCTCGCGAGTCGGAGACGTTCACGGATAGAGAATTGCGCTTGAGTTCTCAGCGTATTCGCACATCTACTAACTGCAGGTCTTTTGAAACGAGTGATGAACGTGATGGGCGACTAACTGCTGCTCGAGATTATCATACATTGCCCCGAACACGCACACGACAAAATGTTCATAATCAGTTAGAAAGTGAGAGAGAAAGAATTACTGGAGTACGGCATGAAGAGACAGAAGAAGAGCGCAACGAACGTTTGAATTCTGATCGACTTCGACATTGTCTGAACAGAATGTCGCCATAATCTGAAGAATCGGATGTGTCTCAAGATATAGCCGTAGGGCATGGCGACCTTCCTTGGGTTGATAAGGAACGGAGTGCATTTACGTATACTCCTATGATTGAATACGCCACATATTCCGCCATCGGAGGTATGGTTCAAAATTGTACTTTTTGTGAAGCTGTTAAATGGCAAAAAGAAACAAACGGTATGTGTTGCTCAGATGGGAAAGATCCGTTATTTTCCTTTCCCCGGGCTCTTAGAATTCGACATCAGACGTTTCAGATCTTCGATTTTGACGAACCCGTTGTCGCTGGCATAAGCAACAGGATCCGCGTACGAAGTCGCGGGCAGAAGCTAGTAAATAAATAAAAAGAAAATAATAATAACACCCACACCCCACGTAATGAATACTGTTCGCCAATCTGTGCCATGCCTTTCACTGGCAACACTGACGAACATGATCGAATCCAAGGCTTCAGGGTTGGCGATAGTCCTTGTGGTCTCTAGATCGACGCTGTTAATTAGTCGACTCATCATCTACCTAGCCTTTTCCCAACTATTTTGGGGTCGGCTTCCAGTCTAACCGGATGCAGCGGAACACCAGTATTTTACTGCTTATCTGACCTCCACCATCTAGTTCATACTGAGTAATACGATACCACTTGCTAAGACTGGTTGTAAGACTTTTTGGACCACTTTAACGATTGTCAAAGATCTACAAGTGACAGCCGGAACCCACTGCTCGTCGTTCTTTCCAAGGCACGCAGGAAACTCGGTAGGTAATGGGTGGTCACCCATCCAACTAACTTATTTAACCTTAAGATCGACCCGAGCGGCTGTTTTATATTTAGGCACGACCTTCTCGTTAACTAGTCTACTCCTAAAGTAACTATATCATAATTATCATGTAGGTGCAGCCTCAGACCAAAAACTCTGCGAACAGAGAAGTGAGGCCGGTTCGTGAACATGTATGCATGTATTGAGCTTAGTCTAATTGTAGTTTGATGCAAATGTGTGCGTGTGAGCGTGTATGCACAGAGCGAGGCGTAGTTTTGCGCTGGCCACTTTATTGATCGCAGCGCACATAGCGCTGCGATCAATAAAGATTAATATTAGTATTTTTATAAAAAAAGATAAATATTTTTATTTGACCTGAGGGTACAGCGTATACCAGAAATGTGTGGTCATATTTCAGGGTGTGCTTCAGATCAACAAACTGAACAATTTTCTCCATAGGACAAGCATCCAAATCGCAAAAAAGCAATCAATCTGCTGTCCAGTACAAAACTTCAGTACATACACAACTCAAATGTATGGGACATCAAATTTTGATTTTTTATTCGCAATTTCTGTGGTGGTCGCAAATATTTGGATTTAAATTAATATTTAAAACAGGAAAGATTAGATTTTTTGTTTGTTTGTTTCGTCTTAACTCAAGAACTACACAACCGATTTGCGAAAGCTACATCTTTATCGAGTAACATAGGCTATAAATTATATTGATATCATGGAAATTAGCAGAGCTATCATAATTTTTGTGGACAAAGTCGCGGGTGAAGTTTTAGTGTTGAATGTATAATTGTCAATGAAAAATTCCTACTTTTCTAGGCAATACGCATTACATTATGTAAAATAACTGGACTTAAATGCGCTTTTACTACTTACCAGAAAAAAAATTGTTACTTCCAGAACAAAATAAAACAATTTCCCATTTCTACAGTTTTTTCAGCAGTACCCACGCACTAAACCTCTCAACATTACAGGAAAACGAACACAATATAGAAAAGAAAGAACAACGGGAAACAAAAGCCTTATAAATCGTCTCCACTCCCTCCCTGCCCCCTCCCCCCCGCCCCTTGCTGCCTTTTCTCCCCACCATAATGACGGCACACTTTAATAGTTGGTAGTCTAATTGAATAATTCGGTACATCCTTGGTTTTGGCTAATAAATCTGAAGGCGGAGTAATACCAGCCGCGGATTAGTAAGGGCGCTAAAACTTGGATTAATTGGCGGTCTGTCACACCGAAGTGCGTTCAGAGTCAGAATCAGAATCTTTATTTGTTAAACAAACATAAAGGTACTAAAGGTACTGTTAGGTTAACATGTTTCGCCACGGGAGATGCACCGGGCGTCGGGGGCCATGTGGTGGCCCCCGGCCACCGGATGAGCATGGACATTTGTTTCCGAGTCATGGACGTTTAATGTATAATAAGTATGTATTTACAAACAAAAAGTATACAAATGTAGTATATCAACTGTCTGGTGACCACGACACAAGCCTTGCTTAGTGTAGCACTAGATGGCGCTGTGTGTAACGTCCAGCAAAATTTATTTATTTATTTATTTTATTAATCTAAATGATCAATCTAATGTGTATGTGTTTGTCATTATCATTATCATCTGCAAGCTCATAATGTAATTTTATTTATTGGGAAAAGCAACAGTGACACAGTGTTTGTTGGACAAACAAACAAGTCTGCTATAGCGGAGCATGTAATAGACTCAGGACCCAACCACTGTATGGAGTTACACAATCCAAAAATCCTTGCCAATGAGAAGCACTACTATAAGAGAACGGTTCGGGAAGCTATTGAGATCAAGAAATACCCTAGGTAATTTCAATCGAGAAGACGGCTTCAAACTCTCTTCCGCTTGGAATCCAGTGATCACTAAGTGTACTCGTCAAGTGAAACTGCCTCAATGTACGGACACTGTCAGTGTAGTGTGCTGTCCTAGTGTGTACCGGCCTTATTTAACACTAGCGGACGTCCCGCGGTTTCACCCGCATAGTTCCCGTTCCCGTGGGAGTACGGGGATAAAATATATCCTATGTTACTCGTGGATAATGTAGCTTTCGAATGGTGAAAGAATTTTTAAAAACGGTCCAGTAGTTTTTAAGCCTATTCATTAAAACCAAACAAACAAACAAACAAAGTTTTCCTCTTTATAATATTAGTGTAGATTCATGAAGATCAAGTGCGGGTAGTTGAATAAACGCCTTCGCTTTGCTGTCGCGGCTGGTGCAATCCAGTCGAAAGGTCGCGCTTAAATTAAAGGCAAATTCGCGATAAATACCCGTCTTCATATGTTTTATCATGTTGGTTCAGTAGTCGAGACGCGACTGCTCAGCATAAGTTTTTGTTTTCGATTCCCGGGTCGGGCAAATTGTTATTAGGTTTTTCCGCCAAGAATTTCTCAGTAGCAGCCACGGAGTCTGGATTTGTGGCCGTTTGATGGCAATAGGCTCGCCTTCTATTAAGTAAATATAACTGGTAAAATGCAGGTGTACTATTAGATACACCTCTGCCGAACCCTTCGTGGATTACAGCCGTGATGTTATAAGTATTTTTCTTGAAATCGTGCACTACAGAGCCATTTCTTATTTTCACACAGTAAAATTGCCAAATTAATTAAAACATGTAAAATATTTGACAGCTATTTGCGACGTTGCCAAATTTAGGGATACGCGATCTTAAATATCATCGAGACATCTTTGATTATAATTTTTTATAAAATCTGCTAATTACTCGCAGTACTTGCTTACTTGCTTTGCCAATTACTGTATTTATTTCGATTGTATTACAGAATAATTAGGTTCCCAAATATATTGAATAGTCACTGATTTAAACAAGAGTTATGAGAGAAATTTTAAATTCCTCATAATTATGATCTCATTTTTATATCATTGGCCTTTCAAAATGTATATTTTGAAACATAGATATTCTGTTATCCAATCGAAATAAATACACACTATATGTTTGATTTACAAATTATTATGGTATTTATTACGTTTGTATGAAATACGCATGCTCCGCCGGTCCCTTAAAGTCTTTTGTTATGTAAAGTAAATATCGTCAGTTTCTCTGTATCTCACTGATTCCACTTATTCCATAGAATAAGTACTTCTACGTATTTCTCTTAGAATCTCAAGAGTGTTCTCTTGTTACTCACACACAAGTTACACTCTGTTCCAAGTTTATGTGCAGTTACATCACTTAAACTTGTTCTCTTGGGACTTGAATATTAAGTCGATAGTCCACTGCAGCTGCTGCGTAGGGTGTGAACTTAGAAGTGAAAGTGAAAATTTTTTTCATTGTAATAAGCCCGCCCACATATATTTCCAAATCACTGCAAATTCTGATAGTCAGAATCAAAATAATAATAATAATAATATTAAATAATTATAGCTGGCAACACCGTAAGTCATACGTCGATTCAATATCACCTTTCTAATTTAAATTTATTTTAATTTGTTTTGATACAGATATACAATAGCTGTTATTTTAATATCCAACGCAAATCATACAAATAAAAATTTTATAACAAAAATCACCAAGAAAATCAAAAGAGGAATAATCAAAATATTACACCACGAGTTGACATGACGTTTGTAAAAGTCAAAATGAAACCGAAAATGAAAAAACCAACAATAAGCCATAAGAATGTGATATAACGAAAAATAACGACATGATTACGAGAGCAGCAGTAAGACGCGCACGCCCACCACCCCCGGACTCGTCGCTCAGCTCCGCCTCGCCGCCGCCGGACCCCGGGTCACCTGTGTCACCGGTTGCGGCAGTTGCGTCGAGCTCCAGCGACGAATATTTCTCTCCGCCGACGTCGCCAACACCTGTACGTCGTGCGGGGAGAGGCCGGCCACCGAAGAGCTTGGGACTTAGGAGCCAACAGGCCCCGAGCCGGGTCCCCGCTACCGGTGGTTGTGTGCAGCGCATGAGATGGACTCAGTCTATGAACGAGAACGTCATGCGCGCATATTACGGGTCTACAGAGGGGGGAACTAACCTCACTGCGTACCGTGTTAGGATGCTGTCTGTGTTTCAGGATCTTGAGCCAACCGTCAACACCTCGGCCCAACGACTGTCGGATCAAGTGCGGGCCATCCATCGCAATCATCTGTTGGACGACGCCACGCTTGATAGGCTGCGCTCAGAGGTACTGAGCAACTGTATCATCTTAACTCCAGCACAAACCGCGGTACAAGCGTCAGTTATTGATGCAACTCCACCGCGGTCCATACCTGTTGTTGTAGAGGAGGATGATAGGGTTGCCACGGTAAGTAGCCAGTGCAACGACCGATTGAGGAGCGCTCTGGAGGATGTGCTTCGTGAATATCGGTCAACCCCTACCGAACTTAGGCCCCGATTACCACGGTTACCCATGCATAAGAAAAATAGGGCGTTGGTGTGTGCCTTGGACTCGCAACTCAAGAATATATTCGAGTGTAGCGAGGACTTCGTTGATACACATTCGATTCTGTTCTGTGGGGCTGTTGCGGCATGTCGAGTAGCTAATGTCAAGTTCCCAAATTGTGACGTAGTTACTCGACCAAAACCAGCCGTACCAGCCTGGCAGCACAGGATTGAGCGACGTATCGACGGGGCCAGGGTACTCATCGGCAAACTATACTGCTTCAGGGAGGGGAATACACGACCACGAGTGATGCGCTTTGTGAGGCGGGCATTCTCGGGGACTGAAATTAGTCCTCAAGAATACATGTCCCGTGTCACAGAGCGCATCGACTTCCTGAAGCAGAAAGTTTATGCATGGGCGAACCGTATTCGGCGGTATAAGAGGCGGGTTGATCGGTACTCGCAGAATCGCATGTTCCAGAGCGATGAGAGGTGGGTTTACAGAGCTTGGGAGCGACCTGAGCAAAATGTGACCGACGTGTGCCGCCCAGATGATGCCGCCACGAGTTCTTTCTGGCGCAGCATATGGTCGGCACCCGTTTGTCATACTGAGGCTGACTGGATGCGTGATGTCGAGCGAGTGTGTGAACCTATTCCAGAAATGGAGCCAATTGTTATTACGCCAATAGATATAGCCAAAGCAGTTCGTCCGTTACCAAACTGGAAGTCACTGGGGCCGGAGGGACTGCACAACTTCTGGCTCAAATGGCTCAGTAGTTCGCACACTTGCCTGGCATCCCAATTCCAGTCATCCTTAGAGTCTGGGTCCCTACCGCAGTTTTTAACAACAGGCGTTACCCACCTGCTCCATAAGTCAGGTAGTCCCGCGGAACCCAAGAATTATAGACCAATCACGTGTTTGTCGACGGTTTATAAACTTCTTACATCCATTTTGAGAGTGAAAATTAATACTCATATTGACAAAAACTCTATTATGTCTGCCTCACAAAATGGATGTAGGAATGGGTCCCGCGGTACTAAGGAGCTACTCCTCATCGACATGGCCATTAGCCAACAGGTCCGTCGATCCCGCAAGGATCTGTCAACATGTTGGATAGATTACAGGAAGGCCTACGACTCGGTGCCACATTCATGGCTCATGAGGGTGCTGGAGTTGTACAAGATAGATGCAACTCTACGCGCCTTCCTTGAGTCATGTATGGGGCAATGGAGGACGGTCCTTCGATATCCAGGATGTCGACAGATCCAGGGGAACGATGAACCTGTATGGATTAAACGGGGAATATTCCAGGGCGACAGTCTGAGTCCACTTTGGTTCTGTTTAGCCCTGAATCCTCTAAGCACTTTGCTGGAGAATTCAGGGCTAGGCTACCGGTTGAGGAAAGATGGTCAGGTCATATCTCACCTGCTTTACATGGATGATCTGAAACTCTTTGCCCCCAACAAATTGCAACTGATGGAGCTAGTGAAAGTAACCGAAACTTTTAGTAGCGCCATCAGGATGGAATTTGGTGTGGACAAATGTGCAGTCATGTATGTAAAGCGAGGGGAGATTATGGGATCCGAGGGACTTCAGCTCTCGGATTCCATACACCTAAGATCCCTTTCCTCATCCGAGAGCTATAAGTATTTGGGTATGTTGGAAGCGTTAGGCATTAACGTAACTGACATGAAGCAATCGTTGAGGGAGCGCTTCTTCGGTCGCCTAAAGAAGGTATTAAATAGCCTTCTTTCAGGTGGGAACAAGGTGCGCGCCTTCAACGGTTGGGTCATGCCGGTTTTAATGTACTCTTTCGGCATACTCAAATGGACTCAGACCGAGCTCGACGCTCTGGATAGAAGAGTCCGTACACTGTTGACCGAAAACCGGATGCATCACCCACGATCATCGGTGATGAGACTGTACATCCCGCGGAAGTGCGGGAGTCGAGGCTTTTTAAATGCCAAGACCCTCCACAACCGCGAGGTGTGCAGCCTCAGAGAATATTTTTTAAAAGTCGAGGTGGGTATGCATCAGGATGTGGTCACAGTGGACAAGGGACTCACCCCGTTGTCCATGGCTAAAGAGAACTGGCGCAAACCTGTGGTACTTACTACTGATGACCGCAAGAAAGAATGGCAGGGCAAGGAGCTTCACGGGCGCTTCTACCGGGCTCTTCATGGGCCCGATGTAGATTTTCTAGCGTCCGTGTCCTGGCTACGTTTTGGCGACCTCTTTGGGGAAACTGAAGGTTTTGTCTGTGCGATTATGGACGAAGTTATGTTGACGAACAACTACCGGAAATATATTATGAAGGACGGGACGGTTGACGTGTGTCGGGCATGCCACCTTCCGGGTGAGTCCATCAGACATATTATTTCTGGTTGTTCTCGTCTAGCTAACGGCGAGTACTTGCACAGACACAATCAAGTAGCCAGGATTATTCACCAGCAACTTGCCTTGAAATATAATCTTGTGGAATCAGAAGTACCGTACTACAAGTATGTGCCCGACCCAGTTCTCGTGAAAGACCATGTCACGTTGTACTGGGATCAGTCTATCATTACTGACAGGACTATTGTCGCCAATAAGCCTGACATAGTGGTGATAGACCGATCAGCGCGCCGCGTAATGATAATCGATGTTACCATTCCGCATGACGAGAACCTCGTGAAAGCTGAAAAAGAGAAACAAATAAAATATCTCGACTTGGCACACGAGGTTCGCGACATGTGGAATATGAACTCGGTTATCATTGTGCCGATTGTCGTGACGGCCAATGGCCTTATTGCCAAGAGCTTCGATGACCATCTATCGAAGCTCTCTTTAGGCGGCTGGATCAAGAGCCTGATACAGAAGGCAGTACTCCTCGATACGGCTCGCATTGTGAGGAGGTTCCTGTCTCTGCAGCCCTAACCACCGGTAGCTTGGACCCTGCTCCCGATATCGGTGGACCACTATTTTTTATGTTTTTAAATGTATTTTTTAGTTTTTATTTAAGATATATTTAAAAATGTAAATAATATGTTTTAGACTGAATAAACGAAATAATAATAATAAATATCTATCTTTATTTCCCAAAATACACACAGAGATTGAACAGTTTACAATTTTGAATTAGTGGTAGAACAGTAACATTGAACGTTTAAATGCTTCAGAAATCTGTGCACAATAAATTAAACTCTGTCTCTTAAACTAGGGTATCCTGTATCTTAAGAGACAGTGTTTCACAATGAGGTTCCAAATGATTGAAGATATAGGTTCTATCTAGTTATAGGTTAGGTTACTGCAGTTTTATTTTAAATAATGTACCTAGGTGTGAGTATGCGAGGGTGAGGGTGAATGAATGTGATAGTGGGTGTGTAGGTGTTTATGTGTGAGTGGATAAGTGGAGAATGTGGTGTTGGTGTGTTGAAGTGTGAGTTGTATGTGCGAGTTTGAATGGATGCGAGATAAAAGTATTCGTGCAAGGATGGTGATGAAAATGTGCTAGTTAGGTGATGTATGTGAGCAAAGTCTCCGTTGTGGCATAGTCCTGTTTAAGTAGCCATTCTGTCACTTTTAATTTTAGGTTGTGCTTGTTGAGGTCTAAGATATTCAGATGTTTATGAATCTTCTTGTAAATGTACGCGCTAATTACATAATATTGATGTCGCGCGAACGCGGTTCTGTGTTGGGTGCCTGGGGGAAGGTTTGTACGCTTATTCGGGTTAGACGGGGGAAGACTGCTGTGTTTTCTAAGGACAGATTGAAGCACAAAGAGCTGACGTACTGTGAGAACCTTGCAGTCTGCATACAGCTGTGTTGTTGGGTATCTGTGAGGCTTCTTTGTCATTACTTTTAGTACCGCTCTCTGTGCTCTCTCCACCCTCAGCATGTGACCTTTCGTTGCAGGGCCCCATACTGCGATGCAATATCCTAAGACCGATTGGCATAGCGCGTAATACACCATTTTTAATATATCCGCGTTGGCAGAGTTCCGGAGGGATTTAAATATATGTATGAGGCGCAATGTTCTAGTCGTGACAGCGCCTAGTTGTTTTTCCCATGTGAGTCCATCATCTATGAGGACTCCTAAGTACTTTACGTTGTCGCTTCTAGTTAGTGCTGGACAACGGCATGGTGCTGATCTGTTAGAGCATGAGTGGGCAGTAATTGAAAAACTGAGTGACGGTGCGGTCTTTCGCCTAATTGCAAATGGGATGTAGCAGGTTTTGTCTACGTTCAAGGTGAGAAGATTAGAGTTGAGCCATTTCATTATTTCCGCCACTGTCGACTCTGCTAGAGATTTGATTATATCCCAAGTAGGGCCGTGAACCACGATCGCCGTGTCATCAGCGTATGTATAAATCTTAGTATTTGGAAGGTCCATTTTACAAAGGTCGTTGACGTAAATTAGAAATAAGGTGGGGCCCAGTATGCTGCCTTGAGGGACGCCGAACGTAACAACCTCCTCATCACTGAGGTGGGTATCAATTTTAACTCTCTGAGTCCGATTCTTGAGATAATCTTTGAATATTTCAAGTGACACGCCACGTACTCCCAAGTGTTCTAATTTTGAGATAAGGATGGGAACAGAAACTGTGTCAAAAGCCTTAAACAGGTCTAGAAACATACCTAAACATTTAGTCTTCTTGTCTAGATTCTTAGCTACATCTTGTGTCAGTCCCAGCACAGCATCCTCTGTTGAAACACCAACTCGGAAGCCATACTGGTTGTCTGCTATAACTTTGTGTTTTTCTAGGAAGCTCCTGAGACGATTGTTTAAGATCCTCTCAAAGATCTTAGAAAGTGTCGGTCAGAATCAAAAGAGGCGACCACCAGAATATCGCAGAGACAAAGAAGCTTGACGAAGTCTCAGAGAAACAATTTAACTGTCTTGGATCTCGCAACGAACTTAATCAAAAAAGAATAGTAAAGGAGTGGGAAAAATATAATTTTCACTTCCCTTCTTAGTAGCAGGAGACAGAACAAAACCAGGCCAGTACGCACAAAGAGACGTTTACGACTGGGATAAGCTCAGTTGCCTAGCATCATCATTATCTGTCGAGCCTATTCCCAACTATTTTGGGGTCGGTTTTCAATCTAACCGGATGCAGCTGAATACCTGTATTTTACATGGAACGATTGCCTGACCTCCACAACCCAGTTAGTACTGGGCGAGACGATACCCTTTGGTAAGACTGGTTGCCAGACTTTTTGGGCCATTGACTACCTGTAACGACTGTTAAATTCAGTTGCCTAGCACCAAGGACAAATATTATCATCAGTGATCAGTGGGTCCTTAGTTGGTGGTTGTTTGGGTGTTTCAATCAGGAATTTCTCAGGAGGTGATGCGGCGTGGTGAATCCCATCTACATTTTGATACTAAACGAATCTTACGCGGACGTAGCTTAGCCGAGTTAGATGTGGAACAGCACCTTTACTAAGTAAAGTATGTAAAGTTTGAAGTATTCATACGCTCTCTTGGAAAGGCGTCTGCTGTTCTAGTTGGATTCAAGATAAAGTGGACTGCATTATCGTAATTGGTGAGTGTTAGCTGTGGCGGGGTTTGAAAGGACTATTGTGTTATTTTATTGTAATGTTAAGTTGAATTGTTGTGTTGAGTTTGAAGGCCATCTGAGAAAGTAGTTCTAGAGTTCAAACTGCGTTTCTAAGTATGGAAATACGCTAGTAAACTGTAGTGTTGGTTTCTCAGTGTCTAATTTGCACCCGTTCACGTAATACAGAGTGTAAACAACCTCATCACGAAGCTGTTAACCAAGTATTCTGTACATCAAACAAAGTAACTTTACGTTAAAAATTTTGCTGGGAAAAATCTTTTTTTTTGGGGGTGAAAAATCATGTTTAGTGATAGAACTCAATGTAACGCACTCAAAACCTTGTGCTGATAGTTGGATTGAATAGTACGGGACTCGTGGAGGTGTTTATAGTGAAAATCATACAATACAAATATGTATTAAAAAAAAACTTATCAAAAAGTTGTAACTCTGACTCCCAATATCTCCGTAACCAGAAAGTTCCCAGGTATGGTGTAGAACCCAAAACTGGCCGCAATGATGGGGAAAACAAGTGCCTTTCTTATTAGAAGATAGTTTAATTTTCATCTAATATTTTTTAATTGAAGTCAAAACCAAGTTGATTAGGAAATTGAAAGACACTTTTAAACGTCAAACAGGGAAATGTAATCGGGGCTGCGGGACTCTTCGAAAGAGATACCGCGGACCTGGAACATAAAGGGCGAGGAAGGAACATGGATGGTTTTTAGTCAGTAAAAGTCTGACACTCCCAAGTCAGTCAGTAAAACTCTCAATTCGGCGACTTGTTTGTTTGATTCAGTTTTTTTTTTGCCACCGACTTCAGAAGCTAAAGGTATTTTTCGATTTTTTTATTTTTATGTCGGTTTTATCTTTGTTTTTTTTTTTTGCAAAATCATGTAATCGTAAATAAACAAGAATGCTTTTTAAAACATTAAACTGCGAACGCACTTCGGTGTGACAGTCAGCCCCATACAAGCTTAAACAGCGTTTTACCACTTGAGTTATTGAACACTTTACAGGTGACGCAATGTACCGGAAAGCCCCGGGTTTGTCTGCCTCCCTATTTATTAACGTAAACAGTCTAATATATTACTGAACCGTGTTCCTGATTTTAAAGGGACTTATCTGGGTTGTGGGATTAAGTTGTTCAGTGTAATTGAGTTACAGGATACGGGTGCACCGCAATGTCGTTGTTTGTATTGTTTATTTTCTGTTGAAGAAGGTACAGAAAATATAAATAAAGATAGAACATGAATTCATTAATGGGTGCGTGGTACGTAGTGCTTGGCAGTTGTCACAAGGACTGGCATGGGCCCAGTTGGGCCCATCCCAGTCCTTGTGCCTATTGGCCTTGTTTCGTTCTGTCTGCTGCTGATATGTAGGGAAGTGGAAATTACGGTTTTTTTCCGAGACAGTTAAACTCATTCTCTGGGACTTCGTCTAGCTTCATTATCTCAGCGCTTTTCTGGTGATCACCACTGTTGATTCTGGGTTTTAGGAGTTACAGTGGTTTGGGAATATTGTCGCGGCATTGTCACAAAAAAATAATGGGGACCAGCACCAATTGAAACGGTGTCACGTTTGGGACCCTGGTTAGATCTTTTCGTGGCCTTTTCCCAACTATGTTAGGGTCGGCTTCCAGTCTAACCGGATGCAGCTGCATTCCTGTATTTTTATAAAGAGCGACTCCCTATCTGACCATCACAACCCATTTAGTACTGGGTAACACAATACTACTTGGTAAAACTTGTTGTCAGACTTTTTGGGCCACTGACTTCCTGTAACTACTTTCAATGATGTACATTGACAGCCGGGACCAACAGCTTAACGTGCTTTCCGAGGCACGGAGGAAACTTGGTATGTTAGGGTGGTCACCCATCCACAGATCAACCTAGGTAAGCACCGCTTTACCTGTTTTTAATTAGCCACGAGCTCCTTCTCCTAGCCAATATAAGTCATTTTTGAAAATGATTTAATGATTAAAATGGAACGGTCATCGTCATCTTACGGTCATGCCATCGTCCCACTTTAATTGAGGTCGATTCAACACGTTTTTAAAGTGAAAACTTCTTTATGCACGTGAATCATTTTTGGTTGAACAAAAATCATGGAAGTCACCTGACATTTCGTAGCACTCGTAGCTAATCCGCTACGGCGTAGCACAACCCGTAGCAGATATAGATAATGTAGTTTTCACTTCTGTTGGCAGTCCCCGATGACTGCCACACTGGTTTCTTTTTTCTTCGGTTCTTCTCTGTCAACTACAACAACGCTATCATTTACTCCAATTAAAACCTACCAAATTATTACTAAAAGAAGATTCTTACCAACCCTCCAGTAAAAGAGCACACAAAAAGAACCACCATTTTCAAGACAAAATTACTAAATACAGTAAAAATTCTTGCTAAACCTTTCTTGAGAAACTTAAACGTTTAAAAATTACAAAAAACCGTAACGGTTAAAAGACCGTCGGTTACGAGACTTAACTGTAGCCTGACGGAGAAAACCGTGCGGAAAATATCCAGCACTTTTAAAATGTTCGTATTATATAAAGTATTTTGCACCTTCTACTTTTTTTTAGGGATGGGAAAGAAGATATCGATAAAATTGAAAAAGGTAAGTGTGTGTAACTGTCAAACGTGTCCTCATCATCATAATTCTCCTGCTCTTATCTAAATTTACTTGTCATATGAGCAGTTTCTTTTCGCCTATTTCCAATTGGGTTGGGATCGGCTTCCTGTCTTTATACCAATATTTTACATGGGACGACTGTCTATCCAACAACCCAGATAGTACTGGGTAGTACGATAACCGTTGATAAGACTGTTTGTCAGATTTTCGGGCCACTGGCTACCTGTAAAGACTGCCAAAAATCTTATTATGACAGCTGAGACCAACGGCTTAACGTGTTTCCCGCTGCACGGAGGAAACTCGGTATGTAATGGATCAGTCACTCATAATTGTAATAAATTACACAAAGTAATGCGTCTGTCTGGCTTCGAACCTGCGGCTTACTGCTCGCTGCTCTTAAACAGTCACCCATAAACGGAACCTTGGCAAACGATGTTTATCTGTGAACACTCGTGCGGTTGTTTTTATAACAAGCCTCAAAACTCTTTAATAGTTGTTAAAATTAATAATATCGATAACGTCGTCGCATCCCTATAGACTCTCCGGAAGGATATCCCTTAAATCCCCTAGGGGTCTGATAAATTGTGTTTCGCCAGCTCACTGTGGATATTAATAATATTTTAGTAGACCATTAACATTTTGAATAATATTAATAAAGTTTTGTATAGTATTATGAGAAGATTTTTAGTGGCACATGTTACGTGAAGGAAAATCTTCCGCTTTGTATTTTCTTAACCAAGTTGTGAATTGTGCTACTATTGAGAATCTTTTTATCATCATCATCATCATCATCATCTTTAACAGCTTATTAATGTTTCCACCGCTGGGACACAGGCCTCTCTTCTATGAGAAGGAATGGGCTATAATCCACCACGCGGGCCCAGTGCGGATTAGTAGATAGCACATGTCTTCGATTTGTTTGGTTCTAGGACCGTTTGGAGAGCATTAGTGATGAACTAAATTTCACAAAGTAATGCGCCTAATTGGTGCCCCCACCACTGGGCTACCGCAGCTCTTTTACATGTAGCGACTGCTTATTTGACATCCATAACTCAGTTACTACCGGGTAATACGATACCCCTTGGTAAAACTGGTTGTAAGATTATCGGGCCACTGTAATTACTGTCAAAGATCTACATTTGACAGCTGGGACCAATGGCTTCACGTGCGTTCCGAGGCACGGAGGAAACTCTGGTTGGTGGTCACTCATACTCAGAGCCACTTAAGCAAGCAAGGCTTAAACCTGAAGATTCATTAAGGTCCATTTTCACCAAAAAGATGACGGTCTGATTATCTAAAAACAGCTGTTTAAAACACATTTTTGTATGGGAACATGTCACAGTGACAGCTAGGCTGTTTTTAGATTATCAGACCGTTATCTTTTCGGTGAACATGGACCTAAGTGCTGCTATAAACGCGTATTAAAAATATTTATCACCGTGTAATGACGTCATGTCTAGCGGCATTATTGTATCCAAAATTTCAATGCTTAAAGTAATGTCACAGTTAGCTGTGAACGTTTGATAGCGGACTGCAGTGTTGTGAGTCGTGCGTTCAAACCCCGCCGAATGCGTGTCTTTTTGTAAGTTTTAAACATAATACTAAATTAATAGTTATAACGACGGCCGTGGGCTTGAATGACATAGCAGCGCAAACAGTTATCAAGGACAGACGTGTCTCGCTCTGTGAGCGATCGTTGTCCACATACCGCCATCTCAAATTGTTAATTGGTTGAGACCAAGTAATATCGTTTTTTGTCCTACCGTCACGCCCTTTATGTGTTGAAGTTTTATGGAAGTTTTCCTAAGTGCACATGCCGAACCGAATGTAGACATTCATTCATTTATTGATATTGCCACCACATTACTGGTGAGAATCCACGCCAGCCGGCTGTTCCTCCTTGGACTGGAAGGTTCCATGCGCGTAACACCAGGCAAAAACCTTCCTGGCGCCCTCTTAGTTATAGTTAGTTATACGTAGTTTAGGTCCTAGGTTAGTTATTGTTAAGTTAGTTAAGTTACTTATGAGTTGGTACGTTTCACTTCTTTTATATAACAAATTCGTGTAATTAGAACGGCGCTTTATTCCATACACAAACCACAGGAAACAGACTCGTAACAACCGATAGTCAAACAGACGTAATGAAACACAATTGTCTAAAGCCCACTGTCCTTAAGATTTCTCAGTAATTGAATTGATCATAAGGCGTCAATTAAATTGAAGTTCCGAAGTCGCAATTAATTGAATTAATGGGATCTTCTCATTAATTACCGGATTGGTCCACAAAAGGAGAAGGAATATGATTCATTTTTTTTCCAATTAACAGTAATTGAGGATATTCTTAATTATTTAATGGAAGTGAGAGCTCTTTTATAATTTTTCGGAGAACAATGATTTTTAGTCAAGCTGAAAATAGACTGGCTTAAATTATCTGTACTTCATACTTACTTATGAGGAGCTCGTGACTAAATAATAACAGCCGCATGGACCGATCTTTAGGTTAAGCCGTGCTTGCCAAGGTTTTTTTTTTTGTTTGGGCAGGAGTGGGAAATCCCCGCGGACACCTTGACTATCTCACAGAAATTTCTCTTGTGGGACAGTCGAGGTAGTGCCGGACTCGAACCGGCTAAAAACCACTCCTGCCTAGCCAGTGTCCCTCTGACATGAGGATCAGAGCCCTTTTGATCTGACTTTTTGACTTGTGTGCTGATGGAATGCCGAAGATAGAAGTCCATATTAGTACGCTGCATTTTGCCTGTATAATGTTACTTTATATATCACGCTATTTACTAAGAAATTACTGTTTTTACATTTTTACTTTAATTTTTTTTATACCAAGTTTCCTCCGTGCCTCGGATAGCACGTTAAGCTGTTGGTCCCGGCTATCATTTGTCCATCTTTGGCAGTTGTTACAGGTAGGCTCCAAAAACTGACAACTATGGTTTCATATTACCCAGTATTAACTGGGTTGTGAGGGTCAAATAGGCAGTCTCTCCATGTAAAATACTGGTATTCAGCTGCATCCGGTCAGACTGTAAGCCGACCCCAACATAGTTGGGAAAACAGCTTAACATAGCTGGGCAGATGATGATGAGTCATACTTACTCGTGGGATCATACTCGGGTTATGAGGGCAAGTCAAGTTTGTAGTCTTCTATGAAATTACCGACACTAATTGACAGCGTCTTAATTTCGTAGTTGAAGTGTTGCTTTGATCGTACCCTTACCTTTTATCATACCGATACATTTTGCCAGTTTGACCCGAATACCTACATCTACATAACGATACTTTTCAATCCAACCGGAAAGGTCAACGGTACGGATAAACCTTGGAATCTATTTGATCGGCAGAACACGATAAAAAGAATTTATCGATACAGTTGCCTCTTATGGGCGGTGTAGGGAAATAAGTTGCGCCTTAGCAGCGAATGTATTTTGCTTGGACGGTGGGAAATGTTGTGATGGTGGGCTACTGCCAGTAATGTATGCGATGGTTTAAAACTGGAAAATATTTCGGTTTATTGGAAATGATTTTACTGAAAACGATACACAGCGTTTAAGGTACAGCCCTACGCAGACTGTTGTGGTGAATTCAGTATACCTGTCATACTAAGATGACCGGACTCCATTTATGTGAAACTTACGGCAACAAGTAACATTAAATTAAAAAAAATTAAAAAAAAACCCCGTCTCAATTGTGTGAAAATATTTAACAGCTATTTGCGACGTTGCCAACTTTCTGGATACGCGATGTTGAAATACTCTAACGAACAATGCGTAAAATCAGTGTTCACTTCCTGCCTAGCTACGGAGTTCGTTGAACTCGTTGTCGCACTTGCCGCTCGCCATGGTAATGATACGAGTGTACTACGAAACAAAACGAATCTTTATTGAAGTGCCCAACGTTCCTGTAATAAACTTAAAATGTCACTTACGAGATATGATCCGTGATTATATTATATCAACTATCTGGTGTCCACGACACAAGCCTTGCTTAGTGTGGCACTAGATGGCGCTGTGTGTTAATGTCCAGCGATATTTACAACACTCTTTTCCCTAGTTGTAACGCCGCATAGTGCTTAGGATAAGTGTTTCGTGTACAATTATTGAAGGTAATAAATATTTTATTTTTTTGTTATTATTTTATTGAGGTCCCGATATTTCGACGCTGTTGCAAGCGCCATGATCGCGGGTTGACTGGAAAAACTTGTTAGGAGCAGACAAATCTGTCTACCCTCTTTCTTTGTCTTTTGCTACGCGCACTACTGGAACTCGACACTAAATCACGGCAAAATACACTCACAGTATCACCAGGTTTTGTGGAGTCCTTATTATGTTGCCGGCTGCTACTTTTGAACATACTCAAAACTGGATTCCACGTACTTGACAATTCTCGATTGTTTTTTTTTATTTTTTAATGTTTACTTGTGAGCCGTGATAGCGTAAAACAGTGTTCCTGAAATATTTTTCATCTTAGTATGATAATTATACTGAATTCACACCGTTCAGTCTGCGGAGGGCTATTCCTTATACCCGTATTATGAAATAGGGTAGACGACAAAACTTAATAATAAGTCCGTCAGTTAGTTTATAAAAAATAATTTGACCCGTATTTTTTCTTTTGTTCCATAAACCAAATTTGACGAAGATACGACGCTTTTAAAATTCTCAATACGTCACGCCTTGGTATAATTTTTAGCGAATTGTGACGTCACGAGCCCCCACTCCCAAGCTTTGATGCGTTTCGTCTTTGTCTGTATTTATTTATTGACAAAAACAAAAAAACGCGTGTCCATTATTTTCTAAAACATCATGCCTATTATGAAAGACTAGCGGACATCACGCGGTAAGTGGGAGTACGGGGATAAAATATAACATATTATGTTACATTTTTTTTTTGTGATGTATTTTTTTTTTGTTTTTTTTTTTTTTATTGTTTTTTTTTTTAAAAGTATCTCCCACGGTAATGGTAAATACGCGGGTGAAACATTGACAGCGAGTAACATATTATGTTACTCGCTGTCAATGTAGCTATCTATTGCTGAAAGAATTTTTCAAATCGGTTCAAAAGTTTTTAAGTTTATTCGGTACATACAAAAATTTCCCCTTTATAATATTATTATTAGTATAAAAGAAGGTTAATAGCTTAGAATACAACGACCTTTCACTCGATGATGCGTTCTCAAGCCGCTCATTCTCTGTGACCCATTTTATAATAATATCCCGGAATTTTTCCACGTTCCACAGAATTATCCACCATAAAAGAAAACTGCGTGCACACTACTTCATAAACGCCAAGTTTACGCAAAATAAGCAATATGGTGTTGTTCTTATAAACATGGTGGTTTTGTATAGTAATATAGTATGTTGAGGTTATGTTGTCATATGCATTGTGGAATAGGGAAGTAGAATAGAATAGAATAGAATAGAATAGAATACTCTTTATTATGTACACCATAAAAAAATGAAATAAAAAAAAAAAAAAAATTTAGTTTTGAGTTCACTCGATGAGTTAGTTTTATTGGAGACTAGCACAGCGAGCTTAGCTCGGCTAATAATGCTTATAATATAATAATAATAATTCCAGCCTACTACTGTCCCACTGCTGGGCAAAGGCCTCTTCTCAACACAGAAGGCATGAGCATTGATCACCACTCTTGAGTGGTGATCAATGCTCATGCCTCAAGACAGCAAGCTCAAGACGGGTTGGTGATTTCAGACTATACTCGTATTAAGTATAAGTCCAAGTTTCCTTACGATGTTTTCCTTCACCGATGTCTGTGATGTCCGAGATAAACATAAAAGTACATATGAATTGAAAAAGTCGCATTGCTCATGCATGAGAAGCGAAGCCTTAACTTCTGTGCCATCACAACATAATTATGCTTGATATAAATAAAATAGCCTACCCAGGAATAATGAACGTATCTACGAGTATCTATCAGTGAAAAGTTTTTTAGAAGTGGAACATTAGTTCTGAAGATTGCCTTCTAAGCCCCCTACATACAAACTTTTCATCATCATCATCATCATCATTTCAGCCAAAAGACGTCCACTGCTGGACACAGGCCACCCCCAAGTGTCGCACATTGACCGGTCCCGTGCGACTCGCATCCAACGGATTCCCGCAACCTTCATAGACTTTGGTCTTGAGACAATGCGGTAAGTTGGACGAGAAGATACTAGCTTCTCGAACGCTGCCCAGCCGAGTCGGATTCGACGATTGACCTCTTTCTCGAAGTTAGACTTACCTAACGGGACCGTTTGTCCCAGGTTCACATAATCGTCTTCAACTTCGAGTGTCGAGTCTCCTATCTTGATAGGAATGGGTGTGACATGGGCATTCAACATGATCTTCGTCTTGTCCATGTTTATTTATAGACCCACTCGTACCTACCTCTACCTCTTTATGATATTAGTAATAGATGAGACTGTTGAGTTGAAGCTTAAAACTAAAACAATGAGAAACTAAACTAAGTAACTAGTTTAATATCGCAGAGAATATTGAGGTCTCATTAATATAGTTCAACTAAATAAAAATCATAACGTCAGTCGTCATAGTTCTGGGCCGACACAACTTATATTGGCATCGGCACGCTGAAGAAGAAAGAAGAAGATCTCGGGATCTAAAAAGGCCGCTTTAGCAGAATCATAATATAAATCACGTAAAAAATGTAGAATTCCCAAAATGGACTTTATAGTTATTATCATACGCAGCATAATACAACACCACCGCTGAAATCCCCGCAGAGATACGTAGAGATGTACCTCATAGGACAGGACACCCATATTTCGAGTTCCGTTTCACATTTCAGTACTAATCGGGCTGTGGACATCAAGCAGGCTGTCGCTCCATGTAAAGTACTGGTGTAAAGCTGCATTCGGTTAGGTTGGAAGTCAACCCAAATATACATAGTTGGGAACAGGGTAGGTAGGGCATTACTTATTATATCCCCCCATCTCGGAAAGCTTATTTTTGCTCTTCGATATCTGAGTGCAAAAGCCGTTTTTATCCTCTAGAGGCTAAAGTAAATTTGAATTTAGAACATCGTGTGCACTAAGTTTGTGAATGAAAAACATCATTAAACCTATTTACTTCTACCTCCATGGTGCCGAATTTATCATACAACCTTTTTTTTTAATTTGTTATAAACTCAGACTCGGAACCTTCCTGGGGTACTTTTTTTTTTAAATTTGCTTTATGCGCGCCATTTTCTTTTCACATCATATTGTTAAAACCTTAGGTTAAAAATAAGAAACTTGAAAACAAAATGAAAAACCTAAAATGAGTGGTTCTAGCGACGAGGAAGTTTATTTGACGCCAACAGAATTAACTCAAACTGTTAACAATGCGCATTTTTTTTTTGCCTTTAATCATTTCTTCGCTGAGGTGAGATGAAAAGTTACCTGTTGCACTCAAGTGCAAAGATTTTTCACCTTTCAATTTCAGAATCTTGCGCTTGTATAACAAATAACTATTATTGGTGTAGCGAAAATTGTGAGAGCTATTAACAAAAAAAAAATGCAGGGCAGTATTTTGGGATTGCCTAGTGAAGTGTAGTCTAAGTAACTTGTGAATTGGTCGTAGCACTGCTACGGGTTGTGTCCTACGCTCGCCTTGTGGTGCTACGCCGTAGCGGATCAGCTACGGCGCAACGAAGCTACGAGTGCAACGAAGCGTTAGGTGACGGTCACGCGAGTTCCATGATTTTTGTTCACCTAAAAAGCCCACAACGCGCCTGTTGAGTCCCTTGGTGGTGGTGTGTGGTGTATGTGTCCTTGATGCGGTGTAGCCTTGCGTGGGGAAGATTATTGAAAGTCACTTTAGAGAAGTTACATACAGCTTTGATATTTCAGTTTACATTTATAGTTCCGACATATCACTCTACGGGAATAACCGGAATGTCTCAGTTTATAGTCATGTTTGCACCACCACTGCGTATAAGGGACTGGCGCTCCGCACGCCGTAGTCCCGCTTGGCGACTGTACATTTTGTCGCGTCAGCTTGTAGTGCGCAAGCCCCTACAGAACCCGAAGTTTCACTTCAAAAATAGAATAAAATAAAATAATTATATCAAAATAAATCAAAATTAAGTTCACTTCAATCTTAACGTACGGTCGAACAAGCTATTTGGTTTACATTTTACAATGTAATTTGTGGGTTAAACTGTAAACCAATTAGCTTGTTCGACCGTACTTATATTTTGTGATTAATTTCATTATCTACCAAAATATCCCTATATTTACAAAATTGTTTCAGGAAAACATACATGTCACCATGTAAATAAAACGAAAATAAACAAAACGGTCACGTAACGTAAGCTAAGTATAAACTCATCATCATGTACACGCGCTACTCTCAAGAATGCAGTAGTAAGAAAGTAGGGCAAGCTAAACAAAAGGAATGGTGTTTTTCTTCACACCTATGTATATGTGTTGTGAGAATATATTAGATATATATAGTTTGCCTCCTTGTCACGCGCCATAAGACTCTTAAATATTATTTCAGTTAAGGTAGATATATTTCACTGCAGCCTGATGCAGTTCACAGGAGTTGCGCTGAAGTGCATCGAGAATGTACAAAGATGTTTTCACACCACCTGCTCGAAAATGTCAAATTATATGTCAAGCAACCTTAACCTAAAGTGAGTCATTAGTGGCCGGGGGCACAGCCGGTCAATAATGTTGTACTGGATTTCATTATGACCCGCTGGTCAATAATGTGATTTGAATTTGGAATCTCACATGCTCAGCTAAATTGGCAGTATAGTACCAACAAACACCCTTTGGTGCCAGAAAGAGGAAAGCTATTCTCGATACCCTTACTACGCGTGGATGATATTCTCGATTTCCTACAAAATCATAACGACTGCTTCTTCATATCGTTGCCATGTTTTCGAAGACATAGTATTGTAAGAATAATTAGATAACTACGAACCATTTTTTAAAAGAAATGGAACATTAAAATTGGCATTAATAATAACAAATACCGTACTGCGCCGTATTGTATTGTACAACGGGCAGGTGTCCGCAACTCCACGTCAAAGTGCGTATTTTGCGTATGGGCTATAATCCACCACGCGGGCCCAGTGCGGGTTGGTACTGTTGGTAGATGTCACATGTCTTCGAATTTTTACCGCGACGTAATACCGTAATAGTAATTGGCTGTAACATTAGTTAATTAATTTATTCTTACTGTTTGTTTATTTAATAAATACTTTGTTTTTCGTACTATGGCTATTATTTTCTCACAGTAGGTGTAAAAAGTAGAGTATTCTCCTCTGGGCCAAAGGTGTCTTTGCCTTGGGCTAGCTTGAATCCCTCGCTGCATTCAGGATTCTTGTATTAACTCCCTCGCTTCGCTCGTGAGTTAAACTCTTAACTACCTCGCTGCGCTCGGGAGTTAAATCCCGAATCCTTCATTGCGCTCGAGATTCAATATGACGCCCGTGACATAAGACACAACTTTAGCCCCTTGGTGCATAATCTACTATTGTTTAATTGTAGGTATTTTTTAATGCAAGTCTGTTTATTGTGTTTTTAGGGTTCCGTACCTCAAAAGGTAAAAACGGAACCCTTATAGGATCACTTTGTTGTCCGTCTGTCTGTCTGTCTGTCTGTCTGTCAAGACCTTTTTTCTCAGGAACGCGTGGAGGTATCAAGCTGAAATTCATATCAAATACTCAAGTCTATGGTCTCTTGGAGCTGTGAAAAAATCAAACTTCTAAGTCAACGCGATCAAAAGATACTCCCGTTTATGCCGCAAATTTTCGACACTCGCAAGGGAATCAAAACCTACAGGGTACTTCCCGTGAACTCAGAATCTTGAAATTTGGTACGAAGCAACGTCTTATAACACAGATAAAGGAAAAATTGCGAAAAGCATAAATTTTTAGTTACATCATATAATAAAAATATTTTTAATAATTTTAAACTTATTACCCCTTTACTCATGAACGCGTAGTGGTATTATATTGAAATTCTTAACAAATACTCAAGTCTATAATATCTTTAAGCTGTAACAAAATCAAACTTCTACGTCAACGCAATCAAAAGATACAGCAATTAAAGCCGCATATTTTGAAACTCGCAACTACTCGCAAGGGAATCAAAACCTAAAGGATACTTCCAGACGACCTGGAATCTTGAAATTTGGCATGAAGCAACGTTATAAAGTACACATATAGGAAAAATTCCGAAAATCTTAAATTACCATAACTTTTACTTATATACCTACAGGTTTGTACGGAACCCTCGGTGCGCGAGTCTGACTCGCACTTGGCCGGTTTTTTTTTTTGTTTATTCGTATTAAGTGATTTAGAGGTATCTTGGTAGTAACATCGCATTGGCGTTATAGCTGTTAAGGTGTTATTTACATAATTTTAAATAAATAAATATTGCTGTGTGTGGTGTCTGGGTAGTGGGGTTTTATGGCTGAAAAGAGTAACCATGGAGTTTCTTGCCGGTTCTTCTCAATAGAATCAACCAACGCGAGCCGTGCACCTTTTTCGACGTTTTATAAGTGCCCATCTAGGCTTATGTGAAATAAAATATTTTGATTTTGAAAATTGTCGAGGACCTGTGTAACATTCCGCGCCGAACCAGCGTAGATTACAGCGCACTTTCTTACACAGGGATGGTCAAGTGTCCCAGCAATGGGAAAATTATAAACTGAATATACTTATCCCATTCTATGCTCAAATAATTCTATTCGAACTGTCATGTTATGTCATGTCACCTTTAACAAAAGCGAAATGCACTTGTTCTCCCCGTCATTGCGATTGTTTTTTTGTACAGGACCATAGCTGGGAACCTTTTAATGACGGAGGTTATTGAAGGTCAAAGTACTAATTTTAAAAACAAATCCGTATAACCCTATTTATTTTGCATTCTAGTGGCCCCGTCTCCAATAGAGCAAATTCATCCATTGTTATCCCAACTGTTATATTTAATTTATTTACAATTCAGTTCAAATCCAGACAATATTCCAAATTCAAATAGCAATCTGACCGCACCCTAACACAACTTATACCACAATTGCAAGACTTCTCTTGAATTAAGACATTTATCTTATGTTCCACTGAACAAGCAAAATTGAACTCTATTGTCTAGGATTGATGGTTTTTGCAACCGCATTACATTGCCAACTAAGAAATCTGTCATTTATGCAACAAAAACAAGCGAAATTAAACTATATTCTAAAAGGATTAAGGTTGACTAAAGCAGCATATACATTAAACAAGGGTTTCCAGAAATTACTTAAAAGAAGATTGTTTTCTCAAACTTCGTATTTCCCCTCGTTTCAAACTTAAAATATACAAGTTTTAATTAATGTAGACGAATTGTGTTCTAGTGTTTTCTTTAGGAATTGTTCGAAGTGATTACAAGTCGTTGGGTTTCTTATAATTTCGTTCTATATTGCATCTTGATAGTTGTCAATATTGGGACAAGAATTTATTGGCTGATTGAATTATAAGTTTGATCTGGAGTACACTAGGAAGCTCAGTTTATAATAGGCTTTTGAGAGACTTTTTTTCTTAAATGGGGCGTCCCTCTTCAAATAAATTTCTAGACAAAATCCTACAAGTATATAGTATAGAACACAGACCTTTCCAATCTCATGCTATTAACCTACTGCCAACCGACTCATTATCTGCATAACCTTTTCCCAACTATGTTGTGGTCGGCTTCCAGTCTAACCGAATGCAGCTGAATACCTGTATTTTACATGGAGCGACTGACTATCTGACTACCACAATTCAGTTAGTTCTGGGTAATAGATACCCCTTGGCAAGATTTTTTGGGCCACTGACTACTTGTAACGACTGTCAAAGATCCACAAATGACAGCTAGGACCAACAGCTTGACGTGTTTTCCGGGGAACGGAGGAAACTCGGTATGTAAATGTGGTCACTCATCCACAGACCAACCTAGCAAGCTCAGCTTAACCTAAAGATCGACCCGTGCGGCTGTTATTATTATTTAGAAATGATCTACCAACCACCTACCTATCTATTAATACATGTTTTGAGTGATTGTTGGCGTGATGTGTGTGTGTCTTATTATGGAAAAAACATAGAAGGATTTTGAAGAAGAAAGCAGTTTTTTAATGCATTTAAAAATCTTTGCTAAAACTACATGAAATAGTTTCTTAGTAAAACACCCATGACTAACAACCTACAGCCTACCCCCTGCATTCTTTACTATTAAATGATCAATATTTGTTTATAATTACGCTCTATAGGTAATTACGTTCTCAAAAACGGCTTTAACAATTTCTATGACAATTTAGGAGTTTTTTTGGACGAAAAACGATCTAGCTAGGTTTCATTTCTGGGAAAATTGTCTTCTCGATTTTCACCCGACCAGAGCTCGGTAGCCCAGGTACTTCACTTTAATCAATTCCGAGGTAAACCACAAAATAAAAGAAATCCTCTAAACACAAAAACCTTCTCCAAACACAATCCATCCCATTAAAACCCCAACACAACCTATCGAACCTGTCCTACTTCTAATAGCCTATAACCGTAATAAAGATCCTATCAGACCAGGCTGAAAGCCTCAAAGAAACTTTGAAAGTCGGTTAGCCTATAAGGGTCGGCCGGAAGTACACGGCGACACGTCACTTCCTGTGATTAACGACGGTAACCCAATTTCCTTTAAACTTGGAGGAAAATATTCGTTTAGTGCGAGTTGTAAGCAGTAGCGGCTAGTGTTGAAAAGTCTCACGGAATTGTGATATTAATTCAATCTGTCCACAACCTTTCAGGTTTCAAACACTGTTTTAAAATGCAATCTGTCCACAACCTTTCAGGTTTCAAACACTGTTTAAAATTCAATCTAATAAGTTTAATAGTTTACTGCTGTAATTATTGTGCTATGGAAAAGCGGGGTCTCCTAACACAGGCCAAAATTTGCTTAAAAGGAGTCTCTAAACACAACCTCCCATTTTTGTAACAAATTTCGTCAATAAAACATTGTCCACACAAAAAAATCTGTCCACAACCTTTCAGGTTTCAAACACTGTTTTAAAATTAAATCTGTCCACAACCTTTTAGGTTTCAAACACTGTTTTAAAATTGAATCTGTCCACAACCTTTCAGATTTCAGACACTGTTTAAAATTCAATCTTCCACAACCTTTCAGGTTTCAAACACTGTTTTAAAATTCAATCTGTCCACAACCTTTCAGGTTTCAAACACTGTTTTAAAATTTAATCTGTTCACAACCTGTCAAGTTTCAAACACTGTTTTAAAATTCAATCTGTCCACAACCTTACAGGTTTCAAACACTGTTTTAAAATTCAATCTGCCCACAACCTATCAGGTTTCAAACACTGTTTTAAAATTCAATATGTCCACAATCTTTCAGGTTTCAAACACTGTTTTAAAATTCAATCTGCCCACAACCTATCAGGTTTCAAACACTGTTTTAAAATTCAATATGTCCACAATCTTTCAGGTTTCAAACTGTTTTAAAATTCTGTCCACAACCTTTTTAAGCTTTCACGGTTTAACTTAAAATAGTGTTTCAAAGTGTTTTTGAAGTGGAAACTTCTTTAGACACGTCGAGCACTTTTTGAGTGAACAAAAGTCATGAAACTCGCGTGACCGTCACATAACGCTTCGTAGCACTCATAGCCGTAGCGGATCGGCTACAAGTTTTCACTTCTATCCTATCGGCAGTTCCCAAAAACTGCTCGCATGAATTTTTTTGTCACTTACGGGATATCTTCCGTCATTGTGTTGAGCTCATTATAGGGAGGTCAAAATGATGAACTATCACGGAAAATAATATCTTGTAAGTGACTGTATAAACAGGTTTGACTTGATCGACCATTCAGAACCTAGTTTTTTTTCTTTCTATTTTTAGCATTAGTTCAATGAACTAGTTCACAACTCTTTCTACCTAGTATTCTTTAGAAGGGGTGACAAACTGAATCGTGTTAGTCACTCTTTTCGCTACTCTCTCAAACCTTGCACCAATCGCATGAATCAGTATACCTTGTCTTTTCAATAGATTATGATTTATAACTACCGTCTGCCGATGATTCGCCAAAGATATTCAGCTTCTTATGCTATTTGGCACCGATATATTTTCCTAGGAGAAGTAGTCCACCTAGCCTTTCCCCCAATATGTTCGAACGAGTTCTGAGATTTATCTAGCTCTTTGATTTTAGAGTATTTTGCCATCAGAACTTTTCGATTTTTCTTTTAAGTCGTTTGATGTTATTGATGCCATTTTTGTTTCTACGCCCTAGAAACATTTTATTTTGCTAGGATACTTAGTTTTTGCTCGTGGCTAAATAATAACAGACGCTCCGCGCAGACCTTTGGTTTAGCCCTGGTTCCCTCGCAGGTCTAGTCTTTGCAAGCGCGACTTCTTAGAATTAGGTCCTGTGTTCGATTCCCAAGTCAGCCAAAGTGTTATTGGGTTTTTCCATTCGGAATTACTCAGTAGCAGCCACGGTGTCTTAATTTGTGCCTAGTTGTTGGCATTAGGCGTGTTGCCATAACATGGGACTCCAAATACAGGGTGTAAACCACCTCATCACGAAGCCGTCAACCAAGCATTATGTAAATCAAACTAAGTAACTTTACGCAAAAAATATTGCTGGGAAACAACTTTTTTTTAGGGTGAAAATCACGTTTTCTGGTATAACTCAATGTAACGCACTCAAAACATTGTGCTGATGGATGGATTGAATAGTACGGGGGTCGTAGAGGTATTAAAAAAAAAACGATAAAACTAGTATTAAAAAAAAAAACTTGTCAAAAAGTTGCAACTTACGATGCAACTTTTGACAAGTTACATCGTAAGTATTGATACTTACGTAGTTACTGCCAGGTATGGTGTAGAACAAAATAATATCGGAATGACGGGGAGAACAAGTGCCTTTCGGCTTCGTTAAGAGGTGTTTTACACCCTTTATAACTGGCAAAACGCTGGTTTTATTAGTTACCAGCGTATTATGTAATGTTAAATACTGTCATTGGAACTGTAACTTGAGCTATTTAGAGTTGTAATTATGAAAAAAAGTTTGGCTTAGCCGTCACTTAGCTTTATCACTATTGCAACTAAACAATAAATTAATTGTTAACGCTCTGCTACCATATTAAACAGAATGGGACCTACTCCTATAGAAGAAAGGTCACTTCATGAGCTCTGGTACGGCAAGAAGCCCAAAATTAATCATTTGAAAATCATTGGACGCAATTGCTATGTGCGTATACCAAAACAAAAGAGAGAAAGTAAGATTGGCAGAAGTATAGTATTTTCGTATTAAATTAAAAACACTTACAGGTAAACACATTTAATCAAATTATTTGCATTGACACATGATACAATAATAGTCATTAAAATCTGCTTTTGATTTACATGTTCGACCATGGACAGGCTAGCAAGTATTTCAAAGAAATCAAGTTACATGTATAATGTAAAATTTAAATTAAGTGCAAAACAATATTTCTATTAGTTTCTATTTGTATCCTTGAAATAGAACACGATTAACAATTTACAAATAATCAACAAATAAATAAGGACCACCGTTTTAAAATAATTTAGAGTTAAAACACTATCAAGATCAAGAACTTCATGATATTATCTTATTTTTTATTGCACAAAAAAATTATAAAGAAAAATATACACAAAATTAGAAAATATAGCTTATGTACAACGGCGAGCGGCGGCGATGTTTTGTGTAAGTGTTAATAAAAGCAAGATGTAAACGGGTCCGTTTACATTTTGTTTCTCGAAGCCGTAAACCAAGCATTCTGTACATCAAACTAAATAAAATACGTATATAGTACGTACAAATTTATTGCTGGGTAATGACTGTGACCAATCCGCACTGGGCCCGCGTGGTGGATTATATAGCCCATTCCCTCTCATAGAGAGGAGGCCTGTCCCAGCAGTGGGAACATTAATAGGCCGATGATGATGATGATGAATGACTTTGATTTGGAGTGAAAAACCAGGGGGCTACAGGGCCACTACAGGGGTTAGGGCTCAATATAACGCAATCAAAACGTTGTCGTAATGAATACATGATATTAATTAAACACAGACTAATTATTTACATTATTAACACATTAACTCTATAATAGAAATAACAATAATGTACAAGTATCAAAAAAGGTTACAGGTCGTCAAAAAATTCGTACACATCGCTGTCAACAGGAAAACTCCCCAGAAGACTGGCAGTGAAACCATTGAACAGGGGCTATAGAGTTCTAACATTAAGAACTAGCGAAGATTTTGGAACTTGAATCTCCAATATCTTCGTAACAATATGGTTCACACCAAGCACGTATCCAGACTTTTGGTTCAGGGGGGGGCCAAACATTGAAAAAACCATATGAACTGTGTAAAAATCGCTCTAATCACTGTACTATAAGTTAAGTACTTCGCAGTGGTTATGATCCCGTTTATTATAAGTCAGATTTCAGGGGAGGGGGGGATAAATCCCAACTATTCCCCCCCCTGGATACGTGCCTGGTTCACACGTATGGTACAGAACAAAAATTTGTCAAAATGACGGGGAGAACTTTCAGCTTCGTTATGGATATGTCACCGTTAAATTGACAAATACGTTATATTGTAATATGCGATATTGTAAAGTCTCGAATTATTGTCAAATGAACATACTGCTTACAATAAAACGCATTATTTTTCGTGAAATGCATGCGATGGTAGTCAACTCACGCGGTGTGGAGAGAAGGAGGGGTCCCCCTTGCCCAGTGGTACCACTCTCACGAAAAGATACTGTACCATTCCTGAGAAATATCGATTAATATAACCTAACCTTAAAACACTTTATATTCCCCTAAAAAGCGTAGTCGACGGAGCCCCGCTTCGCGGGGCCCCTATTTCGGGTGCAGGGCTTAAAGGAACCTAACTAACCTAACGGGGGGTGCCCCAAGTCCTGATTATGGGGGCAGAGATACTTCCGTATGTTCAGTTGACAATAATTCGAGATATTACAATTTCGCTAGAGAGAAACACGTTATATTGTAGTATAACGTGTTTGACAATTTTACGGTGACAGATATGTAACACTCAAAATAACGTTCTTTATAAACATACAGTGCATAATTTATACATTAATGGCTGCAGGTTGTACATCACCAGAGTCACGAGTAACTCGTTCTTGCATATTGATATCGTGATCCGTGTCCCTTGCTGGTAGCGGCCGACGATTAAATTTGTTGACATAAAATTCGTACCACAACTCTCTATTACTCTTTATGACAACTAGATAAACGTTCAATAGGAATGGGTTTAAGTTATATGTTAACACTTGTAGAGCATGTATGACTTTGTTTCTATGATAATCTATTTCAATATCTGGAAAAACAAAAACACTTTCGTATTGTGTTTTTTTTTCATTCATTAAAGAAATTACATGAAAAGACAACAATAAGACGTCACTCAATATAAATATCAACGTCGCGATGTACAAGCGACGCCATTTGTTCATTGCCGTATGTGCACTTAACCCTTAATAAGGCAAAGGGATATAGTTTCCCACCAAGACTATTTTGAAAAACATGTTCATTTTACATGAAAGATAGCCCATAGAATGAACGCAACCGAAATATACTATTCTTTAGAAGATTTTAAATTTCATAATTTGCAACACTTTTCAAAAAATGACTACCTTATATTGAAATGTCAATGTCAAAGTTCAGTGACGTGAAAAAGTGCTAAAATAACGGTCGATTTTTGGTTACTTCCGAGAAAAAATCTTTTATTGTTCAACGAAAAATCTTGTAAGTAGATTATGTTTCCATCTTATATGAAATGACAACTTTAGCTATGTTTTTTTGTTGATTTTATGCGTATAACATTGATAACAGCGTTAAAATCTGCGAAATACTAAGTGGGAAAATTATTCCCTTGGCCCGATTGAGTTTAGAATTTATTTCTTATTATATATATATGAAAGTTTGAACTCATATACAAGTCAATACAAAATACAAATAATGATAGAATGCTGAAATTTGAATGAAAGTAAGCTTCTTAGGGGATGTAGATGTGATATTTACATGTAATAATTTATTTGTAGGATTCACCATGAATAAGAAAACAAATTTAGGGAAACGGGAGTTAGAAGATATCATGAACAACCTGTCAGATTTATCCGATCTTGACTCAGATGATGATACCTATTACCAAACAGCCCCTGTAACCAGCCCGGCAGATTACCAGAATGAGTCTCAAGATGTTATTGTTGAAAGGCGTCTTGAAGAGTTGTTTGGTATATCTGATAACTTGGAAGAAACTATTGAAAGCCAAGAAATATATTCAGTAGAAGCACTCACAGATATTTTAGAAATAAATATTCCTAGACCTATTGGTAGTGTGGGTGAGACAACAGGACAATATGATGTTCTTCCAACGGAGGAAAAAATTATTAGAATAAAAATGCGATTGCAATACCGTTTTTTATTTAGCATGCATGATAATATTCATAGGTAAATAAAATAAAAGTTCGTGACGCATTTCACTACATTTTAAATCTTTATTCATAAAGAAAAAAAATCTAGTGTAAAAAAATAAATAAAATGAAAAAGCGAAACCAGGTGAAATACTAGTATATGAATAACAACAAAACTAGGCATAATTCCCTTTGCCTAAATAGGCAAAGGGAATTATTTTCCCACTTCGAGACACAGTGCACATACATAATCGGGCAAAGGGATATTATTTCCCACCCAAAAAAGGGGGTAAAAAACCATCCCCCCTTTTTCAAAATACTTTTTTTTAATTCTGCAGTATCTATTTACTCTATTTCCACTGTAACTTACTTTCTAGCTCTAACACAGGCGCGAGCCTTATTAAGGGTTAAGCTCGAACTACGACAGAGTGAGTATACAATTCGTAAGTAAAGCAAGCAATTCAATGACAAAGTTGAAATAAAAATAATAAATCCTACAGCGCCAGGATTTATAATACTTCGCAAAAAATAACCAGAAGTAACAATAAAATGAATAAGCATTATTACTACAGACGCACCCCAACCAAAGAGGCTACTTTTTACATATTTCCATCGGATGTGCACATTAAAAACTTTAACAATGTCTAAGTAGAACATGTGACATATGACTAGTAACCAGTGGTGTTTGGCTGATACTAAGTACATTAATAGATATATAATAATAACGGAAAACTGACATCCAGTTACTCTTAATAAAGACGAGTTTCGTTTAGTGTCAAATTCAAATTCAAGTAACTGTTGATAATCTGCTTTTTTTGAGACATAATAATAAGTAAACTGCACCATCGAAGAAACGAAGAAGTTAGATAAAACTGCGTTGAGGCACACGAAATTCCTATAATTTCGGAAGTTTTTAAGCACGTACCAGGATATCAGTCCATAGATCAGCGTAGCTAGGGTCAGTCCAAACATGATGTAGTGTGTTGAAAACTCTAGATCTTCGTATAGTTGTGGAGCGTATGACATCTCGGTTAGCCATAACATAGTGTTCGTCAGCCCAATGGCGTCAGTTGCAGCACACGTAAATTGATAATAGGTTTTTGGGCTTGTTCGAAAACTACTGAACGTTGCCATAATTTTTAGTTATGATATGTTCCGAAACTGGACGATGTACCAATAGTTCTAACCAAACGCTACTAAACTAATAAAAATACAATTTTGATGCATTACGAACCGTATTTTTCCTGTTTGTTGAAATATTATCTTTGTTAGTCACCCGAATTGCATCGTGCATGTTTGCAATACGTATGATGACTAATATAAAGTTGCGCATTATAAACAGGTAAATTAAATACATAATTATAAATTCCCCAGATTATAAGTACCTAATAGGTTAGACGACAAAAAAAAATCTAATAAGTCCGTCAGGTAGATTAAACCCCGCCGCTTTAACACGACGCCGACAACGCTGCGTGTATATTATTTTTTTATTATTTATTCATTCACCAAACAATTTACACTGTGTTGGAATTATACAACAAATTACATTTAAAATCATAATAGAAGCAGTAATCAAATACAAGCAAAACAAAAAAACAAAAAGTAAACAATTATTAGAATGTCATCAGTTAATACCATTATAATCATAAAAAAGTTCAACCATATAAAAGAAGCAAAACCACAACATTTCCATTCAATTTTACGAACAACTAAATTACTGTTTATATGCCCAACCTTCAAAAGCTCAAACAAAACCATGTCAACTACGTTCATATTAGGTAAACTTCATACGAATTAAATGTAAATTAAATGCCTGTCAAATGAGACTTAAACTTCAACTAAATTTAATTAAGTGAAGAAAAAAAAATATAATCAAATGAAAAATAAACCAAGCAAAACAGATATAAATTAAATGTCAATTACATTACCATTTACCTGATTATCCAACTACCTAAGCTAAAAAACAACCATGTCTATTCCATGTTGTGAATTAAATAAAAGAGAAAATTAGATGTAAGTTAAATGTCAGTTAAAATTAATGAAATTTCAATCAAATACAATTTATGTAGGTATCAATCAAATCAAATGTCAATCAAATTAAATGTCAAATAATTAATATGTCAATTAAAATAAAGGCCAACTGAATCAAGTCACACAAAATTCAATTTCAATATCATATCAAGTTATTCATACTTACACAAATTATCTGGAATCATTCAACATCAAATCGGATACAGAATATAAACATTTTTCTAATAGGAAGGCTTTTAGTTTTGCCTTAAATAAGTTTGTGTTATAGACCAAAGTTTTTAAATCAGTAGGTAGCTTATTATATAACTCCACTGCTTGGTAACGTGAACAATGCTTTGCTATGTTTAATTTAGGCACTATTTTATTTTTAATGACTTTCCTTCGTGTGCTCTCTCAGCTCTCTTTCTTTTTGCGATTCATATTGATGTATATATTTTGCGAACTTGCTTACAGGAACCAGGATATATAAACTTGGAACTGTAAGAATGCCTAATTTCTTAAAGTGTTCTTTGCATGAATCCCGCTGTCAAATTTTAACCATGGTTCTGATGGCACGCTTCTGAAGGATGAATGCTCTTTGGTAGTTGAAGTTATAGCCCAATACATGATGCTGTACCTTAACCTGGATTCAACCAGAGCATGATAACATGCTTTAAGTTGCTTCAAATCTATTTCATCCCTGAGGCTCCTAAGTGCATAACATGCAGAGGATATGGAGGAATCAATAGCAGCAAGCTCCTGTTTCCAGTTTTGATTTGAATCAATGTTAATACCTAAGAATTTTACCTCATTTACCAATCCTATCTTGTCTCCTTTCAATGTCACGTCTATAGTGTCGGTGTTACGAGATGTAGTCTTAAATAACATAATATTTGTTTTATTTGTATTATTTAGTAAATTATTAGCTGTAAACCATTCAGAAAGATTAGCTAGACTTTTATTTACTTTTGCAGACAATTCATTTAAGTCATGTGCTCCAATTACTACGTTTGTGTCATCAGCAAAAACAACACACGAAGCATCAGTTTTTAGTTTTAGCATAATTATAGTTTTAGTATGAGGTTTAAATTGTGTTTTAATGTTATTTTATGTATTTTATCTATGGGCCTTAGTTGCCTGATAATAAAATAAAATAATAATTATTATTCCTTTATTCAAATTTTTACAAATTTTCTACATTTTTAAATATTAAGAAAATATATAAAAAAAACATTTAAAAATATAAAAAATTGTAGCCCACCGGTATCGGGAACAGGGTCCAAGCTACCGGCGGTCAGGGCTCCAGAGAGAGGAACCTCCTAACAATACGAGCCGTGTCAAGGAGTACCGCTCTCTGAATCAAGCCCTTGATCCAGCTGCCTAACGAGAGCCTCCTCAGGTATTGGTCGAGGCTCTTGGCAATTAAGCCATGGGCTGACACGACTATCGGCACAATGATTGCTGAGTCCACTTCCCACATGTCGACAACCTCGCGAGCCAAGTCAAGATACTTGATTTGTTTATCTTTCTCGGCTTTCACGAGGTTCTCATCATGCGGGACCGTTATGTCAACAATCATTGCGCGCCGCTCTGATCGATCCATCACCACTATATCAGGTCTATTAGCTATAACAGTCCTGTCAGTGATGATGGATTGATCCCAGTACAGTGTGATACTGCCATTATCGAGAACTGGGTCGGGCACATACCTATAGTAGGGCACTTCCGATTCCACAAGATTGTATTTTAGAGCAAGTTGCTGATGGATAATCCTGGCTACAAGGTTGTGTCTATGCAAGTACTCTCCGTTAGCTAGACGAGAACACCCGGAGATAATGTGACGGATTGATTCGCCTGGACGGTGGCATGCCCGACATATGTCAACCGTACCGTCCTTCACAATAAATCTCCGGTAGTTATTCGTCATCATAACTTCATCCATAATTGCACAGACAAAACCTTCGGTTTCTCCGAAGAGGTCCCCGGATCGTAGCCAGGACACGGACGCTAGAAAATCGACATCAGGCCCATGAAGAGCCCGGTAAAAGCGCCCGTGAAGCTCCTTGCTCTGCCATTCTTTCCTGCGGTCATCAGTAGTAAGTACTACAGGTTTGCGCCAGTTCTCTTTAGCCAAGGAGAGCGGGGTGAGGCCCTTGTCCATCGCGACCACATCTCGATGCATCCCCACGTCAGCTTCTAGGAAATATTCCCTGAGACTGCATATCTCACGATTGTGGAGGGTCTTAGCGTTTAAAAAGCCTCGACCCCCACACATCCGCGGGACATACAGTCTCATTACCGAAGAACGCGGGTGATGCATTCGATATGCCGTCAACAACTTACGGACCTTCGTATCCAGGGCGTCTAGTTCTGTTTGAGTCCATTTGAGTATGCCGAAAGAGTACATTAAAACCGGCATGACCCAACCGTTGAAGGCACGCACCTTATTTCCGCCTGATAAAAGACTGTTGAATACTTTTTTCAGGCGGCCAAAGAAGCGCTCCTTCAACGATTGCTTCATGTCGGCAACATTGATGCCCAACGCTTCCGACATACCCAAATACTTATAAGTTTCGGTTGCTGAGAGGGATCTAAGATTTATGGAATCTGAGAGCTGGGTTCCCACAGATTCCACAATCTCCCCTCGCTTTACATGCATGACCGCACATTTGTCCACACCAAATTCCATCCTGATGGCGCTACTGAAGGTTTCAGTTACCTTCAGTAGCTCCATCAGTTGCAAATCGTTGGGGGCAAAGAGTTTCAAGTCATCCATGTAAAGGAGGTGAGATATAACCTGACCATCTTTCCGCAACCGATACCCTAGCCCTGAATCCTGCAGCAGCGTGCTAAGAGGATTCAAGGCTAAGCAGAACCAAAGTGGACTCAAACTATCGCCCTGAAATATACCTCGCTCTATCCTTATCGGCTCGCTATTCCTCTGGATTTGCCGACATCCTGGATAGCGAAGGACTGTCCTCCATTGCCCCATACACGACATCAGGAAAGTGCGCAGAGTTGCATCAACTTTATACAACTCTAGCACCCTCATGAGCCATGTATGTGGCACCGAGTCATAGGCCTTCTTATAGTCTATCCAACATGTCGACAGATCTTTTCGGGAACGACGAACCTGTTGACTAATGGCCATATCAATGAGGAGTAGCTCCTTAGTACCACGGGACCCATTCCTACATCCATTTTGGGAAGCAGACATGACAGAATTGTCATCAATATGTTTACTAATTTTAGTTCTCAAAATGGATGTAAGAACTTTATAAACTGTCGGGAGACACGTGATCGGTCTATAATTTTTGGGTTCCGTAGTACTACCCGATTTATGGAGCAGGTGGGTTATACCTGTTGTCAGGAACTCTGGCAGCGACCCCGACTCTAAGGCTGACTGGAATAGGGTCGCCAAGCGAGCATGCGACCTTGTTAACCATTTAATCCAGAAGTTGTGCAGCCCATCCGGCCCTGGAGACTTCCAATTAGGCAACGGACGGACTGCACAAGCTACGTCTTGGGGGCTGATAGTAATTGCCCCCATTTCTAGTACTGGATCGCACGCTCGCTCAATCACCCGAGTCCATTCACCCTCAGCATGGCTGACAGGCACCGACCAGATGCTGCGCCAGAATGAACACATTGCATCATCATCCGGCAGGCGCGTGTCAGCCACACCTTGGTCCGGTCGCTCCCAAGCCCTATAAACCCACCTTTCATCTCTTTGGAATGTGCGATTCTGAGTGTATCGGTCCACCCGCCGCTTATACCTACGAATACGGCTTGCCCATGCATACACTTTCTGCTTCAGGAAGTCGATGCGCTCTGTGACACGGGATATGTAGTCTCGAGGACTGATATCAGTCCCCGAGAACGCCCGTCTCACAAAACGCATCACTCTAGGGCGAGTATTGCCCTCCCTGAAGCAGATCAATTTGCCGATGAGTGCTCTGGCCCCACCAATACGTTGTTCAATCCTGTACTGCCATGCCGGTACGGCTGGTTTTGGTCGTGTAGCTCTGTCATCAGAAAATTTGACATGAGCTACACGACATGCCGCTACGGCCGCACAATACAGGATCGAGTGAACATCGGTGAGGTCTTCGCAGTTATCAAAATAATTTGACAACTGCGAATCCAGAACAGCCACCAGCATCTTATTTTTGTTATGCATGGGCAAATGAGGTAAACGTGGTCTAAGTTCGGGTGTCATGAACCGATATTCTCCAATCGCACCCTCCAAAGCTCTCCTCATATCCTCATTGCACTGGGTACTTACATTAGTAACCATGTCACTACTCACATCGCCATCACGATTTGGTATCGTGGTAGATAGTGGTAAAACCACAGCCTGCGACGGCGGCGTGGCAATGACATGACTACTCTGCATTTCAGTTCGCAAGCGATCAAGTACGGTGTCATCCAACATACGATTACGCTGGATGACTCGCACCTGATCCGACAGTCGTTGTGCCGACACGTTGACAGCTGGCTCAAGCACCTGAAACAGAGAGAGCATCCTAACACGGTACGCGGTCAGGTTGTTTCCCCCCTCTGTAGCCCCATAGTATGCGCGCATGACGTTTTCATTGTTTGATTGCGTCCATCGCATGCGCTGCACACTTCCGCCGGGAGCTGGGACCCTATCAGAAGCCGGTGGGCCTCGAGGTCCTAAGCCGTCCGGCGGCCGGCGTCCTCCCCGTCGACGAGCAGGTGGTGGCGTCGTGGGCGGAGAGAAATACTCGTCGCTCGAGCTCGACGCAACTGCCACGGCCGGTGTCACAGCACACACGATGGTACTGGGTTCCGGCGGCGGCGAGGCGGAGCTGAGCGACGGGTCCGGAGGCGATAGGCGTGCGCGTTGAGCTGCAGCTCTGGTCAACATTGTCGTTTCATTTTATTTGTTGGAGTTTTCACAAAATGTACATGTGACATTTATGACATGTCATTACGGATCACAGATATTTTTTTTCGTTTCTTCATGTTATCGATGGATTGTACTTATTGTTTATTTAAAACTATTTTATTTATAAAAACGGAGATGGTATTTGGTTTATTAAAATAATATATGTAATTATAAAATGCAAATAAAAATATTTTTTAAATGACAACGACTTGTTGACTCTCTGTGTTAAGAGGGTCGTATGTTCGTCAATTTTGATTTGCATACGTAACACGATACGTACGTAATTATTATTATTATTAAATCGCCGCTCAGCGGACAGGCTCCGGCGCGATCTCATGGCGACATGGAAAGAGCGACTGTCGTGACCCCGCGCAGGGCAGGCCACGATAGTGGCGGTAAGTCCCCTCTTTGAGGAGTGGCTTGAGAGGCGCCACGGTGTCCTCACCTTCCGCCTGACGCAGGTCCTCACCGGACACGGATGTTTCGGGAGGTTCCTGCATCGTATCGGGCGGGAGGAAACGCCCGGGTGTTTCCACTGTGAGGATCGACCGGAGGACACGGTGGAGGTATGCCCCTCGTGGGCGGAGCAACGCCGTGTCCTCGTAGCGGTGATCGGCAGCGGCGACCTGGTTCAATCCATGGTCCGGAGCGAGACGAATGAGAACCTGTCACCTCCTTCTGCGAAGCAGTCATGCTAGCGAAGGAGGTGGCGGAACGCGAGAGTGAGAGAGCCTCTCGCCCCAGCCGCCGCGGGAGACGAACCGGGCGTTGGGGGCCACGTGGTGGCTACCGGCCACCGTAGACGCGGGCCTGTGGATGGTTAGCTATGGGCTAGCTAGCCGTCCGTCCGTCTAACGACGACAGGCCGTGTTGACGGCGTGTTCGTGTTCCACGCGCCCCTCAAAGAGATATTATGTCAGCATAAAGGGAGGGGCCCGCAAGGGCCGAAGCCTGCCGGGGTTGCGGGACGGTTCGAAAGAGATACCGTGGCCCCGGAACGTAAAGGGCGAGGAAGGAACATGGATGGGTTTTAGTCAGTAAAAGTCTGACACACCCTCCCGCTCCGCCTAGAGTGAGAGAAGTTATTTGGTGATTTCCCATCATACAAAAAAAAAATAGGTTGATTTTGTAAAAAAAATATTTGACTCGTATTATTTGTTTTGTTACGTATGCAAATCAAAATTGACGAACATACGACCCTCTTAAAATTCCCAATAAGTCACGCCTAGGTATAATTTTTAGCTAGTTCTGACGTCACGAGCCCCCACTGCCGAGTTTTGTTGCGATTTATCTTTGTCCGTACTCCCGATGAATGTTGGGTTGGACGTGTTTCTGGGTGGAGAACACGAATCGGCAAATGCAAGTTTGGACGCCCTCAGGCTCGTTGGATAGACAATCTTCGCAGGGTAGCTACAGGATGATAGTTCCAGAGAATTGAGCTGAGTGGCGTGCAATTGAGAAGGCCTAGTTTGTTCTGCATTGGACTCATGTAGGGGGATGATGATGATGAAGACCCAGTTGTAGTGAGAATTCACTATTTACAGTCCAGGATTTCCATTAATGAGCCATTTTCCACGATGCGTATTGTAGCCGTGTAATACAAATCGGGTTTCGTACTCGTGGATGTATAAAAGTGCAAAATTCTAAAGTAGTGAAAGTGGCTTATCAATTTAACCTTTGTGGTTTAAAAATTCTATACTGCCGAAACAAATATTTTTTTTAAACGGTAAATAAATGAAAAAAAAAATTTGAGTCCTCGACTGTACATTTAATTTCGCCTGAAAATAAAAGAATACAGTCAAATGATTCCGTGAAAAATGAATGAAACTCTCCGTCAATGACAGCCTCACACACACATCTTACGAACGCGTTCAAAACAATTTGTTTTCAAGTAGAGCGCGTTTGACGGACAGTTTCTCATTACTGAATACAATTTATTTAGAAACATAAGGAAAAATAGGGAACGTTGACTATTACCAAGATGACGTGTACTGAATGTGGAGTGACTGTTAAAACTTTAGGTAAGTATAGTGTTATTGTTCACAGAACTGTTTTAAGCTATGACGTGACTTAGTGTCAAGTTCCAGCAGTGCGCGTAGCAAAAGACAAAGAAAGCGGGTAGACAGGTTTGTCTGCTCCTAACATTATTTTTTCATCCACCCGCATTCTCCAGTTAACCCGCGACCGAGGCGCTTGCAACAGCGTCGAAATATCGGAAGCTCAAAAGTAATAAAAATCACGAAAGAAATCCCGTAAGTGACATTTTAAATTTCATCTTTAAGACGGCTAGATGAGCTAAATTAGCAACTCTATTTGTGGTGGTTCAAACTTCGTTTGAAATTCTGTTAGAATAAAGTTCTATTCAGCTTGCACTACAAAGTGGTTGTTACGTCAGTCACTGCGGGCCAAATAGCGCGAAATGAGTGGTTTCGGTCGATTTACAAAAAATCTAAAACACTATAATGCTAATATATTTCTTTGTAGAATTATTTGATGAAAAATCAGAATAATCGCATGTATTTTAGTATGTTTTTTTTTTTGTTAAAAGAATTTTTTTGAGATATTTTCGTGATTTTTTTTATAGAGTCAAATTAATTGTATTATGGTTTCAAAACACTATCACACTAGCATATATCCTGAAGAATATCATATATTTTTCTTGTTTTGTTTATAGCAGTCAATCATATACTTTTAGGCATTATGAAACACGTGTTTAGCTCATGTAGTCGCCTTAAAAGTCAGCATTTGCCTGCCTTTTCTTAACTATGTTAGGGTCGACTTTCAGACTAACCGGATGCAGTTAAATATCTGCAGTATTTTCCATGGATAACACTGGGTACGCTTACATGATACCTCTTGGATGAATGCTGAAATGGACCTTTTTGGCGCAGCCGTGAGGCACACAGCACATTCTATGTATTTTTGTCCTTTTTGTAACTTTTTGACGTGACAACGTCTTAAATTAGGTTGCGGCTCGGAGTCACTCATGAAAAAGTGTAACGCCCGCTCACGTCTGTTACGAGGAGTCACCGAACGAGAGAGAGGCCCGCCGGACCGGCGAATGTCTTGCGTCTCTCTCCCACTCAAACATGATCGGTCCGCCGCGCGCGCAGCACTAGAGAATTAAATAAAAAAAGACGTTGTCACGTAAAATCTTCGCCCGTAAAACCGACTTTACAGGCAACCATTTTTAAATATTATTGTGTGTGTGCTTAATGTACTGACGTCAAATAAACATTTTTTCTTTCTTTCTTGGTAAGACTGGTTGTTTGACATTTGCGCCAGGGGCTACCAGTAACGACTGTCACAGATCTACAAAAAGTCGCAACCAATGACTTAACGTGGTTTTCTAGGCACGGAATAAACTCGGTATGTTATGGGTGGTCACCCATCCACAGACCAACCTTTGCAAGCGCGGCTTAACCTTTAAAGGTCGACCCGAGCGACTTGTGATTATTTAGCTACGAGCTGCTCATCATACATATTAACAGGTTGTAAACAAACATTCAAAGAATTCTAAACATAAACTAAATAACCCTATGCAAAAATGATTGCTGGGAAATGACAAATTTTGGGTAATAAATAACATTTTTTCGGTAAAACTCAATACACCCCACTCAAAACATTATGTTGATAGATGAATTGAATAGTACGGGGGTCGTCGAGGTGTTTAAAGTAGTATTCTTAAATTGAACTTTGACCCCCAATATCTCCGTAACTGTTAGGTTCCCAGGTATGGTGTAGAACAAAAAAAAATATCGCAATGATGGGGAGAACAAGTGCCGTTCGGCTTAGTTTAGTGTTTGATTACACCCTTTATCATCTTATACCAAACTATGAGACGAAATTCGACAGCCTCTTACCCGGGAAATTTCTTATAAAGCATAGTAAGCCTTAACTCACTGACCGAGTAAATAAATATGAAACTCCTGAACCTGACAACGCTGAAATAAACGAGTCTATCTTACATCTAGGAAAACCATTTATTTTCAAGTACTTCGCTGATGGACAGGATTTCATTATGAACAGACAACTTATTTGGAGAGCCGACGCAAAAACAATTGAATACAGGGACGTTGATTTTTAATTATATTGTGAGGCATTGGTTGTTTGTGATGCTATTTAGTGGATGCCTGTATAATAAACAATTATTGACGTTTGATAAAATAAAATAAAAATTAGGCTTTTGCACAAAATCTTTTGCATTGCATTGCATGCATTTCACAATATTATAGTTTCACTTCGATAGATTACAATCTACCAAAAAAAATGCGTTATATTCTGAGCAGTATGTTCAGTTGACAATATTTCGAGAGTTTACAACCTCGCTAGAGAGATAACAATCTAACTTGTTTGTCAATTTTACGGTGACAGATACAAGACAAATACATTCCACATAATTATGTACATTAAATAGGAAAAAAACGGTTCAAATGGTTAAAAACCCTGCCTCCTAAACTAGGTGGACCCTGTGACTTTAGCAGTCAGAGTTCTACTATAACTTCGTGTGCAAAATAAACCTTTATTTGTGTGTTAATAAACCTATAATGACCTGGTTTTACAATGCGTATGAATGTGTGAAAATGTTGGAAAGGGGTGATGGTTGTGTGAGTGGAATGTGGTGTGGTGCAGCGTGGCCTGGCATTTTTGGTGTTTCTGTCGACAGTATAATTATGTGTAATTAGAACAAACACGCCGATTGTACAGTGAAATCTAGCCGCTCAAGCTTCGAACATGTCGCTTCGTAAATGCGACTTTACAGTTTAACATTCATTATGATATCTATGCTGTTGACTAGAAAAATGTTTAAACATTGAATCAATGTATTACCAACTTCTTTTAAAATGTCCACCAATTGCGTAACACATTATAAACCACAATTTGAAAGAGGTTTTGGTTTATAGCGTGTCATTGGTGAACTGGACTGATTCCAAGTTTTGGATACTGCCAGATACAGATACTACTACTTTTGCCTTTTGACTTCTTCCAACGAATACATACAAAAAATTCAAACACCTTATGCAGTATCCACACCCGACATGTGACATCCGTGCCATATGTCGTATATAATAGACGGATAGTACTTATGAAAAATGTAATTAATACGAAACTCGCGTCTTTTTTGGATCTACAAGTATGTCAAGTAGACAACTTTGCAAAAATCTCGTGAAATAAAAGATATTTCAAAAGAAATGCAGCAGTTTTTGAATCTCCTATCAAAATGAGAGACACTTCAGTTTTTTTTAATATAGCTTTCAGAAGACTTCAAACGATAAATTGAGAGGAAAGTAGAAGGCAGGTTAGATAACTTCTTGCATGAAATCAAGAATAAAATGCCTACCGGAAATAGAAGGAGATTGTTTAGCATGAGTTAAGAGTAGTTGTCCATGAAATTAACAACAATGTATTTAGCTTAAAAGATTTCGTAAAAATAGCTACATGAGTTTTGACAGCAGATTTACCAATCATTTTCCATTCGAGATCAGGGCGTCACCTCGCAGGTTTAGTCGTCTCAAGCGCGACTTCTGTGCATAAGGTCCTGAGTTCGATTCCCAAGTCAGCCAAAGTGTTATTGGGTTTTTGCATTTGGAATTACTCAGTAGTAGCTACGGTGTCTTAATTTATGCCTGGTTGTTGGCAATAGGCGTGTCGATTATCATGGGACTCCAAATATAACTGGCAAAACGCTGGCTGTATTAGTTACCAGCGTGTTATGTTATGTTAATTACTGTCATTTAAACTGTAACTTGAGCTATTTAGAGTTGTAATTATTAAAAAAAAAAGTTTAGCTTAACCATCACTTAGTTTTAAGACTATTGCAACTAAACAATGTTAATTGTTAACGCTCTGCTACCATATTAAACAGAATGGGACCTACTCCTATAGAAGAAAGGTCATCTTATGAGCTCTGGTACGGCAAGAAGCCCAAGATTAATCATTTGAAAATCATTGGAAGCAATTGCTATGATTCGTGGTGATTTAATTATTTCATATGGTAGTTGTTTGGTTGTTGTTGTTTCTTGTTGTTCTAAGAATACCGTACTTATATTTTATTTTCATGTAAAAATATTTCTTCTGTCTCGGCTTATCTGTGTATTTATTTATTGTTATCAGTAGTATTTTCTAATGCAATACGTATTGCTCACATTCTCTTTATAGGTACGATTTTAGTATTGGAGAAATGTCTGTATTCGATAGACGATGACATATCCACTTCTTAATTTTATAGATATCAGTTTATGTGAGACTGGGTGATATTGATAATAATGTTATGTTGTAATTTTTTTATTTTATTTTGTGTAGGCGTAATGTTTTTGAATTTTTATTGGTATTGATTTCTTTGTATTGTTTTGATTTTTCTAATTTTTGTAATATTTTCTATAATTTTGTGTTAGTTTTATAATTCTGACTGACGTATATTTTGTTATTCATTTATATTTAGATTAAGATTTCAAACACAATGTAAATTGTTCTTGAATAAATTGAATTGAATTGAATTGTACATACACATATCATTAACTTACTCGATATCTATTTATTGTAGAACCATTTATTTACATATCATGTTTGAAACTGTTTTCTGTCTGTCACTAAACCCCTCAAGGTTCATTGGAAGACCAGCATCAGACAGCATCACCTGTCTGTCATGAATGCTGAAATGGACCTTTTCGGCGCAGCCGTGAGGCACGCAGTACATACCTACTATATATTTTCTCTTTTTTGTTGTATTTTTTTTTAATTATTGTGTGTGTGCTTTATGTACTGACGTCTAATAAACATTTTTTCTTTCTTTCTTTCTTTCTATGTGCATATACCAAAACAAAAGAGAGAAAGTAAGATTGGCAGAAGTATATATTATAAATAAATATCGCTGGACACTAACACACAGCGCCACCTAGCGCCACACTAAGCAAAGCTTGTGTCGTGGACACTAGATAGTTGATATACTACATGTATACTTTTTGTTTGTAAATACATACTTATTATACATATAAACATCCATGACTCGGAAACAAATGTCCATTGCTCATCACACAAACATTGCTCCTACCGGGATTCGAACCCAGGACCCTAAGAACGTAAGGCAGCGTCACTACCACTACGCCATTCGGGTCGTCAAATTATATTAGTGATGGTTAAGCTAAACTTTTCTTTTTTTGAGGCCCGGTTTCGTATTAAATTAAAAACACTTGCAGGTAAACACATTTAATAAAGTTATTTGCTTTGATACATGATACATTAATCGCCTTTAAAATCTGCTTTTGATTTACATTTTTGACCATGGACTGGCTAGCAAGTATTTCAAAGAAATCAAGTTACATAAATAACGTAAAATTTTAATTAAGAGCACAACAATATTCCTATTCACTGTTTTAGACTTTCACGGTTTTTCACTACACTTAAAGTACTTACGTGATTATATCCGTGATTTTCTTGTGGTTTTTCGAGCAGCCGATATTTCGACCGAATATCGGGTGCTCGAAAAACCACAAGACAATCACGGATATAATCCCGTAAGTACTTTAAAAGTAATATTCCTATTATTTTCTATTCTTATACTAACATATTGAAACAGAAAAAAATAAATACTTAGGGACCGCCGTTTTAAATTAATTTAGAGTTAAAACACTATCAAGATCAAGATCTACGCGATGTTTTGTGTAAATGTTAAATAAAAACAAGATAAAAACGGGTCCGTTTACATTTTGTTTCTCGAAACCGTAAACAAAGCATTCTGTACATAAAAATACGTATAAAGGGTGTAAAACACCTCTTAACGAATCCGAAAACCACTTCTTCTCCCCGTCATTGCGATCATTTTTTTGTTCTACAAAATACCTGGGAACCTTCTAGTTACGGAGATATGGGGGGTCAAAGTTACAACTTTTTGACAAGTATTTTTTTAAATACAAGTGTTCCTTGCAAGATTTTGACTTTCAACACCTCCACAACCCCCTTACTATTCAATCCATCCATCAGCACAATGTTTTAAGTGCGTTACATTGAGTTTTACCATAAAACATGATTTATAACCTCAAAAAAAAAAGTTGTTTAAAAGTTGTTCCCCAGCAATATTTTTTGCGTAAAGTTACTTAGTTTGATGTACAGAATGCTTGGTTAACGGCTTTGTGATGAGGTGGTTTACACCCTGTATAGTACGTACAAATTGATTGCTGGGGAATGACTTTGATTTGGAGTGAAAAACCAGAGGGCTACAGGGCCACTACAGGGGTTAGGGCTCAATATAACGCACTCAGAACGTTGTGGTAATGAATACATGTTGTTATTTAAACACAGACTAATTATTTACCTTATTAACACATTAACTCTATAATAGAAATAAAAATATGTACAAGTATCAAAAAAGGTTACAGGTCGTCAAAAAATTCGTACACATCGCTGTCAACAGGAAAACTACCCAGAAGACTGGCTGTGAATACATTGAACAGGGGCTATAGAGTTCTAACATTAAGAACTAGCGAAGATTTTGGAACTTGGATCTCACATTTCGAGAGTTTACAATATCGCTAGAGAGAAACACGTTATATTGTAATATAACGTGTTTGACAATTTTACGGTGACAGATATACACCCAAAATAACATTCTTTATAAACATACAGTGCATAATTTATACATCAATGGCCACAGGTTGTACATCACCAGAGTCACGAGTAACTCTTTCTTGCATATTGATATCGTGATCCGTGTCCCTTGCTGATAACGGTCGACGATTAATTTTTTTGACAAAATATTCGTGCCACAATTCTCGATTTCTCTTTACTACAACTAGATAAACGTTCAATAGGAATGGGTTTAAGTTATATGTTAACACCTGTAGAGTATATATGACTTTGTTACCTATTTCAGTATCTGAAAAAACAAAAACACTTTCGTATTGAATTTTGAATTTTCTTTCATCCATTAACGAAATTACATGAAAAGACAACAATAAGACGTCACTCAATATAAATATCAACGTCGCGATGTACAAGCGACGCCATTTGTTCATAGCCGTATGTGCCCTCGCGTTCGAACTACGACAGAGTGAGTATACAATTCGTAAGTAAAGCAAGCAATTCAATGACAAAGTTGAAATAAAAATAATAAATCCTACATCGCCAGGATTTATATAACATCGGAAAACATAACCAGAAGTAACAATAAAATGAATAAGCATTATTACTAGAGATGCACCCCAACCAAAGAGGCTACTTTTTACATATTTCCATCGGATGTGCACATTAAAAACTTTAACAATGTCTAAGTAGAACATGTGACATATGACTAGTAACCAGTGGTGTTTGGCTGAAGCTAAGTACATTAATAGATATATAGTAATAATGGAAAACCAACATCCTTTTAATCTTATGAATATGCTTCCAGTGTCCGTTTCAAGTTCAAATAACTCTTGACGATCTGCTTTTTTCAAGACATAATAATAAGTAAACTGTACCATCGAAGAAACGAAGAAGTTAGTTAAAACTGCGTTGAGGCACACAAAATTCCTATAATTTCGAAAGTTTTTAAGCACGTACCAGGATATCAGTCCATAGATCAGCGTAGCTAGGGTCAGTCCAAACATGATGTAGTATGTAGAAAATTCTAGATCTTCGTATAATTGTAGAGCGTATGACATCTTGGATAGCCATAACATAGTTTTCGCTAACCCAGTAACGTCAGTTGCAGCACACGTAAAGTGATAATGGTAATTTGGCCTTGCTTGAAAATTATTGAACGTTGCCATAATTTTTAATTATGAAATGTTCCGAAACTGGACGATGTACCAATAGTTCTATACAAACGCAACTAAACAAATAAAAATACTATTTTGATACATTACGAACCTTTTTTTCCTGTTTATTGTAATATTATCATTGTTAGTCATCCGAATTGTTTCGTGCATGTTTGCAATACGTGTGATGACTAATATAAAGTTGAGCATTATAAACAGGTAAATAGAATAAGTATTAAATACATCATTTTAAATTCCCCAGATTGTAAGTACCGAATAGGATAGACGACAAAAAATCTAATTAGTCCGTCAGGTAGATTATTAAAAAATATTTGACCCGTATTATTTGTTTTGTTACGTATGCAAATCAAAATTGACGAACATACGACCCTTTTAAAATTCCCAATACGTCACGCCTAGGTATAATTTTTAGCTAGTTCTTACGTCACGAGCCCCCACTGCCGAGTTTTGATGAGTTTTATCGCTGTCAATTTTCATTGATTTACAAAAACAAAAATTATATGTGTCCATTATTTATCAATAATCTTACTGACAGACTAAATAGATTTGTATTTTTTGATACTGTCGCCATGCTTATTCATGTTTTATCAGCGACCCCGCTCCGTCTTCAAACGGGTGCAATGTACCATGCATGCAAGGTTTCTCCTTCCTCTCGGATCACTCCATCTATTGCTGGAAGCTGCATTATAATCCGTTGCGAACTTTAAAAGATTTAAGCGTACAGCGGGAGCGACTTTATTTTGTCTACACTAATATTTATAAGAAGAAAGATTTTTTGTTTGTTACTATTTAACTCAAAAACTACTTAACCGATTTGAAAAAATCTTTCACTATTATTAAGCTACATTTTTACAAAGTAATATAGGCTAAAAATTATATAGATAGTATGTGCCGAGCTATCACAATTTTCGCGGACGAAGTCGCAAGCGAAGAGCTAGTCTGCAATAAAATCATTATTCTACAAGCCGAATACTAACACTAGTGTAAAATAAAATGTTTCAGTGTTTCACAAGAATATTCAGCCACCATAGCATGCGACAACTTATCCGTGTGCTCCTTTTTTTCTTTTTTTTTTAGGTAAAACTCGCACACTATTCCCAAACTCCTGCGAGCCAGAATCAACAGTGGTGACAACCAGAAAAGCGCAGAGACAAAGAAGCTCGACGAAGTCCCAGAGAATGAATTTAACTGTCTTGGATCCCGCAACGAAATTAATCAGAAAATATAGCGGACGAGTACGAAACAACTGTAATTTCCACTTTCCTCCTTACCAGCAGGAGCCAGAACAAAACAAGGCCAATAAACACAACGGGACGTTTACAAACAGTGGTCTAGTAACACGGATTAATAGTAAAATTAATGGATCCTAAGTTGTGAGCTGTGGTGCCGTGTGCACTTATGTTTTCACCATGAACGAGCGTTTTCTGCTATAAAACACGTACAAAGAAAAAAAGCCCTCTTAATATTCCCAAATCCCCACATTACACAACCCCGATACAAAGTTAATAACACTTCCCATTATTTTCCGACTACCCACAATTTTCTGCTGCTTTCACGAACAACCCTACAACCACAGACTAAACAAAAGTGTATTAATCACTGGCACAAAAGGAGATTAATGAGTTCGTTTCCTTTCATTAACCAGCTAACCAACAAATCCTGACATTTCAAAATGGCGCCACTTGTCAAGAGAACTGTCAGATGAAACGTCAAATACGGTACGTTTGAATTTAATTCCGTTTTCCTCCGCGGTTCAGGGTTAGTTGGTCGTTCTTTTATGTGTAGGAATAAAATATGTGTGAAAGGGAACATTTTAGAAAGTGTTGGGGGCTGTTTAATTTTTGTTTTTTATTTGTCTTTTGGATTGCGGTTCCTGGCACAGATTAAGCAGCCGTGTTTTATACTGTACGTAAGAATAATTATAAAGGGCGGATACCGGATTATGACGTATGCCACATTGGGCACCCGCCTTAAGGGCACCTGACGTAATGGCACCTGAGGTATTCCACATTGGCTCAACCTACATAGCAAAGTTTTTCAAAAAAAGATAACATCCTGCCTTGTATTCCCAGAAAGGGTTAGGCAAAAGTGAACTTTGCACCTACATTAATTCGCCAAACAACCACAAATCCAGACACCGTGACTGCTACTGAGAAATTCCTGATGGAAAAACTCACTACTGGGTCCTGGGTTCGAATCCCGGTAGGAGCAAATGTTTGTGTGATGAGCATGGACATTTGTTTCCGAGTCATGGATGTTTATAAAGGGTGTAAAACACCTCTTCACGAAGCCGAAAGGCACTAGTTCTCCCCATCATTGCGATCGTTTTTTTCTTCTACACCATACCTGGGAACCTTCTAGTTACTGAGATATGGGGGGTCAAAGTTACAACTTTTTGACAAGTTTTTTTTTAAATACAAGATTTTTTTTGCAAGATTTTGACTTTTAGCACTTCCACGACCCCCGTACTATTCAATCCATCCATCAGCACAATGTTTTAAGTGCGATACATTGAGTTCTACCACAAAACATGATTTATAACCTCAAAAAAAAAGTGTTTCCCAGCAATAATTTTTGCGTAAAGTTACGTAGTTTGATGTACAGAATGCTTGGTTGACGGCTTTGTGATGAGGTGGTTTACACCCTGTATGTATAATTAGTGGCGGTAATTTCATAGAAACCGAAAAGCTTGGCTTGCTCAGGCCCTAATACTCTTCATGATGTTTCTGAACAATCTGCTTGCCTTAAGGGCTTACCGTATTGTTGGCCCCTAGGCACGCCACTGTGTATAATAAGTATGTATTTACAAACAAAAAAGTAGTATATCAACTATGTGGTGTCCACGACACAAGCCTTGCTTAGTGTGGCACTAGATGGCGCTGTGTGTTAATGTCCAGCGTTTTTTTTTTTTTTACTGGACCCGGGAATCGAACTCAGGACCTCTAAGCTCAGCAAACGCACTTGCGACCACTAGGCCAACGAGGCAGTCTCTTAAAATAACTGACCCAAAAACCTTAAAATCGGACAAACGTCTACGCAAAATATTATCTAGAGGATATCTCTGAAATTTATGGCTCTCTCCCTCAGGATAAGGTCTTAAATCTACATTAAAACTTGTGAATAACGCCTTAATTTAGAAAAGGGTAGGCAGGGCTCTCGAGTAGATATTTGTTATAAAAATTAGGGTTCTCTGTGAACTTATTAGCGAATTTTTCGGGTAATTTAATGCTTGTGTTTAAATTTTATTCTACGTCTCATAGAAGTCTTATTTTGTGTGGTTAGTTCCTAACTAGGTTTCAAATTTTTATGCCGCCCATGGGCCTCTGATTTGGCTTTACATGCCGTCAAGAAATATCTCTCAGGCATGCTGGTTTCCTCACGATGTTTTCCTTCACAGAAGTAAGTGATAAAATAAACTTATATTGTCACTTACGGAATATCTTCCGTGATTATTTGTTATTTTGAGCTCCCGATATTTCGACACTGTTGCAAGCACCATGATAAAAAAAAAACACAACAAAAAATAAAAAATAAACACATACACTGTTCGGTCCAAAACCAGGGCAAGCTGTGACCGAACCGTCCGCGATTCGCGGGGACCATCAAATTAAATTGCCCTTATGAAAAGGAACTTACCTGGTGCCGGTGGGCTGAAGGGGATGACCAGTCCTTGATCAAGCCGGTTCTGGTATTGTCTGTCTGTGTGTGTGCGTGTATAGTGTTATGATGTGGTGGGTGGATTTGCAGATCCGACTATGTTTCAACAGACGCTAGTCTCAGTAGCGCGTAACAGGTCGGAATGCAGCACTGGTAATAGTTCAAAGGCACCACCGTCAACACTTTTCACAATTATAATGTTCAATTTTCACCTCGCACGCGGGGCTAAGCATTGAGCTCATATATATCTATGGGGCTAAGCATAACCTCGAACCGGCGCTTTACAATGAACAAATAAACCCGGTTTCTGACACAAATGGGGACGTTTTGTCCAATTAACACTGAATCACAACCAAAATCTTGCAAACTAAGGGGATTCACATAGATTTTCCAATTATCTCAATCAATCAATAAAATTCGATGTGATCTCGTAATAAATCAACGACAAGTGACGAAACGTCAAAAAACAAACTGTCAGATGCTCGGATGACAAGACATGCGTTCGGAAACACGCATGGTACGAAACATATACAAAAGACAAGAAAAAAGAGGTAAAGGAAGATAATATTATTCTAAACATTACCTATTATTTTCAGTATGAAGTTCTCAGTAGCAGACACAGGGCCAGGATATGTGCCCTGTTGCTGGTAATTTCAACCATATTGAAGGGAACTAAATCCACCCGACCCACCCGCCACGGCCGCCACCATCAGCGTGACATTTAGGCGAGCATGACATTCATTAAAACTGCATGAGGTTTGCCTTGCATTGATAGATCGAGAGGGAGAGGAAGAAAAAAATAAAGATGACTTCACGACTTCAACCGACTGCGTGAAGTTGATATCATGACTGAACGTTAGCCGAACGTTCAACTGCAATCAGTGGAATATATTGACAGAGCGCGGTTGCTGCAATGCAGTCCGTCTGTTGGCAGCCTTAGATTCTTCACTGGATAGACGCCAGCCTCATTGGTGAACCCGCAAGATGCCATTAAAAATCAAAAGCTACATTTTATGTTATGTAAAATATCACTTCCACGTTTATTTTCGTATCTCTTGAGCAACAGAAATTTTGTATATCTTAATAGCTTTCAATCAATTTTATTGTAACAGAATTACTCTTCAACGCTGTTAATCGAATTTTGAGCAAATTGGAGCCCTTTTGGTACAAATACCTTAGTGATAAGCTGAGCTTGAGCGATAACGCTCCAGTCACGACATCCTGGGATCCGTATTCACAAACACTTCGATTCTGATTCTGAATGTCGTATGTCTATCTCGCTCGCTTTTGTTATGCGAGAAAAGATCCTCCTCCGCTATTTTTTTATGATTAATTTAGTTCTTGGTCTTGTTTATTGCAGTGAATCATATACTTTCAGGCATTATATAACTCGCGTTTAGCTCCTGTAGTCACCTTAAAAGCTATCCACAGAAAAACCCGACCACAATGTCGGGTTTTTCAGGTTTTTCTGCTCACCAGACATAACACCCGTCTGGTCGAAAGATCCCCCCCTTCTCTATGGGGGCTGAAGAACTTTACACTTTGTTATTCTTACTCCTAAAGGCGGAGCGGTATGTACGGATGTTGTGGCGGAAGCGACAGCGAGCGCGGAAACTTTTGTCTGAAGAAACAGGAACACTAAAAAATAATGCCATCGTGTTTTGAATGTCGTCCAATACTCTAAAGTGTTTTTGGGATCATTTTTGTTTGACCCTTTGGATGAATTAAAAAAAATGGTACGACTAATGGGTATAATTTTTAGTTGAATTCGACATAATATTATTTTGTATTGTCGCTTTTGATGATTGTCATTGATGAGTGAGAGTATTTGTACATTTTATTTAAATATAAAATAATGTCTATTGCTCATCCGCATACAACGGAAGCTTACCCGTGCTTAGTGTGGCGCTAGATGGCGCTGTATGTAATGCCTAGTTTTTTTTTTTAAATTATATTTAAGCAATATTTTCTTTTGAGGATCTTGAGGCTCAACAATAACAGCCACTCAGGTAGACCTTCAGGTCAAGCCAAGCTTGCCTGGGTTGGTCCATGAATGGGTGACCACCCATTACATACCGAGTTTCCTCCGTGCCTCGGAAAGCACGTTAAAAGATGAAGCACGCAAGACCGTACCGGGTCCGAGCCGAGTGTCGGCCATATTGTATCGTATGGTCCGATGCTCGGTCGTCACTCGGTTGCCGCTCGGTATGGCGTGAGAGTGTCCATACAAAATATACATATGTAATGTTTAGTTGACCGTGCTACGGCCGACACCCAGCCGTTAGTCCTGGCTGTCATTTGTCGATCTTTGACAGTCGTTACAGATAGTCAGTGGCCCGAATGGCTACCAAGGAGTTTTGAACCGGATTGTCGATGTCAAATAGGCACTCACTCCATGTCAAATATGGTTACTCCACTACATCCGGTTATACTTCTCATCCAACTTACCGCAGTGTCTCAAGACGAAAGTCTATGACCAGTGTGTATTGCCAGTGATTGCATACGGAACCGAAACGTGGTCGCTCATAATGGGCTATATCAGAAGCCTTAAAGTCACACAAAGGGAAATGGAGAGGACTATGCTCGGAGTTTCCTTGCGTGATCGAATCAGGAATGAAGACATCCATAAGAGAACCAAAGTTACCGACGTAGCCCGAAGAATTTCCAAACTTAAGTGGCAATGGGCCATTGCTCGCAGAACAGATGGCCGATGGGGCCGAAAAGTTCTGGAGTGGTGACCGCGAACCGGAAGACGTTGTGTTGGAAGGCCTCCCACTAGGTGGACAGATGATTGGTGAGGGCTGCGGGAATCCGCTGGATGCGAAACGCACGGGACCGGTCAATGTGGCGACATTTGGGGGAGGCCTATATCCAACAGTGGACGTCTTTCGGCTGAAATGATGATGATGATGATGATCCGGTTAGACTGGAAGCCGACCCCAACATAGTTGGGAGAAGCCTAGGCAAATGATGATTTTCTTTTCTCGTAATAGTGTCTATTTTCTGTAGATTCTCACAAGAAGAATCCAGTCAGTATTTAAGAACCGCAGTTCCGCAACCTTCCAGTTACTCAATCCATCAACATTCAAAAACTTCCAGAAAAATCTCATTTTACTCAAAATAGGCTAAACAAAAGGAGAATTCACGTTAAATACTCCAAGGTTATCCAATGTATGTAACACAGGGATTTCGCGAAATGGTATATTAATGAGACGTTCTAAGCCCCGCGATATATTCAGCTAACACTTCTACAGTGACGTCAAGTGCGTGTAGCGCTTACCGTATTAATAACGGCTATTTAGCCGCTATTAATAACGGTTATTTGGCGGTATTAAGCGGTTATGTTATTGCTTTGTTTCGTTTTTTTTTTGGTTGCTGTAGAAGTGAGGGGGAGAAGGTTTGTTTTGTGAGGTCTGAACCAATAAAGATTCAGTGCTGAATGTTACTATTGGTACTTCGATGACATTGGCAGAAGGGCACAGTTGGTAAATATTTGGGACATTATTTATGGATATCGCATTGAAAAAACATGATGTGCAATTGCTCTACGAGAGTGGTTTAGAAATTGCGAAAATATTTCATGCCGTCAATCAAACACGTTTTTGACACTGAAAAAGTTAATTTAAAGAGCTATGGCGTTCTTCAGACCAAACCAAAACGCTTCCATACGAGAATTAATGAATGAGGCCAATTGACCATAAATACATTTATATCAAGAAAACTTTTCTTCTCAACTACACGAATCATAAAATTGGTTAACGGGTCCAGTTGACCAATTCAAAAATACACTAGCGCGAGTGGACGCGCGGGTCCCGCCTGTGTGGGATCAGTTGACTAAAGAGCCTTGCAGTCCAAGTCACAGGCAGGACGAAACAAAAGAAGTCGGCACTCCAGAAGTTATTGACCTCATCGGTCACCCGATCTGCGAGCAATTTGCTCTGCCTATTGCCACTTAAGTTTGGCAATTCTTCGGACTACGTCGGTGACCTTGGTTCTCTTGCGGGACCGAAACGGGGTCACTCATAATGGGTCTCATAAGATAGCATAGCATAGCACCCAATAGAGAATGTAGGATTGTAGGCTATGCACGAAGTTTCTTTGCGTGACATCGGTATAACTTACTTCATACAAAATAGACCTTCTCGATGTCCCCTTTTTCGTGGCAAAAACTAATGGCTGCTTGAGGTGTTATGTGATGTATAATCTTAACAGCATTAAATAAGTGTTCACGGCATAATTTACACGTCCGGTCGTGACGGAAAAATACAGTGTAAAGTTAATGTATTAGCATAATTCTAAGGTTACTGTATGCGTGATTGAAGTAATTGTATAGTCTTGCTTTTATTTTTCAAGCACTCTATTTTCTTTTGAATATAGGTTGCCATTTTTAACTTTCGGGTTGGAATAAGTAATGTCTTGGTAATAAGTAAGGTTTTGGAACTTACTTACGTTTTCTACAGGCAATAAAGTTAAAGCAGGTTCTTTACTTAGGCTCATAAGAAACTGCCCTTTACTTTTTGAGGAATTTTATTTTATTTGTTAAACATTTTTTATGTACAATCCAATACTGCCTGAATTACGTCCAAGTTAATGTGTGTGGGCGGTGATTGAATGGGCTTTGCTTCATTTTACCCAAGAAAACAAAAAAATGAATGTATCTAGTAAATTTTCTCACTCCTAGACAAGACCTTCCCATTATTTACTTCTTTCAATGGTGTGCTTCTTCTAACCCATTTTTTAAATCATCTCAAACTAAGTTAAAATGTTTTACTCCCCATGACGTCATCACCCAACGTAACCTAAATCTACGTTCAAAACTAAGCTACCCCGCTGCCGGTATCTTAACGAGAGCTAATTTAGACATAAACACTTGCGCCGCGTTTATCTTCAAACGCTTCGCTTATGGGGTGAGCAGATATCGAAGTGGCTTGTGGGTCATCATCATTTGTATCAACCACTTAGCACAGCTTTGAACAGATAAGGTAATCTAACTCCTGAACAACTATTTTCTTATGATTTTCAGCTTATCGCAGTGTACTGATGAACTGATGGACTGATGCTTCTTCGAAGCTCCACGAAGTTCTATGGGGCCTAAATCCCGGTAAGAGCAAATAGTTGTGTGACGAGCATGACATGTGTTTCCAAGTCATGGATGTTTATACGTATAATTATGTCTGACTGTTTTTACAAATAAAAAAAAGTACCTATCTATGTAGTATAATAACTATCTGGTATCCACGACAAAAGCCTCGTTGCTTAGTGTGGCACTAGATGGCGCTGTGTGTAATGTCCAGCGATATTTACTATTTTTCATTTTAGGTCTGTAGATTATCAAAAATAGCACTAGTTAGATTATCAAAAATATTTGACCCGTATTTTTCTTTTGTTACGTAAAACAAAATTTACGCAGATACGACGCTTTTAAAATTCTCAATTCCTAACGCCTATGTATAATTTTTAGAGTGTACTGATGCCATGGCTCCCGAGTTTTGATACGTTTTATCTTTGTCAATATTCATTGATTTACAAAAACAAAAAATACGTGACTATTATTTTCTACGGACTAAGGTCCATGGTCACCAAAAGGATGACGGTCTGATTATTTATAAACAGCTGTTTAAAACAATTTTGTAGGGGAACATGTACCTTAAACAGCTGTTTTTAGATAATCAGACCATTATCTTTTCGGTGAACATGGACCTAAATAGATTTGTAATTTTGATACTTTCATCATACCTATTCACTGCCATCTTCTCAGTTCCCTGATCATTATAATCTAGATCTATTCAAAGTTCGAGTGAATCGGTTTCTTCTAGGCAAGCATGCTCTACTCTCTCTAGGCCGCACAATCGCTTCACACCAGGCAAGTTGCGGCCAAAAGCAAGCCTATCTACAGGATGTACACCACCTCATCACGAAGCCGTCAACCAAGCATTCTGTACGTCAAACTAAGTAACTTTAAGCAAAAAATATTACTGCGAAACACTTTATTTTTTGGGGTGAAGTAGGTATCACGTTTTGTGTATACCCTTTCCATCAAAAAAAGTTTTTTTTAAATCGGTTGGCAAGCGACGGAGTTATGCGCGAACAAACATAAAAAAAAGAATTTTCCAAATCGGTTGGCAAGCGACGGAGTTATGCCCGAACAAACATAAAAAAAAAAAAAAAAAATAGAAACATCCGAATTGAGAACCTCCTCCTTTTTCAGAAGTTGGTTAAAAATATTTAGAAACAGTCGTCTTCTTCATCGGATATCATGCAGTGTAACACTTTGGACCCTTATCCTTCATCAGTAGTTCGTTCAACCCTCGAAGTTCGATAGTTCATATAGCTGAGGACCGTTCCGGAAATGTTATCTCCACTTGCCTGCGTAACAACAAATGCGGGTACTGATAAGCACATTATTTCGACGTGGAAAGACTAATCACCCATCCACAAACTGACCTCGGCCAGATGCAGTTTAGTCCTATGAAACACCAAAATACGGAGACGAACGAGACTTCATCATCATCATCATTTCAGCCGAAAGACGTCCACTGCTGGACATAGGCCTCCCCCAAGTGTCGCCACATTGACCGGTCCCTTGCGACTCGCATCCAACGGATTCCCGCAACCTTCACCAGGTCATCGGTCCACCTAGTGGGAGATCTTCCAACGCATCGTATTCCGGTTCGCGGTCGCCACTCCAGAACTTTTTGGCCCCATCGGCCATCCGTTCTGCGAGCAATGTGCCCTGCCCACTTCCACTTAAGTCATCATAATCAATCATCATTATTTCAGCCAAAAGATGTCCACTCCTGGACACAGGCCTCCCCCAAGTGTCGCCATATTGACCGGTCCCGTGCAATTCGCATCCAGCGAACTCCTGCAACTTTCACCAGGTCATCGTCTATCTAAGCTATTTATGTCCCAAATTTCATCAAAATCCGGTCAGTTATTTTGCCTGAATGAGTAACAAACAATCCATTAAAATCAAAATCAAAATCAAAGCATTTATTTCAAGTAGGCCAGTTACAGGCACTTTTGAATTGTCGAAACAAAAATGAACATTTAATGTAGCTACAGTCCCAGTCACAAGACATAAAAACTGTGAAAGTACTGTAGTTGCCCATTCCCTAGCGTAGATCTCTATGGAGAAGAACGGGCAAGAAACTCCATGGACACTCTTTTAAATCAAAAAATTGTTACAAAATCCTGGTTACATCATTCATGTTGAGATGGTATATTATGTGAGAACAATGTAGCAAGATGTGCACGTTAAAAGTGTCCATAGCAAAACAAAATACAACTCAAAAACAAAATAATTAATTCAAATAAACCATGGCGACTAAGAGATGACCAGTCACAACTGACAGCGCCCGTTCACGCACATGACGCATGGATCAGCACCATTCAGCTCAACCATTTTGAAGGGAACTAAATGGTCCGACACACGCGCCACCATCAGCGAGACATTTGAGTGAGCATGACATACTCTCAACCGCCAGGGCACATTCAAGTCAAGAACTGCCGTAGGTTTCCAGTGAATGATAGCTTACTAGTACATAGTACTCACACAATATGGGCTATGCGATTATACAATACTAACATTGAATCTATACAATGCAAAGACAGTTAAGTACAATCTTCAGCAGCTCCAACTATATCATTTAATGCTATCAATTTTTGCGCCCCTGTCCTTGTGGAGCAGGACCAGCATTAAGCCAAGCATTTTTATCAGCGATATAATCGCTCAACTTGTAATATGCTTTTTTACATAGTGTGCGTTTAATGCATGTTTTAAATTTCGTCTCATTCAGTTCAAGAATACTTTGTGGAATTTTATTATAGCATCTCAAACAGTACCCCATGAAAGATGAGTCTACTTTAGCGAGTCTAAAGCCTGGCTGAACTAATTGGTCCCTGTTTCTAGTACTGTAATTATGTCTGTCACCTCTTTTACCAAAAAGATGCAAATTTTTTCTAACGTACATTATGTTTTCGTAAATGTATTGACAATGTACCGTCATAATGCCAATATCCTTAAACAGTTCCCTTAGAGAATCGCGCCTACGAAGATTATATATAGCTCTGATGGCTCTTTTCTGCAGAATAAATATAGACTCAATATCTGCAGCCCGTCCCCATAGCAAAATACCGTAAGACATTATACTATGGAAGTAACTAAAATAGACCAGTCTAGCGGTATCTACATCAGTAAATTGACGGATTTTTCTAATGGCATATGCTGCTGAACTTAGCCGCCCCGCAAGAGATGTTAAATGAGAACCCCATTGTAGCCTTGAATCAAGCGTAAGCCCCAGGAAAACCGTTTTATCTACGAATTCAAGTTTCTCATTATTCAATAATATATCACAATCACTACCCTTAACATTCGGTAATGAAATCTTATGCATTTGGTTCGTTTTCATTTAATACCAAATTGTTTGCTGTGAACCAATTTTGGACCTGAAGTAGGGCATTATTCACGTCATCTAAATTTTGTGCCCGTCTGTTTATCTTAAAAATTAAGGAAGTGTCATCAGCAAATAACACCATATTTTGAGGTTGGTTTTTCAATAAATAGGGTAGATCATTTATATATACTAGAAAGAGGAAAGGACCCAATATTGAGCCTTGTGGAACCCCCATTTTTATTTTTAAACCCTGTGAATTAACACCATTTATCTGAACATGTTGTTGTCTATCATTCAAATATGATCTTACCAAACTAAGTGCAAGTTTACCCAGTCCGTAATGCTCAAGTTTCAAAAGTAATGTGTCGTGATTTACGCAATCAAACGCTTTGGAGAGGTCACAAAAAATTCCTATGGCATCTTGGGACTCTTCCCACGCAGTAAATATGTGCTTTAATAAGGTTACACCGGCGTCAGTTGTACAACGTCCCTTGGTGAAACCATACTGTTGATCATGTAAGATTCTGTTGGTGTTAAAATGATAGAGCATTTGATCAAGCATTACTTTTTCAAAAACCTTGCTAAAAACTGGCAACACGGATACAGGTCTATTATTGTTAGTATCTTTACTGTCCCCGGATTTGAAAAGAGGTATGACTTTACTGTATTTCATTAAATCAGGGAAAACTCCTTGGTCTATACATAGATTAAAAATTAAAGCTAAGTATGGGGCTATTGTCTCAAGTATGGATGTGCAAACTTTGATAGACATTCCCCATAGATCTTCGGTCAGTTTAATTTTTATTTGCCGGAAAGCTTTAATAACTACCACAGGGTTAATGTGTTTAAATTTAAATTCAGCCAGGCAGCCAGACACATTCGTCTTTAATAAACCCATTGAGACTTCAGGAGAGGAATTTAGAGCCTCCGTAGTTTTTAATGGTATTTCTGTAAAGAAATTTACAAATTCTTGAGCTACTTCCTGATTAGAGCTTTTAGGACCACTTGCTGTATCTAATATGTAGCTAGTGTTACGTATTTTCTTCCTGTTAGTCTCGTTATTTATGACTTTCCACACTGTCTTTATTTTATTTTCTGCTGTTTTGATCTTGTTGCTAATGTGCAGGGCTTTAGCAAACTTGCATGTATTTCTAAAAATTTTTGAATACTTAGCAACATACTTGTTAAAAGTTTCAGTGTTAATAAAAGGCTTAAGGCCATAAAGCTCAAATAGTCTTTCCCTACTTTTTCTGATGCCTATAGTTGCCCAATCGCTAAATATGAATTTAGGGCAAATACTTTTTGTCTTCTTTTCAAAAGTTTTGTTGAATTCCGTATGAACTATTGAAAAGAAACGATTATAAAATTGATTTAAATTAATATCGTCATGGCTCATAACACTTAACTTGTTCTGTAGGGAAATATTAAACCTATTTAATTTGCTAGAAGTTATAGGTCTAAATTTAATCTGTACTTTTTGCAATGGTGTATTACAACTATAAGTTACAGTTTGTCCGCTATGGTCAGACGGCAAACAATTTACTATGGCTTTATCTAAGTAATCACACACACATTTATCCTAACAAAGGAAGAAAAAACTCTCAACTGAAAATATTGAGCGAAAAAAAATGAAAAAAGTCAGAAGCCCTCCTTTCATCCCAGTTTATTCATACTTTCTTATCCCTATAAGAAAATACGATACACAAATCTACCTTTTAAAAAAGAAACTCCTAAATACTTTAAAAACATATTTAAATACGCAAGCGTCTTTACAAAACGGTTCTTCATTGTTCGTAGTGCTTATAACACATTAAATACAATGCGTTCGCGACCTCTCAGGATACAACTTGCGACGCGACACGACATGCGACTGGTTCCGCGACTTGCGACTGGTGCCGCGACTTGCGACTGGTGCCGCGACTTGCGACTGGTGCCGCGACTTGCGACTGGTGCCGCGACTTGCAACTGGTGTCGCGACTTGCGACTGGTGTCGTGACTTGCGACTGGTGACACGACTTGCGACTAGTGACGTGACTTGCGACTGGTGACGCGACTTGCGACTTGCGACTTACGCCTTGCGATGCGACTAGCGTCAAGAGAGGCGCGTGGAACACTTGTTTCCTTCGCGTGAGTATAGGTATAGTCGCTCTAATATCGAGTCTTGGTGACTTTTCAACCGACCTCCAAAAAGAGGAGGTTCTCAATTCGACTGTATTTTTATTGTTAAATATTGAGCATCGTGCTAAGATAGAAGGTCTTTGTTGGCCTCGTACAGGACCAATTATTCATTTGTATCGTTTCTTTTTCTTTTTTTTTGGTATTTTTGCTGCATCCGGTTAGACTGGAAGCCGACCCTAACATAACTATGTTAGGGTCGGCTTCCAGTCTAACCGGATGCAGCTCATAAAAAAAAAATGATGGAGGATGAGGATTTGAGGATGCTCTCAAATCATCATCTGCTAAGCCTCTTCCAAACTTGGAAGAGGCTTAGCAGATGATGATTTAACTATTTAAATATATTTGTTTTTGTTTTGTCATGTGCGGACTAATAAATATGTTTTCTTTCGTTATTTCTTCGTAGTCGCAGTCGCAAGACGCACACAGCTATAAACCGATTGGTACAGATTTAAAAAATGACAAACGAAGAATTTTAGTATTTAAAGCTATAATTCCCTGCTCGTGGCTAAGAGGTAAAATCATTTTCAGCAATACACGAGCATCTTTAGAAAACATATTTTCATTGTTGAAAGATACTCTATCACATTGTGTTAGGGACCATTCATTTCGGATGTTGGAAACCCCCCTTATCTTGGTGTCTTCAATACATCTGACAGTTATGTCCAGCAAAATAGCCTTTTGTTTTCATTGTATGGGAAATTTAAGGGATTTTAGTTACACCGTACTGTAATTTGGTACCAGGGTAGTAAGGTTTAATTTTGTGACAGTTCGCGGAAAAGTTAAGTAACGGGCAAAATTGTTTCTGTAACCCTTTTAGATCGAGTACGTAACACCAAAATCCGTCGTCGAACGAAAGACTAGGTACAAAATCGGGGACCGGGCAGTGCACCTCAAGTGGACCTGCCCCTGTATTCACAAACGCCCGGAATGAATTTCGATTCGACAAGTCGTATTTCTATCCTTTTTCGGCATTACAGATTTGATTTGGGGTGAGACAAGGGGGGTTGACGTCGCCCATGCTCTTCAACCTTTATGTGAAGGATCTAATTGAGGAGCTCAGCGGCACCAGGGTAGGCTGCTATATAGATGGAGTGTGCCTAAATAATGTAAGTTATGCGGACGACATAGTCCTGCTGAGTGCTTCGCCCTGTGGCCTCCGCAAGCTGTTGGGAATTTGTGAAAGATATGCATTACAACATGGGCTTGTGTTCAATGTGAACAAAAGTGAAGTTATGGTCTTTGAGGCCGGCAGCAGTAGTGTACCTATTGAGATGCCTATCATTAAACTGAACGATGTTCCTCTACAGAGAGTTAACCAATTTAAATACCTAGGGCACTATCTGACTGCTGACCTCAGAGATGATAATGATATCGAACGGGAGCGAAGGGCGCTGTCTGTACGTGCTAACATGATAGCCCGCAGGTTTGCACGCTGTTCGAGTGAAGTCAAAGTCGCGTTATTCCGTGCGTATTGTACTTCATTCTACGCGTGTAGCTTGTGGGCGCATTTTACGCTAAAGGCATACAGCGCTCTTCGCGTCCAGTATAACAACGCTTTTAGGGTGCTGATGGGGTTGCCGCGCTTCTGTAGTGCTTCAGGGATGTTTGCTGAAGCCCGCGTAGATTGCTTTTATACAGTGATGCGTAAGAGATGCGCATCCCTGGTACGCAGGGTGCTGGGCAGCTCCAATAGCGTCCTAAAAATAATTTCGGGCCGACTGGATTGCGCGATCGTAAACCGGTGCTGCAAAATTTCCGCTGGACCTGCAGTATAGTTATATGTCAAATTTTTAGGTTATCTTAAGTTTTGTATTTAATTATGTTAACTAATATAGATGTAAGTGAAATTGTTACTAACACTATGAGTTACTATACTTGAATAAACAATTGAATTATTAATTATTATTACGAAAACGAGCGAGATAGACATACGACTTCCCGTTGTGAATACGGGGTCTGGGCAGGATATCTGGCTAGACACAGATATAGCCGATGGAGCAAGGCTTTGACCGAGTGGTAACCAAGGTTTGGCCAAAGAAACTAGGGCCGTTCTGAAGCTCGTCGGATTGACACGATATCGTCAAAGTCGTGAGAAACACCTGGATAAGGGAGGTACAGAACCGGGAAGTGTGAAGGATAAAGGGGAGGCCTATACACAGCAGTGTCAGCAAAACAGTCATTGTGTATTTGATGTGATGTTGATGAGCATGGACATTTGTTTCCGAGTCATGGATGTTTATATGTATGTCGGAGAAAGCGATAACTTTTCAATATCAAGTTGCTGATTTGACTATTGTAGTAGGGGTAAACGCCGTGACGTCAGATGTTGATTTACTGGCGGCACGTGGACAGAGTCGTCTTGGAGAATGGGGATTGTGCTGAGCCCACTTTTGCTCGAGTCTCCAACCAAAACACTCCTCCAGAACGAGACTGTCGGTTTGCCCATTTAGTGAGTGTTAGTGTGAAAGTGTAATGTCAAGTAATTCGTTAGTTTACTCAGTGTAGATCTGTTTGAAAAGAGTAACCATGGAGTTTCTTGCCGGTTCTTCTCCATGGAAACAACCAGCCCGAACCGAGCACCTGACAATAAACAAAGTATCCCATTTAGTGAGTTGAGTTTTCATAGCACGAAACCCGTCTTCTGCCCACATAATGCTCGAGCCTAACGAAATAAATCCTGACAAACCCGACATGTATAATAAGTATGTATTTACAAACTTTCCGATTTACGAAATTCTGAAAACACGTTTCGTTTGAATGACAATGCATGGTCAGCTAAGAGACGTCATTCAAAATTCAATATAGTTGTCTCCCAAAGATGGCGGACTTGTTATTTTTTTAGCATTCTCATGATATGGGTATCAAATGAAAGGGTTTTCCTGAGAAAAACCAAAAATACAATGACACCACTCTAAAGCGTGTCGCTTAGTTTTTTAAACTTTATTTTTTATTTAAGGTAAGATCGGTTGTCATAGTCGCCGTAGAGAAACTTGTCAGCAGACTTTAATACACTTAAATATATGCAAAAAAAAAACTATATTCGAATGGCTTTTAAAGGGTGTCAAAAACCTCCCGCAAGGCACTTATTTTCCCCGTCAATGCGATATTTTTTTGGTCTACACCATACCTGGGAATCTTCTAGTTACGGAAACATTGGGGTTCAAAGTTCCAACGTTTTGACAAGTTCTTTTTTAAATACAAGATTTTATTGTAAGATTTTTACTTGAAACACCTCTACGACCCTCGCACTATTCTGTCCATCTATCAGCACAATGTTTTGAGTGCGTAACATTGAGTTCTGCTACAAAACATGATTTGTCACCCCAAAAAAAAGTCGTTTCCCAGCAATAATTTTTAATAATAAGTTTGATGTGCAGAATACTTGGTTGACGGCTTCGTGATAAGTTTATGTAGACCCTTTTTTTAGGATGGGAAATCATCAAATGATGCTGACCAATGTTCCTTCCTCTCCGATTATGTTCCGGGGCCCCGGTTTGTTTACACCGTATGCAAAAAAAAAGTCTGTTTAATTATTACATTTGAAAGACTTAAATTATTACAATGCGGTTTTACACAATCTACCTAATTCACCATAACTTTAGACTTTCAATGGAGCACCTTGATAGCTAAATCTAGTTCTAGATAGTTCTACACAAAGCTTAATGCAAATACTGAGAGCGCATACTAACATAAACTTACTAGTTGGATTAGTGAACCACTGTAGTACGTAACTTAGATCGAAGTCTGTTCTTAAACATCACTTCGAAGTTTCTAACGTCTTGGTTAGCTAAGGTGTTAATTTTTTAAATTGAAGATTCGAAGTGTAATAAAATAAATAATAATAAATATCGTAGGACATTAACACACAGCACCATCTAGTACCACACTAAGCAAGGCTTGTGTCGTGAACACTAGATGGGTGATAGACTACATACATACTCGTAAGTACTTATATCCTTTTTTTTTGTAAGCTTCGGGGGTGTGAGCTAATTACACCATTATTTTTTAGGTCGTGGAACCGAAAGCCATAAACTCGATCATTGAACTCGGAACGATGGTGACTGTTTTGTTTTTAAATAAAAAAAAACCTATTTTTTTTTAATAATTATGAAAATAGAAAAAACGTCACGAAAAATTTGCTTTTTATTTTTTATTTTTTGAAAACATTGTCCCAATCGTTTTGAGTTCGATGTTCGAGTTTATGGCTTTCAGTTCCTGGTGAATAATACCATTATTTTTAAGGAACTCTGAAACTGAAACTCCACTCACGTGGAAGATCCTTCGCAAGGTATGCACGGTCCACAGACTAAATACGTCATGCTTAGCTAACCTTGACCGTGTGACCTAAACACAGGTCAATGTCAACCTTAACGCTATCAGATTATTGACGATAATTGCTAGTATAAAAACAAATGGCTTGAGCAGGGGGGTAGATCCTACTACCAATGCTACATTTACAACTTTAAAGGACTTTAAACCTATTTTAATGAACTTTAAAGTCAAAATTCCCCGTTAAACTGTCAAGAAACGATCCTACTACTCCACAATACAATAATATGCTAAGCTGACCATTTCAGAAGCGGTTCTCTAAGGCATATTACACAACAGTGAAAATTCCCTTCAGCCCGGCTCATTTACATTTGAATGTAGACCTACCCTTTGTTTATTCACGCTATATATTTACTTGTAAAGGGTAAGCACAGTTTGATGTATGTAAGGTAAGGGTGGCTGGAGTTGATTTGCATATTTTCCATTTCTATTTTAGTAAGGGATGGGTCTCGTAAGTTTATTGTTTTAAAATCTGATAAAGAGTCCGGGAATCATGGTGTATTTTAATGTTACATGAAAAAAGGTCATCTTTAAGGTGATTATTGCAAGAGGTAAGCGATTTTAGCTATAAGTTAGTTATACAGGGTGTAAACCACCTCATCACAAAGCCGTTAACCAAGCATTCTGTACACCAAAGTAAGTAACTTTACGCAAATATTATTGCTGGGAAACAACTTTTTTTTTTGGGGTTATAAATCATGTTTTGAGGTAGAACTCAATGTAACGCACTTAAAACATTGTGCTGATGGATGGATTGAATAGTACGGGGGTCGTGGGGGTGTTAAAAATCTTGCAAAAAAAACGTGTATTTAAAAAAAAAACTTGTCAATAAGTTGTAACTTTGAACCCCCATATCTCCGTAACTAGAAGGTTCCCAGGTATGGTGTAGAACAAAAAAATGATCGCAATGACGGGGAGGACAAGTGCCTTTCGGCTTCGTGAAGAGGTGTTTTACACCCTTTATATATGTTTTCAGGGTTCATGTACGTATATGTCGGATCCGTTCATGAGTACGGACAGGCAAATGAATCGAAAACACGCCTATAGTGACTCACGCGACCTACTTAACCCCACCATGGCGTGCTTCTACAGAGTCCTGATGTTAACAGCTCGCAGCGAGGAGGACAAGTTAGGTCTGATCGAAGCGGATTTAAGACGACTTGAAACTGTATCCGATTCATTGTGCCCAGTGCTTTAGTGTGAAAGTGTAATGTCAAGTAATTTGTTAGTTTACTCAGTGTAGGTATCTGTTTGAAAAGAGTAACCATGGAGTTTCTTGCCGGTTCTTCTCCATGGAAACGACCAACTCGAACTGTGCACCTGACAATAAATAGTGTATCGCATCCAGTGAGTTTTCATAGCACGAAACCCGTCTTCTGCCCAAAATTAACTAACGAAATAAACCATCACAACACGACATATTATATACAACGTTATGTTTTAGTCATTTTAATCCCTTTAAGGGCGGATAGTACTCATGAAAATAAACAACTTTTACTATTAGACCGACTATGAAATAGTGTTGCCCAAAATCAGTCTTGGTCTTGCAGTCTCGGTCTTGTTCTTGCATTTTTGCAAGACCAAGACCAAGACCAAGACCGACGTATTGTAGCAAGACCAAGACCAAGACTGAACCCTGCAAGAATTGAGCAAGACAAGACTAAGCCTGCAAGACTCTTGCGTCTCGCAGTTAAGTCAAACTGAGATTTGGGCGTTATTAAGTAGGGATTTGGTTTCAATACCGATTGTGAGAGTCGTTCCCCAGTATCAAAACCGTATCGTCATAACACTAAATGGTATTGTATTGATTATTATATTTCGACTATTTATTAAGTAGGTAGCGTTTTAAATTTATGTTCCCATGAGATAAAAATGTACTTACCTAACATAATTTTCTGGCAAAGTGACATTTCATACCTACAAGGTATGAAATGTCATACCTTGTAGGTATTTCTACCTATAGTATTATATTATGCTTGTCTAATGTGCAGATCTAACATTAGTAGGTAGGTAAACATTATGTAGGTACTTATGTTTCAAAGTTTATATTATTCTTCTATTCAGCAAAATTTAAAACTATTAGCGAGTCGAGTAGGTCTAGTAACAGGTTTTAGGACAGCCAATGTTATGGAACAGATGCCAGCACATCAAGCTACTACAATCTGCCAAATTTCTATAACAGATTTTCAACTTTATCGCTAAAGCATTAAGGTTCATGATTGATTGGGAAAATTTGACGTTCCACGAATAAACCGTTGGTCGGTTGGTGTATAATGTACCTACTTACTTGATCATTTACCGACAACTACGCCGCAGTGTATCAAAGACTGCAACAAGTGTATCACACAGCATTTGACACTGTTTGAGCGCCGCATGCGCCGCCACAGAGTACGGACAGAGGCACACAAAATTATTACCTATTTTGGTAGGGACAAGAGGATAAAACTAAATGACCTTGAAGATGTATGTAAATAGCAATAGGCTAATAGGTATTTGCAAGTAGTCTAGTCTACATTATGAAATATATGCAAACGGGTATTTATCGCGAATGTTACCTTTAATATAAGCCCGACGTTTCGTCCGTTTCCCGTTTAGTCTAGTCTAAATAGTAGAGTCTCGCAAGACTTGCGAGACTCTTGCTGCAAGACCAAGACCAAGACCAAGACTGAGAGCGCAATACCAAGACCAAGACCAAGACCAGGTGTATTGACGCAAGACCAAGACCAAGACTGGCTAAGGTCTCGTCTTGGTCTTGCGTTTGGGCAACACTACTATGAAATATCGAAAACAAAATCAGATGTTGCCCTTTTTTTCGAGTTACGCGACCAATAATGTCTAAAAACGATAATGTCTAAAGCAGCAGATTTTTTTTTCGAGATTCCTATATAGTCACAAGACACCAACCGGATGCAAATCTAGACTCCGTGGCTAAGAAATTCTTAATAAAAAACCCAATTAACCCTTGCCCGACCCTGGAATCACACCCAGGATCTCATAAAAAAATTTACGAGGCAAGTAATAATCTATTCAGTACCCATGTGCTTTGTTCCCATTCTTCAACCTTGTTGATGACGGTTTCATCAATTAACAACTAGTTTGTTTTGTGTCATCTACCTGGTTATTGTTTTTGAACAAATAAAAATTATTTTATCATATCGTAATGATAAACAAGGCAGTCAGAAATCCAGAGCATATCCGGATATTCCACCAGTACACAAACAAAATTTAATCCAATTTTACTACGCGCCTACTTACAACGTGCCAGTAATTACCTGTCAACAACACAAAGTAACGTGTTTTGCCTCCAATTAATATCCGTTGCCTCTTCAAGGTGGTTGACGGTTCTGTCAACCGGCTACCGAAATTGATGTGCTTGTGAAATTAAAGGGTTGGGTTGGGACGTAGAGGAGATAGTGAATGGAGTGTTAGGTTGCGATCTTTGACGGGCGGTCTTCTGTCGAAGGCTCAATGCCTAATGGAGCAAGCGAGTCTTAGAACGTAGACCGTATATCCCAAAGCGTGGGACGCCTCCCAGTTAGATGGGCCCATGACTTAAGACAAACACGATGCAGAAGGGGGAGGACAGGGAACCGCCCTATGTATACAAGCACGCCACACTATTTCCAAACCACTGTAGCTCCTGAAAGCCAGAATCAACAGTGGCGACCACCAGAAAAGTGCTGGGACAATGAAGCTCGACGAATTCCCAGAGAAATAACTGTCTTGGTTCCCGCAGTGAAATTAATCAGGAAATATAGCGGAGGAATAGGAAAAACCAAAACGGTCTAGTATGTTTGTTAGTGCCAAAACAACTGAGTTGAAAATGCTGTAAAGTAGAAATGTCGCAGTCGGCTTGAGTATTTTCAGGTTTATTTTCATAATACATTAAAGATGAAATCAATTTATCTCACATTGAATCACTATAATCAACCTGTGAAGGTCTCATTTTGCGTCACACGCCTCATCTCTATGTGAAAGAGTGTGCTCAATTTTCAGGCAAGCTAAGATAAGGAAATTGCAAGAGGAAACAAAAATGCCTGGAAGAGTTACTAGTCTATGAAGAAACTACACCATTTGTTTAGGGTAGGTACTATTGATATCCGGGGCTGCAGGACTGTTCGAAAGAGATACCGTGGCCCCGGAACATAAAGGACGAGGAAGGAATATGGATAGGTTTTAGTCAGTAAAAGTCTGACACTCCCTCCTGCACCGCCCAGAGTGGGAGAAGTCATTTGATGATTTCCCACATCATTATTACTATGGATATCATTATTAGGTGATTCTTTCTTTCAGAGCTATTTCTAACGTGATCACTCCATTTATGTATAATTCCGTGGTTTTCAGACAAGGGATTGAAGTAGAGCTCTCTGTATTTTGTGCGGTTTCAAATGAGTAACCACGTAGTATGTAGTGCGTGACTGTAGGGACTTTGATCGTTACTGGCAGAATCCTTTGAGCGGATAGTTCTATGAATCGGAATTTGGATGAGTTAGTTTTTACTGTCGTGTAGATTTTTGGCACAAACCCCATGGTTTTTACTACCATTGCTAACTATTATGGTATCTTAATGCACTTACAAGAAATAATTATTTGAGAAAAAAAGACAATAAAAGGACTTAACATAAATATAACATCAACGATTACGAAGAGTTGTACAGAGAACAACGGCAGCCGTATATTAGTTTAGTTGAGATTAAAATATTGCGTCTTTGAATGAAAAATATCTTGTTCAACTCGGCGTCAACTTCTGAATTAGTTTCTGTAAGAATTTTTGTTCGAGAAGGCCGAGATAAATAGAAATTCAGCTAAGATTTCGCCATTGTTCTTTCATCAATTATGTTTGATGCTAGCATGATGCAGAGATGAAGACATCCGCAAGAGACCAAGGTCACCGACGTAGCCTGAATAATTGCCAAACTGAAGTGGCAATGGGCAGGGCACATTGCTCGCAGAACAGATGGCAGATAGGGCCAAAAAGATCTGGAATCGGAAGACAACGCGTTGGACAGCCTTCTATTCTAGGTGGATCGCTGACCTGGTGAAGGTTGCAAGAATCCGCTGCATGCGAGTTGCACGGGACCGGTCAATGTGGCAATACTTGGAGGTGGCCTATATCCAGCAGTGGACGTCTTCATGATAATGATGACAAGTCGATAAAACTATACCCGAGTATAACAAAAATTGCCATAAAACCCAGGTTCACATGTTCAACAGAAGCGCCACCACATTAGACCAACGAGGAAACCATAATCATTATAAAAGGTGTAAAACACTTCTTAACGAAGCCAAAAGGGACTTGTTCTCCCCGTTATTGCGATATTTTTTTTGTTCTACACTACACCTGGGAACCTTCTAGTTACGGAGATAGGTCAAAGTTCCAACTATGTCACAAGTTTTTTTCTTAATACAAGTTTTTATTGAAAGATTTTTATTTTATTCACCTCTGCGGCCCCCGCACTATTGAATCTATCCATAAGCTCAATGTTTTAAGTGCTTTACATTGAGTTCTACCACAAGACATGATTTTCAGCCCAAAAAAAAGTTGTTTCCTAGAAATAATTTTTGCGTAAAGTTACTTAATTTGATGTTCAAAATGCTTAGTTGACGGCTTCGTGATGAGGTGGTTTACACCCTGTATATGTCGTCAAAATTTAGCGACAAGAAACCTCAAACATTTATACAAACAAAAACAACCCATACTACTCACATTTTCCCTAAACCAACTTACATTATAACCTAATCCGCCAAGCCACAATACACCATAATTCAACTAAAAACGGCCCATGGTAACATAACACGGGAAACACTCATACAGTGGTGTCGTCACAAAAAGGACTAAATGGGCCCAAAATCTGATACCCTTACTGGCTTAATGAAACTTGATGGGAGCAAGAACTGTATACGGTGACCGGTGTGTCTTGGTCTTTGATAGGGGAATTGTGGAGGCAAGTATCATGATTGTTTATTTGTTTGAGCGGTATTTGTTGAGCTTCGTACTTTAGTTGGCGAAAACGGAACCTTTATAGGATCATTTTGTAGTCGGACTGGCTGTCCATTTGTCAAGACCCTTTTTCTCAGGAACGCGTGGAGTTATTAAGCTGAAACTAATATCAAATACTTCTTGGAGCAGAAAAATTTTAACTTCTTATTCAGCGCGCTCAAAAGATAATGACCGTTTAAGTCGCATATTTTGCAATTCCAAACGTAAATAAAAACCTTTATAGACATAACAGTTTAGTTGCAATATTTTCCTTCATCGATTTCAGAGCAATAGTGATGAACTAAATTACCCAAAGTAACGTAAAATACCAACACTGCCAAATCAAATTCATCATTTAAGCGTCGAGATGGGACGGAGACTTCTATTTCAATTGAACCGTTTCCAGGCACTTCTGACTCAAGCAGTCGGTCAGTAGGTCAGATGGAAGAGTAAGCCCCTTTGTACACAAGGCTACGCAAATCTAATAATGTTGTATGTTAGTATCAAGTCGCGAGTATTGAGTAGCGCACGGTCCGTACACACGAAATTGAATCGCAAGACGCGAATTGCCTATTCAGTTGCTAAACAGATCACACTTTTCCCAAAATGTCAAAAATCTAAATGCCATTTTGGAAATCGCTGCGAATTATGTAGCGATGATCTCGTCAGGCAAGTAGTGCGCGACTAGCACGACGCGAGTCGCGGGACGAATGTCGGCGACGCGACTCGTGTGCGAACTTCAATGAATTTGTATGGCGGCAGTCGCTTGAAGACTAAAATCGTTGAGTAGCCTTGTGTACGAAGGGGCTTAGTTGGAACAAACATTTAATTAACGTCTAGTCAACCGTACTTTCGTTACAGTTTGACATTGACTTCACCTTTGGTTTTAGCAGCAACTGCGGTTTTTTGAGACGGATGTAGCAAGGAACAAAATGAGGTTTTCTTTGAAACTTTTAAAAACAACATCTAAAAATAAACGTCTACTTCGAGGTTTTCTTATTTATAACCAGATTAATAAACAAGACATTCTGTACATCAAACTAAGTAACTTTACGCAAAAAATATTGCTGGGAAAAGTAAAAAGTATTTTGAAGTGAAAAATCACGTTTTGTGGTAGAACCCAGTGTAACACATTCAAAACATTGTGCTGATGGATGGATTGTATAGTACGGTTGTCGTGTAGGTGTTCAAAGTAAAAATCTTACAATAAAAATTCGTATTAAAAAAAAACTTGTCAAAAAGTTGGAACTTTGACCCCCAATATCTCTCCGTAACTAGAAGGTATGATGTAGAACAAATAAAATATCGCAATGACGGGGTGCCTTTCGGCTTCGTTAAGAGGTTTTTACACCCTTACAATACCTCTTAATTCCCCATTCCGTCGTATGTCTATCAACACTAGTTACCCAGTACTTACTATAACAGTGTAGAGTTGCGCTGCCCCGGGATGTTTAGGCGTTTAGTTTGTGAGTTCCGGAGTCCCCGAGTCCTGGAGTTTTGACGACAGTTTGAGGACAACCAATGAGTTTCATTTGGGTTCGTCGGATATTACTGGTTTTGTTCGTGTTGGCTGTTGATGATAGTTTCGTTTCACATTAATATTTAAATGTTATTGTAAAGGTTTTCTACTTGTTGGCTAATATATTAAAGTAGTAAAGGGATGGGGTTTTGACGGACTTTCTCATGTAGTTGTTTTGCTGAGTTCAGCCTAATTTGAATAAATTGTTACAACTTCAATTATACAAAAAAATTACTATTTGGGATCTGTTCTCATTTATTGTCAACTAGCCGATGCCCGCAGCAGCTTCACCCGCGTAAAATTATGTACTAAAACCTTCCTCTTGAATCACTCTATCTATTTAAAAAACCCACATCAAAATCCGTTGCGGAGTTTAAAGATCTAAGCATACATAGCGACAGACAGACGCGGCGGGAGTCTTTGTTTTATAATATGTAGTGATGTAGTGATAGTGATAGTGATGATACTCGTCATAATTTTTTCTTATGTCGAAACGGGTATTTTTACTGATTGCTGTTTTGAACGTAATAAGCCTGTGGAGATGAATTGTCGAACTTAAGTAACAGTGGGCAGGGCACATTGGTCGCAGAACGGATGGCTAATGGGGCCGAAAAACTCTAGACTGGCGACCGAGAACTACTTACTACGACACTAGGTGGACCGATGACCTGGTGAAGGTCGCAGGAATCCGCTGAATGCGAGTCGCACGGGACCGGTCAATGTGGCAACACTTGGGGAGGCCTAGGACCAGCAGTGGACGTCTTGAAAATGATGATGATGGTGATTAAGCCTGTGGAAGGTCTAGAAAGAAGAAATGTAAATGGTACTGGAGAATAATAAAGAGAACAAAACGGCGGTTGTCACTTGTCTAGAGCCATGTAACCTCCAGAACTATAGTTCAGCAATAATTTTAATTTCTGATCACTTTAACAAGCGTTTCCATTTTTGAATCTTTGGTCATATTTGACAGAAAGAAAAAATACGCTGGACAACTACGCACTGTTTTACCAGCTTCAAAAAAAAAGATTTTGGAAAACCGAGCAACTTCAAACTCCAAAATCAAACTCCAAAAAGGCTCACACCAAAGGAAAAACAGTTTCAAAACATAACTTAAAAAGAACTTTTCGTATCTTTTTCTAAAGAAAAACCTCACATTGACAATATAACAATTTTTCCTAGGAAACTTGCTCCAGCGTACACATTACCGTTAAAGTTTTGCAGAAATATTGGTTCAGAGCTGCGTTAGCTGATCATAAACTTGGGTGGTTTACTGTACTTTGTGCACTTTGAAATGGGGAGCACCATTCGAATAGTTTTATTTAGTTCCGTATAAAATAAAATGTTAGCTTTTGTTGGTTTTTAACCGACTTCCAAAAGGAGGAGGTTCTCAATTCGTCGGAACCTTTTTTTTATGTATGTTCCCCGATTACTCAAAAATGGCTGGACTGATTTGGATTATTTTTATTTTGTTTGAAAGGGTATACTTCACAGGTAGTCCCAGAGCTTTACACCCTGTTCTTCATACCCCCATAATTTCTACATAATTTGTAATCCCGTACTCCAAAATGGCTCCAACGATTACGATGAAAGTTGCAATATAGGACTTTACGGGGACGAAAACTTGTTCTAACTAGGTCTCATATTTGGAAAAAAGCATGCGTGGCAGTCTTTGAAGACTGCCGATTGAATTGAAAACTAAGTAATCTATATTTGCTACAGGTTGTGCCCCGCGCACGCCTAAGTGGTGCTACGCCGTAGTGGCGCCGGCTACGAGTGCTACAAACCATTAGGTGACGGTCACGCGAGTTATATGATTTTTGTTCACCCAAAAAGTGCTCAACGCACTTATAGAAGTTAACACTTCAAAAATAGTTTTCTCTGTTCAGTCCCGGGCAGAATTCAGTAATCCAGGTACTATGTTAGCCCATACGACGAGTCGATGGCAAACCACTATATCATAAATGCATAATTAAAACTGTCAGTTTTCGCCACTGGCATCCTGGTTTACGTAAAAATAAGTCTCGGTTGAGTGCCTTTGACGTAAACACATGCAAGCTTTTATGCTCAGATTTTATCCGCTGTACTGATTTTATTGTACACCACACCATTGTTTCTGAACGATAAAACCAAGCGGTAGGTTTGACAAGTTGAAAAAAGAATGCAGTTTTTTTTTCTATATGGCCAGTTTTTTTTTAAACACGTCTCTAGTCATACATACTAATGATGTTTGATAAAAGAAATCGTCGTGAAAAAACTAGGAATGACTGACCCTAGAGCAGATCAAAACTACAAGAGGCAAAACATTTCGTATTTTTTTAACACTGGGAAATGGACCTGTGTGTATGAGCGTTGTGGGTATACGAGTACACAAATAGCCAGACCTGAAACAACTTACTGTAGGCCATTCATCAATAATTTGTTCAGTGAGGGGATCGAGCCCGTAACACGTAGCGCAGCAGCCAATCATTCAGCCAAAGCGCAAAAAGGCCTATTAAAAAAACAAGCTGTCCTAAGTTAATGAACTATCTGTGTGCCAAATTTCACCCAAATCCGTTCAGTAGTTGAAAGAGTAACAAACATCCGTCCATCCTCACAAAGTTTCTCATTTATTACATACTAGCTGTTGCCCGCGACTTCGTCCGCGTAAACCACCCTTGTCACATAGGGGTATAAAAGAAGCCTTCGACTTGTTCGCTGACATAGCAAGTATACACAAAAAAAAATATTAAATCGGTGAAGTCGTTTCGGAGGACTTCGATAACAAACAATGTGACACGAGATTTTTATGTATTAGATAGCTTTGTCTGCGGCTTTGCTCGCGTTGAATTCGGGGTAATTTTAATAAAATAATGAGAGAATTTCATTGCGCAAAACAAAGAGTAAGTAAAATTCAAGATCCAGCAGACTTTTAAAGATATACATATCTAGGTTGCTCATAAATTAGTTGGTTTCAAAGCAGAACAGAGGAACTTTGCAGAAGTATTGTGTAAAATCTTAAATTATTGTCTAGGATGGAATTACTGTGGCCGGTAAATTACATAACGATACGTAGCTACGAGGACAAACAACAATTAAAGAAAAATTAGATTTGTGTTCAGTGAAAACCATGAAAACGACACCCATGAAGGAAAAACGAAAAAAAATCCTAGGTGCCTTGTTGGATTTTCATTTGGACCTCCTTTTTGTTATCAACGACTCCGAAAACCACGCAAACGACACCCATGACGGAAATATTAAAAAAAAAAACCCTAGACGGCATCTTGGATTTTCATTTTGACCTCATTTTCGATATCAGCGACCCCAAAAAACATGAAAACGACACACATGACGAAAAATTTACTTAATGCCATTTCGATTTTCATTTCGATCTCATTTTTGTAATCAGCGACCTCGAAAACCATGTAAACGACACCCGAGATGGAAAAACAAATACTTTTTCTCGGCGCTATCTTGTATTTATCAATAGGAGTACTCTTGTGAAGTTTCGAATGAAATAGTCTAACTTATCTTGTTTCCCCATACAAATTTTAGAGGCCCGTTTCACCCCCTTAGAGGGTGAATTTTGAAAAAAAAACATCTTAGTGCACTCCTAGACCATATAAGAAACCTACTTGCCGAATTTGAAATCTGTATACCCTGCGGTTCGGGCTGTGCGTTGATTTTTACACTTTGTCACCCCATTTACCCCTCTTAGGGGTTGAATTTGAAAACTGAAACCCGTTTCTTCTCATTTATCAGTAGGAGTACTCTTGTGAAGTTTCGAATAAAATAGTCTAACTAATCTTGTTTCCCCATACAAACTTTGGGGGCCCGTTTCAACCCCATAGAGGGTGAATTTTGAAAAATCCTTTCTTAGTGCACCCCTACATCACATAAGGAACTTTCATACCAAATTTGGAATCTGTAGACCTAGCGGTTTGGGCTGTGCGTTGATATATCACCCAGTCAGTCAGTCAGTCAGTTTACTATTTTATATATAGAAAAAAATAGAAGATAGATAAGTCACCGTAAAATTGTCAAACATGTTAGATTGTAATCTATCTAGCGATATTGTAAACTCTCGAAATATTGTCAACTGAACATACGGAAGTATCTCTGCCCCTATAATCGGGACTTGGGGCACCCCCCCGTTAGGTTAGTTAGGTTCCTTTAAACCCTGCTCTCGGAAATAGGGGCCCCGCGAAGCGGGGCTCCGTTGACTACGCTTTGTAGAGGAATATAAAGTGTTTTAAGTTTAGGTTATATTAATCGGTATTTCTCAGGAATGGTACATTATCTTTTCATGAGAGTGGTACCATTGGGCAAGGGGGGGGGTCCATCCTTCCCTCCACCCCTCCACACCGCGTGAGTGACTACCATAGCATGCATTTCACGAAAATGTACCGGCCTGATTATTTAAAAACATGTCACTGTGACATGTTCCCATATAAAAATGTGTTTTAAACAGCTGTTTTAGATAATCAGACCATCATCTTTTTGGTGAACATGGATCTTAGTCCCGCCGCTTTCAACTTTCGAATTTGGAATAGACTAGGGGACGTCACACGGTTTCAACCGCGTAGTTCCCGCTCTCGTAAGAGTACGGGGATAAAATATAGCCTATGTTACTCGCTGATAATGTAGCTATCCTTTGCTGAAAGAATTTTTCAAAAAGGTCTAGTAGTTTTTAAGTTTATTCGTAACATATAAAAATACTAATGTTTCCTCTTTATAATATTAGTATATAGAGTGTAAAGCACCTCTTAACGAAGCCGAAAGGCACTTGATCTCCCTGTCATTGCAATCATTTATTTGTTCTACACCATACTTGGGAACCTTCTAGTTACGGAGATAATGGGGGTCAAAGTTCCAACATTTCGTCAAGTTTTTTTTTAAATAAGTACTTACAAGTTTTTATTGTGAGATTTTTCTCTTCAAACACCGCCACGACCCCCGTACTATTTAATCCATCTATCAGCACAAAGTTTTAAGTGTGCTACACTGAATTTTACCTCAAAACATGATTTTTAACCCTTAACTTTTTTTGCGTAAAGTCACTCAGTTTGATGTACAGAATGCTTAGTTGACGGCTTCGTGATGAGGTGGTTTACACCCTGTAGAAGTAAGATTACTAGTCAACAACTACTTACTAGTAGCCGGATAACTGCCCAGAGTCACTTGAGGCAAGGCAATTTTTATCTCCTCGTTAACAAAATACACAACGACCACTCTTCTCTATTTTCTCGGTTCCAGCCTTTCTTTATTCTTAGTCCATAAAAAAATAAACAACAAAACACTACCACCTTTGTAAAACTAACCAGCATTATTATTTTATTTCCAGCTGTTGTTGTCGAAATCAAACAGAGTGCGAGTGTTACCTGAAGTCCACACAAAGCCAAGTGATCGTTAGCCGCGCGATTGTGAGGCGTCTCTTTAAAAGTGAGGGTTTACTATTGGTTGTCACTTTTTACTTGGTACAGAGCAAGATCCCAAAAGATACCGTGGCCCCGGAACATAAAGGGCGAGGAAGGAACATGGATGGGTTTTAGTCAGTAAAAGTCTGAGTCTCCCTCCCGCTCCGCCCAGAGTGGGAGAAGTCATTTGAAGATTTCCCATCCGAAAAAAAAGGGCCACCAAATTACTTATTTTCTCAGTAATAAAATGTCAAAATCAGTTGCTTTTTTGTTACAGAAAATTCAACACTGCTTGACACTTTCTGTTGACGGAAATTTCTGCAAACGCTTTAAAGCCTGGAAAAAACGAAGAACAAACAACAGGACTTGATGGACGCAATATTTAATGGCCCATCGTTTGTGTGTAACAGCATCAAACATCTGCCTAGCCTTTTACCAATTATGTTGGGGTCGGCTTCCAGTCTAACTGGGTGCAGCTGAATACCAGTATTTTCCATGGAGCGACTGCCTATCTGACCTCCACAACCCAGTTAACACTGGGTAAAACGATACCACTTGGTAAGGCTGGTTGTCAGACTTTTTGGGCCACTGACTGTAACGACTGCCAACGAGGTACGGAGGAAACTCGGTATGTAATGGTGGACATTGGTCAGGATCAAAGTTTCCAGGGCAGAGTAATTAATGAATCTCCACCTGAGCAGGTTTTCCTTACTGCGGCCAAACTGGGAGAAACAAAAATCATGAAAGCGAGTTTCAAACCACTAGTAGTACGCCAGCCGTCAAACGTATCTTGTTACGCAGAGGAAGAGCAAGACTTTGAACTATTGCACCCTCAAAAAATTGTTATTACAATGAAAAAGGTCATTGTTCGACTATAATTTAATTTAAGTGGGGCTTTTTCTATTATAAAATTCTAAGCTGCTGATTTGAGTCTTAAATCAGAGGATTTCATAACATCTTACTTTTTAATTCCCGAAATGTTTGACAGAGATACTCAAAAGTCGAAAGAGATACCGTGGCCCCGCAACATAAAGGGCGAGGAAGGAACGCCCAGAGTGGGAGAATTATTTGATGATTTCCCAGCCCAAAAAAAAAAAGCAAAGGTGTAATTAATGGTAAGCGTCCACCTGCCCGCATCGTACGCATCGCATCAAACGAATCGTAGTATTCTTTGTATGGAAAGTCACACAATTCGTCCACTGATCCGCACCGTACGGATCGTTTGATGCAATGCGTTCAATGTATTCGATGCGGGCAGGTTGTCGCTTACCTAAATAGAAATATATACCGCCAGTTATATTAAAATGATAGGCCGCAAGCCTATCGCCATCATTCGGACACGAATCAAGACTCCGTTACTTGTACTGAGAAATTCTTTATGGAAAAACCCAATAACACTTTGCCTAGGAATCGAATCCACGACCTGTTGCTCAGGAGTGGAGCTTGCAACCACTTCACCAACGCGGTAGTCTTTACTGTTAAAATGACCTTCCATTTTCAACCGACTTCGTGTTGGATTATCATTTAATTTGTTAAAGTGGTCTTTGCTTTGTTCTGCAAATAATCTTGAGGATTGTATATTTTTTGCGAGAAGAAAGTAATGAAAAGGTTTTTATAATTGTGCTAATGAATCATTGTTAATTGAAAATTAAAGTCTTTACAACCCGTCTGGATTATTTCTAGATAAAAAATTACAGAGCAACGGTGGCCCAGTGGTGGCGGCCCCAACTTATGAACAGTAATCGTTGGTTCGAACTCAGGCAGGCGCTTATGGCGCAGGTATATTACTTTTCAATACACTTACTCGAAAGCTCGTTCTTATCGCACTCTGTTTAGGTTCAACATGCAATGTATTTCATACGTGTGCGTTTTTGTCAGTTTTCTAACACGTGTGCGGGAATGACTATAGCTATATGCCTATAGTAAGAGGTGAAATTAAATAAAAAAAAATGAATTCTAAGTATAACTTTTTTAGTGACGTGTTTTTTATTTAAAGAACTGTACCCCTTTTTTTCGTATGGGAAATCATCAAATGACTCTTGAGCACTGAATCACTGTGGGCGGAGCGGGAGAGAAAGTCAGACTTTTACTGACTAAAACCCATCCATGTTTCTGCCTCGCCCTTTATGTTCCGGGGCCACGGTATCTCTTTCAAACAGTTCTGCAGCTCCGGCAGGCTTCGGCCCTTGTGGGACCTCTTCCTTTCTGCTGACATCTCTTTGAGGCGCGCGTGGAACATGAACGCACCGTCAACACGGCCTGTCGTCATAACACGGACGGGCGGCGAGCTAGCGACATTGCTCACCGTCCATAGGGATGTTTAGTCTGAATGGACCACAATAAATGGAACGCGGTCCGTTCAGACGTAGACAAATAATGACTACGTCCAAACGGACCGATGTCAAAAAAAAACCCATGTTTGAACAATAATACCCTCATATAATAACAATCATTCTCACTATAAAGTATACCTGTGTGGCCTATAACTGTTTCTGACCAATTCAAAGTATTTAACAGACTTTTTCAATAAAATGAATCATTTAAATACTAATTAACACGTTGTTACACTAATCCTATCTAATTATACTAGCTAATTAACTTCGGCGATTAAAATTCATTTATATGCAGATCACAGTGTTATAATTGAAAGGGTTTTGAAACAATGTACAAACAATAATTTTACCTATTATAAAACAACTAATGCAATCTACTTGTGTGGGTGTGTTTTGATGAACATCATAATTATCATTTGCCCAGCCTTTTCTCAACCATGTCGGGGTCGGTTTCCAGTCTTACCGGATGCTAAATACCAGTATTTTACATGGAGCGACTGTCTATCTGCCCTCCACGATCTAGTTAGTACTGAGTAATACGATACCCCTTGGTAAGACTGGTAGTCAGACTTTCGGGCCACTGACTACCTGTAACAACTGTCAAAGATCTACATATATGAACCAATGGCTAAACGTGCTTTCCGAGGCACGAAAAAACCTCGGTATTAATGGGTGGTCCGTCACCCATCCACGGACCAACCTTTATGCATGCCCGGCTTTAGACATGAGCTCCTCAATCCTTATATAAGATGAATAAGATATGTTGGCTCATCATTTATCCTCGAAAAACCAAAATCTACAAGGGCTGCAAGCACAGCAAGAATAAAATTACTTACTCAAGTGCAAGAATCACTAACCAACATTTTTGTTGGTACCAAAATCAGCATAGGAATTACTCTTCATGTCACCAGTACCATTCCTTATCCAATTACATGCATATTTGTCTTCACAAACAACCAAACGAAGATATATTAGTTTCTGATATTCAAGATTTCTGCCGTAAATCATGGAGTTACGGTTGATATTGCTTTTGTTTCAGGCGCAAGGAGGCATTCCCAGGTTTTTTGGGACCGTTTTCCTCGAGGTCGTGTTTTTGTGATGCTGGTTCATATTTTGGGAATATGCCATTCCTTGGACGTTTGTGTTTTTCTGTTGGCCAACATCAAGGCCAAATAAAACTGCAGATTTTGTCTTGATTTATAACAAATTGCCCGATGAGATTAAAAAGTTACCTACTTACTCCTTTATTAAAGAATAAATTATAACTACACCTTCCTAGTTAAAAAAATGTTAGTACAACAGACTATCTATAAGAAAAAGATATTGTATACTAATAATAGAATTTATTTGTTCAATACTTAATTATGATGGATAATATAATTACTATGAAATATGACATTATTAATTTGCATGACATTATTATTACTTGTAAATTACTAATTCAAGTTTAACTATGTGTTTAATTGTGTGTATATTGACCATCTGTATCTTAAACGACATTGTAACTTAATAACCTCTGACATAATATGAAAAAAATAAGATTAAAAAAAAAAATAACAAAAAAAAACAATATCAGCCGCTCGGGTCGATCTTTAGATTAAGCCATGCTTGCCTAGGTTGGTCTGTGGATGGGTGACCACCCTTAAATACTGAGTTTCCTCCGTGCCTCGGAAAGCACGTAAAGCTGTTGGTCCCGGCTGTCATTTGCCCATCTTTGACAGTCGTTACAGGTAGTCAGTGGCCCAAAAAGTCTGACACCAGTCTTATCAGTGGTATTGTATTTTCACAGTATTAACTGGGTTGTAGAGGTCAGATAGGCAGTCGCTCCATACTGGTATTCAGCTGCAGCCGGTTAGACTGGAAGCCGACCCCAACATAGTTGGGAAAAGGCCAGGCAGATGATGATGATGATATTATGAAAAAATTATAATCTAATGTTCCTAACATATTTTCACACCTTGCATGGTTATAATACAGTACCTTATGAACTTTTGTAACATCTTCTGAACCTGTGTTATGCAAATAAATGATTTGTATTTGTAGGAATAGCAAACAAGTAACACAATGCTGTAAAGTAATAGTAAAAAAAAACCATCCACAGGCATAATAACTCCAACTGTAGTTGCCAATACAAAATAGTAGATCTCATGGAGAAGAATGGTTATAACTCCATGGACACTCTTTTCAAGTCAAGTAAGATATTACAGTCCTGGGTCTTGTTGCTTCTAAAATATTTTGTGAGCACAATGTTTTTCCACTCACATCAGCCTGTTGAAACAAAAAGTTTATAACAATAGGCACCCATCCTCAAACTTACCACAGTGACTATATAAGTCACCGATCAACTAACCGAGTTTAAATTTACCTACAAGTCACGCTAACGACCCTATTGTCTGCTTGTACCCGGAGCGAAGCAAGCTTGAGACTCCGACATAATTCGCTGCATACTTCCGGACTATCTTGTTTGCATCCCTACTTAGAGTTTACACTTAAGCTGTGTGGCAAAGAGTTGGCAGAAGGTCTATTATGAATTGGTAATTAATTTATTCAATTAATTTGTTGTGCTAAGGGATGGATATTCATCATCATAAGCTTTCAACAGTCCACTGCTGGACGTAGGCCTCCTCATTAGCACGCCACTCAACTCGATTCTCAGCAACTCTCATACAGTTGCTACCAGTCACCCTGCGAAGATTGTAGCTCACGCTTGCCGAATCGCGGTCTCCACTCAAGAACACGTCTACTCCAACGGTCATCGGTTTTACGGCTTAACCCAATCGGGCAGTCGATGCAGGGTACCATCGAAATGGGGCACTGTCGATACAACGTATTATCGATATGGTATACTGTCGGTACAGCGTACCATCGATTTGGTGTACTGTCGATGTAGCGTACCGTCGATACAGCGACTGTCGATGTAGTTACTGTCGATATTATGAGGGTAACCCTTAATACGGGTTACGGTTACGGTTACGGCACCCTTATTTGACAAAAAGTCAATGAAACAAACAAAGTCAGCAACTTCTGATGGTAAAGTTATTTTAAAGTCAGTTTTTTTTGTCAATTATTTTGTTTTTGCGTGTGGATTGCTATCTATATTGAGTCTGTCAAGAACTTAGCGTCTAGTTCGGCATTATCACTAGCGCCCATCGGTTCCTCAAGCGTGCGGGCATCATGGCACGCAGTTTACGACATCATTCCCATTTGTATTATAAATAATTTTACACTAAAATAAAATAAGTAATTTTATACAATAAAAAACTATATATATTTTTTTTTAATTTACATTTGTATTTGTGTGACATTTGTATAATTTATGTGTTTGTATTTGTGTCTATATATTTTTATTCTTGCTTTATATGGGTCTCGGACAAGAAATAGATGTTTTTATTTAATGCAATATTAAAATAATTTTATACAATAATTAACAAAATTTATACTTACAAAAAAAAATACATAAAAACAAAATATTATCCTAATTATACACGTTTCGTTGAACGCGTCGTGTTTATGCAACGTGGTGTTGGGTAATCGTCCAAGGAATCGTCAGTATCACCTTTCGGCCAAAAGTCCTCTTTAAAAAAAACCTGCGGCGCAGTCTTGTACACTACCGATAGAATTGAAAACTATGTAATCTATATCAGCTACGGGTCGTGCCCCACGCACGCCTAATTAGTGCTACGCCGTAGCAGATCGGCTACGAGAATAGGATTTTTGTTTACCCAATAAGTGCACCCAAGAAGTTTTCACTTCAAAAATATTGATCCCAGGAGTTGATTTACTGGGTGCGGGACTGTTCGAAAGAGATACCGCGGCCCCGGAACGTAAAGGGCGAGGAAGGAACATGAATGGTTTCTAGTCAGTAAAAGTCTGACACTCGCTCCCGCTCCGCCCAGAGTGGGAGGAATCATTTGATGATTTACCATCCGAAAAAAAAAAGGAATTGATTTACAGTTGACCTTCTGTCTACCTACTCCCGCTTTTAAAACCCGCTAAAGCCGAGCTTACCCTCCCGATATCTGTTTACTGGGCAGCTTAAGAACCCCATAAGTTTAGTTTACGAGTATTAGAGAAAAGAAAAATATGTTCGGGATAAACACAAGGACAGCGGACCTATTTCGAGAAGTTCCATTATTAGGGCTTATACTTTAAGCCTCGTTTCGGTAATATTACTTCTTTGGATGGACTTAGATGGCTTATTGGATATTTTAGTATACCTATAAAGCTCATAGTACACTTAGGCCTGAAACACATGTAGCAGCTTTAGGGCAAGATGTACCTTATAAAGTCACATTTCGGCAATTAAAACTAAATCCCATATAAACGGGAGCGAACTTTAGTCTCCACGCCACTAGCGCGTACTACGCAAACTACGCACCTTACAACTTCTTTTTTTAGCGGGTCGAACGCAAAAAGTTCAAATGTGTTAAACCCAAAACTCAGCCACGAGAACCTCGCTCACTGATGCAGTAAATGGATCCTCAAATGCGCAGTTGATAGAACATGTGGTGCAAGATGAATGGTGGGTCAGTATGTGTGGGGAGACACTGAATATGCGCCTGCAAATAATGGCCTTCCACCTGGGCACGCTTTGCCGTGGCTGGTAAAATCTCTAAACAGACTTCGAACCCAAATCAGACGGAGCGAAGACCTCACAATAGGGTACACAACACTAATCAAGCTTCATTGTCACTAGTACCATTAACAGTTCCCATGATGGAACTAGTGTTGTTTTTTTAGGGTTCCGTAGCCAAATGACAAAAAAGGAACTCTTATAGATTCGTCATATCTGTCTGTCTGTCAGTCTGTTTGTCTGTCTGTCCGTCCGAATGTCAAAGCCACTTTTTTCTGAAACTATAAGATCTATGCTGTTGAAACTTGGTATGTAGATGTATTCTGTGAACCGCATTAGGATTTTCACACAAAAATAGAAAAAAACAATAAATTTAGGGGTTCCCCCATACATAGAACTGAAACTCAATTTTTTATATTCATCAAACCCATACTTGTGGGGTATCTATGGATAGGTCTTCAAAAATGATATTGAGGTTTGTAGTATAATTTTTGTTTAAACTGAATACTTTGCGCGAGAGACACTTCCAAAGTGGTAAAATGTGTCCCCCCCCCTGTAACTTCTAAAATAAGAGAATGATAAAACTAAAAAAAATATAGGTATTATGTACAAAGTTGGTTTGAACGAGATCTTGTAAGTAGTTTTTTTTTTTAATACGTCATAAATCGTAAACCGCAATTTACCTTTCATTTACTACGAACTGCAAGAACTTTTATACTATGTTACTTGCTGTTACGGAACCCTTTATGGAATCTGGTCCGCATGGGCTGAAGCCTGTTGTTGCCGATTATTATTTTATGGTCTCATCTACCTGTTATGCGTTGGCCTTTAATTTGATATAAGTTATTTTCTGTGTAACAGAACTAAGTTTTCTAGTTGTAACTTTATGTTGGTTTGGACTTGTGACCATTCCCAAGTGAAGGAAAAATTGGATTAGGTCGTTTTTCTTTTGTTTTCGAACTTTTCGATTTTGATGAGATTGTCACCTTTTTTCTTTCTTCTTTGTATGACTAGTTCAAAGTTGGATAACGTTATATTTTTCGACCTTGTAATTTTTTTGTGTTCTTCAAAACTTATCATTTGCGTAACTTTTTCCCAACTATGTTGGGGTCGGCTTCCAGTCTAACCGGATACAGCTGAATACCAGTATTTTACATGGAGCGATAGCCTATCTGATCTCCACAACCCAGTTCGTACTGGGTATAACGATATGCCTCGGTAAGAATGGTTGTCTGACTTTTGAGCCACTGTTTGTAACGACTGTCAAAGATCAAAAAATGACAGCCGGGACCAACGGCTTAAAATGCTTTCCGAGGCACGGAGGAAACTCGGTATGTAAGGGTGGTCACCCATCCACAGACTAACCTAGGCAAGCACGGCTTAACCTAAAGATCGACCCGAGCGGCTGTTATTATTTAGCCACGCGGTCCTCTTCCGCTTTATAATATTAGTATAGATTTTAGTACAACACATCATTATATCTCGTGTATCAAAAATACAGTGAAATCTTTAACAGCTATTTATGACATCGGGGTATTCCTCAGAGCGTACCTATTTCTGGGGTCGCCAACTTTCAGTAATTGTCAAACAAATCCACAGAACGATTCCGATTTTAAACCACACAGTTTGAAACAGAGAAAACCAATTTTGTAAAACCAAAAGCAGTTTCCCGAAACCAATATGGCAAAGTGAACGACGAAAAAAAGGCAACTCTTTCTACAAAACAACGGTTTTATCGTTCGTTTGGGAGATTAAGCGAGCAACATCGACAGAAACTTGCTCATTTCCGAAAGCGAAAGTTGGCTACAACAAATACTTGTGGACTTTATTAGTTAGGGACAGGAAATAGCAGAAGGAGAACGGTTGTGATAAATGAATCATCTCAGCCGAACGACGTCCACTGCTGGACATAGGTCTCCCCAAAGTGTCGTCACATTGACCGGTCTCGTGCGACTCACATCCAGCGGATTCCCGCCGCCTTCACCCGGTCATCGGTCCACCTAGTGGCCTAGAGGCCTTCCAACGCAAAGTCTTCCGGTTCGTCACTCCGAACTTTTCAGCCCATTCGGCCATCTGTTCTACGAGCAATGTGCCCTAATGTGTGTGTTTATAAATAAATATTGTGTCACAATCGTGAGGAAACCGGCTTGTCCAAGAATGGCTCACTGATCATACTGGGTGTGTCGGATCAATAAGTTTGCTTCAAAATGATTAAGCTGAATGGTGCTGATCCATGCATCATGTGCGAGAATGGGCGCCATCAGTAAGGACTGTTCATCTCTTAGCTGCCACGGTTAATACTATAATATTTTTTAATTGTTTATTTTTTTTTTCTGGACGCTCTTAATATCTTTCTACATCGTTTTCACACTTCTCATTCTCAGTTTATTTATTTATTATTTTGTTTTAAAAGAGTGCCCATGGTGTTTCTTGCCCATTCTTCTCCACAAAGATCTACACTTTGGAATGGGCGACTGCAGTACTTTCGCAAGTTATTAACAGGGCCGAAGCCTGCCGGGGTTGCGGGACTGTTCGAAAGAGATACCGCGGCCCCGGAACGTAAAGGGCGAGGAAGGAACATGGATGGGTTTTAGTCAGTAAGAGTCTGACACTCCCTCCCGCTCCGCCCAGAGTGGGAGAAGTCATTTGATGATTTCCCATCCTAAAAAAAAAAAAAAAAAAAAAGGGACTGTAGATATCTTTTTTTGTTTTTCAAAAGTGCCTGCTAAGGTATAATTGAAATAAATTCTCTGAGTTAGAACCACAAATTCGAATAGCCACACATAGGTGGAGATAGGTGGAGGAGGGATGGTAAATCACTGCAACTTTGTACTAAATTGGACTTCTGTCTCCATCTCCCCAGTGTCCACTAGTCACAATAAGTTTTAATTCTGTTGCAAACAATAGTATCTTATTTGTGAACAAACTTCGTACTTGTAGCCGGGAATAAAATGGCGGTGCTGGAGTTATCCTGCTTCAAGTTGGCAGGTGTTAATAAAACATGGACTTTTTGTATTATGATAATGGAATTAATGGAGAACATTCGTTACAGTATTGTTTTTCTTCCTTATGTTTTAGGTAACCCGTCCCATTGGGATTTGATTGAGAGACGACATAGTGCACTTAGAGACTAATAAATTGCTACTATTATTATAATTGACATAATTATGATACTATTACACTCTACTTACATAACTAAACACTACTTACATAATTTCACTCCGCGCATGAAACACTTTGTCACAACACCAATTTCTCTCGTCTGCTCGACGTCCATTTGTCACTACAGGGATCCAGCAGAAAATCAGCGTCAGGTGCACGCCTGACACATGCTGAGCTGGACTCCCATTTGGTGAAACCTTGAGACGCACACCGCACCTTGCGGTATACAAGGTCCGGTGTGCGTTTTACTTGTTATTTTTTTTAATTTGAAGTCTGTCACGGTGATATAATATAATATGTATATATAATTATTTTATTTATCTGTTTATCTATATACGAGTATCTACACCCGGTAGTACGATTCTTTAAGACAATTACTGAACTTTATAAGCCGAATGTATTTTTTTCAAACATGGCATCTTACAGGATAACATTATGAGGCTGGCTTCTGCTTGACCGGACTATCCTGTGGATTCTTGGACTGTAAGGCCTCCAGCCAGTAGGCGAAATCGTTCTTACCTGCCAGATACATAATACTTATCTACCGATAAAATTAAATTATTCTTATGATGCAAAGACGGTTAAAAAAAGCCGACCAAGTGGGAGTCGGGCTATTTTGAAGCACTAAATAATCAAAGCTGTAAACGGACCACGGAGTCGTCAACTTTACATTGAGAACTACCGTAAACTTTTTTAAGCCGTTAGCATTTTGCTTGCTAAACATTTTGATTTCTAGGCTTCACAGCTTAGGCAATTTGCTGTGTAGACATTAATTTCAGGCATTTTACTTCGTAGACGAAATGAAAGTTAGACACTCTGTAATGTTTGTGTTTTTGTACTTAAGATTTTGGATATCATACGTTCTTTCTGAATAACTGTATGACCTGCGGAGGCTTATCGTGCCTTTTCCGCCTTTTAATTAGTATTATAGCATTTCTGAACATTTTAGTGTTTTAAATCTTTGTTAACTTTTGCGATGTCAGATAATGACAATGACAATGACAAGCCTAGTTTTCTTTTTAATTTATTCCTGTAACTAAGAATTGTAGGTTGTATACGTTTGATGTTAGTCTGACTCCCATGTTGTGTTGTTCTTTGTTAACCATTTTATTCTTCTATGTTCTAGAACCAACATTATGAAATTCATAATTTCATCACGACGGGAAGCCGACCCGGAAAGATTCAGTCTGCGTTTGGGCCTCAAGCCAGCAACAAGCTGAAAATTACTCTGAAATATTTGACGTGGTCACTAAGCCGGCGAGATCTAGTCCTGGCGTCATTTTAAAGTCCTGAAGTCATGAAAAACTACAACTATTACTGCAATTACCACTATTGAGAGCCCCTGGACGCTGTCTGCCTTGAAAACTTACTGCTGCTACTACTGCGGCTGCTACAACTGCTGCTACTCCTACTATTCCTACTTCTGAGAACCTGGACACGGACAGCGGGTGAGCCTCGACCCTCGAACCATCGGAGATTGGCGACTGCGAGTGAGCCTATCACTGCGGCGAGCAGTTTCTGCCAGCTGCGAGCTTTGGACCCTTACCTCGACCTGGACCCACGTTACCTCGGCTTCCCTAATTTAGTAAATTTCTATTCCCTTGTATTATTAAACCATAATTCATTCCCTTGCCATTTTTCTTTTAAACTTTTCACAATGCAAACCTTACATTTTCCTCCCCAGGAAAACGTAACGTTACAACTCTGATCATAAAGGCAAGAAACTGCTCGTTTCTCAAATACTATGGTAGTTTATGTACATCCGCAAACCGGAAGACTTTACGTTGAAAGGTATCCGACTAGGTGGACCGATGACCTGGTTAAGATTGCGGGGATCCGCTGAATGCGAGTCGCACGGGTCCTGGCAATATGGCGACACTTGGGGTAGGCGCATTTCCTACAGTGGACGACGTATGTCTTTCGACTGAAATGATGATGATGTTCATGATGTGATCAACACAGTTTGATGTACAGAATACTTGGTTGATGGTTTTGTCGTTATCTGCCGAGCCTTTTCCCGACTATGTTCGGGTCGGCTTCCAGTCTAACCAGATGCAGCTGAGCCTGCAGTTAGTTCTGAGTAACGATACCACTTGGTAAGACTGGTTGTCAGACTTTTGGACCACTGACTACCTGTAACGACTGTCAAAGATCTACAATTGACAGCCGAGACCAATAGCTTAACGTGCTTTCCAAGGGACGGAGGAATCTCGGTATGAAAGGGTGGTCACCCATCTACAGACCAACCTAGCACGGCTTAACCTATAGGTCGACCCGAGCGGCTGTTATTATTTAGCCACGAGCTCGTTTAGAGCCTCCTTTTGATGGTTTCGTAAAATATCTATTTGCAGTCTGTAATGAAAAACTAGTTTAGCTTGTGCTAGATATCGTAACTGCTATTATTTTACTAGGAAAAAGAAATAAAATACTAAACATTTTCAATTGAACAATATAGTTCTTCGAAGAAACTCTACTAATGTTGACAATTTAAAACAACAAGTGTCATTATCAGTTCTGTTTCTGATTGTGCAAGTTATCGTGTGCCAAAACTATTTATATAGACGAGGAGACGGCGAGTACTATAGGCACGAGATTATAAGTTTATTTTTCGTTCGGACCACTGAGTTTCGTCTCACATAAAAAAATCCTGGTTCGTCCCAAACAATATGCTTCCTTCGTCCCAAAACATAATTTTAATTATTTTATTTCCGCTTGTGTCGAAGGCGACTGTTATTCTCGTCTGAATAATTTGGACAAGGCTTTGAATTAGATGAAAGAAGTAGTCGAAAAAAATATATTCAAATAACTTCACTGTAACACCGTTAATTAGTTATTGTGCACCTCAGGCTTCTTACAACCAAATAATGACATCCATAACTCGGAAGGAATTAGATCCTAATGCTATATTAACTGTATTTGTTGGGAATAGTCTTAACGTAAAAATTGATGATATCACTGACAATGTCACTCAACTGTTGCAACTAAATTGTAGGAAAATAATTCTTTGTGCCTTTCCATACTTTGAGAAGTTGTCAAGCAGGCAAAATCATTATATTCATAAACTTAATAATCACATGCATTTACTAAGTCACTATTGTGACAAGTTGGTATTTTTTGACACCAACAGTTTCGTTCAGAAATTAAAGTCAACGAGGAATAATGCATATCTACCGATTAGTTTTAGACGTCAAATAGCGAGGCTATTAGCTTTTAATATAAACTCAGACATAAGTTGTATGTCGCAGTCTTTTGTAAATAGTTCCACGGAAATTAGTAATTATACTAATTGTAATTATACACATTTTAGCTTAGATTTAAACTAGTCAGTAAGACAATAGAAGGTAATAGAGACAATTTAGATAAACCGGTATCTTCTAGCTCTCAATCAACTATTTGTAAAAAAGGGGCTGAGCAGAATACCTTGAAATTATTTCACCAGAATATTCAGGGATTTTCATCCAAACAATTAGAGATAGAATTGTTTTTAGAAAAAACCAAGTTTGATGTTATTTGTTTTACCGAACATTGGATGAAAGATTATAAATCAATGCAAATCAATTATGATAACTACAACGTGGGAAGTTGCTATAACCGAAAATTTAAGATGCGAGGGGGTTCCTTAATCTTAGTTAACAATTGTATTAAATCTAAGTCTCGAAATGATATAGTCGATCTATCGGTCGAACATAGCATTGAATTGTCTTGTGTTGAGCTTGATAAGCATATAATAGTGTGCGTTTACAGACCCCCAAATTATCTGAACTACTCTATCTTTGAGTCAGTAATGGAAGATGCTTTAGCAAAACTTGTAACTGGTAATAAACCAATAATTATCTGTGGTGACTTCAACGTTAATATCTTAGAGAATAATGTAAATAGCAGTAGATTTTTAAGTCTTTTTAAATCATTTAATTTGTCAAACGTTTTTTCAGAACCAACCCGAATTACTACAAATACTGCTACATGTATTGATAATGTGTTTTGTTGCTGCGAGTACATAGATAAATCTATCGTAAATTACCTTCCTTCAGATCACAGCGGGCAGACAGTTGCTTTCGCGTACAATAAACAATTACAAAAAATTCAGATTCAAACCAGACAAATAACACCCAGCAATTTAGAAAAGTTTAATAATAATTTAATTAGCAAGCTAAATATACCAGGCCATATTAGAAACAATGTAAATGAATTGTATGAAGAATTCTTTTCGGTAGTGCACACTGAGTTCAATAACACTTTAAAAAAGAAAACTAAAACTATTTGCCCAAAGTTTATTTTCAGTGACTGGGCAACACAGGGTATTAGGAAAAGTAGGGAACGATTGTTTGAGCTGTACGGCCTTAAGCCTTACATCAAAACAGAATCTTTTAATAAATATGTAGCTACTTACTCGAAAATTTTTAAAACCACTTGCAAGGTAGCCAAATCTTTATTCATTAGCAAAAAGATTAAATCAGCCGAAAATAAAATAAAGACGGTTTGGAAAATAATCAACAGCGAAACAAATAGAAATAAAAAACAAAGTAATGACTTAACACTAGAGACCTCACGTGGCCTTGTCAGCTCCAACAGTGAAGTTGCTCATGAATTTGTAAATTTCTTTACTAGTATCCCAATTAAAACTACAGAAACCTTAAACTCTTGTCCCTTGCTCTCTATTGATTTACTGAAAGCAAACGTTTCAGCCTGTCCAAATGAATTTAAATTTCAGCATATTAACCCCATAACAGTCTTAAGAGCTTTTAAGCAAATCAAGATCAAATTAACTGAAGATCTATGGGGTTTGTCTATCAAAGTTTGTACCTCAATTATTGAGACTGTAGCTCCGTATTTAGCCTTAATATTTAATTTGTGCGTGGATCAAGGGGTCTTTCCGGATCTAATGAAGTTCAGTAAGGTAATACCGCTTTTTAAATCCGGGGACAGTAAAGACACGAATAACTATAGGCCCGTATCCGTGTTGCCAGTTTTCAGCAAGGTGTTTGAAAAGATAATGCTCAATCAAATGCTTCACCGTTTTAACACCAATAAAATATTACACGAGCAACAGTATGGTTTCACCAAAGGACGTTGTACAACTGACGCCGGTGTCACTTTATTAAAACACATATTTACTGCTTGGGAAGAGGCACAAGATGCCATAGGAATCTTCTGTGACCTTTCGAAGGCATTTGATTGCGTAAATCACGAAACCCTGATCTTGAAACTTGAGCATTACGGTTTAGGTAAACTTGCGCTCAGCTTAGTAAAATCGTATTTGAGTGATAGACAGCAGCAGGTACAAATCAATGGTGTCAATTCAATGGGTTTAAAAGTAGAAATGGGTGTACCACAAGGTTCGATATTGGGTCCCTTCCTCTTTTTAGTTTATATTAATGACTTACCCCATTTATTTAACAATCACCCGCAAATGGTGTTGTTTGCAGACGATACTTCTTTAATATTTAGGATAAACAGACGTGCCACTAATCTTGACGACGTAAATAACGCCCTACTGCAGGTTCATAATTGGTTTACTGTAAATAATTTAGTTCTAAATGGGAAAAAAACTAAGTGCATCAGATTTGCTCTACCAAATGTCAAAAGTAGTGATTGTGACATAGTATTAAATCAAGAGAAACTAGAATTTGTCGATAAAACGATTTTCTTGGGAATCGCGCTCGATTCAAGGCTACAATGGGGCCCTCATTTAACATCTCTTGCAGGACGCCTAAGCTCAGCAGCATATGCTGTCAGAAAAATCCGTCAATTTACCGATGTTGATACCGCGAGGATAGTTTATTTTAGTTATTTTCATAGTATCATGTCATACGGTATTTTACTATGGGGACGGGCTGCAGACATCGAGTCTATATTTATTCTGCAGAAAAGAGCCATCAGAGCCATATATGATTTACGTAGACGCGACTCTCTAAGAGAGCTGTTTAAGGAAATTAATATCATGACAGTACCTTGTCAATACATCTATGAAAACATCATGTACGTTAGGAAAAATCTGCATTTATTCAGTAAAAGAGGTGACAGACACCACTATAATACTAGAAATAGGGACCAACTAGTTCAGCCAGGTTTCAGGCTTGCTAAAGTAGATTCCTCTTTCATGGGGTACTGCTTAAAATGTTACAATAAAATACCTCTCCACATTCTACAACTGAATGAGACGAAATTTAAATCTTGTGTAAAACGCACACTATGTAGTCAAGCGTATTATAAGTTGGTGGATTACATCGATGATAAAAATGCTTGGCTCAATGCCGGTCCTGCTCCACAACCATAGGAGCAAACTAATTGATTCCCAGTCAAGTTATTGTGGAAGCTGCAGAAGATTGTAAAAAAAAAATCCTTGCATTGTATAGATTCCATATATTAGTATTATATAACTTCATAGCGCATGTGTGAGTACTATGTACTGTAAAGCCACCATTTACATCTAGTTATTTTATTTTTTCTGACTTGAATAAGCCTTGGCGGCTGAGAGAATGTCATGCTCACTCAAATGTCTCGGTGATGGTGGCGGGTGTGTCGGGTCATTTAGTTCCCTTCAATATGGTTGAGCTGAATGGTGCTGATACATGCGTCATGTTCGTGAACGGGCGCTGTCAATTGAGACTGGTCAACTCTCAGCTGCCACGGTTAATTTTAATTAATTTATTTTTTAAGTTGTTGATTTCATCTTTTCTCTGGACGCTCTTAATGTGCTCGTCTGTCTACATCGTTCTCACATATATGTATAATCACAACATGAATGATGTAACCAAGATTTTGTAACAATATTTTGATTTAAAAGAGTGTCCATGGAGTTTCTTGCCCGTTCTTCTCCATAGAGATCTACGCTAGGGAATGGGCAACTACAGTACTTTCTCAAGTTATTATGCCTTGTGACTGTGACTGTAGCTTTGATTTAGTTTTGTATTTTTGACATTCAAAAGTGCCGTAATGGTCTAATTGAAATAAATGATTTGAGTTTGAGTTTGAGTTCTATAGTCATTTTCATAATGCAGTTGGGATTAACTTCTGGTCAAACCAGATGCGCAGATGAGTAGTATTTTAATTGATGCTATTTCCTATTTTATACTCTGTAACGTGTGTGTCTCAATGAAATAATTAATTTACGTGAATAGATTCTTTTAGTAGTATAGTCAGTCAGAATTCAGATAAATAAAACTATTGAAAGAATAAAAAAGAATGGGTGGCACCCAAAAATGAAAAGTACTTTCTACCACTACTTTTAGTTTCTACTATTTGTACTACTTGTAGTTTTCTTTCTACTACTTAGTACACGCAACATTAAATCATACACAGCGACCAACAAAAAGTCTCACTTATCTCACCTACCCACATTACAAACCCCACCAAAAACAGCCAATAATTTTAACAAAATTGACATAAATATCACCAAAAGTTGCCTAGCTCCATAACTATAATATAGAGACGTATCACGCATACGCATCACGTACAGCTCCTAGAGTATAGAGTATTGAATTTTGGTCACGTAATATCTTTGTATTTTCTCCTCCTTGTGTCTCTTATTTAGGGTTCCGTCGACTATTGTGGAGCAAGAATTAAGGTCATCGTATATAAAGTAACGTTCTTACTATAAAATCCGGTTCAAACAAGTTTTGAAATTACGTGTTATTTATGTGCTAGTATGTATAATCGTTTTTTTACTAATGTGGAGTACATGAAAATGGGGTGTATTAGTCCTTATATGGTTTTCTGACAGTTTGTAAAACATAATGGAACTTGAAAAGGTTTGTTTTAGAACAAGAGATTCGAAGAAAAAACAACCAACTGACATTAGGTTACTGGTGGATAATTATTAGCCCAGAAATCTCTGGTTATATAATATATGTCACCGTAAAATTGTCTAACACGTTATATTGTAATCTCTCTACCGATATTGTAAACTCTCGAAATATTGTCAAACGAACTTAATGCTTACAATAAAACGCATTATTTTTCGTGAAATGCATGCGACGGTAGTCAACTCACGCGGTGTGGAGGGAAGGAGGGGTCCCCTTTACCCAATGGTACCACTCTCATGAAAATAATAATGTACCATTTCTGAGAAATACCGATTAATATAACCTAACCTTAAAACACTTTATATTCCCCTAAAAAGCGTAGTTGACGGGCCCCTATATCCGAGTGCAGGGTTTAAAGGAACCTAACTAACCTAACAGGGGGGTGCCCCAAGTCCCGATTATGGGGGCAGAGATACTTCCGTATGTTCAGTTGACAATATTTCGAGAGTTTACAATATCGCTAGAGCGAAACACGTTATTTTGTAATATAACGTGTTTGACAATTTTACGGTGACATATATATAAAACTACACATAAGAACTCACCATTATCTATAGTCCGCGAACGAGCTCCAAGGAATTGATGACTTACTTAAATCATTGGTTTTATTTCAAGTACATTATTACATAGAATGATTTCATAATTTAGTACCCCGCGCAAACTTAATTAATACTCACTACCAAACCTTTGATAATTTTTATTTCAACCATTTTTTTGAGAAAACTTTCTAAAGGAGAACTACGGAACCCAGCCCCACAAAATCCGATCGCGCTTGCCCTTCAGTTTACTTATCATAGTTAGCAGTTTCAAGGGTCGCTGTAACAGAGATCCCCAATACAAAATTAGGTACAGAAAAACCTTTAGTTTTTGTATAAATAGTGGGTGATCCAATTTGTTAGTCTTGATGCTAATTTGATTAAAAATGTCTTAGGTTAACATTCAACAATATAAAAAGCCAAGTAATACATAGAATTTCTCTAAAGCGGTTCCCATACTATTAAAAAACTTTTTTTGCAAAAAATAAAACCGACTTCAAAAAAAAACATAAAATTGAAAAATAACTTTAGCTTCTGAAGTCGGTGACCTTTGTTTGATTGATTTAATTTTTTTTTCACCGACTTCAGAAGCTAAAGTTATTTTTCAATTTTATGTTTTTTTTTGAAGTCGGTTTTATTTTTTGCAAAAAAAGTTTTTATTTTTCACTTTTTAGTGATTCACATGTGCTTAATATACATGGAAAGTGCATAACGTTACAATTGCAACAAGCCGAAACACGACTAGGATACATTGTCTCATTATGGAGTTCCATGACTCTTGGCTTCATCATCAGATCTGATGGTAGAATGGTTCTTATCAAACGCAAATGCTTCACTTGTCGTAGAAAATACCAAAATCACTGTACGTTATCCTATAAAATTTGAAGAGTTCCCTCGATTTCGCCAAGATTCCATCATCAGATCCCGACTTGGTGGCTATGGGACCATTTGGAAAGTATACCCTTTCCAACAAAAAAATAATTTTTCAAATCGGTTGGCAAGCGACGGAGTTATGCGCGAACTAACATAAAAAAAAAAAAAAAAAAAAATAGAAACATCCGAATTGAGAACCTCCTCCTTTTTTAGAAGTCGGTTAAAAATTGTTGTAGTCAGAAGTGCATCGACGTTTAATAAGTTTTATCGAGGCCTATGTGAAATAAAATATTTTGACTTTGAAGTGGTGGTATCGTTTAACTTTAAAACACTCACCGTACCACCAGGGGTACGGCCAGGGGTACGGTGGGTCTGCAGTGTTTTCAATAATCTTTTATTCGAAAACTATCAAGAATCGCAGAACATAGATGGGATAGTTTCGGATACCCCTAAAATTATTTTTATATGTCAATATTTGGACCACCCTGTAAATATACATACACATGACTAGGAATAAGTAGGTTTTTCGTTTGTCCTCGGATTAGAATAATCCAATGCCTTTTTTCTCTTTTCTTTAAAGGCTAATAAGAGATTATGTTTCTAGGATGAGTAGCGATATTATATTCTTTCTACTGACTGAAATGGACACCGCATTAAATAAATTGCCCCTAGTGCCCGGCAGCCCGTCTACCCTCGACTACGGCAGCGGTCGAGGTTATGGCGTGGCAAGGGGTGCGAAGTTTCCCCGGATGGGATCCGGCTGCCTATACCAACGACTGGACCTGGCAACTTACAACACGCGCACACTCCGGACCGGAAGATAGCGGAACTTGAAGAAGAATTGAGGAGGCTGCGATGGAGTATTGTGGGATTATCTGAAGTCCGAAGAGAGGGGGAGGACACGATAATCCTAAAATCCGGCAACCTGCTTTATTTCCGAGAGGGTGACCGCCAGTCCCTGGGTGGTGTTGGGTTTATCGTCCACAAGTCCCTTGTGAACAACGTGGTGAAGATCGAGAGTGTGTCGACCAGGGTGGCGTACCTTATACTCAGAATATCCTCAAGATATTCGCTGAAGGTCATACAGGTCTATGCCCCGACCTCGGCACACAACGACGACGAAGTGGAGACCATGTATGAGGGTATCTTTAAAGCCATGCTTGGTTTCAAAACTCACTTCACCGTTGTCATGGGGGATTTCAACGCGAAACTGGGCAAACGAGACGGGGATGAGCTGCAGGTGGGGCAATTTGGAGTTGGACGTCGAACGTCGGATGTCGGACGTCGGACGTCGGTTTTTCGCCAGTTAATAAATGTAGTTAGTCTATGTATTTCTGTATGAAGTTTGATGTTCAAAAGTTCGCATAAAGACGGTCTCTTTGACATTTGTTTTTCTGTAACTTACAAAATTAATCTGTTATTTGAACCCAAGACGAATTCTTCTGATTCATGTGCGCATTGTATAACTATCTCTTGCTTGAATGAAGGTAAACATCTCGTGAGGAAACCAACATGCCTGAGAGATATTTTTCAATGATATGTAAAGTCAAGTCCAAGTAAAAATTCTGAAACTAGGTTAAGCTCTAACTAACCACACGACAAAGAAGATGAAACTGTTGATTGTTACAAAATCTGCAGACAATGTGGTGTGATTGATTTCAAATTTACAATGGTCAAGTCTTCTATTACATTGCGTGGTAGAAAATATTTTCAAAGGCCGTGTAGTCTTAAGATTCTCCATAAATCATTCAAAATATTCTAAGCTTGTGTTTTAACCCAATCAAAATAATACTCCAAAATTGATGAACACGAAACTTAGTTTACTTTTTTTACAATAAACGAGTATGTGATGTAACCTTAGCTATTTAGTTCTAATCAAAGCATGTTTCCAACTGGCCAGTTCCATATTTGTGCATCGTGCATAAATTCCACTGGCCCGAAAATATTCGCTTCAGTTTTGGAACGAAAAATTGGTACGCTCTCGAATTTGAGGAGGGCGCGTTTCGCAATTGTTCTTTGTATGGAGTTTACTAAACTTGTTGTCAGTGGCACCGTATTGTGACAAAAACTACTAAACTGACAAACCTAGTTTCAAAGACAAACACATTTCACACGTCTTTAAAAAAAACGGGTCAGTCTTTGGGGACTGCGATAGAAGAGAAAACTAGGTAATCTGCGAGTATATTTGCTACGGGTGGTGCCCCGTGCACGCCAAATGGTGCTATGCCGTAGCGGATCGGCTACGAGTGCTACGAAGCGTTAGGTGGCGGTCACGCGGGGTCCATTATTTTTGTTCACCCAAAAACTGTTTTAATATGGAAACAACAGTTCTGAATTATGCACATTTTAAAGTTTTTAGTGTGCCTACCGTAAAAACTATCGCTTGTGCCATTCTTATTTTCGCGGTACATTTATAGGTGCCTATTTTATAAGGCGCGTTGAGCAATTTTTCAAAAAAGAAAAACATGAACTCATGTGACCGTCACCTAACGCTTCGTATCACTCGTAGTCGATCCAATACTTTGTAGGCTACGAGTTTTCACTTCTATAGGCATTCCTCAAAGACTGCCCTGCTTCTTTGTTTCACTTACTTGGTCATAGCTAACTTAACTGATAAACATGATCCCGTTCATCCCCACCCTGACCTCCCCAAAAAGTTTAAGCAACGCCACCCCAGACTGACGCATCCGAACGTAAACTCATTACCTCCCGTTCCATCAATCGGGTCAAAAGAGCTCGCACTATATTTTATCAAGCGCGGTATGTTCCCAACTCGGGAGTTTCTCGTTTGTCTTTGTGCTGGCGCGAGGCGGACTGGTAGCCATTTTTAGCTGTTGATCTGAAGCGGTCAAGCGAGACGTGTGGATTTGATAGGATCGTTACTGACTCGGTAGTTTTTGAATTCGATTTTTCGATGAAATAATTAAAAGCGTTTTTATTGATACAGACATCCACTGATTACTGTCATAGTTATATGATTAATTTGTGTGTACTAAAACGATAATTAAATAAAGTATAGTCAAAAAACCGCCCTTGGATTGATACCAGTAGTTGTACCCTGGGCAGCCATTTTCACCAAGCCATCAATAATCCTATATCGCTACATAACTATAGATATTCTTATTATGTTGGGATCAGAAATGGATAAGAAATCTTTTTTTGTAAGTTGTTTCGAATCTAGTCTATATTCGAAACAGTTTTAAATTAATTCATCATCATCATCTACCTATAATGTTCCCACTGCTGGGACACGGCCTCCTCTCAATGAGAGGATAAATTAATAATACCCAAAAATAAAAGCTAACCTAATTTTGAGTTTGTTTGATTCCTTGTTAGATAATTGATTGTTGGACATCCCGTTTATTGAGGAAGGCTATATTACATCACTCTACGACCAATAGAAGCGATCAATGAATAATTTAGCAAAAATGGGGAAAATAATATTTTTTTTATATTCCACGTGTAAAAAGTCGCGGGTAACAGTTAGTAAATTTACTAAAACGAGTCAAAATCACGAGACCATCCATCATTCAGGCTCTCTTTAATATCTAGTTTTAATTAATTAAACATCTCAATCAAACAGATCTTACGGGAATTCGTTATTTAATTAATTAAACTAAAACGTCTAGTTAAAGTACGCTTGTTATTAGTATCTTTGACTAACAAGCAACTTAAATAACTTGTTTTTTTTTTTTTATTTAACTATTTATGTACACACAGTAGACAAAACAGGAAAACACATTATAAAATATGAGTACAAAGGTACTGCTTATTTCTTAAGAAATTTCTGCCAGCAGACCTGCAAAAGGAGAAATGAAAAAAAGAAATGTAGACAATAGTGTGTGAGAAAAGGAAGAGAATATATAGGGATAATGTGCCTTACCTAACTTAACCTATTAAAATATAGGTATAAATACACAAATAGGTAGATATTAATATATACTTATATAAATACATAATGCTAAGATATAAAAACTAATAAATATATATATGTATATAATAAATCATGGTTGAGAGGAAAGGTAATGCTCTTTCACTCTAGATTTGAACAGTGAGATGGTCTGCAAATCACGAATGCTAGGCGGAAGTGCGTTCCACAACCTTACAGCATGGACGGAGAAGGAATATGAGTAGTAGCTGGATTTATGAGGATGGGATTTAAGTAGGGATCTAAGGTGCGATCTACACGGTGCGTCAGTAGGGCGAGCATAAGAAAAACGTTCACGCAGGTAAGAAGGATAGGACGGGTTGTGTAGGATATTGAAAAGGAGACATAGGATCCTAGTGTTCCTGCGAAGGCGGATTGGGAGCCACTTGAGTTCTTTGCGAAGGTGAGAAACGTGGTCATACTTACGGAGACCAAAAATAAAGCGAATACATAAATTTTGCAAGCGCTCAAGCTTATTTAATAGCTCCTCAGTAGCATCCAGGTAGCAGGCATCGGCATAATCTATTATCGGCTGAATAAGTGTTTGTGCCAAAGAAATTTTAGTCTTCAAAGGCAGGAGACTCTGAAGGCATTTCAGCGAATGAAGAGAGAAGTGAACCTTACGGCTTACCTCATTGACTTGAGCTCGCCACGACAGATAGGAGTCAATAGTAACACCCAAATCTTTGGCGGTATCTGTATAATCGATGCGAACACCATCGAGGTACAACGGCATCAGAGATGCAACAACGGCTGCACCACGAACAAATCGGCTGCCTATGACCATGGCCTGAGATTTAGTAGGGTTAATTTGCAATCCAAATGACTTAGCCCAGGCGCTAATACAAACCAGGTCATGATTCATAGCAGCAATGGCAGAATTGGCATCAGCTACTGTAAAGTGCCGGTAGAGCTGCAGGTCATCCGCATAAAGATGGAAATTGGAAGAGATTACACTGGTAACCATGTTAATGAAAATTGAAAAAAGAAGAGGAGAGAGAACGCTACCCTGAGGAACACCCTCAGTAAGGCTACACCAATCAGAGAAAGCCTCATCAAGGCGGACACACTGAGAGCGTCCCCGAAGATAAGAATTGAACCAGGCTAAAGCAGAAGAAGAGAAATTTAAAGATTTGAGGATACCTAGCAAAATGTCGAAATCCACTGAATTGAAGGCACTACTGAAGTCCAGCAATACAAGAACGGTAAGTGACTTACTCTCCATTGCCCAGCGGATATCGTCAGTTACTTTTAACAGTGCAGTGACAGTACTATGACCTGAGCGGAAACCAGATTGGAAAGGGGATATTAAAGAGTTCGACGTTAAGAAAAATGTTAATTGTTTGTGAACTAAGTGCTCAAAAACTTTGGAAAGAAATGGGAGAATAGAAATAGGTCTAAAGTGGGATAGCGAGGACGGATTGTTAGTTTTAGGTAAGGGTATGATGTGAGCTTGCTTCCAAACTGAAGGAAAAGAGCAACAGGACAAAGAGTGGTTAAAGATGTAAGTAATAACAGGAAGTAGAGATGGAAGGATAAGAGTAACCATTCTTGAGCACAACTTATCGTTACCGACTGCAGAAGATGTAATCGCAAGGACAGATTTTTTAACGTCATCCTCAGAAACATCGCTAAGGTTAAAAGGAGAACATTGTGGCAATGGCCGTCTAGAAAGGTTCTCCAGGGTCACAGCTTTCACAGATGAATCGAGAGAAAAGGGAAGGAAAGAGAAATGTTTATTCAGATCATCGAGGTTCACATCCTTGCACTGGTTGGTAGGTGATTTGCCTATGCCTACAGACTTGAGAAATTTCCAAACATCAGAAGAACTACGGTTGTTGAGTTGGTCGTGGAAATAGCGTCTCTTGGCATCTTGACACAGATGACTGCAGCGATTACGTAAAGATTTGTAGTAAGAAAGATTCAGCTCTGAAGGTCTGCGCTTAAATCTGCTCTTAGCTTTATCCCTACGTGCCATAAGCTCTTTAATTTGTGTGGTAATCCAAGGTGCAGGGTTATGTCTCACTTTGACACGTCGGATGGGTGCATGCTGATCAAACAAGTTGAGAATTAGTGTAGTAAGATAACTCACCTTCTCTTCGATACTTTCCGCCTCGACCAGAGGGGACCAGTCGATATTGTTGGCATCACGCTGCAATGCCTCCAAATCAATGCCTTTGTAGTTACGGAGATATAATAACTGAGGCTTACGCTTAGGGACACGGATTCGATACGACAAATAAATAAGATCGTGGTAGGAGAAAGTAGCAGTAAGTTGACCATGATATTTAACATAATTAGGAGAAGAAACAATCATAAGGTCTAAAAAAGACGGTGTACAATTAGGAAAATAGTGAGTTGCAGAGAGAGGCAAAACTTGAAGATTAAAGGAAGACAAGACGGAGAGGAGTTTGAGAGAGCGAGCGTCGTTTTTAATTAAGCACGTATTAAAATCACCCATTAAAATAACGTGATCGTACAACGGACAAAGATTACTGAGAGTGGAATCAAGGGAATCAAAGTAGTCAACATTTAGATTAGGACTATAGAGCACTGCAAGCAAAACTTTAGTGTGGTGAAAAGAAATTTCTAAAAACAAGTATTCAGCAGATCCAGAATAAAGTGAAGGAGATGAGCTGACCACCCTGTAGGGTAAATCAGCACGCAAGTATATAGCAACACCTCCTCCACCCTTGCCAGTCCTGTCATTGCGGATCAAGACGAAGCCAGGCAAAGAATATTGAGTAGAAAGGAGAGAAGGCTTCAAAAAAGATTCCGAAATCAATAAGGCGTCCAGGTGAGCACTGCTAAAGGATGCCAGAAGATCAGAATAGTGACCAGGAACACTCTGAGCATTGATGTGTGCTATATGTAGATTCTTAGGGTCATTGGAGAAAAGAGAAGAAATTTTATCGTGTAAGGTAAGTGGTGCGGAAGAGTCACTGTCCATACTAACAAAACTAGCAGAGGAAGAGCACGAGAAGAAGCTGTCGTTGAGATCAGCTACATCATCCATAATTAATATAAAAATAATATATATAACAATATATGTAATGTACCTAACTAAAATAAAATTATCTAAAGAAAAAAATAATAATAATAATAACCTAATGTAGGTTTTCTTACAATAAGAAACCACCCCAACTTGCTATGTTTATTGGCAGAAATTTTAACAACAATTTTTTAAGAACACTAAAATTAGTTAAACGTTAATACTGAGAAAACGAAAAGTAAGAAAAAAACAATTATTCAACGAAACGAACGTGGAATGAAACGTAACGAATGACAGATGGAATTGAACAATGACAATGACACTAGTCCACAACTGACAACGTCAACATTCCGTCTGTCACACTGACAACACATCAAGTTATATATCTTGTATGGGACTAACCTATGTGCCCTGCGCAAGAAGGACGGCGGCATTCGTCCAATTGCCGTCGGTTGCACTTACAGGCGTATGGCTGCCAAAATATGTTGCAAGCTATACAGTGAGACGCTTGCAACTAAGTTCCAGCCCCTTCAACTTGGTTTTGGTTCCAGAGGGGGCTGTGAAGCAGCCGTACATGCCTTATCATCTTTTCTTCACTCAAAGAAAGGTGAGGTCATCCTCAAGGTTGACGTCAAAAATGCCTTCAACTCCGTGAATAGGGACACTTTGTTGGCTGAAGTCAAAAAAGTACTACCCGAAATTTATGGTTTTTTGTGGCAATGTTATAGACACCCTTCAAAATTACTATACAAGGACAACGTTTTGGAATCTGCAGTTGGTTGCCAACAAGGTGACCCTCTCGGGCCTGTTATTTTCAGTTTGGCTATTCATCCCATAATTCAACAATTAAATTCTAAATTTAATGTGTGGTATTTGGATGATGGAACGCTAGGAGGTGATGTTGATACCGTTTTGGCTGACCTACAACTTCTCAAACATCAATTTAAATCTATCGGCCTAGACCTTAACCCTTCAAAGTGTGAAATTTACCTTTCTGACGTTACCGACAGACAATCCACTATAGATAAATTCAATGCAATAACTCCTGAAATCAAAATTTTAGAAAAAAGTTCACTGCACCTCCTAGGTTCCCATATTTTTGAAGAAAGTTTTTCATCTTTCATCGATGACAAAATTATGCATTTCAATGATATTTCGGATAGACTCTCCAAAATTAATTTACATTCGGCATTCACCATTATCAGATATTGCTGTTTTGGTCCAAATTTTATGTATTTTCTCCGTTGTTCTCCTCTTTGGAAGAAACCACAACTTTTGGACAAAATTGACCAAATTATTCGCAACACATTAACATCCATTCTTAATGTGGCCCTGGACGACCGAGCGTGGCTGCAAGCCACACTACCAATTCGTTTTGGTGGTCTCGGCGTCCGCAAAATTTCTAGCGTAAGCTTACCGGCGTTCCTTTCTTCTGTCCACGGCACTGAAAAGCTAACCTGGAAAATTTTAAGTCTTTCCTTGGTTAACTCGGAAGTGCCGTGCTTGTCCGAAGCAGAGGACGCCTGGAAAATGACTTGCCCGGACACGGATCGGCCCGAGAACCCATTTTCCCAGAGACAGTGGGATGAGCCGCTCTGCAGGTTGGTACGGAATAAACTTATTAATACGTCTACCAATACTGCTGAGCGTGCCCGCCTGCTGGCTGTGGGTGAATGGGAGTCGGGCCTCTGGCTTCAGGCACTACCGTCACCTAATTAAGGCACTATGTTAGGTGACACGACCTTCCGGCTCGCTACATGTTTGCGTTTGGGCGCTCCTTGTGGGGCTCCACATCGCTGTCAATGTGGTGAAGCAGTCGACTGCCTCGGACACCATGGCCTTTCTTGCATTAAGAGCGCAGGTCGGATAGCGCGGCACGCCAGCATTAATGATCTCATCCGTCGTGCTCTTGCCACCGCCGGGGTGCCAGCTATATTAGAACCCACTGGCTTGGCACGCGTCGATGGTAAGAGACCAGATGGTATGACCATTATGCCATGGAAGTTGGGTAGGCCTTTGGTGTGGGACGCAACTTGCGTCGACACCCTTGCGCCATCCCATCTTCCTAGCACGGTGTGCTGCGCTGGGGCGGCTGCTGCAGGTGCTGAAAACTTCAAACGGCGCAAATATAATAATTTAATCGGTAATTATGTGTTTGAGCCGTTTGGGGTTGAAACACTAGGGCCATGGGGTCCGAGTGCCCACTTAGTATTCCGAGAAATCTCTAAACGGTTGGTCGACTCTTCACGTGACCAGAGGGCGGGCCTATTTTTTGGCCAAAGAATCAGCATTGCCATTCAACGTGGCAATGCTGCCAGCCTTCTGGGCACTTTTCCTGTTGGCAGCGATGTGGACGAATTTTTCGATGCCCTGTAACCCTTTTTGATACTTGTACATATTTTTATTTCTAGTATAGAGTTAGTGTGTATATATTGTAAATAATTAGTCTGTGGATTAAAATAAAGAGAAAGTTATCACAATAACATGAACGAATTATCAACATACCGGCTTAATAAATTATATAAAAGTGAAACATTTCAACGGTATACAGACTAAAATAACTTATTTAACCACCGGCACAAGGAACAAAATAATTGTGTTCGTACAAAGCGACCAAGTCGCGAAGTCGTGACGTAAATAAACTGCACAACGGTATCAACAGAGATGCTGAGTTACTTGCGCAGACGCGTCTTTCTCGATCTCTTAGCCGGTGTAGCTGTCGCCGATGCGATATTTGGAGACTCAGGTTCTACCGACTGTACAGAATCCTCGGTGTCGGCTCCAGTGGACGGGAATTTGGCAATCAGATCGTGAAGTTCGCTTGCAATTTCGATCTTGCGGCGGGATTTGTCTGGGCAGATAATAACAATCTTGCCCTCCATGGACCAGCAGTTTGGCATGCCGAAATGCTTACGAGCAGCCGCAAACACACGGTAAGATAAGATAAGATATATTTATTTGCTCAAAACATGTGTCACATACAATAATAAAAGTGCATGTAGGATAAAATAAATACAGAAAATCGTTCAGACATGTTTTGCCACATACATGGCGTGCAAATGTTTTAAAATTGGGAAATTGAGATTTTTAAATATATCCTTTCAGTCAATAGAATTGAAATTAATGGAAAATACTAAATGTCCAAGCTAAAAGTTACAAAAACATACAAGTAAGTTTACCCGTGTCTGTAAAAAAAAAAAAAAATTGCAACTAGTAATAAAATCTCAAAATGATACATGTCAAAAAGTATAAGGATAAAAATGAAAATTAAAAAAAAAGCAAATAATAATAAATGTCAATAAATTATACAAATCATGTCAAAAAAATTAAATAGTAAACATAAAAGTCATAATTAAAAAAAAAAAGTATATAAATATGAGCCAATAATAATAAATGTCAAAAATTATACAATCATTACAAAAGAACAAAAATAAAATTATTATTATAGCAAAAAGCAAATAAAATGTCAGAGTACAGTCAAGTCATAAGTTACGTAAATTAATAAATAAATGTCAAAAGTCAAAGTACATCATTTAAATAATCGGCAACATTATAGTAGCATTTATTTAATAAAAGTTTCTTCATGCTTTTACAAAAACTATTTATATTCAAATCTTTGTATGCCTTTGGTACCTTGTTGTATAATTTTGGGGCCATGCAGAATACACTTTTACCCATGAGAGCTGTTTTAGATCTATGTAATCGAAGTCTCCGACTGTCACGTTGACTTCTTTCGGAACCATCTGAACACTTCGGAAACAGTTGGGGATTCTTTTTAACAAATAATACCGTTTCTAATATATATAAGGAAGGAAGTGAGAGAATTTTATGTTTTATAAAATAGGGTTTGCAACTGTCTGTAATTTTAAGACCAAACATAGCTCTTATGCATCGTTTTTGCATTCTGAATATAACGGTGCCTAGCTTGAGTCAAGAACTCGGAGATGGTAATTCCAGTACCCTTGAGAGATTTCTTGCCGTCCCAGACAAGTTGCCGGTGCTCCATTTTGAAGAATCGTACTAGTATGGGACGGGCCTTCTGCTGAGAGTATCCGAGTCTGTGACAAACATGGATAATATTCTTGTCCCTATTCACCTCAGGCAATTTAACTTGGTTGGTTAATATGTTGTTGACCACAACAAGTAAATTTTCATTATTCTGCTCTGGAACACCATGGAACAGCAGGACCTTTCTACGCATGGCAGTTTCATGCCTATCATACCCAGCAGCAAGCAGCTCAATTTGAGATTTTAATGCGGAAAGTGCTTTACAGACAAACAGCTTAAACTCGGAGAACTCACGTGCGATGGATGCAATGTCAGGTGAAGCTGGTGTGGTGATAGTGGAAGCCTGTTCTAGTTTAGCTTCATATTCCTGCATTCGGGAACCAAACAACTGTTGGAGGTCCTCCAGGCTAGCAGCAAGTTTAGTGTCCATGGTGAAGTGTGACAGTGACCCAGGAGCAGGTGTTACAAACTTGATAACAATAGATAGCAAGTGTGGGGGGGCCTAATGTAAAATGAACTTGTTTATTTCATTAAAAACTTAAGAAAAACTATTTTAAAATAATTATTTAATGAAGAGCCCACAAAAATGATGTTGTTGCTATGTCTACCCACAAAGGAAAAAAGCTTCTGACAACCAGTCTTACCAAGTGGTATCGTATTACCCAGTACTAACTGGGTTGTGGAGGTCAGATAGGCAGTCGCTCCATGTCAAATACTGGTATTCAGCTGCATCCGGTTAGACTGGAAGCCGACCCCAACACAGTTGGGTAAAGGCGGGCAGATGATGATGATGACATAGCTAAGAATACAGCGTGTGAAAGTGTGTGTAAATTTGTGCCCGGTCGATGGCAATAGGTTCGCTCCCTATTGCATGGGACTTAACGTAACTTGGGGGCTTTTATTGACAGATAGCTGATGGTATAGGGAGTAACTTAATGCTACTTTTTTTTTGAAAAAGTATTACGATTCAGTGCAACAATTTAAAATCCTTCAAATTGTTGCAAATCCGATTCAAATAGACATAGATATGTCGGAGGAAGAGGAAGTGAACGAAGAGTTTATTATTGGTTGCGTACGATCAATTGATTGCTAATTTGAAATAACTTGTTAAATCCTAATTTAATTTGATTTGATTGACTACATTTTAATATTGTGTTAAATCTAAGTAATTTATTTAAAAGTCATTGCATTGTATAATGTCGAATCAGAGCAGAGGATAAAATATATAGAGTAGGATCGAGGCGCCATCTTTACTTTCTTGACACATGTGGTGACAGAGCAAGGATTGCTTAAAGAATGGTGGTGGATCGAAGTGGATCGCTGGTGATTAAGTTAGATTGGTGTTGCGAACCTGCTGCTCGAATTTAAGTACTAGTTATTGTGAGATATTGCCATTAAATTGTGTGAAACAATGAATACTTTGTTTTGTGCTTGCATTTCACCCAAATGACGTCCACGTGAACACTGATGATGTCGAGGAGAATGCTGCTTCTCCGACAGATATATGTGTTGGATCCGGTCATTGGTATGGACACGGGAATGAATCAAAGCGCGCCAATGGTGACATCACGCGACCTAGAGACCAGTCTACCCCCGCCATGGCGTGCTTCTACAGAGTCCTGACGTTGACAGCTCGCCGCGAGGACGATATTCTGGGTCGGATCGCAGCGGAGTTGAGACGTCTTGAAACTGTATCCGATTCATTGTGCCCAGTGTTATAGTGTGAAAGTGTTATGTCAAGTAATTTGATAGTTTACTCAGTGTAGGTATCTGTTTGAAAAGAGTAACCATGGAGTTTCTTGCCGGTTCTTCTCCATGGAAACAACCAACCCGAACCGTGCACCTGAGAATAAACAGTGTATCGCATCTAGTGAGTTTTATAGCACAAAACCCGTCTTCTGCCCACATAATGCTCGAGCCTAACGAAATTTATTTTGACAAACCCGACATAAAGGGTGTAAAACACCTCTTCACGAAGCCCTCATCATTGCGATCATTTTTTTGTTCTACACCATACCTGGGAACCTTCTAGTTACGGAGATATGGGGGGTCAAAGTTACAACTTTTTGACAAGTTTTTTTTTTAAATAAGTTTTTTTTTTAATAATTTGACTTTTAACACCTCCACGACCCCCGTACTATTCAATCCATCCATCAGAACAATGTTTTAAGTGCGTTACATTGAGTTCTACCACAAAACATGATTTATAACCTCAAAAAAAAAAGTTGTTTCCCAGCAATATGTTTTGCGTAAAGTTACTTAGTTTGATGTACAGAATGCTTGGTTAACGGCTTTGTGATGTGGTAGTTTACACCCTGTATGTACATATATTCACACAAAGGACATTAGTTTTTTATGATATTGAAAATGTCAAGGTTTCCGTGGTCACTTAACATCAGTTCAACCATCTGCGTGATTGCCAAATAAAAAACAAAAACTAAACAGCTTCTTTTCATGTTGACAGAATAACAAGTCTAAGTTATCCTCGTTTTCCGCAACTCAGTCCCGCTTGTCTGTAGTAATAAAGCTTCAGTTTTATTTCGCTACTTCGGCTTGGTTTCCAGTTTCATATTGGGTTTGTTCTTGACCTTTGAGAGATGGGTCTTGCGTTGTTACAACATACTATGTTTTGTGTTTTGAAGAATAAGGTTGGTTTTTGGCTGATAAGAAATGAATTATGTCCGTTTGAAAACTTAAGTGTGAAGGTGTAGGTAATAATGTGTTTATAGATTTTGGGGGCACCACCACTGGGCCACCACTGCTCTCCACCTCTACTTCTACCTGTATCATCATCATCATCATCATACATCAGCCGAAAGACGTCCACTGCTGGACATAGGCCTCCCCTAAGCGTCGCTACATTGACCGGTCCCTTGCGACTCGCATCCAACGGATTCCCGCAACCTTCACCAGGTCATCGGTCCACCTAGTGGGAGGTCTTCCAACGCATCGTCTTCCGGTTCGCGGTTGCCACTCCAGAACTTTCCCTTAACCTTCAAGAAATGCAAGCGAGTTCCTACGTTATAAATTAAAATGTTCCGCTGTCGCCATGACACTTGGAAATTATTCAAGTCAAGGTCAACTTCATACCAAAACGACGTAAACAAACAACCCATTATTCATGTAAACAATAAATATTCAGACATCGCCTGTCTTTGACCTTGAAGTATTGACACGTCAAGGACAATCGATGTCACTTTCCTATACTAATATTATTAAAAGGTAAAGTTTGTAAGTTTGCATGTAGGGGGTAATCTTTCAATATCAAAATAAAAGTATTTTATTTTATATAGGCTTAGATGGGCGGAAGGTGAAAGGAAGGGAAGGGAGACCCACCGGGCCTGGCCACCGTGGGCACGGGCTTGTGGACGGTGAGCTATGGGCTAGCTCGCCGTCCGTCCGTCTTATGACGACAAGCTGTGTCGGCGGTGCGTTCGTATTCCAAGTGCGCCTCAAAGAGATGTCAGCAAAAACGAAGGGGCCCGCAATGGCCGAAGCCAGCCGGGGCTGCGGGACTGTTCGATAAGATACCGTGGCCCCGGAACATAAAGGGCGAGGAAGGAACATGGATGGGTTTAAGTCTGACACTCCAAATCATTTGATGATTTCCCATCCGAAAACAAAGACCTAGATGGGCACTTATAAAACGTCGAAAAAGGTGCACGGTTCGCCTTGATCGTTTCCATGGAGAAGAACCGGCAAGAAACTCCATGTTTACTCTTTAAAATCATTTGGTATTACAATATTATGTTACGACATTAGTACTTAAGTATAGGGGACAGCGTAGACCCGACAATAGGTCGTTGCTTAGTACAAAAATCTTGGAACTGCTGATCCAATTTCAAAAACACTTTCACTATTGGGAAGGAGAGGTTTATTGACAGCGACTCGAAGCCTTGAACATCACCGCAAAGTTGCCAAATTGGTTTTTTATCGGTAACATTTCAGAGAGTATGCTTTGGAATTACTCAATCTTATTCCCCTATCCCCATTATATCATTGGACGAGCAAAGATACGGCGAAGCGTCATCGTTGCAAAAGGGTATAAAATTAACGGAACCGAAAGGCACTTGTTCTCCTCGTCATTGCGATATTTTTTTTGTTCTACACCATACCTGGGAACTTTCTAGTCACGGAGATATTGGGGTCAAAGTTCCAACTTTTGACAAGTAAGATTTTTAGTATAGACACCTTACTATTCAATCCATCCATTAGCACAGTGTTTTGAGTGCGTGACATTGAGTTCTACCACAAAACATGATTTTTCACCCCTAAAAACAGTCGTTGCCCAGCATTTCTTTTTGCATATACATAGTTACTTAGTTTAATGTACAGAATGCTTGGTTGACGGCTTCGTAATGAGGTGGTTTACACCCAGTATAGTTGAAGTTCACGTTCACGAATCTGAACAAGGCGTTGTTTCCACAATTATTGTGCGAGCTGAGAGTCTGTGGAATCCACTGCCGGTTTCTCTGTTTCCCGTCATTATCTAGATCTCTTCAAAGTTCAAGTGAATCGGTTTCTTATAGGTTATACTTGCGTGATCGAATCAAAAATAAAGACATCCAAGAGAACCAAGAATTGTCAAACTTAAGTGGCTTTACGATGCGTTGGAAGACCCGCTAGGTGGACCGATGACCTGGTGAAGGTTGCGCGAATCCGTTAGATGCGAGTCGCAAGGGACCGGTCAATGTGGCGACACTTGGGGGAGGCCTATGTCCAGTGGTGGACGTCTTTCGGCTGAAATGATTATGATGATAGGCAATTGTGCTCCTCCTTAGGCTGCGTCATCGCTTCACGTCAGAGTTACGGATCTATTTAGTATAAAGGAAGGAGCTAAACAAGCTTCCTCCTGTCACGTTTGACCACGTCGATGTAACGAGCCTACTCAAGGATATTGTCTTTTTGAAGGCCAGTCTTGCGGATGTGCTCGCAAAATTGGATGCATCCCAGAACATCGTCACCGATTTGCGCAAGGAAGTTAGTGAGTTGCGCAACAGTGTGGCAGTATCTAGGTCAGCAGTTCAGGCGCCTAACGCTGACACGGGTCGTGGAGCCGGCCGCGATGTATCGTTGGTGAATTCTGCGTCAGCTGTTTCTACACCGGCGCATACGTCGATTGCTGAGCTTGCAATGCATTCTGCCCGCGCGCCCCACATCCCCGCGGCGACTCCTACGCGCTGCGCGGCTCGAGCCCTACGGAGGGATTACGCCAGCGTCACCGTATGCCCCTCTGATGCTCCTGCTAGTAAACCAGTGCCTGAAAAAGCGCCGAATAAGGATGATAACGAGGGTTTCGTGACGGTACGGAGGAGGAAGCGCCGTTCGCGAGCAACCACAAGAACCTCTGTGGCAAGGCTCCTGCGTACCCTAAAGTGAGCCTTCGTGCTGCTAAGCCTACACCGGCTAACACCGGTGTACATTTCCCGCTTGCATTACACCACTAAAGCGGAGGACATCGTGGAGTACGTGCGCCAAAAGACGAGATACACACCGAGGGTGCAGTTACTGGAGTCGCGCCGCAACGTCAACTTCAAGGCGTTCGTGGTGCGAGTACCGAATTGTTACCTGCCCATGGTGATGGTGGAAGACTTTTGGCCGCAGGACGTGGTGTTCCGTCGCTTCCGCGGACAAGTACCACTGGACAGCCAACACAAGTGAAGTGTCTCTAAGTGAAGTGTTACTAACATAGTTTTAAGTCTTATTTATTAACACAAGTTTTGTATTTAATTTATATGTTAGTTTATAAGCTATATATCTATGGGTCATTGCAGACTGAAATAAATAAATTGAATTGAAAAAAAAAGCTCCATTTTCTGCAAGTGTCATCTAGGCTAAATTTAGAACGTCCCCATGGGAGCATTTCCGACTAAAACACAAGCGGAACCACGGCCAAAAGCCAGTGAGGTCACAAAGCGATAATAAAAGGTTTTTTCCTACCACAAACAACAGCTTATAAGATTGATCGTTCGAAGGTCAAGGTCAGATGTGTTTCGATGTGACAAAATAATAATATATGGTGGTTTTCCTGTGTTTTATAGGGTAAAATGACAGGGTATTGTGGTATCAGAGTAGGCTTTATTTACAAAGAAGGAATGAGCTTTGATAACCGAGTTTGAGTATCGCTAATGATTGCAGATATAAGTTAAAAAAAAAATACAAAATTTAAAACTGTTTTATTAGCCTTACCAAAATGCCAGGTATTCTTAAAACATTGTGCAACAGAAATTTAAGCCCAAAAAAATCATAATCAAAATCAAAGTATTTATTTCAAGTAGGCCAGTTACAGGCGCTTTTGAATTGTCGAAACAAAGATGAAAATTAAGTGAAGCTACAGTCCCAGTCACAAGACATAAAAACTGTGAAAGTACTGTAGTTGCCCATTCCCTAGCGTAGACCTCTATGGAGAAGAACGGGCAAGAAACTCCATGGACACTCTTTTAAATCATAGTGTTGTTACAAAATCTTGGTTACATCATTCATGTTGAGATGGTGCATTATGTGAGAACAATGTAACAAGATGTGCTCGATTGGTGGCCCAGTTGGTGGCGATAGGCTGGCGCAGTATATCATGGGATTAAGACATAACTAGAATGATTGCTAGGACCAACGGCTTAACGTGCTTTCCGAGGCACGGAGGAAACTGGTTATGGAAATGGATGCAGGTCAACATCCATCCAAGTACTAACCTTGATAAACGCAGCCTAACCTTAAAGACTAGTGCAGCTGTCATTATTTAGCTACGAGTCTTCAAATCATAGATAGACATAATCTGTAGACCAAACTTCCCAAATTCCCCTAGGTATGACTAAGTCTAGATTCTAAGTTTTAAGCAGGGGTCAAACCAGTCCAGTCTAAACATTGTTGAAAGTAACTTAGTGAATGGTCAGAATTTGTGTTCCAAGTTTACTTTCAATCTGCTAGCTAATATTGAAGTTTTAGTTTCAATTGGACGCTTGAGTGGCGGTAAATAGAGCAGTGGTGGCCCAGTGGTGGCGGCCTCGACTTACGAACAGTAAGTCGTGGGCTCGAACCCAGGCAGGCGCATTACTTTGTGTAATTTATTTCATCACCACTGCTCTCAAAACGGTGAAGGAAAACATCGTGAGGAAACCGACATGTCCTAGAACCAAAAATTCGAAGACATGTGACATCTACCAAACCGCACTGGGCCGCGTGGTGGATTATAGCCCATACGCAAAATACGCGCTTAGACGTGGAGTTGCGGACACCAGCCCGTTGTACAATACAATACAATACAAGTGAGTATGAACAGCATTGGGCAAGGAGATTTGATACTGGAGGCGGTATTGTGAAAATTTACCATCACTACATATTATAAAAGAAAGTCCTCCGCCGAGTCTGTCATACTGTTTTTACCAATGGATAGAGCGGTTCTCGAGAAAGGTTTAAGCTAGTAAAAAATGAAAAAAAAAAGTACTTATAAGCGTTAATTCTTTGAGAAATCGTATTACAAAAAAAAAGGTTACCTCTGCCAAACTGTAAAGCAGTTTGTTGGCAGAGCTCCCATACTAGCTTCTGGCCGCGACTTCGTACGCGGATCCTGTTGCAAATTTTTTTTTTTAATAAAAAGTATCATAAGTTACTTCTAATACCTCAAAGAATATGTGTACAAAGTTTCATGATGATCGGTTAAGTAGTTTTCACGTGAAAGCGTAACAAACAAACTTACATTCACATTTATAATATAAGTAGGGATTCTACTTTTATGTAAGAACTCGCAGGTACTTTTCATCAATAACAAGAAAACTTAACTAAATATGAACTATAACTAAACACAAATATCTTACAATAGCACAAAGGCTAAAAGTCAAAAATAAAGCGTGGCCCCGTTTACTTACACAACCACATTAATGACGAATAATAACAGCCACTCGGGTCGTTCGGGAGTTAAACTGCGCATGATTATGCTGGTCCGTTTTTTCAGACCTGTGAGCTGTGTGATATTGTCATTTTAGAATTTAATCAAAGGACCAAACAACAAAACTCCCGATTCAGTACCAACCCAACATATACCTCTGCCGATCATATGCTCGAGCGCGCCGATGCACGGACCGTGCACTAGTAATGTGCCGCGATAATTACGTAACATATCGACATATCGATTAGGGTATTAATACTGTCGATATCGTTTTGACTATGCCTCAATAGGCTAGACTTAAGAGGGTATAGTATGAGCGTATTGTGCTTGAAGTGGCTTGTTGGAGAGAGGATAGTGATTGACTGATTAATGCTAGCTTTGGTATAGTTGGAGTTAATCTTGCTGGCAACTGATTAGGACACGTGGTAAAGCTGGTTATTACGTACGGGGAGATTGTTTATCTTGATTTGTAAATCAATCTTCATTGGAATATGTTTCTACAGCATGTATTAGAAAGGCGTGGTCCACAGATATATATGTAGTATATATGTAGTATATCAACTATCTAGTGTCCACGACACAAGCTTTGCTTAGTGTGGCACTAGGTGGCGCTGTGTGATAATGTCCAGCGATATTTATTTTTATTTTTATGAGTATACCTAGATAACGAAGGTAAAACGATCCGTATCAAAGATCCGGATCCGGATACGGATCGTCCGACGTCATAAGCACTATTTAGCAAAGTTATAAGTAGTCTGCGGTGTTGTCACATTTAAGGATGTACATGTTGTAATTTAAAAACATTCAAACATTTTATCCATCTGTTTTTGGTGGTGCAATCACTCACAAATACTAACACACATGGCTTTAACAAACTATCATCATCATCATCATCAGCCTATAATGTTCCCACTGCTGGGACACGGCCTCCTCTCAATGAGAGGGAAGGGGCCTACCACAATGGGAATCTACCACGCGGGCCCAGTGCGGATTGGTAGATGTCACATGTCTTCGAATTTTTGGTTCTAGGACATGCCGGTTTCCTCACAATGTTTTCCTTCACCATTTTGAGAGCAGTGGTGATGAAATAAATTACACAAAGTAATGCGCCTGTCTGGGTTCGAACCCACGACTTACTGTTCGTAAGTCGGGGCCGCTACCACTGGGCCACCGCTGTTTTTGGTGTTGCAATCACTCAAACAAATACTAACACACATGGCTTTAACAAACTATCTGCAGGCAATATATTTTGATTGGTAAAAGCGCTGTAAAACTGCAATTTTAGAAACCAATTCAATGTGAAAACAAGCAGGCCGATTACGATACACATTTCAAATGAAAAAAAAAAAAATTACGTCAATAAAGGATTTTTTAAACAAAGTATTTGATGCATATACCAGTATTTTACATGAGGTGACAGGCAGTCGCTTCTTAAATTTACAACCCAGTTAGTACTGGGTAATACGATGCCCTTCGTAACTCTGTCAGATTTTCAGCCCACACACCTGTAAGGACTGTCAAAAATCTACAATTGACAGTCGGGACCACCGGTTTAACACGGAGGAAACTCTCAATGTAATGGGTGGTCACCCATCCGCGTACTAACCTAGGCAAGCGCAGCCTAACCTGTAGATTAATCCGAGCGGCTGTTTTTATCAAGAGCGAGCTTACGCCAACCGTAAAGTTGGAAAATTGCTAGGTAGACGATGATTCCATGTCGATAATTCACAAAACTATCGACACCGTCCACCACTTTATCCCATCCCTAGTGAACTGAAGCGTGCATACAGAACAACTCTTTGGTACTTTCGCGTTTAAGGGCACTGAGATGCGAACGATTACGTGTCGGCGCCGTTATCATGTCGTTGACCTATTGTTACGTTGACGTAAATTGTTTATTTGCTCGTTGTTAGAGATTGAATGCTATTCGCTTTATATTACAGGCGCTCATTTTCTTTTTTTTTAATTATTCGCCGTTTCGTATTATTGACAGTAAATTGTTTTTTGGGTTGGCTTTCGGGACCAGGACCGCGTTCCCGGATTGTATTATAACTTTGTTATTTTTCTTATGGTCCCGAAATACCACTCAAAAATATTTAGGGGTAATCAAGGACCGCGGTGGTCCCGAAAGGCCCACCCGCCGTCCTCTAAGAATTTGATAGTCTTTTATTGTTTGTCACATTATGATGATTGTTGTGTTGACAATAGTTTTGTAACATGAAACTTTTGCACATGCTGGAAAGCAATGAAGAATGAGCCGGTTTGGTAACATCTAAGTTTATTGTTACTGAAAAAGTGATGAATATATATGTCACCGTAAAATTGACAAATACGTTATATTGTAATATCTCTAGCGATATTGTAAAGTCTCGAATTATTGTCAAATGAACATACTGCTTACAATAAAACGCATTATTTTTCGTGAAATGCATGCGATGGTAGTCAACTCACGCGGTGTGGAGTGAAGGAGGGGTCCCCCTTGCCCAGTGGTACCACTCTCATGAAAAGATACTGTACCAATCCTGAGAAATATCGATTAATAATATAATCTAACCTTAAAACACTTCATATTCCCCTAAAAAGCGTAGTCGACGGAGCCCCGCTTCGCGGGGCCCCTATTTCCGAGTGCAGGGTTTAAAGGAACCTAACTAACCTAACAGGGGGGTGCCCCAAGTCCCGTTTATGGGGGCAAGAGATACTTCCGTATGTTCAGTTGACAATAATTCGAGACTTTACAATATCGCTAGAGAGATACACGTTATATTGTAATATAACGTATTTGACAATTTTACGGTGACATATATAAATGTTGATGGTTTGAAAGGGAATGGAAGACCGAAAAACGTTGGATAGATTGTGCGAGGAGTAATAAGAAAGCAATACCGGCCAAGTGTGAGTCGGACTCGGACATTTTGGGTTTCGTACCATCGTAACGTTTAGTTTGTGCACAATAGAATCGACACCAATGTCGGTTTCCAAACCAAATTTTCACCGACAAAATGACACTTAGCAAAACGCTCATAGCTCATTTATGATTTTTCAAGACAACAAGCTTCCTTAATCACAAATCCCAAGTTTACACCTAAACACGTAAACACAGTTAAAGGCAAGTCTAAAATAAAATCAAGTTGAAGTTCAAAGGGCCTTTTATACGCGTTAACACGTAACTGAATCGGAGTGACGGTTACGAGACGGGTACGTAACGAAATCAAAGTGATTTCACTTTAAAACGGAAGGCTGTATTAGATGGGACCGTTGAGGCTGTGATGCAATGAGTGTCACTTTATTATAAACTTTTTTTTAACTTGCCTTGTTACTTTTTAACCGACTTCCAAAAAGGAGGAGGTTCTCTATTCGACTGTATGTATTTTTTTTTTTTTTTTTTTTTTGTGTATGTTACCCGATTACTCGAAGACGCCTAAACCGATTTGAAAAATTCTTTTTTTGTTTGAAAGGGTATACTTCCAAGTTGGTCCCATAGTCGCCAAGTCGGGATCTGATGATGGAATCTTGGCGAAATCGAGGAAACTCTTCAAATTTTATAGGATAACGTACAGCAATTTTTATATTTTCTACAACAAGTGAAGCATTTGCGTTTGATAAGAACCATTCTACCATCAGATCTGATGATGAAGCCAAGAGTCACGGAACTCCATAATGAGACAATGTATCCTAGTCGTGTTTGGGCTTGTTGTAATTGTAACGGTATGCACTTTCCATGTGAACCACTAAAAAGTGAAAAATAAAAACTTTTTTGCAAAAAATAAAACCGACTTCAAAAAGAAAAAGTGAAAAATAACTTTAGCTTCTGAAGTCGGTCATACAAACGTCACCGACTTCAGAAGCTAAAGTTATTTTTCACTTTTTCTTTTTGAAGTCGGTTTTTAGTATGTACAGTCAAGACCAGCAATATGTTAACACTTAAGGGGCCCGCGCGTTTTTCATACTAACGTAATACCCAAATAATATGAAAATCGAATCATAGTCTTAAGGTAGTGTATATTTCGATTGTATTATACAATATCTATGTTCCCAAATTGATATTTTGAAAGGACAACGTTTTATAGAGGAGATATGATGAATTTAATAAATCATAACTCTTGTTTAAATCAGTGTACATTTAAAATATGTGTTTGGGAACCTATATATTCTGTAATCCAAACAAGAATATATTATGTTTGATTTACAAATTATTTTGGTATTACGTTTGTATGAACTACGCATGTTCCGCAAGCCTCTTAATTAGTTAGTACGATTTGGTCAAATCTTGCAACTGAATTTCAAACCAACTCCCCTCAGCCGATTGTGCGTTATTCCTTTATTTAAAAGGGTGTAGATGGAGATACATCATCATTCAGTTGTCCATGTTTCATATTGCGAAAACATTTTAAATTACACATTTAATAGAATGGCTATCAACAGCACACAAGACTGCTATTCTACGAAATATATCAAAAAGCCAATCTTTTTTCGTCCATTTTTATAATAAAAGAGCTACTAGTACAGAAACTGATACGAAATCTAATGGCCACTCAACACCTACGCAAGTCTAAACGTTTGGCCACGACTTACAAGTTTTAGCGACGCGGAAAAAATTGCTAAGAGTACCACGCCGCGACGCATGTTCAAACAGGTTGCATGGGCTATGGTGTGGTGTTGAAAAAATGTCGAAAAAAAAAAACCGATTTTTCTGGGATTTGTGACTGGTTCCGCAGCTCGCTGAGCGGTCTTGAATTTATGAACTAACCGCACTGTGAGTGTCCACGCTTCGGCCAAGTAAGTCATAAAAGGCAGGACGCCTTGATTGAAGAGTTATTAGTCTTTAGGCTCTGTGGAATACGCAACGCGAAGACCTGACGAAGCTTCCCAAATGATGCCCTATATTTCTGTAAAAGCCCGTTGATCGCAGCTCGGTTCAATATCTAGTCAATCGTATAGCCCGAGGTCGTGAACCGATCATACTTTTATTCGTGTACGAAGTATTTTTAGTCACAGACTACAAAAAGTACAGGCAACAAAATAGGAAGCACTCAGTGTATCTATACTTTGCGATCAACTGTGACCTCGTTGTGCCGACAAGTCTGTTGAGGGATAAAAAGTCACAAAGTCACCTTTTCTCTATTTGTTGGTTCATCAGTGGAGGCGGTGTTGATCGAGTTTTCTGTGAAAAATAGTGAGTTTTATCTTTGTGCTTTGTAGTCTCATAAAAACTTTTCAACTCGTTTTTATATTATTAGATTTTTATTTTGCTAGCTTTTATTCAAAGGTTGGTGATAATAGTTGAATTTTAAATGAAAATTGCTATTTTGTGGACGTTTGTGTGACCATGTTTATCTCTTAGACTTGAACGGATTTTGATGCGGTTCTCACCATAATTTAGAAAATACATTTCGAAAGATTACGGATAGATCTAAGCCGTCAATGAAGCATTCTAATTTAGAATGCTTGGTTGACGGCTTCGTGATGAGGTTGTTTACACCCTGTATAGCGTCAAAAAAACCCTGCTCAGTGATTCAACCAGTAATGTGCCTAAAAGACAGGCGGAATTGACACGTTGCATGGCAATAGTTAAGGAAAAAGAGAGCTCTTAGCTCACGTGAAGCGTTAATTAACCAGTACTATTAATAGTAGTTATTAAGGAGAAAACTAACACCATAAATTATAAAATGCAACATATTTTGTGAACTTTGCAATCCCATTTTAAATAAAACTTTTCATTATTATTAAATTTATTAGAAAACCATCAAGAGGACTGGACTCCATCTTGGACTTCGTTACCAAACTCAAAGCAGCAACTGTGCCGAAATACTGACAGATTGCAGACCTTTTTAAGCCTCATTAACTACCCGTTTCCCCTCATTTATAGGGTAACGGGGTAAATACGGGTAAACAGGGGTAAACAACAGTTTCTTTTACATACTCAATCAGTTCTGGATTGTTGGGTAGAAAAGTATTTTGGGAAGGTTTGGAAAAAGTTTGTAAGTTGGTTTGGAAGTAGATAAAGTTGTGGAACTACCGTTTTTCTTGAGTGAGTTGATTGAATAATGTTTTTTTCGGCGGAGATAAAGTTGCGAAAGTATTTATAGGTTTTCTGATTGAATTAAAAAATACACGACAACATACAGGGTGTAAACAGACCGCCGTTTACAGTTTAACCCACAAATTACATTGTAAAATGTAAACCTAATAGCTTGTTCGACCGTACATCAAACTAATCTAAAATGATTGCTGAGAAACGACATTTTTTTGGAGTGAAAAATCATGTTTTACGATAAAATTCAATCTAACGCTCTCAAATATTGTGCTAATGGATGGATTGAATAGTATGGGGCTCGTGAAGGTATTTAAAGTTAACTTTCACTTTATCCTGTTTAGAATTTTACTGTTTGTGTTTTAGTAGTTTCAGACCGAGAAGGTTTGGGTCAAGGTTTGGGCAATGGAGAGGGCTATGCTTGGAGTTTCCAAGCGTGATGGAATCAGAAATGAAGACATCCGCAAGAGAACCAAGGTGACCGACGAAGCCCGAAGAATTGCCGATCTTAAGTGGCAATGGGCAGGGCACATTGCTCTCAGAACTAATGGCCGATGGGGCCGAAAAGTTCTGGAGTATCGTCTTCTAGTTAGCAGTCGCCAAACTAGAAGACGATGCGTTGGAAGACCTCCCACTAGGTGGACCGATGACCTGGTGAAGGTTGCGGGAAATGCGCGGGGCCGGTCAATGTAGTGACACTTGGGCGAGGCCTATGTCCAGCAGTGGACGTCTACAGGCTCAAGGTTAAACAAGCAAGTCAACTAGCTTCTTCGCCCTCATGGAGTTCGATAATCATCCCACGGGATCGGACTACCAGGATAAAAAGTACCCCATATGTTAATACAGGTTATAAAGTATCTGTGTGCTAAATTTCACCAAAATCCGTTTAACTGTTTTTGCGTGGAAGAGGAACTCATACATCCATTCATCCTTTCAAACTTTCGTAATTATAATAGAAAGACAATCTCTTTTCTTTGAACCTTAGAAGACAACTCGTGAGGGTGTAAGCAAGCTGTCAACATTTTTAAGTAGATTGTGCCCGGTTGATGGCAATAGCCTCGTCTTGTATTAGTTGGAATATAAATAACTGGCAAAACTTGATTGCACTATTATACACATCATTATCATCCACAGCCCGAACTCACCCACTGCTGGGTATACTCAATACTCAATACTTAAATCTTTATCGCATTCCATATGTATTACATAGATGGTGTTATCAAAATAATATAAAACCAATATGGACCCTGTCGGGCACAGCAACATTAGGAGAGAGGAAGAGGGCCACACACAAATAGAATTTAAGGTGTATTTAAGTTTAAAAAACCATTAAAATACGATACAAACTAAAAACTCAGTCAAGAGCCCACCGCGCACGCGTCAAACAATAAACTGACAGTTTTTTGTTTTTTTTCAAGAGTTGAGTGAATGTATATGGTGTTGCCATACCTTGAAATGAGCGGTGATTAATAAAGAACGAAACGAAATTATTGCCAGGCCGAACCAACTCTTACTTTAGGAGCAAAAAGGCTATATTTCAAAAAAAATCGTTTGGGTACTATAGTACCCAGTGGTCGTTCAACTACAAAAAATTTTTTGGGTAAGATCGTACCCAAGGCCAAACAAACGGATCAATTCAATAATATTTATTAAATGTATTTAAATTATGAATAATTATGTATATATATTTAAATTGTTATGTCTGTGTATTAGGTATGATAAATTATCTAATTTCAATTTTGTATAACGATTAGAATAATCTATATAATTATTATGCAATTATTAAAAGTATATTTCATTATTATTAAATTATATTATTGTTTATGTAAGTATTTATATTTGGTTTCCTACATTTAACGCTAGCGAGTAATTTTATTTTGCAATTGATTTGTCATCTATAAACTCCTTTACTGAGTAGTATGCCTTGGATTCCAGAAATTGTCTCAATTTATTAATAAATACATTTGTTTTGTCTACTTCTCGAATGTTATTTGGCAATTTATTATACATTTTTGTGGACATAACTAAACGCCTCTCTCTTCTTGTGCCAATTTCCGCGGTCCTGCGCTAGCCTCACCCAGGGGCCTAATTCTGCTATTTGAATAAATTCGTCACTCCAACACGATTCCATTCTCATCCCATTGTCATTTTGCTTAAAGGTCGTAATCTGCCAAATTCACAATGGTCGGTCAATGGTCTAGTAATAAAATTGTGTTTAAATGGCATTGTCGTATTGTCATTATTATAAAACCCTTAGTACAAATGGTTTTCGAAATCTACTACTAAATGCGAACATTTATTCATGCCAGATTTCATGTACGAGATTAATATTCTATGACATTTCTTTCAATGGAGTGTCAGTGGTGGTTCATTGAGAAGTCATAATGGCGCCATTATGATAGTAGAATTAACATACTTTTCAAAATTTGACAGAACTTGATCATTATGAAATCAATGATCGAATACTCTGACACAATAGTGTCTGAGTAATAGCAGAATCGAGGCCCAGGTTATTCCCCCGACGGCAACTATGTCGTCTGCCCATCTCGCCGCCGGACGACCCACGTTCCTTTTTCCATTTCTTGGACGCCATTCGGTGACAGCCTTGCTCCACCTGTCATCAACAAAACACATTACACCCCTGCCTAATCTTTCGTTGATTACAAGTTGTATACAGGGTGTCTTGTAATTAATTAATAACCTTGAAAGGCCTTACAGTAGAACTTATGGCCATTTAGAAAAAAAAAATCAGTGGTACCCAAGACGACAGCGCTTTTCTGGTGTAGTCGCAACTGTTGATTCTGGCTTTCAGGAGTTACAGTGGTTTGGGAATAGTGTGGCGGACTTGTCACAAAATTAAAAAAAAAGTACCCAAGACCAGTATTAAAAAAAAAACAACTATTTTTTTACTTTTTAATTGAACACTACGACTAGAAATTAATGAAATTCATCGGTTATAGAGACGAGTCTATTGTCATCAACCAGCCATAGGCTCGTCTTCTATTATTTGGATTATGAAATAACAAAACAATGGCAAAACGTGACTGTTCGTTGATAACAAGCATTATTTTATTTTATAAGCAGCATTAATACATCAAAAAGTCAATCCCACATCACGCAAACAGAACCGCATCTGGGTATCCAATTCTCAATTCTTTCTCTCCTCACATAAAGTCATAAATAAAAGCCGTTATAGCCCGCCAATCAAATGAGCCGCCGTCTGTATTCGCAAACGGAGTATTAAGTCATAAATATACGTCGAAGTTTGAAGGTATTTCCGCTAGCGAGCGTAAAAAATGAATCGAGTCCATCAAATTCCGTTCGCGGAGCTGTATTTGTGAGATGAGTATGTCATTTCGAATATTTGCTACCGTCTTCTGTTTTTTTTTTAATGTGCGCGCATCGTCGTCTAGTGGTATCAAGACCGACTGCGGAGCAATAGGTGTTGATGTTCAATTTCCAGATCGGATTAAGTGTTATTGAGTTTGGATTTGTGCTCAGTTGGTGGCAAAAGGTTCACCCCTGCTTATCGTATTCATAACTGTCGGAATGTGGGTGTACTACTTATTACTATAAGTTCATAAACCTGAGACATTGGGTCACTGATAGTCTGTCTGACGATGTAGACTTGGAGATGGGAGCGCAGAGCATTGGCAAATAGCAGTTCGATGTAACATGCTGGCCCATAGGTTTGCACGTTTTGTACAGAAGAAGTAAACATTACACTCTTTAGAGCGTATTGCCAAACTATATACACTTGCACCCTATGGGTCGGCTATACAATGCTCTGCGAGTCCAATATAATATACGTCTTCAGAGTTTTGTTGGGACTACCGCGCTTTTGCAGTGCATCAGGGATGTTTGCGGAGTACGGCGTGCCTGGTTTTTACGATCTTATGCGAACACGAATAGCCTCCCTGATGCGGCGAGTGCGTGGTAGTTCTAACAGCTTGGTGGCTACGAGTATCATGTCTGACAGAATGGACAGTCCAATGATGTGGCACTGTTTAAAATGAGAATTTTATAAAGTATGTGTGTATCTTTTCATTTTATGTATGTTTTTGTGTTCTTTCATGTGTGTTTTATTTATGTACGATAAAAAATGATTTTAAATATGGACTCGATGGTATGGAATAAATTTTATTATTATTACTAGCTGTTGCCCGCGACTTCGTCCGCGTAAACCACCCTTGTCACCTAGAGGTATAAAAGTAGCCTTCAACTTGTTCTCTGACCTACCAAAAATACACAAAAAAAAAAAATCGGTGAAGTCGTTTCGGAGGACTTCGATACCAAACAATGTGACACGATATTTTTATGTATTAGATAGCTTTGTCTGCGGCTTTGCTCGCGTTGAATTTGGGGTAATTTTAATTCAAAAAAACCGGCCAAGAGCGTGTCGGGCCACGCTCAGTGTAGGGTTCCGTAGTTTCCCGTCTGTCACAATAAGTGTTCAATCCAATCCGATTTTAATAATTATTTTTTTGTTTGAAAAAAGATACGTTCAGGATAATAAAATATGTTAACGAAGTTAAAAAAAATGCCTTCATATACGATTATACTACGAACTTAGTCCAGAGATTATTTTGTACAACTTTTTGTCTTTTTTGTACGAAAACTTGTTTCCATCCAAGTTCAAAATAATTTTCCTAGAAAGTCCTTATAAAGTTCTACTTTTCAGATTTTTTTCATATTTTCTAAACGTATGGTTCAAAAGTTAGAGGGGGGACACACATTGTTTTTTACTTTTGGAGCGATTATTTGCGAAATTATTGACATTATCAAAAAATGACTTCAGTAAACCCCTATTCATTTTTAAATACCTTTCCAACAATATATCACACGTTAGGGTTGGAATAAAAAAAAATCACTTCAAACATTTTTTTCCAATTTTTATTTTACCACTTTGTCGGCGTGATTGATACACATATTGGTACCAAATTTCAGCTTTTTAGTGCTAACGGTCACAGAGATTAAGCGAGGACGGATGGACAGACAGACATGGCGAAACTATAAGGGTTCCTAGTTGACTACGGAACCCTAATGAGGGAATTTCATTGCGCAAAACAAAGAGTAAGTAAAATTCAAGATCGAGCAGTATTTTAAAGATATACATATCTGGGTTGCTCATAAATTAGTTGGTTTCAAAGCAGAACAGAGGAAATTGGCAGAAGTATTGTGTAAAATCTTAAATTATTGTCTAGGATGGAATTACTATGGCCGGTAAATTACATAACGATACGTAGCTACGAAGACAAACAAAATTTAAAGAAAACTTAGATTTGTGTTCAGTGAAAACCATAAAAACGACACCCATGAAGGAAAAAGGAAAAAAAATCATAGGTGCGTTTTTGGATTTTTATTTTGACCTCATTTTCGATATCAGCGACCCCGAAAACCATGAAAACGACACACACGACGAAAACTTTACTTCAACGCCATTTCGATTTTCATTTCGATCTCATTTTTAGGGTTCCGTAGCCAAATGGCAAAAAACGGAACCCTTATAGTTTCGCCATGTCTGTCTGTCTGTCTGTCCGCGGATAATCTCAGTGACCGTTAGCACCAGAAAGCTGAAATTTGGTACCAATATGTATATCAATCATGCCGACAAAGTGCAAAAATAAAAATTTAAAAAAACATTTTTATTAGGGTACCTCCCCCAGACGTAAAGTGGGGAGCGATTTTTTTTTTAATTTTGACCCTGACGTGTGATATATTGTTGGATAGGTATTTAAAAATGAATAGGGGTTTTCTAAAATCATTTGTTGATAATATTAATATTTTAGGAAATAATCGCTCCGAAAGTCAAAAACAATGTGTCCCCCCCCCCCTCGAACTTTTGAACCATAAGTTTAAAAAATATGAAAAAAATCACAGAAGTAGACCTTTATATGAACTTTCTAGGAAAATTATTTTCAACTTGATGAGTTGAATAGTTTTTGAGTTATATAGCACTTTTTCAAAAAAACGCAAATGATAACTTTGTTTTTCATACAAATACTATGAAAAACAAAGTTATTTTTGCTGACGAAAAATGTTGGTATTTTTAATGGTCTGGGAAGCTACGGAACCCTACAGTGAGCGTGGCCCGACACGCTCTTGGCCGGTTTTTTTGTAATCAGCGACCTCGAAAACCATGTAAACGACACCCGAGATGAAAAAAAAAATACTTTTCCTCGGCGCTATCTTGGATTTATCAATGGGAGTACTCATGTGAAGTTTCGAATAAAATAGTCTAACTAATCTTTTTTCCCCATACAAACTTTGGGGACCCGTTTCACCTCATTAGAGGGTGAATTTTGAAAAATCCTTTCTTAGTGCACCCCTAGACTACATAAGAAACTTACTTGCCAAATTCCGAATCTGTAGACTCAGCGGTTGGGGCTGTGCGTTGATTTTTAGACTTTGTCACCCCATTAACCCCTCTTAGGGGTTGAATTTTGAAAAAACCTGAAACCCATTTCTACTGATTTATCAATAGGAGTACTCTTGTGAAGTTTCAGAAATAGTCTAACTAATCTTGTTTCCCCATACAAACTTTGGGGGCCCGAATCACCCCCTTAGAGGGTGAATTTTGAAAAATCCTTTCTTAGTGCACCCCTAGACCACATAAGGAACCTACTTGCCAAATTTCGAATCTGTGGACCCAATGGTTTGGGCTGTGCGTTGATTTTCAGACTTTATCACGCCATTTACCCCTCTTAAGGGTTGAATTTTTAAAAAAACTGAAACCCCTTTCTTCTCATTTATCAATAGGAGTACTCTTGTGAAGTTTTGAATGAAATAGTCTAACTAATTTTGTTTTCCCATACAAACTTTGGGGGCCCGTTTCACCCCCTTAGAGGGTGAATTTTGAAAAATCCTTTCTTAGTGCACCCCTAGACCACATAAGGAACCTTCTTGCCAAATTTGGAATCTGTAGACCCAGCGGTTTGGGCTGTGCGTTGATATATCACCCAGTCAGTCAGTCAGTCAGTCAGTCAGTTTACCATTTTATATATATAGATTATTTACAGTGATAGCCTAGACTGGTATGACCGTCGGACTGCCAAGTCAAAGATCTCAAGTTCGAACCTAAGACACGCAACTCTGTTTTTTCGAATTCATGCGCGTAGGTATTGTATAATCATCACTTGCTTCGGTGAAGTAAAACATCGTGAGGAGACCAGCATGTCTGAGAGATATATCTCCTAAAGCAAAGTCAGAGACCCATACCCATGGGCGGCTTAAAAACTCTGATACCAGGTTAGGTACTAACCACACGATAACAAAATACCATCATAATTTCAAACTCCAAGCGACCATCGAGTTTGTTCACATTGAAATCGCGATCAAATTCAATAAAAATAAAAGTTATAAACACCGTTTCGTCTATGTTCAGGTTTTATTCTTGAACGTTGGGATGAAAAATGCTTTGCCTCACTTGGTGGAATTTCTCGCATGGCTGTGAGGAGAGTATTCATAGTGCGGTATGTTTGTATCTTTATCGTATTTTTCTTCAAACATTTGGCCTATTTGGCGCAGACGTGAGACACACAATGTCAAATTATTTTATTTTTATTTAGTCTTTTCTTATTCTTGATTGTTTGTTATTATTTCCTTTATTCATTTAACATTTTTTGGATCTATATGTCACCGTAAAATTGTCAAATACGTTATATTGTAATATCTCTAGCGATATTGTAAAATCTCGAAATATTGTCAAATGAACATACTTCTTACAACAAAACGCATTATTTTTCGTGAAATGCATGCGATGGTAGTCAACTCACGCGGTGTGGAGGGAAGGAGGGGTCCCCCTTGCCCAGTGGTACAACTCTCATGAAAAGATATTGTACCATTCCTGAGAAATACCGATTATTATAACCTAACCTTAAAACAATTTATGTTCCCCAAAAAAGCGTAGTCGACGGAGCCCCGCTTCGCGGGGCCCCTATTTCCGAGTGCAGGGTTTAAAGGAACCTAACTAACCTAACGGGGGGGTGCCCCAAGTCCCGATTATGGGGGCCGAGATACTTCCGTATGTTCAGTTGACAATAATTCGAGATTTTACAATATCGCTAGAGATATTACAATATAACGTATTTGACAATTTTACGGTGACTTAGATACTTAATAAAATATCATAAAGCTGAAGAGTTTGTTTGTTTGAATGCGCTAATCTCAGAAATTACTGATTGAAATTGAAAAAATCGAATTGTGTTAGATAGTCCATTTATCGAGGAAAGTTAAAAGCTATATAACATCACGCTACAGTTAAAAGGAGCGGAGTATAAATGATAATTGTTGCAAAAACGGGGAATAATTATTCCTTTTGTGGGCTTTGTCTCTTTAATGTGACGCAGACGAAGTTGCGTGGATCAGCTAGTATTATTATAATTTATTATGCTTTGTTCACTCTTATGGCATGTGCCAAATAAAAGTATTTCCTTACTCTCTTTCTATACGTGGACCTGAAAAGAGACGTATACCTCTTTTATTGCAGTAGTTCTCGTAGCAGTACTAAGATATCAGGCATCATGTTTTAAAACACAGTTTACTGTGGCGGGTAATATTATTTTTATAAAACAAATTACAAAACGAAAATCTCAAATTTTCTCGTACACCTCCTTTTAATTGCGATCTAAAGAAACAAAAGCCTACATGATCGAAAGATCTACCTTAATGAATTTAAATAGAAAGAAGAACTAGATGAAGTTGGTACTACATCTAGTTCTTGATGAATCTTTTGTAGCACCTACTGTTTCACAAATAAATTAAAGTTTATGTGAGTTTAAACGTTTGTAAACCTCCTTTTAAAACAAACAACTGCATGTGATATCTGATTTTTAATTACAGGCCCGCGAACAAAACATATAAACCAAGAATTCTTCGTACAACACCAAACAGAAGCCTATGAATACGAGTGGAAGAAAACTTCGGAGCTATCGTTCGGTATGTAATAACAGTGCGAGCTTGTTTTTTACAAACATTCAACTAGGAGTACATTACCATACATATTATTAAATACGCAACTAGTGTGTGGAGTGGTATTTACTTATTATATGACTGGAATTTTCCGTCGGACGAAAAAGTACTTCGACATGGCAATATCTACGTTATAATTTATTAGTAAAGGTCGTATTTTGACTGGAGCTATTTAAGTCAAATATGACATGATGTTAACGGTCCTTATAACGAGATCGTGCCTAAATAATAAAAAAGTACTTCGACATTGCAATACCTACGTTATAATTTATTTGTAAAGGTTGTATTTTGACTGGGACTATGTAGGTCAAATATACAACAGCGGCCTTAAAAGTCTGACAACCAGTCGTACCAAATGGTATCATATGACCCAGTTCTAACTGGGTTGTGAAGGTCAGATAGGCAGTTGCTCCATGTAAAATGCTGGTGTTCAGTTGCATCCGGTAAGCCTGGAAGATGACCCTAGTTGGGAAAAGGCTACGCAGATGATGATGAGTGGAATTCCATGATTGAACGAAGAAGTACTTCGACATGGCAATACCAACGTTATGATTTATTTTTAAAGGTTGTATTTTGAATGGGACTATGTAGGTCAAATATACAAGATGTTAACGGTAACTTCACGGTTAACGGTAACTTCACGAAGTCATTAGCGAAGAATTCTGTTTATCATACTTAGTAAGTCTACTCAAAAATTCTGGGAAACGGCTTTTTTTTGAGGTTATAAATCACGGTTTACAGTGGGGCTCATTGTAACGCAATCAAAACATTGTTAACATTTAAAGTAAAGATATAACATTACAACGTATTTTCACTTCTTCACATATCTCAATCAACATTGGATCATAGGTATAATTACACAGAATTAAAAATTACAAAATCAAAAGCGATAATATTCAAATCCACATCACAATTAAAATCTTAAAAATCTCTTAATTCTAAATTCCCTCAATTCTCAATCAATTCAATTTTTCTCTTAATACTTTCTTAATTTTAAATTTTAAAATTTAAATCAAATTAATACAATATCTTAACATTAGTCAGTACGTGAACCATGCAGCAGTGGTTCATGTACTGAACGACTGAATGACTTAGACCCCTAATATCTCCGTAACTAAAATATTTTTGTTTTTGACGACTCGAATAGTGTAGTGGTAGTGAGGCTGCCTTACGTTCTTAGAGTCCTAGGCTCGAATCACGGTAGGAGCAAATGTTTGCGTGATGACCATGGACATTTATTTCCGAGTCATGGATGTTTATACGTATAATAAGTATCCGTAAGAGAACCAAGGTCACCGACGTAGCCCGAAGAATGGCCAAACTTAAGTGGCAGTGGGCAGGGCACATTGCTCGCAGGACGGATGGCCAATGGGGCCTAAAAGTTCTGGAGTGGCGACCGCGAACCGGAAGACGATGCGTTGGAAGACCTGCCACTAGGTGGCCCGATGACCTGGTGAAGGTTGCGGGATTCCGTTGGATGCGAGTCGCACGGGACTGTTCAATGTGGCGACACTTGAGGGAGGCCTATGTCCAGCAGTGGACGTCTTTCGGCTGAAATGATGATGATGATAATAAGTATGTATATACAAACAAAAAAGATTTTATATGTAGTGTATCAACTATTTGGTGTGCACGACACAAGCCTTGCTTAGTGTGGCACTAGATGGCGCTGTGTGTTAATGCCCAGCGATATTTATTAATATTTCCAGGTATGATCTAGAATAAAAGATTATTACAATAACAGAGAGAACCAGTGCAGGTGGGCTTCATTAAGTATACTTTTACACGCATTTTATTTTATGTTTGTTTGCTTATCTAAATTCTAAGAATGCCACAAAGGTGCCTCAAAAATTGGGAGGCAGAAGGACACGAGGAAACTCTAACAAAAGCTTATTTTATTTTCTTAGAATTTTCCATAACATCATGCTTATAATTATTATTGTCCCATGGTTAGGCAGAGGGCAGTCATATAATTCACCAGTAATAGGGGCTACCCTATCGCCATCAACCAGGCACACATTCAGACAGAAAAAAATACAAGGAAAGACTACACAACAAATCTTTCTAAACCTCATCAAAATGTTCAGGGATCACACTACTTACATTACACCGAAATTATTCAAATAGCGAAGTTAAGTAATCAACTGGTTTAATCAAGCGAGCACTGTGCACTAAATCTGTTAGTTGACAAATATTTGGACTTACATATTACGTGTGGGACTTGGCGTTTGTGAAATGCTTTACTGTATTAAGTGGTGGCATTTCCGGGAAGAGATACCGGTTTCAATGATTCGGGTTTCAGTTTATTGATCTATAGTTATCCAAATCCTCCGCTACACACAAAACATGAATGATGTAACAAAGATTTCAAACTTCGTTTGAAATGCTGTTAGAATAAAGTTCTAATCAGCTTGCACTACAAAGTGGTTGTTACGTCAGCTACTGCGGGCCAAATAGCGCGAAATGAGTGGTTTCGATTGATTTACAAAAAAACTATTGATTGGATTAAAAAACTAAAACACTTTCATGCTAATATATTGCTTGTAGAATTATTTGCCAAAAAATCAGAATGATCGCATGCATATTAGTATGTTTTTTATTGTTTGAAAGATATTTTTAGAGGTAAGTTCGTGATTTCTTTTTATTGAGCCAAATTAATTGTATTATGTTTTCAAAACAGTATCATGCTAGCATATATCCTGAAGAATATCATATATTTTTCTGGTCTTGTTTATAGCAGTGAATCATATACTTTTAGTGGTTCACTAATGTTTTACCAAAAGTCCATTGACAAATTTTCATTTTACAACCAACGTTTCGTATACTATTTATTTCGCAAACAACTTATTCCGCAAATGTTTTATTTTTAAAAATATTCGTTTTACAAACATTTATTTGGCAAATACTTCTTTTATCAAATGCAGCAAATGATATTTATTCATTTATAAATTTTTCATTTTTTACTTACACAAATTCAAGTTATGAAAAATAAAACAATTAAAAAGAAACTTGCGGTACCAACTACCCAACAGTCTCTTCCCTTACCAAAACTTGACAAACAGGCACAGAAAGCAAGTGTCCAGTCAACTGCAAAACCCATGCAAGTAACCAACGCTGGTTCCTATGCGGAAGCTGCAAGATCACAGCCTTTGAATCTGGAGGATAAGATTAATCAGATCTTAAAGTGTATAACCTCATTTGACAAGAGATTAGAGAAATTAGAATCCAGCACTAAAACAGCTGTTTTAAATAATCAAAAATGAATAACACCCTTAAAATAATGGCTTGGAACTCTAATGGGCTCCTCAAACATCAAAATGAGTTGCAGGCGGTCCTGGACACAGAAAATATAGACGTGTGTTTGGTCTCCGAAACGCACTTCACTAAGCAATCTTTTGTTAAATTTAGAGGATACATGGTATATAATTCGCTCCACCCTGACAACTGTGCCAGAGGAGGTAGCGCGGTTATAATCAAAGAGAACATTAGTCACTACGTGCAGTGTAAATATGAAGAACAAGACATTCAAGCCGTGGCAGTATCTGTTAAAACCAAATTTTGTCACATATCCATTGCAGCCGTATACTGTCCTCCACGGCACATGATAAGAAAAGAGCGATATTTACATCTCTTTGAACTATTAGGCCAGAGGTTTATCCTAGGCGGCGATTTTAATGCTAAGCATACGCATTGGGGATCAAGACTTACCACAACTAAGGGAAGGCAGCTCTTAAGCGCAGTCAAAGATACACATTCCGAAGTTATGAGCACAGGTAAACCAACGTATTGGCCCACTGACCACCAGAAAATACCGGATCTTATAGATTTTTTTATATGTAAAAATATATCCGCCAATTACGTCAGTTTGGAGGAAGGTTTTCATATGAATTCGGACCACTCTTCAATTATACTAATGCTTAGTCAAAAAATCATATTCAAACAAAGCCACTTAACACTGGTTAATAAATTAACAGATTGGCAAAGTTTTGCCCTTGATCTAGATAATATAATTGACCTTAAAACTTCTATAAAAAAGCAAGATCAGCTTGACTCAGAAGTAAACAAATACATCGTTAACATCCAACAATGTGCGTGGAACAACACACCGCAATTAAAACGTAAATATAAGGGATTTATCTATCCTAAGGAAATTGTGGATTTACTATCTGAGAAAAGGAAACAAAGGAAGCAGTGGCAGCAAACAAGGTGCCCGCGAGATAAAACATCATTAAATAACCTAACTAAACGATTAAAGAGGAAAATTCTGCAATTTGAGGATGAATCTCTGAATGCCAACCTTCTGCAGCTAACCAATGACAAATCAACGGATTACTCCCTTTGGAAAGCGACAAGAAATCTAAAAAGGCCGATTAAACAAATACCGCCCATCAGAACTAGCGACGGAAAATGGGCCATAAATAATGACCAAAAAGCGTTAAGGTTTGCTCAACACTTAGAAGAAACTTTTCAACCCAATGAAAGCTCGATAGAAATACTTGAGAGTGAAAATGTATCCCAAAACCAAAGAATTATGCTTGTGACACCAGCAGAAGTAATGAGAGAAATTCAAAATAACATTAGCTCGAAAAAGTCTCCGGGTTACGATCTCATTACAGGTGAAATTTTAAAACACCTCCCGCGCAAAGCCATAGTAAAGCTGACCAAGCTTATCAATGCTGCATTTATATTAAAACATGTACCTGAGTCATGGAAGGTTGCTGAAGTCATTATGATTGCAAAGCCTGGGAAACCACCCCATGAAGCATCATCATATAGACCTATTTCTCTGTTGCCCGTGTTATCAAAACTATTTGAAAAACTGTTATTGAAACGGTTAAAACCAATAATAGAAGATAAAGACCTTATTCCAAATCATCAATTTGGCTTCAGGGAAAAACACTCAACAATAGATCAGGTACATAGAATAACTAACATCATTGAAAAAACGCTTGAAAACAAGGAAGTCTGCGCCACCGTGTTTTTAGATGTCGCGCAAGCATTTGACAAAGTTTGGCATAAAGGTCTAATATTCAAGCTCAGACGCATGCTACCAGAATTCGCAGATATCCTAGAGTCATACATTACTAACAGAATGTTTAGAATACGGCAGGAGGACGCATATTCCGAGCTAAAAGCTATAAAAGCTGGTGTACCTCAAGGAAGTGTGCTAGGCCCAATTTTGTACTTGTTATACACATGTGACATCCCAGAACTGGAAAACAACACCATTGCGACCTTTGCAGATGATACTGCAATTATGGCTACCGGATCAAGCCACAGAGAAGCAGTAGAAAAAGTTCAACTAGCTGTGAACAAAGTTTATGACTGGACACAAAAATGGAAGATCAAACTGAATGAGTCAAAATCAATTCACATTGACTTTACAAACAAACACTTGGACTATCACCCAATCTACATAAATGGTTCGCAAGTACCTTACGCTAATACAGCCAAATACCTTGGCATTACTCTCGACGCCAAGTTGCGTTGGAAAGCTCATGTCAAAAAGAAAAGACAGGAACTCGATATACGATATAAAAGTATGTATTGGTTACTCGGAAGGAAATCTTGTCTATCAATACATAATAAAATAACCCTATACAAGCATATTCTTATGCCAATCTGGACGTATGGCATCCAACTTTGGGGCTGTACTAAACAAAGCAACGCCAAAATAATCCAGCAATTCCAAAATAAAGTACTTAGGGATGCTGTCAATGCACCCTGGTACATAAGAAATGACGACCTTCATCGTGACCTTAAAATGGAATTCGTCACCACCATTATCCAGAAATTTGCTGAAGCCCACGAACACAGACTCCATCGACACGTGAATGTTGAGGCAATCCAGCTGCTAGACAACACAGACTTAGTGCGTAGGCTAAAAAGAACTAAACCTTTTGAATTAGTGTAGTGTACAAAGTGAATGAGTAATAGTAACAATGTTGTGCTATACATAATAACACATGAACATAGTGTTTTATAAATTATATTAGACTCTAAGAAAGTGCTACGGACTTGTGTAAAAGTGCAAATGAACACTATTCTTAGTTTTAACATATTCTATCACGTAACATATTAAGTTAGAGTTAAATTACTTATTAGTCTTTTAGGCTAGATCGTAATTAATTATTAAGAATTTTGTTCTTAGTAATAAAGCACAAAAAAAAAAAAAAAAAAAAAATTTTTTACTTAGATACGTTTGGACAAATCACGTTTCAACAAAATAATTTACAGGCTAGTATTTTTTGTATTACTCTTTTTTAAGAAAAAAATAAGGAAATGCATAGTTTTTCATAACATGCAAACAGGCATACTCCATGCATGCAGCAAGCAAGCAGCAAGAAAGCAGCAAGCAAGCAGCAGGCATTTAGAAAGCATGCAGCAAGCGAGCAGCAAGCATGCAGCAAACGAGCAGCAACGCCAGCAAGCATGCAGCAAGCACGCAGCAACCATGCAGCAAGCATGCAGCAAGCATGCAGCAAGCATGCAGCAAGCATGCAACCAACAAGCAGCAAGCATGCAGTATGCAAACATGCAGCATGCAACATGCAGCAGGCATGGTTTCTGTCACGGCTCCGGTGCTGCGGGGCTCCGGCGGTCACACGCGAGCTTATCGTCGCAGAAGGTTTTAACGCTCACCACCGCAGCTTCGGCTTGCTGGCCGGCTGAAGCCGGCCAGCCTCAGCCGCGGCGGCGAGTGTTAAAGCCACCTGCTCCTCAGCTCGCGGCCCGCCTCGCCCCTCCGCGCCTACGCGGGCTTAAATTACACTCTAGGGGTAGGGCAGAAAAGACTACGTGGAGTCGGTTCTGCAGCGATTCATTTCTGTCACAAAATTTGTGCGAGGAAACCAAATTCATTTATTTTCTTTTTTTTTTAAATGGCACAATCAATTTGTGTAACGTCTTTATTTCAAATGTTGTTTTATGAGATAAAACGAAAAAATAATGAATTGTTTGTCAAATAATACGTTATTAAATAAAAGTTTATGTGATAATTATTTTGCGAAGTGAATTATTTGTTAAACTTGTTGTTGTATACTGATGAAATGACAAATAATGTGTTTTCTAATCGTTGCTTGTCAAGTAAAAGTTTGTGAATTAATGTTTGGTGATCTGACTGGTCACCACTTTTAGTAATTATTATAATTATTATATTTGTGAAAAGTATAAGATATTCGATGACTGCCAAAATGGATTTCGTAAGAACAGATCTACAACATTAGCTGTCTACAAATACATTCAAGAGGCATTAAATATCATAAATAATAAAAAATATGCAATAGGGATATTACTTGATATGACTAAGGCGTATGATAAAGTGCAATTTAAAATACTACTAAAAAAGCTATATGGAATAGGAATACGCGGGAAAGCCCATGATTGGTTTGTATCTTTTTTAAAAGACAGAGCACAATTAGTCGAGATAGAATATTACAACAAAAAAGCAAAAGAAGTACAGTTCATAAGATCTGGTATTAAATCAATACATGCTTCAATTCCCCAGGGAAGCGTTATTGGCTGTCTCCTTTTCCTCATATATATCAATGACCTCCCCAAAACAATAGACGGGCCATGTGTACTTTTTGCGGATGATATCTCGATCCTGACCTCATGCCAAACAACTGATAACTTAAATGAACAACTTACGGCTATTCTTGAGAAAGTTATAAACTGGATGAGCTACCATAATCTCGAAATAAATTTTACCAAAACTAAATTAATGGCATTCCACCCCTGGCAGAGAAAAGCAATCAATATAGACTTTACCTTTAATCACCAAAAATTGGAATTAGTTAACAATTTCACTCTCCTAGGCCTAACAATAGACACACATTTAAACTGGAAAACACATATACAGACAGTAAAATCAAAAATTTCAAAGTTTTCATATGCTCTCCGCGAAATAAAAAAGACTACAAACCAACAAACCGCACTAGCCACATACTACGCGTATGCCCACGCTTGGTTCAACTACGGTATTATCTTATGGGGAAATAGCACAGACGCCCCGTCCTTATTTACCCTGCAAAAAAAGCTTTTACGAATTATTACCAATACAGAACCAACAGATAGTTGTAAGCCTTACTTCCAGAAACACAAGATTCTAACCTTAGTTAATATATATATATTGGAGCTATGTAAACTCGTCCGCAAATATCCAGACTCTTACAACACACGGGGAGACATACAAAGTAATTATTCGTTGCGACACAAAAATAGATTAAACTTGCCCCCCTCCCGCCTTAAATCTCACTCATCCAGTCCATATTCTATGTCAATAAAAATATACAACAAGTTACCTGAAGACATAAGAAACCAAAATAAAACAAGTATATTTTTAAATAAATTAAAGAAATTCTTAATTAAAAAAAGCTATTATACAGTCAACGAATATTTAACAGATAAATTTAATAATCATTCATAATTATGAAAAACAGACATTTAATAAATAAAATAACCAAAATTAAATTAAACTAAGTATAAGACTTTTACACAAAATACATTTTTATTAAATAACTATAATTTAACTAATAAAAATGAACAATTTTAAGCTAGTAAATTAATTAGCAATTTTAAACATAATTATATAAATAAGAAATGATTCGGTAGACTATTATTATTATTGGAGGCTATTATGATTATTAGATAAATGATAAATGAATATTTAATACTATAAGTTATAAAGCGCTTTTCCTCTCTCTATTTATTTTACTTTAAAAATTGCTGTGCCCGGCAGGGTCCATAATTGTTACTATAATTTAATTTACCACCATTTATCACATTATGGTTAAAGCAATAAATGATTTTGATTTGATTTGATTTGATTTATAAAACTCGCGTTTAGCTCGTTTAATCGCCTTAAAAGAGTGTCCACGGAGTTTCTTGCCCGTTCTTCTCCATAGAGATCTACGCTAGGGAATGGGCAACTACAGTACTTTCTCAAGTTATTATGCCTTGTGACTGTGACTGTAGCTTTGATTTTTTTGTATTTTTGACATTCAAAAGTACTGATAAAAGTAATGGTCTAATTGAAATAAATGCTTTGAGTTTGATACTTTTCTGATTAATTTCGTTGCAGGATCCGAGATTTTGCGGATCTGAAAGCAGATCTGAAAGCAGAATGAATGATCCATTCTCTGGGACTTCGTCGAGCTTCATTGTCTCGGCGCTTTTCTGGTGGTCGCCACTGTTGATTCTGGCTTTTGGCAGTTACAGTGGTTTAGAAATAGTGTGGTGGGGTTGTCCCTAATGATTTACTAGTTTCTTTGCGTGACTTTGCCCAAAGGAATAACATATCTTAAGGCACTCGATAACATGTGAGAGGTTCTTCTTACATTTTTCTTATTTTTCTGTTTATTTAGGAGGATCTCGTGGCTAAATAATAACAGCCGCTAGGGTTAATCTTTAGTTTATGCCGTGCTTGCCTAGGTTGGTCTATAGATGGGTGATCAGTTGACCACCCATTTCATATCGGGTTTCCTCCATGCCGCGGCGCCGTTGGTCCCGACTGTAGATCTTTGACAGTCGATACAGGTAGTCAGTGACCCAAAAAGACTGACAACCAGTCTTACCACGGAGTATCATATTACCCAGTACTAACTGGGTTGTGGAGGTCAGATAAGCAGTCGGTCCATGTAAAATACTGGTATTCAGCTGCATCCGGTTGAACTAGGAAGCCGACTCCAACATAGTTGGGAAAAGGCTAGGCAGATTTCTACACTTTTACAGTATTATTAATAGATACACAACTATTCAACTGTTTATAGACACAACAGTAATTCTCACAAATAAATACGAGTACCATTTACACCCTACATAGTGAGAAGTTTGGTGACAAATTAATGAGTCCAATTCTTTTCTTTCTTACATGGCGACAATTCTTTTCTTTCTTACATGACGACTAGACGACTGCTCGTCTCAACTTAAGTAAACTTAAGAATTCATGTCGACTGAATAAAATATGTTAATGTAGACAAACAAAGGTGTTTACGTGAAGATTAACATTAATGATTTATTACTGAGGAGCCTGTGAGAGCGATCAATGGAGGTATTTGTTGCTTAAAACTGGGTTAATGTCTTGTACAAGGCGATATTAAATTCTACAGGTAAAAATGTTATTTCCATCGAATATAAGAACCTCACGATCCATCGCATGTATGACCATCAGTATGTTTAGTTTATGCGAGTTTTAGGGAAAACAAGCTACTTGCTTTACTACGCCGTAGTAGGGGTTACGGCGTAGCAGCTTTGCTATGGCGTAGCGGATTTGCTCAATGGAGATATTTGATGGTTAAAAGTGGGTTAATGTAAACTCTCGTCTTGTTGTTAGGCGATGTTAAATTCTAGAGTTAAAAATGTTATATCCATCGAATATTTAAGAACCTCACGATCCATCACCAACTACCGAAATGACTGTTCAATCATCAGTATGTTTAGTTTATACAAATTTTAGGGAAAACAAGCTACTTTACTTTACTACGCCGTAGCAACGGCGTTACGGCGTGGCTGCGTTGCTACGGCGTAGTAACATTGCTACGGCGTAGCATATTCACATTTGCCAGGCAATACCGTGGCAACTATTTGTGTATTGCTTACTTATAGATGGTAAGCGACTTCTAATTTGAAATTTTTGGTTAAGTACTTTATGTAACGGCCAGAAAATATTTACGACTAACGAAATCCAGGCTTTGGTTTGTTTTGTTCCTTTTTTTAGGAACAAAGCAAAAATACGGATAATAATTCAGACTTAACGCTAATCTCGAATTGTTCAAACGAAAGCTTAAGAAAGAAAGAAAGAAAATCTTAAGACGGTTTCACGTGTCAACGCCCCAGAGTTTTGTCTAAATGATAAATGATGGTACTAGGACACAAGGATGGATAAGTGATCTTTTTTGGCACTCAGTGCTGAATCTTTGGGCTTGAAAATTCTTTGGATGGTCAATTAGTGGTATTCTTGCGTGAAGGAATAGGATAAAGAAATAATTAATTGTAGTTTTTTTTGAGAGGCAGTGTTTTTTGTTAGAAAATCTGGGATGTCCCTGATTGGTGTGATTTTTGAGGTATTGTTTACGCCAGTTCTTATAGTTTTTCAAAAACGGTTCCCTTATAGGTTTACTTCGTTGTCCGTCTGTCTGTTCGTCGGTCGGTCCTTTTTCTCACGAACGCATGTAGGTTATCATCTGCCCAGCCTTTTCCCAACTATGTTGGGGTCGGCTTCCAGTCTAACCGGATGCAGCTGAATACCAGTATTTTACATGGCGCGACTGCCTATCTGACCTCCACAACACAGTTAATACTGGGTAATACGATACAACGTGGTGAGGTGGTTCAGACTTTTTTGGGCCACTGACTACCTGTAACGACTGTCAAAGATGGACAAATGACAGCCGGGACCAACAGCTTAACGTACTTTCCTAAAGATCGACCCGAGCGGCTGTTATTATTTAGCCCCGGCTCCTCGTCACTAACTCCTAAATTATAACAAACACAAAAACAAAACTCAAATCTTACCTCTTCGTAATAATAGTATAGATTACAATTAAAAACAATTAAATAAATTAAAATGAATAAACCAACTCTACTAACTCCTTCTCAACGCTGTCAACAGGTAACATCCCCAAGAGGGTCAGGCCAGGGTAAAAGCTAGCATTTGGGTCACGAACGTATCATCAAGCATTTTGAAATATCCTTGAAAGTTTAATTTAATCGAACGAAAGTTGATATCACACCCGTTTTTACCGAAGGATTGTGAAAAGGTGTAACCTATTAATACAATTCTCCCACATAATGTTATGTTTAAGTCATATACAGGGTGTAAACCAACTCATCACGAAGCCGTCAACCAAGCATTCTGTACATCGAAATGACTTCTTACCGTAAAAGCTTGAATAAAAAAAAACTTGGAACTTTGACCCCAATATCTCCGTAACTAGAAGGGACAGGTATGGTGTAGAACAAAAAAAAATATCCCAATGACGGGGAGAACAAGTGCCTTTCGGCTTCGTTAAGAGGTGTTTTACACCCTTTAGAATAGGGGGCGAGCCTGTTATACCATCAACAGCCCGCGTAGCATGACCACCGTAGACACGACAGAGAGTCGACAAATCTTTTGTTCATCTGTCATTTTGTCGATTCAATGACAGATGAACAAAAGATTTGTCGAGTCTCTCTCGTTTCTCCGGTGGTCATGCTAAACGGGCTGGACGCAGGTCCAATCTCCGGGCTACTACTGAGAAATTTCTGATGGAAAACTTCGGAGTACCTGGTAATCGATCCCAAAATCTCATGCTGAGCATTATTTTTATTTTATTTTATTTTATTTTATACTTTTCGGGAAACTTACAGCTAACAAAAACAATGCTCTTAAATTATACGGATTCGAAGGCCATTTACAAGTTTCCGCAGATAAATACATTCGAAGCAAAAAACAAAAAGAAAATCAACAAAAGAAAGTGGTTGGTACAAAATACTTATTATAAGTTTTGAAAAATACCAACACTATCGAATAATACAAACTACAAACTGAACTGTTATACAAAAGAGAAAAATAAATTAATAAAAAAAAAACAAACTAAAGGCTACAGTCAGACACAAATTTATGCAAAAGACAAAAATAAATTATTAAGAAAAAAAAACAAACTAAATAACTACTTATCCATAAAAAAGCTTTTCACCAATAAACAACACATTAGTGCTCATAGCTACAGCAGCGGGGCAGGCATTTTCTAAAGACACATTTTAAAAGTACTTAGACAAAATGTTGTCACAAATTAAAAATGTTAAAAGCTTTATCCCTTAGACAAGTTTATAATAATATAAATTAAGTTCTATTTGCTGAGATTCTCATTTCTGTTTTATTATTAAGAGTACTTTTTTGTTAATTCGTAATTAACAAGATAGAGTACACATAATTAATTATAAACCAGATTAATAAATTAACTTCTTTTGTTTCGCTTGTTTTTCTTAATATGACATAAAGCTTGACTCACGTTAGACCAAGCCGGGTCTGAGCCAAGTGTCGATCGTGCAAAAGATCTACAAATGACAGCCACGTTCAACGACTTATTGTGTTGTCCGAGGCACGTAGGAAACTCGGAATAATGTGTGGTTACTCATCCATGGGCCTTCGCAAGCGTGGCTCAACGACCAATCGATCCGACCGGCTAATTATTTAGCACGAGCTCCTCCTTTTTGAAAATATGCAAAATTCATAAAATACCAAAAACATCATAAATGCCCACTTTAATCTTAATCCACGCCACAAAGTAATGCCCATTAATGCTAATCACCTCTCAGGAATACAATTCAAATATTATTTTAAAAACTTCAAAAAGAACAAAATTAAATGAGCTCTAAAGAGGTTTTCAAGGCTTCAATTCTGAAGCTGAAAATGAAAACGTCAGGGTTTTTTATTCGTTATAAAGGAAATAAGGCATTTGTGAGAGGGACCGCCATGGATGTATTATTGTATTTTAGTGTTTCCGCTTCCTGAGACGTTTTTTTAAATTGTATTCTGAATTTGAATACAAGTGTTATTTTTTTTGTTTTTGTGACTCTTTTGTTGTAAACGCGTATTGTTGTTTTGGTGATGTTATTATGTTTTTAAGCGCAGTTTTGAGTAAACTTCTGAATCATACTCGAATCAAAAGTAAATTGAAGTACCAGCCTGTCAGTGTTTTATTTATACAATTATATCAAATTCAAGTGTCTTTTTTTAGAAAAAAGTTAAAAATCTGATTCAAATCAAATCAAAATATTTAATCAAATACGGAATTTCAATTACGGAAGTTATTAAATTATAATAATATTATTTCACGCGTTACATAACACCCATGTTTTTGCGTCGTAGGTTAGAAAATCAAATCAGCTAAAATAAGTAACGTTGAAAGTAAGATTTCTAGATAATCTTGTCCTTTTCCCAATTTATTTAGAAATAGCGCAGCATTTTTTCTTCCATCCTATATCTAACAAAGTCAAATGTAGCCAAAGTCATCTAGTAATTCTCTACATCTTCGTGACGGAGGGGCCGTTTCATCTGCATTAGAGTCCGTCTGAACGCCTGGAGGCCCCACTTAATAGATATCCGGCCTCCGTGTCAGTCCGAGGGTACGGAAACCTTTCTGAGAGGTACATGTCTCTTTGTGATGTTTGTTCAGTAGTGAGTAGGAGTTGTGTTTGGGTTTAAAGGTAATAATAATCGTACTATTTAACTTAAGAATATGTTTTAGTTGCGTTTAGCTTTTGATTATCATGCTTATTATTATTTTACAATGTTAATATAAGTGAAAAGGTGAAAATAGGTTATAAGCTCTCAGCAAGCGGCATGTTAAAACAAACAAAACATCTAAAACTCAATAAATCACATTATCATTCAACTATATAATTTATCTTAATATTTTTTAATAAATCAATCAATATATATAAAAATCGGTGCCACTTTTCGTTGTAATTTTACAACTCAAGAACGGGCTCACCTATCCAAACCAAATGTTTAGGCTTTGTTTGGACTATTTAGGAAGTTTGCACAAAATCGGTCGAGCGGTTCTTCACGCAGACTATGCTTTTATTTACTTACTTTTTATGCATTTTTACTACTTTATTACTTTCACCCAGTTCATGTAGAACTGGGTGAAATATTTTTAGGCATAAACGGTGAAAGGTAAAATGTCAAGTGACACGAGACTTTATACATGTCTTTTTTTCGCTCGCGATTATTGAATCATGTCATCCTACTCTGACTTGTATTCGTAATGTAGTGTGCTATGACAATATTAAGATACTCATGATTGTGTGCGTTAGTGTGCCGTTTTTGAAAATCAAATTTTGTGTAGGTAACCTACCTATCTACGCCTGTTTAACTTATAATATCATTGTTATCTAACTACTGCCTCGTTGGCGTAGAGGTCGCAATCGCGAGGGTTTATTAGTCTGAACGGACCAAAATGAATGAACCGCTTTCCGTTCGGACGTAGACATTATTTGTCTATGTCCAAAAAAAAACAGATGAACGTGTTCAAAAGTACTAGGCTAGCATGAATCCAAGATGGTATTTCAATGATATAATTGTAATCATTTTAGTAGACCTACTCTTAAATTACATACCATCTTGAACTCATGCCAGCCTAATACTAATTATTGAGCCATAACTGGTCTACAGCTCAGCGGTTCAACTCGCGTGAACAATGCCAACATCAACAATGTATGCGACTGTCCCTATATACTTATTATTGTTTATTCATTTTGTTTTTTTTTTTGACATCGGTCCGTTTGTACGTAGAATTTTATTTTGTCTACGTCTGAATGGACCGCGTTCTGACTAAACACCCTGGCATGAGCTCTCCGGGGTTCGATTCCCAGATTGGGCAAAGTGTTATTATATTGGGTTTCTCTATCAGGAATTTTTTAGCAGCAGGCCCAGAGTCTAGATTTGTGCCCAGTTGATGGTAGTAGGCTAACCACCTACACCTTTGCCTTCCTTCTCGGGGATAGAAGGCGTAATACAGTGAAATCTGGATAACTTGGACATTCAAGGGACCTGCCAATTGGTTTCACTTAAGACGCCTGCGGAGCATGCGTCGTTCATACAAACGTAATACCAAAATAATGTGCCTATTTATTTCGATTGGATCACAGAATGTCCAGGTTACATTTTGAATGGACACTGATTCAAACAAGAGTTATGAGAAAAATAAGTTTTCTATAGACATTTTAAATTCCTCATATCTCGTCTTTAGATGATTTTCCTTTCAAAATATATATTAGGGAACATAGATATTCTTTATTGCAATCGAAATAAATACACACTACCTGAAGAATATGTATGACTTACAAATTATTTTGGTATTACGATTGTATGAACGACGCATGCTGCGCTGGCCCCTTAAAGAGGTATTCTACTTACCCAGTGTCTCAGATGACTCAGCATGACTTCCAGTTATGGAGGTTTCTCACTTATCCAGGTCCCAATTAACCAAGTTTCACCGTATTACGTCACTATCATCTGTCTAGCCTGTTCCTGTGTCGGCTTCCAGTCTTACCGAATGCAACTAGGATTATTTAGGTATGTATATATCTAAGCTGATTATAACGTATATTTTACTGTATGTATGCAGTTTAGTTTATAAGTTTAATTAACTTAGGATGTAGGTAATGAAAATGCACATACGTAAGTATATCCTCTTTTGCAAATCTCGCTTTCTAAATTAGGTTTGCTGTAAGAAAATCCAACTCTGGGTTAAGCTCGCCTTTGTACATAAGCTATATTATTGCATTGAATATGTATATTTGTTGTTTTGTGTGCAGTAAAGAATATGAATAAGAATACCAATATTTTACATGGAGCGACTGCCTAACTAACCTCTACAACCCAGTTAATACTGGGAAATACGATACCACTGGTAAGACTGGTTGTCAGACTTTTTGGGCCACTGACTTCCCGTAACGACTGTCAAAGGTGGACAATTGACAGCAGGGACCAACAGCTTAACGTGCTTTTCGAGGCACAGAGGAAACTGGGTATGTAAGGGTGATCACCCATGCACAGACCAACCTAAGCAAGCACGGCTTTATCTAAAGATGGTCCCGAGCAGCCGCTCGGGACCTATTATTTTTGCCACGAGCTCCTCGCGTAATGCATGTGTTTATTGTGTTCTTTATAAATGTACCATATACTCGAAAATAAAAAAATCTTTTCTTATCTTATCTTTCCTTTCTACTCAGATTCGAAAATGTCTCATATCTTGACAGCTACTGTGATAATGTTTTTATGTAAATCATAATTTTTTTTAACACTAACAGTCAGATGATCTCTAGTTTAAAAAATAAAACTGGTAGGGTGAAATGGACCTTATTCCCAAATGTTGTCGTACTGCACCACCATATCACAGATAACCTAAAGTTATTGTAACTATAATTTGAAATTAACGATAATTAAAACTGCACTTTTAATCATATAATTTATTGGTAATAAGGCTTTTACGTATATTGTTAATAATCACCACCTACGGGTAATACCAATAATTGGGATTAACGATGTTTTACCGTAAAAGAGAAACTTTGATCGAAATTAAGTCATTTTTGCCCCATTAGTTCATTATATTTGGACTGCCTCGATTTGGTCTTCGTAACCACGACCACTGAGATCCTGGACTGGAAAATCCTGGCTTTGATTCTCACATGGGGCAGTTTCATGGGGTTTGTCCATCAGCAATATCTCAATAGCAGCCGCGGAGTCTGAATTTGTGCCCGGTTGATGGCAATAGGCTTGCCTTGTACTATTAGATACACCTCTGCCTTACCCCTTGTGGATTACAATAGTGATGTTATGTATCTTCAAAGCAACAAAGCTGCTTCGCAAAATAAACTGGTACAGTGACCTTATTCAGGTAACATGTTTATTTAAAATACTATTACTTGGCTTTATTAAAAACACCTCTGAAGACAGCCAAGCCGCTTAACATACAAACTCCTTGCCAATCTGCATCTAAAAAAAAAACAAATTTAATAAGCTAAGGCATTCCTATACAACCAAATAGGCATACCCTAACACCGTTTCTACCAGCGCAATTTGGCACACGCGAGTAAACCGGGGAAACAGGGACAAATAGGGGAAAAGGGGAAGTAGGGTAACAAAGATAGTGTTAGATAATATTGACACGAATTTACTTGGTGAAGCGAGCTTATCTTAATATTGTGACCTTGGATTAGGGAGTTTTTCATGGGGAAATATGTCTTACATCGCGTACACGACCTCGTGAGATGTGACTTGTTACGCGATTTGGTTCAAGAGACACGTTGGAGGAGGGAGGTCTATGACCCAGCACAGGGAACATTGTAAGCTTATTATTACATGTCAGGCACACGGAGTTGAGAATGTTGACATAAAGAAAGAAAGATGGAAAAAATATTTACACATGTGTGTGTTCGTGTGTGGGAGAAGTCATTTGATGATTTCTCATCCGAAAAAAATAAATGGATTCGTGGAGTGACAAGAATGGATAAAATAAGGAACGAGTATAAAGGATGTAAATCACCTCTTAACGAAGCCGAAAGGCACTTATTCACCCCGTTATTACTATACCTTCTAGTTACGGATATATTGGGGGGGTCAAAGTTCTAATTTATAGACAAGTTTTTTTTTTAATACAAGTTTTTATAGTAAGATTTTTATGTTAAGACGCCTGCGGAGCATGCGTCGTTCATACAAACGTAATACCAAAATAATTTGTAAATAAAACATATTCTTAAAGTAGTGTCTATTTATTTCGATTGGATCACAGAATATCTAGGTTCCCAGATATACATTTTGAATGGACAGTGATTTAAACAAGAGTTGTGAGAAAAATAAGTTTTCTATAGAAATTTTAAATTCCTCATATCTCGTCTTTATATCATTGTCCTTTCAAAATATTTATTTGGGAACATAGATATTCTGTAATTCAATCGAAATAAATACACACTACCTTAAGAATATGTATGATTTACAAATTATTTTGGTATTACGTTTGTATGAACGACGCATGCTCCGCCGGCCCCTTAAACACCTTTACGAACTCCGTACGGAGAGCAGCGGTGGCCCAGTGGTAGCAGCCCCGACTTACGTTCAGTAAGTCGTGGGTTCGAACCCAGGCAGGCGCATTGCTTTGTGTAATTTATTACATCACCGCTGCTCTCAAAACGGTGAAGGAAAACATCGTGAAGAAACCGGCATGTCCTAGAACCATAAATTCGAAGACATGTGACATCTACCAATCCGCACTGGGCCCGCGTGGTGGATTATATAGCCCATTCCCTCTCATAGAGAGGAGGCCTGTCCCAGCAGTGGGAACATTAATAGGCCGATGATGACGAACTCCGTACTATTCAGTCCATCCATCAGCACAATGTTTTGAGTGCATTACATTGAATTTTTCCAAAAAACATGATATTTCACCCCTAAAAAAAAAGTCGTGTCCCAGCAATAACTTTTGTGTAAAGTTACTTAGTTTGATGTACATAAAAGCTTGGTTGATGGCTTCGTGATGAGGTGGTTTACACTCTAGTGTATTAGAGGAAGGTTGAAAGTGGCGCCTGTTACAGAAAAAGTAAATGGATGTTGTCTGAATGTCTGTCTCTGTTTGGACACGTAATGAGCAGGGATGAATCGCGTTTGGACACGTAATGAGCAGGGATGAATCGCGTTTGGACACGTAATGAGCAGGGATGAATCGCGTTTGAACACGTAATGAGCAGGGATGAATCGCATTTGACTAAAAGAGTGACATGACTGTTGATGGATGAAGAGGGAGAGGAAGGTCATAGAAAATATGTACGAATTGTGTGAGGAAATGAAAGAGAAAAAAGCGGCCAAGTGCGAGTCGGACTCGTCCATGAAGGGTTCCGTAACAGCAATTAACATAGTATAAAAGTTCTTGCAGTTCGTTGTAAATGAAATGTAAACTGCGGTTTACGATTTATGACGTATTAAAAAAAAACTACTTACTAGATCTCGTTCAAACCAATTTTCGGTGGTAGTTTTACATGGTAATGTACATCATATATTTTTTTTTAGTTTAATCATTCTCTTATTTTAGAAGTTACCGGGGAGGGGGGGACATATTTTAACACTTTGGAAGTGTCTCTCGCGCAAACTATTCAGTTTAGAAACAAGTGCGAGTCGGACTCGCCCATGAAGGGTTCCGTAGCAGATTGAATAAAAGGTAAATTGCTGTTTACGATTTAACACGTATTAAAAAAAAATACTCACTAGATCTCGTTCAAACCAATTTTCGGTGGAAGTTTACATGGTAATGTACATTATATATTTTTTTTAGATTTATCATTCTCTTATTTTAAAAGTTACAGGGGGGGGAGACACATTTTACCACTTTGGAAGTGTCTCTTGCGCAAACTATTCAGTTTAGAAAAAAATGATGTTACAAACCTCAATATCTTTTTTGAAGACCTATCCATAGATACCCCATGATGTATGGGTTTGACGAAAAAAAAATTTTTGACTTTCAGTTCTAAGTATGGGGAACCCACACAGAATACATCTACTTACCAAGTTTTAACAGCATAGTTCTTATAGTTTCGGAAAAAAGTGCCTGTGACATACGGACGGACAGACAGACAGACCGACAGAGAGACATGACGAATCTATAAGGGTTCCGTTTTTGCCATTTGGCTACGGAACCCTAAAAAGAGAATGGAACATGAAACCGTGTTGCGCCTACCCCAAATAGAATCGGGCAAGGGCATTTAAATGATGATGAAATATATCAGTCACGCCCACTCATTAAGCTGTTAGCCAATGCATTCATTTAAGTTACGCAAAATCGCACTTCACTTGTTTCAAGTCGAGTCTGACTCGTGGTTTGCTCTAAACTAATTTAATTTGTTTACTCCGTTGTCATTGTCGCAAGACGCATGCCATTCGCGTAGTTCGTGGCCAAGCCGTATAGCATAAGAAAAGTCTACCCTGACACAGCAAAATAATAGTCATAAAGGATGATACGTCAACATAGTCACTTGTATATTGCTAGAAGTGCAATAATTTAGCCTTGGTGAATAACTATTTCTGGGTAGTCACAGTGTAAATAGATTTTTATTTTTTCATCACGGAGTAGACATTGGACTGATTTTACCTTGTTTGTGACTAGGAAGTATATTTTTTTGATTTGGGCATATGAAATCAATCTATAGTCCGTGCCACGTGAACCTTTAATTTGTGTAAACAAAGAATTTCTACCAAGATACGTAGCGACAATTCAATCAACAAGAAATATTCCCAAATTCTATAACTCTAATTATCATACGTGTAATACGAAACTAACGAGCAATTTCACTTGGTCGGGTTATATTATAGCGATCTAAAGCGCTAGAGCAGCGGTGGCCCAGTGGTGGCGGCCCCGACTTACGAACAGTAAGTCGTGGGTTCGAACCCAGACAGGCGCATTACTTTGTGTAATTTATTTCATCACCAGTGCTCTCAAAACGGTGAAGGAAAACATCGTGAGGAAACCGGCATGTCCTAGAACCAAAAATTCGAAGACATGTGATTACCAATCCGCACTGGGTCCGCGTGGTAGATTATAGCTCATTCCCTCTCATTGAGAGGAGGCCGTGTCCCAGCAGTGGGAACATTATAGGCTGATGATGATGATGATAAAAGCGCTGTCATCTAATGTTTTGTGGTACTGGACTGGACTGACATCATGGAACGTAAACTTTTGGGCCGCCATTTTGAAGGAAATCTTCCTGAACGCTGACGATGTCATTTTTTAATTTTATTCAAAGGTTGCGAACCCGAATGTGTGTTTACAAAATTTATAGCTTCACGTGACAGGGACTATATGTTAGGGTTTCGGTTTCCACACTCAGTCCTTAAAGTTAACCATTGTACATGAGCCATGGCGCCCGTTATTACAACCAGCCCACCTCCCTCCAGAAGTAGATCAATCTTCCCAGTATCCTCAGGACATTCGCAAGGGATCTTGGTGTTCCAAGAGTTTCCTCGCGGATCTGGGTAACCCAGGTGCACTTAATGAACACATGCGCCACCGTTTCCTCCGCTTCCATGCTCGCTCGGCACAGGAGGCTGTCAGTGAGGCTACGTCCCATCTCGTAACTTTTCCATTTTGACAACTAAACATAAACGTGTATAACAAGTGAAAAAGTGTCCCAAGTCGTTACTATTTAAATTTTCATACATTGTATCCTATTTCGTCAACCATGGGCTATATCTAGGGTGTGAAAGTGTTTGTTCATTGAGCAATGTCCAGTGATGGTCCCCGCCACCAGTTTCCTATCTATGTCCAGGCGCAAAATGCGTTTGTCAGCTTCGTATGCAGGGATTGCCTACACCCTTGTGTTGATGTCTACCATCTCCGCTTGTGTTGAAGATCAATCAAAATAATTCTTTAGATTCAGAACATGTGAAGTCAATCTGGCAATGCTTCATTACTGGTTAATTGTCACTGGCGAGTCCCATGTTCTACCAAGGCTAACTGTTACCGTATAATTAGTGCCTAGTGTTAGGGTTTTATGCCGTCTCTGGGCCTCTGACTTAGCTACACGCCGCCGAGAAATATCTCTCTGGCATGCTGGTTTCCTAACGATGTTTTCCTTCACCGAAGCAAGTGAATAATTATACAATATGCGGAAAAATCAGAGGTGCGTGCCTTGTGTTCGAAATCGATTGATAGTTTGACTGTCACAAGATAGTTATTTCAAGTAGTTACTTCAAATAAATGACTGTGTTTTTGCAAAATTACTAAATACCATTCGAAAGTCGCTTTGAAGTAAGCAAAATGGCGTAAAATGACATTCCACATTTTTCTTTCATTTACTTTTATTGGCAAAGACAACTAGCCTAACAGCCAACAAACAACCTATTTTACGGACGGGCTGATGTCAAAAGAAACATTTAACAAGTTAAAAACTACGTTACGTAGTAAAATTGTTTTTATTTTTATACTACACTGCACTTTGTCCGCGACTTAGTCTGCGAAAATTGTGATAGCTCGGGAAGCATGTTATCAATATAATTTATAGCTTAAGTTACTCGGTAAAGATGTAGCTTTTAAATGATGAAATAATTATAAAATCGATCGAGTAGTTCCTGAGTTAGATCGTAACAAACAAAGTGTAGACAAGGAGGTCCGTCCCTGCTTCGCATGAGTGCAAGGTCTGAACATCAGGATTTCTCTATATCATTATCATCTCCCATTCCCATTCTATTCAGGGTGTGCGCAACACGTTTTCTTCATCCATTCTTCCCTGTCAGACGTCACGGCATCATTTACTCCTTACACACGCACGCACACACACACACGCCCACACACACACACACACGCGCGCGCACACGCACGCACGCACACACTCATCTAAGTTGAATCTTGTTTGATACAGACCAACGTCTAGTTTGGGGATCACCGTTAAATCTGAGAACTAATAAATGTACTTGATTATTAACAAATAGTATTGAAATAAATATATTGATAATTTTCTCTTTTATATCTTTCCTCACACAATCCACCCATATTCGCTTTGGCCTTTCTCTCCTGGATTTTTCTTTATTGAAGTTACGTAGTAGACAACTAGCTAGTGGTCTATATGAGAAGATATACATTGTCAGGTGTACAAAAACCAACATAGGGAACTTTTCATCTCGAAAACATCGTGAGAAAACCGGCATGTCCTAGAACCAAAACATTCGAATACATGTACCAATCCGCACTGGGCCCACGTGGTGAATTATATGATTATGAGAAGGAATGGGCCTGTGTCTCAGCAGTGGGAACATTAATAGGCTGATGATGATGATGATTCAACCCGAATTGATTGTCAAAGGAGATGTTTGATTTTGGGCCACCACTATGTACACGACATGGATAAATATGAAAAAAATTTAAGCATTTCATAAGAATACTATAAAATTAATTTGAAGACGGGTACTGGCGTACAAAAAAAGTTTTCTTTAATTAAATAATCCTATTTTTAGGGCATCCATGACAGTTGTGTAACATGACGTTTGACGAATTTGACAGTTTAAAGAAGTGACGCTTTTAAATTAACGCGGGCAAAAGCTAGTTCCATATAATTATTTTCAACTATAACTAATATAATCCACTATGCGGTTGTCAAGAAAAGAAAAATCGGTATAACTTTAAAAACACTTTATTAGCACTGATTACACTGTTTGGCTACGATTAACACGTCTTTACTCGACACGTGTTCGAACTTAACTGCCATGCTCCCAAGTGAACATAGACAAGTAATCTACCATTTGCCAGCTAAAGTCAGTATAGCAACTTAACAACTATTATTTAGTGTTATTTCACTTAGGACATGGCAACTTTCCAAAATAAAATATTAAACAAATACACGATTAATAAAATGAATAATATCGAGATCATTGCTTAATATATCTAAATAAAATAATAACAATAGCTAACACTAAACAATAATGCAATACAAAGTAAAACCTTTCATAATAATATACCGACCAATTTATCTCAAGATTTTACTTCATTTTTATGATGTACCAAACTACGAAGTTCGACATGTTGTTAGGAACGGAATCAACTTTTTGTTACGAACCGTCAAAAAAATGTCTGGAACATTTATTTAGTTTGTATCAGACGTTATCGTCCGTGAAGATAGATTATGTCAGTCTTTCACTATACGTTCTAGGCTAGCCTTGAAAATAAGGTCGTAAAATTACGCTAGTGTCGTGATTTTGCATTGTAACATAATTTTACTTAGAAATATGGCAACACTAGCTGTCACTTTAGTAGCCAATCACGAACCCGAGTATCATAATGGTAGGGGTAAGAGTGGGGGACAGACCGGCATCGGCAGTCGGTAGGCAGTTCATGCTGGGCTATCGTAGCTTTAAGACGTGTCGACTACACACACTGGATATTAAGACTGTGAATTGTATATTAGTGATGAACGTTTATTTAAAATCCAAAATCCAAAATCTTCTTCAAAATAACTTTATTGGTATTACACTGTAATAACTTAGACCAACTCGCTTCGTAGCTCAAAGATGACTGCCGTGGAATCACCGAAGGTTCATAAGCTAGATTCTCGGCAGTACCTACCTACTCAACAGACTACCAACGACATTTTGCCGCCATTACGGTATCGGAAGTCAAAATTGAGCTACGAATTTAAAATAACAGTAAGAATAATAATTATGACAAATAATAATAAGATTATTCTAAAAATACAAGTAAAGATCAACATAATTTTTAGTGTAATTAACAATAATTAATATTATACTTAAAATTCAAACTTCCGTTCAACAATTTTTGATAGAATTCACAACTTATTATTTATAAATGTATTAGAAATGCGCCATATTTAAAAGAAATAAATACATGAATTTTAATGAAGCTTACAATTCGTCCATCCTGATTAGTTTCGCGTCCCCGCGAATGACACTATTGAGCAAAATCAACAAATTAATATACTCTTTACATAATAAAAATTACTCAACTTTTTTTTTATTCTAGACAGACAATGTTGTTTTATTAATCGTGCACTTTGTACTTTAAAGTAGCCTTTCGCTCATAGCGGCTTTCATAGTTTTGTGCACATTGCACTTTAAAGTAGCCTTTCGCTCATAGCGACTAATATTGTTATGTGCACATTGCACTTCAAAAATAGCCATTCGCTCATAGCGGCTTAAAGTTTTGTGCACATCGCACTTCACAAGTAGCCATTCGCTCATAGCAGCTTAGGTATTAAGTTGTACAAATAACACTTCAAAGTACTCAACACTCAAGCTCATAATATTCTCAGTTTTCAATTAAATAACAAAAGTGGCCAAAGTGTTACCCAATAATTTTATAATTCACATAAATCGTTACATAATGGAAACTAAACTAATAAGGTGATATTCACTTCATCATTATGAAATTTAATTATTACTATATGTACATACAATTTAAAGGTACAGACACTGCAATAAAGGTTTTTCTTAATCTTATTTTATGTTAGTTTAATCATCTGTACTCTCGCCAGAAGATGACTCACTACCTTCATTATTAAAACAAAGCCAAGGATGTATTTTGTCGACAGCAAATATACCCTTATACTTTGACGCCCCTCTCTTTTTAGTAATAGGAGTATCTTCAACCTCATACCTATCGTGATTCAAAACTTTAGTTACTCTGTATGGCCCTGAGCATTTAGCTAACAATTTTCTACTTTTCCCTACAGTATGTGCTGCTCTTTCAACTCTCACCAAGTCTCCAATTTTAAATTTTAACGCTTGTTTTCTTTTTTTATCGTACCGATTCTTTTGTTTTTCTTGTGACTTTTTTGTATGATCATCTACTTCATCCCTAATCTCACGTAATTTATCACAGTTGCTTAATTCATTTTCGTCACGTGTGTTAATAACTATATCATCATCAATTTCCGAAACTAGGCTACCTTCATTGATCCCAGTAAGCCTTAACCCAAACAAAACCTCAGAAGGGGTCTTACCCGTACCTTTGTTTAAGGTGTTGTTTAGGCCCCACTGTACTTGTAATAGTCTATCATCCCAAAGTCTTTCATCTTTGCCATGATTTTGAGAAGCTAATGAATCTAAAATCGTTCTATTATACCGCTCCACCTGACCATTAGCTCTAGGTGAAGCCACTGCATTTTTTACATGATGTACTCCTATTTCGGTAATAAAACTTTTAAACTTCGAACTTGTAAACGACGTTCCTCTATCACTGATAAGACGTTTTGGTAAACCAAACGTGCCAAAATAATCCCTAAGAACTGCAATAGTGGAAGTGGACTTGGTATTTTTAACCGCCTTTAACACAATAAATTTTGTGAACGACTCTACAATAACCAAAATGTAACAATTTTTCCTTTTTGATTTCACGAATGGACCAACATGATCAATATGAATGGTGTGAAAGGGTGTATTTACTTTAGGTATAGGATGCAAGTAACCCTGTTTTTTGCCGGCAGGCAATTTATTATGGGCACATTCCAAACAAGAATTGACATATTTTTGAATAAACTTTCGCATGCGAGGAAACCAGTAATGTTCTTTTATTTTATCTAAGGTTTTATCAAATGCAAAGTGACCTATTTCATCATGATTTTTCTGGAGGATTTGCCACCGACAACCTTTTGGCACCACTCACCATAATCCATCTTCAGTTACTTTATAAACTCTATCGCGTTTTAGGACGAAATTCTTACGTATTTCTACCATGTCATCGAAATCTTTGTCAGAAAGGATTTTCTTGATGCGTTGTATTTTGGAGTCCGCTAGTTGTACCGTCGTCAACCAATCATCAGTTATTGTCATAATATCAAGAGTGTCAATAGCCTTAATTATCCCGGCATTTTCCGTAGTTGGATTTCTACTCAACGCATCAACGTGAATCATTCCTTTACCAGATTTATATACCACGTTACAGTCATACTCCTGAATCAAACTCCACCACCGCGCAACTCGGGGTAACATATCTCGTTTTAAAAACGTTGCCCTAAGAGAATTACAGTCTGTTACAATGGTGAAGTTTAACCCAAGCACGTATGTTCTGAACTTCACTAGAGCAGCAATAACGGCAAGAGTCTCTAACTCATACGACGAAAAATGGGACTCCTCAGGCGAGGTCTGTCTACTGTAGTAAGCTACCGGTTTGAAAACTCCGTCGATTTGTTTTTGAAGTAAAACACTACCTATACCGTGTCTGCTGGCATCTGTGTGTATTTGCGTTTCAAGACTAGGATTATACAATGCTAATACGGGTCTAGAAATGAGTGCATTCTTAAGTTTATCAAATGCTTCTTCTTGAGTTTGTGACCAAAGCCAGACAGAGTTTTTCTTTAGTAATTTCGTAAGGGGACGAGCTATTTCTCCGAAACCCCTAATAAAACGTCGAAAAAAACTGGCTAGACCGATAAACTGTCGAACATTGTGTATATCTTTTGGCTTAGGGAAGTTTTTGACGGATTCAATTTTCTTAAAGCCCGGTCTTACACCTTCTTGGGAAATTTCAAAACCTAAGTAGTCTACATGATTTTGAAAGAAATAACATTTTTGCGGTTTTAATGTTAAGCTTGCCTCCCTAAACCTTTGAAGTACGATTTCTAATCTTTCAATGCCTTCTTCAAATGACCTACTCGGCACCAAAATATCGTCCATATAAGCTAATGCAATATTATAGCGTAAATTGCCCAATACCAAATTGATAGTTCGCTGGAAAACGGCTGGTGCGTTGGCTAGACCGAAGGGCATTCTTTTGAATTCAAACTGCCCATCGGGCGTTACAAACGAGCTTTTACTTCTGCTCTCTTCAGTTAGTGGAATTTGGTAATACCCGGATGCCAGGTCTAACGCACAAAAATACTTATTTCCAGCCAACCGATCAATTTGGTCCTCAATACGAGGCAACGGGTAATGTTGCTTAATAGTTTTCTTATTCAGGGCACGATAGTCTACACAAAGCCGTTTATCTCCAGTTTTCTTTTTCACTAACAGAACTGGACTCGCGTATGGAGACTGAGACTCTCGTATGATGTCATATTTTAAGAGTTCGTCAACCATAATTCTAACTTCCTCTCGTTCCGAATGACTCAACTTGTATGGTCGATAAACGATTGGCTCTGTATCTGCTAGCTGAATATTCATTTCTGCAACCATTATCTGCCCTAGTTCAGACAAATCCTTGGCAAAACAATCGCGATACTGGTTCAAAGTATTGAATAATTTAAGTTTCTGATTCACGTCTAAATTTTCATCAATATTGAGATCATCCAATGTTAATGGAGGTTTACCGCCATGATTTTGAACTTCGTGAATTCTATTAATGTTTTTAATATTATTGTCAATTTGAAAAGCACGTGCCAAGACTTGCCCTTCTTTAAATTTAATTATTTTGTTATCATAATTTAGAATAGTTAAATAAACACTACCGTTTGTTATATTATATGGGCCAATTTCTACACAATAGTTTAATCGATGACCATTTTCAACGAAAATAATTCCATTAAATTTGAAATCAGTAAATACTTTTACAGAAATACAACCTTCAGCCTTAACTGCTTTGTGAGATTTCAAAACCAGTCGTCTATCTTCTCGCATTTGTTTGTTACTAATCACCAAATTTTTATCGGATTTAAATACCCATATGTGGGGTTGTTCCGTAGCAGTCTGACCAATAAGTAGGTCATAGTTTAGATAACTATCAGGTACAACAATTGCCTCAACAGAAATTTTAGCGTCATCAATTATTAATGAAATTTTAGTCTTACCTAATGCATTCACGTATGTATTACCAAAGCCTTTAAGAGACGGCAAATTATTCGTCTGCCACTTTTCACACGGTACAATGACTTTTATAACGGATTCCTTGACTAACGTACATTGACTACCAAAATCTACGTACCCTGTCAACTGGACATTATTAACATTAACACTTTTGATAAATTTGCTGTCCGCTCCTAAGTTACTAGTATTATCTAGTCATAATGTCTTAACTTCAACTTTTGTCCAAACGCTCCTACTACAGTCAGGATCATCATGACCAATGCGCTTACATTTTTGGCATTTTACAATAGGTTTTTTACATTCTGATACCGTGTGACCCGTTTTATGGCAATTAAAACACTTCAAAACTCTAACTAATTCATTTTTTACAGGTTTACGCGTATCGGTTACAGAACGTACTGGTTTCTTATTAAACCTATCTAATCGCTCATGCTTGACACCCCTCAGATAGCCCAGCAATTTATCAGCATTCTCAAAACCTACTGCTTCTGCTCCGTACCGAACTGATCTATCGTCTATTCCGTAAACAATGCAGTCAATCGCATTCCTGCCTTCTATACCACACCTATTCAAAGCTATTAATTTTTCAAAATAGTACTCTTCTAAATCATCTCCAAACTTTGCCCTTTTAGCTAGCATTTCCGTAAGCAGATGGCCATAATTTTCGTATGAAGGAAAAGCAGATTTAAGTTTTTCGACCCATTCATCCCATGTGAGTAAAATTGATGGCTGTCCTTCATACCACTTTTTGGCAGTCCCTACTAGCTTTGGGAGAGCATAATGAGCCGTCTGTTTACAATCCCAGCCGTAGATCTCAGAACATTCTTTAACTTTATTCAGCCAAGTAACTATTGTTTGGTTTTTTAATTTAGGATCAAATTCTGGAACTACATTACTATTTGTAAATCTTTCTTTACGCTCTGGATTTACAGCTGAAATGGATTGCAACGATTCTTTGATTATTTTTAGTAATTCAGTATTAACTGCATCGGTAGATGTCGGCTGCGGCGGCGCAGATGTAGTGGTTACATTTGTACAAGAGCTGACTGGACTACGTGATCGATTAACGTTTTCACTGCGAGGGGTCTGCAATATCCGACGCCTCTGCCTACTACGACTACGATCTATAATGCTATCGGTCGGTACATGTCCATGCGGGTCCATTGGTGGCGTACGTGGTTTGTGATGCGGTAATGGCCTTATTACGACTGACCTGCTTCGACTTCTAGCCTGTGACTCCATAGGTGACCTTCTGGATCTGCGACGCTCGGAGGAACGAATATCGCTGCCTGGTGCTGCCGACGAGTGATGAGTTTGTCTCGAGGCTCGAGCACGTGTTCGGGATCGGCTGCGTCTCGTGGACCCTCCCGGCATGGCGCTGTGGTAACTTCTATTAGACTTGCGTCTATTCTTGGACCGTTCACTTGGCATCTTCAGATTGTACTAGCAGAACAATGTCCAATAACCTGAAAACATTTTTTGAAACACCGAGTATCTATTTCATAATAAATATGTCCTATGTACTAAACATTTTATTCAAATATCAAGCAAATCATTGAATAAATGAGGTTATAAATTGGTTACTGTGTTTTTATTTTTCTTGGCAAGGCAGATAAATAAATATTTACAATACGAGTGGTACAGTTGATTTCAAACCATCCCAACAACAAGAATAGCCCCAGTCAGTGGGTCATCTTAGTCCACTAATAAAATTCAAAAACTACAGTTGGCAGAGAGGAGAAAAATATACAAGAGAAAAAAAATGAACATTCGACCTTAAATATCTAACCGGAATGCTCCAAACTAGAGTTCGGCCTTACCAAGCGTCTTGTTACACCAGTTAAATGCAAAAAAGAAAAATCGAATTAGGTAATAAATAACCTTCCAATAGAATTGCAACAATACGGAACATTTTTCCATTATGGTATCAACGGAAAAAAAGGGCACAACACTAGCAATAAGAAATTACACAATTAAAAATCATTAAAAATCATATTGAATATTAAAATATGTACACTAATAACGTAAGGTACGTATTGTAGGCGTATGATCACACCAGGGTGGTAGCACTAGGTGCACCAAGATCCTTGGTGTTATCCCTGCTTCTGATTTGATGAACGTTTATTTAAAATCCAAAATCCAAAATCTTCTTCAAAATAACTTTATTGGTATTACACTGTAATAACTTAGACCAACTCGCTTCGTAGCTCAAAGATGACTGCCGTGGAATCACCGAAGGTTCATAAGCTAGATTCTCGGCAGTACCTACCTACTCAACAGACTACCAACGACATTTTGCCGCCATTACGGTATCGGAAGTCAAAATTGAGCTACGAATTTAAAATAACAGTAAGAATAATATGACAAATAATAATAAGATTATTCTAAAAATACAAGTAGAGATCAACATAATTTTTAGTGTAATTAACAATAATTAATATTATACTTAAAATTCAAACTTCCGTTCAACAATTTTTGATAGAATTCACAACTTATTATTTATAAATGTATTAGAAATGCGCCATATTTAAAAGAAATAAATACATGAATTTTAATGAAGCTTACATTAGTTTGGAATAAACAAGTTAAGTTTAAGAACAGAGTTATCATTTTCATAAAACTAGTAACTCCAAGGGTTTGGGGGGTGATGAACAATATAAAACCCACATATTTTTGCCAGTAATGTTTCAAGTTCCATCTAAGAGAGGGCAATAATAAAAGCAGCTCGGGTCGATCTTTAGGTTAAGCAGTGCTTGCCTAGGTTGGTCTGTGGATGGGTGACCACCCTTTACATACCGCTTCCTCCGTGCCTCGGAAAGCACGTTAAGCTGTTGGTCCCGGCTGTTATTTGAAGGTCGTTGACAGTCGTTACAGGTAGTCAGTGGCCCAAAAAATCTGACAACCAGACTTAACAAGGGGTATCGTATTATCCAATTTCATGTGGGTTGTGGAGGTCATATAAGTAGTCGCTCCATGATACTGGTATTCAGCTGCATTCGGTTAAACTGAAAGCCGACCCCAACATAGTTAGGAAAAGGCTAAGCAGATGATGATTACGTTATAGAGGCCTATTTTCATCAAATGCTTTGGTCGACTTGGGAATCGAACCCAGGACACAATGCTCAGTATTGCATGCAGTTATGAAAAAATAAATAGTTAAATAGCTTAGTGTGGTTTTTTGTTAACTTTAATTAGTGGTTAAGACGCCTGCGGAGCATGCGTTTTTCATACAAACGTAATACCAAAATAATTTGTATATCAAACATATTCCTAAGGTAGTGTGCATTTATTTCGATTGAATTACAGAATATCTAGGTTCCCAAATAAATATTTTGATTGGGCACTGATTTTAACAAGAGTTATACGAAAAATAAGTTTTCTATAGAAATTTTAAATTCCTCATATCTCGTGATTGTATCATTATCCTCTCAAAAAGTATATTTGGGAACATAGATCTCCTGTAATCCAATCAAAATAAATACATACTACCTTAAGAACATGTTTGATTTACAAATAATTTTGGTATTACGTTTGTATGAAATACGCATGCTCCACCGGCCCCTTAAGGAAATATCAACAACTGTAAAGACAAAAAAAAATAATGGATGGACTCACGTAGATCTTAAGTTACTAATAATAAGCTTACTGCTTAGTTTAATGTAACGTGTCCAATGATGGAGCACGATCGTAGTTTAATTTTTTTTTCTTTTAAATCAATCAAACAATTAATAAAATGTAAATAAGAGCGCGGTAGAAAATTAATTATAAAAAAAAAACAATGCTCAGTAGTTGCGCTTGCAACAAAAAATCTTATTCGAAAATTCTGACCAAAATTATAATGTTGTAGTTACAATTATGTCAACAAGTCAATAGGCTTGTCAACTGAAAAAATAAAATTAGTCCGTCAATGAGATTATCAAAAAATATTTGACCCGTTTTTTTTCTTTTGTTACGTAAACCAAAATTGATGAAAATACGACGCTTTTAAAATTCTTAACACGTAACGCCGTGTTATAATTATTAGTGCGTTCTGACGTCACAAGCCCCCTCCCGAATTTTGACGCGTTTTATCTTTGTCAACATTCATTGATTTGAAAAAATAAAAAATGCGCGTCCATTATCTCCCAATATTCTAACCGACGGATAAAATAGATTTGCAATTTATTGATGGTGGAAACTTAGCAATAGGCTAAGTTTCCAAACTTAGCCTATTGTATAAAAAGCAAGAACAACATTCCAAACCAGTTTACCATTAACTGACTTACTACTACTTATCAAGGATTAATTAAACTATCAATCCCTGGCAATCTCGAGATCTTAAAACTGGCAACCCAAGCTTCAAGTATGCAAATTGCCATTAATAAAAAATCCTGATAATTATTAACGACATCATTCTGTTTCGCGATTATGAAGAGTCATAAATAAAAAGTGTCGTTTCGTTTTACGGTAATTTTTATGAGGTTGTAAAACCTAAGTACGGTATAAGTGACTTTACTTTGTTAGCCGAAAGATAGCGGGTAATATTAGCTTGTTGAGTTCGGTTACAATGTAACTTAATTATGTAATACTCCTGTGTGAATTGCTTTACATAAGAAGTAATATTGAGAGAATGAGTGGAAGACGACTCATTATCTACCTTGTCTACATGGAGCAACTGCCTATCTGACCTCCACAACACAGCTAGTACTGGATAATCAACCCTCTGGTTCCTAAAACTGGTTTTCTGAAACAACTGTCAGAGATCTACAAATGACAGCCGGGAGTGAAGGCTTTCTGAGGCATTGAGGAAACTCTGTAAGTAATGGGTGGTCACCCATCTATGAGCCAAACTAGGTTGGCACGCCTTAACCTAAAGATTGACTCAAGCGACTGTTATTTAGCCACGAAGTTTTCTGCTTAAATGCATGGAAAAAAGGTACAACTTTATGGGTACGAATCTGCAATAGGCTTGGCCCTTTGGCTTGCCTTTTGACAATGATGATGAATGCAAACTCTGTTACAGCCCGCCTAGCATGACCACCGGAGAAACGAGAGAGACTCGACAAATCTTTTGTTCATCTGTCATTGAATCGACAAAATGACAGATGAACAAAAGATTTGTCGACTCTCTGTCGTGTCTACGGTGGTCATGCTACGCGGGCTGGTATCATCATCATCATCATCATTTCAGCCGAAAGACGTCCACTGCTAGAAATAGGCCTCCCTCAAGTGTCACCACATTGACCGGTCCCGTGTAATAATATAACAAGTATGATGTTATATAATTTCAAACACACTCAATCAAAAATCATGTACAAAACACCAGAAGCTTGTATACATTTTGAAACCAGAAACCCATCCTTAACTAACTGTAAATTGAACGAAATAGGGCACTATTATAAATCATGGTGTCTAAGGGTGGGTTGAAGGCGTTATACGGAAGTGAGAGGAAATCGGTAGCCATGGATACCTATGTGGAGGGTGTTCGTCTATGGGTAGCTATAGGATTTGGGGTGCAGTTCATTTTGAGCAAGCAATTTGTTCAGTTAGGGAGAATACAACAATACAATAGAAACCTGTATTTGGGTGCATTGAAAGAGCTTCCATTCCAAATTGGAAATACTTAAGTTAGTCGTAATTACATAGGTCAGGCCTGCTTCCAATCAAGCTGGTTATTTTTAGCATAATATTATGTAGCTTTTCGAGCCTGAATGTGATATTCATTATTTAATTTAGCACCTAATTATAATGATGTATAAAACCTTTGAAGTTTACTAAAAACTTTTCTCAATTCAATTAAAAAATGGCTTACTAATTCTTACTTCCGCGTGCTTGACTACTGTTTCTCGTGCCAGTACACGTGTTTAATTGGCTTTCTTTCACTAACTATCAACTTTTTTGTATCCTAGCTGTAAGTTTTCTTAAGAAATAAAATAGACTTAAAAAGAAGACAAATTGTCTTCTTTCCTAAAGTGATGAATATGAGGGAACTGTTAAAATTAAAGTTTTTCGAGTAAGCTATAGTAGTTTGCTCGAAAAACTTTATCCAACTCTATCCGGTTAGACGAGTTGTCAGATTTTCGAGCCACTTGATTATCTGTAATGACTGTCAGAGATCTACAAATGACAGCTAAGACCTACACGGTTTAGCGTGCTTTCCAAGGCACGGAGGAAACTCTATAATTACGTCACTATCGACAGACCAACCTAGGCAAACACGGTAATGTATCCTAAATATTGACTTGAGCCGCCGCTACTAATTATTTAGCCAGTTGCTAAATAATTAGGAGCAGCGAGTTGCTCCTAGTGTATTGTTCCAAAAAATGTTAATAAATAAACTCAGCACAACAACTAAAATTTATAAAACTTCATTAGCTTTCAAACTCAGAAGAAGCCAATTAAGCTCACCTATCAAATTCCAATAAAGACACACCTGCTCTCATAACGTAAATGCAAATAAAGCTAAGAGCTTCACCATAGCAATGTGGCCCTTGAAATTTATGTCATCGGGCACTTATCAACCTTACGGTAACGGTGAGAGGAAAATGGCATTCTTAACAGTGTACATATGTAGAGAAATCGTAAGTCGCTGTCATTCTTGCTTCCCAGGCGAGGTATAAAGATTTAAAATTTATTGGGTGTCGAAGGAGGTACCGTTGGGGAAAATGTTCAGGTTATAAAATGCGAATTGGTTGAGTTGTCGAAGGGATATTACTGTGAGGTGTTGGTTTCGATGTCCAGGCCTGGTGAAGTGTAGTGAATCTTATCAATATAAGATTAAGCATGAACTAGAAGCAGGACCGTTATGTCAACAATCATTGCGCACCGCTCTAATCGATCCACCACCACTATTTCAGGCGTGTTGGCTACAATAGTCCTGTCAGTGATGATGGATTAATCTTAGTACAATGTGAAACTGCCATTTTCGAGAACTAGGTCGGGCACATACCTATAAACAGCACTTTCACTTCTTGCTGTGCGTGATAATTTAATGTCATGGATTCTTTGTTCATATTAATTTAAACACTCTTGTTTAAAATCTGATTCTTCAAACCTAAAAGACAGATGTGTTGTTAGGGAGTTTGTTCCGCCCCTTTTTCTTCCCAGCTGCAACACTAGGAAGTGTTAAAGAGTTTACAAGAGACAGTCCCTCAACACGCCCAGTGTTGGGGGACTGTCTCTTGTAAACTTTGACGTTCAAAAAGTACTGAGTATGAGGTTCCCTCTCTCTTTCGTGTGGCTAATGTCTAACTTGGTGTCAGAATTTTTATAACGCCCATGGGCCTCTGACTTGGCTTTACATACTTTTAAGAAATATCTCTCAGACATGCTGGTTTCCTCACGATGTTTTCCCTCACCGAAGCAAGTGATAATTATAGAATACGCGCATGAATCCGAAAAATCAAAGGTTCGTGTCTTGGGTTCGAACTCGAGAGCTATGACTTGGCATACTGTCCGACGGTTCACCACTAGGCTATCATTGCAATTAGCTTTATTTTAATAAATTACTTTTGATTTTCACTGTCTCTAAGAGACAAGGTTTCATTATTATTTTTGTATGCACAAAAAATGCAATGTTTCCTTGCGTAATCGAATCAGAAATGAAGACATCCGCAAGAGAACCAAGGTCACCCACGTAGCCCGAAGAATTGCCAAACTTAAGTGGCAGTGGGCAGGGCACATTCATCGCAGAACGGATGGCCGATGGAGCCGAAAAGTTCTAGAGTGGCAACCTCAAATCGGAAGGCAATACGTTGGAAGACCTCCCACTAGGTGGACCGATGACCTGGTGAATATTGCGGGAATCCGTTGGATGCGAGTTGCACGAGACCGGTCAATGTGGCGACACTTGGGGGAGGCCTATGTCCAGCAGTGGGCGTCTTTCAAAATCCTTTCTTAGTGCACCCTAAGACCAAATAAGGAACCTACTTGCCAATTTTAGAATCTGTAGACCCAGTGGTTTGGGCTGTGCGTTGATATATCACCCAGTCAGTCATAAAGATTTACAGCTCCTCCCCCGTAGGTGATAGCGTGATAATTATGTAGCCTATATGTTGACCCGACCTCTTAGTAATATTCATGTAAAATTTGAAGTAAATCCATGGAGATACACAATACAAACAACACCCATGTTGATTTTCAGACTTTGTCACGCCATTTCTCCATATTAGGGTTTGAATTCTGAACAAAACTGAAACAAATGTTCATTTATCGATAGGAGTACTCCTGTTAAGTTTGAAATAAAATAGACTAACTAATCTTGTTTCCCCATTCAAACTTTGGAGCCCCGTTTCACCCCTTTGGTGGACGAATTTTGTAAATTATTTCTAACTGCACCCTAAGACTACATAGGAAACCTACTTGCTAATTTTGGAATCTGTAGACCCAGCGGTTTGGGCTGTGCGTTGATATATCACCCAGTCAGTCATAAAGATTCACAGCTCCTCCCCCGTAGGTTATAGCGTGATAATATGTAACCTATATGTTGACCCGACCTCTTAGTAACATTCATATAAAATTTGAAGTAAATCCATGCAGTACTTTTTGAGTTTAGCCCGGACATACATACAGACAAACAGACAAAAATTCTAAAAACTATATTTTTGGCTTCGATATCTACCCCAAGTATTCTTTTAAAAAATATTCAATGCACAGGTTTGACTTTCCTACGATTTTATTATATAATAATAATAATAATAATAGTTTATTTTTTTCAAAACAACTTAGTACTATTTTACAATGGCAATGTGGCAACAATTACAATTTAGGCAAAGAAATTAGCGTCTGTAACCGAACTAGGCATAGCCTGTATTTCGGCTATCAGCACCATTCCCCTTGAGTATTTACAATACATTAATAGGTGCCAAGCAGTAGAGACATATAAAGTAGTTAAATCAGTACTACAGAATAATTACTGAAAATAATCTTTAGATAAGTAATTTACTAAAAGGTAAGTACAATCCAAATGTTATATGTATAGATTTAACTGCGTATTGAACTTGACCAGTTTCTTAGTTGTCAATCAACACTTGAACCGTTTGTCCAGCCACGTTTAATCCCATCAGTGATAATTACACTGAACCAATAAACCCTCTAAAGTAATCCATGTGTGAATTAGAACGGTCTTCATTCTTTAATGAGTTTGGGATCATTCGGGCTCAGGGTTCAAGGGCCTAACGTAATATGTTGAACTATGTGGTGTCATGGCGTGATTTTAATGGGTTTCCGTTACCAATTAAATTACGCTGCGTGTTTCTTCAAAGTTGAAACGATGATATGGCTAGAATGGAGGTGGCTGCTAAGATGACGAGTAATATAGAAGTAAGGCGACTGCATGAGCTAAACACGTGTTTTACAATGCCTAAAAGTATATGATTCACGGCAATAAACAAAACCAGAAAAATATAATGATATTCTTCAGGATATAAAGGGTGTAAAACACCTCTTCACGAAGCCGAAAGGCACTTGTTCTCCCCATCATTGCGATCATTTTTTTCTTCAACACCATATCTAGGAACCTTCTAGTTACGGAGATATGGGGGGTCAAAGTTACAACTTTCTGACAAGTGTTTTTTTAAATACAAGTTTTTTTTGTATGATTTTGAGACCCCGTACTATTCAATCCTTCCATCAGCACCATGTTTTACGTGCGTTACATTGAGTTCTACCACAAAACATGATTTATAACCTCAAAAAAAAAAGTTGTTTCCCAGCAATAATTTTTGCATAAAGTTACTTAGTTTGATGTACAGAATGCTTGGTTAACGGCTTTGTGATGAGGTGGTTTACACCCTGTATGATTCACGGCAATAAACAAAACCAGAAAAATATATGATATTCTTCAGGATATATGCTAGTATGATAGTGTTTTGAAAACATAATACAATTAATTTGACTCGATAAAAAAAATCACGAACTTACCTCTAAAAATTTCTTTCGACCAAAAAAAAACATACTAAAATACATGCGATCATTCCGATTTTTTGGCAAATAATTCTACAAGCAATATAATTATTAGCCTTATAGTGTTTTAGTTTTTTAGTCCAATTAACAGATTTTTTGTACTTAAATCGATCGAAACCACTCATTTCGCACTATTTGGCCCGCAGTGACTGACGTAACAACCACTTTGTAGTGCAAGCTGATTTGAACTTTATTCTAACAGCGTTTCAAACGAACTTTGTACCACCACAAATAGAGTTGCTAATTTAGCTCATCTAGTTGCCGTAATGGAAGAAGAAGACATGCTATGCCGGACACCAAAATGAATTGAATAACTTCGATGATGTTTCTGAAAAGTGTGAGGTGCTCGTGGCTACATAATAACAGCAGCTGTGGTCGAAATTCAGGTTAAACCTCGCTTATCTAGTTTGGTCCGTGGGGGCCACCTCAGAAAGCACGCTAACCCGTTGGTCTCGGCTGTCAATATACAGGGTGTAAACAACCTCATCACGAAGCCGTCAAGTAAGCATTATGTACATCAAGGCCTCTCGTAACTTGACGCAAAAAATTTTGCTGGGAAACGACTTTTTTTTGGGGTGATAAATCATGTTTTGTGGTAGAACTCAATGTAACGCACTCAAAACATTAAGCTGATGTATGGATTGAGTAGTACGGGGGTCGTGAGGTGTTTAAAGTAAAAATATTACAGTAAAAACTTGTATTAACAAAAAAAAAAACCTTAAATAAAATTAAATAATATCTCCGTAACTAGAGGGTTCTCAGGTATTGTGTAGAACAAAAAAAATTACCGCAATAACGGGGAGAACAAGTGCCTTTCGGCTTCGTTAAGAGGTTTTTTACACCCTTTAGATGACAGTCGTTAAGTATATAGTCAGTGGTCCGAAAGTCTGATAACTAATCTTATCAAGGGGTATTTAAACCGTACACATTGGGATATAGAGGTCAGTGTCATGTAAAAAAATGGTAAACAGCTAGCTGCATGAGAAAGACAGAAGTTTATTTATTTCACTACTCCAAGGCGTAGCACACTTGAGTATTTGATATTAACTTCAGTTTGCAACCTCTATGTGTTTTTCAGAAAAAGGGTATTGACAGAAGGACAGTGAAATAAAACGACAGACGGACGAAAAAAAAGTGATCCTATTAGGGTAACTTTTTTGTCGACTGAGTAAGGAACACTAAAAATATCAACAAACAAAATCTAATTAGTCCGTCAGTTAGATAATCAAAACATATTTGACTTGTATTTTATATTTTGTTATATGTAACTCAAAATTGACGAAGATACGACGCTTTTAAAATTCTCAATACGTCATGCCTAGGTATAATTTTTAGAGCGTACTGACGTCATGAGCCCCCACTCCCGAGTTTTGATGCGTTTTATCTTTATCAATATTTATTGATGTACAAAAACAAAAACTACGTGTTTTTTATTTTACAGTACTGTAGCTGACGGACTAAATAGATTTTTAGTTTTTGATACCGTCGTCATACATTTTTTTATTTGTGACAATCCCGCCACTCTATTCCCAAACATCGTGATGCCTATTGAGAGAGATGAGTGATTCTCGATGACTGCACACAGAAAAACATTTAATATTACAGAACAATATCCATTCAAGAATTAGCAAAACCAAAAAACCCTTTACACAAACGAAAGCTTCCAAAAATCCCCAATTAACACACATACTTTTAACAATCCCGAAAATCTGTTACAAAACTCCGATGTTAATAACAATTCTGAAACAATGTAGTCACAGAAACTTCAGTTTTTCACTTTATGCTGAAATATTTTTTGGCGTTAAAAAGCGTCGGATGGCAGCTAAAAGTTTTAATTGCCGCTCAAATTAATGCCTAGCGGTGGAGTTAGTTGGGGATATACGGGTGGATAATTTGAATTGGACTGCTGGTTTTTAAGAGGGAAGTAGGTAAAAACATATTTTTGCTATGCTAACTGGTTTTAGACAAAAAACTGCACTTGTTGCCAGATGCCACATGTCTTCGATTTTTTGTTTCTAGGACATGCCAGTTTCCTCGCAGTTTTCCTTCACCGTCTTGAGAGCAGTGGTGATGAAATAAATTACACAAAGTAATGTGCGTGCCTGGGTTCGATACCACAACGGCTCTCTTATACAAGAAACATTGTTTTTAAAAACTTAAATTGAGTTTCCTCCGCGCTTCGAAAAAATCGACAAAACGACTGTCAAAGATCTACAAAGGACAGCCGGAACATGTTCAGCTGTCATTTATGGATCTTTGACAGTCGTTACAGGTTGTCAGTGGCCCGAAAGTCTCACGAAAGGGTATCCTTTTACCCAGTACTAACTGGGCTATGGAGGTTAAAAAGGTAGTCACTTCATGTAAAATAATGGTATTCAGATGCTTCTGGTTAGACTGGAAGCCGACCCTAACATAGCGAAAAGGCTAGGCAGATAGACTCTACAGGGTGAATTTGAATAAATGCGACAAAATGAAATGGGAGCTTCAGTTACAGTAACATAGTAATTATAAACTGTTTTTTCTACTATCTAAATCGTTAAAAAAAATTACGCGATTATCGTTTTCAAAAGGTCCATTGATGTTATTATCTTTATTTAAGTACGAATTATCGGTATTCCCGTTCATAGCGGTCATTTACCTAATTTAGCCTAGTTTCTAATGTAAGTATCGCGCGACGTTGCCAAACCTCGCATGTGCGCCAGCGCTGATATCCCTTCCCGGCGACCGCGCGCCGCCCACTACCCTTCCTTCGTTCATTACAATTTTACATTTGATATTTTATACATTTTCTTGACAACACGTATTATTGTATATTTAAATTTGTCGCATCTATTCAATTTCACCCTGTATAGTTACACGTTTCCACCCGAATTACTATCTCGTGTGTTTTGCGAACAGTTTTTTATCTCTCAAGCTACATGATAGGCGTCTCGTCAACTGCCATTATTTAGACTTAAACGGTTTCTATCAAGCAAGTAGTAATTTACAGGGAAATATGAACACTTTCTTGTTTCACTTTTTTCTCGCGGGAATATCTAAGTAACACTTCAAGGTATTATTCATCGGTTTTATTTACTTGTATTTCATAAAAAGCGTGTGTAGCGGTGTAGATTGTTTTGAATCAGCGCTCCCTAAAATATAATATAACATTACTCCTGAAATCCTAAAAGCCTCTGCCTAAAAGGATTAGGAAGAGCTCATCATCTGCCTAGCCTTTTCCCAACTATGTTGAGGTCGGCTTCCAGTCCAACCAGATACAGCTGAATACCAGTATTTTACATGGAGCGACTGCATATCTGACCTCCACAACCCAGTTGGTACTGGGTAATACGATACCCCTTGGTAAGACTGGTTGTCAGTCCTTTTGGGCCACTGACTGCCTGTAACGACTAGAGTAGCGGCTGAACTAGGCCGAAGTGTACCCAATTATAGTACCTACACCCAAATTTCGCCGGTTATGTCCAGGGTTTGATTCCCAGGTCAGGCAAAGTGTTATTGGGTTTTCCATAAGGAATTTCTCAGTAGCAGCCACGGAGTCTGGATTTGTGCCCGATTGACGGCAATGAGCTCGTCCTATATTACATGAGACTTAAACATAACTATAACATTCTAACTTCGACATTTTCATCATTGTTATCGCTAGTAGAATGTAATTTTGTCTATTTCCTTGTCTCTGGTGATTCGCTTCGTAAACGTTTTGACCTTACACAAAATGGCCGCACTTATATTTTCATTTAACAGATTTTGCACCATCAACTGTTCTGTTGACATTTTATTTATGGGGTTACTTAGATAAGCCGCCTTTTTAGACAGCGGCGGGCTTAGAGATATACTGGATGTCGACCAATATATTTGGTTTACATTTTAACCCAAACATTACATTGTAAAATGTTAACCAAATAAATTAGTTGGTAATTATGGTAATGTAGCATTATATTATGGTATTGTATTGTATTGTACAGTGGGCTGGTGTCCGCAACTCCACGTCAAAGCGCGTATATTGCGTATGGGCTATAATCCACCACGCGGGCCCAGTGCGGTTTGGTAGATGTCACATGTCTTGTTCTAGAACATGCCGGTTTCCTCACGATGTTTTCCTTCACCGTTTTGATAGCAGTGGTGATGAAATAAATTACACTAAGTAATGCGCCTGTCTGGGTTCGAACCCACGACTTACTGTTCGTAAGTCGGGGCCACCACCACTGGGCCACCGCTGCTCATTATGGTAGGTATTATGCAGTTTGTTCAATATACTGTAAACTTGCTAGTTTTGACTCACGCAGGGTTTTAACTTTAACGACGATTGGAAATGTCTGCTGAGGAGCAGAGGTTTCCAACGCACATGGTAAAAGTAGTTCATTTTCGTGAGTACTACACTCGCTTAAAGTTTTGCCAACGTTTAAAAATCAACCTAAATATTAGACTGGAAGCAAACCTCAACATAGTTGGGACAAGGTGTGATAATATTAATTCTAGCAAATTCTACCCACATTTATATCCTCACCTACCTACAAACTCTAACTTTAAACCCTTCAATCCTTGCCACAAAAAAAAGAAACAAAAAACAAAATTAACGATAGCGAACACAAAAAACAAAAGTTAACCCTGTAAAACTTAGATGCTGGTACAAAAAAACCCCAACGCTCTGTACACAGTTAATTTAAGCAAAAAGTTGATTCAAAAAGTTAATAACATAATGTCCGTTGTTTTAAACGCGAACGGATACGGGTAATGAAGCGAGCACGTGCGCTGTTAAGGGTTAGGTTTACGGGGCTCGAAAAGGCCAGAACAGATAAAAATTAAGGAAGTTGATTTTGTAGTACGTAATTGTGGGTATAAAAGTCGTTACACGTAACCCAAAAAGTCTGATAACCAGTACTTACCAAGGAGTATCTTAATAATATCTGGTCGTACATTTGTCTAGGTCAGATAGACAGTCGCTCCATGTAAAATACTGGTATTCAGCTGAATCCGGTAAGACTGGAGGCTGACCCCAACTTAGTTGGGAAAAGAGAAGGCAGTTGATATGAATTGCGGGTATGAAAACCATTTTCAGGCAGATTAGGTTAGGCAGAGTGCTCCACTGCTGGATATTTTCATCGTGATTATGGGTTTTTAGCCGAAAGACGTGCTTCACAGCCCATGGGCCTCTTTTTGAGCAAATAAAATCTATTTTATCTTATCTTAAGCGCTGGCATGTCGACCTACTCTGCCCATGGCCCCAATTTGCATACCATCTGCGCTACTCTCATCCAGCCCAGACTGAAAGCTTTCTACCATACGTTTAGTTCCTCTGATTTTTCAGATTCATGTGCGTATTGTACAACTATCACTAGCTTCGGTCAAGGAAAACATCGTGACGAAATCAGCATGCCTGAGAGATATTTCTCGACGATATGTAAAGCCAAGTTAATGCCCATAGGCAGGATAAAAACTCTGCCACCAGGTTAGGTACTAACCACACGAAAAATAAAGAAAGCAGACTTAAAAAATCGTAGATTATGTTATGTATTTTATTGTAAGTAAATAAACAGTAAACTAAATGAGGTAAGTTTCCAAGAAAGGTCTTTCACTAGCTTTTAATTTCAACTCAAAAGAGTTTAATTCAAACACGCCATCTTCACAGTTTAGTTCATTCAAGTTCACAAAAAAATCTACTCAAACGGTTCATTTTGAACGGTAACGGCTCTTTCTTTGGTATTACGTTCGTTCTATTTAGAAATCCTTGAGAATGCACCTCGAGGGTTGAAAAGGATTTAATTCTACTCGTTTTCTACAGCGGTTAGTTCGTTTTGTTATTTTCTTAGAGTTTTTTCTAAGCGTTTTTCAAGCCATTTTCCAAGTCATTTGAGCATTCAACTAGGATTTTCTGTTTAGAATGTTAACGTATGTTACCGGTTTTGGACAGTTAAGTGGATAATGAGATCTTAACGTACCGTTAATGAACTTGAAGATTTTTAGTCTTTACCTATCTATATTATTATTGAAAAGCTGAAGAATTTGTTTGTTTGGTTGGTGGTAACTACTGGTTGGAATTGAAAAAATATTTTTGTGTTGGATAGTCCATTTATTAAAGAAGGTTATAGGTTACATAATATCACGCTATGACTAATAGGAGCGGAGTATGAAAGAAAAATGTTGCAAAAACGGGAAAATTGAGTCCTAGTGTGAGCTTTTTTTCTTTTATATGACGCAGACGAAGTTGCGTGGGTCAGCTAGTAAATTATGAAGAGGTTAGTTGGCATGTTACGGGTAATCTTCGGAACTAATAATCCAATACTTACTAAACATTTTTTCACACAAGTGTCCGGTCGAACAAGCCATTTGGTTTGCAGTTTAACCATCAAATTACATTGTAAAATGTAAACCAAATAGCTTGTTCGACCGTACATTTTTTGTTGGTGCTTGAGGCTATAATATTATTTTATACCATGCATATTTGCCGAGCTATCACAATATTTACGGACGAACTTGCGGGTGAATTGCTAGTGATCAATAATTTATTGTTGACTCTGTTAGGTAGGAATAAAACATAACTAGCGAAATATGAGGGTTATTATAGTATCAACAAAACAACAAAATCAAAACATTCACACAATAAATAACAGGTGCACACCTAATTAACCTAATTACATTTTCGTATTCAATACAGAAATCTATTCACTGAAAATTTCAGCACGTAAAACTAATTTATTTGGACAATTTATGAGTGTCTGATAAAAAGTAAAGTAATTAGCCATTTAGCCATTACATAGAAAATATAGGTACAGAAGTTTCAGTTCATACAACGAACAAAATGCACGTACACCTAGACACGCTTCACGTACAGCGAGTGCAAGTGCACTCGCGACCGGCATTTGTTTTAAGATCGCCGCACGTACGCGTCTATATTATGTGCATCATCATCTGCCAAGCCTTTTTCAACCATGTATGGGTCGGCGTTTAGTCTAATTGGATGCAACTGGAGTTCCAGTATTTACATGGAGCGACTGCTTATCAAACAAATCTATCAAATATTAATAGATTAAATATATGATTGGAAAATTTTAACAACCCAAAAAAGAAATGGTTCCCTCTCTACTTATTTAAGAATTAGCTGTGCCCGAAAGGGTCCATATAGGCTTGTGTCCTTAAAAAAATCTAATTAGTCCATCAGTTAGATTATAAAAAAATATTTGACCCGTATTTTTTCTTTTGTTACATAAACCAAAATTGACGAAGATACGACGCTTTTAAAATTCGCAATACGTCACGCCGTGCTATAGTTTTTAGTGCGTTGTGACGTCACGAGCCCCCACTCCAGAGTTTTGATGCGTTTTATCTTTGTCAGTACTCAGTGATTTACAAAAACAAAAAATACGTGTCCATTATTTTCCAATACTCTAACTGACGGACTAATTAGTTTTGCAATTTATTGATGGTGGAAACTAGCCTATTGTTTCTTTCACTTTTTATTTGATATTGCCTTCTATACTTACCTATTTGTTGGTTTTAGAGTATAACCATCGGAGTTATCTACCTGTGATACTACGTTGATTTATATTAATACGGCGGATCGGTATTTTGAAAATGGGTTAGGTTTTAGGACTTATTTCATGTCATCAATATATCCATCCTGTTTAATGTCTGCGTACTACAAAGCTAACATTATCTTGCTCAGCAAAATAATTGCTTAATGCTAAGTTTTACTTTGATTTAGTATCATGTCTTGATTTATTAAATAACTAGCATTTTGTCCGCGTCTGCATTCGCGTTAATTTAGAATAAAAAAAAAACTCTTAACATACTACTGATTTATGATAATATAATTCAACCATGATTCGTAGGATACGTGGTGCCATTTTTTATTTTAAGAACGTTATTGTTGTTTTTTGGGTGCCAGAGCTCATCGTAAACACTCTAGTTGTAACGCTGCGCATAGTGCTTAGATAAGTGTTTCTTGTAGGTACAATTGTTAAAGGTAATATTTTTGTTTTTTTTTTTCGGGACGGACGGTACCCTATTTTTAACACCTGACAACGTGCAAAATTTCAGAATGATAGGTTCAGTGATTTAGTCGTGAAAAGGTAACAAACAAACTTCGCATTTATAATTTTAGTTAGGATGAGGTATTTATTTTAATATACTTCAATTCAATTTCAATGTGAGAGACCCCACATCGAAATTGAATTGAAGTTTAAGAAGATTCGGACACAATCGTTCTGTTTTGAGTCCATTTCTTGACGTGTAAAACTACTTTTTCGGTACTATTATAGAACTAGGGTAGTCTTCGAAACTCCTTGGTGACTAAAGCATTATATGCCCCTTTCACGACCTCACGTAACACGACTTTCGTCAAGAGGTACGAAAAGTACTCGAAAAGTGCTTTAAGCAAGTTTTTTCGATATCGCAAAACGCACGTCAAACGTGTAGCTAGAAGACAAGCTGTTAACAAATAAGGCCAACCATGATGAATAAACGCTATCATTATAACAAAGCCAAACATATCACAATGTAAGTATACTTAACATTCTACCACGAAAATATCAAAACTTTTGAAAGCGCTTACCCTTAACCATAATGTGAGCAAAACTCTAATTTTGCAGCCAACGCCCCGCAAATATGATGGATTGGTTGTTACGTAACTAATTAGGCATGTGTTGGTTTAAAGGATTATTGATCACTGCCTTTTAATCCCTGTGAAATACGTAGAGGATCTTTCTTGAAAAGATTACTTTACTTACGAATTTAATTTTGCCTCATGCAGAGTAGGTATTTGGGAAGTTTTATTGGGTCTTCTCGTCGCGTATTCCAAAGAATCTATAGACTAAGGTCATCATTCAGTGCGTCCTGACTGTTATGACTTACGGAGCCGAAAGGTGGACACTCAACGTAGGTACATCATCATCTGCCAAGCCTTTTCCCAACTACGTTGGGGTCGGCTTCCACACTATCCGGATGCAGCTGAATACCAGTATTTTACATGGAGTGACTGCCTATCTGACCTCCACAACCCAGTTAAAACTGGGTAATACGATTCCACTTCGTAAGACTGCTTGTCAGACTTTTTGGGGCACTGACTACCTGTAACGATTGCCAAAGATGGACAAATGACAGCCGGGACCAAAAAATTACATTCTTTCCGATGCATGGAGGAAACTTGGTATGTAAGGGTGGTCACCCATCCACAGACCAACCTAGGCAAGCACGGCTTAACCAAAAGATCGGTCCTAGCGGCTGTTATTATTTAGTCACGAGCTCCTCCTCCATGAGGACACTCAAGGTACAGTTAGTCCATAAATTCAAGGTCGCTCAGAGTTTTGAGTCTCTCAGCTCTGAAAAATCGCATCCAGATCGAGGTGATCCGACAGAGAACCAGAGTTGTCGACATAGCTCACAGAATAAGTAAGCTGAACTGGCAATGCCACACATATTAGCCGTAGAACAGATGACTGTTGGGGTAGACGTGTTCTTGAGTAAAGACTGCGAATAGGCTTGTGTCCTAAAAAAATTCTAATTAGTCCGTCAGTTAGATGATAAAAAAATATTTGACCCGTATTTTTTCTTTTGTTACATAAATCAAAATTGACAAAGATACGACGCTTTTAAAATTCGCAATACGTCACGCCGTGCTATAGTTTTTAGTGCGTTGTGACGTCACGAGCACCCACTCCCGAGTTTTGATGCGTTTTATCTTTGTCAGTACCTACTCAGTGATTTTCAAAAACAAAAAATACGTGTCCATTATTTTCCAATACTCTAACTGACGGACTAATTAGTTTTGCAATTTATTGATGGTGGAAACTAGCCTATTGGCAAGCGTAAGGTGGAATGCTCTTAGGCTCGGTGAAGCAAGGATTTTTGCAAGGTGGCTGGTAGCGACTGGATGAAAGTTGCCGAGAATCGAGTTTAGTGGAGTGAGATTGAAGGGGTCTATGTCCAGGAATGGACTGTGTGCTGACGATAATGACGATAAAAACTTATTACACGGAGTACATTCTTCTTGCGCGGAGTCCATACTAATTGAGTGGAGTACATGAACATTACAAAATGGAAACTGCTTCAAGCCAACAACACAAAGCGAGCCCGTAACGAATTTAACCAAAAATCTCTCCGTAGGCAAATAACAACAAAAGCTACATTTTCCCTTCCAACCCTTAGTTATTAACAGTATCTTGAAAGATTAATCCCCATTCTGTGGAAACAAAGTCGGCGTAATGTAAACGATACGGGCGTGACAGGTGGGGTACCGGTGTTTAGAGGTGGGAAAGTATCGATACTTTTTATCGATACGAAAACAATTAATAGTCAGGAATCATAGCAATAGTTCGAACCATATAGGCACGCACCACTCAATTTTCGGATTGTGCATTTTGCATAATTATCGCTTGCTTCGGTGAAGAAAAAATTGTAAGGAAATCAGCAGAGCTGAGAGATATTTCGTGACGGCATGAAAAGTTAAATCAGAGACCCATGTGCGGCATAAAACTCTGATACCAGCTTAGGCGCTAACCACAAGAAAGGTAGTCAGGTATTTCTCAGTACGCACGGAGTATGGATTTGTACCCGGTTGATGGCAATAGGCTCGCCACCTTTTCAATGGGACTTAAAACATGTCAGGCGAAATGTGGGTGTACTTTGGGTACCGCTCTGTTTACCCTTTGGGGGATACGAGGCGTGATGTTATTTTCATTTGTTTCCTCAGCAGTCACTGTCCCATGGCATGTAGTTCAAGGTTAAACGATAATCAAAATAAGCATACCAAACATCTCAAACCCGTGTGACCTACATACATACATGTACTCGTACTTAAGTAACCCTACGCAAAAGTGATTGCTGGGAAACGACTGTTTTGCTGGGGTGAAAAATCACGTTTTACGATGGGACTCAATGTAACGCATTCAAAACATTGTCCTGATGGATGGATTGAATAGAACGGGGGTCGTGGAGGTATTTAAAACATAGTTATAATGCAAAAAAAAAAAAAAATACTTGTAACTTTTACCATCAATATAACTCTGTAACTAGAAGCTTCCCAGGTATAGTCCAGAACAAAAAAATGATCGCAATGACGGGGAGAACAGTGCCTTTCGTCTTCGATAAGGATATTTTTACACCCAGTGTTCTATCGACAGACCATCTTCCCCGCCCTTTTCGCCGGTACTCAAGTATACGGGCACATCTGTAACACGTCAAGACCAAAGTATGCTGATAAGATTTTTTTCGCCATTTCCCACGGAGGCGGCGGCCGTTTTCAGGAGTTTCTACCTTTTCGGTCTGGGAGGGTTTTTTTTTTTGTTTTAGTAAGTGAATCGGCTGAACTGTTTATTGGTAAGTGGTTAGTGTTGTATAGATTATTGATACTTTGAGTAGCTTTAGAAGATTGTATAACTACTCATCTATTTCGATAGTCATTTACACATTTGAACGTCAAGTTAACAAGAGACAGTCCGCTGTAAACTAAATCCAGCTAAGAAGAAAAAATGGTGGAACGAACGCCGCAGGTTTTTTTTTTTAGTTTGAAGCAGTGATGTTAACGATGATAAATTGTCACCTAGCTGATTTTGGCCAGAGCGACTGCATTCGAAAGCTTTTTAAGAACTTTGGAATGATGCTCTTTCACATATGTATGCAACTGTGGGCGAAAACAAAGTGGACCGGTCAGAACACCTTTGACGACATTCTATGGTATAGCTGTAGGTGGTCTAGCTTTAAGGTTATCACCAAAGCAGTAGGTTGAATTTAGAGCAACCAGATTTTGCCAGTTTGCCATTAGATGCCAATAATGTCACCGGGCTGTTACTTAAAATATACGGTACGAAAGAAACTCGGTATGTAACCTAGGCAATCTCCAGGTTAAGACGCGCTGGTTTAACCTGAAGATTGATCCGAGCAGCTGTTATTGTTTAGCCACGAGTCACAGTGTCCATGTTTACCAAAAAGATGACGGTCTGATTATCTAAAAACAGGTGTTTTAAACACATTTTCATGATCACTAAACCAAATCACCCGATTAGACATGCTAATCTACTGTTTTCTCTAACCGTGGTGGGAGAGGTTGTTTAAAATCCTGGTTAGTGGTTAATCGGTGTATTTTGACGTTTGCACGACGTTTTTCGGTAAAGTGACAAGACAGATAACAAATATTGACACAATATGAAGGTTGTAATTATTATCTTCACAGTTACATCCAGATACTAGTATCAGATAATTATGGATGGTATTTAAAAGTACTTCAATTTATTCCCATTTCATTTACCTAATTTTGCCTGTGTTCCACCAAATATACTGAATGTGCACCAAAATATGTTAATTAAAATATGTCATAACGAGCATCTATTTAACAATTAAACACTGTATATTCTCCTTAAAGCGTAGTCGACTTAATATTTGGTGCACGATCAGTATTATTTGGTGCACGATCAGTATTTTTCGGGGAAGAAAAGATTTTTGGTGAACACAAAAATATTATCCGATAATTATTATTGTGAGAATTTAACATGCAGTAGTTTACTTTGAATTATATTTTGGAATAGGATGACGTTTTGGACGAGTTTGAAACCGTTGAAAGACTTTTGCGAACTCCTCGTCTGTATTTTTAGGGTTCCGTAGCCAAATGGCAAAAAACGGAACCCTTATAGTTTCGCCATGTCTGTCTGTCTGTCCGCGGATAATCTCAGTGACCGTTAGCACCAGAAAGCTGAAATTTGGTACCAATATGTATATCAATCATGCCGACAAAGTGCAAAAATAAAAATTTAAAAAAACATTTTTATTAGGGTACCTCCCCCAGACGTAAAGTGGGGAGCGATTTTTTTTTTAATTTTGACCCTGACGTGTGATATATTGTTGGATAGGTATTTAAAAATGAATAGGGGTTTTCTAAAATCATTTTTTGATAATATTAATATTTTAGGAAATAATCGCTCCGAAAGTCAAAAACAATGTGTCCCCCCCCCCTCTAACTTTTGAACCATAAGTTTAAAAAATATGAAAAAAATCACAGAAGTAGACCTTTATATGAACTTTCTAGGAAAATTATTTTCAACTTGATGAGTTGAATAGTTTTTGAGTTATATAGCACTTTTTCAAAAAAACGCAAATGATAACTTTGTTTTTCATACAAATACTATGAAAAACAAAGTTATTTTTGCTGACGAAAAATGTTGGTATTTTTAATGGTCTGGGAAGCTACGGAACCCTACAGTGAGCGTGGCCCGACACGCTCTTGGCCGGTTTTATTTGACTGCATCGACCGGTGCGTTTGTTTTCTATTACGCCTTGGTGCTTTTACACTAAATTAGTAACAATTTATTTTTCGTCATGCATGCGTAAAATTAGTAATGCGCTACTTTTTACTATCCATTACATTTAATTTTAAAACTGTTATGTGTGTTACCCCCCACCCTATTTGACCGTATTAAAATCATCATTTCATAATATGTTTTTAAATACACTTTTGAAGAAATAATATAAAAAATGAAAAATATTTTAGTAGTATTACGAAACCATGTGTTTTTTTTCTTTCCGCTCTTTGCTTTCGCCAGGTTGAAGGAGAAGCAAAGGTTAATATAAAAAAATAGTTTTTTTCTATATTTTTTTATTTAGAACACAGTAAATATTACTTTTAAATTAATCCTGTTTATCTATGATATTCTAATAATAAACACAATTTGAATATTCAAAAAATGTTTACGCCATAAAAACGCATATTGCTTTGCCGAAAAAAAGAAAAAAGAATTACCTCTGACTAATATGCATTGAACCAATTTGGACTAAGTATAGGTATAGTTATCCGTGGCAATTTTCATTCCCGCACACGTTTTGGAAAACTGACATAAAAAACGCACACGTGTTAAATACCATGTTGAACCTAATCGTCGTGCGTTAAGAACCAGTTTTCGAGAAAGTGTATTGAAAATTGATATTTCGCGATTTTTTTATAGCATTTAAGTGATAAATTGTTTGCAACAAGCACATAAGACGAAGTCTGAAAGTGGTGCCGGTGACTGAAAAGTTGTGTGGTAATCGGTTGGCTTGGTCATGTGATGCGGAGGAATGAGGAAAATGTAGTGTCGAAAATTTGAGTATGACTGCGGATGGGTAGGTATAATAGTAGAGGAGGACCAAAGAAACGATGTATGAATGTTATGGCACGAAAGGAGGGGTTTGATGATGAGTTATAGAGAATTATGGAAGTAGAAGATATGTTGCGCTGACCATAAATAAATTGCGACAAGGGCAAGATCATCATAAGATCTGGGGGCACGGCAGTGCCCCCGCCAAGTCGAGCGCGAAGCAAACACTGCCGTACCATCCTTTACTGGAACCATTTCGCCGCATTTTCAGGCCCCTATTTGAGAACCTCTGGATAAGACCAGAACGCAGAAATTTTCGTCATCCAGTAAACTATAATCACATACATAAAATCCAAAATTTCAAGTCTGTAGGTCATTTAGTTCCGAAGTTAGGCGAAAGCAAAGTTTCGCATTTATGACACTCACTCACTCACTCACTCATGATCATCAAAATAGAACTAGTACTTTCCATAAACTCAGAGAGCTGAAATTTGGTACAGAGTTAGGGTTTAATGGCCACATAAAGGGAAAACTATAAAAACTAGGATAGTCGAAGATCTGGAGTACCTGGTGAAGTGGTGACCCTGATTAGAAAACACAAGAGCCCAACCAAACTATTAGAGAGATCGACATACCGCCTTTACAAAAAATATTCAACTTGGTTGGCCGCTTCATTTGATGTCAAAAATCGAAGGTCTGAAGTATCTGATGAAGAACCCTCAGCTGGTCTCAGCTGTATTAGAGACTAGCTTCTGCCCGCGACTACGTTCGCGTGAATTTCCCGGTTGCAACATTTCTTATTGCTGCTCCGCTCCTATTGGTCACAGCGTGATGTTATATAACCTATAACCTTCCTCGATAAATGGACTATCCAACGCAAAAGAATTTTTCAATTCGAGCTAGTAGTTCCTGAGATTAGCGCGTTCAACCAAACAAACAAACAAACTCTTCTGCTTAATAATATTAGTAGGTATAGATATGGTAATGCCCCCTTCTACTATTGGTACATAAAAAAAATCAACTGTCATTGCAAAAATCCAGCGTAGTGGGACAAATCTTCTAATTTAATCTACCCTATAGCGTCCCACTGCTGGGCGAATGCCTCCTGCTTTTGCTTTTTTAATACGCATATAAATAAAATTAAAGGAAAACTCTGGATAAGACTAGACTGGCTTTTGTACTTATACTTACAAGTTTACAAGAAGAAATAGTCGAACGATTAACTTTATTCTACTCGAACATTAAACAAATTAAATAAACAAATTACACTAAAATATTAATTTCGTATAGAGAGGAGGCCTGTGTCCCAGCAGTGGGAATATTAATATTATGATGATGATTAAAAACGCTCAAAATTTTGTCAAAATATAATGCATTGGACTAAGAGTGGCGGTGATACCCGCAAACGTCGCTAGATGGCGCTGACTGTATTTTAAAACGCGCTTACGTTTGTTTTTCCGATAACCTTATATGGCGAAGTGGCAACCGGCCGCGTTAGTCGTTTACGACATTCTTCTACTGCACTTGAAAACGTTTGCTAGGGATTAGGAGGGATTATTTGCATTTCATTGATTTCGCTTATTATGTCGTGAGGTTTGCTAAGGTTAGCAAGTTGTTATTATAATAATTCGAAGATTTGAATAGGTTAGGAATTTTTTGAAGAAACAGTACTTCGAAAATTCTCTAATAATTTGATTCACGAATTATTGCCTATTAAGTCAAAATTTGAGATCATACCTCGGGCCTACGTGTACAGAGAACAATTCCCAATCTGTGTAGCGTATGCTCTAACAATTCACAAGAGCCAAGGTCTAAGTCTAAAAAATGCCCTCATGGACATTGGCACCTCCATATTCTCTTGTGGAAAAGCCTACGTGGCGCTTTCACGAGTAACCAATCTTCATGTGGTTCACCTCATAAATGTTGACTTCAAGAGTATAAAAGCTCAAGCTTCAGCGATCACCGAATACAACCGGCTTAGGCGTAAATACCGCGCTGATCTTTCAGAAATTAAACCGTCTAAAATAATAAATAATGAACGCGAATGGGCCATACGAAAATCTGTTGCTACTGTATATAATAATCTGAACCGGAAAAAAAGAAAAGAAAGATTTGTAATAATAAAAAAACTACTCCTAAAAAGAAAAAAAACTGTGTCAAATAAGAAAATCTAATAAAATAAATCAATATGCCCCTCGTTTCTACAAAAAGAAGTGAAATCCCACCAAAAACATTCTGTAAAAAACTAGCCAAGTCTCGATGGAGCTGCTTTTTTATCTCTAAAAAGTAATGAAATCTAGACAAAGTCGTGCCATGTCTAAGGTTCCTTACTGCAATTTCTTTATTATTATAATTAATGTTGTGTGACTTGGCCGTTGAACATTCTTTATACGTTAGTGGGTACCTACAAGTCAATTTTGTAGTGACAATAGATATGACATTACGTGTAAACAAAATTAATGTTCAACGGCTAAGTCACACAACATTAATTATAATAATAAAGAAATTGCAGTAAGGAACCTTAGACATGGCACGACTTTGTCTAGATTTCATTACTTTTTAGAGATAAAAAAGCAGCTCCATCGAGACTTGGCTAGTTTTTTACAGAATGTTTTTGGTGGGATCATGTTTGCAACAAGTACAATCAGTATTGTCCTTAAATAATCATGAATAAATTCTTAAAACAAAAATATTATTATATGTTCGAATCCCGGTAGGAGCAAATGTTTGTGTGATGAGCATGGACATTTGTTTCCGAGTCATGGATGTCTGGTGACCAGTCAGATTACCAAACATTAATTCACAAACTTTTACTTGACAAGCAACGATTTAGTAAACACATTATTTGTCATTTCATCAGTATACAATAACAAGTTTAGCAAATAATTCACTTCGCAAAATAATTATCACATAAACTTTTATTTAATAACGTATTATTTGACAAACAATTCATTGTTTTTTCGTTTTATCTCATAAAACAACGTTTTAAATAAAGACGTTACACAAATTGATTGTGCCATTTAAAAAAAAAAAGAAAATAAATGAATTTGGTTTCCTATAAGCACAAATTTTGTGACAGAAATGAATCGCTGCAGAACCGACTCCACGTAGACTTTTCTGCCCTACCCCTAGAGTGTAATTTAAGCCCGCGTAGGCGCGGAGGGGCGAGGCGGGCCGCGAGCTGAGGAGCAGGTGGCTTTAACACTCGCCGCCGCGGCTGAGGCTGGCCGGCTTCAGCCGGCCAGCAAGCCGAAGCTGCGGTGGTGAGCGTTAAAACCCTCTGCGACGATAAGTTCGCGTGTGACCGCCGGAGCCCCGCAGCGCCGGAGCCGTGACAGAAACCATGCCTGCTGCATGTTGCATGCTGCATGTTTGCATACTGCATGCTGGCTGCTTGTTGGTTGCATGCATGCTGCATGCTTGCTGCATGCTTGCTGCATGCTTGCTGCATGCTTGCTGCATGCTTGCTGCATGCTTGCTGCATGCTTGCTGCATGCTTGCTGGCCTTGCTGCATGCTTGCTGAATGCTTGCTGGCCTTGCTGCATGCTTGCTGGCCTTGCTGCTCGTTTGCTGCATGCTTGCTGCTCGCTTGCTTCATGTATAGAGTATGCCTGTTTGCATGTTATGAAAAAACTATGCATTTCCTTAATTATTTCTTAAAAAAGAGTAATAAAAAAATACTAGCCTGTAAATTATTTTGTTGAAACGTGATTTGTCCAAACGTATCTAAGAAAAAAATGAAAAAAATATAAATGAATAAATATCATCTGATGTATTTGATAAAAGAAGTATTTGCCAAATAAATGTTTGTAAAACGAATATTTTTAAAATAAAACATTTGCGGAATAAGTTGTTTGCGAAATAAATAGTAGACGAAACGTTGGTTGTAAAATGAAAATTTGTCAATGGACTTTTGGTAAAACATTAGTGAACCTGGATGTCTTTAAGTATGTATTTACAAACAAAAAAAGAAATATATGTAGTATATCAACTATCTGGTGTCCACGACACAAGCCTTGCTTAGTGTGGCACTAGATGGCGCTGTGTGTCAATGTCCAGCGATATTTATTTATTTATATATTAATTTTAAAATCGACGTATATACCGAGCGTTCGGGCTGACACCTCAGACTCGGCTTATTCATGAAAAGAAATCCAATCAAAAAGATATGAGTATATATGTAAAACTATTAAAAAGAAGTAAACTACACTACATTTATATCAAAACACTTATCTTGTACATAAAAATACCTACAACTCAGATCTTGATACTCTTGACAGCCCTAAAACTCAGTTATATAAATAAATAAAAAAATAGTAAATAAATTAATTAATAAGTAAATTAAATAATAAATAAATAAAAGTTATCAAATTGTTAATCATAACTTTTAACAACAAAACAAAAAAAAAGCCTTCCCTCTTTAAAAATAACAGTAAAAATAAAAACTCAACACTGCAAGGAAAGAAAACAACGTTTTTATTCGTTTATTATTCGCCGGGGCGGCCTCTAAATTTGGCAGCAATGTAATTAAGCTCATCGCGTGTCGGAATAAATCTGTCAGGCCGTTGGACGCGACACTTTTCAATGGGAATAAAATTGCTAATGATCGGATACGGCTGTAGCTATTGGAGAGAGAGTAATTGCTTCGATGAGTGTGCGTTGATTATGTTGTTTGATTGGCTGGGTTATGGGTACGTTTTAACTACATCAAAAGTGTCCTTAAACTACTAATCAATGTTTAACCCGGCGTCATAGGGGTTGGGTCTGTGCGACCCATCACATTTTATTGCGCTTCTAGTTCGGTTACTATGCGTGCGAAATTGCCGTTCTTCTCAATAGCTGGAACTTTTGAGTTGTTCTATGCGTCTCAAGCAACATCACAGCCGCAGTGGGAGTTACAGGTGCACAAAATTGAACAAGGTAGGTATGTGAGACCCATCCCCGCAGTCAGTGTAACAATTTCACGCCATTTTGTATAGATATTGTTTTACTTATTATCTGTGTTTTGATCCTTTTATATTTGATGTTCTGTTGTTGTTTACAATTGTATTTACTGGTATATAGTTCAATGTATTTTATTTATATATCTGTGTAGAATATATAGGACCATTTTGTGCTGACTGTACCAAAGACACGAAGTGTTTTTTTTTCTTCAGTTAATTTAGTTTCCTACAAAAAGTGACATTAAACATTAAGGCTGATTGTTTATTTAAATATAAGACTTTTTTTTTGTTGACATTTGCCGTTCTTTTTTTAAAGTTCCATTTAAATTAATTAAAACATAAATATAATATGATATTTGTATTTCATTCATTTACTTAGATACCTAAAAAACTAAAATGAATAATATTAACTTTACTATTTATACAGTATTGGAATAATCTTGACATTAATAAACGGGTCGGTGAGACCCACCCCAACGTCCGTGTAACACTTTTCCACCCCCATGACGCCGGGTTGATGTAGTATGACCCTACTATACAACGTGCAACGTTAAATGCGCAAAACCTCAGACACCCCAAATGATTTTTAATTTATTCTGTTGACCTAATTCTGACACTAAAAAAAAACATTTAAAAAATTTATGGTTTTATGTGCTGTTTTAGTTTTACTGGCAATTAGATTTACTGGCAAGAACTATTATTATCCCGCGTATGAGAAAATTTAAGTTGGACGACAACCGTTTGTGTTTGATTGTTTACCTATTTTGGCGGGTTTGCGCACGTGATGGCTTGGTCTATTAATAAATAGACAGAGCAGCATTTTTAATGAAGATTTTTTTAAAGTGTGACCTATATTAAAATTAAAAAGTGGTTCAATTGATTCTGCTCGTGATTCTGATCAAACTGTTTTCAAGTTTTGCTCATTTAACGTTAAACGATGTATTAATGTTTTTATTAAACATGGACTCGATGATCTGAAATACATTTTATTATTATCATTAAACCATGGACTATGTTGAAGAATTCCGATAAAGAAGTTCGGCTTTAGGTCCTTCAGAGCATGCGGCTTCCCTGGTAACTGATGAACGGACAAATTAATATGTGAATGTTTCATTTAATTATTTTTTTTTTTTTACTTAGTTTCACCTGTCCCGATGTTTGTCTGTCTGTAATCAAATCTTGAAAGTTAAATTTGATCCACTTCCCGGTTACCGATTGCGCTGAAACTTTGCACGCATATGTATATTAAGTGACCATGCAATATTATGCTGATATGCTAACATGGAGCTGATTTGATGATGGAGCTGGAAGGTGGCCATAGGAACTCTGTAATGAAACGACGCAACCCTATCGAAAAAAGCTTGTTTAAAAAATACTTTTAATTTATTTAACCTCTTCTTTTTGCTTTGTTGAAAATACAACATTGTGCTTGTATTTTGCTATTCTTTAATGTGTGTAAAAACAAATATTAGGCTGTAAAAGTTTTTTTTTTATAGTCATAAATACTTTTATGTTAACGACACTTCGCTTGATGTTCCTCTTCTTTTTCGTGTGGTCAGTACCTTACCTAGTGTCAGCGTTTTTATGCCATCTTCTGATTAGGCTTTACATGCCGTCGATAAATATCTCTCAGGCATGCTGGTTTCCTCGTGGTGTTTTCCTTCAGGGAAGCAAGTGATACTTATACAATACGCGCATGAATCTGAAAAATCAAAAGGTGCGTATCTTGATTTCAAACGTTTGGAAAGAAAGATCAGAAGAAAGAAGAAGTAGCGATGGACAAACCTTGCAGCCAAGCCATTGGTAGAGTACCCGAAATTGTTACGAATGATTTCTACTAAACGACTTGCGATTCGATCATCGGATCGGAACGGATTTTGCAGTTTCTGAACTATATTTAATCGTGTACCTACACAATATTTAAAGTTTATATTACCACAGCAGCCGAGGACGTCTTCCGCGACAGGCGATCGTGCTGAAAGTATGAAAGAACGAAAGAAGAAAAGCATTTATTAGCCCGCACAGGACAAAACACATATAAATTGACAGTATATTTACAACTAATAAAAATAAGTAAAACGATGACGACGCAGACGCGAACGGTTCCGCGCGTTCGCCTGTCGTCGTATCCGATTACATTAGAATACAACATAGTAGGAATGAAACTATTTGACTAGGCGACGAAACGGTATACGTTTGCAAGCGATTGTACCGATTAAAGTCGTTAGTACAATAAAGTACACATTTTTTCATGAATATGTACCGCATTGAAATTAAGGTAATCATCCATGGTCGTACTGGAGAGGATGACACGTATTTGTCGACATCCTGCCGGACGCGATTATCTGTCGCCGCATATGGATGCGATGGAACGATACGAATGGTCGTATCCTTTCCAATCCGATGCGATGCGAGACGTTTGGTGGATATCATACTTTACACTGTAGTTAGAACACCGAAACCATACTAAAATTGATGGCCGCTATGAATCTCCATAATTGATGTGCGCCTGTACCAATCTAGGACTAATATTTACTTTGGTAGACTCGATTTGTTAACTAATAGTTGCTTATCAGACGGAGACGCTCGTGTTTGGGGAAAAATTTCGGCGATGCTGATTGGATGGGGCTTTGAAAATGGCGGGAGCTGTGAAAATAATTCAGATATCACAAGATCCATATAAGTACATTCATAATAGGCATGGACATGCATTTTTTGTTTTTGTAAAGCAATGAATGTTTAGAAAGATAAAATGCATCGAAACTCGGGAGAGGCTCATGTCGAAAGTGTATAACTTTCGTCATCTAGGCATGATTTGATTTGCTGGCAAGTTTTCAATTATCTGTGTGGTTTACTAGCCGTGACTTTTATTTTGGGACTAACTTCTATATTACGTTATCTGTTAATGGAAAAGTATTTAATAGATCAAATGTATGCACGTGGACGAAGCAGAAAGAGTATGTCAGGATTGCAGCTGCCACCGTAGATGCGGGCCTGTGGACGGTTAGCTATGGGCTAGCTAGCCGTCCGTCCGTCTAATGACGACAGGCCATGTCGACGGCGCGTTCGTGTTCCACGCGCGCCTCAAAGAGATGTCAGCATAAGGGGCCCGCAAGGGCCGAAGTCTGCCGGGGTAGCGGGCCTGTTCGAAAGAGATACCGCGGCCCCGGAACATAAAGGGCGAGGAAGGAACATGGATGGGTTTTAGTCAGTAAGAGTCTGACACTCCCTCCCGCTCCGCCCAGAGTGGGAGAAGTCATTTGATGATTTCCCATCCTAAAAAAATGATCGCAGCTGAGGTACCGTTGTGTAATTTCTGCCAAACAAATCGGTAACGAAATCAGTTTATGTATTACGTAGGAATTATAGTTTCATCATCGTCTGCTTAGGCTTTTCCCAACTATGTTGGGGTCGACTTTCAGTCTAACCGAATGCAGCTGAATTCCAGTATTTTACATGGAGCGACTGCCTATCTGATCTCCACATCCCAATTAGTACTAGGCAATAAGATACCCCTTGGTAGGACTGGTTGTCAGACTTTTTTGCGCCGCTGACAACCTGTAACGATTGTCAAAGATCTTCAAATGACAGCCGCGACCAACTGCTCAACGAGCTTAGGGAGGCACGAAGGACACCCGGTATGTATTGTCGTTGTATATTGTTGTGTATTGTTATAGGACAAGAAATCGACGACTAATTAAAAAAAAAATTGGATGTATTCAGTTATTACGAAAATGTACTTAAGGGCACTGTAATTTGCTAGCTAGCCGTCCGTCCGTCTAACGACGACAGGCCGTGTCGGTGCGTTTGTGTTCCACGCGCGCCTCAAAGAGATGTCAGCATAAAGAGAGGGGCCCGTAAGGGCCGAAGCCTGCCGGGGTTGCGGGACTGTTCGAAAGAGATACCGCGGCCCCGGAACGTAAAGGGCGAGGAAGGAACATCTAAACTGACAGATGTCAAATGTGATCTTTTAACTCGGCCCTAAAGTAATGGGTGGTCACTTCATAGACCAACCTAGGAAAATTATAGTTTATTGTTTGTTAATCTGCAATAATTATTTCATACTAATAGACACTGATTAAACACAACACTAACCCCTGCCAGCAAGCGATACGCTGACCTGCCCTGACCTGCGTTGTTGTTATAATTAACGGCTACCAAATAGCCCATTTAGATATTAATTAATTTGCGGGGGAAAGCCAAGCCACGTGTTTATTCGTAGATTCTGGTCATTATGTCGGATACACTGTATATTTTGCTTGAAATACATCATCATCATCACCATCATCAGCCTTTTAATTTTCCCACCGGTGGGACACAGGCCTCTCTAAGAGAGGGAGTGGCCTTTAATCCACCACGTGGGCCCAGTGCGGGTTGGTAAATGTCACATGTTTTCGAATTTTTTGGTTCTAGGACATGCCGGTTTCCTTCACCGTTTTGAGAGCGTTCAAATATATATCTGTATTTATTTAAATACACTTCCATTTTAGGTTTCTGTACCTAATTCGGCAAAAATGGAACCCCTTTATGATCACTTTGTAGTCCCTCTGATCGTCCGTCAAGATATTTCTTCTCAGGAACGCGTGTCAATCAATCTGAAAACAATATCCAAGTTCACACGCCGCCGCCGGCGCGGCGCGGCGCGCGGCGTGGCGGTCCTGGCGTTTGGCGCAGTGTGTATCTTTTCGAGTAGTTAGTAAATAAAGTTATATTTTAAGTCGCTCTATTCAAATATGGGCGCATTGTCCCGATGGGTCGCGTCTCGGTGTAAATTGACCCTTAGATCAGTGAAAACATGAAACTTGCAAGTCAACGCGATCAGAAATAATTTTATTGTGATCGTTTATGTCGCATATTTTGTGATTTCACAAGAGAATCATAACCTATTGGGCACTTTCTGAAAACTCATCTATAAATGAGGTAAAAATATATATACGGATAACTTTTAATAGCGCGATTTAGAATTTTGATGTTAGTTTTTCATTAGTGTTATATATTATTATACATGGTGCTTTAATACTTTTAGTAGTGCCGCTACTTAGATAAATAAATTCATTATGTTTTTGATGGGACTTCCCATCGGGCACGTGGTCATAATTGTAAACATAGAAAATAAACTGGTCCTAAGCCGTCATTGAATTAACTAAAATACCCATAGAAATTTGTTTTAAAAGACTATTTTTAGAATTATCTAAAAATAGCACGACCACGCTCAGATTATTTTAACAAAATTTACAATTGTTGAAACCCAGTTCAAAAATATACGTATATTAATTCTTAACAGGAATCGAGTTACATAGGTTTACAAGGACAAAAAATAATGAATACAGAAGTTCACTTCTTTACAAACGGAAGAAAACGCATTATAATATCTCACTTTTTTGTTTAGTTCATAATTAATTCACTTTGTTTTTAATCATTTTTAATCTAATCGAATATAATAATTGTTTGTTGTGAATGTTGTGCATGCCTATAAGTGACGTATTTACACGCACTGTAGACTTATAATCACCTTATGGAACCAATCTTGTAAATATGTCGTTGGTGTGCCTTATCTAATAAATAAATAAATAAAAACGCACGCACACATAGACACGCTTCACGTACAGCGAGTGCAAGTGTACTCGCCACTGTCATTTCTTTGATATAACTGCACGCACACATAGACACGCTTCACGTACAGCGAGTGCAAGTGTACTCGCCACTGTCATTTCTTTGATATCACTGCACGCACACATAGACACGCTTCACGTACAGCGAGTGCAAGTGTACTCGCCACTGTCATTTCTTTGATATCGCTGCACGCTTCACGTACAGCGGGTACAAACGTACTCACGAGCGTCATTTGTTTGAGATCACCGTACGTACGCGTCTATGACTACTACGACCGTGCGCCTGCGGTCGGTGCAGGACACACAGAACAGACGTGAGACTCTCAGTCAGTTCCGCGTCTCTTATATACGAAATGTATAGAAGCGTCACGACGCAAAACATATAGAAAAGGCAGGGCGCGTATACGACGCTGGCCCGTCTGCGCCCTGTTGGAAAACAGATAGAAAGGACGGGGCACGGGCGCGAGCGGCCGAGGGGCGGGTGAGAAGAGGGGTGCGGGCGTGGTGGGGCATGGGTGCCATGAATCGCGTCGCTCGGCGTCTCTAGTGGTGCCTATGCGTCACACCCTCAGGCTGTGGGACTGTTGGGCTGCGGGAATGATCGAAAGAGATAACGTGGCCCAGGAACATAAAGGGCGGGGAAGGAAAATGGATGGGTTTTAGTCAGTAAAAGTCTAACACTCTCTCCCCCTCCGCCCAGAGTGAGAGAAGTCATTTGATGATTTCCCATCCTGATGGCCGCCCCGTCAGCGCCTTGTCCGCGCCCTGCACTCCTCTTTGCTCGTTGCGCGGCGCATGGCCTTCTGTATCTATCTATTTAGTGACTTGAGTTCCTCGTGTAACCTAAGTATAAAACTGTACACGTGGAGAGGTTTAGCTCTGAAACAAATACCTGTAGTCTCGACCAATTATCCTCTGCGTGGGCATCAAAACAGCGAGGATGAACACTTTGCTGTAGATCAATCTGTTAATTGGAACAGCTTTATTCTATGTTATGTTATATTCTATGTTATGTAATATAGTCTGTACGCATCTTTAGATTCTGCTAAAGTGACCTTTTTTGATCCTCTGGTCATAAACGGGCACCGGTAGCGAGTACTACGCATCTGAATTTTGATCTATAAAACACCGTTGCAAAAAAAATGCAATTCTTACCCCAACCCTCTAATTTCATAGCCCCAAAAAATAGGGGTCAATTTAATTAAATCGTCCAAACGAACCGCTTCGACGGGTCTAAATAAATCATGGAAGGCTTTATCGGTGGTCCAGTTGAGGTTCTATTAATGAGACCCCCCGCTGCGGAGGATTTTAACGCCTTTAGACATCTTAAGTTTAATCTTCCGTAATGAATGCTGGTTTACGTTTTGTTGGGGCGGCGAAAAAACGGTTGACTGTCATTTCGGGGCGAGGAGGAAAAGTCGATTTTGTTAGAAGACAGGATATTTTCCTTTTTCGGTTATTGAGGTATGCTGAAAAAGTAAGAAATTGCAGAAAGTGTGACCACCAGAGTTGCCAAGGTGTTTCGAGTTGTTGAGTGACTACTTAAGGAGGTCAGATCGTCGAGTCGTTTTATCACCACTAAAATTACTTAGGCAGAGGAAAGATTTGATGTTATGTTTGTGGTTCCCTATCCATTTGCATAAAATTTTAAGACCTAATATAACTTAGCATAATTTTGTTTGGCATAATTATATTTTCGCATAATACAATTACGCATAACAGCTTACGCATAATTTTTTAAGCATAATTTCTCTAACCATAATAATGATTAAGCATAAAGTTCCAAAGCATAACTTTTTTAAGCATAATATCCTAAAGCATACATTTATTTACGCATAATGATATTAAAACATATTTTATGGGTATAACAATGAAATAATTATTAACTCCTAGAATATTAGACACTATACACGTTTATACAATATTGTTCTAATGAAATTTGTAGGCACTTGATATTGTAGGTAGAATAGATTTTTTTTTTTTATTTTTCTAAGTAGACGGTGGTGTCAGGTAATATATAACATATTAATATAATATAACGTATTGAACAATTTTGTGGGTTTATTTTTCGCTGTAGGAAGCATGAAGCAAGCAAGCATACAGCATGCAAGCAAGCATGCAGCAAACAAGCAAGCATGCAGCATGCAAGCAAGTATGCAGCATGCAAGCAAGCATGCAGCATGCAAGCAAGCATGCAGCATGCAAGCAAGCATGCAGCATACAGCATTCAAGCGAGCATGCAACATGCAGCAGGCAGGTTTTCTGTCACGGCTCCGGCGCGGCGGCGCTGCGGGCCTCCGGCGGCCCCACGCGTCCTAATCGTCGCAGACGGCTTTCGCTCACCACCGCAGCTTCGGCTTGTTGGCCGGCTTCGCCGGTCAGCCTCAGCCGCGGCGGCTCGCTCGCAGCCTCCTGCACCTCAGCCCGCGGGCCGCCTCGCCCCTACGCGCCTACGCGATTTTAAATTACACTCTAGGGGTAGAACAAACAAGATTACGTGGAGTCGGTTTTGCGCAGTAATTTGGTTCTGTCACTAACTTTTGTTGCACAGCATATTAAATTTTTACACAACGTAAAATTAAGTTTATTGCAGCTAACTACACGGGTAGTCGACCTTTACATAGTTTGGAAAGGCTAGGCTCTTTGATAACAAGCTTTGGTTTATTTTGTTTTGTGAGTCTACTCTATCCCAATGCTGGCTCTCCTTTTGGGTAGATTTCCTTTTTAAAAAATAAAAATAAAAAATCTACCTATTAGTCTCTCACCTACGGGGATATATATGTATACGTATGTATGTGGGTGACAAGCTAAATTTAGCCACACTCTACAGGTCGCAATTATGAACCGATTGCATTCAAACTTGGCCAAAAAATCGAAAAGGTCAAAACTTAGGCTAAGTTCGTGAATAGGCGGAATTTGTCCATGGGGGGCGGTTTTTCTAAAATCAGTTTTTTGCCCATAATGTTGTTTACAATTTGTCTTCTCCAACCAATCCGATATGAATGAGTGCAGATCATCATGTTTTGGTTTGGTTAATCGATGAAATGAGTCCAGATCTTCACGTTGTTTGATTTGGTTTCTCGATTGGTTTAATATTGAAATTAGCTTAAGTTAATGCATGGGTTGCTTGTTAGGTGCCATGGCAGTTTTGATTGGTGAAATCATCAAAATCGCGGGATCCACACACACACATCCCGCAGGAATGTTTTCCGTGTTTCACTAACGATCCATATTCAGATATTCCATTTCCTTTTAACATTTCTTAAAAACAAGCAAAATGTTTCCAGAAACTCTTTGGAAGAAAATCAGGCAACTAAAACAAACTTGCATTGTTATAATAACTCTTGAAACTAAAGCCAAACAGAAAGACCACGTACAGAAGTTCAGTTTCATACAACGAGTGAAAACGCACGGACACATAGGCTACTACTAGACTACGGTTACTCATTATTACATCACCTACCTGCTCGTAAAAGTCCCGTTCAAAATCGGTCCTGCCCATAAGAAATTAACTCAAACATCATCATCTGCCTAGCCTTTTCCCAACTATGGGTCGGCCTCCAGTCTAACCGGATGCAGCTGAATACCAGTATTTTACATGAAGCGACTGCCTATCTGACCTCCACAACCCAGTTAATACTGGGTAATACAATACCACTTGGTAAGACTGGTTGTCTGAGTTTTTGGGCCACTAACTACCTGTAACGACTGCCAAAGATGTACAAATGACAGCCGGGAGCAACTGCTTAACGTGCTTTCCCAGGCACGGAGGAAACTCGGTATGTAAGGGCGGTCACCCATCCACAGACCAACCTAGGCAAGCACGGCTTAACCTATAGATCGGCCCGAGCGGCTGTTATTATTTAAGTCACGAGCTCCTCCAGGAGATTAACTTAAACAGATAAACAAAAATTTAAAGTTATTAGTAGGTATCGTATAATTAAATACTCGTACTGTTACATTATGCATTCAGTAAGAAGCTGTAAAATATAAATAAATATTATACTATAAGTCGTTGGAATCTTTTTTTTTTGTATGTTCCCCGATTACTTGAAGATGGCTGAACCGATTTGGATCATTTTTATTTTGTTTGAAAGGGTATGCTTTACAAGTGGTCCCACAATCATCAAATCAGGATCTGATGATGGGATCCTGGAGAAATAGAGAGAACTCTTCAAACTTTATAGGCACACATGAAGCGGTTTGGATAGTTTTCGGAAGAATACTTTCTCGGAGTGGTCCCCCTTCAATTTGGTGAAGATTTGATGAAGAACTTCGGAGATAGATAACGGAACTCCTCAATAAATAATAGCAAATGGACTGGGATTGCTGAAATCTCATATCTATCTATTGTCTACATCAGTTCATAACATAACATCACGCCAGTACGCTGTAAAGGGGTAAGCGCACGTGAAACACTAAAAAGTGAAAAATAAAAACTTTTTTGCAAAAAATAAAACCGACTTCTAAAAACACAAAAAAGTGAAAAATAACTTTAGCTTCAGAAGTCGGTGGCAAAAAACTAAACCAATCAAACAAAGGTCACCGACTTCAGAAGCTAAAGTTATTTTTCACTTTTTTGTGTCTTTAGAAGTTGGTTTTGAAACAACAAACGGACACTTCAATTTTATTTATTTGTAATTAAGAGATCAGAGTCAATTTATTTGTAATTAATAGATCAGAGAACAAAAATTACTGACGTTGCTCAAATAGCCGCTAAGCTGAAGTGGGACTGGACTGGCCACGTCTGCCGCATGCCCAATGAGCTGTGGGCCAAAATAACCACTTTCTGGAGCCCTGATACAGCCAGGAGGCGTCACGGCAGACCTCGCAGAAGATGGCGGGACGAGTTGGACAAAACCAATGACCAACATTAGCCCTGGATCGAAACAACTGGAAGTCATGGGGAGAGGCCTTTGCCCAGCAGTGGGATGATGCAGGCTAGCAGTAACAGTAACAGTAACAGATCAGAGTCAGTTAAGATCGTAATAACGTTCATCGCCCTTTCCCTCATACCTCTTCGTACGAACCAAAACAAATGAACCATGTATCCTTTTCCATCAGAAAAAATGTTGAAGATCAGGATAGAATGACGATTTAAGACTTGAACAGTCTTATTTTTGAATTTCAAAGTTAAGAACTTTCGTAAATGTAAGTAGTTTCTGAACTGGCACTTACGAGTAATATAGATGTGTAGTGGACTAGTGGGCGCTACAATGTCTGCATCAGAAGTGTTTTGTTACGCACTTTAAACGTTGTGCTGATGGACGGATTGAATAGTACAGGGGTCGTAGAGGTGTTTAAAGTAAAAATCTGACAATAAAAACTTGCATAAAATTTTTTTTTTCAAAAACTGTGAACTTTGAACCCCAATATCTCCGTAACTTGAAGGTATGGTGTAGAACGAAAAACTGATCAAGAGGCGTTTTACACCCTTTATAATCCAGCGCACAGTCCCAGTGCGGGCAGATGTCTTCGAACGTTTGGTTCTACAGGGCGTCAGCATCATTACAATACTCTTTCTTTTAAGTTATCTAACGCATGATCACCCATCAGTGACTGACCTCGGCACGCGTGGCTTAGCCTTAAATCGACTCAAACGGCAAATTCACAAACAAACCATTTTCATCTTCATCCCGCGACTAAAGTTAATATCCATCCTATCCCATTGTTACGTCCCAAAATTCCTCAAGTAAGCAAAAAATTTGACCCAAATTCCTAAAAGGCATTAATTCGCGAAATACGATTCTCGTAAAATATACCGTTGCCAGTCAAGGAAGTGATTAAATGTGGAACATAAATCAGTGGCCAAAAATAGACTTACATCCGAAAAGATTTGTAACTGTCATCCAATTTGTTGGTGGTCGGGGTCCATCGATTGATGAGGAATAAGATAGGTGATCGTGTTGTTCAAATTGTGTCAATATGATTGTAGAATATGTTTATTAAATCTATTCAGGTAATTTCAAGCAATATCTGAAAATATTTAAAGACCTTTGTGTCAAGTTCGAGTGTTATTTAAAAAGAAGATTCGGAATTTATTAACAGACAAAGGATATTATAATATAAATGACTTCTTATCGGATACCTTTTGACACATTTTACCTTTTTTATACATGTTTACCTTTTGACGTAGATATATTACAGTTTGACATAGTATTATTTTGTACCTTTTTGACATATTTTATATATTTTAGTTCTATCTTGGACATGGTGTATTTTATTTTTATTTTGTTTTGTTTATATCTGTATTAAGTACTTCAAAGAAAATAATTAGTTATTATGTTATTATGAATGTACCTGGAAAACAATGGCTAAAATATAAATTTTATAATCCATATAATTGTAAAAAGAAAAACAAATTTGTACACCTCACTAGGTAAAACATGTACGGACATAACCTACTTTACTAAGATCTTGCATGCTCGATTTGTGTGTAAACGCATGTTTTTAACAAATAAAGTATCTTTGTCTTTGTCTTTGTCTTTGTGGGTGAATCCTTGCTTTTCATTCAGATAGTTATGGGTTCAATTCTGAGCAACTAAACGTAAGGATGTTTACTTTATATCATGTTTATGTTGGGGAATCAGGAAAAATCGAAAGAGAGAAAATGGTCTTCATCATCATCATGTCAGCCGAAAGACGTTCACTGCTGGACATAGGCTCCCCCAAGTGTCGCCACATTGACCGGTCCCGTGCGACTCGCATCCAACGGATTCCCGAAACCTTCACCAGGTCATCGGTCCACCTAGTGGGAGGTCCTCCAACGCATCGTCTTCCGGTTCGTGGTCGCCACTCCAGAACTTTTCGGCCACATCGGCCATCCGTTCTGCGAGCAATGTGCCCTGCCCACTGCCACTTAAGATTTGCAATTTTTTCGGGCTACGTCCGTGACCTTGGTTCTCTCGCGGATGAGACATAATAAGACTGGTTGTCAAACTGTCATTGTTAAACCACGAGCTCAAACTTATATAAGCCTAAAATCGCCAATATGCTTTTGACTACCTATTTTGTGCGTGAATAGGCCTTTGCCCTGAAATAGGTCAATAAGTTAGTATTTATGTATTTATTTAATGCACACTGTACACAACTAATTTTACACGCTAAGCTTAAAAAAAAGTGAGTAGATGACCCTGTTAGGGCGCAGCACGATAACTTAAAACTAATATTGTAGTATCTATTATTTATCACATAAGTATTAAGATCATTAGGAACTTTCACATTTAAATATTATATTAACTAAACTTATAGCTAGTTATGCAATGTAACATAATAAAAAATAAAACCATCAAAATATTTAAAAAAATGTATAAAAACTGCAACAAGCGTTAACATTTAAATTCATATTACACAAAATCCCTTAGAAACATTTCATATAAAATAATAAATAAGCAACCACAAAAATAGCTTTTTTACATAAAAAGAACCCATATTAAAATGAACACATACATATATATTTAGACATTTATATTTTCTCTCTTTAACTTCCATTAACTCTTGGATACTATCATAACATAACACTATTCTAAGAGCAATGATTTTAGCCTAGCTTTGAATAGTTTGTGGACCGTATATTTTCAGGTAAAATTTATTGTATATTTGTATGCTTCGATATTCTGGGCTATTTTATACATTTTGAAGTCTTGGTGCTGGTAGTATTAATTTAGTTTTGCGGCGCTTGTTCTCTTCAGAATTAAACAGTTTTATGTTTTTCCTAACAAAAGTGGCTATTTCTAATATATAAATGGAGGGCAGAGTTAACATTTTTTCTTTTATAAAGTGGTGTTTGCAGCTATCTCTAGGTTTTATTTGAAATAATATTCGCATGCATTTATTTTGTGCTATGATAAGTCATGATACCTACAGAAGTTTATTTTTAACTAGCTTCCGCCCGCGACTCCGTCCGCGCGGATGTCGGTCTTCGCGTGGATGGTTTATTTCTCCATTTTGAGTAACTCTGACAATGACATCCGCCAAATCCGACTTTCGGCGCTACAGGTGTGTTCGCGGTTCTACAGAACAACGTCTATGAATAAAACTGAAAAATAAGTTTTTTTTTTCTACGTATTTTTCCAGGATAAAAAGTATCCCATTTTATGCCCAGGATAATAAGGTATAATTATACCAAGTTTCATCGAAATCGAACCGTTAGTTTTCACGTGATGCCTGCATATACAGACAGACAGACAGACAAAAATTTTTTTAATCACGGATTTGGGTTTGGTATCGATCCAGCAACACCCCCGCTATTTATTTTTTCAATATTTTCAATGTAAAGAATTGACCCTTCTACAGATTTATTATATGTATAGATTCCTACCTAGTACTGAAGTACTAAGGCAATAATGGAGATATTAGAACTACAATAAACAGAATGTCTTCGTTGTATCTATGACCCGAGATGACTTGTCAACAACGCCGCAGGGATTACGCCTAACTCCACAGTTTCATTTGATACTCTATTTTAGAAGAGACGATTCCATTGAAGATTCTGTTCCAGTGTTTCTGCCTGTTTTGAACTATCGGTCAATAACCGATTTAGTTTATATTTAGAGCCTTTGAAACGTGATCGGTATGGAATATTTATAATTTTAATTAAAGTTGCTAAAAGAGATTGATGAACTTTTGGTTGATTTGGCAAATTTGGGTAGTTTCCTACTAGAAATTTCCTATGATTTGTCTATCTATAAATAAAATTAAACAAAATTGAATTATCTGTTATTAATTTCAAAATAACAGCGTTTTTACTGAATGCCATATTAAAGTATTCTTATACGGTACTTATGTGTCACAATAAACATTATAATTTTATTTAGTCTGTCCATCTGTTTGTTCCGACGAATCTCCGAAATGGCTTGACTGTTTTACTGGCTGATAGCTGATGGCATAAGGAGTAAATAAGGCTATTTAAAAAAAGGACCAGAGTTCAGTGCAAAAACAAATGAAAACCTAGGATATTATTAACAAAATCTAAAAATAAAAGTTATATTTTATCATCATTTTAAGCAAACGAAGGTTGGGGGCCAGCTAGGTAGCGTGCAATAAAAAATATGAAAATAAATAAGTAATAACAGAGAGCACTCCGGTGGCCCAGTGGTGGAAGCCCCGACTTACGAACAGTAAGTCGTGGGCTCAAACCCAGACAGGCGCATTACTTTGTGTTGTTTATTTCATCGCCACTGCTCTCAAAACGGTGAAGGAAAACATCATGAGGAAACCGGCATGTCCGAGAACCAAAAAATTCGAAGACATGTGACATCTACCAATCTGCGCTGGGCCCGTGTGGTCGATTATAGCCCCTTCCCTCCCATAGAGAGCTGTAACATAAAGCTGTACAATGAGGATGGTGATGAAATAATAATAAACAACTTCCAATCGCAATATCTGTCCATCCAAAAGTTACTGTTATTGTTAACCTGTGTCATCCCACTGCTGGGCAAAGGCCTCTCCCAATGACTTCCAAATTCTTCGATCCAGGGCCAATGTGGGCCTCTGGTCGTTGGTTTTGTCTAGCTCATCCCGCCATCTCCTGCGAGGTCTACCGCGTGGCCTTCTGGCTGTGTCAGGGCTCCACATTGTGGTTATTTTGGCCCACAGCTCGTCAGGCATACGGCAGCCATGGCCAGCCCAGTCCCACTTTAGCTTGGCGGCTTTTTGAGCAACGTCAGTGATTTGTGTTGCGCACATGGTCGGTAAGTTTGACGCCTAGGATGCTGCGCTCCATTGCACCATCCAAAAGTACATAACATTTATCCAAACTACGAATCAAACACAGGTACCATCCATCACGGTGCTAATAAAGCGATTAGTGGCTCGGACACCCAATCTTTTGTCTCCCGTAATTGCCATCTAAGAATTAGGACTAAGTAGTCGGACTCCCAGACTAAAGCTAGCGTTGATTTGAATAATTACTTGCTCTTAGACTAGATGGAGTTCTTGGGTTCACTTGGTAATGTTTATTTGTTTGTTTTAGAATGAGGGATTTTCTTTTTCAACTCTTCCCTAATCGCTGGATAGATGGCGTTGGTCTGACTACGTTACTGAAAGGAACATAACGTCACTTATTTTCACTTGGAGCTAATGATTATATTCGGAAGCTTGTGCAAACGAAAGTGTCAGTCAACGAGCGTATGCGACGTGTGTCTTTTCAAGCGTTTTGGCTTTGGCACCTAGTAACGTAGTCGGATCAACGCCATCTATCGAGTTCATGGAAACTGTTTTTTTTTTTTAATTCTCAAAAAGAAAACATCTCATTAACATAAAATACTCGTGGTTTGGCTTGCTTCACATTGGACTTCACGCCAACGATCTTGAGCAAGTCGTTTTTTTTTTGTAGTTGTAGCACGGACAAATTCTGAAAAAATTACATATTTCACACTTTGATCTAGATACTCGTATTTCGATGCACGATTACTTGCACTACTGCATACAATTAAATCGCAAAGATACATCTAACCGATGTTCTAATTATTATTTAATTTAAGTTTTATTAGACTTTAGGCAATCAAATTTATCCCATAATACAGGCCGTAAAAATGTGACAAGCAACGGCCAACACTATATAAAATATGTATCAAGTTGGGTTGTATTTTCGAAAAATCTTGGTGCGCGTTGACGCGGGGGCTCTTGCGGGCGACGGGCGGCAGTGTATCGCTGACCACTCTCACGCACGAGTAGACGCTATTGCTAAGCTCCTCCTACTCGCTCAAGGTTGTTGGTGTGAGGTACACCCTCAAATATAACTGGCAACATGTTAGTGTACTAATGGGCACCACCTCTGCCCATCCCTTTGGGGATTGCAGACGTAATGTCATGTTATGCTAATAAAGTAATTTTCCGTTCTTAATATTATAGTAGCAGTGATAGCCTAGTGAAGTAGATAGCCTTGCGGTGACAGCGGCTGCCTTGTGATTAGTAGGTCCCAGGTTCGAATCCGCAGTCAAGAATTTCTTTCCTGCCGGGGTTGCGGGCCTGTTCGAAAGAGATACCGCGGCCCCGGAACGTAAAGGGCGAGGAAGGAACATGGATGGGTTTTAGTCAGTAAAAGTCTGACACTCCCTCCCGCTCCGCCCAGAGTGGCAGAAGTTATTTGATAGTTTCACATCCTAAAAAAAAAAAAACCATTGATAGCCTAGTGACTTGGCAAGTCATAGGTCTGAAATTCGAACCCAAGACATGCACATCTGATTTTTTGGATTCATGTGCGTATTGTATTATTAGGAAGAAATGAGGTTTTGCGTAGTATTATGAAGAAATAAGGTTGTACGTAGCACAGGCCACTTCTATGGAATGGAGTGACAGGCGACTTGCAATGGTCTCTGGTGGAATTGCAATGGTCGCGAGAGACTTGTCGGGAATATCGCTCAAAAGGCTTAAAGCTACTTTTCTAAACAATTACGTGTTAATAAATTGAATTCGTTATGATTTGTGGCGGTTATGGATAGTTTCAGCAATTGATATTTTGTTCCAAGTTACAATAAATGGTTATATTCAGTACTTTATGAACCTCGTTATCTTATTTTAAACATCTAAACTTCTAGATGCTAAATGTATAAATACTTGCTTTGGTGGGGGGAAACATCCTGCGGAAAACCAAATCAGCATCTTATATAATCATCATCATCATTTCAGCCGAAAGACGTCCACTGCTGGACATAGGCCTCCCCCAAGTGTCACCACATTGACCGGTCCCTTGCGACTCGCATCCAACCGGTATGCCTGAGAGATATTTCTCGCATGTGAAGATAAGTCCATGATAGATAGGCCCATGGGCTGCATAAAAACTTTGACAGTTAGGCACTAACCACACGATAAACAAATGAAAGTTCTAAATTAGAAATCGTGAACATTTATTCATGTGAACAGAATAGTTTTCATCTTTTTTAACCCCCGACGCAAAAACGACGGGGTGTGCGTGTGTGTGTCTGTCTGTGGCATCGTAGCTCCCGAACAGATGCTTAGCTATGTTTGATGAAAATCGGCCCAAGATGGCCGCCACCACAAAATGGCGGATAACATATTTAACAACTTTCTCAATATGGATATCAAATAAAAGGGCTTGCCTAGTAGAATACTATACGCTACAGTAAATTTGCGTTCGTTCCAAAAAAAATACCTTCAAAATTATGACCCTGTGTCGGTGGTTTTTAAATTTTTAATTTAATGTAACTTGTGTAAACAAACTAACAGGTTATTAAACCTTGTAGTATTATCACAATAAATTCATTTCCTAACTTCGGTTACGGTTTGAAAGCGTCACTTACAATTGGTTGGTTTCTCTACGGGTCTAAACTTGCCTTGAAATTCTTGATTCGAATATTCCCTTAGATTTTAGCCCCTGAAGTAATTGTGGGCAAAAGTTAATCTTGAAGTGATTAGTTAGGTATTGCGGCAAAGTTAATTACTTTGAGTTTTGGTTGAAATTGTTTTTGGTTATTTGTTAGGCTGATTTTGTTAATTGATAAATAAGCTCAATGACGTCATCTCAAGCAAGAGCAATAATATAGTGAAATACGCATTTTGCGTTCCAAACCACACGATTTGCAATCGCGCTGTTCTCGTGTGTCTGAATGAGCCCTGCCAGAAAAAGAAAACAAAGAGTATGTTACCTATTCACGTATTAAATGAGCAAAGGAACCTTTTCTGGTTATGTCGTCATCGGACCTAAAACTTTAAAATTAAATAGTTTAATTTTGAAGTAATTAAAAAAATACTTTATTTACAAAAAAATAACAGATTATATTTTTGGACATCGCCCATTACACGTAATCGTGGACAAAACGGGATTATAATTGTAGTCGTCATAACTCATAAGGTAAGTTACTCTGGCCAAGTTTTCAGTTTCTGGATGAAAGAGCAGGCGCTCTTTATAGTAAAAATATCTTGTGCCTAGAATAGGGTAAACGAAAAAAAAAACATATTAGTTGGCGCTATGTGTAATGTCCAGCGATATTTATTTATTATTTGGTTTGTCTATCAGAAAAATCTCACTATCAGCCCGGAGTTTGAACTTGTGCCTGATAATCAGACCTTCTAGTACATAGGACATTTGATATCGTGTCCTGCCTGTCCTGTTGCTTGCACATCACAGGAGCTGATGGACGCTGTGACAACTCGTCGCCTTTTGAGCTGACTCAATAGAGTAGACGACAACAAAGTCAAATTAGTCCGTCAGTTTGATTTACTGTTACTGTTAGCCTGTGTCATCCCACTGCTGGGCAAAGGCCTCTCCCCATGACTTCCAAATTTTTCTATCCAGGGCCAATGTGGGCCACTGGTCGTTGGTTTTGTCTAGCTCATCCCGCCATCTCCTGCGAGGTCTACCGCGTCGCCTTCTGGTTGTGTCAGGGCTCCACACTGTGGTTATTTTGGCCCACAGCTCGTCAGGCATACGGCAGACATGGCCAGCCCAGTCCCACTTTAGCTTGGCGGCTTTTTGAGCAACGTCAGTGATTTGTGTTTTGGAGCGCAGTGTGATGTTGCGTACATGGTTTTTAAGTTTGACGCATAGGATGCTGCCCTCCATTGCACGTTGACAAACCTTGAGCTTGGACTTTTGAATGCTTGTCAAAGACCAAGTCTGGGATCCATATGTCAAAATGGGAAGAATGCACATGTCCATGATTTTACGCTTGAGTGACAAAGATAGGTTTCCTTTCATTAGCTCTTTCATGGACCAGTAGCTCTTCCAGGCATTTTCGGTTCGTCTTATGACTTCCTTATACAATGTCTGGACTGGAAAGAGACTAACTGGCCCAAGTAGATGTATTCATGGACATATTGCAATTCTTCACCATTCACTCGGATCTTGTATTTGGTGGTGTTTGACATCAGTTTGGTCTTCGACATGTTCATTGCGAGTCCAACCTAAAAGGGGTCGCCTTGGGCACGCCACGATAGTGGCTGTAAGTCCCCTCTTTGAGGAGTGGCTGGAGAGGCGCCACGGCGTCCTAACCTTCCGCCTGACGCAGGTCCTCACCGGACACGGATGTTTCGGGAGGTACCTGCACCGAATCGGGCGGGAGGAAGCGCCCGGGTGTCTCCACTGCGAGGATCGACCGGAGGACACGGTGGAGCACACGGTGGAGGTCTGCCCTGCGTGGGCGAAGCACCGCCTTGTCCTCGTAGCGGCGATCGGCGGCGGCGACCTCTCGCGTCCGGCCCTGGTTCAATCCATGGTCCGGAGCGAGACGGAATGGGAAGCCGTCACCTCCTTCTGCGAAGCAGTCATGCTAGCGAAGGAGGTGGCGGAACGAGAGAGGGAGAGAGCCTCCCTTCCCGGCCGCCGCGGGAGACGCACCGGGCGTCGGGGGCCACGTGGTGGACGGTTAGCTATGGGCTAGCTAGCCGTCCGTCCGTTTAGTGACGACAGGCCGTGTCGACGGCGCGTTCGTGTTCCACGCGCGCCTCAAAGAGATGTCAGCATAAGGGGAGGGGCCCGCAAGGGCCGAAGCCTGCCGGGGTTGCGGGCCTGTTTGAAAGAGATACCGCGGCCCCGGAACATAAAGGGCGAGGAAGGAACATGGATGGGTTTTAGTCAGTAAGAGTCTGACACTCCCTCCCGCTCTGCCCAGAGTTGGAGAAGTCATTTGATGATTTCCAATCCTAAAAGAAAAAAAAAAGGGGTCGCCTTGCTGAGCTGGTTCAACATGAGCTCCAGTTCTGCCGCCGTCGAAGAGAATACGACAATGTCATCAGCGAAGCGAAGATTTGTTAACCGAGCCCCATCAATTTCAATGCCACTTCTCTCCCAACTAGCCGTTAGCTTTTTGAATACTTCTTCAAGCGCGCTGTTGAAAAGCTTGGGTGAAAGCGGGTCTCCTTGCTTTACGCCTTTTTCTATGGAGAATGATGGTCCAACTGTCTGTAATCTGATTGAAGCAGTGCTGTTTAAGTATATGTTACGAAGCAGGTTGATGTAGGTGGGATCGATCACTTGGATGTTCAGTATATAGCGGTGTGTGTCAAACTATCAAAAGCTTTTGAATAGTCAATGAAGGCAAGATGTATTGGCAGTTTGATTTACAAAAAATATTTGACCCGTATTTCTTCTTTTGTTTTTGTAAACCGAAATTGACGAAGAAACGACGCTTTTAAAATTCTTAATGGGTATACTTCTCTATAAGGCGTCATCTCATCTCATAAGTCACCTCCTTTCTAGCCATTAAGCTACCAATATAAGAAAAAAAAAAGTGGGAGAAAATCCTCTAAAGGTCTAAGAGGCTTATCTTTCAGCTCGACTAATTATAATTGATTGCGATAAATGAGGTTATTGCTGTTCAGGGACTAAGTATAAATCTTATCGTTGACCTTAATTGTGACGTTTACGTGCTAAGGTAAGGAAGGTCGAGTCATTTTCGACAAAGAATTAACCCCTGACTATCTGGTTGACCGAGTCAGTGAGTTGCAAGGGATAGTTTTTTCGGATTCATAAGCGTATTGTCTTTTGTTTCGGTGAAGAAAAACATCGTGAGGAAACCAGCATGCGTGAGAGATATTTCTCGACGGCATGTAAACCCAAGTCAGAGGCCCAAGGGCGTGATAAAAACTCTGACACCAGGTTAGGCACTAACCACCACGATAACGAAGAAGACCAAGGGGTATTGTATTACTCAGTACTAACTGAGTTGTGGAGGTCAGATAGGCAGTCGCTCCATGTAAAATACTGGTGCATCAGCTGCATCCGGTTAGACCAACATATTTGGATAAAGGCTAGACAATGAGGTCTCGTTAAGCGAGTTGTCAAAGCTCAGTTTGCGTTTTATGAATGAAAAGACGCTTTTGACCCAGAATAGGACAGATCCAGCAAACGATCAACTTAAAATTCAGTTTTCAAAACTGTAAATTCACTCCTTCAATACAAATCCTGAATTCGCTAAAACAAAGACTATTGGAGTAAGGAAGAAGGTAAATCAATCGAAACCAATAAATTACGGCCACTGTCAGTCTCACTTAATGAATTGAAGACATTCATTATCATGGAAACCCAATTTCAGTACTCGTGATATTTTAGTCTGGAAATTGTTGGTATTTTGAAGATGGGAAGATGTTTCACTTTTTTTCTATCATCAACTGAGTTTTTGTGATTATGACGGGGTTATATATGGCTACTTATCTGTTTTGTAAATTACATTATAAAGGGTGTAAAACACCTCTTAGCGAAGCCGAAAGGCACTAGTTCTCCCTGCGATTGCATGCATTGTGATCATTTTATTTAAGTTATACGCTATACCTGGCAACCTTCTAGTTACGGAGATGTAGGGGGTCAAAGTTCCAATATTACAAGTTTATGTTTGTGTGTTTTTGTTTTTTTTTAAATAAGTTTTTAATGTAAGATTACTTTAAGCACCTTCACGACCCCCGTACTATTCAATCCATCCATCAGCACAAAGTTTTGAGTTTGTTACATTGAGTTCTACCACAAAACGTGATTTTTCACCCCAAAAAAACGTCGTTTTCTAGCAATATTTTTTGCTTAGAGTGACTTATTATAATGTACAGAATGCTTGGCGACTATGTGATAATTATGTTGTATAGAACACGTATAGTATACAGGGTGGAAACTTTCAGCGGGACGGTAAGGGGAACTACTTAACCCATTGTAACTACACGAAAATGGTTTTAGGATACTATCTATAATAATTATTCAAAAAGTTTTGATCACCATTCACAAATAAAAAAGAAATGGTCAGTTAACAAGAAAATTACCATTTTTCTTTAAACATGAGCTAAATTAGCAACTCTATTTGTGGTGGTTCAAACTTCGTTTGAAATACTATTAGAATAAATTCCAATCGGCTTGCACTACAAAGCGGTTGTTACGTCAGTCACAGAGGGCCGAATAGTGAGAAATGAGTGGTTTCGATCGATTTACAAAAAATCTATTGATTGGACTAGAAAAATAAAACACTATGATGCTAATATGTTGCATGTAGAATTATTTGCCAGAAAAAATCAGAATGATTGCATGTATTTTAGTAGTGATTTACTCGTTGAAAGATTTTTTTGAGATAAGTTCGTGATTTTTTCTATCGAGTAAAATTAATTGTATTAGGTTTTTAAAACACTATCATACTAGCGAATCCTTTTGAATTTCATATATTTTTCATATTTTCATATGTTTTGTTTATTGCATTGAATCATAAACTTTTAGGCAATATAAAACTCGCGTTTAGCTCCTGTAGTCTTAAACTATTTTCGTGTAACTGCAAAGTTCCCCTTACTGCCCCGCGGTAAGCAGTAGTTCATATAGTATATTTTTTAACTACAATATTTTTAGCTCCAACACGACTCCACTCCACCCCTGTCCTGTCTGTTGTTTCAATAATTACAGCACAGACTCTACGGGCCGTTAAGACCTAGGCGTCCTAGATCTAGACATAGCTAGGGAATGACGCTTAAATACTGAACATTATGGCTGTCCAGTATTCAGGACATTGGCGCAGCCTGTCTTTGTGAGGTTAGCAAACATTCATTGTGGTTTATTTTTGTTTCTATGTATTATTTGACTGTTTTTTTTTTATGTCGAAAAATACAGGGTGTAAACCACCTCATCATGAAGCCATCAAGCAAGCATTCTGTACATCAAACTAAGTACGAGTAACTTTACGCAAAAAATTTTGCTGGGAAACAAATTTTTATTTTTCGGTGAAAGATCATGTTTTGTGGTAGAACTCAATGTAACGCACTTAAATCATTGTGCTGATGGATGAATTGAATCGTATTGGGGTCGTAGAGGTGTTTAAAGTAAAAATCTTACAATAAAAACATGTATTTTTTTTAAACTTGTCGAAAAGTTGGAACTTTGACCCTCAATATCTCCGAAACTAGAAGGTTTCCAGGTATGGTGTAGAGCAAAAAAATGATCACAATGATGGGGAGAACAAGTGCCTTTCGGCTTCGTGAAGAGGTGTTTTACACCACAAAATCGAGTTTTTTTTTTGTTTAGTTCACCACGAAATTTTAGCAGATAAAGGCTGGAGTTTTGGCTTTTGTAATGGCAAATAGAAAACTGTCACAACTTGGTTAATAAAGATGATTCCTGACTAAAAAAAAATCGATTCTGTTTAGTCCGTCAGTCAGTGAGATTATCGAAAAATAATGGACAAGCTATGTGTTTTTTGTTTTACCAAATTATTAAAAATAGACGTCACTTTCCGGTAAAAAAATTACTGAAATGTCACACGAGTTTTCGAAGCACTGTATCGTAGGCATTTTTTTTGCCCGAAAAAAGAAACAATATGATTGTCCAATATTTTTTGGAAATCTATCTGGCAGACTCATTAGTTTTTTTTTGTGTTACCTACCCTATTCGGCAAGTTTTGTTTTTTAGACATGATGTCTAAAAAACAAAACTACACATCAAACATAAACACATCATTTCAGCCGAAAGACGTCCACTGCAGGCTGGACATAGGCCTCCCCCAAGTGTCGCCACATTGACCGGTCCCTTGCGACTCGCATCCAACGGATTACCGCAACCTTCACCAGGTCCCACTGCTGGGAAAAGCCTCCCCCATAGTCTTCCACTCCTCTCTACGTGCAGCTCTCTCAGGAAAATCTCTCTTAAACAACTTCTAACTTAATCTTCACAATATTGGTTCATAAAAATTAACAAAAAAAAAAAAACAAAAAAAACTGGGTTAAGCTCGCCGTTGTACATACGCTATATATTTTAATTTTGTGTAAATTTTTGGTAATTTTTGTGTGCAATAAAGAATAAAATAATTCATTAACTGTCAGCGAAGTAGACAGAAGAGTTAAACAATGGCATCTGACCGTTACGGTCAGTCTTGGCAGATCAAGGGGAATGTTTAAGACAAGGTTCTATAACCTTGTCTAAAACATTGACAACAGCTTAATAAGCCAATGCTTATTAAGGCTGAAAGGAGGTTTTCAAAGAAACCTGTATTATAGGTTATATCCCCAGAATACAATCACTTCATCGCGTGTGTGTTCAATACTGGTATTCATCTGACTCTGGTTTCCTTAGGGTACCGTAAGCCGAACGTGATTGGTTAATCGCTGCCAAGATGGTTAATTGTTCACGTCCACGGGGAGGTATCACGTGTAGCAGTTGATGTTTACGGCTTGTGTGCTAGCTAGTCCGGGGTAAACTATACAGGGTGTAAACCACCTCATCACAAGCCGATAACCAAGCATTCTGTACATCAAATTAAATAACTTTGCGCAAAAATTATTGCTGGGAAACAACTTTTTTTTGAGGTTATAAATCATGTTTTGAGGTAGAACTCAATGTAACGCACTTAAAACACTGTGCTGATGGCTGGATTGAATAGTACAGGGATCGTGGAGATGTTAAAAGTTAAAATCTTACAAAAAAACTTTTATTAAGAAAAAAACCTTGTCAAAAAGTTGTAACTTTGACCCCCAATATCTCCGTAACTAGAAGGTTCCCGGGTATGGTGTAGAACAAAAAAATGATCGCAATGATGAGGAGAACAAGTGCCTTTCGGCTTCGTGAAGAGGTGTTTTATACCCTTTATGTTGTGTTGTGCTATGGATTGTGCAATTATTACTTAGGTTTTTATTTATTGACTATTGTATGATTACGACTGCCTTGTTGGTCTAGTGGTTCGGAAGCGCAACTGCTGAGCATGATGTTCGATTGTGATCGATGTGGTTCGATTCCTAGTTCGGCTTCGGGAAAAGAGGTTAGGCTATTGGATTTTTCCTCAGGGATTCCTTATTTACTTATGAGTCTAAATTTGTGCCCGGTTAATGTCTATAACCTCGCCTCCTACTATAAAGATTGCGACTAGCAGCAAAGCGACCAGTGAACTTCAAAAAATGGTGTCATCAGATTACAATCCAAGCTCTAGTATCTAGCGTATATGTATGTTGTGTGTACATAAATAATAAATATCGCTGGACATTAACACACAGCGCCATCTAGTGCCACACTAATCAAGGCTTGTGTCGTGAACACCAGATAGTTGATATACTACATAAATAAATAAATACATATGTTATAATATATATATTTTTTTCTGATGGGAAATCATCAAATGACTTCTCCCATTCTGGGCGGAGCGGGAGGGAGTGTCAGACTTTTACTGACTAAAACCCACCCATGTTCCTTCCTCGCCCTTTACGTTCCGAGGCCGCGGTGTCTCTTTCGAAGAGTCCCGCAGCCCCGGCAGTATATAATTAGTGACACACTAATTCTCCTTACTTACATGCTAGATACGAGTAGTATTATTACAAAAAACATGCGTCATCTCAGTCTTTGGGGACTGCCGCTAGAATTGAAAACTAAATAATCAATAATCTGCTACTCGTTGTGCCCCGCGCACGCCTAAGTGGTGCTACGCCCGTAGCGGTTTGGCTACGCATGCTACGAAGCGTTAGATGACGGTCACGCGAGCTCCATGACTTTTGTTCCCCCAAAAAGTCATCAACGCGCCTAAAGCAGTTTTCACTTCAAAAGATTTAAGTTAATTTTCGTACTTCATGAGTTCACTGCTAGCAATGATTAAAGAAGTGAAATTAAATTTAAATTAAAAAAAAACCTAGGTACCAGTCATTACTCCACTTTTCTCATCTCATTTCGTTAGTTATGATTCCTCATTTCCTTTCAATTTAGTATAATTACATTATTGTACTAGTCAAGCCCTTTCATTTGATACCCAAATTGAAGAAATTGTAAAAAAAAAAATTTGATTCCCCATTTTGTGGCGGCAGCCATCTTGCATTTAAGGTTTATCATAGTGAACAGTATTCTACTAGTCAAGCCGTTTCATTTGATACCCATTTTGAGGGAATTGTGAAAAAATTATGTAATCGGCCATTTTGGACCTATTTTCATCAAACATAGCTAAGAACACTCCCGACTAATACACGTTTCAAACAAAAAAAAAAACAAAATCGGTTCATCCGTTCAATACCACAGACAGACACAGACACGTCCAACTTATAACACCCCGTCGATTTTGCGTTGCGGGTTAAAAACAAAATGGTCTATAAAAGTCTATCTATAATTTTGATTGTCTCCTTTTAAAGATTGCAACACTACATTGTATTTACTCTACCTGAGGTTTCTACAATGTATAATACTGTTATGTCTTCCTTTGGTTGCAAGACTCAGCTTAATTGGATTGGTGCTAAACCGCCAACTACAGAACGATCCTTGTTCTCACGATAGCGAGGTTTTTCTACAATGTCTTTAATATATGTCGGGTTTTGGCAGGATTTATTTAAGCAAGAAACTCCATGGTTACTCTTTTCAAACATATCTACACTGAGTAAACTAACAAATTACTTGACATTACACTTTCACACTATACTTAACACTGGGCACAATGAATCGGATACAGTTTCAAGACGTCTGAACTCCGCTGCGATCCGACCCAGAATCTCGTCCTCGCGGTGAGCTGTTAACGTCAGGACTCTGTAGAAGCACGCCATGGCGGGGGGTAGACTGGTCTCTAGGTCGCGTGATGTCACCACTGGCGCGCTTTGATTCATTCCCGTGTCCATACCAATGACCGGATCCGACATATATTTCACTGTTAGCTCAAGGATTTATGTATTAGTAGTAAGTAGTGTCAGGTTTTTGTGTAAAGGTAGGTTTAAAACGTCACTATCTATTTTATCAGATCTGTGTCTTATTAATGTTAATTTTGTTCTCGTAATAGACTAGTTTCCACCATCAATAAATTGCAAATCAATTTAGTCCGTCAGTTAGTGTACTAGAAAATAATGGACCCGTGTTTTTTGGTTTTTGTAAATCTATGAATATTGACAAAGATAATACGCATCAAAACTCGGGGGTGGAAGCTCGTGACGTTGGAACACACAAAAAATTGTACCACGGTGTGACGTATTGAGAATTTTAAAAGCGTCGTATCTTCGTCAATTTTGGGTAAAGAACAAAGGAAAAAAACATCATCATCTGCCTAGCCTTTTCCCAACAATGTTGGAGTCGGCTTTCAGTCCAATCGGATGAAGCTGAATACCAGTATTTTAGATGGAGCGACAACCCAGTTAGTACTGGTATAATTTTTAATCAGGTTTCCTTATTATATGATGAAGTTCCAGCGTTATGCTTTCACATTTATTGTGCGAACCGTCAGTCCGTGGAATTCACTGACAGCTTCTCTGTTCTCTCATCATTAAAATCTAGATCTATTCAACGTTCGAGTGAATCGGTTTCTTCTAGACAAGCGTTCTCCACGTCAGGCCGCATCATCGCTCCGTCTGTCTGTCTTATGACGACGGGCCGTGTCGACGGCGCGTTCGTGTTCCACGCGCGCCTCAAAGAAATGTTAGCAGACAGGAAGGGCCGATGCCTGCCGGGGCTGCGGAACTGTTCAAAAAGAGATACCGCGGCCCTGGAACACAAAGGGCGAGGAAGGAACATGGATGGGTTTTAGTCAGAAAAAAAGGCCACATCATTGCTTCACATCAGACGAAGTGCAGTCAAACGCAAGGCCATTTACTGTAAAAAAACGAACGCGCTTTTTTCCTAGACATCGACGAATTTATGCTTCCCCGTTTCACTGTCTAATAAAAACAAAATACTCCTATTTGAATCCGAATACACAGACATTTTGGGGACTCCCTTTCAACGTTGTAAAGTGCATCGGGTTATGTTCGTCTATCCCCGCCTTAAATGCAGATCTTTATTCCTGTGCTTGTTTATCTGTATTTTGTGTGCACCAATAACACTCTGAATATTCTCGTCTAGACTGGGATTTGGCGTTTGTTTTGTTATTCTATATGTAGAAAGAGGATATACTACATACTAAATTATAGGACTTATACTGGTGTATTCTTTTTAACATAGGTGGTAGTGGGCAGGGCACATTGCACGCAGAACGGCGAACGCGAACCGGAAGACGATGCGTTGGAAGACCTTCCACTATGTAGATAGATGATCTGGTGAAGGTTGCAGGAATCCGCTGGATGCGAGTCGCACGGGACCGGTCAATGTGGCCACATTTGGGGGAGACCTATGTCCAGCAGTGGACGTCTTTCGGCTGAAATGATGATGATGATGATTATTTTTGAAAGGAGCTCGTGGCTAAATCAAAACCGCTACTCAGGTTCTTCAGATTAAGCCGGTCTTGCCTAAGTTGGTCCGTGAATCGGTAACCGCCCATGACATGCGGAGTTTCGTCTGTGGATCGGGAAGCACGTTTAATGACGAACGCTAGACCATGCCGGGTCTGAGCCGAGGGTCGACCGTGCAATTTTCTATGGATACACTCACGCTTCCCAGCCGCTACCGAGCAAATGTACCACCCGGCACGGTTTGCCGCGCGTCATCCTTAAGCTGTTGGTCCCGGCTGTCATTTATATATTTTTGATAGTCGTTACAGGTGTTCTGTGAGTATATACCTCCACTAGCTGACCCACCCAACTTCGTCTGCGTCACATAAGAGTCAAAACGAAAGGGAAAAAAAAACCCGTTTTGCAACATTTTTCATTCCTGCTCCGCTCCTAATGGTCGTAGCGTGATGTTATATAGCCTAAAACCTTCCTCGATAAATGGACTATCCAACACAAAAATAATTTAAATTTTTACCAGTAGTTCTTGAGATTAGCGCGTTCAACCAAACAAACAAACTCTTCTGCTTTATAATATTAAGTATAGATTTTTTATCGTTTTTTTTTCGTCTGTCATACTATTGAGATTGTTGCAACCATCTTCTGTATGAATTTTCGAGAAATCAGAATTCCCAAAGAAGCCCAGTTTTCATTTGTAGATCTTTGACAGTCGTTGCAGGTAGTAGTCAGTGGCCCGATAAGACTGAAAACCACTCTTAACAAGGGGTACGGGGATACGTATGCAGTAAAAAGCTGTTTTTAAAAAAATACTGTCAAAACGTATGTCAAACACGTTATATTGTAATCTCTCTAGCGATACTGTAAACTCTCGATTTATTGTCAAACGAACATACTGCTTACAATTAAACGCATTATTTTTCGTGAAATGCATGCGATGGTAGTCAACTCACGCGGTTTGGAGGAAAGGAGGGGTCCCCCTTGCCCAGTGGTACCACTCTCATGAAATGATACTGTACCATTCCTGAGAAATATCGATTAATATAAACTAACCTTAAAACACTTTATATTCCCCTAAAAAGCGTAGTCGACGGAGCCCCGCTTCTCGGGGCCCCTATTTCCGAGTGCAGGGTTTAAAGGAACCTAACTAACCTAACGGGGGTGCCCTAAGTCCCGATTATGGGGGCAGAGATACTTCTGTATGTTCAGTTGACAATAATTCGAGAGTTTACAATATCGCTAGAGAGAAACACGTTATATTGTAATATAACGTGTTTGACAATTTTACGGTGACATAATATAGAAGATATAGATGAAATATTTAAAGCAGGCAATCAAACCAAAAATGTCCTAAAATGTTTTTACGAAAACTTTTTAATTTAAAAACACGACAACGATTCTATTCTACCCACAACAATTCCCCAAAAATATTCAACTTCAACAACAAGAAAAAAAATCTAAATAAGCTTTGTGCGCTACTCCAAAGTTTTCCATATTCATGTTTGTGCACTGACAAAGTTGTTAGCGGGCGACGCAGTGATCATTTCGTCTCCGGCTTTATCCTCGTCCCCTTCTTGCCCATTATCTTTGTGTCTTTTGTCTCTTTCATCCATTTCCGTTCTTTCTTTTTAGTACATTTCGAAAAAGTAGTTGGTGTTCAGGGTAAAATTTATCTTTTCACTGCTCAGCTAATGTTCATTTCAATTGGATACGTAATAATATATTATAGGGTTGATTTCTCGGGTCCGTTGATACTACCTATAACACACCGTACCATTACCGATTTGAGAACGTTAGACTTAGAGATGTAAATTTTTTTCACAATCTTGAAAAAAAACATGAAAAAAAACTTGGCACCGTTGTTTTTTTTCTACATTTGGTTTTTTTTCAGAAAAAGTGAAACACTATAACTAAAGTGGAATAAAATACTAAATTTGATTGTTTTATTTTTATTAAAGTCAAATTATGTTGATCAGCAAAAACGAACTCTCACAGTCTCAAGCTTTCTGCAATCTGCACGCAAATCAACCAAAACATAAACCAAACGAGGATTAGGGAAATCCCCGTCCGTAAAATTAGTAGTTTATATTTGGTGTTGCCAATTATGTTAAGACATGTATGTACTATCTAACAAAAAAAAACAAATGGTATTTTCTTATTGAACAAAAAAAATTAAAATAATAACAACTCATATACGATAACCGCCTTACCATATTTTTATTTTCCTACTCATGAAAAAAAACCTGCTCCAGAAAAAAGGCGGGTTTTTTTCATGTTTTTTTTGACCTTTTTTTTTCATCTCAGAAAAAAAACCGTTTTTTTACAACTCTAGTTAGACTCATGGACGATGAAGAAAAAAAATATTAATATAGTCACGAAGCAAAGAGAAAACTATGTACAGTCGAACAAGCTATTTGGTTTACACTTGACAATGTAATTTGTGGGTTACCAAATTAGCTTGTTCGACCGTACTATGATGAAAAAAGAACATGCGTGTCAGTAGTCCTTGGGAAGTGCCGATTAAAGTGAAAACTAGGTAAATAACCTATATATCTGCTTCTAGTTGTGCCCCGCCTATGTGGTGCTACGCCGTAGCGGATCGGCTACGAGTGCTACGAAGCGTTAGGTGACGGTCACGCGAGTTCCACGATTTTTGTTCATCCAAAAAGTAAGAAAAAGAAAAAAAGTATTTAAAGATTGTACAGTACTGATACAAAGGCGGTCATGCCACAAGACATTCTCCACCAGTCAACCTTTGAGTTAAATGGGAAAAAAATAGGTACAAAATAATACACAAAGAAGAAGTGAGTTACAAAGTGGTTTCAAATGAACTGCCTGTATACTAATCTCTTTGTTCGACTGTAGGTATACTTGTTCTTCTTATACAATATTATAATTGCGCTGTGTAAGCGAGAATGGATGAAGATAATTTCTTATGTGTGGATATCGTACCACAAAGTGGTGGTATTTTGAAGGGTTTGAGGTGTTTAGATCTTATGGATAATGAAGTAGTTTCTGAGGTTTCTGAACTGCCTACTTTTATAAGAACTTTCCTCATCATCATCATCAGGTATATTCTTTTGAAAACTACGTCGGGATCGCTCTATAGTCTTAAGACGCCTGCGGAGCATGCGTATTTCATACAAACGTAACACCAAAATAATTTGTAAATTAAATATATTCCTAAGGTAGTGTGTATTTATTTCGATTGAATCACAGAATATCTAGGTTCCCAAATATATATTTTGATTGGACACTGATTTAACAAGAGTTATAAGAAAACTAAGTTTTCTATTGAAATTTTAAATTCCTCATATCTCGTCTTTGTATCATTGTCCTCTCAAAAAATGAATTTGAGAACATAGATATTAACAAGAACGCCTCGAATGTATTTCGCAACCTTTAATAAATTCTGCTGACGCAAATATTTTCGTGTAACAATTATGTGTTTAGTTCTAAGTTATTAGAGTTTAAGTTTATGAAAATAATTTTGTCACTATGTAATTTTAAATATTAAACAATAAACTACTGTCCTACATTATAGCATATTGTGAGAGCTCCTGCAGCCTGTGATACAGGATTATCCTAGTACAGGCATCTTACATTTTTGTACCTTCATTGTTAGTTTTTAGATTATATTGAATTTTACCTTTTGAGATTCTGAATAAAGATTTATTATTTATTATTATTATTATTCTCTAATCCAATGGAAATAAATACACACTACCTTAAGAATATATTTGATTTACAAATAGTTTTGGTATTACGTTAGTATGAAATACGCATGCTCCGCCGGCCTCTTAACGGATGCATATTACTTATCTATATCAATGTTATATAGAGGACAGTTTGTTTTTTTTTTTTGAGTATTTTTCACGATTTAACTCAAAAACTTCTAAACCGATTATTAAAATTCATTCACCATTAGATAGTTACATATTTACCGAGTAACATAAGCTATAAATTATATTACTATCATGTAAGTTAGCGGAGCTATCACAATTTCTGCGGATGAAGTCGCGGGTGAACTGCTAGTTACCAATACTTTGAAAGGAGTCAACGCTTATTGGTAGTCGACAACCCAGTTATTAAACGCAAAAGTAAAACGCTACTCCTTGGTTACACTTAGGTAATCACACTTTCGGGCTTTCTGACTACGACGACTTAAAGGATCTAAATAATAGCAACCAGGACAAAATTGGCACATTATTTTTCTTGTGGGACAAGCCCGCCACACTATTCTCAAACCACTGTAACTCCTGAAAGCCAGAATCAACAGTGGTGTGGTAACCACCAGAAAAGCGCCGAGACAATGAAGCTCGGCGAAGTCCCAGAGAATGAATTTAACTGTCTTGGATCCCATAACGAAATTCATCAGAAAGCATAGCGGAGGAGTAGGAAAAAACCGTTATTTCCACTTCTCTCCATAACAGCAGGAGACTGAACAAAACAGAGTCCAGTATAATAACGCTTTTAGGATGCTGTTGGGGCTCCCACGTTTCTGTAGCGCATCAGGGATGTTTGCAGAAACAAAAACGGATAGTTTTCAAGCAATTATGCGGAAGAGAACAGCATCCCTGATGAGCAGGATGCGGGGGAGCGCAAACGGTATCCTAAGGGTTATTGCGGATAAGCCAGACTGCCCTTTCCTGGGGTACTGGACCCGCTTGCACAGCGGCGGCTCCGGTGCTACAGGAAATAGATATATGAATTGATTATTTGTAAGGTATTTAATTATTTATTTTATTGTATGGATTGTTTGATTAAATTATATTAATTATAAAATTTTATTAAATACACTGATAATGAGATGAATGAGATCATGATCTGAAATAAATGATTATTATTATTATTATTAAAACAAGGCCAATAGGCACAAAGGGACGTTTACAACTGGGATAGGCCCAGTTGCCTAGCACCACGGATAAATAATAACATTAATGGGTCCTAAGTTGGAGCTGTTATATTTAATTCCTGTAATAGGTATGACAAAATTTGACACATGCAGATTTTTTAAATAACTTTTCCTAATTTCAATAGGTTACTTAACAACGAATACACATATCTGTGCTTATACAGTGGCTTCTATTTTATCTATAGCTCCATTGGCTAAAAGCCGATCTATCTAGAACTCTATGAATGGCGGTCAATAAATATTCCTTGCTAGCCATAAATTCAATCAAAGACTGCTCAAACTACATCAATCTTCGACAGAAATTGCTTTCATCATACTTGGTTGTCGAATTGATAGATTGTGGCTGTAGTATTTGGTGTCCAGACTTTTGGGATGCTTCCACGAGGACCTTAGATAGATAGATTGATAGATAGAAAAATCCTTTATTAAGCACACAAAAGACATAGCACAACACACATAACTATAATTAAATGATACAGTTGAATTACGTATAAATAACAATAATATAAAAAAAAAGAATAAACACAAGAATAGAAATAAGTAAAGTAACACCGTGAGGTATGCAAGGTGCGGTGTGCGTCTCAAGGTTGCACCAAATGGGAGTCCAGCTCAGCATGTGTCAGGTGTGCACCTGACGCTGATATTCTGCTGGTTTTTTTTTAATATTTTGTTCTTAAACGTACAGTCGACTAAAACGAGACGTTTTTGAAGAATTTGCATTTAATAATACTTGTTTGTATTGATGCCAGACATTGATTGATACAGGTTTTATGAATGACTCATCATTTTCCTGTCCTTCAATATTTGGGTAGCTGCAGCATCTCTTCTTCTTCTATACTTCTCTATAACTCATCATGTTCGATTCTACGCCTGGACAGGGGCTGGTGATCGAAACGTTCGCTGTCCGCGGAGCCCTACCAAACCTACCCTGTCTCCAATGCAATAAATTTAAATCAACTTACCCGATGCCGGTGGGCTGAAGGGGATGACCAGTCCTTGATCAAGCCGGTTCTGTTCTGTACGTGTATCAGTGTAAATGGATAGTGTACTGTATGTGAAGTTGTGAGAACGGCGGTCTTCAAGTCACGCTGCTACGCGTGGCGGTCGGAATGCAGCACAATAATAGTTCAAACGACACTTAACACAATGATAAATTGTTCTCTTCAATTTTCCACTTCACACGCGGGCCAAGTTAACCTCAAAATCGGCGTGGACAATTAACAAATAAACCCGTTTTTTGGCTCAAATGGGGCCGTTTAGTCCAATTAAAACTGAATTATAACCAAAATCTTTCAAACATACACACATATAACGGATTCACTTGGATTTATCAATTATTTCAATCAACCAACAAATTCGATGTGATCTCGTAATGAATCACGACAAGTTACCAAACGTCAAGCGATGACAGTTGATGTCAGTGACAGTCCAAACGTCAAGTTGTGTTTCGATACACGTACGGCACGAAACACATCATCTCTGCAGTCACCTCCTTTCTAGCCTTATCATCCTTCACACAGTCCATCCATCTTTTCTTTGATCTTCCTCTACAAAGTTGGACTTATTGCAAAGATTTGTTAATCTACCTGTACTTATTGCACATTGAGAACCGACTCCAACATAGTTGGGAAAAAGCTAGTAGTTTACTGAAATTTTGTACGAGTGCTTTATTCTAAGAGATTTTACAATGACAAAGTTCAACACCAAGAAGTCATATATTTGTCAATGTCCGTAGTGCAAGGCTATACACTATCTAGTATGTATTTTTTTTGTTCTATTGTCTGGCAGTTTGAGTACTTTTGCGGCCTACACAAATGTTATTTCTTTGGTTTATTCATCTTGTCGTTGAGCTCCTTGAGTTATGAGTCGAGCTACTAACTGTAGCTGAAACATATCGTGCTTTTCCCAAAAACCAACAAAATTAATACGAAAGAAATAGGATATATTATTATGTACTGTAATTATCATCTACATAACTCATTGAATATTAAACACCCCACTAACACCCCAACCACAACCAACCCTTAACACCAAACAACGCAACACATAGCTCACAACCCCATTTGCGGCGACACCCACCTTTTCTTGCAATCCAAAGCTGCAATATCAAATTCCTTTGTCATACACGTTACCAATTTCAAAGCTCAACATGACGAAAATTTAATCAAAATTCATTGGATGCTATAAATCCAGTGGATGAGGCGTTCCTATAATGAAATTCCATAAAGTGGACCTTTTTGGCCCTTCTAGACGTATTATGCTAGAGATCAGGGATATCAGTCTATTAAGGCGTTGTGTGTAGTTCCTCGTTATTTGTGTCAAGGACGAAGGATTTTTTTGATCAGGCGTGAGCTCTTGCTTGGTCGATTGAGAAGCTGATTTTGTTGAAGTGTCATTGTACTGAATCATGTTTTGATTGACGTCAAATAAATTTAAACAATATTAGGTAGTGTTTAGGATTACGTTAACTATTTTGAATCTTATTTATTTATTTATTTTATGAAAAGTAGCTTCACAGCTTACATTACATTAGTATGAAAAAAAAAAGAAAACGAACATTACGCCAATTACGCAGTACACAGACAAAAAAACTTTTGATAAGCCGAGAGTGACTCGAATTAATTGGCATTAAAATATGTAGTGTGTGCCTGTGTGCGTATGGGTATCTTCGTGCGTTTCCCACCATTCATATTTACTTTCAAGGTCTACGAACCAATCAAAACGCTTAAATATCACGCAATACAAAAAATACGGCCTTGGCATTGGCTAATTCAACCCTCTATCCTCGGTCAATTTAACCATTTTTTAATTTGAATACACAGGCCATATGGTTTTCAACGTTGAAGCATTTTGATTTCTTTCTCCCGAAAAATCACCTCAAAAAGGCCCAAAAACCACGCCACAGTCACGGTATCAAGACAGTTGCGCGAAAGACATTTGAGCGAAAGACACTTGCGCGAACCCATTTGCGCGAAAAGACAAATGCGCGAATGGACTTTTGCGCGATTGGACATTTGCGCGAACAGACATTCGCGCGCCAGGACACATGCGCGAATGGAGTTTTGCGCGATTGGACTTTTGCGCGAACGGACTTTTGCGCGAAAGGACAATTGCGCGAGTGGAAACTTGCGCGAGTGGACATTTGCGCGACTTAATAACCACAGAGGTTTACTCTGTGGAGTAAACATAACATCACGCTTCAAAATACTTGAAGGGGGTTTTTTTTTACCCTTTCATCATGGGTGTCGTTTTCATGGTTTTTGGGGTAGCTGATTACGAAAATGGGGTCAAAAATAAAATCCAAGATGGCGCCCATAATTTTTTTTGGTTTTTCTGTCATGGGTGTCGTTTTCATGGTTTTTGAGGTCGCTGATTTCGAAAATGGGGTCAAAAAGAAAATCCAAGATGGCGCCCATGTTTTTTTTTAGTTTTTCTGTCATGGGTGTCGTTTTCATGGTTTTTGGGGTCGCTGATTACGAAAATGGGGTCAAAAAGAAAATTCAAGATGGCGCCCATGTTTTTTTTCGGTTTTTATGTCTTGGGTGGCGTTTTTTATGGTTTTTGGGGTCGCTGATTACGAAAATGGGGATGTTTTTTGGTTTTTCTGTGATGTGTTTTGTCCTGTGCGGGCTAATAAATGCTTTTTCTTTCTTTCTTTCCATGATGGAAAAACAAAAAATGTTCCCGTGCACCATCTTAGATTTTCTTTTTGACCTTATTTTCGTAATCAGCGACCCCAAAAACCATGAAAACGACACCCATGACAGAGAAACCAAAAAAAACATGGGCGCCATCTTGGATTTTCTTTTTGACCTTATTTTCGTAATCAGCGACCCCAAATACCATGAAAACGACACCCATGACCGAAAACCCAAAAAAAAATCCTGGGCGCCATCTTGGATTTTCTTTTTGACCCCATTTTCGTAATCAGCCACCCCAAAAACCATGAAAACGACACCCATGACAGAAAAACTAAAAAAAAACATGGGCGCCATCTTGGATTTTCTTTTTGACCCCATTTTCGAAATCAGCGACCCCAAAAACCATGAAAACGACACCCATGATGAAAGAATAAAAAAAACCCTCTTCAAGTATTTTGAGGCGTGATGTTATGTTTACTCCACAGAGTAAACCTCTGTGGCCATTAAGTCGCGCAAATGTCCACTCGCGCAAGTTTCCACTCGCGCAATTGTCCTTTCGCGCAAAAGTCCGTTCGCGCAAAAGTCCAATCGCGCAAGAGTCCAGTCGCGCATGTGTCCTAACGCGCAAATGTCTGTTCGCGCAAATGTCTGTTCGCGCAAATGTCCAATCGCGCAAAAGTCCATTCGCGCATTTGTCTTTTCGCGCAAATGGGTTCGCGCAAGTGTCTTTCGCGCAAATGTCTTTCGCGCAAAAGTCCCAGATCCCACAGTCACGCCAAAAATCCTGTACCGGCGCATCAATCCGGTACAGGTAGACATTTACAATTGAAAAACGACAAGAAATAAAGCTTTCCAGTTATATTTTTTTCCTTTAGTTTTCGACAAAAAACCCCAATAATTATGACACAGAAACGATGGGTGGACTATATGAAAGGTCGTATGGCTGGAAAAGAGGTGAGAGTTAAGATGAAGAGTATTAAAGAAATAAATGCCGATCCCAAATAAATAGAAATAATGACAGGAAAGTGATGAAGATAAAACTACTGAAACAAAGTAATAGTAATTATCCCGTTTTCAGTGTTAACGATAGTTTTAGTGATAATGTCAATTTAAAAACTTTTAACTCAAATAAAGTTAATTATATGCGACCACCACAGCTTCTACCAAATGTAAAAGGAACGATGTAAATCGGCCCAGTAGGTAATCACGAAGCTATCGGTCTACATACATGACAAAAAGCTGGTGGAATACATACATAACCTTTTAGAGTAAGATGTGTAAGCTTTTCAAGATCAAAAAATAATTTGAAAGTGCACGAGTGATTTAGCGACAGATTAACAATCTATACGGCAAAGAAAGAAAGAGCTCAGCTGAGCTTATTACCTCAATTTATATAACTAGAAACCTGACATTGCGGGTGCAACTAAAATCCCCCGTTCTCCACTTTCCCAGCTAAAACCAAGACATCAAAAGCTAATTCATAATAATGTCTCCTTTTAAAACCGAAAGACGATGCATTTAGCTCTCAGGCAAGTCTTTGAAGGCGCTTTCGTGACAAAAGCATGATGGCGTCCATTGCAATGGTACTGGCATTCAATGAATAGATACAGAAGGCTAACTTCGTACATCATCAGCCTTGCCTTTTCTCAACTATGTTGGGGTCGGTTTTCAGTTTAACCGGATGCAGCTGAATACCTGTATATTACCACCCATTATCACTTTTGTGTCTTATGTCGGATACAGGCTACCTGATTTCTATAAAACCAGTAAGACAGCCACTCCCAACGCAAACGTAAACATTTTTTCTGTCCAGTTGCTTCCATTTGACACATACTCGCTGCCGATCAAAAGTGTTCGGTGTAGGTAACTGGAAACTAAAAGTCGTCAGTTGAAGACACAAGCAACATTAACAAATTTTCTTACAATTGTCCTGAGTTGCGCTTCCAATCGCCGCCACAGGACACAGCAACTACGGTTTCCTATAACATGTAGTATTCCGTGTCGGCAACAAAAAGTGTCCAGATTTTCGCAGCCCCTTAGCCACCATTCTCTACGGCGATCAAATGACAGTCTTAATAAATTCGAGTATGCTTGCACTCGCTGCACGTGAAGCGCGTTTACGTGTGCGTGCGTTTTGCTCATTGGATGGACTTTCTGTATCATACTCCGTTGTGGTACAGAGACAGTTTCAACTACTCTCATTGTACTATTGTTCGGTTATTGATGAACACCATTGTGTTTCGTGGACTAATTATGGGGAATGGGGGACTATTCATTGCTTTTAATGTTTAGGGTGTTTGAGTAATAGATGATTTTGGCTGATATTTTGGTATTTGTGTATATGTATGGCAGGGTTAGGAGTGATAATAATAACTTGATAATTATTAACCTTATTAAAAAAATATTATCAATATCACTTCACATGTATCCAAACGCAATTTGCCGCTTCTACGCGTATCCAAACGCGATAGACCTCCGTCTGTTGAGCCGCACCGAATCGGCGTGACACCATTGTTTAACTATAGTGTCTACTTCGCTAACAGATGAAAACTTATGACAAGATTAATAATTTAAAAATGCAAAAAAACACACTTCCAAAAAAAAAAAACACAAAAAATTGGCAATAACTTTACTTTCAGAAATCGGTGACTTTTTTGTGTCATTGTCTTTTTTGCCAGCGACTTTCGAAAGTAAAGTTACGTACAGACATGATACAGCTATTGAAATGTTTTGACTGTCAGTACACGCAGCAACTTTTAAAAGTGTTTTTCTGATGCTGTATTGAACTCCTGCCTGCTGCAGTTTGAAAGCCATACTATTACACAATTGGTTCTCAACCATAGTAATCATTATTTCAAGAGAAAATCGCTTCTGAATTTTGCTAATTATTTGCATTTCATTGCTGACGTACAATAGACTGCTAAAATCATTAGACATATTCATTAAAATTTGTCCTATGTATCAAGAGGGACATTTGTAAGCCGATACAACGATAACAAACAGCATCAAAGGGCCTTTGAGCAACGACATAAGCTCTATTGATTACAGTCTATCGCTACAGCATCCAATCAGAGCACAGGTCCACACACAAATGGTATGTAGTCCTCCATAACCAAACGTTGATGAAGAGGCCGCAACTACTACTTAATAAATGTAGCGATTCTCAGGTCCGGCAAAGTGTTATCACAAAACTGTTTCATGTCCGTGACATCGCCATCTCAGGTCCAGTTGAAAACCAGCGTCGGGCACTAACTCCTCGGCAGTTTGCTGAACTGGGCCTTTTTGGCGCAGCCGTGAGACACACAATACGAGTATTATCTCTTTTATTTTCTGTACAGTTTTAAGTTTATTTATTTACATTTAATTGTTAGTTTTAAGTTTTTTTATTTTATTTAATTCCTATTTTGTTATGTTGTGTGCACTTGCGGCATAAGCCAAATAAATATGTTTTCTTTATTTCTTTCTTCTCCTTTTTTATTTGGCTTATCTTTGCAGAAATTCATAGTAGCAAGCTGGAGGTTAGATTTGTGCTAGGTTAATTGCAACATCGAGGCCCCTGTAACATGGGGCTAAAATTTAACATCTTAAGGCGCGTTGAGCACTTTTTGAGTGAACAAAAATCATGGAACTCTCGTGACCGTCACCTAACACTTTTCACATCTATCTGCAGTTCCCAAAGACTGCCATGCATGTTTTTTTTGCCTAAAGCGGCATCGATAGACTACATACAAGGTGGTCCGACGACCTTGGAAGTTGTGGGAACCCCCTGGCAGGATCCGCATCGGAAGACCGGTCGTTGTCACCATCTTTGGGTGCGGCCTTTGTCGAGCTGTGAACATCTGTCGGCTGAAATATCAACAACAATAACATTGATTGATTTCCAGGCAAATTTGGCCCATAGATATATTGACACTTACATCAGACTAACATACATATGATAAAAAATAAATTGTGATGTGAAATGATGAAGATATAAGATTAAACCTTCATCTGTTAGCGAAGTGGACACAATAGTTAACCAATGGCGTCAGATAAGGGATAAGGGATTTAGAAGAACAGACACTGATCCTATCAAAATAATCATCGTTACAACATCCAATCATAGCATTGGTCCACTCAAATGTTATGTAGTACTCTGTAACCAAACGACGCTTCTCGTATGCAAATGTCTACATTGAAACCACTCGGAGTGAAGCCGTAGAGTAAAAAAACTGCATAGAAGTGACAAAAAGCCAAAGTGACAATAGTGACACTAGAGCATATAAATCGTAAAATAGATGACCATTGGGCAACTAAAGATTGCTTTTAAAAGAGTTTCCACGGAGTTTCTTGCCAATTCTTCTCCATAGACCTATACAATTTTGATCATTGACATTATTAACTGCACTATTTTATATGTCTTCTGGTGGGACATAGCATGGATGGACCAACATTTATTTATATAACATCTGTGTTTTTTACCCTAAGTTCACAAAATGAATAAATTAATTTGAATTTGAATCAACGACTCCTGCTACATTCTTTTCAACTATGTTGGGGTTATCTGCTAGTATAACCGGGTGTAGCCGAATACCAGTACATTACATGGTATGACTGAACCCCATAATTCAGTCGTTGGATACTACAAAACCCCTTGGAGACTAGTAATTGTCAAAATTTGGACTTCTGTCAAAGACCAACTATTGCACTAACCTTCATTTAGTCACCAGTCTGAATAGGGCAGATGACGCACCAATCAATTGACATACTTTTTAACAGCTGTCAAAACGCGGTTCTCAATAGATTATGTATGACAATAGCACGCTGTGACATTACTGTTTGGTCAACTCAATGACTCAAATATTTATTGATTTAGTTATTTTATTTTCGAAGCAACTAAAAATCTAATAAGGCAATTAATTGAAAATAAATCAGGTTTTTGCTCCAAGAATGTATTTTTTTAGAGATTGGTGTCTTGGAAATTTTGTTTTATTAGGAGCTCGTATAACTGCCGCTCGGGCCAATCTTTAGGTTAAGCCGTGCTTGCCTAGGTTGGTCTGTGGATGAGTGACCACCCTTACATACCGAGTTTCCTCCGTGCCTCGGAAAGCACGTTGAGCCGTTGGCCCCCGCTGTCATTTGTAGATCTTTGACAGTCGTTACAGGTAACACACAGTCTGACAACCAGTCTCACCAAGGGGTATCGTATTACCCAGTTATTGACTGGGTTGTGGAGGTCAGATAGGCAGTCGCTCCATGTAAAATACTGGTATTCAGCTGCATCCGGTTAAACTGGAAGCCAACCCAAACATAGTTGGGAAAAGGCTGGGCAGATGATGATGATGGTGTCATCTATCATATTTAGCCATGACTCATAGTACTTTCGCTTCTAAACATCCTTAGTCTATGGTTACGTCCGGCATGCGTTCGTTACGGAACCGAATCATAACTTTAGGTTAGGCTTTAGACTGCAGCTAGATTAGACCCGCAGTTTACTATGTAGTGGGCGTATCAGACTTTGTATAGACTACTCCTTTAGGGGATTTTGTAAAGGCTTTCGTAGGTACTGGACAAAGTTGGGATATGGTTTGAATTGAGACTTGTTTCTACCTCGTTTGCATGCAATCAGCCATCATGCTTGTAATCTCCGTAGGGTTAGGTACAAGTGTAACCATTACACTCGCATTTGACCAGTAATGTTTAAGTCCCATATAATAGGGGGCGTGCCTATTACCATCAACCGGGCACAAATTCCAGAAGGAGAAACCTAATAACAATTTGTCCGACCTGTTAATCGAACCCAGGACCTCATGCTCAGCAGTCGTGCTTGCAAACACTAAATCAGCGAGGCAGTCGTTGCTACTGTATTATAATGTATACAGGGTGTGAACCACCTCATCACGAAGCCGTCAACCAAGCATTCTGTACATCAAACTATGTAACTCTACGCAAAAATTATTGATGGGAAACGACTTTGTTTTTGGGTGAAAAATCATGTTTTGTGGTAGAACTCAATGTAACGCACTTAAAACATTGTGCTGATGGATGGAAAGCATAGTACGGGGGTCACAGAGGTGAGGTGTTTAAAGTAAAAATCTTAAAGTAAAAACTTGTATTTTAAAAAAAACTTATCAAAAAGTTGGAACTTTGACCCCCAATATCTCCGTAACTAGCCAAGGTTCCCAAGTATGGTGTAGAACAAAAAAATGATCACCATGATTTGGAGAACAAGTGCCTTTCGGCATCGTTAAGAGGTGGTTTACACCCTTTAAGTATGTTTCGTTATTTTAGTACCTTTTATATTACAAAAAGGATTACATAAATAGAATATTACTATATTATTATTACCTATATGATTATTGTTTACTTTTATGTATAATAAGTATGTATTTACAAAAGTATCTATGTAGTATATTAACTATCTGGTGTCCATGACACAAGCCTCGTTGCTTAGTGTGGCACTAGATGGCGCTGTGTGCAATGTCCAGCGAGTTTTTGTTTATTACCCCCATGGATCGGACAGGTTTTGTTTAACATATTGAATTTGTCTATCAATCAACCTCACAAAGGTTGACTTGTCTGTACTTCTATACTAATATTATAAAGAGGAAACGTTTGATTTTTTGTTGGTCTGTTTGTTACGATTTAACTCAAAAACTACTGGACCAATTTTCAATATTATTTCACTATTAGAAAACTACGTCTATAGCGAGTAACGTAGGCTATAAATACGTAGTCGCCGACGAAGTGCTAAAATAGAATAATAATACAGTTCGTTCGTTGATACATTCTCCAACACATTTCCACCTCAAATCAACTAAGCCTTCGAAACTCCACACTTAATAAACCACTCACTCACCAACAAAGCAGTTAAGTCTAAACTAACTTAAAATATAACCAGTTTATTAACGCGATCATGTCGGCATATTAAATCAGACCGCAACTGTATCCTCCCCAGAGCGCAATGGAAGCGCTCGTATTACGTCGCGGGACTTCGGTAGTGATGTAGTTATGAGTCCCGGTGTGGGAAACCGGGATTGGAGATTCGATGTTTGTGTAAACGATTGGGGTGTTTTAAATATTAAGATTATTATTTTTATTTTAAAATTCTAATTTCCCTGCGTTCAAGCGTTTTTGCCATACCTATTATTGGAATCAAATATAAAAGCTAACAAATTGGAACCCATGAATGTTAATATTTATCCGTGGTGCTAGGCAACTGGGCCTAGCGCAATTGTAAACGTCGCTTTGTGCCTATTGGCCTTGTTTCGTGCTGTCTTCTGCTGATATGGAGGGAAGTGGAAATGCATGACGTTCACGATCAGCGGTCAGTCGCGCATCTATTCTTCACTGGTCTCTAGAAACCTGGATGTAGATGCGTAAATACGCTGAGAACGCAAGCGTTCTTCGCGATCCGAAGAGGTTTCCACGGAGCAAGTTGCAGCCTGATGTTCACTAACAGAATCAAGTCTCTCCTGACGCTCTTCGGTAGATTCTTGGGATCTAATAATCCTCAATCTTTTAGCTCCTTTGGAACATTGGGAAAGATTTAACCTCTTTCTAGGCATGGTTATAGTTTCGTTCTGAAGATACCTGATCAATTAAAATCTAAGTGACTGCTCCCCTGCGTTACCGGTTAAAGGCTACCGAGTCACGAAGACAAATGGAAAAGGAAGTTAAACAAATAACATAAGCGCGAAGGCATATTTATTCGATAAAATAAAATAATAAACGGAAGTTTTGGCCAGTAGAGTAAAATTTTCAATGATATACCATCGTCATCGAAAATCAGTCCTAAACTGTTACCACCTTCACCACGTGTGGGTACTCCCAGCTTATGTTATTTTATAATTATACAGTGAAATTAGTGATAGCTTTGCAACAATTCTCACAAACTCACAACAGATGTTTCTGATCTTCGATTTTTTATAAGTCAACAGGGAATGCCCATCAGAACGAACAACTTTTGCTAAGACGTAATTCCTATATGTGTCAGAATACCCAAAGAAGCCCAGCTTTCATTTGTAGATCTTTGACAGTCGTTACAGGTAGTCAGTGGCCCGAAAAGTCTGAAAACCACTCTTAACAAGGAGTATCGTGTTACCCAGTACTAACTGGGTTGTGGAGGTCAGATGGGCAGTCGCTTCATGTAAAATACTCGTATTAGTATTATACCTGCAACGGGATACTACTATCCGGACTGGAAGCCGACCCCAACACAGTTGGTAAAAGGCTAAGCAGATGATGAGAGGCTAGTAAAGTCTTCTATTTTTATGAAATAATAACACAAATAAAGGGTGTAAAACACCTCTTCACGAAGTCGAAAGGCACTTGTTCTCCCCGTCATTGCGATCATTTTTTTGTTCTACACCATACCTAGGAACCTTCTAGTTACGGAGATATGGGGGGTCAAAGTTACAACTTTTACACCAGTTTTTTTTTAAATACAAGTTTTTTTTGCAAGATTTTGACTTTTAACACCTCCAAGACCCCCGTACTATTCAATCCATCCATCAGCACAATGTTTTAAGTGCGTTACATTGAGTTCTACCACAAAACATGATTTATAACCTTCAAAAAAAAGTTGTTTCCCAGCAACAATTTTTGCGTAAAGTTACTTAGTTTGAAGTACAGAATGCTTGGTTAACGGCTTTGTGATGAGGTGGTTTACACCCTGTATAAAGTAAACTCTGCTCAAGTTCAAAATAAGTTCCACTTGAATTTGGATTTAAAAACCATATTTTTAATGGGGTGTCTCCTAAAAATATACATAGATCTTCAATTATACTTCAAAAAGTTTTCAACTATATAGTATGCCAATTTTGTCGTTATCTATGTCAAGACTACCGGCCGCAACGTACCGACAATGGATCATATGGCACCTCTCATAAGGTCTTGAAACTCGAAAGTTTTGTTTCCTTCTAGTACTTGAACCAAAGTAGGTACTGGGATAGAGTTTAGTGTTGGTAACTTAAGCTCCACGTGTCAAACTATATTCAAGAGTGTAATAGTTTTCTACACGTGTAAAACTATAAATTAAAGTGGCTTGCTCCTTCGTTGGTGTGGAGGTCGAAATGTTTTCTACGAGAACGTCTTACCGGGATGAGAAAGTTTTCTATAGTCTTAACGCAGTTGTGTCTACCTTTGTGCAAAATTTCATTAAAATCCATTCAGATCGATCTATCAAATGGCTAGTATTTAAATGGAGTGACTGCCTTTCTGACCTCCACAAGCCAGTCAGTTTTGGGTAATACAATACCTCTTGCTAAGACCGCATGTCGCTGACTACCTGTAACGGCTGTCATCAAAGATCTACAAATGACAGTATTGGCGTGCTTTCCGAGGCACTCAGGAAACTCAGTATGTAATAGGCGGTAACCCATCCGCGGATCAACCTAGGTATGCGCAGCTTCACCTGAGGATTGATTCGAACGGCTGTTATTATTTAGCTACAAACTCAATCCAACTAGTCTTAATCGTTACTGTCTTCTTCTACTGTTTATTCATCCTCAACAAACACTGTAAACTGACTTACATCAACCTCCTCGAAAGCCCTGCTTTTAAACATATTCAACCCTTTCACTACTTGACCCCTTACGCTACTCGACCCCCATGCTTCGCCCCTTTTTGCATAAAACCATAAGATAACAAGCTAGAAACGCAGAATAGCATTTCTTATTCAAACTATTAAGTATCCTTCATACCTTTGCGTTATATTTAAGGCAAAACCCTCAGTATATTAAATGGGATTATACTGTCAGGGGATTCTGTAACCCTCTATTCACCTTGAGACATTCTTAAGGGGTATATGGGGGTTAAGTTTGGCGAATATTAGAGTTGGTAACGTAAGTGTTAAGTTGTTTATTTTTTTCGTTTACTTAAGTGTATTAGACACTTTTTTTTGGTGTTTTACATAATGGCACTTTGCTGAAATTATTCTATCAGATTTATGTTTTTTTTTTGTTGTTTTAGCTAACACGACCTGTCAAGACAAGTGGTGAATAATAATTTTAATTAGAGGTTAAATAATTGTTGGTGGAGCTCGTAGTCAAATAATAAGAGCCCGCCCAGGTCAATCTTTAGGTTAAGTCGTGCTTGACAGGTTAGTCCATAGATGGGTGACCACCCGCTATTATCTTTTTCTGAAGCACGGAGGAAATTTGGTATGTAACGACCCGAATGGCGCAGCGGTAGTGAGGCTGCCTTACGTTCTTAGGGTCCCGGGTTCGAGTCCCGGTAGGAGTAAATGTTTGTTTGATGAGCTTGGACATTTGTTTCCGAGTCATGGACGTTTAAATGTATAATAAGTATGAAAAGTATATATGTAGTATATCAAGTGTCTGGTGACCAGGACACAAGTGTTGCTTAGTGTGGCACTAAATGGCGCTGTGTGTAATGTCCAGCGATATTTATTTATTTAGTCGATAAGTAGTCAGTGGCTTGAATGTATGACAGCCACTACCAGTAAGTATGGCATTACATCATACTAACTGGGATGTAGAGGCGAGGAAGGCAGCCATTCTATAAAAAAAACCGGAAATATTTGCTCTTAGGTTTGGTATCTTATCACATTTTTTCAGTCTAACACTCAAATACAAGAAAAAATGTGAAATTGATTTAGAAGAGAGAGACAATAAAACTTTCTCGGGCATATTTTTTATTTTATTTTTCAAACCTTAATCGCATACCTAAGCTTTGTTTTGATGTGTGATTATGGTTTGATTTTTCATTATTTCTTTCGGGAGTGTTCCAAATAAATATCATAGTTTTTCTTGTATTTGAGTGTTAGACTCATAAAACGCTCAAATGCAAGAAAAAATGTGGTGGCCCTCATAAGACACAAATAAGAAATTAGTTTTTCATTCTCAGTACCCGTATGTCACAAGAAGGTCTCAACATACCTCGGTTCAGGTATAATTTCAGTGTATATTAATTAACAGAAACCTCTAAAGTCTATTAAAATAATACGGCCTCCTTTATAAATATCTACATCCATATAATTTGCTTTATTTCTTTTCTTTTTGTATGGCTTTAATAGCTCATTAATGGTACTTTCTTTTGATTTGCCCCCAAGAAGAAAGTGACTGACGTGAAGGTCAGTCATCATCTGCCTAGCCTTTTCTCAACACTGGGGTCGGCTTCCAGTCTAACCGGATGCAGCTGAATACCAGTATTTTACATGGAGCGACTGCCTATCTGACTTCCACAACACAGTTAGTACTAGATAATGCGATACCCCTTGGTAAGAATGGTTGTCAGACTTTCGAACCACTGACGACCCACAAAAGACTTTCAAAGAAACACAAATGGTTTCAGAAACCAATGGCTTAGGGACCTTACGCACCATGAGTTGAGGCGGCATTAACCTCGGCCAAGTACTAAGTTTGGTAGTACAATCAGGCGTCTGAGTTTTTTTCAAGATAGCGGCCGGTAATGCTATAAATCTTAGTGCGTTCCCTGTAAGTGCATTACAAGGCTCAGAAAAAAATCTTCAAGCAATGGGTCAACCTTGGCAAGAACTGCTTAACTTTCAAGATCAAACCATGTGGTTTTTATAATATAGCCACGAGCACAAGTTGAAGTAAATATCAACTAAAATAACCCGACGCACCAAGGGGAGTCAGTCTAGCTCCAATCTACCTCAGAAAAAAAAAAGAAGATTAACACCTACACAGGATTTCCGATCAGAACATATTCTTAAAATATTCGAAACTTTTCCTAATATCTACATGTTACACACAAAAAATGTAATACACGAAAAAATACAATCATGTCTTATTGTAAATCCTATTCACATTTGATATTCCGACGCCATTTTAGCTAAACGTCTTCAAAAGGACGAGTCGAACGTGATTCGGTTTGAAAATGGAACATCCATGATTTTTGGTACAATGTAGATACCAACATGATAATATTATTTTGGTGAATTTGGGACATGCAAAGGATTAAGAAATAAGGAATGGATAAAGTAAAAATGAGTAACTGTACATTAAATGAAGTTTGAAAATGGCGCTTGTTGTAGAAAACTTAAAAGGAAGTCGTTCATCTTGGTATGAAAATATAACTAAAAGAGTGATGGACATAAATGTTAATGGATGGAGAGGGAGGAAGACCAAAGAAAAGATGGTGGATTGTGTGAGGAATGTTATGAAAGAAGAAGGAGTAAATGATAAACTTATATTGTCACTTACGGGATATCTTCCGTGATTATTCATTATTTTGAGCTCCCGATATTTTGACGCTGTTGCCAGCGCCATGATCGCGGGTTGACTGGATAATGCGGGTGGATGGTAAATAAATTGTTATGAGCAGACAAATATGTCTACCCTCTTTATTTGTCTCTTGCTACGCGCACTATTGGAACTCGACACTAAATCACGACAAAACACACTCACAGTATCACCAGGTTTTGTGGAGTCTTTAGCATGATGCCGGCTGCTACTTTTTTCAATTCAAAACTGGATTCCACGTACTCGACAATTAGGAGCCATCCTCTCGATTGAAATTTGTATGTTTCCTGATTGCAATTGCTTCTCTTGTCAGCCTTGGTAGGTCACGGATGATATCCCGTAAGTGACAATATAAGTTTAGTTTTAAACCGTGAAAGCTTAAATCAGTGTGGGAGTAAATGATGCTTTGACGTCTGACAGAGGATAATAGAAGGAGAAAACTTTTAAACGAATGAGACAAAGGCATGAAGATGATGAGATAATGAGTCATGTAAAGTATTGATTAAACTAGAACAGACTAATTTTGGAGGTAACAACTCTGTTACCAAAAATAGATTATGTAAATCTGCATGGCAGGGTGAGTCTGTCATACTCACGTAAAAACAGTGCCGATGGTGGCGCTGCACATCCGGTCGCTAAGTTCCCTACAAAATGGTTGAGCTAAGCGGCGCGGATGTGCAGGTCATGTCCGTGAACGGGTGCCGACGGTTGCTGCCGGTCGACTCACATTGCCATGCAGTTATGAAGAAAAAAGTATATATATAGTTAAATAGCTTGTTGTAGATTTTTGTTAATTTTAATTAGTGGTTAAGGAAACATCAACAACTGTAAAGCCTAAAAAAACAAAAAAAAATTGGATGGACTCACGTAGATCTTAAGTACTAATAATAAGCTTAGTTTAATGTAACGTGTCCAATGATGGAGCACGATCGTAGTTTTAATTTTTCTTTTAAATCAATCAAACAATTAATAAAATGTAAATAAGAGCGCGGACCCCCACGTTTGCGGTAGAAACCTAATTATAAAAAAAAAAAACAATTTGGAGGTGGTTCCAGTCTGTACAAAGACATCATCAAGTGCCTAGCACTAGCCTTTTCCCGACCATGTTGGTGTCGGCTTTTACTCAAACAGAAGAGCTGCAATTCAGCTGAGTACCAGTATTTTACATGGACATCTGACCTCTACGACCCATTTAACACATATTTCATTAATTTACCATATCACTTTTAATGTATAACCATTTATTTATATATCATTATGGTTGAAACTGTTTTCTGTTTGTCACTTACCCCCTTCAAGGTTCATTGGAAGACCAGCGTCAGACAGCATCACCTGTCTGGCATGAATGCTGAAATGGACGTTTTTGGCGCAGCCGTGAGGCACACAGTATAAACTACTAGCTTCTGCCCGCGACTTCGTACGCGATTATGAATATTTTGTTGTGTGCGTGTTCGGGGCAATGTGTGATAATCTCGAGCAGCAATTAGTCGCGCATCACGTTCATCACTCGTTTCAAACGACCTGTTAGTAGATGTGCGAATACACTGAGAACTCAAGCGTGATTCTGTATCGGTAAACGTTTCCGATTCGCGAGACAATGGCTGTCGCTCACGATCAGCGGACAGTCGCGCATCACGTTCCCCACTTGTCTCTAGAGATCTACAAGTCGATGCGTAGATACGCTTGGTAGGTACTAAAGCGCAATTCTCTATCCGTGAACGTCTCCGACTCGCGAGACAATGCATGACGTTCACGATCAGCCAGTCGCGCATCTATTCTTCACTGGTCTATAGAGATCTGGATGTAGATGCGTAAATACGCTAAAAACGCAGGCGTGCTTCGCGATCCGAAGAGGTTTCCATGGAGCAAGTTGCAGCCTGGTGTTCTCGAACAGCATCAAGTCTCTCCTGACGCTCTTCGGTAGATTCTTGGGATCTTATGATCCTCAATCTTGTAGCTTCTTTGGAACATTGGGAAAGATTTGACCTCATTCTAGGCATGGTTATAGTTTTGTTGTGAAGATATCTAATCAAATACAATCTAAATGACTGCTCCCCTGCGTTACCGGGTAGGCTACCGAGTCACGAAGATAAATGGAAAAGTCATGTTGTCGCATGCCGAATGAACTGTGGGCCCGTAAGGCTCAGGAATGGTGCCCTGAAACAGTGACACGAGGTCGCGGCAGACCACGAAAGAGATGGCGGGACGAACTGGATGTCTTCCTTTGGATGAATTGGAAAGAAAGAGCACAGAATCGTGAACGTTGGAAGGAATGGAGGGAGGCCTTTGCCCAGCAGTAGGACAATACAGGCTAGCTATAATATAATATATATATATATATATATATATATAATATACATAATAAATAACATAAACCCGACGACATACTAAATTCGATGAAATAAAATAATAAATGGGAGTTTTGGCCAGTCGAGTCAAATTTTCATTGATATACAATCGTCATCGAAAACCTAACGATTTTTTCTAAGTCAACAGGAAATGCCCATCAGACCGAACAACTTTTGCTAAGACGTCATTCCTATATGTGTTATGGTGTAGCTGGGCTATTGGAGTTCCACAACAGGTGTCCCAGATCTTCGATTTTTATAAGTCAACAGAGAGTGCTCATCAGATTGAACAACTTTTGCTAAGACGTCATTCCTATTTATGTGTTATGGTGTAGCTGGGCTATTGGAGTTCCACAACAGGTGTCCCAGATCTTCGATTTTTATAAGTCAACAGAGAGTGCTCATCAGATTGAACAACTTTTGCTTAGACGTCATTCCTATATGTGTTAAGGTACGAAAGGAAAAAAAAAACCCGTTTTTGCAACATTTTTCATTCCTGCTCCGCTCCTAATTGTTGTAGCGTGATGTTATGTAGCCTAAAGCCTTCCTCGATAAATGTACTATCCAACACAAAAAGAAGTTTTCAATTTGAACCAGTAGTTCCTGAGATTAGCGCGTTCAACCAAACAACCAAACAAACAAACTCTTCTGCTTTATAATATTAAGTATAGATAGTATAGATGTGTTTGTCCTTTTTGTAACTTTTTAATATTATTGTGTGTGTGCTTAACGTACTAACGTCAAAGATATTTTTTTTATTTCTTTCATTTACGGCCATTTTCAATAACTTATTGATCGGTTTCGGTAGACTGTTATGTATGTGTGTTTGACATATTGTTAACCTACCGATAGAAACGAAACAGCACGGAAAAGCTTTTTTTTTTTAAATTTTCTATGAATCAAGTGACTGGTAGGTGACACGGATCCTGCCGGAAAGAGATACCGCAGCCCCGGAACGTAAAGGGCGAGGAAGGAACATGGATGGGTTTTATTCAGTAAAAGTCTGACACTCCCTCCCGCTTCGCCCAGAGTGGGAGAAGTCATTTGATGATTTCCCATCCTAAAAAAAAAAAAAAAAAAAAAAGGTGACACGGATAGGACTAACTTTGTTTAAAGAAACACCGATAGCTGCGAGACGTGGGATATTAACTGACAGTTATACGTAAGTAAGTTATAGAAAACGGGTCTTAGTCACTACTAAATGGGTCGTAGAGGTCGGATGATACACGACCCCTTGGTAAGACTTGTTATGGCTGGTGACTTGGTAAGAAAGACAGAAATATAAAAAAAGAATAATCTCCATCATCCATGAAAGAAAGAAAGAAAGCATACAAACATACATAAAACAAACAAACACACACAAATTGAAAATTCGCAAAAAAAAATTACGGGCTGTTTTGCCATTAATATATTTTCGAGAGAATTTAGAAAACATAAACATTCAAAAAAAACCAACAAACACAAACGCACACAAATTGAAAACTCGCAAAAAAAAATACGGGCTTTTTTGCCATTAATATATCTTCGAGAGAGTTTTTTCCTATAAATCTGTTTTGCTCTTATTCCCATATTATACTAAACTCAATAATCTTCTTATACAATTTTTTACATATTTCCTCTAACACTCCAAAATTCGTCACCAAATAAAGGAAAATACATCAAATCCTCCAAACATTTAAGTACCCGGATAAATGATAGAAATACCCGGATATACCCGTTCACGCATCGCCGATACATACATAATACGCGGAAATACCTGCCCGGGCAGGATTTCCAATTACTTAAACCCAAAACCGGTTCACATACGTTTGTACCGGAATATAATATTCGATATTACCCGCAATCCGGATGTGTTTAACCGGGCGGCGTAGTGAACGGATACCTTTATGTGATTTTAATAAAATAGGTAATATTTTATGTTTCTTTTGTTGGAGTTTCTCTTTCTGCGTTTCTGTAGAAAGAAGATCAAAGTTTGAATCTTGTGCTTTCTACACAAGAAATTTAACAGTATTTGCCGACTCGATTTATTGGAGTAATAAAGGAAATTAGGTACTGAGTACTGAGAAAGATATTAAGTGTTTCATTTGACGACGACCCGAATGGCGCAGCGGTAGTGAGGCTGCCTTACGTTCTTAGGGTCCCGGGTTCGAATCTCGGTAGGAGCAAATGTTTGTGTGATGAGCATGGACATTTTGTTTCAGAGTCATAGATGTTTATATGTATAAGGATGTTTAACTCGGCACGTAATGGGTGATAACCCATCCACTGACTGACCTTAGCAGGTGCTGCTTAACCTTGAAGAACGGCCCTATTATTGAAGTGAAAACTTCTAGGCACGTTGAGCACTTTCTGACTGAACAAAAATCATGGAACTCGCGTGACCGTCACTTAACGCTTCGTAGCACTCGTAGCTGATCGGCTACGAGTTTTCACTTCTGTCAGCAGTCTCCAAAGACAGCCCCGCTTGTTTTTTATTTAGCCACGATCACATGATGCGTTCTCCTCAATGCGTTAGAAGACCACCCACTAGGTGGACCGATGACCTGGTGAAGGTTGCGGGAATCCGATGGAATATGCGAGTCGCACGGGGCCGGTGAATGTGGCGACACTTGGGGGAGGCCTATGTCCAGCAGTAGACGTCTTTCGGCTGAATTTTTTTTTAGGATGGGAAATCATCAAATAACTTCTCCCACTCTGGGCGGGGCGGGAGGGAGTGTCAGACTTTTACTGACTAAAACCCATTCATGTTCCTTCCTTGCCCTTTATGTTCCAGGGCCGCGGTATCTCTTTCGAACAGGCCCGCAACCCCGGCAGGCTTCGGCCCTTGCGGGCCCCTCCCTTTATGCTGACATCTCTTTGAGGCGCGCTTGGAACACGAACGTGCCGTCGACACGGCCTGTCGTCGTTAGGCGGACGCACGGCTAGCTAGCACATAGCTAACCGTCCACAGGCCCGCGTCTACGGTGGCCGGTAGCCACCACATGGCCCCCGACGCCCGGTGCGTCTTCCGCGGCGGCTAGGGCGAGAGGCTCTCTCCCTCTCGCGTTCCGCCACCTCCTTCGCTAGCATGACTGCTTCGCAGAAGGAGGTACTTAAACACTCAATTAAATTGAAAATGATTTCATTGTCGCTGGTGGTTTCATTTTGATAGCGCACGCTCTCATCAGTATTCAGGTAGCAATTAGTGCACCTTTTCAACTGAAATCAACGGATTTTAGTCGAGTTGGCCTCTGTGATGGCAACGTCATTCAATGATACACGTTAAGTACACTAGACTCTTGCACTATAAGTGTAGTTGGTAAATATGTTTGTAAATAATTATTATTGAATTATAGGTGGTGTGACGATCTGATCACGTTTGCAGGGCCAACATGGCCGGCGATCGCACAAGACAGAGAGGTGAAGGAGACTATGTAGGCTAGCACAAAAAAAAATTTTTTTTGAAGTATTTTATTTTTTGTAAATGATGTTCAGTGAAAGGGTTCCGTACCCAAAGAGCAACCAACAGGACCCTATTCTCCGCTGTTGGTCCGTCTGTCTGTCAGCGGGTTGGGTCTCATGATCGTTAAGATGGAAGCTCCAGGGAAGCCAGAAAAAAAAAATCTTACGTGTTTTACAATGCGCAGGGCAGTGCTAGCTTGTACGAGTATGTTGATTAAATTGTACGGCTGTAACACGTATGTACGAGTAATTACAAAATTATAATAAATCGTCAATACAACCCTCAAAGTTCATGAAGCTCGATTTCATGAAATAGTGAAATTTCAAAAAACGTAAGAAAATTTTGAATTTCGCGAGCTACGGTAGAGCATGAAATTTTCACAGTATACACACTTCTGTTGCCAGCATGACAACAAATAAATTAAAAATTAAAGGGAGCTTAACTACTGCGATGGAAGAAACCGATACGCGAGCCTGAGTCGCACTTCGCACTTTTGTTTCTTTTTTTATGTATACCTTTATAGAAAATTTTGTTCTTTTTGTGTTTTTTTTTTCTTTCACTTTAGCGTTTTTTATAAATTATTTTTTGCAAACACACGTCAAAAATAAATATTTTAAAAGGTATATAAAATTCAGTTTTTGGGAAGTTTGTGACAATTTAAAAAGACATTTATATTATCCGTCATCATTATCGCTTTTAGAATGTCACTTGTTCCAGGCCCTCGTGTTATTTTATCGCACCCAACAAACCACTAACTCCAAACCGAAAGACCTTTACGAAAAGAAAAATGTATTTCTAGTACTTCACGAACAAACTTCCCCACAAGTAATTCTACTTCTTAAAAAGCCCTAAAACTATCTTCCCACACAAGAAAAAATCCTTCATACAATATTATCTGAAGCGAAAAACTTATGATACACGCGTTAAACTTACAAAAAATATCCGTATATTTTTTTCGCGAACTAGGATGAAATTCATCATTATTCCAGCCCCGAGGCTCAGAAAGTGGGCGAAAAATACAGAAAAAAAAATCGCGAACACAGTCATGTTTTGTATTGTCAGTGTAAATCAAAATAACGAGGAGCTAGCAAACAAACATATGGAAAGGTCGCTGAACACTAGAGAGGCCGGATAAAAATGTGGTTTATCCGGGTTTTAAAAAGTTCGTTAGTTGGAAGGATTATTGTGGAAATGAAATAAATTGATGTGCTGTAAGCCGATAAAATGGTGATATCGTTCTGAATTCAATTCAAATGTGCATTGTTTTTATTTGTCACTCTCATTGTTAACCTACGAAGAATGGTTCGTTTTTTGATTACAAAATAGCTAACTTTTTCTGTAATCTAAAGAATGAAGACACAAAAAACGTTTTAATTGGGCGCAATGGGTACCACAAGTGCTCACCAAAAAAATTAAAATTAAAATACCTAACTTAAATCTAAACAGAAACAAAAGAGAAAATATATATTGACTGTGTCACGGCGGAGCCAAATCACAAAACTGTAATTATTCGCACCAAGATCTACGTATATATTTAGTCTGAAAATCCTAATTCTTCGTAATTAACTCCAAAGCGTGTTTAAAATAATGTACTAAAATTAAAATAGTAAACTAAATAATAGGTATTTTAATTCGGAAAAAAATGTCTAGACAAGTTTAGTCACCCGTACAGATTATTATGATTTAAATTTTTATAGAAATACGTGTTGTTTTCAAACTTGTGACCTTTTTGTCCATTAAAATTATTTGAATAAAATTGCGAAAATCTTGTAGGTAAGTCTCAAGTGACATAAGTACCTCTTCCATTGAATTCTTATCGCAGTACAGGCCTAGTGGTCGAGTGGCATAAAGGTGAGTTTTATCCGGATTTTCGGCCTAGCCCAAGGTTAAAGATCAAGTGTTTGTGTGCCCCTAGATTTGTAGCTTCTATTTATAATGGAGGTGGAGAAATAGTAAAGTGTATACCAGGGAACTTGCGTGTCAGTGATTTCAGATTATTTCGTGTAGTTATCTAATGTTTTCTTTTCTTATTTTTTTGGTTTAATTAAGACTTCCCTCGCTGTTTCGTGCTATAATACTGGCTCGGTCTATCCTGTGAGTCTGTCAAATTAATAAGGTACTTTGTACAACAGTCTGTACTTCCATGGTAGACAATTAAGCAATGCAAACTGGAGGAACTCGTGGCTACATAATAACAAAACTTATATTGTCACTTACGGGATATCTTCCGTGATTATTTGTTATTTTGAGCTCCCGATAACAACAACAAGTAAGTATAAGTGTAATGGTGTAGTGTAGTGTGAAGTTAGTTTAGTTTTAAACCGTGAAAGCTTAAAACAGTGTTTAAATAATAACAGCCGCTCGTGTCGATATTCAGACTATGCCGCGCTTGCCTAGGTTGGTCTGTGGATGGGTTACCACCTGTTATCTTAATCCATTGATCTTGGATGTTATTTGTATATCTTTGACAGTCGTTACAGGTGGTCAGTGGCACGAAAGACTGACAGCCAGTCTTAACAAGGGGTATCGTATTCCCCAGTACTAACTGGGTTGTGGATGTCAGAGAGGCAGTAGCTCCATGTACAATACTAGTACCTATTCAGCTGCGTCTGGTTACACTGAAGGCTAACCCCAACATAGTTGGGAAAAGGCTAGGCACATGATGATGATTATGGTTTTTGTTCAGTTAACTGTGCAGAATCGTTTACTTTTATTTAATAATAATTATAACTCATTCTATTTGGCATTAGTCAAGGACTGTTTCTTGGAATGGTAATTTTTCTTTTAAAAGCATTTTTAATGCAATTTTTACTAAAGTAATGTATGTAAAACAAAACATAGCATAATTCTGTTAATTATTCAAAAGTTGTAAGTAGTTTTAAAAAGATAAAAATGTAAAATATTAATGGTATTCCATTAATAAGAATTTAAGTATTCACAAAAACTTCAACAGACTGAAATTAAACATTTTAAGTTGGTACAAAAACTTTTAATTGATATGCAAACTTTTTGTTTGTTTCTGAATTAATAACAGTTTTAATCTTGTTAGACAAAGAGGCTGAGTCCAGCGGACAAAGGTCATAGTGTTGCATTGAATCCCGGGCCAGAATGGGGCCGTTGGGTCAATGCAATGTGACATTATAAGGGCTATTAGTTGCTGCCAGTTTACCTCGTGGCTTAATAATAACAGCCGCTCGGGCCGATCTTTAGGTTAAGCCGTGCTTGCCTAGATTGGTTTATGGATGGGTGACCCTTACATACCGAGTTTCCTCCGTGCTCCGGAAAGCACGTTAAGCTGTTGGTCCCGGCTGTCATTATTTTGTCCATCTTTGGCAATCGTTACAGATAGTCAGTGGCCCGAAAAGTCTGACAACCAGTTTTAGTAAGTTGGATCGTATTACCCGGTGTTCACTAGGTTGTGGAGGTCAGATAGGTAGTCGCTTCATATAAAATACTGGTATTCAGCTGCATCCGTTATGACTGGAAGCCGACCCAAACATAGTTGGGAAAAGGCTGTGCAGATGATGATGAGTTTCTGCAACTTAAGATCGCAATATCGGTCATTGACCTACCTACATTCATGTCGGAATGTAAGGTGAGTAAAGTGGCAACACTGATTGAATGAGGGAATATAAGATGATGGAGTGACAACACTGTGTGTGTCAAGACGGATGCGGAGTGGATATGATAGAGAAAAGATGAAAGATGTGTAGATTATTAAATAATTCAAAAAGTAATGTTATAACTCTTTGTTTATTTCAAACCCCACACACTACATTCTTTTCATAACTTTGAAATCCAAAAATAAGCCTGTTCAAGGATATATCGTGATCCGGAACATTTTTAAATTAAGAACGATACATCGTTCGTTGGGAGAAATTAGGGAAAAGGCCGTTTTGAGATGTTATTGTCAATTGTTAGGGCTACCGCACACTACAGACAAGACTGTCTTGAGACAGACTTGCCTCATAAAGACAAGTCTGTCTCAAAACTGTTTTGTCTTGGGCACATCGCACACCTGAGACGAAACTGTTTGGTCTACTAAAGGGCATGCTCCCGGGAAATTCCGGTACAGAAAATCCCGGGTATTTTTTTAACAATCTGGTACCGGGTCTTTCGGTATACTTTCGGTACTATATTATTTACTTTATTTTTTTTTTCAATATAAAGTAAAAAGTCATATTAAATAAACTACTTTTTTTACAATAATGGTAAAACGAAACATTTTTAATAGAAAATTATTATCATTACCGAGAGTAAAAACTATTCAACGATGTAAATAAGGGGTCAATTATAAGAAATGTAAGTTGAGTTTTGATTTGTTTCATTTATTGCATTCATCATCATCATTTCAGCCGAAAGACGTCCATTTGAGGATATAGGCCTCCCTCAAGTGTCACCACATTGACCGGTCCCATGCGACTCGCATCCAGCGGATTAAATTAAAAAACCTATTTGCAAAATAAACATTTATCATTTGATGAAAAAAAAAACGAAAAACTCGGGTACCCGGTTTTGGACAAAAAACACCCGAAACCGAAAACCCGGGTTTGATAATAGCCACTTTTCGATGCCCTATCGCTAGACTGTTTTGTCGTAGATGTGCGCGCCCGCGTACATCCAAAAGGGAAGCCGACAATCGTAGTCAGACTTGTCGCTGTGCAGTTTTTGTAGGTATGAGACAGTTTTGTCTGCAAGACGTTTTGTCTCAAGTGTGCGCATCTTCATATATTTTGTATAGCGAAAGTCTGTCTCAAGACAGTCTTGTCTGTAGTGTGCGGTAGCCCTTAGCTGCCACGTTGGTCTAGCGGTCGTAAACCCTACAGCTGAGTTTCAGGTCTTTGATTCGACTGAGTGTTTGGTTTATTTATCAGAATATCTCACTGTCAGCCTTTTTTTTTTTAGGATGGTAAATCAAATGCTGACAACTCTTTGAGGCGCGCGTGGAACACGAACGCGCCGTCGCGTCGACACGGCCTGTCGTCCGTCGTTAGACGTACGGACGGCTACCAACCGTCCACAGGCCCGCGTCTACGGTGGCCGGTAGCCACCACGTGGCCCCCGACGCCCGGTGCGTCTCCCGCGGCGGCCGGGAAGAGAGGATATCTCCCTCTCTCGTTCCGCCACCTCCTTCGCTAGCATGACTGCTTCGCAGAAGGAGGTGACGGCTTCCCATTCCGTCTCGCTCCGGACCATGGATTGAACCAGGGCCGGACGCGAGAGGTCGCCGCCGCCGATCGCCGCTACGAGGACACGGCGGTGCTCCGCCCACGCAGGGCAGACTTCCACCGTGTGCTCCACCGTGTCCTCCGGTCGATCCTCGCAGTGGAGGCACCCGGGCGTTTCCTCCCGCCCGATTCGGTGCAGGTACCTCCCGAAACATCCGTGTCCGGTGAGGACCTGCGTCAGGCGGAAGGTGAGGACGCCGTGGCGCCTCTCTAGCCACTCCTCAAAGAGGGCTCACTATCAGCCTGGAGTTTGAACTTTTGCCTGATGTCAGACATTCTAGTATATAGGACATTTGATATCGTGTCCTGCCTGTCCTGTTGCTTGCACATCACAGGAGCTGATGGACGTTGATGAAAGTGCCAACTCGCCGCCAAATTTCGAGCTGAATCAAATTAAATCGCTAAGAAGAAGGTCACACACATACAGGTGTAAACAGACTCATCACGAAGCCGCCAACCAAGCATTCTGTACATCAAGCTACGCAAAAAAAAAAAAATTGAGGTGAAATATCATGTTTTGTGGTAGAACTCAGTGTAACGCACTTAAAACATTGTGCTGGTGGATGATTTGATAATTCTGGGTTAAGCCCGCCGTTGTGCATAGGCTATATATTCTAATTTTGTGTATGTTTTTCTTTATTATTTTTTTGTGTGCAATAAAGAATAAGAATTGATTAGTACAGGGGTCGTAGAGTAAAAATATTATATTAAAAACTGTATTAAAAAAAAAAATTGTCAAAAAGTTGAAACTTTGACCCCCAATATCTCCGCAACTAGAAGGTTCTGTCGTGATTTTGCATTGTAGCATAATTTTACTTAGAAATATGGCAACACTAGCTGTCACTTTTGTAGCCAATCACGAACCCGAGTATCATTATGGTAGGGGTAAGTGTGGGGACAGACCGGCATTGGCAGTCGGTAGGCAATTGGTGCCTGGCTATCGTAGCATTAAGACGTGTCGACTACACACACTGGATATTAAGACTGTGAATTGTATATTAGTTTGGAATAAACAAGTTGAGTTTATGAACAGAGTTATCATTTTCGTAAAAACTCAGAAGTGGCATTATCTACGCATTCTACAAAATAAAAGGTACGTTATTTATAAGATTTTTGTTTATTGATCCTTCAAAGTAACATTTTCGGAAGTTAGTCGAAGTTATTGGAAATATTGAAATACAGATAATATTTGTTTTAATTGATATTTATTAAAGCATATTTGATGTTTTTACTTTTATTTTTGATCTTTTTGTCGTCAGATTGCAAGGTCAAGGCTACTCTTTGATTGCAATCCACGATAGCAGAGTTTAAAAATAAGCAGTACATGAGTGAAGTTACTTTAAAAAGTAAATCCGGTAAACTTCCTAGTCTATTTAGTTTCCTGTACACTAATGGAAATAGAAGATACAATCTCATTTTATAATGAATAATATAAATCATGTTACTTTGATGTGGAAATAGTAGTTTATAACGTAACAGTGAAAAATATAATCCACTATAATTTTTTAATTTTATTGGCCTTGTGTGTCGTAAATTTAATGACCATGTGTGTCGTATATTTATTGACAATCTGTGTCGTATACTGGCCATGTGTGTCGTATACTGACCATTTGTGTCGTAAATATATTGACCATGTGTGTCGTTTATTTATTGGCCATGTGCGTCGTTTAGTTATTGGCTATGTGTGTCGTTTATTTTTGGCCATGACCTAACCTAACCTAACCTAACCTAAACCTAACCTAACCTAATGTATGACGTATATTTATTGACCATGTATGCCGTTTATTTATTGACCATGTGAGTCGTAATTTAATGACCATGTGTGTCGTATATTTATTGGCAATTTGTGTAGTATACTGGCCGTGGGTGTCGTATACTGACCATTTGTGTCGTAAATATACTGGCCATGTGTGTCGTTTTATGTATTGGCCATGTGTGTCGTTTAGTTATTGGCTATGAGTGCCGTTTGATTATTGGCCATGTGTGCCGTTGATTTATTGACCATGTGAGTCGTAATTTAATGACCATGTGTGTCGTATATCTATTGGCAATTTGTGTAGTATACTGGCCATGGGTGTCGTATACTGACCATTTGTGTCGTAAATATACTGGCCATGTGTGTCGTTTTATGTATTGGCCATGTGTGTCGTTTAGTTATTGGCTATGAGTGCCGTTTGATTATTGGCCATGTGTGCCGTTGATATAACGGCCATGTGTGACGTAAATTTAATGACCATATGTGTCGTATATTTATTGACAATTTGTGTCGTATACTGGCCATGTGTGCCGTATACTGACCATTTGTGTCGTAAATATATTGGCCATGTGTGTCGTTTATTTATTGACCATGTGTGTCGTTTAGTTATTGGCCATGTGTGCCGTTTAGTTATTGGCCATGTGTGCCGTTTAGTTATTGGCCAGGTGTGCCGTTTAGTTATTGGCCATGTGTGCCGTTTATTTGAAGGCTATGTGTGCCGCTTAGTTATTGGCCAGGTGTGCCGTTTAGTTATTGGCCATGTGTGCCGTTTATTTGAAGGCTATGTGTGCCGCTTAGTTATTGGCCAGGTGTGCCGTTTAGTTATTGGCCATGTGTGCCGTTTATTTGAAGGCTATGTGTGCCGTTTAGTTATTGGCCATGTGTGCCGTTTATTTGAAGGCTATGTGTGTCGTAAATTTAACGACCATGTGTGTCGTATATTTACTGACAATTTGTGTCGTATACTGGCCATGTGTGCCGTATACTGACCATTTGTGTCGTAAATATATTGACCATGTGTGTCGTTTATTTATTGACCATGTGAGTCGCAATCTTTGCCTGGAGTTCCTACTAATCCTGTCATTCCTTAAGCGAAGTGCGTCGTAGAATATGATAATGTACTTGTATGTACTTACATTTTTATCGTATAAAAACATACAAATCAATGTCTGAAATAGATGGCATTGTCTATTTATTATGTAGCTAATAATTTAAGATCCAAGAGCTATTTCGATATTATTTTTCTCTTTACAGTAATTGGTATTATTACCTTCGTAATCATTATCATATTCAATTCCGTAGACAAAGTTATTAATATATTTTTCTGTCTGAGGTAATGTGGCGTATTGGATGCGACGCATCCTATGAACGAAGAAACGCAACCGGCGCAATCTACATAGAATAGAACAGAATAGAATACTCTTAATTATGTACACCATAAAAATTATAGATACAAAATTTTTTAACATTTTACAAGGGGTTTTACAGACCAAGAAGTCACAGAGCAAATTAACAAAAAAAAAAAATTCAAAGGCTAGTTTTGATTCAAAAGTTTCAATTTAAACCACGGTACATTATTTTCTGCAGTTTGCCAAGAATTTAATAAAACATGTCCTTTATGAATGCAGAAAAGATGGTTGCGAAGTATGTGCGGTTTACACACAACTGATAGTTGCATTCCATATTTTAAAAAGTTAAAATATTACCTCTGCCGGCTCTATACATCCTTGAAACTGCACTGTTTGTAAAAATAAATCCACATTTATTCAGAGACTATGTTCAGTTTTAATGAACTGTGCCTAATGGAATGTAAAACTGCTCTAATGAGGGAAAAGCTTCTTTGGCATAGCAATTCAAATATATAATAAAATACCTGATGAAATAAAATGTATGCCATTGCACAAGTTTAAAAAAAAAATAAAAAAAAAAACGGGTAACTGCTTGAAAACAATTATTACTCTTTAGACGAGTCCCTTAGTGACGAATCTCTGTAACTATATGACATGAATTTTAATATTTTACATTTTTAGATTAATCTTGAATTTATCTCTAATGTAATTGAATTATGATATTTTGACATGAAATGAAATTGACTATGAATAATAAAATTTAACTTGTTTCCATGTGTAAATAGTTGACCTTAAAATCTTGATATTGAATTAAAAAAAAAAAAAAAAAAACTTGTTTGCATGAGTTAATGCAATTAAATGGTACTCTAATAATTTCATAATTTTATTTTAATTTTATGTAATAATTTAGTATACTTATCACGTAATCGTTGTTATTTTTTTGTTAAAATAATTTGTATGTCAATTGGCAAAACATAGCGCACTACCTAATTTTTAAGATCTTGTAATTGTTACCTATGTTTACGAATGAATGATTCTGATTCTGCTTCTGCTACTGATCTGGATCTTTCTTACTACTCAAACAGGCAGCAAAAAGTAAATGTAAATGAGGCGACGTCCTCCTATTCTCTAGCCAAGATAGGCGTGCCCCAAGGTTCGATTCTCGCTCCTTTCCTATTTCTTGCTAATATTAATAATCTCCCGAGACGAGTTCCTTAATGTCGAATCTCTGCAACTATATGACATGAATTTTAATATTTTACATTTTTAGATTAATCTTGAATTTATCTCTAATTTAATTGAATTATTATATTTTGACATGAAATAAAATTGACTATGAATAATAAAATTTAACTAGTTTCCATGTGTAAATATTTGACCTTAAAATCTTGATATTGAATAGAAATAATGAAATGAAACTTGCTTGCATGAGTTAATACAATTATATGTTACTCTAATAATTTCACAATTTTATTTTAATTAAGTGTAATAATTTAGTATACTTATCATAAATAATCGTTGTTATTTTCTTTTGTTAAAATAATTTGTATGTCAATTGGCAAAACATAGCGCGCTATCTAATTTTTAAGATCTTGTAATTGTTACCTATGTTTACGAATGAATGATTCTGATTCTGATTCTGCTACTGATCTGGTTCTTTCTTACTACTCAAACAGGCAGCAAAAAGTAAATGTAAATGAGACTACGTCCTCCTGGTCTCTAGCCAAGATAGGCATGCCCCAAGGTTCGATTCTCGCTCCTTTCCTATTTCTTGTTAATGTTATTGATCTCCCTTATATGATGGCCAAATTATCAGATATATTTTTTTTGCTGATGACGCCTCGCTAATTAAAAAAAAAAAAAAAAAAAAAAACCTAAATAGAAAAGATACGAATATCCCACGTATCAACGAAAGTCTAACTGTTCTCTCGAAATGGATCGCAGCTAATAATCTTTTACTGAATGCAAGCAAAACGAAATGTTTAAAGTTTTCCTTATCAAATGTACCACAACGTGATCTAAATTTAAATCTTGACGCCAATAAACTTGATGTTATAGCGGAAACTGGGTTCTCAGGGATTACTATCGATTTAATTTTGCGGCGGAGCGCGCACTTTACAACTCTTTCGGGTAAGTTAAGCTCAGCTACATGTGCAGTAAGGAAAATAAGGCAGTTAACGGATGAAGCCACAGCTAGGTTAGTATTCTATGCTGATTCCCAAAGTGTAATGTCTAACGGCATCCTGCTGTGCGGATCAGCAGCAGACGTTGACTCAATTTTTATACTACAAAAGAGGGCAGTCCGGGGCAGTCCGCGCGATCTATAAAATGGGTCCTCACGAGTCACAAAAAAAAAAACTCGAGGGCTTTTCAAAATAAGAAGCGACTTCCATGATTAAAATACACACAGTAAACATGAAATAGTAGTACCTAAATTCGGTTAAACAAAAACTAGCAAGTCCTTTCTTCGATCAAATTGATCGAAGAGTCCTTTATCAAAAATAGAATACGCTTTTACGACAAGTTGCCAAAGTCATTATAGAACAGACCAATGGAAGGTTCAAAACTATATTAAGGCGCTTAGACGAGCTAAATTAGCAACTCTATTTGTGGTGGTTCAAACTTCGTTTGAAATACTGTTAGAACAAAGTTCTAATCAGCTTGCACTGCAAAGTGGTTGTTACGTCAGCCACTGCGGGCCAAATAGCGCGAAATGAGTGGTTTCGATCGATTTAAAAAAACTATTGATTGGATTAAAAAAAACTAAATCAGTATCATCATGCTAATATATTGCTTGTAGAATTATTTGCCAAAAATCAGAATGATCGCATGCATATTAGTATGTTTTTATTGTTTGAAAGATATTTTAGAGGTAAGTTCGTGATTTCTTTTTATCGAGCCAAATTGATTGTATTATGTTTTCAAAACAGTATCATGCTAGCTTAAATCCTGAAGAATATCATATAGTTTTCTGGTCTTGTTTATAGCAGTGAATCATATACTTTTAGTAATTATAAAACTCGCGTTTAGCTCGTGTAGTCGCCTTAAACTATATTACAAAATCAAGGACTTCGTTGAAGACAAAGAAGTCTGGCTATAATTCCTTCTGCGCATGCGGCTTCCCTGGTAGCTCATAAACGGCGCAGTTTTGTGGATATCTTTAACTGTTCTCAATCTCTTTATTCTTTTCTTTTGATTCAGATTTTTACAATAATATTCAAATCATTTGTTCTCATCTTTTGCTCAGTATAGTTACAGCACTCATGACAATATTTGTGTCAGTTGTTTAATTTAGTTTTTAATTAAATTTACTTCTTTATATTTACTTACCTTTGCATAGATGCTTTTTTTACCTATTATTTGTGAATGAGTGAACATTGTAGGCTTTGTAGATTCCCAGACGATGTTTAACTATTGTTAAATATTTATCTTGTTTTACATTTATAATATAGTAAGCAACGACCTATTATCGAGCCTACGCTGTCCTCCCATACTAAAGTACTGTTAATACCGTATAATAAAATGATTGTAACACCAGACGATTTGAAAAGAGTAACCATGGAGTTTCTTGCCGGTTCTTCTCCATGGAATCAACCAACGCGAACCGTGCACCTTTTCGACGTTTTATAAGTGCCCATCTAGGCCTATGTGAAATAACATATTTGGATTTTGAAGCAAGAAAAGAAGTGTCTGATGAGATGACAAAAATTAGAGGAGTATGGAAGAAGAAGACATGCTGCGCCGACCCCAACTAAAATGGGATAAGGGCAAGAGAATGACGATGATTTTGAAGCAAATGCCGTTTGGTCTGGCTAATGCTCCGGCTTCCAACGTCTAATAAACTGGATGCTTGGCGCGAAACGTTTTGAGTCAGCTCTTGCCTACTTAGACGACATTATTGTACCGTCAGTGGACCTGAATGAAGGCTGCAAAAGATTAGAAGATATGGGCACGTAGATAAAATGTATGTAACACATTGTAACAAATTTAAAGATATAGCTATACTATTTATTACTTACAATAATTACAGTTGAGATGAATACTGTTCTAGTTATAGTATTGATATTATGCACCAAATTAACCGAATGTCGTGATGTTGTTGTTATGTAAAAAGAATAAGATAAGATAAACAGAAATAGCAGTTTTGTATTAACTTATTTCGTTTAGTTCACATTTTTTAAAAATTATACATTTGCTGACTGGCAACTGGGTGAGTGCACCGGGAGGTTGCACTGTATCGGATGGCCGAATGTCGTGATTTTGCATTGTAGCATAATTTTACTTAGAAATATGGCAACACTAGCTGTCACTTTTGTAGCCAATCACGAACCCGAGTATCATTATGGTAGGGGTAAGTGTGGGGACAGACCGGCATTGGCAGTCGGTAGGCAATTGGTGCCTGGCTATCGTAGCATTAAGACGTGTCGACTACACACACTGGATATTAAGACTGTGAATTGTATATTAGTTTGGAATAAACAAGTTGAGTTTATGAACAGAGTTATCATTTTCGTAAAAGTTCCCAGGGTATGGTGTGCAACAAACAAAATAAATATCGCAATGACGTGGAGAACAGTTCCTTTTGGCTTCGTTGGAGTACTTTTACTCTCATTAGGTACACCTCTGCCGAATCCATCGGAGAAAGACAGACGTGAAGATATTTCAGCTAGAGTATGATATAACTCGCACTATCAATATCCAGCGATCCATAACATCTTTAAAACTTTATCTTCCACATGATCGTCTCAGTATGTTCCCCAGAGTGAGAGCAAATCTCATTCACGTCTTGACTGATATAGCGGTGCGGTATTTTATCGCAGCAGGAGCGCTTATCGTACATCGTTAGCTTCATATCACGTCTGTATACCTTATAGGGTAAATCAGGGGAGTACGCCTATAGTGTAGTGCACCTCAATTTTAACAGTTATGTTTGAGTCTCATGTAATGATGACCAGGTCATTCCCATCACTTCTGCAGAAGATTTAATTTTATGTCCGGTAATGGTGTGCCCACCAAAACCAGACGTGGAGACAAATTTCTGATGGAAAAATCCAGTAAGTATGCCTCGTTGGTCTAGCGGACGCAAGCGATGAGCAAGAGATTTATGTATCTACAATGCACTCACATTTCGGCAAATATTGTTGGCACCCATGTTGAAGAGCTAGGCCGCGTTCGTGACGACAGTTAATCGTGTAGATCAAATGAAATGAAATGAAATGAAAAGAAATGAATTGAAATGAAATGAAACGAAGCGAAATGAAATGAAATGAAATGAATAAAATAAGTTTCGTGGCTGATGTATTTAAATGGAGGTGTTCACAAATAGGACAACACGATTACTGTCGTCCACTACTTTTTCCACCTAAACACGTAGTCAGTTCAATAGCCATACACCGGGTATAAATCCAGATACCAGGCTTCATTAGTTCACGGGCCTGTGGACGGTGAGCTATGGGCTAGCTCGCCGTCCGTCCGTCTTGTGACGACAGGCCGTGTCGACGGCGTGTTAGTGTTCCACGCGCGCCTCAAAGAGATGTCAGCAAAAAGGAAGGGCCGAAGCCTGCCGGAGCTGCGGGACTGTTCGAAAGAGATACCGTGGCCCCGGAACATAAAGGGCGAGGAAGGAGCATGGATGGGTTTTTGTCAGTAAAAGTCTGACACTGCCTCCCGCTGCGCCCAGAGTGGACGGAATCATATGATGATTTCTCTTCCGAAAAAAAAGCAAAAAAAAAGGTTTCATCAGTTCTAAGTAGATGGAAAAACCCAGAGAGAATCGAACCAAGGACCCCATACTCAGCAGAAGCGCTTGTGACCATTAGACGTAAAAGCAAAACTCATTCACACTTGAATGATACGGCGCTGCGGCATTTTATCGTAGAGAGAGTGTTTATCGTACATCGCTATTAGAGCTAGGCCGTGGCCTCGAAGGTGGCGGTAAGGCCACAAATTGTAACTAACGGTAACTGTAATTTGCTGTGTAAAATACGTTCAGGTGGCCGGGCTACATCCGTACCTGGCGTGAATAAGTTGATATGTTATTTATGCATACTTTTCAGGGCAGCCAATTTAAAGTTTACGATCTTCTGGTAAATCGAAAAAATTGATGATTACTTTTTTAATAGTTGAATTTAGGTTCTTTAAGGAGCTGTTTTAAGTCTACGTTACAAAATAAATGTAATATTTGTTAATGCATTTAAAAACAGACTTATCCAATTGTTCACCGACGACTTATCAACTTATTCCCTGAAGGAAGATAAAAATCCTAACTGTCATAATTGAATTTAAATAAAAACCAAATTAAGTAATAACAAAGTTTAATCGCAGAAACAAATTAAGATCCTTTATTCTTTTTTAAATTTATGAAATTTAACCAAATGACAAGAAAAAACAGTTTAAATTACTTATTCTTCTGTGTTTTCTTCTTTATCAGGATCTTCTTCGTCAAGATCGGGGTCGATATTTTCTGTATCATTATCCGTTTTTATATTTCTATAAAATTCATGAAATACTGGATCTATTAGAGGTAATAGATCCAGCAAATCTTTTTTCTTCTCTCGACTTACTGGCAATTGCTCTCTCGACACTGGTTCTAACTGTATGTTATCTATAATGTATTTGCCTCTTTTCTTGAAGTTTATTGCTTTAAATGGAATGTCACTGTCAAGGTTTGTCTTGAAGTATATTTCTCCAATGGGTTTTCTATATTGCAACCACTTCACAGGTTGCCATAGGAATTTGCTTCCAGAGACGTCTTTCTTTTTAATTGTGAACGGCCCTTTTTTTGAACTCAATTCAGAGAAGTTTAGAAACTGGTCTTGCTTCATAGGTATCACTTCAAAGGGGTTTTTAACTTTAGAAGACCGAACCAGTTGTATCCAATCATTAAGATGGTTAATTTTAATCTGTGTCACATCTTAACAACACTTCTGTAACATCTTAATTAATTCATTAAGCTATTCATTCCACATTTTCCCATATTTAACAACTTGATTTGTTTTTTTTTTTATATAGAACGTCTTAATACAGTCTTACTGCCGCACACAGAGACGTCATTTTACTTTAATGTCAATTATAGCAAAACCTAAGGTACTTAACATCACAAAGATATAGATTATTATTCAATGACAAAATTAGTAAATCAGAGATTAGCGTTAATGGGCGCCTCTGAGTGCGGCAGTTAAAGTGATTAAAACAACAGAATTCCATCACCTGTCACGCAATTCCCTCCTACACCAGCAAACCCATTTGACAAAAAAATAGCTAAGAGCGTAAGAGTACTCATAATTTAATAAATTAGCAAATATGGTAAAAATACGATACAAAAGCATAAAAACTGTCTCACCTTTTCCATCCACCAAAAGATTACGAGGTGACTTAGACATAACAAGTTCTCGTAGCTCAAGCAATTTACGCTTTTTATGTAATAAGGCCTTGAAAGCATTCTGCTAAAATATAAAAAAAAACAACTGTACAATCAGTATTTATAACAAGCACACAATGCAAATTTAATTTTATATTATAACCTATCTGATAAACACAGACATATTTTTGCGTACTTACTTTTTCCTCATTATCACTCATAATTATTATAAGCCACAATAATTGTTTTTCTTTATAAAAATAACTAGCTTCTGCCCGCGACTTCGTACGCGGATCCTGTTGCTTATGCCAGCGACAACGGGGTCGTCAAAATCGTAGATCCGAAACGTCTGATGTCGAATTCTAAGAGCCCGGGGACGGGAAAATAACGGATCTATCCCACCTGAGCAACACATACCGTTTGTTTCTTTTTGCCATTTAACAGCTTCACAAAAAGTAAAATTTTGAACCATCCCTCCGATGGCGGAATATGTAGCGTTTTCAATCATAGGAGTATACGTAAATGCACTCCGTTCCTTATCAACCCAAGGAAGATCGCCCTGCCCTACGGTTATATCTTGAGACACATCCGATTCTTCAGATGATATCGACATTCTGTTCAGAGAAAGTCGAAGTCTTCGCGCTCTTCTTCTGTCTCTTCATGCCGTACTCCAGCAATTCTTTCTCTCTCACTTTCTAACTGATTATGAATATTTTGTTGTGTGCGTGTTCGGGGCAATGTATGATAATCTCGAGCAGCAGATAATCGCGCATCACGTTCACCACTCGTTTCAAAAGATTTGTTGCTAGATGTGCGAATACGCTGAGAAATCAAGCGTGATTCTGTATCGGTAAACGTTTCCGATTCGCGAGACAATGCATGTCGCTCACGATCAGTGGACAGTCGCGCATCACGTTCCGCACTTGTCTCTAGAGACCTAGAAGCAGATGCGTAGATATATTGAGAACTCAAGCGGTATTCTCTATCCGTGAACGTCTCCGACTCGCGAGACATTGCATGACGTTCACGATCAGCGGTCAGTCTTCACTGGTCTCTGGAGACCTGGATGTAGATGCGTAAATCCGAAGAGGTTTCCACGGAGCAAGTTGCAGCCTGATGTTTTTGAACAGCATCTAATCTCTCCTGACACTCTTCGGCAGATTCTTGGGATCTTATGATCCTCAATATTTTAGCTCTTTTGGAACATTGGGAAAGATTTGACCTCTTTCTAGACATGGTTATAGTTTTGTTGTGAAGATACCTGATCAATTAAAATCTAAGTGACTGCTACCCTGCGTTACCGGGTAGGCTCCCGAGTCACGAAGATAAATGGAAAAGGAAATTAAACATTCAAATAACATAAGCCCCAAGACATATTTATTCAATAAATAAAATAATAAATGGGAGTTTTGGCCAGTAGAGTCAAATTTTCAATGATATACCATCGTCATCGAAAATCATTCCTAAACTGTAACTGCCTTCACTACGTGGATGTACTCCCAGCTTATGTTATTTTATAATTATACAGTGAAATAAGTGATAGCTTTGCAATAATTTTCACATCAGATGTTTCTGATCTTCGATTTTTTATAAGTCAACAGGAAGTGCCCATCAGACCGAACAACTTTTGCTAAGACGTCATTCCTATATGTGTTATGGTGTAGCTGGGCTATTGGAGTTCCACATCAGGTGTCCCAGATCTTCGATTTTTATAAGTCAACAGAGATTGCTCATCAAATTGAACAACTTTTGCATAGACGTCATTCCTATATGTGTTATGGTGTAGCTGAGCAATTGGAGTTCCACATCAGGTGTCCCAAATCTTCGATTTTTATAAGTCAACAGAGAGTGCTCATCAGATTGAACAATTTTTGCAAAGACGTTATTCATATTATGTGTTATGGTGTAGCTGGGCTGTTGGAGTTCCACAACGGGTGTCCCAGATCTTCGATTTTTATAAGTCAACAGAGAGTGCTCATCAGATTGAACAATTTTTGCTAAGACGTCATTCCTATATGTATTATAGTGTAGCTGGGCCCTTGGAGTTCCACATCAGGTGTTCCAGATCTTCAAATTTATTCTCTCAGCAGAAAATGCTCATCACGTGGAACAATTTTTGCTATGGTGTCATTTTTGTATCTCTTATAGTTTAGCTGGTCTGTTGCGGTTCTGCATCAGGTGTTCAAGTTTCCAAGATAAATTATAGCCTATATGTTGCACAGACTTAATATCTATACAACAAAAAAATAATCATTCAAATCCGTCCAGTAGTTCCGAAGATTAGCGTGTACAAACAAACAGACAAACAGACAGACTTTTTTTTTTGGATTCAGGCTCTATTACTGTTTCTAAACCCCCCTCAATTTTTTTTTTTTAATATATTCAATGTACAGACACAGTTTTTTTACTCTTTTATTATATGTATATAGATTATGCTATATGCTATTATGATATGATGCAATGTTATTATGATGTTCTGTATTTATTAAATTCGTCTCATAATAACCTCCTATTGTTCATGGTGATTATTATTTATGAAATGTGTAGCCTACTACTGTAGTTAATTGTATTTTGCAATAGTAATAAATAAATATATGGATATGGATTTAATCATATTATTTATATTCCCCTTAATACCAAATAACGAAGATTAGTCCTTACATACATCTAGTACATATCAACACATATATACAAAATTTCTAACACACTCGTAGACCACATAAGGAACCTACTTGCCGAATTTGAAATCTGTAGATCCAGCGGTTTGGGCTGTGCGTTGATTTTTACACTTTGTCATCCCATTTACCCCTCTTAGGGGTTGAATTTTGAAAAAAACTGAAACCTGTTTCTTCTCATTTATCAATAGGAGTACTCTTGTGAAGTTTCGAATAAAATAGTCTAACTAATCTTGTTTCTCCATACAAACTTTGGGGGCCCGTTTCACCCCCTTAGAGGGTGAATTTTGAAAAATCCTTTCTTAGTGCACCCCTAGACCACACAGTTTACTATTTTATATATATAGATATGCAGTTGTTGTAATACAAAACACTTAAGGCGCTACCCCAGGCAAAATTAGCAACTCTATTTGTGGTGATTCAAACTTCGTTTGAAATACTATTAGAATAAAGTTCTAATCAGCTTGCACTACAAAGTGGTTTTTACGTCAGTCACTGCGGGTCGAATAGTGCGAAATTAGTGATTTTTATTCTTTATAAAATCAAATTTCCGTCTTTTGAAAAAAAAAAACTAGCATTATGTTCATTATTAAATTGTCTATCCATTAGTAAAGAAGCAAATCAAAATAATGTTAACTTTACGAGAAGAAGCATGTTATAAATATTTTTTTCTCATTTTTGTGGTTTCATTGTGAGGGGATTTATTACACATTATGAGACTTAAAATAAAAAATAAAACTACCACTTTGCAGTCTAAGAATATGTAGAAATTTAATGTATTTTTATTACTTGGTATTTCTTTTGGATAAAGAGGAGTTGGCTCCAAAAAACTGCACAAAAAACGGCTTTTGCTTGGGGTAGCGCCTTAAGTAACGTACTAACAATAAAACCTTCTCAGACGACGAGATAGGTACTCGATACTGACAAGTTCCGACACGATCTTTTAAACGAACGAACTGATTTTGATCATGTACCTACAGATCGGCAGTGACTCGTAATATGAAAGGCATTCAAGTATAAACCTGCCTTATAAGTTTACAATTGAGTTCAAATTACCTTGCGCTTAAAGTTTTCCTAAAAGTTGATTTTGAGTCAAATACGGTCATTAAACTCTTATAACGATGAAATTATTTTATTTTTGTAAAAGTTAAATTATATGCGTATTTTAAGTATTCTCAAAGTAAGTAAACGTAACAATTCACGCTTTGTTATTATAAACAATATAATGTCCATTTTAAAGAGTTTCATAAATGACTCGTGTGATTTTATAATGATAAAACTAGGCAATTCGAAATGTTCTAAAATATCACAACTTTTGATAGCGTGCATAACTAGACAATTCGAAATGTTCTTAAATATCACAACTTTAGATAGCGTGCATAACTAGACAATTCGAAATGTTCTTAAAAATATCACAACTTTAGATAGCGTGCATAACTAGATAACTCGATATATATGTGTGTGTTTCGTACTCAAAGACGTTCATAACTTGATAACTGATTTTGTCATATTACACTTGCAAATACACAAACGTATATGTTGATATATTAACTAATGCATGTTCTGACTTATGTTGATAAATCGAAATGCAATAATATAAACGCTGTCAGTTAAGAATTATTAATTTGACATGTCGTTTTATCAAATATTTATTGCCATAATTGTAGATACTCACTTATGTACGAAAGCAATAATTTGATTTTGTTTGAGTATTTCGAGTTGAGTTTTTAATACCGGTAGGGTATAAGGTCACAGAAGCGTTTAAGCTAAAAAAAAAAAAAACGACATCTCGAGTTGTCAACGTATTCACGCGTGGTACGGACATAATGTGTAAACGTTTTGTATATGGGCGTCGTTTTTTTTCAGAGGGAATTCCAGTTTTTATTTTATCAAAAAATATTCTAAGCCCAAGTGTGACGAGTGCTTTTTGACTAACATTCATTTGCATACCTCCAAGCTCTTGTAGTTTTTAGGGTTCCGTAGCCAAGTGGCAAAAAACGGAACCCTTATGAATTCGTCATGTCTGTCTGTCTGTCTGTCCGTCCGTAAGTCACAGCCACAAATTTCCGAAACTATCAGAACTATATGCTGTTGAAACTTGGTACGAGTCTCGTAAGTAGATGTATTCTATGAACCGCATTAAAATTTTCACACAAAAATAGAAAAAGAAAACAATAGATTTCGGGGGTTCCTCATACTTAGAATTAAAACTCAAACCCATACGTATTTAAGGATAGGTCTTCTAAAATGATACTGAGGTTTCTAGTACCATTTTTTTCTAAACTGAATTGTTTGCGCGAGAGACGCTTCCAAAGTGGTAAAATATGTGCCCCCCCCCCCCCCCTGTAACTTCTAAAATAAAAGAATAACAAAACTAAAAAAAATATGTGATGTACATTTATTATAACGTGGGCGTAAGCTAAAAAGTTGTGTGTTAATCAATAATTGTCGTGGTATGGGCATGTGATTTGGAGGAATGATGAGGATGTGAATGCGTATTAGAGTAGGTAGAGGAAGAGCAAAGAAACGATGGATGGACTGTGTGAAGTATGATTTGGCTAGAAAGGCGATGTCTACTGAGATGACGAGTTATAGAGAAGTGTGGAAGAAGGAGACATGCCGCGCCGACTTCAAATAAATTGAGATAAGGGTAGGAATATAATCCTATTATTACGAGGACGTGACGAACGGACGGACAGACAAACAAACGTGTGTTCTGAGGCCCGACTCCCTAACGCTTCGTCCGTTTATTCAAGTTTATCAAAGGTCAAAAAATGGGCCCTATATTTACCTCGCCATTTTCGAGGCCACGCCGTGAAGCATTCTATTGCCACCCGCAGAACGCTTTAATGTAAACACTATTAAGACTCATTTAGGCCGCAAATAAGATGTAAGATTTAGTGGCATTTTATGAGTGTGTTTCTCACATCTCTGTTATGTGTTAATTTGTGAGGGATTTGATGGCTGTATTGTGTTTGGCCGTGGTTAAGCCTTTTTTTTTCGGATGGGAAATCATCAAATGACTTCTCCCACTCTGGGCGGAGCAGGTGGGAGTGTCAGACTTTTACTGACTAAAACCCATCCATGTTCCTTCCTCGCCCTTTACGTTCCAGGGCCACGGTATCTCTTTCGAACAGTCCCGCAGCCCCGGCAGGCTTCAGCCCTTGCGGGCCCCTCCTTTTATGCTGACATCTCTTTGAGGCGCGCGTGGAACACGAACGCGCCGTCGACACGGCCTGTCTTCGTAAGACGGACGGACGGCTAGCTAGCCCATAGCTCACCGTCAACAGGCCCGACCGTGGCTTAGCCTGCGTTTAAATAAAAAATAATTCTTGGGAACTTACCGCTGCAATTTAAAGATATACTTAACATAACATCACGCTTGTAATCCTCGAAGGATTAGGCAAAGGTGTACCTAAACAGTTCAACCCACATTTCGCCAGTTATGTATAAGTCCCATGTAATAGGGAGCGAGCCTATTGCCATCGATCGGACTCAAATGAAGACTCCGTGGCTTCAACTGAGAAAGTCTTGACGGCAATACCCGATAACACTTTGCCCGACCGGGAATCAAACCCAGGTCATCATGCCCAGCAGCCGCGCTTGTGACCAATATATCAACGGTAAGATAAAAGAAAATTTATTTGGCCAAAAAGAATGTGGAATGTGGAGAAAAGACGAGATTTATTTTTTTACCTGGCATGTCGCAGATCGACTTATGAGGAGGTAGTGCGCGCATACCCTTACACTCAAGGCACCCAGCCCTTGAGTGTAAGGGTATGCGCGCACTACGAAAATAATTCGTTGCGAAGAAAATTCGTCAATCTGTGAACATCAGACATCTACTACAATCCACGCACTGCGAAAATAAATCGTTTGCGATTTATTTCCGCACGTACGTATAGTTTGTACCATAGGAAGCGGTATTGGCTTCGCGCATTGCGGAAAAATCATAAGCGCAGCGGTCACTCGACTTGTGATCTTTGACGATGTCAGACAGATAATACATCGTGGTGCGCGTAGGAATTTTTGTCGTTTGCGACTTTATTTCGCACTTTAAAAGTCGCAACGATTTATTTTCGTAGTGCGCGCATACCCTAAGGCCTCCAGTATTAGGGGAAGGAGTGTGTTTCAATGAGTGAAGATGCCTCTAGGTAACACTTTATTTAAAGAAAGTGAACGACCGTGTGAAAATAAGATAGATTTTTTAAAGCTGTAACACAACATTTTCTTAAATTAATAAATAATTACAACTGAAATAACAAGTCGTGGAACATACATGGAGTATTTTAGAATATCTCTTTTTTGTAGTTCATATTATCTATTTGGACCACACACCCAGTATGCTGTAACAACAACATTAATAATAACAAATTAAAATTAAACCTGTGAATAAGAACGCTACTGGATTGTATAAAAGTAATGTGAAACGAAACGCAATCATACACTCTGACACTTGGCTCTAGACTTGTCATTGTCAAAAGTGTCAAAACAAAACAAAATTCCAAAACGAGTTATTATTCGTGAAAATCGCTAGAAACCTCGTTAAATAATGAATGGTTACGACAATATGTACAAAACTATATGCCGGGTGTGCTTATCTCGGAATAATGGCGATAGTATGTTCAGTTTAATTGATAATTCAAGCGACGATGGCCTTAGTTGTTACGGCAAGGCAATTGTAATAGTTACCAATGTTTTGTTGCAAAAAGACGATAAATTGCCTACTACGATGTGCCGAAAGTGTGTTCATTTATTAAAACAGTCTATATACTTCAAATTAAAGTGTGAATCGACGGACGAAGAGTTGAAACAACTCGTTACTAAGAATGTTAACAGTAACGGTTCAGATGTAAAAAATATAGAAGAAATTGTGTGTGAATATGTGATGTATAACCAGTACTTCCCCTCGGACCAATGTCTCTTACCAGATAGTGACTCAGAACCTTCTAGACGAAACAGTAAACATAAAAAGTCAGACAAAAAGACTGGTTCCATTCATGAAACTGACGTAAATACACCCGGTAAAAAGGGCAGATCAGAAAGTCGTCTTAAAGACACTGCGACAGATGTAGATGATAGAATGTACGACTTTGATGATTTCATAGACAAAGAGGATTTTAAAAGTACCCATAATGACCAACAAGATGCAGATTCAGACGAAATTAATAATATTTTGGACACAATGCAAAGCTTTATAAACTCAGACACAAAATTAAATGAATTACAACGCACTAAAAGTAAAGTAAAAAGAGAACATAGACATAGGCCTGTACCAGAAAAGGAACGCAACCTAATATGCAACATATGTCACAAAATCTTAGCTAACCGTTTAACGTATGACCATCACATGCAACGGCACAGCAACTGCAAATTTATCTGTGATCAATGTGGCAAAGGCTTTCCCGTACTCGCAGAGCTGCATATGCATCAAGTTGCTCGACATGGAGTTGGTCCATACTTACAATGTGACCATTGTCCATATAAAGCTCCTAGAAAACTCGACTTAATAGAACATTTAAGGCTGCATACGGGTGAAAGACCGTTTACATGTGAGAAATGTGGTTTAACTTTCCGGCGGAGAGCTATCTGGAGAAATCATTTGGTCTGTCATATGGAAAAACAGTACCAATGTACGCATTGTCCGAGAAGATTCTACCGACAGGGTGATATGCTTGCTCACTGCAATAATGTACATGAAAGGATGTATATGTATGCGTGCAGTATTTGTAGCATTACTTATACTAAGACAGAGACTGTGAGACGTCATATGCTTGTGAAACATGGCATACCTAGAGATAAACAAGGGAAGATCGGAAGGGTCATGAATGGGAGTACCGAGTTTTGCGGTAAAGTGATTTGAAATAACCAACTGTTTAGAATTTATTTTATTTTGTTGTTTATAAAGTAACTTTTTGGCTAGAGCTGCGTTTAGTCAGTCTCAGTCCAATAAGAGGTGTTTTTAATAGGAGTGAGTAAAAAAAATTTTTTTTTTTATTTAAATTGTTCTAAAAAGTAAGGATATTTCGTTTTAATTTTGGTCTACCAACAAGTACATTTTTTTAAATATTCTTTTTGATCATTTTCTGACATCAAAAGAACGAATGGAATTTTTATTTGTGTTATTTTTCAGAAGAAATGAGTACATTTTTTTTTATTTTTAGTTACTCTAGGTTATATAATAATGCTGTTCTCTTATGAAAGAAACAAGTTGGTCCATAACTATGTTTATAGAAAATTATTTTTAAATATTACCTAAAAAATAAATAATTTTTGTGAAGAATATATTTTGTACAGACAGCATAACAAGTTCTACTTAGATTATTAAAATCTTGATGACTTTTAATTATTTGTTTACATTTTTACCTAACAAGGGGATTATTCTAATTAGTTATATTATTCTAAAAAAAAAGGTTAATTGTTGGGATTATTACCTATTTAAAACCTTTAGAATAATCCCAACAATTAACCAGAATATTTAAGTAAATGAATTGAATAAAAGTACTAAGAATGCTTGAATTCTAATATAAAGTTATGATTAAAAATAAAACCTAAGTTTAAACCTCATGGAGGCTTATAATTTCTATCTTTGAAATTACTTTCAAAAGTGAATATTAATAAATTATTATATTATTAGAAATAAACTAAATATAGAATCTCTTTTGTATTGATCAATCAACAAAAATAAAATCACGCCTGTAGGGTCCCCTGGACCCTGAAGGGTTAGACAGAGGTTAGGTGTCTAAAGGGTGGTTATCTAATATTAGGTACACCCACATTTCGCCAGTAAGGTTTTAAGTCCAATGTAATAGGGGGCGAACCTATTGCCATCAACCGGGCTCAAATCCGGACTCCGTGGCTGGTACTGAGAAAGTTCTGATGGCAAAAACCCAAAAACACTTTGCCCGACTTAGGAATCGAACCCAGGACTTCAAGCTCTACAGTTGCGCTTGCGACCACTCGACCAACGAGGCAGTTGGTTCAACAAACAAATCTCAATCGGGAACAAAGACTGAAATAAATCTATACTAATATACAAATCTATACTTAATATTATAAAGCAGAAGAGTTTGTTTGATTGAACGCGCTAATCTCAGGAACTGCCAGCTCGAATTGAAAAAATCTTTTTGCTTGGATAGTCCATTTATCGAGGAAGGCTATAGGCTATATAACATCACGCTACGATTATTAGGAGCGGAGCAGAAATGAAAAATGTTGCAAAAATGGGAATTTTTTCTCTCTTATGTGACGCAGACGAAGTTGCGTGGGTCAGCTAGTATATATAATAATATTATAAAGCAGAAGAGTTTGTTTGTTTGGTTGAACGCGCTAATCTCAGGAACTACCGGCTCGAATTGAAAAAATATTTTTGCGTTGGATAGTCCATTTATCGAGGAAGGCTATAATAGGCTATAATTATAACATCACGCTATGACCAATAGGAGCGGAGCAGCAATAAGAAATGCAAGCGGGAAAAAGCTTCCGTTGAGCAGGCGATGCGTTGCGATATCAAAACTTCACGCGAAAGTCGCGGGCAGAAGGTAATATGAAGAAAGAGTGTCCATGGAGTTTCTTGCCCGTTCATCTCCATCTCCGCTAGGGAATGGGCAACTACAGTACTTTCACAGATTTTATGTCTTGTGACTGGGACTGAAGCTACATTTAATTTTCATCTTTGTTTCGATAATTCAAAAGTGTCTGTAACTGGCTTACTTGAAATAAATGCTTTGATTTTGATTTTTTGAAAGCATTGTTTTAGTTCTACAATCCAAGTCGCTTTTTGATGCTTATTACGAGTTACATCATCAGCATCATCATTTCAGCCGAAAGACGTCCACTGCTGGACATAGGCCTCCCCTAAGTGACGCCACATTATACGAGGTTGACGTGTCGAAAATCGAAATAATTAGAGTACCTATCATGAGATGATGAGAAGAAGTTTACCTAATAGCATTTTTTTTGTGAATTGTAGTTTTAAAGTTATTTGATCAAAACACATTTTGCTGGAGTAACGTTTCATGGCAAAATCGATTTTAAAAAAGTTTTTAGCCCGGAACCAAATACATGAGCTTTTGTTGCGTAGTAAATGTTTGTAATTATAGCAAAATTTGTGTGTGTGATACGGCTCTCGAGCTATTTAAGATTTTGTTTGTGGTAACGTTTTGGGATACCCCAGATCTCGAAAACGGCTCAACCCAGAAGATTGAAAAAAATACCATTATGAGACCTTAATATGTTTAAACATTAGTCAAAAGGCCGTAGCCTTTTCCCAGCAGCGACCATTGTTGATTCTGGCTTTCAGGAGTTGCACTGGTTTGGAAATTACCAAATTACCAAAACCGACAACGTTTGGCTCGGGCCGCGGCACGCTCGGGCGAGGCAGCACGTGGGTTTGCCTGCCTCGGGCAAGGCTCGTCTTGACCGACCGAGGATTTGTTTCGCGCGGCTGCCTCGCGAGGCTGCTCGCTCAGTCAGTACGCGGCTATTGATTTATAAAACCAAAAAATACGTGTCCGTTATTTTCCTATACCTACTCTAACTGACGGACTAAATATATTTGCATTTTTTTTATACTGTCGTCATGCCTATTATAGCTGGTAACAGTTGGTACTCTGGGTAATACGATACCCCCTGGTAAGACTGGTTGTCAGACTTTAGAACCACTGATAACTATCTAACACCTGTCAATAATCTACCATTGCAGGCGGGACCATCGGCTCAACGGCGATAATTTTGACGGGAGCCACTCCGGCAATTTAACGTTTTACCGCGCTTTTCGGAGGAAACTCGGTATGTAATTGGTGGAAACCCATCCACGGACCAACCCAAGCAAGCGCGGTGGCTGTTATTATGCAGCCACGAGCTCCCCAATACCAAAACTAATGTATCGAAAAAATGCCAATGAAAACACACCATGACCTATAACTCAAAAACGTTTAACACCAAGTACGAGTACTAACGTGAAACTAGAACACATTACAGTTTCAGACTAAATTGAACTTTAGTATGTACACAATCGTACAAAGTGGCTCGGATCCAAATTCACAGGCGGAACTAACGCCGAGTCTTCACTGTTGCAAATGAGCAAACATGGGTCGTACCTACCTCCTTGCCTGTATCTGATGCCCCATTCATGACCTCGAGTGATGTGACTTGCATTTCAAGCAAGTAAAAGAGCAATAGTTGATTGGCTAAGATCTCTAACATATATTAAGAAACAGAAAACATTCTGATCAGGGTAGTCTAACACACATACAAATACACATGCACAAAACACACACCTATTCACATACAAATACATCCACTCCTCACACATCGAGCTGCTCAATTACTATTATTTATTCAATTTTATTTCATTTTTGTTTTTAATTTATTGTAAGTACTTTTTTTCTGTTCTTTGGTTTCATTTTTATGGTTAGGATACCACTTACGGGAAGAGCGAGACAGCTCCGACACAAGACTTACTGGGGCTGCTTCAGTTTATGACATGTATAACACAATGTTTAAGAAGTAATAAATATTTTTGTATTTTTGTTGCATTTAGGAACACGTGCGCGTAACTTGTTTTCTTTGAGTGAGTACCGACGCTCCGTAAGTTGTTTCGAGGTGATGCGTAGCATACTTGAACATCTTAGCGTGTTGATAGCTATTTAAATAGCCATTGACAAAATTTGGCCCAGAACTGAGTTCAACTGAGCCACTAGTTTGGCGCCATCAGTAGCGTCCATTAGTTCCTGTAACGAACAAATAACAAAACACGCAAGCCCCATCGTTTGTGGAACAGCATCATATTTACGCCCCAGGGCAGAGTCGTTAGGAGTGGCTTGAGAGGCGCCATGGCGTTCTCACCTCCCACCTGACGCAGGTCCTCACCGGACACGACTGTTTCGGGAGGTTCCTACATCGAATCGGGTGGGAGGAAACGCCCGGGTGTTTCCACTGTGAGGATCGACCGGAGGACACGGTGGAGCACACGGTGGAGGTTAGCCCCGCGTGGGCGGAGCAGAGCCGGGTCATAGTAGCGGCGATCGGCGGCGGCGACCTCTCGCGTCCGGCCCTGGTTCAATCCATGTTCCGGAGCGAGACGGAATGGGAAGCAGTCATGCTAAGTAAGTACCTAAGTAAACATTTATTTGTTTAAACACGGTGTACCTACATGATACATTGCACGCAAGATAATAATATTATACAGAAAAGTTCTAACATGTTCAGCCGCATATCGTAGCGTACAAATTGGTAGGAAGCTAGCGAAGGATTTGGCGGAACGGGAGAGGTAGAGAACCTCTCGCCCAAGCCGCCGTGGGAGACGCACCGGGCGTCGGAGGCCACGTGGTGGCCCGGCCACCGTAGGCGCAGGCCTGTGGACGGTGAGCTATGAGCTAGCTTGCCGTCCGTCCGTCTTATGACTACAGGCTGTGTCGACGACGCGTTCGTGTTCCACGCGCGCCTCTAAGAGATGTCAGCAAAATGAAGGGGCCCGCAAGGGTCGAAGTCTGCCGGGGCTGCGGGACTGTTCGAAAGAGATACCGTGGCCCTGGAACATAAAGGGCGAGGAAGGAACATGAATGGGTTTTAGTCAGTAAAAGTCTGACACTCCCTCCCGCTCCGCCCAGAGTGGGAGAAGTCATTTGATGATTTCCCATCCGAAAATAAATAAAAACTTTTTTGCAAAAAATAAAACCGACTTCACACAAAAAAGTGAAAAATAACTTTAGCTTCAGAAGTCGGTGACCTTTATTTGATTGATTTAGTTTTTTTGTCACCGACTTCTGAAGCTAAAGTTATTTTTCACTTTTTTGTGTGAAGTCGGTTTTATTTTTTGCAAAAAAGTTTTTATTTTTCACTTTTTAGTGGTTCACATGTGCATACCCTTTCACAGCGTACCAGCATGATTTTTTGTTATTAACTGGTGTAAACAATAGACAGACATGAGATTTCAGCAATCCCAGTAAGAGACACACATTTGCTACATTTAATGAGGAGTTCCGTTGCCTTTCTCCGAAGTTTTTCATCTAATCTTTACCAAATTTAAATGGGATCACTCCGAGAAAGTAGTCTTTCTAAAACTACCCAAATCGCTTCTGGTGTGCCTATAAAATTTGAAAAGTTCTCTCTATTTCTCCAGGATCCCATTATCAGGATCCTGACTTGATGATTATGGGACCTTCTGGGAAGTATACCCTTCCAAACAATTAAAAAACAAATTCGGTCCAGTCATCTTCGAGTAATCGGGGAACATTGAATTGAGAACCTTCTCCTTTTTGAAGTCGGTTAATAACGACGTTATGGTACGTGACCCAAATATCCGGATAGCCTTTAAAAGATTTGGCCGAGTATCGTTAATTTGCTTCTAAGAATTGAAGAGCTCCGTTCCTTTGTCATGGATCCCATAATCAGAACCTAACCAAATTCTCATCAAACTACCCTTGAAGTACCCTTGCCAATAAAATAAAAAAAAACAATACATGTCAAGGTAATAGGCTTATCCCCAATAAATGGAACTTAATACACCTAACTGTCGAAATCTGGGAATATTGTACACATCTGCGTACCCCCTCAGAGCATACAGGCGTGATGTTACGTCATGATGCTGTATAAACAATAAACATTCAAGCGATTGCAGCAGTTACTGCAGATTTGCCGTGTATTTTTGAAGAGTTCCATTGTATATCTCCGAAGATCCGGATCAGATCTTCAGCAAATTAAAATATAACCACACGGGAAGCACCAGCTTTCAAATTAAAAAAGAATCATCAAACTCGGTTCACCCAGTCGAAAGTACTGAGGTAACAAACACTGTCGAAATCTGGGTGTACTGTACACATCTGCGTACCCCCTCAGAGCATACAGGCGTGATATTACGTCATGATGTTGTATAAACAATAAACCTACAAGCGATAACAGCAATCACTGCAGATTTGCCGTACATTTTTGAGGAGTTCCATTGTATATCTCCGAAGACCAGCATCAGATCTTCAGCAAATTAAAATGGGACCACATGGGAAGCACCAGCTTTCAAATAAAAAAAGAATCATCAAAATCGGTCCACTCAGTCGAAAGTTATGAGGTAACAAACAAAAAAAAAAAAAAAAAAAAAACATACAGACGAATTGATAACCTCCTCTTTTTGGAAGTCGGTTAAAAAGCAGAGCGCTACACATAACACTTATCTAAACCATTTTTCACATGCAGCAACCCGCGGCTCCCCTCTAGTGTATGTTGAAAGTTATACCACGGAAACCCGAATATAAGAAGCAGTACTGTATGTCCTAACTCAGGTCATGTTCTATCGGTATTTCGAAATTCATCTTAATCCGTCCAGCTGATGATTGTCTATTTTCGTTTCTAACAGAATTCTCAATGATTATCCATTTTCTTTGCTAACACTACTGGCTATATTGCAGTAAACGGTGTTGTAACCGAGTTCTAGTTTCTCGAAATTATACAAAGCAACCAAGTTGTGGTTTCGCAGCAATACCGACACTTTGACAATAAAATTACTATTGACGCTAGCTTTCGTGGAAGCAACTTCAATTAAAGCTGTGGTTTGATGCGTGCAGTTGTGTAAATACTCATATTGGTGACTGTCCTGTTTTATCACCAAACTTGCGTTTGGCTCGCGGTTTCACTCCTGAGGAGTTTGGTTAGTATCCCGCGGGATTGTACTCATCATCATCATCAATTCAGCCGAAAGACGTCCACTGCTGGATATAGGCGTCCCCCAAGTGTCGCCACATTGACCGGTCCCATGCGACTCGCATCCAACGGATTCCCGCAACCTTCACCAGGTTATCGGTCCACCTAGTGGAAAGCCTTCCAAAGCAACGTCTTCCGGTTCGCGGTCATCGATTTTGCGATCAATGTACCTACCCTGCCCACTGCCACTTAAGTTTGGCACTTCTTCGGGCTACGTCGGTAACCTTGGTTCTCTTGCGGATGTCTTTGGTCCTGATTCAATCACGCAAGGAGACTCCGAGCATAGCCCTCTCCATTTGTTTGGATATTGATTATAGTTGTGTTATTCTAAGCTGTTCCATACATTTTGACCATGGGTTTTTTTTTTTAAAACCGACGAAACGTTTCTATGTAAAAATACATAAATTATATCCTAAGCGTCAGTTCACACTTCACACGGGACGCGATGCGACGCGACGCGGCACGGTGGTACTGGAAGTGATATCGCGCTGCGCTGCGCGGCGCTGCTAGACGTATCGCAATGTAATGTGTATCTTTTCGTGTAGTTAATTAGGTTATATGTTGAGTCTCTCAATTAAAATGTGCATGCAGCGTCGCGTCTCGGTGTGAATTGACCCTTTTTTTTTAGGATGGGAAATCATCAAATGACTTCTCCCACTCTGGGCGGAGCGGGAAGTAGTGTCAGACTTTTACTGACTAAAACCCATCCATGTTCCTTCCTCGCCCTTTATGTTCCGGGGCCGCGGTATCTCTTTCGAACAGGCCCGTAACCTCGGGTGTGAATTGACCCTCACAACAGATTTACTTCACCAATAACAACATTATTCACAAAAACATTTAAAAGCAACATTTCTACCCCTCAGGATAAAACATTGGCCAATGATATCCTCTTGACCGCAACTTCTATATTTGCTTAGGCCCATGCCCAACACACTGTTTTATTGACCGATAAATAAGTAAAATTACATTATTTTGTTAGGAAAGGACGTTATAAGCCCCTGGGCTGTGAGGTTAAATGTCCCCGGTCAAAGGTGTATTACAGTTTAGCCGTGTAAGCAAATTCTTGGAATTATAATTTTGGAGGTTTTGAACGCCGTTTTCCCGCGCTTGGTTTAGAGAATAGGTGGTCTATGCTTCGAGCACTGTGAGCCAAGTTTTGATACGGGATCAAAAGTTATTGGGGTCATTTTTAACTGCCGACGCAAAAACGACGGGGTGTTTTAAGTTTGACGTGTCTGTGTGTGTGGCATCGCAGCTCCCGAACGGATGAACCGATTTTGATTTTGTTTTGTTGATAGATGAATCAGCCGGGAGTGTTCTTAGCTATGTTTGATAAAAATCAGTCCAAGATGGCCGCCGCCACGAAATGGCGGATTACATATTTATTCAACAACTCCCTCAATATGGGTATCAAATGAAAAGGCTTGACTAGAAAAATACTACACGCTATAATAAATTTCAAATCCAAGATGGCCGCCACCACAAAATGGTGAAATATTTTTCACTTCACAACTCGCTCAATATGTGTACCAAATGAAAGGACTTGACTAGTAGAACAAACTAGTAGAATAATCTTCGATCCAAGAAAAAGTACCTTGAAATTACCCTAAGCGTCGTGGGTTCTGTACATTTTTAATTTAATATACCTTGTTGTATATGTATCTTAAAATGTTTAAATACCAAGGTCTTCATCATCTGCCTAACCTTTTCCTGACCATGTTGGGGTCGGCTTCCTATCTTACCGGATGGAACTAAATACCAGTATTTTATATGGAGCGATTGCTTATAGCTGACCTTCATAACCAAGTTAGTAAGATATCCCTTGGTAGTCTTCGTCAGGTCTGGTCGTCAGATTTTCGAGTCACTGACTACCAGCCCGGCTAGCATGGGCAGGGGATAAAAAATTTATCCACCGGTTATTTCCACTTTTGTTTGAATTTTGTCCCTTGTCAGTGGAAATAACCGGTGGATAAAATTTTATCCCCTGCCCATGCTAGCCGGGCTGGTACCTATCATACGTCCGAGCGAAGACCAACTGGACAGTGAGGGTCGAGAAGTTGGAGTCGCGCCACAACACGAATTTTAAATCGTTCGTGGTGCGAGTTCCGACTCATGATATTGAGACCTTCCTCAAGGAAGAGTTTTGGCCGAAAGGTGTCGTGTACCGGCGATTCCGCGGAAGGCTACGCGACACCACGCAGCGCAACATGACGCCGTCTCTTCGTGTTCAGTAGTTTTATTTATGTTTTTGTGGTTTTAATAAATATGTATGTTAGTCTGTAAGGTATATGTGAAAAAAAAAAAAAAAAAAAGGTACCTATATGTGATATGGGTCTTTTGTTACCCGAATTAAATGATATTGGTATACACGATTACTGTCGTCCGCGACTTTTGCCAACTAATAACCAACGATAAAATCAATAGTCACGACATAGCGGGAACGGGGCCTAAAAATAATCAAATATTAGTGTCCCAATTTTATCAATAGTTCTAGTTAGGTATTTTGTTCGTTTTTTTTTATGGCGCAGAGGTAGTGAGGCTGCCTTACGTTCTTAGGGTCCCGGGTTCGAACCCCGGTAGGAGCAAATGTTTGTGTGATGAGCATGTACATTTGTTTCCGAGTCATGGATGTTTATATAACGTGTAACAGAAAGGGTATAGTCATATGAAAGGGCTACAGACCATCAAACTGAACAAATTTTTCTTTGGGACCACCATCGAAATCGCGAAAAAATAATCAACGGACCCTTATTAGGTAAATTCCAATACCTACTAGACTAAATGTATTAGACAGCTGATTATTTTTTCGGGATTTGTGTGTTATTACATAAAATGCCAAATGGAAGTGCGGTGTCTCCTAATACAAGCAATTCCTTCCTTAAAACGTGATCTCCAATAATATGTATCAAAACACTTATCATGGTAATTGAAATAAAAAAAAAATTAGATACAGCCCACTGACAGACTGACGGACGGACGGACAGCGGAGGACTAGTAAGAGAATACGGAACCCTAAAATGCGTTCGAAATTGCGTTTCATTTATTACGCGCATTCGTGTTAGACCCTCTGGCTGCCCATCAGCTTGACGTAATCCCTTGGTAGCATTTTGTCTTCAATTTCCGGGCACAATTCGAACCCGGACTTATCTTTTTTAAATCCCCGGAATTTAAATTTTCTGCCTCGCTTTCTTCGAATTTCACACGATTCCTTTTAAGCCACATCTTTTCTGAAGGCGTGGATAAATGCTATGTTTATCAGCAATTACGACACTGGAAACATCACACCTGTTAACTATTAGGGTTAATCAGAGGTGAACCTAAAGAACACCCACATTACGCCAGTTATATTGTCACTTACGGGATATCTTCCGTGAATAAATAATCACGGAAGATATCCCGTAAGTGACTTGAGTCTTGAGTCTTGTTGTCTGTAGTTTAGTTTTAAACCGTCAAAGCTTAAACAGTGTTACGCCAGTTTTATTTAATTCCTATTACCATCAACCGAGCACAAAAAAATACTAAGGGATTACGTCGAATGTTGAGATGAATGAGTGGAGTGACAAGAATGGAATGAGTATAGAAAGTTTGAAAATGGCACCTGTTACTGAAAAACGTAATGGAAGTCGTTGTAATGTAATGAGAAGGGATAAAATGCATGTGACTAAAAGAGTGATGGACATAAATGTTGATGGATGGAGGTAGAGGATATGAAAGAGAAAGGAGTAAATGATGCCGTGACGTCCGACAGAGGAGAATGGAAGAAGAAAACGTGTTGCGCCGACCTCATATAGAATAGGACAAGGGCACGAAGATGATGACCATCAATCGAGCACAAATCCAGATTTCGTAGGTGCTACTGAGAATTTCTTCACAGAAATAATACTTTGCCCGAGCCGGCAAACGAAACCAGGACCTCGTTTAAAGCAATCGCATTTGCGACCAGTGGACAAACGAAGCAAAAAATGAGTTGTCTGTAAAGTCGGTTTACGGACGATAGTTTAACGTGACAACGTCATAACAAAACATTGATGAAATGATTGCATACATACGCTCCGATCATAACGGTACAATGAGCGTAACGGGACACTTTTTTGTGCGTGCAGCCGGCGTTCATCGATTTATTAGACGTTGTCACGTCAAAAATGCTAGTCAATCCAGTTTCAAAACGTTGTAGAAAAAACTTAACTCTTTGAAGGCAATTGCTGCTAGTCTAGTTCTTCTGGTCTTTCCTAACGCATGGAGGAAAATGCCTGTGCGGCATTCTGACAGATTTTGGGGTACAGCCACGCAGGATGACCGACAGCTCATGGGTTATAAGGCAATGATCATCATCTGCTTAGCCTTTTCTCAACTACGTCGGGATCAGCTTCCAGTCGATCCGGATGCAACTGAATACCAGTATTTTACATGGAGGGACATCAAATCTGACCTCCTCAACCCAGTTTGTACTGGGTAATACGATACTCGATCTTGAAGGATCAACAATAAACTTATTAAACTGAACTAACTGAATATACAGGGTGTAAACCACCTCACCACGAAGCCGTCAACAAAGCATTCTGCACATCAAACTAAGTAACTTTATGCAAAAATTATTGCTGGGAAACGATTTTTTTTTGGGGTGAAAAATCATATTTTGTGGTAGAACTCAATGTAACGCACTTAAAACATTGTACTGAAAGATGGATTGAATAGTACAGGGATTGTAAAGTTGTTTAAAGTAAAAATCTTACAACAAAAACATGTATTTAAAAAAAAAGTTGTCAAGAAGTTGGAACTTTGACCCCCAATATCTCCGTAACTACCTAGGAGGTTCCCAGGTATGGTGTAAAACAAAAAATGATCGCAATGACGGGGAGAACAAATGCCTTTCGGCTTAGTGAAGAGGTGTTTTACACCCTTTGTAATCTAAACAGTCATTACAACTATTATTATGGAATGATAGTTGTAATTACTGTTTAGAAGCCATAACCCGCACGGACTGGTGATTGGACGGTTTGAACTTCAACTTATCTAACCCCATTGAAATGCTGTGGTAAACCTACCCCTAACGAGTTTAATTGTAAGGGTCAAGTGATATTAGGGGTAGTATTCATACAGGGCAATTTAGGTTGTCTAGATGTTTCCGGTCATTTCATTTGAATGTGAATTTCACCGCGATGTTTCTCCCTAGTGGAGCATCGTTTTTGGCTTTATAATTCTGGAGATTTTGTGATAAATGAGTTTTTTATAGAGCAGTGGTGGCCCAGTGGTGAGGCCGCGACTTACGACAGTGGGGTCGAATCCAGACATTCGTATTACTTTGTGTAATTTATTTCATCACCACTGCTCTCAGAACGGTGAAGGAAAACATTGTGTGAAAACCGGCATGTCCTAGAACCAAAATATTCGAAGACATGTGATATCTACCAACCTGCACTAGGTCCGCGTGGTGGATTATAGCCCATTCCCTCTCATAGCGAGGAGGCCTGTGTCCCATCAGTGGGACCCAATATGCTGCTGCGTCCGGCGATACCAACGACGCAGCTCTATGTGTCCCGGCTACATCACACCATGAAGGTTGAGGAGATCGTGGAGTACGTCCGAGTCAAGACCAGCTGGACCTTGAGGGTCGAGAAGTTGGAGTCGCGCCACAACACAAATTTTAAGTCGTTTGTGGTGCGGGTTCCGACTCATGATATTGAGACCTTCCTCAAGGAAGAGTTTTGGGGGTGTCATGTATCGGCGATTCCGTGGAAGGCTACGCGACACCACGCAGCGCAGCATGACGCCGTCTTTTCGTGTGCAATAGTTTATTTATGTTTTGTGTTTTTTATAAATATGTAGGTATGTTAGTCTGTAAGGTATAAAGGGTGTAAAACACCTCTTCACGAAGCCGAAAGGCACTTGTTCTCCCCATCACTGCGATCATTTTTTTGTTCTACACCATACCTGGGAACCTTCTAGTTACGGAGATATGGTGGGTCAAAGTTACAACTTTTTGACAAGTTTTTTTTTAAATATATTTTTTTTTAATTTTGACTTTTAACACCTCCACGACCCCCGTACTATTTAATCCAACCATCAGCACAATGTTTTAAGTGCGTTACATTGAGTTCTACCACAAAACATGATTTATAACCTCAAAAAAAAGTTGTTGTTTCCCAGCAATATTTTTTGCGTAAAGTTAAGTACTTAGTTTTATGTACAGAATGGTTGGTTAACGGCTTTGTGATGAGGTGGTTTACACCCTGTATGTGATATGGGTCTTTTGTTACCAGAATTCAATGATAATATCATATATTTTTTTTAATTATTAATAAGCTAATGATGAGTTTGTTTTCCTCTTTAGTGACTGAAAATTTGGTTGGTTTAATGATCGTAAGCATGAGGTCTCGGTTTCGATTCCAAGGCCGGCAAAGTTCTATTGAGTTTCCCATCAAAGATTTCCCATTAGTAGCCACAGAGTTTGGATTTGCTCCCGGTTGAATCAATGAATATTGACAATTATAAAACGCATCAAAACCGGGAGTGAGGCTCGTGCCGTCAGAACTAGCTAAAAAATTATACCTAGGCGTGACGTATTGGGAATTTTAAAAGCGTCGTATCTTCGTCAATTTTGATTTACGTAACAAAAGTAAAAATACGGGTCAAATATTTTTTAATAATCTACCTGACGGACTAATTAGAGTTTTTTCTACGATATTAGTGTTTTTCGGTTTCGCTAAGAGTCTTAGCACACTCAGCAAAAGGTATACACCGATGACATTGACTTCAAACCAACGATAAACATCTGTTTCTCTAAGGTAACAGATGTCGGTACAAGTAACTGTTTTGCGTAGGTACGTAAACAATCAGTTTTTGCCAAAGGTTCGGCGCAAAAAGTGATGGAATGGGAGCCTTCGTCTCTTGGGACGACCTTCGAAAAGATCGCCTTAATCTTATTAGGGGATCGCTTGACAAAAACATGACAGGGAGGTGAGGAAGGGCATTACATCTACAAGCAGGTGCCCTTGACTTCTTTCCTGTGTTATCTTCAAATCACTTTCAACCTTCGTATCCAACAAACGCTCGGAATGAATTTCGATTCGACAAATCGTATGTCTATCCTTTTTTGGCATAACGAATACGAGTGAGGTAGACATTCGACTTCGCGAATCGAAATCGAATCGAAGCGTTGTGAATTCGGGGTCAGGAGGTCGGAGTTTCAGAAAATGAAATTCTTTATAATTTCTTAGCCACGAGGTAAACCATAAAAAGGTTTGATACTCTGCGTTTGCAATACAACAATAGGGTATATGACGAAAATAAAATGAATTAGTCCGTCAGATAGATTATAAAATATTGGATACATAAGGTAGATCTGTCGAATTACGCCTAGAGGTTAATTTCGCCTATACTAAATAACTCGGGTCACGTAATATCTAAAATCAAACCTAATACCTACGCAGGTTTTTAAGTCCCGAAACAGCTCCGAGTTACTTTATTTTGTCTCTTTTCATGCAAACAAAAAAACGAAGACGATTCAGTGCGTCGAAAACTCGTGTGACGTCACACATGAGTACGTTTTTTACCGGAATGTGCCGTCACAAGCCCCCCACTTATGATTTTTGACGCCTTTTATCTACTTACGTTATTTTTCATTAATTTGATAAAGCAAAAAACATATGTATCCAATATTTTTCGTTAATCTAACTGACGGACTAAACAGAATCGTTTTTTTTTCAGTCTGGAATCATCACTATTCTTTTAGGATACTCTTGTCACACGTTTTTGCAATCGCAGTGTGACTGCGTTTTGGAAAATCTCTGATGGAAACACTAAATAAAACTTTGCCCGACCTTTGGTTTTCGAATGGGAAATCATCAAATGACTCCTCCCGCCCTGGGCGGAGCGGGAGGGAGTGTCAGACTTTTACTGACTAAAACTCATCCATGTTCCTTCTTCGTCCTTTATGTTCCGGGGCTACGGTATCTCTTTCGAACAGTCTCGCAGCCCCGGCTGACATCTCTTTGAGGCGCGCGTGGCACACGAATGCGCCGTCGTCTCGGCCTGTTGTCATAAGACGGATGGACGGCTAGCTAGCCCATAGCTCGCCGTCCACAGGCCCGCGCCTATGGTGGCCCCCGACGAACTTTGCCTGTCCTGGGAATCCAACCCAGGATCGCATGCTTAGCAATCCACTTAACCAACGTAGCTGTTTCTTGAATAATTTACGACATGAATCTTAATGAAAAGCCCCCGGCAACCCGATCAATATACTTACAAGAAGCCTCAAAATATTAAATAAGCAGACCTTTACATAATTTCTTGATTACATTCCTTGATAGACATTTGATACATAATTTTCCAATAAACCTTAGGTCATTGAAATACAATTTGGACTCAATGAAACCCTTGTCAACGCAGACATTTTTATTTAAATAAAACGGCCAAGCGCCTTTCGGGGCAGACTAAGTGAAGGGTTCTGTAGTTGGAATGAATATTTGCACACGCTCAGTATTGCCAACTGCAGATATATGTTTGTGTGTGTTAACCCTCAGTTTTATTTATGGTCAGTCCCACTCTCTATAAGTTTCACATAATTTTACCATACCATTATTTTGTGGTACATGCAGGAATAATTATGTTCACGCATCATACGCGTGAACGAGCAGCGGTGGGGGTACGGGAGGAGAGGTAACAGCTGATCGAGATGGCGGCCGCGCCGAGCACTCTCGCCTACAGATTCGGACAGCATCGCACGTACTGTGCAATTTTATTTGAATTCTTAATGTAACCGGTTTCTGTACCAATATATAACTAGTCAAATTCATGGGTCATTTTCATGAATTTTGAACAACAACAACAAACTTAGAATCTTACATAAAATACAACAAACACAAACACAACATACACAAATAAAAAAAAATGAAAATTATTCTGTTATTTTTAAAAATTACACCTACCACTGCTTGTCTCTGCATCATCTAAAGAGTGACTGGTAGAAAATGCCTCCGCCTCTGTACCTTTATACTTAAAGTGTTAAATAATAAATAATCACAATCGTACAATCTTTACAGATAGGGGTTCAAGCACGGCTCAGATCTCAAGAGTGTATGTGTTTTGTCTCCACGGACAATGGCTCATCTAACATCTTGCGCTGCATGCCCTGACATCTGCACAATTGACGATCTTCTGACTGCATCAGCGACCGTAGGACACGCTAAGACGAAGATGGATAAAGTGCCAATAGTCTCCAAGTACGAGTAGAGGAGCCCGTAGCCAAATAATATCAGCTGCTCGGGTCGATCTTTAGGTTAAGCCATGCTTGCCTAGGTTGGTCTGTGAAAACCTTTACATACCGAGTCTCCTCCGTGCCTCGGAAAGCACGTTAAGCTGTTGGTCCCGGCTGTCATTGGTCCATCTTTGACAGTCGTTACAGTTAGTCAGTGGCCCAAAAAGTCTGACACCAGTCTTACCAAGTGGTATCGTACTAACAAGTATTAACTTGGTTGTACAGGTCAGATAGGCAGTCGCTCCATGTAAAATACTGGTATTCAGCTGCATTCGGTTAGACTGGAAGCCGACCCCAACATAGTTGGGACAAGTCTAGGCAGATGATGAGTCTCCAAGTAACGTTGCTGCGAGCAACTAGGACAAAACAGCAGATAGGTGGAGACAGCCTAGTGCTGTGACCGTCTTGCTGCCAAGTCATGGGTCTCCAGTTCGAATCCAAGACACGCACCTCTGATTTATCAAAGTCATGAGCGTATTGTATTGTTACCATTACTTTGGTGAAGGAAAACATCGTGAAGAAACCAGCACGCCTGAAAGATATTTCCCGACGGCATGTATGCTAAGTCAGACACCCATGGGCGGCATAAAAACTCTGACTCCAGGTTTGGCACAAACCACACGAAAAAGAAACAAAATGGAGATGACGACATCAAAGAGACACACTTGGCCACGGAACCTTAATAACCGTTGTCACAAAAAATGGCGGCTGGAAAATTATACACTCATATTTTTTCTCAAAAAAAAAAACGTTTTAATTGAACATAATTCTTCGACAAACATCTTGTAATAAGCGTCTCAATTAACCTTTTGATTGTTGACGTAATTTTAAGGTTGTTTATTCCACTGAAACGTTGAAAAGAAACGTACAGAATTGAAGAGGTCGGAATTAAATATTCTACGGCCGTTTTTCGCCGCTGGCTTGAATGGGAAAGACCTGAATATTTTGGGCTCTATCCTAAAGGTAATTAGGTCTGTTTTGAATATCAAGTAGCTGTTTGAGGCCTGAATTTGATCTAGATAATACTTGGAGGTATCATCTGCGTGATAGACTTTGATTTATGAGCGAAACTGTGATGACAGGAAGAAAATTAGATTCTTGGCTCAGTAATAAGTTTTTAACGTAACATTATATAACGCCTTTAGTCCCCGAACGGTTAGACAGAAGTGTACCTAATAGTAGTTATGTTTATGTAATAAAGGCAAGGCAATTAAAAAAAATAATAATATCGCTGGACATTAACACACAGCGCCATCTAGTGCCACACTAAGCAAGGCTTGTGTCGTGGACACCAGATAGTTGATATAGTTACAACATATATATTTTTTTGTTTGTAAATATTATACATGTTGGAGAAACAGCATCCTCCTCGACATCATCAGTGTTCACGGAGTCTAGTGGACGTCATTTGGGTGAAATGCGAGCACAAAACAAAGTATTCACTGCTTCACACAATTTAATGGCAATATTTCACAATAATTAGTTGGCTTAGCAATTATATTCGAGCAGCAAGCCAAGCCAATCAAGACAGTAAAGATGGCGCCTCGACCCCACTCAGGATATTTTATCCTCTGCTATAATTGGACATGATACAATGCAATGACTTTTAAAGAAATTAGTTAGATTTTACACAATATTAAAATGTGATAAATCAAATCGAACTGAATAAGGATTTAACAAGACAGTTATTTTAAATTTGCAATCTTATCAATTGATCGTATGCAAACAACTATCAACTCGTTTACTTCCTCTTCCTCCGACATACATAAAGGGTGTAAAACACCTCTTCACGAAGCCAAAAGGCACTTGCGATCATTTTTTTGTTCTACACCATACCTGGGAACCTTCTAGTTAGGTACGGAGATGGGGGGTCAAAAATCCAACTTTTTGACAAGTTTTTTTTTTAAATACAAGTTATTTTTGTAAGATGTTGACTTTTAACACCTCCACGACCCCCGTACTATTTAATCCATCCATCAGCACAATGTTTTAAGTGCGTTACATTGAGTTCTACCACAAAACATGATTTATAACCTCAAAAAAAAGTTGTTTCCCAGCAATAATTTTTGCGTAAAGTTACTTAATTTGATATAGAGAATGCTTGGTTAGCGGCTTTGTGATGAGGTGGTTTACACCCTGTATAAAGATCCATAACTCGGAAACAAATGTCCATGCTCATCACACAAACATTTGCTCCTACCGGAATTCGAACCCAGGACCCTAAGAACGTAAGGCAGCTTTACTACGATTACGCCATTCGGGTCATCGGTTTATTGACACACCCAGGCACAAATCTAGGCTACGTGGCTGCAACTGAGAAATTTCTTATGGAAAAACCCAATAAACCTGTCAGATCTGGGAATCAAACCCGTGACCTCACGCTGAGCAGTTACGCTTGCGACCAATAGAACATCAAGTAATAAGTTTTTATTGACGTTATTAAAATCACTGTAACACAATCTACCTACCTACCTCATGGGGTGTTAAAAATACAAAATTAGATTTTTCAATCATAAACAGCGAACTTACCTTGTACCTACACATAAAATATTACTTTATCCAAAATCAACTTACACCCCGTTCAACCCAAAAATTGCACTTTCAACCCCACACGATAAAACCTAAATCACACGCTCAAACCTCCTTTGAAACATTCTAATACGCCTAATTACGAATACAGCGAGTAAACAGGGCGAAAAACATTCCAACCGTCCCGATGTCAAAGGCGATACGGTTAACCGTATTTCACCCCCGGTAAAAGTAACATGGGGGTCTAAATGACCAGGGAGCTGCAGGTAAACGACGCGCCGCCCGTGGGACCTAGTAACCCGCTATCGTTCAAAGTTGATTGGCGGGTTAAGTTAGGAGCGGGGAGCGGGTAAGACGATTAGGTATTTGTTGAAAAATGTAAGGTCCAAATCAAATAGATGGACAAATAACACAGCGTGTGACGTTCAATAAATTAGTTATGCGTGCTGTGGTGGGGGATGCGCGTTGGAGGGAGCGCGGGGCGATGCGCCGCGCTCAGTCTAGTCCGAGCAGCCTTAGCGACAGCACGCCTAACCCAGTAATATTGGAAACAGTGCTTTATTGTACAACCCTGAACAAAGACACCACCCTGATATACGGTGGCTTTACTCTAAACCCTAACTAGCGTACGAGTGAACACCACACAGCGTTTAGTAAATTTAACCAAATAATTATATCGAAGCAAACAAAAAAACACTGACTAACGTGTTTTTTTTTAGGTTAGACGTACTGGACGCTGTGTTTATCTATTTGAATGGGACCTTATTTATGGAGTATTTTTTTTTTGATTTTCCTGATGGTCCTGCTCTTAACGTCAGTCACGCCTGAAGGTAAGTGATGGAACGATGCCCAGAAGATGCCTGGGACAAGCCCGCCACACACGCCCAAACCACTGTAACTCCTGAAAGCCAGAATCAACAGTGGCGACCACCAGAAAATCGCCGAGACAATGAAGCTCGACGAAGTCCCAGAGAATGAATTTAACTGTCTTAGATCCAACGAAATTAATCAGAAAGTATAGCGGAGGAGTAAGAAAAAAACCATAATTTCCACTGCCCAGAAGATGCCTGTTAACTCTTTATTTGGAAGCTGAAAAGAAAACAGAAAGATCATCCATCCGATAGTCATAGTCTTTTCACAACTTACTCGGGTTTGTCTTTCAGTCCAACCGGATGCAGCTGAATACCAATGAATTACATGGAGCAACTGTCTGTCTGACCCCCACAACCCAGTTAGTATTGGGTAATACGATTCCCCTTGGTAAGACTGGTTAAGATTTTCGGGCCACTGACTCGGCTTTTGGAGTGGCGATCGCGAACCGAAAGACGATGAAAGAAAGAAAGAAAGAAAAAGCATTTATTAGCCCGTACAGGACAATACACGTAAAAATTAACATTATTTACGACTAAGACTTTAAGGTT